>OZ020311.1:49318655-51888375 GCA_963971305.1 Arcuatula senhousia
ATTTCCTGTGAAATAAACCTGAATTTGAAAACAAAAGAAAAACCTTTTACAGACAGGATGCATGGTCGTACTATGTCCGTAGCTACCATTGAGGCAAGTGTTTGCTTGGTAATGTATCATTTTTTTTTTTCGCTTTTATTAATTTGTGCTCTAGTTGCAAAAAGTTTACAGAGCCATGGAGTTTCACTAATCATCCCATCAGATGATACATTTTTATAGATATTTGAGAGTGTTTTTTCTTTAGAATCTTGGACTGTTATAGTCATCAGTATTTCATAATTGTTGCTTGTATATATTTTTGGATTTAGATTCAAGTATTATTGACGGAACTAAAGTATATGATAAACGTGACGACTTAGCCTTCCATATAATAATTTTCCCATTTCTTGAAGGAGATGTTCACATTTTACAGTTAGATAAGGATTATTAGTTTAGGCCAGGGACGCATTTTTTTCCCCGATCGGGGAAGCGAGGCGAGAAAACTTTGTAATGCTTTAACGCGGATTTAAAGCAAAAAGTAATATTTTTTTTTTTCAATTTTAGGGGAGGCGTACACCCGATACGTCTTTTGGTGGGTCTGTATCTGCTTATACAGGTGCCTGAATTGCATGATTATATCTGTTCTTTACCTTCCATATTATAAATTTCCCTATTCTTGAAGGCGATGTTCCATTAGCGTCGTCATACGGGGTTTACATTTCACTGTTCACAGTTAGTAAGATAAGGATCATTAGTTAAGGCCGGAGACGCATCATTTTTTTTTTACGTGAATTTTATGCAAAAAGTAATATTTTGTCAATTTTAGGGGGGGGGTTCGCCCAATACGTCTTTCAGTGGATCTGTACCTGCTTATGGACTTGCCAAGAATCAATGATTGTCGCGTAGGTTAGGATTTGGCATAATTATCCTCAGAGCTTCTGGGGGACTAGCCGCCCCGAAGAAAAATCGCTGAAGGAAATGGCCTTTGTGGTCAAAACAAACGGACACGTCATGTAGTTATAACTAGCTCATTAACGGACAAATTCAACGATATTTCTGCAGATAAAAAGAAGAGTGTTCATTTTGGTCATAAATCTTTAAAAATGTTAAAAATGAAAGGGTATACATGAAATTGGATCATAGACCTGCGTTTATTTTAATATACAGTTCTGGACAAGCTTCGTGCATTTGAAAATACTTTCCATACCATTGATAGTTTCGATTTTTCTACTTTATAAACTAACCTACCACATAATCAATTGGTTAAATGGTGTTTTGATAAATCTAAAATTGATTATATCTGTTCTGGAGTTTCAAACTCATTTAGTAAGTCGTTTTTTTAGTAATGAGACTCAAAAAGGTTACGTTAACTGGACTGATGTAGAAATTATTACTGCTCTAAATTATTTGTTAGATAATATTTACATACGTTTTGATAAGAAATTTATCGCCAAATTATTGGTATTCCTATGGGTACTTATTGTGCGCCACGTATAGCTGACCTTTTCCTATACTGTTATGAATCACAATTTATGGCTAAATAACATAAAGACCCCAAACAAACAGAACCTGCTCGAAATTTTTAATAATACTTTTAGACATTAAACGACATTATTGCACTCAACAATCCTTCATTTTCTATATTTTATTACAGATATCAATCCTTCCGACAAAACTTACGTGACCGGTGATAGATGTCTATTTTGATTTAGATTTCAGTATTATTGA
The DNA here is from genome assembly GCA_963971305.1 of Arcuatula senhousia. Classification (NCBI taxonomy): domain Eukaryota; kingdom Metazoa; phylum Mollusca; class Bivalvia; order Mytilida; family Mytilidae; genus Arcuatula; species Arcuatula senhousia. The sequence goes on from OZ020311.1 coordinate 49,320,363, forward strand.
CGGAAAATTTGTGAACCGCTTTGAGACGACTTAACTGTTGTGAAAAGCGGTATATAAGAACCTCAAATTAAATTATTATTAAAATTATAAACCTAAGTATATGATAAACGTGATGACTTTACCTTTCATATTATAGTTTTCCTATTTCTTGAAGGTGTTCCGATTAGCAACGTCATACGGGGTTTACATTTCATAGTTAGTAAGATAAGGATAATTAGTTTAGGCTCGGGACGCAATTTTTTTTCGACGGACGGGAAAGTGAGGCGCTAAAATTTTGTCATGCTTTAACGTGGATTTTATGCAAAAAGTAATGTTTTTTGTCAATTTTAGGGGGAGGCGACGAGGGAAATGGCCGAGTTTGTGGTCAATAAATAACACTAAAGAGGTGTGTGATACTTTTAATGAATTTTTTGTCAATGTGGCTAAAGATATTGGAAAGGGGGTCTCATTTTGTCCAGAAACACACCGAAGCATTATCGAAATTAAAGAAAATAAACCTGATATTCCCATATTTGAATTTGCTCCTACAACTGAGGAAGCTGTGACCAAAGTCATTACCAAAATAAACATTAAAAAAGCCACTGGAGTTGACAATATTTCGGCAAAACTTTTGCAGGCAAGTGCCCCAATTTTGAATACTCATATTACTAAACTTGTCAACTCATCAATAAAGAGTAGTGTGTTTCCTGACAAACTGAAACTAGCTCAAGTAACACCCCTTTTCAAAAAAACAGAATCCACTAGAGGTAAAAAATTATAGACCAGTTAGTATTTTACCTATAATGTCAAAGGTATTCGAGAAAATTTTATCAAATCAATTGTCAGATTATTTTGAAAATATTTTCGATAATTTTTTATGTGCATTTAGAAAGGGTCATGGTTGTCAAACCACTCTAATCAGACTGTTAGAAGATTCGAAAATTGCATTGGACAAAAATTACTTTATAGCAGCAATCCTTATGGATTTATCAAAAGCATTTGATTGCCTTCCACATAACATTTTACTTTGTAAACTTTCAGCTTATGGCTTATCAGACCAATCAGTTAAACTTTTACAGGACTATTTATCTAATAGAAAACAACAAATCAAAGTTGAAGGCATCGTAAGTCAATGGGCAAATATAAACAAAGGTGTGCCACAGGGCTCTATTTTAGGTCCGCTTCTATTCAACGTTTTTATAAACGATATTTTTTATTTTATTCAAAAAGGCACCTTGTATAACTACGCTGACGACAACACCTTATCTTTTTGTCATCCTGATTACAATACTGTTATTAATACTCTAGAAGAAGAAAGTGTAGTTTTAATTGAGTGGTTCAAATCTAACTGTATGCAAGCCAACCCTGACAAATTTCAGGCGTTGGCTGTTGGGAACAAAACACATGATAAGACACCTGTATTTAGTATAGACAATGCAAATATTACATGTGACGATGTTGTTAAACTATTAGGTATAGATATAGACTATCAGTTAAATTTTGACTGTCATATAGGCGTCCCAACAGCTAAATGTTCTCAAACGAATTGGCTCCTATCTATCTCGGCTTAATAAAATAACTATTTTCCACACCTTCATTTTATCAAATTTCAATTTTTGCCCTTTGGTTTGGCACTTTTGTTCAAAAACAAACACAAAAAAAGCTCGAAAAAATTCAGGAACGAGCGCTTCGATTTATTTATAACGATTATGACAGCACTTACGAACAACTTCTGATTATTGCAAATGTTCCATCACTTTATATAAGACGTATGCGTACCATGGCTATTGAAACCTTTAAGATTCTGTATAGAACTGCCCCACCTTGCTTACATGATATTGTACAATTTAAAAATACTAAATATAGTTTTCGATACTCGAATATTGTAGATGTTCCTAGAATAAGAACAGAAAAATTTGGGAAACAGTCCCTCAGGTATAGTGCTGCTGTTTTGTGGAATGGGCTCCCCGAACTCATCAGATCAGAAGGTAATTTTGGCCAGTTCAAAAATTTGCTTCAATCTTGGAATGGAAAAACCTGTCAGTGCTTTATGTGTACTCAATAACCTGATCTGGTGTGTTTGAACTGGGCTCACCATATGCAAGTTAATGCTTCTGTCTTTTTGCATTTTACTATTACGTTGCTAGTGCTTTGCATGCCTTTTTGCAGCTGTGCTAATCAGTTTTATTATTTGCTTTAGTTTTATGCTATGCTTCATATTTAACTTTTGGTCTTACTTTTATGTATGTATTTATATTTAATTGTGTATGTCTTGCATGCTCATTGATTGATATTTGTGTCTATATCTATGTGTGTCTATGTAATGTCCAAGATTCCTGTTTTTATGTATGTTTTTATGTCATGTATGTCGATCAAAAGCTCTTCAGAGCTTGTGTTTATTTGTTATTAACCTATATCGACTTTAAATAAATATTATCTATCTATCTATCTATCTATCTATCTATCATAATACAAACGGACACATGTAGTTATAACTAGCCCATTAACGGACAAAATAAACGATATTTTCCCAGATAAAAAGAAGGGTGTTCATTTTGGTCATAAATCTTTAAAAAAAATAATGGGTTCACATGAAATCGGGTAAGACCTTTGTATATTCAAATATACAGTTTATGGATTGGATAAATGATGACAAGGAGTTTTTTTTTTAATTTCCCGCCATTTTAATGAATGCATGTTTGTTTCATTCTCCGTACTCTCTACTACCCAATCACTGACCACCAACTCCCAAGATATCCACATGCATTTTAATAGTTTTACCAGTAAGTTTATACTGTACCTGTCTCGTCAAATTCATGTTTGATTCACAGGCGTTTGGGTTCAGGATTATTGTTTTTTATTAATAACGTGTATATAAAAATTTTCATACTCGTCTATATACTATTTCCACAAGGCAAGAATGTTTGACAGTTCTAAAAATAGAACTTTGGGAAATCTACGAATTTCTTATAGAAGTAGTTTTCCATCGAAATGAAACTGGCAATTGTCTCATTCCTTTTAGTTTTCTCTCGCTTATGGGCTCAAAATTATAGTTTATCAATGTGTAATAACGTCAAATCTAGTCGTTTTTCCTCCGAACCGGACCAAAAATATCACCAGGGACGGAAGTAGATAGGGAAACAATATTCCGCCAAATAAAAGGAATTCCGAGTGACGCTACAGTAAGGTAAAATCTAGGCGAGTTCGAACAAAATCTTTTGGCGGAAAAATATGGTCACGATCTTATTTGAATTATTTTTTACTACGGAGATAGTAGCAAAAACGCACATTTTTATATTCGGACCTGTTATGTGTACCATAGTTTTACAAAAAGACGTAACAGGATAAAATATATGTGGTTATTCAAATTCAATGATAAAAGGGCGGAATATTGTCTCCCTTATCTACTTCCGTCCCTGGTGGTTTTGTGGCTCACTTCGAATGAAAAAAGGTTAGATTTAAAGTCATTGTGCATTGTTACACGATATATATGTAATTTATTGCGAGATAAAACTGAAAGGATTAAGAAAATCACCAATATTTTACACAAAACCTTTTAATTCTATGAGAAAATAGGGGGGTTTCCAAGGGTAAATTTTGCTCTATTTTTAGAACTGTCAAACATTCTTGCCTTGTGGAAATAGTATATAGACGAGTATGAAATTTTTTATATACACGTTATTAATAAAAAAAAATAATCCTGAACCCAAACGCCTGTGGTTTGATTGATCACAGTAAAATGGGGTGTTATACACAGTCTTCTTATGAATTTGGTTACTTTATTTAAGAAGGATCCTGGATGGTATCATCCCATCAACAGCATGAACAGGTTGAAGAATGGGTGTTATACACAAGTGGTGTAATAGTTCATTGGAACTAATGAGGGTCGGTAGGACCTTTTGTGAGACAGCGGGAAAGCCCATTTATTTCAACGGGAATTCGGGAAAACCCTTAACAGGAACAGGATTTAGCCATTTTCATTTTTCGGGATGCGGGAATCACACATCTATTTCGCGGAAATCCGGGATTTCTTGTTTTATTTGCCGGGACTTCGGGATCATACCCCCTCCTACCCCCCCCACTAATAGATAATTTGATGGTATTTAGTATCAAGTGAACTATATTTCTCATCAAGTAAAATTGAGATTTTAATTTTTTGTTCCATTGTCGCCAAAGGCACTTGTTTCATTAAAAAAACAGGTTAGGTACAAGTGCCAAACGAGCTAGGTAGATCAATTGAGCTAGGTAAGCTCGATTGAGCTTAAATTTATTATCTCCCTTTGCTGTTTTTGATAAAGTATTGCATATATCTGTGCATCATGAAATTGCAGATTTTCTTTTCTAAGGTGCTGTTTATCAATATTCAAGTGTGATTTTTCACTTCTACCGTGGAAATCATTTTTGTGAAAATTTGAATTTTTCCATTAAGTTCAATGCAATTTTAATTTTCAAAAGTCTACGGTAAAACATTGATATTTTGATGTTTCTTTGTCCAAGTATGTTCACATAAAGTTAATAGAAAGTTTCATATTGCACTGACACAAAATGAATCCGATAAAGAATCTTTTTGTCAAAAACAGCAAAGGGAGATACATTTTGTAATGATTTAAAGCTCAATCGAGCTTACCTAGCTCGATTGATCTACCTAGCTCATTTGGCACTTGTACCTGAAAAATATATCATATACTCTAATATACCCCAAGGTACTTATGTTTACCTTTGGACATCAGCTGACCACTGGTGGGTTTTGTTTAATTTCTTGAAAACAGAGGTTTACCCAGGTTTTTTAGTATCATAATGCTAAAATACAACAAAAAATCTTATAAATGATGTACAACACACTTACCATTTGATCAGCCTTAATGTCTAATTAGACCACGTGAATTAGACATTTAAAACCATCGATCCCCCCATTTTTTTCTGGCACAGACCAATATGTTATATTGATGTTACCGTCCATGATGTAGGGATAAAAATTAAACATTATTTTGTAACCAGTAAAAATGTTGTTAAAGACAGACCAGTTTGCTCCTAAAATCAACTTTATAATATGTATACCCCTGCTTTGAAAAGGGGGAATACTGTTTTAGCCTTGTCCTTCTGTCTGATTTTTTGTCCTTGAGTAACATGATTTAAGCAACTTAATGAGGTAGAGGTCTAATATTTTATATATACATTGTAGCTTTATCCTATGCTACTGTATGGTGTATACTGATTTTATGCTCCTAGGTCATCTACTTCCTGTTTACCGAATACTTAGGTTTTTTCGCATAATGTACATACATGCAAAATTTCAGTCGCAGTTTTCTAAGCAACTACATGACACAAAGTTTTAATATTTTGTGTACAGCTTTATCCTATAGTACCATATTTTGTATATTAATTATATACTCCTAGGTTATCTAATTCCTGTTTTACTAAAAACTTTTACAAAAGGCATAATTTTAGGAGCAGGGATATCATAAGCTCACAGATTTACTTGTTATTTGCACATGGCTATTTGTGGTCAAATTATTAAAATCCTTTTTTTTTGCCTGCGTCGCCGAAGGCGAAAGCAGGTCTAGTAGTCGGGTCACTCCGTCCGTCCGTCCCGCTATGGGGTGCCTGTCTTGTGTAATCTGAATCTCAAAAACCAAACACTAGATCTTTCTGAAATTTTACACAGTGATTACAGATATGTATTGAAGATGTGCACCTCCCCTTTTGGGGTCATTTTATAATTTTGTTTATAGAAATTAGAGGCCCTAAAGGGGCCAAAAAAGCGACTTTTTATTTTTTTTTCCACAATAACTTTTGTTCTGGTTGACCAAATGCTATGAAACCTTACAGTAATGTTACTTTCCATAAAAGGAAGGGTTGGGCTGATTTTGGGTGTTCCCTCTTTTTTCGTTTAGAAATTAGGGGCCCTAAATGGACCAAAAAAGTGACTTTTTTATTTGTTTCCACAATAACTTTTGTTTTGGTTGACCAAATGCTAAGAATCTTTACAGTAATGTTACTTACCATAAAAGAAAGGGTTGGGCTGAATTTGGGAGTCCCCTCTTTTTTCTTTAAGAAATTAGAGGCCCAAAGGGCGCAAAAAAAGCGACTTTTTAAATTTTTTCCACAATAACTTTTGTTTTGGTTGACCAAATGATATGAAACTTTACAGTAATGTTACTTATCATAAAAGGAAGGGTTGGGCTGATTTTTGGTGTCCCCTCTTTTTTCATTTAGAAACTAAGGGCCTTAAAGGGGCCCAAAAAGCAACTTTTTTATTAGCTCACCTGGCCAAAGGCCATGTGAGCTATTGCCATCACTTGGCGTCCGTCGTCGTCGTCCGTCTTCGTCGTCCGTCGTCGTCCGTCGTCGTTTTCTTCAAACTTCTTCTCCTCTGAAACGGCTGCACAGATTCAAACCAAATTTGGTCTGGTGGTACTTTAGGGTATCCCCCACAGAACTGATGTGGGGATTCTTGATTCGTCGAAAAACATGGCCGCCGTTGCTAAAAATAGACCAGGGGGGTCAGACTACTGTTTTTGGCTTGTAAATCAAAAAGTATAAGAGATAGATGAAATCTGATGCCACGCTACTGCTTCAGCATCAAAAGCTCTACAAAAGTCTCCATTGAGTCGAAGTTGTCAGATGACCCCTTATGGGAGTTACGGCCCCTTAAAGGTGAAAAATAGCATTTTTTCATGTTTTTGGCCTATAGAATGAAAACTATTGCAGATAGAGAGAAGCTGTTGCTTGCTTAAATGTTCAGCTCATTTAGCTCTACAAAAGTCTCCATAGGGTCAAAGTTGTCAGATGACCCCTTATAGGGGTTATGGCCCCTTAAAGGCAAAAAATAGAGTTTTTGGCCTATAGAATGAAAACTATTGCAGATAGAGAAAAGCTGTTGCTTGCTTAAATGTTCAGCTCATTTAGCTCTACACAAGTCTCCATATGGACGAAGTTGTCAGATGACCCCTTATAGGGGTTACGGCCCCTTAAAGGCAAAAAATAGTGTTTTTGGCCTATAGAATGAAAACTATTGCAGACAGAGAAAAGCTGTTGCTTGCTTAAATGTTCAGCTCATTTAGCTCTACACAAGTCTCCATAGGGTCAAAGTTGTCAGATGACCCCTTATAGGGGTTACAGCCCCTTAAAGGCAAAAAATAGTGTTTTTGGCTTATGGAATGAAAACTATTGCAGATAGAGAAAAGATGTTGCTTGCTTAAATGTTCAGCTCATTAAGCTCTACAAAAGTCATCATAGGGTTGAAGTTGCCAGATGACCCCTTATAGTGGTTACGGCCCCTTAAAGGCAAAAAATAGTGTTTTTGGCCTAAAGAAAAAAAACTTTTGCAGATAGAGAAAAGATGTTGCTTGCTTAAATGTTCAGCTTAATTAGCTCTACAAAAGTCTTTTTAGGGTTGAAGTTGTCAGATGACCCCTTTAAGGGGTTATGGCCCTTTAAAGGGGAAAATAGTGTTTTTTGCTTTGGAATGAAAACTATTGCAGATAGAGAAAAGCTTTTTATTGCTTAAACATTCAGCTCATTTAGCTATACAAAAGTCTTCAAAGGGTTGACATTAAGACCAGGTGAGCGATTCAGGCTCCTGGGAGCCTCTTGTTTGTTAAAAAAATAACTTGTTTTGGTTGACCAAATGCTATGAAACTTTACAGTAGTGTTCTTCACCATAAATTAAAGGGTGGGGATGATTTTTGGTGTCTCCTCTCTTTTTGTTAAGGAACGATGGGCTCAAAAGGGGCAAAAATGTGACATTTTTTATTTATGGTCCGATTTAGAATTTTTTTTTACAAGTTAATTTTGGTCATATATTGGATTCAAAATGGAGGATACAATTTTTTCTTGACCCACCTTTTCTGTTTAGCAATAAGGGGATCATAAGGGGAAAAAAGAGAAACTATTTTTATTGGTCTATTTTTACAATATTGGGTGGCATGTGACAAATATGCTTTGTAAGTCCACCATAGGATTCAAGTGTCAAAATATTTTGACTGTTGATATTGGGCCTAGAACGTACATGGTTCAAGGTTTTGCCGTGCGACACAGGGCCAGTCTTCGATTGGTCTTGTTCATTGGAAACTTGTAAAAATCCCTGCCTGCATTTCAGAATCAGATTTGTAATATCTAGGATCATTTTATTACTGTTTGATTTATTGCAGGTGCACTATTAAAGACTACATTTTTACAGTAACAGAAGCAGGATCAAAGGTACATGATAATTCTGTCACTTTTAAGGGTTTTCTATAGTCGGTGAAACATAATAAAAACATACATTTTGTACACTTGATGTTTATAAACACTGGTGTGTGCATGTTTTAGGAACAAAAAGTGTCACAAACATGTATGTCAATCAATTTCAAAATTGTAAATTGCATATAATTGTATTAGTTAACATATATACAATGTAATATAAGTTCCTCAAGATTGTGAATTTTAAAACCTTCATTTGAACACAATGAAATGTGAAATGCTGATCAATATATGTCACAGTCTTGACACAACAGAATAGGAAAAAGGTCATTTTAATGTATACTGGTCACTCCATAATCTGCATGTAGTTTGTTTTTGCCTGACAACTTTAATTTTGGCCTGAGCATATATGTTGAATCTTTTATAGATGTAGCTGACGGGATGCAGTTTGCAATTATTCAAAATATTCTGTTACCAAATGGAGAACCCAAGTGTCTTGTAGACTACTGTGTTGCTACTACTAAGTTGCTTAAATCGTTATTGTTCAAGGGGTATCAATTTTCATGGTTTTCGTGGATGGTCTAGAACCATGAATTTTGATACCAAACGAAAAAAGTAATTTAACATTAACATGTATGCTGTATACCACGGAACCACGAATTTAAGAATCCACGAACTGGTCCTTTTCCATCAAACCACGAAAATTGGTATCCATGAAAATAAATGAATCCACAGTATAACTTAATCTTTATACAATAGTTTGTGCACTGAAGAACTTCCATTGAGAACACTGGTGTACATCCCATCTGTTTTGTAACTAATTACTCGCATTATCTGTCTGTTAAACAGGAAGACAGACACAGGAACAGGTAGGTGTGATTATTTTATTGTTTTAAAGTACAATGTAACATTTTTAAATTAAAGGCTAATGAAAGAAAAACATTATAACATAAGTTTTCATTAATAGACTTGATTTTAAAACCAAGTGCCAGAGCTTTTGCCGTCACTTGACTCATCATCCTTTTCATCAACTTTTCAAGTAAATTTCTTTTTTCAAACACTTAACTTGGTGTGCTTGTTTTAAAGGGCGTCCTTTCAAAATTATTTACATGTATTTGAAATTTTGGTTTCAACAAAATATGGTTGCTATTGCTGAAAAAAATAGCATGAATGTATTAAAACACCTTTGAATTGTTACAACACAATGAAAGAGTACAGAAACATACCCAACATGTTGATGGACTTTAAGCTCTTTGAAATACCTTTGTATGTTAAACATCATCATTTTCATTGTTTTTCAAAATGTTTTGTTTAAGAAGATATTCAAAAGTATCTGTTGTGATGTCCCCTTTTAGATCAGGTTTGAAAGCATTGGGGCTCATGAGAACCTCTAATTTAGACTCTTAGTGTACAATGTAGGTATAGAACATAAGTTCTGATTGTCTATTATAAGCCTACCCCCCAAAACAGAAAAAGTTTGGGGTATATATATATATAGGAATCAAATTGTCTGTCTGTCCATCTGTCAACATATCTCATTCAAACAACAACTCCAAAACCACTTGTCAGGTGAATGCATTATGGATTTTGGTTAAAACTTCATTTGAACTTCATTTCATTGTCATCATTTGGAGATATGCATTATTTAACTTCATGGCGGACTTTATTTTTGTGCAATGCAGAGTTCAAAATACAGTTGGGGGTATCCTTAATGAGCTCTCTCACAGCATTCCTTGTTTTTTTATTAGATGTTATTTATGTAATTTTAACTATATACAATGAAGAACAAAAACCATATCACAAAGAACTAAGGTATACCATTAATTTCTTATTATCTAGATACATGTAATTAACTTTTGTAGAAATACATAATATAGAATATAGAAATTAATTATAAGATGAAAAGATCTCAATCTTTAGATAATATAAGAACTAATGGTTTGACTCTATCTTTGATTAATATTTCACATCTTTATTTTGTACATGTATAAGTAATCTCCAGCTTCAAAGAAGACTCCTAGGTTCCATGGTTATTGGTTTCCTTAATGTTTGAGTTACATACCAAGTCATGCTAATTTTTATATGACTGCAAAAAATGTTGTGATCAAATATGGGATTTTGATCTCTCAGATGAGTGCAGATGTTGGTTTGTCATAGGGTTTTGTTTTGTCTTCCTTTGCCGGATTTGACACGCTGAATGGACTATTGGCAACGCGACGGGTGTGCTATAGCAAGCAGGAACTGCTTACTCACCCGGAGAACCTGAGTTCACTCTTCTTTCGACTGGAGTTCGTGTTGTTGATTGATATTCAGTTGTTTTGTGTTTCCATGTTTTACTTGTTGTCTGTTTTTGTCCCATTCTTGTTGGTGTTTACTGGTTCTGTCTCTGCCCTTTCGGACTTTTGACAATCGAATACCCCATTGGTACCTCTGCTTCTTTCATTGTCAGCTTTGTGGTTGTCATCTGTAGTGTTGACACTTTGGTTTTTATGTGACAATTTTTAAAAGCTATAATGAACAGAATTTTTAAATGATGTTTCTAACCATTCCAAAAAGCTATCTATTGCATTTGAGGTTTATAGCTCATACTCAGTTTCAGAGAAAAAGGCTTGAAAAGGGCAACAATGAGAATAATAACAAAATTCCTGTAGAATGATTATTTTTTATCCATTTAAGTCAAAAAAAGGGTATTATTAAATACGAAAGAATATGGAATATGTGCCAGAAAGACACGATCCATGTTTCTGGTTTCATGCCTGAAAAAATAGGGTGGGTAAGTTAGGCATTTATTTTTATTATATTTTACTTTTTACCTTGAGTGACTGGGGAGAAGATATGTCTTTGTATCAAGTTTAACAGTGCTTATGCAAAACTGGAAATAAAAAGGCTAGGGTTGGCATGAAAAAGAAGGGGAGGTAGGGAAACCAGAAACACTCATATTGAAAAAAATCATTGTATTACTCATTAAATTCTGTCAACTAAATGTTCCATTTTTAACCTTTGTCAGCAAAAGCAGGTCTAGGTGTTTGGTAAGGCCTTCTGTCCATCTGTCTGTTTGTCCATTCCAGGTATAAGTTAATTTACCTAGTCAATGAGCGGACATAGCAAAAAAAAGGGGGGCGCCACATTGAAGGTCTGATTTTAATGAGACTGTTACTTTACCATGAAAGGAGTTTGGTATCATCATGAAACTTTATACGCATGCATGTATTCATTACAGTATGAACAAACAAAAAAATCATCATAGAATTTAACCTGTCTCATAAACTTCATTATGTCTTTTGACATATTTTTGGTTATATGTCTATAATACATTTAAAGTCCACCATAGAATCCATTTGTACATGTGTCAAAATGCTTTGTTAGTGTCTCCATGAGTCCAAGCAATGAACTACATGTTTGTACCAATATTGGACGTACATTGTTCATCATTTGATAAATTGTTCTGCTTTTTATTCTAGGTGGATGAAATAAATAAGGAGAGATACTTGACTAACTCTGAATTATATTACACAACAAATGCATATTGACACATGGTAAGGTGTTAGCTATAGGGTGTCATCTTTGTAATATATGTCACTTGTGTATTTTACTTTCTATTGTCTTGCAAAAGAAGTTTACTAGGTTCAAAATCTTTATTTCAAGTAGAGTCTGTCCATTTTATATAAAAATCCATGAGTTTTGTAGAAATTTTAAATAGAGTTATCTCTCTTTTATTATCTTAGAAAAATCAAGTAAACTCCACATATTCCTTTTTTATATGCATGCTAATATTAACTACAAAAATTCAGAGAAAAAAAGGTACTCTTAAATGATATAAAGATTTAAAATTGTAGAATTCTTTATAAAAGAATCCTCAACCTTAAATCTATAGCTGAGGTAAAAATGCTTAATTACAGCAAAAAAATGTTCCTAAATTAGTAAAATGTATAGCATTGAAGGAATCAGAAAATTCTTTTGGAAAATACAGCTTAATTTTTAAAAGTAAATGAGATAGTGTATAATTATCCTTTATCCACTTTTGTCAAACCAGCATGCCCATTCAAGATTTTGTACCTTCGACACTATGCACCTCTTACCCAACTAAATTAATTTCTAGTTTCTACCCACAGAATTTGGGAGGGATAAATTACTGTCCATGGGGAAAAAAGCTTTTTTATCTAATGTCAAAATTGATTTTGAACTCATTTGTCTTAGAAGTAGAAGTCTGTGCCTGTAATATTCTCTTCTGAATATTTTATATATATTTATATAATTAGGTTATAATGCTGCATGTTCAGATTGACAAGACAGACCTTGGAAAGGATTCAAGAATTTCAGGAGGTCATAACATCAAAGAGATAACACTTTACAGTATTGAGTACTGACATTGCTTATAACCTCATGTTTAAATAGGAATTTGAATTATTTAAAAAGTTATTGAGTGAAACTTATGACATTTTATATAAAAATATATGAGTTTAAAGTTGATGTTGTATAAATATAAGATATTTCTGGCAAGTTGACAGTGTCATAGATCTGTGTCAGCAGACAATTTTAATTTTTGGCACTTTGCTACAATATTGTGCAAATTATAAACAAGATGGAGAATATTGATAAAATTCTTTGTCACAAATAGACCTAAACATTTTGATTTTTGCATAAGTAAATATGTTGTGGTCCATAAATACTGCAGCAAAACCTACCCTGTTTGAGTAAAATCCATTAACTTTTAATTTGTAAATCCACTTAACATGTGGTCATATTTAAGTAATTCCCTTTTACAATTATTCATTAAAAAAAAAAGTATTTTGTTCCCCCATATACGTTACAGAGCAACATTTTTTTTTATAAGATCCTGACTTCAAGGTGGTTGGAACCCTATAGTTTACATTTTGTCTTGTGTGTTCGTCTGTCCACAATGTCTTTTAAACACTAGAACTCCACAACTATATGAGGCACAGATATGAAACTTTACACAGTGATAAAGTACCATTTTATGATTTAACTTGGGTCATTGCTGTCCTACAAGTCTTATATTTCCTATAAATTTTTACCATGGCATATAAAGTCCTTTACTTGAGTTTTTTGTGCTATGAATCCTTTAAAAATCAGCTTTTCTATCTAAAAAATGTTAAATACATTCAAAATTGTGGCAAAGCAAACTTAAAAGATTTTAAGGCCTTGCTCCGCTCCGCTACTTTAATAACAAATGTCAACTTATGTTGCATTCAATGTGTATAATCTTCATGAATTTCACTCACTCAGATTTATGACTGTACATCGATAACTTTGCTTGATTTTATTTTATCAAGATGACAATTACTTTAAACGTTTTATTTTTCAGGCTGCAAAAAGGACCTGAATAATGAAGACTGAGAGTCAACTTAGCTAAGAAAATGTAGAGAAGATTAAAAGCCAAGGAAAGACAGTAGATATAAACCCAACACCAACAACCAAAGGAACAGGAAAGAAATGATTTCATAAAGAAGTATGTAACTACTGTGAATTATTTTTCTTGTAGGGATTAATTTCTGTGGTTTCCCTCAAAAAAAGAGTTTTGTAGTTGACTACCACACAAGAAAACCACCAATATTGGTACCCTACGAAAAACAATGAAATCTTAGTATAAGAAGTTTAAGGAACTCACGTTCATCTATCTTTTAAGTCCCATCACTTAAATAAAGGGTGATATACATGTATACTGAATAATACATTGCAAAATCTGTATCATATGTTGTATTTACCCGAGACACCTATATCATACTGAGGGCCAACAGCCCGAGGTATGATATAGGTCGAGGGTTAATACAGCATGTGATGCAGATTTTGCCATGTAAGGTTCATTATATCATATAGAATAAAATATTGATATTTTGTAGGGGTGCGATATAGGGTAAGAGGTGCGATATAGGTATATATGTGCTTTGTAATATAATGCATATTAATATTAAAGACTATATTTATACTTAAATATATGATATAATGGGATACACTCATTAAGGTTTTGTATTGTTTGACAATGTAACTGTCCATTTCCTGAATTCTACATTATAAGTGATGATTTTTGCACCACAGTGTAACAGTGTTAATATATGTTAATATGTACACGTACAAGGTAGATTCCATTTTTGTAAGTTTACTTTATGTACCCTATTTCTTTGTTTCTTGAAAGCATTTGCTTAGACTATTCCAATGAATGGGTTGATCTTTGAAAACCTAGTATTGAATTTTGTGTATCTTATCCCATGGACACATTCTTTCTTTATTTACCTTAAGGATGTAAGTGTATGGATAATTCATCATGCATCTAATGCATTAGGAATGCATTTTACCTGTCACTTCAAAGGATATTTAATTTTACCTGCAAGGCTACATGAAAATGTTGAAAATGCATGTAGGATATATATTGGTTTCATCTTAAAAATTGTTCAGGATATGATAGAAAGGTTTTACCACCGTCTTATTTAGGCGGAAATGATTTTAATGCCTAGCTTAAGTTAGGTTGAGGGGAGGGCTTTAGTATGATTGATCCTGTACAGCCATACAGGAATGTTCATCAAGCTTTATCAAAATCTGCACATTAGAATAATTTGAAATATGGCAGAGTGTTCAGTATGACAATCTGTTCATGTATTTCCTTACTCTAAGCCATTTATGAGAGCTGTACATCTCCTACTTCCTGTTTTGAGTGCATTGACACATTCCTTCAATTTTCAATTTCAATAAGCTTTTTGATAGTTCCTTGATGTTTTATCTTAGAACAAAATAGTAACAAGAGTTGTCTTTTGGCATCAACATGTAACTTTCATTTAAATCTTCAGTGCAAAATAGTTCAAACTGATTCAATAAAACTTTAAACTTTCCAACTTTACTCTTATAGGTGTATGCTAAGAAAGGAAGACTTTGACACTTTGCAGATAAGGGTACCTGTTTTGGGGTCTTTTGGGGTCTATATTACACCAACTATAGCTTTTCTTTATGTGTTAAGGTCAACCAAGTGAAATTACAAATTGACACATTATTATCAATGTGACACACAAGGACAGTTTTCTTATTTTATATCTTCAGAAATTACAATTTATTTCCGCAATATCTGTTACTGCACTATTACTTCCCCTATTCAGATAAAATTCAAAAAGAAATTATCACAACCAAAGGTGAACAAATTTCCTGCTCTTTGTTACCTGTTTTCCTATAAAATCATTGTATTCTCATAAAAAATTCTCCTGTAATCAAAACCCAGTTCTGTTATGGGCGTTCTTGTTTCAGTCTTGTGTTTAATCTGATTTTATTTCATGTGATAATATTTTCTTTACAATATGTGTCTTTCATGTCTTCAGCTTGTGGTAGATAGATTGAACCAGTTATCAAATAATTGCATTTTGTGTCACGATTTAAATGAATTCTGCAGTATTTCATAGATCAAAGTTAGATTTCAAGTGTTTTAAATGAGAAATGGGTTTCTTTTAAGAAAAAAGGAACCTAAGAAAAGTTTATGTTGAAATTTATTGTATTAATGTTGTCTATAATTTTGAAGTTCTATATATAATTATAATTGAATAAACATTTGGATTGTTAAAGTAGAAGAACTATTTTCACTTCTTAAACCTCTTTACATTAATATACCTACATGTATCAGCATAAATAAATCCTAAAAAATATATTGAAAGATACCATTGGGTTCTAACAGTAATTTAATCTTTTATAGATAAAACTTAATAAGTACAAAGTATATGTAAACAAAAGATCAAAAGTTGTGGTCAACCTGAATCTATAAGTAGCAAAAAATTAAATGCAGATTTAGACAATTAAGTGTTAATTTTGATACCTCATACATTGAAATTAATAACATTATGATTTAATATAAGTCTACCAAGTATTTCTTCCTATTATTCAACGATTATTGTTTTTTGTATTGGTGCAGTCTAACGGACAGACCGGGATTATGGGCTACTTATAACGTCTCCTTGGGGTTTCACCAGGGTTCAGGGTGACATTTCTGAACCTAAAGTTCACATGTCACATTGAAGAAAGTTATAAAGTGTAGGCCTGATCGATCTTGGTATTCTTCTGCTTTACACTCATACTACTTGTGAAAAATTTGACGTAAAGAGATTGTAACTACAAATTTCATGTATAACATAGATCTTACAAGTGCCAAAATGCTTTAAGAATATTTTTCCATCAAATTATCAATAAGTTATTTAAGAGACACTGAAATAACAAAGGTACATCCAGGTCTCAGAAACCCAAAATACAAATTCAAAATTATAGTTATTACTGAAGGGAACATTATTTGGAAGAAAAGCTCATTCTAATATACTGCAATATAAATTCATCTTCCTCTCAGATGAAACTCAGCTGCTCCAGAAGGGCAATGAAAGTAGCAGGGGCCAATACTGAGGAAGCCCAGGAGACATGGGCCCCCTCTTTTGGCAGAAAACTTGGTTGGATATATAGGAAATCAATGAAGCATGTCTATAGTGCCCACCCCTTTTTTTGGAAATTTCTGGAACTGCCACTAGTACATGTAGTATAGATAGTAAAATATTTCTCTGTCAAATAAGTCAAGAGTCTACAAAAAAAAAAGAAACAGCTCCATAAGTTTCCAAAAGGGAAGCCATCTATCAATGTTTGCAAATAAAAAAAAATATAAGTGTTTAAAGCAGTTTTGAATTTAAATGTTCTTTAGATTAATTAGTTTTCTTGCATTTATAAGTCTGGATCATTGTGATTTTCATCTTGGACATTTTTGGATTGATTACCTCTGTTTGGTAATTTTGATGTTGGCAATTTTTAGAAAAATAAATCAATAACTATTGAAACACTTCGAGTAAATGAAAAGAAGTTGTTGTTGTTGTGTGTTGACACTAGGTGACCAAGTACTTGTGGTTTGTTAAGGTTCGTGTTATGCTCAGGTCAGGCAAGCTGCTATTTAAACCATTATGGTTGTATGTTTTATTATAATAAATTTGAAAAAAGTTAAAGATTAAATTCAAAGATATCTGATTTTCATTGAATTTTGTGGTTTTTTTATTGATTTTAAAGAAATCTACAGGAAATAAGTCATATTTAAACAGATCTCTTGAGCATTGTGAATTGTTCATTTCTATCACTATTACCATGATTACTGACTATGGTAATCCATGTTTGATATTATAGCTTTCTCAAGATCTCAGAAAGTTCGAAAACAAAAGTTTTTTTTGCAAGTTTACGCCTATAAAGTTTTGTGTTTTTATCTATATTAAACAAGTACCACTGAGAAAAAAAGAATTAACCACAGATTATGGGTGTAAAATATTTATTGAATTGAGTTACAGCAATATCATTTTATTTGGGAAATAAATAACCAAAAGACCCACACGAAAGAAATGGAAATATATCACTATTTTTACCAATGGAAGGCTTTATAAAACTTGAATTCATTTAGCCCTCTATAACATTCAGTGTCCGTCCACAATTTTATCCCCTTAACTATGATTCCTTGATGTTAACTTACCGGTATTTTTGAAAAAGATTTTACAGATATGATTGAACTTTTGCAGTTTTTTTTAGTGCAATAGAATTAATGTCAAGTTTGAGTTTTAAGCAAAGTCTAAGAAATATTTTTTCTCAGTTTTTAACTATTTTACAGACATAACAGAATAGTACACAATTAAACACATAAAATTTTCATGTGGGGATATTTTTCCTGAACATGTTTTTGCGATCTCAAAATATCCCAAGCCTAGGCTAAATGGTTTTACTTATTTTAGTAAAAAATATTTATAATGACAAGAAACACAAACTAATAACCTATGCAGAGATTACGATACTAAAGCATGAAAATATCATCCCTGTTAACAGTACCATTTTGTCCCTGTTGTGTCTCACAACCATGTATATGTGTTACCAGACCCCAAGATTGCGAAGGAAGAGGAAGGTTTGGCACCATTAAACCTGGTTTGACCCATCCTTTCTTTTGAAATGCCTGAACCAAGTCAGGACCATTGCCATCTTCAATTTCTCTGCTATTTATTTGTCTTGTTTTGTTTTCTGTTCTTAAATATTATCATCCTAGTTCAGTAGTTTTGTTGTTACCTTAAAATACATCTAGATGCCTGATTTTTTCTGATTTCAGGATTCCAATTAAAGTCTGATGATGTTTGAGACAGTAAGTATGAAACCTTAGAACTTCATATCCATCAAGGGTAGGATTTTAAATTGTTACAGAACTTCATATCCATCAAGGGTATGATTTCAAATTCAAAATGAAATATTGTTACAGAACTTCATATCCATCAAGGGTAGGATTT
Organism: Arcuatula senhousia; assembly: GCA_963971305.1. NCBI lineage: Eukaryota > Metazoa > Mollusca > Bivalvia > Mytilida > Mytilidae > Arcuatula > Arcuatula senhousia. The sequence continues at coordinate 49,338,803 of OZ020311.1, forward strand.
TAAATTGTTACAGAACTTCATATCCATCAAGGGTATGATTTCAAATTCAAAATGAAATATTGTTACAGAACTTCATATCCATAGGGTTTGATTTAGAATTACAAAATGAAATATTGTTACAAAACTTCATATCCATAGGGTTTGATTTAGAATTACAAAGATTGATGATGTGATGAAACATTAACATGTTGTATGGCTTGATTTATTTTCTACTTGAAAACCGTGTAAATTTTCCTCTTGAGAGGCTTTTACTTTGGACTGTATCTATATGAATCTTCTTTCTTCAAATTTCTTAGAGTGAAAGATATAGGTTATAAAATGGTAAATGTGGGGCGGGCAGCAGGCGGTGGACCGGAGGGAAAATAATTTTCGTTACAGATTGTTTCAGCAACTCCTTATCACAGCCTCTTGATATTTGGTATGTTGCAGCATCATGAGTGGGTCTTACACCGTAGGATTTGATTTCAAGTTTGTCACTCACCTATTTTCTGTTTAACGACCCCCAGCCATTTTTGACTTGGACAAATTTTAAAAATTATTTGGTTTTGCCATACTTTGCTTCCACCTCCTTATAACTAAGTTTACTTATAAGGAATATTGGACTGGCTTTTCCAAAAGCATTAGCCTACAAAGAATTATGTGTGATGTCTCGTAAAGTTATTGCTGATTTACATGCTTTGTTTTTCCATACAATTAAAATGTGATAAAAAACAGACCAAATAAGATATATGCTTATGAAAATGCATTATTGAATAAGGCAAATCTAGCTGCCAGTCAATTGTTCAAATTTTCAAATAAGCTTATCAATCATGACAGAACTTCAGAACTCCCCCCAAATTTTCAAATAAACTTATCAATGATAGAACTTCAGAACTCCCCCTCTAGTGCGTCTTTTCAAGTATTTTAGAGAGCACACATTGGCTCTTAAAAAGGTAGAAAATAAAAGGGTATTTTTCAAGAAAATCGAAATTTGAAGACCAAAAAATAACTTTCTTGAATCCACACATTTATTTTAGATATGAAAAATGATTAGTTGATTTTGTTTGATTTTGCTTATGGTTGCCACTGCCTTTGAACATCTATCTGTTCATTATAGTGTGATGATGTGATTTAGCAGTAATATAAACATACAGATGTAGACCTATTATGTCTTTCATGGAAAATTTGACATCCAAATGAGAAATTTCACCTCGATTAACTTTTTACAAACAGAGTATATGATTACAGCGTGTGTTTTATAAAGTTTTAAAGCCTAAGATGAGGAGATGACAGATGACATCAATGGGAACTCAGATTGACAGGTAAGTTAATTAGATAGTTTAGTTAATTAGCTGCGTTAATTATACAAAACAAACAATGTAATTCAGGGATGGATCTGGAGGTTTCAATAGACAATAGATTGCTTGCAGAGGGTTTATTTTAAAACTGCCAAAAAAAGTAATGAGATTTCTATAAAAATTTCAAAAAAAGCAAGTTCTTCCTGAAGAACCCTCGTCGGAATCCTCCTCTGGATCCACCACTGCAATGCATTTATAAATGTTTAGCAAAACTAAAGACTAAATTTGGCCAATTTTTAATGTTTTTTTTTAATAAATTCTTCACATTTTATAGTACAAGACTTTACCTATTCAATTATATTTTTATCTGTCCTTTTCATTTGGGGTTATGCTTACTTTTACCTTTTCAATTGCTATTTTCAGGTGTGAAATTAGTTCTTAATCAAGCAGAAGACTATCTTTTACATTTTACAAAATGATACGACCATATTAATTAATACTTATTTGAATACACTGAGGGAAGCAGCTGTCCCTTTAGAAGTCTGTAATGTGACATATGGTTATACCTTATCCTGGTAGTTTATCAGTAAAGGATGCATGTTTAATGGCTGGTAGATAAAATTGTAATTTGTTGTTATGATGTAAAAAACGTAGAGTAAATGGTCTCTTGGTTATGCTGTAAAACTAGAAACCATGGTCTTAATGGTTTGATTTATTTTGTATTAGTACTATGATGGTTTCTTAGAAAAATTTTGGCCCCAGGGGCTACATTGCAATCACCTTTGTCCATCTGTCTCTGTTTTCTGTCTGTCTGTCTGTTTGTTTGTCCAGTACAAATTTTCGTAACAGGTTTCTGAGCTTCTACTGAAGGAATTGGTTTGAAATTTGGTGCACATCTTTAGCATGATGAGTTGTACTGTGCCTCCCCTTTCCAGGTAAAAATCAGTCTCTACTTCTTGTTATACTTACATCAAGGTAAAAAAAATACAATTTTTCTTAACGATTTCTCTGCTTCTACTGAGGGTTTGGTACATTGCTGTAGTATGATGAGTTGTAAAATGCCTCCTCTTTCCAGGTCAGTTTGTCATCTACTTAATGTTTTCCAAATGGTCAAGTGGGGATATCCTTAGCACGACATATTGCTACCACTTGCTGAAAAATGAAGCCTTTTATCCACAATGTTAATGAAATCAATGAAACAAATTTTTCATTCGAGGTCTTCAAAAGAAAAGATCTTTTGCTACACATGTTTAAAAAAAACCTCTGTTTTGAATAACATAAATCTGTATACTGTATAAGAATAAAAAAAACCAAAGAATTATAAAATTGACCCTTTCTTGGTACACAAATGTTTTAACATTTTAATTTATGGCTTTATTTGTCTCATTTAATGCCAAATCCACTAACCACAACTGACAACTTTATAAATACAGGTATCATAATTTATTTTTTTGCATAATATTTATTCTGAAATTTAAAAATTGATTAAATGAACACCTCTTCATTCAAATTTCTTAAATACCAATTGCGTAACATTAATATTTAAAATGGTTAAGTGGTGGATTAGAGAAACTCTTTAACATCTTATCAAATTTCAATGAATTCCCCCTTGGGTTACCCCACTTCTGGTTAAAAATATTATTGGATAACATGTAGATTTTTCTCACCACACAGAACTCTTCAACTGTTGGTTTTTGAATTTTCTAAAACAGGGTCAAACATAAATCCTGTTTAATATGACAACTAACATGTTCTGATTATGGCTATTAGATAATTCTATAACATAAAAACCAAGGTCAGTATTTAAATCTATTTATTAATCCATGATATTATGATATTTCATTCATAATATAATGATAATATTGATAGTATAATTTAACTTTAGTTCGTCAGGTACATATACTTTTAATGCCAGATTATTTTCAGCCACATGGCCCAAAGATATTTTTCACTAATTTCAAGTAAATTAGATTAAAATTGTTAGTAGACTGAGTGGTCTGTGATATCATGTGGATGCTAAGGTTTCTTTTCAATTTTTGTTCTAAAATTTTGTTATTAAATTTCAGGACATACAACACTTGTTAGAAAAAGTTCTTTAAAGTAAGAAAAAAAAATATTTGTATTTAGATCATATTTTGACTTATTGCCTCAACATCTGAATTTTGTTTAAGATTGATTTGAATAATTGTTCAAAAATAACCATTTCATCGAAATTTTTTCAACCAGAGCCTTTCTTCATTTTCCTCAGTTTTCTTGCCTTTTACATCCTTCTTACCCTCTGGTTTCCACTTGTTTAAAACAGTTTCTTCAAACAATTGATTTGTGTCCAATCTGAGCCAGGAATTATTTGATACCTACGATTTGATGTGGTGTCAAGGAGGTTTTAAGATTAAATGTTTCTTGAAAATGCATTCAAAGATTTGGAATTTTCTTCTTGTGAAGTCAGTATAGCTGCGGTTCCGTACCTCTTAATGGTCCTTTTTTGAAATTTTCTGGTATGGTGGACCAATTAGATGGTCCGCCAAATCAAAAAATTCAATAAGGACCGAATAGAGCTACGAACCACAGCAATTTTAGTCAGTATAGATGATGCATTTTTTTTTATTTGGTTGCTGTTTTAAATTCATAGAAACTGTAAGTTTTGATAATTTTTTAATCTTTGTAAACTTTTGGTTCATGGTTTGAGCAATTCACTGTGTTTTGATGATATTGATTGATGTTTTCCTATGTGTCTTTTGTTCTTTTTAACTATATTTGAGAAATTGTACTTTTACATATTCCATATTCTTTCGTTTTTAATTTTAACTTGATGGCCTATGTATAGGAGAGATTTATTACAACTAGTGGTTACATAAAAGGCAGATTAGAAATATTGAAATGTAAGGGAAACTCCAAATACCGATTTAATTGACACCTTGACCTGACAAGCCATTTATAAGAACCATATTACTCCGTGAAGAAATAACCGGAAATTTCAAATCTTTTTAAAGAAACGCGTACCATTTGTCACCACCTGGGTATCAGATCGTCAAAAACGGCAATATTTACATTCGATTATCAGTGTCTATCTAAATGATAATATCAACCCAGGGACAAGCACCCATTTCCTGTCCGGATTATTACCGATGTTATATTTATACTGAGGCCTAAGTACCCTCCATTGATAGAGACGTTATTATAAAGTCGGAGTATATTGTTGTCTCTGTACGGCTGAGAGCCTTGGACTATCTTAGTATAAACACTCGCTATTGTAAACTCCATTCAGGAGCAAATATCATCTTAATAAAAACTTGATCACTTAGAATTGAAAAATCAGTGGAATTTTGACATAATCCTCTGAAATCATATAGCTTAGAAATCTTATGACAGTTGAATTGAAAAATGTGTAAAATGCTAATATTTAAATAAGGGTTGATCAGTGAAGAAGTGTGTTGTTCATCACTCTGAGATTTATCTTTATCAAAAGTTATTAGAGCTCTTTGCTCTAGATAATTAGGGAATAATAGGTTTTTTCATGAGCTATAAAAAACATAAGGAGGAAATTTATTATTCATTTATTCATTAATTTGAAAAAAAAAACGTTTATATTCATTCATGATTAAAATAAAAGATGCTTTTTTTATAGATACTAAAAAGTTATAAAAGTTCCTCATCCAATTATCTAAGTATTTAATTCTTGAAGATGTAGTCTTATTTCATTTTCAGTGTTATGATTATGTCAATGATTTGAGATGCTATCATTTAAAGGTTTATATATCTGAGGTAGATAGGTTTATCTATTAGATAACATTACCTGACACAGGTGTAAATCTTCAAGTAACATGACAATCCAAAACGATTTGTACCTGTCATTACAGGTGTCAATTATTACATCAATATATGGTTTACTGCTGCTTCTCAGATATTTCTTGGATTATATTCTCTGCTCAACACCGTAGAATCTTTTGTTATTTCATATGCTCAACCGAATATTTATAGTTTAATCAAGAGGACTTTTTATTGATGAGAAAACTAGCTGTATCTTTACTTTTCTATGATCAGTTGCTGTCAAGCATTCTGTAAACATAGAAAATCTTGTGTGTCGATCCCACTGAAGGGTTATTTTTCCTAAATTTGCGATCTAAAAATATCACTGAAAATATCCCCCATGCAAATGTTTCTTATATCACAAGAAGCAGGACTTTTTCCCCCACATGAAAGGTGACATTTCCAAAAGCGTCAAAATTTCCATGTCTGGAGTTATTTCCCCAAAGTTGCGATTTCAAAATATCTGTGAAAGAAATCCCCCCATGAAATTTTTAATAAATGATCATAAGAAACAGAATTTTTTCCCCGATGCAAAAGGTTTTATTTACAAAAGCACAAGAATCTCCATGCTTACAGTATTCTGTCTATTTCTATTCAGTAAGGTCTACATTTGCCAGTTATTAAATTTTTTTTTTGGGGGGGGGGGTGGTTGCTGAGGTTTCTTGACATCCCTATTTTACAAGGTTTTGTTTGTATGTCTGTTACAAATATGTTGTTTGCTTCATTTGTTTTTATTGGGTTGTCTGTATCAGGGCAACTGTCAGATAACTTGGTCATTTACCAAGCAAATAAACAATTCTTTTCTTTTTCAAATGACATTAACATTTCACATGTTACAAGAAATTCCTGCTCCTGACATACTTCTGTAACCCTGATATCTACCTATCTAGATACCTATGTACTGCTATTTGTTGAAGAATGTAAATAATATAGAAATAGAATTTATAGGGGGAATTGTTTACAAATACAATCTTTTCTAAGATATATCCATCAGTTAAGTTTATACAGATAACAAGGAAAAATAACATTTGATTAATTGTATTCTTCACCTGTTAGTAATCACCTCATTTGCATAAAACCAATTATTTTCGATATAAAATATTACAGTGATCTGTCTTCCATAGATTCAGGAAGAATAAACCTGGGTGTTACATGCAGGAAGAAAAAAAGATAAAAATCCATAAGGACATCCTCAAGTGTGCATTGATAATATTTTAATTGATAATTATGTAATATTGCATCTGCCACTATAAAAAGCATAACAGCAGTTTTAATTGAAGTCTTCTGTACTAAATTTTTGGTTTGTTGAATTTCTGTTACTTTCTTGCACAATTCACTTTGTTCTAGTATTAGTGAATATAGCCAAAATACTACAATATCAAACATTTAAGGTCTTTTTCTCAAAGTGATTTTTTTTTTCCATTATAGCTAGAAGACTTTTGTTGTAACCTTCCTAATAGCACTTTGATTGTATGTTTCATGCAGTGTTTTTGTATTGACAGCATTTATCTTTGTGTTTTAAAAGTGGAGATTTAAAAAAAAAGCCTCTTTGATTTTGATACTTTTCTTCTAATGCTGTCTTGTGGCTTGAGCTCTCATTGCTGATTTCAGTTCTGTGTTTCTGTTTCTTTTTGTTGTTTTCATAAAATGTATTGTCCAATTTATTATTTGCCTTTTCCGACTTTTTAGCTCACCTGGCCAAAGGCCATGTGAGCTATTGCCATCACTTGGCGTCCGTCGTCGTCGTCGTCGTCGTCGTCCGTCGTCGTCGTCGTCGTCGTTAACTTTTCTTCAAACTTCTTCTCCTCTGAAACGGCTGCACAGATTCAAACCAAATTTGGTCTGGTGGTACTTTAGGGTATCCCCCACAGAACTGATGTCGAGATTTTTGATTCGTCGAAAAACATGGCCGCCGTTGCTAAAAATAGACCAGGGGGGTCAGACTACTGTTTTTGGCTTGTAAATCAAAAAGTATAAGAGATAGATGAAATCTGATGCCACGCTACTGCTTCAGCATCAAAAGCTCTACAAAAGTCTTCATTGAGTCGAAGTTGTCAGATGACCCCTTATAGGGGTTATGGCCCCTTAAAGGCAAAAAATAGAGTTTTTGGCCTATAGAATGAATACTATTGCAGATAGAGAAAAGCTGTTGCTTGCTTAAATGTTCAGCTCGTTTAGCTCTACACAAGCCTCCATAGGGTCGAAGTTGTCAGATGACCCCTTATAGGGGTTACGGCCCCTTAAAGGCAAAAAATAGTGTTTTTGGCCTATAGAATGAAAACTATTGCAGATAGAGAAAAGCTGTTGCTTGCTTAAATGTTCAGCTCATTTAGCTCTACAAAAGTCTCCATAGGGTCGAAGTTGTCAGATGACCCCTTATAGGGGTTACAGCCCCTTAAAGGCAAAAAATAGTGTTTTTGGCCTATGGAATGAAAACTATTGCAGATAGAGAATAGTTGTTGCTTGCTTAAATGTTCAGCTCATTTAGCTCTACAAAAGTTTCCATAGGGTCAAATTTGCCAGATGACCCCTTATAGTGGTTACGGCCCCTTAAAGGCAAAAAATAGTGTTTTTGGCCTAAAGAAAGAAAAATTTTGCAGATAGAGAAAAGATGTTGCTTGCTTAAATGTTCAGCTTAATTAGCTCTACAAAAGTCTGTTTAGGGTCGAAGTTGTCAGATGACCCCTTCAAGGGGTTATGGCCCTTTAAAGGTGAAAAATAGTGTTTTTTGCTTTGGAATGAAAACTATTGCAGATAGAGAAAAGCTTTTTATTGCTTAAACATTCAGCTCATTTAGCTATACAAAAGTCTTCAAAGGGTTGACATTAAGACCAGGTGAGCGATTCAGGCTCCTGGGAGCCTCTTGTTACTTTTCCTATACCCAATTGGTGCTTCTTTAGTTCTTAGACACCATACATTATGTAAATTGAATTTTGCAATTTAATCGTTTAGCCAAATATATCGTCCTCTTGGTTTCTACATTGAATCTTGAACTATCATAAATTACCTCAAGTAGAAATATTATGTATAACTGAATATTTTAATGTTCCCCACCACCCATTAAAGCAGTAGTTCACTTTTATTTGTATTTTGTATTCAATGTTCGGGGTCAGCACATCGGGACATAAACTTTCAACATTAAAAATCCATCAAACACAGAAGCCTACTGGTAGCTTTGTATTGTCAATTCTTTATACCATATGACAGCTGCTGTAAAATTTACCTGAAAAAAATCATTTACAGTTATTCAGGTGTGACTTACAGTTAAAATTTGTTTTTTGATCAGTGGTTGGACTGCTATAACGGGTCTTTGAGGGCCAAGGCAGAGTTCTTTGTGGACTATAATTGTTCATATACTTCTATCTTAGCTTGCTGTCACAATTTGTACTGGACCTCTTTGCTTGTGATCTTTTGGACCTATAATTGGCTCTAGACCCTGGACCTATAATTGGCTATAGACCCTGGACCTTGTCATGACTAGGTGATTTAAGGTGACTTCACAACATACACATGATTTACTGGTATTTGGTGTGACAGTTCATAATCAGGTCTTTCTTGAGATTATCCTATCTTGTGAACAGAGCGTGGCAGAGGTCAGCTAGAGCTAGCGTCCTGTTGGATTTATATTTCACAAAACATTCAGGTAAAGAAAAGTTCTTCATTGTACTGTTTTTCTATTGTGTGAACAAAGATCCAATAAAAAATAGATATCGCTGTGTAAATAATATTATTTGATATCTCTTTCAAAATAAGGAAAAGTTTTCTTTTGTGTGGGATGTTTTTAAGTCTATTTAATGTGGAAAATCAATATTAATATGATGCAAACATATTTTACCTGTTTGAAGATTTGCATAACACCTTTAAGTACTATTGATCTGCGGCTTCCATAGACATGGTATTTTATTGCCACAAAGTGTTTAACACTCTACATTGAACTTTTAAAGTAGCTATATTTATAAATGTTTATGTTATTCAAAATTATGTTATGGTTCATATTTGGGGTTTTTTCGTACTGTTTCCTATCTTTCATTTATTCCCTTCATTTTGGGGGGCAACTCTTCAGTTTTGTACCCTGTTTTACTCTTAGCTAGATTTTTATACCCTTGTGCACAGAGCATGCATAACAGACACCAACATGAGTGACTGAAATTTACTTTTCATAACGAATCAAATATATGCATGTCCCCATTACATAGTACAAAATGGTATGTCAATGCATAATAAGGTACCAGTTATGCATAGGGCACATTTTAAGAATATGTCTTTCTCACCTGTCCTACGTTTCATAAAACATCTTAACTTGAGTTTTTTCTCAAATTTGAGAATTTCCTCAGATTAATATAGGAACTATACACTGAAAGTAGGAGTTGAGTAAATCCTCAAATTTGAGATGCTTTACGATAACGGGTCCTGACCATTTACAAATTTCAAACTTTAGAGAGACTCTTAATAAAATGGTTAATTTGGTAATACATGAACTTGTAATTGATATGTATAAATTTGAAATGTATTTGCTTGTCAACAGTTTTTGAAAAATAAAACAGCTTGCTTGAAGGTAGAAGGTATTTGAACCTCAAGTTTGCCATGGCTTAAATTGACACAAGAAAAAAGGAAAGTGACCAGAGTTTAGTTTACAGTTTTAAACTGAAACAATTTTAGATTAGAAACCTTCTAAAGAAAGGTAGCCTTTCAACCCTCTGAATTTACTATTAATATCAGGCAGGACAAAACAACCTTATTGTATCTTCATTATTTAATGCCTCATTTCTTATAATCACCCCAAAGTATGATAATAACATGTAACTTTGGAATTTCTTCAAAGCAAGTCTCTCCAGTGTGTATACTTTAATTGACTTTCATTTCAAATGAAGTTATATGGGTAGATATAAATGTCAGATATGCTCAGCCTATTATGAAGTATGAAGTACGAAGTATGTCTATTTTATAAGTATTTTATAATTTTTGTCATGATAGTAAAGCACAATATCTAACATGTTAGGTACATGTATGTGTACCTGTCTCCTATTTCTTTATAGAATACATTAGTTACAGTGTATTTTTAATCCACCTTCTGCACAAAGACAATTACAAAATTGTTCCATTACTGGCAACTTATGTTGCAATTTTGTTCAATTAAAACCTTGTTTTTTTTTTGGAGGGGTAAATTGATAGTAGGTAACTGTACATGTACTTGGTACTTTCCATTAAAAACTAAACTAAAGCGCAAGCGCCTATCTTAATTTGCCAGATAAAAAAATCAAAAACATAAAAAAGTTATAAATGTTTTTGTCCATATATTAAGTTTTATATTCATATATATTCCAACATGATCTGTTTAATTGTTTGGTTTGATATTGGATTCCTATTTAAACTCTATATAAAAATAATTAGTACAAAACTATTTGACTTTCTTTACAAAGTAAATGATATTGTCGAATTGTCGCTTCGTATTTAATAAGATGGATTACTTGTACCGTATTGATCCATTAAATATCATAGATCACATGACTTTTAAGTACAGGTAAATATTGGGAGAAAATGGTCCACAAGTTTTCTTTGTAAGATTTAAACATCAAACGTCCTGGAGTAATCTGTTACGATTTCAGCGTGGGCTCTTCAGTGATGTCTGGTCAATTTGTGTCGGATTATTTATGATTTATTTCGATTGACCATTTTCATGGCATAGTAATGCATTGATTATTAAGGTATGTGATAAGTTTGTTGTAGTATCAGTGTGGCTCCCGCAGGGTTAAAAACGACCTGCGACCTGAGGGCTTTTTAAGGGCGACTTCCGACCTACACTTCATAAAATCGACCTATGCCAAAAAACGACCTGCGACCTCCGCCAAAATATGCCTTTTAGAAGCGACCTTGCGACCTCAGGCCCCTTTTAAAAGCGACCTTGCGACCTGAGGGGGGTACCCTGCGGGAGCCCCATCAGTTTTGTTAATAGTTTTCTCGCTCTGAGGTGTTGATATGCTGATTACAGGTGCCTGATGCACTAGAAAAGATTAAACTAAATATTTATGCTAATTTAATAGCATAGAAATAAAGTGTGATAATCACATAAAGGAAACAAATTTCTCTATTATTTTAATTCTTTATGAAGAAAATGGATTTTAATTGTAGAGTATTTTAAAACTTTGAAGGATTAATTGAATTAAAGGTGTAAAGGTTTAAATGTTGTTGACAGACTTATGTAATATATCCAGAGTTTGATAAAGTTTTTACACACAGGTAAATATCACATGTGACTTTTACTACAGAATTTACAAAACATGCATGATGAAAGCCAAATGTCTGGTAAGGGATAAATTTGGGACAAATAATGTTTATTTTATTATAAATACTTTTAAAAAGTTTTTTCATCTTTTCTGAATGCTTTTGACAATGCCCACTTTAGAGCTTCCTTCTTTGTTAAATTTCTGTTTTGGAATGCACTCACCCAAAAACTGTACATTTATTACGGTTTGTTTAAGATATTGTATTATGCAGGTTTATGATTATAAGAAATTTAAAGCAAGACATTTGTACTTCTCATAACAAGGAATAAAAACCTAGAATTCCATTTACATTATTTTTCTTCCTGTTGAAACTTTAAGGAACTTCAGGTATGAACAAAGTCATGCTACGACATTGGTTGGTAAAGGTTTGAGGTGTTTAAGGTAACAAACAGGTTCTTATCTGTTTTGTGGCTGGGATTTGCCTGGTCTAGAATTGGTACAGATTGTCCTGAACTTGAATTTGTAATGAAACAGTATGCTATTCTAAGTGTACCTGATAAAATACATGTAGTTACCTTGTGTTGTACAGGTACAATAGATTGGCTTGTTTTACTTATTCAGAAGGCTGAATTTTGAACACCTGGTCCTCTTCTTTTGGCTAATCTTTATCAATGTCTCAGATCTATAATCAGCAAATTTAAATCAGTTACTTTTAACTTGTTTATTTATCCTGGAGTAGGAATGATATGATTCCCTCTCTAGCTTGCAGCTTGTGGGTGTGGCCTTTATGGTCCCTCCATGGAACCTACTCTTATTGAAATCTATAAAGCATGTTTAGCCTGCATGATTAAAAACCTTACCCATACACAGGACAAGTTTTGTTGTCCCTTCTTAAAGACTTAAGCATCATTCCTTGAGATGCATCCTCACAAACGGTGTCAAAAGGGAGTAAGAAAATTGTTCCATGAAATATTGTCTCCCCTGACACCAGGATCAACCAGGAACCTTGGTGTTGGTAGCTTAATACAGCAACCACTTCACCACCAGCTCTCTTGTTCAGTTGTATAGCCATTTTCTTAGGATAAAGAATTTGACAAAAATGCATACTTTATGTTTTTTGGTGATGGATCGTTTAAGTTGACCCTTTTAAAACTTTCATCGTAAAACTCTAAAATATGGAAGCATTGTTCATGGTCCTGTCATTTTATTCATCAGGTCAATATGACATGATTGTTCTTAAAAGGTCCTTAGGATAGCATTATTATTTTATGATGTATTAATTTCTCTGTCAATAAGTCCAGATCAACTCATTATAATGTATAATTATAGTCAGAGTAACCTCATTAGTGTTAGTGGCAGGAATATCACTTAAGTGCTGCAACAATTGTAAATGGAGGACTGGATGTAAATCATTTAGGTCATTTAGATTATAATAGTAATAATGATACCTTATTACCAGAAGCAAACTTTTTTGCTGATGTTTTTAAAAACATTTTTTTGTTACAAGTCTAAGCATTAGTTGGCGGACCAATAGAGTTCACCAAATATGATTTTGATCAGGGAAATCTCTAAAGCTGATGTTCTTGCCTGTTTTGTAAGAAAGTTTCAGTCCATTTGCCTCACAAAACTGTGTTTCTAAGGTACCAACCATTTAACTGCCTCGGTTCTGATCCATCTGATTTTTGATGAAAAAATATATTTTGGCAGCAAAGATGAAAAAACAAATTCTGAAGAAGAATTTCAGTCATTTAAATAATGCTAATATTGGAGAAAATAAATTAGCAACACCTTTAAAAAAATTCGGTCAAAGCAAGAAACCAAGCCCCACTTTCAAGTTAAATAGTTGGTGCCTAAGTTTAAAAACTATTGTTTTATTTTTGTTTTATTACAGTTTTGAAGCAAAAGTATAAACCTTTATTATATAAGTTACCAGGAGCCAGTAATCATGACTGTGTGCATAAATGCCTTGTTTTCCCTTCAATGTTGTGTTGTCTTAAATGAATAAGAAAGATTGTTTTTTTTAAGTTTATAAACCCACTTTGTCTGCTGACTCACGATGAACTATTCTCAGCATCAGAATTATTATCATGCATAGTTAAAAACTAGTTGCTTCTCCCTTTTAAGATCTTGATTCAAGGCTTATAATCACCGCATTGCCTTTTGGTCTTCAATTTTATTTTATTAGTCCCCTACCGGCGAAAGCCGAAGGGGACTATAGGTTTTCGCTCTGTCTGTCTGTCCGTCTGTCCGTCTGTCACGCCTTAGTTTTCCGCACTTTTTTTCTAAACGCTTATAGATAATGAACTGATTTTTGGTATGTGAGTTTACCTTGATGAGTTACAGATCAAGTTTGAGTTTCGTGCCAGTCCACAAATTTGTATGGGAGTTATGGCCCTTTGAACTTTGAAAATTCACTAAAATTTCAGTTTTCCGCACTTTTTTTCTAAACGCTTATTGATAATGAACTGATTTTTAGCTCACCTGGACCGAAGGTCCATGTAAGCTATTGCCATCACTTGGCGTCCGTCGTCGTCGTCCGTCGTCGTCTGTCGTCGTCGTCTGTCGTCGTCGTTAACTTTTCTTTGAAAATCTTCTCCTCCGAAACAACTGAAGGGATTGCTTTGAAACTTTGCACACTTCATCTATGGGATGTCCTCTACCAAGATTGCACAAATGGTGACTGCCGTCCAAACAACATGGCCGCCGTTACTAAAAATAAACTAGGGGGGTCAGACTACTGTTTTTGGCTTGTAAATCAAAAAGTATAAGAGATAGATGAAATCTGATGCCACCCTACTTCTTCAGCATCCAAAGCTCTACTAAAGTCTCCATTGAGTCAAAGTTGTCAGATGACCTCTTATAGGAGTTACGGCCCCTTAAAGGTGAAAAATAGCATTTTTTTCATGTTTTTTGCCTATAGAATGAAAACTATTACAGATAGAGAAAAGTTGTTGCTTGCTTAAATGTTCAGCTCATTTAGCTCTACAAAAGTCTCCATAGGGTGGAAGTTGTCAGATGAATCCTTATAGGGGTTACAGCCCCTAAAATAACGTTTTTTCATATTTTTGGCCTATGGAATGAAAACTATAGCAGATAGAGAGAAGCTGTTGCTTGCTTAAATGTTCAGCTCATTAAGCTCTAAAAAAGTCTCCAAAGGATCGAAGTTGTCATATGACCCCTAATAGGGGTAACGCCCCGTAAAATGACGTTTTTTCATGTTTTTGGCCTATAGAATGAAAACTATAGCAGATAGAGAAAAGCTGTTGCTTGCTTAAATGTTTAGTTCATTTGGCTATACAAAAGTCTTCATAGGGTCAAAGTTGTCAGATGACCCCTTGTAGGGGTTACGGCCCCTAAAATAACGTTTTTTCATGTTTTTGGCTTAGTGAATGAAAACTATAGCAGATGGAGAGAAGCTGTTGCTTGCTTAAATGTTCAGTTCATAAAGCTCTACAAAAGTCTCCATAGGATCGAAGTTGTCAGATGACCCCTTATAGGGGTAACGACCCCTAAAATGACATTTTTTCATGTTTTTGGCTTAGTGAATGAAAACTATAGCAGATAGAGAAAAGCTGTTGCTTGCTAAAATGTTTAGTTCATTTAGCTCTACAAAAGTTTTCATTGGGTCAAAGTTGTCAGATGACCCCTTATAGGGGTTACGGCCCCTAAAATAACGTTTTTTCATGTTTTTGGCCTATAGAATGAAACTATAGTAGATAGAGAAAAGCTGTTGCCTGCTTAAATGTTCAGCTCATTCAGCTCTAGAAAAGTGTTTATATGTTTAGGGTTGACTCAAGACCAGGTGAGCGATTCAGGCTCCTGGGAGCCTCTTGTTGGTATGTGAGTTAACCTTGATGAGTTACAGATCAAGTTTGAGTTTCGTGCTGGTCCACAAATTTTTATGGGAGTGGGAGTTATGGCCCTTTGAACTTTGAAAATTCACTAAAATTTCAGTTTTCCACACTTTTTTTCTAAACGCTTATAGATAATGAACTGATTTTTGGTATGTGAGTTTACCTTGATGAGTTACAGATCAAGTTTGAGTTTCCTGCCGGTCCACAAATTTGTATGGGAGTTATGGCCCTTTGAACTTTGAAAATTTACTAAAATTTCAGTTTTCTGCACTTTTTTTCTAAATGCTTATAGATAATGAACTGATTTTTGGTATGTGAGTTTACCTTGATGAGTTACATATCAAGTTTGAGTTTTGTTGCGGTCCACACATTTTTATTGGAGTTATGGCCCTTTGAAGTTAGAAAATCCATTGCAATTTTATTTTCTACACTTTTTTATTGTTCCTTGTAGACAATAAACTGAACTTGTTTTATTTGTCAAGCACATTCCCTTCAAGATAACTTTGAATAATGACACATTCTTGCTCCCAAAACCTAGTTGACCAGACCCTTTTTTCAAAGCTTATAAACAAAGCATTGTCTTTTGACCTTAGATTTTTTTACGTGCCAAAAACATCCTCGTCAATAGAATGTTGAAAGTTGATGTGTCCTCGCTCTCTCATACAAAGTGAGTTGATCAGACCCTCACAGTTGCTGTACAGAAGTAGTCAGTTTTGACGGACTGAAGTACTGTGTTGTCAGGTTACCCAACATACCCATAAAACGTTAAAAGGAAATATTTTTCTTCTGATAAAAAATCACTTATGTTTATATTATGTCATCAGACTTTACCTTATAAACATTTTTGTCCTACAATGTATATTGATTTATCAAAATTGAGATGAGATCTCTTGTCAGAATATTAAAACTTTCAGGTAGATTGTTCAAACCTTTAAAATATTTCGAAGATCCATCTGGCTGGCTCAGGGAATTTATTTCTTATTTTGTTTTTTATGTAAGACTCAGGTGGGAAAAATTAGCAAACTCATTATCAGGTAAGATATGGTAAAGGCACAAAAGATTGCAACAGTTTATGTGAACATTACATCCATAAATCTCCCATCTCTTAACAAATATTTTCGACAATACATATAAATAAAACAAATGAGACATATGATATAAATTTAACAGAAGTTTGGGATATAGTTATTTTTTTTCAGAGAGATAGTTGATTTTGGCTATTTGATTCTTCATTGGTTACCCATGGCCAGAACACAACATTTTGCATGATAACAGATAATTTGTCCAGATTATGTTCATTCAACACCTATAAATCTACTTTCTACCAACAACATGTATGACAATGCATATAAATAACATAAACTACAGCTGAAGTGTGTGGTCTACCACTGGGGGTGGTCAAAATGTCCATAGAAATGATCATCATACTGGACATATGACCATTATGTTGGTTTAACCTTGTTTTGTAAGTGTCACTGTTTTTGTGGGTAATACATGTACCAAAATTATCAGCATTGACTACCCAATGTCAGTGGATTTTGAAAGAGAATATTTGCTTAAAAATGCCAAAATTATCTAAGAACATAAATGTATTGCTATATAATATAGCCATTAGATTGATAAGAATTTAAGTTTGCCTTGCCCAAAATTTATAGCGATTAAGGGGGTTTGACTTAAGTACTGGAATTTCCAACTGTTCTGTTTCACACTGCTTATGCATTATTGCTGTGTTTACCATTAATGGTCAAACCCTGGTTCAACTTTTACTATTCCTGTTTATGCATGACTCCTTTATTATTTTGTCTGTCTCTTTGACTTTTGTTGCTTATATATATTATGTGGTTATCATTTCTATTACAAGGATGGTACTAGAGGAATATTGATATTTGTTTGTTTTCACCTGTCTGACTGTGCTCTCCATTTTGGTAAAATGTAACATTGGGGTGTACTCCTTGTGTGGTTCTCTTATTATTAATGATGGTCAACTGGTTATCTGTCATGATGCATGTATATTACTGTTTCTCTGTGTGTTCTATAGAGATGATCACCTTGATTCTTTGTAATTGATGCTGGTAAGCTGTCTGATTCTCTGTGTTCTATCCTGATCGTTTGTTATTGATGCTGGCCAAATGGTAATCTGATTAAGTGGTTGATAATCTCTGGATTTATCACATGAATGGTGATAGATTATTTCTGATCTTAATATCAGCTTCATAATAGGTTTTTACTTGCAATTTTAGTATTTTGATACTGAATATGTAGTATTGTAAGTTTTGTTCTACTCACAGTCAATGTATTGAAATCTGAAAAAATAGTTCTCGGGAATATGCTATTACATGTATCATATAATTATTTATATCAAAGTATGAAATAAGTGAAATCCAACACTATTCTTTCTATATAGGAGCAAATTATTTTGCAGTTTCTCTGCACAAATTTAGTGGTTGTCTTTTACTCTGATGTTTTGCTTTCTGGGTGTTCCACCTTACTTGCATCATCTTCACAATCCTAAAACTATAAATAGATTTTAATTACAATTTGTTGAAATCAATGTTATTTTCAAATTTAATTACTCATCTTTTTATAAAGCTTCATTCCAACATTCCAAGGAAGATATTTCTTGCCTGAGGACCAGGGATGAATTTAATGATTACAAAGGAAACATCTTATTAACCTTATCATTAGATATAATTAGAAGTTCTTCCTTGAATAATAAACCATCATTAACTATCTATTTTGAGTATTTACAAGTGCCGGAGGTGTTTTTTGGAGCCACTTTTACCAAGCAGGACGCTTAAACACTACTTGACTCACATAAAAAGGCAGAAGTGGACGGTCTCGTTACAGTTACCTTTCTGCAATGTTTAAATGTTTAAAAACTTCCTGTACAGTTATTAATTTGTAACCTTTAATACTTTTATTCCCACTTTATGCAGCGTACAGTTCAATATTAAATTTACTTTTCGTGGGTTACCAGATTTTGTGGGTCAACACCTTCCACGAAAACCACGAAAATTGATACCACTCAAATAATAATGAAACCACTGAGAGTATCTGAAATTTGGTCTGATTTTCTGAATTTCTGTGACTGATAGTTGGTTTTGAAATAAGCTTGTTGCCTAAGTTCTATCAGTGATCAACTGTTTATTTGTTTTGGCTAGACAAGTGGCTTTGAAGGAAGACACCCTTACTTTACAGTCCTATAAAACAATAGCTTAACCTTAATCACCATAATATTTATGACATACATGTAGATAAAGGAAGATTTATAGATCTGAACTGGAATGTCTTCTAAATAGACTTACACAAGCTTGATAATCAAATTTATCAAAATCCATGTAACCTTTATTTATGTCTGCAAAGTAACTTCTGTTAGAAGTTTATAGGATCATACTAATTTCTCCTTTTTCTGGCGTTTACCCATAAAACAAACATGAACAATAGGGGTTGCTGGTTTTAAAATTGAAATAAACTGCTTTTCAAAAAACAAATTTCAGATATTTGAGAAGTAGTATTTGTAAGACAACTATTTATCTATCATTACACATGCTTCAATGTTTTTTTGTCCCAAGGGTTGACATCTTCGCTAGCCAAGGGTTACGATCCGCTATCTCTCATCTTCACCCTTGGCAGATCTAGAAGGATTTTTGTGTTCATACATTCTCTCATCTGATTGGATGCAGTGAAAGTTGGCTGCATCCAATCAAATTGCACCATTTCCATTTTTAAACAATCTGTTAACAAACATGTGGGTTTACATAGGTGATGAATAATTATTATTTTTGCAAAAAATATTAGCAATTTTTATCAAATCTTACCAAAATTACCTTTATTTATCTTTAGGCACGGACCATTTGATTTTCTGGGGGGGGCCTGGGATTTTTTTGAAAAAAATTTCCCGGCCCTGATTTTTGTAAAAAAAAATAATCTGGCCAGCACTTAGGTTGAAAAAAATAATCTGGTTTCAATCTTGCAAATTGAAAAAAAAATAATCTTGCCAACAAAATTTCCTTGCTTAATATGTGTGTGAAAAAAAATAATCTGGCCCGCAAAGCGGGCGAAAAAAATTTCCCGGCTCAAGGTAAAATCCCAGGCCCCCCCCCAGAAAATCAAATGGTCCGTGCCTAATAGAGAAATGTTTGTTGTTAATGGAATGAAATATCTCCTATTTTTGCAACTATCTGGATGAAAATAATTATTTCAACTTGGAATAGATATTGCTTCAAGGGAGATAATTAAAATGTTGAGATTACAAAAACCTCCTAGATCTGCCAAGGGTGAAGATGAGAGATAGCGGATCGTAACCCTTGGCTAGCGAAGATGAAGGGTTGAATACATCTTAAAAACATAATTTATTTTCTCTATGACCAGACAGAGATAGCCTTTCAAGGGATTATGGTCTTGTTTAGGCACTTCAGGTATGATCAATGTTGTTTACCGAGGCATTAGATCCTAAATCTTACCCTTTACCCAGGTGTGTCTTAAGTAGAAAATAGAGATGATTTTTCAGGTAAATGATCAGATTCGGACCATGATAGTATGTTCAGGTCATAAGAAACAGGAAATCATTTAATTTTCCTTTGATTTTAATAGCTTGACTGAAGTTTTGTGGGGTTTTACACTTAAAACTGGAAGATTGGGCTATGATTTAGTCAATTAACTTCAAACTAAATACAAACCCTATTTCACTTGAAATGGACGTAAAGAGATGTAAAATTAGTGAAAATCTATCTCTAATTGACTTGCTTCATCAAAATTAATGCATTATGATATTTTTTAAAAAGTTGACCATGAACTTTAAGGAGCAAATGTAGACGGACAGACAATAAAAAATAATCTTGCTGATTTAAGTTTATTAAGTTTAAACCTATTTTGAGATCTTTTGAATAAATTCCAATCTTGATCTTTTAGCTTAAGTATATATGCATATGTAAAATGTATAAGCTGATTGACTTAATGTGGGCTAATTATGGTAATCTCTGAAACTATGATTGACTTAATGTGGGCTTGATATGGTAATCTCTGAAACAATTTTGATTCCTTTCTGGTGTTATTTTATCATAAGAACGTTTAAATTTTTGAATATCGTTATTTTAAAATATGGGCTTGCAAAATTGACTAGTAACAAAATAACGATATTTTTGATATAGCTACAAAAGAAGCCGCTACAAACTTAAAGATGAGGATGCAACTGTGCTAAGCTATTACTAGGGCATATGCATACCAAGTTTCATCAATCAGGACCAATAAAGTGTGCTATCATTAGTCTAAACACCTCCTACCAGTCCATAGGGCTATGAGTTATGGAAATATCAATATCAAAATGATTCTTATTTTCAAAATTAGAATGAAGTGTTAAAACCCAATATTATAAAAGAGTAATTGATTTTAATAAGACCATTTTAAAGCCTGTAGGCATCTTAAGAATAAAACGGAAGAGGTCTTAGGCGGCATCATGGTTGGCTGAACGGCAATGAAACATTAATCTTTGTTTGTGTAAATGGCCTCTCGAGTCGATTGTTA
The DNA here is from genome assembly GCA_963971305.1 of Arcuatula senhousia. Classification (NCBI taxonomy): domain Eukaryota; kingdom Metazoa; phylum Mollusca; class Bivalvia; order Mytilida; family Mytilidae; genus Arcuatula; species Arcuatula senhousia. The sequence goes on from OZ020311.1 coordinate 49,359,488, forward strand.
TGTAATCTGTGCAGTTGAAATGCATTGCGTCTAGAACCAGAGGCTTAAATTGAATATTTGATCCCTTTTACATTGTGTCTTGTATTTAAATGTTTCGTGCTTTGTTACATTGTCTGGGTAAACTGGTTATGGTCTTATGTTAGTCATTGATGAAAGAAGAACTGATAAACATCATGAAATGTAAACAATATTTATTGATTGATATACTACATGTACATGCAGTGTGAATTACTGTTACTTGTATTTTAGTTAACTAGATGACTTTATTCCACAAGGATAATCCAATGTTTGGAAAGCATTTGTCTTAGGATTTATGCATAGAGTCTAAGTAAGGAATTACTAAGTTGTAAGTTTGAAAAATGTTCCATTGATTACGTCTTCAATATGCTTATAGGAAACCATTTTAAAGTATTTTGCATCAAACATTTTGTATATATGATCTGTATTGAGTGTCATCTTCACTATTCCTATTAAAGCATTTAGAATCAATTTTTTTCTTTGTTTTTCTTTTTAGATTAGAAGATGGGAAACAGACACGGAGGACACAAAAAGGACAGTGACTTCCCTGGAGAGATTCGTGGGAGGAGTAGGTCTTTTACTGGATTCTCGTCAAAGTTTCGTCGGAAAAGTAAAAGCCCAACAAGAGAGAGAAGTTCTTCTGTGTCAGAAACTCGACCAAAGAGAGGAAGTTTTAAATCTAGTCAGACCAACGAGTCACAGAATGGTCACTTAAGATTAACAAAGACAAACTCTTTGCCGGCAGAGGAACGGTATAAACCGATCCCAACTAATTATAGCAGGAAATCATCACCTGTCAAAGAGGACTCGTCAAAATCATTCTCTACCTCGGCACCTTCTAGATCTCGCTATTTACCCCATCATCAAAACTCTTCAACCTTGACCTTTCTGGATGGGAAGGACACTCTTGGACGTGATACGATTCGTAGAGGATTTACTCAACAAGAAATGCAGGAATCTCCACGATCATCTGTCCGAAGGATGAGACAGCTAAGTAATGTGATGTATGGGGAAAAGATAGCCAACTTATCTCTACGCAGAGGACTAGCTGTACAAAACCGTGACATGTCACTATCTCAGGCTAGTCTTTCTAAAATATCAATGAAATCTAGATCTCTTCATAGTTTGTTATCAGAGGAAATGGAGGATGACAACTACCCTGAAAGTTACGATCATTATAATCAAAAGTCACAGTCTCCTAATGTAGACTTCTATTTCATGCGGCCTCGAACTGGATCTGCACCAGCTAGTGAGTTTACACATAGAGCCAATAGAAGAATTGCAATGGGAGCAATGGGAACAGGGGAACCAGACAGAAGAAGAATCTCACATCAGATGCCAATGGAAAGCACACCTATAGAGGAGGAGACTAGCAAGGTCAATCAGAGGTCACCAGAGGAGGTAATCCAAGCCAGGAGGATGCTTGTGTTCAGAGCTCTGAAAACGGAGGATGGTGTTGTGTCACCAGATAATTCCAAAATACAAAATGAACTGTCATACCATGGAGGTCAAACCTCTCCTGTTAAAGGTCAAACCTCTCCTGTCAGAGGTCAAACATCACCCTCACGAGGGTATGGAATAGTCGGTGTTCACCCAGATTCTCTTAAAAAGGAAGGACCAATGTCTCAAGTCCCTGTTATAAGGCGGGACTACCCAGATCACTTACCCTTATATGACAGGATAGATCTCTCACCTCGGAATAGTATAGAGCTGGAGAACGGTGGCACTATACAACCTCCTTCTTATAAACTAAGTCAGCAGCAAGCTAATAGGTTCAGTCCATCAAAAAGTGCAGAATCATTGACAGATAAAAGATCAGTGTCACCTGGCAATAGGTCAAGGTCACCTGTGAAAAGGTCATCTTCACCAAATGACCCTGACCCTAAAGGCATTTATACTCAAATTATATGTACTCAAAATTCAAGAAGGTCACCAGTTAAAGATGATAGTTCTAAAACCCCAGAGAAAAACCGAAATCTGAAGACACCTACCAAAAATGTTCTGCCTAACATTGATGAGTATAAGATCTTGCCCTCAAAAGCCGATCATTGGGGGTCATATGAAAGTTTGACAAGGAAAAAGAAAAATGGTGAAAATATGTGCAAGGAATATATTAACGAGGATAATTACATGTATCGTGAGAGAAGGCATAGTTTTTCTCTTGCTTCTCCTAAACCTGATCCTAAATATGACAAAAAAGAAACCAATTCTGTATTTGACGATGTTTGCATTTCACCAATCTTGGACTATGTGGAATCACCACGGTTACGGTTAAGGAGTAGTAGTATGTCTGTACTGCATGACAAAAATGAAAAATCTCCAAAGGTCAAAGTTCACCAGAACATGAACAGATTGTGGAGCTATAGTGTCACGTCCTTGTCAGATATAAGTTCAGATAGGTCGGGGAATAATTCTCGTTTCGTTGACAACAGATTCTTAGGTGACAATGGTAAGTATTTAACTTTATTGAACTTTGACCTACATACAGCAGAGGTCATGCTAGTGTGGCCTTATTCAATAGCATTTCAATGTCCATTCCAGTCACCATGGTCATGCTTATTTTACCCATATATATGAATCTCTGTCCACATATCTCTTAATTGCAACTCCCCCTGAACCACTTGGTAGATTTTGGTGAAACTTAACATGAAAGAAGGCCTTATACTAATGCAGAAATTTCATTGCTCTTGAAAAATTCAATAACTTCAGGTTAGACTCTAATTTTGCTGCAATACAGAGTTCAATATGAAGGATTTTGTGAGCTTTTTTGAGATCTCTCACTGTAAAATAAAAGAAGAAAAGTAGGTTGCTAGTCCATAAGATACTGCCTTACACTTTAAGACGTAGGTTATTTACATGTTTTGAATTTTTTATCTGACTTTTTAGATGATTAGAACAGGTGTTGACACCCTAATCTCTGTGAAGGAAACACAGTAATTAGTGGAAGAACCATTACATCTTTTTATAGCCTCTCCTTATCAAAGATACTTTATTTTTATAGATTGATATTAGTGTTTGTAATAATTTTGATGAGAAAAAGATAAGATCCAAATTCCATCATGAAGCAATAAAAAAATTATGGCTTTTAGTATCCCTAGCCTTTTTGCAATAAGAAAAAAAGCTTTTTTTTTTTAGATAAACAGCTCACAGATTAATGTCAAAGGTTATTGTCCTATTATTTCAACTTATTGCTTGCAGAATTGTTCTAAAAAAGTTGCAAAATTCTTATTTTCAAAGAAAACGAAATGAAGTGAAGTGAAAAACAGGAAGGAAGGGTTACACTTTTCTAATCTTAACCTCCTAACATGCTTTTTCAAGATTTGTTGCTTTCAGATTTTTTGAAAAATTAACTGCATTTTGATCCCCCCTAATGGAATGTCAGGGGGGGTCAAGTTTTACTCCTGTTTGTCTGTACACAATTTTAATCAAGTTTTTCTGTGAAACTTTACATAGAAATAAATAAATTTAAATTTTGTATTGTGGTTAAATATGACAAACTATATGTCTTAAGCATCTTTGACACTTACTTCCTGTTTGGGATGAGGCTAGTATTAAAGTTTATGCCTGGCTTTTTTCAGAAACCATATATGGGAATGCTTTGAAATTTTGATATAATAACCAATCCCTACTGATTTTCAGATCTGTTGGGCTTTTGCTACAGTTTGGGAACCTTCATGTGGGCATCTGTGTCCCATGGACACAAGCTTCTATTATTGTTAAAGAAAATTCTAGTCAGTTTAAAGACCACCATTGGTGGTCCATTACAGGCTACCAGAGATCAAATCCTAAACAAGGACCATTATCAACATTCCTGTATAAAGATATCCACATGTTTTGTTCTTACCTAGTCAAGGATTACCTGTAATTAACCTGTAATTAGTTTTAAACAAAACACTCTTTGATCTCCCCAATACACAATACCTGATCATTCCATTCATAAATACCATGTAAATAATAAAGATTTTGTACCTAGGAATTTAATTGATATGGAACTAAATATGTGATTTGTAATTTGAGCCAGCTCTGCTTATACCTCTGAACATTTAATAAAGAAAGGTTTATTGTACAAATGATGTACTGTAGACAACACAGAATATAGACAATTTTAAAAATTGATATCTGTGGAAGTCTGCCTGTCATGAAAATACATCATAGATAAAGGGGGTACCCAACACTTTGGCTAATATAAAATTATGTCATTTAAATTTCATGAATATTTGCATATAAAAGATGCACTTTAGTCATATAAATTAAATTGTCAAATCTTAAGAAAATCGAACCATAGGTTTCTTGGGAAATTTTTCATTGAACATAATTGATTTTCAACATTTCATTTTTAGGTCATTGAGAAGCTTGATATTTTTGGATAATTGTGTCTGACTAAAATGGTCAAGTGATATTTAAGAGTTATTTCCCTTAGGTGTTCTGTACCCCCTTAATCCAGGGACATTAGGAAGGAGGAGACTCCCTTTATAAAAATTAAATGTTTTGAAAGTTAATTGTTGAAGAACAGCATTTAGTCATCAAGAGCTCCCACTTAGCAAAATTTCTGCATCTACCAAAGGTGGGAAAGTTTTGCTAGCCTGAATCTTTGTGTAGCTATAGTACTCATTTTATGTGGTTGTCTCATAAATACTCCATATTTATCTGTTTTATTGTATTAAAAAAATAAAAGTACATGTTTGTACCATTATGCTTAACTTCAGTGTTGAGAAATAAGAAATTTACAATTAGATCAATTATATAACTATCCTCCACATATTCATAATTTAAAAATGGAAAGCTTATTTACTGTGCATCAGATGAACAGTGCTGTACGGCAGATGTATAGACTAGTTATTACTTTCTGTTTCATTCTCTTCTCTGCTGGGTACTATCAAATGTGAAAGAAATTATATTGATTACCATCCTATATAAGGACAAAAATATAATGTGTTTGAAACACCCTACTGATTTATATTGATTACTACCCTGTGTCAGGACAAAAAAACAATCGACTTTTTACACCCTACTGATCTACAAGCAGATGTTGGCTCAGTGATGAGGAAAGGAGAAAATTGATATTTGGGATACTGCAGTGTCTTCACATTCAATATTCTGTTATATTGATTTGCATTAAAGTTAAAAGGGGATTAGCATCAAAGTATGCTTGGTCTTTATAAAGTTTTGTTTTTATTATGCCACACGAACAGTAGGCCATATACATGTATTGTATATAAAGTGTCTACCTGTGTACCTCTGTTCATTATGCATGAAGGCACCAAGTTGTTGTAAACTCTTCAGCCTAGAATTTATTGAATCTATTAATGAAATAAAATACTGAATGTTTGATAATTTCACTGTACCCTATAACTGTAGGGTTTCTAACAAGCTTGTGTAAGGCATTTAGAGTTATCTCTCTTTAGACACTAAAATGCATTTTATATTAGCATGGTGTTTGGTTGAATAAATTTTAAGTGGATACCATTGTGTTGTAAAATGAAAACAAATACATGTAATTTTAATGAATTTTAAAAGATGGAATGATGAAGAGATTCTAAGTGAAATATTAGAAATGTTATATTTAAAGTAGCATGCTGTTTGAATTGAAGTAGACACCTACATGATAATAGATTTAAGATCATTATAATTTAAGATGTCTATCAACATTTGGTGACTTTTCACAATCATTGCCATAAGTTTTGAACTTGACAAAATAAATGCAGGAACTTTGTTCCTTTAAGTTTGAAGCACTTATCTTTTTTCCCATTTCTAATCCTAATACTTTGCTTTTGTTTATTCTTCAAAATTTGTGTTAAAAACATTGATAACCAATTTCATATCTAATCTTTTATGTTAACATAGCTTTTTAAAAGATTTATTATGATGTCAAAAATGACTTGAACGTATTGACATATCTCATGGAGAACGAGATCTTATCAATTAATTGTATGTCCTTTACATTCCATTGTACATAAATATTTTTATAATGATATGATTATCCGTCATTTGCATAAATTTTATAATTTTTTCAATTTCATTTATGCAAATCGAGTCTAGATAAAGGGCTGATAAATGTTTCAAAACCATACACCGTTTACAATGTTCTATTTTTAGAATATTATGCAATGTCAGTATCCAGGTGATATAAGGTGTGACTTAGAAAAGGTAAATCAAATTGTGGTTAAACTCTTTAATGATATTAAGTTGATATTTATTTTGAGACAAATAATTTTGTTTTAAAGTTTAACAACTTCTGAAAGGTTTTAAATGTTGTGGTTTACAGTAGTCTCAATAGTTAGAATAGTAATATCAGTGTATGTGTATTGGGACGATTTCTGTTTATCTGTTTAATGCTAAATATCATTTGTGATCATATTCTTTAATAAAATAGGCGGATCCAGTGGGGGGCCTGGGCCCTCCCTTTTAGCGGAAAATTTTGTTGAATATACAGGAAATTATTGAAGTGTGACCAAAGCTGGTCCCCTCTAAGGCCAGTTAGTGGGCCCCCTCTTTTCAAAATATCTTCATCCCCCACTGGAAACTATATTATAAGTCAAATTGAAAATAATTATTATATGAATTCATGAACATAAACACGTTAGAGATAGCTATAATCATTAACAGTAGATATCCTTTTTGCCATCTTTTAAATTTGTCCATGTTTGCAGGAGATATATTTAGTTCCTGATGTTTAAAAAAAATATTTATGAACTTAAACTGTTTTTAGAATATTCTTAGTGTATACATCAAATTAAAATGCATGAACTGATTTTCAGTCTAAGAGAGATAACTCAAAATTACATTTTTCTGTTACTTTGATTTTTGTCTCGCCTGCGACGAATAGTCGCGGAAGGCGAGACATAGGTATTACTTTCCGGCGACGGCGGCGGCGGCGACGGCGGCGGCGTAAACTTTTTTGTAAGACTTTTGTGGACGATGAATTGCTTGAAAAGTATAATAGCTAGGCATCTGATATTTGGTATACAGACAGTTCAGGTTATGGTCTACGCAACTGTCACCATGCCATGTGACCCTGACCCCATTTTCACGCTCCAGTGACTCTGTGAACTTAGATCTTTTTTCAGGCCGTAAACTTTTTTGTAAGACTTTTGTGGACGATGAATTGCTTGAAAAGTATAATAGCTAGGCATCTGATATTTGGTATACAGACAGTTCAGGTTATGGTCTATGCAACTGTCACCATGCCGTGTGACCCTGACCCCATTTTCACGCTCCAGTGACTCTGTGAACTTAGATCTTTTTTCAGGCCGTAAACTTTTTTGTAAGACTTTTGTGGACGATGAATTGCTTGAAAAGTATAATAGCTAGGCATCTGATATTTAGTATACAGACAGTTCATGTTATGGTCTACGCAACTGTCACCATGCCATGTGACCCTGACCTCATTTTCACGCTCCAGTGACTCTGTGAACTTAGGTCTTTTTTCAGGCTGTAAACTTTTTTGTAAGACTTTTGTGGACGATGAATTGCTTGAAAAGTATAATAGCTAGGCATCTGATATTTAGTATACAGACAGTTCAGGTTATGGTTTACGCAACTGTCACCATGCCGTGTGACCCTGACCTCATTTTCACGCTCCAGTGACTCTGTGAACTTTGGTCTTTTTTCAGGCTGTAAACTTTTGTAAGACTTTTGTTGACGATGAATTGCTTGAAAAGTATAATAGCTAGGCATCTGATATTTAGTATACAGACAGTTCAGGTTATGGTCTATGCAACTGTCACCATGCCGTGTGACCCTGACCCCATTTTCACGCTCCAGTGACTGTGAACTTAGGTCTTTTTCAGGCCGAAAAACTTTTTTGTAAGTCTTTTATGGACAATGAATTGCTGGAAAGTTATAATAGCTAGGCATCTGATATTGGGTAAACAGACAGTTGCGGTTATGGACAACGCAACTGTCACCATGCCATGTGACCATGACCCCATTTTTACGCTCCAGTGACTCTGTGAACTTAGGTCTTTTTTCAGACAGAAAACTTTTTGTAATACTTGTGTGGACAATGGATTGCTTGAATAGTATAATAACTAGGCATCTGTTATTAGGTATACTGACACCTTTTTATGTTTATATCAAGAAATGAAAGCTTAGGTAGTTGATTTTAGCGATGGTGCGGGCAGGCGAGACATACTTTTAGTGGCCACACTTGTTTACTAGTATGATATAGTGCTGCTGTAAATGTGCATATTTTATCAGTACAATGGATATACATATTTTTACTTTTGATATCTGTTGGTTTTGAACAATATATATGTATCATAAAAATATTCCTTTTCATCTGTCTTTTGACTTAATACAAATATTATTATATTTTTCAATAAAAAAAATGTTGATGGAAAGAATTAATTCTTTTGGATCAGGTTTACAAATTTTTGATGAGGCAACATTTATAGAAACCATGAACTAAGCTTGAGGATTTCATTAGATGCTTACAACTTGGCCATTTATTGATATTATTCAAATTAAAGAAAATTGAATGGAAATGTAAAGATTGCTGTCTGTAATAAAGTGCACCTCAATCAAATAAGTCAAATCAATTCTGTTTTATACATGGTTTATAGGATGTTTGTGAGAAATGGTTTTAGATAAGCATTCATATTTAGCTTTTCTCCTAATATACTTAAATGATGTACTCATTTCTATTTACTAATACTGTTTTGTTTATCTGCAGCTGAAAAAATTGTACATGTTTACAAGTTTAATAGAAGAATGACAGTGTCAGGTACCTCCTTTAAATACCTCAAAAGCCATAACCTTATCTGAATGAAACTTGGTGGGCAGTTTCTTTTGTAACAATGTACAACATCTGCATCCCCATTATTTTACCAAAATTAACCTTTTACCAAAAGACCTATAAATTTATAAGCACCTTTTAAAATCCTACTGTAGAAGAATGAAACTTGGTAAAAATAAAAGTTAGAGCATCCAACAGGGTTCCATTTACCTCCTTTCAGGTTGCATAAACTAAAAATTCTGAAAGTTTGACTTTAAAGCATATTGAAAATGAGGTTGAAAATTTCAAATCTTTTAAGGTAGATTTTTTTTTAACCAAATGTACTAGGGAATTTCCCCCGAAGTGCATGGACACAATTTGGTCCATTAAGCATTTAGGATTGTCCTTTAATAGTTTTTGAAAACTGAACAAAAATTACATAATAGACTAATATTAATCATATTTTAAGTAATTATTTCTAAATTCTGCATTAAAACCTGACCTAGGAGATTTAATCTAAGGAGTAGATCTTTTGTACCCTACTTATCAGTGATCTACAATTTAAACCTTTTTAAGGTAGGTAATAATCTCCTATTAATCCTGTCAAATTATTTTACCCACAATCCATTGTTTTTCATTCATAAGAATCTATCATTTTATCAGATCCATTCATGGATTGTTCCCCTTTTCATTGTTTTCTTTTCACATGATTTAACTTTATGAATGACATTCATAACTATATATAAGGATTCAAGTGGGGGCAGCTTTTTCAACTGCATGCTCATTTTCAAATATAAAGCACAAAATATGCAAAATATATATATACCGGTATATATTTTTTTTACATTTAATTGTCTTATATGTTGAGGATATCTAAATATAATTTTATTGAATTTAAAGTACTGTTAAAACAAATGTACCCTTTTTTGTACCCCATGTTAACTACAGTGTAAATATTTCCTATCAAATACACACCTGAACAAGTTGTATACATGTTTGAAAGACTGCAGGTAAAAATTCAGGTGAAAACTCAGGTAAGTTTAAGTTTTTTATTCCATTCTAAGGTATATTTTTTACTAACGTGGGACTTAAAACTGAGTTGTGACTTGTTCCATTCAGGTATGTAAAAGTCATTTCTGTCACGACCCTAAAAACCATTCAATAAAATTAACTTTAAACTTATATCGTCAGCAAATTTTCTTTAAAAACTTTTTTAATGTTGTTTTTTGTTTGATAAGTAAGTGACATAGATGAAAGTTAATTCTACCATGTGACTATAGACTTAAGGAGTGGTTCATACTTTACAGTAAGTGACATACTTTAGTTAATTAGACATTATAGTAACAACATTGTAATGTTAATTTACAGAAATAAATGTCTACATGGTATGCATTAATTAGGAGGGTTGATGTAAACATGATGTAGTGCACTTGTTAGTCTCTCCTCATGGTGAGAATATCTGATAAAAACCACTTTGTCACAATATTGAAATTCTATGCATGCAGTTCAATTAACAAAAATCTTGTCAACCTCAATAATCCAGATTTTCTCTACAAAACATGCCTGTATAGCTCCAGGATCCTGCTTAAAAGTAGGTGATAATGATAGGGGTGTTCATCTGTGCTTTTTGACTCACTCAGTTTGGACAAAACTATAGTATATTTTATATCTTCCATTGGGGGTGTCATGGGCATTTTTGTCTAAAGCTCAAATGAGCAACAAAATAAAAAGAACTTAAGCTACAAGAAATGCTTTAGAGGAGGACATTTTAACCTGAATGTTGTAATGTGAATGATATGTGCAGAGCAAGGCAGTTGGAAGGGGGTGCCTTGGGTGTGTTTTACAGACCCCTGTTTTAGAAAAAAAATATGATGAGAAACCTTTTAGGAATGCACCAAAACCCACCAAAATGTGTCCAATTTTCCCATCCCAGACCCCTACACCCCCTTCTCAAAAACCTGGTGACGGCCCGGCAGAAGGTTGTTCCAATCGGTTTGTCCCAAGTATGGAAATCTGTACATCATTTGTGTATTAGCCTAGCAAAATGGAAGAATTATTATGCTTAACTAGAACCATCTCTCACAATCATCTTACAAACCATGTAAAAAACAGAATTGATTTGACTTGTGTTTTGATTGAGGTGTACTCTATATCAGGCATTATACAGTAATCTGAACATTTCCATCCAATTATCTTTGATTTGAATAATATCACTTAATGACCAAGTTACAAGCATCTAATCAAATCGTTAAGTTTAGATCATGGTTTCTAAGGAAGCTGCCTCATCAAATGTATGTAAGCCTGATCCAGGAGAATTAGTTCTTAGGTCTTCTTAATATAAACATTTTTTTTCAATTTTTCCTTGTTAAGGTTGTAATAAACTTTATTGCCTCCAGAATTCAACAGACAAACAGAAATCGATAAAGATACATCCTATGTCATTGAATTATCAGAAGTAAATATGATAGGAAGAAAAATAACACTCAGGCCAGACAAATCAACCTTCCTATACAGACATATAATATAAAGCAAATTAATAAATGACAGGATATGTAACAGACGGTTCAAACTCTTTTTTTGGTTGCTTGGCCACATACACCAAAATTTTCTGGAAAAACATTTTATGAATGCTCCAAGGACTGAGGGACTCTTTCTAGAGGAACTTATCAATTTTAGGACTCGGTGATTCTAGAGGAATTACCCCTTTTCTCTCCATTTTCTGTTACATCGATGTTGTCAGCAGTTTTTGGCTAGATTATTTAAAGTAAACAGACGTGTTTCCTTCAACCCTCTTTACCCATAGGCTATTTTGAATATCTTTGTAGCCAATTTGAATTTAATGTATAATTATTTTCTATTGACGAAATTACATTCCTCCCCCTTTACCTATCTTATGGGTCTAAAACCTATCAAAATAAGTTTCATTTAGAAATCACTTAATAAATAATTGATCAAATATGCCTTGTCACCCAGGCAGATAAATCGTAACCGATCACTATAGGCCTGTTTACTGAACAGAAGTGGACCACGATGGACTCCGGACTCGTTTTATATTCCTGGAGAATGTATAAGATAACTGCCTTGGCAAGGCCTGTGATTAAGACTTATTTAATAAGTACATGAATGCTTTCAATTACTTCAATGTTTAAGCCTAGAGATGTGGGTGTAGTGAATTATTTATGAAATAAGACACTTAGATTGCCTTCATATCATCTTACTCTTGAATTTACATGCTTCAATTTCAATAGGAGTTATTATATATAATTTCAATATTTGAATCAAAAACAAGTGAAATGGCTGCTGTGCACAGTCTATTCATGTAGAACTCACATTTAGTATTTGTATCAGACAAAACAGGAGAATTTATAGCTGTATATAGAAACAGTTAGTCTTTCATGGATTCTCTTTCTATGTTTTATTTCGATTACAATTATGTGACTTTCTTGATTTATGTATCGGACGTCCTCTGTGCATTTATTCTATATACCAGTACTAATACAATACAAATATCCACTTAGTTTGCTGTAGTGGTTTTATCCAAATTGAGTTGTCATAGATATCTGATTTGATATTAGTATTCATAGCCAGTTTTCATGTGGATATAAGAACAATTATGGTCTATTAAACAGAAATTGACATTCATTATGGACACTGGACGTGGCATTTATTATCGGACAAGAGGTAAAAACTTTGTTTTATTTTTCAATAACAATTTTTTTCCTTTTTATTCTATTTTTGTTGCTAATGCAATAAGATTATTACTAATAAATTGGTTGATAATTTAATTTCACATACAGGAACTCCCATTTCTGACGAATAATTTTTTCATTTAAAGACTTATTGTGATATGGGGTTGACAGAGGTAGGGGGACCCAGGTGTAGAAAGGGTGGGCACAGAAATTAGGTAGTAAAGGATAAGTAGAAGTCTATTGGGTCCCCTCATCTACCCGCTCATAAAAAGTACTTTATAAATTCATAACATTATCAACATCTATATAGTAAGGACTTACACAGAACAATTTTGATTTACTCTCACTTCATATAAAATAAAAGGCTCAAAACTATAATGTAACCACGGCCCGGTGTTGTCTAAATTTTGTTAAGGCTTTCTGGTTGCAAGTTCTAGTGTTTAACCTGAGTATCTATAGACAGTTGAAAAATAATATATAGCTAATAGATGTTGACTTGGTTTTTCACTTTACTTAAGTACAGCATGGAAGTATTAAAATACTTCCATGAGTACAGTAAAAAAATAAAGTTTGATAAACACCATACTTTTTAATCCCTATATCAAACAAATGCCCACTCACATCTTATCATCTTGAAAAGTTTTCATGTAGAGCTTTAATTTGTACTCTAAAGGCAAAGAAATACATTGATGTTGCATTTTGCTTCTAAAAATGTACTTTTACTTAAGCAATTTATGTTTTGTGATACAAGTTGTCATTTTAAGGGCATAATTTTTTGTTTGCAAGTGTAACAAAGATTGTAGTCACAATGTGAAGTTTGGGCTTTCAATGATGATATATAATGTTATATATGGAGAGGCCCTTGTAGACAAACATAGTAAGATATTTATTATCTAAAGTTGTCTTTTTATGATTGTGCTACACCCAAGGACATCTTACAAACTTACAATGTAATTGTACAAATGTAATATCATCTGACAATTTTTATGACAATTAGCTAGTGTATGACTTCTTAAGGTCTTGTAAAACCAACATGACAAAATACTTTAGTATTTCGGAAAATAACTATTTAGAATTAAAATTTCTATTCCCATTTTACTACTAAGAAAAATCCTTCTTGCTTAAGACACATAAAAACACAAAATCTCCACAAGATTATACTAGACCCTTAAGGATATAATCTAAAGATGTTTTATTTTCTCTTGGCCTGACACTCATAATGTTTTATGACATCTTTGGCAAGTCGCATCTATTTCTATTGTATTAAATTTATGTAAAAATGTCCTTGATATTATGCTGAAGGATACAAATTTAGATTATATATCTTTTGTCAGAAATTTTATGCAGTTTATTTAAATGGTATATCTTTCTGTATAACGGTTTATATTTAATATTATAGAGATTTCCATATGTTTAACAGCTTGAACCATCATCGTAAGACTTAAATATCATCCTATAAATAAGGGTATTAACATGATCTATGTACTGTTAAAGTTTCATAGTATTCAGTTTGATATATCTTAGGTTCAGTCTTTAATTTTGACATGACTGGACTGTGTTTGCATAATTTGCTGGTAGCAGTAGTTAAGTTGTTTTGACTTCAATATTCAGAAGCATCTTTGATATTCAAGATTTATTTGGGGGAGGGGGGCTCAAAGTTTTTTTGAGCCAATTGAAGAGCAAATGTTTTTTTAGTGTTTTTTTTTTAACTTGGATTTTATGCTAAAAACAACAGCCAGGTTAAGGGGGGCATCCCCTTTACAACCTTCTCTAAATCCATGCCAAATATTTCTTTGCTTCATGTGTTTCTAATGCTAATAATTTGATAAACTTCATCAAGTCTAGTCCCTCATTCAATGACATTCAGTTTAATATTTTACATCGACCTTAGCTGAAATTAAGGATTTCAAATATTGATAAAATGGAACAAACCAAATTAGTAAATATCAAAATGTTTAATAAGGAAGAGCCATATTTAGAAATTCATGCTCATTTCCTTACATTCTCTGTAATGAAGATTTATTCCAAGCTTAAACCATACAGCAATGACCTGAATGAAGTTTTAGATTGACAGAAATTTTTGCCAACTAAGGGTTAAAGCTGTAATTGAAAGTGAACCATTTGGTCCTGTTTGGTAAGAATTAATCAATGAAGGGTTAAATATTTAACCTACAAAGATAATGAAAGTTTGATGGCTTGCCAAGTTAGGACATGATCAGATTTAAAACACCCTAGCTTTCTGATTTATAGTTATCCTTATTAGATTTTTATAAAAATGAAAATGAAAATATGAATGAAAGATTAAATGGATTTTTAAATAGGGTGAAGTCCCTATATAATTTGTACTGTTCTTTCTGATCCTATTTTAACCTTGTGTGAAGTTATCTAATTATGAAATTAATATAGGGACCTTCCAAATGGAACTGAGTCTCAAGGTCACAAATAAAGGGTGGCGGAGGAAGAAAGTCTATAATTTTTGGGGGGTCAAATTTCTATTATTAGGTCATAGGTACATGCACCACATAGCAGTTGTTATAGCTTCCATCTTGGACGTGGTAAATTTTTCAGAATCAAATAAATTTGTTTTGATATGAAAATCAGTATGGTAAAAATATTTTGACCTTCTTGGTTATACTAATGCATGTGAAGTTTGATTTTTGGTTAACAAATATAATTTCTGACCTCAATTCAAGTACATTCATGTCCACATAAGGTCTACTGAAGCATTTTAAACAATAGAAGGACGCCACTGACCTCAGTGCACTTTTAGTCTCAGTACTATACAAATCAATTGTCTGTGATATACTTTAAAGGCCACATTGTTAGCTACTAGATCATTGTTTGTGGTTTATATTGAGCCACATAATACTATCTTCTTTGTTCTGGTGAGGAAGTGTGAAGGTTTGTGGTTTGTCTCTGAAATCATTCATATGGCTGTACGAGGCCATAGGTACCATTGTATCTCCAAACCGAGGAAGCTTTGTCACAGCTCGTACAAGGCCGCTGATATAATAATCCTAGCTTGGTAGATAATGACAACAGAAAGTTTTTGTGCGTGGATGGTTAGGTTACAAATTCTTTTAAGATTTTATGAGTAAACAAGAACAGTAGCTCCATTCATGTAGATGTCATTGATATGTAGAAGTTTTGTTTGAAAAAAATAATTTACAATTGTTTGTTTTACACTTGTCTTCACTGTCCCTATACAACATGTACAATATACTGAAAATGTATTAATTTTTCGTGGGTACCAGTTTTTATGGTTTTCCTGGGTTGGTTGTTATTACTGTCAGGCAAACCATGAAGTGGGAAGTGCACAATTGAACAAGCATATTCCTAATGTGTGATTGGGTTGAAGGAACATTTGTCTTGGAGTCTTAAGTCTGAAATCATAATTGTAGAATTGGCACTTCTTATGGGAATGCTACATTGTCTCAATCCACTCCCACACAAGGTTTGTCAAGGAGCCATATTCAGACTTGATATCAGTAGTTCACTCTGAGGAATTTTTATAAAGTTAGCCAAGAATTTTATTTGACACTCGATAATAATCAAAGTAAATGCATTATGATATAAGACGGCTATTATATCTGGGTAATACATTAACCCCCTTATCCATCCTTTACCTTTTAAAGAAATTATCTGAGATATTTTATTACGAACATATATATATATTTTTTCCATGAATAATTGTCAGAATTCCTTAAATTGCAACTAGCTGACATTAAAGGGCATTTGATGTTATATAACATCAAATAACTTTTTAAATGTTTTTGTTTTGTGTAAGATATTATTTAAATAAATTTCCATGTTAAATATTCAATATTTAATACTGTTTAACATAAAAGTTTATTTGAAAAGTCTGTTTTTATACAACCTTGCAACTTTAAGTAGGATACAATGTTTAATTATGTCGGTGAACATTCAGAATATATAACAAAACACCTCTTATGATAAGATAAGACCTTTCAGGAGTTATGTCCCTTGAATTATGATGATTTTAATTCTAAAATAAAAAAATCTACATAATACTATGGAATAATATCCTCCAAAAGAGTAAAAGCCCATTTGTTTTGCTTCATCTAGTGAACTCTTGCAGAGGTGTTCAGCCAAAAAAAAAAATAGAAAGAAAAATTATGCATATGACCATTTCAAAACACAATAAAGAGCACATGGATACAACTTTTGATATTTTGAAAAGGTGCCTAATTGATCTTAAAATTAAATCTCAACTTTGTAAGTTGATATATGATTTTTGGGTTATACCTCACCCAATATCTATGGAGACAAATTAATTAGAATTAATTTTTATGTGGTTGACAAGTCTTGATTTAGACAACCATTGTTATGTTTTAGCAGATGGTTTGTGTCACATTTCCGCTGACCTTGCAGATTCTTTCTGTAAGTTGATCCTGGTCCCGTGACTGGCTACAATAAAACACATTCACTGACAAATTATATAATGTATCATTTTTTTATTTCCAGATCTAAATGTGATACATGAACTAAATATGGATGCCGGAGAAATTTGTCCAATATGTCACATGCCATTCGACAAGGGAAAGAAACGGAAATTAATAGATGCCTGCGGCCACGCGAGATGTTACACTTGTATGTTCAGCTATGATACCTGTCCCCTCTGTGATAAAAGTAAGTTATGTCAGCTATTCTACTGGCCATTAAAATTTCACTGGAGTTCTACAGGCCATTACATTAGATGGAGTATTTTAGTTCCTACAGCTATAAAATGTTCACTCTGTCAGGTTGCATGTGGGTGTAGTTCTATAATGTACTTAGAGACATTATTATTGAAACAGTTTCCTGTGTAGAACAAAGATTTATTGATGTAACTATCTAGAAATTAACTTTTTCCTGGTCCAAACTTAGAGAGAAATAGCTTCATCTGTCATTATTATACAAATGCACTGGTTCTTATAAGAAGAAATATGTAGTTGCATGCTTGACATATTTGATTTCTTAATCTTTGGTCGAATTTCATGGAGTGAAAAACCCAGGTTATAAAATGGTGAATGTCGGTCAGTGGGTGGTGAGGAATACATTTGTGTTACAGTTTTATCAGCAACTACTAATCACAGCCACTTTATATTTGGTATACAGCATCAGGGTGGGTTGCCTTAAGGTGGGATTAGATTTCAGGTCCGTCGCTCATCTACTTCCTGTTTAACGAAATCTGGCCATTTTTTACTTTGACAGATTTTTATGCCCGACCATGTATGTGGATTGGCCATATAGTTTTACCCTTGTCTGTCTGTCTGTCGGTAACTCTTTGGTTAAGTTCTTGGTTAAGGTCCATTACTTGGATACTAGATGTTGGGGGTCAATGATATTTCACCGCTAGATGGGTCTTGGGTAGGGCTACACCACCCACTAGAAATAAGGTCACTGTAACCTATATGTTATGCATGAATCTCTTTTGTTAAGTTCTTGGTTAAGGTCCATATCTTTGATATTACATATTAAGGGGTCAATTATATTTCACTACTAGATAAGTCTTGGCAAGGTGCCGTACCACCCACAAGAAATTAGGTCACTGCAGCCAATATTTTATGCATGAACAATTTTGATTTATTTCTTGGTAAAGGTCCATATCCTAGTTAATACACAGTAGGGGTCAATGATATTTCAAGAACGGGAGGGTCATCTTGTGGCTCATAGACACATTTACTAGTTTTTAGTTACATCATTTCATGTAGTCTATAATTCAGTGAAAGTAAAGTTTTTTATCATGAAGTCTTTGAGTTTAAAAAGTAGAGTATTTTTCATCAGACATTCTGTCACCTTCAAAATTGAGCTTTCAGTTGATGTCTCTCACTCACTAAGATCTTAAGTCTTACTAAATGGCTGTAGATTTAATAAGAAATCTGATTGAGATGCATATTTATAATTGATTAATTGATGCAAACAAACTTTTCTTATATATTCATCATTAAAACCACCTGCATTAGACATGGTTGCACTTTTACCAAAATACCTTTCAATGCTGTACCAGTATTTCTGTAAACAATTCATGGAAATTTCTCAGCTAAAAGTACCTCAAATCTCTCTATTTCTATACAAATGGACCCTGTATTCCCATGTCACCTGCATTAATAGATAAAAAAAGACATTTTTGTGTATTGCAGACAAAGTAAAAGGGATATATCTTTATTCAACTGATAACATTTGTACTGTGGATTACTTTATATATTATGCATAGTCACCATGACAGGCCGATATGAGAGCTGTAAATTTATGCATAGCATTGTACCCCAGTAGGAATTCAATCCTCACAGGTTCTTTCATTGTCAATATATACAGTGTTAATGATATTTTCTTGTCTTTTTATGCTGAATGTTCAGCTGTTGATAAAGCACATATATAGATTTACAGTATGATTCCGCAGTAAAAGAAATTCCTTCCATTTACTTAATTATTCCGATATAAAAGATCCTAAAATTCCTCCTACTAATTCACAAGAATTTTTTTATTGAAAGGCGAAAAAAACTTTGACATTTGAATTAAAGAAATGAGTGTTGAGTTTTCTTCTCAATTTAACAAGATATGTTCATTGTTAATGTTATAGAATGACTTTATGATTCTTTAGTTAATTAGAAGTTAAAAAAAAATCTTTGGCACAGGAAAGAACACCTGCAGTAATGCTAGACATTGTACAGAAATGTATGAGACAGCATAATACATTTGAAATCCTTGGAATTGTCTGGAATGGGATTTCGAACAAAATCAGATCTCAAGGTCACCTTGATTTCTTCTGAATTGTGCCAACGAACGTCACTTTTTCTGACCTTGACATTGCTACTCCCATAGAATCTACAAATCAAAATTATGTGAATGTTTAATATTAAAGTGTTAGATATTGCAAATAAAAAATCTGGACCAGGTACATTTTCCTTTGATGTGAAATGGAGGGCAATGAATGAAATTTCTAACATAGATTTTAAAAATCTGCTACAGGATTCCTGATGACACGTGTCAAGATTTTAGGGTGACACACCCTGAAAATACACAAACACTGATTCATACCTAAAAATAATATTATTCCTATTGCAATAAATTCTATGACTTTAACATGCACTATACAAATATGGCATTGGAACGAAAAATGCACATTAATGGAAGTTTTATGCTCTATATTACAAACCTCCATTTTAATGGCACCCCTCGGTCTCTTAGTCTATAGATGTTAAGCTTTATTACATAATTGTTAGTAGAAGTTACATTCAAGTGATGAATATTGAGATACTAAAATGCAACAGTATGCATAAATTCTAAATAATGAAATTATGGCTATACACAGGATATTACCAGCTATAGTTTACAACTGGCAAACGCAGTCCAAAACATTAAAGGTGTATGACTTATGACAAGGAATAGGAGAAAAAGGTAGACAACAGGCTCTCCTATCGTCCTTTCCATTGTAAAAGTCATGCACAGGTAAATAATATGTTTGGACTGTCCTTGAATAATTAGATATCATGGCTAGTGTTGAGCGTAGCTGGTATTTCTCCATGCTGTAGAAAAAATTATGGTAGACAGTACTGCATAAGAACGAGAAGTGAGGACATCAGGGCTGTCAAGTTTTGATGAGCTGCTCGCCAAAAAAATTGAAAGATCGAAGGAAAAAATTAAAACATCAAACGAATTTGCCACAAAATTGCAGACTGGAAGTGTGAGTCTCATGTGAGTTGCATGACACTTGACAGGTCTGGGACATAGAAATGCTGAATGTCCAACCTTTCTTGCATGCCTAACTAACAAAAGCATTGAATGATATTGTATTATTTTTTCCAGATTTTGTTAATAAGTCTACTGGTCAGATTCACCACAGCCAAGACTCTATGGTCCAGAGATCCAGAATGAAAACAAATGGACATTTTAATCTAAGAATGCAGACATCTGGTTACAAACAAGGACAGGGGCAGACAGAACAACATAGGCCTGGTTATCAAATAGGTAGGTATATAGCTCATACAGACAGGGACGGACGGACGGAGGAACTAACAAACAAAGGCCTGGCTCTCAGCTAGGTGTAATACATAATACAGACTTACAGACAAACCTTAAAAGGAAAACATCTACTAAAAGTTTTTTTTTCGGAAAAATATTAATATTGCACAAAAAACATTAATGAATCCACAGTAATGCATATGATTGGTAACCAAACTTAGAAATATCGAAGAAACACTTGGAAAGGCATATTTTTGTTGATGCAAATTTATATCCTGAGGTGTGAAAATATAAAAACTAATGTTGATCAGACAATTACTCTTACCATCTATTCTTTTCAAAAATATGATTATAGCAACCTAAGTTCTTATTCTTTTATCCATTTATAGCAGTTTTAAAGACTCCATATAAGATTTATGTGACTTAGTTACTACCGGTACCCACTTTATAAAAGATCAATTTTTCAACTTTAAAGATATGATTTAATTTTGTTAATCTTATTTTGATGGTGTAAAGCAGTGCCTGAACATATTATCACCAGAGGTCTCTATATTTCATGATCTTTGTCATTTTATTCTTACCCCTCAAAATTCTGTACAATAAAATACGTCTAAAATGAATTGAAGGGTTTTAAACTTTAGACCATTAAATTGACCTAGTGTTTATTGTTGGTTGTCAAATAAATACAGATAAAAAAACACGAAAGAGATTTAATATTGAAATTTCAATATAAGAAAAGTATGAGTCATTGCTGTATGGTATAAAAAAGAAGGAATTGTGTCATTTGTGCAGAGCCTTAGATAATATTGTAAGGCCAAACCAACAAAATTGTTATCTCGGTCAAAAGAGCTTTAATACCAAATCTTCAATTCATTTCTTGATAGAAAAAATAAATATAGAAAATAAATAGATTCAACATTTTTTCTCATTGATTATTTGTAACTTGAGTAAGCCATTACAACTACAATTCTAACAGCTCAAATTTACTTTTTTTAGCTAATCACTATTGAAGAAATTCTGCTCAATAAGAAATTAATGTACATTTTGAATTACATTGAAACAGATGGTATCCAAATAAAACAGGCATGCCGTCAGAAATTATGTGTATTTTGTCATAATTGATAATTTCATAACGATTCATGTTGAACAAGCGATAATAAAAACTGATGAAATTGTTTACCTTTTCCTATAAAATCAATGAATTCACAGCTTCGGTAAAATTCTGATGATAATTAATTGATGCGTTTTACATTTTTTTTTAAAGATTTTTTTTGGTTCACTACTATTTCTGCTCATGAAAATAGACCTTGTCACTTTTGTGTACGATGAATGTTTTGTGAAATAAATGTCCCAGGAAATTGTTTTTTATTGAGCTAACATGGACGTGATTGACATTGCCTGGAAATGGTATAGACAAAGAATTATCTCAATTTGTAAAATAATTGGAAAAAAATCAAGTGAATGTATAATGTTGGCTTAAATAACGATAAAATGAGCTGTAAGGAGACAGAAAATCAACAAATTCTCAGGCAACGATGGTAAGGGTAGATAATTCTACGTTTACAATTTTATATTTATGCATCAAAAAGAGGATATTGAATTTTTTAAAATTAGATCTTCTTTGATGTAAAAAGACTTTCATATCAATATTTTTTATAAAGAACTTTGAGGAAAGGCATTTTGAAGTCAAAGATGTTCGTAGGCATAGCAAAATTAATTGCTTTATTGATAGAAAGTGAATTGTATTAAAGGCATTTTTTTTGTGTAGAATATTAGAAAAACAAAGCAATACTCGTGATATTTTGAAGACTACTGTTTTTCATGATCTGTATGCTCCACTGTAATTTTATAATCAAGCTTGATTAAAAATCTCAGTATGCTTTAATTCATGATGTCCATGCTTTTATCTTTCCTATATAAATTGAACTATTCCTATTTATTTCATTGTAATTGCTACAGAAAATTTTAGAAATGGATTCAACATTAGAATGAAATGGGTGGTTTATTTGTCTGCAGAATTAGTAGTTTCCTTTTATAAAAATATTGATTTTATTTGTTATTCAAAGAAATGCAAAATAGGAATGCTTTGAAAAATCAAAAAGCTTCCAATTTATGAAAATTCAAAGCATAAAAATGCTTTAAGAAAATCTTATTGATGAATTTCAAAGTGAAAACAAACTTTGAAGTTTGAAAAAAATATGTACAAACTCATTGAGAAATCAATTGATTAAAATCTTTGCATGATATAACAAGACTTGCTGATATCAACAGAAATTCAATCAAATTATAGGCTTTATGCCGATTACAAGTTTTGTAGTACAAGGACATAACCGAAATGTTTCTCTCTGAACGAATTTGATTACCCATTACGTAATTTAATTCTCGGACCATTAATGGATGAATGTATTTGTTGTAATGTTGTTTTATGTGACATTGTCTCCGTGGAACTGTCAAGCTTACATATCAGACAACCAAACTAATTGATCCATTAAACCAATTCAGTATCTTTTACCTTATTCTGCAGAAAATTCTGTGATGTATGTGGAATTGCATGACAGCACAGTGACAAGTGGTTGTTGAAGACTGCTAGCAGTGTTTCCATCGCAGATTTTTTTATTGCTGTTGTTTTATTTTTTGTGTTGTTTTTTTTCATTTCTCTTTCTCGTTCATTAGTGAACCATACTCCACTGTTTTGCCTGTGTGCATCCACGGTTTTCCTACATTATTACTGGTATGATGCTGATAGTTTTGAATGTGTGGGGGGGGGGGTAGGTGTATCACTGGTTACAATTACAAAAAAGTAGTTGTGCATAAAGGTGGGAGTCTGTCTGTCTGTTTGTCCAAACTCCCATAAACCTTAACACATTTTCTTGTTGCTGATAAGTTAGGCTCTGTGAATAGAGAACATGTCAATTTTGAGAAAAATGCATATCCTACTCTACCTTTTTGTTTGTATTTCATTTTTATTGTGCAGTATTATCTTTATTTGCTTAGATCTCTGATTCGTTATATAAGGCAATCTATTGGTTATGAATCATTGTCCGTATTGATTGTTGTGACTAACATTGAATTTTCATCCTTATCTATTTCAATTGTCAATATTTAATTGTCATGGTTATTTTACAGTGAGTAGACAACCCCAGCCAGCCACCAATCTACCAACCACACCTACCAAGCCGAGGTTCTTCCAGCCGATATGTCCGAGTCCTACACCTCCTTTACCTCCACCACCAAAGAACTACACACCAGACGTAAACCACGCTCGGTACTACAGTAGTGACTCTGCCATTGGCTCCCCAGATCTGAGTGGGAATAGTATCTCTATGGCAACTAACGATGACCTTGATGAACTTTCAAGGTTGGACCAGACAGGACCAGGTCAAGGTAAGAACATCATTTAGAGTGTCTTAATTGTGAAGACAGGGGTTTTTGTTGTTACATTATGTAATACTACTTTTTTTTTACTAAAGTGGTTAATAAATGTGTAAATGATTATTAATATAATGCTTTTTAGGGAAAAAATAGGAAACTATTATAAATTACTCCATTAAAATATTTTATTAGCCCCATGAAAGATTTAATGCAAAATGTCATAAACATTTCTCATTCTTTTTTAACACATAAATGGTACATGACTAATTTAAACTATACTTTGGGCAAATTACATATTCAGAAATTATAAAGGTGAATGTACAAAAAAGTCCTAAAAACACACAAAGCTTTTCACACAACAGGCATTAACAGACTATTTCTTCAAATTAAAATCATTTCAAAAAGCATGATGTTTGATTTCACTGTTATAAGATACTGAAGAGGTGGTCAATAATTTCTGTAACAGTAATTACCAATTTATTTGTAAGAAGTTACTTTTACGTGCAGAATTTTCATTACAGAATCAACTTTAAGTTCGAAAACAAAACAAAAACAGTAATATAACAAACAACTGATGATTTTTCAGCAGGAAAACAAAGTCCTCCCCCTCCCCCACCAGATGTCGCTCAGAACGATCTGATGATTCGACTCGGCCTGTTGCTGGGTGACAGAGGAAATGAGCAGCACCAACTGACACCTATAACTCAAACAGGCAACCAGACAGAGGAAACTTTTACCAGTGTTTCCTCCCTTGGCAGTGCTGAGGCCCAAGACAGGGGAATCGATACAAGTCCATTTTCTACATTAACAGGTACAAATTAATCTTTCTCAAAGATGTAGGAATGAGCTAAATGATTGACAATATACCTGTTAGAAAAAAAAATTGTATGGGTCTTTGATAAGCCAGGTTTCTAAAGCTTATTGTTTTGAATTATTCTTGAAATGTTCTTACCATGTGGTTTGCATTTTCATTTAAATGTGGCTAAATATGACAAATATTCACATAGGTACATCAAATTTTGACAAAACCACTTAATAGAAAAAAAAATTTTTCATCTTAAATGATTTTTAGAATTAGTTGTATAATTTTTAGACCCGACATTACATCCTGTTTGTGTGGGGGCATTCATGTCATATGAATACTCTAAAGGGAAATACCATCCACCTATTACATAATGAAACTTTCACTAATATAAAACATTTCATGTCCATTTTAAAAGGTGTATACAATTTCATTGCATTATTTTATGAATGAATTCTGGCTACCTGTGTGACTCATTCTTTAACTAAACATTTTACCTCTGTTTGTATAAAGTCCTGTAGATTCAAAGTTTGGTTGGAAACAAAAGTAAAATTGATATAAAATTTCTCATTGACCTCAATTATAGGTTAAGTGGTATCTAAATAAAAGGAATCTGCTTTATAAACATCAAAGGGATAAATTTGTTCATCTGTATCCGAAAACATAATGAATTACGTAACCACCCACAAAGTTCACTTAAATCTTGTAATTGTTTGGGGATTTTCTTTCCTTCCTCTTATAAGGTACATGTACTGATCTCATTAATCTCCCAGATA
This sequence comes from Arcuatula senhousia, assembly GCA_963971305.1. NCBI lineage: Eukaryota > Metazoa > Mollusca > Bivalvia > Mytilida > Mytilidae > Arcuatula > Arcuatula senhousia. Next base: position 49,384,826 of record OZ020311.1, read on the forward strand.
ACCGCTCTCATTTTGTTTCTTTTCATGTGTTTTAAAAATGACCTATTTTTACCTGCAAAATAGTTAGGCCATTAACATTGAATGCATAAAAATGCCTATGTCATTTAAAAGCATGTCATATCTGGTTTGGTATGGTTACCAAGACCCAAATTTCTAACATATTATTTTATCTTCATAATTTCAGCCTCATCAGGAAGTGAGCGAGGTCTATCAGGCATGCACATGGGGTGTGTCTCTCTGCTACACTCTACCAGAGACCAGAGTGCTGACAGTGTTAACTCTTTAATGTCTGGAAGTGGAGGACCCAGCCCACAGTCCACGGCCCCTAGGCCTCATTCTATTACAAGTAAGTTATAAAATAGACCCAGCCCACAATCCACAACCCCTAGACCTCATTCTAGTACAAACAAGTATGCAGGATTTAGTAGTAAGCCCTGTCTGTCTATCTGTCCACATATTTCATAAGCATAAGTCCTACGAATCCAGTTATTGGACTTTGATGAGATTTAACATGAAGGAAGTACATAATATGGACTTTGGCACAAAAGAGTTACCTTTTTTGGATATTATTCAGAGCTGAGATAATTGGACTGAAGATTTTTTTCTTTCTAATCTAAAATCATTTACTTATATTACCTGTATATTATACACTAATGTTTTTGTTTTATTTTGATCATTCTTTTTTTTATTCACAGCCTCCCAGCCAGGGCAAATTGAGGACTTGGGTCTGTTTGGTAAACGTCAGTCTCCCATGAGAAGGTCAGCAAGGGCTGCCACCAGCCACAATCATGAAGGCCAAGGTCGACTGATGAGGATAAAACCTCCACAATTATACCTCTACCCAATCAACTTTGAGATCCCTCATCCTGAGGGTAAACCACCTTTCGTTGGCAGAGAATGGCTCTTCCATGAGATGGAGATGGTTAGTTTGGTATAATGTTTTTTAAAAGAAGTGAAAATAAATATGAATAATTATAATTTACCCTTTTTTAAATGATTTGACCCTATTCCTTATTCAGTTGTTTGAAATTATTAAGACAACATATCGGTTTAAAATCAATTGTTTCTTTAAAATCCATAGGGAATTATTTTCTAATCCAATTGTAAAATTTTAGCACAGGAGTATTTTGTGAAACTGATGAAGGCCTTAAGACCGAAACGTCTTAATGGAATGTATATATATACAACTGGGTTTAAAATCAGTTTAGGCTTACTTTCAAAACATTATAAGCACAATTTACATGCATGCATATACTTTCTAGTCATGCACGATGTGTTATGAATTAATTGCACATTAAATGCAACCAGAAATTATAATGTTATAATGTCAAGTTGGTAAAAAAGAATATCAGAAAAAAAAAAATTGATAAAAGTTTTTATCACTAAACTAGTAACCTTGTTCTGTACTATATGTTTTCCAGGCCTTAAACAGTGAGCCTGCCACCAGTGATGAGCCTAGAGGTGTGATAATATCAGGGGGGATAGGTTCTGGCAAAACAGCCATCGTAGAACAACTAATAGACTGTAGCTGCTTCTCTGATGGCAGAAGTGGGTTGGTTGAAGGTAAGAATGCAGAAAAGTACTTATGCAGAGGAATATTTATGAGATTGAATAAAAAAGACTTACTTGTAAAATGACATGAAAAGAAACCTGAATAAGAACAAACAAACCTCTGTTAAAGTTACATATCACTATTTAAGATAAATAACATCTATACAAAACAAGAATATGTCCAAAAGACATAATGCTGGATAGACAAACAAACAGATCAACGGAGGAACAGACCCAAACACAATATGCCGGGGGGCATAAAAAGATAAAGCATGAGACAGTCAACAGCAATTGCTAATGTACCTATACTGTGTGGCAAAGCAGTCAGCTACAGTGTCTCAAACATTTCCTTAACAGTTTAGGAGAAAACTATATGACACTGTTCCTTGACTTAATCCTATTGTACTTTATGGTGTATTCTATCAAATGAAGGCAATATACATCTTCATGAAAAGACTTAAAAAAATTTTCTAGTATTCAAACAAGGTTTTCAAATTTTATATTAACAGGTATGGGACACAAACTTCATCAGGACCGTTTCCATGCCAACGGTATAAACTACAGTCCTACATCAACATTAAACAGTTCACCTCATTCTCATCTTAGTGCCAATATGACGTATGATTCGTTACGGAGTTTAGGATCACAAGTTGTAGCATTCCATTTCTGCCAGGCGGACAATAATGTGACATGTCTTGTTCCAGAGTTTGTACACAGCCTGGCAGCTAGATTATGTCTGGCTCCTCAGCTCACGAGCTATAGAGAGCTACTCTTACAAGACACACAACTACAGGATGTGCTAAGTTTGAAGGAATGTTTGAAAAATCCTTCCAATTCTTTTATGACTGGAATTATTGAACCTTTGAAACGGTTAAAGGAAACTGGAAAAATTCATTCTGATAGTTGTATTATTGCCATTGACTCACTAAACGAGGCAGAATTTCACAAACCAGACTACGGAGATACTATTTCGTCATTTTTATCAAATCACATTGATGATTTCCCTCTGTGGCTAAAGTTAGTGTTGACAGTACAGACTGTTATGTTAGATATAACACAATTACTACCTTTTCCACAGCTCTGTATTGACAGGGACCCAGAAAATCCACACATAGCTGAGGATCTCAAAGACTATGTAAACTACCGTCTAGAGACAAGCCCGAGTGTCAAAAACAATATAGCTCTGAATGGGAGATTAGACGCAGCCACTCAAACAAAGTTCTGTACACATTTACAGACGTTAAGTAAAGGCTCGTTTTTATTCTGCCGATGGACTTTGGACCTCATAGAACAAGGACATCTAGTGCTTAAAAGTTCAAACTATAAAATATTACCCATGAATATATCGGAAGTCTTTTTGTTACATTTTAATATTAAATTCCCTAGTGTGAGATCTTTTGAAAAGGTCTCTCCAATTCTGGGTGTCTGTCTTGCAACACTGTATCCTCTGAAAAAGGAGGAGATTTTCGACACAATTAACTCTGGATACACACAGAGGTATATTTCCTGGGACGATTTTTGTCATAGACTTGAAGTGCTTTCAAAGTTCATTCATGAACGAAGGGACGGAACATACATGTTCTTCCATCCAGCGTTCAGGGAATGGTTGATAAGACGTGATGATTCAGATAATCCTAAGTTTCTCTGTGATATAAGGTAAAACATAGTGTCTTGTACTTTTAAAATATCATATGTGGAAGACATACTCGCAAAAAATCTAAAGTGGAACAAACCTCAATTAAATTAGATAAAATTTGAAAAGAAAAGCATTGATAGCAACAGATCAATCATTCTAAAAAATATTCATATGGCTTCGTTGTACAAATTGAAAAACATTAACATTAAGTTTGTAACAATAATAACATATTTTTTTATGCTTTGAATGAAGCAGTAAACATGGTAAAAGGGAGATAACAAATAGGCAAAAAAAAAAAACAACTAGAAAATAGATTTGCCAGACTGCTGAAATTCATGTTTCTTAGAATAGTCATTAAATTGTTTTGAATTGTAGAAGACTCATCTACTTTTTACATGTGCTTTAAAAGGGGCAAGATTATGCTGCCAAGAAATAAAGGTATATTTTTCTTAACTTGACTACATTTTTCAGACATGGTCATGCCCTGATGGCCTTTAAGTATTCCCGTGTGGATGCCCCTCTGTCGGCAGATAAGACCATAGAACTAGGACACCACATACTGAAGGCCCACATCTACAAGAACATCAGTAAACAGAGGGGGTATTCCTCTAGAGATATGCAGGCTTACTGGATGGCTCTCAGTGCTGAAAACCTCAACTCAGCCCTAGCTTGTCATAGGAATCTATTCTCTCCAAATGTGAAGGTCAGTAATCTCAACCATTTTGTTTCTTTACAATATGATGCTTTATCATTTACCGTTGGGGATTCATATAGTTTCCTGAAGGGAATCCAAAAATTTTCAAACAGGAGAGCATGCAATTCAAAAGAATCTTATATGAGTGGACCTTTTCTTTCATACGGTTCCTAACAAAATATTCCTGTTAAATAGGAGGGCGCTCACCTGGCGCCCCAGTTCTAAATACACTTTTGCGAAACATCTTTACCCAATTTTATGGTTTCACCATGAAAGATGTTTCACTAGAATCTATTTCTAAGATAGAGGAAAAAACCCAAAGTGATTTTCTTCTTCTAGTGTCATTGCCACAACTAAGCTCCAATATTTTGGTACATGTACTCTAAAGCCATTTTACCTTTAGTTATGCAGAAGGCCAGCAGTACAGAAAAAAGTCACAAATCCACTTTAAATGGAAAAAAAATGATTAGAATGTGCTTTAGAAGCATTAGCACAAATGACTGAAAACAATTTTATTATATACACAAGAAGATATTTTATGACGCTTGATATAAATAAACATTGTTTTTATTATTTTGACAGGTTATAAGGTTGATTCTGCTGTCTGGAGCCAATCCTAACGCCCGCAGTAACCAGCTGAGCCACGCCCCTGTTCTGGTCATCCACTCCAAGGAGGGTTTCGCTGATTCTGTATCCTTATTACTGGAATTCAATGCTAACGTGGACGCGGTTAATGAGCAGGGGATGTCTGCCTTGTGTTATGCTGCTGCTGAAGGTCATTTAGATGTCATGAAGATGTTGTGTCGGAAGAATGCAAGGGTAGGTTCATTTACATGTTCTAGCAGAAATGACTTAGGTTTTGGATAAAGAGTACATAACACAACATCTTAGAAAAAAAACAAAAAAAAACAGCAGACTAATATTGATATTATAAATGCAAAATTTAACCAAGCTGTAGGAACTTTAAAACTTTTTTACAAATTTTATACAATATACCGGGTACATAACATCAAAAGAACACGAATTGCATGGCTTTAAGTTGAATCAATTTAATTTTCATTTCTTTTTAGCTCTCCCATGTTGATAAGATGGGACAATGCCCTGCTGTACATGCAGCCCAGAACGGACAACACGAGGCTCTGGATTACTTACTACAGTGTGACTGGTCTTCATACGATGGACAGCTGACAAAAACAGAAGCTATGCAGCAAGCTCTTGTGTCCGGAGCTGCTATGGGGCATTTAGATGTGAGTTACCTCCTATAACAGAACTTAATAAAAATTGAAAAAAAACAATTAACACAAAATTTAAAAACCAAATGCTATTAATCATTCTGCTGTGGATCATTTAGACATAAGATACTTTCTATTGCAGATCCTAATACATTGTACTGTAAGCAGGGAAATTTTCGCTCCATCTTTTTTTCGTGGGAGGACAACTAAATTTTAGTTCCCTCAGTTTTAAAATTGGCAATGTAATTTTATTGTCCATAGATTTCAATTGAAGACAAATATATTTGTGCCATTTAATTTTCACGCTAGCAATGTCAATAAGAAATAAAATTTGCCGCAAAAATTCCCTGATTACAGTAAAAACAAATTTACCAAACAATACTTTATGCTGATAAATTTCAGATAAAAATTGTCAGTGCACCTGCATTGTGACTCATTGTGAAATATAAGGGTAAACATTGGCTCTTTCTTCATCTTCACAAAATTTCTTACACAGCTTCATCTGGGAAACATGTCCTCGTGTTTTGGATATATGGTATGAAGCTTCATTTTAAAATTGTATATTGTGTAAAGATATTTTATGCCTTAACTTATTTCCTATCTAAAGTATTTGGTATACAAGAATGAATAATCAAAAATATTTGTAAAAAAACCTTATGATGAATATATATGATAAGCAGAAAAAAAGGATTCAAAGGAAATTTGTGCATGTACATGTAGTAGATTACATCCTCTATCAATCTTTTGGAGTATTTATATTTTGGACTACTACTAGCATCAAACATTTATAATACTAAATTGTTTTATTACAGATATGTGACTACCTTCTACAAAGTAACCCAAGATCTACTGAGGGATTTGGAATGAACTGTATAGATACCTTAGCAGGAGAAACTCGTAAGTGAAATGTTTACAGCAGCAGTCAAAAAATAAAACACAGTAGAAGAATATAGTAAGTTGTGAAATAAATATGCACAACACAATGTACATAAAGCAGCAGCAATATAAAAATTGACAATAGAAAACAGCCAGTGGTAGTATCATTATACAATATTCAAGCTTTATTTGTCTTATATGCTTATGCTAGGAAAAAATTAAATAAAAGATAATAGTATTTATTTTGTCTATGTAAGGAGGTTGAATAAGTCTAAAGATATGGATTATAATTGCAAAGAAGCTCATAAACCTTTCTTATTTTTATTTGTTTCTTTATTTAGCCTTGACCGCAGCCTGTGGCAGTGGACATTTAGACCTTGTACGTTGGTTGTTGGACATTGGTGCTGATCTTAACGTTCCCAATGCTAAAACATTTACTCCATTTATAAGTGCTATAGAGGGTGGAAGGTGGGATATTGCTGACTTACTCTTGGCTTATGGTGCTCAGATAGAGCAAATGGACCAATATGGCCGATCACCGTTGATGATTGCAGCATACAAAGGTCACATTGGTGTAGTGGAGATGTTACTATCAAGGGGTTAGTTGTATTTTGTCATTTTAAATCTACAAAGATTTTATTGAATAGAAAATAATGAGATGTGGGATAAATGTATACGACACAACTCACATAACAAGTGGTAATTTAGAAAAAAAACACAATGGAAAACCACAAGCAGACTTCAACGAGGCTAGTAGGTGCTGCTTGCTGTTCTGCATTTAGCCCATGGTCTAAATCACCTTCAGAAATGTTTTAACATACACACATATAAAGTAAAACTGACCTGTGTTATTTGTTTCTTGCATTAAATGTTCAAATGATAACACTTTATCATTTGTTTCTCTGAAGTTGTCTACTTCTTAATTAAGGTGAACAAATTTCATAAAAGTGTCTTTCCACCAAGAGTTTTTTGGGTTGCACTTCAAGAAGTGAAAATTGGGGCTATAAAATGATGAATGTCATGCATAATCTCTGAGTTTGGATGCCAAGAGTCATTTTTCATAGTATTATATGTTTTATTTTTATCCTCTAGGAGCCTCTTTAGCAACAGAAGACAGGGAGGGACTAACAGCTCTAAGTTGGGGCTGCCTGAAGGGCCATCTTCACATCATTCAGATGTTACAAGAGAGAGGATCAGACATTCATCACACAGATAAATGTGGGAGGACACCACTACAGTTAGCTGCATTCCACGGAGATTCTCATGTGGTAAGGAGATGTGATGAATAACTAAACAAAACTTTAAAACCTTGACTACCTTGTGTGGGTGTTAATAGGTTTGGTATAAATATTTCAGATAACAGATAATAGGTATGAATGATGTAATATGGCTTTTTGAAAAAGATTGTGATGGATAATGTTACACATCAAAACATCATTCATACATAACACTGCATGGATTGTTTGATTGGACAACTTAAAAAAAGATTCATGGCATTAATGCATGCACTTGCCTATCTCTATACTCCAATTTAAAAACAACTCTAATAAAAATTCGATAACAAAATTGTATTTTAAAGTCTCATGGCATATCTTACTGATGGTATGAAATTTTACAATAAAATTCATTTTTTTCCTAATTTGACTGCTATACTTTGTGTTAAATTGCTTTGATATTAATCATTTTGTCCTTCATATAACCTTGGAACCTTATTCTTGTAGGTACAATACCTGATAGACCAAGGGGCCAACATAGAACATGAGGATATCAATGGCATGAGAGCTCTCGACCGAGCCATCGACAGGAGGAACACGTCAGTCGTAATCATCTTCCTACGGAAAGGTGCTAAACTAGGTCATAACACGTGGGCAGTGGCCGCTGGGAAACCTGACGTGATGCTGATACTGCTGAACAAGTTAATGGAGGATGGGAATGTTCTTTATAAGGTATTCAATTCATTATAATCAAATAATCAATAATGCAAAATGAAAAAATAGAAAGGTTTAAAAGTGCAATGACTTAGCCAAGTAATCTTTAGGATGAAGAACAGCAATAAAAGTGCTGTACCTTTCCTTCATTTTATTTAGATATTCATAATGATATTTGTATCAAAAAGGTTTTAATTTTTTGTGGCCATTAGAAACAGAATGAATGGAATTCATAAAAAATTTTAATGTGTAAATTGTAACAGTAACTAGATGCAAAAATATTTTTTACGACTGTACATCTTTTGCTGTTAATCTCACTTTGTTGATTCTTTTTTTTACTCCATGTTTTAGTTGGGAGAAAAAAAAATTATAAAATAAAATTTTAAAAATGTTTAAAAAAAAATTGATTTAAAAAAAGAGTCCTGTAAACTGTGGGGATGGAAGTTATACCCCTGTAGCTTTGAGAAAGCTATAAATCTGACATTATCAATATACATAGAATATGTTTTTTTGCTACTTTCAGAAAAATCGCATTAAAGAAGCTGCCCAAAGATACCAGTATGCCTTGAAGAAATTCCCTCAGGATATTGATGCTGAAAATCTCAGAGCATTCAAAGATGTTCACTTAAATCTACTGCTGAATTTATCTCGGTGTAAACGTAAACTAAATGTAAGTTGTAATATCTTGTATAAAAGCTTAATACTGTTAATGTTTTCTATGTGGCTTACACACCATCCAAAGAAGTAAGGGAGTACCAATCATGCCAATGGAGCATTTGAATGTGGCTATGACAAAATAAGTTAATGACTGCCCCAAGAAAAAAATATACATTATAGCCAAAACAAATCATGCAAAGAACTGCACTCAACTACATGAACTCAGGTTGAAATGAGGACTGTGAGTGCTCCTAAGGGCTAAGTAGTATTTGCTTGTTTACACATAGGCCATGTTGCGAACAAATATTTCAGTGAATGTCACATCGGTCATGTTACCAATGTTAATTTCAATGTTGGTCTAATCTGGTAAAGAATGCAATACAAAAACTTTTGTGAAAAGGCTTTCTGTGACAAGCTTCACTGCCTTGAAGGTTTATTTAAGGTTGTCATAGTCATGATGATTTCCATTAAATGATCCACATTTCCTATGTTTATTTCCAGGAATATGAAGGTGCTATAGACCTTGCTACTAAAGCATTGGAAATGAAGCCGAACTGTTTCGAAGCTTTCTATGCAAGAGCAAGGGCAAAGAGAGACAACAGACAGGGAACAGCAGCATTAGAAGACCTCAAAGAAGCCCTTAAACTGGCCCCAAATAACCGAGAACTTCAGAGACTGTTGATAAGGCTACGTGATGAATGTCGTGAACAAGTTCGATACGAGTCGATGCAAGATGGCAGCCATGAGGTTCAGGAGAGAAGAAGAGAAGAAACATCACTATAGTGTTAATTACTTTTCCCATTCATTTTGAATTTCTGTATTATTGAATCTTTGTTATTTTCTGAATGAATTTTATTTCAAATTTTTTGCATTTAAAAAGAAATAAACAGAATTGCTTGTTTAACCAGTTAAAACTGCTTTATTTTGATTTATTTTTCAACCAATCAGTAAGATATGATATACTGAAAGCATACTTATTTTCTTTAAGTTTTTATTTTCATGGATTTTGCAGTCAGAAATTTTCCATGAAATTTGATACATGCAAATAGAGATCGAATGTATTAAATGAATGTATTATTATGAGAAAAAAATCACAAAATTAAGTTCGTGTTAACTTTTACGAAATCCTTAAAATCATGAAAATAAGTATGATTACAGTATTTGCTTCTGTCTCTAAGTTTTAAACAATGTATAACAATATCTTATGACTGTAATTTTAGGGCATTTTATGTACATTTACAGCTTTTAACTTATTTTTTTAATATTGCTGCTGATTCATATTATTACCATACATTTACTTTTGTAAATAACTTCTACAAAACCGTTTTCTTATAAATAATGATTATTTTAGAAAATGTAAATTTTTGAATAAGGTTTGACAGTAATTTGAAATATTTATGGAAAAGTGGATTTATATATTACATGTTTGTGTTCCTTAAAGTTTTGGATGAAGTATAACCCTTGTGGTGCAATATTTATTTATTATGATATACCTCAGTTCATAAGGGTCAAATATAAAGACATGTCCATCACTATTTATTTGGAAAAAACATTTACAACATCATAAAGAACAAAAAGAGAACCATTTTATGATCAAATAACATTATCATTTGAATACATGATGTTCAGTTTTTCTGGAGGTAATTGAATTTTTTTCGTACCTTTCTATATTTACACCATAAAAAATGAATATTAACATCAGTAACTCAACTTAATTTTAGAAGTTTCATAATTAATATTTTCTGTTTTTGAAATTGTCTACAAATTATGAATTAGCTAGAGCATATTGTAAAGTTTAAGGAAAAAGTTAAGGTAGATGTTTCATTACATTACACAATCCATCCAGTAGAACAAATTTTATGTTTCACTACAATTAGTTTGTATTTTGCAGCATGGTGTTTATTTATTATTTATATGAATTTTATGTCCAAAGTTTTTTTTATTCTGTCAACCAAGTTATTTTGTTTGTTATTGTAATTAACCCAGTTTAAGACAACAACCTGCTACTACGTGTATTGTTTCAAACTTGTCATTTTGTTTACTACATGTATCGTTCCAAACTTGTCATTTTACATCAGCTTAGCTGTTCAATGAAATTTTTTCTTCATAAGTAAAAAAATTCATCATTTAAACTGACTCTTATTTCAATCTCAAATATGCCTTAACTGGAAAGAAGTCTGTGTGTCATATTAAACATTGCATGGCTTAGAGATCTGTACCAAGTCTCATTAAACATTTCAAATTCGAGGATATCTTCATCTCATAATTTCCAAGGAATTTCTGTACTTCAATAGTCATTCATTTGAGCAAATACTCAATTTAAGATGGTTTATGAAACTCAGGCCTGAAGTGGTCAATGATTTTTATACCCTTTAACCAAAGTGGTTAGATCTTATTACAAACTCTTTGTCTGATACAGTGTCTGTCTGTTCAAAGATGATATTCAGGCAACAATTTATACAAAACTCATCAGAGATGCTCTATCAAAAAGTTGTGATAATAGATTTTAATATGAAGAGAACTGTAAAAAAAAATACTTAATATTGTACCAAGTGGTCTTTGAAGAAATTTCAATTGGAGGTTTTACACAAGGAGTAGAACCAACCATCTACATGATCTCAAAAAAAAAAAAAACATCTACCATATCTCCACAAAAAAAATTTATCTACCAGATCTCAGAACCAAAAAAAAAACCATCTACCAGATCTCAGAACAAAACAAAACCATTTACCAGATCTCAGAACAAAACAAAACCATTTACCAGATCTCAGAACAAAACAAAACCATCTACCAGATCTCAGAACAAAACAAAACCATCTACCAGATCTCAGAACAAAACAAAACCATCTACCAGATCTCAGAACAAAACAAAACCAGATCTCAGAACAAAACAAAACCATCTACCAGATCTCAGAACAAAACAAAACCATCTACCAGATCTCAGAACAAAACAAAACCATTTACCAGATCTCAGAACAAAACAAAACCATCTACCAGATCTCAGAACAAAACAAAACCATCTACCAGATCTCAGAACAAAAAAAATTCTACCAGATCTCAAAACAAAACCATCTACCAGATCTCAGAACAAAACAAAACCATCTACCAGATCTCAGAACAAAACAAAACCATCTACCAGATCTCAGAACAAAACAAAACCATCTACCAGATCTCAGAACAAAAAAATTCTACCAGATCTCAGAACAAAACAAAACCATCTACCAGATCTCAGAACAAAAAAAATTCTACCAGATCTCAGAACAAAACAAAACCATCTACCAGATCTCAGAACAAAACAAATTCTACCAGATCTCAGAACAAAACAAAACACCAAAAAATAAATCTACTAGATCTCGGAACAAAACAAAACACCAAAAAATAAATCTACTAGATCTCTGAACAAAACAACAAAAGTTCCAGTCAATTAAATTTAGGCGACTTTAGATAGTTTGACAAAACTGGTATTTGTTTCCTCAAAGTAAAGTTTTTTAAGAACTCTATGTCACAAAAACTACAGGCCCAAGGTAATTAATATATAGTATAGAATGGATATGGTGAGCTGCAAAGTTAGATTTTTTATCTAGCCTAGGTGATCTAGTGGTCTAGGGCGCTGGACACAGTGCAGGGGAAGTTGCCATAGATGACAGAGTATGGGTTCGATTCCAGCTCAACCCCATGCTGGATTTTCCGGTGTCAACGGCTTTAAAAAGATGATTTTCATCACTGTTGGCACACGGACACCCTTTCTAACTTTGCAGCTCACCATATCCATTCTATATTATACCAATTACTTTACAGAGCTCTGCGCAACACCATTTATCATATATATGCTTATATTACTATACCAGTTGCGATCCAATTCTCTATCTTTCTCTCCCTACCCACCTAATGTTCATCGTGTACTGTGTTACAACCTTAGATTGTCTACGAGGAGGCTTAACTAGGCAACCGAAAGCTAGATTTTTTATCTAGCCTAAGTGGTCTAGTGGTCTAGGGCGCTGGACACAGTGCAGGCGAAGTTGCCATAGATGACAGAGTATGGGTTCGATTCCAGCTCAACCCCATGCTGGATTTTCCGGTGTCAACGGCTTTAAAAAGATGATTTTCATCACTGTTGGCACACGGACACCCTTTCTAACTTTGCAGCTCACCATATCCATTCTATATTATACCAATTACTTTACAGAGCTCTGCGCAACACCATTTATCATAATTAATATATAGTGTTTCGTCTTCATCCCCATTGAATTTAATGTCCTTTCCCACTGTTTAGTAAGGAAAACATTTAATTTACGTTTTTGTCTGGTCTCTCTGTCCCTCTTACAAAGTTATTCCACTTAACGCCTCTGAAACCACCAAACAGAATTCAAGGAAACTTGGTATGAAGTGAACAATTAACATATATAGTTCTGTATGATACCAGGAAATTTTGATCCTGAAACTTTTATGGTAGTTATGGCCATTTGGACTTTAAGTTTTCTAGAAAGTCCTTATTATTCATGGTTTTGGCCAAAACTCTCTGAAAAGTCTCAACAAATTTTATAAAACTTGGTATTTAGCTAGCAACACCATATGTTGTTGTAAATATTGCAAGATAATTTGTATTCTTAATTTTTTGTGGAATATATTGTCCTCTGAACTGAGAATTTTCCAAAAATGCTCATTAGTAAAAATTTCTGCTCTACTCCTCTGAAACTACTCAACCAAATTTTATTAAACTTGGTATGTAGCTAGTGCACCATCTCTTTTACAGAAATATGTTACAGTAGATCACATAAGCTACTGTTGCATATCTCTAATTTAATTTTTTTTAAGAAACATGCCCAACTACAGTTTCATAAATTTCAACACACTTGGATGACTCCATACAGACAGTTTTAATGGTGGAGGAAACTAGAACACTCTAACTCACAAACCTTGATGGATCGATAAATCCAACACCAAGAAATTAAACCAAGCTGTTTCATACAAGATGAGTATAAGATAATATAAAGAGACAAACCAAAGGGCATTCTAGAAACAAATGAAAATTAGCAACATATTACAAAACAACAAAAAAATATAACTCAATTTCTCATGAAGGATAAAGTATCATTGTGGCTCCCAGAGGGTTAAAAACGACCTGCGACCTGAGGGCTTTATAAGGGCGACTTCCAACCTACACTTCATAAAATTGACCTATGCCAAAAAACGACATGCGACCTCCGCCAAAATATGCCTTTTAAAAGCGACCTTGCGACCTCATGCCCCTTTTAAAAGCGACCTTGTCACCTGAGGTGGGTACCCTGCTGGAGCCCCATCATTTGATATCTGGGGTAAATTTTTATACTTATGACCAACACATTTAACATTAATACATGTTCACTTGAGTAACTTTACAATATTTTAAAATCCTTACATAAAAAGTGAAAAAAATATGTTGCTGTACAATAATTGTCATCAAAATGCAGGCACAAAGTCACGACTTGCAGACATGAAGAAGAGGTAGGGAGGAAGAGGGGAAAAAAGATGTGAGTGAGTGTGTGCTTATGTGCAAGCGTGAGTGGGTGAGTAAGAGATGAGATATTGAGTGGGGTTTTTTTTTTGTGTGATACAGGGACATGTGGTAGAGTACTTTTTGAGTGAATGGTTTATGAGTGGATGTGTGTCTAAGTGAGTGATTGAGAAGTTTAGAGTTTAGTGAGTGAGTGAGGAGTCATCACTTTTATCTCTAGTTGATAGGATTAATCAATTTGGGCTAAATGGGTGAAAGATGGAGATTTTTAGTTTTGACCCCTTGATTGAGTTGCTAGCATTTTCAGGTGTTTTCAAACTTTTGACCAAGAAACCAAACAACATTGATACTTTTTTCACTTGGGTAACCTAACAATGATTTAAATTACTGATATGGAACAAAATATGTGACCGTACAATAATTTTCATTGAAATGCAGGTACAAATTTAAGACTTGCAAGCATGAAGAAGGCGTAAAGAGGAAGAGGTGATAAAAGGAGTGAGAGAGTGAGTGCGTGAAGGTGGGATTGAGTGAGTAAGTGAGTGAGTGAGTGAGTGAATGGGTGAGTAAGTGAGCGAGTGAGGGAGGGAGGGGGAATTCTAATTGTTAAGCTTGTGGTTAGTGAAGGAAAGAGAGGGTTTATGATGTCATAAAAGTAAACAAAATGTCAGTGACTGAATCTGTGAGTGAATGAGTGAGTGAGGGTGGGAGGGAGGGAGAATTCTAATTGTTAAACTTGTGGTTAGTGAAGGAAAGAGAGGGTTTATGATGTCATAAAAGTGAACAAAATGTCAGTGACTGAATCTTTGAGTGAGTGAGTGAGTGAGTGAGTGAGTGAGTGAGTGAGTGAGTGAGTGAGGGAGGGAGGGAGGGAGGGAGGGAGAATTCTAATTGTTAAACTTGTGGTTAGTGAAGGAAAGAGAGGGTTTATGATGTCATAAAAGTAAACAAAATGTCAGTGACTGAATCTGTGAGTGAATGAGTGAGTGAGGGTGGGAGGGAGGGAGAATTCTAATTGTTAAACTTGTGGTTAGTGAAGGAAAGAGAGGGTTTATGATGTCATAAAAGTGAACAAAATGTCAGTGACTGAATCTTTGAGTGAGTGAGTGAGTGAGTGAGGGTTTATGATGTCATAAAAGTGAACAAAATGTCAGTGACTGCATCTTTGAGTGAGTGAGTGAGTGAGTGAGTGAGTGAGTGAGTGAGTGAGTGAGTGAGTGAGTGAGTGAGTGAAGGTGGGATTGAGTGAGTAAGTGAGTGAGTGAGTGAATGGGTGAGTAAGTGAGCGAGCGAGGGAGGGAGGGGGAATTCTAATTGTTAAGCTTGTGGTTAGTGAAGGAAAAAGAGGGTTTATGATGTCATAAAAGTGAATAAAATGTCAGGGACTGAATCTGTGAGTGAGTGAGTGAGTGAGTGAGTGAGTGAGTGAGTGAGTGAGTGAGTGAGTGAGTGAGTGAGTGAGTGAGTGAGGGAGGGATGGAGAATTCTAATTGTTAAACTTGTGGTTAGTGAAGGAAAGAGAGGGTTTATGATGTCATAAAAGTAAACAAAATGTCAGTGACTGAATCTGTGAGTGAATGAGTGAGTGAGGGTGGGAGGGAGGGAGAATTCTAATTGTTAAACTTGTGGTTAATGAAGGAAAGAGAGGGTTTATGATGTCATAAAAGTGAACAAAATGTCAGTGACTGAATCTTTGAGTGAGTGAGTGAGTAAGTGAGTGAGTGAGGGTTTATGATGTCATAAAAGTGAACAAAATGTCAGTGACTGCATCTTTGAGTGAGTGAGTGAGTGAGTGAGTGAGTGAGTGAGTGAGTGAGTGAGTGAGTGAGTGAGTGAGTGAGTGAGTGAGTGAGTGAGTGAGTGAGTGAGTGAGTGAGTGAGTGAGTGAGTGAGTGAGTGAGTGAGTGAGTGAGTGAGTGAGTGAGTGAGTGAGTGAGTGAGTGAGTGAGTGAGTGAGTGAGTGAGTGAGTGAGTGAGTGAGTGAGTGAGTGAGGGAGGGAGGGAGGGAGGGAGGGAGGGAGGGAGGGAGAATACTAATTGTTAAACTTGTGTTAAGTGAAGGAAAGAGGGGATTTATGATGTTATAATTATGAAAAAAATGTCAGTGAGTTAATCAGTGAGTGAATGACATATAAAGTGAACAAAATGTGAAAGAGTGATAAATTTGTTAGATTACTATATTCCTCACTACCTTGTAATTCATTCATGACATTTTCATTCAAAAAACTAACCAAATACGCATAAATACTTATCTGCATAATGTGTGGCTCAGCATAGTCATTGAAATGCAGCATGTGTGCTCTAATAGGTTATATATAACTGATGTATGTTATTCACTAGACTAGAGGTTGGAATCTTTACCTCATATCTGAATAAGCTGTGGTCAGGGTTCAATTTCTTATAACTTTCTTGTAAATCATGCTCTCTAGGTAAGCAAGTTGAATATGAATTATTTCAATATTGCTGGTAATTCCTACAGTTTTTTCAACAGAATTCAGGTCACATGTTATGTAGCAATTTGTTCTATGACTATTCGGTTAAAAGCTCATTAGAGCCTTTGTTGACTGTTTATAATTTTACCGAATTCAATAAAGTTTCTGTTTTCGTATTCGTATGACTTTCAAGTTATGGCACGGATACAAAAATATTGTCACATATTTTAGGCCCATCAATGAATTAAAGGGTGCGTTTCGCCTCCATCTAAAATTAGCCCCCAATTATGGCATCGAGTGCGGGAGACTGGTGTCTCATTGAAAGCGACCCTGGTGTATTTACAGAACTTATCAAAGGCTTTGGTGAGATTTTTTCAGCTCAGAAAGGTTCAAAACAGCCTTCCAAGCTGTAATTGAATTTTACACTTATTTATAAGTCTTTTTTGTCCATCAACAAAACTCAAAAGTCGCACATGTGTAAATTAATTAATTATTGCAAATTCATGTAGATAGATAGATAGATAGATTTATTTCGATTAAATATCAACATACATTCTACACACATTTATACATACATGGTGTGAAACAGCACAATGAGTATATAATGTATCCATAAGTTACATTCATATAAGTATAAATAAGCCATAAACATATAATTTGTAATATAGCTACACTTAAAAAGCAGATTGATACAGGTGATGTTAAAAATCAAATTTTGACCATAAGTTGATATTTAACCAAGGATATCCCATGAAAGCCTGTTGGCTTATTTCCAATGGGGTCCCCAGATGTCAAAATAACTTAAGGTTAAAAAATAAAAATAAACAAACAACCGGTTCAAGACTTAGGCAGTGCAGATCTGGAATTACCAGATATGTAAAATTAAGAATTAAAATCTTAAAATCTCAAAAATGTATAATCAATTATCTAGTAAAGGCATCATAAAATGTTTCCTTCATGTTATCAAACAAAAAACATTTAACTTTATTTTTAAATTCATGTGTACTCTTAATTTTCTTAATGTCAGAAGGGAGACTATTCCAGTCTTTGATGGCATTATAGTAAAAAGTATTTGCCGACTGCCCATTTATAGGTGGCACATAAAAATTAAATTCATTATGTCTGGTGTTATAAGTAACAATATCTCTAGATTTTACAAAATTAGATTTCATATAATTTGGACATTTATTATAATATATTTTATGAGCATGGTTGAGTCTCATTTGTCTGACTCTGTTGTATACATTTAAAAAACCAACATTCTTAAATTCATTATATTCTATTCTATGTCTAAAATCTAAACCATTTACAAATCTTATAATCTTATTCTGCATAATTTGCAGTTTATTTTGTAAGGTTTTGTTTATATTATTAAACCATGCTGAGCAGGCATAATCAAAATGGCATTGAATTAAAGCCATACAAAGTGTTTTTCTTGATTGTTCAGACAAACACTTTGCATTTCTATATAAGAATTTCAGTCTTGCATTGGCTTTTTGCAAAATACCATTTACTATAATGTCACCAGATAAATACTGATCAATTTGTAGGCCTAAATATTTTACACTATTTTGAGATAAAATAGTGTGATTGTTACATGTAACACTAAACTCTTTTATTTTTTTTGAGTTTTCTTTTTGTGCCAAAAAGTATGCACTCCGTTTTTCCCAAATGGAGGCTTAATTTGTTATCAACAAGCCATTTACTACAAGAATGGAGTTCATGACTTAGTTTTGCAGATATAAAATCTGGGTTTTTATCAGAAAATAAAATTGCACTATCATCTGCATAAAGTAACAGTTTGCAGTCAGACCCTACACTGGCAGACATGTCATTAACATAGCATAAAAATAATAAAGGACCTAGTATGCTTCCCTGCGGTACCCCACATTTGACATTAAGAAAATCAGATTCAGTGCCATTAGCACTAACTTTCTGTTGACGGTTAGTTAAATATGATTCAAACCATTTAATTGAGATCACTCCCATGGTTTGAAGCTTTTTACATAATATCTGATGATCTACTGTGTCAAACGCTTTTTGTAAGTCAAGCATAATCATGCCAGTGTAGAGTCCTTGTGCTGTCTGTGACTTAATATGGTCAAGTAAGTGTATTAAACATGTATCAGTTGAGTACTTGGATCGAAATCCAGATTGAAGTTCATACAACAAATTATTCTTATTCAGGAAATTTTCTAATTGATTATATACAGCTCTTTCTAATATCTTAGATATAATAATAAGTATGCTTACAGGTCTATAGTTACCTACATCAAGCCTGTTACCTTTTTTATATATACATGTAGGACATACTCTGGCTTGTTTCATTTCATTTGGTACAGTACCACTATTAATAGATAGATTTACTAAAAAAGTTATAGGTTTTACAAGAACTTGTGCCCCATCTTTCAAAAATCTTGATGGTATTCCATCCAAACCTGTACTCTTACTAATATTAAGTTTTTCTAGTTCTCTGAGAACAAAATCCTCATTTACAGACAACAATTCTAGTAATAAGTTTTGACGAAAAACTTTTCTATAAAATCTTTTAAAGACATTTGAACATGTGTCATAAATATGCTCAGCTTGTGGTAATTTAGCAACCAGAGACTCTGCAATACTTGTAAAAAACATGTTAAAGTGACTGACAATCTTTCCAGCATCATGAGATATTTCATTATTGATTTCTAGAACTATATTTGATTTATCTTTTTGCTTATTGTTATAGCCTAAGTTTTTAAATTGATCCCAAAGTTTTTTAGGATTGTTATAGTTTTCTTCTATCTTGTTTTCAAAATAATTTTCTTTGGCATTTTTAACCATTCTCTGTACCTTATTTCTAAGGGAACAATAGTTTGTGTAGTAATTATTATTGCCAAGTTTTCTAAATTTTGATAAATTACTATCACGTTCTCTAATAAGCTCTAGAATTTCAGAGGTTATCCATGGCTCAGTTTTAGTTTTAATTTTGATCTCTTTTATTGGAGCCACTTCATTTAGAATTACTATAAACAATCTTTTAAAAATTTCCCAAGCAGAGTTTACATTTCTACATAAATACAGCTCAGACCAGTTTACATTGTCTAGTTTATTAATAAAAACTTGTTTATCATAATTTTTTGTTGATCTGATTTTGATTGTGTTATTCTTTTCATTTTTTCCTTTTTTATTACATTTTCTTGTACAAAATGTCATAAAATGATCACTAAAACCTGATCTGATGACCCCAGACTGACTGATTTTTTCATCTCTACTGACAATAATGTGATCTATTAAAGTACTGCTCGAGTTTGTCACTCTGGTGGGGTTACATACAATTTGTTTCAAATTAAACAATTTCAAAAGATTCATATACTCTTTACATAGTTTTGACATTTTATTCATTACACAAATGTTAAAGTCTCCAAATATAAAAGTCTCATGTTCTGGATTTATTCTATTGAGTGTTTCTTCAAATTTGTCAATAAAGTCAGTTTGTTTTGGTGGTCGATAGACATTGCCCACTAGAATCGGCTTGGTCTTTGGTAGTAGGATCTCAAACCAAATTGATTCCAGGTCTTTGTGCTGAAGGTCTTCTCTTCTATTGAATGGTAGGTCACTCCTTATGTAGGCACATACTCCTCCCCCTGAGCGTGAACGGTCTTTCCTTAGTAGGCTGTAACCATTAAGTTCTACCTCAGTAGACGTCACAGATTCATCAAGCCAAGTTTCAGTAATACACATGACAGCGGGATTGGTACTCGCAACAATACATCTGAGTTCGGATATTTTGGGTAACAATGACCTTGCATTACAGTGTACGATATGAAGGCCTTTCGACTTTAGAGGGCTGAATATATCCTCTTTTGTTTTGATGTTTCGGTCAGTCTTCAGATTGTAAGATGTGTTTGCTGATTCATTTATGTTGTTTATTGATGTGATGTTTTCTAGCTGACTAAATGGTAGGTTATTTAGTACACATATATCGCATATGAAATCAAAAGAAATGTTCCCATCTACTAAATTTTTATATTGCTCAACTGTTATGGATCTTGTGCATGCTACATGAGTCCATTTTCCACACAAGTCACAGTCAACTGCCTTACTGGTGGAGATAACGCCTTTCTGACACTTTTGGCATTGAAACTTGGGTTTCCTGGTATTACCTGGTCCAGGTTTAGGATGTACATCGCCACTTCGTAATAGAAAGATTCCTGAATCTTGTATATAGTCATTATAATACTTTAGCTTTTGTTTGACAATGTTTACTTTTCTGTCGGTTGGTGAAATTGTAAAGTTCGGTACAATAACGGAAGATGTTATGCTCCGGAAAATGTTTGGTTTAGTCTCCTCTCCAACAAGAAGATCGTTGATGCCTAGATATTTCGATTTCAGGATGATAAGAATGAATAAAATAAAAATTTTGGTCAGATAAATTTTCGTGTCTGCCGCCATCTTAACCGGAAGTACTACATGTAGTTTTTTTCACTAATTTTTATGACGATAACTAGCCTTTGCAAACTTAAACTGTATATTGTGTGTCATTATGTAAAGGTAGCAAAGCAATATTGTTATAATTCATGTCCAAATTTGGATACGATAACGTAACCCTTATTCAGTTACCTGTGTTTGGGTTATGAATCCATTCCATTTCTGTTTTTTTCCTGTTTACCGGTTTCATCGTTGCCCTTTTGGACTTTTGACACTCGAATGCCCCATTGATGCTTCTTTCAACAAAGCCCAGCAAAACCAATTGGTGGCGCTGTGTTTAGGAACTGAATTAAAGAAACAATTTAAAACCCAGGCCCTAAATTATTTGCTTAGTATATGTTATTTTACACCTTAATCTATTATAATAATATGAGGTAGTTTTTAACCTGTGACACTCCCGAAATTAAAACTTTTCTAATCTAAATAATTGTACAAGCAAAAATAATTTTAGAAAACATTGAATTCAAACAAAATAAATTTGAAAATAAAAACCAAACTAGTTTTTCTTGTGGGTCACATGTGCGCTTGATGACGATCAAAATTTGCAAAGCAAAAAGCATTAAAAAGACGCTGAATGTTCAGGAACAGGCATGCTATACCCGATGTTGAAGGAAAACTCAGCCTATAGTACGGCTAAAATATTGACATTTCTACCATTAATGCGTCCTTTGGGAGCATATTAACTTGTGTTAAATACTTAGTTATTATTAATATAAATAAATTACTGATCCTGAACTTCATGAAGTTCAAGATCAGTGTAAAACTTAAACCAAAATTATACAAAATATCTGAAAATTTATGAACATATTTGATAAAACTTATCCTCAAATACATTGTTCCATATGAAAACATACAAACAGAATACTAAAAGTATGTGTAAATGAAAATTGTTTTGCTCTGTTGAGGTCAATGAATGGGAATTCTTTCTCCTGAAATTGAACTTTTACCACCTTTATACAACTTTATTAAGCAGTCCTTGGAATTTCGAAGATAGGGTCCATATGGGTCAAAGTTCTCTTTCGATTATATGTTCTCACATTGTATTGTTTAATTCATATGTATTGTAAATTTGTCATATGTTTATTTGTATTTGCTTGACCCACATGAGTGAAATTTTGCAAATAAAAGGAATTATAAGTAATGGAGTAAGAGTTACGTTATCGTAACTAGTCCAAATTCTTAGCCATACAGCACAACCCACCAAATGGGGAATTTTTTTCTAATGTACATGTAACTTGACAGATCAAAAGCTCATGTTCTAATAGGTATTAAATTTAGGCAGGTATAACATGATTGTGATACTCCTGAAGTTCAAGTTCATGTGTAACAATGTATCTTTAGGACCATTAAACTTGAAGTTAGGGCCTTGGTTTTTGTTCTGGTCAGAAAATTTTTTTCCATGCAAGAGCATTGAAAAATATTCATTTTTGAAGGCGTGGAAACAGAATATTTGTGTCCATTTTTAGTGTTGATTTTACAGAAATCCTTCTTCAGAATATTTATTTTCTTAAACTCTGCCATAACTGGTGCCTGGGTAATATCTCTAGTGAAATTAAATTCTTAAGTGAACAGGTAGGTACACATATAATTTTAAACCTTAAGTTCACTATTCCACTAGTTGTTTG
Organism: Arcuatula senhousia; assembly: GCA_963971305.1. Classification (NCBI taxonomy): domain Eukaryota; kingdom Metazoa; phylum Mollusca; class Bivalvia; order Mytilida; family Mytilidae; genus Arcuatula; species Arcuatula senhousia. The sequence goes on from OZ020311.1 coordinate 49,407,421, forward strand.
AATCTTGAGCTCATTCTATAATAACCTGCGGTGCACCTGTTTGGATGGTCAGTACATGTTATAAGACTGATAACTTTTATATTTTGATTACAGGTTGTAAGGGTGTACAGGTCGAGGAAATCTGGAGTTTAGATCAGGAAAGTTTTGCTAATTTAAAGTAAGTCAAAATTATGAAATTGTAATACGTGTACTTGTTTTAAAGATTTGTTCAAAAGTTAAATTGTAGTAATTCATTGTCATTTTTTATATTATGTTATATGAAAAGTCTAACTGACACATGTACATGTATGGGCTTAATATGAAAATGTCAAGTATATTTTGTCAATAGGAACCGAAATTGTACATTTTTACAATCCTCTTTATTTTTATTGACTGATTTGAATTAAAGACATAGAACCTATCATTTTGGCAATTTTTAAAAAATAATGAAATTCACACTATTTGAAGAATACATTGTAAAACCTTTGAAGAAACTGTTAAATTTTTAAAAACCTACCAGAAAGTATTCTTTTCGACGGAAAACTGAAGAAAAAAACGCAGTGTCAAAAAAGAGGACAAACTAATTATAGAATGTAAACAGTTGCGGGTACCGGTAAACTGAGAAACGAAAAGTAACCAAACGAAACGGAGCAGAACAGAAACGATATCGATAAAGAAGGAAACGTAAACAGTAAAATAAGCAACCGACATCTGTAAAGAAAGGCAACGAATTCGAGCGAAACTGGTTTAAAAAGAAAACTGAATCGATTTCAGCCGACACCAGTCGTTTTTCTTGATTTACCGATTTCGTTTTCTCTTCGCCTCGTTTGGTTACATTTCGTTTCTCAGTTTAACAGTACCCAGTTTACCAAATGTAAATATTTATGCTGGACAATACTTTATCAACGCGAATAATTAAAATAAGATTATTTTATAGAAAACTGCAAAACATTGAGTTTTTATGTTGGTAAAGGTAAGTTTTAGATAGTATATTTTTAATATATGTACTTTTTATTCAATGTAAAAAATTGCGAAATTGATAGGTTCTATGTCTTTAAAATGGGATTTTTATTTAGGAAAATGTTCTTAGGTGAACACCTTTAAAAAGCTAAAAAAGGGGCAAGGCAAACAATTTATAATGTATATTTAATAAGGGAAATGATTTTGTTTTGTTTAATCAGTATTCTAGTTGTGTTAAAAATTTAGAAGATTTGATTTTTATGAAATATGTGTCTTGGTTGCTTATCGAAGGAGCCTATGTCTGACATTTCACACAACAAATGTACACTAATGGGAGTGAAGAACAGAGATGACTATTATTTAAAATCTAAATTGAATTAACCATGTCCATTTGTTTATCTTTGTAGGCCTGTGTATGGACTGATATTTTTGTTTAAATGGGTACCAGAAACAGAACCCCAGGGTTCCATCGTACAAGACAGTCGACTGGAGAAAATCTTCTTTGCCAAACAAGTATGGACAACAAAACAATTAACTTTAAGAACATAAATACAGTTCAATGATCTAACTTAAAGGTCCATATGAGCTTATACCATCACTTGGCGTTTGTCGTCGTCTGTCTTCGTCGTCGTTTGTTAACATATTTCCTCAAACTTTAACTTGTCCGACACCATAAGTCCAATTGCAACAAAAAAAAACTTGGTACAGTTGTTAAGTAGCATTATGTGTACAAAACTATTGTTTTTGATTCGTAAAAAAACATGGCCGCCATGGCTAAAAATAGAACATAGGGTGGTAAATTACAGTTTTTTGCAAATAACTTTAAATTAGTTACTGATATCAAATTCTGGTTTGGGTAAAATTGATCAGCTTGTCAAGATCTACCAGCCCTGAAAATTTCAAGAGAATCCAACATCCCATGTAGGAGTTATTGCCCTTTTTCCGATTTTTTTTGCAAAATTGGCACATGTTAAGCTCAATATCTTGAAAACTATTAAAGTTATTGAAGAAATTTGAATTGTATATTGTTCAGCACATCAAGATCTACAAAAAATGTAATAGGGTCAATGCTGTCGGACCGTTCTTTTTTAGGAGTTATTTCCCTTAGAACGTCAAAATTTACCATTTTTACAGCATTTCATCATTTCAATAAAATCATTAACTTGTCTAACATCATTATTCCAATTAAATTCAAACTTAGTACAGTTGTTTATTAGCATGAGTGCTACAAAACTTTTGTTTGGATTTTTGATTCTTAAAAAAACATGGCTGCCATGGCTAAAAATAGAACATAGGGGTAAACTCTAGTTTTTGCAAATAACTCAAAAAGGGTTACAAATATCAAAATTGTGATGGAAGCAAAAGTGATCAGCACATCAAGATCTACCAGTCCTGCAAATCCAATTACCTGTATAGGAGTTATTGCCCTTTTTCCATTTTTTTCCAAACTTTGCACTTTTTAAGCTCAATATCTTAAAACTAATAAAGTTATTTAAATTGCATTGTTGCACATCAATTCTGTAAGGAGTTTTTTTCCTTAGAACGTCAAAATTTACCATTTTCATATATGTTCAATGAAAGTTAACACTATATGTTCTTTCATATTGGCAGTGTTGCAAAACATCTATAGTATATATTATGCAGCATTCCGTTAAACCTTTTACTTTATGACTCTTTTAATGTCAATAGGCTTATAATTTAGGCATTTAAGTCAGGTGAACGATTCAGGCTCCTGTTATTATAAAACATAGAAAGTTTTCCATTTTAAACAAATCACAACAATATGCTTGTTTACTTGCTACAAATTTGGATGTAGAATATACTACAATGTAGATAATTTTATTTCTCACCAACATGATTGTCACGGTTAATCAATAGGGATTTATACTTGAATTTTCCATTTTAAATTTTTACCCTCATATATAGAGATAATGATTTGTATAAAACCTATATATTTGTGTACAAGGGTAGCTCTGAAAAATGAAAATGCCAGAACAAGACCTACTTTCTTAAGTTTTAATGTAAAGACCTATATATTTGTGTTAATCTTAGTTCTGGAAAATATGTGCTGTCAGAACAACATTTAGTTCTTGAGCTTTAAAAAGCTGTGTTTACTTACAATGCTTGTGCTTGTACTTTTGATTATTTCAGGTCATCAACAATGCATGTGCCACACAAGCCATCCTCAGTATACTGTTGAATTGTGACTCAGAATCAGTAGAACTAGGAGATACATTAAGTAGCTTTAAAGACTTTGTACAGAGCTTTGAACCAGGGGTAAGGAGATACATTAAGTAGCTTTAAAGACTTTGTACAGAGCTTTGAACCAGGGGTAAGGAGATACATTGAGTAGCTTTAAAGACTTTGTACAGAGCTTTGAACCAGGGGTAAGGAGATACATTAAGTAGCTTTAAAGACTTTGTACAGAGCTTTGAACCAGGGGTAAGGAGATACATTAAGTAGCTTTAAAGACTTTGTACAGAACTTTGAACCAGGGGTAAGGAGATACATTGAGTAGCTTTAAAGACTTTGTACAGAGCTTTGAACCAGGGGTAAGGAGATACATTAAGTAGCTTTAAAGACTTTGTACAGAGCTTTGAACCAGGGGTAAGGAGATACATTAAGTAGCTTTAAAGACTTTGTACAGAACTTTGAACCAGGGGTAAGGAGATACATTATGTTGCTTTAAATACTTTGTACAGAGCTTTGAACCAGGGGTAAGGAGATACATTGAGTAGCTTTAAAGACTTTGTACAGAGCTTTGAACCAGGGGTAAGGAGATATATTGAGTAGCTTTAAACTTTGTATAGAGCTTTAAACCAGGGGTAAGGAGATACATTTAGTAGCTTTAAAGTTTTTGTACAGAGCTTTGAACCAGGGGTAAGGAGATGCATTTAGTAGCTTTAAAGACTTTGTACAGAGCTTTGAACCAGGGGTAAGGAGATACATTAAGTAGCTTTAAAGACTTTGTACAGAGCTTTGAACCAGGGGTAAGGAGATACATTAAGTAGCTTTAAAGACTTTGTACAGAGCTTTGAACCAGGGGTAAGGAGATACATTTAGTAGCTTTAAAGACTTTGTACAGAGCTTTGAACCAGGGGTAAGGAGATACATTGAGTAGCTTTAAAGACTTTGTACAGAGCTTTGAACCAGAGGTAAGGAGATACATTAAATAGCTTTTAAGACTTTGTACAGAGCTTTGGACCAGGGGTAAGGATATACATTAAGTAGCTTTGAAGACTTTGTACAGAGCTTTGAACCAGGGGTAAGGAGATACATTAAGTAGCTTTAAAGACTTTGTACAGAGCTTTGAACCAGGGGTAAGGAGATACATTACCTTAACTAGCTTTAAAGACTTTATACAGAGCATTGAACCAGAGTAAATTGACAGCCAATACAAGTTCTGTACACTCTAACTAACAACAATGTTTTGTTATTGTAATAGTCATATTTATATAAGATCCTTTATGTTCATGGTTACTCACCTTATTAGGTAATCTAGTTGCTAATGAGACGCCAAACTTTTTCACAATCTTCATAGTGGATAATTGGTGTTATATACTATTTTGCCATCACTAATTGTACATATTGTTTTGTTTTGGGAATGCTTATTCATCATATTATTATGTTCTAAGTATCAGGATTTCTCTAATTCTAACAAGATAATACCTGTTCTGAAAACATTGAAATTGTTATCGATAAAATACTTATCGGGTATATTATAACCAAAAGTTGTAAAGCATTAAAATAATGAGTTAGGCAAGGCCTGGGTGAGGGATTTAAGTCATCTCATAATTATTCAGTGGACAATTAAAAAAGACTGAGACTGAAAGGCTTGCTTGCCTCTCATGGAATAAATCAATATTTTAAAATATAGGAAGTCATATTATCATGATTATAAAAGCACAACATCACCCAGCCTTATCCCTAATTGACAAAATTTCTATTTTGAGCATTCATGAGGGCTTGGTAAAAAATATAAGGTTTACCCTACCACATTTTATATGTGCATGTTCTGCCTAGTGAGTTCAGCCTCTAGTGTTGCTCCACTTGCGACAAGCTATCAAAGTGAAGAGTTAAATTGTATCCCGTTAGGTGTGTTCATGACTGTGACAGTGCTTTTGTTTACAACCACAGTCTAGTTTCATCCCAATTCTTTAATGTTTTGTACTTGTATTGAACTACAAATGTATAGCATACACTTTGTCTAGAAAGGGTCTTAAACTTATCCATGCATAAACTTAAACACATCCATGCATGCAGTTGGAGCCACCTTTATACATTTGATTTATCCAATGATTTCTTGTTGTTTTTGTCTGCATATTTGTTTTGGTCACATGCGCATTAGACCTAAGTGTTTGAATAAAATGATTTTAAAACTTTTACTACACTTTTTAGCATGTGGAAAAAGGTTCAAAACATGTTGAATTGATAAAAAGATTTATTAAGAATCTGGCATTTTTTGTATGATTGCAAAAAAATTGCAGATGTGTAATGCTACGATGACTTTAGTGTTCCCACAATAAAAAGGATGAATGGGATTGATTTTCGGGGTCCCCCTTTCTTTGTTTAAAAATTAGGGACAAAAAGGGGCCAAAAATGCTACTTTTTTGTTTGTTCTTACAATAACTTAAGTTTGTCAAGGAGTAAATACAAAATGAAGGATGAGTTATTGCAACATTCCATTTTTTATGAAATGAAATTAGGGGCCAAAAAGGGCCAAAATCAATTCTTTTATTTAATGTCTGATTTTAAAAAATATTGTTTGATATTCGATTCTTGTCAAGTAGTGACACTCCCCTCCTCCTAATTATACCCCATGTAGCGAAGTTGCGAAGGGTATAATGTTATTGACTGGTACGTACGTCCGTCTGTGATCAAAGTTTGTGAACGCAACTCTTCTTAAACTACAGAACAGAATTTAATGAAACTTTGTATGTAAGAGGTACACTGTATGAAGTTGTGCATATTACCAGGAATTTTTGATCCCCAAATTTTTGTGGGAGTTATGGCCCTTTGGACTTAAAAATTTGCAGAAAATCTTGATTTTAGTTTGTGAACGCAAATAGAATTTAACGAAACTTGGTATGCAAGAAGTACACCATATGAAGTTTTGCATATAATCAGGAATATTGGATCCGCAAATTTTTGTGGGAGTTACGGCCTATTGGACTTAGAAATTTGCAGAAAATCCTTATTACAATTTGTAAAACTTCTAAACTACTGAACAGAATTTAACCAAACTTGATATGCAAGAAGTATAACATATGTAACTGTATGTTATCACAATTTTTTAATTGGCAAAAGTTTATGAGCTCGAGGTGAATTTGCATAGTCAAATAGCAGAACGCGTGAGGTATGTGAGCGTGCTCACTAAGGTTCTTTCATTGCGGTTACGGACCAAAAGGGGCAAAATGAATGAAAGTAGATACCCTTAATTAGGTAACAAAAGGGGTAATAGAATTATGAAATGTGGGTGGAAAGTCCAGCAAAGGCTGCATGTGTCAAAAATCTTTATAAGTCCACAATGGGCTGCATGAGTCCAAAGCAATTGACTATCAATATTGGGCTAAAAGTTAACATACAGGGTTTGACATGTTGTGGTCTTATTATGCTGCAATCGGCAAAGCTTTTTAGTAGAAATTAGAATAAAAGAGTTTTTAAATTCTGCAAAGTTATTTATATTGTTTACATGTGTAGATGGTAGACTTTGCTGTCTATGAGTCTAGTTAAAAACCTTCCTTAGCTTTTGAAAAAAATATTCTGTAATATTTTTGTTTTGTTTTACAGTTGAGAGGTTTAACGTTAAGTAACTCTGATGTCATAAGACAGGTTCATAACAGTTTCTCAAGGTTGGTGAGCAACAATAAATATTCCTTACTTATGTTTGAACAAATTAAATGGGTTCTGGACCTGGTATATGTTGAATCTTATAATTTCTTTAAAAGGATCAATATATTACAGGTTTGACAAAAATTGTTAAAAGTAAATAAAAATCAAAGATTACATGTATAGCCAAAAATCTACAAAAAATAAGATTACGGTCCATGATGAAAAATTATTTTGTTTTTATATCATACTTAACATGCTTAACTTAATAGAATTTTATGGCATCAAAACTATATCACATGTAAAGCAATTTTTGCGTGCTTCCTAGAAAATAGATACTTGTATAGAGTGGAATAAACATCAAAACTACCAAATGATAGGAAAAGCAGACAAAACAGGAAGAGTATGTACATCATTTATTCAAAATCATATTTATAAGTCTGAATGATCCAAATTTGAATATGAAATATGTTGTAATTTTTATTTGCAGGCAACAGATGTTTGAGTTTGATGAGAAGATGGCTAAGAAAGATGACGATGTCTTCCATTTTGTTGGTTATCTCCCCATAGATGGCAGACTGTATGAATTAGACGGGTTAAAAGATGGACCAGTAGATTTAGGTATGGACTACACTAGTTATAAACCAATCACAGATTTATTTATTTTAAGGTTATTCATGGTATTAGGATATTCATGGCTTCAAGTAAAAAATATCTTCTTTTTACATACACAAAAAAAAAACAGCAAACAGGTATAAAATCTTCGACAGGAATTGTTACATGTACATGTATGTTCTTTTCTATGAAGATGTTTGAGTTTTTATACGACCGCAAAAAATTTGTGGTCGTATAATGTTATAGCGATGTCGTCGTCTGGGTCTGGGTCTGGGTCTGTGTCTGCGTCTGCGTCGTCTGGGGACATTTGGTTTCCGTGCGATAACTTGAGTAGATATTGACCGATTGTTATGAAATTTTAATATGATGTTTCTATTCTTTATAGGAAGGTTGGTATTGCATTTGGGGTTTCTGGCCCCTATGGTTTCAGAAAAAAGGGGCTAAAATGGTTATTGTGACAAAACTTCTGTAGAATGTTTATTTTTTATCTGATTTTGATCATTCTTTTTTTTTTATTGAATTCGCCATTAAATTCTGTCAACTAAATGTGTCATTGGATTTGATATATATTCCACCGTTACGTTGCTACAGGGGGTCAAAAAGGGGCCACACCCAAAAAATCTTACTTTTTTATTTGTGGTCCGATTTTGAAAATCTTTTTTTCATTGGAATCCTTGTGAAAATCCCTGCCTGTGTTTTTAAATCAGATTTGCAATATCTCTAACCATTTTTGATAAATAAGGGGTCGAAGGGGCAAAAAACACCATTTTTATTTAAAGTTTGTCCAGGTAAATAAATTTAGCTGTAGTGGACCAGCCAATTGTTGTGAAGTTTTAATATGAAGGAAGGTCGGTACTGTATTTTGGGTTTGTGGCCCCTACTGTTTTAGAAAAAAAAGGACCAAAAGGAGCTAAAATGGGTGCATTGGTTTTCATTGTAATCCTTAATAAATTTTGTCAGGCAATTGTAACGAAAGTTTTGAAGTATCTTGTACTGTAACATTGCTATCGGGTCTAAAAGGGTCCATCATTTTCCATTCAGGTTAGCAATATCTCTTACCAATTTGGGAAAATAAGAATCAAAGGGACCAAAAGCACATTATGAGTTTTCCTTGAAGGTTGGTATAGACTAAATAAATGTGTAAACTAAATTCAAATATGCAATTCAAAATCCCACAAAGAATGCATGTGTCAAAAAGCTTTTTTATGAAGTACTTTTCTGACAATATTAAACTGGTTTTCCTCGTTTAATAAGAATATTGTTTATTTTACAGGAGCTATACCAGCCAATTCAGATTGGTTAGAGATGGTTAAGCCTGTACTAGAGAAGCGCATGCAAAAGTAGGTCAATTTTGAGAAAAACATGCAAAAGTAGGTCAATTTTGAGAATAACATGTAAAAGTAGGTCAATTTTGAGAATAACATGCAAAAAAATATCGCATTACTAAAGAAACACAGGCAAAGAAGATATTCTTGTTGAAACAATAAAAAAAGTTTATTCTTAGACAAGACTTAAAAAGGTTAATCGTAGCAAATTGCATGCAAAAGTGTGTCATTCTTGGAAAGCACAGACAAAATTAGGTAATTCTTATTGATACAATAATATTAGCCAGCACCTTCACTCTGTCAATGTGCATTTTTATGCCACCCCTATGAAAGTAATAAAGTAGAGGGGTATATAGTGTTTTGGTCTCTTTATTCGTCCACCTGTCCCAAATAATCTTGATAGAATGGCATATAAATCAAAATGTCAAAATTGTTTAGTTTGGAATATTATGTTTTAAGCCTTAATTTCTCCTCATGTAATTTATATATATTTTTATAAATTTGTCAGGTACAGCACAGATGAGATCCATTTCAATCTAATGGCCCTAGTATCTGACAGAAAAACAATGTATGAGAAAAGAATCTTAGAACTGACATCATTAATGGAGGTCAGTATAATATGATAACTTATCAATCTAATGGCCATAGTATCTGACAGAAAAACAATGTATGAGAAAAGAATCTTAGAACTAACATCATTAATGGGGGTCAGTTTAATATGATAACTTATCAATCTAATGGCCATAGTATCTGACAGAAAAACAATGTATGAGAAAAGAATCTTAGAACTGACATCATTAATGGAGGTCAGTATAATATGATAACTTATCAATCTAATGGCCCTAGTATCTGACAGAAAAACAATGTATGAGAAAAGAATCTTAGAACTGACATCATTAATGGAGGTCAGTATAATATGATAACTTATCAATCTAATGGCCATAGTATCTGACAGAAAAACAATGTATGAGAAAAGAATCTTAGAACTGACATCATTAATGGAGGTCAGTATAATATGATAACTTATCAATCTAATGGCCATAGTATCTGACAGAAAAACAATGTATGAGAAAAGAATCTTAGAACTGACATCATTAATGGAGGTCAGTATAATATGATAACTTATCAATCTAATGGCCATAGTATCTGACAGAAAAACAATGTATGAGAAAAGAATCTTAGAACTGACATCATTAATGGAGGTCAGTATAATATGATAACTTATCAATCTAATGGCCATAGTATCTGACAGGAAATCAATGTATGAGAAAAGAATCTTAGAACTGACATCATTAATGGAGGTCAGTATAATATGATAACTTATCAATCTAATGGCCATAGTATCTGACAGAAAAACAATGTATGAGAAAAGAATCTTAGAACTGACATCATTAATGGAGGTCAGTATAATATGATTACTTATCAATCTAATGGCCATAGTATCTGACAGAAAAACAATGTATGAGAAAAGAATCTTAGAACTAACATCATTAATGGAGGTCAGTATAATATGATAACTTATCAATCTAATGGCCATAGTATCTGACAGGAAAACAATGTATGAGAAAAGAATCTTAGAACTGACATCATTAATGGAGGTCAGTATAATATGATAACTTATCAATCTAATGGCCATAGTATCTGACAGGAAATCAATGTATGAGAAAAGAATCTTAGAACTAACATCATTAATGGAGGTCAGTATAATATGATAACTTATCAATCTAATGGCCATAGTATCTGACAGAAAAACAATGTATGAGAAAAGAATCTTAGAACTGACATCATTAATGGAGGTCAGTATAATATGATAACTTATCAATCTAATGGCCATAGTATCTGACAGAAAAACAATGTATGAGAAAAGAATCTTAGAACTGACATCATTAATGGAGGTCAGTATAATATGATAACTTATCAATCTAATGGCCCTAGTATCTGACAGAAAAACAATGTATGAGAAAAGAATCTTAGAACTGACATCATTAATGGAGGTCAGTATAATATGATAACTTATCAATCTAATGGCCATAGTATCTGACAGAAAAACAATGTATGAGAAAAGAATCTTAGAACTAACATCATTAATGGAGGTCAGTATAATATGATAACTTATCAATCTAATGGCCATAGTATCTGACAGAAAAACAATGTATGAGAAAAGAATCTTAGAACTGACATCATTAATGGGGGTCAGTATAATATGATAACTTATCAATCTAATGGCCCTAGTATCTGACAGAAAAACAATGTATGAGAAAAGAATCTTAGAACTGACATCATTAATGGAGGTCAGTATAATATGATAACTTATCAATCTAATGGCCATAGTATCTGACAGAAAAACAATGTATGAGAAAAGAATCTTAGAACTGACATCATTAATGGAGGTCAGTATAATATGATAACTTATCAATCTAATGGCCATAGTATCTGACAGAAAAACAATGTATGAGAAAAGAATCTTAGAACTGACATCATTAATGGAGGTCAGTATAATATGATAACTTATCAATCTAATGGCCATAGTATCTGACAGGAAAACAATGTATGAGAAAAGAATCTTAGAACTAACATCATTAATGGAGGTCAGTATAATATGATAACTTATCAATCTTATGGCCATAGTATCTGACAGAAAAACAATGTATGAGAAAAGAATCTTAGAACTGACATCATTAATGGAGGTCAGTATAATATGATAACTTATCAATCTAATGGCCATAGTATCTGACAGAAAAACAATGTATGAGAAAAGAATCTTAGAACTAACATCATTAATGGAGGTCAGTATAATATGATAACTTATCAATCTAATGGCCATAGTATCTGACAGAAAAACAATGTATGAGAAAAGAATCTTAGAACTGACATCATTAATGGAGGTCAGTATAATATGATAACTTATCAATCTAATGGCCATAGTATCTGACAGGAAAACAATGTATGAGAAAAGAATCTTAGAACTAACATCATTAATGGAGGTCAGTATAATATGATAACTTATCAATCTTATGGCCATAGTATCTGACAGAAAAACAATGTATGAGAAAAGAATCTTAGAACTGACATCATTAATGGAGGTCAGTATAATATGATAACTTATCAATCTAATGGCCATAGTATCTGACAGAAAAACAATGTATGAGAAAAGAATCTTAGAACTAACATCATTAATGGAGGTCAGTATAATATGATAACTTATCAATCTAATGGCCATAGTATCTGACAGAAAAACAATGTATGAGAAAAGAATCTTAGAACTGACATCATTAATGGAGGTCAGTATAATATGATAACTTATCAATCTAATGGCCCTAGTATCTGACAGAAAAACAATGTATGAGAAAAGAATCTTAGAACTGACATCATTAATGGAGGTCAGTATAATATGATAACTTATCAATCTAATGGCCATAGTATCTGACAGGAAAACAATGTATGAGAAAAGAATCTTAGAACTGACATCATTAATGGAGGTCAGTATAATATGATAACTTATCAATCTAATGGCCATAGTATCTGACAGAAAAACAATGTATGAGAAAAGAATCTTAGAACTGACATCATTAATGGAGGTCAGTATAATATGATAACTTATCAATCTAATGGCCATTGTATCTGACAGAAAAACATTGTATGAGAAAAGAATCTTAGAACTAACATCATTAATGGAGGTCAGTATAATATGATAACTTATCAATCTTATGGCCATAGTATCTGACAGAAAAACAATGTATGAGAAAAGAATCTTAGAACTGACATCATTAATGGAGGTCAGTATAATATGATAACTTATCAATCTAATGGCCATAGTATCTGACAGGAAAACAATGTATGAGAAAAGAATCTTAGAACTGACATCATTAATGGAGGTCAGTATAATATGATAACTTATCAATCTAATGGCCCTAGTATCTGACAGAAAAACAATGTATGAGAAAAGAATCTTAGAACTGACATCATTAATGGAGGTCAGTATAATATGATAACTTATCAATCTAATGGCCATAGTATCTGACAGGAAAACAATGTATGAGAAAAGAATCTTAGAACTGACAACATTAATGGAGGTCAGTATAATATGATAACTTATCAATCTAATGGCCATAGTATCTGACAGAAAAACAATGTATGAGAAAAGAATCTTAGAACTGACATCATTAATGGAGGTCAGTATAATATGATAACTTATCAATCTAATGGCCATAGTATCAGACAGAAAAACAATGTATGAAAAAAGAATCTTAGAACTGACATCATTAATGGAGGTCAGTATAATATGATAACTTATCAATCTAATGGCCATAGTATCTGACAGAAAAACAATGTATGAGAAAAGAATCTTAGAACTGACATCATTAATGGGGGTCAGTATAATATGATAACTTATCAATCTAATGGCCATAGTATCTGACAGAAAAACAATGTATGAGAAAAGAATCTTAGAACTGACATCATTAATGGAGGTCAGTATAATATGATAACTTATCAATCTAATGGCCATAGTATCTGACAGAAAAACAATGTATGAAAAAAGAATCTTAGAACTGACATCATTAATGGAGGTCAGTATAATATGATAACTTATCAATCTAATGGCCATAGTATCAGACAGAAAAACAATGTATGAAAAAAGAATCTTAGAACTGACATCATTAATGGAGGTCAGTATAATATGATAACTTATCAATCTAATGGCCATAGTATCTGACAGAAAAACAATGTATGAGAAAAGAATCTTAGAACTGACATCATTAATGGAGGTCAGTATAATATGATAACTTATCAATCTAATGGCCCTAGTATCTGACAGAAAAACAATGTATGAGAAAAGAATCTTAGAACTGACATCATTAATGGAGGTCAGTATAATATGATAACTTATCAATCTAATGGCCCTAGTATCTGACAGAAAAACAATGTATGAGAAAAGAATCTTAGAACTGACATCATTAATGGAGGTCAGTATAATATGATAACTTATCAATCTAATGGCCATAGTATCTGACAGAAAAACAATGTATGAGAAAAGAATCTTAGAACTGACATCATTAATGGGGGTCAGTATAATATGATAACTTATCAATCTAATGGCCCTAGTATCTGACAGAAAAACAATGTATGAGAAAAGAATCTTAGAACTGACATCATTAATGGAGGTCAGTATAATATGATAACTTATCAATCTAATGGCCATAGTATCTGACAGAAAAACAATGTATGAGAAAAGAATCTTAGAACTGACATCATTAATGGGGGTCAGTATAATATGATAACTTATCAATCTAATGGCCCTAGTATCTGACAGAAAAACAATGTATGAGAAAAGAATCTTAGAACTGACATCATTAATGGAGGTCAGTATAATATGATAACTTATCAATCTAATGGCCCTAGTATCTGACAGAAAAACAATGTATGAGAAAAGAATCTTAGAACTGACATCATTAATGGAGGTCAGTATAATATGATAACTTATCAATCTAATGGCCATAGTATCTGACAGGAAAACAATGTATGAGAAAAGAATCTTAGAACTGACATCATTAATGGAGGTCAGTATAATATGATAACTTATCAATCTAATGGCCATAGTATCTGACAGAAAAACAATGTATGAGAAAAGAATCTTAGAACTGACATCATTAATGGAGGTCAGTATAATATGATAACTTATCAATCTAATGGCCATAGTATCTGACAGGAAATCAATGTATGAGAAAAGAATCTTAGAACTGACATCATTAATGGAGGTCAGTATAATATGATAACTTATCAATCTAATGGCCATAGTATCTGACAGAAAAACAATGTATGAGAAAAGAATCTTAGAACTGACATCATTAATGGAGGTCAGTATAATATGATTACTTATCAATCTAATGGCCATAGTATCTGACAGAAAAACAATGTATGAGAAAAGAATCTTAGAACTAACATCATTAATGGAGGTCAGTATAATATGATAACTTATCAATCTAATGGCCATAGTATCTGACAGGAAAACAATGTATGAGAAAAGAATCTTAGAACTGACATCATTAATGGAGGTCAGTATAATATGATAACTTATCAATCTAATGGCCATAGTATCTGACAGGAAATCAATGTATGAGAAAAGAATCTTAGAACTAACATCATTAATGGAGGTCAGTATAATATGATAACTTATCAATCTAATGGCCATAGTATCTGACAGAAAAACAATGTATGAGAAAAGAATCTTAGAACTGACATCATTAATGGAGGTCAGTATAATATGATAACTTATCAATCTAATGGCCATAGTATCTGACAGAAAAACAATGTATGAGAAAAGAATCTTAGAACTGACATCATTAATGGAGGTCAGTATAATATGATAACTTATCAATCTAATGGCCCTAGTATCTGACAGAAAAACAATGTATGAGAAAAGAATCTTAGAACTGACATCATTAATGGAGGTCAGTATAATATGATAACTTATCAATCTAATGGCCATAGTATCTGACAGAAAAACAATGTATGAGAAAAGAATCTTAGAACTAACATCATTAATGGAGGTCAGTATAATATGATAACTTATCAATCTAATGGCCATAGTATCTGACAGAAAAACAATGTATGAGAAAAGAATCTTAGAACTGACATCATTAATGGAGGTCAGTATAATATGATAACTTATCAATCTAATGGCCCTAGTATCTGACAGAAAAACAATGTATGAGAAAAGAATCTTAGAACTGACATCATTAATGGAGGTCAGTATAATATGATAACTTATCAATCTAATGGCCATAGTATCTGACAGAAAAACAATGTATGAGAAAAGAATCTTAGAACTAACATCATTAATGGAGGTCAGTATAATATGATAACTTATCAATCTAATGGCCATAGTATCTGACAGAAAAACAATGTATGAGAAAAGAATCTTAGAACTGACATCATTAATGGAGGTCAGTATAATATGATAACTTATCAATCTAATGGCCATAGTATCTGACAGGAAAACAATGTATGAGAAAAGAATCTTAGAACTGACATCATTAATGGAGGTCAGTATAATATGATAACTTATCAATCTTATGGCCATAGTATCTGACAGAAAAACAATGTATGAGAAAAGAATCTTAGAACTGACATCATTAATGGAGGTCAGTATAATATGATAACTTATCAATCTAATGGCCATAGTATCTGACAGAAAAACAATGTATGAGAAAAGAATCTTAGAACTGACATCATTAATGGAGGTCAGTATAATATGATAACTTATCAATCTAATGGCCATAGTATCTGACAGAAAAACAATGTATGAGAAAAGAATCTTAGAACTGACATCATTAATGGAGGTCAGTATAATATGATAACTTATCAATCTTATGGCCATAGTATCTGACAGAAAAACAATGTATGAGAAAAGAATCTTAGAACTGACATCATTAATGGGGGTCAGTATAATATGATAACTTATCAATCTAATGGCCATAGTATCTGACAGAAAAACAATGTATGAGAAAAGAATCTTAGAACTAACATCATTAATGGAGGTCAGTATAATATGATAACTTATCAATCTAATGGCCATAGTATCTGACAGAAAAACAATGTATGAGAAAAGAATCTTAGAACTGACATCATTAATGGAGGTCAGTATAATATGATAACTTATCAATCTTATGGCCATAGTATCTGACAGAAAAACAATGTATGAGAAAAGAATCTTAGAACTGACATCATTAATGGAGGTCAGTATAATTAGATAACTTATTAGATTTCTAAATTCCTGGTTATAAATTATGGTATAAGATAAAAGCTTGCAAAGATGCCAGAAACATAAGTTTTGACCATGAGACAGTCTGGAACTACAAAAGACTGGGACTTAAACAAAGAATTCAGATTTATCTGCATAAGTTTTTTTATTTATGAAATTTTGAAGTTTTCTTGTTATAAAGGGCTTTGCTTTACTTGATATTTCATTCTGAAGATCTAATTTATTTACGGGTAAATGGTGTACTCACAAACTGCATGTCTGTCCTATATCATTGTGAAGATGCTTCAAAACTATAAAAGATTTACACAGTGATTAAGTATTATTTCAGGATGCACATATTATTTTTCTTTAAATCCATCAAATATTTTTGGAAAATCATTGATTTGTTTGCCAACATAACCCTTCCTGCCGTCAATGTCAATATTTTAAGGTCATCTCTTATTCTCAGTTTCCCCATCTTTTAGGCTTGTCCAAATAAATTGTATACATTTGGCAATGTTGATCTTTTTATTGTATATATTTACAGGATAGTGGTATGGAAACAGACAACATTCAGACAGAGATAGGACATTTACATGATCTGATTCAAGAGGAAGACAACAAGATAAAAAGATATAAGGTATAGAATAATAAATCAAATCTTGGGGCTGGGATCAAACATAGAAAGGAAAATAGACGATAATCAAATGTGGAATAAGTGTACATGACAAAATCTTCATGATATAATACAAGAAGAAGACTAGATGTGTTGATAGGGGATGTCTTTTAATTGAAATTTGACCATTGAAAAAGAGGAATTTACCATTTTGTGTTTGACCCTGGTAGCTTAATTCTATAGAATAAACCTTTAATTTTCTACTTGAAACGGCCCATTGGATATACCTTGTTGAAAAGATACCACACAACATCTTATTTATTGTGACTTTTTGGCATTTTTGTGTTGTGTCTATTATTAATTTTTTTCTGAATTATCAGCAATACCATTTTTTTTAAAAAGAAAAATGATTTTTTGGACAGCTGATTATTTCCAGGAATTTTTCGTCATTCAAAGCAGTAAAAATAAATAAAGTTTTAACTGTACAACATAATGCATATTTTATTTTAAATTTTTTGTTGTATTTTAACTCGAGATTACCTAACTAATCTGTTTTCTTTACAGGTTGAAAATGTTCGTAGAAAACATAATTACCTCCCTTTTATCATGGAGCTTTTGAAAATCTTAGCAGAACAGAAACAGTTACTTCCCTTGGTAGAAAAGGTTTGTATAATTAATTTACAGAGGTTATGAAATGAATAAGAACTTGCCTTTAAGTTTTTACATGTTTTTGGTTTTATGGCTTATATCATCATTTTTGGGCCTGGGTTGCTAAGGTCCCTCACTGAGACTCATATCAAACCCCACAAAGTGTCTTTAACATGTAAGAGGTACTGCTCTCCCCACAGTCAACTTATATTGTTTGTACTGAAGAACTAGATGCAAATTAGAATCATCACTTGAGACCAAACTCCAAAATAGTGTCAAGAGTGAGTCTGAAAATTGGTACATGAAATTTTCACCCCTGATGAAGATTTAATCCACAAACCTTTGGTGTAGCCTGATTTCTTGGCCACTACATCATCAGCTCTCTAGAGTACTTCAGTTGTGTCTTATTATAGCATTAACTGTGGTAAATCTATAGAATTTCCATGTTTACAAAAGTGGTACATCTCACTTAACTTGATAACTAAAATCCCCCAAAAAATGTTATAATTCACAATTAACAATAATTTCTTCTATTATGTCAGCAATTATTATGCCAGCATGAAAACAATCTGATGGAAAACATTGGAAATAAAGCCTTCGATTTGTGGTTTTGCTATCTAGGTATTCAAAATTGTAAATAAGGAAAATATTCAACTTTGGAGAGACAAACAGTTATAATTCCTTCATCTGTAATGCATATTTTGACCTGTGTAGCCAAAAGCAAAGGCCAATCTAGGAGTCGAGTCACTCGGTCTGTCTGTCACGCTATAGGGTGCTTGTCTTGTGTAATCTGAATCTGAATTAAAAAAAAACAAACACTAGATCTTTCAGAATTTTTGTATTTTTGGTCAGTTGGTGAATGTTTCAACATATGAATCCTTCATTATTTATGCTATGACCAAGATTTTGGAATTCTGTGGAGAATATTATACTCAAATCATATATTCTACCTCTCTGGGAAATTTTTGTTTCCTGAAACTTTTTGGAAATAATATTTTTCTTTTCATTGTAGGCAAAAGAGAAAGCATCCAGTAAGAAGAATAAAGAGGTCAAACAGACTTAGTCATTTATGTTTAATTTGTCGTTGGTTTATGTATTGAATTATGATCTTCTTTTTTCGAATGTTACTTGCTTCAGTTTCAGAATCTCTCATAGAGGTACATATTTCATTGTTTATTTCTTTGTCATCATTTTAAATTAAAGTATGTGTTTTCCTTCTATTTTAAGACATGTTTTTTTACTATCATGTTTTGTAAGGATATACTGTGAAGAAGTGGTTATTTTTCGCCCACCTTTTGCAAAAGCAAAGGAACATAGAATTTGGCTTTTGATATGTCTGACCATCATTTTTACCCTCTGAAATTGGTTTCCAAGATGTAAATTTTTAATGTGTAGATGGAATTTCATGAAACCTTCACATATTAAAGCTATAAGGAAAGAAAAAGGCTTATTACTTTTGAGAGATTAAGGGTTGGGGACCTCCAACGCAGCCTGTTAACTGTTATGTATGATTTAACATTGATCTTTTTTATCTTTGAAACAGCAAGACATTATTCATCTGTCATTTATCTGATGTGTTCATTTTTCATGATATTTAAATTTTGTCATTTTTGTCCAATTACCAGCAATATGTTTGGCATCACTCTGTTCTGTGTAAATCTATAGTTTAGCTGAACATGTAAATTATTTGTCTCTTTTTTACAAACCAAGTGCTATTAGAATTTTATTTATGTTAATGTAATAAAACATAATTAGTTATAATGCCTTTTTATGTCCCAACCATATATGTCAACACAGGCATATAGAAATTGTCTTCTTTTGTTTAAGGTCAAGGGTCATATATGAAGTACAATACTCACATTTGAAAATATACATTATACAGCAAGATTTGTTGTAAATAAAGGTAGCAACAGAACTGGTATGATCAATCTCATATATCCAAGAAGAAAAAACAAAACAAGGCAAAGACCTATCAGAGACATGGAAGACCACAATGGTCATCACTTGGTTCAGGCTTTTCAAAAGATATGCTGGGTTAAACCATACCTCCCTCTTCCATTGTGATCTTAGACTCTGTTAACACAAAACACAATACAGTTGTGAGATGTAATAGGGATAATGAGGTGATCATCTAAGTACAACAAACTGTCAAAAACTAACTGAAACAATCCGGAATAATTTCACCTGACATAATTTTGGAATTTTGCTTCCAGTATAAATAGAGGACCATTTCTTTTATAGTGATTTTGTTAAAATTTTTATGTGTTTAGGTTAGGTTTACCTTAAAACTCATTAAATTTTCATAAAAGTTGGTTAGAAACTTAGGATATTCTAATAAAGTAAGTGATGTAAAATTTTAGTTTAATTCGAAGAATTTGTGTTTTATGGTTTGAGTTGCACACAAAAAAGAAAATCTCTTGGATTCCAAATTGTTGCTCTAAGTTTTTGACCTATTCTACTAATTATACTAGGATATCATAAAAAATATGAGTTTGGATATAAATAGGTTTTTTTTTTTCAATCAGGAGTGCATTAATTCACAACTTTCTAAAGGAGTACCTGTTTCTCCCAAGAAATTTTAGAGAATATGTCTAAAATTTGAAATGCAGAAGACTTGCAGTTCAGCATTTTAACCTCTGAGACTGATGCTATTAATTAGAGAAAGAAAAATATTCATTTTGCAGATATTTAGCTCACCTGGACCCAAGGTCCATTTGAGCTTTTGCCATCACTTGGCATCCATCATCATCTGTTGTCTGATGTTTGTTCTTTGTAAACAATTTTTCAAAAATCTTCTCCTCTGATAATACTGAATAGAATTTAAGGAAACTTAGAATGATTGATCCATAGAGTGTCCTGCACAAAAGATTTGTTTCGATTTTTCCATCCAGAAAAAAAAGCCGCCATTGCTTAAAATAAACCAGTGGAGTCTGACTACTCTTTTTGAATTGTTAATCAAAACCCTTTTTCTTCAGCATCAGATGACTCCTTTTTAGGTTGTTATAGCATTTTTTCTTGTTTTTGCTCTATAAAATTAAACTTTTGCAAATAGAGAAAAGCTGTTGCTTGCCTAAACCTTCAGCTAATTGAGCTCTACAAGAGTCTCCATTAGGTCAAAGCTATCAGATGACCCCTTACATGGGTTATGGCCCTTTAAAGGTCAAAAATGTTTGTTTTCATGTTTTTGCTCTACAGAATATAAACTATAGCATAGAGAAAAGCTATAGCTTTCTTATACCTTTAGCTCATTGAGCTCTACAAAAGTCTCCATTAGGTCAAAGCTATCAGATAACACCTTATAGGGGTTATGGCCCTTTAAAGGTCAAAAATAGCATTTTTTCATATTTTTACTCTATAGAATGAAAACTTTTGAAGATAGAGAAAAGCTGTTGCTTGCCTTAACCTTCAGCTCAAAAAATGTCCACCATTGGATCAAAGCTATCAGATGACCCCTTATAGGGGTTGTCACCCTTTAAAGGTCAAAAATAACATTTTTCTTGTATTTGCACTAAAGAATGAAAACTAATGCAGATAGAGAAAAGATTTTGCTTGCTTAAACCTTCAGCTCTTTAACCTCTACGAAATCTCCATTGAATCTAAGTTGTCAGATGAATCCTTATAGGGGTAATAGAATGACCCTTATAGCTTAAAGACCCAATATAGAAGAGACCCTTATGGCCCTAAGGATCAGGTGAGTAATTCAGGCTCTTTTGAGCCTCTTGTTATGTAAGAACATAGATCTGTATATTAAATAGATTCAATATACAGGTATGGTAAGAAGTACTATTATTGCAATGAGCTGTTGAATAAACAATGTACTGTAACAGTTAAACAATGACAGGCATCTAAAGTATAGGTCATTGTCACAATCTGGTAAAAAAGTTTACACAGGAGCCTGAATCGCTCACCTAAACTCGTATGCTAAAGCCTATTACGAAGTGTGCATGTGGTCTACATGTACTTGGTAAGTACATTAAAGAAACTAGTTAGGTAAAGATCAAGAATACAAAATTACAAAGCTCTCCAAAAACAAAAGAAGTTAAAATTGATTGAAACAGTTTAAGGGGGATAACTCTAAAAAGGTTGATCTGACAATTTTGACCCTGAAACCATTCTTGTAGAACAAGTTTGCCATGTGAACTTTTCCTCTAGCACTTACGGTGTTTATGATAAAGTCCAAAAACTGTGAAAATTGTCAAATTTTACAATCAAAGGGAAATGACTACTATAAAGAGGCCTCCCGTCATTTCGACTCAATAAGGAGTGACGCTGACGGAGGAAGGTTGCTTCATATTTTTTCTATCTCTTATACTTTTCATACTATATAAGCTAAAACTATGGTCTGACCCCTCCCCCTCATTCTATTTTTAGCAACTGCGGCCATGTTGATTGGTTGGCATGCATAAATTTCACAAACTTGGTAGAGGACATCCTAAAGCTTAAGTGTACAAAGTTTAAAAGCAATCCCTTGAGTGGTTTCAGAGAAGAAATTTTTGTTTTGCACCAGTTAAAATTGATAGAGAAAACAGGGATAACTCTTAAACAGTTGATCTGACAGTTTTGATCCTGGAATCATTTTTTAGATCTTATTTAGCTGAACAAGTTTGCATTGCTAAATTTTCCTCTAGCTCTTATAGTTTTCAAGAAAAAGTTCAAAAACTGCGTAAATTGTCAATTTCAAAAGGGGAAATAATTCATATAAGGAGTCATCCCACAACTTCGACTCAATGGAGATTTTTGTACAGCTGTTGATACTGAAGAAGGTAGGTTGCTTCGGATTTTCTCTTCTACCTCTCAAGCTATAAGCCAAAAATTATGGATTGACCCCCTTATTCTATTTTTAGCAACGGCGGCCATGTTGGTGATCCGCGTGCATTCATTTTACAAACGTGGTAGAGGACATCATAAAGTTCAAAGATTGAAAGCAATCCCTTCAGTTGTTTCGGAGAAGATTTTTTAAGAAAAGTTAACAGACGACGGACGCCTATGAAACCGTGTCAATTGTGCATGTTTGTTTCATGATAACTTCAAACGTTTTAAAATTTAAAGTCTTTCACGTGGAATAAGACAAGTCTACAAATGTAGAGGTGAGAAATATTTTTTCACAACTGGTTGAGAGGTTGATAAATCGGATGAAAATTAGAGAATGATTCTTTTATACGTGCATCATTGTCTATCCAATCTGAAAATATTTGACCGAGTCAGAGAAAAAATAAAGAAACTAGACCAATCCAACGATTAATTCATAGACTGTTACTGTTTACAAATTTTCTTCTGTTTGCACTGTCAGTTCTTAACATCAAGGAACACTTTTGACCGGTGGTCTCAGCTTTAACCATATTAGTTTTATTATATTTACGCAATAATACCTTGTCTACTGTCATAAAAATAATGTAAAACTTTGGGAAAATAAGGAACTCCATTAGCTTAGTTAATTTGATGTGTTGTCCTTGTAATGACTGGATAGTTATGTTTCCATGGCTGTAACTTATTACAGGGTAATTGGAGACTGTTGTGGACTGGGGTGATTGTAAATAAACACAAGAGGAATACAGTAAATGTTTATTACAGAATTTGATAGATTTTAAACTTAATCATGCATTTATAATCAAAAAAAGCAATTAAACATATTGAAATACCTGTACAAAACAGGAAACACAGCGAAGTATATATAGAAAGCGAAAAGAATGGGGTACCTAAACACTTTGCCAATGTAGGAGAAAACTCATGCAGATTGTCTGCCCACATAATGGTTGCTCTACTAGCTGCTTGTGATGGATCATCATATAGCGGACATCCCAACCAATATACAGCAAACTTTGCATCGGCTCAAGGCGCGTGGCAAATAAGTTTTTAAAAACAACTAAAGATATATTCAGTGGTTCAATCCACCTTTATAATTTTGTTTTCATGTTGCGAAATAATAGAAGATGCGGGACCATAAACAAAATAATAAAAAATAAAATATAAAAAATACATAATATTTACAATTTTACATAATATGTATCTTTTAAGTCATAAATTGCTAATATGAAGCTATTATTTCTTGCCTTGTCAATTGTGCACATTTATTTCTTCCCGAATCTTAAAGCTAACATGTCCCTCCTTACGCTCCCTCCGTGTATCTTGTCTTTATGATTCATATAAAGAGCATTCAGAATTTGTTTGTAGGCGTTGTCACGTTTAGAGGGAAAATCTACAAGAATAAAAAAAACATGTCAGTATTCCCTTCCCAACCTTTTATAATCAATGTCATGCGGGTAATCCACAAAATTACGTTAGTTGCCAAATGCGGCAACTTTGTACTTTTAAGTATATCAAAAGTACCTTAACAGATTTATATCAACGCAAGACAAACAAGAATTAGAAAATAATGAGATGTGGAATAAGTGTACGCGACACAGCCCACAATCAAGCGGCAATTCAGAAAAAAACCACAATGGACAACCGCCAGCAGCCTTCAACGAGGTCATTTGGCACTGCTCGCGGTTCTGCAATTGGCCCATGGTCTAAATATAATGCATATAATTCAAATCCAGTCCTGAAATAGTCACAGATAGACCCCCTTCTTAAACAAGGAACAGAAAACATCAAAAAGACAAGTACAAACGAAAGCTATGTCAAAGACAAGCAAGAAGTATGTGTAGTGTATAAAGAGAAAACATGTATTTGCCTGCAATGTTTCTTTTTTTATTTCGAAATGGTTTACTGTTAGTCGTTGGTTCCATTTCCAAGGCTACTAGAAGACTCCCATCTTTTTTCCCCTTAGAGATGCTAAGTCATATACAATTATTCTACATTTCATTACATTAGTATTTTGTCGTAGATCTATAGTTTGAAAAGTATAAAGAGGCGTTGATGGCGCTCTGAAAGAACGCACAAGCATAATATAGGGGGGTCTTGATATGTTTTGTCTGATAGAGGAACACGAAACAAGGCTCTGATAGAATAAATTTTATACCTTCTATGTCCCCTATCTCGTCATCCTCGCTCATTAACGGACCGACAAACTCTCCCGTCGTAACTTCAAACACTACCAACATAAACACCAACAGCAAGACGTAGGTTATGTATTTCATTCTAAAAAAATATAGAATGCAAGATGAGTTTTATTACTTAGGTATAACGGTAATAAGTAATGCTTCAAGTTTTAGTCATGATTTTCTTTCATGAAGTTTCTTTTCGCATTGCACATTTCTTAAAAACGATATGGTAATGTTACTATGAAATATTTAAAAAATGAAAAACAAGAATATGTCAAAAATACATTATATCCCATCCCGAAACATTTGGGACGAACGGACGAACGAACCCAAACACTACGATATGCCCATCTATTATCGTTCATGGGACATTAAAACAAAAGTAGACTATTCATCCTCTATTCGCGCACGATCATGTACCATCACTGATTTATCAAGCATTCAGTCACTGTTTGGCTATAACGCATCGACTAGGGTTCAGGAATTACCTCTAACAAGTCAGTACCATTGCGATTACCCTTTCTCTGATATGTTGCTATCAAACTCTGTTTAATTCAGATTTTAATAGTAAAAACGAAAGAATGTGGAATTAAGTTGTTCTATCGAAATTATTGTCTGGAACTTTGTTGTCATTTGTATTTCGAACACACGTGAAGGTTAGCACTGCTGGTGGAGTGAAAATTCCCCGAGGTTAGCCCGCTCCGGCACCAACACTTTTGAGTTGGAGAATACATCAAAGCTTTAAATTATCCGTCTAAATTTCAAAATTGTCAAAACCCTAAGGTTCTTCCTACCCCAGACATAGGTTGAATATCTTAGTAATAATTTGGTTCCCCAGTTTGGTATTTTTGGTTATACTGTTCTATGCTCTTCATATTCATACAGTGTTTGGCATTTTCAATATTTTTGGTAGAGCGCCTCTGATGAGTCTTGAATAGACGAAACGCGCGTCAGGCGTAGCAAAATTATTGTCTGGAACTTTGTTGTCATTTGTATTTCGAACACACGTGAAGGTTAGCACTGCTGGTGGAGTGAAAATTCCCCGAGGTTAGCCCGCTCCGGCACCAACACTTTTGAGTTGGAGAATACATCAAAGCTTTAAATTATCCGTCTAAATTTCAAAATTGTCAAAACCCTAAGGTTCTTCCTACCCCAGACATAGGTTGAATATCTTAGTAATAATTTGGTTCCCCAGTTTGGTATTTTTGGTTATACTGTTCTATGCTCTTCATATTCATACAGTGTTTGGCATTTTCAATATTTTTGGTAGAGCGCCTCTGATGAGTCTTGAATAGACGAAACGCGCGTCAGGCGTAGCAAAATTATTGTCTGGAACTTTGTTGTCATTTGTATTTCGAACACACGTGAAGGTTAGCACTGCTGGTGGAGTGAAAATTCCCCGAGGTTAGCCCGCTCCGGCACCAACACTTTTGAGTTGGAGAATACATCAAAGCTTTAAATTATCCGTCTAAATTTCAAAATTGTCAAAACCCTAAGGTTCTTCCTACCCCAGACATAGGTTGAATATCTTAGTAATAATTTGGTTCCCCAGTTTGGTATTTTTGGTTATACTGTTCTATGCTCTTCATATTCATACAGTGTTTGGCATTTTCAATATTTTTGGTAGAGCGCCTCTGATGAGTCTTGAATAGACGAAACGCGCGTCAGGCGTAGCAAAATTATTGTCTGGAACTTTGTTGTCATTTGTATTTCGAACACACGTGAAGGTTAGCACTGCTGGTGGAGTGAAAATTCCCCGAGGTTAGCCCGCTCCGGCACCAACACTTTTGAGTTGGAGAATACATCAAAGCTTTAAATTATCCGTCTAAATTTCAAAATTGTCAAAACCCTAAGGTTCTTCCTACCCCAGACATAGGTTGAATATCTTAGTAATAATTTGGTTCCCCAGTTTGGTATTTTTGGTTATACTATTCTATGCTCTTCATATTCATACAGTGTTTGGCATTTTCAATATTTTTGGTAGAGCGCCTCTGATGAGTCTTGAATAGACGAAACGCGCGTCAGGCGTAGCAAAATTATTGTCTGGAACTTTGTTGTCATTTGTATTTCGAACACACGTGAAGGTTAGCACTGCTGGTGGAGTGAAAATTCCCCGAGGTTAGCCCGCTCCGGCACCAACACTTTTGAGTTGGAGAATACATCAAAGCTTTAAATTATCCGTCTAAATTTCAAAATTGTCAAAACCCTAAGGTTCTTCCTACCCCAGACATAGGTTGAATATCTTAGTAATAATTTGGTTCCCCAGTTTGGTATTTTTGGTTATACTGTTCTATGCTCTTCATATTCATACAGTGTTTGGCATTTTCAATATTTTTGGTAGAGCGCCTCTGATGAGTCTTGAATAGACGAAACGCGCGTCAGGCGTAGCAAAATTATTGTCTGGAACTTTGTTGTCATTTGTATTTCGAACACACGTGAAGGTTAGCACTGCTGGTGGAGTGAAAATTCCCCGAGGTTAGCCCGCTCCGGCACCAACACTTTTGAGTTGGAGAATACATCAAAGCTTTAAATTATCCGTCTAAATTTCAAAATTGTCAAAACCCTAAGGTTCTTCCTACCCCAGACATAGGTTGAATATCTTAGTAATAATTTGGTTCCCCAGTTTGGTATTTTTGGTTATACTGTTCTATGCTCTTCATATTCATACAGTGTTTGGCATTTTCAATATTTTTGGTAGAGCGCCTCTGATGAGTCTTGAATAGACGAAACGCGCGTCAGGCGTAGCAAAATTATTGTCTGGAACTTTGTTGTCATTTGTATTTCGAACACACGTGAAGGTTAGCACTGCTGGTGGAGTGAAAATTCCCCGAGGTTAGCCCGCTCCGGCACCAACACTTTTGAGTTGGAGAATACATCAAAGCTTTAAATTATCCGTCTAAATTTCAAAATTGTCAAAACCCTAAGGTTCTTCCTACCCCAGACATAGGTTGAATATCTTAGTAATAATTTGGTTCCCCAGTTTGGTATTTTTGGTTATACTGTTCTATGCTCTTCATATTCATACAGTGTTTGGCATTTTCAATATTTTTGGTAGAGCGCCTCTGATGAGTCTTGAATAGACGAAACGCGCGTCAGGCGTAGCAAAATTATTGTCTGGAACTTTGTTGTCATTTGTATTTCGAACACACGTGAAGGTTAGCACTGCTGGTGGAGTGAAAATTCCCCGAGGTTAGCCCGCTCCGGCACCAACACTTTTGAGTTGGAGAATACATCAAAGCTTTAAATTATCCGTCTAAATTTCAAAATTGTCAAAACCCTAAGGTTCTTCCTACCCCAGACATAGGTTGAATATCTTAGTAATAATTTGGTTCCCCAGTTTGGTATTTTTGGTTATACTGTTCTATGCTCTTCATATTCATACAGTGTTTGGCATTTTCAATATTTTTGGTAGAGCGCCTCTGATGAGTCTTGAATAGACGAAACGCGCGTCAGGCGTAGCAAAATTATTGTCTGGAACTTTGTTGTCATTTGTATTTCGAACACACGTGAAGGTTAGCACTGCTGGTGGAGTGAAAATTCCCCGAGGTTAGCCCGCTCCGGCACCAACACTTTTGAGTTGGAGAATACATCAAAGCTTTAAATTATCCGTCTAAATTTCAAAATTGTCAAAACCCTAAGGTTCTTCCTACCCCAGACATAGGTTGAATATCTTAGTAATAATTTGGTTCCCCAGTTTGGTATTTTTGGTTATACTGTTCTATGCTCTTCATATTCATACAGTGTTTGGCATTTTCAATATTTTTGGTAGAGCGCCTCTGATGAGTCTTGAATAGACGAAACGCGCGTCAGGCGTAGCAAAATTATTGTCTGGAACTTTGTTGTCATTTGTATTTCGAACACACGTGAAGGTTAGCACTGCTGGTGGAGTGAAAATTCCCCGAGGTTAGCCCGCTCCGGCACCAACACTTTTGAGTTGGAGAATACATCAAAGCTTTAAATTATCCGTCTAAATTTCAAAATTGTCAAAACCCTAAGGTTCTTCCTACCCCAGACATAGGTTGAATATCTTAGTAATAATTTGGTTCCCCAGTTTGGTATTTTTGGTTATACTGTTCTATGCTCTTCATATTCATACAGTGTTTGGCATTTTCAATATTTTTGGTAGAGCGCCTCTGATGAGTCTTGAATAGACGAAACGCGCGTCAGGCGTAGCAAAATTATTGTCTGGAACTTTGTTGTCATTTGTATTTCGAACACACGTGAAGGTTAGCACTGCTGGTGGAGTGAAAATTCCCCGAGGTTAGCCCGCTCCGGCACCAACACTTTTGAGTTGGAGAATACATCAAAGCTTTAAATTATCCGTCTAAATTTCAAAATTGTCAAAACCCTAAGGTTCTTCCTACCCCAGACATAGGTTGAATATCTTAGTAATAATTTGGTTCCCCAGTTTGGTATTTTTGGTTATACTGTTCTATGCTCTTCATATTCATACAGTGTTTGGCATTTTCAATATTTTTGGTAGAGCGCCTCTGATGAGTCTTGAATAGACGAAACGCGCGTCAGGCGTAGCAAAATTATTGTCTGGAACTTTGTTGTCATTTGTATTTCGAACACACGTGAAGGTTAGCACTGCTGGTGGAGTGAAAATTCCCCGAGGTTAGCCCGCTCCGGCACCAACACTTTTGAGTTGGAGAATACATCAAAGCTTTAAATTATCCGTCTAAATTTCAAAATTGTCAAAACCCTAAGGTTCTTCCTACCCCAGACATAGGTTGAATATCTTAGTAATAATTTGGTTCCCCAGTTTGGTATTTTTGGTTATACTGTTCTATGCTCTTCATATTCATACAGTGTTTGGCATTTTCAATATTTTTGGTAGAGCGCCTCTGATGAGTCTTGAATAGACGAAACGCGCGTCAGGCGTAGCAAAATTATTGTCTGGAACTTTGTTGTCATTTGTATTTCGAACACACGTGAAGGTTAGCACTGCTGGTGGAGTGAAAATTCCCCGAGGTTAGCCCGCTCCGGCACCAACACTTTTGAGTTGGAGAATACATCAAAGCTTTAAATTATCCGTCTAAATTTCAAAATTGTCAAAACCCTAAGGTTCTTCCTACCCCAGACATAGGTTGAATATCTTAGTAATAATTTGGTTCCCCAGTTTTGTATTTTTGGTTATACTGTTCTATGCTCTTCATATTCATACAGTGTTTGGCATTTTCAATATTTTTGGTAGAGCGCCTCTGATGAGTCTTGAATAGACGAAACGCGCGTCAGGCGTAGCAAAATTATTGTCTGGAACTTTGTTGTCATTTGTATTTCGAACACACGTGAAGGTTAGCACTGCTGGTGGAGTGAAAATTCCCCGAGGTTAGCCCGCTCCGGCACCAACACTTTTGAGTTGGAGAATACATCAAAGCTTTAAATTATCCGTCTAAATTTCAAAATTGTCAAAACCCTAAGGTTCTTCCTACCCCAGACATAGGTTGAATATCTTAGTAATAATTTGGTTCCCCAGTTTGGTATTTTTGGTTATACTGTTCTATGCTCTTCATATTCATACAGTGTTTGGCATTTTCAATATTTTTGGTAGAGCGCCTCTGATGAGTCTTGAATAGACGAAACGCGCGTCAGGCGTAGCAAAATTATTGTCTGGAACTTTGTTGTCATTTGTATTTCGAACACACGTGAAGGTTAGCACTGCTGGTGGAGTGAAAATTCCCCGAGGTTAGCCCGCTCCGGCACCAACACTTTTGAGTTGGAGAATACATCAAAGCTTTAAATTATCCGTCTAAATTTCAAAATTGTCAAAACCCTAAGGTTCTTCCTACCCCAGACATAGGTTGAATATCTTAGTAATAATTTGGTTCCCCAGTTTGGTATTTTTGGTTATACTGTTCTATGCTCTTCATATTCATACAGTGTTTGGCATTTTCAATATTTTTGGTAGAGCGCCTCTGATGAGTCTTGAATAGACGAAACGCGCGTCAGGCGTAGCAAAATTATTGTCTGGAACTTTGTTGTCATTTGTATTTCGAACACACGTGAAGGTTAGCACTGCTGGTGGAGTGAAAATTCCCCGAGGTTAGCCCGCTCCGGCACCAACACTTTTGAGTTGGAGAATACATCAAAGCTTTAAATTATCCGTCTAAATTTCAAAATTGTCAAAACCCTAAGGTTCTTCCTACCCCAGACATAGGTTGAATATCTTAGTAATAATTTGGTTCCCCAGTTTGGTATTTTTGGTTATACTGTTCTATGCTCTTCATATTCATACAGTGTTTGGCATTTTCAATATTTTTGGTAGAGCGCCTCTGATGAGTCTTGAATAGACGAAACGCGCGTCAGGCGTAGCAAAATTATTGTCTGGAACTTTGTTGTCATTTGTATTTCGAACACACGTGAAGGTTAGCACTGCTGGTGGAGTGAAAATTCCCCGAGGTTAGCCCGCTCCGGCACCAACACTTTTGAGTTGGAGAATACATCAAAGCTTTAAATTATCCGTCTAAATTTCAAAATTGTCAAAACCCTAAGGTTCTTCCTACCCCAGACATAGGTTGAATATCTTAGTAATAATTTGGTTCCCCAGTTTGGTATTTTTGGTTATACTGTTCTATGCTCTTCATATTCATACAGTGTTTGGCATTTTCAATATTTTTGGTAGAGCGCCTCTGATGAGTCTTGAATAGACGAAACGCGCGTCAGGCGTAGCAAAATTATTGTCTGGAACTTTGTTGTCATTTGTATTTCGAACACACGTGAAGGTTAGCACTGCTGGTGGAGTGAAAATTCCCCGAGGTTAGCCCGCTCCGGCACCAACACTTTTGAGTTGGAGAATACATCAAAGCTTTAAATTATCCGTCTAAATTTCAAAATTGTCAAAACCCTAAGGTTCTTCCTACCCCAGACATAGGTTGAATATCTTAGTAATAATTTGGTTCCCCAGTTTGGTATTTTTGGTTATACTGTTCTATGCTCTTCATATTCATACAGTGTTTGGCATTTTCAATATTTTTGGTAGAGCGCCTCTGATGAGTCTTGAATAGACGAAACGCGCGTCAGGCGTAGCAAAATTATTGTCTGGAACTTTGTTGTCATTTGTATTTCGAACACACGTGAAGGTTAGCACTGCTGGTGGAGTGAAAATTCCCCGAGGTTAGCCCGCTCCGGCACCAACACTTTTGAGTTGGAGAATACATCAAAGCTTTAAATTATCCGTCTAAATTTCAAAATTGTCAAAACCCTAAGGTTCTTCCTACCCCAGACATAGGTTGAATATCTTAGTAATAATTTGGTTCCCCAGTTTGGTATTTTTGGTTATACTGTTCTATGCTCTTCATATTCATACAGTGTTTGGCATTTTCAATATTTTTGGTAGAGCGCCTCTGATGAGTCTTGAATAGACGAAACGCGCGTCAGGCGTAGCAAAATTATTGTCTGGAACTTTGTTGTCATTTGTATTTCGAACACACGTGAAGGTTAGCACTGCTGGTGGAGTGAAAATTCCCCGAGGTTAGCCCGCTCCGGCACCAACACTTTTGAGTTGGAGAATACATCAAAGCTTTAAATTATCCGTCTAAATTTCAAAATTGTCAAAACCCTAAGGTTCTTCCTACCCCAGACATAGGTTGAATATCTTAGTAATAATTTGGTTCCCCAGTTTGGTATTTTTGGTTATACTGTTCTATGCTCTTCATATTCATACAGTGTTTGGCATTTTCAATATTTTTGGTAGAGCGCCTCTGATGAGTCTTGAATAGACGAAACGCGCGTCAGGCGTAGCAAAATTATTGTCTGGAACTTTGTTGTCATTTGTATTTCGAACACACGTGAAGGTTAGCACTGCTGGTGGAGTGAAAATTCCCCGAGGTTAGCCCGCTCCGGCACCAACACTTTTGAGTTGGAGAATACATCAAAGCTTTAAATTATCCGTCTAAATTTCAAAATTGTCAAAACCCTAAGGTTCTTCCTACCCCAGACATAGGTTGAATATCTTAGTAATAATTTGGTTCCCCAGTTTGGTATTTTTGGTTATACTGTTCTATGCTCTTCATATTCATACAGTGTTTGGCATTTTCAATATTTTTGGTAGAGCGCCTCTGATGAGTCTTGAATAGACGAAACGCGCGTCAGGCGTAGCAAAATTATTGTCTGGAACTTTGTTGTCATTTGTATTGTAAACTGGAATTGTATTCGTTTTAAGAAACACAAAAAGTCAACACTACAGCAAAAAAAAATAAATAAATAAAAACTAAAAATAAAAACCAACCAAACAAATGCTAAAAAAAATAAAATAAAAAAAACAATTTATCGCCAAGTCATTGGTATCCCTATGGGAACTAATTGTGCCCCACTTATTGCTGACCTTTTTTTGTATTGTTATGAATCCCAATTTATGGCAAAACTTCAAAAAGACCCCAACAGACAACATCTCATTGAAACTTTTAATTATACATACAGATATTTAGACGACATTCTTTCACTAAACAATCCGACATTTTCTAATTTTATTACGGAAATTTATCCCAAGGAATTAACTTTGAATAAATCTAACCTTACTGGTGATAGATGCCCATTTTTAGATCTAGATTTAAGTGTAATCAATGGAAAATTACACACTAAAATATATGATAAACGGGATGACTTTTCATTTCCCATTGTGAATTTTCCTTTTCTAGAGGGAGATGTACCACTTGCTCCGTCTTACGGAGTATATATTTCACAGTTGGTAAGATATGCTCGGATCTGCAGTGGTGTGTCTGATTTTAATGATAAAAACCAGTGTATTACAAAAAAATTACTAAAACAAGGATATCGTTACCACAAATTAGTGAAGTCGTTTACTAAGTTTTATCATAAATATCTATACCTTATTGGAAAATTTAACTGTACACGACGACTTTTGATTGTAAAGGGAATATCCCATCCAGATTTCTACGGTAATGTTGTTTATAGAGCAAATAAATTCAAAAACAATCCGTTGGGAATGCAAAATTGGCTTAAAACTTTATTAAATAAAGGTTATGAAATGGATATTTTAGTAAAATCTTTGAATTTAGTCTTCTTTGGTAAAAATATTGATAATTTGATACTTACTTTAAAATGTTAATTGCCTTTTTATACTTATGTCATTTTTGAGCATTACAGCGGTCAAGTGTGTCGGTTTTGTGTGATGATGCATCATCAAATCAAGTGTTTGACGTGTTGTGTCGGATTTAAAATCGACATACTTGATTTTTTTACATCAGTCGATGGATGCTTCTTAGCTAGCTGTCAGTAACTTCGAGTGTTCTCAAGAGAGTATCTTTACGTCCCGTTCATTAACTGTTGTCCTTTTGTCTCTGATACTCTCTTGTTGAATTGAACTTCTATCGATTTGATTTTTACTGTGTGTTAGTTTGTGCTTTGTTATTGATTATCATTAGGGGGAAGGTTGGCGCCAAAAAACTAGTTTAACCCCGCCACATTTTAATGTGCATGTCCTAAGCCAGGAATCTTTATCAAAGCTTATGTTTGTATTTAGTCGAATTTTTGTTAATTGTTTTTTGTCAAGAAGAGGGTCTTTCAATGCACTTTGGGATTGGGCTTGAATCATATGAATTTTATTTTCAATCCAGGGGCCAATTGAAAAACAGCGAGCAGCGACCGCTGGTCACATTGAAGGCTGCTGGCTGTTTTCCATTGTGGATATTTAAAATATACGTTTATAATGTAGGTTGTGTCGCGTACACTTATTCCACATCTCATTTTCTTCTATTAATCCAACTAATAAAACCCCAAGAAAACTAGAAATCAAAATGTTTAAACAAACAAACAAAGAATATCTTCTTACCTGTATGGAATTAATGAGTCCAGCAGCTATAGAGCAAAGGTATGAACTTTGTTATCTGTCCGCAGTCAAACTAAATAATGACGAGAATTATTGCAGTAGCACAATAAGAAGCACTAATTTTGGTAATAATCTAATTATGATGAGTGGGAATCAATTACAAGAAAAGGTGGCAAGAGTTAATTGGTAGATTTCCCGGTAATATTTACGGCGGGGCTGTTGCGTGACTAGAAAAACCAAACCTAAATACAGAAAGCCTGGCCTTTAGTTGACGTGCAGTGAATGCCAATTAGAATTGTTTCTGGGAGAAGTGTGATTTGCCATGTAATAGTTTATTGTTCCTTTTTAATAAAACCTACACGTTATTCGTGTTAATCTGGATCTATAGGACCACGACCACTGGATATGGTACAGACTGGACCGGCTCCTACCCACGCAAAACAAAGAAAAGTGGAACAAAAAAAAGAAAGAAAGCAAAAAGAAAAAAAGATGAAAAAAAGAAAACAATTAACAACAAAAACAGCAGACCTTAAAAAAGCATAATGAATAATAGAACAAAAAATGACATCAGATTTGAAGAAATTGTAAATGTGTCATACGAAAATGACTGGTCATTATGAATTGACTGTCAATTTGCGCAATTCGATGTGAAGTGACTAGACATTTGAACCAACAATACCGTCTGTACAACATTTTTACGAGTAGTCATTGTGAAATAAATGTACATTTGCATTAGTAGTCACTGTGAATTGACTGCATATTTGCATTAGTTATTGTACATTTGCATTAGTAGTCACTGTGAATTGACTGCATATTTGCATTAGTTATTGTACATTTGCATTAGTGGTCACTGTGAATTAACTGTACATTTGCATTAGTGGTCACTGTGAATTGACTGTATATTTGCTTTAGTAGTCATTGTAGATTAACTGTATATTTGCATGAGTAGTCAATGTGAAAGTACCGAGAAGTCATTGTGAATTTGTACATTTGCAGGGTTTTTCACAGTGAAATGACTGTATATTTGTATGAGTAGTCAATTTAAAATGACTGTATATTTGTATCAGTAGTCAATGTGAAATTACTGTATATTTGCATTAGTAGTCACTGTGAAGTGACTGTATATTTGCTTGAGTAGTCACTGTAAATTGACTGTATATTTGCATGAGTAGTCAATGTGAATTGACTGTATATTTGCTTTAGTAGTCACTGTGAAATGACTGTATATTTGCATGAGTAGTCAATGTGAAATGACTGTATATTTACATGAATAGTCAATGTGAAATGACTGTGTATTTGCATTAGTAGTCACTGTAAAGTGACTGTATATTTGTATGAGTAGTCAATGTGAAATGACTGTATATTTGCATTAGTAGTCAATGTGAAATGACTGTGTATTTGCATTAGTAGTCACTGTGAATTGTCTGTACATTTGCATTAGTAGTCACTGTGAATTGACTGTATATTTACATGAATAGTCACTGTGAATTGACTGTATATTTGCATTAGTTGTCACTGTGAATTAACTGTATATTTGCATTAGTGGTCACTGTGAATTAACTGTACATTTGCATTAGTGGTCACTGTGAATTGACTGTATATTTGCATTAGTGGTCACTGTGAATTGACTGTATATTTGCTTTAGTAGTCATTGTAAATTAACTGTATATTTGCATGAGTAGTCAATGTGAATTGACTGTATATTTGCTTTAGTAGTCACTGTGAATTGACTGTATATTTGCATGAGTAGTCAATGTGAAATGACTGTATATTTGCATTAGTAGTCACTGTGAATTGTCCGTTCATTTGCATTAGTAGTCACCGTGAATTAACTGTATATTTGCTTGAGTAGTCACTGTGAATTGACTGTATATTTACATGAGTAGTCACTGTGAAATGACCGTTCATTTGCATTAGTAGTCACTGTGAATTAACTGTATATTTGCTTGAGTAGTCACTGTGAATTAACTGTATATTTGCTTGAGTAGTCACTGTGAAATGACTGTATATTTGCTTGAGTAGTCACTGTGAAATGACTGTATATTTACATGAGTAGTCACTGTGAAATGACCGTTCATTTGCATTAGTAGTCACTGTGAATTAACTGTATATTTGTTTGAGTAATCACTGTGAAATGACTGTATATTTGCATTAGTAGTCACTGTGAATTGACTGCATATTTTTATGAGTAGTCAATGTGAAATTACTGTATATTTGCATTAGTAGTCACTGTGAAGTGACTGTATATTTGCTTGAGTAGTCACTGTAAATTGACTGTATATTTGCATGAGTAGTCAATGTGAATTGACTGTATATTTGCTTTAGTAGTCACTGTGAAATGACTGTATATTTGCATGAGTAGTCAATGTGAAATGACTGTATATTTACATGAATAGTCAATGTGAAATGACTGTGTATTTGCATTAGTAGTCACTGTAAAGTGACTGTATATTTGTATGAGTAGTCAATGTGAAATGACTGTATATTTGCATTAGTAGTCAATGTGAAATGACTGTGTATTTGCATTAGTAGTCACTGTGAATTGTCTGTACATTTGCATTAGTAGTCACTGTGAATTGACTGTATATTTACATGAATAGTCACTGTGAATTGACTGTATATTTGCATTAGTTGTCACTGTGAATTGACTGTATATTTGCTTTAGTAGTCATTGTAAATTAACTGTATATTTGCATGAGTAGTCAATGTGAAAGGACCAAGAAGTCATTGTGAAATTGTACATTTGCAGGGGTTTTCACAGTGAAATGACTGTATATTTGTATGAGTAGTCAATATGAATTGACTGTATATTTACATGAATAGTCACTGTGAATTGACTGTATATTTGCATTAGTGGTCACTGTGAATTGACTGTATATTTGCTTTAGTAGTCATTGTAAATTAACTGTATATTTGCATGAGTAGTCAATGTGAATTGACTGTATATTTGCTTTAGTAGTCACTGTGAGTTGACTGTATATTTGCATGAGTAGTCAATGTGAAATGACTGTATATTTGCATTAGTAGTCACTGTGAATTGTCCGTTCATTTGCATTAGTAGTCACCGTGAATTAACTGTATATTTGCTTGAGTAGTCACTGTGAATTGACTGTATATTTACATGAGTAGTCACTGTGAAATGACCGTTCATTTGCATTAGTAGTCACTGTGAATTAACTGTATATTTGCTTGAGTAGTCACTGTGAATTAACTGTATATTTGCTTGAGTAGTCACTGTGAAATGACTGTATATTTGCTTGAGTAGTCACTGTGAAATGA
Organism: Arcuatula senhousia; assembly: GCA_963971305.1. NCBI lineage: Eukaryota > Metazoa > Mollusca > Bivalvia > Mytilida > Mytilidae > Arcuatula > Arcuatula senhousia. The sequence goes on from OZ020311.1 coordinate 49,445,186, forward strand.
CTGTATATTTACATGAGTAGTCACTGTGAAATGACCGTTCATTTGCATTAGTAGTCACTGTGAATTAACTGTATATTTGTTTGAGTAATCACTGTGAAATGACTGTATATTTGCATTAGTAGTCACTGTGAATTGACTGCATATTTTTATGAGTAGTCAATGTGAAATGACTGTATATTTGCATTAGTAGTCACTGTGAAATGACTGTGTATTTGCATTAGTAGTCACTGTAAAGTGACTGTATATTTGTATGAGTAGTCAATGTGAAATGACTGTATATTTGCATGAGTAGTCAATGTGAAATGACTGTGTATTTGCATTAGTAGTCACTGTGAATTGACTGTATATTTGCTTTAGTAGTCATTGTAAATTAACTGTATATTTGCATGAGTAGTCAATGTGAATTGACTGTATATTTGCTTTAGTAGTAACTGTGAATTGACTGTATATTTACATGAGTAGTCACTGTGAAATGACCGTTCATTTGCATTAGTAGTCACTGTGAATTGTCCGTTCATTTGCATTAGTAGTCACCGTGAATTAACTGTATATTTGCTTGAGTAGTCACTGTGAAATGACTGTATATTTGCTTGAGTAGTCACTGTGAAATGACTGTATATTTACATGAGTAGTCACTATGAAATGACCGTTCATTTGCATTAGTAGTCACTGTGAATTAACTGTATATTTGCTTGAGTAGTCACTGTGAATTAACTGTATATTTGCTTGAGTAGTCACTGTGAAATGACTGTATATTTGCTTGAGTAGTCACTGTGAAATGACTGTATATTTACATGAGTAGTCACTGTGAAATGACCGTTCATTTGCATTAGTAGTCACTGTGAATTAACTGTATATTTGTTTGAGTAATCACTATGAAATGACTGTATATTTGCATTAGTAGTCACTGTGAAGTGACTATATTTGCTTGAGTAGTCACTGTAAATTGACTGTATATTTGCATGAGTAGTCAATGTGAATTGACTGTATATTTGCTTTAGTAGTCACTGTGAAATGACTGTATATTTGCATGAGTAGTCAATGTGAAATGACTGTATATTTACATGAATAGTCAATGTGAAATGACTGTGTATTTGCATTAGTAGTCACTGTAAAGTGACTGTATATTTGTATGAGTAGTCAATGTGAAATGACTGTATATTTGCATTAGTAGTCAATGTGAAATGACTGTGTATTTGCATTAGTAGTCACTGTGAATTGTCTGTACATTTGCATTAGTAGTCACTGTGAATTGACTGTATATTTACATGAATAGTCACTGTGAATTGACTGTATATTTGCATTAGTTGTCACTGTGAATTGACTGTTTATTTGCTTTAGTAGTCATTGTAAATTAACTGTATATTTGCATGAGTAGTCAATGTGAAAGGACCAAGAAGTCATTGTGAAATTGTACATTTGCAGGGGTTTTCACAGTGAAATGACTGTATATTTGTATGAGTAGTCAATATGAATTGACTGTATATTTACATGAATAGTCACTGTGAATTGACTGTATATTTGCATTAGTGGTCACTGTGAATTGACTGTATATTTGCTTTAGTAGTCATTGTAAATTAACTGTATATTTGCATGAGTAGTCAATGTGAATTGACTGTATATTTGCTTTAGTAGTCACTGTGAATTGACTGTATATTTGCATGAGTAGTCAATGTGAAATGACTGTATATTTGCATTAGTAGTCACTGTGAATTGTCCGTTCATTTGCATTAGTAGTCACCATGAATTAACTGTATATTTGCTTGAGTAGTCACTGTGAATTGACTGTATATTTACATGAGTAGTCACTGTGAAATGACCGTTCATTTGCATTAGTAGTCACTGTGAATTAACTGTATATTTGCTTGAGTAGTCACTGTGAATTAACTGTATATTTGCTTGAGTAGTCACTGTGAATTAACTGTATATTTGCTTGAGTAGTCACTGTGAAATGACTGTATATTTGCTTGAGTAGTCACTGTGAAATGACTGTATATTTACATGAGTAGTCACTGTGAAATGACCGTTCATTTGCATTAGTAGTCACTGTGAATTAACTGTATATTTGTTTGAGTAATCACTGTGAAATGACTGTATATTTGCATTAGTAGTCACTGTGAATTGACTGCATATTTTTATGAGTAGTCAATGTGAAATGACTGTATATTTGCATTAGTAGTCACTGTGAATTGACTGCATATTTGTATGAGTAGTCAATGTAAAATGACTATATATTTGTATGAGTAGTCAATGTAAAATGACTATATATTTGTATGAGTAGTCAATGTAAAATGACTGTATATTTGCATGAGTAGTCAATGTGAAATGACTGTATATTTACATGAGTAGTCACTGTGAAATGACCGTTCATTTGCATTAGTAGTCACTGTGAATTGACTGTATATTTACAGGAGTAGTCACTGTGAAATGACCGTTCATTTGCATTAGTAGTCACCGGGAATTAACTGTATATTTGCCTGAGTAGTCACTGTGAATTGACTGTATATTTACATGAGTAGTCACTGTGAAATGACTGTTCATTTGCATTAGTAGTCACTGTGAATTAACTGTATATTTGCTTTAGTAGTCATTGTAAATTAACTGTATATTTGCATGAGTAGTCAATGTGAATTGACTGTATATTTGCTTTAGTAGTCACTGTGAATTGACTGTATATTTGCATGAGTAGTCAATGTGAAATGACTGTATATTTGCATTAGTAGTCGCTGTGAATTGTCCGTTCATTTGCATTAGTAGTCACCGTGAATTAACTGTATATTTGCTTGAGTAGTCACTGTGAATTGACTGTATATTTACATGAGTAGTCACTGTGAAATGACCGTTCATTTGCATTAGTAGTCACTGTGAATTAACTGTATATTTGCTTGAGTAGTCACTGTGAATTAACTGTATATTTGCTTGAGTAGTCATTGTGAATTAACTGTATATTTGCTTGAGTAGTCACTGTGAAATGACTGTATATTTGCTTGAATAGTCACTGTGAAATGACTGTATATTTACATGAGTAGTCACTGTGAAATGACTGTTCATTTGCATTAGTAGTCACTGTGAATTAACTGTATATTTGTTTGAGTAATCACTGTGAAATGACTGTATATTTGCATTAGTAGTCACTGTGAATTGACTGCATATTTGCATTAGTGGTCACTGTGAATTGACTGTATATTTGCATTAGTAGTCACTGTGAATTGTCCGTTCATTTGCATTAGTAGTCACCGTGAAATGACCGTTCATTTGCATTAGTAGTCACTGTGAATTAACTGTATATTTGCTTGAGTAGTCACTGTGAATTAACTGTATATTTGCTTGAGTAGTCACTGTGAATTAACTGTATATTTGCTTGAGTAGTCACTGTGAAATGACTGTATATTTGCTTGAGTAGTCACTGTGAAATGACTGTATATTTACATGAGTAGTCACTGAGAATTAACTGTATATTTGCTTGAGCAGTCACTGTGAATTAACTGTATATTTGCTTGAGTAGTCACTGTGAATTAACTGTATATTTGTTTGAGTAATCACTGTGAAATGACTGTATATTTACATGAATAGTCACTGTGAATTGACTGTATATTTGCATTAGTGGTCACTGTGAATTGACTGTATATTTGCTTTAGTAGTCATTGTAAATTAACTGTATATTTGCATGAGTAGTCACTGTGAATTGTCCGTTCATTTGCATTAGTAGTCACTGTGAATTAACTGTATATTTGCTTGAGTAGTCACTGTGAATTGACTGTATATTTACATGAGTAGTCACTGTGAAATGACCGTTCATTTGCATTAGTAGTCACTGTGAAATGACCGTTCATTTGCATTAGTAGTCACTGTGAATTAACTGTATATTTGCTTGAGTAGTCACTGTGAATTAACTGTATATTTGCTTGAGTAGTCACTGTGAAATGACTGTATATTTGCTTGAGTAGTCACTGTGAAATGACTGTATATTTACATGAGTAGTCACTGTGAAATGACTGTTCATTTGCATTAGTAGTCACTGTGAATTAACTGTATATTTGTTTGAGTAATCACTGTGAAATGACTGTATATTTGCATTAGTAGTCACTGTGAATTGACTGCATATTTGCATTAGTGGTCACTGTGAATTGACTGTATATTTGCTTTAGTAGTCATTGTAAATTAACTGTATATTTACATGAGTAGTCAATGTGAATTGACTGTATATTTGCTTTAGTAGTCACTGTGAATTGACTGTATATTTGCATGAGTAGTCAATGTGAAATGACTGTTTATTTGCATTAGTAGTCACTGTGAATTGTCCGTTCATTTGCATTAGTAGTCACCGTGAATTAACTGTATATTTGCTTGAGTAGTCACTGTGAAATGACTGTATATTTGCTTGAGTAGTCACTGTGAAATGACTGTATATTTACATGAGTAGTCACTGTGAAATGACCGTTCATTTGCATTAGTAGTCACTGTGAATTAACTGTATATTTGTTTGAGTAATCACTGTGAAATGACTGTATATTTGCATTAGTAGTCACTGTGAATTGACTGCATATTTGCATTAGTGGTCACTGTGAATTGACTGTATATTTGCTTTAGTAGTCATTGTAAATTAACTGAATATTTGCATGAGTAGTCAATGTGAATTGACTGTATATTTGCTTGAGTAGTCACTGTGAATTAACTGTATATTTGCTTGAGTATTCACTGTGAAATGACTGTATATTTGCTTGAGTAGTCACTGTGAAATGACTGTATATTTACATGAGTAGTCACTGTGAAATGACCGTTCATTTGCATTAGTAGTCACTGTGAATTAACTGTATATTTGTTTGAGTAATCACTGTGAAATGACTGTATATTTACATGAATAGTCACTGTGAATTGACTGTATATTTGCATTAGTGGTCACTGTGAATTGACTGTATATTTGCTTAAGTAGTCATTGTAAATTAACTGTATATTTGCATGAGTAGTCAATGTGAATTGACTGTATATTTGCTTTAGTAGTCACTGTGAATTGACTGTATATTTGCATGAGTAGTCAATGTGAAATGACTGTATATTTGCATTAGTAGTCACTGTGAATTGTCCGTTCATTTGCATTAGTAGCCACCGTGAATTAACTGTATATTTGCTTGAGTAGTCACTGTGAATTGACTGTATATTTACATGAGTAGTCACTGTGAAATGACCGTTCATTTGCATTAGTAGTCACTGTGAATTGACCGTTCATTTGCATTAGTAGTCACCGTGAATTAACTGTATATTTGCATTAGTAGTCAATGTGAATTCACCGTACATTTGCATTAGTAGTCACTGTGAATTGACTGTACATTTGCATTAGTATTCATTGCGAATTGACTGTACATTTGCTTTAGTAGTCATTATGAATTAACAGTACATTTGCATGAGTAGTCAATGTGATAGGACCAAGAAGTCATTGTGAAACTGTACATTTGCAGGAGTTTTCACAGTGAAAAGACTGTTCATTTGTTTTAGTAATCAATCTTAATATGTATTAATGTGAAGTTACTACATTTGCATTAGAAATCAATGTTAAACGGTTCAGTGAACATTTGTATGAAAAGTCAATGTGAAACAATCGAATATTTGCATTTCACATTGACTACTCAGGCAAGTGTAATGATTTTAAATTAACACACGCAAATGTATTGTAGTATGAGTAGTCGATGTGAAATAAATATATATTTGCAAGTGTTAATGATAATGACTACATTCGCATGTTAAATTTGAAGTGACTTTACAGTAGTATGACTGTATATTTGGATGATTAGTCAATCTAAAATGGCTATGCATTTGCAAGAGTTGTCAATGTAAAATATATGTATATTAGAATGACTTTTGATTAATACAAGACATAATGAGAAAACTACACTTGCACAGTGAGTCAATGTGAAATGACTATATATTTGTATGAGTAGTCAATGTAAAATGACTATATATTTGTATGAGTAGTCAATGTGAAATGACTGTATATTTGTATGAGTAGTCAATGTGAAATGACTGTATATTTGTATGAGAAGTCAATGTGGAATGACTGTATATTTGCATGAGTAGTCACTGTGAATTGACTGCATATTTGCATGAGTAGTCAGTGTGAAATGACTGTATATTTGCATGAGTAGTCAATGTGAAATGACTGTATATTTGTATGAGAAGTCAATGTGAAATGACTGTATATTTGCATGAGTAGTCAATGTGAAATGACTGTATATTTGCATGAGTAGTCAATGTGAAATGACTGTATATTTGCACTAGTAGTCAATGTGAAATGACTGTATATTTGCATGAGTAGTCAATGTGAAATGACTGTATATTTGTATGAGTAGTCACTGTGAATTGACTGTATATTTGTATGAGTAGTCAATGTGAAATGACTGTATATTTGCATTAGTAGTCAATGTGAAATGACTATATATTTGTATGAGTAGTCAATGTGAAATGACTGTATATTTGCATTAGTAGTCAATGTGAAATGACTGTATATTTGCATGAGTAGTCAATGTGAAATGACTGTATATTTGCATGAGTAGTCAATGTGAAATGACTGTATATTTGCATGAGTAGTCAATGTGAAATGACTGTATATTTGCATGAGTAGTCAATGTGAAATGACTGTATATTTGCACTAGTAGTCAATGTGAAATGACTGTATATTTGTATGAGTAGTCAATGTGAAATGACTGTATATTTGTATGAGTAGTCACTGTGAATTGACTGCATATTTGCATGAGTAGTCAATGTGAAATGACTGTATATTTGTATGAGTAGTCAATGTGAAATGACTGTATATTTGTATGAGAAGTCAATGTGAAATGACTGTATATTTGCATGAGTAGTCAATGTGAAATGACTGTATATTTGCATGAGTAGTCAATGTGAAATGACTGTATATTTGTATGAGTAGTCACTGTGAATTGACTGTATATTTGTATGAGTAGTCAATGTGAAATGACTGTATATTTGCATTAGTAGTCAATGTGAAATGACTATATATTTGTATGAGTAGTCAATGTGAAATGACTGTATATTTGCATTAGTAGTCAATGTGAAATGACTGTATATTTGCATGAGTAGTCAATGTGAAATGACTGTATATTTGCATGAGTAGTCAATGTGAAATGACTGTATATTTGCATGAGTAGTCAATGTGAAATGACTGTATATTTACATGAGTAGTCAATGTGAAATGACTGTATATTTGCACTAGTAGTCAATGTGAAATGACTGTATATTTGTATGAGTAGTCAATGTGAAATGACTGTATATTTGTATGAGTAGTCACTGTGAATTGACTGCATATTTGCATGAGTAGTCAATGTGAAATGACTGTATATTTGTATGAGTAGTCAATGTGAAATGACTGTATATTTGCATGAGTAGTCAATGTGAAATGACTGTATATTTGCACTAGTAGTCAATGTGAAATGACTGTATATTTGCATGAGTAGTCAATGTGAAATGACTGTATATTTGCATGAGTAGTCAATGTGAAATGACTGTATATTTGCACTAGTAGTCAATGTGAAATGACTATATTTGTATGAGTAGTCAATGTGAAATGACTGTATATTTGTATGAGTAGTCACTGTGAATTGACTGCATATTTGCATGAGTAGTCAATGTGAAATGACTGTATATTTGTACGAGTAGTCAATGTGAAATGACTGTATATTTGTATGAGAAGTCAATGTGAAATGACTGTATATTTGTATGAGTAGTCAATGTGAAATGACTGTATATTTGTATGAGTAGTCAATGTGAAATGACTGTATATTTGTATGAGTAGTCAATGTGAAATGACTGTATGTTTGTATGAGTAGTCAATGTGAAATGACTGTATATTTGTATGAGTAGTCACTGTGAAATGACTATATATTTGAAGAAAAGTTAACGGACGGACGTAAGACGGACGCTTAACGATGACAATAGCTCACATGACCCTTCGGGTCAGGTGAGCTAAAAAGGTTCATGATCCTGAACTTTGACTGATTTTTCATGTTCTAGCATTCTTGATGGATACTGTTAAAACAACTCTCAAAGTACCTATATTTAACACATATACATGTAACTATTCAATTGTGAAATTTAGGGATGGTTTGGTCACTTCCACCATACTTTTTTTTTTACTGGTCAAAACTGAAAGTTTGGAATATCAAGGTTTTATTTGGTATTTCAAAGTTTTTCTTACTTTTAAAATACATTTTATGCTCACATTGCTGATTGTGATTTGGTTGTTTTTTATTTATTTTTTGCATGTTTTATACGTTATCTGTTTCTTGTGTTGTTTTCATTTGTATATTAGAGACTTCTAAATGCCCTATTAGAACTTCTTTGCTTCTTATGACAATTTCGAACAGTAACTGTGCATTTTTCATATTCTAATGGAGGTTTAAAAAAGACAGGGAAAACTGACCTAGAAGGAGTAGCCATCACAGTTACCTCCCTTTATAAGGGCAATACACAAATAAAATAATAAAGTCATATCAATATATATTTTTTAATCTTAAATTTTTTAAAGGTTTTTGTGTGACCTTTCTATATAAACTGAAATGTCTTAATGTGAAAATTGCTACAAAATAACTTAATATACATTATATGAATGTACATTTCAAAACAAAATAAGCATTAATTATGTATTTACAATGAGTTATGAAAACAATTGATTCTACTAATAGATTTACAATGTAATTTTGTTCAGTTTTAGCACCCAATTCAATAATTCTAAATGTATTGTGTATGTTTGTTTACAATCCATATATAAACATATATTTCTCCCTCATTATAGCACTTTGTTTATAATTGCAAGTAAACATTACAAGTTGATAATACTGGATTTCTATAAAATAAAAACTTGTTCCACAGCCAAATTAAATACTAGTTACTGTACCTTAAGAAATAGATGTTTGTCATAACTTGTTATAGTTTTGGTAAAAACACTTTTACTGGAAATAGAACTAACTTTATCAACAAAACTTAAACTTAAAAAATCCTTCTCATTTAGTTGACATGATTCTAACAAAAATTAACAGTGACTCATCTTATTGTCTTGGTTGTTATACTTATGGAATGATTTTATAAAATGGTAAAATTTTGAGATCAAAATCTTTATAAAAACGATGTATTTGTTCATTAGTCTCTTATATTTTCTAAAAATATATAACATCACTTCTTTGATAAATTCTTAATATTTTCTCCCCTAAAATAAAATCCCTACTCCTTCTGTAAAACTTGTATATGATTTTTAACTCGTTTTAGAACTTAACAGATATTTTCAACTGAATTAAAACAAGGGTTCTAATCATCTAACCTGTTCTATTAAGTATGAAAACACAAAATATTAACCAATCAGCAGCTAACGTCTGCATTGTCTCGAAGTTTATACAAATTTTGGTCCACGTTACATACTGAGATCAAACACAAGAAAAAAAAAAACGATGAAAAATAAATAAAAGTCAGCGTTCTTACGGTGTTCTTAAACCTAACGCATGAAAATCTATTGAAGAAACTTAATAAATAAATGTCAGTAAAATAGATTAGAATTGTTGATACTAACAACAGCACTATTTCAAATTTACTGGTAAAAGTAATTGTTCTAAGAAAAATCTATGATAATCATCATGATCTTTACTGTAGTTATTTGTTTTATTCTAGAAATAATTCCCCCCCAAAAAATAATATATATATAAAACAATTTGGGAAAAGGCCATCATTTTACAAAAACTCCAAAGTTGAATGAATTATTATAGAACATTTGTTAATTTGACATTAATTTTATGCTTTCATGCTTATATCTTACAATAGACAATGTATCAAAAAATATTTAAAGCAATAAAAAAATTTAAAAACAGGTGGGATTCTAAAAAATTTCTATAAAAATAAGGTGGGTTTTTTCTTTTTTGTTCATTAAAATCATGACATAAAATAAATCACAAATATATTAATTAAGAAAAAAAATCTCAGAAATAAAAATTCAGTAAAAACATATCTATAAATACAAGTAAAATAAATGCACCAATAGTCGACCATGACAGTTTGTTCATGTGTTGATAGTGAGATTAAAATGCCTAGTTTGTGATACTGGCCACAAAAGTATGAAATATGAATGAAGTCCGTTTGTCCGATCACCAACTCTGGTAAACATGTAAGAACAATGTATGTATTTTTTTAGCCATTATTATAATTACTTCAAACAAAGAAAAATCACTTATTGTTTTTCATTCATTAGAATTTTCTTCATTGATTTCAAATCTTTTTATTGTAACAACTATGCATGATTATTTTTTTTTTCATTTTAACTTGATTGAAATAATTACCAGAGTTTATAGCTTACTAAAGGAAATATTCTGATATCAAGATGTCAAGAAATACTATGTAAACCAGACTTCATTCTTTAATTTTTATGGAAATTAAAAATTTGCGATCTCAGATATTAAGGTGTAAAAATCTATGTATTTACATCTAAGTAGTTAAATTTTGTGTACTATTCCTAAACACAACATTAAAAATCATAGTACAAATTAACATCCCGCAAAAGTAACATTAAAAAATATCAACATTTTAGCTGCAAAAATCTTTGGAAAAATAAAAATCTATGAAAATATGTACAAATTGATGTGAAATGGTGTATGTGCACTCTCTGTGAATTTTTACAATAATGATAAATGATTTCTTAATAATGGCAGTTCAATATTTAACAAAACTTAACAACAAAACACTATGAAAATCATGAAAATAAATGCAAAATTCAATTCTCTGAATTTGAAACACAAAAACTTTGTGATCTCTCTGATCAGGATGAAATTTGTTTGTGAGATCTTGTTCATTGTTTTGGAAACTTTAATGACATATAAAATATAAAGTAAAAAACAAAGAATTACAGAACACATAACCACTTTAAACAAACATTCCTTGTGACTGAGTAACTGTCCGCAAGTTTTGATCCGGACTTGATATTCCTTCTGACCAATCAGAATGCGCTGAATGAGGTGAAGAACTAGACCATTGTCCCGGAGAGTCTGGTGATGGTGTAAGATAATGTTCTGGTAACACTGGGTGTAGCACTTGCGGGGGTGACCCCAAACTGTGTGTGGAGGGGGGAGTCGGGAACGGCTCTAAGTACATTGTCTGTTGGGGAGTGGGAGGTAACTTCTGTACCCCTCGACCAAATGTAGTGAACGGCATAGGCTCACCATTTTGGTACGAACATGAAATGTCAGTCTGTCTGTTTGGAGGGCTTCCATTAGCTCTCTCCTGTCGGGCACGTTGCTGCATTGCCTGAATGTGAGTTGGTGATGTAGGCAAATTTTTCGGTGGTTTTGATGGGGAAATGTTACCGATCGGACTAGGATTGGACTGGATATTTTGTGGTGGTGTTGGAATAGTTGATGGCTGTGAATGTTGTGGATTCATTTGTGAATTCATGTGCCCTTGGTGCCACAGAGCTGCATGCTCCAGAAGAGATTTATCATAACAATTTCGCAAGTCCCTTGAATTATTGTCATAATGATTTTGAACATCTAGCACTTGAGGGTTCATTGCACAGTTTTTCTGAAGTCCTTCCATTGTTTGAAGGGCTTGTTGTTGTAAATAGTTTTGTCCATTATACATGCTATCATAAGGGGGCGGTGTTCTTTCGTACCCCAAGGGAGACTCAATGGAGTTCCCGGGTGAGACAGTATCCACTGAGCCATCACTGCTCTGAGAATGTCCATTAGCTTTAGTAGCTTTCTTCTTAGATTTAGTCCGTTTCTGATGAACACCATTAACAAGCACTCCATTGTGGTTGATAGGGGTACCTAGTCCGTTCATTTGTTTCGATTTCTTCTGTTTAACTTTAGAATGCTTTGTGGGCATGAAATGAAGCCCGTTGGGTGATGTTGGAATTGACATTGGACTATTGATACAATACTCGTCCAGTAATTGTAGAATATCTGTATGTAGTCTCTCAGATGCGATATCTCGTGGTAATCTATCCATATGATCAGTTATATCACGATTGGCATAGTGCTCCAACAGGATTTTGGCAGTTTCATAAGCTCCTTCACGAGCAGCCAAAAACAAGGGTGTCTCATCCTGTAGAAATAGAAAAAAGATACTTTAGCAACCAATAAAACAAGGATGCAAGTCTTAAGTTAAATTTGTAATTGTCATTGAAAGATCTAGTTTTGATTTTTTTCTTCAAATATTTGCCATGTTATCAATAAATGTCTATATATTCAATATAAAGGTTTGTGATAAACTATTTCCATTTTTCTTCAGGAAATTAGTACCTCAATGACTTCAGGATATTTATTCTTTATCATTGATTTTTTTTTATTACCTAGATAATTCCTTTTTTTTTTAATAATTGAACATCACTCTTGTAAGCATGACAATTTTTTCGTTTATCTAAGATGACCTATGGGTCTATCATCTATTTATACCTTATGATTCTGGGCGTCCCTATTGGAGCCATGCTGTAGAAGTACTTGGACTGCAGTGTAGTTGTTTACAGCAGAGGCCCAATGTAATGCCGTCTTGCCTGAAATTTAATAGAAAATGTGTATTCATTGTAAGATACAATAGATGAAACACAACCTTTAATGCATACATTCTACTTATTATTTATTACTCCATCAATCCTTAAAAACAAATACTCAAATACATGTACTTTATTTTTCCATTTCTAAACAATTAAAAATTCACAATGCTTAAAATAAAATTTGTGTCAAATATTTACACTCCGTTATTGTTGATGTTTATTAGCTTTAAACATGAACTTCATTAAGGTATACAATAATATTTACCATATTCATCAGCAGCATTGATGTCAGCGTCAGCATTAACAAGATCCTCTACCATTCCCTCAACAGCTAGTCTGGCAGCAATGATAAGAGGCGTGGAGCCGTCCTCAGTCCGCGCATTCAGGTTGGTTGCCCTGTTTCTAAGTAATATCTGAGGAAATAAATTATAACAATGTTTACATCTTAAGTTATACATAGTGTGCTGAAAAAAATGTTCAATTAAGATTCTTTGAGTTTTTTTACTATTTTGATCTCTGTTCAATATTTTGGAGCAAAATTCAATTTGTTTGTCAATAAGATTTTAAGCAGTTCCTTTGTCTTTTAAGGACACCACTTCAAATGATTAGGTTGTATTAGTACCAGAGAATACTATAAGAAAAAATATTGCATGAAAGCAACTATATTTTTTTACCCTATCCGTGGATCCCCATGCTGATGCTGCATACCAAATATCAAGAGTCTGTGATTAGTAGTTGGCGAAAAAACTGTTACAAAACTTTTTCTAAGCCCACAAGGGTGTGCCTAGAATTCACCATTTTATAATCCAGGTTTTTGATTCCATGAAACCCAACCCAAAAGTACTTCAATATACGTTATGAGTTTAACATTCAAGATAATTTGCCATTAACTCAGTATAACAGTAACTATATCTTACCTGGAAAACACCAATAGCATCAGCAGCTACGGCAGCATGGAGAGGTGTCCTGCCTTTGTTGTCAGGTTGGTTTGGGTCAGCCCCGGCGTCCAGTAAGACCTTGGCAGCATCAGATCTAGCATACCTCGCTGCCAGATGTAAGGCTGTCTCCTCTGTCCTGTCAGTGGCCAGGTTTATCGTAGCTCCTTGTGATAACAGAGCTTGGATGTAATCCACACTTCTATCTTCAGAATCTCCGCTATCTCCTGACCCCGATCCGCTAGACTCTGTGTCCCCTGTATCATATCCTCCTCCACAGAATGCCGCCAACATGAGTGGAGTAAAACCATCTGGACCTCTCACATCGATATCACGGACAGGAGTGTGCTCATTCTCAGGAGGAGTCAATACTGATTCAGGGATGTTAGCTGCCGAGTAATGCTGTTGTGTCCATTGTCTTGGGTCTGTGTCCTCCAGTTTCTGTTCCAACATTTCACAGTCTTTCTCCATCTTAAATCTCTTGGCTTTAGATTCATTGTCCTCGTCATTCCAAGGAGGAGTGGTGAGGCCATCAAACTGTGGCAGCTGGTTTCCTTTCCTATTGAACAGAAAAGCAAAAGTTGTTATAAGATAAAGGATTGGATTATTATTTCTACTGCAAAGTAGTTTTTTTGCCTGTGGTAAATTAAATGTTTTTATTCAAATAAGAGATGATTCATTTTTGCTGAAAGAAATTGCAGTAAGATGTCTACCTGGCACGAGCTCTAATTATTACTACCAAATATTTCATGTGTTTAAATTTTGATGTCCACAAACATAGTGTGTTTTGGTGTTTATAAAAGTTATCTTGTAACTCGTGCTTTAAACATTTACTCCATATCTTGTCCTTACAATTTCCTTTATCTACTTACTTTTCTTCTCCATCAGGTACTCGTCTTTTAGAAGCCCTGGGACCTGGGGTTTTCACTGCACTGTTATTAGCAAAGAAACCTTCAGGGAACCAGGTGATTCCTTTTGCAATTTTCTTCTTTCTAGCTAGGACAACCACAATGATGATCACCAGCAGTAGAATACCTGCTACTGATACCACGGTGTATGTTGTACTCAGGTTGGTACCGGTTCCTCCAGGACCACTGCCGTCATCTGGTTGAGCTATAAATAAATATGATGCAAGTAATATAAATTATTTAATTTTAGTACTCAGCTCGTAGGGGAAAAGTGGGCTTACACTAAATAAAGAATTTTAGTCTTAACTAATACAAATTTTCAGTACAAAATTAGAAACCTAATAAAATCAAAATTATTCATCTGTTACTGCATAATTAATTTTGCTGACAAAAAAAATCATTTGATTCAAGGCCAATAAGCTTATTCATCTGAACAACAGCATCGATTGAACATTTTATTACTGTATTTACCTGACACACGACTGATGATTGGTCCTCCATGAGACCAGGATGACTGGTTTTGGGTAGCGGCTATCAGCTGGACTGCGGTATCTATGGATGTTATACACTTCTGGGTGGGATCTGATAAACATTGGCTGCTGTCTAACTCTAAATGTACCTCCACACTGAAAACATTAATCATAATGGGTAAATAAAAATTGAATCAAACATGAGTATGTTTTTATTACAATTTCTCAACATTTAATCTCTAGATATTTCTTTAGATTTTTAATTTTCTGATTTCAAATGGTTTTATTTTAACAGATTTAATTATTGATTGATATATGTGCAGGAAATCAGTAGAAGTACATCCAGTTTTGTTGCATTTTACACATTATATATCCCCTTAACAGTATTTACACAGTGGCAATAGTTTTAAATATTTGATAATTAATTTCCTTGATCTAGAGAACTTTATGCTTACCCTTCTGTGTTAGGAATATCTCTCTTGTGTCTCTGAACCAGTTCCCACATTCTACTATACAGTGACCTCTTCCTCCTCAAGCCAGCATCAGATTTCCATGGTTTGATCATAAAGTTCCCCTGGGCATCCTTCTTGATCTTCACGACAAGACGTAGAAGTTTACCCATGTTACGTAGAAACTCGTTGGAATTCTCCAGGAACTTCTCCACGGTTGACATGACATAGATCACCATGGTGCCCTTCAGATGTCTGTAAGTCTGTGTGTTCTGACAGTCGTTCCCATCCCAGTTACATGCAGCATTGTTGCAGCCCTGGTCACAGTTACCATCACCATAATGTTTCTGGCAGTAATACTGGAACCCTGGGTTACATGTAGAGTTGTCCCGGCAATCATTACCATCAAACAAACAATCTTCCTTATTACAGGCACGATTACAGACGCCATCGTTGAACACCTCAGAGCAGTAGATTCCCTCCACAGGGGCCATACATCGGTTCCAGAGATCGGTCACACCCAAAGAACAGTCACCTCCATCATACTGACAGGCCATGTAGTTACAATCAGGCTGTAAATATATAGCAAATGCTTAATAAGAATTTTCAAGAATAGGGTGTACTAATAGATGGCTTATTGGTTAGCATTTTTGAACAAATTCATGAATAAAGAGTGTAGTCTTACATTTTCAGCCTTTTTTTATTCAAGCAATAAAGTTAAATCAATCTAAAAGGAAGTTAATGTCAATGAATATCAGCTGGGTTTACTTAGCAAAATAATAGTAATTATCATTTCTGTTGTTATTTGTAGTCTGCAAACAAGTCTGAAAATTTAATGATTTATTAATTTTTTTCAAAGTCTTGGATATTCGAAACTACTATCTTGATCAGTTTAACATTATTTATCACAATGCACGTCTATTACAATATTGGGGACTCATCTAATTTTATGGGTCCCAGCTTTTGTGGATTTATAAACAGCCTGGTTCTGAAGTCAACAGTATACAAATAAATGTTGTAAAACCTTTTCTTGGAAAATCAAATGTTTGTGGTTGGCATCACCCACAAACACTATAAAAAATTTTACCCTATGAAAAATAATGAAACCAAAGTAATTTACTTACATCACATTTGCCATCCCCAGAAACAACTGAGCACTTCTGTTCTTTACAGTAAACTTGTCGTGGGTCAGTGACGGGAGGACTGACTGTAACCTTCCCGATCCCAGGACCAGCACTCAAGTCAAACACCTCACAGTTAATCCCTGTGGAATATCTAGGACAGAAACACTCGTACGAACCTGTAAAATAAACCAAAGATTCATAAAATAGCAGAAACCTGTAATTATACATTAGATCATAGGCTTAATATAGGGAGAAGCAGAAAGCTGCATTACTCTATTTCATTCACAAGGTTAGGCGGAGCTTAAATTTCTTTGTCTTTCAGGTAAGATTTAAATGATTTAAAGTCCAGAATAATTGACCTGTGACCAACCAATTAAATAGAGAAATAATTATATATTAGATCACGGGTTTATATAGGGAGAGATTGTTGCATTGATAGCTGTCAGGGACTTTACATTATAGCATTTAATTTGAGACTTTTTAGATTTTAAACAGGAACAATTCTAGTCTTAAACACTGTAAAAAAAAAATCAAATTAAAAATTTTCTGGTTAAAATTGAAAAAGAACATAAAAATAGGGCATGTAATGGGACATTAAATGATACCCCGCCACGTTATAATATCAAAAGTTCATAAAATTTGATTTCAAAGTAGCCTATCTCAAAAACTGTTCTTCGGATCATGTTGGAAATTACACTTGACCTGTATTTTATTGTACTAAACAGCTGTGCAAAATATCATTCAAATCCTTTGACGCGTTTTCAAGTTATTGGTCCGAAACTCAAAATTTCATGAAATTTGATTTTTCAAAGTGGCCTATCTCGAAAACTATTTTTTGGATCATGCTGGAAATCGAACTTGACCTGTATTTTATGGTACTAAACAGCTGTGCAAAATATCATTCAAATCCTTTGACGCGTTTTCAAGTTATTGGTCGGAAACTAAAAATTTCATGAAATTTGATTTTTCAAAGTGGCCTATCTCGAAAACTATTTTTTGGTTCATGCTGGAAATCGAACTTGACCTGTATTTTATTGTACTAAACAGCTGTGTAAAATATCATTCAAATCCTTTGACGCGTTTTCAAGTTATTGGTCGGAAACTAAAAATTTCATGAAATTTGATTTTTCAAAGTGGCCTATCTCAAAAACTATGTTTTGGATCATGCTGGAAATCGAACTTGACCTGTATTTTATTGTACTAAACAGCTGTGTAAAATATCATTCAAATCCTTTGACGCGTTTTCAAGTTATTGGTCGGAAACCTTCGGGGGACGGACAGACGGACAGACAGACGGACGGACGGACAGACACCGAAAAAAAATGAGGGTATAACATAATACCCTGCCACTTCGTGTGGCGGGGTATAAAAAGCTGAAAGAGAATTTAAACTACTGAATTACCTGGTTTATCGAAACATGTTCCACCATGTCTGCATGGGTTAGAGTTGCACTCATTGACAACATCATGTTCACAGAATTCTCCCTCAGTACCAGGGACACAGACACAACGGAAGCCAGACCCGAAATTCTCACAGCGAGCATTGTTAGCACAGGTATTGGGTGTACAGAAGTCTGAGATGATTTCACAGTTTGGTCCACTGAATCCTGGTCTACAGGTACAGACATGGGAGTTTTTACCATTAGAGCAGGAGCCTCCGTGTAAGCAGGGGTTGGTCTGGCAGAAGTTGACAGCAGTGCTACAATTCTGTCCAATCCAACCTGGCTTACATTCACACCTGTAACTATTGTCTAACTGTATGCATGTCTGTGTACCCAGAGGGTTACAAGGTTGGAAGATCACACATTCATTAATGTCTCCCTCACACTGATCTCCGACAAAGCCTGGCTGACACTCGCATTCGAACCCTCCGACTTTATCATGACATATTCCACCATGGTGGCAGGCTCCAGTGTAACAATCCTGATCATTCTCCTGACAGAGTAGACCATGTGTTCCAGGAGGACATGAACAGATAAAGTCATTCACAAGGTCAATACAAGTACCCCCATTCATGCATTGGTTCTGACAGTTGTCCACATTAATGCCACAATCCTTCCCTTGGAAGCCTAGAGGACATTTACATTCATAGAATCCAACCTTATTGAGACAGGTGGCTCCATTAAGACATGGTGCTGAAGCACATTCATCAATATCTATCTCACAATAACTGCCTTTGTATCCCGTCCGACATTCACAAACGTGTGACTGATCTGTATTACGACACAATCCATCATGTTGACAAAGCTGGTCCAGAGGTACATTCATACGATTGGCTGCAGCTTCACATGTGATCTGACTGATGTCACAACTCAAACCTGTCCACCCTGCGGCACACTCACAGTGATATGTGTTGGCATTCTGTACACATGTACCACGATTCTGACAAGGGTTGGTGCTGCACCAGTCCACAAAACTCTGAAAAATAAACATATCAAATAATATCATTTATATTTCAATAACATTTTCTATGCTTTTGAGGTCCTTCAGATCATAATAAACCATATCTAATACCAACTATGGAACAAAGCTTTGACAAACATTCCAAAATTATCAATCATGTAAAAGAAAAACATTTTTCTCCATCACTTAACATTTAAAGAAACCTTTACATTTAATACAAAGATATATCATTTGTATGTAATTTTTTAGAGAGAAGTTTAGAATTTATTAGCATTTTTTAACTTTCTTTTTTGTTTCATTATTGCAATGATCCTGCCCTTAGCAGAAAAATCACCAACAAAATTCTTATACATTTCTATAATTCTTTGCTTACCTCACATCGAGATCCTGTAAATCCATAAGGACAAACACATTCCCATAACGACCCCTTGTTAGTACAGGTGGCGCCACTCATACACGGGTTACTATGGCATGGATTGATCTTGGTCTGACAATAAGCCCCGGTGTAACCCACAGGACATATACATGTGTAATAGTTCTCTTTGTCTATACAGGTACCTCCATTCAAACAGGATCTAAAAATAGACAAGAAAACAAAGTTATTATTAGAATTATACATCAAAGATGGATTTGCTATAATAGGATGATTATAAAATAGATAAAGATATAGAAGACACCAAAATCACTCTTATATAAAAATAAAAAATTATTTTCCTCTCTTTATTTCATTGTGATGATGACATTGTATACTGTAAAATGGGAAATTTTCGCAAGGGGTTTTATATTTTCGCTAATCTCGCAAGCATAACAACTTCGTGAAAATCTCCTCTCTGGTAAATTACATTTAGAAGGACCCAATATTCCATGATATCATAAAACGCGAATTTATAACCTCGGGTATGCATTTTGGTACTGAAAACGTGAAATTTAAATCATGTGAAATTATCCCCTTTTACAGTATTCAATACTCTTGATTTCATGTTCTAATGTAATGAATATGTTCCAAGTCAGTGTTTTGCATCACATCCATTTTTTGCTTTAGACTTTTCCCTTCCATATTTTTATTTTTACTTTTTTTTTATAACTTATTGAAACTGCTTTTTCCCTTTTGAAAATAACAAGGATTCTTTCACTCACGTAGGAGTACAGTCATTGTCGTCTTTGCCACAATCTTTACCACTGTATCCAGGCCTGCATGTACATGTATAAGAGTTGACATAGTCAGTACAGACAGCCCCGTTCTTGCATGGGTTGGACGCACACTCGTTGATATCAAACTGGCAGTGAGTTCCTCCAAACCCAGGCACACAAACACAAGTGTAATTGTTGACCATGTCGAAGCAGGATCCGCCATTTTGGCATGGGTTTGGAGAACAATCATCATGGTTGATTTCACATGACTTCCCCTCGTATCCTGCTGGACATGAACAGTTGAACGAGCCGTAGGTGTTGTGGCAAGTGCCACCATTGTGGCAGCGTGACTGGAGACATTCATTCTGGTCAATGTCACAGTGTCGTCCTAAAAATAGAGAAATAAATTGAGATTATAATCAAAACCATAGTGAAAGTTCTATCTTATCAAAATAGCTTTTTTTTTTCTAAAATAGCTTTTTTTTCATTTTTTAAAAATCTAACAACAAGCTGAAAAAAAAAACATAAAGAACTGCTACTATTGAAACAAATATCAAATTATTCGTCACTTTTATTCATTGAAATGAATGGTTGAAAACAAACTTTTTATAAGTGCTAAAGATAATCCAAGAATGTATCAAATATATCTATTGTCTGGAACAACATCTTTTACGAAAATATGCTGAAAATGAAGGCATATATGACAGTAATTGTGACAATATCCTGAAAGCAGAAACTTATACTACCATGTGTTTTTTTTTTAGCTACATACCAATAAATCCTAGCTGACAATGACAGTAATAATCCTGATAGTTCTGTGACACCTCACACTGGGCATTGTTCCCACAGGGGTTGGGAGAACAAGGATTCATTTCCTGGTCACAGTTCTTCCCACTCCACCTGTCTTCACAGTAGCAGGTATAACCGTTTGGCATATCAGCACAGCTGCCATGGACACAAGGACTACTGGCACACTCGTCAATGTTGACCTCACAGTTGACCCCAGTGAAGCCAGGTAAGCAGCTACATGTGTACTTTCCCATGTGATTTATACAGGTAGATCCATGCTGACAGGGGTTTGAGAGACAGCCATCAGCAAGGGCTTCACATCTGGTACCAGTAAAACCAGGAACACAGTCACAGTCATATCTATAAAGAGTTATGGGCCTTTGTATAAATATTCAGCAGAATAAATGAAATGAAAGGTTTTCTAACATACACATATTTGAAATAAACTAAAAATTCCAAATACGGTATGCTTAACATAAATTGTATTCTTTTTAATCAAATTTCATTAGTCATTTTTTAGACTCTTCTTATTGGGGACATTAGGACAGGGGCATCAATGATAAGGTTTTGATTATTTAGTACTCCATCCCTGATGAGTTTGGCCATAGAGATTTATATTTATAAATGATAAGGTTTTGATTATTAGGAACTCCACCCTTGACGAGGTTGTCCATAAAGATTTATATATTACCTGTTATCCCCATCCCGACAAGTCCCTCCATTAAGGCATGAGTAAGGTGTACAATCATTTACATTGGAGATACAGTTGGCATCATAGTAACCATCTGGACAGTCACATTTGTACCCGTTCACCATATCCATACACTTTCCTCCATTCTGGCATGGGCTTGACTCACACTCGTTAATGTTCACCTCACAATGTTGCCCTATAGAAAACATAATAAATACTATGTTAAAATGCTTTCCTTTAGAGTAAATAAATACGAATATGTGTTGATTATTTTGATTTATCTAAATCCTTGCTCAAAGTTAAACATTCAGGAAATCAATAACACCAATGTTCAAATCTCCAATAAAATATGACAAGCAATGAATAATTTCTTAACGGAAGGTTCTGTTACTGAGTTCCAGACATACTTCTCCCATCCCTTGTCCCATATAAGCTTTTCTGTTCCAACCTTTCGGCTTTCAAGTACTTTTCATTCAATACATTTGGTTTTTGACCTTCCAATGTTTTGATTCGAATGCTGCTGATGAGAGGTTACTCCTTGAAATATTGATGTACAGCATAACAAAATTCACAGTTTTATACCCCTGTATGGTATTCATATTTTTCCTCTACACCCACTAACCTGAATACCCAGGATTGCATTGACACCTGTAGCTGTTAATAAGGTCCTGGCAGACTCCACCATTTAAGCAGGGGTTACTGATGCAATCATTCTCATTCTTCTCACAATTCTTTCCTGAAATCATATCAAGGAATAAATTAGACTTAAACATACAATGTGTCTTTTTGCCCATCATTTATTGGATGGAAATTGCATCATTTAAGACTTTCATTAGGATCCAATGTTCTGTGTTCAAGAAACAACCCTAGGCCCAAAGATAAACCTGAGACAGAATGACAGACAAACCTAAAACTACATGGCCCACTACTTAATTTTCCGAGTTGTGTCTAGAGTTATCTCTCTTAGAATAATAATGAGAAGAGTAACAAAGTATTACCTCTGTGACATGTATTCATACAAGTACTCCAGTGGTTTTTATAACAGTATGATTCATTTGTATGGAATTCTATTTGGCAAGACATGCATTGACTGCAGGTTCACTAGTTAAAAGGAAGTCAACTTATACTTAGTTTTTTACAAAGCGTGATCTTGATTTATTGAACTGTTAGAATCTTTTAAATTATTCTGCTGTTCTCAATGTAATAAGCATGATAAGAATCATTGAATTTTTTTCTTATGATCAATTTTTTATAAATTGAATTTGAACTGCTTCATGACATAGTCATAACAAGAACTTTGTTCAGATGAAAAAAGCAAGAAAAACCTACAATTAACAATAAGTCAATAAGACCACAAACATAAATATCTCAGTCAAAACAAAAAATAAATAAATAAATAAATAAATCATGAATACACCAGCATTGCACTTGATTTTATTAACCACCAATTTTCGCAACCATTTCTATGATCTTTTGACCTTGAGCAATCCATTATTAACAACGAAACAAAATTAAATCATTGCAATCTAAATGTGAAGTCACATTTCAATTAAAGATTCAATTTACATCAACGTAAATATGTTTTATATTGACTATTAATGGTATATAATGATATTGTATTGACCAATCACAACCCACAATTCTGGCAGGTGGTACACAGAGTATATACCATTAAACAAAGACTCTACCTGGCTTAGAAGACCCTAAAGGTGTCACCAAATATTTCACCTGAACCGTTATTTGCCCTTTTAATTCTGAGTGCACCTGGGTTTACATTGGGTGTCAGAGCAATTAATGCAGATTTTTTTTCTTCTTATTGCAGAACATTTATAATAGATGTATTATAATATTGTATTGAGGTAAATGAAAGGACCTGGTATAGAATGAACAGTGATTTCAATACGTGTCAGTTCACTGCATCTAATGGTTCTGTCATTAAATCTGTTTGTGGTTTTAATTTTAATTAGGTCATTTAAGCAAACATGACAGATTTATAAATCAATTCTTTCTCAATAAAATACAAAACAACCAAATTGTAATACAAGATAAAAGGAGTAAAAGAACATGCCAAAATAGAGGTCAAAACAGCTTTGCAACCTTCAAAATGAAAAAAAAAAAGAAAAAGAGAAAATAAGAAGCTTCCCTTATAGCTCTAGAAAGCAACTGTCATGTTGTAGGGGTTTAAGTTAGGCTATGGAGGGGTTAAAATAAAATTTAGAGAACTAAAATAGATAAATACTTCTATATAAGGTTAAAGGTAAGTTTCTCAAGACAAACAACCCAAGGGCAGGTACTTATACTTAATTGACCAGGAACACTACAATTTTCTTCACACCTTACACCCATTAGAATTGTAAATAAGAGTCTACCTGCTGAAGGTAACCCATACCTAGGTGTGTAATTACCATACCTATGGGAAATCACCTCAGTCAAAAAATTAAACCCACATCATTTTATTACCGTATAAATAACTAAGCTGCTATTGTAAAGAAATAAAATCCAGTTATAAATTACAATCTTTGTTTAGGTCCTCGGTGACTAGATCTGGTTTTCCTTCAATGTGTATCACTATCTTTTAGAGTCTGAATCACCAATGTCATTTCCCTTCACATTTTTGTGATCATATCAATGAAATATATTAATTTAACAAACCCTATATCAACAAAACAAAGTTCAATCTATTTCAATTTCCTATAAAAGTGTCAATTCTCGAAATATATTCTTGAGTTTTTAAAATGCCTGTAAACAAGACGAGTTGAAGAGGAGTTATCTTACCTGATGTTCCTGCCAAACATCTACATTCATATCTCAGTCCCTGGTTGGTATGGTAACTGAAACAAGTCCCTCCATACTGACACGGTGAAGAGTCGCACACGTTGGTCTCCACCTCACAATGGGTACCAGTATAACCCTGCAGACAGGAGCACTGGTAGGAATCCAGTCCATCCACACACGTCCCATTATGGCAATCGACATTCCTACAATCATCGATATTCTGTTCACAGTTTCTGCCCTGGAAACCTGACCGACATCGACAGTGGTAATCATTAACACCATCTTCACAAGTCCCTCCGTTAACACACGGGGCATGGGCACAGTCATCATTATTGATGGCACAGTTTGGACCAGAAAACCCTAAAATAAAGATTTTGATTATTAAACCACGGCTAATGGGCACAATCGTCATTTTTAAAGGCAAAATTTAAAACTGAAAACCCTTAAATAAGGAATGAATAATATTTTGAGCAGAAAATCATGAAAGTTGATGAGACGGTAAAATTGTAGGGTGATTTTTGCTTATGCATTACCTAATGTATATGTATGATAATACCATACTTCCTAAATGGTAAACTAACTAAAACCTGAAAGAATGAGGAACATACCTAAAAAAGATATGTCTCTACTTTGTTAACATGACTCTAAAATGTTTTTCATAGACATAAATGTAGTAAAAATTTTGTACAATGTAATTCTTACCATCCCGGCAGGTACAGTGATATTTGTTGACCTGGTCCTCACATATACCATTGTTCAAACATGGGTTAGATTCACATTCGTCTATCTCAAATTCACAGCGTAAACCTTTGTAGCCTAAAAAACAAGAGATAGAAATGGTTATAAGGTTAAATTCTAAGTAGGTTTCTGGCAAGGGGGTTGAAGTAGAGGGTCATGGATGGGAACCCCCTGCAAGGTGGTGAAAATGTTCTGAAATCGTCCCATTTCACAGGGTTTTGGTGCATTCCTAGAATGTTTTTCATTATTGCATCCAACCCCCCCCCCCCCCCCTTTCTGCCTTTCTGACAACCTCGATAAAGGTGAAAGTTAATGGTAGCAAAGTTATATCAAGACTTATACTGTATACCCTACAAACCGAAGATGACAGTCAATAGTTAGTAAGTTAACTATACATTTATACCTTACAAACAAATAAGACAAGAATTATTAACCCTATATATTATATTCAGTAAAGTTATATGTGTCCAAAGTTTATGTGGACAGACAGACTGACTTTTTTAAACATGTAAACTGGTTTAATGATAGAGGCAACATTGGTTTTCATGTTTTCAAGACCATCCCAAGGGGTTCTTCAAAGTTTTGCTGTAAACTGTTATTAGACATTAAACACATCACTAAATTACAAAATAAATATTATATAATGCCTCAGCAAATTGCATTTAAAATAGATTTTTTTAAACATATTAGCTTTTAGGATCGTGGGAACTAAACTGCTAAGGTTCTATATCATATGAAATTTCACCATGCATAGAAAATTAAAATTTGTCAAAAATGAACAAAATATGAACATATACCAATTCATGCCAGGATGAAAAGAAAAGTTCAAAAACATTAAAAAGGTTTTGGTTAGAAAATTATGAATAGGTTAACTTTTATTAGAATTAATTGCCCCCTATCTGACTAATTGCTCTATAAAACACTGCTTATAAACTAAGTTTCTTCAAATATTATTCAAAATAATTTTGTGATAAAAGAAACTTATTTAACAGTGTAATTTAAAGATACAGTTTTTCATTTCATAATTGTGTCTTTTTTTTTTTATAATATTATACATCTTCCACCAATCTAATAACTTTTAAAAAGGGAGAAGTTTTTTGGAATTAATAATTATGAGAAACATATTTTTGACAGAGTAACCCCTATAATTACTTATGTCCAATGATACCATCAGAAAAAAATAAATTTTGTAGATCGTGGGAAATCCCGTACTGAAGATTACCACATGTCCCATACTTATAGTGTCAATAGCCGACAAGAAAATTATAGACAAAAAACATGTCAGTGGTGTATACTGGCTAATGGCTTTAATAGATATATCACTTCAAGATTTACATGTGTCTATAAAAATCTGGTTCTTAATATTTATATGCTTATAAAATTGGTCATATCCTTTAGCAAGAAAAGTTGCCAATAAAAAAATTAAATATAAAAAAAAATATTTTTCCATGTCAGACATGTCAGAGATTGCAGCTGATTTTTGAATTGCTAAAAACTACTGTTAAAAGGTTTGTAATGACTTGAAAACTTTTATATAACATGGATGCTGCTGTTTGCTGCTCTTGTGGCCCTATTATTACAATTTGGTGACTAAAATCAGGAAATATTTCTTACTGGAGTATCTATGTCACTATGTCACACTACTGGCAACTTGTACAAAACAAGTACCTCTTTTATCAAAATTTCACAAAGGATTTAAAATTTTTGGTGAGAATACAAAGGAAATTGTCTATTAAGGCTACAGTTACAACTTTGGTCCACTACAAGCTCAGCTATCATCAGTCTTATTATGTTGTTAAGTGTTAAATTTCCTGTCTTTATTGTCAGATTCTGATAACACAACAAAGGTTTATAAAACAGTAGCTAACGTTTATAGTTCGGTGTACATGGATCATGTTGCTAGTCTGAGTCAGGCTAAATTCTTTGACAAATTTTCTTACTTTTTGGCAGTGAGGCATGTCCTCGAAGAGATTTAAAGTGCTCATTATGTTTTGTTTCTATTTTTTTGTTACAAAATTAAAAGACTAAAAGACTTGTCCTTGATCCTGAAAGTATTATAAAGAAATCATGCTTCATGTTTTCAAATACTCTAAATTGTTTAATTCTTTAAAAAGAAGGACATGAGCAAACTAATTGCAAATCTGACTGATGCAAAACAAATTCAATTTTTGTACCCCAAATCTTAATTTCCTAGCTTCAGTAGATGGGTGTTTCCCTTCTTTGGGTGGCAACGGATATAAGTTTCAAAATTGTCACAAAATCACGACTAATTGTCCAAGTTTCACTATCAACCAACAATGACTTTGCTATTTTTAGCGAATTCCTCCTAATCTAGATACAATCTCAACCTTTTGAAGTGTGTTTTCCCTTTTTAAAAAACTGCATAAAATTCACCTTTTATTCAAGGTCAATAACTTCATTGAATTATTAAATTACAAGTCATTCACAGCTTCCTTTATCAGCATCGATTACCCTGTGTTGAGCCTCGCAGTGTTACTTTTTCTTATTTTCCCACACTTTGATAGTAAGACCTTTGTGACCCGATGTAAACAGATGCAGAAAAAACACGGCATTACCAATAAATCTCTACCTAAGACAGACAAACAAACTATACAATAACTACCAAGTCTTACTTTAATTGAATAAATTAAAATGTAGGTATAACATTGAATAGAAAGATGGGACGACAAAGAATTGACAAAGAATCAGCATTACGTTGTAACAATAGCAAGTAGGTTACCAAATACGTAAGGAACATATTGATTTTTGAATATCTTTAATAAAAAGCCACAATGAAAAGTTGTCAAATTTTATTCGTGAATAGAAATTGAATAATGACATCAGATTTCGTCTTTTGTCAGAGAATTAAACAGATTGTAGACACCCTTGTGTACATAGGTGTTAAATAAAACGTAGAGCCAAACGTAACAAGAAAGTGATCATTTGAAAAGTATACAATATAAATATCATTAAAATCAGAAAACTTGGTTTCAAAAATGAATTAACAGTTTCTTCAAATTTTGTCCTCCATTTTATCTATATTTAACGAGTATATTTGTTAACTTCCCAAAACTTCCACAGACCTATCCCAACCCAAAGCATGTTTAAAATATTTATTACCTAATTTTATTGAATCTTATAAAACCTGACTTTATATTATGATTGTGAAGTTAATAAATCATTACATTAATCTCTGATTCTCTATTACAGCTATGAGCTTTACATGGCTATTATAAATTTCATCAACATACTTTAAAAGTACATTTAGAAGTGGGTATCAATCATAGATTTGGAAAACTTACACATTTGTGGATTCAAATTTTCACAGTTTAGAAAACTTGACCTTGAATAGAATGAAAAATGTCCCCCTTTCCTAGGGAAAAGAAGCTTGTAGTTCAAATCATTCAAGAAAATATGTACCCAATGAACAAAACTGTCCACAGTATCATTGATATCCTAAAAACATGCCCCTTACCTCCCATACAGATACACTTCCATGCAGCCACATCATTGAGACAGGTTCCTTGGTTCTCACACGGGTTGGACAGACATTCATCTATGTTGGTCTCACATCGAGGACCAGTAAATCCCGGGGCACAGTCACACCTGAAACTCCCCTCTGTGTTCACACAAGTACCTCCATGCTCACAGGGAGAAGCAGCAGCATCTAGAAATTGAAAATAGAGTTAACATCATGTACAACTGTACAACTTAAGACAAGCAGAAAATAACATCTTAATGTATTACAAAATTAAGACAAGCAGAAAATAACATCTTAATGTATTACAAGTTATAAAACAAGAAAGTTTTATTCATTCTAATTAGATTTATAGATTAAAAATTTTAATTTTAACAATTCAAGTGATGCCACAAGTAGGATAATGAACAGTTGTCTTTAAGTAATTCAAAGGCAAAACAAAACAACAAGAAGTTGCAAATGGAATAAGAAATTGCTAAACATTTTCCCTAATGTATACCGTTCATGACAATATTTTTGTTTTATTGACATAAACCCAAAATATGCCTGATGTTAATCTTAGTAGTTGATATAAAGGACATCCAAATAATTGAGCAGAAGTAGAGTTTTAAGTCAGAGACTTACCCTCGTTGCATTCATTAACATCAACGGAACAATCGATTCCTGTCCAACCCTGACGACAAGTACAGACGGGGTCGCCATCTATAGGAGAAGTGTCACAGATAGCACCAGCATGACAAGGCTGACTAATACAGGCGTCTTCAAGATGGCATCGCAGACCTACAGAAAATAGAGAGTAGCATGCATAAGGCATTGAGATGTCATCTGAGACAAAGAGTAATAGAGAGGAAAAGGCTTGAGAAAAGTTTCCATGCTCTGTAATTTTGTCTTCAATGACTGGACAATTCAAAATCAATTCAAAAGCATTGAAGAGTATTGAAGAAGCTTAGACATATTACAACATTGAGAGGTATATGAAGTACAAAGTAAAGTAAGTTTATATTAGACTTTAATTTTACCAGGATGTTGTTCGACTGAGTTTGATTCAAGTCGTAGTTCTTCATCTTAGTGATAAACAGATTTAATACAATAAGATCACGATTATACCATAAGCTTGCACACATTATATAACATGGCTGCATATTTTTACATGCAACAATGATATCTTATACACAAATCATGAATTCCTTTTAAAATTAAAATACTTTGCTTACAAATCTTAAATTCCTTTAAATTTGATTGCTGTAATTATTATCTAACATTTCTTTAAGCTTTCAAAAACTAACACGTTAATATATATTTTCTTTTTTCATATATGTTAAAATATCAAGTCAAAGTTTTAATAAGTGAGGTTCGACCTAAGTGGATAAAGCTTGCGCCCCGCCCCCTCTTCTTATGCCAAGACAATAATTTCCCATCATTACCTGTTTTTCCTACTGGACATTCACAATGATAGTAGCCCACTTTATCATGACAAGTTCCTGAGTTATAGCACGGATCCTCAGCACAGTCATCAATATTTGTCGTACAATTCTGGCCCGTCCAGCCGTTCACACAGATACATGTATAGTTCCCATTCGTGTTCATACATGTAGCTCCATTCTGGCATATCCCAGGATGCACCTTACATTCGTCAACATCATAGTTACAGTAAAATCCTAAAAGGAGAAAATGAAAACAATATTGAGAGTAAAATAAAGCTTTTCTCTACAAAAATATATTCAGACCAAATATACAGTTTGTAACATAGGCATAGCTAGGAAGCCAGCTTGACAGTTAGCAAGGATAAAACAGAAGCCTATGTGTGACATAATCTCCATATACTAATGACCATTCAATGGAATCAGTCAGATGCCTTCAATGTGACTCAGGCCTCTAAAGCAAACATAAGACCCATTTCTGGACATAGAACAATTCACACAGAGTTCAAACTTATGCTTTGACAAATATTCTTCTCTGCTTTAATCTTTTTGTAATATTATTCATAAATCTCCAGATGCTAAAAGTTATTTTTTACAGATTTTATCTTATTCCATAGATATTAACTATCTATGAAGTCACACTAGGTAAAAACTTCTTGAATTGAAAACCCAAGTGCATTCAAAGACAAGTTGAGAGAGGAATTTATATATCTGATCTAAGAACAAATGAAGTACTGTTCTAAAAATTTAATGACCCAGATTTTAGTACACTTTCTTTAAGTTACTATCAACAGAAATATACATTTAATATGATAATATAAACAAAGAATAGTTCTTTGATACTAATTAAGTACATATCGGAATTGTGTGTCATTAATGAATGTAAATCTTTGATACCATGATAGAAGTCCTCATAAAAACAAACATCTTGATCACTTGTTTAGCTTGTCAAGTGACAGACTAATTCTAAGGAAATCTAACCTTCAAAGCCCACTTTAATGGGTCTTGTAAAACATCAAAAACACCCCTAATTAAAGAGGTCTCCATTTTCTTATTCAATTACCTGCTTAACATAAAAGGCCAAATTATGACTATTTTATGACAATTTTACTACACTTTATGACTAAGTATTACAATGTAGTTTTAATCAAAGATGGCCTCTCTCATTACTTGACCAATGTTTTGATCTGTGGCGATTATTTCCCATGTTCCCCTGATTATAACTGACGACCACGACCCAGGACACCACTGGATACATGGGACTATCACAGCCACTATAGGGTAGAAGATATCCATGACTGATAAAGGCAGTGGTCACCCTAAACAAGTGGTTGGACATTCTCTGCTAGATTAATTGGAAATAGATAGCCTTGTAAACTGGACAGAAAATATTTGACCTAACACAACTTGGCCTTTTAAGAAGTTCAAACATTGGAGGTCTGGTCACTAAAATCAGATCAGACAAGTTTAAAATATATCAGTCTTTTAAACCAATTGCACCAAAATGTAACTAACAAATTAATTTATCAATTTTTTTTCTTCAAAAATAAATGTTAAACAGATTGTTTGTTCTGAAAATTGACCACTGCCTAGCAGATCTTTGTCTATGTCCTGTTATTTTTACCTCCAACCCCCACTTTTATAATTAAAGACTGGGATTATTTCCTATGTAAAGTATCTTCTGATTGACTAGGTTTTCTGAATACAATGTGATTTCAATAGTAAAATCAAACATGTCTTTATTAAAAAGGATAACTTTGTGTTTAAAATAACACAGTTCACAAGCTTTTATTAAGTTTTTATCCAAAAGAAAGCAGTTTAGAGCCAATTTATTTAAAATTATAGCCCAATAATCATATTTTCCCACAGGCTTTACAAACTGGTAGTTTATCATATAATTTGAATACACATCTAACTTTTACGGACCTATGCTTGTTGAATCGTAACATTTTAATCTTAATAAACCTGACCTTTGCTGAACTTGACAAATGATGTGTAAATTTTAAGTGAAGGGTTCAGACATACAACACCCAAATTTGATCTCTCCGGACCAATGTCCAGTGTAATCTGTGTCCTTTTGTTCTGTTCATGAGGTGAAGAGTTTATAGAAGACCCATGTTACCAGGTCATGCATTCAAATTCTGAGTTTCTTGAGAAATTAAAAACTCAAAATGGTTTTGCTTCAACAACTCTCAGAACATAATTTCCTTCTTAAATTTAATCTGCTATATTAAAACTGATGTTTCATCTTTTAATTTTTAAATAGCATTAAATATCACTTTGACAATTATATGGGTAGCAAGCATCAATACAAAAGTCAATTTTCACTACAAATTTCCCACCAAATTTTCATACTGATTTACACAAATTATGCATAATTTTATCAAATTTGTAAATTGTCATGAACAGATATTCACGTTTCATTTTGAGCTGATGAGAAAATTCAAAATGAACTTGTATTGTCTGAAGGTACAAATCTATTAGAGAGTCCTCGATTTAACTACCCTGATGGGATAAAAGTAAATTATTAAACAACCCCCCCCCCCAAAAAAAAAACAACAAATTATAAGTAATCTTGTTGTAACATCTTGCCCATTCCTTTTGATATAAGCAGGAGGTTGTATAAAACTTAGCTACAAAATTTTGAAGAAAAACTACCAGAATTTACTGCTAAAATTCCTAATATAACTCCAAATCACCCTAATTGATACTTTGTCTGGCAGACACCTTATGTATAGTGTGATTGGGACAGATAAACAGGATTAACCCAAATCACTGTTTTCCCACCGCTCCATTCCTAATCCTCCAAGTTCTCAATTTCACTTGACTAGATTCCATACTAATCTGCTTCAATCAAGTGTTTATTTAAGTGTGTTTGTCCATGTAAGCTTGATTAACCTATAGATACAGATCTACCCCAAGGAAACAAGTTATCTTCCTTGACAAGAATGGCATGCTGTTTTGTCAGCCGCTGGGTGAAATGTAAGGGCCACGGTGTCTTACCGATACAAATCTCAGTACATTCTTCTTGTACAATTTTTCAATTCGTGAGGTGCATCAAGTTTGAAATGATTTAGTTCCAATATTCAGTCTTCATGGCACCAATGTAAAGTCAATAAATCTTAAACATTGATTACCAATATGACATCGTCTCCAGTACAGGTCCGATACATGTAAGTTCTGAGGAATTGCATAAATTTAAGCTTTCATGGTTAACTCTTCATGGTAGGACTACATGTTTGGGGTATTGCTGTCTCTCTCCTTTTGCTTACATTGGAAATTGTCATTTTTCATCTTTTTATTTTATTTGTTTTAATTTCAAGTTGTCTTTGAAGGCTACTTACAAGTATTGAAAGACCTTTCAGAAGTGTTAGCCTCATAAATTTTAGTACACATGGACTTACCTGTGTGGGTGGGTGGACAGATACACGTATAAGTATTGTCTCCATCTACACATGTCGAGCCGTTGGCACATTGGTTGTTCTTACACTCGTCCACATTTATCTCACAGTTCAGTCCCTCAAAACCTGGAAAGACAAAAAATATTCTTTTGTTATATGAAACTTAACTGATGTCTAAAACATGGCAAAGTACAACAAGAATATATCCAAAAGACAAGATGCCCCATCTCTCGATCAACATGACCCAAAGGCAAACTAATTTTGGGCTGACAGTATCTACTTATGCGGGTCACTGTAGAGACAAAAAAAAAAAAAAAAAATAGCGTGATGTTATTAAACTACAAACTTTGTAAATGAGATAAAATTTAGGGAAGACCATTATACTGGGATACCCTGAGAGTGAATCTGAAAAGTTGTTTCAAACTTATTTCTTTGCTAGGAAGACTTAAAAAAAGATTATACAACCAATTCTTTTTTTAAAATATATAAAGTAAGGCCTGAACATGTAAAATGTTGTTTAAGATCGTGCATCATTTAATTGATTGCAAATAAATATAAATCATATTTGTTCATTACCTCTAGCTGACATTAGCTTTTAATTTAATCGTTATATTAATAATTTTACCAGCAAAATACATTAAATCAGAGCACTAGAAATTCAAAGGAGTTTTAGTCTGCATTAAAACATTTATGTCTCTCAAATCTCTTGCATTTTACGACCAATTTTTCTTGCGTTACCCATAATCTATTCAAATCAAAATTAACTTCATTGACATTTCTAACATTTCAAAAGCTGAGAAAAAAAGGTTCCCATAGAAAACAGAAAATTACTCAACCAATTTGTTTTCTTGATGTTTCGCTGGGTGCAGACTGGGGTTTTATTAAATTCATATTGAGCTAATTTGAATAATGTCACATTATGTTGCCTTGATGATGTTATAATCCTTAATTCTGACAGAAAATTGTCACTTTAACTGAGATTGATTAATATCTTCACCATCTTAATTTAAACAAATATTGAAATAGTGTTAAAGAAAAAAATCTTGTGTTAAACCTAATAGTTTTTGCATAAATTTATGATGGCCATTGTATATTTCATATGCTTTAAGTTTTGGTGTCTCAGGTGCTGATGTATAAATCTGTTCTATAGATTTAATATTATATACATGATATATATGGTAGTGGTTAACTTTCGCTTGTGTAAATATCTTCTTTTTGTTGAAAGACAATAATATTTTTGCATTTTTTTGGGGTCCATCAAAATGTATTTGCTTCTAAAATAAAGTTAAGAATAAGTCTAAACAATGAATTGGGCTTAATTACGTAGATTTGTTGATAATGCTTCAAAAACTTAAACTCTAGCAAAAGTAAGAACATCCTTGCAAAGTTTTGAAAAACCGAGAGAACCTTCAATGAAGACTCATACAATGTAGACTAAGAACTTTAATGAGATTAAAGTTCACTACCAAATGGAAAATCCAAAATGTCAAAACTAAGTGGTGAGATTAAAGTGAAGATTTCAGCAGTAACAGCTGCAGTTATACCAATTTGACATCAGTTTTAAAGTGACAGATTGTTAAAACATTATTTTTTCTTCCCCTGGGAATGGTCTGGTAATTTTACATAACTGTCAGTAAAAGTCACTCTCTTTGAATTCAAAATTTGATGGTAAAAACATCCTTTAAAGCCCAGCATGCCGCCAGACTCCATAGAGACAATAACAAAGGTGTTTAAGAAGAAAAACAACATATTCCAAAGATGGTACTAGTCGCTTCAATCTTGCTTTGCAAACTTTTATTCTATATCTGTTTTTTTTTTAACAATTATATGTATAATCAGGATGCAAAAAAACCTTTATTAAGTAACATTTAAGGTCCAACCAGAAATATAATTACCCGGAAGTGAATTTTAAATAACCCCAATTCAAAATTAGTCATATATTTATTAACAAAATTAAAACTGCAACTTCCTAGCTATTTTCTAATGTTGTTTTCTGGAGTTCTACATGTATGGTCGTGCCATTTAATCAGCAAATGTCATTAAAGGACCACGAAGAGCTTGGTTGCTCTTTGCTTAGACGAAATTTCATTACAAAGATTTGCTACACTGTCTTGCTTACTGAGCTTCAATGAGCCTCGTACAAACAACTGATTCAGCTAACAATTACAAAGAAAGAAAATGTATTTGTTCGGATAATCATAGGTTAGAAAAGTGCTTGTTATATGATCCAATGGTTTCTGGATATGTATCAAACAATATTATGTTCTTGGCTATTGTTCTGGAGAAATTCCTCCTTTTACTAGGATTACCGCTATGGTAATTTAACAGTCATACATAATGACCACACAGACCCTGTTGCTTTTGTACTAAATAACAAAGATGAACCCAGTTGTGTTCTCAAAATTTTACATGAACTACAATGTCTAAAAATCTTGATGAAAAGTAACAACATTCAATTCATTTCACTTTAAAAGTATTTTATCAAGAAGTATGAAATAGCGCGAGTCATTAAATTTGATTTTTTTACGCTCTCATGAAAACTTAAACAAAGAGGTTCTTTTTCCTATATTTTTATATTGATATCAGATTATTTTTAATAAAAGGTTCACATTTCTTTGATTTAAATGATCAGGATTACTCAGCTGTAATTGTACAACATAGAAATTTACATCTCAAAGGAATCAAAACTTTGTACAGGGATCAAAGTCACTTAGCAAGTGTTTGCTTCATTACAGTTGTGTATCGCATCTTCTTAGTGCAACAGAAGCTGTTAAGTCTTTGTTCATCTCCCCTAGCCAAGAGTTACCATCCAGCCCCAACCCCTTTGAAGCGAATGGGAGCCAGATCGTAACCCTTGGCTAGGAAAGATGGTCTTTGTGCAAGTAAGGCCTTTTTTTACAGTGACAACTACTAATTAATACTACAGTAGCATGAACTTCTTGTTTTTCATTGCAGATTTAAATTTTTGGATATGAGAATATGTATATGTCACATTTTTTAGATAAAAGTAAAATGATCATGAGATTTTTAATGTTTTACTAAAAGGTCAAGAAGAAGGACATTAGCTTTCAATGAATCACAGGCAGTTCTCAGACGAACAGTTTAATATACAGATTACATGTACATGTTTTATAATCGGGACTAAATAACGAAACTAATGCCAAAATAAGCTTCTCCTTCTACCGCAGGTTTCTAATTAAATTCTAAAGATCATCAAAGTTCTGCCATTTCTAATAAGCTTATCCTTCATGACTCGGTCCAGGATTACTTTCAAAAGTATTCCATGCACCTGAAGGGGTCTATATTGGTATATTATCTTTTTAAATGTATTACATGGCAAAGGACGTCTGTTAGGAACTTTAAATCTTCTATGACTAAATCATAATACATGTACATAACGTCTTTTATTGAATTTCTTCAGAACAATAGTGTCAGGAACGTTTGAAGATAGATTGTAATCCTCAGATAGGATAGATTTCATACAGATTTTAACTTTAAGACGTTACAGCGATAAATTGAAACATTGTTTTGATAACCCCTGTCTTGATTAAATACTCGCGGCCGTCTTCAATTCCTCTGATCGAGATCCTGTGGACCACCGTTAGTATTGTAATATTTTCTTCGATACTTAGATGACACATGCCGCTAAATATGTTTAGAAATAGATCAGAGCTGATCCGTCTTATTTAGACAGAACCCTGGCAGATCAGACATTGTGTATTTAGTGGTACTGATATTCAGAAGTCTTTGGCAAAGGACCACACTTACTCAGATATATCCATACCATATCAGACATTGGTAAATCAATGGACCACTCACTGATTTCAAGGACTTGAAAAGTTTCCTAAACTTAAAAGGTGTTGAGATTCCTTCAAAAGTATAAGCTTTGTGGCTGGAAATATGTTGAATTTATTCGTACATGTACATGTATAGCACATCATGTCATCATGAAGATGAATACAATTTTTATACTTTTCCTTGTGGTTAAGAAGTTAAAAGGCAACATTGAGACCTTGTGCAAAACATTGGGTAGAACTAATACCCTGTTCACACGAAAGGCTCTTTCAGTCCCCAAGTCATTAATTCCGAATTATTAACTTAGGAATTCAATTCACATGCTCATCCTTATATGCGTATTAAACGTCTTATAAATTTAGACAAGAAGTTTTAGTTAGGAATACAAATGACAACAAAGTTCCAGACAATAAATTTTGCTACGCCTGACGCGCGTTTCGTCTATTCAAGACTCATCAGAGGCGCTCTACCAAAAATATTGAAAATGCCAAACACTGTATGAATATGAAGAGCATAGAACAGTATAACCAAAAATACCAAACTGGGGAACCAAATTATTACTAAGATATTCAACCTATCTCTGGGGTAGGAAGAACCTTAGGGTTTTGACAATTTTGAAATTTAGACGGATAATTTAAAGCTTTGATGTATTCTCCAACTCAAAAGTGTTGGTGCCGGAGCGGGCTAACCTCGGGGAATTTACACTCCATCAGCAGTGCTAAGCTTCACGTGTGTTCGAAATACAAATGACGTAACAAAGTTCCAGACAATAAATTTTGCTACGCCTGACGCGCGTTTCGTCTATTCAAGACTCATCAGAGGCGCTCTACCAAAAATATTGAAAATGCCAAACACTGTATGAATATGAAGAGCATAGAACAGTATAACCAAAAATACCAAACTGGGGAACCAAATTATTACTAAGATATTCAACCTATGTCTGGGTGAGGAAGAACCTTAGGGTTTTGACAATTTTGAAATTTAGACGGATAATTTAAATAGTTTAATTCCGTTGTCAAACCACCTCCTAACGCGGGAGTGACTCCGGATTGACAACTTTGGAATCAATGTGGGTTACATGTGAACGCAATGCGTATTAAGAGTCAATTCCAAATTGAATTCGGAATTAAAGTCTTTGAGTGAACAGGGTATTAAAGATGTGTTCACAAGTGATACCAACCAAAAGCAATAAGCAGTTCATGTAGACTTAAAGCAGAATAACAAACAAGTTCAAATCCTTTTTTCAAAACATCATTGCAAATCATTTTTCAAAAACATTATTGTTTGCTTGACAGAGTGAATAAATTCTGGTATATAAACATGTCATTAAAACAGTTTGTTTGACATCTAAGGACAATGGTGTAGTGCTTACTGTAAGGGGAACCATACATCATAATAATAATAAAATCCAATATCCCTTAAGTATTAAAAACATCCTAATCTGAGGGGTCATTAATATCCCTAGATCTGAATTTTATTTACTGAAGTCAGAATTAATGCTAAATCTATTCTTTTGTAAAAGGAGTTAGCAGGACTTTCTGAATAATTTGATTTTCATAATGTGAGATGTGTAATAAAGAAGGAAGAATCCAATTTTTAAAAAAATCCAGTAGATTAATAAGTACATACTAGTACATGTATATTAATACCAAAAACAATTCTGGGAACAAAATCAAATACAGGTTTGATACTGACATAGATTTTTCCGAGGAAATACCTACTTGATGCTTGAGTACAAAGGGGTCATGACTAAGTAAAACACTGATTCATTGTTTCCCTTGCTATGTCAAGTCCAGGAAAATGTCTTGTCGCATAAATATAAAATCTCCTGTCATTTACATGTATCTAGAAAACTGAATCATGCACCAAGGATGCATCTCTTTTCTCTGACCTTGAAATTTAAGCACCAATCAAGAGCACTTCAGCATCTTCAATACTGAATAAGATTATAAGAATTATAAGAATAAGTGTTAGAACTGAACACAACTACCATGAACCATAGACAATTAAAACAAGAATGGAATTCCTAAGTCCACTGCTGAACGGCAAAAATTCAGAGCTGTCTGCTTGCTAAAAGGGACACAACTTCGACAAAAATAGTCTTATGATACTCAGATTCAAACTTGCCCAAGGTAATTGGAAATATTAACATTATGTATAAATTTCACAAACATTGTGTTGAGAATTTTTGTAGGACACACGCACAGATGCAATGGACACCAGGAATTTCTCAGTGTCCCCACACTGTGTTGTACATGTGGCTGGGGGACAATTATTGGAGCAACCTTCCATGTGACCAAATGGTTTCTACTGGACATTTTGCAGTTGACCCCTGAAGACGACATTTTATGCAAGTAAAAAGACTGGTTGACCTTCTAACAACATGAAATATCATATAAAACAGAAAATCAGAGACAGGCAGACAGACACGACACTGTCATACTTATTACACAGAGCAAGCTACATTTCTGGAAAAGTATATAATGAAATAAATTAAATATTTCATTTATCTTGATACTGTTTTCTTTTGTATTATTCATCTCCTTATCATGGAATATGACATCTGTGGACATTTTATTACAAAGGAATGCCACAAATATTGAATCATATTGAAAATTCTTCATATCTTATTGACATGATTAAATATAAAGCCATAGTATTTTCTTTTCAATTTGACAAATTTATCATTGGAAAAGAAAGCGACAGAACAAACAACCCAATGTGTCTTCCAAGACACCTGATGGCCTACTTTACACATATCTGTTAGAATTGCATATTTTTTCCTACAAATTGCATTGTCCTTTCAATTATAAGAAGTTTACAAAATTTCATGAAGATCTGACTTACATTTTCCAAAAAAATCAGCTTCAACGAAGATAAACAAACTTTACATAAGACAGACAGACAATTGTCAGTCTCAGACAAATTGACAAACTGACAAACAGATTGAAACACTGACCCCAAAAAATCTTTTTTTCCCTCAGACTAAAATTTTCATCAAACATTTCCCCATATTGTTCCTCTTTAACAACTTTCTCTCTTATCTCCAGAAACAGACATTAAACAGATTCTATTTTTTCCACCTTTCACCTAAATCCTAACAACCTTGTAATTGGGCATAAAATTAAATCTCTTTCTTGTTCAAATTAATAACTTTCTTATCTAACAGGGGGTAAATGGTGACCTCAAACACCCCTTCTCTAAGATAACTACATGTAATGATGACTAAGAAACATAGGAGTGCAGCTAAAAGGGGGGATGCTGGTCCTAACAGTCCTTCTCTTAATAGAAAATAAAGAGATGTGGAATAAGTGTAAACGACACAGCCCGCAATC
Source organism: Arcuatula senhousia (assembly GCA_963971305.1). Taxonomy (NCBI): domain Eukaryota; kingdom Metazoa; phylum Mollusca; class Bivalvia; order Mytilida; family Mytilidae; genus Arcuatula; species Arcuatula senhousia. The sequence continues at coordinate 49,485,566 of OZ020311.1, forward strand.
AAGTGGCAATTCAGAAAAAAACAACAATGGACAACGGAGGCCAGTAGGCACTGTTAGGCACAGACCATTTGATTTTCTGGGGGGGGGGCTGGGATTTTCCCCTGAGTCAGGAATTTTTTTCAACAGCTGCGCGGGCCAGCTAATTTTTTTCCCATACACTCAATGCTGGTAATTTTGTTCAGAAAATCTCTTTTTATTTAATGTGCAAAATGAGGGCCAGATTATTTTTGTCCCTATAAGCTGGCCAGACTATTTTTTTGGCCAAAAATCAATTAGCCAGAATTTTTTTTTTTTTTAAAGCCAGCCTCCCCCCCCCCCCCCCCCCCCCAGAAAATCAAATGGTCGGAGTAATCCGCTCCTGTCACCATGGCTGTATGTGGATTCATTAATTTTCGTGGTTTTCCAAAAAAAAAGACATAGCATTGGATTCTGAATTTTGTGGTTTGTTCATGTTGCTATTCAAATGAATCAATGAAAAATAACTATTCGTTGGTTGTTATTTTTGTGGATGACTATTACCCACGAAAATCACGAAAAATTGATACCCAACAATAATAATGAAATCTGAGTATTTTGTTTTGTCGAAGTTCATTCTTAGAAAAGCTTGAAAGAAATGTGTATGTTTGTATAGACGGACAGACAAAATTCATTATGGGGAGGGGGATTTACAAATATTTGATAGGGCATATTTTACTATAGGTTGATCTTTTTCTTGAAAAAAATTATCAAAAGATAAAAATATCTTAGTCATACAATGTATTTAAACATTGGGGTTTAAGGGCACCCAACTTTTTTAATTCTTTGAACGTATAAAAAAAATCCCCTCTGAGTATATTGAAATATCACATCTAAAGATTTTCAATATTTTTCTTATTTCCAATATTAGTTTTAAAACATCTTTAAACGCATATGTTCTGGCTAAAGATTTGAAGTAAAAAATCTCACTGTGAAGTGCTCTTATGTTACAAAAATTAAACACCTGATCTCAGAAAACTGAAAGGAAAACAAAATCAAGTACTTTACATGTCAATCTTTATAAGAACAAAGTACTTTTTAATATTTAGAAGACGTCAAAAACTGTAACTTTTATATATTTACAAATAATTTTCAAACTGTGTTTCTATAGTTATGAACTTGTGCTTAAGTTGACACATTATTTCTTTATTTTTCTTCAATTTTGGAGTAAAATTGACTATTGTGTTTTTCTACTTCGATTGAGCGGTCAATCTGTAGGATCTTTTCCCATGGTTACTTGCGGTTTTTTGCTCATTTGTTCTCGACTTGTTATCACCATTTTTCTGTAAATTTACACCCGTGGCCCCTTACTAGATACAAAAAGTTAAAATTCAAAAAGATTTGATCAATGGTGACTTATTTGTTATATTTTCTTGTTAACTTTCTCTTATCTGATCTTCGATCCAAGTTTTGTCAAAAATCAAGGCTTTGTTTGCCATGAACAGACAACTTTGTTTGATTTCTTTAAACTCTTACTAAGCCCCCTCTTCAAAAATTTAAATCTTTGACATGTTTTCATAAAAGTAACGCATTATTGAAATATATATACCGTTTCAAGAGAAATAAATATTTTAAAAATGTGAGAGGCTAACAAAATCACTCAAGAACAAGTAAATCTATAGAACCAGTAAATGAAATTCTGATACTTATATATCCATGTATTCATTTCTAATGTCCTATTACAAAACTTTTTAAGAAGCTACTCTATACAGCAAAGTTTTATCTACAAAGACAACAACTAATTATAATTTTTCTTGCAACTTCTCTTTGAAGAGACAGTGATGATTGTCCATGCATTTTCCCATGTTCAGATGCAGTCAATTACAATTCCCGTATTAATTTAAAACATATATTTTCCCTCCAAAACAGCCACTTTTTCCATTAAGTTTTCTCTAATTAAGAACATAAGTATTAGCAGGTGCCCCTGTGGTGATGCAGTTACATGATACTCTGGGAAACTCCTATAAGGCACATGTAAGCTGTCCTCCTATCTGATGCCAGTAAATCATACATCAATGTTTGTACAAGTGGATTAGAAGCCTGCTATATGGCTTAGATTACTTTTGATGGATTCATCCAACCCTTTCTGATGCTGACATAGTTTGGACATTCACCATTTATCATTGTGCAAATATTAGCCTAATGTAAACAATCTTTGAAAAGTTTGTATCTATAATGAATGACCAACAGTATTAAATATATGGGAATTCTCAATGCTTTATTTGTAAAACAAACAAGATAAATAAATGAAAACATCTCCAAATATTCGGGAAAGATAAGTCACACCAAGTTCCTTGAATTAGTTTCATTCTATCCAGATACATATTGAAATAGAAATCCTCATTTTTTCTTTACAAATTCTTATATTTTGGGGGCAAAATAGTTCTTATGATAGAATAGGTGGAGTTTGAAAAAAAAAATATTAACAAATGAAAAACGCCTGATTCATAAAGTTGGGGTTTCTTTCATATTTCCTTTTTATGAAGTACAGTTTGAGATAGAAAAGGATGCACAATCACTATTTAAAACAATACTTCAGGTCAAATTTCTACAAATTAATTAAGTACATGTATTTATATATGGTATATTTTGAACCAATTATACATACATGTAATAAAGGAAACATTTATTTTAAACGGGGTCTTATCAATATAATAATTTTTCATTTCAATGTGCAGTAATCTTTTAGGAAAAGACCCTTACAATTCACAAGAGAAAGGAAGCTTATCCAATTCTCACTACTAGTGAAAATACCCTGATACAATGGACAGGGGATTAAGGGATCAAATGGCTATCAAAAGAAATACAAAGGTGATTAAATTTATCCTTAATTAACTGAAGTAATCAATTTTTCTCAGGGGATTAATTATACAGGTGAGATAATGTAATTATAATCAGAATGGCACCTTGATGGTCAGGTGAAAAAATTCAATTTGAAAATGACAGGTCCGATGATTTATTTTCTACACCTTTTGAGGTGTAATTAAACAATTTGTGAGAAAAAGACTTTACAAGTCAACATTTGCCACCTTGGTTTTCTTTTGAAGTTGATTTTGTCACATCAAATTATTGACACCCACCCCCCCCCCCCAAAAAAAATCTAAAAATAAATTTAAACACAGTAAATACTTTTGAGAATTATTTTAAGTTTAACTGTTTAAAACATACCAGTATGAACATTTTTTTCCTTTAATATTTTTGCACAAATCATTAAGATTGTACAATATTAATTTATCAATTTATCTAGATAAATTCATGTCAAAAAATAATTTTCAGAAATTTCTACAACGCAATTTAGATACCTTAAAAAGAGGCAAGAATATAAGCAAAAAATAATTTCAGCAAATTTTCTTAATATCAAAACTGAATTAACTTACTTAAAATCAGTATGCAGAAGACTATAATTTCCTTCAGATTTCGGAAATTACAATTTCCCATGGTTAAACGAATAAGGTAGCTACATTCCAAATAAATCCAGCAGTAATCCTTGTGACAATTTCTAGCAAAAATCCACTTTTAAAGAGACATTCAATGTATTCAAGTCCAAGTTCACCTGTCCAAGTCTTCACATAAAAAATACCAGGTACAAATTAAATCCAATTTAAGTATCACTTTCACTAATTAACGACAGAACAATCAACTTTGTCACAAATTACTCTCAATCCCAAAAATTATTGTAACTCAAAATATTTTTGTTGTTACTTTAGAGTGATGAGGTGAAACCTTACAGTTAGATTTGGTCACATGACATGGGACATGGATTGTGATAGGTTGGTTAGGCACAGTCAGTCAGGCATGAGAAAAGATGAAAATCTGGGTTAACATGGTTTAATACACCTGTTGAAAGCTAAAAAATTAAAGAATACCTGAAACTTATTTCCTATTATAATTCTAAATACTTTGAAGACAATTAAAACTATTTTCCTATTTAAATACTTACACAAGGAAAATAACGAATGTTGATAATGTGATTCATAACTAAAGAAAATATGAAAATTATTTAAAAGGTCCCCTTTATACTTAAATGGCTGGACATAAAGTATTATTTACAAATATTTATTGAAAGCAATTTATTTTATGTGGAGCAATAAAAGTTGTAGATCTATAAAGCCCAAGTACAAGGAAATGTCATGAAGTAAAGAAAGGATAAATCTGACAATGCATTGAAAGCATAAAGTGTAGAATTTTTATGAAATCAGATGTGCATTTTAACTGTGCCAAGTCAGGAGTCCTGTCATTTGAATCATTAGTTCTTATGTAGCACACTTAAAGTAGTTTTTCATCGTTATAAAACTGTCAATTTATAATATTGTATAAGTGCAGTGCTTGACATATATTTCTATAACTACATTTAGGGATACTATTACAATTCATTTTATTTTTAATCATTTAATGGAAATACTATGAGCTTGATCACGTACATGAATTTAAAAATATGAAGTCAGCACTAATTTCAAGGAAATAACATATTTCAGTCATTTATAAAAATTAATTAAAAAAAGTAGGAAGACTAACAAATTTTTCCTCATGTAAAAATTCTGAGTACTCTCTGGTCTAAAACAAAATGATTTTCTGTACATTAATCATTCACCGAACAGTTTTCTGTCTTTTTTATTGTTATACAGACAATAAATAAATTGAAAAAGGTTGTCACATGGACTTCCTAAACACCAGTGACAGCCCTTGTTTTGTGTCAATAATTAATGATGATTCAGGTAACTCTACAGGTATAAACTCTCACCTTCCCTAATCACCTGGACGGAATCTCGTTATCTTACCTGGCCGACATAAGACGTTATATATGAGGATGACCAAGGATTGTTTTCTTTAGGGGTATTGTCAAAGTATTAGTACAATATTAGGGCTGACAATACTTTAAACAGATTGAACATAAATAGATAAGATTGTATTTATGATAATACTTAATATTTCTTCACTTGATCATGTTGATGCAATAATTTGTATTGCTCCTGAAAGAAGTAAAGAAAATCCAAAGGGGAATTCAATTTTCATTAAACAACGGCAAAATAAGAAGTCATACTTTTGACAAAGAAGCAACAGAAATTCACATAACAAAACAAATAAACTGCAATGAGCACATTGGAATAACACAATTAAGGTGCTGCGAAAGGGTAAGAAATAACACTGAAATGGTGGATTTTATATTACAATTAAAACAAGGACCTGCTATGCTATCTGGATCAAATAAAATGGAAACCTTTATTCTGAAAGACCAACTGTAGAATAAGAACCACTTCAACCTAATTACTACACTGTCCTACTAATTGCCCTTAAGTGCCGAAGCAAATAATGTTACGTTTGCAAACAAAATCAGATGAAAGAAAGAGCCCAACTTTCTTCACTATACGGAACACTACAGCAATGTCATGCTTTTTCTTTTCAGATATTGATAAATCATGACCTAGAATTATGTAATAAAACTGCTAATCAATTAATCTGCAATTAAATTGCAAATCAAATAAAAGATCTCCCCTGATCTAAATATTTTACCCTTCTCTACAAATGGTCCCAGAACAAAGCCCGCTGGTATCGATCACCAATAGAAATACATAACAGATATAAAATTTCTATATCAAATTCAAGTATTGCCTATAAATTTACATCCAATACTAATTTAATTTTCAAAGAAACATTATCGGTAAGATTTTGAAAACCTAGCCTCTCTTTGATAGTTTGGCACTATTGTGTACGTTAAAAGGCAGATCAGATTATCATGGCAAGAATCGATGAAATCTGAATTGTGCCGTAATTAACTATTAGTCTTTTGTACAATTATCAAATAGGCATGCGACAAATGAGTGCTCCTGGTCGGGAATTCCATACTGCCGTGCCGATGACTGAAGCTGAGCATTGATTTCTATAAGTGTTAGCCAATAAAATGATATTTATCGCATCAGTTAAGCAAATTAGCTTTCTAAACTGCCGTCTAATACAATAACGGTGTAATCACAGGTACGCGACAAAAAAACAATCAAAGAAATGGCTTCCGAACCGTGTCTGAGAAAATCAGAAATTAAACCTTGAAACGACTCAAGCATGGAAAGATTGCAGGATAGAAATGGCTTTTGAAAATAAATATATTGATTTTAGAATTAGGAAAATCCACATTACTTTTAATATTTTTTTCAGAACATATAAATTTTAAGAAATGAAGAAAATAATCAAGGATTTCAGAAATTTTTTTTTAACACATATTTAGTATGCTATAGTTTGCTAAATTACTATGCATGTAACGTTAGAGCAACAAAATGTTGCAGAACTTGACTTTGAGGAAAATAACAGTGTCTGTAGAATTCATGAATTCAACAGAAGGAGGATTGTTTCGCTCTTTAAACTAATGATAAAATGACCAAACTTGACATAATATTAAAATCAAATATTTAATCATTCTTCATCTGCAGCAAAATCTTTTTTGACTGATTTTTTTTTTTTTTAAATAAGATATTTAAAAAAGTCTTTACAAGGGGTTGTGACTTGTGTGGCTTAAGAAGCCCTCATGAAGAACTGGTGCTCTATCAATATTTTTATTTTAAACTGAAAGTAAACAGGCCAAATTTATCTTTAACTTGGACCAAACACAAAACCTTAGACATGAACAGATGGGCCCAAGGACCAATTAAAATAGGCTTAAGATATTAAGATCAAAGTGAGTATAGAGCTATCTAAACTGAACAACTTGTACTTTCCTGTAACCCTGAAAGAAAACATACCAAAATCTGTTAAAATTAAATAAAAAGTAAAAATTTTAATAAATATTAAAATCAGTTAAAATTTAGTAATAAAAATAAATTTTAATACATATAATTTAATGCCATATCCTCAAAATTCCTACAAATCACAGAATTTCATATGCTCATGGATGGCCAGACTTATTAGTGGTCAGCATACACATTGCTGCTTTTATGCAATTAAAGCATCCTATTTGTTCAACAAGGTAATCTCAAAACTCAAGTTCTCACACTATAATTCCATCAAAAGTTACCACTACTGACAAACAGAAACATTGCTAGGGCTTTCCTTTACTGTAAATAGATCTTTAGAAACAAATAAATTGTCAAAGCTAATCAAATGAAGTCCTCTTAAGCTGTGGGAACTAAGAGAGACAAAAACTATAATATTCTCAGTTTTGTTGTCAAGATACAATTTAGAACAAAAATTATCATACAAATACAAGAAAACATAACATATAATATTGGAGGGGGCGGACAGGGTACGGGGGTTGAGGAGGCTGGGCGGGTGTAGAAGGGGTGGTGAGCGGTGGTAGAAAGTGCAGGGAACAAGGGTGGAAGTGGCGGGGAGCGGGGTTACAGAGTGGACAAGGAGGACAGGGGTACTTGGGTTGAGTGGCAAGGAGCGTGGGTGGAAGGGGCGGAAAGCGGAGGTGGAGGGGGTGGGGAGTGGGGGAAGGGAACCCCCATGTCCACCCCCCATATTGGTCCAAATCAGGAGCAGGAGATTTACAAATATCAGAAAAAGAACATGATTGAGACATACCGAAGAAACAAACATTATCCACAATGGAACAATAGTTTTGCTTAAAGGTTTTTTTTCTTTATCTGTACATTTAGCTTTATTTCATATTTTTCATCTTAAGGTTAAGAATATACATGAAAGTAGAAAGGCAACATGTACAAGGACAACTTGCTAAGTTATTTTTTGCATCAGGTGTCATCTACAAAAAGTAGTGGTGACAAAAACATTGTTTTAACATTTGACAAATTCAATTCAATTATTCAGATTTGGTCGCAAAAATCATGTGATTTTATCGTTACAGAGTTTTCTTTTATTTCAATAACTCTGGATGACATGAAAGCTTAGTGCAGACATTTACCACTAATACCTGTGCCTCACCATTTGCAGATATAAAACTGGGGTTTAATGAAGCATGATGTCTCCACAGCATAAAGACCTCATATGAATTCCTATTACTATGACAACTGATGATTTAATTTAAAATCTTTTCATCCACATCTTTCTTGTCCTGTTTTGATTGAAATCTGACTCGGACGACCTTTTGATCACTCTACAGTTAAACCTGTTAATGGGTTAATTAAACCAAGAAAACTGCAAATATGGAAGCAGTACAGCCGTTTAGATGTAACAGCAAGAAAATGGTATAGAAAGTGATTCCTTGCATCTGATTCATTTTTTTTTGCCATTCTTTCCAGGTTTGTTCTTTTAATCATTCTGGTTGTTGGTTTTTTTGTCCCTTTGGCTAGATCCTGTGGCAGATCCAGAAATTTTCAAACGGGAGGGCACATAATTAAATAAAATTTTCTAGGACCCGAGTGAGTCTCTTTATTCATACAGTTCCTAACCAAATTTTCCTGTCGAATGGGAGGGCACACACCAGAGATCATAAGCCTTAAACTAAGCACCTTTTGCAACATTTCAATATTATAAGAATTTTAAGTGGTAGTTACAACAAAATTTTGAATAAATACACCATTCTTTTTTCAGTTTAAAATTCATTTTTTTCTGTACTTTTATTGAAAAGATAAAAAGTACAGAAGATGACTTTAATAAAGCATTGTCAAAATTGTTTTATGCCAAAAAAATTTCCATGTGCCCTTACAAGTTATCTTCATATTCTCATGATTAATTCTTGGATTGACAAAAGGGACCATTTTAATCACCCTACAAATTAAGTTTGTTTATTATTTCATAGACATGATCAGGTTGGCTGTGGCGCTCAGTAGTACATCACGCTAGCGGTAAACACTTCTTAAACTTTAAAGACGTTACAACGGATGACACTTAAAAAAGGACAAAACATCCATTAATATTATAAAGTGTGAACTTCTTAACATATTTATTAAGTTTCTCACGATGTAAAGAAGTGATCTAAAGTTCAATAATAAAACATAATGAATAAAATCTACAAAATAAATTGATGATATCATTCTAGATCGATACAGAAAATATTACACGTTGGAATAATTGTACAATAGACGTAACAGGAAAGTCTTTATTTAAATGAAAACCTAGTGTCAAAATTTCTCTATATGAATCAATGTTAATTATATATATTACATTATTTGTTCAATTTTGATATTTAAAGATTGATAAATAAAAAGATCACCAATTAGAAAATGCTCCTTTGTCTGAATATTGTAATGAACAGCATAATTTTGTATGCATTGTACAAAAGGAAAGAATTTCCATACAAAACGTAGGGGAGAAATTATTACGTATATCAATGGTCTTTTGTCAAAGTTAGAAAAATAAAGCACAATAGGGTGGCATTAGATGCTATTAATTGTTAAAGATTTATATAAATAATTGAGCTTTAATGACAGGTCTGGTTGTATACTTTGGTATTGTTACACCTTTATAAAGAAAATTGTTGGCAGTTTAAAGAAAAAAAAAGACTATTCATCTATAATATTCAAAGTTTTGTTATATAGTATTGTCACAAACCTTAGGGATATATTTTGATATGTATAATGTTATGACAAAATGTTTTATTTCTAAGCCAAGGGAGAGAGATTTTTTAAATATTTGTTTAAAGAAGTGGTGCATTATGTTGAAAACAAATACTTGTTAAACAAATTTTAAATATTGTTTTTGGGGGTTTATTTTGGCAAAGAAAAAAGGAGATGTTCTTTGGTAGTTCTATCAACTTCAAATTCTTGAGATAAAAATTAGGTTCTTATAGTTGACACCATTTGAATGTTGAAATTAGTTCAACATCATATCAAAGCTAGGTTTTTAATTTATGAATACTATTAGGCATTATAAACAGATTATGCTGTGAAATAAAAATTTCTAAGCTTTAAGATGGTGACCTTGAACTTTGATCCCAAATTTTATATATGACCTTTTTAGCCCACAAGTATCAATGTGTAAGGTTCAAAAAGTTCTACAAAGGCTACAGCATCTTTTTATCAGCTTAAAATGATGGAAATAACGGAATAAGCCTCAGTCTATGCTAGTTTCCTTCATTTACAAAAGGTGGAGGACAACAATTAAAAACAGACTCAAAGCTTTTAGTTTAGAATCCCAATTGTATTCAATATAATGGCAACCCAGTCAACACATTATTCTTCCAAGGGACATAACTCTTACCTGGTTTACAGACACACTGGTAGGTTGTGGTTCCTGACGATTCACACGAGCCCCCATTCAGACATGGAGAAGGTGAACATGGGACATACAACTGTTCACAATTCTGTCCAGTGAAGGCCAGATCACAGTGGCATCTGAAAATAACAAATTGTTGAAAACCTAAGGTCAGACAAGTCGGGTTGCAAATTTCAACTTTTTAAAACTTTTTCTCGATTGTTTTTTGGATATTGTGTCATGGATACCAATTCCATGTCCCATTATTATATACTTGATAAAAATTAAAGAAGACAACAAACATATACATTTCTAAATCATTTCTTAAAACAAATAACATACAATTTTTTTGGGGGGTGGGGAGGAGTAGCTTTGCTGCTTGACAAAGTTATAGATGATTCTGATCATTTCACTTTAGTCTGAGAGAAAAAGACACCTAACAAAATCTCAGACAAAAGAAAGGCTTAAAATCTATATCAACAGGGACCCTTATGTTTTCCCAGTTATGTTCGGATGTCAGGTACTTGTCAATAGTGGTTGTAAGCTGATTAAGAGGGGCGTAGGTAATTGTCCCATCTTTCCTTAATACTTATATCTATTGAAATACCTCGGATAGATGGTCTAATTATATCCCTTCACTTCAAGGTCCAAACAATGATAAAACCATGAAATTCACACAGAAAAGACAAAGAAAACAATTAAAAGTAAAAATCCTGGGATAGATGGTCTAAAAATATCCAATCATTTCAAGGTCAAAATGATGAACAAGGAAATTCACACAGAAAGACAGACAGTGAGGAGGAACCATTTGAATGTTTTAAGTCTATGATATTCACATGCTCTCGGTTGGAAAAGGTCAAGATAGTAGAAAACAATGAAAAGTGGACTTCACATGAAAAAAACCCCAAAAAGATTCATACTGAACAACTTTAAATATCAAGAAAAGAACAACGTACATGAAAACATGTAATTTGTTTGATAGATTTTGCGTCAATTGTCTCTGTCTTTGCCCTTTGGGACTTCCAACATCGGAAATTGGAATGCTTCATTGCTACTTCTTTGCTTGTTCAAAAGGAAAGGAAAATTGTATTACATGCATTTCACATTTAACAAAATGGGTTTTATATCTCTCAGTAGTCTCCCTTTTATTTCAAATTCTTCATCATCACTTGCATGTTTTAAACTCATTGAAAGAGCAGAGCTTAAGGTTTCTGTCTAAGTTAGTGGGACCTTAACATTACAACTATAATGTCCTCAAATCATTTTTTTTCTCAAAAGCAATAATGTTTGAAAGTTTCACCAAATGCTTTCATGAAGTTCAATAGCTATGCCCAGAAAATCATTTTGGGACAGATGGACAGACTGTAAGCTGAATTCTGTTCATGCCCCATTTAGTGAAGGGCAGGGGACAATAAAATTCTACAAATATCTGCATTTGCTTGATTCAAGTCCATAGATTTTATTTTTGTATGACTGATAAGCAATTTTTTTATATCATTTCTACCTGAAACCTGACAAATCTGTTTTCATTTTACAATTCTGTACTGGAGAGGAAATGTGACAGAGGAAGTCATTCAAATTCTAATTGTAACCCAACGGAAATTGAACACTATTTGTAGCCAAAATCAAAACATAATTAGCTTGAAACCAAGTCCAATTATGTTAAAATGATGAATGATTTAGATCTGAACGTAATTCAAGTAAGGCAGCTCATATTTTGTCTCCATGAATGACCTTTGAGGTAGTTTTAAGGTTAAACACCTTGCTTTATGCACATGCATAGCTCAAATAGAGCAGTCATGGGGACAAAAGAGGAGGGGGCAAAGCTGTAAAATGTCCACGACCCATCAGTGAAATGGTGTTAAGTTTTACCCCCATTTAATGCATATGGCTCATATCAGGTGGTCAGTTTCATGATGGGGAAAACCAATAGTACCAAAACATCCATGACAAGCAAGTGAAACAGTGTCAAGGTTTGGCCCCATTTCAACGGACAAAGCTCATGTAGGCCAGCCAGTTTCCATGTCAGACAAAATCATAGTATCATAGTGCTAAGGATTTCTATAGAATATCAGAGAACTGAGGAGGTGGTATCTATAAACTGTTTGGATTCATCAATATCATTGCTTATTTTTTTTACACAGTTTTAAAACATGGACAACATATAATTATAATATCTTCCCTGGATATCAATATTTTCTCTGCATACTGAAGCTCATATTTTTAGGGAGCTAAAAAGAATAACAAGAGTTGACACTTAAGTATGTCTCGCCTGTCGGCACCATCACAGAACTCATTGAATGTCTAGCTGGGCCTTCAGAAAAGTTAAGGTCAAGGTCATGTGACAAATGACAGAATTCCATTTAACCATCACAAAAATGTCTGAAGTGTGTTCAAGATTCAATAGTTATTGAGAAACAATGAAAAATACAACATTCACTGAGTCATTCAACCATGAAAATGGGGTCAAGGTCACATTACATGGTGACGTCAGTTGTGTATACCATAATCCCCAAATATCAGATGCCTAGCTATAGTTTACTTTTCACTTATCTCATTTTTCACCTAAAAATCATCTAAGTTCACAAAGTCACTGAACCATGAAAGTGGGGTCAGGGTCACACAACATGGTGTTAGTTGTGTAGACCAAAACCCCAAATGTCTGTATACAAAATATCAGATGTCTAGCTATTATACTTTTAACTTAATTTATTTTCCACAAAAGTTTAAATTGTCCCAAAAATCATCTAAGTCCACAGAGTCACTGAACCATGAAAATGGGGTCAGGGTCAAACAGCATGGAGCCAGTTGTCTAGACCATAACCCCAACTGTCTGTATACCAAATATCAGTTGCCTAGCTATTATACTTTTCTTGTAATTCATTTTCCACAAAAGTCTTACAAAGGGGTCTTTTGGCCTGAAAAACATCTAAGTTCACAGAGTCGCTGAACCATGAAATTGGGGTTAGGGTCAAACGGCATGGTGCCAGTTGCGTAGACCATAAGGCCAACTGGCTGTATACCAAATATCAGATGCCTAGCTATTATACTTTTCTTGTAATTCATTTTCCACAAAAGTCTTACAAAGGGGTCTTTTGGCCTGAAAAAACATCTAAGTTCACAGAGTCACTGAACCATGAAATTGGGGTCAGGGTCAAACGGATTGGAGCCAGTTGCGTAGACCATAGCCCCAACTGTCTGTATACCAAATATCAGATGCCTAGCTAATATTCTTTTCTTGTAATTCATTTTCCACAAAAGTTTTACAAAGGGGTCTTTTGGCCTGAAAAAACATCTAAGTTCACAGAGTCGCTGAACCATGAAATTGGGGTCAGGGTCAAACAGCATGGTGCCAGTTGCGTAGACCATAACCCCAACTGTCTGTATACCAAATATCAGATGCCTAGCTAGTATGCTTTTAATGTTATTCATTTTCCACAAAAGTCTTACAAAGGGGTCTTTTGGCCTGAAAAAACATCTAAGTTCACAGAGTCACTAAACCATGAAATTGGGGTCAGGGTCAAACGGCATGGAGCCAGTTGCGTAGACCATAACCCCAACTGTCTGTATACCAAATATCAGATGCCTAGCTAATATACTGTTCTTGTAATTTATTTTCCACAAAAGTTTTACAAAGGGGTCTTTTGGCCTGAAAAAACATCTAAGTTCACAGAGTCGCTGAACCATGAAATTGGGGTCAGGGTCAAACAGCATGGTGCCAGTTGCGTAGACCATAACCCCAACTGTCTGTATACCAAATATCAGATGCCTAGCTATTATGCTTTTCATGTTATTCATTTTCCACAAAAGTCTTACAAAGGGGTCTTTTGGCCTGAAAAAACATCTAAGTTCACAGAGTCGCTGAACCATAAAATTGGGGTCAGGGTCAAACGGCATAGGGCCAGTTGCGTAGACCATAACCTCAACTGTCTGTATACCAAATATCAGATGCCTAGCTATTATACTTTTCTTGTAATTCATTTTCCACAAAAGTCTTACAAAAAAGTTTACGCCGCCGCCGCCGGAAAGTAATACCTATGTCTCGCCTTCAGCGACTAAAGTCGGAGGCGAGACAAAAACTATTTTTCTATACACTTTCAAAATGGGCAGAAAATTCTTTTAATGCTCCAATGTGCATGCAAAAAACAGAATGTTATCATCAAAGTTGTAATTTTCCTGTAAATGGTCTGTGGTGATGTAGACCTTAATACACACTTTATTATGTTGATCCCTGAGTAGTAAGATGGAAATCTTGGACATAAAAGGTTGCTAAGTCAGATCTGATTGTTTTACCTGACATAAAACAGTAATAACTGACAAAATTATCCATCTGTGGTGAAATAACATTAATCATCCATTAGTTAACACCATCAAAGGGAGGCAATACAAATTAAATCAATTAACAATTTCCTTTTTCATTTAATAATGTAGCGATAGGAAGCTTTTGAGAAAGAAAAACAAACTTTTTTATGTAAGAAATAATCATAGCAGAACATAAAGGCATAATAGTGTAAAATCTATTCCAAATAGAATATATTTTTGGATTATTTTAGATATAATAATTTGATGTTTTATTAAAACTTTGATCTAGGGTCAATTGCAAAACAAGATCACCAGCTTCCTTTCAATGTGGGTTTTTATTAGTAAGTAGTTTGTGTTAATTTCTTTCCCAAATTATAGAGAAAATAAAATTTCAAGTACTTGATACCTAAACCTTTTTGGATAGAATTACAAATAGGTTTAAGAAAACTTTGAGGAACATTACTTAAACCATTTCTCCAAGTTTATAGTGCATAAAACATTTCTGCTAGAAAACCCAGAAGAACAAGGTACAAGTTTCCAATACATAAACCATATCTGCCAGCCCTAGTGATCTATTTATCATGTATATATCTAACAGTAAGGAAACCTGACATGTACCCCCAAGGCCGAATACAATTACAACACATATTCTACATTAATAATTCATTACATAATTATCCTTCATAAATTCTAAGGAAAATGTGTCAAATATCAATTAATGCTTCAATACAAATCACTTATAAAACAAAAGATATTGAAGTTATTTTGGAGAATGAATAAATCAGCTTGGGAAACACATGTACAACTACGTGTACCTCTTCTGGTACATTTATCAATTTCAGTATTTTTACAGTAAATGTATGACAAATGCAATTAAAACTGAAAGTTGATTTCAAACAGTTTACAAATCTAAAGCTTTTAACTAATAAATTTTCTAATTCTCTAATTTAGTTGACAATGTTCCTTAAAACTTATGGAGAGAAGAAAAACTTTTGACAAAGCAATTGGTACAGTACAAAGCAGTATGAGGTGAAAAAAGTAATTGCAAATATCATACAGACAATTATATGCCACAAGATTGTAAAAGGTTACATAATTGTACAGATACTAACATATAAATTATTTTACATCTGACAATTGCAAAGAGAAGAAAATAATTTCAGTAATGGTTATCTCCCTTTGACCATAACTTTCCGAGCAACATAAGTGAGAGAAACTTGTTAAGAGGCTGTCCATGTAGAAATCAGGCAAAAGCCTACAAAAGCTGGCACATGAAAAATTTTATCCCAGCAAATTTATTGTTTAAATGTATTGTCTGACTCATATGTAAAACAAAAATCACTTGGATTTGTTTGAAAGCAACATGGATGACTTGTGATTCAGCCTTGAAGTTCATGAACAAAGCAACCAAATTTTGCAAATATGCAAGAGTTATCTCCCTTTTTCTGCACATTTTCAATGCATTCTATATAAATTATATCTAAGTTGCCACTTCAATAAACCAAAAATCTGCATTTGTTTTGGGGAATGGATGTTAACCTGATGTGAAATCAACGAGAATTTTTGAAAAACAAAATTTGTCATGTGCCAGCTATTGCCTGGGTTTTGCTTGGACAGCCTCTTAATAACATGATTTTCCTTTTTAAGACATGTTTAAAATCAATAAGGAGGGTTAAAATGCCATATTTTGACAGGGCAAAATTAACTGAATTTACAATTTGCATTGTAGTGCAGAAGAATAGAAAACAAGAGTTAACACTAAAGTATGTCTCGCCTGCCGGCACCATCAGAAACAATTATTCTTTCTTACTTCCACTATATTTTGAATTTACATGGATTTTCAGTTTCTGAGATCAAAAGATGTTTATAGAACTTTAACATTGCAAATATATGCAATAAAAATAATCAAAGTCACTCAACCGGAAAATCAAGGTCAAGGTCAAAAGATGGGGATGCAACTGTGCTAAGCTACTACTGGGGCATATGCATACCAAGTTTCATCAACCTAGGACCTATAGTTCTTGAGATATGGAGGTGCTCGCAAAACTTTTCCATTGCTATTATATGTATTGAAAATTGTCAAAGTCACTCAACCGGAAAATCAAGGTCAAGGTCAAAAGATGGGGATGCAACTGTGCTAGGCTACTACAGGGGCATATGCATACCAAGTTTCATCAACCTAGGACCTATAGTTCTTGAGATATGGAGGTGCTTGCAAAACTTTTCCATTGCTATTATATGTATTGAAAATTGTCAAAGTCACTCAACCGGAAAATCAAGGCCAAGGTCAAAAGATGGGGATGCAACTGTGCTAAGCTACTACTGGGGCATATGCATACCAAGTTTCATCAACCTAGGACCTATAGTTCTTGAGATATGGAGGTGCTCGCAAAACTTTTCCATTGCTATTATATGTATTGAAAATTGTTAAAGTCACTCAACCGGAAAATCAAGGTCAAGGTCAAAAGATGGGGATGCAACTGTGCTAAGCAACTACTGGGGCATGTGCATACCAAGTTTCATCAACCTAGGACTTATAGTTCTTGAGATATGGAGGTGCTCATAAAACTTTTTCAAAAAGTTAACGCCGCCGTCGCCGCCGCCGCCGGTAAAGTAACACCTATGTCCCGCTCTGCTTCGCAGGCGAGACAAAAATGGGTCAAAGACAGAAATGGCCCGATTTCGTTTAACAAGAAGTAGGTGAGCGACAGACCTGAAATCGCATCCCACGCTACGGGACCTCACCCTGATACTGTATACCAAATATCAAGTGGCTGTGATTTATAGTTGCTGAGAAAACTGTTACGAAAATTTTCTACTATTGGAACTTATTGTCAAAAATTAACTAAGTCGGTAAACAGGAAGTAGGTGATCGACAGACATGAAATCACATCCCACGTTAATAGGACCCCACCCTGATGCTGTATACCAAATATCAAGTGGCTGTGATTTATAGTTGCTGAGAAAACTGTTACGAAAATTTTCTACTATTGGACATTATTGTCAAAAATTAACTAAGTCGGTAAACAGGAAGTAGGTGAGCGACAGACATGAAATCGCATCCCACGTTATGGGACCCCACCCTGATGCTGTATACCAAATATTAAGTGGCTGTGATTAGTATTTGCTGAGAAAACTGTTACGAAAATGTCTTCCCCGCCCGCCCGCCCGACATTCACCATTTTATAACCCGGATTTTTCACTCCGTGAAATCCGGCCAAAATATACATATAAAAGGTGTTCCACGAACTCTTTTTACTTTATGCTAGTCAATGTATTGTAATATTCATTTATCTGTGGGGGATCCAGAAATTTTCAGAGAGGATGGCAATCAATTTAAAAGAATCTTCTGGGACTTCTTATTTTACAAACAGTTCCTACCTAAATTTTCCTGTCAAACCAGAAGGCGTGTTCCAGTTCTAAATCTGTCTTTGTTTATACAAACTAAAACTTACATATAAGACCCCATCCTATTATCACACTGTCCTCCATTCTGGCAGGGGTTATTTAGACACTCGTTTACGTCAGTGGTACAACTAGGACCAGTATAGCCCAGGGAACAGTCACATCTGTAACCATCTTCCAGCGATACACAAGTTCCCTGGTTTTTACATGGGTTTCTCTCACAATAATCTATATACTGGCAGTTTGGTCCTGAATTAAATGTATTATAAATACATAGAGAATGTTATTAAGATCACATTTATTCATTTTCCTTCTATAATGTAAAAGGGAAAACATATTCTTTATTGTAACACAAGATTTCTGTGCATGTTATCATCATCTACATTTATACTTTGGAAAGTAGAACAAGAACAAAATCGAAAAAGGATTTGGGCAATTGTAACTAGCATTGATACTTTATTGCTTCATACGGACAATAAAGTTTCATGAAAACATCTGAATTTTGTAGGGATTTATACATGAAATTAATATTTCATTTTTTTCTTTTCAACCTTGTTTTATACAATTTTAGGCAGATTTCACTTATGCATTCAATAATAACTGAAATACAATATTTAATGTACAATAGTTACTGGCAGGTTTTTCCTCTGAGAGTGTATAAACCATCTGATTTATTTTGGCTAATACATGCTACTTATAAATTTTGGAGAATCAACTTTTGGATGCAATTTGATCATGAATTAAGATGAATTTAAGAATTTCTATTACTTAGTATTCATTGGTGATGTTGAAACATATGCACAGAACTGAAAAGATTTTGAAAATATTTGTTAGCTAATTAGGCTAAAGATTTGTCTCGTTATTGTTAAAACAGAACAATACATCTGAATAAATATCTAATTAAATTACCTCTAAAATTAAGCTACTAGACTTTCATACATATTACATACATAGAGTGGATGAAGATAAATTGTTAAATAAACTTAGAACAATTTATCAGTCAAAGGGAGCTCATTCATTTTGATTCAGAATAACAGGTTATTGTAGTCAATCAGAGTTACTTCCCTTAGACCAAAATATTATTAAATACCTGTAAAACCTGCTGGGCAAGTACATATATAATCCTGAATGGACACTGTGTTTTTACATGTTCCCTGATTCTGGCATGGATTGTTATAGCAGGCACTGTTAGGGTCAATGATCTCACATAAAGTCCCTGTATATCCTTAAAAAGAAACATGATAAGTTAAAATTGTCAAAGTCTGTGAATTCTGTAAAATTTTGAGACTGCTCAATTTACACAAATTTAAAATCAAGTATCAAAATCTAAACTTTTTCAAAATTGTAGACACAAATCTGTCAATCTCATGGGAAAATCCCATTTAGACAGCCAGGAACATTTGCTCCAGTATATAGAATTGACACTGGTGCATTAATTTTTTTATCGGATTCAGACATCAGCAAATCCTCATATATTGCTACTAATGCATACATGGTAAAAATCTTAATATGTACTAAACTTAAGTAATGAATACATAATAAACTGGTACATACACTGTGATTATCATCAAATACAATGTTACATCAAGTCATTCTACCATATTGCAGCACTTATCTTTTTTAAGATGGTGACAGAAGCATATCAAAATTGCATTAGAATCATAAATATTATGAAAAGTAGCTGAGTTAACACATTAACCTAACCCTATACTTGTAGTGAAGTACAAACAATTGCCCCACTTTTAAGACCTGGATGTGACCTTAGAATAAAAGTGTAAAAGTGTTTTTCCATTGCATGTTGCTGTTAATACTGTGGTTTTATATATTTTTAGGATACTAACTTTCATGGTTTATGGTGACTGTCAGCCACAAGGATAGAAAGAAGAATCATACATGTATTTCCTATCAATTCCTTCAAGCATCATGTGAAAACCAAGAAAATTGATGTAAACTAAACACCCCCCACCCGCAAAAATAAGAATTCACAGTTTGTGTTATGAATGAACATTTAAATGTAATCTATATCCCTTCTTTTTCAGGAATAAGACTGGAGGTTGCTGTTTATCAACATAAAAGATACATTTGAAGTACCAGTCTGATAATATGCTTGTTCTCTCATATAAATGAATTTTTCTATTATTCCTTGGGGTATTTTTTTATAACCAGTCATGGTCAATGTTGGAAATCTTAACATGATCCAAAAAATTTAAAGTCTATAATTTTGAACAAAGAAAAAGACAATGGAAGTCAATGGTAGAAAACAGTAGCTGGTAATGTGCCTACCGATTTGACAATCACATCTTGCTTTTATTTGGTCCGTCTGTATCACTGTACAAGTTCCATTATTCAGACACAAGTTGGCATCAGGACCACATGGGTTATCAAATTGACAGTACTCTCCTATATATTGTGGTGGACATCTGAAAAATAAATATACATATACATGTATGGGATATCTTTAAAAAGTGTTATACAGTAAGACCTATCACTGAAAAAAATCAATTTAATTTTTAGTCTCTTCTTTGTTTTCTTTACAGTTAAACCTGTACAAACCGAATACCTATCTATACCAAATGAATCCTTCAGACCCAAAAGGGTTTAAAGTCCGGTGACAAGTCACAGGAACTTGTTTCTATCAATGGGAGCTCAACTATCCATTTAAAAGAAAAATGAGTATAGTTGAGTCCCTTGCTTTGCTAAACATATCCTAACTCAAACATTAGGTAAACAGGTAGTAGATGACCAATGGACCTGGAAAAGAGACACACAATACAGCTCATCATGTCTAAGCTGTACATGTACATGTAGATCAAATTTGAAATCCATCACTTCATTAGAAAACAAGAGACCTGATCAGGAACATTTTCTATTTTGACTCTTTAATGAACCAACTCAGCTTCAAAAACAGGCAGTAAATGATCAAGCTGTCTGTACAATGTACATCCCTGAAGAACCAAATTTTAAAAAGTAAAGGATAAAAAAACAAGGTAATTGTAGTATTACAAGTGAGGGTATAATTTGCTTTTACATTTAAAAATAACATAACTCATATATATATTTTGGTACAATCGTTCTGATATTACACAACCATTTCAATCCACACATATTTTTCCACCCACACTAAGAGCTATCTAATTACTTTTCCAGAATCTTACAAATACACACCAGAAAAAAACTGGTGATCAAGGTCAAGAGAGAGAAAAAGCCAGAGAGAGTGAGAGATCTACATTAAAGTACAGATCAAGAAATTGTACATTTTAAAAGTGTGAATGTTTAAAACTCTCTTGTTTAAGTCCTTTAAAGTTCAATTTTAACTGAGGCTTTTGTTGCTACAGGTTCCAATCAACAACATTAAGAGAGTGTTTAGTTATATATAGAAGTGCTTGATGAAAGAAAAGATTTTTTATCAAAGTCAGAACAAACTTGATTGTTTCTTTAGGTTCTCAGGTAGTTCTTACAGGGTTTTCATGCACTTACATGCAATCCTAGGTTTTCTTTTGAATTTCTTTTCTTTCTCTCACTGCTATTGTATCTATGTAAACCCTCGGTGCGTACTTGCATTTACCCAGTACATGTATGTAAAACCAATATACATATTTTACTAGAGTTGTTTAGCCTTGTATATAGTACTTGTAGCAATTTTCTTTACTTTTTAGTTTATTTTCTCATTTACAATGTTTCTTTTTAACTTTAAAACAAGGGCATTTCTAGTTGGGCTTTGAATCATGAAGTCATACAGTAAATGCATTAATTCAAAATTAAACTAGGACTTTCTTTCAGGTCACAAAAGGATGCTCTGCCTATTCATAATTGATTCTGTACAACTGTATTGGGTAAAAACTTCAGAACTAATAATCTGAACTGAACATGTTGAATATCCTCATCCACATCTCCCTATTTTATGAAAAGTTTCATTAAAATCCACCATGCATTTTAGGAAGAGTTTGGTTTTCGAGAAAAAAAGTCTAATTATTTCCATTGAATGATATCTGAGAAATGAGATTTCTTCATGTATATATCTCAATATCAGTGTACATGCTTCTTGAGTGCATGTCATGTAAAATTTCATTAAAATCCATTAAGAAGTTTGGTAGGAGTTATGTTTAGAAGTCAAGATGTGTGGTCAGACAAGGGAGGGTGATTTCTTGTTAACCCCCAAAACCTGTTGTTTCAAGTGATAAAGAAAGCCAAAATGGTCTGTCCTCTTAATTTTAGATTTCAGACATGGTTAATTTGGTGCAATTTAAGCACCTTTGTGCTAAAAAACTGGTATATGATTGGCTTCTATGTTATGATCTTTATTGTATAAGTACACTGTGTAATAAACAGTTGGACAAAGCCAGGGTTTTATAGTGTTGTAAACACTGTATAGTACACCCCCATAATAACTGTCATGATATAAGCCTATAACACTCCATATATACACTGTACACATGTTTGGGCCCAATCAATCTTCTTTTATGGTCTGCCGTAATACTTCAAAGAAATAAGTCCCTAGCTTTTATTCTAACACTATTTTGTATCTTTACTTTTACACCAGCTTAATGACGGAGTCTAAGATATGTATGGTAATTTATTATCTGATGCATGTATGTAATAGTAATTTTTGGAACAAGTTAAAAAATGTAAATGGTCTTACAGCATGTGTACAGTAAAGAAAGATAGATAGTGTGTTTCATGCACATGTGTCCAAATTTTTTTTTTTAGCTTTAAGAGTTCATCAAAAACATATGAATGAAATGTCCGTCCGTAGAAATATTTGACCAATAAAATGACGTGGACTCAGAACTAAAAACAAAGCAATTACCAAGATGTTGTATATCCTTTTAACATCAGGAACTCCTGTTTAACATGTTTAACCTAACGTGTCACCTTCTTATAATCTTTTTAAAACAAGTAAATTGGTGTTTTCCTCATCAAATTTTCATTACTTCACCCATTATGTTTGGTTGTATTTTCAAACAGGATTAAAGTAGCAGCAAACTAACCTAATGAACAGTCCCTATCTTGCAAGGTCTAAAACCATATATACAAAATTAACGGACTATCTCTCAAATGGTCATACAATATGGGAAACTGTCTCAAATATGGTCCTCAGAAAACTTTAAAGAAACCATACTTTAGTTCAAGTTTGTATAATAGAGTATGCATATTGACAAGACAGGTTCTCAGAATCACTTCCTAAAAGTACCAATTGCAAGCATTAGCAATGTACAGTTTTTGTTGTTCTTCCCTGTGTACATTGAGCTACAATTTGTATTTGTACAATGTGCATATGAATAGTAAATAACAGAAGCATTTTAAAAGTCAGTCATCCCTTCTTCATTACTATAGTCAGGGGGTTCTCATTAATTCCACTATGTGGTTCAATAATGGACAAGAATTTTTTCTATATTACATGTACATTTTATAAAGTTTAAAGATGAATCGAAACATCACAAAACATAAAACCCAAATTTAAAGACCTTGCTAAGTGTGTCTGAACTTGAAAAGCATGCAGTTACTGCATATTGTTGAATCATTTTACAACTTGATAGTACACACACACCCAAATAAAACAGATGGTGTATAATAAAGAAGTCTGCCACTACCAAAATGAAATAGTTAAACATTTAAAATATCTGCATGACCAGGTCTAGTCTTTTGATGTGTCTAATTATCTATTCTTACTATATCCCACAGTAAACACAGATAACTAGGCTGTATTTGTTTTAACACAGGTAGGTTAATTTAATTGGTACACCTTTCAATATTTGAATAACACCTGTCTGTCTACCTATCTCAACAAATTACTTTGTCTGAAGTAATCTCTTCTTTTTAACTAAATAAACAATGGCAATTTTCTTCAATATTAAATTAATAAATGTAGGATGGCTATGAGGGACTTTATTGACTGACTGAACAGGAACATTGACATTCTTATGTACTTTCTACAGCTCTGTTGTTAGATGTATGCAAAAGTAGTAACAGCAAAGGTGCCACTCAATCCCAAAGCTACACTTAAGCAGAAAGTATGACCTCAGCATATTTTAAACCAGTGAAATTTTCACTTGATCAGTATTGGACCACACGAGTGCAAGTGATAGGTTCAAATGTGGCAAAATTGATCTTGAACTGACCCTTTGGTCAAAATCCAAGGAGGAAACCCCTCTTAAAAAATTGCTTAAAATGTACCATTTAAAAATTTGATCATGCTTCAAATTATATCTCTATTGAGTCTACTTTACATGTACAGTCTATACTGATCTGAAGCTGTCTTGAACGTCAATGTGTAGAATTTTAAGGTGCATTCCTTTTTTTGTGAATAATTACTGCATGATGAGATACTGAATTAACTTTTGATTGATATGGTAATGATATGCACAAATTATTCAACCCCTAAGTCTGATATTGTAGATAGTTATACACCATTTCACTAAGTTTACTTTATAAAAACCAAATGTTTGTAATTTGCAATTTAGAGTCTGGGATACATTTATGTCAAGTACATATTCAATGCATAAAAATGTATATGTAGACAAGATGATACTTTAAAGAGCAGATCTAGGGGGCACCATAATGTTAAAAAATAATCTGAGACTCTAGATCTCCTTTCATCCAGTTCTAAATTTTTCTGTCAAACAAAACTGCATGTCTGCTGCTAAATCTTCTTAACTTCACAACAAAAATACCAAAACGGGTAAAAAACCGCCAATTTGGTCATGTTGGTTATGCTGTATATCGATATTTCAAGGAGTAACCTCTCATCAGCAGCATTCGAATCAAAACATTGGAAAGTCAAAAACCAAAAGTATTGAATGAAAAGTACTCAAAGCCAAAAAACCAAATCCAGCACCTAGGATATCGACCATGTGCAGTACATCAGAAAAAGAGACTAAAGCACAAACAGTCAATGCTCAAACATACACGCACAAAGATACAATACAAGTTTAATGTTCAAAGGCAGTGGGGCACTGTGATCTTGTTTTACATGCATTTCTTTTTCACCAATATTAATTCAAGGACTCAAAATTAAACAAGTTTTCCATACTCTTTTCAAACAAGATAAAGCAATTTTAAGTTTTTTTCATTGTACACAATGTATATGAATTTGAAAATGTGCAGGTAAATATTGCAAGCTGTTACGCTGATGTTTGTAACAGGTGTGACATTCATTACAGGTGTGGGATACAAACAGGACCCTAAAACTCATTAAAAGTGAAGAAAATGCATGTTAAAGGTGCAAATTAAATGTAATCATTGTTACACAGTCAATTTTCTCATTAAAAAGTGCAGATTCATCCAAGAAATAGCCTTTACATATATTGAACATACAGGTGCACGATCAAGTACAAAGAATAGGATTGTTTTGCATGAGAATCCACTGATTTTTTTTATATAATAGTCAGACCAACTTGAAAAACTTCACTCTGGGTTCCGGCTCAGCAATATGAATTTTATTAAGTCTTATAAGCCCTGTATATTTTATATTTTTTTCAAGACACTGACATTTCTTTTTGCTCTTTTCTCACCAAAAAAAAAGGTCGGAGGGTATAACTATATTATAAGTGGACAAAATTGATATATATACAAGTATGAAATATACAGGTAGAAGTCAGGTGTTGGTCAAGTTGATCATTTGGGCCATTAATATTGGTTTGGTGAAACTAGCATGCAGTGTCTGTGTCCACATGTACAGTATGAATATTTATGAAACAATCAGAGGTAAAAAGAATTCTTCCACATTAAATCAGTGTGGCAGATTGATGGATCCTTTCAACAGGTAGTCGAGGGGCACCTGTCTTTGTATAATTGACCATTGAAATGTCCACCTTAAATGGTTAAAATTCGGCAGATGGTCAGATTTATGCACATCTCAAGATTTTGTGATAACCGTAAAGTTTAATCAAATAAATGATTAGATATTGGGTACGACATTAAACTGATTCAGGTCATTAAGATAAAATTAAATCAATAAATTTTTAAATATTTCAAAACTCAGAACTTTGACTTGTTTTGTTCATTGTTTAGAACATGACAATCACTTCAAGCTCTTAGAATATCAGATAACAAAATAAGACTAATCATGATGATAGAAAGACGAAAAATACATGCAAGTATATTATGTATCAACATGTAGCACAAAGTCTTTGATACCACACATGTACATTTGTACATGTCTAATTTCAAAAGTTCTTCAATATGTCAAACTATCATGTAAAGTTGAGGCAAACATATTTTTTCGGACCAGTCCATCTTTACTTGGGACAGACACTGACAGATGGATAAGATTGTCACCTTGAGTCCTGATTTATTAAACCATGGGCCCTTCAGGCCCCTAGGACTGCCAAGGTTATAAGAACCCTATTCATCCCCATATAATTTGACGCACGACCCTGTGACTGGGCACCTGGTTATTAAGTGTGATAGAAAGACAGCTGTTTTAAAATTCCGACACACACACATAAAAACTTCCATTATGTGTCATAAATTCATATTTTAACTAAAGATTGCTCAGCTGTTAAATGTATGGATTCTATTTCAGTTTAAATCTTCTTTAACATCAATTTGTTCACTCATAATATTTTTTTAAAATATAAAACAGATTATGATTTCATGCTTTAAAAAAATAGAATGTACAAAAATGTATTTTACCTCATGAAAACACATACATGTACAAATGTAATATGAAGGTTCATATGGAGTGGTTACATATGATGCTCTGAGGGCACTACAAAATGGTTCATTAATTGTGTATACCTATATATGAAATGCCAGTGACTTGAAACATTATTCTTCCTTATTTGAAGCTAAGACTAATCTAATTATCAAATCATAGTGCAAACAATTTCCAAGAAGAATGATCCTGTTTTTTAACAATTTTTTCAACTAAGTTGTTAGTTGACTTTAAGTTCTTCAAAATTATCCTTAATTTCTGTAAAGTGAATACTCCTTACAATTCAAGTATTCTTTTCAAGATTAAAATTAAAAATCCTATAAAATGTATCAGAAATCAAACCAAATCATATTGTTACATTTAACAGATTTTGAGACGCTATTGGAAGTCAATTACTTTATAATTAAGAACAAAAGCTCTGATCGTTAAGATGGTTAAATCTGATCAGATATCAGGATGAATACAGGTTTTTAAAGAACATAATAGTCCAATCATAACAATGATCAAACTAGCTATAATGTCAACACCAAGACTTAATAAATTATCTCTATTTGCAAACAAGGCATTAGCTTAAAACATGTAAAATATGTGAATTTTTTAATATATATTTTTTTAATCTGCTACAACAACTGGTTTTGAATAAAAAGTTTAAAACGTCTTACAAAATGTACATACATTTTTACATGTCTTACAAAATGTTATCAAAATATTGTAACAGAGTTAATACATTATACATGTACATGAATATTATATTAATTTTATTAAAAATGTGGAAAATATAACTTACAATCCTCTTTAAAAAATAGAATCCAGTAAGTGTATACGTACATACTTTATAAATAAAATCATAATACCCAGTTAAAGTAAAAACTATATTTTCGAACCTTTACATTCTTTTTCTTAAAATATTTTTTCATTTGCCTTTTTTTCGTTCCTATTTAAATAAATAAATACTTTATTGTTTGTGCCCTTTTCAACTTACACACAGTAACTCTCCCCATTACTGGCAGTTTTACATGTTGCCCCATTTGAGCATGGGTCTGGAAAGCAGGAAGGAAATGCTGAAAATTAAAATAAAGATAGAAATTATTAAATAAATAATCTTATAAATCATTTAATTTGTTTACTTAAATATATACATTTTCTTCCATTTATACAAATCTGAACATCAACGTATATAACCATATCAAATATATATTTCACAGCAGATTAAAATCTGTAACCTAAATACAAAATTTCTTTCAGAAAAAAATCTCAAGATCAACTTTTTAACAACTTTTAAATGCAAAATGGGTTTTACTTGTAGTGTATTTTAGTATTTAATGATCCTTTTGAAAAGTAATTCCTAATCCAAAGACCTTTTAATAATAAATCAAAATTAAAGCAATATGTGTGTAATACAAAGTGCTGAAATATGACATCATTCTGGCTAAACAAAGCAATGAGGCACAGTGATGTGTATTGCAAAGAAGATGCAATTTGTTAATATACTGAAAAAAAGTTTATCAAACGTACAATAATATAATGACAGCTAATAAAGTTATTAACAGAGGTAAACTCGTGCTATGAAAGTTATTAATGAAGATCGTTTGTTAATGAATTGTTTTCTTATGTCCATAATTTGTTGTGTAAAGGTATTTTGAATCTTACCTTCTGAATGGAGAATTTGAAGTGCAAATAACACAATCAAAACCCGTACAAAACACAACATAACTTTAAAATCATAATAAAATCCCCCTTAGTTTATCACTTTTTTCAATACACATTGTTTATAATCCAAATCAACATCGCAAAGCAGGTAAAAATAACTTTTAGAACAAAATGTTTAACTCCATCACTGAATACACAAAACTTTTACAACTCGTGTTGTTTTACAATCAAGCACCTTGCAGGTTATGTCACTCCGCGTAATACCGAAAGGTAGATTATCTGAATAAACAACCTCTTTTTTCCATATATCTTCTAGATATTTAATTTATCTAGTGAGAATGTTAACTTCTTATTGTAAATGTTATTTGTGATACAAAAATCCGAGCAACTGCTGATGCTTTTTGTTAATAATGAACTGGACTATTTTTTCGCGGAATGATTTTTGACGATCAAATCAAGGCCTAATGACTTTTGAAGTGCAGTTCGCGCGAGTCAGACAGAGACACCGCTGATCTGATAGGTAAACTGGCACACGACTTGTTAATCGGAATGTGTATATTCACCATGTTCACGTCAACATAAAAAATAAAGTAGTTTGGGTTTAATTTTCTTTTACAACTAGATAGAACAGGGATGTCCAAATCAGTTTTATTTAATCCCTGGATAGAAGGAATAATATTATGGCAATTCTTAAATGTATTTCAAAAATGTTTGTAAGAGTGTTCTAGAAGAAAACTAATGGAGCAACCAGTAAATTAAAAAAAAAGTGGACGGTTTATGGATATTCTTTTTCGACCTGCCTTCTTTTGCAGAAAATTTGGTGCCTGGATTTTTTTGTGCGCTAATTATTGCACGCACTTTTTAATTCATTTTTAGATTTTCCACAAAGTTCACACACCAGATGTCTTGTCTTTTGTTTGTGATTGTTTGCATTTGCTGATCCCGTAAGGGTTTTGAGGTTTTGCAAATAAAGTATTCTTTATAAAGTAAATACATGTAAAAAAAAATGTTTGGTTGGTAAAGCCACATTTATAGTACATGAACATAATTTTCTACACTAGAAATTGTCTCTGTTTTTCATCAGTAGAAGCTCAAGGAGAATTGTTACAACCCGTCCGATTTAACTATGGACTTTCGACTGTAGCATAAAGTGAAATGTGCAAATACAACAATGAAAATTTACGGCGTCATGAGCAAAGCCAATCGTTAACAAAAACCACAAATTGTTACATTTGATGACATAAAACTACATTGATTGAATGAATGGGTCGTGCAAACATAAAACCTGATTGGATATTGATGAATAGTCTGGCTGAAGTTGTTTTTTCCTACTGTGACGATTTGCGGTTTTTGTTACCGATTGGCTCATTCATAACGACGTAAATTTTCATTGTTGTGTTTGCACGCTTCAATCGAAAGTCCATAGTTAAATCGGACGGGTTGTACTACTGTACGTGACTGTTACCTGCATATCGCGTGGTTCGGCAACTGAAAAACTGGGCAAGAACACCCCATCTGCATGTGTTCGGCAAATTTGTCTCCAAGTCGATGATAGGTCTCCCCTACGTTTATAAACTCAGCAGCTGGCATAGATATCATAACGTTTTCTGTCGGTATGCTGGCAAAACCGTTCTTCAACTTTCAATCAAGAATGTGATAGAGGGACCGACTATCTCCTCAGTCCCATGTAACACAACCAAGAGTGCCAAAAATTTTTTAGCGAGGACATCTAGTGGTATTATCGCACGAGCTTTAACCCCAGTACTGATGCTCATTGCTAAACACCTACAATATTTAAATGCCCACATTGCAATGTCCATGGAATGAGTATATGTCCAGGCACATGGACTCACACTAGAATGTTTCAAAAAGGAGGAGAGTGTCTCCTCAGTACAGTCTATAAAAGACAAAAGGACGTTGACTGTTCAAGACCAACGTTGCTGAAAAACTACGCATGCATGAAAATTACTTAAGAGTATTTTTGGCTGCCGCTGCTTTATAATAAGTAGTCTCTAGCTTTTCAGTGGCAAAAGGAAGAAGTTACGTGTAGTACACTGGTTCGGAAGTGGGTATATTCTAATATACATGTCTATAGTAATTCTAAAGATGTGGGAACATCTGAGATATGTTTATTATCTAAAATCATAGACCTGCACATATGGTTGCAACCCTTGACCCTCACACTCCTTAAATTCTAGCAGAAAAAAACTCTTTGTATGTATCTGGACGTGGTGACAGTATTTTCGGGATTTTGTTTCAATGTCTCTAGGTAGTTTCAGTCAGGACCTGACAATCTGTTAATAGCTGACAATTTTTTACTTTCATCCACAAATCTAGAGTAGCGGCTCTCACTATCAATAATTTCATACAGTGGCTCTTATAATACACGCGTGTATCTGGAGCCTGTGGATTCCGAATACACGCGTGTACCTATAGCCTGCTGAAACGTGGCTTTTGGCTATAGGTACACGGAATTATAATATTACTTCAAGTAATATGGAAAAAATAAACTTTTGAAAAAACTTTATTCTCAAAATCATCGTTAGCTGAAACATGGATTTTGTCTATTGCCAATTTGGAACAAAATTCAACTTTTATTTATTCATTCATTTATTTATCTATACTTGAGCAATTTTGACACGGATAGTTGGACCCGAGATTGCAAAATACAATACCAAAACAGGTATACAAGAATGTTAATTCTTACTGAAGAAACTGTCCTTACAACCAACTGCATTTTACCTAATAGCTATTTTCTTTAATGGGTTATTGTTCGAGGTTATGACGGAGAAAAAAGACGTAGCTGTCGTTTGTGAAGCTCTGCTGTTATGGGTAATGCTCCTAAGTAAAAGTAGATAAATTGCCGCATTCGATGTTCTGGTTGGAAGTGATTGAAGCTTTTTTTAATAAGATATCTGTGTAGAATACATCTATAGCTCTGTTATGTCCTTTTGAGTAAGATGGAGAGTGGTCCTCCTAGCTAGGGCATAGACCTGTATATTAAATATAATATATATAATATACAGGTCTATGGCTAGAGATGTTTTTGTTTTTTTTGAGCGGCTCTGATAATACCAATAAGTGTTGTTGATTCTGTGAAGTTCGAGGACTGTTCGGAAAAGTTTCCGGTTATGACTTAAAATTAGTTTTGTGACTTCCGGTTAAAAATCTAGCACGTTGTCAAAATATAAACAAACGACATGGTTAGAAAACTCAAGTTTCACGAGAAGAAACTGCTTAAAAAGGTTGATTTTATATCATGGGAGGTGGACAACAATCTACACGAAGTAAAAGTTATGAAGAAATATCGAATTCAGAATCGAGAAGATTACACTAAGTAAGTCAGTTGTACACCGGGGTACACGTGCACACATTTCACCATTACAATTTACAATTTCTGTTTCTATGACATTGTCTAACATTTCCATGCCCTTTTCCTCTCCTCATGCCTGGCCCATTAGCTCTGAGATGAATTCCCATTTTAAAATTCTGGTTTCCTTGGGGATTTCATGAAATCAGGTCTGGTCTGGTCTTAAGGTCTCTATGAAACTAATAGTCACGTGGTACTGTAGTAAGGTTGTTTACAAAATAAACTGGTACATATCAAATAACGGTACTTTCACTTGGTACTAATAATTTCTGCGCATGTCTGTTATCAATCTACACTATATTGAAGCGATGGGTTTGCTCAATATAGGCTCCTTTTGTCTCTATTATGTCCAAATGTCTCTGTTTCTTTTTGTGTGTGGCGAGTAGACTTTCCACAGATAATAGCCAGTTCCCTGTGATGTCATATATTCTCCTAAGCATTTCTAAACGTTCTTTTTGGTAGAGGTCACAGTGAAGAAGAAAGTGTTCCACAATTTCCTCTTCTGTGCTACAGTTACAGAGGGGGGTGTCACAGATGCCGATGGTGTGTCTGTACTTGTTAAGCCTGGTATATCCCGTTCTCAGTCTGGAGATTGCACTCCCTATTAGTCTTGAGGGTATATCCAGGATTTGGGACTTTCATACAGTGGGTTCGATGTCATGGAGGTGACGTCCCGTTTCAGAGATCTCCCACTGCCTTTGCCATTTTTGTACTACACTTTGATGGGCTGCTAGTTTTACATTATCCAGTGTGACAATGTTGTTAGAAGGGTCTAATTTACTGGCTTCATCTGCAGCTGTTTTTGCTAGCTTGTCTGCTAGTATTTGCATGCCCAGAGGTCCAAACCACTTCAGTATATATCCCCTGTGTTGACAGAGAGACCATATGCTCCTTTATATCTCTTATAACTTCGACATAGTTCTTTGACGACCAGTTTAAAAGCAACAATGCCGACTGTTGTCTGACTATCAGAAAGGATTTTCAACTTGCTGCATGGCATACTCCTGTGATTTGCTAAGCAGTGCTCCAGTACCATTAACACTACCACCAGTTCTCCAAGCAGTATAGATCCCCTATGTGCAACTGGTCTGGTCAAATTGACAGGATCCTGGTTGGCTACGAAAATGGCCGCACCTGCACCACAAGGGCCAGGATTGCCTCGGCATGATCCATCTGTGAATGCAATAATGGTAGGCTCTCCTTGTGAACTTACAATTTCTTCTATGATGTCCTGGCTAAGGGAGCGCTGTTCTTCTGTCCCTGATTTTGAATTTCCCAACCTGCTTCAGTAGAGGGGGGTGCGTTTGATCTGTGATGAGCAACCCGGGAGGAAGGAGTACTCTGGCTCTATCATCTTGATATCAACTTGTGTTGCTTTAAACATATCCATGGACTGGTTTATGGCTTTCCCAAAAGGCGAAAAGAGTCTTTCTAGTCCGGTTTCTCCAGATTGATAGATGTCAAGTTGTTGTTTGATTGGTTCAAGCATTGATTTGGATTGGATCTTTGCAATTTCTCTGATAGCTATTTCTTCTAATCTCAGATCTATTGGTAGGATGTTTGCTTCGACTTCCATGGCTTCTCTGCTAGCCGTAGCTGGGAGGTCAAGGCAAAGGCTAAGTCCTTTTCTTTGGGCCGTTTCTATTTTCTTCAGGGAGTCGGCCGATGTTATTTGCCAGACTGTACACCCATATTCTAAAATTGATCTCACTAGGCTGTTGTAGATCTGAAGTAGTTTGTGTCTTGACATTTTGGATATGCCTTTTACCTCTTATAACTGACAGAGCTGCATGTGCTTTTCTGGATATGTTTTCAACATGTGTTGAGAAGGACATTTTCTCGTCTAATGATACTCCTAGAATTTTTTGTGTTTTGTTCAGCTTGAACTCGTAGCTTCCCACCGCTAAGGTCTTGTCGCAGTCTCCAATTTCTGTACGGGAGAAGATGCAGAACTCTGACTTCGCAATGTTTACATTAATTCGCCATTTCTCCGTCCATCTAAGTATCTCCATTATGTCGTCACCGATGTTCTTTTGTGTGTCTTTGATAGATGGGCCAGTATGCCAGATTGTACCGTCATCCGCGAACTTACATTTTTCCCCTGTGGTTTTCTCCATCAGATCCAAAATAAATATGTTAAACAGAGTAGGGGAAATGACTGATCCTTGTGGGAGTCCAATACTTGAGGAAAATTCGTCTCCTATAAAAGGTCCAACAAAACATCTAGCCTTCCTATTTGAGAGGAAGTCGTTGATCCACTCCCAAGTTCTACCTTTTACTCCAATGTTGTGAAGTTTGACCATTAAGCCCTCTCTCCAGACTGAGTCGTAAGCCTTTTCAAGGTCCACAAACCATGCAATAGTTATATTGCCCATGTTGAAGCCATCTATGATAGATTGGGTGAGTCGAAGAAGTGCATCTGTTGTAGAATGGTTTTTTCTGAATCCTTCCTGTGTGTTGTCTATGATTCTATTTCCTTCGACATGTGCTACCAATCTGTCAAGGACTATTCTTTCCATCAGTTTACAGATGACGCAGGTTAGACTAATAGGTCTATACATGTATGAAGACGCTGAATAAAAATCTTTCTTCCCAGACTTTCTGAGAAACTTGATGTCCGCCATTTTCCAATCTGATGGTATTTTTCCTCTCTCCCAGACATTGTTCATTAAAGTTGTTAATGCTTGCATAAAGTTTTCTCCTGTTGACTTAAAAAACTCTGCATAGTGATTATCAGGGCCATTTTAGGGAATACATGTACATTATTCCCTTGAATTACTAGGGATTACAGGCATGACAGGTAATCCCTGATTTTTTTGAAATTTTTACAAGTTTTTCCCTGAAAGTCAAATTGAATATAAAAAAGATGTTTGTACTGCTATTTTGAATCCCTGGCAAAAATTAGGGATTACACATAACCCCATGCATTTTAGCAATTACACGTAATCCCTGACTTTCTAGGGAATACACGTAATCCCTAATTACACACATTCCCTGTAACATATGTCCAACTTACTCCTGTATACATTTTTGTAGGTGACTAATGATTATTAATTGTGGGTAATAAAACCAGGACCCTTGACCTCCCTGCCTCCCGGAATTTATAGGGAAATTGTCTTATACATGTATCCTCCTCTTTTAATAGGTACAACAGATTGTCAAGACAGATCAGAGAACTGGCAAGAAAGATCAAAGAAATTGATGTGAAAGATCCATTCAGGGTTGAGGCCACTTCACAGTTTCTTGAAAAACTGTAAGTCTTACATACATGTAGAGTCTAGCTAAAAACCTCAAAAAAACCTTGTAGGGACAATATGGTTTTGAACCTCAACAAAAGAACAGATGCCATATAGCAGGTCATTTTCGCTTATTTTCGCTGGTCGACGGTAACCGTGAAAATAAATCCCACGAAAACATCCATCTGATTGAATTCATTTACAAACACATTCACAAACCGCCCAAAATAAAACCAGCAGAAATTTTTCACATACCTTATACCACAAAAACCGCAAAAATTTACCCTTGCGAAAATAACCCGCTATAAGACTTTTATAAACAAAAGTTTAACCATGTCAAACTATTAACCAAACCTCACACTTCATTACAACAATACACATCTTATAAGGAAAACAACAGTATAGGCAGACAGCAACACATTAACCAAAAGTTTCCTGCGTAATTTTGCAACACATTTATGTATTACTTATACTTTATTTAAATCGTAAGTTGAAAAAAGCCTATAATTTTCTTTTTAGTAAATTAGTTAAAAAGGGACAAGTAGAGTTTTAAATCATTTAAAAAAAATTACTAGTTGCTTTTATGTTGATGTAGTGGCTTTTTGAACTATGCCCTATGAACTACGTCCTTATTGAACTTTTGACAAACCATTTCAGACCTTTGCAGTTGCATGGACCCCATATGTAATTTGATAGGCAGATGTTCAAATTGATCAGACTTTAAATGTGTTACTTCTAAAAAATGTCATTTTTAAAAAGAATTTGTTGAATACATCAATAAATTTAAAATTTACACCGATGGTGTAGTGGTTAATGCGTCGGGCTACTAACACCAAGGTTTGTGGTTCGATCCTCGTCCAGGGTGAAAATTTCATTAACCAATTTTCTGACTCTCTCTTGACACCATTTGCGAGGATGGTCTCAAGGAACAATGCTAGTCTTTCGGAAGGGAGGAAAAAAGTTTGTCCCTTGTATGTGGAGAGCAATACCCCATGCACGTTAAAGACCCCTTTGTAGAGATCGATAAGAGTTGGCTCAATGGGGGCCGCTACAAAGGCCACACTCGCAAACTGCTAGCCAGAGAGGGATTTACATAAGCATTAAGCTTGTTTCCCAATCCAGGATAAATAAATATGTTTAAACTAATAAGTATTAACTGAAATAATATTTAAGTTTATAGAAGCATAAACTGAAATTTTCATGGTGGGCATTTTACATTATATGTGTCATGTATTTTTCAATGTGCATCATGAAAAAAATAATTTATGTTTTAATATTAAAAACAGTTAATTCTTTAAAAGAGTAGAACCAGTTATATTATTATAGTTTTGGTATAATTATCATCAATGTAATGGTTATTGGATATTATCATAATAATTTTTAGATGTTGAGATCCAAATCTAAAAATCACCTTATACCACAATGCACCAGAACCACGTTTGTCGTGAGTGTGACATAATATCGTGTGATCCTCTTTAATCATTCTACAGCCAAATATAAT
The DNA here is from genome assembly GCA_963971305.1 of Arcuatula senhousia. Taxonomy (NCBI): domain Eukaryota; kingdom Metazoa; phylum Mollusca; class Bivalvia; order Mytilida; family Mytilidae; genus Arcuatula; species Arcuatula senhousia. Next base: position 49,521,784 of record OZ020311.1, read on the forward strand.
TATGGCTGTTCTCTGTAATAATTAATGACAATCCAATGATAAATTCATGCAATAATCAGGATAGCATTGTATTGTTTAAACTGTCATGTGATTTTCTTTGCTTGTGGTTTTCTTGGTTTTCTGGTGAGAGTTTGATTAACTGAAAAAAATAAGGACAAATAGTCTTTTAGATAAAGTTGATTTGATAAAGATGAAGTCACATGAGAAGAGCAGATAAATGTTTGCTTTTATTGATATTTTTCAGCATGACCAAAGTCAAAAAAAAAAGTTGATAGAATGAGAAAGAAAAGAAAAATATGTAGGTCCTGCAAAAATTTCTTCAGTTAAGCAAAACTTTTAACATTATCAGACCAAATACAGTAAAAATTTCAACTTTCAAGATCACTACAAATTATAGATACCAATCTTCATTTAGTAGAAGAATTAAGTCCTTAGAATTCAAAGTTGAGATAGTTTCAAGTAAAACCTTTCACCATTTAGCTCCTATGATCAAAATTTTGATTTACTGGTACAATATTAACAGTACATATCAAAGTTATTTTTTAAAAAGAAATAGTTAAATGTGTGTTTTTTCCCCTTAAAAAATTGGAGATCTACAGACATGTAGACAGCGTCTTACAGTGCTCAATGATAGATAGGGAGTCAACTAGCATTGTGGTGTTATTTCATTTTCTAGACTCTAGTATAGGAATAAATATATTTCAGTCATTAATCTCTTGAGTATATTGAAAGCATTCTTTTACTTTTGTTATTTTCCTATTGAAGAAAAATGTATTGATTTTGCACACCTGTCATTCAAGAGACAGTAAGATGTCGGGACTAATATCTCATAAGCTGGTCTCTATACCACAGATGATACAGTCGAGATTGACCTTTAACCTCAATCGATTTAGACCTATCAAAAATCTGATGATCAATTCATACAAGGTCTGACCTTTCTATCACTCATTTATTAATCCAATCTTTTATTTCTTGTCTTTTTTTGTCTTTTATCCATTAACAACATTGAAAACTTTTACAACTGAAAAAAGAAGCAATATTTTTTACAGAGACAGCTTCATTTGTCTTTTGGCAGGGAATACATAGTTAATTGTTCCTTGTTGTGAACTGAGTAAATACTCTGATTTGATTGAATTCAATTGTGTAAATTGTCCCAGTGAACAAAAATGGGGAGGGATCTATGGTCAAGTATTTGTGATTTGATTGGTATATTGGTCTTACAGTTACAATTCAGACAACTGAAAACATAAAATAGTAGAAAATGCTCAAATTTTAACTTAATATTTACCACAAACTTACTTTTACAAATTTCTGAGTCAATTAATGGTTGCATGCAATCTAGACTACCATAGATAGAAAAATTTGGTCTTTAGCTTATCAAAAAATATTCTAGTCATTTTTGGGAAATAAGACTGCAAGCTTATCAAAGATTTTTGGGGGACATTTTAAGAGGAGAACATCACAAACCTATTAAAGATGAGTTTGGTCACAATATATGAATAAATATCATTTGTATATTTTTAAGACCTGACCACGTATGTGGATAGGCCATATAGTTTGGTTAAGTTCTTGGTTAAGGTCCATTACTCAGATACTAGATGTTGGGGGTCTATGATATTTCACCACTAGATGTGTTTTGGGTAACATGACACCACCCAATAGAAATTGGGACACTGTGACCTATATTTTATGCATGAACCACTTTGGTTAAGTTCTTGGTTAAGATTCATAACTTGGATACTAGATGTTGGAGGTCAATGATATTTCACCACTAGATGTGTCTTTGGTAAAGTGGCACCACCCAAATTAGGTCACTGTGACCTATATGAATGACTTTGGATAATTTCTTTGTTAAGGTTCATATCTTGAATACTACATGTTGGAGGTATGATATTTCACCACAGATGTGTCTTTGGTAACATGAAATTGGGTCAATGTGACCTATATTTTATGCATAAAAGAGTCAAAACAGCTTTGATTTTTTAAGTTCTTGGTAAAGGTCCATATCCAAGGTAGTACACATTTGGGGTCAGTGATATTTCAAGAACAAGAGCCCGGCCATCCTGTGGCTCATAAACACATTTTCTAGTTTTATGTTACTTAAAAAAAAGATATAAGGCCACGCCGAATTAATTACTTGTTCGTCGGACCGCCCGCATGTGAAATTGTTTCCTTAAGAAAAAAATATATATTTCTTCCGCCCGCATTTACCGGAAACCCGCCCGCGTCCGGAGCCGGAAGTTGTGTTCAAAATTTTTTTTTATCCCCGCGTTTGAAAAATATTTGTCTTTTGCAAAGGTAAACAACCAAAAAATTGCCGATTTTCAACCATGTACTCTTATAAACTTGACTCTGTTTTGTCTAATCGCTTGTGTTAAGTTTAGTGCTCCAATATTGGAGATACATGATTCAGGATAAAAGTAAGACGTTAAACTTAAACGGTTGAAACTACGTTTCATTCCCCTCAAACAAAACACTCTGATGAAAACAATGAAATCTGTTGCCACCAAGTAAAAGTATTGTTACAAAATACGGCAATTGCATGATTGATCTATTTAAATACATTCATGAACGATGTACATACGACCCCTTTTATTGATAGATTCTAGTTCCTTTGGTATTTTTCCTCAGATGACCTCAGTTATACATGTGTAAAAACAACATGGTTCAAATTGAAAACATTAAGGAAAATCCCTAACTTATGTGTATAAGGACAATGATTGGATATCTATGAACATCCAATTCACCATTTACCAAGGATTGTTTTGTAATATTTTATTAATAAATATTTACAAATTGTTATTGTCGTTTTATGTTTTTTTTTTTGTGAATAAAGATACATGTAGGAAGTTGTTTTTCTTTTTAATATTTTATCTTAAAATTATGCCTTGCTAGCAAGATTTTGGGACATAGTCATACTTGTTTGGTGTAATTGGCTGTCTCTTGGTCTGCTTGTGGCTATTGATAGCGGGATTGATAGAAAGCCAAGACAACAACTCTTCAGAGAGAAAAAAAACAACTAAAGACAATTATTTCCTGCTTAAACAATATATTAATCAATTGGAAAAGCCATAAACCAATGAGAACAAGCATTTGTTATATTTTAATTAGAATTTTTTTAATATTTCACTTATTTTCTTCAAAAACAAAAATAATCGCTCGCTCGCCTCACTTTTACATTAAAAACCAGGAAAAAAACTTTTTAAAAATTTAAAAACAAGTCGCTCGCCTAAAAAAAAATCAGTCGCTCCTAAAAATCAGATTTTTAGAAAAAAAATTAATAAAAATAATTTCGCTCGCTCGCTCCTTTTTTTAAAAGTCAAAATCCAAAGAACAAGAAATTAATTCTGTGTGGCCTAAAGACAAAATCAAAAACTAAAATCATGCTGTAAGTCTGTCATACCAAATCTCTTCATTTATTTTCTCATGCAGTATTAAAATGATATTCAATTCTCTGTTTCCTATTCAGTTACCACGATTTTCTCATGACTGGTATCAAGTCCCTCCTGAATATAAAAGCATGTGTTTCACACCTTATAGTGACACTAAGGAATTTCACTGAGCAAAAGACATTATTTCATGTAAATATTGCGTCCTGATTTCCTTTAATTGATTTTTAATCAAGTTCTTTCAATTAAGCTATGACATAGGGGACACATTCTGGCCGCATGTTTTCGACTTTTAATGTGCTAATAAAGTTCAAACATCTTTTTTTCTCAGAAAAAATAAACACATTTCAGATTTCTTTATATTGAGAGCTATGCTGTCATATTTTCTGTAAATGTATCCAATAGTCTTTAAGTTTGAATATTTGATTTAAAATTGTTGAGTTTTTATTATACAGGTACTTTTCAAGACAAATATATTATATAAGGAAAACAGTTACACTAACATGTAAAACAGGTTGTCAAGAAAAAGAAAAAATGGTTATATCTGATTCTTGATCAAGATTTTACCAAGTAAACAACTTTTGTCTTGTGACAATATGAACCTCTATCAAAGATTGATAAGAATAGAAATTAGGGTGAAGCCCCGTTTACAGGATCAAAGTTTTCCATCAAAAACTTTGTCCAAGTTTTCTTTGACAAACTTATTTGACCATGTAAACCTGCATCAAAAACTTTGACAACGAAATTTGAAGGACTTTGATAGAATAGAACCTCATCCTATTTTTCTGAAAACTTTGATGTACTTTGATGGGAATTGACCAATCAGAATATGTTACTGAACTTATCAGAATATTTTGTAAACAAAAGCACCAGGCAAAATGGCATGAAAGAAAGTAACTACAGTAACAAATTTCAATGGTCTAATAATATTATTGATGACTTGATGGATTGAAAGAAAATAAATATTAAACTCTTATTTCTCTATAACTAGTCAATTTCTTTTAGAAATGTTTAATCTTTTGTAACAGTACCAGTATCCATTGGCATTTTCAACTTCTAATTCCTAAATCAAAGTGTTTGAGCAACCAGGCCGTGTTGGTTTGATGCAATATTAAGAAGTAACCGCATATAAAATGATTACCGGTATGCACTCACACATACTACAATATAATCCCCACACTTCAGCCACTATAAATAGCAGAAAACCATTAAAAAAGTTTGATCGTGTAAACAGCTACTTTAACAAAGTTTTCTTTGTCATACTTTTTCATCAAAAACTTGGACAAAGATGTTTGATGAAAAACTTTGATCATGTAAATGGGGCTACATTTATTTATTTTCTATTTTGTCAAGGAATATTCATCCCACCTTGAATGGTTTCTAAGATAATTGAAACATGTCTGTACCGAGTCGGGAACATTGCAATTTTGGATTCTTTCATTTATTACATCCTATTTAATTTCTTTAACTACAGAAAGTATATTAAAATTAATCACCCCAGTTACTCATTGTGGTTTCATTATTATTTGTTGGGTAGCAATTTTCTTGGATGGCCATGACCCACAAAAAGTCATACCCCAAAAAGGAAACATAGCATTGATCTGTATGACATAGACTTCCACCACGAATTTGAAAATGATCATGAAACAGAACCACAAAAATAAATGAATGCACAGTTAATTTGGGTATAATATTGTACTTATTTAAGGATGCTTGCTGGTCATGGTTTGGTATTTCTGTCATATTTTCGGAATCCTCTGGATTTTACCATCAAAATAGGGTAAAAATTTTTGCCCACGAACCCCCTATGTTCTTGTTATTAATGTCTTTAATATGTCATAAAGAGGTAATAGACAAAGTTTTACCAAATCCTATTTATTCTGTCATTGGTTTTAACAGCGAAATAGTGCTTATGCTAAACCTATGAAAAATTCAGAGAAAACCTTTTCCTGCCAAAACTTGAACGTCAATTATCTTGAAAACGAGGTCACGAACCTTTCAGAATTTTTTGCTTATTTGATACCTTTTACTAATATCTTTTAATTCAAGGCATAACATTTGAAACCTATTTATTTTTAATAATAGTAGCGAACATCCTTAAGCTGATATAACACAATATGGACTGTTGTTATTTTGTTTGTCTGAATATAAAATAACCAACATGCAACCCTGTTTGTTAGCCGTGACAGTCTAGCCAGATTGCAGGATGATTTTAGATGTTTGTGCAGCATGCATTCTTTAATTTCTCTTATTTGTATTCTCTAACCTTTAACCTCAGATGGTGATTTAGATGAATTTCAATGAATTACCCTTTTGACCTTCAAAATCAACTGTCATGACCTTGAATAAATTAATTTATCAGTAGAAACACCAGTAAATTAATCCATCTGAAATCTTTTTGATCTAAATGGTTTATGTTTTATTGGTGGGTTGACCTTAACTCTATGGATAATCTTAATACCACCAATGGTTTATGACTTTTCAGAGCAAAAAGTCTAGGGCATTAGTGAGTTTTAAATGGTAGGCCCACCAAGAGAATTTGAAAGGTCTTCAATAAGCATTTTTTAGCTCACCTGGCCAAAGGCCATGTGAGCTTATGCCATCACTATGTGTCCATCGTCTGTCGTCTGTCATCGTCCGTCGTCTGTCTTCGTCCATTAACAATTTCAAAAATCTTCTCCTCTGAAACCACTGAATGGTTTTAACTGAATTTTAACTCAAACTTTGAAGGAATGGTATATGACATGTTGGCAACAAACGATCCTCTTTTTGAAATGATTCGATAAAAAACATGGCTGCTGATACTAAAAATAGAACATAGGGTAAAACCACTTAAAATTGCTTATAACTCAGCAACTATAACAGATAGAAAAAATCCGAAGGATCCTAGGTTCTTCAGAATCAAAAGCTCTTCAAAAGTCTCCATTGGGTTGAAGTTGTCAGATGAACCATTATAGGGGTTTTAGCCCTTTAAAGGTAAAAAATAGCCTTTTTTCATGTTTTTGCCCTATAGAATGAAAACTATTGCAGATAGGGTTGAAGTTGTCAGATGACCCCTTTTAGGGGTTGCAGCCCCTTAAAGGGGAAAAATAGTATTTTTTGCCTATAAAATGAAAACTATTGCAGATAAAGAAAAGCTGTTGCTTGCTGTAATGTTCAGCTCATTTAGCTCTACAAAAGTCTTCATAGGGTCGAATTTGTCAGATGACCCCTAATAGGGGTTGCAGCCCCTAAATAAACATGTTTTCATGTTTTTGGCTTATATAATGAAAACTATAGCAGATAAAGAATTACTGTGGTTGCTTGCTTAAATGTTCAGTACATTAAGCTCTTAATGAAAGTCTCTATAGAGTCAAAGTGTTCAGACAGCCCTTAAGTGGTTGCTTGCTTAAATGTTCATCTTTTCAGCTCTACAAAGTTCTTCATAGGGTTGACATTAAGACCAGTTGAGCGATTCAGGCTCCTGGGAGCCTCTTGTTTTATTCTGCCAGGACCTAAGGGCATTTGTTTATAAAGGTCCTGCATCACAAAGTCAGGGTTCCTTACCTTGGACCTGAGTGCTTATTTGGACCCTTAATAAGTCAGTGAATTAATAAAGAGAAAAATACAAACCTTTTTGAAGCATTTAGAGGTAAAAGATCAGAAATATATAAATCATATGATTTAGTAACTTGTTTGAAAAGTGCTAATGTCATGCATTGTGTTTTATATCACTCACCAAGAAAATATTTTAAAAGACAGAATAGGAAACCTTTAAATTAAAGTTTTATCAAATGTTTATTTTGATTTAATTATGTTTTTCAGACCTGACATTTGTACCTTTTCTTCCTTTGTTTTAGAAGATCATGTTGACTTAGACCTGACTTTGAGACATTTATTTTGTGATTGCATTGTAATCTACTAAGGACTTTGTGTGAGAAAATGTCTCTTTTTAATGTTTTATTTTTACAAATTTAATTAAACATTTTTGAAGTAGAAATTCAAAATGTAAAGTTTGGTCAAGGCTAAGATTATAGATTTACTGAGAATCTTTCAATAAAAAAAAGATATGTGATAGTCCAAAGAACGAAGTTATGATGTTTTCATACACCGAGAGCTAACATCGACTTCAATGGTTAATCATTGGATAAAGTGTAATTTACTATTATTGCATGCTGGACCTTAAACCAATCATTAAGGCCATGGATCACCCGTAACTTGATTTTAGGGTGAAATAATGACATCCTGTAATGTTAAATCACGCTCATTAGATTTAAAGATCTGCCACACACCAACTGTAGGGTCCCAGCTCTTGACCAGCGCCGGGGTCAATATGTTAGGAAGTCATGTCCCCTTTAATGACCTCATTCACACTTGTCTTTGATCTTAACAAGAATTATGGCACCTTTTATGCAAGTTATCAATTAGATTTTGTCCTGGTTGATGAAATGTCCAGTGTTTGATTGGACAGGCTGCCTGTATTGTCAGGTTGGATAATACATCTCTGAGATATTGGTCACCTCTTAATAACTAGGGTACAGTGGGATAATGGTGATTTATTAGAAGATTACATATCAGGAATGTGCTGTATTAACATTAAATAAGAATGCATGATTAAAGCATGTGCATTTATATGTTCAATAAAACAGCAGTGCAAAGAAAGTTGATGATGCATTGTTTAATGATCCAATTTGTTTCATAGGAAATGGTATTTTTATTTTTTTTATGTTCTCATTTTAGAACAAAGGTCATTATTACCACATTTTTAAATTGCTTTAGATTTTTCAAAATTAATTTTTTTTTTAATAGTGCACAATAAAACAATTGCTGATTCATATTTAATTTTTTTCTGTATGTTGATATATAGATATTGAACTTTTGTCTAAAATGATACTGGATTTTAGTCAATATATTTTTAGATGCTTGTACTAAATACAAAATTTTCAGAAAAAAAATCAAACACTATATACTGTATAAAGTACATCCTTTCATCTTTAGACAATAAAATTCTGTGACATGTGCAAACATCAGCCATGGAAAGGTCATGTGCACTGAAATATTATACCAGATCTTTTATTCTCCAAAGGAAGTTCACCTTTTGCCCCATTGCAAATGAAATTAAAATTCAAGATTTTATTATATGAGTAAATTTGTTCTTAATTAACTTTTTTCATATCTTTTTACTTTTAATTCTGTAGTAATGGTATGCATACAAGGGCCGTCAAGCCTTACAATATCTTTATGTATTTATCTTTTTAAAGTCAACATGAAAAATGAAAGAAAAATGATTAATATACCATTTATTTCAATATGAAATGGAATTCATGTCACTAAAGCTATATGTCATTAAAATGTATATAAGAAGCCTTTTTATACCTAAAATTGACGCAAGCCACCTGCATAAGTAAGTAAAATGATAAAAGGACGCGTGGCAAGAATAAATGTTGTCAAGTTAGAAGTATGCTCCGCTGGGTTCTAAATGGGTTTTTACATACCATTACATATAAGGCTGTATGCATCAGAATTTTAATAACATTTTAATTTTAATAAATTTGACTCTCAGGTTTAAAATTTATTGCCTTTTGAAGTCTACTTTTGTAAACTCTCAAATTTTTTTATTCAAATTGATAAAATGTTCTTTGCAGGTTCTCATTTTGACAAATACTTAACTATTAAGATTTATATCTCCTGTAGCATTCCTTTACAAGTATCTAAAGTACAACATTTTTGTTAAAGTCTGTTTAAATTTTCACTATTGTGTAATGGAGTGCAATTTTCCCCTTTGCATTATGATTATAGTGTCTCTATGCCCCATGTCAATTATAGTGTTTCATTGGTCCATTTAATGTTATGAGATGGGACATTATGTAATAAGCAAATAAATTAAAACCATATAAATAGTTCATAAATATATTGTCATTCTCAAGTTAATTTCTAGTAATATTGAAATCTATTTGAGATTTTCTAATTTTGAAGCTGTGCATTGTAATTCATCTGCCTTACATTAAAACATTATTATTGCATTAAAAATAAATGAAAATCTATCAGTTGTGTAAAAATTTGTTTCAATTTTATTTTTTTGTCTTCTCCTTCAAACAAAAAATATGATATATATAAATATGGTAATGTCATTATGTGTAAATTATGTAAATATTTTAGCAAATTTATAATTTGAATGCAGGTGTTCTGACATCAATGGTTATGTATACAGATCTTAATATAGGTCAGAAATCTAATATAATATTGTGTTTGTCACAGTATAATACATAATGTTGAACATTTATTAATCTTTTATTCAAAAAGAAACTGTCTGAAAAAGATCCGATTTGAATAGAAAATGATTTAATAAAAACTGCAGTGGTATTGAAGAAATTTAAGTTCTGATATGAATAATGATAGATTTTAATAATTCCCCAACTTTGAAGAACAAAGGGTTTACTGTTTACCCTTGTCTGTCTGTCTGTGACAAAGATTTCTGTCATACTTTAGGCGCAGATTCAGAATGGGATGCACCTGGAGCGCACCCCCTCTAAAATTGGAGAAAATATTTTGGGGTAAAAACAGTGCCATTTTCTTGAAGTATAATTACAGTGGAATTTTTGTTTAACCTTTCAACTGTGTGCCTCCCTAACATCAATTTATCTTGGATCACCACCTACATGATGTAGATGTCTGACATTTTGCTTGGTATTTCATGTCTGAAGCTTATTCACTTCAGAGTTTTCCAAATATTTATGTTTTTATTCAAGTTATGCAAGATGTTTTTATACAACCGCAAAAAAATTGCGGACGTATAATGGTATGATGCTGTCGTCATCGTCGTTGTTGTTGTCCGCGGCCTCTGTTAACTTTAGTGTTACCACAATAACTTTAGTTCAAGTTATCTGATTGCTATGAAATTTGACAATGATGTTCCTTATAACCATAAAAGGATGAATGGGATTGATTTTGGGGGTCTCCCCATTTTTCGTTTCAAAATTAGGGGCCAAAAAGGGGCCAAAAATGCTACTTTTATGTTTGTTGGCACAATAACTTTAGTTCTAGTTATCCCATTGCTTTGTTATTTGGCAATAATGTTCCTTACCATGAAATGATGAATGGGATTGATTTTTGGGGTCCCAACTTTTTTCGTTTCAAAATAAGGGGCCCAAAGGGGAAAAAATATCAAATATTGTATTTGTTTTCACTATAACTTTAATACTAATTGACCTATTGCTGTGAAATTTGTCAAGAATGTTTCTTACAATAAAAGATTAAACCTGAACGAATTTTCGCACCCCCCTTTTTCCCTGTTATGTAATTTGGGGTCAAAGGGGCCAAAATCGAAACTTTTTTATTTGTGGTCCAATTTTGGAAAATTTTTTTGCATGTTTGTTCTTGTCAATAGCGGATCCAAAATTAAGAATTAATTTTTGCGACCCCCACTTTTTCCCACTATTACGTAATAAGGGGCCAAAATCAAAACTTTTTTGTTTGTAACGATTTTGAACATTTGTTTTGCATGTTTGTTCTTGTCAAATAGCAGATACAAAATTGAGATATAATTTTTGCGACCCCCCTTTTTTCCACTATTACATAATTAGGGGCCAAAAGGGGCCAAAATCGATACTTTTTTATTTGTGGTCCGATTTTGAAAATTCATTTTGCATGTTTTTTTCTTGTCAAATAGCTGATATAAAATTGAGAATTATTTTTGTGACCCCTTTTTTCTCACCTACTATGTAATAACGGGCCAAAATTTAAACTTTTTAACTCATTCAAACCTCATTAAAAAATTCCGGTAATCAAAACTCATCAATCCACAATAGGCTTTTAAAATGTGAGTGGAAAGTCCACCAAAAGCTGCATGTGTCAAAAACCTTTGTCAGTCCACCATTGGCTGCATGTGTCCAGAACAATTGACTATCCATATTGGGCCTAAAACGTACAGGGTTCAACATGTTGCGGTCGTATCATGCTGCGCTCGGCGAAGCTTTTTATTTAATATTGGGAATATCACTGGTACTTGTTATACTTGTTAAAAATGTCACTTTTCAAACCCAAAACTATATATGATATTGTTAAAAAAAAATGACCTAGCAAAAAATAAATAAAACCCTATAAAATATTATACAATACTCAGCCTGGAATAATGGTTATATTCTGATACATAGGCCCTTCAATGTCTGTCCATGCTCCCATCACTGTTCTGGAAGTAACCATTACCCATTTCCTGAACTAAATCACAGCATGGATGCTCAATGATTGAGGTAAAGGATTCATTCAAATGTTTTATTTTGTATTTCATTAGTCAATTATAATGTGACTTAAAATCAGCCTTTGCAAAATTTTGTTCCCTGTCTCAATGAAGAGCAGGGGCTTAAATGCCACATGTCTGTATGTCTGCATGTCTCTTTGTGTTTATCACATTATTGCAAGCACTCATATGGCTTCAACAATATTTAGAACATACCTTTCTTGAGTTCTAGTCAATGACATTTGTTTGGAGTTACATTTATTCCCTTCTATCATAACAGTATAAATTTCCATGCAAGGAATATAAAAGGAATGTGCCAGGTGCGCCCCCGCTCGAATCCACGCCTGCTGTTTTGGTTTGTATATTTTATGCAGTGAAAAATCTGGGCTATTCAATGATGAATGGCGGGTAGTGGGCGCAAACAGGGAAACATTTAGTAACAGTTTTCTCAACAACTCCTTTAAACAAAATATTTTTGACAATTTTTATGCCCACGCGACGACATGTCGGGGGCATTAAGTTTTACTCATGTATGTCCGTCCAAGATAATGATTTGAAACTTGGTAATATTGTTCAGTATGACCAACTGAACTTCTTAAGCGATTTTCAGACATGTCAGACATCTACTTCCTGTTTGTGACTTAGGCTGATATGAAAATATGTGAACATGGTATGAAAATTTCCGTCAACCTTTTCTCCGGAACTGTACACCAGAATGATTTGAAACTTGTATGACCAACTGTACGTCCTTAGTGATTTTCAGACCTGTTGGACATCTACTTCCTGTTTGGGACTTAGGCCGATGTGAAAATATGTGAACCTGATATGAAAATTTCCATCAAGCTTTCTAAGAAACCTTCCAAGATAATGATTTGAAACTTGATATGATTGTTCAGTATGACCAACTGTACGTTCTAAGCGATTTTCAGGCCTGTCAGACATCTACTTCCTGTTTGGGACTTAGGCTGATGTGAAAATATGTGAACATGATATGCTAATTTCCGTCAAGATTTTCTGAGGAACTGTACACCAGAATGATTTGAAACTTGGTGGGATGGTTCAGTATGACAAATGATACGTCGTAAACGATTTTGAGACCTGTCAGACATCTACCTCCTGTATTGGGCTTAGTCCAATGTGAAAATAGGTGAACATGACAATGAAAATTTCCGTCAAGATTTTCTCAGGAACCATACATGAGAATGATTTGAAACTTGGTTGGATGGTTCAGTATGACAAATAATACGTCCTAAGAAATTTTGAGACCTGTCAGACATCTACTTCCTGTTTAGGGCCTAGCGGGGGCCTTTGTGTCCTATGGACACATTCCTTCTTTATTTTTATTTTGCATATCAGGGGGCAATGTTCTGTGATCATTCAAGAAAACTGTCTTACATAAGTCAATAACCTACTGCATGATACATTGTCTTGTGATACAGCATGACAAGATTTAGTCGTCACAAATATTGGAAGCAACTGGTATGTCTTCATGTAGATATAATGGTCACAAATATTGGAAGTAACTGGTATGTCACATGTAGATATAATCGTCACAAATGTTGGAAGCTTACTATAATGTTTACATGTAAAGTGTGGGAAAACTTTAGAATGATTGTTACATGATGGTGTATGATGATTACTTTGGACATGTTATAACATACTCTGTAGTAAGAGATGGTTGGTCTGGTGCCAGTGTTACAAATAGATGCTGATCTAATTCAACAGGGAAGACGTCCAAAAATAATCTTCAAATCGGTGGTTGTGGTTAAAAGAAACTCAGGAATTGGAACATGGTGATGTAACACATGATTTATGTGTTGTATAAAGTTGTTTGTTTGCAAGTTTTATAAATGTTTAGAAATTTGAAGTCTTGTTTGGGGAATAATTAGAAACTTAGCATTTATCTCATTTTTTTATGGTCAGGTGATAATGTTGATGAAACAATGTTTGCCATTTGAGAGATTGTTTTCATTATTTTATACTGAACACATGTTAATTTCAGAAAGTTTTTTTTTCGAACATGCTTTGATGTAATATGACTCTTTCTCTGATTTTAACAAGATGGCCAGTTTACAACAGAAAAAGAAGTTTGGAGTTAATTATCATCAATTATAGTGCAGTATCAAATGTTCCATAGAAATAAACTTCATAATCACTTTATCATGTTCATACTTTTTTAAAAGTTTGTTGACTTTGTGAGTTTTTGCTTGTGGTTTTGTTCTCTATAAGTTTTTAACAGAATACATTTGTTTGTTTAGTTCTCATTGTTTACATTGAGACTTTCTTTTGTATCACCTGCCCCTAGCTTCTGTCCAAGAAAAAAACTGAAGTTAATTATATGATAAAAAGCAGATGTAAACTTTTTGGCAAACAGTAACAATTTAAGTTTAATGTCCCTCTATTAGCCATATATTGTACTTGACACTAATAAAGTGTCTGCCAGGAATAAGCCATATCATCTTCACAGCAAGGAAAACAAAGCTCCACCAGTGAAGAGGCCTCACTCTGTCCGCTACAATGTTTTTTTACTCTGATGATAATCCCAGATAAGATGCTAGACATATGGTTTAAATAATGTCCTACCAAGAGTTTACTCTGACACTTATCTTTATACAGATGTTTGTTAAAAAAAGGGTAGATAATTTTTTTGATGAAATTCCTATGCTTGATAAATAGAACAGGCATACTAACTGTCACTTGCTTAATTAACATGACACCCTGGTCTTTTTTGTTCCCTACCTGTGAAAGTATAGGGCATATAATGATCGGATATGTTTGTCTGTCTGTCCATCCCAAATTCCAGGTTTACATTTAGGTATTAGCTGAAAAAGACATTTTGCAAGGTTGGGCATCTAATGTCTTGTTTTTCAAACTTGCAAATGTCATCATTACAGAAGTCTTACTCTTAAAACTCAATGTCCATTGTCAACTTCCAAAACAAAAAGTACTTTTTTCTGCTTCTGCTGTCAGTTATTGGCCAGATGAATCCATGCAACATGATGTTACCCTGTGGCGGAAAACGGGAGGGCACGCAATTAAGAAAAAAACTTATGGGACCTCTGGTTTCATTCAGTTCCTAACGTAATTTTTCTGTCAAACGGAGAGCGTGCGCCCAGCTCTGCCTTTGTTCACTACCTGTTTTGTCTTAAGGTAGCCACTAATGTAATAAACAGTATAAGTTGGGTTTTCTTGGGACTGCCAGGTACGGTACGGATAGAAATGTTTTCTGTCATTAAAAAAAATGTTAAAAAAACATGTTTTATAAATTATTGCCTCCTAGGGCACTTAAGTTTACTGGATTTGATTCAAAGAGATATAATTTGTCATTCAGACACAATTATTGCCTATTTAGAGACATATTAAGGAGGAATACATTTAAAATTGACAATTGGTTCAACATATTCAAATTCCAAGTTTGATTAAGTCATGTTAAGATTTTTGAGATTTCTCATGCTTTTTAACTTCATAATTTGCATTGAATGGATCTAATTGTATATATGGTTAAACTGTTTTCAAATTTATAGTTTTTAAAGTAGCTCTATGTAGGTTTATACAACTATTTTATTATCATGGTGTTGACAAGATGTATGGATGTTTTGTATTGAATTATTTCAATGAAGTGTTTTGAGTATAGGTTTATTTTATACAGGGTACTGATCGCAGTTCCATCTGACACCCATTGTTTCTCAGCATGTGTTAAGTCATGCAGTTTAATCTCAGTGGTGACATCTTAAAATGTAAGAATCCAAAGGTCTTAAAGAGATTTAAATTTTAAACCATTTAGACTGCTAGTAAGTTGTAACTATTTTTATTCTGGAATGAAGACAACGATTTTATTTCTATTAATAAGGAGACAATGAAAATTGATTTATCTTAGACTCTAAAACTATAATTTATTACGATAAGGTAAAATGATAAGAAAGAAAAACAGTGAATTTTATGGGTCTCTTTTTTTTCCTTTAAGATTCCTATATGAAGTATCTTTGTCATTATTCAGGGACAAATCTTTGAGCTTTTGACACCAAGATTTGTGGTTCGATCCTTGACTCACAGGGGTGAAAATATCATGGACTCATTTTCCAACTCTCTCCTGACACCAGTTGGGAGGAACAATGCTAGTCCTTCGGAAGGGATGAAAAAAGGTTGTCCTGTGTATGGGAAGAGCAATATCCTGTGCATGTTAAAGACCCCTTTGTAGAGTTCAATAAGAATAGGCTCAATTGGGGCCGTTTAACAAAGGCCACACTCGTAAACTGCAAAGAGATTTATAGAAGCAATTAGCTTGTTTCCCAATCCAGTATAAATATATATGTTCAAACTATTTGCTGAATATAAAAAAAACCAATTACCTCTCATTAGCACAATTCTATAAACTTGTAAAAAAAACACATAAATTTTGTTGTTGTTTGATATTAATCAAATCAATGGCTTATTTTAATATAACTTTGCAAGTACTTAAATACTGCACACATGACAAAAGAAGATTCTTGTTTCTGATGCCAAGCATAGTTACATATTTACTACTTAAATTCTGTTAAAAATGTTATTACACAATGTTTTTGATGGCAATTAGACTTTATTTAATGGCATAAAGAAGAAATTCCCCCAGCATGACTCAACCAGCATCAGGGTCTCATCAGTTATCACAGATGCACCACTGTCAAGGTCAAAATTTAGGTCTTTGTTAAAAAAAGATCAGATTTTAAACAGCAATAAGCTAAGACAAACTTCAGGATTTTAAATAATTTGTTGCAATTATTCAAGTTTACTTCTACATTGTATCATCATTGCTTGCAGTTTGTAACTTACCATCATTTCTGATATAAGAGGTTGCCTCTGTCTTTTGACATTAAGACTTTGAAGGTCACATCTGTCTTTGACATTTTGACATTCAGACTTTGAAGGTCACCCCTGACATTTGATATTCAGACTTTGAAGGTCACTTCTGTCTTTGACATTCAGACTTTGAAGGTCATCCATGCTATTCAGACTTTGAAGGTCACTTCTGTCTTTGACATTCAGGCTTTAAAGGTCATCCATGCTTTTAACATTCAGACTTTGATGGTCATCCAAGGATTTGACATTCAGATTTTGAAGGTCACCGCTGACTTTTGATATTCAGACTTAGATGGTTGTCTGCCTCTTCCTTTTTACATTCAGACTTTGAAGGTCACTTCTGTCTTTGAATTCAGACTTTGAAGGTCACTTCTGTCTTTGACATTCAGACTTTGAAGGTCATCCATATTTTTGACATTCAGACTTTGAAGGTCACCCCTAACTTTTGATATTCAGACTAAGATGGTTGTCTGCCTTTCACTTTTGACATGCATCCATGTTTTTTGACATTCAGGTTTTGAAATTAACCCCTGACCTCTGGCACTCAGACTAACACAATTAACATAGGCTATTGACATTTAGACTAAGATGGTTGTCTGCCTCTGACTTTTGACATTCAGACATGTTTTTTGACATTCAGGTTTTGAAATTAACACCTGACCTCTGGCACTCAGACTAACACAATTAATATAGGCTATTGACATTCAGACTTTGAAAGTCATCCACGTTTTCAACATTCAGACTTTTTAAGGTCACATCTGTCTTTGACCATGTTGACATTCAGACTTTGAAGGTCACCATTGTCTTTCCACATTCATACTTTGAAGCTTGTCAATGTCTTTTGACCATCATAGTTCTTAGTCATTTAGAATATCTCAAGATCACAATGTTTAGGATGTAAGGAAATAAATGTTACTTTGACTGATCTAAATTTGCCACCTGCATTTCCCCATCAGTTACCTCATTCTGTTTTGGGTGTTAATAAAACAACAATTACAATAACAGATTAATAAATTTTGGTAATATGTTACATAACGACTGAGTTAATTACCTCCCCCTGACTGTTATATCTAAATTAAGTGTTTGTTTTGATGAGTAAACCTTAATTTATTTTACCTCTATTCATCATGTAAGAATCTCCTACTGAATCTATGCCAAAACTCATTGTTCATGTTAATCATTAAAGCATATTGCTGAAGGTTTTATCAATAATGGAGTGCATCATGTCATTAATTGTTCATTTATATGATTGTTATGCATCTGCTATTTTCTATTTACATTCAGGGAGGAGGCTTGGGTGGCTGAGTTTTCTAAGACGCTGGTTTAAATATCACACTCTCAATCTTTAGTCAGCTTCTAATACAGTGTTTATAGTCATGACTATAGCATAGAACCCTCTTTTGCGACTTTTAAACATGACTGGCTATGTGGCATGGGTCCTCTAGTCCATGACACACCACTGCAAGAGTATAAAAGCTGCTCCAGTTACAGTTGAACAGGAGTTGTCTCCCATCACGTGGAGGTTCTGGTCATAATTATTAGATTATATAGATGAGAGTTTGGAGTCCCATTTTATACTTACACACCTGTATCATCACTATGTAATAGAGTTGGTGGGTTATCATCTCAAGGAGGATGGTTCGTTCTAGATCTCTGATTTCTTTAGCCAAAAAACTGATCACCCTATGTGCAGTGAGAAAGACATTAAACCCTTAAATTCTCTCATTCATAATGCTACACAATTTCATATATTTAGTCCTGGCATCATGCCTGTGAAGAAGCCATGTAGACTTTCATAGCATAGAGTTTAGAAAATATTCATATTTGTCTAAACTTATCATTCTCTTTTTTTTTTACAGACAGTGTATGGGACTTGTTCCAACCAAGAAAAGCTTATCCCTTGTTGACAGTGTTAATGCTACTTCATTTTGTCGGTGAGTAGACAAAAAAGGTCTAAGGGACATAACTCTAGTTCTTCCAAGGTCTCAAATAACCCTTTTGACGTTCACATTCATTTTCAGCTTAAAATCTTCATTTTCTAAATTTTTGCTTGAACAAATACGGGTAAGATGGTACACATGTTATATATCATTGCGAAGCTAATAAAGTTTGCTGTCTAATGCTGGTATAAAACCTTCACCATCAAGGATTACTTTTTTCGCAAACTTGGATTGTTTACAAAATGCTCAAAATACCCTTTTTACCATGCTTTCCGGTCTTCCACATGGAGCCTTTTCACACAGCAATGTAAACAAAATTCATACACTTGTCAAAAATGAATCAAGGATATTTAAAATGAGTAAATCTTTAGGTTTCATTTGATTGTACACATGATTTCATTATTAATCCAATAAAACTTTGACAATTACAAACAATAACACTGCACTTTTTATTTTTAATGGACTATTTAAGGGAGGGACCAATTGACCCGGAAGGGGTTAATGAGACCTTAAAATAACACAATGCACCAGATAATCATATTTGAATATGAAAATAAAAAGAGGAGGATATTTTGAATTTATTAAGCCCTCATACAAGCCTAGGAGTTGTGCGGTTTTGATTTTATGGGCATTTGAAATAGGGGTGTACCATGAGAAAACCTTAAAAAGTTGACATCGCATAAAATTTTCTATGTTAAATGGCTTAGACTTTACTCTATTCACTTTCTCACAATTATAACATTTTTTTATAGGTAGAGTAACATTGCAGTGACTTTATTTAAATGGTCTAAGGGCAGACAACTCTATGAAAAAATAAAAACAGGCATCAGCATATAAAATAATCAACATTTTGTCGTGTCGCGAGCAAGAAAATCTCTTAATTTTCAATCGTTCGAGCCTAAATTTCTGTTTAAAAGTGAGGTTTGGAAAAAAATATGCATCAAACAATATTTCTTTTCCTGTATGAGGGTAAATACAGAGACAAAAAGCAAAAAATACAATGGTTGCTAAGGGGGTACCATTGTGAAACTACCAGGATAGCCTACAGAAGACACAAATAAGCTGTATTCTTAAGGTCTCAAATAACCCTTTTGACGTTCACATTCATTTTCAGCTTAAAATCTTCATTTTCTAAATTTTTGCTTGAACAAATACGGGTAAGATGGTACACATGTTATATATCATTGCGAAGCTAATAAAGTTTGCTGTCTAATGCTGGTATAAAACCTTCACCATCAAGGATTACTTTTTTCGCAAACTTGGATTGTTTACAAAATGCTCAAAATACCCTTTTTACCATGCTTTCCGGTCTTCCACATGGAGCCTTTTCACACAGCAATGTAAACAAAATTCATACACTTGTCAAAAATGAATCAAGGATATTTAAAATGAGTAAATCTTTAGGTTTCATTTGATTGTACACATGATTTCATTATTAATCCAATAAAACTTTGACAATTACAAACAATAACACTGCACTTTTTATTTTTAATGGACTATTTAAGGGAGGGACCAATTGACCCGGAAGGGGTTAATGAGACCTTAAAATAACACAATGCACCAGATAATCATATTTGAATATGAAAATAAAAAGAGGAGGATATTTTGAATTTATTAAGCCCTCATACAAGCCTAGGAGTTGTGCGGTTTTGATTTTATGGGCATTTGAAATAGGGGTGTACCATGAGAAAACCTTAAAAAGTTGACATCGCATAAAATTTTCTATGTTAAATGGCTTAGACTTTACTCTATTCACTTTCTCACAATTATAACATTTTTTTATAGGTAGAGTAACATTGCAGTGACTTTATTTAAATGGTCTAAGGGCAGACAACTCTATGAAAAAATAAAAACAGGCATCAGCATATAAAATAATCAACATTTTGTCGTGTCGCGAGCAAGAAAATCTCTTAATTTTCAATCGTTCGAGCCTAAATTTCTGTTTAAAAGTGAGGTTTGGAAAAAAATATGCATCAAACAATATTTCTTTTCCTGTATGAGGGTAAATACAGAGACAAAAAGCAAAAAATACAATGGTTGCTAAGGGGGTACCATTGTGAAACTACCAGGATAGCCTACAGAAGACACAAATAAGCTGTATTCTTAAGGTCTCAAATAACCCTTTTGACGTTCACATTCATTTTCAGCTTAAAATCTTCATTTTCTAAATTTTTGCTTGAACAAATACGGGTAAGATGGTACACATGTTATATATCATTGCGAAGCTAATAAAGTTTGCTGTCTAATGCTGGTATAAAACCTTCACCATCAAGGATTACTTTTTTCGCAAACTTGGATTGTTTACAAAATGCTCAAAATACCCTTTTTACCATGCTTTCCGGTCTTCCACATGGAGCCTTTTCACACAGCAATGTAAACAAAATTCATACACTTGTCAAAAATGAATCAAGGATATTTAAAATGAGTAAATCTTTAGGTTTCATTTGATTGTACACATGATTTCATTATTAATCCAATAAAACTTTGACAATTACAAACAATAACACTGCACTTTTTATTTTTAATGGACTATTTAAGGGAGGGACCAATTGACCCGGAAGGGGTTAATGAGACCCAAGATAAATATTTTTTGTTAAAAAAGTAAAGATATCTATTGTGTTCAAATAAGGTAATTAAAAAAAATGAATTTCAGTTACTTCAGGTACTTTTCATTGTTATGTTAGTTGTTCAATATCCAAGATAATTTTTTAAAATTTTTAAAGTATTTTAGATTATTTTTATTTAGGATTTATTTTAAGTCATATGCATCATAAATTATACTCCTATATGAATAAAGCAGGGAGGGGAGTATAATGTTTTACCTGTGGTCTTAGTTCTGTCACACTTTTATTATGCAAAAGGGTGTGGCTAAAACAGGTTACCATAAGGCATGTTGGACATTGGATCAGATTTTCATTTTCATCTTTAAAATGCAAATTAATTGCAAGGTGATGACCACCAACCATTGGTCACATAAAGGCTGCTGGCTGTATGCCATTATGAATTCAAAATGTGCTCCCAGTGATTAATGGAGATTGTGTTCCTTATTTTGTGTCTTATTGTTACTTTCAGGAGACGATTACCTGTTGTCATGGTGAGGAATCACATGTCAGAAAATCTTAAAGCAGCCACCACCTTTATAGAACAAGGACGTATCCTTTTATTACAAAGGTCTAAGTACTGACTTCTTTAGAGCAGGTAACACTGTGGGCACATAGAGAGTCTTAATAGTCGCTGCCAAGGGCATTTCCCTATAGTAACAATTATAAAGACCTATCAGTCCTTTTATCACATAGTTTTCTATAACCAGAAAGTTGACATTTAGTTATTTGGTCAGTCTGTGCATGTGGTCTATCTATCCAACCACAGGGACTTGCTCCCCTCAATCAATATTTTGTTAGAGTCAATGTGCGGTACGAAAAAAACACAAGGCAGATACTACTTTCACCACCACCCTTTTCTTTAATTCCATTTTCTTTTTATATATCATTGATCTCGTACCTTTTCTTATATAATTCGTTTCACAGATGATTTTCCTTTCCAAAACACCTAAATATATCTTCATTCATAATCATTGCATTTTGGTCTCAAAATCGAGCTTTGTTCGGGTAATTTTGTAAAATTTGGTAATCCCTTGGACATGAAAAGCATTATGACAAGGAAAAGTCTCGAAACTTGAGAGAAATCGGAATGAATTTTAATGACGTTTTTACTTTCGTTTTACGTTACATTTATCGGTAAAGTCCCGAGAATGTCTACAAATTTACTTTCTTTTTCATGTCCAAGCGGTTGCCAAATTTTACAAAATTCCCCGAACAAAGCTCGATTTTGAGGCCAAAATGCAATGAATGAAGGTATATTTGGGTGTTTTGGAAAGGAAAATCGTCCGTGAAACGAATTATATAGACATAGGTCTAAGATCAATGATTTCTTTAAAGAAAATCCAATTGAAGAAAAGGGGGTGGTGAAAGTATATTTCCCTTGTTTTTTTTTCGTACCGCACATTGACTCTAACAAAATATATATTTTTGTAATGTAAAAAAATATTTAATTGTGAATTGAGAAGCGGGTTAACATTTTTTCACATTAATTATCTTCGGTTCATCTATTTCTAGAGTTCATCTTCATAGCGTGACTGATTAATTTGTTCATTTCATTGGTTTATTTCATTTCTTTGTTAAGATCGATATATAGTTTCCTATCTGAGTAAATTTTATTATTCTTATGTGCAACGATTGCACGACAAAATGTGAATTTTTTTTATAACCCGCCTCTCCCACCCTTTTTCTATTTTTGTGTTAATGTACATGTATTATGAGCGGACTTTTGTGCCAAAAATATTGTTGTTTTATTATAATTCATTGGTAATTTATGATATTGATGTGATTTATATTTATTTTTGTAATTTGTGTATTGACTTTCGTTTAATAATACTGCCAAATTCTATGTGTCTGTTTGATTTCTTTGCCTCGACTTTATTGCAATAGTTCTCTAAGCTATACAAGGAACAATTTACTGATAGAGGGGAACAAGTCCCTGTGATCCAACTTCAGATTTTATGATATGTTTAAATTAATTTCCAGTAAACTATAAATTGGATCTTTGTAAAATTTTGTACAATACAGGTACAAGAACAAGTTGAACCAGATGGGCAACAATTGACTGAAGAGATGCATTTGTTGTTGTTTTCATTAGTCCATTTTTTTAAGAATCTGAATGACAATTCCTTAACACATGACAGATGTGAGAGTTGGTCCAGAAGTAGTTACAGACCCAGCTTTTTTAGTTACCAGGTAAACAAATGGTCAAGACTTAAATATAAGAATTCTATCATGCCATTATTGTAAGAATGTGTAAATGTTTTATTTTGAAGCGCATAGGTATTTCCTAGTATATACATATACTTTCTAAAAAAGTACATGTTTGTACTTAGTTTTCAGAATTCAGATTATAATATATAAACACTCTTTCTTATGTGGTTATATGATTTGCTGTGCTTTTCCAGGAATATGGAGGACTTTATTACATGGACAGATACATCAGCTATCAGAAAACAGGTTTTGGAGTACAATGAATTGGTATGTTACACCTAACAAAGATAACTGATTTTATACAAAAAAAGTAAGATGCATCAATACTTCCAATAGAAAGCAACAAAAGTTTTCAATATTTCACCTTACAAAAAATACTTTATCTTATCGATACAAAGACCATTTTTTACCAATGCTAATATAGCTTTGCCAATTTAGCTATACTATTGATTGATTTTTGAAAGAGTTTTATTTTATATTCTCACAAAAAGGACATTTTACTTGAACATTCTTCTATTTCTAAGCTAACTTCATTTTTTGGGGCAATAAGTAAAGAATTATCAAAGAAGTATATGATATAAACATTCAAAGATACATATAAAAATTACAAAGTTTGAAGGACAAAATCTAAGATTTTAATTTGTTTCTTGCTACATGTATTTATACTTATATTAAATAATAAAATAATTGATCTTTACAGAGAGATGATTTTGATCTGATGAGCTAGCCATAAAGTTTTATGTATCAAGCAAGAACGAGAGATCAGCTTCAGCAGGAAATGCTGAACAACCCCTGTTTACTCTCCAAGAGAAAACATGCCACAAAATAACCCAGCAAAACTGTGATAGAGAAAAGTGTTGTTAACTGAAATCATACTTCTTATTAAAAATATGTTCATTATACTTCTTGCTTATTGATATAAAGAGGAGAAAAATAATCGCCGATAAAATAAGGATAAATTTTGTTTTTCTGTAAATCCTAGAAACTTGCTACCACAGCTGCATTGCTATTATTGGACCTTTAATTTTAGGTTTAAAGTTTTTTTAATACTTTCATATATCAAGAACTATACTCCATAAGTTTTGTTGTGAAGTGCCAGCAGACGAGGTATACTTTTGTCTTTAGATGTCATTGAGCAATATTATATAATGCGTTAGTTAAAATTTTATTGAATGATTTTCCAAACATAACATGAACAATATAACAACAATAAAATAATTGTAAATATGATATGCTTCAATTTTTAACATGATTGTCACTGTCTGTTCTGCATGAATGGTGTGTTTGAGTTCCACATGAACGGTCTACTCTGCTGTGGATTCTGTCTTGATGTCATCTGACCTTGACCTTGCTTCATTTGTCGTCTTTTTGTCTCAATTTCTCTCTTTGTACGCAGTATCATAGAACTGAAATGTAAATTTTACTATGGATTTTATCCTAATGTTAAATTTTTGTCTATGTGCCAATCACACTTTTTTAAACCAACCATTGGACTTTCTAAAATTTTGTCTATAGGATTTCTTGTCATTATATGTTTTTGATCAAATTGCTGTACAAATAAGACTTAATTAACTTTCTAGCATTCTAGAATATAGAGATTTTGTTGGATGTAACTCCTCAAGCAGATTTTACTGAAATTATGTAAAATTGTTTGTGACAACATTTTATTTATCATATTGCAACACTATTTTGATTCTATAAATTTTAAAGGCATTATGAGACTTTATCAAATATGTACATTTTAGAAAAACTTGGTAGGCACAACTCCTCTAAGAAAGCTAAACAGAACTTGCGGAAATTTTGTAGGATTGTCTGTTACCATTTGTATTTAATATTTTACAAATAAAACAAAAAACCACTGATATTTTGATTCCTCAAAACTAATAGAAGCTATGGGACTTGATGGATTTAATGTCATAGGGACACTTTTTAGGGCAACCACTCTAAGACTTTTGAATGTGTTTTGCTGAAGTTTTGTATGATTGTTTGTCATTACATTAAGTGGCAACACCAATTTTATTCCACAAACTTTATAGATATTATCAGACTTTATTGATAATTGATAATTGACTGTGCATTTTTGATCATAGGAACTTTTTGTTAGTGCAGCTCTCCTGAAACTAGTTACTACTTAACATATTTAGTTTAGATTTTTAGGGTTGTGTTCTGGTCGCATCTGCCGTACCTGTTCCTATTTTTTGGGGTCATTTTAAATGTGGCGCGGACATAGCCCTTGTTTATGTTTTGTATTGATGGCATTTATGTTTTGTTGGGTTTGATAATTGGACATCTCCAATATTGATCCTTGTAAAACTCTAGTATTCTGTGCCTTCAGAAAAATCATTCTGTTTAAAAGGATGACCAAGATATTGGATACTAACTTGAGATTTGAAAGTTCCTTTACCAGCCCTTTGAGTATTGTTGTACCATCTTGCTGTACAGGTTTTCTAAATAAAGGATAAAATAAAAATGGGTCAAAGACAGAACCATATTTTGTTAAACAAGAAGTAGGTGAACCCTAAACAGATGTTGCTTACCAAGTATCATCCAGAAACTGTTATTGGTACTGTAAACATACTTATTTTTACAATATTATTATTTCACCCAAGTTAACAGGAACTTAATTTTGCGTATTTTGGTCAATGTTCAATTTTATAGTAGTTTTAATAAATCCTTCCATATGCAAGCTGGTTGGCTCACTACAAACCAATCAATGTCATTATAAATTTAAAACACACTACCTTTAAATGAACAACATTGTCTACCAATAGTAGTGACTTTCTGAGTGAATCAAGTTTGTGACTGGACAATTTAAGGTCGTAAATAGCGACAGGTTTGTTATGACGTGACATTAAATAAAAGTTGTAGTAAAATTTCTTACGCGCCCAGGTATTTAAAAGTTTGTCATTGGTTAAACCTTTGATTGTTATGTAAATAGAATTTGGAAGGTATTATTGCAACGACCCTATTATATTTCATTATTTTCATACATATTATTACTTTTCACAGTGATTTTATTTCACACAAAAAATGTCTGACTGTGAAATTTGTAGAAATAATATCTTGCAAAAATAAGTACAGTTACAGTAATTGCTGAGAAAAATAGAATGAAAAAATATTATTTATGCATACCTGACATTCAACATACATTATTGAACTTGACAAAAGATAATAAAATAAAGGAGGAATGCGTCCATGGGACACAGATGCCCCCGCTGGCCCAAAACAGAAACTAGAAGTCAGACAGGTCTGAAAGTCAAAATGATGTACAGTTTGTCATACTGAACCATCCTACCAAGTTAAAAATCATTCTGGTATACAGTTCCTGAGAAAAGCTTGACAAAAATTTTCATATCATGTTCACATATTTTCAAATCGGCCTAAGTCCCAAACAGGAAGTAGATTTCGACAGGTCTGAAAATAGCTTAGGATATACAGTTTGTCATACTGAACCATCCTACCAAGTTTCAAATCATTCTCATGTATGGATTCTGAGAAAAGTTTGACCAAAATTTTCAGTCATGTTCATATATTTTCACATCGGCACAAGTCCCAAACAGGAAGTAGATGCCTGACAGGTCTGAAAATCGCTTAGGAGGTACAGTTTATCATTCTAATCTATCCTACCAAGTTTTAAATCATTCTGGTGAACAGTTCCTGAGAAAAGCTTGACAGAAATTTTCATATCATGTTCACATATTTTCACATCAGCCTAAGTCCCAAACAGGAAGTAGATGTCAGACAGGTCTGAAAATCGCTCAGGATGTACAGTTTGTCATACTAAACCATCCTAGCAAGTTTCAAATCATTCTCATGTATGGATCCTGAGAAAAGCTTGACCAAAATTTTCACTCATGTTCACATATTTTCACATCAGCATAAGTCCCAAACAGAAAGTAGATGCCTGACAGATCTGAAAATCGCTCAGGACGTATAGTTTGTCATTCTAATTTATCCAACCAAGTTTTAAATCATTCTGGTGTACAGTTCCTGAGAAAAGCTTGATGGAAATTTTCATACCATGTTCACATATTTTTACTCGGCCTAAGTCCCAAACAGGAAGTAGATGTCTGACAGGCCTGAAATAGCTTAGGATGTACAGTTTGTCATACTGAACCATTCTAACAAGTTTCAAATCATTATCTTGATTGGTTTCTTAAAAAAGCTTGACAGAATTTCGTACGGAGGTACGGACGTAAGTACGGCTGGACAGACATAAGTAAAACTTAATGCCCCAAACATGTCGTCACGGAGGCATAAAAATGAATCATAAAATGATTGAACATTTGGTTTTAATGATTATAAATAAAGGAGAAGGTTCATGAACACCCTTATTTGGCCTACAATTTGGCAAAAATCCAAACTTGAATATTTCATGTTATAGTTCTTAGTAAGTATAGTCATGTGCTTGGTTTCTCTAATTCTGAACTACTTTTTGACATATTATAAAAGACCAGTTCAACCATAGGGGTCAAACTTGTGGAATTTAACGAAAAATCCTAAATTTCACCATATTTTGCTACTTTTTGGTTCTAAATTGGTCAAGAAAAATATGAGCGCAATCAAGGGCACCCTTCATATTTTCAGAAAACCTTTAATATGGTCATAATAATAATCTACTAAATTATGAAGGGTGCCCTTGAGTGCGCTCTATATTTCCAAAGTACAAATGTGCATTGAAAAAAGGCAAAATCTAAAGATTTTCAATATTTTTTGCAAAATGCCGAAGATTGTGACGTCACTGCAACGTAGTTATGTCACAAATCAAACTTTCAAATGCATATGTCTCACATATATCCATAGTACTATATCTACAACAAATATGACATGATTATCTAATACTTGAAATTTTAGGGCCAAATATGAAGGTTCGCGAACCTACTCCTTTTATGTGCAATCTATGAGAATCTATTTTTAATACAACAAACAAGTTTTGTTTTACAGTTAATTTATGCAGTGCAGGATATATTTCTTAAAAAGGCTACTTCACAACCAATAATGGACATGATGGAAGCCATGTAAATAACAGTTTATTTCAACAGGCGGTAAAACTTATGATCAAAGCTTATGTTTAACCCAAATTTATGAAATTTAATATCTTTCTTAACAACCCATCACTTAGTTAACTTCACTGGGGACTAACGACATACCTTTCTACTCTGACAGGAAGGGACAGATCCCAATCAATGTCAAACAGCTGGGAATCACTGATCTCTTCTTCATCTGTAAATAATATGCTTTTATATTTATCTTTTTATAATATTTCAAATTTTAAAAAAGATATTAAAATTCTCATTATATTATTACAAGTATAAATAATATCTCTGAAAAACATCAAATCTTTTTCCTTGACATCTGTAAGCTTAACAGTATAGAGGTAAATTCTGTTCGGAACCTGATGATAATGATAAAAAGATACAATAAATTTCAAAATATACACACAAAAAAACATTTTCATATTATTGGTGAAAAAATAGAATGACTCCGACTTGATTCAGACATAAAAAAAAAAAAAAAAAAAAAGACATTAAATAAAATTATTATGTTTATTTTGTCAAACATAACTTATTTTTTAAGTCTATTTTTCAGAAAAAGCCAATTATGTTAAGTTTGATTTCTATTCTTTTACCTGCATTTTGTTTGAAGTTTTCGTCTTCTTCCTTTAAAACAATGCCCTGGTCATGTAACTGTTCATCGTGCTGTACATCAGGTACCACCATAGATTTAGCTATTGTCTCAGAATTCTGAACATCAGGTCTGGTCAAAGGAGAATCTGTTCTGTTGTTGGTCATCTCTGTGCATTTTCAGATAAAGAAGAAATATACTAAAAATGATGGTGAAGTAAATAAAATACATAAAAGTCTCTAAACATACAAAACTTGTATATGTTCATGCCAATAACTTTTTTTAACAAGTGAATGATTGGAAAGTGTAACACTGCTTTTGACAAATGATAGATTACAAAAAGTTATTAAATACATAAAATTCAAAATTTCTGAGAAACATAATTGTTCAGTGCTGAAACCAATTTGAATAAATTAAACTGAACATTACCTAATTTACCCTACCTAATTCAGAATTTCCATCTTGATGCTTTTCGTCAGTCTCGTCTGTTTTCTCCAACTTTTTCTGTAAACTTTCAACCACTTCTGTACTCTTTGATGAGCAAGTCACATCATCACAATTTATGGCCTCCAATGGGACGTTTTCTTGTGCAGGAAATACCAGTACTTCTGCTCCCTCACCTTCAGATTTGGTGCAATCCTCAATAAGAAAAGCCTGGGTTTGTTCATAACAGTTAACATCGGATACATAATTCTGAGTTGAAGTTTTCTGAATTGGAGAAGAAATCTTGGTATGTTCTTCAGAGGCTGGTATAGTATTTGCCTGTTCCTCTTTTGTATCAATACCATTTTCTGATAGAATATTGCTATCTGATACTTCAGAAGTGTTAGTAAGTTTTTCAGTGCTTTCTGATCTTTTACATTCTGTTTTGCTAATACAAATTTCTGTGCTATCTGATATTTCTGGAACGTTAATAGAATGTTCTGTGTTATCTGATGTTTTACAATCTGTTGTATTAATACTAATTTCTGTGCTATCTGGGTTGACAGATGTTGCCACAGTTAAAACATCTTGTGTAATCCCTTGAGCCACAACACTCATCCATGCATTCTTGTAAGCTTTTTTGATGTCTGCTTCTGTGTTGGTTACATCTTTTGATTCAACTTTCTCATTCTGTTCTTTGTTTTCAATGTCAGAAGGTTTGTCCCTGGTCTGATGGTTGGATTCTGTTTTTAAAGGCAATTCTTCATTTGGAATTGGAGAGTAAGAAATATCATCTTCTCCATCTTTGCATTGTTCATGTTGGGACTCAATTTCAGCATGTAAACTTTGAATGTCATCTGTATTAGTGTCTTGTTTATCTTGCTGGGAATTCTGTGTTTCACTGATTTCAGTTTCCAGTCTTTCAGTTACAGTGATAGGTTTATCTTTTCTTGAGTCTGTATCTTTATCTTCAAATTTACTTGAGACATCAGTTTTTGAACAAACTCGGTCTTGTGTTGTTTCATGTAGTATAAGTGAATCCCTGTGTTCAATATTATTTGTTCTAAAATACATGTACATATAAAAAGGTTTTTAAAAAAATGCTGAAAAGGAAAGGTGCATAATGCAATAACTGTAATTATGCAAGATGTTTTCATTTTGTCAAAGATATAATTTTAGGACAACTGAACCTGCCAAATTTTATATTAATGATTTGCTTTATCAGGACCAATACCCTACTATGTGTCAACTCAAACTAGGCCTGTTTAATGTTTTGTAGGTGATATAAATTTTCCCCCATTTGTTTTAAATCTAGACCTTTACAGAAAAGCATGATATGCATTTATTGTGGGTCATTTTATGTTTTGGAGAAACATTTGCTTGGTTTAAGCTGGTTAATATGATATAATGTCTAATTTGCTCTAATACTTACAATTCATTATCAGTTTTGTTCAGCTTTTGCTTCTTTCCAAAACTTGGTACAATCTTACTGGCTTGATCTTTCTCTCTATAAATTTAGCAATGATTAAAATATAATTAACTGATATTGACAGTACAAATAGAGCAAGTTCAGCTTGCAAGCTTTTTAGCTCATCTGACCCGAAGGGTCATGTGAGCTATTGTCATCACTTGGCGTCCGTCGTCCGTCCGTCGTCCGTCGTCCGTAAACTTTTTAAAACGTTAACTCCTCTGACACCATAAGTCCAATTGAAACCAAACTTGGTATGGTTGTTCATTAGCATTAGGTTTATAGAACTGATGTGGGGATTTTTGATTCGTCGTAAAACATGGCCGCCGTGGCTAAAAATAGAACATAGGGGTAAAATGCAGTTTTTTGCAAATAACTCAAAAACGGCTACAGATATCAAAATTCTGGCATAGGGTAAAAGTGATCAGCACCTCAAGATCTACCTACCCTGAAATTTTGAAGAAAATCCAACAACCCATGTATGAGTTATTGCCCTTTTTGTGGATTTTTTGCAAATTTTGCACCTGTTGAGCTCAATATCTTGAAAACTATACAAGATATTTGAGAAATGTAAATTGTATATTGTTAAGCACATCAAGGTCCACAAAATATGTAATAGGGTCAATGTTGTAGAACCTTTCCTTTTAGGAGTTATTGCCCTTAGAACGTCAAAATTGAGCATTTTAACAGCATTTCCTCATTACATTGAAAACGTTAACTCCTCTGACAGTTCAAGTCAAATTGGAACCAAACTTGGTATAGTTGTTTATTAGTATTAGGTGTATAGAACTGATGTGGGGATTTTTGATTGGTCGTAAAATATGGCCACTGTGGCTAAAAATAGAACATAGGGGTAAATGGCAGTTTTTTGCAAATAACTCAAAAACGGTGACAGATTTTAAAATTTTGATAGGGAACAAAAGTGATCAGCACCTGAAGATCTACCAGCTCTGAAATTTTGAAGAAAATCCACCAACCCATGTAGGAGTTATTGCCCTTTTTGTGGATTTTTGGAAAATTTTGCACCTGTTTAGCTCAATATCTTGACAACTTTACGAGATATTTGAGAAATTTAAATTGCATATTGTTAAGCACATCAAGATCTACAAAATATGTAATAGGGTCAATGTTGAAGGACCTTTCCTTTGAGGAGTTATTCCCTTAGAATGTCAAAATTGAGCATTTTAACAGCATTTCCTCATTACATTGAAAACGTTAACTCCTCTGATACTTTAAGTCCAAATGGAACCAAACTTGGTATAGTTGTTTATTAGCATTAGGTGTATAGAACTGATGTGGGGATTTTTGATTGGTCGTAAAACATGGCCGCTGTGGCTAAAAATAGAACATAGGGGTAAACTGCATTTTTTTGCGAATAACTCAAAAAGGGTGACAGATTTTTGAATTTTAATTGAGATTAAAGTGATCAGCACCTTAAGATCCACCATATTGTCAGATGACCCCCTTATTAAACTTATGACCCTTTCAATGTCAAATAGATTTTGCCTAATAGCCTTTACTCCAGGCACATATGTCAGATGAGCGATTCAGGCTCCTGGGAGCCTCTTGTTATATATTGGGAAAAAAGTGCTTTACCCCAAAATATGGCCAAAATTATAAAAATTCAAATACATGTAGTACCTTAAATTTTGATTAAAATAATAATACTGTCAATAAGTTGATTTTACTAATTTATAATCATTCTAAAATCTGTTTTTCCCTTATTTCTCTGACACTTAAAAAAGAGCTGTTTAAGGAATAAGAGCACAATAAAGTTTGATTTAATAATGCCACTTTAATAGAATACATTCTTCACATTATAATATTAAGCATATTTCTGAGAAATTAGAATTTATCAGAAATAACCTTACCCGTTATCATCAGATTTCTGTCTGTCCTTCTCTCCATTACATTCTATAGCTAAAATAAATAAAACATATTGATGTAAACTATTACAATTTATTCCATATTCTTTCGTTTTTAAAATTACAATTTATGTTGGTGCCATACAAATAAATTTAGCATATTTATTGTATTCTGATTGAAAAAAAACCTTCTTATTTTACTTTTGGTCTTACTTTATTTTCTTAGAAATGTATTTACTAGTATAATGAATGATTATTATTTATTTTGATTTTTTTTTTTTTTTGTGAAGAGTCAAATATTATTTCTGTGATTCAATCAAATATTATTCAATTCTATGAATTAGTAAAATGTAACAACAGAAAGATTTTTTAAAATTACTGAAGCAAGACATATGTTAAAATGTTTAAACTCATTTGCCTTAGGTCTATACCTTTACTGACTTCAGATTTCACTTTCCTCTTTCTTTCTCTCCTCATTTTACTGCTAATAAGTATAAACACATATTAAATGAAATTTCAATTAAAGTAAAAAAAAATGATTATTTCAAATTTAATGGCTAAATTTTCTCATTTTTACTACTAATCTGAATAAACACATTTTAAATGAAATTACAATTAAAAATTTTAAAAAAGTTAATTTCAAATTAAATGGCTAATCTATTTAAATTTTAAATTTATTTAAAAATCAATTTTGTATGAAAAAAAATTATAATGGATAATCTGAAGAATTTATGCATGACACAAAACCACATTTAAATATTGAAATGAAATAAAGCAAAGGAACACGACTCTTTTATTGTTGTTCTTTATTAGATAATAAAGTAGATAAACCACAAAGATTGAAAACTAATTAAAAAAACATTTAAAGCTTAATTGCCAGTCCAAGGAAACAAAATATGAACAGTAGAACATGACATTACCAGCAATATATCTATTTAATCACAACTCTTTGCCAGAAATGGGAGGTAAAGTGCAGTAATTTAAACTATAATGTTATGTAGTATTGTATGATAATGACTACATAAAAAAGATTCTGTGACTGTGTGGTTTTGGTACATCTTCATGTACGATTAACAAGACTCTCATCCATACCTACTGAAATGAGGTCTTTAAATGAAACTAAAACGATTCCTAGTATAAAAGATGATAATTCGTCTGCTCTTCCTCCTGTGCTAAATATTGACACCGGAAACTTCAAAACTAAGATATATTACGACGGTAAAGCCACGAATTTAATCCGAATATTTAAACTCAATGGGTGGATTCAACCCCCTTTTTAGCTGAAGGTCTGTGTTGTAATCGGACTGCAAATGGAGGAAAGCACACAGCTAAGGTTATTGCACTTGGTTTTACAGCTTTAATTTTTGCCTAAAATT
The DNA here is from genome assembly GCA_963971305.1 of Arcuatula senhousia. NCBI lineage: Eukaryota > Metazoa > Mollusca > Bivalvia > Mytilida > Mytilidae > Arcuatula > Arcuatula senhousia. The sequence goes on from OZ020311.1 coordinate 49,555,732, forward strand.
GTGATCAGCTGATAATCGCGACTTTTTTATAACCATGTCAGAAAGGAGAACCTTGAAAAGGAGTGGCTATACCGAATTATGAAGAAGCATCATTTTATAAATCTGGTTAATTTCATGCTTTATACACGATTGGGTAACACTGCAAGAGCGTAGAGCACAACTTCAAGCCTGTACAAAATTGTAAACAACCTGGTCGACATCCCCATCACCGACCTAACACCAGCAGCTGTCGGCAACGTTAGAGGCCACTACCAGCAGTGCTGAGTGGCTGAGTGCCATTTGACATCTCCCCCGTTTATCAACAGACGTTCTTTCCAGACTCCATCAGGATATAAAACAGCTACCTCAGACAGCCGTTGCAATCACTGGACTCCACAAGAGTGGGATAGCTACATACAGATATACATATACAGGTCTATGATAGTGACAATTCAGAGGCCACCTCACTGACTGGACAGGAATATCGATGTTAAAGTCGTCAAAAGCCCAAGCGGAAAAATTAGCGCCCGAGCACATATTTTGAAAATTTGATTGGTAATTACCTTAGATTTTTGGCGATGAAATGAATATCATGTATATCAGATTTGTTCCTCTTTCTGAAAGTAGTTCTATTTTTCCTTTTTTTAAAAACTATGCTGCATGTTGACTGAAAAATTAAAACTAAATTAAGTTTAATATATGTTGATAAACGTTTGGGCATTATCAGCATTGTAAGTAGCCCTGTAGTTTGCTGGCAGTGTCTTCTTTTCTCGTTATATTTAAAGTTTTCGCACCTGTTTTAAATCACGAGACGTTTCTATATAAGGTCAACTGATTATGCTGCGTTTCTACATACTTCAATTCCTTGTCTTTGCGTATATGATAGTGAGTTTTTAGAGACACGCGATCCCAAACAGTCATCAGAGTTACCTCTGTGTGCACCTTCTTTTTCGCGTTGTTTATTTGAACAATTGACTTGGATAAGAACGAACATCATAATAGTTAGTAATGTTATCATTTTCCTTCTAAAAGATAAAAATCTTTTTCACCTTATTCACTGACCATAAATCGACACAATTAACTTTTATAGAGCTGAAGGATAAAGCAAACCACAGCTTTTCTCTATCTGATATATTGAAAGGCTCCAAAGAGCCTGAGTTGCTCACCTGGTCTTTTACAATACTAGTTATAAAGCTTAGAAAAAATACCAATCTGCCATAGTTTATCTTCAATGATGTAAAGACTTGTTATAACACTTTTTTTATGGCCCAACCACGTATGTTGATCGCTCGGTCATATAGGTTTACCCTTGTCCGTCCGTAACACTTTGGTTAAGTTTTTAGTTAAGGTCCATTTCTCGGATACTAGATGTTGGAGGTCGATGATATTTTACCACTAGATGGGTCTTGGGTACGGCTACACCACCCAATAGAAATAAGGTCACTGTGACCTATATCTTATGCACGAACGACTTCGGTTAAGTTCTTTGTTAAGGTTCATAACTTGGATACTTGACACCACCCACTAGAAATTAGGTCACTGCGACCTATATTTTATACATGAATGACTGGTTAAGGTCCATATCTCAGATACTACATGTTTAAGGTATTTCACCACTAGATGTGTCCGTTGGGTACTGACATGACACCACCCAATAGAAATTGGGTCACTGTGACCTATATTTTATGCATGAACGATTTTGGTTTAAGTTCTTAGTTAAGGTCCATATCTCGGATACTACATGTTAAGGGTAAATGGTATTTCACTACTAGAGGAGTTTTGGTAACACAGCACCACCACCAGTAATAAGGTCACTGCGACCTATATTTTACTCGTGAACACTTTTGATTAATTTCTTGGTAAAGATACATATACCAGGTTATACACATTGGTGGTCAATGGTATTTCAAGAACGGGAGGGACATGCTGTGGCTCATAGACACATTTTCTAGTTTACCTTTATAGTTGAATAAACCCTTTAATGGGTCAATTGACACTTTCACCTAAACGAAGTTTTTATGAGCTTAAACAAGAAATAACTAATTTTTGGTCATATTTATAATCCAGGTTATATGAAAGAACCTTAGTGAGCACGCTCAAATACCCCACGCGTTCCGCTATTGGACTATCAATGTTATCCTTGAGGAATTAGTATAGAGATACAGGAATCAATAATATTGAATGATTGTAAAAGTGAATGAGCAAGTATTTGAATATCATAACAAAGTTATATCAAATTTCTAAGTCCAAAGGGCCATAACTCCCACATTAAATTCCCGATCAAAAATTCCCTGTAACATGCACAACAACATATGGTGTACTCCTTGCATACCAAGTTTCGTTAAATTCTGTTTAGTCGTTTAAGAGGAGTTGCGTTCACAAACTGTAATCATGATTTTCTGCAAATTTCTAAGTAAAAAAGGCAGTAACTCCCACAAAAATTTGCGGATCACAAATTCCTGGTAATATGCACAACAACATATGGCGTTCTTCTTGCTTACCAAGTTTCGTTAAATTCTGTTCAGTAGTTTAAGAGGAGTTGCGTTCACAAACTGTAATCATGATTTTCTGCAAATTTCTAAGTCCAAATGGCCATAACTCCCACAAAAATTTGCGGATAAAAAATTCCTGGTAATATGCACAACTACATATGGTCATATGGTGTACTTCTTGCATACAAAGTTTCATTAAATGCTGTTCAGCAGTTTAAGAGGAGTTGCGTTCACAAACTGTAATCATGATTTTCTGCAAATTTCTAAGTCCAAATGGCCATAACTCCCACAAAAATTTGCGGATAAAAAATTCCTGGTAATATGCACAACTACATATGGTCATATGGTGTACTTCTTGCATACAAAGTTTCATTAAATGCTGTTCAGCAGTTTAAGACGAGTTGCGTTCACAAACTGTAATCATTATTTTCTGCAAATTTCTAAGTAAAAAAGGCAGTAACTCCCACAAAAATTTGCGGATCACAAATTCCTGGTAATATGCACAACAACATAATTTATGCCGTGCTTCTTGCTTACCAAGTTTCGTTAAATTCTGTTCAGTAGTTTAAGAGGAGTTGCGATCACAGACCGACCAGTCAAAAACATTATACCCTTGAAGTTGCGTGGGGTATAAAAATTGTGATTGACAAACATAAAAGATATTTTCATAACAGTTGAATGCTCCTTGATATTCGGTATGCAGCATCAACAAGGGATCCATAATGTAGAATTCAAATTCAGGTCTCTCTTTCACCTATTTCATGTTTTAAAGGTTTTAATCTGTCTACTCTTTGACTTGGATCATTTCTAGTGTTTTTTTGTATTGAAACTTAAAACAGGAATCAGTAAAGTGTTTAGAATCCAACTATGAGTATATTTGTCATGGGTAGATGGTCTTTTTATGCATAGAGGTGGTTTGTCTTTTCTTCTATGATATTGGGGGATCGATCATTCCAGTTCAGGAATTTGTTATTACATGTACCTTTATTTTTGAAGCAGTATTTTTTTGTATTTCCGTCCATCCAAATGCCAATATTTCACATGTACATTGTAGAATACACTTCTGTTGTTCTTTTCATGACTTACACATGTATTCCATACTTTTGGGGAAAAATATTGCCCACCTCAGAGTTGAATTTTGTAATTTTTATAAAATTTGCGGAAGTATTATGGTTGTCGTCGTTGTCTGTTAACTTTTTAGTGTTAGTTCAATAAGTTAAGTTCCAGTTATCCGACTGCTATGAAATTTATCAATGAATGGGATTGATTTTAGGGGTCCCCCCATTTTCCGTTTCGAAATTAGGGTCCAAATATTCTACTTTTATGTATTTTGGCACGATAACTTTAGTTCTAGTTATCCCATTGCTTTGTCATTTGGCAATAATGTTCATTACCATAAAAGGATGAATGGGATTGATTTTGGGGTTCCCCCTTTTTTGTTTCCAAATTAAGGACCAAAAGGGGCAAAAAATTCAAATATTATATTTGTTTCCACCATAACTTTGGTCCTAGTTGGCCTATTGCTGTGAAATTTGTCAAGAATGTTTCTTACAATAAAAGAATGAACCTGATGAATTTTCGCGCCCCCTTTTTACCGTTGTGTAATTAGGGGCCAAAAGGGACCAAAATCGAAACTTTTTTTACTTGTGATCCGATTTTGAATTTTTCTTTTGCATCTTTGTTCTTGTGAAATACTGTAGCTGATATAAAATTGAGAATTAATTTTGAGACTCCCATTTTCCCCCTATTACGCAATTAGGGGCCAAAATTAAAAAAACTTTTTTACTCGATACAGATTGGGTTTTCATTAATTCAAGAAGTTAGGGGGGCAAAGGGGTAAAAAACATCAATAATAATAAATTAACCAAGAAAACAGGTCTATTTCTTAATTTGAAATTGATGAGCGGGGATATTGAAATGATATAAATATGATATAAGTATAATTATTTTCCCATTTGCTTTTAAAATAGTTAAAATCTAATGAATTCCTTGTAAAATGTGGCTGGAAAGTCCACTTAAGAAGGCAAGTTTCAAAAACCTTTGTCAGTCCACCATGGGCTGCATGTGTCCAGAGCAATTGACTTTCCATATTGGGCCTAAAAAGTACATAGTTCAACGTGTTGCGGTCGTATCATGCTGCGCTCTGCGAAGCTTTTTATTAATTTGAAGCAAGTTTTTTCTTCATTGTTGATAAATGAGATTGATCATCTCATTACTTTAATACATGTAGAAATTGTAGCGCTGTCTCATCAGGTATATCTTTGTTGAAACAACATGCATTCAGCTAAAAAAGGATCACCATTTAGGTTAATTCAGTCAAAATTATAACATGATTATCTGGTTGTATATGTATGAGGTTGCACATGCTATACAGTGGTAAGTATACACAATTCCTTTAGCAAAAGCAGAAGTTGAAAAACCTGGAAAGCATAGATATGAAGTAAATCATTGTGATGAAGACATATACCAATTAATCAGCCTTCTACCAAATTTTAAATCAATCCTTTTAGTAAAAGCTTGGAAATGTGTTACGTCACAGAAGACTCATTGAAATGGACTGAATGAAAGTTTGAAGTTTTTTTTCTATATATTCAACTAAAATTATCAAGCTGCCCAAATCAAATTTTGTCTGAGTTTTCGTTCTAGCAATGGATTGGATGGACAAAATGGCTGCAATATAGCCCCTCTCTTACTAATGGCAAAATAAATATAATTTTCTTATAATTATGATTTCCAATTACAAGCAAATGTGTCAAGCACAGTGACCTGCCATATTCATCAAACATAGGTAATCTGTCAGCCAGCATCTGACCCAAGCATTGTGCTTAGCATCACTAGGTGCACCTACCATACCAATACCATAAAAGACATTGATGTGACCCTCGTCAGTAAGGGGGAATGGACTTAAACCATTCTTCCGTTAGTGGTCATCCATGCGGAAAATATAGGTCACAGCAAGCAGCATGTGTTGTGCTTAGCATCACTAGATGTGCCTACCATACCAATATCATTGATGTGGCAATTGTCAGTAAGCGTGTATGGATCTTAACCATTCTTCTGTAAGGGAGTGCGGATGCCATAAACGATGCCGATGGTATCACATAAGCCTCCTCACTTTTGTGGGGTGAGCTAAAAAGTAACAAGTAATACTGTGAGCGAGCTCACAAAAGGATACCCCCCGCTTCATATTGGACTATGTACTGTGAAAGAAAAATCTCAAGTCCAGTTATCTCCCCTTGATGATAACCGAAAGCAATACAAATTCCTCATGCACATGTACAGATGATGTACTATCTTCATGTAAAGTTTCAACAAAATCCATCCAACGTTTTAAGAGGAGTTGCGCTTACGAGGTTTCCCTTTGAATAATGTATTTAAAAAGTCTAAAGTCCAGTTATCTCCCCTGAATGATGTCTGATTGTAATGAAAATTCGTCATGCACATCTGCATATGATGTTCTTCCTTTAGGTAAAGTTTCATCAAAATCCTTCAAGCCTTTTAGGAGGAGAAGCGCTTACAAGGTTTACCATTGTATAATGTATTTAAAAAGTCTAAGTCCAATTATCTCCCCTGAATGATGTCTGATTGCGATGAAAATTCTTCATGCACATCTACATATTATGTACTTCCTTTAGGTAAAGTTTCATCAAAATCCTTCAAGCGGTTTAGGAGGTGAAGCGCTTACGAGTTATGTGGACAGACGGACACACAGACAGACAGACCGACAGACAGACAGACAGGGTGTTTCCTATATACCCCCCCAAACTTTGTTTGCGGGGGGTATAACTACAACATAAAGGTAAACCTGATATGGGTAAGAACAACAAACCCAAATGCCATATAAGCACCTTTACTTGGTTTAACCCACAATTTCTTTTTAAATACCTGTATCAAGTCAGGACCATTGAGATCTTCAATTTTTCTGGTATGTCTTCCTTGATTTGTCATTTCTCTTTGACATTAAGATTGATTTTCCCAAGTTCGTTAATAGCGAGCACAGCTTGTAGCGGGCACAAAGTTCCTGCGAGAGCAGAGAGCTCTACAGCAAGTTCCCACGAAAAATTTGCCTAATGTTGATATTGATTTTTTCGTCCGGATATGCTTCTCAAAATATCACGTGCACAATTTATACAGGTTCGATGTGAATTTGAAATTAATTACCAATTTTGCTACTCGTCTTCCAAAAATTTTCTATGTAAATATAGAACAAGGAGAAAAATATTCTGATGACGATGAGTTACTTCATTTTTTAAGTAAAACAAATTTTATTAATTTTTTTACATTTTCTTTTTTACGCTCATTTGCACCAAATACCTCGTTCCAAGCTGAACGTTCTAAAAAATGAACTGATTAAAGTAAAAATAACTACAATTAAAACAGTTAACATTTGCATCAAAAGTGTCCATGTTTTTACGGGAATGTGGTCCTCTAGATCTTATATTCTGAATTCTAAACAATTTTATTCCTCAATTGAGGCGTGGAACATCGTCATATGAGGGCAAAAAAAGGCTCCATCTTTGATGTTTCATGGTATAAGGGGTAGCCATCTCCAACTCAAAAGGCATGTAAAAATACAATTAAGCTGTTAATTGACATCTTATATTTTTGCTGTCCTCGCATTTAGGCAATGCCTACCTCATATTAATGTTATAACCTTTATTAATAGGCAAGACAAAACACCACATGATTTTAAGTTCCTTTTTCTTTATTTCTGTTGTCATAGTGGTGCAGGTGTTGGTACACAAACTAAGGGAGAGTCTATTTCTTCTGTAGGGGGAACAAGATCTTGTGGTTGATAATTCTTCACTTTGTCAACTAATGATGCATACATGGTATGAACTGCTTCGCTGTGCTGAAAAAAATGCATATAAAAGTCATAGTCTATCCTTTGAAGACCAGTGTATTGTTCTTTTAATTTTGCGTAATACATAGTTTAAACTTTTTTAAATAAATATACTGAATTGGAAGACAAGCTTAATGCTTATGTAATTCCTTCACTTTTGCATTTTTCAAGTTTAACCTTTTGAGTCTAGTAATTAAACTCTACATAGGGATCATTCAGATGCATGGGAAATTGCATTCCCTATACAATCGACAACCATCTTGGTCTCTCCTGAAGAACTAACATCATTCCTTAGGACCATTCTCGCACATAGCGTCAAGAGAAAGTGAAAAATTGGTTCATGAAATTCCTGACGGAATAGAACCACAAATCTTGTTGTTAGTAACCTAACACATTAAAAACTACACCACCAATATGATATTTGCTTAGTTAGATCTGATATAAGTTTAAAAAATGTTTGAACCATAAAACTGATACAAAAAAATCATACTTTGTTGAAGTAAAATAAAAGTTTACATAGATGTTCAATGTATGAAGATTTAGAGTATTTGTATTCTATCCATCAAGCATGTCAAGTGGAACTTTTTTCTCCTTTAGACCCTCATATTTATGTCATTATTTGGAAATAATCATTACTTCAGAACCTCAATATTTACCTTCTTATAAGGAGTTATCTCCTCCTTTTGCCCCTCAAATTTGGCTTCATTAATCTGACCTGTCATTTCATTTTGTCTTCTTTCATATCTCAATATTCAGTGCTATCCCATCCCTCAATAAATCTCAATATAAGTATCCCTTAAATATTTATCTTAGTTTTTTGGAGGTACCCTTCCATTAGACCCTAATATTACCTCATTATTAGGAGCTATCCCCTCCATTAGACCCTCAAGTCTGGCTGGTGGTAATTTATGGTGAATATACCAGACCAATCTCAGTAAATGTCTCAGTACATTCTCTTTAGATATAGCAGGCTGAAAAGTTTTACATACTATAAGTATGAATATAGCACAATCAATGCCAAGAGGACAATACAACCTGTCTGATTTAACTATGGACTTTCGATTGTAGCGTAAAGTGAAGTGTGCAAACACAACAATGAAAATTTACGTCGTCATGAACAAAGCCAATCGTTAACAAAAACCACAAATCGTTACATTTGATGACATAAAAATACATTGATTGAATGAATGGGTCATGAAACATTTAATCTGAATTGGATGTCGCTGAATAGTCTGGCTGACGTTGGTTTTTCTTACTGTGACGATTTGTGGTTTTTCTTATCAATTGGCCTGTTCATGACAAAGTAGATTTTCATTGTTGTGTTTGCACACGTCAATAGAAAGTCCATAGTTAAATCGGACGGGTTGTATATAAAATTGGTACTGATCTTCTTTCAGGTATCCACTATAATTATACATTTTGTATATGATATCAAACTCCAGTGTTATATTCTTAGGCTCTGTACACATGAATATTAAGCTATGAACAGCCCAGTCTTTCAAATTGGGTTGTGGATTTTGATATTTAACACTTTGATATAATGATACAATACTTTAGAAATTGATATTACTCATCATACAGGTATGTAAAATATTGTTACTGTAAGGCAAGGGTCTGGAAATCCATAAAGGCAGTGTTTGTTTGTGTATTACATTCCGGATGTTGAATTTTAGATCACGTTTTTATTTCAGATAAACATGGAAAGGTTCTTTGTAGTTAAAAATTTCGTATCAAACTCCATCTAAATGTAAACAAAATTTGGTGTGACCATGTTTTGATAAATACAGAATAAAATGAGAAATTATTTCTAAATAAACAAAATGGGCTTCTCAGGACAGATTTGATAACATGAGTTGACTCATTTAATTTTAACCATAGGTAAATACAGCGGCCATGGTCTGTCAGGTGTGACCAATTATCTAATTAGCGTAAACCCACGGCTATTCTCACTTGTTTGACACCTGCTGGAGGTGTTAATAATGAGATTAATGACCACAAGACCGGATGCTCAGGAAGATAATTAAACAATTATATGACCGATAAGCAAAAAATGCTTACAATAAAATTTTAAAATGTCCGATTGGGAGAATTTTTATTCAGTCATTTAGGACAAAATTTCAGTCATGTCCTGCAAATATGACCGTTTCCAGACCCTTGCTGTAAGGGTCTTAATAGGAAACAAAATATGATCTTTGCTTTCTCTTCAGAATTCTACATTAAAAATAATACAATTTTTTTTCATACATTATGTTTAATTTTTAAAACAGGTAAATTTTCAGTTTGTGAGTGAGTCATCAGAACTACACATCATTTTAATCCTTAAAAAATGATCTACATAATACAATTTTTCTTACCAACAGGAAATCATCCAGCACACAGACAGAGAAATCATCAATGAAGAAATCATCGCCCATAGATATAAGGTAGGCCACTAGACAATGTAGAAATGTATCTTCATAGGCTCTGTCATTCTCACTGTGGACCAGAGATGGTAGAATCTGTAACACTGCTACCTTATCTCTTACTCTACATACCTAAAATAAAATTAGAGCAATTATTTAGAAATTATATACCCTGCACGATGTACAAAAATTGCTTCAAGTGACCAACTCAAAAGATATTTTTATAATTTTGCTGGAAAGAAAACTTGACCTATATTTTATCTAACAAACATTCTGTTCTGAATTATATTAGAATCATTTAAAGCCTTTTCAAATTATTATAATCTGGAAACCTTCTGTAACCATTTGCACAAACCAGATATGCAAACATCTCTTGCTTTAACTAAGCTGATTTTTCTTTACAGATTCAGTTTACTTAGGCTCTTATATTTATTTGATACCTGAAGAGTGTAGTACATGGCAACCATACTAGCAATAGAGTTATCTTTGATATACAGTATATAACTCTCTGGAGGAATCTTTAAGTTGGCCAGATATTCCTCGGTGGGTCGGCCCATTAATCCTCTCATCTGGTCATCCACCATCATACCTGTTATCATTGGCAGGAACTTTACAATCAGGGCTACATCCTGGCAATATAAACAGATACCTAAATCATTCTATGTATGTTGGAGAGAAACTTTATTGTAAAAGCAATAGGGTTAAATTTATTTGAAAAAGCCTACATGTACATGTTAATAATTTACCTAGATTTATTGCATGAACATTGATGAAATGGATGTTTCTTTTAATTTATGTTAGTGTTCATGTAAATGATAAATAAGGCCTCTTCATTGTTTCATCTGGATTATATGATTTTTCAATTGATATACCGTAAGTTAAATGACAAAATTTTAAGCTTGAGCCTTGGCAAGACCTTAAAATTATGTCATCTAACTACAAAGATGGTTTGTAGTTAAGTACAACACATTCAATCTATTTACATGTACATGAATTTTATATTATAAACAAGGTACATGTGTACATGTACATGTAATATGTATTCCTTATAGAGTATGGTATTCATGTTTTGTTATATGGTTGACCATCAACTCACTACTGTGCACATGACACTATGTACATATTAAGGTACCACCTACATTTTATCAATCCTAACTTACAAACTTTGGTTCCCTAAATAACTGGCTGTCAATCATATCCCATGAACCAAGACCAAGGGCCATCATTCTGGTCAGAAGTACCACATCTAGGTTATCCTACAAGAAACATAAAATAATTTATACATGTACAAAGCAAATATTTTACAGTGGCATATGGTAGAACCTGAAGTACCTAATGATTAATTCCTTTATAGATTAAAAGTCAAGTGTATAATGTGAATAAATAAATTCTAAAGACAATTTTTTCCTTCTAGTTCGAATCTGCACTTATATTTATTTATTGGTTAAAAATGACAAACATACTACCTAACACTTATCATCATTTTCTAAGCCTACAGTTTACTTAAGGCTTAATGTACTACAATTTACATGTAACAATATTCATCAATCATTACTTGTTTACTATCATATTCTGTATTATATTGTAAAAAAAATATAAGATTTAAAAGTCCAATCAAAGACTTGGTATAAAGTTACATGTATCAACATGATCAATAAATTTTTTTTTACCTCAAATATTGAAATACAAAATTCAACAAACTTTATACATGTACAACTCATCGAAGTTTACAGTTCTTACCCTTGGTAATATATCATTATTGACACAGTTGTGTAATGTCTTCATCATTGACAAGGCTATGGTGTTCAAAGCATATGGATCACATAAAATCATTGACAAATCCCTGTAAAATAAAATATTATTATAGCTATTCAGAATTCCACTTGCATTATTTATAACATTACACAAAAATGTACATTAAAAACTAAAATATTGAGATTTAAATGTTTATACAAGTTATACATGCACTATTGTCCCACCTTGTAGACCTCCCTGTGACTTTAGGATGAAGAAAAGCAAAAAATGGGCTGTTTCTTTAAATTAAATTTGTTTTTTTTTTGCAATATAATATTATTTACAAAAATGTATACATGTATGTTAGCGAAGTGAAGCTCCTTAATGTACAGAATCTGCCAAATTGTGCAAGAACCAAAATATAAGCAAATATTTTCGTTTTGCCCAATTCAGATTTTCAGAAGTTTTTGAATAAGTCTGCAAATGTGCAGCAAAATGGTGAGAAATACTTAACTATCTCGCCCCATTGACCCAAATTAACTTTCCCATGGAATGGATTTTATTTTGGCATCTTCACAAGCTTTTAGGGCAATGTCATTCCCATATTCATGTTTATAGTGTGTTTTTGTCATGCACATATACTCCACATCCCTTCATTGTATGTTTGAAATGTATTTTCTAGGCAAATGTACATTTCTCATATTAAGCTTTATTTTTTTTTAACATTTCTAATTTACATTTACACTGAGACAATAATTAAAGAGATATGTCTCCACGATAAATCCAAAATAACAGTGTCTCCGCGCTAATTTGTAAATTCAGATTCGGCCTGTTGAAATAGGCACTTGCATTACAAGCGAGTAAACTTTTTCATAATGAATCGTACATATGAAATATATACATCGTTGGAAAGAGTAGATTTTGCTGCTTTGTTTAGACTATTTTTCTTTTCATTCTTATCACGCATTTTTCCAAAGGAACAGTTTAAAGTCAATCATACATTTTTATCCAAATTCAAACTAAGAAATATACCTCTTGGAAATCTTATAAATTTCATATCAAATCTTACCTTATAGTATCTTATTTAGTACTGTTAAATAGCAAAATGATTTGAGAATATTCAGGTGAAATTTGAAGGTAATTTGATAAATTCAGATCAACTAATTAACAGTTTGAAATTGGTCAATTTCCTGTTTTAACAGGACGCCCGCTGGCCGATAACTTTCGATAAGGAAATTTGTTTATTGTGACAAATATCAGTCTGTTCGCATGGTGTTTGATTTTTTATTTTTCACCATCCTTCAGATTTTATTAAATTACAAACAAAATAATATCAAACAATGTAGGAGAAATTCAGCTATCTAAAGATACTTTTATATTTAAAAATACTGTAGAAACACCAGAGTTTAATCGAGAGGATCCGAGATCTTCACAAGCACGACACTGTTATTTTCATCCATTTCATATGTTTAATAGGATGATTCGATTCTCTTCAATATGGTTTTCTCAGATTTACAATAATGCAAATCATGTATAATTGTCATAAATGGTGATCATCTTACCCGAGAACAAACTCTTGTCCTTTCTTAATTCCATCCAAAAATCCTTGCAATTCTCTGGACCTTTTGCTGTCAATAAATTTATCTCTGATACAAGCATCTACACACCATGTGAACTTATGACATGGATCCACAGAACAAATTTCATTTATTTCTTGGTCATGAAGTGCCATTAGCAATTCTGCTCTTAATGTACAATAATGAGCATTCCTAGTTCTTAAAAATAGTGTTCTAAGAAATTGTAAAACCATATCATATAATTTTACATTTCTTCCAACCATTTCAGAAAGTTTTTGAACAATATCAGTCTGTCTTCTGACTCTGGGAGATGGAAGAAAGAAAGTTAATGAACTATGTTCATGGTTGAAAAGTGAGTTTTCTTTATCTTTTATATATTGAGATAACAGGGGAGATACTTCATCCCCAAACAGTGCTTGATTCTCTTGCCAAATCTGTCTCTTTACTTCAACTGCTGCCTCACTATACAATTCCTTGTCCTCAAGTATTTTAGACAAATAGTGATCTTCAATGGTGGGTAAATGCTTTAAAATTGCCATAACAACAGGTCTTAGATTTTTCACTTTGATGACAGGGAAACATTTTTCTAAAAGGGATTGAAGAATTTCATATCGGTTCTTTTTCTCACTATTTGCAAGTTCAGATATTCGTGATATTAGATTTTCACTAAGTTCTTCAAGGACAGAATTGTGGAAATCTAGACGTTTTATGTCAAATAAGTCAAGGAATGGAAGTGCAGGTCTCAGTGAAGGAAGAAGAATGCCATTCTCTGTTTGAAATTCTTCTATAGAAGCTAATGGATCCGAGCAGTTTGTGAGGGATTCTCTTAGGGTATCACCTCCAGGTATTCCTAGCTCTTCTAATCCTGACATACCTATCGTTTTATTGTGAAAATTGCTAAAATTGCTTTTGAAATTTCACATTTTCGTCTCCCGGAAGTGGATATCTTTTGTGTTTCCGAAAGAGAAGAGCGTTTCGAGGAACAGTCTAAAACCAAAAAGGATTTTTGAATGTTCAAGGAACAGAACGGACGAAAATATTTTTTTTTTATAAATGGGAAAATACCAATTTTTAAGACCTACATGTATTATTTAGGAAAAACAGCCCATTTTTTTGTCGAATTATATTCAATGCAGATAGGGCCATCCTCTATTTTAGGATAACTTTGATGACATGGTCCCTGGTCTTTTTTTTAACATCCTAGTCTCAAGTCAATTTGTGTTATGTTTTCATGCCAACAGTATAATTTTGGCATTCAAAGGTCACACTTTAAATGATTTTTAAAATTTTGTATCTTTTTATAATAAAGAAACACTTTTTAAGGAAAATCGTCTAAAATTTGGAAACGTTTTTACCAGTTCGGCAATTCGGGTCAGTATAGTTTTTAATAAAGCAATATTAATACGAGTGGGTTAAAGAAAATCATTTGCATATCCCCGTGAGCGTTTTTCGAGTACCCTCTCTAAACTTCTCACAGTTCCAGTCCGTCCGTTGCGGCTGGTCTGTACACTAATCACTGCGACAGGCTTTCCGTGCTGCTTTTTAATAATCTTTTTTTGATCCCTTGCTGTGAGAGGTGATCAAGGGTCTTGGGATTCTCACATCGGGTTAGTGCTCAGCCCACAGAGCGACCAAGTGTGTACCCTAGGTGTCTGGATAGGATGGCCCTCGTCCGCGGGGGGTTTCAGGTCTATACATGTATTACGGAAAGACTGTTCCTTTGTTTCCCATCCACATCCATATTTCTCATCATCATCATTTCATTTTCGTTTTATCGTCCTTTTTCATGCCCATCGCATTTATATTACATATTTGTGCTGCAAGGGCGTTAAACACCAACTTACTCACTATTCCAAGTCAATAAACACATATATAAGTGTATTTAAAATACCATAGTCACTAGTGGAGGAATTTTGACCAAAGTGGACCTCATGTTCGAAGTGCCAATGCTGCTTTATCAAAGTCGCATACAATTTGAATCAGTTTCAATTTTTAATGTTTTTAAATAACGCTTTGATTGCTCAAATATCTTACCCTTTTTTCAGCGTTCCCTAGCTAAACCAATAGGTTATAAGCGACGAGTTTCATATGAAAAGGGCTATATTAAATGAACATGAAATGATATGAAATATAGCGATAGGATGGGAACCAAAGGACCAGAAATTTGTAGGAAGATATAACTGGAAAAGAGGAGAGTTTGGTAAGGGCGGGAATTGCACTACCTTGTATACAGGATTTTAGTACTTTCATATGCGTACAAATATAAAATTAAACACTTCTCTCTTTTTAAAATCTTTTGCATAAGGGTGGAATACCCGGATTTCCAGTTTCGCTATTTTTTTTCTATCGAATACTTGAGGATCATAACTTGCCTCGGATATTAGCTGTACTTAATTCATATCACACTTGAATCTCAGGTAGTACAAATGTTTTACGCACTCACAATATACATATAAGTTGTTTACAGATATAAATGATTACAGCTGAAAGACTATGGATGATCAAAAGATACTATTTGTTAAAATAGGAGGTGCCACGGCTGTGGCTGTGGTGGCTAGCTATGTCACATGGAAATATCTGAAGAAACCAGTCAGGTAAGACGGACATTAACTTCCTGGTTATTGACTTCAAACATAAAGAAATTTGAATAATTACTATTTTGTTTGATAAACTTAAGATATTAACTAGGAAAAACTGTTTTAGCACACTAAAACGGATGTCTCCCCTTCCTAAATTTGCCAAAATAACATAATTTCAACCTTGAGGTCAGAAGTCAATGTCACAATGACATACATTGTACAAAAAATTGCTTAATAATTGATACATCTACATTTTAAAGCCCTATGTCAAAGGATAAATAAGTATGAGGTCAAAGGTCAAGCTCATATGAAGGTCATTGTGGTCCGCAACACATCGTCTCATGGTGAAACATCCACATGCCAAATATCAAAGCCCTATATCAAAGGATGAAATGTTATGACCAGGACACACTTTGCACACAAAATTATCGTTAATTTGACCTTGAGGTCAAAGGTAAAGTCATATGAAGGTCACGCAACACATCCTCTCAGGGTGATATATCGACATGTCAAATATTAAAGCCCTATGTCAAAGAACAAAAAAGTTATGACCCTGACTAACTTTGCATATAAAATTAGCCTTTATTTGACATTGAGGTCCAAGGTCAGGTCATATGAAGGTCATTCTGGTATACAAAACATCTTCTCATGATGATACATCTACATGTCAAATATCAAAGCCCTATGTCAAAGAACAAAAAAATTATGGCCCTGACATACTTTGGATATAAAATTAGCATTAAGTTGACCTTCGGGTCAAAGGTCAAGGTCAATTTGGTACAGGACATATTGTCTCATGGTGATACATGCACATGTCAAATATTAAAGCCCTATGTCAAAGAACAAAAAAGTTATGACCCTGACTAACTTTGCGTTTAAAATTAAGTCAAAGGTCAAGGTCATATGAAGGTCATTCTGGTACGCGACACAACGTCTCGTGGTGATACATCTACATGCCAAATATCAAAGCCCTATCTCAAAGGATAAAAAAGTTATGGCCCGGACACGCTTTGTATGAGAAGAAGAAGAAGAAGAAGAAGAAGAAGAAGAAGAACTGACACAAAAACAATATGTCTCCCCCTTCTTGGAAGGGGAGACATAATTCATGGTTTATTTATTTTGTTTATGAAGAATTACGGACCTGCACCGTTTGTTTTACATTATAAAGGTGGTTCACGTAATCATCGATAAAAATATTAACATGCAAATTTGGTAATAGATCACTACTATGGTTTCTGTTGTCAGTGAAGAAATTAACTTACCAGCCTTCACGACTTTGTTACCAACGCTTACTGTACTACCAACATGACCAAGGACGATATTTGTCACTGTACATTCTCTTAAATTCGACATTAATTTGACTGTTTTTAATTCCTTTTTGCTAGAACATCTCCAAACGCAATTAAAAATTGAAATTTGAAAATAAATGGCCATTGGCTGATCCAGAGAGGGGGCGGGTGCCCCTCCCCCTTTTGGCGGAAAAATGTGGAAATCATTGTATGTCACACATCATTACAATCATACGTATGTAATTGTATGCTCTTTTATTAGACAAAGTTATTTCTATTTCTATTCTATAAGTAACATTGAAGCATAACCAAAGTGTCCCCCTTTAGTCAGTCAGAGGTCCCCCTTTTAAAAAAATTCTGGATCCACGACTGATGATTTTATATTCTCTTCCAGAAAAAAAGTATTTATATGAGAGACAGAAGTTTATAGAATCATGCTGGATCAATTGTATTTGAATTAATGTGAATATCTTTCAGAAAAGAGTATCCAAGAGACACAGTGATTCTTCATGCCCCTGGTCGGGGACGGAACGTTCCAAGCTATGTCCCGTTCGCTGTAAAACTAGAAACGTATCTTCGGATGACTAAAATACCGTACTTGGTAATTATTGAAAATTACTGGACAAAAGGGATTAAGAGATCCAATGTACCATTGGTTCGATCGGCAAACCATTTATTTTTTGCTGAGTGTACTAGATTACTAGATAAAAACTTGCTATTAAATTCGAATATCTTAATTGTAACAAAAATGGGCCAAAACAGAAATGGACGGCTTAGGTCGAACAAGAGTTAACACTAAAGTATGTCTCGCCTGCCGGCACCATCAGAAACAATTATTCTTTCTTACTTCCACTATATTTTGAATTTACATGGATTTTCAGTTTCTGAGATCAAAAGATGATTATAGAACTTAAACATTGCAAATATATGCAATCAAAATAATCAAAGTCACTCAACCGGAAAATCAAGGTCAAGCTCAAAAGATGGGGATGCAACTGTGCTAAGCTACTACTGGGGCATATGTAAACCAAGTTTCATCAACCTAGGACCTATAGTTCTTGAGATATGGAGGTGCTCGCAAAACTTTTTCATTGCTGTTATATGTATTGAAAATTGTCAAAGTCACTCAACCGAAAAATCAAGGTCAAGCTCAAAAGATGGGGATGCAACTGTGATAAGCTACTACTGGGGCATATGCATACCAAGTTTCATCAACCTAGGACCTATAGTTCTTGAGATATGGAGGTGCTCGCAAAACTTTTCCATTGCTATTGTATGTATTGAAAATTGTCAAAGTCACTCAACCGGAAAATCAAGGTCAAGGTCAAAAGATGGGGATGCAACTGAGCTAAGCTACTACTGGGGCATATGCATACCCAGTTTCATCAACCTAGGACCTATAGTTCTTGAGATATGGAGGTGCTCGCAAAACTTTTTCATTGCTATTTTATGTATTGAAAATTGTCAAAGTCACTCAACCGGAAAATCAAGGTCAAGGTCAAAAGATGGGGATGCAACTGTGCTAAGCTACTACTGGGGCATATGCATACCAAGTTTCATCAACCCAGGACCTATAGTTCTTGAGATATGGAGGTGCTCATAAAGCTTTTCCAAAAAGTTAACGCCGCCGTCGCCGCCGGTAAAGTAACACCTATGTCCCGCTCTGCTTCGCAGGCGAGACAAAAATTATGTGATAGGTCGGCAAACAGGAAGTAGATGAACGACAGACATGAAATCAAACTACACGTTAAGGAATCAGGTCCTGATGCTATATAGTTTGCTATTAACGGTTTTTACGTTTTTTTTACCCAGACTTAACTTCACAATACCGATACCCGGGTTTCTATTTTGTCGTTTTTTTTCTTCTATCTATCAATATGATCAAATGTGTATGGATGTGAAAAATAAATTATTTAAGTTCGTATAAAGATAAAGACTGTTATGATATGCTTAGATAAGACTAAAATATGGCTTCTTGTACAAGTGAAAAAGGAGTGTAGAATTTAATTATAGTTAAAAATTAAAATGACAACAAAGTTCCAGACAATAAAATTACACTATCCACTAGAAATCCTTCTGAATTTACATTGTTTTAGTGCGCGTTCAGCAGAGATAGAAGCTCAAAACACAAGTTTCCTTGGATTGAATACAATGATGATGTTGTAGCCGACAGCGAGTTCTCTATTGAATACTTAAACGAGAAACTTCATATCAATTTAAATGCTGGATTCTCAGACCAAGATCTAGGGATAGCCAAGGCTTTCCAGAAAATGTTCGAAGAGAATACATATTGGTGAGTTTCACAGGATGTTGTGTGAAAATAATTTTAGTCATTGCATAAAACATGTCCGTCTACAGGACAATTGTTGATTTTTTACTTGGGGAGAAAAGCAGAAATGTACTATCGGGTGCACTACCAACATGCAAGTAAGAACTTTTTTTTTATCTCTATCAAAATATTGAAGACAGTTTTATTGCTCAGTATTCTTATAATTTGTGTTGATACTAGGGTGCAACATAAGCGAACATAGATATGATTTTAAATCGCTCATTTTCACCTAATTGATTTAATACTATTTGATGCATTTTGAAGGGTATTGATACAGGACCGTTGGTTCTATGACACGGATCAGACAATACTGAAGGGAGCCAAGCTTTCTTCCTGGTCTAAATACCTTAGGGTCAGCTGGGTGAAGAAGATGTCTTACTGTCAAGGGATGGGAAGACACAAGGAAGATGAAGTTCATCATATATTTGAATGTGATATAAAGGCATTCTCAGATTTTCTAGGTAGGACTTATGTTTATAGTGGGTTGGTTTTTCGGTGACATCCCGGTAGTCCGACAATCAATAGTCCGACAGCCCATTGGTCCGACAACCCAATAGTCCGACAACCCATTGATCCGACAGCCCATTGGTCCGACAACCCAATAGTCCGACAACCCGATAGTCCGACAATGCTAATATACATGTATTTAATGTTTAATAAAACTATACACAAAAAAAAATAAAAAAACTCTAAGCATACAATCCTGACTTCAAATGGATGCTTTTTAGAAATTAAATTATATGAATATTGGCAATGATTACATTTACTTATAATTAACTTTAATTAAGATATAAATTGAAGAAATAAAGCCTTCAATCAATATTTAACGTACTTATCTTATGAATCATTCTCTATTTAAACAAGAGGCTCCCAGGAGATTTAATCGCTCACCAGGTCTTGATATCAACCCTATGAAGACTTTTGTTTAGCTAAATGAGCTGAATGTTTAAGCAAAAAAAAGCTTTTCTCTATCTGCAATAGTTTTCATTCTATAACCAAAAAACACTATTTTTCACCTTTAAAGGGTCATAACTCCTTTAAGGGATCATCTTGTGATTTCGACCCTAAAAAGACTTTTGTAGAGCTTAATGAACTGAATGTTTCAGCAAGCAACAGCTTTTCTCTATCTGCAAAAGTTTTCATTCTATAGACCAAAAACATTATTTTTCACCTTTAAGGGGGCGAAACCCTTATTAGGGGTCATCTGACAACTTTGACCTAATGGAAACTTTTGTAGAGCTATATAAGCTGAACATTTAAGCAAGCAATAGCTTTTCTCTTTCAGCAATAGTTTTCATTTTGAAGGCAAAAAAAAACATGAAAAAAAACGCTATTTTTCACCTTTAAGGGACTGTAACCCGTATAAGGGATCATCTGACAACTTTGACAAAATGGAGACTTTAGTAGAACTTATGATGCTGAAGCAGTAGGGTGGCATCAGATTTCATTTATCTCTTATACTTTTTGATTTACAGGCCAAAGACAGTAGTCTGACCCCCTAGTACATTTTTAGTAGGTAGCCATGTTTTTTTACGAATCAAAAATCGAAACACAAGTTTGGTGCAGGACACCCTAAAGATCATTCATACCAAGTTTCATATAATTCTGATCAGTAGTTTCAGAGGAAAAGATTTTAGAACAATTGCTAATTATTTGTATTTTGTTGCTTTTTGTCAAATAAAATCATTAAATTTACATTTTTCTATAACAAATATTTTAGTATTATCCAGAATCACCCTGACTTAAGTTTCTAGTGTGATTCCAGATCTTACCAGAATTTCAGGGGGATCCGGAATCTTCCAAGGACAAATCAGGATATCCCAATTTCACTAAGGACAGATTGGAATTCTGATTTGCACTGGTTTTAATCCAGGGCAAATCAGAAAATAAATTTTCCAATTTGTCCTAGGAGAAAACAGAATTTCAATTTGCCTTAGGAGGATTCCGGATCGCACTGGATTATAATTTGCCCTGTAACATATATACAGACTACACGCCTTATATTTGACATGAGGCTTTGGACGGTAACTATGTGTTACCTTTATTATGAGGGTGTCACAGCCTTTTTGGGTATTCGGTACGCCAAGGTGTGGTACGCGGTACGCGATGTTCCGATTTTTTTGGCTTTTGGTACGCGTACGCCATGATCTTTTGAGTATTCGGTATTCCAGTCTTTTTAACGGTATTCTGTCCCTTTTTTAAACGGTATTCGGTATTCCGGGGGCGGGGGCTGTGCGGACACCCCCTATTATGTCTCCCCTCACTTTTGTGTGGAGACATATTGGTTTTGTCCTGTCCGTCCGCCCGTCGCAATTGTCAGCGCAACTCCTCTGAAACTACTGAACCGAATATCAGCGAAAAGTTGTATATAAGAAGAACACCATATGTAGTTGTGCATACAACCGGGAAATTTTGATCCTCAAATTTTGTGGAAGCTATGGCCCTTTGAACTTAGAAATTTGCTTAAATCCTCATTTATCATCCTGTCAACTAGCGCAACTCCTCTGAAACTACTGAACCGAATTAAATAAAATTTGGTATATATAGGAAGGACACCATATGTAGTCGTGCATATTATGCAAGGAAATTTTAATCCTCAAATTTTTGTGGGAGTTATTGACCTTTAAACTTAGAACTTTAGGAGGCGGGGGGGGGGGGGAGACATCGTTTTTGCATGCAAAAACAAACTTTGATTTAATGATAATAATTAACTTGATTACCTTTTCGTGACAGTTTTTCCTAGCATTTAGCTTCATTCTATTTAACTCCCAAGTCTGAGTAAATAACAGCCCCAACTTTATCCTGACAATGAAATACCGTATGTCAGGAGGCCGCATGATTTAAAGCAATTTTATATTGGTTACACACTGACTGTAACTGTGATTGGAAGAGATGGACTCAATAAGCTGCTTTTTCCTATCATGTAGTTAATTTTAACTCGATTTTTATCGTGATTGGGAAACAAACCCTCTTCTTTTTAGCGTTCCCCATTGAGCCTAATGTGTGTCAAGTTTTCGTCGCTTCCAAATGACAAGCATTTATTCTTGATCATCTTCGCAAATGTTATGAAGAAAGAGTCGGAAAACTTGGTTTGTGAAATTTCCAATCCTGACCAGGATCGAACCACGACCCATGGTGTTCGTAGCACTGCACATTAACAACTTCATCGTCATGTAGTTAATAGGACGGGTACAATTTTATGGTGTTTTGTTTTGTTATTTCTTAAAAGTATACATATGCCTTTTTCTGTAAAGTTTCATGAACAACGTCATTCACTAATTATGCGGGTCCCGGTGTACTCAACAGAGCCCAGCTAGTCGAATTATTGGTATTCTGTGACGATGGGTCAGTGCTCTTCCCACAGAGCAATCAGGTTTTGTACCTTGGTGGCTGAATAGGTTGGCTCATGTGTTCAGGGGTTGTCAGGTCACAACACTGAAAGCCTGTGTTAAGAGAGCTATGGTATTATGCCCGTTTCGAGTGCACATTTGCACAATTTTCCACCCCATTTATTACTTCTCAATTTTCTAGTGGCTTTCAAAATTTTCTGTTTCATTATTTCCCATCGGACTCATATTTCTCTTTATTTCATGATCATTTTATCAACCATTTCATGTTCTTCGCCCGTATGTCATTTGTATGTAACATATAATGTTACCCTTAATTGAAAAGTCACTTAAACTTGAATGTTAATCTTATGTGGGACGAACAAACGTACCTAGGCACGGGCGTACAGTCCCAATTACAAATGCTACATTCACATTAGAAGACGAGGCATAATTATACCCCCGCTTGAAAAGTAGGGGGATATAGAGGTAGGGGTGTCCGTCCGTCCTTCCCGGTTCCGTTGCACCTAAGGATACCCATGTCTTATCCAAAATCCTCTTTAACCCCTTGATGGATTTTCATAAAACTTTCACACAAACTTTATTACATAATGTAGATGTGCACCTTTTCTTTAAAAATTTGATCAAAATGATTTTTGGGTTTCCCTAGCAATATTTGGCCGGAGCCATTCGACTACCAGATGTTACCCATCCCTTATCCGCAACTACTCCTAAACTCCTCAATGAATTTTCATGAAACTTTCATACAATGATGTTTGAAGTATAATAAAGACATGCTCGATGTGCATCTATTCCAAAATTTGATCAAAATAATTTTTAGGTTTTCCTGCAGCAAAACACGAACTTCGTCACTTGACGCCAAGGGGTACCCATCTCTTAAACGCTACTTGTCCTAAACCCTTCAATGGATTTTCATAAAACTTTCACACAATCTTCATTATATAATGTAGAAATGCACCACTTATTTAAAAAATATTTTCTGATTGATTGTGGGCGGGGTGGGGTATTCATTTGTGAACAGCTGCTCACAATTTTCTTTATTTTTTTTTATATTCGATATCGGTCCGATCAACTGGATTCTTGTATATTGTCGGACTATTGGGTTGTCGGACCAATGGGTTGTCGGACTGTTGGGCTGTCGGACCATTGGGTTGTCGGACTATTGGGCTGTCGGACTATTGGGTTGTCGGACCAATGGGTTGTCGGACTGTTGGGCTGTCGGACCATTGGGTTGTCGGACTATTGGGCTGTCGGACTATTGGGTTGTCGGACTATTGGGCTGTCGGACTACAGACGTGTAACCGGTTTTTCACCTGAAACAGTGAGCACTTCTGTTCTATCAAATATGTATGAATGTCTGTACTTTCACTTCAGTGTTACCGGTATTCCTTTAATATGTTTTTCTTCTTCTTTTCTTTTATAGAAAAAAATGGTGCTTTATACTGCAAACTGCTGGAGAGAAAGCTTAATGTTAGACTTAAGTCCTTTTTAATTCCTCCAAATTCAAGTTGAGTTTTACTTGGCAATTAATTGTTGCCAAGAGAGGCCCTTCCCTTAATAATTCTGGAATAAGTTTTGAATCAATTTTACATGTATTTTTATCTTGATCCAATTACTTTGTCATTGTATTAACTAGGCTCATGACTTACTGTATCCATTGCATAAAATAAGTGGCAGTTGTTTTTATGTGGGTGTTTTGCTATAACATATCTATTCCAAATATCATTGTTATCTATCATACACAAGTCATTATATGTGTACATGTATGATAAATAACATATCTATATATACTGGAATTTTATTTGTGACTTACTTTTTTTCAAAAATTCTTATTTACTGAAGCTTGATATACTATAATGATATATTACTCCAGGTAACAAGAAGTTCATGTTAGGAGACCGACCATGCCAGCAGGTCTGTGCTGTGTTTGGACAGCTCTCCCAGTTTTATTGGCAGTCATTTGGTTCTAAATCCGGACAAATTATCAAAAGTAGGTTGCAAGCATTTGAGGGACATAACTTCAATATTTAATGTTTGCAGTTTGTTCACAGGGGCCTACTCCCAGCCTGTGCAAACTGCTTAAAAAGGATGCACATTTACTCAACTCCTAATGCTAGGGGCAGGTTTCTGTGGTTAGTTGCCTCATAACTTGTTGCATATATTGTACAAAAGGGGGGGCTCAAATTGTTTTTGGCTATGAGTTTTTCTATTGCTGTTGATTCATATAGGTACATGTACACTTATTCTCACCATCACCTATTTGGTAAAAATAAGAAAATTTCATCAAATTTTCTTGAAACAATCCCCAATATGTATGCGACACCTTTCCTATAAACTTCAATAGCATAGTGCATTAAATGTAATAAGCTTTGTCTTTGTAGAATATAGGAATGTTTGTGACTATAGTGGGGGGGGTAGAATCACCTTTTGTAGAATATACATGTATAATGAGCTTTGTCTTTGTAGAATATAAGAATGTTTGTGAGTATTGTGAGAGGATAAAGTCCAGGTTTTGGTCAGATTGGGATGACTGTATAACTGAGGGAAAATCTTGAACCATCCTTAAGGCATGCAGATGGCTTTATTACCAAAATGAACAACTGTTATGCATCCACTAGTGGACATAGGGTATCAACTATTTAGCAGAGAAAGGAAATGAAATAGCTTACAATCATTTACAAATGTATTGAACAAATTCCAGAATTAAATAAAAATGCTTAAACTTTAAAATTTCATGGTCTTAGCATGTCTGAAAAGATGACTATATTTTTTCCCCTTCTTTATACTTCAACTTGATTTGGGGCAACCGTTACTTTAATAGCCTATGAACATGCTCATCAGCAGAAATTGAAAATAAAAGCAACTTCAGCACATGTGTATTAGAATATTTACCCGGAACAAGCTGACATGTTGATGTTTTTTATAAAATGCACCATTTCTTTGGAATAGAACCATATTCTTAAACTGCTTAGTGTTTTCCCTGTGATAAAATATCTTATTGCCACTCAGTTGAAATGTTGTCTCATATACTTTTATACTAATAATATCATTTGACACTAGGTAAAGCTATTGACTGAATTGGTTTCCAAGAAAATATTTAGCACTTGCTTATTTCAAGTCAGAATTGTTAATTTTGTCATTTACATCTGATCAGCACATTGGCACATGACATTGCCAACCACATGATAGTAAACTATGAGAGAAGTGGTCAGGAATTTATTGATTTATCAGGAATCTGTTTTGTGATGAGATCTTTCAGTTTGTCAAAGTTTTCATTCTGTATGGACTGTCTAATGTGGTGGAAAAACTCAAAGTAATGATGGAAATTGTGGCTGAAAAAGAAAAGAAAATCTGTCAAAGTAAAAAATGGCCAGATTTTGTTAAACAGAAAGTAAGTGTGCTACAGACCATTGGAAACAAATTCCACTTTATGGGAGCACATGCATGCTGATGACGTATACAAATTATCAAGAGGCAGTAATAAGTAGTTACTGAGAAAACTGTTATAAAAAAATTTTCCACGGCAATCAGACACCCCACATTCACCCTTTTTAACCCAGAATTTTCACTCAAGATTAAAAGTTAAACATAATGCATACAATTTAAATCTTACTAAAATTGTCAAAGAGAGACCCCATTCTCACCTGAACATAAAACAAATAACATTAAGATAACATGTACAAACATAAGCTTTGCACGGTCTATTTATAGCTATCTCTAACATGTTTATGTTCATGCTCCATTGGATTCCACAGAAACTGCAGAATGCAAGATTATTCGAAATATATGTTGTGAGTTTGATCCTCGCTGAGGGCACTCAAAAATCAAAATCTGTTTGTCAGATGATTTTCAGGGTTGAAATTACAGTAACATTGTTTGATTATATTCTAGACATTCATACAAACATAAGCTTTGATATAGATTCCTGGCTTAGGACACTAGAGGGGATTAGTTAAGGAAATATATTACTTATTATATGAGACTATATGGTTGACTTACATCATAAGTAGAACTGACAAGAGAAGTTCAGATGTGTTCAGTAAATGATTGATGTAAGCTCTTGTGAAGTTCTGACATGTGTAACAGGTACATCCTTCCAGTAATGGACCAAAATCATCAAAATACCTAGAAAATTACAATTCTAGTAAATATAGCCACGTACAATGTGAAAATATCAGATTTCATTTGAATCATGTCTATTATAACTACAAAAAGTTTCTCAATGAAGATCAATCCTTCAATTGCAGTGAAAAAGCAAGGCAAATAATTGAATATATTACATGTACTGATGTTTTGAATTTGAGTATCTCAGAAATGTTTTTATAGTTAATCAAACCAATAATACTTACTCCTTATTTTTCAAGTCTATCTCATAGCCTTTTGATATTCTCCTCACGGAGTCTTCATCACTTCTATCTGACAAATTATAGCTAAAAACAAGAGCACATCCTCTCTCTGTTACAATATAAGGGTATGTGGAAGTGAGTAAAGGAATAATACATTATGCTTATACCATGTTTTTTTATTTTTTTTAAAATTAAAAATAATAATTCAGCATCTTTTCTGTAAAATATACATTTGTACCATCTATATATAGAGATGGCAAAAGTTAACCAGTTATTCGTCAGAAAGATCTTTAATAATATTTGTATCAACTGGTTAACCAAATTTTTGATAGGAAGATCATTCAATTAACTGGTTTGTATATTGTGAATAATTTGCCATCCCCAAGAACAATTCGTCGTCCCTAAAATATGCTAATATTTGAAGGTACCAATGTCTAAAAAAAAAAAAAAAAAGTACTGGATTGGTCGTAACTATTCTACATTCTTTATAATTTAAGACTGATCGTAGGTCGTAAGTTCTTTTAATAGTAAAATAGGGCCCTGGTTCTTCAATTCTTAAACACATGGGTTTCAAATTTTAATACAGAAGTATGAGTAAACAATGAAACCTAACTTAACGGCAAAATTGATATAGCATACAAATTTCATAAAGGATATGAGCTGTCAAACATGTCAAAACCAAGAGAGACAGCCTCTAGTATAAAGTCAGGTCGCCAGCAACCATGTAATATCCTAGGTTTGTGTTCTGGTAAGCATTCCTGTGCAATATACAAAAAAACCTTATAAAACATCACAAACTATAAACAAAGACATCAGCTAAATTTGAAGTCCCAATTCCAGCAACCATTCAACATCTTTTAATACAGCATTGATCTACAAGAACTGTGAGCCACAAGCTCACACTTAAATAGCCCACTCCCCTTGACAAAAGTAGCAAGAATAAAATCTGTTTAAGTTAAGAATGGCCAGATTTTGTTAAACAGGAAGTTACTGATCATCAGACCTGAATTCGAATCCCAAAATATGGAACCCCATGCTGGTGCTGTATGCCACTCTTCAAGAGGTTGTGATTAGTAGTAGCTGACATAATGTTGCGAAAACTGAAAAGTTTCCATTGCCCAAAACACCATCAACTAACTGTTTTATAAGGCCAATATAAAAAAATATCTTAAATTCTAATCCCCAACCGCCCCAATTTTTTCATCCCTCTAAAAAAATAATTATTTATTCTTTATAAATTTATGCTATATAGCTATTACTTTGTGGCCTTACAAGGATTTTTTCACCACCATATCCAGCCAAAAATACAACTGCATGTGTATTATTACTATCAATACTGTTTATCTATGAAAGAACTTATTTCAAAAGTTCATCAGAGCAACTCTAGTCCAAAGTTTCAAGTACAAACTCATTCATGGCATTGTGTTTTATAACAAAAACAGAATTATTAGGTACTTGCACAACAAGACCAATCGATGTCTGGCCCTGCGTCGCACGGCAAAACGTTGAACCCTGTACATTCTAGGCCCAATATGGACAGTCAAAATATTTTGACAGTTGCATCCTATGGTGGACTTACATTTTTAGCATATTTGTCACATGCCACCCAATATTGTAAAAATAGACACAAAAAATAGTTTCTATTTTTTTTCCCCTTTTGGTCCCCTTATTGCTAAAAAGAAAAGGTGGGTCAAGAAATAATTGTATCCTCCATTTTGTATCCAATATATGACCAAAATTAACTTGTAAAAATTTTTTTCTAATTCGGACCATAAATAAAAAATGTCACATTTTTTCCCCTTTTGGGCCCCTTGTTCCTAAACAAAAAGAGAGGGGACCCCAAAATCATCCAACCCTTTAATTTATGGTGAGTAACACTACTGTAAAGTTTCATAGCATTTGGTCAACCAAAACAAGTTATTGTGGAAACAAATAAAAAAGTTGCTTTTTTGGCCCCTTTTGGGCCCTTAGTTTCTGAATGAAAAAAGAGGGGACACCAAAAATCAGCCCAACCCTTCCTTTTATGGTAAGTTACATTACTGTAAAGTTTCATAGCATTTGGTAAACCAAAACAAAAGTTATTGAGGAAAAAATTTTAAAAGTCGGTTTTTTTGCCCCCTTTGGGCCTCTAATTTCTAAACGAAAAAAGAGGGGACACCCAAAATCAGCCCAACCCTTCCTTATACGGTAAGTATCATTAGTTTAAAATTTCTTAGCATTTGGTCAACCATAACAAAAGTTATTGTGGAAAAAAATTAAAAAGTCGCTTTTTTGGCCCCTTTTGAGCCCCTAATTTCAAAACGAAAAAAAAGGGGACACCCAAAATCAGCCCAACCCTTCCTTTTATGGTAAGTAACATTACTGTAAAGTTTCACAGCATTTGGTCAACCAGAACAAAAGTTATTGTGGAAAAAAATTAAAAAGTTGCTTTTTTTGGCCCCTTTTGGGCCCCTAATTTCTAAACGAAATTATAAAATGACCCCAAAAGGGGAGGTGCACATCTTCAATATATCTGTAATCACTGTGTAAAATTTCAGAAAGATCTAGTGTTTGGTTTTTGAGATTCAGATTACACAAGACAGGCATTCCATAGCGGGACGGACGGACGGATGGACGGACGAACGGACCGACGGACGGACGGAGTGACCCGACTACTAGACCTGCTTTCGCCTTCGGCGACGCAGGTAAAAATGGTTGCATAGTACCCAAAATCAAACTTGTACAAGTTATTAGTGATATAAACATTATAAAATTAGTTCCATGTTACCAAAATTCAAACTTGTGCAAGTTATTAGTGATATAAACATTATGTATAAATTTCACAAACATCCATTGAGAAATGTAGGCGTGAGATCACTTACAAAAGCTTAATGGATACATGGGCCTCATTTTCATGGTCAAAGGGGAACAACTTGCAAAAAAAAAAAAATAAAGTATGTTGCACTGTGTCTTGTGTATACATAAAATAGATAAATAAATGGATGGTGAAGCCACATTTAAAAGGTAAAAACTAAATAAGAAATATAAAGATTTAGTTAGTTAGTTAGTTATTGCTTTACTCCCAAGCAGCGCGATTTCGGCTATATCCGGGAGATGAACATGAAAGTGGTGATACAATGAACATGAAATGATGATGAAGTGGAGGAAATAGGGACACAAGGCCAATCGTGTAGGAGTTTTGACTGCCACTGGAACAAGAGGCTCCCAAGAGCCTGAATCGCTCACCTGAACTACACAGATACATATATTTGTAGATATTATTGTGCTTAACCATATGCGATTTAAATTTATGAAATATCTTGGTTAGTTTTCAAGATATTGGGCTTAATAAGTGCAAATTTGGCAAAAATTAGGAAAAAGAACAATAACTCCCACATCAGCAGTCAGATCTTTTCCAAAATTTCAGGACAGGTAAATCTTATTATGCTGATCACTTTTGATTCTTGCACAATTTTGATATCTGAAACCAGTTTTGAGTTAGCAAAAAAATGAAATTTGCCCCTATGTTCTATTTTTAGCCACGGTGGCCATGTTTTTTAACGAATCAAAAATCTGAACGATAGAGTTGTAGCATATAAGCTATCAAACAGTGTGCCATGTTAAGATGCAGTTGGTCTTACTGTTTCAGACAAGTCGTGGGGGAAAGTAATGAACAATGGTAAATATTGACGCTTTAAGGGCCATAACTCCTAAAAGAAATGGTTCTACAGCTTTGACCTAATTACATGAAATGTAGATCTTGATGTGCTTAATCATATGCAATTTGAATTTTTGAAATATCTTGTATGGTTTTCAAGATATAGGGCGAAATAAGTGAAAAATTTTGAAAAAATCCAGAAAAAGGGCAATAACTCCTATGTCGTTTGTTGGATCTTCCTGAAAATTTCATAGCTGGTAGATCTTGAGATGCTAATCACTTTTGTCTCCCATCATAATTTTGATATCTGTTACCGTTTTTGAGTTATTTGCAAATAACTGTAATTTGACCCCTATGTTCTATTTTAAGCCATAGAGGCCATATTTTAAGACGAATCAAAATCCGAATGATAGAATTGTAGCATTAATGCTATTAATCAACTGTGCCAAGTTTGGTTGAAGTTGGATGTATGGTGTCAGACAAGTTAATCTTTGAAATTCAGGGGAAAAGTAATGAAAAATGGTAAATTTTGACGCTTTAAGGGCCATAACTCCTATAAGAAATGGTTCTACAGCTTTGACCTAATAACATGAAATGTAGATCTTGATGTGCTTAATCATATGCAATTTGAATTTTTAAAATATCTTATATAGTTTTCAAGATATAGGGCTAAATAAGTGCAAAATTTTGAAAAAATCCAGAAAAAGGGCAATAACTCCTACATCGGTTGTTGGATCTTCTTGAAAATTTCAGGGCAGGTAGATCTTGAGGTGCTGATCACTTTTACCCTATGCCAGAATTTTGATATCTGTTACCGTTTTTGAGTTATTTGCAAAAAACTGCAATTTACCCCTATGTTCTATTTTTAGCCATGGCGGCCATGTTTTTCAACGAATCAAAAATCCCCACGCTAGTTTTATACTACCTATGCTAATTAACAACTGTGCCAAATTAAAAAGCCATTGGACTTATGGTGTTAGAGGAGTTAACGTTTGAAAAATGTTAACGACAACGGACGACGGACGACGACGGACGACGGCGGACGCCAAGTGATGGCAATAGCTCACATGGACCTTTGGTCCAGGTGAGCTAAAAAGGAGTGATGGGTAGGGACGGGAAATTTTGCCTCCTGCATGGGGATCCTAGGGGTCCTACTCTTACCGAGACCTGCAGCAGGGTTCTTTAACGTGCAAGGAACGTGACATTTTTCCCAACACGGTGCACCACTATGGTTTGCGGTCAGGTTTTCCGCATTATCGCCTGACGACCCCGCATCTCTGGATGTCAGGGCTGCCCCATTCAACCACCTGGGGCACACATCCCAGTCGCTTTGTGGGCAAAGCGGCCTGACCCCGATGTCAGGTTTCTGAGCGCTCTTTAGTGGACTTTTACCGACAAGCTTAGCGCTGCTGCGGGCCTATTCGCCTCCCGGGCCCCGCACGGGAAGAAATATAAAGAAATAAAACCTTTAAAACAAATGTTTTATTTGCAAAAACAAATGTTTTATTTGCATAAAAAAATAGTTGCAAGGTTTTTCTAAGCTATTAGTGATATAAACATTTTGTGTAAATTTCACAAACGTAAGCTGAGAATTGTAGGCCTAAGAGCACTTACAAAAGTAAAAAATAGGGCATGTAATGGGACATTAAATGATACCCCGCCACGTTATAATATCAAAAGTTCATAAAATTTGATTTCCAAGTGGCCTATCTTGAAAACTGTTTTTCAGATCATGCTGGAAATTGAACTTGACCTGTATTTTATTGTACTCAATAGCTGCACAAAATATCATTTGAATCCCATGAAGCCTTTTCAAGTTATTGGTCGGAAACTCAAAATTTCATGAAATTTGATTTTTCAAAGTGGCCTATCTCGAAAACTATTTTTTGGATCATGCTGGAAATCAAACTTGACCTGTATTTTATTGTACTAAACAGCTGTGCAAAATATCATTCAAATCCTTTGACGTGTTTTCAAGTTATTGGTCGGAAACTCAAAATTTCATGAAATTTGATTTTTCAAAGTGGCCTATCTCGAAAACTATTTTTTGGATCATGCTGGAAATCAAACTTGACCTGTATTTTATTGTACTAAACAGCTGTGCAAAATATCATTCAAATCCTTTAATGCATTTTCAAGTTATTGGTCGGAAACCTTCGGGGGACGGACAGACACCGAAAAATCTGAGGGTATAACATAATACCCTGCCACTTCGTGTGGCGGGGTATAAAAAGTGATTGATGACAATAGAAAAGACAACAGTAGACAGAAGAAAAACAACAGCCTTAAGATGTTTCAGATGGCAGAGGAAAAAGGCTCATCTTTCAACATTTGCTCAATTTTTTAAAGTGTATAATGAAAACAACATACCAATGTCTTCTGGCACACTTCAGATATAGACGATACATCCATTTTCTCTGTTTTAGGTCCATTGTTGTGAAAGCCTTCCAGTATAAAACCTGTAAAGTGGGTGAATGTTGTTGATTCCAATTGAGTACCAAATTTCCTATGATCACTGTTACCGTGGTTTCATTATAATTTGTAGGGTATCAATTTTTCGTGGTTTTCGTTGGTGGCCTTGACCAATAAAATTTTATATCCAACAAAAAGGAAATTTAACATTGATATGTATGCTGCGGACTTCAGAACCAAATATTTAAGAATCCACAAATAGACCCTTTTTCATCAAACCACGAAAATTTGTACCCACAAAAATAAATGAATCCACAGTATTTAAAAAAAAAAAAAAAATCTACTTTGGATAAAGATTGTTGATCTCCTTACCAATCACATCAATGGGAGATTCAAATGGATGTAACCTGGTGAATTTGACACTCTCCTGTGGTTCACTAGCACACTTTCTATAATATTTTAACATCTATAGCTACTGGTAATACACATGTCAAGATTAAGGATTTGATGTACATTGCTCAATTAACATGTCACAAAACAGAAAAAATGCTTGTGACAACAATATCTTTACCTACAGAAGTAGAATCAGTTTGGTGTAAAGATTGATAGTGATCATTAATTTTGAAGGGTTGGTATTTATAAGATGATTGCATTTATGCTTTGCACCCAATATAATAATAATATATAAAGGATATGGAAACCTTACTGTATGATGGCAAAGGTGGTATGATGACTTTTATCAAATAAAATCAAGCAAAAGTAGTGAAAATGTGTATGTGTATATCCGTACATTTACAGATTTATCATATCCTCTCCTTTTGCCTTCGTTTGTGAATATAAAACTGAGGCATCTTTTTCGGACATGTTGCAATTATTTAGTCTGGATATCAATTACAATGACTTAAAATAGAAAACCACAAGACATGCAAAATTAAGTTCATTATTTCATTTTATAAATAAAATAAATATATCATAAATATTCAAAGACATACAGCTTTTCGGAAAAGTTCTATTTCAGGGGAGATAATTGGCAGGAAAATGTGTGATTAACTTTCATTTAGAATTGTGTAGGAAATATTAGCTTCTTTTCTAATATCTAGTAATGAAGGTCCATGACCTGAACTTGTTATCATGTTTTTCAAAAGATAGTATACATGTATATTGCTGTCATTTGTTAAATAAAAAACAAGCATTCTGAGAGTATTGCAAAACAATGCATAGAGTCCTACTGGCCTATATTTCAGTGTTCAAATGGTAATACATTTAAGTCTGGTAAAAATAAGTGAAACAAAACAAAACATTTAACTTTATAAGTTCTATAGAAAAAAAGAGCAGATAACTGAGGCCAGATCTGAAGTCACATTTAGCTTTCGCCAGTAGGGGACTCTTAAATCTGATGGGTTTCCTGCTAACTATGATACTAAATTACATTGTTCCCTTTTAAATCTATTGAAAAAACAAAACTTGAGGTCACCAAATTCACAGGTCATAAATCAATAGATAGGTCTGTGATTCCCATTTTTTAGCATGTATTCAATGTCCATTTATCATGTTTATGAAAGTTTAATTCTGCAAAATAAAAATAAAAATCTTTTGGATTTTGCTAATACCCCAAAACCACCTTAGAGAAGTGAGAATGTGTACATTACAGATGTACATGTACAGATTTATCATACTTTTTCTTTATCCTGAGGGGTTAAAGTAACTAAAGATGAATATGTACAGATTTATCCTACTTTTTCCATGAAATAGTGAAAATATGTACGATGCAAATGTACATGTTCAGATTTATCCTACTTTTCCTTCCATTCTAACCAAATATGTACAGTAGAGATGTACAAATATCAAACTTTTCCTTTATTCTTCAGAGTTTAAGAAGTGAAAACAAGGTACAGATACCTACATATTTTCATTACTAAAATGAGTGGTCAGGACAACTCTGCCATCATATTGCAGAGTGATAAATATTTAACAGTATAATACCATGAACATTTCTGGTAGCAGTTTCCTTGGCAGATCTCTGTCTCTGTTCTATACTGTAGCCTCCTTCTATAACTCCAAATAAACTGGTAGACCCCAAATTCTGTCAATACACAACAGGTAGTTATAGTAAATAGTTTGACAAAAAAAATCAATAAAACCCCAAACTGGCATTGATTCACTTTTCTGTTTAAAAAAATAAATTGTGGTATATGTTAATGCTGACCTTATAAGCAAAATGTGTTGGGCCATATGAGAAAAATGACCATGTAGATGTATCATCATTGTACAATGTATCAGGTGACAAAGTGACCTTGACCGCTTGATTTCTAGGTCAAATTTGATGCTTATCAGTGCTTGCATTGATTGCATTCTTTTTCATTGAAATGAGAGATACACACTTTATCTTATTTATCAATTTTTGCATTGGGTTGAAGTGTTACTCATAGGTCAATGTTTTCAATGGATGTTTCTAGTTTGTGTACCTTATTCGGTATTTTGATTTTGCTTTTTTAAATATTACTTTGATTCATAATTCATAACTAGAGGCTCCCAGGAGCCTGTATCAATCACCTTGTATTCAATGATACTTATAAACTGGATATTTTAAGGAGTCGACTGCTTCTCTGTGGAATTATCAATTTTAATATTCTAAGGGAAACAACTCCTATCAAGAAAGGTCTTACAACTTTGACCCCATTACATATTTTTTAAATCTTTATGTGCTTAACCATATGCAATTTAAATTTTTCAAATATCTTGTATAGTTTTTAAGATATTAGTCTAATAAAAAGCTACGCCGAGCGCAGCATGATACGACCGCAACAAGTTTAACCCTGTGCGTTGGAGGCCTAATATGGATAGTCTATTGCTTTGGTCACATGAAGCCCATGGTGGACTTACAAAGCTTTTTGACACATGCATCCTGTGGTGGACTTAAAAATGAATTTTTGACACATATATATTTACATCAACATCTAATACAAAAAGCCTTATTTATATACATGTAATAACTACAACTTAATTTTAAGTATAAAACAATTTGCCTTGACAAACTTTTAAAATTGGTGTTTTTGGCCAATTTGATCCCTAATTTCTCGAAAACGGTATGAGATATTGCAAATCTGATTGAAAAACGCAGGCAGGGATTTTTACAAGGATTCCAATGAAAAAAAGATTTTGAAAATTGGACCACAAATAAAAAAGTCGATTTTTTGGGTGTGGCCCCTTTTTGACCCCTTATAGCAATGTAACAGTACAAGATACATCAAAGGTGTTTTTACGTTTTGTTGACAGAATTTATTGAGGAGTACAATAAAAAAAGAATGAACAAAATCGGATGAAAAATAAACATTCTACAGACGTTTTGTCAATACACCCGTTTTAGCCCCTTTTGGCCCTTTTTTCTAAAATGGTATGGGCCAGAAACCCCAAATGCAATACCAACCTTCCTTTAGTGGTTATGAACATCATATCAAAATTTTATAACAATTGGTTAACCACAACTAAAGTTATCGCACGGAAACCAAAGTGTCTACAGACGACGACAACGACAACGACGACGACAATGACATCGCCATAACATAATACGATCGCAAAAATTTGCGGTCGTATAAAAAGAGCAAAATTTGAAAAAAAAACCAAAAAAGGGCAATAACTCCTACAATCATTGTCAGATCTTCTTCAAAACTTCAGGGCAGGTAGATCTTGATGTGCTGATCATTATTACCCAAACAGGATTTTAATATCTGTTACCATTTTTGAGCAATTTGCAAAAAATTGCAATTTACCCTTATGTTCTATTTTTAGCCATGGCAGCCATGTTTTTTGTTGAATCAAAATTTCAAACAAAATTTTTGTAGACCACATACTACAAACCCTACAAAGTTTCATTTCATTTGGCCAAGCGGTTCAGAGAAGACGATTTTTGAAAAGTTGAACAAAAACTGTGAAAATGGTCAATTTTTACTATCCAAGGGGTATAACTCCTAAAGGACCAATCCTACAACTTTGACTATGTTACAACTTTTGTAGATCTTGATGTGCTTAGTCATATGCAATTTAAATTTTTGAAATATTGTATAGTTTTCAAGATATAGGGCTAAATAAGTAAAATTTTTGAAAAAATCCAGAAAAAGGGCAATAACTCCTACATCAGTTGTTGGATCTTCTAGAAAATTTCTGGGCTGGTAGATCATGAACCCTAAGCCAGAATTTTGATATCTGTTACGGTTTTTGAGTAATTTGCAAAAAAACTGCAATTTACCCTTATGTTCTATTTTTAGCCATGGTGGCCATGTTTTTTGTCGAATCAAAATTTCGAACGGTAGTTTTGTAGAGAACATACTACAGAACAACCCTACCAATTTTCATTACATTTGACTAAGCAGTTTCAGAGAAGAAGATTTTTGAAAAGTTGAACGACGGACTAAAGATGCCAAGTGATGGCAAAAGCTCACATTGCCTTCGGCAAGGTGAGCTAAAAGCAACCTTTGAATCTTTCCATTTGTCTAGAATGTCATCAAGAAATCTGAGAGTTCTGTCAAAAGCCTTCATCAATCTCTTCCTTCCTGAGTCTTTCTGTGTATCACCATCGTACAGACATTGACATATATCTGGCTGAAAAGTGTCCTGGATCTTCATATAATGACTGACGTCTAGCTGTAAAAGGCATATACTAGGTTTAATAAGCCTTATTAAAATGGGGGAAAAAAAATGTTACACAAGTTCAACAATCTACAAAGCTTTTGAGTTGCATCAAGTAGAAACTGCTTATACTTTTCTCTAGCACAGTCATTCAGTTCATCAGTTGTATTTTTTGCTGGATTCTGTCATTCAATACAGTGGGTATTTATTCTTTAAATAAGTAGTGGGATAAATACAACATTAAATATCCATGATCAAACAGGCATTATAAAAAGGTGTTATACAGGTGTACATAAAACTTCTTCCTTAATTTAACTAACAGTATTTAAGATTCATTCTAATGAATATGCCAGTATTAGAGTAGAAATAGAGATAATCACCTTAAGTTTCCCTCCTTTAGTCCAGATAGCTGTTCCCGACTTCTCATTGTATCCCGAGGGTACCTCAGTCGCTGGGTCATGGAGGGAACAATACACAATAAAATCCTGAAAATAGAAAGAAGTTGAATTAAAACTAACCTTATATCATGTTTATAGCCTTATATTGCTGTCTCTGACTTCTTGTTATATATATCCAAATGACTATTCAGCCACTGAAAAATCCAAGTGATAAATTTAAACCACACTTAGTCAATATAACTGTTTCGGATTTTTTCATTGTATACTGAAAGCTCCTTTGTTGCTTGGTTATAAAGGTAATTAAGACAATCAAGTGGGATAGATAAAAAAAAAACAGACAAGGGTTACATTGTAAATCATCCAAATATCCATCCGTAGGTTATTTTTAGAATCAACTTATATCCACCAATTACTTTTGAAATGGTTTAATTGCAGTACCAAATACATTGTAGGCTACTTAAATTGTAACTTTTTCAAAACCCAATTCTACTTTTGAAAAACAAACTTTGTCTATTAGAATGCCAACCTGCATGTTACAAAACTTGGCTATCCCTTCTTTGAACTCTGACACTGCTTCAACATGATCAGCTCTAAAGAAAAATAAAAAATAAAATTACCAAATAAAAAACAATCACAAGTTCTTTGAAAATACAACTGATCTTTCAAGAGTGATAGGCTTTGTTAATCTATCTGTGAGTGGACTGGAGCTTAGCTGAACAAGCCAAACAACAACAAAATTCAATCACATGTTAAAGATCAATGACAGTTTTTCCCGAAAAACACATATACATTGTAAGTTCCTATTTCTCCTGAAAAATTTGGAAACTCTAGGTAGCTTATTCTAAACTTTTTATTGACATTGCATTTTATGAGCTAACACCAACATTATCATTACTGACAGTTTTTATTGGTTGGTGTGAGACCACTAAAGGTAAACATCTCAGCCTGGTCATCTCATAGAAAATAGTCTTTGAGGAAGATATACTTTAACTGACTGAATTGAAATTTTGTTCAATAAGATGCAACATGTTCAATGTCATTTTTGATAAATTTATATTAATTATAACCACATGTACTGACTAAAACACAAATATTTACAAAATATTATTTTCTATCCATGTAGAAAAAATAAAGAAAGAATGTGTCCATGGGACACGGATGCCCCCGCTGGCCTCAAATAAAAAGTTGAAGTCCGAAAGGTCTGAAAGTCGCTTAGGACGCATAGTTAATCATACTTAACCATCCTACCAAGTTTCAAATCATTCCCATGTACAGTTTCTGAGAAAAGCTTGACGGAAATTTTCATGTCGATTTTGGTATCGGTCCAGCCCCAAACAGGAAGTAGATGTCCGACAGGTCTAAAATTCGCTTAGGACATATAGTTTGTAATACTGAACCATCCTACCAAGTTTCAACTCATTCCCATGTATAGTTTCTGAGAAAAGCTTGACGGAAATTTTCATGTCGATTTTGGTATCGATCCAGCCCCAAACAGGAAGTAGATGTCCGACAGGTCTAAAATTCGCTTAGGACATAGAGTTTGTCATACTGAACCATCCTACCAAGTTTCAAGTCATTCCCATTTAGGGTTTATGAGAAAAGCTTGACGGAAATTCGTACGGACTGACGTATGGACGTACGGACGGACGGACATGAGTAAAACTTAATGCCCCCCGACATGTCGTCGCGGGGGCATAAAAATACTAGTGTTTTGTTTACAAATGTTATATGCAGTGACTTACAGTGAGTTCAAATACATATGTGCTATGGGTGGCACCCTTTTTATCTTCTTCAGAACATCACAAGTCAAATGTGGTGGATGGCCTGTGGAGAGATAATGGATTTCTAAATTACATACATAAATTACAAGTATTAGTCTCATACATACTGTACTTTTTTATATTTTAAGTTTATGCATGTTGTTTAGTGTACATTTATATCACATAAATGTATTTTCTATAAAATAAAACATTTCATATACTTTTATTACATCCTTTGTGTATATAACACCTTTTGGTTTTATGCACTTTATCATAATTTTTTTTTCATCTAAACATGCCAATATATAATTTTCATGTTGCAGAGGTCTGTCACCACAATGTTCAGTTTATTTTACTTTAGAAGGTTTGGATAGACTTTTTTGGAGGGGGGCTACATGTAAGTGAGTGATTAGGTTTTACACCCTTTTTAAGATACAATTGATTAAATTGTGAATGACACAGGAGTACCTTGACAAAATCCCGAACCTAATGCAGATGCAATTTACATGTAACTGACAAACCTAATCATATACAAGTATGCCAGACATCTTTTTAAAGCACAAAGAAAATCAGCAAATAACATGTATTACCTGATGAGGAAAATAACCAGCACCTAAGAAAAACATGTCACCAAAGCTCCCTGTCTTTAATTGCAGACTTACAAATGTTATACATGTACATGTATTATGAGTTAACTCCTTAACATGTGCGTATGTACTGCAAAGATATAACTTACTATCTTCTGTAAAAAAAAATTGACATTTACATAATTTTACAATGATCTAAGTCATTCTAAGTCTTTTTAAAACATGGAACCTCAGATGTATTAGATTTCTTACCTTGCTAACACATCAATATCAAAATGCAGATAAAAACTAAGGGTTATAAGGTGGAAATGCCAAAATACTGAACATAATCATACCTCCCCTTGTGTAAAGCATACACATTGGAGTTTCCACTGTGGTAGCAGGTTTTCCTATTTCACTAAGTATCCCAAGCCTGCAACCATTCCTTACATTTTTTATTGTAAACTTCATTCTCCTAGTACAGAACAATTCATTCATGTACAGAAATCAAAATCTAAAAAAAGAGGAAAGTATTATAATATCAAATAGATTTCCAACATGTATTTGTCCAAAAACATGTGTAAATTATCACAAGGGTATGAATGAGAGGTTTTTTCCCAGGTAGATACAAGTCTATGATTTCTCTTACTTCCTTTGCCTATCCTATCAATGCAATAGACTATTGGCCATTTAGTTTAGGATATTATTTCGTAATTGATTTAATTTTACCTTTTGTATTATCAGTATGAAAAATACATTGGTTAGCAAATTGCTTTATTGTTTGTGACTATGATAATCTACCATGAAAATCTGAAATCTTACAGGCATAACAATGTTTTTTTCACCAAACTGATAAACAAGTGGAATTAGTATCGAGCTAATATCCACAAGAATCAGGATTTCAGCAAATTTCAAAGTCCTATGGGATATAAAATTTGTGGATAAAAAATGCTGGTAATATGCACAACTACATATGGTGTACTTCTTGCATTCCAAGTTTCATTAAATTCTATTCTGTAGTTTAAGAGGAGTTGCGTTCACAAACTATAATCATGATTTTTTGTGAATTTCCTAGTCCAAAGAGCCATAACTCCCACAAAATTTTGTGGATAAAAAATTCCTGGTAATATGCACAACTACATACGGTGTACTTCATGCATACCAAGTTTCATTAAATTCTGTTCAGAAGTTAAAGAGGAGTTGTGTTCACAAACTTTGATCACACACGGACGGACGGACCAGTCAAAAACATTATACCTTGGCAACTTTGTTGCGTGGGGTAAAATAATACAAAAGGTAAAATTAAATTGATTGAGGAGTAATATCATAAACTAATTGGCCAATAGACTATTGGTCGAAATAAAATCATACAATTGCATTAAACAGCCAGAAAATTAAAGATTATCTGTATAAAAAATCAACTGAATTTGGCTGAGAAATATTTATTGATAACTAATGACAATTAAAAAAATAAAAATGTAGTGCTTTCATATTAAATGGGATGTACATGTATGTGCTCTTTTATTAAAGTGTCAATGTTGCAAAAATTATTTTAACCCAACAACAACAAAATTAATGTAAAAATATTTTGCAGGTTTTGTACTTTTTTAGTACTTGACTCGAAAGAGGTGAACCAAAGACGTGAATGTCTAGTTTCGGTAGAGGCCAATGTTGTGGATACCTATGGTATGCAGGGCCTCATTATAAGAAATATGAAATAGCAAATAGATGACAGCAACACTCCATTGGTCTGCAAAATCTTGGTTTATCATGGTCGACATGTTTCGCCCAATGACGCCCTTCTTTGGGCGAAACATATCGAACATGATAAACCAATAAAAGATGGAGTGTTGCTGTCATCTATTTGCTATTTGTCAGTACTTGTACAATGCTTGTCGTTAGGAAGAGACAAAAAAGGTTGTCCTGTGTAGGTGGGGTGCAAAACCCCATGCACGTTAAAGACCCCTTTGTAGAGTTCGATAGGGCCCCTACCAAAAGGCCACTTGCAACCTCCTAGCTGGAGAGGGATTTACATACCAGTATTAAGTACAGTACACCAAGAGACATACCGTGACTGAACACCGTGATAGTGGTACACTACTCTTAGAGACATAATAAATACCTTTTTGTGGTTAAAGATTAAAAAAAAAATCATTTAACATTTAGAGGTAATGGTTATACAGAACAATTTCCAAAAAAAAATTTAAGACAATTCTGTTTAATAAAAAAGTTATGGGCTACCGCTCTACATATGAAGATCTATTAGTTAAAGCAAAAATGCCTTCATTACATGTAAGACGAATTGACCATAGCTATATATAGAAACTTAATATTTTACACGACTTACATGTAGCTCCACCTGTGTTATCAGACCTTATTAATAAACAGAATCATATATAGTAACTTGCTGTAGATACAACAGCAAGGATAGAGGGCAACACAATTTTTACTGTACAAAAGCCCCTGTGCTTTAAGTGCACAATGGACCTATTCAGAAATTCAACTTCCGTACTCGTAAAATCTGGCTGGACCAATCAATGACGTCACAACGTACTCGTAAAATTTGCCTTAGCCAATCGGCTACGCCGTGAACAATCACAATCCCAGAATGCCGTACAATTTCTAAATTGGTCCATGAGGCCCTTACAGGTAAAGATAAATTTTCTTGGACGTCGTGGTCGCAGGAAGCATAACATCAAAATCATAAATAAAAAGCTTCGCCCAGCGCAGCATGATACGACCGCAACATGTCAAACCCTGTACAGTTTAGGCCAAATATGGATAGTCAATTGCTTTGGACACATGAAGCCTATGGAAGACTGACAAAGTTTTTTGACACTCGCAGCCTTTGGTGGACTTTCCACCCACATTTCACAAGGAATTTATTTTTTTTCCAAAGCAGACCAAAATAAATTAGAATTACAAAAATAAAACCCATTTTGCCTGTGATTTTCGGTCCTTAATTAAGGATATCAGCTGCCTTTCATTTTAGCCCCTTTTGGTCCCTTACAGAAATATGGGAGAGGGGGTGTCACAAAATTAATCCTCAATTTTGTAAATTCACTACTTGACAAGAATTAATTATCAAAACAAAAAATTGAAATCAGGCAATAAATAGAAAAGAATCGAGTTACATACAAAAGGGGAGGCTGCAATAATTGATCCTCTATTTTTTATTGACTACCTTATAAAACTAAACACGCAAAGAAAAAAATTTCAAAATTGGACCAGAAATAAAAAAGTTGCATTTCTTGTCCCTTTTGGGCCCCTTATTTCTGTACGAATAAAGGAGGACCCACCGTAATCAATCCCATTCATCCTTTAATGCTGAGACAATAATTAAAGAGATATGTCTCCATGATAAATCCAAAATAACAGTGTCTCCGCGCTAATTTGTAAATTCAGATTCGGTCTGTTGAAATAGGCACTTGCATTACAAGCGAGTAAA
Organism: Arcuatula senhousia; assembly: GCA_963971305.1. Taxonomy (NCBI): domain Eukaryota; kingdom Metazoa; phylum Mollusca; class Bivalvia; order Mytilida; family Mytilidae; genus Arcuatula; species Arcuatula senhousia. The sequence goes on from OZ020311.1 coordinate 49,599,496, forward strand.
CCTTTTCATAATAAATCGTACATATGAAATATATACATTGTTGGAAAGAGTAGATTTTGCTGCTTTGTTTAGACTATTTTTCTTTTCATTCTTATCACACGTTTCCAAAGGAACAGTTTAAAGTCAATCGTACATTTTTATCCAAATTCAAACTAAGAAATAGACCTCTTGGAAATCTTATAAATTTCATATCAAATCTTACCTTATAGTAATTTATTTAGTACTGTTAAATAGCAAAATGATTTGAGAATACTCTCTGACCGAGGCGCTGAGCATGGGGAACGGAATTTAATGTCATTGTCTCATTGCCCGGATCAGACACGCACTATGGGTGTTGAGTGCGTGGGGGAATTAGCTCAAATTTGGATTGTTCATTTCGTTCTGTATATAAAGTCTATTCCAGCATTTAATATTTACAAATAAAGTCAACAGTATAAACAATAACCATAATTTCATTTAAAACAGTATATCCATTAGAATCATATCAGAGATAACTTAGAAAATTGTTAGTCCATAATATTTGAATTATATAGGACTAAACGCATTTTAAAACACAACTGACTTGCTTCAAAATCAAACTCTAACTGTCTTTACAAAATCCAAAACTATCAACCCAGATTAACAATAAAAACATAATACAAAAATATATCCTTAACAACCAAATACTTAGATAAAAAGAGAATAATTAATCTGTCTAGTAAATAAGAATTTTAAGTGACAATAGCTTATATCCTTAATGGTATTTCACACTTATTACAATAAAAGATTATAACAGAATTAATGTCAAAAATGAATAAAACTTGATTAGCCCTTTATCTCTTCCAATTTACACTAATCCAAAAGAATTTATCTGTGGGAAAATAATTTAAAGCAAAGTAATTGAATGAATAAAATATTTAAAAGTGAAATAATTCATTTAATGAAAATAATGTTAAAAATATTCAAAAATATATATTGAAACTAATAAAATGAAAGGGAGAGACTTAATACTCAAATATTTGATTTTTCAGTGCACAATGCCTTGTGCACTGGTCATACAGATATGTGACAGTGGAAAAATATGTGTTAACATTTTCGTGCTTGCAGCTATTGTATTTGTCATTTAAGTTTTAATTTTACTAAATTTCATATATGTTTTAATAAGAATCTTTTATTCTCATTGCATAATTAGTTGACAATTTTACACACAAGCTGATAAGTATTTTATAAGATAATCCATTTGATAAATAACTCTTTCTCAATTGTCCGAAATCGATTTCCTGTATTCATTAGTTAAGCTCAATTCTTTAATATATGTTTTGACATGCCATTTTTATATATTCTGTTTGTGTTATGTAATTGTTATATCGCGGATTAAGAATGTTTGAAGGTAGTTGGAATCCGACATTGTAACGGTACGGACGTCGTACGTCTTAAAGTCAATTTAAAAATTGTTATGGAAAGCCGTCTTTCAAAATATATTGAATTGTTTTATGTGGATATACCATATGCATTTTATTAATAATTAACATTTGGAACTTTATTTTGTGTTTTATTACATTTGAAAAGTGAGCTAGTTTTCCCCGAACTTTTGTATAACAGACCGGTGCGAACCGCTGTTATATTTTATTCTGGTGAAATTTGAAGGTAATTTGATAAATTCAGATCAACTAATTAACAGTTTGAAATTGGTCAATTTCCTGTTTTAACAGGACGCCCGCTGGCCGATAACTCTCGTTAAGGAAATTTGTTTATTGTGACAAATATCAGTCTGTTCGCGTGGTGTTTGATTTTTTATTTTTCACCATCCTTCAGATTTTATTAAATTACAAACAAAATAAAAAATAAAACGCTTCGAAAATAATATAAAACAATGTACGAGAAATTCAGCTATCTAAAGATACTTTTATATTTGAATATACTGTAGAAGCACCAAAGTTTAATGGAGAGGATCCTAGATCTTCACAGGAAGGACACTGTTATTTTCATCCATTTCATATGTTTAAGGTTCTTCTAAATGAAAAATCGCTGCCATGCATTGTCAATACAAAACTTTCAAAAAATACACAGCCTAGATGAAATAAGTATTTTGCTAAAATTATATTGAAATGAATGTATTACAATCTTACCTAAAGCAAGCTAGAAATAATATCATATAAAAACTGTCTTTAAAGGTAAAATATTAAAGTTTTGTAAGGGTGTGCTCGAATAGTAGGATAGTAATCAGACGCACCTTACATGTTTATGTAAATAAAATTAAATTAGGACTCATTGTGGGATTTTAAATGCTAGCTTGCTCTGGGTAATGGTAAGTTAAATCTAATTAGACAGGTTTTGAACAAATAACATCATTTGCTTAATCTGTGTATTTTTTGAAAGTTTTGTATTGACAATGCATGGCAGCCATTTTTCATTTAGAAGAACCTTAATAGGATGATTCGATTCTCTTTGATATGATTTTCTCAGTTTAATGGTATGGTTTTTTGGATGCGCATGCGCGAACAAGAAAGATCGTACTTTTTTGCTCCACAGATAAAGTGAAATTTTTCGATTTTTTCGAACCATTTGACTAAATTGTCACTTAATAATTAACATAAGTGCTTGTCTATAGGTAATCTAATTCATCAAAACGTAATTGCCCTACAAATTTCCATTTTACACTCCAAATCAGAAACAAAACATATGAATGAGTCCCGCCATATCATGTCACATGACATTTTGTACACCGGAAGTTTAAATTTGTAAACATTGCAACACACACCGGGGAATCTTTTTGACTTTTTCCCTGCTATTTACTAACATAGGCTATTCTGAACCTGCTGCTCTCGAGTCGCCCGGGAGACGAAGTTTAACATTGCTCTCTCTAACAACTTAGTCTGAAGGGATAACTTTTCACCTCTCAAGTTTCGAGCACCATCTGGGATTATAAGTTATTGAAAGGTAAAAACCTAATATCACATGTCCTCATACCAATAGAGTCTTTAGTCTTAAATGATGCGAAGTACAACTATGGCAAACCTATTATTAGTCATAGTCATTATCTCCTTACAAGTCGCCTATGTCCAAGTCCCATGCCACGAACAAGATATGGGGCCTAATCCAGATGAACTAGCCACAACACCTCCGGATATCTTAAAAAAAATTCTTGTATAAAATTTGAAATATGAACCTTGAAAATACATAAACTTGATAAGCAATAAAAAAAAAACTTATATCAAACATTACATTCAAAATCATTTTGCATTCAAAGTTATTTATTGCTTGCTTCACAAATGAAAACCGGTACATATTGATTATCCACATTTGACAGTTCAGAAATACTAGCTAGAGTTTTCTATCTTCTCATGGACGCCATCTTGGAAATCAATCAGTTATATGTGTCGATGTTCCACCTGCAAATACATGAAAAATACAAATGTTAAAAACATAAAATTAACATATTTTAATAAAAACACACATTATTTATCGTTTTTCATGGGTTTGCAGTGATATTATAGGGGATTTCGGTTATTTTAAAGGGGATTCCAGTATTTACCTGGGGTTTCCAGTAATTAAAGGGGATTCCAGTAATTCGAGGTACCGTCTTAACACTGCATGAACTGACCTACAACCTAATGATAAGTACTCTTCCAGATTACAAGACCTTAACACCAGATATGAACATGCATGGCTGCTGTTACCCAACAACAAATCAACATCACAGCAACAAATACCAAACCTCCAAGTTAGCCCTTATAAACACCATCCTGAAATTGCTAACGAAAAAATATCCAAGCCACCAACCGAAACCAAGCAAATTGTTACTTTTCTTCATTATTCTTGTTATATCACAATCAAATGACATAGAAAGTAACCCAGGACCAAGCAACGACAGTACAAAATACATGTGTGGCACATGCGATAACACTGTCACTTGGCAAGATAAAGGTATAGTGTGTGAAACTTGCGATCAGTGGTTTCACATTGATTGTCAAAATATAAATAGTGATACATATAATGTTCTAAACGACAGTATGGTGAGCTGGCACTGCTTGATATGCAACCATCCCAACTACAGTACATGTTTGTTTGACCCACATGAGACTTCTAACCAAAACCCATTTGGTAGCCTGCTACACTATGGTGACAGTAACGTAGCTAGTCCTAAAACACCTACAAATCTTTCCAAACCATCACACCAGTCCACACCAGTCAGAAGTAACAAACATCAAACTAAATGTAAAAAACCACTCAGAATTCTAAATGTGAACTTCCAATCAATCAAACGCAAGCAACACCTTGTCCAAAACATCTTAGATAGTACAAATCCTGACATTGTACTTGGCACAGAAACCTGGCTGGACCCAAGTATTCGAGATAATGAAATTTTCCCATCAAACTATAAAATTTACAGAAAAGACCGCAAATCACAAGGTGGCGGTGTCTTAATAGCTATAAAAGCAGACTTTATTAGTGATGAAGTAGAGGAACTTGTACCAGATAGTAAATCTGAAATGGTATGGGCCAAAATTGAAATCAAAGGAAGCAAAACACTTTACCTCTCATCTTATTATAATCCTAAAACCTCTGACGAACAAAGCTTAAAATGGTTTGATACTGCAGTTAGAAGAGCAACTTCAATAAAAAACTCAGCAATTCTTATTGGGGGGGACTTTAACCTCCCAAGTTGGGATTGGAAGAACAGGGTTCTAAAACCAAAAGCTACCTATCAAAAGAACCACTATGACTTTGGAAACACTCTTGATGACACTGGTCTCGTACAAATGATAGAACTACCAACCAGAAAAGGTAACACCCTTGACTTAATGATAACAAACCTACCCAACCAAGTACCAAGAACTGAAATAATGCCTGGAATATCAGACCATGATATTGTCTTTTTAGAATTTAATATCACACCATCTAAAGCCAAACAGTTACCCAGAAAAATCCCTATCTACAAAAAAGCCAATTGGGATACCATCAAAACTGAGGTAAATAATCTACATCAAACTATTATTACCTTGGCAAACAATTGCAGTGTTGAAGAACTTTGGCAAACCTTTAAAACAACACTAACTGAACTCGCCACTACTCATATTCCACACAAAAATATAACATCTAAGCAGAAAACACCATGGATAAATGCTGAGACTAAAAAGCTCATGAAAACTAGAGACCGCCTTTACAAGAAAATGAAAAAATCAGGAGATAACCATACAAGAAACAAATACAAACAAATTAAACATCAAGTGCAAAAGCAACTTAAGGCAATCGTATTGGCAATACATAGAAAGCATAATTACACCAAAAAGTGATGAAAATCAATTTGGCAGTATGAAAAAATTCTGGTCTTATATCAAAAGTAAGAAAACCGACTATTCTGGTATAGCCTCACTAAAACAGAATGGGAGATTAATAACAGATCCGAAACAGAAATCCGATCTTCTTAATAAACAATTTCAGTCTGTCTTCTCAGAACCTAGTAACATAACATCATCTGACTTTATGCAAGAAGACTTCATGCAAGGTGAACCTCCCTATCCAAAAATGAACGATATTCACATAACCACTCAAGGCATAGCAAAACTTCTGCTTAATCTAGACCCTACCAAAGCAAGTGGACCTGATGAACTCAAACCTCGCCTCCTTAAAGAACTTGCTAATGAGATCGCACCTATACTGAGCATCATTTATCAGAAATCCATCGACACTGGCACAATTCCAACAGACTGGCAAACTGCTCATGTCTCTCCAATATACAAGAAAGGGTCTAAGTATAACTGTGAAAACTACAGACCCATTTCATTAACATGTATATGTTGCAAGATATTGGAGCATGTGGTAGTTAGTGCCATTATGACTCATGCAGACAAACATAATATCCTGTATCCCCTTCAACATGGTTTCCGACAAAAACGCTCTTGTGAAACTCAACTCCTGGAATTTATCGACAACATTTCAAAAAACATGGAAAACAATAAACAGACAGATGTATTGATAATGGACTTCTCAAAAGCTTTTGATAAAGTCAGCCATAATCTCCTTATTCATAAACTCCGCCACTATGGGATACAGGATAAAACCAAGACATGGATACAAAGCTTCCTTTCAAACCGCACACAAGCTGTCCTAGTTGAGGGCATGACTTCAGGCTATGTACCTGTCAAGTCGGGTGTACCCCAAGGTTCTGTCCTGGGGCCAAGTCTATTTTTATTTTACATAAATGACATACCAATAGGACTAAACTCTACCATAAGACTGTTCGCTGACGACACAATTGCATACCTTGCCGTCAAATCCAACCAAGACTGTAACACTCTTCAAAATGATCTGAATAAACTTGGCACATGGGAGACAACCTGGAAAATGGCATTCCATCCAGATAAGTGTAATGGCTTATCCATCAGTAGAAATAAAGATCCAATAAAATACAATTACACATTACATGGTCACACACTAGAACACGTTGACAAAGCAAAATACTTAGGAGTCACAATTCAGTCGGACTTAAAATGGAATAATCATGTCACAAACATATGCAACAAAGCAAATAGCACCTTAGGATTCTTACGTCGTAACTTAAACATCAGCTCTACAAAAATAAAAGAACAAGCATATAAATCTTTAGTAAGACCGTCATTAGAATACGCAAGCCCCGTGTGGAACCCCTACTTCTCTGAAGATGTTAACAAAATCGAAATGGTCCAGAGAAGAGCTGCTAGGTTTGTCACTAACAGACATAGAAACACATCAAGTGTTAGTGACATGCTACAACATCTAAACTGGAGATCCCTAGCAGACAGACGAACAGATGCAAGCCTAGTCATACTTTATAAAATTTCAAACCAACTAGTTGCCATCCAAAAAATAGATAGACTTATCCCACCACTACGACAATCACGAAATATACACTCACTCTCATTCCAAATTCCAGCTTGCAGAACCCAAACTCGACAAAAATCTTTCTTTCCACGTACCATAAAAATCTGGAACAGCCTACCATTGAATACTGTAATGAGTGACTCTATTGAATCATTCAAAGCAGCTATTTCAACCACTACCTACAATTAACCCATACATGTATGTTGTTTTTATCTTAAACATTAAAATAATTAAAAAAAAAAAAAGCATATATAAACAAATAAAATAAAAATAGTAACTTTGTAAATATGTTCTATACTTGATACTTACTTGATACTTACTTGATACTTGATTTAATAAAATTGATGCCCAACAGCCACGTGCGCCTACCTCTCGGACCCTACACCCATAGGTGTTTCTGCAGCTCAAAGTAGGACTTCGATTCAATTTCGTTGTGGCTTTCGTACAAGGTCTAAGTCTGCGTCGTCAGGGGTCAACTTAAACCTTGGGTAAACGTGATTTTGTTAAAAATTCTTTGATGTTTTTGTGTCTGCTGAATAGACAAGACAAAACTCTTGATCTAATTTTATGGATTTATTTTAGTAAATTCTTGTTGTATGCGCATCCACGTGACATTATCTTCAATGTGTTGAAGGCGGTCACTACCCAGTAGAAGTAGAAGTAGAAGTAGAAGTAGAAACATTATTGTAAAATTTCACAGCATTTGGTAAACCAGAACAAATTTTGTGCTTTAAGTAACCCTTGTTAATACATAGGGAATAAGAAGGTTACAAATTAGAAAGTATGCCCTGAATTGGAACATATGTGTGATTACCATCTTTAACGTACAAACTGTTAAACTTTGAAATGAAAAAAAAATAGTTGGAAATGCTTTGGGGATGAAAAATGCTGGGGAGTGAAAGCAACTTTTTGATTATATGGTATCTAAAATTTACAACCCGTACCCGTGCCGAGCTTGCAAAGAAACAAGAGGCTCTCGTGAGTCTATTTTAATCGCTCACCTAGCTAGTCCTTAAGCTATCAGAGTTTCTTGTATGAGCTATTACTCTTATAATGGATAATCTGTCAACTTTGATCCTATCTGAGACAATAATATGATTTTCTCAGATCCTATAGAGAATTTATATACATGTAGATCTTAATGAGCTCAGGGTTTCAACAGCTTTTCTGTATTAATACTAAATATACTAATGGTTCTTTGTCACCATGCCATGAGTTTGCTTTTGATACAAGTGTCTACTCGACTACTTTACTCTTATATCGAAGGTAATGACTTAATTACATTGCTGGAGTCTTACAGAGGATAAAGGATTAAAATACCCGACTATGAATTGCTATACCTGAACAATGAACTCAGGTAAACTCAAGCTTTATCCCTCTACTCAACTCTGCAACTATGGAAGGTGATTTCTGTGACCAGGTGAACTAGCACTTTCAATGAATAATCAATCAAATCAAATATTTTTATTGTCAAAAGACGCCCATGATACTGAGAGGGGTATACAACATGTACAAAGAAAAAGAATTAAGGAAAAAAACATTCATCATAATACATGTACAAATGTTACAAATACCAAAACAAAATAGTTATCATATTAAGTACAATGACACTCTGAAGAAAGAAAATCATACTAATTTTAGTATTACAGGTTCACGACCCACATGACATTGAAGGTTAATTGAGTGACTCTAAAATTTCTGATCTCTTTTTTTTGTAGATTAATCAAGGGATTATGAAACTACTCATAGGTAGATTATTTTTGACCGGAGGGAAAAAATAAAAAAACCTCCTAAGTCTGATAGATATTCCTTTAATCTATGTTTAGCAATTAAATAATTATTTTTTATGAATTTTATAATTTTTAACAATTCTTTGACAGTCACTTCCACATTTTATTTTGTATCATATATTTGAGTTATTTTTGCCAATGTGAAGTTTTCAACAGAAACAATTTCCATAAACAAGTTAAAATCTCCTTTTCGCGGATTAGTGTTTAAACTTGAAAGATATAATATCAAGGGCAAGCTACTTAGATGGCTAGAAAGCTATCTTTCAAACAGAAAGCAACGAGTAGTACTGAACGAATCTGCTTCAACTATAGTGTTTTTGCATGCTGGTGTTCCACAGGGTTCAGTTTTGGGACCCCTTATTATTTCTTGTATATGTTAATGATATTGCTGATGACATGATAGGTTTGTGTAGATTATTTGCTGATGATACATCTATTGGATATTCGGCACATGATGATACTACCTTGGTTAATATAACGAATTCTGACCTCGATAGTATCTCTAGGTGGTCAAAAAGATGGTTAGTTAAATTAAACCCAGATAAAAATGACATTGTTGTTTTTAGTACTTTTCCTAGAACAGTCAATGTGAGTTTTCGTTTTGAAGACACCATCAAAGAACCAGTTTCGATTCATAAACATCTTGGAGTACTTTTTAGTTCAGATTGTAAATGGACTAAACATGTTGATTATATCATAGAAAAGACGTCTGTTCAACTAAACGTTTTACGTAAATTGAAATTTAAACTGAAAAGAGAATATCTTGAAAAGATATATCTCACTTTTATACGTCCTGTTCTGGAATACTCGTGTGAAGTATGGAATAACTGTGGAAAATCAAATTCTGATAGAATTGAGAAAATCCAATACGAGGCAGGTAGAATCGTAACTGGTCTAAGCTGCTATTGCAGTATAGAATCCATTTAAAAGGAAACTGGCTGGGAGTCATTAAAATGTAGAAGAGAACAGAGAAAACTCAATCTCTTTTACAAAATGGCGAACGGACAGTGTCCAGAGTATTTAACTGTCTTATTGCCTACTCTTGTATCAGAATCTTCAAATTACAATTTAAGAAACAGAAATAATTTTAATATCCCGTCTGCTAGACTTTCCCTTTTCCAACATTCATTCTTACCAGGTACATCGAATCTTTGGAATAGCCTTGACCCATCACTTCGAGAGTGTCCAACTTTCGAGCTTTTTAAATCAAAACTAAAACTAAAATATAGAACGTTGACCAAACCACCATGCTACTTTAATGTGGGACACCGGATGCAAAACATGCACACTAGAATACGCAATAAGTGTAGTGCTCTCAAACATGATCTTTTTCAAAAGAATATTATAAACGATGAATTGTGTGATTGTAATGATAATGTTGAGACTTCGGCACATTTTTTCCTTTCTTGCAACAGATTCGAATCACAAAGAGCCGTACTGTTTCAGTCTTTGCATGACCTGGAAGTTCCTATATCAATGGAAACTATTTTGTTTGGAGATAGCACCAGAAACGATGATGTAAATTCCTTTGTTTTTATTAGCGTACAAACATACATAAAAGACACTGGGCGTTTTTCATGATAAATATAGTTTTTAGATATTTACAAACGACATTAGACCAGAGACCAGAGACTTCATTTTTCAATATGTGCATCTTTCTTTTCAAATTTTACAGACGTAAATTGTGAAATTCTTCTATAAATGTTCTCCTCTTTTTTCTTTTGTTTCCCTTCTTTCCTTTTTTTCCACAACCATACTCTGTCATGATTTACCTTGGTGTACATATTATATATAAAAACCTATTTCAGTTGTATAATTATTGTTGTCTGTTTAATGTATAAATGTATGTATTTTGTATGGGAGAAGACGTTCTAAGTTGTAGAACTTGTGTCCTATCCCTTTGTCTTAGTTTGTTTGACAATAAAATATGTTTAAATTATCTCCTTTTTTATAAATGTGATTTTAACTGATTAGAGATCAACTTCCATTATAACACATTCAATAGGAAGATTGAGCAAATGCAGGAGCTTGAGATAAAGGACACAACGGATTCTAGGAAGTCTGCTTCATATTTAGATCTACATCTCGAAATTGACTCACAAGGAAGACTTTCAACAAAGCTCTATGACATGATGACTTCAACTACTTTCCCTTCTTGTGTAGCTACATTCCGTCCGCTAACGCTCCAGCTTATGGAGTTTACATATCTCAATTGATTCAGTACTCCAGGGTGCGGGACTTACATCGATTTCCTTAGCAGAGCGACACGTCTAACGCAAAAATTGCTCACACAGGGTTATGTTGCTCCTCGGTTGCTGTCTTCACTCAAGAAATTTTACGGAAGACATCATGCACTTATAGACAAATATGGTATTTCGATCTTTCAGATGAGTGCAGAGGTTGGTTTGTCACAGGGTGTTGGTTTGTCTTCCTTTACCGGATTTGACACGCTGAATGGACTATTGGCAACGCGACGGGTGTGCTATAGCAAGCAGGAACTGCTTACTCTTCCGGAGCACCTGAGTTCACTCTTGTTTCGACAAGAGTTCGCGTTGTTGATTGATATTCAGTTATTTTGTGTTTCCATGTTTTACATGTTGTCTGTTTTTGTCCCGTTCTTGTTGGTGTTTACTGGTTTTGTCTCTGCCCTTTCGGACTTTTGACATTCGGATACCGCATTGGCACCTCTGCTTATTCCAAAGTTCATTGATGAGTTCCTGTTCAGTTTTGGGGGAACGTAACAGTTTATTCGAATGTAACGTTTATTTTATTCTGTGTCATCTGAAAGTTGTTCCATTTCAGATGTTTATTATGTACTTTGATTTTCAATATGAATGTGGCTTCATGTCGTGTATAAACACTATTATCTATTATTCATATAAATGCAATTTATAAAATTGAATCAACTGGTACTAGTATATATTGATTTGCAAAATACACCCATATGGGTCAAAGCAAAAACAAAAACATGTAAAATACAAAACATATTAATACAGAAAACAACAGAGTATACAGAACATTAACATATGGAGTTATAGTTTTGAGAACATTTTGACCAATGTGGACCATATTTTCGTAGTACCAGTGACTGCTTTATAAAGTCGCATTCAATTGGAATCAGTTCTATATCGGGATAGAACGACAAAAAAATACAATATTGACACATTTCTATATTGATACTTCTATGTTGTACGTGGAGTGGCTTTGTGCAGCCGTGCTTATTTTCTGAATATTGATATCTAGACTATATACAAGATTTCATTAGTCAGAACTTTTAAAATTTCCTTTATTTACGCTTTTTGATACAGTTAAAGCATGAAGAAAGAAGTTCAAGCCATTTTTAATATCAAAGGACAGGGACTTGGTCTCTCGCTTGACCTCTTCCATCAATATTTTAGAGTCAATGTGCCAATGCCATTGAATGCACATTTACTAGAATACAGATATTGGTATGTCAATTTTTAGAACCCCTAGCCTCCTTAATTCACGCAACATTTTTGCCAAAAGTCACTATTGGACTATATGTAAATTTCTACAGTTTACCAACAATGCCCACCATGACAAAAACAGTGTGTGTGGTTCTGATTTCATGCTCGACAAATAGGTTAGGTAGGAAGGCATTTTTTGTTTTATTTAATTTTTTACCTTGAGTTAAATAAAGGTAACAACAAAACTACCGAACTGGGGTGATTAATCTCATATACCCAAGAAGCAAAGACAAAACAAGGCAAATACATACTAGAGAAATTGAAGATCGCAATGGTCCTGACTTGGAACACGCATTTCAAAAGAAATGGTGGGTTGAACCAGGTTTTATGGCACCAAACCTCCCTCTTCCATTGCGATCTAAGGGTCTAGTAACACAAAACACGACATAGTTGTGAGATCACAATCGAGATATAAAGGTAATCATCTCAGTACAACAAACTGTCGCCATTTAATTAAAACAATCACGAATCATTTCATCTGACATAATTTTGAATTTTGCTACCAGTGGCTGATATCGAAAGAAAAACTTTTTAAGAGACCGGATGAGACGTATTTTCTTATAATGGCCCAAAAGCCGATCACGGAGGCAACGGTTTCGGGAAGAAAAATCTGAAAAATTAGTTCAAACCCTGGCATATCTAATAAGTTGGGAAATGTACACCCGATATGCTGGTGAGGTGGGTATTTTATACTTTCCATATTAGGAAAATTAATCATTTGAAAATTAAAATCGTCCATTTTGTCGTATATTTTGTACTGAGATGACCACCCGAGTTAAGTTCGAGATGCAAATTCAAGAAAGACGTGAAGCAAGCAGATTTGGTGGTTTCTTAAAATCTCTAACTCTGAAGGATAAATTGAAGGAATCCATCTAGCAAACGAAGCGTTGTTGTCAGAGAGGACATCATCAATATATCTGAAAGTGAGATTAAAGGATCTAGCTTCTTTCATCTTTTTGTTCTTAACGAGATACTGAAAAATAATCAGTCTCGTAAGAGTATAAAAACAAGTCTACGAGGAGAGGGGCATAATTTGTGCCCATTGTTATGCCATGAGATGAGATGAACCTCACTATAACCTGACAGAATCCATTCTTGTGCCTACCGATTACGTGCGATCTGCCAATGTCGTCAATAGTTAGACCCAACCCTTAGTTGGTATTGCATATGTCTTATATAAGCTTCCACCTTCACAGGGCACTTTTACATTGTGGAACCTTAAACTTGTACGTCGAGAATATTGTTCCTGATTCTCCATGCGAGTTTCAAGATAATTAAGTGTGTTATGAAGGTTGTCTTTTTCCTTGTCTTGTTCTTTAAGTGATGTTTTTAATTGTTCTTTTTCTTTAACCCCAGTTACTATGAGATCTGCCTGTTTTTCGCATGTGTCTTTGTTCGTCTATTTGTTCTTTTCTTTATTAGAGGCTGTACTTGCTTTTCAATGCACTGCTGAATTTGAATTTCTGATTCAAATGTTTTTGTAAGTGTTTGTGTCTCAAAGTTTTGAGCTAATCTCTGGAATGATTAGATCTATAGGACTTGGGGGCTTGCTAAGGCGTCAATCACTTTGTCTGTGTTTGGCTTTCTAGGTACAGTAGTTTTCTTTATATTGTCAATTACTGGGATTGTGTAGGGGTTTGGGTATCCCTAACGAAATTGCGACATCTAATCTGTCCCTCATTATGTTCGACTGTGGCTTATAGATCATGTGGGATTTCTGGTGATAATCTCTTTTTGTTTAGGACACTAGGGGTAGTGCTGGCTAGATCTGTAGGCTGAGAACTAGCAAGGGGTTGCATGGTCTGTATCATGCTCGGTCATCTTGGTTGAATGTAATCAATGAATATTGTTGAGTTTTCTTGGTATTTAAACTACTTGTTGGATTTGTAACTCACTTATACCTTGGTATTGATGATAACTTGGCTTTTTGTGTTTTGATCATGATTCCGCAGAAGTCATAAAGTTTTCTGCAATAGATTCAAGACCCTCAAAATTTACACGTCAATCCTATCTCATGCGCATGTCCCATCCAATACAGATATGGTAACTCCTCGTGCTCCTTCTTCAAATGCAAATTTAAAGAGGACATAAAGGAGTTATGGTTAGCAATGATCTCATCTTTGCCAAATGAAGTCAGGATGTATGTAGCACAAGTGTTATAAGATAAACAACATACAATACGTTAGGGACTGTTCAATATTTATCAAAATACTGGGCCGGTGCAAATTTCTTTTCATCGTCAAAATTTCTATTTGCCCAGCAAAGCCTAATCAAGAAAAAAGTATAGACCCAGTCACTTAACAGTAAAAAAATCTTGTTGCCCAGCAATATTCTTACCATATTTTAATAACAAAAAATAATAGCTAAATAGCCTATCAAGAGCCTTTTCAAATTCAAATATTTTATTGGATAAAGCATATTCAAGTCATGAAAACAGTTACATAATGTCATACATTGTGTAATCAAATACAGCTAAATCATCATGTACAAAAATGTACTTGTACATAAATATGATAAAATATATGAATGCGAGTCATCACATAAAAAATGCAACAATTTCATTATCATTTTTTATATATATATATATATATAAATAAATACTTATTTAAAACCTACGTATTTTAAAAAAATTAGCCGCTGTTTGAGATATAAACAAATGATTTTAAATTGTGTATAGAACAAAGGTTCAGGAGGCAATTGACTGAATGAATTGAAATTTCATGGGGATATGTATCTTTATTAAAAAGAGTAAAAAAAATCGAAAATGAACTTCATCTTCTACTTTATCGTTATATGATTTACAATGCCAGCATTTTTTTTTACATTTTATCACCCTAAAAAAGTAGTCGCCCAGCGGAAATATTTTTACAAAAATCTATTCGCCCAGCATTTGTAAAGTGCAAAAAAACTATGTGCCCAGTATACAAATGCACCGGCCCAGTATTTTGATAAATATTGAACAGTCCCTTATAAAACTTAGAGTAAAATTGGACATATACTATCAAAGCAATGGAGTATGACAAAATTCTAGTTAGCGGAGGCATTACCATCAATGCTTAGTTCTTTGATCAAACAATTGTAATACATGTAGTGTACTTTACATACAAAAACTATGTTGTTAGAAGCCTTGTCTGCAGGTGTGACAACATATTTGTCGTGTAAGGAGGAAAGACAGTCAAGATCCTTACGATCTCAAATACGGAAATGGGCATAGGCCGGGTTGACACATTTCCGAAGTTTATTCGTTCAAGAGAACGGATTAATATTAAGTTGTAAGCCTTTACATGTCTAAAAACACTGGCGTTTGCGCTAAGGTTTGTTCAGTTTATGTACATGTATCACATATAAACTATGCACATGGGCGATTTAGAATGTTCTTAATTTAGCCGATTTAATTATGCATAAGTTTTAGACATATATGATGTATGTAGCATCTACCAACTGGTATAAAAAAAAACAATGTTCTTTTTAAATTTTCATTTCGTTATAAGATAAACAACATACAATACGTTATAAAACTTATAGTAAAATTGGACATATACACTGAGAAAATTAATTAGTAAACTTCACTAATTAGGTTAGTAAATTGACTGTCCACTCATTCACTATTCATTTAGTAAAATTACTTCTTTACTTAGTATGACATTACTAATCTGATTAGTATATTTACTAATCTTATCTGTACCTTTTTACTCGTGTAGTGGTAAACGATTAGTAAATCTACTAATCTTCCATTGTATTCTTTACTCATATATAAGTAAATATACTATCGATGATAGTGAAGTTTCACGGACAGGGTAGTTTGCAAATACTACCTTAATAGGTATTTGTACTTTGAGAAGAGTAAATATACTTTTAAGACAGTAAATACCAATTTAAAACAAAGTACTTGATATGTTGTCAGAACACCATGAACAAATTATGTAAAAGTTTCATTAAAATCCATATTACTGATATGACAAATGTTCCTGCTCATAACCTAGCGTACATTCAACCACCTTCATACAGAATAGCTTTGGTCCTCAAGAAATAAAACATTCAATTTTATAGTATATTCAGTCTTAAACATGATATTACATTAATTATAATAAACAAAATTTTACATTTAGTTATCGCTTAATATAAGTCATATTTCAATGTTCAACACCGTGCCCTACATCCAATTGCAAGAACAGTTGCTGTTATTTTAGACACAAATTTAACTGGGATTCTATCGAATTAACTCTGTAGAAATTACCAATAATTTATGTACACAGCTTAAATTCAAAAATATTTAAAAAGCAAAAACAAAATAAACAAAAGTCTCACTGCAAATATTTCCTTCTTTTAAACCGAGTCATATCAAGGCAAAAAATACTTCAAAAGTATTTATTTAACTTATAAAAATAATTATCTTAAAAGCAAAAATTAAGATGTTAAGTTCCAATTCATGCTGTGCCACTTTCAATAAGCAAAAGGTTCTTATCACCATGCCACAATGAACGGCTTCAGCAAAAATTAAAACATATTTTTAACTAAACATTTACCATCTTGAAAAAAAAAGAAGAGTGATTAAGGCATTTAGTTAATTACTACAAAACTTGATAAACTTTCAAAAGCAAAATAGTTAACATCTTTATAGATTTTTTTCTGATTCACATTGTTAACAATGTACAGTATCCAGTTCAATTGTATACCACGTCTATGGCAAGTATAATGTGTTCCACGTCTTAATATTGTTTGTTGGTCGATCTGGAACTCAGACACCTGAACAGTTTAGTCCTGAAGTCTTCTTATGTTTTCTCTTTCAGCTTCACAATTGTCCACAACAGCTTACAACTGATAAAATAAAATTGAAAAAAATATATATTTTCAACCAAACTATTTGACTATTAATCCTTATTTTTTATTCAGATTTGTAACTACAATTTTGATAATTGTAGATAAATTGTGCTTCTGAGTTATTGAGTTTTAGCATAAGCTTTTGTGTATCGGTAAAAACCATGCATTCAGAATAGTTTTACCACAGGCACCTGGAACATGGACTTTATATACCCCCCCCCTTTTCCCTGATATCATTTAAATGTGAGTGAAACAAGTTTGGATAGTAGATTTTCATGTAATATGTATAGAAATGACAATTAAGACCAAGAATACAATTTAAATCAACTCATAGACTTAAAGAAAAAGGGTGGTTCATTTACATGTATAATAAAGTCCATGTTCCAAGTGCATGTGCTTTTTACATTCTATATTATTTGTGAGTTTTTTTCTGTTGCATAAACACTTTACTTACATTTTCTATCTCCTTTTGTTCCGTGTATCACAAGCTGATCTTTCACTCCCTTCGCCTCTTGAATTTGCTTTTTGCCTTTTGATGGCTTCCAATGGCTACTTTTATGTCAAGCTCTCTCTATCTTGATGTTGATAATCTGAATAAAATATTATGTAACTTACTATTTCTGAATTGAATGCAAGGTTTAATTTACATTAAATTAACTATTTCATGTTTTTAGACTATTAATCTAGAGCAAAACAAAACAAAAAGTTAAACAAGGAATAGAGATGGTAAAATAAAAATCGAATGATCGGAATCCCATGAGGCTGAACAAACTTGAGGATGTACAAAATGTATATGTATGTGTTTATCGTTTATATATTAAATTTAAAATTCAAAATGTAACATGAATTCCTTTAAAAATTAAATCTACTTACTTTCAGGATAAAATGAAAAGAAGGCCACAATTGAGCATATATAAAGTTCTTCCTTCGATGCACGTCCGCCTGATAATGGCTGACCAAGCCGTTTCTTTGTCTGTGAAAACCGCGTTTTCTTTATCAGATAATTAATTGACACACGTGATTTTGCAATTTGATACAATACATACTGGGCCATACTATTCTACATCGTAATTATCAAATTTACTAATTCTTATCAAATGATTACTATCTTAATCGGTAATTCTACTAATTATTTCTCTCAGTGTACTATCAAAGCAATGGAGTATGACAAAATTCTAGATATCGTTGGAGGATTCGGCAATTACCAGAAATTATTCGTATTTCTCCTTGCCATTCCCTCCGTTTATAATGGCATGACAACTTTCATGCAAAATTTTATATTCGGGGAGCATGCACATAGGTAGGATCATTTTTTAAATATTTCAAAAATGCTTTGACTCTTTTTGATAACGTGCAAAATTGATGTACTAGCTATATCAACTATTGTAAAATTTACAGCGACCATTTAACATGAAGGAGAGCCGTGGTTTTTTCCTTAAAATATTTTTGAAAATTATTTTGAATGAAAAAAACCATTTTGGCAGCGAAGGTTAAAAAAAATATTCTGAAGAGCGATTTTTACCATATGAAATAATGCTGAAAAAGATAAAAAAAAAGATGCCTTTGAAAATAAATATTTTTCTAACCAAAACAAAAAAGCAAGGCCCCCACCCCATGAAGATAAATGGTCGGTCCCCAACGAAATATCGTAGAAGAACTACAGGCAGCCTTTTCATGGGGCCGAGTTTGGACTGAAATCCATAGGAATCACAACGTATATTCAACGTTGCATGTATACTATGCAATACAGGGTAACAAATGGGGTTTCAATGGAAAGAGCAATCCTAGCCCAACATTTTGATAGTATTTTGACTACTCTGGGACTTTTGAGTCGGGGTTATGGTCCCACAAAGTTAGGTACAGTTGACCGAAATTCCCAGACGAAATCCTGAAAATTTAGTGCATTTTTACCGGCAATGTCAATTTCAATCGCATTTCCGTGAGCTATTACTTATGATATAGGTATAAACTGTATATAAAGTAGAAGTTCCAGAGGACCTTAAATCACCAGATTCAGTGAGGTCCATGTATTCGATCATATTTTTATTCAATGGTGAAAAAAAAGTTTTACGAAAAAAAGTGAAAAATGAGCAAAATGCAGTGCCGTGGGTGCCACAACCACTGGGAAGTGTGAATTTAGAGACCAACTTGCTGTCAAGTCAAGTTTTGATTTCTCTAATGGTTCAACCTAGGTTGTTATTTTAATAAAAGATAAACGTCATAAGAGGCTATTGCAATTTCATATTTCTAGTTTTCATTATTTGGAGGACCAAATTGTTCGTATATACGACATAAGTGTGTATGACTCAATACCCTTATCAGAACGGCTAAAGGATGTTCCCCATTGTAGAATTTTGAAACCTACGCCAATTTTATGAGTTAAGTACTGCTGAAATTACTAGTTTCAAACGACAAAAAAATGTTTTACAGATTCATGGCTTACACTTCAGAAATTGATTTTAATAGAATTAACCTCCCCTCCTACTGTGTTTTCGATCGGAATATTCGAAGGATAAAACATTCTGAGAAAATTTTCGTAATAGACATCTGGGATAATTCTGATCTCGCAAATTAAACAAATAATGATTTAAATGTATTTACAGGTGTAGAATTCCGAATGACCCAACAGACACCTACTCTTCGATTGGAGAAATAGCTTCAAACACAACCACTGGTCTTTCCATATACAATGTAACAGAGTGTTCCATATACACCAATGGTTCTTTGTCACCATGCCATGAGTTTGTTTTTGATACAAGTGTCTACACAGCTACTCTTATATCAAAGGTATAATATGCCCAGAAATATGACCACCCCAAGTCATGCAAGACGGCTAGCAACAAATTGGTATCAGTTGATTTAGTATTCAGTATCTGTCTGTTCATTTAACTAAAATCGTGTCTGCTGTCAAAGAAGGTCAACAAGCAAACTGCGACACTATTTATAATCGTAGTGGAATCAACCATATGTGGATTTTAAAGAACTCAAAAGATTTGTTAGATCATTTTAAATCTAGATCATTTTCTGAGGTTCATTCTTTGAAAACCTTCGATTTTTCAACTTTATACACTATCTTGCCACGCGAAAAACTAAAATGTCGCCTGAAAAAACTTCTCGAAAAAACCTTTTCAAACTCTAGGAATTTTGTTGTTTTGGGTTATAACTCTACATTCTTTTCCAAAACATCTTTCAAAGATAAAGTTTGTTACACACTGGAACAAGTTTGCAGTATTCTTGATTTTCTCATTGACAACATATTTGTCACCTTCGGAGGAGAGATTTTTCAACAACTAATCGGCATTCCAATGGGCACAAACTGTGCTCCTCTCCTCGCCGATTTGTTTTTATACTCTTACGAGACTGAATTTCTTCAGGGACTCGTAAAGAAGAAGAAGATGAAAGAGGCAAGGTAATTTAATCTTAGATAAATAAATGTTGTGGTGTGGCAAGTTAAAATGGAGACAATAAAATAAGTAGGTTGGTTAAACCACACATAAAAGGTAAAAATATCAAATATAAAACTAATATAAATTAATAAAGAATACATCTAAAATCTAAAAAGCCCAAATTTTCGGCTTTCAGCCTTCGTCGGGGGCAAGCAAAGAAAAGAAAAAAATCACGACCGCCACGGTCTGAGGACAACCAACAAGTGAATATAGTAAAAAGTGTTCACTCGATAAAAACAACCACGTCATCATCACCCAAATCCTGAACTGAGCAAAATAAAAATAGGCCAAATCATACGCAAAGAATCAAATTAAGAAAATTACTAAGAAATGATTTGATTTTTGACATTGATGCCGAAAGGACGTGCTGTTCCCAGGAATTTTATTATTCTCTGCTCAAGGAACTGTCTTTGTTTCTCGCCGTGATGGGTTTGAAGCAGAACCGTGACTTGCATATCTTTTATACTGTGGCCGGAGCCTCGAAAATGCTCCCCTCGCTGCTCTACTTGTCCGTTCACATGGGAGACCGATGCTGTGGTTGGTCCCTCGAAAACTTTCCAACTGAAGGATGGGTTCACCTGCATTACCGAAAACGTCGTATACGCTATAAGATGTAAGCGATGTTCCATGATTTATGTTGGTGAAACTTGTCGGAGACTCGGGGACCGTTTTGTGGAACACAAAAACAGTGTCACCAGAGATACTGAATGTCCAGTTGGGGAGCATTTTCGAGGCTCCGGCCACAGTATAAAAGATATGCAAGTCACGGTTCTGCTTCAAACCCATCACGGCGAGAAACAAAGACAGTTCCTTGAGCAGAGAATAATAAAATTCCTGGGAACAGCACGTCCTTTCGGCATCAATGTCAAAAATCAAATCATTTCTTAGTAATTTTCTTAATTTGATTCTTTGCGTATGATTTGGCCTATTTTTATTTTGCTCAGTTCAGGATTTGGGTGATGATGACGTGGTTGTTTTTATCGAGTGAACACTTTTTACTATATTCACTTGTTGGTTGTCCTCAGACCGTGGCGGTCGTGATTTTTTTCTTTTCTTTGCTTGCCCCCGACGAAGGCTGAAAGCCGAAAATTTGGGCTTTTTAGATTTTAGATGTATTCTTTATTAATTTATATTAGTTTTATATTTGATATTTTTACCTTTTATGTGTGGTTTAACCAACCTACTTATTTTATTGTCTCTAATTTAATCTTACATTCAGATATATTGATGATGTCCTTTCTGTCAATAACACTTCATTTGGTAGATGGATTCCTTCAATATATCCTCCAGAATTGGAGATTGAAGAGACCACCGAATCAAATTGCTTCACGTCATTCTTGGATTTGCACCTCGAATTTGACCCAGGTGGTCATCTCAGTACAAAAATTTACGATAAAAGAGACGATTTTAATTTTCAAATTATTAATTTTCCTAATCTACAGAGCAATATGCCTACTTCCCCTGCATACGGTGTTTATATTTCACAACTTATTCGATATGCCAGAGCTTGCACACTTTTTACAGATTTCTTCGTGACCGACTTTTGGAGCAGGGCTATAAGAAAATACGTCCCATACGGTCCGTAAAAAAAATTCTTTCTTCGTTATCAGCCACTAGTAGAAAAGTTGAAAATTGAGTTAAAAGATATGGTGGTTAACATTTAATTAGTGTTTGACTGGTCTACTGTACTGAGATGATCACCTCAATATCCCTATTGTGTCTCAAAACTTTGTTGTGTTCTATGGTCATTACCGGATCCTAAGATCGCAATGGAAGAGGGAGGTTTGGCGCCATACAACCTGGTTAAACCCACCATTTCGTTTGAAATGCCTGTAACAAGTCAAGACCATTGCGACCCACCAATTCTCCAGTATGACTGATTCGTTTTTGTCATTTTCTCTGGACTATGAGATTCATCATTCAAGTTCGGTAGTTTTGTTATTACCTTTATTGATGTCCGCAGGCTCGTGTTTTGGCGTATATTGCCCATTGAATTATTTACTTTATAACGTTAAGGATCAATATATTATATTTGATCTATTTTTTTTTCTACACGGTTGATACAAACTTTTAACAGAGAATTCGCTTTGGTGTTTACTTTATCTCGCCTTTCATGTTCATTGTCCTGAAATAGCCGAATCTATGCTTCATGAGAGTAAAGCAATAACAAACATACTAACTAAAGCATTTTTTTCTTTATAACTTCAATTATTTTATGACTTTGTCCTATAAAAGACGCTTGTATTGTTGTTTATATGGATTAATCATTTACTGATCGGTCGTTCTGAATTTAGCATAATCTTGATTTCAGTTGTACCATGGAAGTACTATCTAGACAGTACTTCCATGGTTGTACACAGTGGAAGCCACAAACCAAATATCAGAAGCATACGATAAATAGTTGCTGATTAATATGTTACGGAAAATTTCCTACATGAACATTTTCTGGAAAAAAAAAGTTCAAGTCGGCTCGTTAAATATATAGAAAGTATATGATCATCAGACTCGAATACGTATCCCACCATATGGGACCACTACCTAAAGATTGATAGTTTCTGGAAAATCTGTTACGGAAATTTTGATTACGGACAAACGGAAAGACGGACCAGTGAAAAACATTATACCCTTCCTGGAGTATAATTATCAGTATATTTAGTATAGATAACTTGTGTTTGTAATTTTATTTAGTTAAATGTGTACCAAATATCTTCTTAACATGAATAACTACTCCAACAACATTGAAATTACATGGAGTAAAGCAATAACCAAATAACCAACTAACTAACATACTAATGAACGGTCAAGCAATGAACTCGCATGAATATAGAAGATATTGATACAAGCTAAATAGTATGATGCAGTCGTATTGTTGTCGTCGTTATCTCGTACCTTTAGTGTTCCCAGAGTAACTCTAGTTCTATTTATGATATCCGATTGCTATTTAATTTGACAATGATGTTCTCAATCATAATTAAGAGTGGATGGGATTGAATTTGGGGCCCCCTTTATTGTATTAGAAATCATGGATCAAAAAGGGGCCAAAAGGCCAATTTTTGTTTGTTTGTTCCAGCAAGAACTTGTGTTCTGGTTGGCCAAATGCTGTGAAATTTAGCAATAATGTTTCCTCCCATAAAAAGATGAATGGGATTGCTTTTGGGGATCCCTCTTTATTCGTTTATAAATAAGTGGCCCAAAAGGGGAAACAATTACATATTTTATTGGTCCCCACAATAACTTTGGATCTAGTCTGCTATGAAATTTGACAATGATGTTTCTTATCATAAAAGAATGAATGGGATTATTTAAGGGGTGATTTGTGTTAGAAAAAGGGTAAACCCCATAATGCAACTTTTTTAATTCCAGATTTTTAATTTTTGCAAGTTAGTTTTTGACAAGGAGTGGATACAAAATTGATGATAATTTGACATTGCCAGTCCACCATGGTCTTCATGTGTCTAGAGCAGTTGACTATCCATATTGGGCCTAAAATGCACAGGGTTCCACATGTTGCGGTCGTATCATACTGTGCCTGCCAAAGCCTTTTGATTAGATTTATTTCTATTCTACTTTTTTTTCATTTCTAGTTTTCTATCGTGTGTGAGCATAGGATCTACAGAGCACATATTCTCATGTGTCATTACGTTGGACTTCTGGTCGGGTCTTTTATTGGTGGATTTGTGGCTGATATGTAAGGTCAATCATGATTTGATGAATGCAGGTTGTGTTAAGAGATATGTTCTTAGAAATTTATATCGGTCATGATACCTAACGTACAAAAAAAAAAAAAAAACTCTCGCGAGCGAGACCTATAAATATGCATTAAGAGTACATTAATCCTAAAAAGTCAATACCTTATTTGAAAGAGATATTGATACTTAATTGCTAACTTGCTAGTGTTTGGCCTATGGGTTAACCATTTCCAGCAAAACACATTCGTTATCTTATACAGTCAATAACAAAATTACAGACAATTTTCAAATGTAAAACAAAGCAGAGAAATCACAATGATCCTGACTTGGTACAGGCATTTAAGAATATTTCTTCTTTGCACGCCAATTGCAAGGGAAAACTCGTTACTGAGTGGGGTTTATTATTCTCAAAATGTCGTATGAAAAAAAATAACAATACAGGACGTTAACAAATTTTAGAGTTCGGTTGTATTTGGTCAAGTGGCTTTAAGGAAAAAGATTTTTAAATTCCAGACTACAGACAACGGACGCAATTTGATTGCAATTAACGCACACATTCAGTCAGGTGAGCTAAGCATGCGATTTCGCAATGACTCTGACCGCAATTAAAACCACAGTAAGGCAATAAACATAAATTAAAACAATCCAAAAACTAACCATATCTGCATCAAATTATCGACTTGCTCGGCTAGAGGTTTGAATTTAGCTCATTCGGTAACGAAGGAGCTTGTGCCACAGGCGACTCTTTGACAGTGTTGTGAATCACACATGTCTTGGTTGACATACATGTAACGTAGGGAGTATGTGATTCATGTATCGTTGTGTTGAATGCACATTTTTTTGTAGATGTGGCCGTAAGATTATATTAGGTAGTAGTATACTAATGTTGGCCGTCGCCACGGGAATTAGACCATGGATACCAAGCCTAGTTGGTATAGCTATTCTTGAACTGTTAAATGGAATAGGGAGCATGCTAGCATATAACATGCCATTTCTTTTAGGTAATTTGTGTTATCACTTAAAAAAGGATTTGGTTTTGGTTCCCTACCTTCACCATGTTGTGGTGAAAAGCTAGTCTTAAGCATTTTAGGTAAGTACCGCTTAAGTCCCAAGTACAGCCTATGTGAAAAATGAAATACAAAATGTTTATCCTACCTCTTTCAGAACAAAATATTTTTTTTTTCAAAAGAAAAGTGCATGATCGGTCTAAACAATTGTTGCAAAATGTTATTGTTTTGGGGGATTTTTCAAATTCGATTTTAATTTAAACTGCAAAATGGTTGTACCACACACCATGTCTATATTTAGTAATTTTCACTTGCGAAGTATACAACCAAGGAATGCAAACGTGCCTTAGTACTTGGTAGCCCCATGCAATTGATAGGGAATCTGTAAAGTATTTCTTTTCAAGTGCTATTTTAATGTTTATATTATATTTGTATGGTAAATCTTGTCTTGTATATGTCTACTTTAAATTACGATTATTTTAGCCCTTGAGATGGTGGAACCTAAGAAGAGATTGTTTGCATCATTTTGTGTATACATATCCTACTGTATTGGGAACTATATACTGCTAGTCCTGGCCTATTTTATACGGGACTGGACCCATCTTGTTTGGACCATAAGTCTCCTAACCGCAACATATACTATTGTTATTTTGTAAGTAGTTTAGGACCATCGCTGGAATTAATTAATCCATATATATAAATATGCCAAGTCTAGAATTTATTGAAGCCCCGACGTGCCAGGAACGAAAATAATATCTAACTTGTGCGCACGAGTTTTAAACTTGAGCATGTTGAGCGCACGAGTTACAAACTTAAGCCTGAAAATATTAAGGCATTTTATAAAATGCCTGGAATTTTTTAACAAAATTAAAGAAAATGCCTTAATTGTATAAAATAAGAAATTGTCGTATGGCTATTTGCAGTCCTATACACATAACTTACAAGAGCGTTTGAAACTTGTTTTATTCATTGAGAACATATTCATAACTGGAGTTCAGATTTATTTCATTTGTAAAATCATTGCTTGACCATGGCAGATGCACAATTTTCTTTAAACTCAGAACAAAAATTTACAAACAAACTTTTAGAGATTTTAGATACTAGAAGAAGTTGTTTGCTTATTTCAGGCATTTTATTAAAATTTTCAATATTTTTCCAGGCATTTTGTTAAATGACTGAAGATTTTAGTCATTTTAAAGAATGCCTAAAATCGGTCGGCATTTTACAAAATGCCTAAAATTTTCAGTCATTTAACAAAATGTCTAAATTAGGAAAATGACTGTAACAAATATATATGTGTAACATGTATATGTTAGCGGCATTAAGCAAAATCAGGCATTAAGCCTAATGCCAAGGCAATAAGCTAGTGCCTAGTCACTAAGGTTATTGACTAAATTGAACCAGGCATTAAGATTAAAGACTAGGAAATTAGCCTAATGCCTGAAAAATAGAGACCGGCAAATAATAAGTAACATATTAAACCCGTCAACTCCTGAGGAAATTAAAACAGTCGTTTCTTTTTTGCAACAGTCATTTGAACTGAACTAATGTTTGTATGTTACAATGTATATGTATGTACTACGACTCAAATGGGTTTAAGTTTTCAAATAAAGTTAAAAATTAGTTACATATTTTGATTTTGAAAGTTATTGGCTTTACAATAAGACTTTATTTTATGAAGCTATTTTAAATATAAATCAATTTTATAGATAAGATTAGATTTAACCTAAATGATGTATATTGTCAAAGTTTTGGTCTTCTATTGTCACATGTACTTTGGTACAACATCTGATTTGATGCCAACCACAGAGAGAGAACATTAAATTTGGTCTAATAATTGTAATCTGCTAAAGATTATTTTTGGTTCTTGTGCTGCTTTTAACATTTCCAAAATGAATAGATCTAAAAATATATTTATATTTCTTGTTACCCATTTTCATACCGATTTATCATTTCAGCTCCGATTTCTCCTATTAAAATTATTGAATCTGTAGTAACAGAATTTCTATTTTTGAAGGCGTCGCGACAAATTTTTTTTTCACTGTTAGAATTGTTTTATATAGCAGGACCCTTTGAACGGTCAACCCAAATATTTTGTTTCATCAAAAATCGTTTTCAAAATATTTTTTTTAGGAAAAAACCAAGGCCCTCCTTCAAGTTAAATGGTCTGTCCCTAACCCAACTTTCTTAAAACAGTAGAGTTTTTTCATTGATACTTCAAATTTTTGAATGTAGATGTCGTAGGTCGAATTTAAAGCTACTGTATGCAATATGCATTTTTTTTACAAATATTATTATACAACACGAAAAAAAAAACATTATTTTTACAATTTTTAAAGGTAATAATCCCTAATACATGCAGGAGTCATTTGGCAACTTCATTCCCTTGTAGGCTTTTGAAGAGTTCCTTATGCTGAACATTTGAGCAAGCAAATTCTTTTCATTTTACAAGTCAAAAACATGAAAAACGCAATTTGTAACCTAAAAAGGGCAATGATGCTTTTAAGGGATCATCTGTCTCAATGGCGAATATTATTTGCCCTAAGATCCATCAGGTATATGTTTTAGTTATAAGCCTTCAAGCTTGGTTTTATTACCCTTTGGCCATTATGATTTCAGGAAATAAGCCTAATGCCTAAAAAAATTAGGCAATAAGTAAATGACCAGGCATTAGCTTACTGCTTAGTATTATTTTTAGCAACAATGGCCAGGTTTTCGTCGAATAAAAAAATCAAACAACATTTTGTTACAATATAGCTTAAACATTTAAACGAAGTTTTGTAGCACTTAATTAAGTGGTTTCTGAGATGCTGATTTGTTTTATGTCCCATCTTCCAAAGTAGGGGGCATAAAGTGTTTAGGTCTGTTCGTCGGTCCTAAATGTTGCGAGATGGGGCATTATGTCTTTTGGTCATATTTTTGTTTTGATTTGAACAGACGAACGACAGACGCAAAATGATAATACAATAACGATCAGTTAACTTGGGCAATATTTGTTAAGAAAATGATTTTATGTTCTCTTATGTTAAAGTTTTCTAAATAATAATAAAAAATCTAAAAACATTCATAAAAATGTAATTTCTTCATTATCTTTCAGAACTTTCTTTATGTTGTTATTGCCTAGGATATATATAGAATTTGGCCATTATGATTTCAGGAAATAAGCCTAATGCCTAAAGAAATTAAGCAATAAGTAAATGACCAGGCATTAGCTTACTGCCTAGGAAATAGGTTTAATGCCTAGTTTTGCTTATTGCCGCTAACATATATAACTTATTTCATTTCTAGATTTATAAAAGAGTCTCCAAGATGGTTACTGATTCGGGGTAGAACAAAAGAAGCAATAGAGATTCTTCAGAAAACAGCTGACTTTAATGGGAAGGATGTAGTACTATCTGAGGAAACCGTGGTTATCACAGAAGAAAAACGGGTGTCGTTCGTGGGTTTTGTCAAAGAATTGCTGAAATCCAAAGTACTGATGTACAGACTCGCCGTCTTGTGTCTAAATTGGTTAGATTGTCTTTCTAGTTTATTTAAAATAACAAACAGATCTTTATATTAAAAAATACAAGTATCATAAGAGTACAGTATTATTAGAACATGAAGTTAAAGTCAACTCTAATATTCACCAATAAAGATAACAGGAGTAAACTCAAGTGTTTTGACAAATCCAGTACACTTCTACTTTTAAGGAAGTGATAGTCGAAAGATGTTTCAAAAACTATAAAATGTTGTTAATTTCACTGAAGTTATGCATCTGGCTTGTGTCTTTTATTATTTTAGTTCACATGTCCAATAATTTAATTTTTTTTTTCGTAACATGATGTCTTCATTGGTTCTCGATTAGAAAATAAAAATTCTTATTCATATTCTTTTCCTCAAATGTCGTTGTTTCAGCTTCTCTTTGTGTTTTTTCTGTTGTTGTCATTCTTGACTTTTTATTTCCTTTAATCTGCTTAATTCTAGAAACAAATACTTGATTGTCTATAATAATCCCTAAAACTGTATAAATGCATACTATATTTGTTTAGGTTTGCAGTTGCCTTGGCGTATTATGGCATAGGAATGAATGTTGCTAAATTCAGTGGTGATGTTTACGGAAATTTCGCTGCTTCATCCTCCGCGGAAACGGTGGCCATCTTGTTCTGTTGGATAACCACCAATCGCTTGGGCAGGAAGAAGTTGTTGACAACATCAATGATTCTAGCCGGTGTGACGTGTCTTTGTACAATATTTACAACAATGTATGCTACAGATGGTATGTAAAAGGATATCTCATAGTTCCATTTTCCGTCTTGCAATGATTGGGCTATTTTATCGCGACAGATAAAAGTCTTCTTCGTAAGAATTTGAAATGATGTTAATCTTTGTAGAGAAACTCATATTTGAGTTCATTAGGAAAGTATTTGAAAAAGTTTACTACTCTAAAGTTGTATTTTTAAATGAAAACAGACCGAAAATGGATAACAAACTATCCAAAAAGCAGGATGAGAGACAAATTGAATGTACTTTAACATTATAAATCCATCTTAATTACACCGGAGATTCAGGCTCTTAGAAATCTCTTAATTCATTGGTTATTTTCGATTTTAATGCCTGGAGGTTTTCTTTCCCGCTTTTAGATTGCACTTTTTTTGGATACATTGACTTAAATCATTGCTTTAAACTTTTCAGATGATGCTTGGGCGACGACGTTACTAGCCATGCTTGGGCGATTCTTCATCACCATTGGTTTCTTCGTCGTTTATTTATTCACAGCGGAGTTATTCCCGACGGTTTTACGGTCGTCGTCGGTCGGATTCTGTAGCACCATCGGCAGGATAGGGTCAATAGCATCAGCCTATATTGGAGAATTAGTATGTATAATATAGTATAATATAATATAGTAAAGCTGGCAAATGGGGATGGGATTAACGTGCATGTGAAAACATTCGTTTCGAATCTTTTTTTTATCTTAAAGCAGACTTGTCCTCGGCCACATTGATTGATAACCAGTGGCAGGTGACTTTGAAAGTTGCTCGAAATATTTTTTTAGTCTAAATCGTCCCCTTCACTCTTTATGCTGGCGTCACACTGTCGCGATTTTGACATACGATGGACACACGAATGTGAAAATTTCAACTTCGTGCGAAGTTAGTCCCGAACTTGCTAAAAATCAAAATCAAAACCGAAGGGTATACGATTAGAACCGATGGCTAAGCGATCGGAAAAGTAGCACATACGAATAGCTGCGAACCGATTACGAAGTTGTTACGATGTTATCAAGATTAGTCGAGAAGTAGATCCGAAGGAGACACGAAGTTGTTCGACGGCTGTACTACGTCGTGTTTAGAATACGATGGGTCTACGAAGCATCATGATGGGTATACGAAATGTATGAAATGTAATAACGCGATTTGCAATAAGATTATATAGGTTAGTCTATACAAATTGTCCTTTGCAGCCTCTAATTAGTATTTATGGATAACAAGTTAAAACGATGGCTCTCCAAGCAAACCCCTGCTGTCCCTGATGTCGATCAGTAAGAGTTGATAAGGCATTTGATCAAAAGCTAATATGTAGAGCATGTTAAGATAGAACAAAAAGATGACGCTACTTTATCTTGTTTTGTTCGTGTGAGTTGACCGAAGCACACATAATCTGAAAACAAGAAGAATATGTTGTAACTATGTAGAAAGTTCAACAATTTTGGCTGTTGCAAACGATTCTTGAACAAAGCGTGTCCACCTTATAATGCATAACTTCGTTACCGGTCCTATACCGGTATCTAAGTCCAAAGGTCCCGTAAATATTTGCGGACCGAAACGGAATGTAAACTTGATCTCAGTAACCCGTAATGGTGGACTGGCATACAGTACATACCAAAAAGCAGTTTAATAACTATAGTTAAGGGTTTAGAAAAAAGTGTGGGAAACTGATATTTCAGTGAATTTCCAAAGTTCAAAGGATCCTAACTCTGTAAATATTGCGGACCGGAACAACGCGTTAACTTGATCTTTAACTCATCATGGTAAGACTCACCTACCAAAATTCAGTTTAAAGTTTAATATCTATATATAAGGTTTTAAAAAAAGTGCAGAAAAGTTATTGTGACAGCGAGACGGCCGGGCCGGACAGACACACAAACGGGCAAACGGAGTGCAAACCTAGAGTCCCCTTCGGCTTTTGTCGGTAGGGGACTGATAAAAACTAAAGTAAGTTTAAAATGTTTAAACCTTTATTTCTGATATTGAAATTTAAGTATTAAAAGGTGCCACAAAAGCCTGGACGAGGACGCGAAAGAGGGAAGCGCCTGGCTGGAAAGGACAAGAAAAGAAAAGCGTCAGAAGATTCTAGATCCAGACTGTCTTCGCTTTGTTTTATCTTTTCGTTTTGTACTTTTGAGACTGATCATTCTAGTTCCATTTTTTTTTAAATTTCCTTTATAAATTTTTCGAAACTATAAAAACTATGAATAGAGAATTAATGAGGATACTTGTATCATAAGCTGCTGTCATGTAAGTCTTCCTCCTGCTGCATTTTAATTATGAGGGAAAAAAACCAGAGCTATACATGTACTAACTTTTCTTTTTCTAAACGATTTATTGTAACACACCCCTAACTGAAATGGATTAATAAATGACCCTATAAGGCACTTAAGACACGTTTGATATTTTTTTTACTTCAGAAATCGTACTGCTTTGATCAGTGCCGTGTTTCCATCTCCGTGCCATTACTCTATGCCATTACATTAGTTACGACGGATATATTAATACAAAGCGAGGTCTTCGCGACGACGTGTTTCCTTCGCACCACCTTCGCAGAGATTCTCGTTTTATTCGTGCCGCCATCGTAAGATAAATTAAGCCGACGACACTTAGAAGGCAACACGATATCAGAAGATGCATTCACGAAGGCATTACAATAGAAAGGATGGATTAACGAACACAACACGAACAAGGACCTTCGCACGAACCTTCGGGAGTTTTTTAACATGTTAAAAAATTAGGAAGGCATTACGAAGTTGCTCCCGAAGTTGGAATATTTCAGCCGATGGTGCTACGATGGTAAAAGATGGCAACACGAATAGCGCGATTTGAATACGATCACTCCCGATTTTAAAAATATCCATAATCTTGTTTCCATCGGGGTCAAAATCGGGATAGTGTGACGCCAGCATTAATCATTTTTTTTTTCATTTTACTACTGTATTTAACATAAAAACAACCATTTTTTGCATCTCCTGTACGAATGAATAGAACCTCCTTCCTTTTGACCGTTTCAAGAAAGAGTACGAAAATTAGTCCATGAAATTCATTTCTGATGGATATCGAACCGCGGTTTCAGTTTGACCGAACCAAACGTCAGACTCAAAATTTCCATTCGGCCAGAGACTTTCAGAAATTTATTGCGACAGGTCTGCAGTTCGTGGTATTGGTAGCTCGCCACGTTACTATAGTGTCCGCTTTACCTGGGTTTCATAATTCATCTCAAACTTAGTATTACATCAGAATATTATCTCTGTACAGAGAAATTATTAAAATAATTGTATTGGAGTAAATCCTCAGATTTTAGTTATTAACTAGCATGTGTCATACTAGATTTATACTGGTTCTTACAGGGAACACTAGTAAGGACTGACTGGGGACCATCTCTACCCCTCATTATTTTTGGAGTTGTCAGTCTACTTGGTGGGATATTGTCTCTGACATTACCAGATACTACTCATACCATGTTACCCTCCACTGTTGAAAAAGCAGCAGAGATCACGAGGTTAAACTTTTATTTTCTGTTTCATTCATGCACCTTATATGAAGCATATTTTTTATTGGCATGGAGTCTGAGGATAGAGTAGCTCTATTTGAACCGTTTTAGTTTGATCATATTATGTTATAAAACTGCATCTGCTTTACTAAGGAAAACACAGGGGAATTAGATCCCATATGCAACAGAGAAGCAATAATACATAATTTTTTTAACAGCATGAACATATTTTCTGCACTTCTTTTAAAAGTCCTCTTAAAAGAGTTTCCTCGAAATGTACAATTCTGATTCGAAAACTACCTAATTTTACATTAGCATAACCTTGATATGTCCTTCTTTAAGTTAAATATTGCACTCAATTCATATTTTTAGAAGGAAAAAATAGTACTGTTTGTTAAAACATAAGATTCTTTGTTTCAGATTGAAATCAAGAGACTATAGTTCTGAGAACCAGACAGAGTTAGAACCAATCTCAAGTTAAACCGTAATGTGAAAATTACTACTATACAAATATGTGTTTTGCTTACTGAGTATCTATTCAATTGATAATTCTTTTAGTCTGCCCTACATTGAACGTAAACAGCTAAATTACAACCTATATGTCTACACTTTTTACATGTTAAACTTGATGTCAGTAACAACTAGAGTTCTCAAGAGAGTTCATCCACGTCTTGATTTTCTTTTTATCTTTAAGTCTCAGGTTCTCTCCAAGGAACTGCCTCCCATTTTAAGTTTTTACTCATCGCCTTTATGTTATATGTTCTCCGTCAGGAAAGGGGTGGCTTTCCTAGACATTTGGAGGATTGGATTTGAATTTTGGATCAGTAAGATTATATTTTTATTTTCACATGCAAAACCGTGAGCTGCAACCATTTTTCAGCATTGGTTGGTCTTTGATGTGACGTTTTAATGAGTGGAGGAAGCAGAGAGGTACCAATGGGACATTCGAATGTCAAAAGACAAACCGAAAGAAGGAATGTGTCCATGGGACACGGTTGCCCCCGCTGGCCCTTAACAGGAAGTAGAAGACCGATAGGTCTGAAAGTTGTTAATGACTTACAGTTTTACATACTTAACCATCCTACCAAGTTTCAAATCATTCTTATGTACATTATCTGAGAAAAGCTTGACGGAAACTTCACGTAAATTTTCATCTTGACCAAGTTCCAAACAGGAAGTAAAAGTCCGACAGGTTGAAAAATCGCCAAGAGCCTACAGATTGTCATATTGAACCAAGTTTCAAATTATTCTCATGTACATCGGTTTCTAAGAAGGGAGAAAAACCTGACGTACATGTACGTACGCATGGACGGACATGAGTAAAACTAAATGCCCCCTGACTTGTCGTCGCGGGGACATAAAAACAAAGAGGCAATCATCAGTAAACACGACCGAACGACATTGCACTGTAACCAAACACCAATAAAGTAACACCTTTTTCTCTCAACAATTTTTATATCCTTGTTAAGAAATTTTATGTCTTATAACAACACTTGCAATAAATACCAAGAAAAATCCAATAAGTTTATGTTTAGCCTGTATATGATGGTTTAACATGTACAGTAAAAGATTCGTTTCGTAATGAATCCTCGTGTCTCTTCCTCCGCTGCCTTATTCTATCCTCCTCTAGAAAATATTGCCCGTCTTTATATAGCATCATGTCTTGAGGTCTCCTGGCACTCTTCACTCTGCTGCAGTGAGTGTGCGCGACATGAAGTCGTTCAAATATCATATCAACGTCTTTCTGTGTCCTCGCAGATGTGCATCTTGCTTTATTGTTCATATCCATTCTGAAAGAAGGCAAGTCCGAAGGTTGAACAGATTTGTGGGTAGGTTTTTCAGTTTCTGGTTTGTACAACCGTCTTACAATTTCGTACACTTCCTCACCGTCCGCCTCTCTAAAGGCAGGCGCCCGTGGCATTTTCATTCCCAAACTTTTGTCATAATAATTAAGACGCGAGTCGATTTTTTGATGCACATAATCCTTTTTCTTATATCTGGGTAGTAATTCCATAAATAGTTTTCTGCGTTCTAGAAATCGATCAGTCTTTCTATCCTTCAGATTGAGTGTAGGTGCTCTCTCATTTCCACTGTACAGGTTTTGTAAGTTCCTAGTTGTACATTGTCTGTAAGAATATTGAAAGCCTGCCATTTTGACTTTTTTCAGTTTTAAGTTATAACCAAGTATTCCTATCACATTTTTACGTACGTCCAAACCTTGACTCAGTGATTCTTATTTTATTTCTAAAACTCTTCATCTATGAAAAAGTGGATCACTGGTTACTTTGTGTTAATTCACTTTTGTTTAAATAGAAGCGTTAATCCATTGTGTGAACCAAATATTTAAAGAATATAAGATTTCTCTGTATTGTTTTAAATCAAATAGTTAAAAGTCTAATCCAATTTGGTAGTTTAATAACTTATAATTCCACTGTACTCAAGTAAGAGACGACCCACGTGTTCCGTTAGACTTAATAGTTTATATCTGTCAAAAACAGTATATACAGATCGAATTCCCTAATTAAAGCTTCTCTTGTACTGTGGAGCCCGGGTAGCGAATAACCCCACAGCAGAGCTTACCTGTTTGAAAGAGGTGATGAAAGGTCTTGGGATTCTGACAACGAGACAGTGATAAAGATTCTTAGGACAGGCACATTTTAATGTGGCGGGGTTAAACTAGTTTTTGGCGCCAACCTCCCCCCTATTGATAATCAACAACAAAGCACAAACTAACACACAGTAAAAATCAAATCGATAGAAGTTCAATTCAACAAGAGAGTATCTGAGACAAAAGGACAACAAGTAATTAATGGGACGTGGAGATACTCTCTTGAGAACACTCGAAGTTACTGACAGCCAGCTAAGAAGCACCCATCGACTGATGTAAAAAAATCAAGTGTGTCGATTTTAAATCCGACACAACACGTCAAACAATTCATGATTTGATGATGCATCATCACACAATATCGACACACTTGACCGCTGTAATGCTAAAAAATGACAGAAGTATAAAAAGTAAAAAGAAAGTATAAAAAGGCAATTGATATTTTCAATATTTTTACCAAAGAAGACTAAATTCAAAGTTTATACGAAACTTTCCATTTCATAACCTTTAAGCAGATATTCAAATTGTTTTTTAATAAGATAGTGAGGAAGGTTAGTGTACAAAGTAGAAAAATCGTAGCTATTAACTGTATGGTAAGTACCTTCAAAAGTGCGAAGTTTGTCTAAAACATCGAGCGAATTTTTCACACACCAAAAATGATTAATACCACTGTTTTCAAATACCTTTTCGCAGTATCGAATAATGAATTCTTTCATAGTAGTTAAAGCAAGAGATATGACTTTAGAAATATTAGTGAGAGAACACTTACTTGAAGCAGATATGAAACGAAATTTATCCAATACATTGTAGGAGTTTTTTGTATGTAGGAGCGGCTCGTAGTGATGTGGTATTTAAAATATGGTCCTCAATAATACTAGATTCTGTGGATTTTACGTAAATAAAAGTGTTGGAGCTTTCAATTTCTTGCATCACCACTTCAAGGTAATATTTTCGTCATACAATAACGACATTATTGACGATAAAGAGATGTGGAATAAGTGTACGCAACACAACCAACATTAAAGAAACGGCAATTTAAAAAATCACCCATTTCTGGACATAAAAAAACCCCCAGATAGTATACTAGGACAAACAAAAGCTTAGACAAGGATTCCTGGCTTAGGACAGGCACATATAAACTGTGGCGGGGTTAAACTAGTTTTTTGGGCCCAACCTTCCCCCTATTGTTTATCTTGTACAAAGCACAAAAAATAACACACTTTTAAAATCAAATCGATAAAAGTTCAATTCACCAAGAGAGAACCTGAGACAAGAGTACTATACGAGAACAACGAAACGTAAAGGAACTCCCTTGAGAACACTTGCAGTTACTGACAGCTAGCTAAGAAGCATTTATCGACTGACGTAAAAAGATCAAACATATCGATTTTAAATTCAACATAACACTTCAAACAACTAATGATTTAGTATGATATCATCATCATACAAAACCGACATATTTGATCGCTGTAATGCTTCGAAACAATGCAATAGTAAAAAGGTAAAAGATTAATGTTTTAGAGTTACTATCAAAATATTTCTACCAAAAAACACCAAATTTAAAGATTTTACTATAACTTCCAACTTGTATCCTTTCTTTAATAAGTTTTTAAGCCAAATTACCATGTCAAGAGGATTGTATTTGGATTTTCGTGCCTTATAAACTACATTTCAATAGAATTCGGGATGTGATATTCCTTTTACAATCAAAAAACGACGTGTACAGTTAAATTTGTCAATAAGATACCCATATTTATGAACGAATTTAGTAAAAGATTTGACTAATTTGTGGTATCGATAACCTTGTTTTAGCAATTTTTCTGTAATGAAACGGTTTTTGTCATTAAAATCAGAAACACCACTGCAAATTCGAGCATATCTTACTAACTGTGAAATGTACACTCCGTAAGATGGAGCTAGAGGTACATCACCTTCAAGAAAAGGCAAGTTTACAATTGGGAAAGAAAAGTCATCACGTTTATCATAGACGTTAGTGTGCAATTTTCCATTGAAAATGCTTAAATCTAAATCCAAAAATGAACATCTATCGCCGGTCGAGTTATATTTATTAAGGGTTAATTCTTTAGGATAGATATCATTTATAAATTTAGAGAAATTGGGGTTGTTAAGGGCAAGGATGTCGTCTAAGTATCTGTAAGTATTGTTAAAAATGTCAAGAAGGTGGTGTTTGTTTGTGTCTTTTTGTAGTTTGGCCATAAATTGTGATTCATAACAGTATAAAAAAAGATCCGCTATAAGTGGGGCGCAATTGGTTCCCATAGGAATACCAATAAATAACTTGGCGATATATTTGTTTTCCTAAACGTATATAAATATTATCTAAAAGAAAGTTAAGTGCAGTTATCATTTCTACGTCAGTCCTATTAACATAGCCTTTATGGGTTTCGTTACTGAAAAACGATTTACCCAATACTTTTGAAACTTTAGAACAAATGTAATCACTTTTAGATTTATCAAAGCACCATTTAACTAAATATTCAAAATTTTAATTAAATTATGAGGAAGATTTGTATACAAAGTAGAAAAATCGTAGCTGTCAACTGTCTGGCAGCTTTGTCTGCGGGAACAACAAGAGGCTCACAGGAGCCTGAATTGCTCACCTGGTCTTGATGTCAACCCTATTAAGGACATTGTAGAGCTAAATAAGCTTAACATTTAATCAAGCAACAGCTTTTCTCTTTTGGCAATAGTTTTCATTTCTTTATCTGCTATAGTTTTCATTATATCAGCCAAAAACATGAAACATGTTTATTTAGGGGCTGTAATCCCTATAAGGGGTCATCTGACAACTTCGACCCTATGAAGACTTTTGTAGAACTAAATGAGCTGAACATTAAATCAAGCAACAGCTTTTCTATAACTGCAATAGTTTCATTCTACAGGCTAAAAACACTATTTTTCGCCTTTAAGGGGCTGTAACCCCTATAAGGGGTCATCTGACAACTTCGACCCTATAAAAACTTTTGTAGAGCTAATTGAGCTGAACATTTAAGCAAGCAACAGCTTTTCTCTATCTGCAATAGTTTTCATTCTATAGGTCAAAAACAGTATTTTTTGCCTTTAAGGTGCTGTAACCCCTATAAGTGGTCATCTGAAAACTTCAACCTTATGGAGACTTTTGTAAAGCTAAATGAGCTGAACATTTAAGCAAGCAACAGCTTTTCTCTATCTGCAATAGTTTTCATTCTACAGGCCAAAAACACTATTTTTCGCCTTTAAGGGGCCGTAACCCCTATAAGGGATCATCTGACAACTTCGACCCTATGGACACTTTTGTAGAGCTAATTGAGCTGAACATTTAAGCAAGCAACAGCTTCTCTCTATCTGTAATAGTTTTCATTTTAGAAGCCCAAAACATGAAAAAAATGCTATTTTTCACCTTTAAGGGGCCATAACTCCTATAAGGAGTCATCTGACAACTTGGACCCAATAGAGACTTTTGTAGAGCTTTTGATGCTGAAGCAGTAGCGTGGCATCAGATTTCATCTATCTCTTATACTTTTTGATTTATAAGCCGAAAACAATAGTCTGACCCCCCTGGTCTATTTTTAGCAACAGCGGCCTTGTTTTTTGACGGATCAAAATACCGAACACAATTTTTGTGTAGGACACCCTAAGGATCAATCATATCAAGTTTGAAGAAATTCTGTTCAGCAGTTTCAGAGAAGAAGCTTTTTTAAAAATTGTTAACGGACGACGACGACGACGACGACGACGACGACGACGCGGACGACGACGGACGCCAAGTGATGGTAATAGCTCACCTGGACCTTCGGTCCAGGTGAGCTAAAACGTATTGTGAACAAAGTGAACGCATTTTTGACTTAATTCTTTTTAGATATGTATTTGGCCGAAATTCTACAAAGGAGTTGTCTACACTAGTCAATATTATAATTCCACCGAAGTATATAATAGGGACAAGAGACCATGAATACCTTCAATCATTCTCTCCCACAAACTACCATGCACACTCCTTCTTTCCCAAAGCAATAAAAGTCGATATTTCAATGAGTAATCTCCTATCAGCAGCATTTGAATCGAAACATTGGAAGATCAAAACCCAAAAGTATTAAACGAAAAATTCTCAAAACCAAAAAGCAACATCAGCGCTTAATTGGTACGTCTTGAGTTCGCGTTAATGATTTCTGTTCGGTTTATTTTGTGTACTTTATGTTTTGTGTTTCATCGTGCTGTTCTTGTTTGTTTATCGGTTTTGACACTAGAATGGCCCTTTAGTGCCTTGCCTTTTTGAGATTGTCTTGATGTGATTGTTCCAGCTTAAACAGCTAGAACAAACACACCAACATAATCCCAAAACAAAGCAAACGTCTCACTACAATTTATTAAAAGGAACATCGAAACAAATAACATAAAAAACAGCAAACAAGACCTACGTTAGACCAAAAACTTGAATACTGCAACACCATATGGGATCCCTGGTTCTAATAAACAAAGTTAAATGACCCAAAGAAGAGCAGAGAAATACACAATCAACCACTACCATTATCAAAGTAGCGATAGCACCATAAGCTCCAGCAACCTAAATGGCGTACATTAAAACAAAGAAGTAACTTAACAACAGAAACAATGCTATACAAGATCCAACATCAACTAGTCAATATCATTATTCCACCGAAGTATATAATAGGGACAAGAGACCATGGATACCTTCAATCATTCTCTCCCACAAACTACCATGCACACTCCTTCTTTCCCAGAGCAATGAAATTTTGGATTTTACAGTTATTTATGTCTGGTGCATCCTCATTCCTATACACATTGTAAATAAATAGTTGTTTTTATCTTTTTTTTTATTATAAAAAACATCACTTATTTGTATTTATGTTCAGTGTTCCTTCCCTAAAATTGCTTTCTTATATCGTTCAAGAATTATAAATTTGTGGCATGCGCCTCTTTAGTACTCATCGCCATATTGATGTTCAAGCAGATGTAGATGTAGATGAAAATCAATCTACAATTCAGGAGCTACTTTTCAACTGATTCCAGTAACAGTCACAGGCGTTTGGGTCCAGTTTTTTTTTTTTTGCTTTTTGCTTTTTTATATATAAATAATGTGTAACCAAGAGAACGCATTTTTGACTTAATTCTTTTTAGATATGTATTTGGCCGAAACTCTACAAAGGAGTTGTCTACACTAAATAACGTGTATATATATATAAAAAAAATCATCTCGTCTTTATACTATTTCGAGATGATTTTTTTATTTACACGTTATTCATAATAAATAGAAAAAAGCCTGGATCCAAACGCCTGTGGTTACAGTACGTTTATTGAAAATATCTCAGCAACTATTAAACAATGGAAATACGTGGTTTGGTTTGGTACCATAAAACCTGTTCGATCCACCATTTTCTAAAGCCTGTACCAAATCAGGACCATTGCAGTCTTCAAGTTTACGGTATGTCAAGCTATGTTTTGTCTTTATTCTTAGACTTCTGAGACTAGTCATCTCAGTCCGATAATTTTGTTATTACATTCAGTTGTCCCGAAGTTTGCCTTTCTTTTCGAGGGAAAGACGATCTGGATCACACACCGACTAGGGTGATAACTTTTGTATTATATCGAATATTATTTATAGGATACACAAAAACTTAGGATACACAAAAACAGCAAAAGCAGGACAAGCCCTCGGGTGACCTTGCTTCAAGAAGCATCTGGGTCACACAACAACAACTGGGGTGATTATTGCATAATACAGCACAATGCTGTTGTGAAGAAAAACGAGGCCTTTTGTGATTTAATTTTCTTCGAAGAAAACAACCCCCACAAAATTCACACTCCATGCACACAGAACCTAAACAATAAACATTTTTTTAGAAATACTTTTTATATGATAGATAGCTTTTGTCCAAATCCAGAAACCCAGAAAGGAAAGTGATTATATAATAAAGCTATATAGAATAAATTATAATAAATTTAAATTGAATAAATTAGGTTCTTTAAAAAGGAGCACCGGAAGCCAGTGCATCTTAATTATCGAGAAAGATTAACTACAATGAATAATTTAAACTCACGGAAAATTTTGATTTTAATGTCTGGCTTTCTGTCCGTTTTTCTGGCATCTGGTTTTACGTTTGATATGTCCGTTCTTTATAATGAGTGGTTAGATGCATTTAACAGACCGTCCTGGGAGACGTCTTTGGTACAATCAGTCGGAGCCGGAGTTATCCAGGGTAGTGGTATGTACTTTAATTTTACCTCTGCTCCAGAACGCATAATTCTCTAATTTGAAAATAAATTTCAACTATATTAAAGTTAATTATATGCACATTAAATGTATGTGGCTGTAGCAAGTTAGTGATGGATATAAGTTCATCTGCCAGGACAAAACTGTTTAAGGTTGTGTCGCATTTGAAACACATGGTTAACGCATGGAAATCTTATGGAAGTCAAATCATTTTAAGGTGTATGACGTTTATACTGTTGTCTACCATTTCCTCTCGTTGTCTTTCACTATGTCAAAAAGAAAAAAAAAATATCCTAATGGTTTTAAACTGTCTTCAGATAACCAAAAGTAAATCGAAAAACAAAAGGCTCCCAGGAGCCTGAATCACTCACCTGGTCTTGATGTCAACCCTATGAAGACTTTTGTATAGCTAAATGTGTTGATGTTCTCTTTCTGCAATAGTTTTTTTCTAAATAAACAAAAAAATACTATTATTCACCTTTTAAGGGGCTGTAGCCCCTATCTTCAATAGTTTTCATTCTATAGGCCAAACACTATTTTTTGCCTTTAAGGGGCTGTAACCCATATAAAAGGTCATCCGACAACTTCGACCCAATGGATACTTTTGTAGAACTAAATAAGCTGAACATTTAAGCAAGCAACAACTTTTCTGTATCTGCAATAGTTTTCATATTATAGGCCAAAGACAATATTATTTGCCTTTAAAGGGCTGTAACCCCTATAAGGGTTCATCTGACAACTTCGACCCTATGGAGATTTTTGTAGAACTTAATGAGCTGAAGATTTAAGCAAGCAAAAGCTTTTCTCTATCTGCAATAGTTTTCATTCTCTAGGCCAAAAACGCTATTTTTCGCCTTTAAGGGGCTGTAACCCCTATAAAGGGTCATCTATCAACTTCGACCCTATGAAGACTTTTGTAGAACTTAATGAGCTGAAGATTTAAGCAAGCAAAAGCTTTTCTCTATCTGCAATAGTTTTCATTCTCTAGGCCAAAAACGCTATTTTTCGCCTTTAAGGGGCTGTAACCCCTATAAAGGGTCATCTATCAACTTCGACCCTATGAAGACTTTTGTAGAGCTAAATGAGCTGAACATTTAAGCTTCTCTGTCTGCAGTAGTTTTCATTCTATTGGTAAAAAACATGATTAAACGCTATTTTTGACCTTAAAAGGACCAAAACCCCTATCAAGGGTCATCTGACAACTTCGACCCAATGGAGACTTTTGGAGAGCTTTTGATTCTGAAGAGCCTAAGGTCCTTTTTCCTATCTGATATGGTTGCCGAGTTATAAGCCATTTTAAGTGATTTTACCTTATGTTCTATTTTTAGTAACAGCGGCCATGTTTTTTATCGAATCATTTTAAAATGAGCCTCGTTTGTTGCCAACATGTCATATACCATTCCTGAAAAGTTTCAGTTAAATTGATTCAGTGGTTTCAGAGAAGAAGATTTTTGAAATTGTTAACGGACGACAGACGACGACGGACGACGACGGACCCATAGTAATGGCATAAGCTCACATGGCCTTTGGCTAGGTGAACTAAATAGACTTTTCAATAATGAATTGAAGAAATGACATGTAAAATAAATACATACATCAGTACGCGTCAAAGAGTAAGCTACTGTGTAAAAAAATATTTTGCAACCACGAACAACAAATCTGTGGAAAAAAATTAAGAGCTTCTGTCTTTGCTGGCTTCAATTACCCCTATTAAAAGACTTGTTATTTTGTTTTATTCAGGCTGCATCACTGGCATGATAGTAACCAAAATTGGGCCGAGAAAAGGGAGTGTGATTGCAGGATTTCTAGGGGCGACAGGGTTAGGTGCTTCTGTCTTTGCAAACTCCATCTTTTTCCTTGTTGTTGCCATCGGATTAGTTTGCAGTAAGTTAAATATAGGTCAATAGTACCATTCGTTAAATTTGTTTAGTGAAATAGAAATGCATACCGTTACAAGTAATAAAATTTAA
This sequence comes from Arcuatula senhousia, assembly GCA_963971305.1. NCBI lineage: Eukaryota > Metazoa > Mollusca > Bivalvia > Mytilida > Mytilidae > Arcuatula > Arcuatula senhousia. The sequence goes on from OZ020311.1 coordinate 49,643,127, forward strand.
TATTTACTTCTTGTCTTCCAGAATTCCGACCAGTACCTCCCCGTGGTGGAAGACGGGCCCTGCTCCAGCGATAACAAAGGATACTCTGGAGCAGCTAACACTGGCGGTGGTGTGTCATGGGCTGGACGACCCATGGCACATAGCGAGTCTAAATAGTCGACGCAGAGGGGCTTTCCCCTAGTCGCGATTATAAATACCCATCATCATCATTTACTTCTTCTATAACTGTATAAACAAGATTAAATAAAATGCCTGTAACCCGGGACTTTACGTTAATATATATACACTTGGACAAAAGTTAAGGACCACCTATTTTTAAAATTTTTAACAGTTTTGTTGTCTTATTTTCGTACAGAAGCAAATACATTTGATCAAAATCCTCTCTGGTGGTAAAAGACTGATATGTCTGCTAATGTTTTATCGTTTTCTTGTCATAAAATCATTACGTTTGTGACCAACAGTGGACTATTTTTGAAGATGGGGAAAATTACAAAGAAAAAATCCAGAAAGAGTTTGCAGCTAAAATTGTCTGTAATTATGAATTTGATCCCAAATAGGTAGAAAATGACCTAGACTTAAAGAACTATCATTTCTTAACGTAAGAATAATTTTTTTGATTTCGATATCACTCAATTTTTTACATATTGCGAAAAAAATACACCCCCTATACTTGCCTATTTTTTTCACCTAGTTAAATTAATTGCACATTTCCAGACTTTTGTTAGAATTATTTCTGTTATTCTTGATCAAATTCAATGATGGGTCGATGACAATTCTGTTTAGGTCTTAGTTAATTTTATTTGATAGGTTTAAGATATAAATTTAGGACTTTGAAAAATTTGTTGATTTTCAGGTGGTCCCTAACTTTTGTCCAAGTGTATATATGGTAATTTCAGACAAAACTTTAATACAGAAAAAGTCATATACATTTTTTTAACTTTTTAAAAAATATATTTATATACACTGTGCTTAATTAGCTAAGATTACAGAATATAGTGAGCCCGTCTAGTAATTTAAAGAATGTAAGCGGCAATAAGCGGAATCAGGTATAAAGCCTATTTCCTTGGCCATAAGCTAATGCCAAGTCATTTACCACAGTAATTGCCTGATATTTTCAGTCATTGTGCTTATTACCTCAAATCATGATGGTCATATTTTAACTATATCCCCCTTTATCGTAGGCAATGACAAATCGAGTTACAACAAATAATAATGAATAAATGTGCCGATACAAACATGTTGAACATTGTTTCAATGGCATCCTTGACTCACAAAAAAGCTTTAATGTATCCATTCTGTGTTAGACTTTAAATATATTTGGACATAAGATGCATTTTCTATCTTCACGAGGTTTATGTCTTGAGCACGAATAGAATTTGTCCAGACAAACTCTTATATATATATTTAGACCTTCTGACCCTTTTTAAGACCTAAAAAGATATACCATGTAACTAATTTGACAAAAAATTATGCTGGTATATTACGAAGAATGAAAGTTAAATAATACCGACCACAAAAAAGTTGCTTGTGGGGTTTTTAATTACATAATGCAAAGATATTGCCTAGGAACAATTTTTCTACACAAGAGAGACTGCAAATTTTATCCCAAAAAAATCCAGTCATGAATTTTCATATTTAAAGGAATATAAAATAAAGAAATTTAAACGGAAAACAAATAAATGAATTCAGTTTTGCATACCGACCCCCTACTTTTATGACATTTTCAGATTATGACATTAAAAAAAGCTATAAAAGTTCTTGAAATTCTTGATACAACTAATAAGGCTAAATAAGGCTATATAAAAAAAACTTACCGATGGAGTAATGTAAAAATCCTGATGAGTCTACTTTTCCACATTATTTTAACGTTATGTCTTGGAAACAAATTAACAGAGGGACACAGCTAGCTTATTGCCTAGGCATTAGGCTTAATGCCTAGTCTTGCTTATTGCCGCTAACATTTATATAATTTAATAGCACTTACTAGCGTTTTTAATGGTTGATTTTGGTGATACATGTAAGTTATGCATGTGCGAATGTAGTCTTCACGGGTCACACGGGGATGTGCCGTTAGCAGTAGACAACTTCACTTAAACATCTTTTCTTCATATTTTAAAAGGTTTTGGAATGTCATTGGCTTTTGTTTCTGCTGCTTCTTGTGTTGGAACAATCTTTAAGGGGCGATACCAGCTACTTGCAATGTCTTTTGTTTACGTTGGAGGTGCCGTTGGAGCAACTTGTATTCCTGTAATTTTGGAGTTACTCATACAAAAATACACATGGAGAGGAACGTTATTGGTAATTTCTGGAATGATGTTGCATCTTATTGTACATGCAGCTCTTTTCACAACTTCACCAACTTCAAAAACCAAAACCAAATTACAAAATGAGAATTCACACAACGGCAAGGTATCTACGATAAAAATTGAAAAATCATCATCAAACGGTGACACTAGAAATCCGAATCAACAGTCCGACTCCGAGGACACGAAACTAAGTTCTGAAAGATCTGTTTGTGAAATTATTCGACATTTACTAAGTAAAAAGCTGTTTATATTCTTCATGTCAGCTCAAGCCATATCCCTGGCCGTCTTCAACATGATTAAAATATTTCTCATCGACTACTGGCAAAACAGAGGGATTTCAAGAGCGGATGCAGTAAAAATTTATTTGTATTTGAACATTGTTGCTATAATATTCCGGTTTGTACCAGGTGTTTTAAAAAAGATTCCACATTTTAGCGTTATATGGATTCCATTAATGTCTGCCCTATTAGGCTGCATTTCATTGGCTCTCCTTGTCATACCAACCTCGTTTTGGATAACTGTAGTGGTTGCTTCCGTATACAGCATAGGCCTAACAATGACAATAACAATGCAAGGTTTGTCTGTTTTGAAACTACTTGAAGATGAAGATTTTGCCGCTGGACTTGGTTTATCGATGACTGTTACTGGTTTAGTGACGGTACCAACCGGCCCACTACTAGGTAAGAAAACTAAAACAAAAAAGATTACATTAAGAAATCAAAGACAAAGAATATAATAGTATATGTCAGCTGTGTATGTAATTTGTTATTTCGCACAAACAAGAGTGGCGTAATCGACATTTAGCAATGAAATTCTCTGAAACTGTTGCTAGAAACTTACCCAATATGCTAAACTTGCATGAGTTGCAAGTGTTTTCTTCACGCACGCAGTGATGAGGGTTAAAATTTTCAAATGGTGCCTTTTACCATTTCTTTCAAATTTACAATGGGACATTTTTGTAAATTTTCCAGATTTCTATCGTTCATTTCAAATTTGAATGTGTAAAAGCCCATGGTTCCACCTAATCGCAATAACTGTGCACATTGAAGGTCTCTGTTTGAGCTTAGACTGGAGATCAGCAATAAAAACGCTTTTCTTTGCTATGTTTCATTTCTTTAAAATCTGTCATAAATGTAACCTACCCAACTGGGATAATCTACCTCAAATGTCCAAGACCAAGAAAAGACAAAACAAGTCAATCAAAGTAAAGTAAAGATGATAGCAAAATTTTAACATTGCTGTTATAAAATGTAATATGGAGTAGGCATTGCCTAAATGCGAGCATAGCCTGAAAATATGTGAAAAAAATAAAAATGTGTAAAATGACATAATTCATAAGTTTATTTGGTAAACAAGTTTTTCCATTACTAACAATCTTTTTCACATATATTTTTTATTCATATTTTGTTCTAAATGTCGACATTCAGGGCTATCGCTATCATTTAATTTCCAATATTTCCATTTGCTTATTTTGGGGCGAGATTGTATGGGGCGATTAAGCTTCGAGACACGTTAGTTTCGTACGTGCATATAACCAAGACGAAACGAGCAGCTTATGTGTATTTATTATTTTAAGAATATTATTTTCTTGTAATAAGCGCAATTTATTATTTTTTAAGCATTATTTCTTTTCTTATAAATTATTTTAACATTCACTCCGGTCCTGTAAATATAATAATCCTTTCCGGACCATAAAAAAATCTAAATCAGCATTAGCAAATTTCTCGCGGAAACAAATACCGTAGAGCTCTCCGCTCGAGCGGGCACTTCGTGCCCGCTTTCGAGCTATGCTCGCTATAAAATGTTTTGAAAATTGTCAAAGTCACTCAACTGGAATTTCAAGGTCAAAGGATTGGGATGCAGCTGTGCTAAGCTACTACTGGGGCATGACTTTACATCAGTGAAACATATCAAACTAAGCTAGGCAGGAGATGAACATTATGACCTTGATAAAATGAGCACGATGATCTTGATGACCTTGATCAATTGAACATGAAGTATATTCTCCACTAGTTTATTAAAAAACTGAGAGATACGAGATTAATTTACCTTTTAACTATTTTTCAGGCTACATTCGTGACAGTACAGGGAGCTATGATGGTGCCTTTTACACAGTTTCGGCAACCTTGTTTATGACATCGGTTTTATTTTTAGTTACATTGATAATCAGGTGGCGAAATGGTCAGAAAGAGTTTCTCACAGATCCCACATACGGAATGCAAACTATTAACAAATATGATGAGATCAGTTACTTTTAGAACACGGAAAGATATGATGAGACCACCTACTTTTAAAACACCTATCGATATGATGAGATTACTACGGTGGCAGAATGCAGCCATGAGAAAAAAAAATAAAATCACGTTCCCTCGTAATACCATCACGTTCCCTCAAGATAACATCACGTTCCCTCAAGAAAGTCATTGCGTTCCCTCAGGATAATTATCTCGTTCCCTCAAGATAACATCACGTTCCCTCAAGATAACATCGCGTTCCCTCAAAATAATTATTGCGTTCCCTCATGATAATTATTGCGTTCCCTCATGATAATTATCTCGTTCCCTCAAGATAACATCACGTTCCCTCAAGATAGTTATCGCGTTCCCTCAAGATAACATCGCGTTCCCTCAAAATTGTTATCGCGTTCCCTCAAGATAGTTATCGCGTTCCCAATACTAAGATACTAAGTAGTTATCACGTTACCTCAAGATAACATCTTGAGGGAACATGGTGTTATCTTGAGGTAACGTGATAACTACTTAGTATCTTGAGGGAACGCGATAACTATCTTGAGGGAACTCGATATTATCTTGAGGGAACGCGATAACTGTCCCGAGGGAACACGATAACAATTTTGAGGGAACGCGATAACTATCTTGAGGGAACGTGGTGTTATCTTGAGGAAACGCGATAATTATCATGAGGGAACGCAATAATTATCATGAGGGAACGCAATACTTATTTTGAGGGAACGCGATGTTATCTTGAGGGAACGTGATGTTATCTTGAGGGAACGAGATAATTATCTTGAGGGAACGCAATGACTTTCTTGAGGGAACGTGATGTTATCTTGAGGGAACGTGATGGTATCACGAGGGAACGTGATATTATTTTTTTTCTCATGGCCGCATTCTGCCACCGTAGATTACTCAGTTTTTTAAACACTGAAAAATATGATGAGATTACCTACTTTTAAAACACTTAACGATATGATGAGATTACTCAGTTTTAAAACACTGAAAAATATGATGAGATCACCTACTTTCGCAATGGGAGGGTTAGGTTTTGCGAACCATAAAACGCGATTTAACCCACTATTTCTTTTGAAATGCCTGTACCAAGTCAGGACCATTGCGGTCTTCATTTTTTTCTGTATGTTTTCCTTGTTTTCGCAGGTTGGTTAATGCATTTTTCCGGAAAATCGTCCGTTTCCCGACCCTTTCAAACATAAAAAATTAAAAATCAATTATAAAGTTATTTTATATCGAAATGAACAGGAATTTGATTTGTATTGTGAAAATATGTAACTGCGTTAAAAAACTGCTCCTATAGTACCATAAATAAGTATCCATGGCAATCATTTCGTCTGCAACATGACTTTTCTCGGATTTGGAAACTGAAGTTTAGCACCCCGATAAGCACCATCGAATTGATTAAAAATCATTTATTTGGGTTCGTTTTTGATCAATTTATTTGGATTAAGGTGCTCATTGTTGATAATGTTAAGAATAATTTTAATTTTTGGACGAAAAGGGTACATCAGAATGAGAAAAACTGCGTTTTTCATCTTGATATCAATTTTTGTTATAATTTTCGAAAATACAAAAGAATGAGCAGCAATTCTCAAATTCAATATTTTATGATCTATCATGTGGTGAAATTCTAAAACAATCGATGTCGATCTTCGGGGTGCTAAATCCGATTTAAGAAACGAGGTATCAAATTTCGTCTGATTTGCCAAATAAGGTAAAAGGGGAACAAATATGATGAGATCACTTTTTAAGGTTAATACAGACAGGTGTCACATGACTTTTGTACCTTTAAAAATGCAAAATGTAAGACCAGTGTCTATAAAATCAATAATAAGAAATAGAATATTTGAATTAATTGAAATGAGTAATAAAAATTCAATTGTTTAACAATTGCATCAATCGTTTCTTGAATAACGCAATTTTTGACAAAAAACAAGGGAGATAACTCACTTCAAAATTACCCTAAATTTACCATGGAATTGAATAGTAGACAAAAATCTAAGCTGGTGACCCCCTGTTTTCTATGTTTTATTTTAATATATAGGTAAAAATATAACTTTTGACAAAATAAAAACAAGATCCTATTGTAAGGAATTTTTCTGAGACATGATTTTATGCCTAAAATTTGGCCTTTCCTATATAATCTATTGTAATTCAGGCATACTTTAACCACTTATATTGCAAAAACAAGCATGGTGACCTATCCTTATTTTTATTTTAAATAAAGGATATTAATAACATGTTTCATTTTAGACCATAAAATCAAATGTTTAATGACAGAATTTTTTTCAGTATAGGTGTCCACATTAACCTTAAACACAGCAACGGAACTGAGAACTTTTGCATCTTTGTCACATGTTAGATTTGAATGAAATAAAATTCATAAACTGGTGTCGATTACTATCATGGTGATATGTACTTTAACCTATGTAATTTATGCTGAAAATGTCAGGAAGAGTGGCAAGGTTGGCTAATTCTGCAACGAATGGTTGTTTTTATCCATAATGAACCCACTGACCAAATATTATACGTTTTTTTCACTTTCAGTTGCTGATATTTAACCCGAGTCATTCAAGTATACTGGACGCCAAAAGAAAGGATACACATTAAAAAAAAAATGTGCTTATTCAAAATTTTATGATTTTTCATTATCTCTTTGATTTATACTGATAAAAATTCTCCTTTCAAAGGTTAGGCATGAAAAAAATGAATTTGATGAAAAGTTAGTTCGCCATTTTGAATTTTGAAAAAGTCATTCATTCTCCCGTAAAATGTATAATAACGTTAAAATGCCGTCTAAATTTGTCTTTTAGGACCTACCAACATGGCACCGTTTCCTTAGAATAACTTTATTGTAATACATTGAAAAAATATGATAGTTATATTCAGGGAGTGTGTAATGTGTGATTTCATTACAAAAGATGATTTCATGCACACATTTCGGCGCAGTACACATTATCTTAAGTAAGGAAAAGATCAAGTTACAAATTTTCTTCGGGATCAATGGTTTTTCTGGTTCATATCGAATTTGTGATTTCTGAAAGGCGGCTGTATTGGTAACCGGAAGTGCTGGTCGCTTTGGCTATCAGAAAAAAAAGACTTTTTGTATGCAAATTCCCTTCTCGGTCTCCAAAAACATTTGCAGATAACCTCCCACTGAACACGGAACGGTATCGGAACGTTAGTTTATAGTTCTCTCAGGGTTTTTTAAAACTATATAGTTCTCAGAACGTTTTAAAAACGTCCCTTCGTAACGTTCCGCTGTAACATTTTTAAAACGTTCCGTACGAACGTTATTATATCGTTCTATCAAGGTCAAATATTTCATGGATCGTTCTGAGACCGTTAGTACAAAAACGCAAGAAAACAGACTGTAATTAAAACGTTTTAAGAAAGTTTTAAAGGTCTTTCGAAAAATTAAAGAATTTCTTCTTTAATACATGTAAGATACTTATTAAAACATTATTGTTATACGTGTCACGTCGCCGCAGACCTATATATAGGTATAGTCACGACGTTAAACTCCCAAGTCAGTCAGTTATACATGTAGCATTCATAATTCCTTAACAATTATTTGAGAAAAGGAATTGTTTAAAATGCGTCAAGCGATATGTATTTCAGCATTTTAAAAAGGATTCTTTAATATTTTTTATAAATACATTCAATGGTATTTATCAATATATCATGGTCTAATTTACATTTATTGAAATATGAATTATCGCAATTTTTTATGTATATTCTTATAAAAATACAAATTTACATAAAAATAATTTCAATTTGAAATTCGGTAATAAACATGTGAAGTATCTTGCACTTGAAAATAGACATGCGCACAGCAGTATCGCCCGCGTTTGAAAAAGTATGTGTAGTGATTATGACTGCCGACAGGATAGACACATTTCAATGTCTCGGATATACCAGTAAGAAACTATTTTTATTTTGACAAAATGTAAGAAAAGAACAAATTATATTTGGGTTTCTAACGGATTTGATTAATATGTATTACTATTTAGACAAAATATTCTTAAATAACAAATGAATAATCAGACAATCAACTTCTCGTGTTCATGCACATTTATGTAATGAATAATAAATTTGTAAACGACAATTCTATAAATTTGTGTTTATTTTGATTTCATTGGTTGATATATACATACACGATATATAGAAGATATTAAATTAAAATAATTAAACTGAGAGTTTGTGTATTTAAAAACGAGTGCTTTATCTCTACACACAGATATCAAATTGCATCTGCTACAACACCGGTCATGGTGACCCAAGATAAGAAAAATGTCTAAACTTGATACACTTATCGTAATTTGTTGCCACAAGAAAGTGTGATTAAGTGTAATGATTTTATCATTGAATATTGAAAATTAGAAATACATAACGAGCGGTTTTACCATTTAAATGTGTTTTTTTTTTCTTTTCAGGTCCACTCACAATTACATGCATACATGCAGGATAGAAAAAATAATGCCGGCTTAACTCAATTAGAAACTTCAAAGTGTGTTGGTGATGTTAAAGGGTTGAATTTTATAGGTGGTTGAGGTAGGATATGAGATTACTTATTTTGCATCATATTCAAAGCAACAATATATTCATTGATCTTTGCCCATTTAATAGGAGCTATTTCGTACTTAATTAAGACATTAAATTATGTAATTATTAAATTATTTTATCATAATAGACAACAACTTATTGAGAGCCTAACTTACATGTACTATTCCTAATAAAATATAAGATGTTTATATTTATGCTTAAATGTATTAGTTAGGTCCAATATGCCTTATTAAAATAAATAATAATCTCACTGCAGCTTGTGTATATTTTGGTGTCATTTTTTTCTTATTGGATAAAATAGATTTCTTTTACGTTTCAGGAAAACAAATGCATGAAGAATGAAGCATCTTGGAGTACGATGAAAAAAGAGACCATATCATTATAATTTAGTGACAAATATGAATGTAATTCTTAAAAATTTCAACTGAGATGGAATAGAAATGAAACTTAAATTGAAATTTACATGGAACTATTAGTGAGAATATGTAGGATAAAGAGGAAATGGACTATAATTATTGACTGCACTTGAACATTTTAACTGTGTTTGTGGAGTTTTTTTTTATAAAATATTCTATCTAAATATATTTTTGTTTTTCTTTTTCTTTTTGCAAGAAAGTTTCAACTAAATGAACGCCCGTTTATAGTGTATTTAAGACTTGTCAGAGACGATCTATCTGGAAGATCTAAATGCCATTGCAAAGAGTGTTCATTATGATATAGATAACATAACTGCTCTTACTAAGATTAAGCAGTGACACCATGCAAATTCAAAACCAGAAAGTCATTCAAAAAATGTTAAAACACTTGTAAAAACTATCAAAAACGAAGATTGATGAAAAAAAAACAATTTCATTAATCACATAAAACTAGAATCATCCCACCAATGTTCCATCAATGTTGTGAGAGGGTGCTGGTAAAACATTACAGAACGTAAATAAAACGTTCTTAAAACTATACAGGAACTTCAACAGGTAAAACAAAACCACCAGAAAACGTTCAGGGAACGATCCATTATTAGTTCCGACGGAACGTTATAAGAACCGAAAATGGAGTCTACACTTTAACGTTCCTGCAATGTTATTTCGGAACGTTCTAGAAACCATGAATGAACGTTAAGGGAACCTTATTGGAACGTTAGTGTGTTTAGTGGGCTTACTTTCAAAAATTTGATTTTTAAATTGAATGCTGCAATCTTGACATTTCCGATGCTTAGAATGGAAGCCACGTCAGCATGTTTTCTCTGTAGTATCGGGTGATTTAAAACAATTTCGAAATATTCCTATCAATGTTTTCAATAGCCTTTCACTACTTTTATAAGCTTATCATTCAAATGTGTATCCTTTCTTTTGGCCGTTAGTGTATATGTTGTTTTCAAGATATGAAGAATAAGCGCAAATTTTTTTAAAAACCCAAGGAAAAGTACAACAACTCCTAAACATGGGTTCTCAGATCTTCAAAATCTCCAATTTCCGAAACAGAGTACAGTCAATCCTACGTCAGACAGTAACTCGAGTCTACCTAACAACATAAGGAGTGCTGTTAGACTCTGTTTCGGAGATTGCAAAATTTCATGCCATATGTGAGATTTTGTAGCGCTGATCCTACTTGCACTCTGCAAGAATTTTGATATCTGCGTGTGACCGAATTTGGGCTATTTCCGGAAAATCTGATATTAATCACTTTATCATTATGTCCTGTTTTTGACCAATGAGGTTATGAAATATCTCCCACATCTATTCCATACCAATTAAATTCCTGAAATTCAATTTTAGATTAGCCCATTTTAGTCCCATTGGGGGCTCCCAACATATAGCAATCATGATTATTTAGACAAAGACAGACCAGAACTATGCAGTTACATATGTACAATAGAATAACTACAATTATGGAAGCTATGGATACACAGATTGATAGGGTGTATTTGTAATAAAAATACCAAATATACACATGTATTAAAGTAGATAAATAAACAAAGTACTTATTTTTGCATACTTGTCGTATGTCAAAACAACAACTCAGAACAGTTTTAAAAGAAAAATCCATAATATTGTAATAGCAAAAGAAATAATACTTTTTTACTATTTACATTCAGAAAGAACTTCTGAAATATAATTACAACAAAGTTCCAGGCAATAAATTTTGCTACGCCTAACGCGCGTTTCGTCTATTTAAGACTCATCAGAGGCGCTATACCTAAAATATTGAAAAAGCCAAACACTATATGATTAGGAAGAGCATAGAACAATGAATCAAAAAATATCGAACTGGCATTGAAACCAAATTATGCTGACTCAACGTGATGATAGATTAACTGTACGTTTTGTTGTTTTACATTACATTTTGTGCCTAACTAGATCTAATATATGACAGCTAGGGCGTTCCATATAAGACTATGTGCGGGACTTATATCGATTTCCTTAGCAGAGCGTCACGTCTGACGCAAAAAATTACTCACATGTGCACAGGGTTATGTTGCTCCTCGCCGGTTGCTGTCTTCACTCAAGAAATTTTACGGAAGACATCATGCACTTACAAATATGGGATTTCGATCTCTCAGATGAGTGCAGATGTTGCTTGTCATAGAGTTTGGTTTTGTCTTCCTTTACCGGATTTGACACGCTGAATTGACTGCTGGTAACGCGACGGGTGTGCTATAGCAAGCAGTTACTGCTTATTCTTCCAGAGCACCTGAGTTCACTTTTGTTTCGACTGGAGTTCGCGTTGTTGATTGATATTCAATTATTTTGTGTTTCCATGTTTTACATGTTGTCTGTTTTTGTCCCGTTCTTGTTGGTGTTTACTGGTTTTGTCTCTGCCCATTCGGACTTTTGACATTCGAATACCCCATTGGTACCTCTGTTTCTATCAACCTATGTCTGTGGTAGAAGTATAACCTTAGGATTTAGACAATTTTGAAATTTAAAAGAAAGATTTTTTTATTATAACTTACTTTTTCGTCCAATCAGATTCTGATGAGTAATTCAGAAGGTCCATATCTATATAAAAGCTTTCATAAGTTCATACTCAAAATAAAGGTAACAACAAAATTACCGAATTGTGTTGATCAATCTTATATATCCAAGAACAAAAGACAAAAAAGGCAAAGACATACCAGAGAAATTAAAGATCGCAATGGTCATGACTTGATGCAGGCATTTCAAAAGAAATGGTGAACCAGATTTTATGGCGCCAAATTTCCCTCTGCCATTCGATCTAAGGGTCTAGTAATACAAAACAGAACATAGTTGTCAGACACAATAGAGATAAAGAGATGCATTTCAGTGCAACAAAGCAGTCACAAACTAATTGAAACAATCACGAATCATTTCATCTGACATAATTTTGAATTTTTGCCACCAGTGGCTGATATCGAAAGAAAAACTTTTTATGAGTATTTTCTTATAACTTTGGTCCAAAAGCCGATCACAGAGACAACAGTATCGGGTAAAAAAAATCCACAATATGCTGGTGAGGTTGGTATGTTACTTTTGTAACGTGTAACCGAGCGGGGAGGTTGAATTTAGTGTGTTTCAATTGATTAATTAAAACAAAAGCCGAAAGTTCGTTCCAGAATATGTCTAGTATTCAATTATATTATCAATCATGATTGTAAGAACAATTTATTTATAAATAACACAGCTATAAAAGACAAGACAAACTTAGCAATTTAGTACAAAACACAATGAAAAATAATGTTAGCCAACTAAAATCACAGGCGTTTGGGTCCAGGATTTTATTTTATTATAAATAACGTGTATATAAAAATTTTCATCTCGTCTATATACTATTTCCACAATAGTATATAGACGAGATGAAAATTTTTATATACACGTTATTTATAATAAAATAAAATCCTGGACCCAAACGCCTGTGACTAAAATATGTACAAGGATCCTTGCAAATATAGAATCAGTCAACAGGTTCAAAACGTATTAACAACTTGACCAATATGTACAACATGAAATGGATAATACAATGTGGCGGGTTTGGACAGTACAGCTTGTACAGGACAGCCTGGGGCTCGCACCGTTATATATTTATAGCCCGCTTTGTTGATCGACCTGGTTCATCGAGGGACATAGAATATTGCACCTTTGGTACTATAAACAGCTTTTATACATTTTGTACAGAACAACATGTGTCTGCTCTGTTAGCTTGCTAGACGCACTCACCAGCTTGAACAACGATCTTCGGTGTCTGGCTGACAAATTCAACAGAACCATCCTGCTTATATATAGGACGGACGAACCTAGTCTCGAACCCAAACTCATTCTACCAAGGTAGTGAGTCTGGGAAAACACCTGTTGATTTCTCGTAACCACTAGGTGGCGATCGTTATACCTTTAACCTTTACCACGTGTGTATATGACGTGTTAAGCATACAAGATTCATTTCAATCTAAAATGAACCAACTTTAAAAACTCAACGTTTCATTGGTCTTTCTTGGTTTTTGACAACTGGTTCTGCAAAATCGAGAATCGGATTGGTCAAACGTGTATGGTTCTGTAATCAAGAATGTCCCAATTTTTTACTCCAATAAACATAAACAATTTCCAAAACCAGGTAGACGCCCGTGAGTACAATTTAACGATAAAACGATTTTTTTTATTGTTAAAAAAAACCAACTTGTGTTCAAAAATGTAAATTAGGATGTCTTATTGTAAAATAAGAAATATTATGTTATAAGAGAACAACTCACATCAATTTGAGAAGTTTTCTCGCTATTGTATTTGCATAAATTCACTGAACCATAGGCACAAAATTCTGAACCTACGGTTGAATGATTTTCGTCGAACATTATGATAAAGCCTGAAAGTACTCCGAACGTACACATAACAAAATAGGTAATGGGACTGTCCCAGACTCTTATCATCTATTGATAAGCGTCTGGGTGATCGAGACTAGGACGAACCCACCTAGTCATGTGACTGGGGGTGTTCAAACTTTATCTCGGAGACTCCCCATACTTAACAAAGTAGAACAATATAAAACACCCCTCATTGACCTAAAAGCTTAATAACGTTCACCTGACCTTCCAAAACAGATATATTTTTTTGAACAAAGGGAGATAACTATTAATTAAATGGAAACCAAAACCATCACACTTTCCAGATTAGGAAAATTAATTATTTGAAAATTAAAATAGTCTATTTGTCGTATATTTTTGTACTGTGATATCATGACCACCTGAGTCAAATTCGAGATGCAAATAAAACAAGAGGCTCCCAAGAGCCTAAATCGCTCACCTGGTCTTGATGTCAACCCTATATTTTGAAGAGCTAAATGAGCTGTATAGTTAAGCAAGCAACAGTTTTCCCTTATCTACTATAGTTTTCATTCTATAGGCCAAAAACACGAAAAACTGTTATTTTAGGGGCCGTAACCCCTATTAAGGGTCATCTGACAACTTCGATCCTTTTGAGACTTTTGAAGAGCTAAATAAACTGAACATTTAAGCAAGCAACAGCTTTTCTCTATCTGCCATAGTTTTCATTCTATAGACCAAAAAAAAACCAACTGTTATTTAAGGGGCCATAACCCCTATTAAGGGTAATCTGACAACTTCGATCCTATTGAGAATTTTGAAGAGTTAAATAAACTGAAAATTTAAGCAAGCAACAGCTTTTCGCTATCTGCTTCAGTTTTCATTCTACAGGCCAAAAACATGAAAAAGGTTATTTTAGGGGCCGTGACCCCTATTATGGGTAATCTGACAACTTCGACCCTATGGAGACTTTTGTACAGCTAAATTAGCTGAACATTTAAGCAAGCAACAGCTTCTCTCTATCTGCAATAGTTTTCATTCCATAGGCCAAAAACATGAAAAAACATCACTTCAGGGGCCGTAACCCTATAAAGGGTCATCTGACAACTTCGACCCTATGGAGACTTTTGTAGAGCTAAATGAGCTGAACATTTAAGCAAGCAACAGCTTTTCTCTATCTGCAATAGTTTTCATACTATAGGGCAAAACATGAAAAAAAGCTATTTTTCACCTTTAAGGGGCTGTAACCCCTATAAGGGGTCATCTGACAACTCGGACCAAATGGAGACTTTTGTAGAACTTTTGATACTGAAGCAGTAGGGTGGCATCAGATTTCATCTATCTCTTATACTTTTTGATTTACAAGCCAAAAACAGTAGTCTGACCCCCCTGGTCTATTTTTAGCAACGGCGGCCATGTTTTTCGACGAATCAAAAATCCCCACATCAGTTCTGTGGGGGATACCCTAGAGTACCACCAGACCAAATTTGGTTTGAATCTGTGCAGCCGTTTCAGAGGAGAAGAAGTTTGAAGAAAAGTTAACGACGACGACGACGACGGACGACGACGACGGACGCCAAGTGATGGCAATAGCTCACATAGCCTTTGGCCAGGTGAGCTAAAAAGACGTGAAGCAAGTATTCGGTGGTTTCTTTAATCTCTAAAATAAAAGATGACAATAAAGCAATTTTATGATGTTGTAAAAAGATGGAGCATTGACGTTAGCATGTGCCCTTGTAAATAAACACAACGACTGTATTTTTAATTTGGCTTCCTTTTTCGAACTGTTTGGCTTTGAGTACTTTTCATTCAATACTTTTGGTTTTTGACCTTCCAATGTTTTGATTCAAATGCTGCTGACGAGAGGTTGCTCTTTCGTGAAATATCGATATACATCATAACCAAATTAACCGTTTTTATAATCGCTTTGGTATTGTATTTTAACGTCAAATCGCGTTTAAATAGTCATATATACATGTACTTGATTTTATTTTAGAGAAATAACCAAATGGCGAAAAACTGTGAAGCATGTTTACAGGCTAGATTTCTGGCTTTTATTTTAATGAAATACAACCGAGTAACTTAAAGATCGATAATAAAGCATTTACGTTAGGAAAATGCAAATCCTCATTGAAATTTAACAGGACAATTGCACGGATATAAAAATGAAAGTATATTTGTACGTTTATAATATTTTTTACTGAATACACATATTTACTGTAACATATAAGTATATACGAAATATTTATTTGTTCTAACACATTTATTGTAAATGGCTTTAACACATAACACGTTACAATAGGCTCTTGTCATATTCACTAATTTGCATCTCATTAGCTACATGCTTGGTTGGCGATTAACCATAGTTATTTTTTCCAAATTTTTAATGCATTTTCAATATAGCCTTATGTGAATTTTAAAAAATCGCACCATTTCTTTTTAAATGAAACTTTGGCCATATAAGAATTCAGAAAATCCTACCATCTAACAAAAAAAAAAAAAGATTTTTTTTTTAATTTACACCTATGAGGGTCAGAAAAGAGGTGCTTAAAAATGAACAAAATCACCTTTATGCACTTAGCCGAATCACAACTTTATCAATGAATTTAAAAAAAATGAAACTTGATAAATTTATAGCGAGCATCGCAGATGCGAGCCCTACGGCATTGTGCATGTTTTGAGATGTGCCAGAAATATACTGACGATAAAACCGGAACAGGTTTACTTTTACGGAGTGAAAAAAAATAATAGGCACGGAGCAAGTAAAACAATCAATCCTCTGGGCCTATAAAAAATACATCATAATCTGTTATGCAAAAATATAAAAATTGAAATTCGAAAACAGTGATAAAACCCTCATTCATCCACTTGTTTATTTTTACACACAGATTTTTATTTAAACACCGTTCGGTCTTTTCCGCTGAAAAACGATTTTCCGGAAATTACCGACGTAACCAAGCTAGCTTTTGGTATCATCGTCCAATATTGGCTAGTCATACCAAATGCATGATACTGAACAAGCTTTGTTAAATTCTAAGTAAAATAAAATAAGATAAAGATAAAGATAAATTTACAAAATAAAGCCTACTCATAATAATAAATAAAAGGTTCTTACCTGAAAATGAAAGAAGAGTCCCATCCTGTGGGGTTTCACTCACTTTCCTCAATCCTGCATGATATTTTTACTTTACCGTTTTTCCGCCAGGTTTTTTAATGTACCTTCTGTTACCAATGCTTCAAATAAAACACTGATACTCAGAAAATCTCACAAAACCTGACAGAATCTGAATGTTGTTTTTAGGCTGGCATTTCCGGCCTCAACTGCAATACTTTCCGACGTACGCGGGAAAATCAGGGGCGGTAACACAAGTCTATGTTGTTTTGGTCTGCTGAAGAACCGCGAAATACTCTGACAAGGAAATGACGTCACGTAATCCATAAAATGGATAATTTCGTCCCCACTTAATGTCGTCCCAGAAGGTTACAGGATTTAATATTTGCACAAATAATTGAATTTTTGATAAGTAGTTATTGACCCCAGATATTTTAACAACAACTTTCTCAAGTGCATATGATTTGGGTTGGGTGGGGTCAGACTTTGCTGCTATTTAATTCCTTTTTTAAAAGTTCCCTCTTTACGTTAAACTTAGCCGGTCTAGCACATGGATTTATTTTTAAAAGGTATAAAGATTTTCGATGCTCGCTTAAAAGGCAGGGCCTTAGTCATATAACTATCTTTCATCTCTCGTTTCACTCCAAGTTAATCATTTAGTCATAAAAACTAACATTACAATAGCATTTACAAGAAATACCATGTTTCGATAGGGACTTTATTATTTTGGACAACGAAAATTGAAGGGAGTTAACTGTGGTCTCGTACCTAATGTAATACCATAGACCTGTATATTAAATTATTCTAATATACGGGTCTATGGTAATACACAGTCCTTATAAAAATACGAAGTTTTAAACTTAAATAACTATTTTATCTATTCAGTAATTATCTGAATTTGGTTATGTAAAAATTAAAATGAAAAATAAAATTTTATCTTTTCATATTTTTCACCTATTTCTATATAATATTATCTTTAAAAATGAATTTGGAATATTTGAAAATATGACATCAATTTTCAAAATTCAACTTGTCACTATGCCCCTCTATGCCCTCACTTATATATTTGTACGTACTTGCGCTTTATTATTAAAATACCTTGGTGGTTTTTAGATTAAACAGTAGTTGGAGGTGGTGCCTAAAATGTGTAACCCGTACCCGTACCCGCACCCAGATTGTTCAAAATTTCACATATTCGCTTCGACTGTAGCGAAAACAAAGTCAATCATTGTAATAATTGATGTATGCGTTTTAAGCATGACATTGAATGATTTCATATCTCAATACTTTAAAATTAACATTCATATTTTGATGTATTTCATGTTTTTACTCGATACCGACATTTAAGATTTACCCGTACCCGATGACATACAGGGCCTTTTCTAATCAAATGAGAAACAGATTTGTTTCAAACATGAATTAAAAGTTACAAAAATATATCAGCAGTAAGTGAAGGAACGATTTATTCAAAAACAATAACTATCTATTTCACAATTTCGCTTTATACCGAGGGACCTATCGCGATTTTATCCAATGATTACAAATAACCCGAACCCGGTGAAAATCCGGGCCAAAGTTATGATAATTTTAGAGCGTACAAAATAAGTAAAAACATATTCATTTAAGAGTGAATTTACAATACAATCGTTATAAACATTAAATATAACATTTAACAATTAAAACGAATCCAATTTACGATGAAAAAGTTTAATTTTTGAGGAGTTCAAAGTTATCACTTCTTTGGCACATTCGTCACGGTGTAAACTTCCGGTTACACATTTTAGGCACCAAAATTTTCTAACATCATTGATTTTGGAAAATAAGAATAACGATTTGAAAAAACAAATGATACTAGGTCATTGAATAACTTATCAAAAACCTTCATGTGCAATTTCAGAAAGTTTCATTGCGTTTTCGCTCTTAACGAGTCAAATTTGCAAACTGGTGCGGGTACGGGTACGGGTAAATGAGCCAAAAATGGTACGGGTACGGGTACGGGTTACACATTTTAGGCACCACCGTAGTTGGACTGTATCCCCATCAATTAACAAGAAGAACCAGACCAAATTGCACGGTTTTTATTTCTCTCCAAGAAAATACAGTGACACTAACACAGTACACTACAAACAAAAAAAGAATTTCCGTAAGGTAGATTCTGTTTTCCGCAATGGTACTTTTGAAATTAAAGTTATGACTAATATGATGCAGGTTCAACCTGATAAGCTCCCCCAGATATATTTTAAGGTTCATCTGTACCTTTCTCTAAAACATGGCGTTATTTTCAATCTATTTTCCATATATACACAGCCAAAACTGCACATAAAATTGAAATATAAACAGGTTGGGAATAACCCCAATTGGGATAATATATCTCAATTGGGATATATTATCCCAATTGGGATAAGTGAAGTTATCCCAATTGGGATAAATGACAAGTTTTTCAAGCATTATTTTGAAATGGAGTTTTGGTGCATCACAAATCATGAACAATTTAAAAGTTTATAATTTCAGGGATATGAAGATGTATTGCAATAGTGTGTGTGATGCTGCGTTTTTGCGACAATTCATTTTAGTAATTGCAGCATCATTCAGTTAATATTGCTACAATCATACAAAATCGAACACGGTATTGACTCAATGATTGCATTACATGACAAAACTTGATACTAAAATATACGAAAAATTAAATCTTCAAGTCTAGTTGTTATATTTTCACAGAAAATGTTCAGTGGAAAACCTTAAATATTTGGTTGTACTTTTCAATATTTTTTACCCTGATCAAAGAAGGATAACTGCAACTTAAAATAATAATTTGATTGTCAGAATTTTTTTCTGAGATTTAAAAAAAATAATTCAAATCTATGCAAGTTCCAAAATTATTTGAAATTGCACTTCTACAGAGGGAACATATGATATTGTACAAAAATATATACAAAAGAACTTTTAACAATACTAAAATGTTGTTGATTCATATTAAAAACAACTAACTTTTTATACAAAAATTATGATCTGTGCATAAAATGCAGCATCTCTTATGTAATCCATGTATATTGTAATGAAGCATTTACATCTGGGTATAATCTCTCACATGCATTTTTATGCACCATTCAGCCAGTAAATTTTTATATCTAAAAAACCTGTCTTTTATCCCAATTGGGATAACTTTACTTATCCCAATTGGGATAATATATCCCAATTGAGATATATTATCCCAATTGGGGATTTTCCCAACCTGATAAAGTGTAGCTGGACCCTGGGGGCCGGGGGGGGGGGGGGGTTACTCCCTATATACCAATAATACGGGATGTGCAATTTTTATGGGTCCATTTTTCACGATTTTTTACATAGATTTGGGTATCTTTTTTTAACAGTACACATAGATTTGGTACCCATTCTTAGTTGATGTCTTACATAGGCATGAGAGTCAAAACAGAAAAGGTGCCATAGACTTGGGTATTTTGTGTTTTTGGGATACTTAACTAAGTTACGATGTCATTTTAAGTAAGAAAGAGACTTGTAATTTATTTTATAAAGCTCTTATAAATGAAAAAGATCTTAATTGACTTTAATTTCGTCACATAGATATGGGTATTTTTTGCTAATCACATAGATTTGGGTATGTTATTGACGATTTTCTGACATAGATTCAGGTACCAATTTCAATCTACAAAATGCACACCCCCGTCATAAAACACCAGAGTAACCCCCCGAGAGCTGGACCTAGATATTAAAAATTCTTACCTTATTTCTATGAATTATTCCTGTAAAATTCCTTTATTTTAGAGATCTCTTTTTTCTCCGCTTTTAAAAACACCCGATTTAAGGCTAATATCACTTTCACCCTTTCTTGTCATACATGTGATTCTCCCGCTGGGAGACGAAATCTCCCGCCTTTTTGATCCATCTCCCGTTCTCCCGACTTTTTGTGTAATCTCCCGCTTTTTTAAGATATGACAAAATTTTACTTTTATAGACATTTTTACTGTTCAGTCATAAAACATTTCCGATGTCTTAAGCATGTTAAGGGTTTTTCAATTAGGTAGACGTTAATTTAACAGGTACATGTAAATGTGTTAATTAAAGATTTATTGCCATTTAATTGACCTGATGATTGTATAAACAGTTTTAGATTAATTAGTGAAGCCATGTATATTTGGCACACGCTAGTGCCCTCAATCTGAGAAAATTATATAGAAGAGAATCGAATCATCCTATTTAACATACGAAAATGCTGAAAATAACAGTGTCGTTCTTGTGAAGATCTAGGATCCTCTCGATTAAACTTTGGTGTTTCTACAGTATATTCAAATATAAAAGTATCTTTAGATAGCTGAATTTCTCATACATTGTTTGATATCATTTTCGAAGAGTTTTATTTATTATTTTGTTTGTAATTTAATAAAATCTGAAGGATGGTCAAAAATAAAAATTCAAATCCACGCGAACAGACTGATATTTGTCACAATAAACAAATTTCCTTATCGAGAGTTATCGGCCAGCGGGCGTCCTGTTAAAACAGGAAATTGACCAACTTCAAACTGTTAATTGACTTGAATTTATCAAATTACCTTCAAATTTCACCTGATTATTCTCGAATCATTTTCCTATTTAACAGTACTAAATAAGATACTATAAGGTAAGATTTGATATGAAATGAATTAGATTGCCAAGAGGTCCATTTCTAAGTTTGAATTTGGAAAAAAATGTACGATTGACTTTAAACTGTTCCTTTGGAAAAATGTGTGATAAAAATGAAAAGAAAAATAGTCTAAACAAAGCAGCAAAATATACTCTTTCCAACGATGTATATATTTCATATGTACGATTCATTATGAAAAAGTTTACTCGCTTGTAATGCAAGTGCCTTTTTCAACAGGCCGAATCTGAATTTACAAATTAGCGCGGAGACACTGTTATTTTGAACTTATCGGGAGAGACAACTCTCTTTAGTTTAATTATCTCAGCCTCAATTGACATTGAAATGAAATTTTAATGAGCGTTGAAAATCTCCCGCTTTTTTATCCAATCTCCAGCCAAAAATATCAAAATCTTCAGCTTTGACATCACAGATCCGTCACATGTATGTCTTGTGGCTTCAAATTTCATGCAACTTTAATAAGGGATTTAACTAAAAGTGTTCACCTCGTTTCATGTAAGAGGCACAATAGGGATAGTTTGTCCTTTTTAAATTTAAAATCTGAACAGGAAAAAAAAGATATCTTTATTTTTATGCTGGCGTCACACTATCCCGATTTTGACCCCGATGGAAACACGATTATGGATATTTTCAAAATCGGGAGTGATCGTATTCAAATCGCGCTATTCGTGTTGCCATCTTTTACCATCATAGCACCATCAGCTGAAATATTCCAACTTCGGGAGAAACTTCGTAATGCCTTCCTAATTTTTTAACATGTTAAAAAACTCCCGAAGGTTCGTGCGAAGGTCCGTGTTCGTGTTGTGTTCGTTAATTCATCCTTTCTATCGTAATGCCTTCGTGAAAGCATCTTCTGATTTCTTGTTGCCTTCTAAGTGTCGTCGGCTTAATTTATCTTACGATGGCGGCACGAATAAAACAAGAAGCTCTCCGAAGGTGGTGGGAAGGAAACACGGCGTCGCGAAGACTTCGCTTTGTATTCGTATATCCGTCGTAACTAATGTAATGGCATAGAGTAATGGCATGGAGATGGAAACACGGCACTGGTCAAAGCAATACGATTTCTGAAGTAAAAAAAATAAAAATATATTAACTTGTCAAAAGTGCCTTATAGGGACATTTATTAACCTATTTCAATTAGGGGCGTGTTACATAAATCGTTTAGAAAAAGAAAAGTTTGTACATGTATAGCTCTGTTTTTTCCCCATCATAATTAAAATGCAGCAGAAGGAAGACTTACAAGACAGCAGCTTATGATACAAGTATCCGCATTAATTCTTTATTCATAATTTTTTAGTTTCGAAAAATTGATAAAGGAAATTAAAAAAAATGAAACTAGAATGATCAGTCTCAAAAGTACAAAAAGAAAAGACAAAACAAAGCAAAGACAATCTGGATCTAGAATCTTCTGACGCTTTTCTTTTCGTCCTCTTCTTCCCAGCCAGGTGTTTCCCTCTTTCACGTCCTTGTCCAGGCTTTTGTGGCACCTTTTAATACTTAAATTTCAATATCAGAAATAAAGTTTTAAACATTTTAAACTTACTTTAGTTTTTATCAGTCCCCTACCGACAAAAGCCGAAGAGGAACTTAATGAAAAATTGATAGAAATTGAATCAGAAATTACCTTATCTAGGTCCAGCTATGCTTTATTTTATTATTTCATTTGTAGTTTTTGTTCTGCATATACTAGAAAATAGGTAGAAAATTTCGCCATTTTAAACGAAAGGTACTGATATCGATGAACCTTAACATGCTTAAGGGATAACATACATGTATTTGATTCTGACGGGTTGAGTGGCAGTTCTTGCAAATAAATAATTGTGTCGCAAAAAAATGGGGCTTGTTTAAGGGGGGGGGATACCAATATCCCATATCCCCATAAATTTTTCATCAAATATCCTGTATCCCAAAAAGTGTTTTTCCAGTATCCCATATCCCTGTAATGAAAATTGACAAAAATATCCCATATCCCAATAAGTTTTGTCTCAAATATTTCGTATCCCACTAAGAAAATGTGTGAATATCCCATATCCCAATATTCCCTAAACAAGCCTCAAAATTGGAGATAAATAATCTGGCCACTACTTCCAAGGGAAAAATGAATGGGGTCAAAGAAGTATGATTCAGCCGTGGTCAGAAGTCTCAGAATGGTTGATTAAAATTTTAAATTGACACTCATTTTTTATCCCGTTTAGTGTCCCAAGATTCTTTACTAGTATGGTATATCAAAAATAAATAATCTTGGCGGCACAAAACAGCGGAAAATAAATTTTATGACTAGACCTAAACTGCAGACCCCCCTTTTCAGAATCAAATGGTTGTCCCCTTATTTCTTTAATAACAGCAAGAAATGCAAGCTTTTTCATGGTTTTGAAAACAGGGGCACCTGCAAACAGAACGAGGAAGTGTTTTTTTTTCTCAAACTAAAAATGACGTCATAATATATGCTTAAAATAGACGATAGAACCGGACGTCATAGAGGACACCTTTAAAGAGTTTCTACTTTCATGTTCGAATGCAAAGTTTAGAGAATAAACAATATTATATACTGCTCAAGACACAACATGGACAAGGTTATAGTTCTATGACTGCAGAAATATTTCGGCAGAATATTTATTTTGTTGCCATGTACATTACGCTTTGTGTTGTTCCACGAAAATTAGAATGACAGTTTCCCGCCAATCTGTGATTTTGTTTTGAACATACAATGACGTCAATGAAATATATAGCGTTTTCATTAAAAAAAATCTTTAAATGCATCTCTGTAGCTAGAAATATTCAAAATATTCATATTAATACAATATTTACGTATTTTAATTTTAGAAATACAAATTACAAAGTAGAAAATTAATTTTGCATTCCGTGCCATTGGGTGCGGATATGTCGACTAGCTTATACCTATTCCAGTTGAATGCATCATAGTACGTATTCTCAGGCAATTTAGCACCCGCCTTGCGGGAGCTTATGAAAATAGATACGACCATATTTATATGGTATAACATCATGTAACTTAAATTCGGCAGTTTTTCGCGTTTTTTCGATGTCGCAAATTATTTTTTGACTGGCAATATAAAAACAAAAATTTTTCTAGGAAATATTTATGTCTCCCCCCACTTTTGTGGGGAGACATATTGATTTTGTCGTGTCCGTCCGTCTGTCCTTCACAAAGTTTGTCAGAGAGTTACGGCCCTTTGAACTTAGAAAATTGCTGAAAATCCTCATTTATCATCTTGTCAGCGCTGAAACTACTGAACCGAATTTAATGAAACTTGGAATATAGGAAGAACATCATATGTAGTTGTGCATATTACCAGGAAATTTTGATTCTCAAATGTTTGTGGGAGTTATGGTCCTTTGAACTTAGAACTTTTTGGGGAAACGGGGGGAGACATCGTTTTTGTAGGCAAAAACAAATTTTAATTAACATCTTGTTATGAATTCTAGCCTTAATTTTTGGACAGTAAGTTTGTTTGGTCTTTGTAAAATGCTGACACACATTCATCTCGTCCCGTGCGGGGCCCGGGTGGCGAATAGGCCCGCAGCAGAGCCTAGCTTGTCGTAAGCGGCGACTAAGGGTCTTGGGATACTGACGTCGGGTCAGTGCTCAGCCCACAGAGCAACCAAGTGTACCCTAGGTGACTGAAAAGGGTGGCCCTCGTCCGCGGGGGTTGTCAGGTCTATAATACGGAAACCCTGACCGCTGACCATAGTGGGCCAACATGTGTGGAGAGTGCCAAGCTTCATGCACGTAAAAGACCCCTTTGTGGACTGCCAAGTAGTGCACCACATAGGCTAAATTTTCCGCCCCTACCAACCTCTCCCCTTTTCCTGTGGTTCTTCAAAATTTACAGTTTCTTTGTGTCCCACCCAACCCCCATATTTCATTTGTCATCTTCATTTCATGTTCATTTTATCATCCTTTTCATGTTCATTGCCTGTAGATAACCTATATAGCTTTGCTCGGGCGTAAAACACCAACTCACTCACTCATCTCGGCCTCAGGGGTGAAACCTAATTTTAGCATTTACAATAATTTAGTGATTATCCCTGTACTTACCAATAAATCAGATGTAATTTATTAAATTCCAAACATTTCAAACAAAATCATAGAATCAGATTCATTTTTATTTTTTATTTTGCATCCATTTTACTGTTTGAAATTAAAAAGCTCTGTAGCAAGCTACGTCAATTTTTAATCCCTGATATTTAGGACGTAAAAATGACATCACACAAGGAAGTATTTTATCTATTTGGGGTCTAAAAATAACAATTATTTTAGAGACTGTCGGTTTTATTTCATTCTCTAGCATGTCTAGATCTAGATTCAGTAGTTTCTTCTGATAGCCAAAATATTACCAATTTTCCCTGACATTTTTATAAAAAATGCCGAATTTGGGTAGCATGCCAAAATTGGGTTACATGACCTGAGGCTTTAGCCTAAATTTGGACGAAGTCATACACCTCTTAAAGTTAAAATGAAACAAAATTTTAAAAATGCTTTATATCAATCAATCAATCATTTAATATGAGGTTTAACCTGCAAGGCCCCGAAGTTGCAATGTACATTGTATTTTTATGTATTTCTCAAGCTAAAATGAATTTAAAAGATGTTTATTTTCACGTTTTTTATCGTCTAGACAGGGTGATTCGGTCAGACATTATTCCTACCAGATGATCTATTATAGAATATTCATTGTGTATAATTATTATGCCCCCGCGACGACATGTCGAGGGGGGCATTAAGTTTTACTCAGAGAGTCATGTCCGTCCGTACAAATTTCTGTCAAGCTTTTCTCAGAAACTGTAAGTGGGAATACATTGAAACTTGGTAGGATGGTTCAGTATGACAAACTATACGTCCTAAGCAAGTCTTAGACCTGTCGGACATCTACTTCCTGTTTGGGACTAGTCCATACCAAAATCGACATGAAAATTTCCGTCAAGCTTTTCTCAGAAACCATACATGGGAATGATTTGAAACTTGGTAGGATGGTTAAGTATGATAAACTATGCGTCTAAGCAACTTATTTGAGGCCAGCGGGGATCATCAGTGTCCCATGGACACATTCTTTCTTTATTTTTTCAATGTATTTAATGTTATACAGGTTGTCTAAGGTACATCTTTATATCCCTATGATAAATACGATATGATTGTGCACTACATTTCAGATATTGATACACCATTTGGTGTACACTTAAGCATTGTTGACCTTTTACCTTTAAATTAATCAATATGTCATATATATATTCAAGTGGGAGAAGCCAAATTACATATTTCCTATCAAATGTTTAAGTGGACGGAGCAAACAAACAAAATTGATCTTTATTTTAGTGCTTTAATTTAGCTCTGCCTTTTATTGCTTTAGCGCTTTGATTCATGATGATATCAATGCGCATCAAATTTATGTCTCCTACTGTCATTTTTGGCCGGATTTCATGGAGTGAAAAATCCGAGTAATAAAATGGTGAATGTCGGGCAGTGGGCGGCGTTCGGGCGGGGAAGAAATTTTCGTAACAGTTTTCTCAGCAACTACTTATCACAGCCACTTGATATTTGGTATACAGCATCAGGGAGGGGTCCCATAACGTGTGATACAATTTCAGGTATGTCCCTCACCTACTTCCTGTTTAACGAAATCCGGCCATTTTTGACTTTGACAGATTTTTTTTTTTTTATTATGTTAAAGACAAAAAATTTCAGTAAGACTGTCGAGACAAAGAAGTTGAAAGGGGGCAAGAATTGATTCATTTGTATCATCTTGCCGATCTTGGTAAAATTGTTGTTAAACAAGAAGTAAGTAAGTGGGAATGGACTTTTCTTCTATAAGTGGTCATTCATGTGGAAAATATAGGTCACATCCAGCATTCGGATCATGCCTTGTGCTTAGCATCGCTAGGGGCACCTACCATACCAATATGATTGATGCGGCTTTTGTCAGTAAGTGGGAATGGACTTTAACCATTCTTCTTTAAGTGGTCATTCAGGCAGAAAATATTGGTCACATCCTGCATCTGAAGCATGCATTGTGCTAAGCATCACTAGATGCACCTACCATACCAATATGATTGATGTGGCACTTGTCAGTAAGTGGGAATGGACTTTAGCCATTCTTCTTTTTCATTCATGCAAAAAATAAAGGTCACATCCAGCATCTGAAGCATGCCTTGTGCTTACCATCACTAGGTGCACCCACATGTACCATACCAATATGAATGATGTGGTACTTGTCTTTAAGTGGGAATGGACTTTAACCACTCTTCTTTAAGTGGTCATTCATGTAGAAAATATAGGTCACATCCAGCATCCGAGCATGCATTGTGCTTATCATCACTACATGTAGGTGCATTTACATGTTCCATACCAATATAATTGATGTGGTACTTGTCAGGAGGAGGGTAAACTTTAACCATTCTTCTTTAAGTGGCTATTCATGCAGAAAATATAGGTCACATCCAGCATTCAAAGCATCACTATGTGTACCTACCATACCAATATGATTGATATGGCACTTGTCAGTAAGTCAGAATGTGGAAATATTGTGGATTTGGGACGGACAGACTAACGTACCTGAACACTATAAGCCCCTCTACTTTGGTAGATGGGGAGTAAAAATACCTTTGACCAATAATTATTAAAGCTTTAATGACTTGTGCAAATAATAAAGTAACATTTTGAAACAAAAATCATCATTTGAAATTAAGTATTGGCTTCAGAAAGTTGATTTATAAACCGGCATGCAGGACCAGGGAATCCATTCAGGATAGAACGTTTCAAGGATTAACCTTTAGCTCAGTAATGACCCTTTTATTTATTTGATTTATAGATTTGTTCAGTAGTTAATCATGTTAATTAGATTTAAAAGCACTGTGCATAATATTTAAAATGAATGCTGATATATCATGGATTGTCCGTCCGTCATGTTTATGCATGTTAACATTTGCAATTGCAATTGATTTCGTTTTCAAGGTGTCTTGTTGTTATATATAATGTCATTTAGCAATATTTTTTGTCCGTAGTTATGTAAACATGGCCATATTGGGAGCTGTTGTTATGGTATTTGAAGGTCATTGAAGAAATTTTTGAATAAAGTTCCAAAGGTACCGTACACAAAATTTTGGAAAAAGTCAGCAGTGGAAAAAAAAACTGTTTAGAAATTATGTTTTGGCGAAATTTATAATTTTGTACATGTGCGAAAACATTAGCTGAAGCAAGCCCAAGTGATCTGGGCATTCTGGGAAAATGTAAGCTAGAAGATACATTTGTACCCTAAGTTAGGGGCCAAAAGGGGTAATATTTTTATAATTGTAACTTGTTTAGTCTGCTTTTGAAAAAAAAACATGAATTCCTTGTGGAATGTGGGTGGAAAGTCCACCAAGGTCTGCATGTGTCAAAAAAAAACTTTCGTCAGTTCAACATGAACTGCATGTGTCCAGGTCAATTAACTATCCATATTGGGCCTCAAATGTTCAAGGCTCGACATATGGCGGTCGTACATGTATCATGATGCACTCTGCGAAGCTTTTTATTTTAACATGTAGGATGATATAACTCCCACAAAATCATAAAAAAGATGAGTTTTTCCTAATTGAATGATAAGGATTGCAGATACATGTTCACGCAGAGAAAGCTGTAATGATCTTCAGTGAATTGTCTAAGGAAAAGTGTGACATACATTATTCAATTATTCAGTCCTGTATATACAATGTACTCTTACTGACTTAGCATTACATGAACCATTATGATTGAATTTTTTTTTTTTTTGGTTTCAGCGTAAACAATGAATGAAGATTTGGCTCGATTCAGGTGTGCCAAACCACTATGTAATTTTGATGGACCAAAGGCTGAAGCTGTGTACCATGTTGTTAAGGAACATGCCCCACTCCACACTGTCCCTTTCTACTGCACGTTGTGTGGATACAGATGCTTCAGACTCAAACATCTTCAAACCCATGTCACAAAATGGCATAAACATATAAGGATGACTAGTGGAAGTCATAAAGATGATGTGGAAAGCCTTTGTAGGTCATCCAATCCATATGAAGTCACATGGGGACCTGTTGATGATGGAAAAGTTGATCTCATTATGGTAAGTTCATATACATACAATGTATATCATTAATAAAAGGGTTGGTCTTTTGCACTACATGTTTGTTAAGTTATTCAGTTTGAATGTGGATAAAAATTATATCAACTTGTGTATATATACATGTATATTTATAGTACTATTTATTACAAAAATAAATTTAAGAATTTCAGAGTTTATATTCTTACGAAATAATTCTTAACTCTTTGTTTAAGGAGATACCCACCTGAAAATAAAAGTAGTTTTAAAATTGTTCAAAAAATGGTCTCTCTTGTTAGAAAAACTTAATTAAAGTTGTATCAAAGAAAAAAATCATATGTACATGAGTTGGTTTAAAAGATATAAGGGTTTAAAAAATGGCGGGAAATCAGAATCCTCAGGACTTTTCATTGGAATAACATTGAAACAGTTTTTGACCTATTAAGCATGGAAATAATAATTAAACCTTGCTGAAATTTGTTATATGAAATTATTTAAACATGATATAAGAAATAATGAAAAGAAAATAGGGGGTCAATGGGTAAATTAATTCCCATGCATTTTAATGGATAAAGGCAGAGGATATCGAAAAATATTCAAAACCACAGGATCATATCTCCTGAATAACTGTTGCTTTCTTTAAGCATTAACTCACCATGGGTCAACCAGTTTTGTCATTCATTCAATACTGGTTGCTTTCTTTCAGCATTAACTCACCATGGGTCAGCCAGTTTTGTCATTCATTCAATACTGGTTGCTTTTTTTCAGTACTATCCCACCATGGGTCAGCCAGTCTTGCCAACTAATATCACCACAAACATCAGACAAAGCAGATTTGACACCACAGATAATGTCAGCACTAACATACCACAGAATGCCTACATTCCTGCAGGGCAGTCGAAGTACCCAGGAAGTTCTTCCACCATCTATGCTGCCATCCCTGCACCAGTGGCTCCTGTAGCTTTACCTCCACAACCAGTGCCACCTGTTTCATACAACCCACCAACCGTCTATGCTGGATATGTCCAGAGTCAGTCCCTGCCAGCAGTTCCTGCTGCAGTAGTGTCAGCCACTGGATTTGGTCCATCGGTAAACAATATTACTTCTACTTCTTTGAATGCTCATAAAGGACTTTGTTCACTAAGTACATGTGTATCATAACACTGTATTTGGCCTTTTTATGATTTGTTGTGCTAAACTTCGAAACTTTCTCTTGATAAATAATTTTCAAAGTAAAAGTATCTCAAATAAAGGTGTTGTAAATATCCATGTTAACTTTACCATGAACAGCTCACTTTCATGTCATTCTTTTTATTTTATTTTAGTCATCCTTTTCTCAAGGGGGAAATTACACCTCTGGCACTGCAAGTAAATATACAGACATTCCTGAATATTCCCAGGGGTTATCATCCAAGGACAACACTACGACCCACAGGTATGATCATGCCCAGAAAACTGAGACAAAGAGTTACCAAAACTTTGATGAGAGGGATAGAAACAAATCTATCAATCAGGACAGACATGATCAGTCATATGATAGAGATAGAAGAAATAACCAGTCACATGATCAGTCATATGACAGAGATAGAGGGAAAAATAATCAGTCCCATGATCAGTCATATGACAGAGAGAGAGGAAGAAATAATCAGTCACATGATCAGTTGTATGACAGAGAGAGAGGCAGAAATAATCAGTCACATGATCAGTCATATGACAGAGACAAAGGGAGAAATACTCAGGCACATGATCAGTCATATGACAGAGAGAGAGGCAGAAATAATCAGTCACATGATCAGTCATATGACAGAGATAGAAGCAGAAATAAGCAATCACTTGAAGAAAGAGATAGAAATAGGTCTGGAAGAATACATGATCAAACAGCAAATAATGACAGATCATATGACACAGGTGTGAGTAGAGAAGTGACATTATATGACAAAAGAGATAGTGGCCATAATAAATCTAATGATAGAGGAGACAATAGATCTGCACAGTCATATGGAGCAGATATAAGTAGAAGTAATAAGTCATATGACCAGTCCCATGGAAGAGATATAAATGTGAGTAATAGATCACATGACCAGTCATATGTTGGAGATGTAAATAGAAGTAATAGGTCACATGATCAGTCATATGACAGAGTTGGTAATAGGAGCAACAAATTAGATAATAAGTTAGACTCTAGATCTGACCAGTCATACAATCAGGGCGACAGCAGATCAAAACATTCTATTGGAACGCAAAACAAACAATCTCTCAACAGAGCTGGAAATAACGCATCCCTTGACAGATTCTCAGTAAATAACTCCAATCCATCAGGAAGGCAAGATGATAGAAGAAGGTCCCAAGGTATCTCAGACAGAAGTAAGACCAGTGATAGACAGTCATCTAGAACTGATAGTCGTAGATCTGATGGAAGCCTTAACAGAGCAATGGACAGTAAGAGTAGTGTACAAGCCAGAAACACAAGTGGTACACAGAACAGAGATTCTCGTCTGAATACTAATAGGTAAGAAGTTTCACTTTGGTTTTGTTGTTTTATTTTGTTTTTTGCTGATTATTTTAGGATAAACTACATGGATATGGCTATACATTTGTACACTGTACACTAAACTTTAGCTTAAATTCTGTTTTGTCTGATTCTTTTGAAAAACTGGTTTAAATGCTTATGATATCTAGAGGTTTTTCTTTAAATGTACAATCATAATGTACATCTTTCACATATTTAAACTTACTGAATACAGGTACCAGGGTCCATTTAATCTTTCTATTAACTTAAGTAGTGGGAAAATGCTAGAGTTTCTGTCAAAGAATTTTATTAGATAAAGTGTATCTTTAATTAAAGATGTTCTGCAAAGCTTAAAGGCAAATTTCAAGAATATGGTAAAATGTCCCTGTTAGTCATTTTAAGGATTTTATTTGATAAAAAAAAATTCCACAAGTTATATATGATAAAGTTTCCTACTTTTATTAATAACATTTAAACGATCTGCTTTAGAGAGCAAACTCTGATGCAACTTGATGATTTCAGTAATGACAGGAGAAACACAGCAAGCAGACCAGATGAGAACAGAAGAGTTAGTCAAAATAGGTCCAGTCAACAAAGGAAAGACAACTCATCAGGAAGTCGAGACAAGGGAGGTAACCAAAAGAAAGAGGACAGACCAAGGGGAAGTGGTGCAAGAGAAGAGGACAGAAAGAGAGGATATGGGGATAAACGAGACAGTCAATCAAAGAGAAATACTAGGTAATTAATAATTTTCTTGATGGCGAAACAGTCTATCTTGGTGAAATACCAGGTTATCAAAATAATTCTGGATAAACAAGTCAGTCAATCATTCTAGAGAAATACCAGTGAAACATTTAGATTATATTGCTATGGTATGTACGGTGTAACCTCTTAATCTTTTTGTCCTCATTTTAGTCCCGATAGAAAGAAGCCAAAGAGAGATTCAAAGCCTGAGGACAGAGACAGTGGAGTAGAAGCAGACAAACTTGAAGACTTGGAAGAGGAAATCCCATCCTGGCTTAGGTGTACCCCTACTGATGCTAACTTTACCAAGAACATGATGGTCAGTATTATAATATGTGGCTGAGATTTGTATTCTCTTTAGTACTCATGTGTACTCACTGAAATTATACATATAAATAGCCTTTTGAAAAATAGTCAGTAATGAAAGGAAGGTTTCATCTTTAGACATTTATACCAAGTATAAATCATAGATGTGTGTATTTTTGACACAGAGCGAAAAATCCAGGCTATAAAATGGTAAATGTCAGGCAGTAGTTGGGCGGCAGGCAATCAGGGAAATACTTTTTGTATGTTTTCTCAGCAACTACTTTTTAAAGTTTCTTGATATTTGGTATGCAGTCTTGACAGGGGGTCCCATAGGGTGAGGTTTGATACCAGGTCTTTCACTCACCTATTTTCTGTTTAACAATATCCAGTCATTTTTTACTAGGACAGATTTTTAACCTCTTTATTTTGACTGATTAGCTCTGAAATTGTCTGTATTGGGTTAGCTTGAGCTTATTTGATCCAACTTTCTAGTGTAATTTCCATAGATCTAGTACTCTTACCCAAAATGCCCTAATTGGTGTAGTTTCCCAACCCCCTTTTTACCTCCTAATTTAATGGTCCATGGGTCTTGATATTTCTTGTAGATGTTTAAGGATACCACATTAGTGTATGCAGCAGCTGGTGGCCGTGACCTCCATGTAGGGCTTGACTGTGACGAGTTCCATCTTGTACCAGGTGCCATTCTGTCTCAGCTGACCAGTGAAGCATTACAGAGAATCATGCATGTCACAGGACACAAAACGGTATATTTCATTGCAGGTATTCCAGATCTCGTAACCACTCTTACTTCACCTAATTATGAAGAAACTATATTTGAAGATAGAAATTTGTTTGATTCCTTTTATGCACAGATGAAAACGACTGAGAATGCTCTGAAGAATTACAACTGCCACGTCATATTCTGTACCATATCTCCTATGAGTATCAGGAAGTACAATGAAGGAAACAAGAAAATCGGGAAGACATATACACTACGCCTAGAGAAAGATTATGATGAAATGCAGGAAAGTCTTCATCGTCTCCTAAAGCAGCTGAACCACACCATCATCAACAGTAATACTAAACAGAAGCTCCTGACTCCTCTACTTCATGCACAGTTTGTTAAGAGAGAAAACAACAGGACCAAGTATCAACTAGATCTTCTCCTAGATGGGCTTAACCCATGTGGAACGGTCGTGGATGGGTGGAGGAATAGTCTAAACAAGACAATGCAACGCAACAGGGTCTTGATGTCAAAGCCAGACTTTACCCAGAAAAGATAAAGACAGAAGATTTGTTGACTTCTACAGACTTTTGGGGCAGTCATTTTTTTCCCATTGTGCATTTAAAGACTGTCTTTTAAAGAAGGATTGACTTAGATTTTGAATAATATGAATTATATATTTATATTTGTACTGTTACCAACTTTGTTTTGTTGTTCTGTTATCATATACTATTTAACTATGTATATACTGTTGGATATCATCAGACGGTCAACGATAGAGAGGAAATTCTTCGTAAGATGATGAAGATGAAAAGCAAGCAGCCTTGTTACAGATGCAGAAAAGATACAATCATATCCTGGTGATAATTTCTTTTTCATCTTGAGCTATATCAACAGACCAGAAAATGTACTTAAATTTAACCTTAGAGATGGGGAAAATAAAAGATGCCATATTAACAGTCTTCATTCTGAAGGATCATTTTATATATGAGGAAAGCTCTAAAATGAAATATTGGAGTAGAAGAGATTAAACAAGATGTAAAGATGGAATCACATGGCTATTATCAGATATAAAACAGTAATTGATAAATCACCAAAACTTTAATCCTCATACCCATTATCCAAAATAGCAGTAATGTTGAGAAGACACTTCCAATGCCAAAAAGATGAAAAATTCAGATGGAGGGACATTTTGAAGAAAGCAAAATATAAAAGGCCTACAGAATATACTAGCTGGTCAGCAGACAGATTGATGGAGGTGTAGGGTGAATTGGAAAAAGGCAGTTTAATCAGTACATTTCTGACATTTATAAAGACCAACTTATTCCATGCTTAATCAGTTTTAGAAAGAACAGATGAGAGATCTATGTACAATTGTGTAAACAGAAAGTAAAAAATAAACATACTACAGAAACAGAGAGCCACTGGGTAATTTCTTCGAAAAAAGGAAAATTTGGTGTACCAGACAGCAACCTATATATGAACCTGACTAGGTGCCATTCCTAGTGTACACTGTACCTTCTTAGGTGAACTAGCCATGATATTTCTACAAGACACTTACAGATGGTGATGTACATGGCTGAGAGTAAAGATGACAGAGAAGATTTTTAAGGAAAATTAAGAAGAGGAAAGACAAAAAAAGGAGATTTATTAGGATATATCTATTACATTTTACTTCTTATCATTTGGTACTGGACACTTTTTTATTTTCAAAGATCCACATAACTTCATGATACAGTGAAATATGTCTAAACTGAATCCTTAATAAACATGATAAAAAATCATTCCTTCATGAAACTTATTTTTCGGTCCTTATAATTGCAATGATTTTTAAACCTGTATAAACCAATCATCTGGTTCAGTACATTAAGAAATTCTCCAGCCAAAGGATCTGGTTTTGACAGGTTTCACTGTTTTTCATCATCCAATGAAAAAAAAACTACAAAGAAGATTTCTTATAGTTTTTCCACAAGGTTATTTCATTCTAAAAATGCCTCCAGGAACTATGTGCTTTAAAGAAAGGGAGAGTCTCAAAACTGGCTTGTAGCATCATTTTTCTTTCAATATTTGCTTAAGATTTGGTCTACTAAGTTGTTTTCTTTATGTTAAAAACCAATACTATTCAACTTAATAGAACATTTAGTTATCGCTTTGCCTATAAACTGTCGTTAACTTTGATGAAGTTTTGCAGCACATTTATAATCACTGATGAGAGATGTTTGTTATGATTTTTTTACTTTATTTTTTCAATATATCAATATATTTACAGTTATATAAAACTTTAAAAAAACATAATTGTGTATCACTTATATTTTCATGTTATTGTTTTATTCTTTTGTCAATCAGAATGCTTTTTTTAAAATTTCACTTTTGTATCATAACTGTGCTATTAAGTGCTAGTTTATAAAATGGATTTAATGAAACTTTATACCCTAAAAATCTTAACGTTTATCTTTTAGATCCGGTCAGAACTTGTCTTAAATAAGGAAGTGTCTAGTTAATATTGATTGGGTTATGAATGAGGTTTTAAATATGTGAGAGTTTTGAGAAAGCTGTTATCGTGGTTATATTTTTGATGTCTTGTTTTTCTGTATTTCATGTTTTTTAATGTCTTTACATTCAGTTTAATAAGTATTGATTGTAGATTACATCACGGTAGGAATATAGTACTCATTATTGCATACATTACAACATTATTATCAAAATTTGATATGTGCATTCACAAATTGACAGTACTATCAGTGATTATGGTTGCTGCAAGCTAGAATGTATAAAAAACATTGTATCTTTTAATTTATGGAATGATTGATAATTGAGTTACTGTATGAAATCCAAATTTCGAGAAAGAATTGTAGTAAATTATCTTATATGAGCTTATAAGTAGAAATTGTTTTTGGTAATGCCCTCTTAATGCAGAGCAAGTAATTAATATACATGTATGGACAAACGTTCAGTTTTGTAAAGAATAAAAATAATGATTTAGTATTTGATAAAATTGTTATTTTAAATATTAGTAATTGTTTGTTATGTTCAAAAAATCACTTGGTGTGTTAAATAAGATATGTATGTTTGAAAATTTACCCTGTTATATTTCTTGTGATTTTCAAAAATTTCTTTTGTTGTTTCATTTATTTTCATTTTGTAATTAGAAAATTTTGTAATTCAATCATTTTTTGTTTAATTATTTCTGTAGTTTAATTTTGTAATTTCAAATTATTTTCATTTGTATTTAATTTTTATTAATTTTCATTCTTAAATTTCAATTATTTTAAGAAAATTATAAAAATCATTACATAATTATAAATTCAACTTTTCACCAACTCAACAAGTTTATAAGTAAATTTTAAGGTTAAACTTAGGATACACATTTTGGTATCACATAGGACAGCAAATTTATTTTTTATTATTTTCATTATATTTCTTTTTAGGAAATGTTACATATAATGTAGCATTATTGCAGTTTTTTTTTTCTCTTCAAAGTTTAGAATTTTTACAATATCCTAGCTAGTATTTAGTAAAGTATATTTTATTACTTTTCCATTTTGTCTATGTTAACTTTAGATTTTCTATTACGTAATAAATATCGTTGTGTCCCAATTGTGTTTTTGCACTGCTAGTTTGATTAAATTTCAGTTATTAACTTTTCATTCTTTTAGCTTTGGTACTTATGATGAGTTCTGATTAAACACGGGAGACCCTAAAATATTGTTGCAAAATTACTGGTAGCTTTTATTCTTTTAAAATATGGTTGCCCACAAACTGATCGTTATTACAAGGAATGATGTTGGGAATAATGTTATGGATGGAAGACACCATGTATTATCCAACACTGTTCACATTCCATCTTAAAGGGTACTTGGAAGGAGCTAGAAAAAAAGGGATGGCCTTGTGTTGAAGGGATATTAGCCTTAATTTGTGTCATGAATCTGCAAATCCAGTTATTACATTGAAATAAATCTGCCAATCCAGATATTAAGTTGTCATGAATCTACAAAATCCAAATATTACATTGTCATGAATCTACAAAATCCAGATATTACAATGTCATGAATCTACAAAATCCAGTTATTACATTGAAATGAATCTGCCAATCCAGATATTACATTGTCATGAATCTACAAAATCCAGTTATTACATTACATTGAAATGAATCTGCCAATCCAGATATTACATTGTCATGAATCTACAAAATCCAGTTATTACATTGAAATGAATCTGCCAATCCAGATATTAAGTTGTCATGAATCTACAAAATCCAGCTATTACATTGTACTGACCATGTTTTATAAAGAAATGAAGGAACAAGGTATACATGTAGAATAGAGAGCCAAGGGAAGACAACTGAAGACATGGGTACACAATAGAGCATACAGGAGTTCTGTTGTAGAAGCCTTGTAAACAA
Source organism: Arcuatula senhousia (assembly GCA_963971305.1). Lineage (NCBI taxonomy): Eukaryota > Metazoa > Mollusca > Bivalvia > Mytilida > Mytilidae > Arcuatula > Arcuatula senhousia. Next base: position 49,681,533 of record OZ020311.1, read on the forward strand.
ACCAGTCCAAGGGAACTAGAGCTGGCCATGTTTTATATATTATGAATTAGATCTACTCAAAAGTACAGACGCTTCCTTTTGATAGCTTATACATCAAAAACCAGTAGAAATGGATTAAGCAATAACTTCACAATACCAGCAGGTGATTTGAGATTGCTTGGACTTTGGTGATGTATGTCACAGTGCCCTAGTATAATGTATTGATTGGATATGGATGATGCTCCAAAAAGATTTCAAACTAAAAAAAAATGAAAATAGATGATGTTCCAAAAAGATTCCAAAATAGATGATTTAGCTACAGACCCAGTAGAAGAGAAAAAAGCAGGACCTTTAATGATATGGGAAATGTAACAATGCCTTGCAGCAGTATTTCAAGAGATTTTTTCTTATAGAAGTGAGGAGGAAAGCTTCATGATGACTATAAGTGTAATGCAACTTGTGGCTATGAAAAACAACAGAAAAAAGTTTTTTTTTATAATTGCATGCATAGGTTTTAAAAAATTACGGTATTAAGTTTTACAGATTGCATCATCTTTTCAATGACACAGTTGAGAGATTGTTTTATGAAAGGCATCACTAAATTCGCAAGCTATTTTACAAAACATTTATCTAAAATATTCATTTTGTAGTGCTTAGTTCATTGCAAAAATCTGAGATGGAAGCTAGATCACACATGGCTTTTAAAGAGACAGTTTGTGTTCTTGAAAAGAGAATATATTGGATACAGCCTTTTTGACAACTTGAGGAATGACAAAGAAAAAGATCGGAGGAACTGTTTTTATGTGTAAGGATTAGAAATTCAGAATCATCATGAAATGTTCTAACTGGAGAATTTACGAGTGGTCTATTATTAACATGGGTCTTTAGTTGAGTTTGAGAGTTTGAAATAAAAAATGGTCTACAATGTTATAAACATGAAAAGCTTTGTTGAGCTTAGAATAAATGTGTAAAGGTTACAAGAATTGCTTGATATGACATACATGAAGGCTCTATCAGGAATCTGAATCTAATTAAGGAATGGGTCAACATGCCTGATAGGCTGTTTGAGGGTTATTTTGTGGTGAGTTCATTCCTGGGTTTTATATGCCCTGAGTTAATTAAACGAAAAGCTTTAATTTTTGGTCTTCAAAAATAGTAGATCATTTGAAACTCAGTCAGTAAGCAAACTGCTAGAACTTGGTCTGTCAATAATGAAAGGGAGTTTTCAGTCTGAATGGTACAAAAGAAGAAGATTTGAACAGAGGTGTAAGGTCTTCCAGAATTCCGACCAGTACCTCCCCGTGGTGGAAGACGGGCCCTGCTCCAGCGATAACAAAGGATACTCTGGAGCAGCTAACACTGGCGGTGGTGTGTCTTGGGCTGGACGACCCATGGCACATAGCGAGTCTAATAGTCGACGCAGAGGGGCTTTCCCCTAGTCGCGACTATAAATACCCATCTGTCTGTCAGAGGTGTAAGGGAGTTCGTATGGTTTTTAATGAGTTGTGTGCCAATAAAAGGTAACATGTATGAAAAAGATATTATTTGCATTGTTTATGCAATTATTATGGACCTTTTCTTCACTACTTCCAGCACATTACAGTCACAGTTTTGTCTATAGACGTTCTTTTGTCTTCATAAACCTTGGCAATATCTCATTAATGGTTTGTTTACATTGGTTGTATGCATGTCATGGTATTGTAGTTTTGTAATGGTATCAGAAGATTCACACAGCAGCAAAATTGCCTGTTAAACATAAGATTTAGTTTGATGTTATTATGAAAAAAAGGATGACATTCACCAACAGGAGAAAGACATGAGGTTTTATTCAGCTTGGATTTATGCTAACTTCACACCAAGTAACTATTAGGGCTGCTAAATTCTTCCTTTCAAAGACAAGAAACTTATCAAATGAATGAGGAATGGATGTTTGACTTGTAAAAGGATGCATTGATATGAAGTTGCATTGAAATGAATAATCTGTAGTAAAACTTCGATTCTGACTCATTGTCTTTTTCCACCTGTAGGTAATTACATTTGTCAGTTACATGCACAAGGTCGGTGGTTTCCTGCAAGAACTCGCATTTCCTCAACCATTAAAACTGACCACCCAGTATGGCCCAGCTCTGTCCAAAAGGGCATTAAACATCAACACACAAACACATTGTACTTATTCCAAGGCACTTAGTTTTATCAGTGCCGATATCACTTTGTTTATATACACTTCATATTGGTCGTGTCTGTATGCATTAGATAAGGTGGTTTTAGTTTTGAGTTCTTGATTGGTGTTATTAAAACAGCATCTATGTTTGAGTAACTTCAAAGAAGTATTTAATATGCTCATTAGATCTTTTATTCAATAACCTGGTGGCATTAAATATCTGATAATGTCTCTGATGAGGATGTCTAAGAGAAATGAAGACTCCAACGATCCTGACTTGGTACAGGCATTTTAGAAAATTTTAATGAATCTTTATACATGTAACTCCAAAAAAAACCCTCAGCTATGAAATCACAGCATACTAAAAAATATTTTGTTCACACTTAAGAACCTGATGAATTCTTTGAAATCAATTGGCAAAGACACTAATAACCTTTTCTTTTTGTTATTGGTATGAGAATTAGTTCTCAAAAAGTCATGAGGCTTCAGGACTTGGATATGAAGTCTGTTAGAGTTTGAAACTTAAAAATGCTTAAGCCAGTCCTGCCTTAAAGTAATAAGTCTTTTAGCTACCATTTCCAAACTCAGAAATGGATTGGTTAGAATACTGGTATTTATGCCCTTCACAAGTTGGATTGCAAGCACATGGTTATTGCAAATGGATTTGCAAGAATAGAGAGAAGGATTTTCATAGGTGGATTGGAAAGAACAAAGATGTAACTTTTTCATTGGATTTGCAAGAGACTAGATGGAACTATTTTTACATAGATTGACCTTTTTGCTAGTAGATGCTTAAAGATGGACCTTTTCATCACAAGATTGTCAAGACTAAATGACCTGACTAGTACGGGAGTAGACTTACACATATGTACACTGGCAAAGTGGATTGGACCTTTTCATCAATGAACTGGCAAGAAAATTGATGGATTGTTCTTATAAGTGTCTTGGCCTGGAAGTTTCTGACCTGTACTCGAGAAAAGATCCATGAAGGATGATCCTTTTCACTGGTGGAATGGCAAGATGTAGATTCAGCTCTAATGATTTGCAAAAATATGCATCTTTTGATATGAAAATAGAAGAGAGTTTAGACCATAGTGTTTAAAGGCTGCAGAAAAAAATGTCTATGTCTCTAATGGTCGATAAGTGATTACAGTAGACTCCACGAAATCCGATATCGGCTACTTGGATATATTGGCAAACGGGATAGAATTTCAAAACACCAAACCATTTCCTTTTCTTTCTATATATTTTTGGTCAGGAAATAGGATATCGGAACATTGGATATACATTGTAGCTGGTAAATGTTTGAAGCCTGATATGTGGATGAATCTCTCATCATGCTTATGTTCATAGCAAATTGAAACAAGCACACTTGCAGACATTTTTGGGTTGAACTTAATATTGGTGTTATTACAAAGAAAGGCCATGAGCTAATATCATGTATGTCAGAAAGAAAAAAGAAGAATTCAGGTATGTTTTATATTTAATCTAGAATGTGGGTATTTGTATATTATGTGCAACATATAAAAATCTAAAGGAAATAGTACGAAATGATTAATATTGCATCTATACACTGGCAATTTGTCTTTGGTTAATTCAAGTTAAAATTTAAGCATTAATTTAGTGATTTTTTACAATAATTTTCCTATTGAATTATGTCACTTGAAATATTAACCTTTTAAAGCAAAATCAGTTAACAATAAAATTCAATTAACATTAATGTTAATTTTTAACATTAATTTAAAGTTAACAAATTGCCTGTATATATGTATATATTATGACAAGTAGAAATCCAACATGTGCAATTAATTGCCAAAGAAAAATATCACAACCTTTTTTAACACATTTTTCTATCTCATCTAGTTTTTTTACCTCATAATTTTTTTATTTGACTCATTTTTATGCATGTTTTGTCTTTACTTTTGAAAATCATTGACGACTTTGACGTAGGATACAGATCTTTTAGAATATAATGATGAAGAGCTGATTTGAAGAAAATTGATTTCCTTATAAATGAAAGAACACAGAATGTATAATGAGTGCTGTCAGAAGATGAAAATCAAGACTGAAAGAGAGAAAATGAGAAGCAGGCAGTATTACTGGCCAAGAATCAACAGATATCTAGATTTTTATTTCATTTAAAAAAATAATTGCAACTCCTTCTTTAAAGAGGTCGGCATGACCTGAGTTTTGGTGGGTAAATTATACACTAAGGCTAGCTTATTTAGTTGGAATATACCAGTAATTATTCATCATTTGGTTTGTTCACAAATATTGCATTACAAAGACATGGAAGTAAATGTTTGAATATGAAAAAGGGGGATAACTCTTACATTATCTCTGATAAATCTTATATCCACTTACCTATATATATATAGTATTAAAATGATACTGAATATAAATTACTAAAAGGAAATTACACATGCTTATTACATATTACAGTGAAACTTTACTAAACCACACTAGTTCTGAATAGACAGGTGTACGCTTAATTTATACAGCGTATAAATTACAAAGAGGAGACTTTAAATACAGTCTGGTTTTGACAGGTTTTCCATTTATTTTGAGTTTGTTTTAAATAAGTTTCACTGTATATAATCAGGGGATTTTCTGAAAATTTTTTACATGTTGAGAATAATGTTTTAGTTTTCACTGTATGTTTTTAGGCATTTAGTAGACTAGTGATGTTTGTAGCAACAGTATAAAGAAATCAATGGTCAATGATAGGTGCCTTTCTCCTCCACTACAGGGGATACAGAAAAAAGATTTACATCATATTTTTTGCCAAAAATGTAAGTAGCAAGCCTTCCCCCCCCAAAAAAAGTTGTGTGTTTAGTGTAACCTGACCTTACCTGTAATTTTATGGAAAGGTTTTATTGTGTCTGTTTTACAAGGAAAGCTAAGTCCATGATGTCTCCCTATTACTCCAATGTAAAATTAATTAAGTTTCAAAAAAGAATTCCTACCTACCTGACTTTTTTAACCATGTTAACCCAAACACACATTTTTTTTGCCTTAAACATGAGATTAAAATTTGATTAAAATTATCCAAGAGAAAAAAAACAAACAAACACCAAAAGATATTTACTAAATGAAAAAAGAAAGAAAAACAACTACATGTACATTGTAAATGCAAAGTAATGCTGATTCCTGTCAACTGTCCTTTTATGTCTGTACTTCCTTTTTGTAGAATTCTTTAAACATAGGCAACATTAAGTTTTAGTGGAATGCCTTATTTAGAATAAATACACAAAGTTTATGCTTAAGTGTACATCACCTTTTTAGGTCTACATTTGATCTGATACAAAATATCAAAATTTTAATGCCTAATGTGTATTCAAGTAGTTTGCTTAATTATAAAGTCTGATCTTCCTTATACAGGGACGTGCCAAAAGTATTGTAACATCTAAAAATTTCCCTAACTGGACATTCATGTAAATGATTGCTTGTTTTCATGTTTTGTGGAAAAAGTATAAATTTTACAACAACCAGGTAGAAAAGTATTGAAAAACTTGCTTATTTACAGACATGTGAAATATGTTCTCATAAATGATTAACAAATCCATTCAGGTATTTTTGTTAAGGAATACATTTTGATATGTTTTTTAAAAATGAGTCTTGATTTTCATTTTAATCATCAGTTTTAACTGGTAATGTTTTTAATGATATATTTTTACAATTACAATATTTTAGGAGCCAATGGGAGAACACTAAGATGTGTCATTAAGACAATTAGTAAAAGAAAGTTGAAGAGTATTTGTAAAGCATTGTACAACTTCGTTGGTAATAAAGAAGGTTAACAAAAGTAAGTATCTTTAAACTGAATGAGTACTTTTTGATATGAGTTGGAAGAAAGGAGAACTAATGAGGTTTTTAAATATGGTAAGTCTGAGCAGGTCAAGACAAAACCTGTAAAGACAAGACCGATAAGAGACACAACACTTAATCCACCCACAACAACAAAACTGCAAAGAAACACAACACTAAATGCACACGCAACAACAAAACTTAAAAGAAACACAACACTAAATGCACACACAACAACAAAACTTAAAAGAAACAGTCAACACTAAAGGTTCATCAGGACAGTTTGAAAATTTTTAAAGAAAATCATAGTATATGTACAGCTCAAACGGTTTATTAGCAGGTCAAATAAAGTATAGTAGGACCTTGATATGGACACACCTGATTATATCCACACTTTAATTTTTTGTCTCGCCTGCGAAGCAGAGCGGGACATAGGTGTTACTTTACCGGCGGCGACGGCGGCGGCGGCGACGCCGGCGTTAACTTTTTGGAAAAGTTTTATGAGCACCTCCATATCTCAAGAACTATAGGTCCTGGGTTGATGAAACTTGGTATGCATATGCCCCAGTAGTAGCTTAGCACAGTTGCATCCCCATCTTTTGACCTTGACCTTGATTTTCCGGTTGATTGACTTTGACATTTTTCAATACATATAATAGCAATGAAAAAGTTTTGCGAGCACCTCCATATCTCAAGAACTATAGGTCCTAGGTTGATGAAACTTGGTATGCATATGCCCCAGTAGTAGCTTAGCTCAGTTGCATCCCCATCTTTTGACCTTGACCTTGATTTTCCGGTTGAGTGACTTTGACAATTTTCAATACATATAATAGCAATGGAAAAGTTTTGCGAGCACCTCCATATCTCAAGAACTATAGGTCCTAGGTTGATGAAACTAGGTATGCATATGCCCCAGTAGTAGCTTACCACATTTGCATCCCCATCTTTTGACCTTGACCTTGATTTTCCGGTTGAGTGACTTTGACAATTTTCAATACATATAATAGCAATGGAAAAGTTTTGCGAGCACCTCCATATCTCAAGAACTATAGGTCTTAGGTTGATGAAACTTGGTATACATATGCCCAAGTAGTAGCTTAGCACAGTTGCATCCCCATCTTTTGACCTTGACCTTGATTTTCCGGTTGAGTGACTTTGATTATTTTTATTGCATATATTTGCAATGTGTAAGTTCTATATACATCTTTTGATCTCAGAAACTGAAAATCCATGTAAATTCAAAATATAGTGGAAGTAAGAAAGAATAATTGTTTCTGATGGTGCCGGCAGGCGAGACATACTTTAGTGTTAACTCTTGTTTGAAGATAGCACAGTTTTGTCAGTACATTTTTTTTGCATGTAAATTGTATTTTTAATAAGGACAAAGTATCCCTATTGTACCTCTCAACTGACATGTTGGTTCACACTTTTGGTAAAATTATAATTAAATGTCCCATGATTTTTGAGGCCACCTGCAAGGGTGTTAGTGATTTTAACCTAAAATTGGCTTTGCTCAAAAATGGGAAAACAGCAGAACTTCAAAATAATGGACTTAAACATAAAAAATATTAATAAAAATAGATAAGGCATTAATATATCTAGGTCCTGCTACAGTTTATTGTTGAATTTTATAAGCAGTCTTTGTTGTACACATACTGAAAAAACAATCTAAATTTAAGCCATTTTGAGGTAAATGTATACATGAACCTTAATCAGTGGTGGATCCAGAGGGGGGGGTCCAGGGTCCAGGGGGTCTGGACCCCCCCCTTTCGTAGGAAAATTCTGTGATTTTATGCAAAATTTGGGCAAAAATCATCCAATTATAGTTTTGGACCCCCCCTTTTCTACCGAGGACCCCCCCTTTTCAAAAATCCTGGAACCGCCATTGTTAATGCACACACAACAATTGAACTGGAAAGAGACACAACATTTAATGCACACACAACAAAACTGGAAAGAGACACAACACTTAATGCACACACAACAACAAAACTGGAAAGAGACACAACACTTAATGCACAAATAAAACTGGAAAGAGACACAGCACTTAATTCATTCACAACAACAAAACTGGAAAGAGACACAACACTTAATGCACACACAACAACAAAACTGGAAAGAGACACAACACTTAATGCACACACAACAACACAACTGGAAAAAGAGACACAACACTTAATGCACACACAACAACAAAACTGGAAAGAAAAACAACACTTAATGCACACACAACAACTAAACTGGAAAAAGAGACACAACACTTAATGCACACACAACAACACAACTGGAAAGAGACACAACACTAAATTCACACACAACAACAAAACTGGAAAGAGACACAACACTCAATGCACACACAACAAAAAAACTGGAAAGAGACACAACACTTAATGCACACACAACAACAAAACTGGAAAGAAACACAACACTTAATGCACACACAACAACACAACTGGAAAAAGAGACACAACACTAAATGCACACACAACAACAAAACTGGAAAAAAAACAACACTTAATGCACACACAACAACTAAACTGGAAAAAGAGACACAACACTTAATGCACACACAACAACACAACTGGAAAGAGACACAACACTAAATGCACACAACAACAAAACTGGGAAAAACACAACACTTAATGCACACACAACAAAAGCTCGAAAGAAATTTAACACTTAATCCACCCACAACAACAAAACTGCAAAGAAACACAACACTAAATGCACACACAACAACAAAACTAAAAAGAAACACAACACTAAATGCACACACAACAACAAAACTAGAAAGAAACACAACACTAAATGCACACACAACAACAAAACTAAAAAGAAACACAACACTAAATGCACACACAACAACAAAACTTAAAAGAAACACAACACTAAAGGTTCATCAGGACAGTTTGAAAATTTTTAAAGAAAATCATAGTATATGTACAGCTCAAACGGTTTATTAGCAGGTCAAATAAAGTATAGTAGGACCTAGATATGGACACACCTGATTATATTCGCACATTAATTTTTTTTAAGATAGCACAGTTTTGTCAGTACATTTTTTTTGCATTTAAATTGTATTTTTAATAAGGACAAAGTATCCCTATTGTACCTCTCAACTGACATGTTGGTTTACACTTTTGGTAAAATTATAATTAAATGTCCCATGATTTTTGAGGCCACGTAAGGGTGTTAGTGATTTTAACCTAAAATCGGCTTTGCTCAAAAACGGGAAAACAGCAGAACTTCAAAATAATGGACTTAAACATAAAAATATGAATAAAAATAGATAAGGCATTAATATATCTAGGTCCTGCTACAGTTTAATGTTGAATTTTATAAGCAGTCTTTGTTGTACACATACTGAAAAAACAATATAAATTTAAGCTATTTTGAGGTAAACGTATACATGAACCTTAATCACTGGCGGATCCGAGGTGGGGTCCAGGGTCCAGCCCCCCCCTTTCGTCGGAAAATTCTGTGACTTTCATGCAAAATTTGGGCAAAAATCATCCAAATATAGTTTTGGACCCCCCCTTTTCAAAAATCCTGGAACCGCCACTGTTAATGCACACACAACAATTAAACTGGAAAGAGACACAACATTTAATGCACACAACAAAACTGGAAAGAGACACAACACTTAATGCACACACAACAACAAAACTGGAAAGAGACACAACACTTAATGCACAAATAAAACTGGAAAGAGACACAGCACTTAATTCATTCACAACAACAAAACTGAAAGAGACACAACACTTAATGCACACACAACAACAAAACTGGAAAGAAACACAACACTTAATGCACACACAACAACAAAACTGAAAAGAGACATAACACTTAATGCACACACAACAACTAAACTGGAAAAAGAGACACAACACTTAATGCACACACAACAACACAACTGGAAAGAGACACAACACTTAATGCACACACAACAACAAAACTGGAAAGAAACACAACACTTAATGCACACACAACAACTAAACTGGAAAAGAGACACAACACTTAATGCACACACAACAACTAAACTGGAAAAAGAGACACAACACTTAATGCACACACAACAACAAAACTGGAAAGAAACACAACACTTAATGCACACACAACAACTAAACTGGAAAAAAGAGACAACACTAAATGCACACACAACAACACAACTGGAAAGAGACACAACACTAAATGCACACACAACAACAAAACTGGGAAAAACACAACACTTAATGCACACACAAAAAAAGCTGGAAAGAAATTTAACACTTAATCCACCCACAACAACAAAACTGCAAAGAAACACAACACTAAATGCACACACAACAACAAAAGTAAAAAGAAACACAACACTAAATGCACACACAACAACAAAACTAAAAAGAAGCACAACACTAAATGCACACACAACAACAAAACTTAAAAGAAACACAACACTAAAGGTTCATCAGGACAGTTTGAAAATTTTTTAAGAAAATCATAGTATATGTACAGCTCAAACAGTTTATTAGCAGGTCAAATAAAGTATAGAAGGACCTAGATATGGACACACCTGATTATATCCACACATTAATTTTTTTTAAGATAGCACAGTTTTGTCAGTACATTTTTTTTGCATGTAAATTGTATTTTAATAAGGACAAAGTATCCCTTTTGTACCTCTCAACTGACATGTTGGTTTACACTTTTGGTAAAATTATAATTAATTGTCCCATGATTTTTGAGGCCACCTGCAAGGGTGTTAGTGATTTTAACCTAAAATCGGCTTTGCTCAAAAATGGGAAAACAGCAGAACTTCAAAATAATGGACTTAAACATAAAAATATTAATTAAAAAATAGATAAGGCATTAATATATCTAGGTCCTGCTATAGTTTAATGTTGAATTTTATAAGCAGTCTTTGTTGTACACATACTGAAAAAACAATCTAAATTTAAGCCATTTTGAGGTAAACGTATACATGAACCTTAATCAGTGGCGGATCCAGAGGGGGGTCCAGGGTCCAGGGGGTCTGGTCTACCGAGGACCCCCCTTTTCAAAAATCCTGGAACCGCCACTGTTAATGCACACACAACAATTAAACTGGAAAGAGACACAACACTTAATGCACACACAACAAAAAAACTGGAAAGAGACACAACACTTAATGCATTCACAACAACAAAACTGGAAAGAGACACAACACTTAATGCACACACAACAACAAAACTGGAAAGAGTCACAACACTTAATGCACACACAACAACAAAACTGGAAAGTAACACAACACTTAATGCATACACAACAGCAAAACTGGAAAGAGACACAACACTTAATGCACACATAACAACAAAAATGGAAAGAAACACAACACTTTATGCACACACAACAACACAACTGGAAAGAGACACAACACTTAATGCACACACAACAACAAAACTGGAAAGTAACACAAGACTTAATGCACACACAACAACAAAACTGAAAAGAGACACAAAACTTAATGCACCCACAACAACAAAACTGGAAAGAGACACAACACTTAATGCACACACAAACAGAACTGGAAAGAGACACAACACTTCATGTACACACAACAACAAAACTGGAAAGAAACACAACACTTAAAGCAGACCTGTTTACTTTAAAGATTTCGCCGTATTTTTTAGGGTAAACGTGAAAAAAATACTTTTACAATGGTACATGCCGATTTTATGGTTTGAAGCACATTTGTCTGTTTAAATTTGTTTTGTTAAATAAAATCTATAAAATTATTAACCCTCTATCTGAATCAGTTGAGTGATTCATTCAAAGCATTTGATTTTAAAAGCGTTTAATAGATGAAGATCAAAACAGCATGGTGGTTGACAAAAATGTCAAAACGATACTGGATTCTTTAAAAGATTGTCTGAAAGATGGTTCAAAATGACATTTCTTGAAATAAAAATTACTCAAAGGCAGGTTTTGTCAGCTTTCTGGTATTTAAAATTGATATTGCTGAAAAAGTTTGAAAAATATGGCACTGAATGGCGATTTTACTGACAAAGTTTGAAAAATAGTGACAATCTTACTGATAGGCATAAAATGGGGTAAACAGGTCTGTTAATGCACACACAACAACACAACTGGAAAGAGACACAACACTTAATGCAAACACAACAACAAAACTGGAAAGAGACACAACACTTCATGCACACACAACAACAAAACTGGAAAGAGACACAACAAGTAATACACACACAACAACAAAACTGGAAGGAAATACAACACTTAATGCACACACAACAACAAAACTGGAAAGAAACACAACCAACAACAACAAAAAAAGAGACACCACTTAATGCACACACAACAACACAACAACAACAAAACTGGAAAGAGACACAACACTTAATACAATGTACACACACAACAACAAAGCTGGAAAGTAATGCACACACAAAAAACTAATAGACACACAACTTAACTGGAATTTGCAAAGTAAACTCAAATGGAACTTAGAAGTCCTGAAAGTTAAATGGTTCCTGCTTCATTTAACACATTTTATTTTTTTTCAGATTTCATGATTTCAATTGAGTTGAGAACTAAACTGTAACATAATAATTTTACGTAAGAGAGCTGGTGGTGTTGTGGTGAACGCATTGGGCTACTAACTGACGTTCATGGTTCGACCCTGGTCAGGGGTTAAATTTCATGAACCAATTTTCAGACTCTCTCGTGACACCATTTGCAAAGGATGGTGTCACAGAAATGATGCTAGTCCTTCGGAAGGGACATAAAAAGGTATGGGAGAGCAATACCCCATGCACGTTAAAACCCCTTTGTAGAGTTGGATAAGAGAAGGCTCAATGGGGGCTACTACAAAGGTCACACTCGCCATCTGCTAGCTGGAGAGGGATTCACAAAAGCACTAAACTTGTTTCCCAATTCAGGATAAATAAAATGTTTAAACTACATAATTTTACTTCCTCATTGAAAAAGGGGCTAATTTACAACCACAATAACAGGAACACAAATGAAAATCACACAAAAAGTCTTACAGTTGCAGGCTTGCAGCAGGAAAATCGACACAATGTAGTGATCAAGTAGAAATCTACAAAGATCAAAAAGGGTAAATATTAACTCACAGTGAGATAAACAAAACTTTTAACACATGAAACAAACACTGTGAAGAAATGAAGACATAGATGTTGTACCTATTGACACCTGACATGCATACTCATGCATGGACTGTATTGCTTGTTTCAGTTTGTTCTCTGATGTTTTACTCTGCATTTTTTTTAAAGATTATGGTTCATAATAAATTAATGAGTTTGGTTTTCCATTTTATTTCAGATGTACATTTCAACTCAGGAGGCCTAAATGGACAAAGATAACATTACAGTGCCTGAACTGAATAGATAAAGATGAGATGTGAATAATATTGACAAAACTGCATACAAAGGCTGCTTTTAAACACATGTAGACATTCAAATATACTTTTAAAATTGTGTTACAATGTATCAAGTCAGGATTCTTGGTCCCTATAATTAATTTGTAAAAGTTAATTGTAAGAATATAAGAGATTGAATTGAATTATGTACTAACTGAGATACAGCAAGCATTGAAACTGTTTAAAAATAAACATTATTTATATATTTGATATGAAGTAGATTATATTTTCTTTACAAAGTTCTTTTTTGGTTTGTTGTCAAGGGAGTGAAAATCTGGGTTATAATGGTTAATGTTGGGCAGTTGGCCAGTGGTGAAAATATTTTTGTAACAGTTTTTTCAACAACTACTTATCACAGCTTCTTGATATTTGATAATCAGCATGGGGTCCCTTATTGTGGAATCCAATTTCAGGTCTGTCACTCACCTACTCTCTTTAACCAAATCCAGTCGTTTATTACATAGACTGATTTTTAGGACATTGTTTGAATAATGTTACCTACATACAGATCAATCTCTAGGTAAAACTTCTTGTGACCATCCTTTTTGTAGGTTTTCCTCTAAGCATAATTGCAATAGTAAAGAACCCAAGGAAAATAATGATTTCTTTTCTGTGCCCCATAACATTTTCTGTACAACATAAATTGACCACATATTTTGTCGTCATCAGTAAAGCTCTCTGTTGATTATGTCAATACCATAAAGTAATTTGTAACACATTATTGGACTGATTATCAGTATGTCTATGGCAGCCAGTAGTTGTCTACAGGAGTTGTACTGATTATCAACTATTACAAATAACTTATTAGGGCGCCCTATAGTTTTCACTTTGTCCGTCCGTCCGTCAACAATTCTTGTGAACACTAAAACTCAAAAACTATTAACACCACAGTTCTGAAATTTTGTACAGCTACTAAGTAGCATGTCATTATTTGCATATTAAAATTTCATGGAAAAATGTGAAATATTTTTGTAAAAAAACTTCATTTTTTATCGAAAATCACAGATTTTGAGAATTGGCCTTTGTGAACACTGAAACTCAAAAACTATTAAAAATAATACAGTTCTGAAACTTTGCACAGCTGCTAAGTAGCATGTCAAGATTTGCATATTAAAATTTGGTGCAAATCTGTTTAATTTTTTTTTGGAAAAAAATCACAGATTTTGAGACTTGGAATTTTTGAACAATAAAACTCAAAGGCTATTAACAATACAGCTCTGAAGTTTTATACACATTCCATGGATCATGCCTTAGTGGTTATAATCATAGTTAATATAATTTTGAAAAGACTTAGATTTTTTGTTGCGGGGCCCTTTCTGACTTTGTCAGTATTCTAGTTTTTATACCCTCCTTGAAAAGTGGGGGGATATAAAGTTCACCTGTCTTTTCTGTTACACTTCTTATCCACAACTCCTCCTAAACCCCTTGATGGATTTTCATGAAGCTTTTACACAATCTTTGTAACATAATGTAAATGTGCACATCTTAATTCTTAAATTTCTTCTGATTGAGGTAGCGAGGTATTTATTTGCGAGCTGCTGCTCAAAATTTTTACAGTTTTGAAGTGGTTCCACTCTGACATGTAAAAATCTGGACAAGTAATTGAATTTCACACATTTATGTTCAATTACAAAGAAAAGAGGAGATTTTGATTTTATTTTTAATCAAAAACCCTTGAAAAATATTGCAATTTTACAACTTGAAAATGACCGTCAATCTTTTGGCATTTTTTTATACGACCGCAATTTTTTTGCGATCGTATTATGTTATCAGGGTTCCCACGCCATCCTTGAATTCAAGGAAACCTGGAAAAGTCCTTGAATTTCATTTCAATGTTCAAAAACCTGGAAAAATCCTTGAATTTTATCAAAAATCCTTGAAAAAACCTGGAATTTTGTAATATGCAGATTTGTTGACCGTTTGATAATAAGGCAGAAAAATATTGGATTTTTAAAATTTTTGCGGACTATTTTAATCCTTGAAAATGACCTCAATACCCTTGAAAAGTCCTTGAAATACCCTTGAATTTTGTGTCAAAAAAATAGTGGGAACCCTGTGTTATGGCGATGTCGTTGTCGTTGTCTGTAGACACTTTGGTTTCCGTGCGATAACTTTAGTTGTAGTCAACCAATTGTTATAAAATTTTGATATGATGTTTATAACCACTAAAGGAAGGTTGGTATTGCATTTGGGGTTTCTGGCCCCTATCGTTTTAGAAAAAAGGACCAAAAGGGGCTAAAACGGGTGTTTTGACAAAACGTCTGTAGAATGTTTAATTTTCATCCGATTTTGATCATTCTTTTTTTATTTTATTCCTCAATAAATTCTGTCAACACAATGTAACAACACTTTTGATTTATCTTGTACCCTTACATTGCTATAAGGGGTCAAAAAGGGGCCACACCCAAAAAATTGACTTTTTTATTTGTGGTCCGATTTTCAAAATATTTTTTTCATTGGAATCCTTGTAAAAATCCCTGCCTGCATTTTTCAATCAGATTTGCAATATCTCATACCATTTTCGAGAAATTAGGGGTCAAAGGGGCCAAAAACGCCATTTATAAAAGTTTGTCCAGGCAAATAGTTTTTTACCAATATTTAGTGGTAGTGGGCCAGCCAATTGTTATGAAGTTTAAATATGATGATTATATACACTAAAGGAATGTTGGTTTTGTATTTGGGGTTTGTGGCCCCTACTGTTTTAGAAAAAAAGGGCCAAAGGGGCTAAAACGGGTGTATTGACAAAATTGTTGTAGAATGTTCATTATTCATTCAATTTTGAAAATTTTATTTTGTTGAAGTGCTCATAAAATTCTGTCTACTAAATGTGTCAATGATTTTGATATGTATTTCACCATTACATTGCTAAAGTGGGCTAAAGACAGGCCACGCCCATAAAATCAACTTTTTAGCTCACCAGGACCGAAGGTCCATGTGAGTTATTGCCATCACTTGGCGTCCGTCGTCGTCGTTAACTTTTCTTTGAAAATCTTCTCCTCCGAAACCACTGAAGGGATTGCTTTGAAACTTTGCACACTTCATCTATGGGATGTCCTCTACCAAGATTGCACAAATGGTGACCACCGTCCAAACAACATGGTCGCCGTTACTAAAAATAGACCAGGGGGGTCAGACTACTGTTTTTGGCTTGTAAATCAAAAAGTATAAGAGATAGATGAAATCTGATGCCACACTACTGCTTCAGCATCAAAAGCTCTACAAAAGTCTCTATTGAGTCGAAGTTGTCAGATGACCCCTTATAGGAGTTACGGCCCCTTAAAGGTGAAAAATAGCCATGTTTTTGGCTTCTAAAATGAAAACTAATACAGATAGAAAAAAGCTGTTGCTTGCTTAAATGTTCAGCTCAATTAGCTCTACAAAAGTGTCCATAGGGTCGAAGTTGTCAGATGACCCCTTGTAGGGGTGACAGTCCCTTAAAGGCAAAAATTCGTGTTTTTGGTCTGTAGAATGAAAACTATTGCAGATAGAGAAAAGCTGTTGCTTCCTTTAATGTTCAGCTCAATTAGCTCTACAAAAGTCTCCTTAAGGTCGAAGTTGTCAGATGACCCCTTATAGGGGTTACAGCCCCTTAAAGGTGAAAAATAGTGTTTTTGGCCAATAGAATGAAAACTATTGCAGATAGAGAAAAGCTGTTGCTTCCTTTAATGTTCAGCTCAATTAGCTCTACAAAAGTCTCCATAAGGTCAAAGTTGTCAGATGACCCCTTATAGGGGTTACAGCCCTTTAAAGGTGAAATATAGTGTTTTTGGCCAATAGAATGAAAACTATTGCAGATAGAGAAAAGCTTTTGCTTGCTTAAATGTTCAGCTCAATTAGCTCTACAAAAGTCTCCAAAAGGTCAAAGTTGTCAGATGACCCCTTATAGGGGTTACAGCCCCTTAAAGGCAAAAAATAGTGTTTTTGGCCTATAGAATGGAAACTATTTCAGATAGAGAAAAGCTGTTGCTTGCTTAAATGTTCAGCTCAATTAGCTCTATAAAAGTCTTTAAAGGGTCGAAGTTGTCTGATGACCTTTTATAGGGGTTACAGCCCCTTAAAGGCGAAAAATAGTGTTTTTGGCCTGTAGAATGAAAACTATTGCAGATAGAGAAAAACTGTTGCTTGCTTAAATGTTCAGCTCATTTAGCTCAACAAAAGCATTCATTGGCTTATATAATGAAAACTATATCAGAAAAAGAAAATTGGTTGCTTGCTTTAAATGTTCAGTTCATTAAGCTCTCAACAAAGGTCTCTATAGATTTTGGCCTACAGAATGAAAACTATTGCTGAAAGAGAAAAAGCTGTTGTTTGCTTAAATGTTCAGCTTATTTAGCTTAACAAAGTTCTTCATAGGGACGACATCAAGACCAGGTGAGCGATTCAGGCTCCTGGGAGCCTCTTGTTTATTTTTGGTCCGATTTTCAAAATCTTTTTTTCAATGGAATCCTTGTGAAAATCCCTGGCTGCGTTTTCAATCAGATTTGCAATATCTCTTACCGTTTTCGTGAAATTAGGGGTCAAAGGGGCCAAAACACCAATTTTAAAAGTTTGTCAAGGCAAATAGTTTTATACTTAAAATTAAGTTGTAGTTATTACATGTATATAAATAAGGCTTTTTGTATTAGATGTTGATGTAAATATATATGTGTCAAAAATGCATTTTTAAGTCCACCACAGGATGCATGTGTCAAAAAGCTTTGTAAGTCCACCATGGGCTTCATGTGACCAAAGCAATGGACTATCCATATTAGGCCTCCAACATACAGGGTTAAACTTGTTGCGGTCGTATCATGCTGCGCTCGGCGTAGCTTTTTTTAACTATGCAAAAAACTGTTAATGGGTTATCATTAAACATGGTGTAAAGTAGTCCTTATAAGTAAAAACAAGACAACGCTATGAAGTTGTGCAAATGACATGGGAAAATTTTCTCTGCAATTTTTTATACAACCACAAAATTTTTGTGATCGTATAATGTTATGGCGATTTCGTTGTCGTTGTCATCTGTAGACATTTGGTTTCCGTGTGATAACTTGAGTAAATATTGACTGATTGTTATGAAATTTTGATATGATATTAGTTCCCACTAAAGGAGGGTTTGTATTTTATTAGGGGTTTGTGGCCCCTACTGTTTTAGAAAAAGGGGCTATAACAGGTGTATTGACAAAACTGTTGTAGAATGTTTATTATTCCCGAGCCCAGAGTTGGGGAGGGGATATAGCGTTTGGTTCCTTGTTCGTACTTTCGTACGAAATGGTTTTTGTTGTCCCCCGCCGCAACGCGGAGCGGGGACATAGAAATGCCGGGCGTCCGTCCGTTCGTCCGTCCGTCCGTCCGTCACACTTTTTGTAAGCGCTCTCAAGGCTACAAATTTGGTAGGATTTTCATGAAATTTATACCAATTGTTTATATCACTAATACCTTGGACAAGTTCGAAAATCAGCATTTTTCGATAATTTTTGTAGGAGTTATGGGACTTTGACCATAAAAACAACTCTGTTTTTTGCAAAACAGACCTTGTAAGCACTCTCATCCCTACAGATGTTGACAGATTTTCATGAAATTTTTACCAAATGTTTATATTACTAATACCTTGGTCAAGATAAAAAATCAGCTGTGTTCGATAATTTTTGCTTCAACGGCTGGGGACCCTGGAATTCCATTCTTGTTTTGTCAATAACTTTGGAACTAAACATCGGATGATATTTGGTCAGTGGTTACATCTTTAATGGTAGTCAGTATCAGTACCAAAATTAAGTACCCTTGACTAATATTTTCTGCATGAATGACTTAGTTTAAAGTTTTGGTTAAGATCCATATCTCAGCAACTGCAAGTGATAGCAAGATGATATTGGGTCAGTGGGTACATCTTCAATAGTTACCAGCAACTGTACCAAAAATAAGTGACCTTGACCTATATTTTCTGCAAGAATGACTCCGGTTAAAGTTTTTGTTAAGGTTAATATCTCAGCAACTGCAAGTGATAGCTAGATTGGATAGTAACCAGTATCTGTACCAAGATTAGGTCACCTTGACCTATACATTTTTTTCTGCATGAATGACTTAAGTAAAAGTTTACGTTAAGGTCCATATCTCAGCAACTGCAAGTGATAGAGAGATGATATTCGGTCAGTTAGTACATCTTGGATAGTAACCAGCATCTGTACCAAAATTAGGTAACCTTGACTTATATTTTCTGCATGAATGTCTCCGGGTTAAAGTTTTGGTTAAGGTCCATACCTAAGCAACTGCAAGTGATATAGAGATAATATTTGGTCAGTGGGTACATCTTGAATAGTTATCAACATCTGTAGCAAAATAATATCACCTTGACCTACATTTTCAGCATGAATGACTCAGTTTAAAGTTTTGGCTAAGGTGGATACCTCAGCAACTGCAAGTGATAGAGAGGTGATATTGGGTCAGTGGGTACATCTTGGATAGTAACCAACATCTGTACCAAAAGTAGGTTACCTTGACCTATATTTTCCACATATGAATCGGGTTAAAGGTTTTGTTTAGGTCCATATCTCAGCAACTGCAAGTGGTAGAGAAATGGTGTTGGGTCAGTGTGACCATCTTTGACAGTAACCAACATCCATACCAAAATTAGGTCACCTTGACCTACATTTTTTGCATGAATGACTCAGATAAAAGTTTTGATTAAGGTCCATACCTCAGCAACTGCAAGTGATAGAGAGGTGATATTGGGCCAGTGGGTACATATTGGATAGTTACCAACATCTGTACCAAAAGTAGGTTACCTTGACCTATATTTTCTGCATGAACGAATTGGGTAAAAGTTTTGGTTTAGATCCATATCTCTGCAAGTGGTAGAGAAATTATGTTGGGTCAGTGTGAATGTCTTGGACAGTTACAAACATCCATACCAAAATTAGGTCTCCTTGACCTACATTTTCCGCATGAAAGTTTTGATTAGGGTCCATACATCAGCAACTGCAAGTGATAGAGAGATGATATTGGGTCAGTGAGAATGTCTTGGACAGTTACAAAATTGACTTACATATCCAGATGAATAATTCAGGTTATACCGGTAGTTTTGTTTCACATCTCAGCAACTATGGAACGCCAAATTAACATATATTCAATTAATTGTACCTATCTTCAAATAATTGAAGATATCTTCAATCATTTGAAGATATCTTCAAATAAATTGAAGATATCTTCAATTCAATTGTACCTATCTTCAAATAATTAAAGATATCTTCATATCAATTGAACCTATCTTCAAATGAATTATACCTAGGTGCAATTTAATTGCACCTAGGTATAATTCAATTATACCTATCTTCAATTGAATTGAAGATATCTTTAATTCACTTGAAGATAGGTCTTATTCCAACATCTCCTTAATTCATTTGGAGATATCTCCAATTCATTTGAAGATATCTTCAATTCATTTGAAGATATCTTCAATTCAATTACACCTATCTTCAATTCAATTATAGATATAGAGACAATTGAATTGAAGATAGGTATAATTCAATTGAAGATAGGTATAATTCAATTGAACATATCTTCAATTATTTGAAGATAGGTACAATTAATTGAATATATGTTAATTTGGCGTTCCATAAGCAACCACAAGACATTATATTGGATCAGTGGGTACATCTTATATTATAGTAATCGGCATTCATAACAAAAACAAGAGGCTCCCAGGAGCCTGAATTGCTCACCTGGTATTGATGTCATCCCCTATGAAGAACTTTGTGTAGCTGAATAAGCTGAACATTTAAGCAAGCAACAGCTTTCAGGGCCGTAAATTGCATTTGTATTAAGAGGAGGCAGTAATGGCGGGGGTCTGGGGGGCGCCCAGCCCCCCAGAAGCTGAGCACTTTTTTGTGCAAAATCCTGCTATCTGGCAAATCCTGGGGGGGTTTCATTGGTTTTCATGGTGGAGGTTTAATGTATAAAACTCTAAATTTTGTTTACTGGGACACTATATAAAAATTACGGTCTTGGGTTTGATATTATTTAACGTAGATGTACACAGAAAAGGTGGTTTATTTAGTTAATTTAAAAAAATAAATAGCACAGTTTATTAAACTGACGAAATAAGCACTTTAATTTTCTGGAAGTTGGTGCATATGTATGTTTGCTGTATTGAGCCAGTAGAAAGTTTCATGACATTTTTAAAAAATAAGATATTTGAGTAAATATTTTTTTTTCATTTACTTGAGAATTCGAATAGGAGGACGGAAAAGCAACAATTTTAATCCTCTCAATTTTTAAGATAAGGCTTAATAAGGAACATCGAAGTTTTTTAATAAGAAAATTCTTTTATTCTTTTTCAAATGCTAAAGCAATTTTCCTATGCCCTGACGAGTCCCATCTTTTTAACACTTCCATGGGATCTATTTTCCCTACATTGTCATCTCTATGGATATGTAGCATTGCTAAACCACATAAGCGGGTCTCCGTCATTGTAGACCTGTTCCAGGTTTTCAAACGTCTCAGCGCTGAAAACGACCTTTCACAGCTGCAAGACCCAACAGGCAATGCCAACAAAAGAAGAAAAATTCGGTTAATGTTTGGGTAAAACTGAGTGTGCTTCAGCATTTCTTCTAGGGTACATTTAGGTCCTACACCTTTAATTGACGATAAAGTTTTCCACCTGTGGATCTCCTGAGGCAAATCATCGGGATATGGAATATCGTTTCT
Source organism: Arcuatula senhousia (assembly GCA_963971305.1). Classification (NCBI taxonomy): domain Eukaryota; kingdom Metazoa; phylum Mollusca; class Bivalvia; order Mytilida; family Mytilidae; genus Arcuatula; species Arcuatula senhousia. The sequence goes on from OZ020311.1 coordinate 49,703,573, forward strand.
GTACTCATCAACGATAGATGCTATAATTTCATCGGTCAGTTTTGGAAAGTTACATGGTAAGAGATAAAAACCATAGAGCATTGACTTAATGCTGTCTGGAAACCTGTCGTTTAAATGTTTGATGATGTGATCAATAAGCGGTATAAAAATGTTAATTCTAAAATGTTGTTCCACGGATACAGCTTCAGCGTTTGCCCTATGACGTTGACGTCCCGATGTTCTAGGCTTGCTAATCGTTATTTCGTTATCTTCAGCAATTTTGCATGCTCTTGTAAAGAGACTTTTAAATGTATTCTCTGCATTTTCCCGTAGGTCTAAAAACGAATCACACAAAGCTCGTGCCTGAACATGTGCTTCAACTAAATCACAACTTTCAGACTGCAATCCAATTGACAAAGGTCTCAAGTAGCCAAGTAGGAACTGAGTTATGACTGCAACTACTAATATCTCAAAACTAAGTAAAGTCATTTTGTACGACGTCGCATCCGAACTTCCTACTGTTTGGTTTTGAATTTCGTCCAGTATGTCTAAAACCTTGTTATAGTGTTTTAGTAACCAGGTTAAAGTGTCAGTTCGTGATGTCCATCGAGTTTCTGCTAAGGTGGGCAGCAGTCGTTTTCCTTGACTAAATAGTCCTTCTTCTTGATCATAAATCAAATCAAATGTAACATCGACTTGCACTGCATCTTTCATTATAGACTTCATTATATTTTTGCGTTTGCTGGATGCACTGATAAACCAAGTAATTTTACCCAAAATTGCCATGAAGTTTCTGACAACTACGACTGACTGGCAACTGTTAACGACGACAAGATTAAGACAGTGAGACCTACAATGCACAAAATATTTTGCCTGCGGAATTTCTTCCATGATCCTTGTTTTTACACCGGATACCTCCCCGGACATCGTCGAGCATCCATCATAGCCTTGGCCTCTTAGGCGTGTCAGATCAAATCCCCATTCACGAAGTTTACTAAGAATGCTTGTTGATATTGTCTGGGCGTCTGTTTTTACAAGTTCTACAAATCCGCAGAAATCCTCCGTCACATAGCATGTATCGTTTTCTGTATAACAATAACGAACACAAATTGAGAGTTGAGCTTGGTTGGAGCAGTCAGCACATTCGTCTGCCATGACGCTGAAAAAATCAGACTGATTACATCTACTAACGATTTGAGACCTAATTTCTAGTTCACAACATTGAATGAATTCATTTTGGGCCAAAGGTGACAAGTATTTTCCATAAGAGCTCTTCTGTTCTATATGTTCCTTTAACACCGAGTCGAAACTAGATTTCCAATTAACAAAGAACATAAAATTTCCATCCTCTTCTGAAATTTCCTTGTTCCAGGTCCCTCGAAATGCTATGTTACGTTTGCCTAAAGTTATAATCACGTCTATGAGGGATAAAAGGCTTGTCCTATTCTTTTCGACTTTGTCACTATAAGCTTTACTTAGAGACTGAACAATGGAAGGTTTAGTTTGATCCGAGACTAAAAGTAGAAGGTTCTTTCTTTCAAGAGATTTTTGATGGCGTTCACTATTTGTGTGAAGTGAAAGGCGTCCTCTTTCCACACCTAATGCATTTTTCCAATCTCTGTATGGTTCTGTTACAAATTCTGCGTAACGCGGATTTTCACTAGGCTGGTCCTGAAATGCTATACAAATAGAGCAGAAAGCGCCATCCAGTGAAGGTGAATATCGGAGCCAGGGAAAATCATTTTCCCATGATGTTTTGTACCGACGACTCTGGTTGTTTTTGGGAAATGTATAAGAACTTGTTGGTGGTACCCATTTATTCTTCCGTAAATGACTCTTTTCAGTGTGAGATGACCAGGTTGAGATGCGAGCACGTGCAACGATCTCACACTGGTCAATTAACCAATAATAACCACCGGTACTGATATTGATCGATGATGTTGACCAATGAAATGCAATGTTGTTTAAAACTTTCGGTTTTTAGAATGAAGCCACCTAAGGTTTTAGAATATAAAATTTTTATTTTTACGGAAGAAATAGGTACTTACACGCGTTCTTGGAAACCGGCAATGATCTTTCACTCGTGATAGAATTTTTTGGGTCTTTTGGCTCGTTCCGCTGAGCTCCACTCACAAAAAGACTGAAAAATTCTATCACTCGTGAAAGATCAGCCGGTCTTTTCCAAGAACTTATGTAAGAACCTATAAGTCTTGATTAGTTTGAGTCTTTCCTCGTCCGATAGAGAGCGTTTATTGAATTTAACAGGGTCACTGTCTGACAATGATGTCATCTCAGCAGATGTTGAACATGTAGGTTCGTCCTCCTGTAGTTTATTCTCAGAACGAGCTCGAATAGTTCCTGACATTTCTATCTCTTTTGGTGTGTTTGAAGCCTCTGAAACTTCACCAGCATCATTTCCTTCCTTGTTTTTCTCTTGACGAATTATTTTGAAGCCGAAAGACTGCAGACTAGCTTGATCACTTTTCTGGCGTTTCGACCTGAAAAAAAAATCATGTTACGCATTCGTACACTGTTTTTGACATATCTTTGATCTTAGTAATGGAATACAACGACTGGAATAACCAGACATTCAAATGAATACAAATAATAATAACTACTACACGCTTACACCAAATTAATTCGATATCTAATAAAAATGTTTTTAGTTTTCGGGGAGAGACCAGCAAATTGGGTCACTCTGTGTAGATGACAAAGAAAATTTCGACTAAATATTAATATTGGTTACAGTAGGACACATGGAACCACAAGAAGAAATCCAATTACTTTTTAATCTTCTCCCTAGCGGAGGTGCTAAAACTAAAATGATTTGCAGACTTGGAAAGGCGGGGTCATCAATAGGATGATGATCTGCGTTTTTTATCAAATATTCATGCATGTCTATTTAATATTTCTATTAGATATGGTTTCCTTTTTACGTATACTTACATTATTGCAAACAATGGTATTAATAAATGATTACTAAGCAGTTCAAATGACGACAACTATAGGTGAAATTCCCATGCTCATGCACCCAAGGATGCCCGCATACGAATGAATGGAAGACCAACTCATGACATCATCTCATATACTAGTACTTTCAAAGTGGTCTGATTTATCTATTTTCTTTGTTCCGCGGAAAGTCCGTGCTCTGAGATTTACATCAATCAAAATCAACTTCCAACAAACAATCGCCGGATAGTTCATTGTTCTTTCATCTTTTATCGTTCAAGCCGTACGTAACGCGTATTTAAATATTAAACCTCAATATATCCTTAAGAATATAAAGCAACATTCAGACAATGTAATAGACGGGGATACTAATAGAATATAAATAATACAATAATGATATTTGTAACTACATGTATGATTTGTTTTTATTTGGTCTTTTCCTTTCTGTCTCTTTCTCTTATTTACTTTTTTAGTTCATTTTATTTTATTTTTGGTAAAAAAAAAAAATTTTGCCAGTTTGCAATAGGAGGCAGTTGCCTACATGCCTACATACAATTTACGGCCCTGGCTTTTCTCTTTCAGCAATAGTTTTCATTCCGTAGGCCAAAAACGTGCAAAAGTTATTTTAAGAGCCGTCTGAACACTTTGACTCTATAGAGACTTTTGTTAAGAGCTTAATGAACTGAACATTTGAGCAAGCAACCACTTTTCTGTATCTGCTATAGTTTTCATCATATAAGCCAAAAACATGAAAACATTTTTATTTAGGGGCTGTAATCCCTATAAGGGGTCATCTGACAACTTCAACCCTATGAATGCTTTTGAAGAGGAAAATGAGCTGAACATTTCAGCAAGAAAAAGCCTTTCTCTATCTGCTAAAGGCCAAAAACACTATTTTTCACCTTTACTTTAAGGGGCTGTAATCCCTATAAGGGGTCATCTGACAACTTCAACCCTATGAATGCTTTTGAAGAGGAAAATGAGCTGAACATTTCAGCAAGAAAAAGCCATTCTCTATCTGCTAAAGGTCAAAAACACTATTTTTCACCTTTACTTTAAGGGGCTGTAACCCCTATAAGAGGTCATCTGACAACTTCGACTCTTTGGAGACTTTTGTAGAGATAAATGAGCTGAACATTTAAGCAAGCAACAGCTTTTCTCTATCTGCAATAGTTTTCATTCTATAGGCCAAGAACACTATTTTTCATCTTTAAGGGACTGTAACCCCTATAAGGGGTCATCTGACAACTTTGACCCTATGGTGACTTAGCTAAATGAGCTGAACATTTAAGCAAGCAATAGCTTTTCTATAAGCCAAAAACATGAAAAAATGCTATTTTTCACCTTAAAGGGCTGCAATCCCTATAAGGGATCATCTGACAACTTTGACCATATGGAGACATTTGTCGAACTTTTGATGCTGAAGCAGTAGGGCGGCACAAGTTTGGTGCAGGACACCCTAAAGATCATTCATACTAAGTTTCATTAAATTCTGTTCAGTAGTTTCAGAGAAGATTTTTGAAAAAAATGTTAACAGATGACGACGATGGACGCCAAGTTATGGTAATAGCTCAGGTCCAGGTGAGCTAAAAAGGTCACATTGACACACATTTTCTAAACGAATGACTCGGGTTAAAGTTAATTAGTTTTGGTGCATATCTTGGCAATTCCAATTATTAGAGGAATGATATTTGGAAAGTGGGTATATCTTGGATAGTATTTGAAATCTGTTCCAGATTTAGGTCACTTTGACTTACCTTTTAATGTAATAATATTTCTTTATTATTCATTAGATTTTGAAATTTTCTTTTTATTGAATTCCTCATTAAATTCTGTCTACTAAATGTGTCAATGGTTTTGATATACATTGCTACAGGAGGTCAAAAAGGGACCACACCTCAAAAATCGACTTTTATTTACGGTCTAATTTTGAAAATCTTTTTTTCATTGAAATCCTTATGATATACAGAAGTAGATATCTGATGTACCTAATTTGCAACACATTATCTTTTTTTACCAAATTTCAAGTCACTGTGGTATTAAAGAAGAAGCTTATTAAACAGTTACCAAATAATGTTGGATTGACAGGGGTATAAAACACAGTAAATGTCCAAGTGAAAAAAAAACAAGGAAGACACACCGCAATAGTCCTGACTTTGTACAGCCATTTCAAAATAAATGGTGGGTAAAACTACTAGTTGGTTTTATGGAGGCAATGCTCCCTCTTCCCTTGCAATCTTTGGGTCCAATGTGACACAAAGCACAACATAGTTGTGACATGGAAGAAATATTGTGATATTGACTTCCATGGTTGTGAGACCAGATGAGCGTTACAAGTTCCTGGCAGGAGCTTGTCTCCTTTTCCTCAGTGTTGTAGATCATACTGTGTGTACAATTTAGTAAAAACACATTTTTGTGGATCATTTATTAGATGGCAACATTCATTCAATCATACAGATATGAAACAATACATTGAAGTAATAACAAGTACATCCACTATTCTTATTTTTCTATTTTTTTTAATGATTTTTGTTAACATTTTTCTATTTTTTTCTACATGAATTCATAAGTGTTTTGCATTTTTTTTTTACATATTTCACAATGGTTTTATATTTGCAATATTAAAAAATATACTTTCTTATTATCACCACATGTATTATACACCTATGTGCCTGTATAAGAAATACTTTTTACATGTTAATTTTTTTTTTATATCAGTTTCTGAATTTTCTCTCCTAAATTAGGAGGTATTTCTATAATTAATAGGTATATTTTATAAAACAGATATTTTTTTAATTTCACTTTTTTTTTCAAATATTTTTTTAACTATGAAGTCAAAGTCTAACAATATAACAACTAGAAGAATTTGCAGAAGTAACGAAAATATATATTGAGAGATATATATATGTGTGTAATAACCATTATGAAATATGTGTTTTTTTATAATTTTTTTCTTGCTACTAACTAAGGAAGTGTTATTTTTTTTTCTTTACTTTCATCTTATTTTTGATGATATTTCATGGTGTTTCTTCTGCAAATGGATGGTAATTGTCTTTATACAGTACATATAAAACAACAAGATGGTACACATTTTGTACATACAGTGTATATATAATTTAAAATATACAAATATTCAACAAAATATACAGTAAATTTTAAATGAATAGTACAATATATGGTCTTTTTCAAATTAGTGTCACTGTTTTTGTTCTTCTCTTTGATTTTTTAACAAGATTTTAAAGTTTTTTTTCTCCAACAATTTATTTGTTAAATCACTGATACTGTATCTATGTACACGTTTGTATTTTTATATCAGATTCTTTTTTGTTGTTTTTATATATTTTTATTTTGTTTGAACATTAAATTTCACTTCCCAATAGTGAAGTAGTGTAATGGTCCAAATATCATAACAAATTATCAACTAAAGCCTGTTCCTGCATGCTTTGAATTAAAATGAATAAAATAAATTAAGAATAAAAATTAAAATGAATTTCTTTATTTTTGGTAATTTTGCTTAACCCTTTAGTTAAACTGAGTTAACGATGAGTGAAATTAATGACAATGTCTTCTACTAAGTTTTTAGTCTGGATGAAGAAAAAACTACAGTGGTTCTTCTGGCAATGCTGTTGAGGTGTAATATTAAGTGCTGTAACAAAAAGAATTTGAAGCTACAACAGTGCTTTTTGAAGGGATGGTGAGATGTACTATAAAGTACTATGGCACAAAGAATTTATAGCTACAACAGTGCTTTTTGAAGGGATGGTGAGATGTACTATGAAGTACTATGGCACAAAGAACTTGAAGCTACAGCAATGCTTTTGGCATTGTCAGATGCTGAGATTAATATGAGTAATATTGCAGAAAGAACTTAGGCTGACATGATTATGTTTGAAAAAAAAAATATGTAGTACTAGCTTACAAAACAATGCTGGAGTTGTTATAATTTGTCATTTGATATCTGACCAATGATATGACACACAAACACGGCTTCATTATCAGATCCTACAGATTTGAGATTTTATTGATGACTGAGCTGAATAGGCAGTGACCCAGATTTTATTGTTGACTTGGCTGAATATGGAGTTGCTTTGGTTTCCCCACATCTAAATCAATATCTGCTTCATACTGGCAGGCATGTACATATCCACTCTTGGGTTGGTTGTTGATATTTCCACTTAGTTGATCGGTTTGTCTAATGTATTCCTTTTGCTTCTCCATGTTTTCTCTTTGTTTCTGAAGATTTGCCTTCTTATATTCGTCATCACTCGGTTCTGCATTATCAAGATACTCCTCCTGGAGCTTCATCATGTCTTGTTGGAGATTCATTAGGACTGCCCCATCTTTAAATTGACTCTGTAAATATAAATCACAAGTTTATATTAATGAACTGTAAGCACTTTAAATGAGATACTATCATTAAGCTCCAAATACATATGTACTTAAGTTCAACTTGCTAATTAAATTTGACAACAAAAAAGGTAAAAAGAAATAATTGTAGTCATTTGTTCATTATCTGAATCCATGAAATGTATGCTACATAACCAACATAGACCAGTAGCAATTCAAAAATCCAGATTGGAATACTTCCAATGGCTTCAACATTTGCACCAGATGCTGCTTGCCAACTTATCAGCAGTAAATTGACTATACAACATAATTTTCATAAAAAAACATGTTTTGTTGTTGTGAGGAAAATTGTGTAATTTTGATAAAAATTGAAAAGTAGAAAAGATACTTGATTTAAATAAGAGCATGATTTGAACATTTTTGAATATAAAAGCTGACACATGATACCTGGCTTAATTTAGTAGCAAGTTCTTCAATTTCTTCAACTGTTTCATCTTTCTTTTTCTTGTGTACTGAAAAAAAAATCAACATAAATTTTACTTCTACTATTATTTAAGATAAAGAATTATAGGTTTTTTACTTCTCATACATATGTAGCTACATATCAACTAGAGACACCCTGCTTAAAAAGTTTCTAAAGTATGACTTTTTTCATAATACGGCAAGTTACTTTAAATCATCTTAAATGTTAACACATCCGTAATTTCAAATCAACCCCTTTAAAGCAATTTTTTAAATAGTTTTGGGATGTTTTTTAATTTGCAGAAAAGGAACAAAACACAGTTAAAGGGGGACAACTCTTAAGCAATTACTTAGACCATTTTCATTCTGAAATCATTTTTTTTCAGATTTTAACTAGCATGACTAGATAAACAATTTGGATTACTAACATTTTCTAAAGCACTTTATATAGTTTCTCAATTACATGTACATGTATGTAATAAGTTACAAAAACAGTTCATTTCAAAGATTAAGGGGAAATATACTTCTTTTAAGAGAATTGTAGAACTTTGATGCTGAAAAATGCTTCCGTAACATATATACAAAAGCCATGCAAAAACAGTAGTGTCAACCAATGTTCCATTTTTAGCCATGGCTTGCGCTCCCCCTGCTTTGTGTACAATTTGTTGATATTTGGGATGGGGTACATTCATAATCTTGTCATTATAAAGGTTTTAAAGCATGATAAACCTACCATGAATTTCTTGCTTTGTGAATGTTCCTCCACTTGCTTCATCTTGCATATCTGAAATAAAAAAAAAATGTTTGAAAGCTTTAAGTAGGGTAAAATGCAGTAGTAATGCATAGCCATAGGTCAAGTAGGTACTTTAATTCATGTTTTACTTTTACCCAAATTATGCAGTTATCAATTTATACTTCTTTACTTTCAATATACATGTATTTGATTAAATTAATATCAGTCAAGTTATATTTTCTGAATGATATCTTAGAGCAGAAATTTTGTCATGCACATCTCTATATATATGATGCACTTCCTTTGTGTCAAGTTTCATAAAATCCATTAAGCATTTAGAGAAAGTTGCGTTTCTGAATATGTAGACAAATGGACAGGATAATACCTTTGCACAACCAAACTTTCTTTGTGCATTTGTGTAAAGGGGGGGGGGGTGTTTTTTTTTTAGACACAGCTCAAAAATACATGTACATGTAAATGTCCTAATGCAAATTTTGAAATAGAGGGCACATATCTACCATGTCTACATTATGTATATAAAGTTTCTCTGCAAGTATTAAGATAATCCATCAAATCATGTATAGGAGTAGTGGAAATAAAAAATGTGGAGGGATAAAAGAAAGGAGTCACAGACAGATCTAACTATCAAACACTATATAGGGGCTGCTTGACATGCCAGTTGGGGGACGTTTTCTAAGTAAACTTTCAGCAAGTCCTACTTTATTTACTTTGAAATGTTCTTAACATATACATTTTGTACATTTAGTAATACCTTTCAGTTGTTCTAATACTTGAGCGAGATCAAGTCTGTCCTCTGGATTATGCTGAAGCAGACTTTGTATGATTTCGACAAGTCTATGATCAACATGTTCGTGTATATCTGGTGGTAGCTTAACATCCTTAGATCTTATTCCTTTCATTAAAGGTTCCTTCTCTTGTAATGCCATATCATGTAACCGTTTATACCATACAGCAAAGATGATCATTCCAAGGCTATAGTGGTCACATTTTTTGCTGTATTTTCCTGTTTCTACTTCAGGAGCACAGTATGCCTTGGTACCAATATAGTCCGTTAATTTATTGCTTTGTTTTCTCTCACCATAATCTAAATAACTTTCCCTAGAGCTACCAAAGTCTCCAATTTTAGCTACAACCGTACCGCTAGAGGGAGTACAAATGAAGATGTTATTTGGGTTGAGATCCCGATGCATGATTCCTAATTCATGAGTGTACTTTAGACCTTCTGTTATATTCTGTGATAACTGGTTGGCTAATGCAACATCATTTACTTTTTTATTGTCAATAAAATCTTTCAAGGTGTGATCACACAGTTCCATCTGTATCCATAGAAGTTGGTTTCCTTCTACAGAGAGGTTTCCATCAGAGGAATTACAAGTACCACTATTGCTATTACTGTTATTGCTGTTATCATGGAAATCTTCTTCCAGGTTTCCAAATACAATACCATCATCATCATCATCATCATTGTCATTTTTTGGGATGGTCAGACTGTTGTTATTATCATTGTCACTAAGAGATGTATCAAAACTAGAGTCAGTTTGAAGATTAAATTTCCAGTTTTCTGAATAATTGTATCTAAGGATGTTAGGGTGGTGTTGTTTATTCAATTTCGCTAAATTTTTAGCTTCCCTTGGTGCTATTTCTCCATTATGCTTTATAACTTTAAGTGCATAATTATGTTCATCTGTTTTGTTCGTCACAAGATAAACCCTGCCATAAGCTCCACTTCCGATTGTTTTGATTATGTCAAACTTTTCCCTAAGCCCTGCTTTTTCTATGTCCTCTTCACTTGGTAAACTTGACTCATCATCCTCTGTATCATTACTCCAAACTTCACTGCCTATAAGCATAAATCAAAAGACAAACATTTACCAATATGGTTGGTATGGTACTTGTCAGATTTCGGGACATAAAAAATCAGCTCAATATATGCAAGCATATTGTAAAAAGTCCAAGAAAACTGTCAATTTCATAAAATATTTCTAAGTCCAAGGGCCATAAAATTTCTGTGAAAATAAACTAACCAAAACAATATGTAAACTCAATCTGTAAATCAACAGACCAGAAAGAAACACAAACTTGATCAATAGAGTCACATACCAAAAACCAGCTAATATCTCAAGAAATGTGGAAAAAAAGTCCAGAAAACTTGCTCGACAGATGGACAAGGGTAAAACAAGGGGTTGCACTAAGTCGCGCTGAGCATACCCCCACTCGGCCATTCAGAAAACAGGAAGTAGATGACTGACTGACCTGGAAAGGGGAGGCACGATACAACTCATCATGCTAAAGCTGAATACCAAATTTGAAATCAATCCCTTCTCTAGAAGCCGAGAAATCTGTTACGTAAAATTGTCTATTTTTGACCCATAAAAAGTCTAAGTCAGCTCAGAAAATAGGAAGTAGATGATGGACTGACCTGGAAAGGGGAGGCACGGTATAACTAATCATGCTGAAGCTGTGTACCAAATTTGAAACCAATCCATCCAGTAGAAGCCATGAAATCTGTTACGAAAAATTTCACTTTTCAAATTTTTTCCCCTAAAAAAGTCTAAGTCGGCTTGGAAAACAGGAAGTAGATGATGGACTGACCTGGAAAGGGTAGGCATAGTATAACTTATCATGCTGAAGCTGTGTACCATATTTGAAACCAATCCATCCAGTAGAAGCAGAGAAATTGAACCGGACGGACAGACGGACGGACAGACAAGGTGATTGCAATATAGCCCCCTCTCTTACGAGTGGGGGTATAACAATATACTCCCCAACTATAGTTGTGGGGCACAAAACAAAAGGCTCCTGGGAGCCTGAATCACTCACCTGGTCTTGATGTGGACCCTATAAAGACTTTTCTAGAGCTAAATGAGCTGAACATTAAAGCAAGTAACAGCTTTTCTCTATCTACTATAGTTTTCATTCTGTAGCCGTAGGCCCAAATCATGAAAAAACGTTATTTTAGGGTAAGGGATCATCTGACAACTTCGACCCTGTGAAAACTTTTGTAGAGCTAAATGAACTGATCATTTAAGCCAGCAACAGCTTTTCTCTATCTGCTTTAGTTTGCATTCTATCATGTCTCATGTCTATCATGTCCATAGGCCAAAAACATGAAAAAACGTAATTTTAGCGGCCGTAACCCTTATAAGGGTTCATCTGACAACTTTGACCCTATGAAGACTTTTGTAGAGCTAAATGAACTGAACATTTAAGCAAGCAACAACTTTTCTCTTTCTGCTATAGTTTTCATTCTATAGGCCAAAACATGAAAAACATCATTTTAGGGGCTGTTACCCCTATAAGGGGTCATCTGACAACTTTGATCCTATAGAGAATTTTGTAGAGCTTAATGAGCTGAACATTTAAGTAAGCAACAGCTTGCTTTAGTTTTCATTCCATAGCCCAAATCATGAAAGAACGTTATTTTAGGGACTGTAACCCCTTTAAGGGGTCATCTGACAACTTAGACCCTATGGAAAATTTTGTAGAGCTAAATGAGCTGAACATTTAAGCAAGCAACAGCTTTTCTCTATCCGTAATAGCTTTCATTCTATAAGCCGAAAACATGATAAAATGCTATTTTTGATCTTTAAGGGGCCCTAACTCCTATAAGGGATCATCTGACAACTTCGACTCAATGGAGACTTTTGTAGAGCTTTTAATGCTGAAGCAGTGGCATGGCATCAGATTTCATCTATCTCTTATACTTTTTGATTTACAAGCCAAAAACAGTAGTCTGACCCCCCTGGTCTATTTTTAGTAACAGCTGCCATGTTGTTTGGACGGCAGTCACCATTTGTGCAATCTTGGTAGAGGACATCCCATACTGTGAAAACTTTCAAAGCAATCCCTTCAGTCGTTCTGGAAGAGAAGATTTTCAAAGAAAAGTTAATGACAACGACGTAGGACACCAAGTGATGGCAATAGCTCACATGACCCTTCAGGTCAGGTGAGCTAAAAAGCTGATTATTCTCACATTCTGAAATGATTTTCTTTTAGATATGTTAATAGATCTTAATCATGTTTATACTGTCCCAGCAACAGCATTTTCTATCTGCAACAGATTTTCATTATCTCTTTTACTTTTTGATTTATAAGCCAAAATCTGTGGTACAACCCTCATTCTATTTTTAATAACAGTGGCCATGTTGTTTGGTCAGTAGTCATCATTTGTGCAACCTTGGTACATGAAGTGACTCAAGTGAGTAAAGTTTAAAAGTAATCCCTTCAGTAGTTTCAGAAAAGATTTTTTTTTAGAAAGATAACAACAACAACATATAACAATATTAATATCCTTGGTGCTGGATTTGGCTTCCCTTTTTAAACTTTTTGGTTTTGAGTACTTTTCATTCAATACTTTTGGTTTTTGATCTTCCAGTGTTTTGATTCAAATGCTGCTAATGAGAGGTTACTCCTTGAAATATAGATACACAGTACTTATAACCATAATTAACCGTTTTATACCCATTATTGGTATATGTTATATAATGTATTTTGAAACCACTCAGTATGTAGATTACAGCTGCTGGTTGATCAGCGGTCCCCTAGGGTAATCACAAGCCTGGTTGTCCCACTTGTCTGACACGAATTAACCAATAAATTTCTAATATTTTTGTCATTGAAATTTCCTATTGTTAAATTCAAAATTGTCTAAAACACTAGGTTTCTTTCCTTGTACTGCACATGGTTGATATCCTTGGTGCTGGATTTAAATTCCCTGTTAGAACTTTTTTGGTTTTGAGTATACTTTTCATTCAATACTTTTGGTTTTTGATCTTCTAAAGTTTTGATTCCAATGCAGCTGCTGAGAGGTTACTCCTTGAAATGTTGATATATAGCATAACCTAATTAATCTTTTGATACCTGTTTTTGATATTTGTACTTAAAAATATAAATTTGAAGACATTAAAAATCACAGTAATTCTCATTGTACAAAAATATGAACTACATGTAGATGGAGCCTTCCCTGGAAGGCATATGTCGCCTGCGTATCTATGTTTGTATGGTATACAGGTAAAAGAAGAGTTATGGGCAAAAAATGGCTTTACACCATAATGTTCAATAGGATAAAACTGCATGCAAAGTATCAAGACCCTGCTGCATGTAGTTGCTTGAATAATCAAAAGTGTGACAGAAATTTGTATTAAAGTCATTTATATATTTATAACATCTTAAGTATCCGTCAGCATGATGCAGTATGGAAACTTGTTCTAACTAATTAAATAATTTTAAAACAACTTACATGTACTATTACTACTGAAAGAATTATTCACTGCATTAATGTTTTCTGCAAATCCAATCCCTGTCTGGGTATCAAACAATCGCCGTCCTCTGTCTCTTGGATCCATCATGTTTGTTGTATCTGAAACAACAACACAGCCTCATATAAAGTCATGTAACGTACGTAAATTCAGCAGTTTTGTGGTTTTCTTTGGTCATAATTTTTTTCTTGCAGCAGCTTGATGAAATTTCAATTAAAAGATCCATTGAAAGGTTTATTTTTAGTATTAAAGAGGTTGATGTGTCTCTGCAAAATGGCAACAAACATAAATTGTTAGTTTTTTTTTTAATGTTTACAATTTGACAGTTAATAACCCAATCATGTAAGCATTCACAAGGTTATAAATTAATTAATCATGTAAGAAACCAGGGGCGGAACCAGAAATTTTCGTAAGGGGGGGGGGGTTCCACATACTGGGTTCTGTGGGCCAAAGGGGGGTTCCAGACCAATTTTGCTGAAAATCTACACAAAAATTTAAAAATTTCGGAAGAAAGGGGGGGGGTTTCCGACCCCTGGAACCCCCTGGATCCGCCACTGGAAACAAAGTCACAGTCTTCACAAAATTTATTCCTGGCTTGTCTGACATTACAAAAATATTGCCGGACAGACTTTATAACATTCCTATTGAAATTAAACAAATTTGCCAGACCAGATATATGCCAGAGTCAAATTTGTCAGTTTTTTTACAGTCAAGTCCGACAGACCAGTACATCTCACGAAGGCCAACATCAAATAAATCTCCGTTTCCCCTTCCAGATAGGGTAATTTTAGGTAGGTAAAATTATTTTATTTTTTCCAAAAGTAATATTTTCTGAAATTGTTAAAAAAACACCTAAATAACCATGATAACGATAAAAGATATTATGTTCTAAATCTGGCAATAATTTTTTTTTGGGTAGGGGCCTTTATGACTAGGTAACACGTAGGTTGTGGGAAGTAATTAACAAACAATATATGAAACAAAGTGGCTACGATTACCTGGATTTACCTGGAAAAGTAACAATAAGAAAAAAATTATTGTTACCTGGCACCGGAAGTCAAATTAAAATATTAAGCGGTCCACGGATGCGGACCTGTTTTTATGAAAGTTTCTATTAAATTGTTACCGCTCAATATTGTTACCTGAAAATGTGTTAACTAACAACAAATTCTTTTAGCCTATTATATTATACACATGATACAGTGACATGAAAACAATAATAAAATTTGAATAAGGATTCTGATACGAATTTAACTTTTCATCAAATTCAATAAGTGAATTATTTTTTTCTCCAATTGAAAAATTCGATCACCACCGGCAATTTGATACGTTTCGATTATACGACTGATGGCAAAACAGACCAAATGTGTTAACATGGGGCGGTATTATAGAAAAGATGGTGTTTCATTATACATATTTTCATGATTCAGGTCATCGATAGTTAAATTTGTTAAAATAAATCTTTTTTTTTTATTTCAAGTTTTCAATTACCAAAACATTGTTCATGTTATTCTTAAGTGCAACAATAATATTCAACTTTCTATGGTTGTTTCCAGAAATCAAAATGCCGAAACGTCGGGACATTTAGCCGATCGTTAATAAATAATAATATTCAAATTCATATAATCAGGTAACAATAACGCTAGGTAACAATAAGAAAAAATACTTATTGTTACTTCCATTATTACAGGTCCCCGTCCGTTACACGGTTTTCCGTAAGTCTGTGCTTCCGGTGTCAGGTACTTCTTGTTACTTTTCCAGGTAACGGTCTAGTGCCGATATGAAAATTTAGGCAAAAACACAAGTGAGAACAGCACAAAGAAACAAAAAACATAAAAACTACTGAAAAGCAATCAAAAACATGAACTCAGGTGCTCCGGAAGAGTATGTTTAGTTCCTACATTATACCCGTAGCCAGGGGGGGTTCGAGGGGTTCGGACGACCCCCCCTTGGACGAAAAAATAGAAAAATAAAGGTAAAAACAAGCTAAAATTTGGTTAAGCACTATTAAAAAGAGGAATATTTTGAAAATCGACCCCCCCCCCTAAAAAATGTCTGGCTACGGGTATGTACATTTTTGTACCTGCGATAGCACTGCAAAATCGCTGAACATGCTGAACTAGAGATACATATATAGGGACTACAACTTCTTCTAATATTGCTAAGAAAGAGTGACAGTCACAACCAGAGACCAAACTTAAGTGGCCAATCGTAGTTATTCTACATGAGATATCTCATAAACTGCCAATATTATAATATATGAAATTAATTAATTAACGCAAGTTACGTGTTTACCTTCCGCCGTGTTCGTGTTCATGTTTTAAAGATACATACGCTATACCATTGTCATGATTATTGTTTAGATAATATATAATAATGGTTGTTTTTTCACATTAATATGTTAAAATATGTAAGTAAAACGATGAATCACCGTATCAGTATATAAAGTTTTATTTATATACAAGCCTTTACTTGTACTATTTCTTTGATAGTAAAGCGTCTACTTTCTGAAAATTCCAGTATCTAAAAATAGAAAAGGGGATCTACGGGATCTACGGAAGCGTATTCGGGACATGGTCTTTTACTTTATTTATTGGTTATATCCAATTAATAATTGGTTATATCCAATTAGTAATTGGTTATATCCAATTAATAATTGGTTATATCCAGTTATTAATTGGTTATATCCAGTTATTAATTGGTTATATCCAGTTAATCCAGTTACTAATTGGTTATATCCAGTTAATTACTAATTGGTTATATCCAGTTATCAATTGGTTATATCCAGTTACTAACTGGTTATATCCAGTTACTAATTAGTTATATCCAGTTATTAATTGGTTATATCTAGTTAGTAATTGGTTATATCCAGTTATAAACTGGTTATATCCAGTTCGTGTTCGTGCTTGTTCCATTTTGTGTTAACCGGTTTTGCCTTCACTCTTTCGGAATGTCCCATTGAGAGGGGTCTGTCAGGGTACAGACATCACTGTACCCGTACATCAGTATACCGGAAGTACACCAGCATACCGGATCTATTTGTCATAGTATATATTCTAAAAATAGTAATGGTGGTTATTTAGATAATTATTTATAGAAATTTTATTCTACTTTTAAGCAGCATGGATTTTATATATTATCAGTGGATAAAAAATTTGAAGAGTATAAAACAGCAATACTTTGTATAGTATGATTAGAAATGACAAGAAAAGCCTTATTAAATGATTTTTATCGAAATTTTATTTTGTTAGGGTATTCAGAGAAAAAAAGGGGGGTTATATATAAAATTATTAAGCAATGGCATAAAATGCGTCGTCTAATTAATTTACGCAATTATTTACGCGATCGCATAATTTATTATTTATGCAATCCAAAAAATGCTTATGCAATTGCATTAATACATTAACGGAATGACACTCTCAGGGTGAAACTTTCTAAAATATATAGAAACGGTACATCTAAATATATTATACCATGTAACCCATGCATGGCTAAACTTTAGAATAAAGATAATATAATTACTGGTTTTGAAATAAAGTAACATTTAAAAGCGTAAACAAGTTTCCTGAATTTTATGTGAATTATCGTAACGAAAAGAATCACTCAGTCTGGCTGATTCAGGGGGAGAGGGGCATACGTCCGCCTGGACGATTTGAAAAAAAAAGATCAATCAAAAGTGGGGAGCTTTCATGTCGATCCGTCCCAAGTCAACCCGGCTCAGCGACGATCCTGTTTTAAAAAAAATATTTTCTGCATATAATGGCTTAATTGAGCAAGGATCTTGGGACAGATTATTTATTTCCTTGCAAATAAAAGCCAGATTAATAATCTCCAACTTTTCCAGGCCAGAATATTCATTTACAAATACTGCCAGGCCCCTCCCCCTCGAAATCAAATGGTCGTCCCCTAAGTAACAACTTAACATAAGTTAAGTTATTTAGTCCAAATCTGATATGTTTTTAACTTGTGAACGAGTCGTTTTATACTCGCGACCGTGCGGGGCTCTCTCTGAGAAAGATAACCCGCGTACAATGTCTTCGCAGTGGAATCATATTCACACCGAGAAGAAAACATTTATTATACACCGGCTAAGGGTACTATTCATATTTCCGCAACACCTCTTAAACCTCTAAAGGATTTTCATTAAATTTCACAGAATGTGTATGACAAGCAATCTCCTATCTTAAAATTTGATCCGATAGATTTTTAGGGTTTTGCGTTTAAGCTGTTTGATGGCAAGAAGGCGCCGATATCATCGATTCGCAGCTCCTCCTAAATCACCCAATGGATTCTAAACTACTCAATGGATTTTCATGAATTTTGTTAATAATGTTTGAGACATAATATAGATTTACAACTTCTACTTAAAAAAAATATCTGACCAATTCGTGGGATGCGGTGGGTATATATTCGTAGGCTGCGGCTAACAGTTGTTCTTGTTTTACATTCAAAGCAAAACAATAGTATTTCCATATAAGATTTTTATGTAAAATAGTGTTGTTAAAGGGTAATAACAAAACTACGGAACTTAGAGGACCAATCTCAAATAACCAAGAGAAAAGACAAACAAGACATACCGGAGAAACCGAAGATCGCAATGGTCCTGACTTGACACAGTGGTACAGACAGAAGAAATAGTGATTTCCTGTTCTAAGCCAGAAATCTTTGACAAAGCTTTTGTTTGTATTTATTAGTTATATTTTGTTTTGTTCTTTGTTTAGAAACAGTTTCTCTCTCCGACTATTTCGAGGCTGAATTTAAATTGAATACACATTATTTTAGCTTTGGGCCAATCGCGAATGGCGGGAAGCGCCTAATGGCCTCGTTGAATACTGCTGACTGTTTTTCATTGTGGTTTTTAAATTTTCTCTTTCTTGTGCGGGCTGTGTCGCGTACACCTATTTCACATCTCATTATTATCTGAGTACGAATGCTAGCGGGGTACGTTAAGGTTTGCTTTTCGATGTGTGTACATATCTACGTATGCCGTTAATGCCCAGGATAATCTCCGTAACTACTTTGAGTAAAAAAATGAAACTTGGGTCATTGACTGCATTGTTGGTCGGGACTGCGCGAACTGTTTCGGAGATTTGATACCCCTAGGGGCTGAGATATATAGGAAACCTAAGGGCACCCTGGATGTAGATAATGCCAAAGGTTTTAGAATTTTAATAATGCCCTTAGGGCTTAGCTACATAGAAAGCCTATTGATACATTGTTTTGTTTGTCAGCTAAATGTAAAGTAACCTTATAGAATTGACTATGATACCAACCCCTAATCCATATATTGTTATTCCTTATTACTATTTGTACAAGCACCTCTGAGGGTTAGGCCACCTCTTATTTTTTGTAAAATGTTAGTTATCTATGAAACTGTTCAGATGCACATCCAAAAACCATATTTTTATTCCTAACAAAACAATTTGTATGCTGATAGCACTCTCTCTCACTATAGCTACCAACAATACGTTTCATAGCAACATTTTACGATTGAAATGTTTATCATAATTTCTTTCTGTCATTCACCTTTATACTATAGTACTATATATCAAACGCCAGAATAGTGCAAGGATATGCACAGGGTCCGTTTCCATGGTGCAATATTTCTATATGACGTTATGTTATACACAAGGGTCGACATTTCCTTTGAAAGCGATCGAATGGAGCTGGCATATTTAGAAGTGTATGCCTTACGCATATTGACCCAGATACACAGTTTCTATACAGGGAAAAAGGGTGGGACCCAACTGAAATGGTGCTTGGTCCCATATATGGTGGTGCTTTATACAAGAGGTATGAGCCAAGTAGAGTGCTCCATCAGCAAAGATTGTGGTAAACCGGTTGGGGGGGGGTGACAGGCTAGGTGGGGTGCCTGGTTGCCCCCAGTGATAGTAGGAATAGGTCCAGGGCATCAAAAAGGGGCTTTGTTGAAGTGGTGCTTGGTCATATATATGGTGGTACTACATACGGTACTACAGGCATGAGCCTGGTAAGGTGAAGAAAGTCTATCCTGGAACAGCAAAGCTGGTGGTAACCTTGGGGGTTGAAAGGCTAGGTTAGGTGCCCGGTTGCCCACAGAGAAAATTGGAAAAGGTAGGGCCACCAGGGTGGGTCCAGCTGAAATGGTGATAATACATAATTTACGTTTACTCAGCTGTCTGATTTCCGGATGGTGCTTATAGCGGTTGTTATACGTAAACTAGTAGTCTCGAGACTAGTAAACTAGCTGAATATTCTATAACTCTCATTCGTACGTACTTGGACTTTTCCTTTTAAATTAATAGAAGTTTAAATCGATGTTATATAAATTTGGATTGGTCGAAAAATATGTTTACTGCGATTGCAAAAAATATTTCTGCGATTGCATACATGGATAGATATTTAAGAGATTGCATATATTGGATTAATGCTATCACAAAATTCAATTAATGCGATCGCATAATTATTTAGAAATTGGTAAAAATTTTAATGCGATTGCATAATTTCGAATTATGCGATGGCGTAAATGAATTGTGCGATGTTACAAATACGCCATTGTGACACTATTCCTGCGCTAAATAATCTTTTTAATATGTGTCTCAAGGCATAGATGCGGAATTGAGTCTTTTTACCACATTTCTAAATGTCCGTAATCATACAACAAAACTAAAGATATCTCATTAAAGATTGCGTTTTGATGGTAACAATTGTAGTTTAGCGTTGGTTATAACAATATTGGTCTTTTGCAGGAAAAAAATGTCTTATACAGTTTATAAGTTATACATTAAATAAAGAAGGAATGTGTCCATGGGACACGGGTGCCCCGCTAGGCCCCAAACAGGAAGTGGAAGTCCCACAGGTCTGAAAGTTTATTAAAACATACTTGCACAATTTGTCATACTGAACAATCCTACAAAGTTTCAAAGCATTCCCATTTACGGTTTCTGAGAAAAGCTTGACGGAACTTATATATCGGCCTCACCAAAAACAGTGAAAGTCTGACAGGCCTGAAAGTACCCATGGTATATATAACTCTATCAATAATGTTTTAAGACTACATCAACCACTGTACCCGTGGTATATAACACTATCAATAATGTTAAAAGACTACATCCACCACTGCATCCGAGGTTTATAGCACTGTATATAGCATCTATTGGCTACATCCACCACTGTACCCGTGGTTAATAACACTAGATGTAACGTATGTAGACTTCATCCACCATTGTACCCGTGGTCAATGACAATATACATAGCATCTATAGACTACATCTACCAATGTACCCGTGGTTAATTACACTATATAAAGCGTCTATAGACTACATATATCACTGTACCCGTGGTCAATAACAATATACATAGCGTCAATAGACTACATCCAAAACTGTACCCGTGGTTAATAATACTATATAGCGTCTATAGACTACATCCACCACTGTACCCGTGGTTAATAACACTATATCTAACGTCTATAGACTACATCCAAGACTGTACCCGTGGCTAATAACACTATATATGGCGTCTATGGATTGCGTCCAAGACTGTACCCGTGGTTTATAACACTATATATAGCGTCTTTAGACTAAATCCACCACTTTACCCGTGGTTAATTACTCTATACAGATAGCGTCTATATACAACATCCATCACTGTACCCGTTGTTAATAGCTCTATACATAACGTCTATATACTGCGTCCATCACTGTACCCGTGGTTAATAACTCTATACATAGCGTCTATAGACTACATCCACCACTGTACCCCTGGTGAATAGTTCTATACATAACGTCTATAGACTACATCCACCACTGTACCCGTGGTTAATAACTCTATACATAGCGTCTATATACTACATCCACCACTGTACCCGTGGTTATAGCTCTATACATAGCGTCTATAGATTACATCCACCACTGTACCCGTGGTTAATAACGCTATATATAGCGTCTATAGACTACATTCATCACTGTACCCGTGGTTAATAACACTAGATGTAACGTATGTAGACTTCATCCACCATTGTACCCGTGGTCAATGACAATATACATAGCATCTATAACTCTATACATAACGTCTATAGACTACATCCACCACTGTACCCATTGTTAAAATAACTCTATGTATAACGTCTATATACTACATCCACCACTGTACCCGTGGTTAATAACTCTATATATATATATAGCGTCTATTGACTACATCCACCATTGTACCCGTGGTTAATAACTCTATACATAGCGTCTATTACTACATCCACCACTGTAACCGTGGTTAATAACTCTATGCGTAACGTCATCCACCACTGTACCCGTGGTTTATAACACTATACATAGCGTTAATATACTACATCCACCACTGAACCCGTGCTTGATAAATCTATACATAGCACTAATAGACTACATCCATCACTGTACCCGTGGTTAATGACACTATATATAGCGCCTATAATTGACTACATCCATTACTGTAACCGTGGTTTATAACTCTATACATAACGTCTATATACTACATCCATCAATGTACCCATGGATTATAACATTGTACATATCCTCTATAGACTACATCCACCACTTTACCCTTGGTTTATAACACTTTATATAGACGTTATGTATAGAGTTATAAACCACGGGTACAGTGATGGATGTATTATATAGACGCTATGTATTGAGTTATAAACCACGGGTACAGTGGATCGGTGTAGTCTATAAACGCTATGTAAAGTTTTATTTACCACGGGTACAGTGGTGGATGTAGTCTATAGACGCTATGTATAGAGTTATTTACCACGGGTACAGTGATGGATGTAGTATATAGACGCTATGTTTAGTGTTATAAACCACGAGTTCAGTGGTGGATGTAGTCTATAGACGCTATGTTTAAAGTTATCAACCACAGGTACAGTGATGGATGTAGTATTAAGGCGTTCTGTATAGAGTTATTAACCACGGGTACAGTGGTGGATGTAGTATATAGACGCTATGTATAGTGTTATTAACCATGGGTACAGTGATGGATGCAGTGTAGAGACGCTATGTATAGTGTTATAAACCACGAGTACAGTGGTGGATGTATTAAATAGACGCTATGTAAAGTGTTATTAACCATGGGTAAAGTGGTGGATGTAGTCTATAGACGCTATGTATAGAGTTATTAACAACGGGTACAGTGGTGGATGTAGACTATAGGGCGCTATGTATAGTGTTACAAACCACGGGTATAGTGGTGGATGCAGTCTATAGACGCTATATATTATAGTGTTATAAACCACGGGTACAGTGGTGGATGTAGTCTATAGACGCTATGTATAGAGTTATTAACCACGGGTACAGTGGTGGATGTAGACTATAGGGCGCTATGTATAGTGTTACAAACCACGGGTACAGTGGTGGATGCAGTCTATAGACGCTATATATAATAGTGTTATAAACCACGGGTACAGTGGTGGATGTAGTCTATAGACGCTATGTATAGAGTTATTAACCACGGGTACAGTGATGGATGTAGTATATAGACGCTATGTATAGTGTTATAAACCACGAGTACAGTGGTGGATGTAGTCTATAGACGCTATATTAAAAGTTATCAACCACAGGTACAGTGATGGATGTAATATTAAGACGTTCTGTATAGAGTTAATATGATTAAGGCCCTGCCTTTTAGCGAGCATCGAAAATGTATATACCTTTTAAAAATAAATCCTTGTGCTCGACTGGCTAAGTTTAACGTAAAGAGGGAACTTTTGAAAAAGGAATTAGATAGTAGCAAAGTCTGACCCCACCCAACACAAATCATATGCACTTGAGAAAGTTGTTGTTAGAATATCCGGGAACAATAACGACTTATTAAAGATTCAATTATTTGTGCAAATAATCAATCCTGTAACATTCTGGGACGACATTAAGCGGGGACGAAATTATACATTTTATGGATTACGTGACGTCACTTCCTTGTCAGAGTATTTCGCGCTTCTTCAGCAGACCAAAACAACATTCAGATTCTGTCAGGTTTTGTGAGATTTTTTGAGTATCAGTGTTTTATTTGAAGCATTGGTAACAGAGGGTACATTAAGAAACCTGGCGGAAAAAACGGTAAAGTAAAAATATCATGCGGGTGATTGAGGAAAGTGAGTGAAACCCCACAGGATGGGACTCTTCTATCATTTTCAGGTAAGAACATTTTATTTATTATTATGAGTAGGTTTTATTCAGTTTTATGTATTTCTTTATCTTACTTAGAATTTAACAAAGCTTGGTCAGTATCATGCATTTGGTATGACTAGTCAATGGGACGATGTTGCCAAAAGCTAGCTCGGTAATTTCCGGAAAATCGTTTTTCAGCGGAAAAGACCGAATGGTGTTTAAATAAAAATCTGAGTGTAAAAATAAACAAGTGGATGAATGAGGGTTTAATAACTGTTTTTAAATTTAAATTTTTATATTTTTGCATAACAGATTATGATGTATTTTTTATAAGCCCAGAGGGTTGATTGTTTTACTTGCTCCGTGCCTATTATTTTATTCATTCCGTAAAAGTAAACCTGTTCCGGTTTTCATGTCAGTATATTTCTGGAACATCTCAAAACATGCATAGTGCCGTAGGGCTCGCATCTGCGATGCTCGCTATTAACCACGGGTACAGTGGTGGATGTAGTATAAAGACGCTATGTATAGTGTTATTAACCATGGGTACAGTGATGGATGTAGTATAGAGACGCTATGTAAAGTGTTATAAACCACGAGTACAGTGGTGGATGTAGTATATAGACGCTATGTATAATGTTATTAACCATGGGTACAGTGGTGGATGTAGTCTATAGACGCTATATATAGTGTTATAAACCACGGGTACAGTGGTGGATGTAGTCTATAGACGCCATATATAGTGTTATATACCACGGGTACAGTGGTGGATGTAGTCTACAGACGCTATGTATAGATATAGTAACCACGGGTACAGTGGTGGATGTAGTCTACAGACGCTATGTATAGATATATTAACCACGGGTACAGTGGTGGATGTAGTCTACAGACGCTATGTATAGATATATTAACCACGGGTACAGTGGTGGATGTAGTCTATAGACGCTATGTATAGTGTTATAAACCACGGGTACAGTGGTGGATGTAGTCTATAGACGCTATGTATAGAGTTATTAACCACGGGTACAGTGGTGGACGTAGACCACGGGTACAGTGGTGGATGTAGTCTATAGACGCTATGTATAGAGTTATTAACCACGGGTACAGTGGTGGACGTAGTCTATAGAGTCTATATATAGTGTTTTAAACCACGGGTACAGTGGTGGATGTAGTCTATAGACGCTATATATAGTGCTACAAACCACGGGTACAGTGGTGGATGTAGTTTATAAACGCTATATATAGTGTTATAAACCACGGGTACAGTGGTGGATGTAGTCTATAGACGCTATATATAGTGTTATAAACCACGGGTACAGTGGTGGATGTAGTCTATAGACGCTATGTATAGAGATATTAACCACGGGTACAGTGGTGGATGTAGTCTACAGACGCTATGTATAGATATAGTAACCACGGGTACAGTGGTGGATGTAGTCTACAGACGCTATGTATAGATATATTAACCACGGGTACAGTGGTGGATGTAGTCTACAGACGCTATGTATAGATATATTAACCACGGGTACAGTGGTGGATGTAGTCTATAGACGCTATGTATAGTGTTATAAACCACGGGTACAGTGGTGGATGTAGTCTATAGACGCTATGTATAGAGTTATTAACCACGGGTACAGTGGTGGACGTAGACCACGGGTACAGTGGTGGATGTAGTCTATAGACGCTATGTATAGAGTTATTAACAACGGGTACAGTGGTGGACGTAGTCTATAGAGTCTATATATAGTGTTTTAAACCACGGGTACAGTGGTGGATGTAGTCTACAAACGCTATATATAGTGTTATAAACCACGGGTACAGTGGTGGAAATAGTCTACAGACGCTATGTATAGATATAGTAACCACGGGTACAGTGGTGGATGTAGTCTATAGGCGCTATATATAGTGTTATAAACCACGGGTACAGTGGTGGATGTAGTCTATAGACGCTATATATAGTGTTATAAACCACGGGTACAGTGGTGGATGTAGTCTATAGACGCTATGTATAGAGTTATTAACCACGGGTACAGTGGTGGACGTAGTCTATAGAGTCTAAATATAGTGTTTTAAACCACGGGTACAGTGGTGGATGTAGTCTACAAACGCTATATATAGTGTTATAAACCACGGGTACAGTGGTGGATATAGTCTACAGACGCTATGTATAGATATAGTAACCACGGGTACAGTGGTGGATGTAGTCTATAGGCGCTATATATAGTGTTATAAACCACGGGTACAGTGGTGGATGTAGTCTATAGACGCTATATATAGTGTTATAAACTACGGGTACAGTGGTGGATGTAGTCTAAAGACGCTATATATAGTGTTATAAACCACGGGTACAGTGGTGGATGTAGTCTATAGACGCTATGTATAGAGTTTTTAACCACGGGTACAGTGGTGGATGTAGACTAAAGGGCGCTATGTATAGTGTTATAAACCACGGGTACAGTGGTGGACGTAGACCACGGGTACAGTGGTGGATGTAGTCTATAGACGCTATGTATAGAGTTATTAACCACGGGTACAGTGGTGGACGTAGTCTATAGAGTCTATATATAGTGTTTTAAACCACGGGTACAGTGGTGGATGTAGTCTATAGACGCTATATATAGTGCTACAAACCACGGGTACAGTGGTGGATGTAGTTTATAAACGCTATATATAGTGTTATAAACCACGGGTACAGTGGTGGATGTAGTCTATAGACGCTATATATAGTGTTATAAACCACGGGTACAGTGGTGGATGTAGTCTATAGACGCTATGTATAGAGATATTAACCACGGGTACAGTGGTGGATGTAGTCTACAGACGCTATGTATAGATATAGTAACCACGGGTACAGTGGTGGATGTAGTCTACAGACGCTATGTATAGATATATTAACCACGGGTACAGTGGTGGATGTAGTCTACAGACGCTATGTATAGATATATTAACCACGGGTACAGTGGTGGATGTAGTCTATAGACGCTATGTATAGTGTTATAAACCACGGGTACAGTGGTGGATGTAGTCTATAGACGCTATGTATAGAGTTATTAACCACGGGTACAGTGGTGGACGTAGACCACGGGTACAGTGGTGGATGTAGTCTATAGACGCTATGTATAGAGTTATTAACCACGGGTACAGTGGTGGACGTAGTCTATAGAGTCTATATATAGTGTTTTAAACCACGGGTACAGTGGTGGATGTAGTCTACAAACGCTATATATAGTGTTATAAACCACGGGTACAGTGGTGGATATAGTCTACAGACGCTATGTATAGATATAGTAACCACGGGTACAGTGGTGGATGTAGTCTATAGGCGCTATATATAGTGTTATAAACCACGGGTACAGTGGTGGATGTAGTCTATAGACGCTATATATAGTGTTATAAACCACGGGTACAGTGGTGGATGTAGTCTATAGACGCTATGTATAGAGTTATTAACCACGGGTACAGTGGTGGACGTAGTCTATAGAGTCTAAATATAGTGTTTTAAACCACGGGTACAGTGGTGGATGTAGTCTACAAAGGCTATATATAGTGTTATAAACCACGGGTACAGTGGTGGATATAGTCTACAGACGCTATGTATAGATATAGTAACCACGGGTACAGTGGTGGATGTAGTCTATAGGCGCTATATATAGTGTTATAAACCACGGGTACAGTGGTGGATGTAGTCTATAGACGCTATATATAGTGTTATAAACTACGGGTACAGTGGTGGATGTAGTCTATAGACGCTATATATAGTGTTATAAACCACGGGTACAGTGGTGGATGTAGTCTATAGACGCTATGTATAGAGTTTTTAACCACGGGTACAGTGGTGGATGTAGACTAAAGGGCGCTATGTATAGTGTTATAAACCACGGGTACAGTGGTGGATGTAGTCTGTAGAGTCTATATATAGTGTTATAAACCACGGGAACAGTGGTGGACGTAGTCTATAGAGTCTATATATAGTGTTTTAAACCACGGGTACAGTGGTGGATATAGTCTATAGACGCTATGTTTAGAGATATTAACTACGGGTACAGTGGTGGACGTAGTCTAAAGACGCTATGTATAGATATAGTAACCACGGGTACAGTGGTGGATGTAGTCTATAGAGTCTATATATAGTGTTATAAACCACGGGTACAGTGGTGGATGTAGTCTATAGACGCTATATATAGTGTTATAAACTACGGGTACAGTGGTGGATGTAGTCTATAGACGCTATATATAGTGTTATAAACCACGGGTACAGTGGTGGATGTAGTCTATAGACGCTATGTATAGAGTTTTTAACCACGGGTACAGTGGTGGATGTAGACTAAAGGGCGCTATGTATAGTGTTATAAACCACGGGTACAGTGGTGGATGTAGTCTATAGACGCCATGTATAGTGTTATAAACCACGGGTTCAGTGGTGAATGTAGTCTATAGACGCTATATATAGTGCTAAAAACCACGGGTACAGTGGTGGATGTAGTCTATAGACGCTATATATAGTGCTACAAACCACGGGTACAGTGGTGGATGTAGTCTATAAACGCTATATATAGTGTTATAAACCACGGGTACAGTGGTGGATGTAGTCTATAGACGCTATATATAGTGTTATAAACCACGGGTACAGTGGTGAATGTAGTCTATAGACGCTATGTATAGAGATATTAACCACGGGTACAGTGGTGGATGTAGTCTACAGACGCTATGTATAGATATATTAACCACGGGTACAGTGGTGGATGTAGTCTACAGACGCTATTTATAGATATATTAACCACGGTTACAGTGGTGGATGTAGTCTATAGACGCTATGTATAGTGTTATAAACTACGGGTACAGTGGTGGATGTAGTCTATAGACGCTATGTATAGAGTTATTAACCACGGGTACAGTGGTGGATGTAGTCTATAGACGCTATATATAGTGTTATAAACCACGGGTACAGTGGTGGATGTAGTCTATAGACGCTATGTATAGAGTTTTTAACCACGGGTACAGTGGTGGATGTAGACTAAAGGGCGCTATGTATAGTGTTATAAACCACGGGTACAGTGGTGGATGT
The DNA here is from genome assembly GCA_963971305.1 of Arcuatula senhousia. Taxonomy (NCBI): domain Eukaryota; kingdom Metazoa; phylum Mollusca; class Bivalvia; order Mytilida; family Mytilidae; genus Arcuatula; species Arcuatula senhousia. The sequence goes on from OZ020311.1 coordinate 49,732,505, forward strand.
AGTCTATAGACGCCATGTATAGTGTTATAAACCACGGGTTCAGTGGTGAATGTAGTCTATAGACGCTATATATAGTGCTAAAAACCACGGGTACAGTGGTGGATGTAGTCTATAGACGCTATATATAGTGCTACAAACCACGGGTACAGTGGTGGATGTAGTCTATAAACGCTATATATAGTGTTATAAACCACGGGTACAGTGGTGGATGTAGTCTATAGACGCTATATATAGTGTTATAAACCACGGGTACAGTGGTGGATGTAGTCTATAGACGCTATGTATAGAGATATTAACCACGGGTACAGTGGTGGATGTAGTCTACAGACGCTATGTATAGATATATTAACCACGGGTACAGTGGTGGATGTAGTCTACAGACGCTATGTATAGATATATTAACCACGGGTACAGTGGTGGATGTAGTCTATAGACGCTATGTATAGTGTTATAAACCACGGGTACAGTGGTGGATGTAGTCTATAGACGCTATGTATAGAGTTATTAACCACGGGTACAGTGGTGGACGTAGACCACGGGTACAGTGGTGGATGTAGTCAATAGACGCTATGTATAGAGTTATTAACCACGGGTACAGTGGTGGACGTAGACATAATAGGGCGCTATGTATAGTGTATAGTGTTATAAACCACGGGTACAGTCCCGCCAAAAGTAAAAAAAAGTTTCCAAGAGTTGTCCCCCTTATTGCGACGAATACTCGGAAAAATAAAATGCCTGTACCATATAGATTTGATAAAATATTTGTAGTTTTATTGTCTTATGTAGTCTGACAAAATAATTTACAGTTATCGAAACCATTATATTTTATTAATATTACTCAATAGTTAAAAAAAACGAATTGGAAATTAAATCCCGCCCCTTTTACCTTATTTGGCAAATCAGACGAAATTTGATACCTCATTTCTTAAATCGGATTTAGCACCCCGAAGATCGGCATTGATTGTTTTAGAATTTTAGATGATAGATCATAAAATATAGAATTTGAGAATTGCTGCTCATTCTTTTGTATTTTTGAAAATTATAACAAAAAAATGATATCAAGATGAAAAACGCCGGGGCAGTTTTTCTCATTCTGATTTACCCTTTTCGTCCAAAAATTAAAATTATTCTTAACATTATCAACAATGAGCACCTAAATCCAAATAAATTGATCAACAACAAACCCAAATAAATGATTTTTAATCAATTTGATGGTGCTTATCGGGGTGCTAAACTTCAGTTTACAAATCCTAGAAAAGTCATGTTGCAGACAAAATGGTTGTCATGGATACTTAATTATTTATGGTACTATATGAGCAGTATTTTGACGCATTTACATATTTTCTAAATACATATCAAATTCCTGTTCATTTCGATATAACTTTATAATTGATTTTTTATTTTTTATGTTTGAAAGGGTCGGGAAACGGACGGTTTTCCGGAAAAGTGCATTAACCAAGCTATGTATAGTGGTATTAACCACGGGTACAGTGGTTACGTAGCTTTGTCTGGTGTGCCAGAAAAAACGTAATCACTAGCACTTGTAACTATAAACAAGGACATTATATCCCTCAGTTCACACAATCTCATTTGTTCCTTCAACCACAGCTACCACTGAACGTTCTTTTTTGGATTAAGAGGGTTTAAAACATACTGCTCATGTCTATAATGTTTAAGATCGCGTGGTTCCATATACATAGGGAGATTCACATTGACAAAGGACGCTTTTTATCTACTAGTTAGAATCGTTTTATGGATTTCGCTTATGTGACATTTCCTCGGTTTACAATTAACATTTATGCTGCAAGATTTTTTTTGACTGATGAATCAAGTTTATCTTAACTAGTTTGTCAAAGTTTCTGGTAGGAAATTGGTCACGACCAATGACAGTGTTAAGATTTTGGGACTGAAATAAACGATGTTTCGAGAAAATAGTTTTATGTGATAACTTTCATACCCTTTTATTGACAAACTGCATTTACATGTATGATTATATTATTAACCATTTACTATCGTTTTCTCGTTTAAATAATTTTATCATAAATGTTGATAAGGATTTGAGTGAACATTGGAATATTTAGTAACATGTCATTTATATCAACATATTTTATTCCATTAAATAACTTAATTCAGAGCTTGTCTGAACTTTCTCTAAATAATCCCAATATATACTAGTACTAGTATATATTTTATATCATTAAATGACTAGAAAATATCTTTATTTTCATTGGTTTAGAGTATATGAAACTTTCTAAAATAGAACATTATGTCCACCGCGCAATTATACACGCGAGGGTATTACTATACAATTAATGACTTTTGGTGAGGTTGACATGAGGATTTATCAACCCCAAGTCGTGAAATATTCACTGAGGCCAACGGCCGAGGTGAATATAACCACTTGGGGTTGATAAATCTCATGTCAACTGAAACTTAAAGTCATCAATTGTTTTATTAAATGACTGATATGCATTTTCAGACATAAATTTGACAAATTTAACAACTTTAATTTCAAAATGTTGAAAATATCACATTTTTATAACAATATACTAGTAATAGTTTCCTGGAAATCGGTTTATTCCATGTCGAAATCAAATAATACTAGACTTTTTGCACATTTCTCCATTCTCGGTACGAACTTCTGTATGAAATTTTAACAAAATACCGGTATCATCAAGTTCACTGTTTTGAAGCGTTTCAAATTCTTCCAGAAGATTTTTCTCTCGTAGATATGCGCGAAAAGTACGTTTAGCAGTTTCCGTGACCCTTTTTATTTTTAATAATGAATTTATTTAAGCATCTTTCTCGTAAAGAATCTTGTCCAAGGCTTCGGTGTCAACAGTTGCAAAGCGTTTACTATGGGGCCCAACATTTTCAACGTCGTCTGAATCAATGGAATAAACCAATTTCTATGAAACTATATTGTAAAAGTGTGATATTCTTAACATTTTATATTAAAGTTGTTAAATTTGTCAAATTTATATCTGAAAAATTAGGGGGGGGGGTAGGACCTTTTTCGGGACACCGGGATGGGCCATATTTAAGCTCGAGATTCCGGGATTTGGACAATAAAATTATATCAACTTTACCGGGATTCGGGATTTTCTCATTTTTAAGTCGGGATGTCGGGATTTTGTAAAAATTAGTTCGGGATGACGGGATCAGACCCCCTCCTATCCCCCATAAAAATGCATAACAGTCATTTAATAAAACAAATGATGACTTTGGGTTTCAGTTGACATGAGATTTATCAACCCAAAGTGGTAATATTCACCTCGGCCGTTGGCCTCAGTGAATATTTCACCACTTGGGGTGTCAACCTCACCAAAAGTCATAAACTGTATATTCTTATGTTCCCATTATGTCCAGACTTCAATAAACTTTCAAATTTATGGTAAGATTTAAAGACAAAATTAACCCAGGACGGGTCTTAAATGAAGCTCTAAACGCTATCCTCGCTGAGCTTCCAGGGTTTGCTTTGTCCCCCTACACCCCGTTCAGGAATTTCGAACCAGGTTAAAACAAACTAGCTTGTTCAGTTCTAGGGTGTTTTTTTTTTTTTTTTTTTTTTAATCAGTAAAGTCATCAATGCTTAACAGTGCCATTCAATCGATTTATTTTCGATCGCAACTGTGCAGAGGCTTATAATTGATTATGCTTGGTAAAGCAATAAATACAATTTAAAAAGAACTTAAAGTGATTAGGTTATAAGGAAAAAAAATGGAGAATGGTCATAACTCATTTGCGTTGATAGTACATATAATGCAAACTTTCTTTTACAATTTATAAAATCATATAACATAACATATCTTTTATTTCCAATCAGGAGCCCACTGGGAGCAAAGAGAGTTGTACATGTAGAGGAAAAGAACATAATTGATAGATTATACATAAAATACAATAGACAACATGGTGATACAGTCAATATACAATGTATAAGATGTTAATGTTGATCAATGTCCATATATTGAATACAATATATCATAAATAAAATATTAATTTAGTAAAAAATATCTTTATCCAGTATAAATCTGGCAGTGGCATTTAGTATATCAGTGTCCTCATTACTAAGTAAAAATATCATTTTGGAAATGTTTGATAGACTAGAAAAATTGGGATACTTTTGGGCAATAAGGTTAAATAAAATATTTCTTTTTGTTTCAAATTTTGAACAAACACATAAAAAGTGTGTTTCGTCTTCAACTTCCCCAGAGGAACAGTTTGTACAAGTTCTCTCAGATCTAGGTGTATTGGAGAAACGCCCTATTTCAATTTGTAGTCTATGGGCTGATATTCGAAATCTACAGATAGCTTTTCTTTGATCAGGGTTGTTTATTTTCAATAAAAAATTTTCGAATCCAAAATGATCCTTGATTTTGAAATAAGTACATAGTTTTCCATCAAGTTTAGAAAGTCTATAATTATACCAATTGTCCAAAAGCTTTTCCCTTAGTATTTTTTCAAGCATCTTTTTAAATTTATAGCTACTGTGATTACTTGAGTCTGTATTTATACCAAAATAATTCAATAGCTTTGAAACAAAAGTATACCAGGTAAATCTATTACTACTGTCAAAATTTTTACTACATAAATATGCATCTTTTAATAATGGAAAATCAGATGAGAGGTTTTCAAGTCTATACCAATAATTAATGATTGATTTAATAATGTCAAAATATAAAGGAAACCTTCCAAGTTCAGATAATACAGCAAAATTCACACTTTTCTTATGAACTCCTAAAATACATTTACAAAATTTGAGATGTAATTTTTCACATGGCATGTTATTAAATATTTTATCTAAATCAAAAGACGTTCGCATTTTTGAGTTAGAAGCACAATAACTTCCCCAAACTTCTGAGTTATACAACAAGATAGGTTTCAAAGTATGGTCAAAAATATGTACACATGTGCGAAGACTTGGACTTAAACTTAAAAAGTCACTTCTTAACTTATAATAAGCCTTTAATGATTTATTATAAAGTTCAGTCCTCATTTGATGAAATGACCCTGATGCTGTAAAATACACCCCTAAATATCTATAACATGAGACACATTCTAATTGATTATTTTGTAAAGTAAAATTTTCAGAAATTTTCCTTCCAGCTTTATTAAAAATTAACACTTTAGTCTTTTTAATGTTGACCTTTATACACCAATCATCACAAAATTGTTCTAGCATATTCAGCCTATCTTGTAATCCTTGAGGGGAGCTCGAAAATATAACAATATCATCTGCATACATTAAGCAGTTCAGTTTTTTACTATGTAAACTGACCGTGTCTGAACAGGCTTGAAGGTAATTTGGAAAGTCATTAATAAATATTTTAAACAAGGCAGGGCTTAAATTGTCACCTTGTCGAACCCCTAGCTTAATGAAAAAGTCTTCAGTTAAAGAATTACCAATTTTAACACAAGCTTTACTGTTTTTATACATAGCGCATATTATATTGTAAAATTTTGTTCCTACATTCATATCTATTAGCTTTAATTTTAAGCCACTATGGATAACACTGTCAAAAGCCTTATTAAAATCTATAAAGCAACAAAAGAGTTTGCCATTCTTCTGGTGACAATATTTCTCAATAAGAGTTTTAAGTATAAAGACATGGTCTGCTGAACGGGCATTTTTTGTAAATCCAATCTGTGTTGGACTGATTAAGTCATTTTTCTTTAAAAACTCTTCCAATCTTGTATTCAAAATATTGTTGAAAAGTTTACCAATTGCACTAGTAATAGTAATGCCACGATAGTTAGATGGATTTGTTGGGTCATCTGATTTAAAGATAGGGGAAATGTAACCATTTGCCCAAGAATTAGGATAAATTCCAGATTCCAGACACATATTAAATATCTTTTTCAGACAGGGTTGTAGAAATGATTGACTACTTTTTATCATTTCATTGGAAATGAGGTCCATACCACTGGCCTTCCCACTTTTTAATTTTGCAATAGCTTGGTTAATTTCTTTATTTGTTATTTCAAAGTCTAGTTCATTAAAATTTTGGAAATCTTCTCTTTCTGTTATTAGTTTTTCCAGAGTTTTTATTCTATTTTGAAACCTATCATCAACTGATGAATGTAAATTTTCAAAATGTGTAAACCAAGCATCTGGTTCAATGTTGGCTGCACAGTTATCTTTCTTGTGGTCCTTGATATCATCTATTAGCTTCCAGTACTTTTTAGGACTATTTATTTGCAAATGATCTAATTCATTAAGAAGAGATTCTTTATATTGTTTTCTTTTATATTTTCTATTTCTATTGTAACTTTTATAGAGCTTGAAATATCTTCCCCTTATAAAAGGGTCCTTTGGAAATTTAGAGAACAGTTGATCAACTGAAATCAGCTCTTGTCTCATTTTAAAGAGGTCCTTATCAAACCATTTCTTTTTTACCCTATTTGCATACGTAGCACTTTTAATTTTAGGTTTATTTAATGAACTTTTTGCAGCTGAATGAAAAATCTCATTGAGTTCATCTGCTAATTTGTTTACACAACTGGATGAAGAGTCATTTTTATGTTCAACAACTCTTTTTATTTTTTGTTGAAATTCTGATGATGATAAGGTTTCTTGAAATCTATAATCATATATGATTACTTCTGTGTTTACTGTTGTCCCATGTCTAGTAATTGGTCCTTCGAAGATTATTTGGGGATTGGTATTGAATCTGATGTAATTATATTTTTAATCTTAGGCCAATGCAAGAAAGCTAGCAGCGACCTCTGGTCACATTATACATGTAGACTGCTCACTGTTTTCCATTGAGGATTTTGTTGAATTGCCGTTATTGGTAGGTTGTGTCGTGTAAACCTATTTCACATTATCGTCAAAATTATGCTTATAAACCAGTTGTTATATCAAAAAATATTCAAGAGAACTTACTGTTTATATAGCCCTTGTATTCCCATTTTCAATTGTACATAAAGCCCGGCGGGGTTATTTTCGTATTCTTAGTACGTGGGTCTGAAAATGGTACCCAAATAATGATAATACTACCCACAAAAATGCACTCATTGTGGTAGAGCTAGAAACTTTTCAGCAAATTGACACTTCATGCAAGTGTATATAATAGATTTAATAGTCAAGAGACAATTTATCAGGAATTTTCAAACCTGAATTCATACTAATATCTTACCAAGAATTAATATCAAATGTAAAATTAAACCGAAATTAATACAAGAAGAAAAAAAAGGCACACCAATTTCAAAATTACTTCCCAAATCCGCCGCACGTCCCCGTTAACCAATAGTACCCCCCCCCCCCCGGGACATGAAGATGTTCCAAAACTTTGCTCCGTTTTCTAGGCTTATATTTGGACACAGGAAAAAGTGGACAGTGGTATGACATGTAATCACCACTGCAACTGTCATTGCACCTATCCAACTTAATTAGTACTAATAATTCATCAAAATTTTCAAAAGTTATGTCATCAAACAGTGCCATGTTTAATTTGATTCAATCTAAGAACTTTATACGCAGAAATATGTGTTAGTTATTCCCCTGAGGGCGGATGCCCGATCGGGGATGACTGATTTATACCACGGGACTGTAGAGGGTGCTAAATGAAAGTTTATGATAATTAATGAGGGGGGTCTTTCAGGAATTTAGCCTTATCTACTGATAAAGCATGATTAATACAGGGTATCTCGTTACATTTATGACATAGTGGTATAAGGTTCAATATTTCATCCGAAACAAATAAATGTCCAAAAAGAGATTTTTTAACAAGTGATTTTCCATTTTAGGGTCTTTCCAGGTCTATGTAAAAATACGGTATGAAACATTTGGCCACAATATGCTATGTACACAAGTAACAGGTGCAAAATAGACATAAACTGTAATTAGTACTAATCTTGTTTGTGTTGCTTTATTATGTTTCTGCTGTAATGGCATTTACCTGAAGATCAGAGACAATAAAACTAACCATAAAAACTATATTATTACGAATTCGGCTTTGTATAATGTCCGTCATTAAAGTGTGGAAATTAACTTTACATAATTATTAAAGCAACTAAGCGCGGTTTATGCCGAATAAGACAAGAGCCAATGATGTAACGATATTTCAAATACAATCAGTTCTACACTTTCATGACTTTATGGACCTTCATGGTTTTAACACTGAATTAAAAATCTATTATTTTCATTGTACTGATAAAATAAATATCATTTGATATTCATTGCTCATAAAATATTTTTCCATGCATAATCATTCTTTAATTTATATTTTACATGCTTATCAATTCTTTAATTCATCAGAACTATTGAATTTGTTTAAACAATCTGGAATATCCCTTATCTATTTTTATCTGATAAAAATTTCCGGTATAGTGATGCCCTTCCGGTATCATTATGCCTGGGGTATGCTGGTGTACGTATGCAGACAGATAGTGGTGGTCCCATTGGTGCCTCTTTGCTTCTTTTTGCTTATAAATCAAAAAAAATATTTGTTAAGAAGAGGAAAATAGAGAAAAACCAAGGCAACCTTCCATCTTCAGTATCAAAGCTCTACAACGCTCTCCATTGGATCAAAGTTGTCAGATGACCCCTTTTGGGGGTTATATGGCCCTTTAATGGTAAAAAATAGAATTTTGCAGATAGAGAAAAGCTTTTCTTTTCTTTAGGGTTCAGCTCATTTAGCTCTACAGAAGTGTCCTTAGGATCGAAGTTGTCATATAACCCCTTATTAAGGGGTTATATATAGCCCCTGGCAGGTAACACATCGTTTTTGACTGTAAAATGAAAATCATTGCAGACAGAGAAAAGCTTTTGCTTGCTTGAATATTCAGCTTAATTATTAACAGACAGATTAAGCTCTACAAAAGTCGCCATTATAGAGGCGAGGTTGTCAGATGCATGGGCGTAGGAAGCGGTACGGTTGGTACTGCTCCGACTGTACCAATAAATATGTCAGTTACGGCATGCCGTACCAATAAATTCCTTCATTAAAATCAATTTAATGCATAATTTCTGTGTTTTATTCACTTTTTGTAAAATTGTTTTATTTTCTACTGACTTGGTTTCTGCTAAAACAATTATAAGAGGTAATCATCAACAGATGTGTACTTTTACATATGGTCTAAACAATTTTACGACTGACTATTCTGCCTCCTTCAGTTGCATGAAATATTTGACGTCCTGGTTAAAAATTGCCCTGAAATTAAACTGCCCAACACGTAGCATCTTCCTTAAAATACGAAGAGAAATTCCAAGAAGACAATCACACCGAGTATCAAAAGAAAAACCAGGATACAAGTATAATCTGATGACACAATACTAAGAAAAAAGCCGTGTAGCTAAACTGCAATTTAGCAACGCAAACCCCGAGAAAAATGAAAGTGAACTTAAGTTCCATTGAGGGGTAAGCAGTTTGTGCGACACCCGTCACGTTGTCAATGCTGTGTTAAAATATGCCAAGACAATTAATGCATTTGCACTCCTCTGGGAAAAAAGGATAAAAGTTTTTGAAAATGAATGATTCAAAATTCAAAATGATAGGAATACACTAAACACAATAAATAAAAGTAAAATAGGAATATACTTTACACAGTTTTATCATATATTTTGCACTATGACCTACAAGGCAGCTGGCTAAAAGAAAAACTTTTTTTCATTTTCTATAAAATAAAATGCCTATGGTTTACGCTACATTATGCTTTGAATGACTATGTTCATGGAAATATACATTTGCTTTTAGATTTTTTCTTATAAAAGCTGTTTTATAACAAACCAAAAACTATTTCTTTAAATATAAAGTTTGTTTCAGTGACAATAAGGCTTCCGGAAACGCTCAGAATGCAAGATTTTGCACCATCTACCCCAGAGCTTCTGGAGGCCTTGAGTGGCTCCCAAACCCCCTGCCTAGAAAATATCACCTCGCTTCGCTCGGCCATCATAATTTGCCTCATTATTGATTAGGTCCTATGAGTATGATCATCATGAACATTTGAAGATCGTTGGCTCAATATTACAATGTATGCATGAAAATGTTACTTTGATTTATTCCTTGCAGTTATGTTTTAATGTGTTTAAAGCTTGATACAAAAATATCGGTACATTGCTTTTTCCAACTAACTGCATTTTGGCTTTTACCTAGAATAAAGCATTAAACAGATTCCAGACCAGAAGCCCTCGTACAAGGTGCAATAGATGATTTAAAAAAGTCTATCATCTTCTTTTCGTGTTAAAAATTTAACCAAAATCATGAAATTTAAAAAAAAAATATGTTATAAGAATAGGAGATCATAACATAAAAAATAGTCCCAGGAAATGCCAAGAATGCAGGATTTTGCACCATTTATCTCAGAGCTTCTGGGGGCCTTAAGCGGCCCCCAGACCCCCTGCCGTACATACCACCTCGCTACGCGAGGTGGGAGAGGCACTTCGTGCCTCTTTATATTCTGGTTCAGCAGTACCAATATTTTTTTCCTTCCTACGCCTCTGAGATGAATTAATTTTTGCCCTATAGAATCATCGGAAAACTATTGCAGATAGTGGAAAGATATTGCTTTCTTATACTCTACAAAAACTTCAGTTGACTAAATGGTATTTTGCAGATAACACTAGCTTGAAGAGTAGGTGAGCGAATTTGGCTTATGGGAGTCTCTTGCTTGTTTGTTGACACAATAAATCATTCTACTTTACCAAATTCTCTGACATTTTGCAGTAATGTTTTATATCATAAAAAGAAGGAAAGAAGCAAGAGGCACCAATATGGTATTCAAAATATTTCTGGTTCGATTATGATTTTTTTTTTCAGGTGTGTTCTTGTCGAGTATGTAGCGGATTTTGTTGAAAAGTTTATATGAACTTTCAACAAATCTTTACGACAAACGTGATGACTTCAACTTTCCACCTTTTTAATTCGTGTAGCAGCATTCTGGCCGCCCGCGCCCCAGCTTATGGGGTTGTCGTATCACAACTTTGCTTACCGATTTGTTTTTTTTTTCCATTCATTTATAATTGAGGCAGACTTCTTACAATCACGTCTGGATAAAAAAAAATCGAAGGCCAGCTTACTATCTGCTATATTGATAATGTACAAAACAATTTTTTACATCTCACATATCACAGGAACTTGCGATATAAGATGCTATCTGTTCTAGAAAGTCTGCCTCATATTTACATCTCGAATAGACATTTAAGGAGCACTTTCGACAAAACTATGACAAACGTGATGACATCAACTTTCCAATCGTCAACTTTCCCTTCTTGTGTAGCAACATTCCGTCCGCTCCAGTTTATGGGGTTAACGTATCACAAGTGATTCGTTATTCCAGGGCTTGCAAGGTATACATTGAATTTCGTTGACAGGGCGTCACGCTTGACACAAAAATAGCTAAAGCAAGGTTATGTTGTTCCTTGCTGTCATCACTTAAGAGGTTTTATGGAAGACATCATCAGCTCATAGACAGATATGGGATTACAAAGTTGTCTCTCAGATGAATGCAGATGTGGGTTTGTCATAGAGTTTTGTTTCGCCACACGCTAAAGTTATGACTGACAGCGCGACGTGTGTGTTGCAACAGGCAGGAACTGCTTAATTTTTTCCGGAGTACCTGAGTTCACTCTCGTTACAATTGAGTTCGCTTGTCAGTTGATGTTAGTTGGTTTGTTGTGTTTTGTTACAAAAGGTAGAACACACTCAAAATGATAAAAAGGTAATCTTGGGGCATTAAAGAGCAAAGACAAACCGTCAATCATGAACGAAAATAACACGAACAAACAGAGAACACAAAAACTGACAGAACATCAATCGAAAATGTGAACTTAAAGTCATAAGAGAGTGAACTGCTGACCCTGACCTACAATTTTCACATAAATGACTCCGTTAACTCAAACTGCAATTTCAATGTAATTTTTATGGTCGAGCTGTATGATCATTTCGAAAACTTTTTACTCACTAGAACCCAAAGTTAGGAAATCCACAATTCAAAAACGTGTTGAAGTCCAAATAATATAGCACAAAACTACGATGGAGGAGCCAAACCTTAGGTTTTAGTATTTACAAAAATGCAGAAAACACTGTACACACGAGACATGACCTCATATACAAGATAGTCAGAATCTACCAAAAGAAGGTGACCTTGACCTACATTTTCCACATGAACGCTTCATTTTTTTTTTTCAAAAAAAGAAAACAATAGCGTTTATGATATTACCATGCAATTCAGGTAATTAAAAGAAACATAACTGCTTATTTTTCATGCAATGCCTGTCTCTGCCATAACATTTTACCCTTTGGCAAGCTTTGATACTTGACATGAGAATGTATCACCATGAGCTATGCGTCGCGTACTACAATGTACTTCATATCATCTTGACTTTTGACCTCAAGACCAAATTATTGCTGATTTTTCTTGATTTTCCTGTCTGGGTGATAACGTTTAAATTATCACTTGGAATACAGCTTTGACATCAAGCTAAGGGACAGAGAGAAGGAAAAAATTATGCAAACAAGAACTAAAAATTCCAAACTATTCCATCAGTTGGTCAGAAACAATCGACACCATGTTTGCACACTGCAAGAAATAAATGTAGAGAAAAACTGCTATGAAGGAGACCAAGTAATCCATGGCTTCACGAGACATTTTAGCAACCTATCAAATCCATCTGAATCCTCTTACTTAGGAGACCAAACCTATAATGAGAATGTTGACTACGAAACCCAGATAAAAGAAGAATTAGTCCAACATAAACAGATATCCCCGTGTCTTCAGAGGAACTACAGAAAGCACAGATCAGTACAAACTATATGTCAACCCACTTCTGAACAGACTTGAGCAATCCACCCTGGGATGTAGAATTGGAAACATACTATATAATGCCACTGCCTGCGCTGATGATGATGTGGCCTTGTTAGCTTCAAATCCAGCTGAGATGCAAGTCCAGATCAATATGTCTAATGATTTTGCTAGGATGGAAGGATACAAGTTACAACCTCAGAAAAGTGTCCCTATCTACATCAAACCAAATACCGGGAGGAAACATAATGATTCTATTCAGTATAACTTAACTCAGAACCTATGCCGAGTGTTGATAAAGCCACCCACCTAGGAATCATTAGAACACAGAATATTAAACAGAATGTGGATGTCAATGTTCAAGAGAACATAAAAAAGGCCCGTAGAAGCGCATATGCACTTTTTGGACGCGACTTTCATGGGGAAAATGGCTTGGACCAAGAAACAACAATTCATCTCTACAAAACCTACATCTTGCCTGTTCTACTATATGGGATGGAACTCCTTACACCAAAAAATGAAGAACCTGGAGCCACTGGAGCTTTTCCAGAAAAAAAAACAATGCTTAAACAGCTCCTCTCTTTACCATCTAATACACCAGACCCAGCAATCTATATACTAACAGGAATTCTACCAATAGAAGCCCAGATCCATACAAAAGTACTGACATTCTTCCAGTAATATCTGTGATCAGGATGCAACAAGTTTAGAAAAAAAACGCCTTGCCAAGAGACAACTGGAAATGAAATCCCTGAAAAGTAAAAGCTGGTTCATTGAAGTCCAAAGATACATACTGAAATACAACTTGGGAAACGCTAGGGAATGGCTAGACGTTGGACAAGAAAAATCTGCTCGAATCAGGCATCTCAAAAATGAAATACATAATTTTTGGAGTAACAACATCAAATTTAGGGCAACTCTCTACAACGGGCTTCGTTACCTCAACCACAACGACTTCAGACCAGGCAAAATCCATCAACTTTTGACTCAAAAGTGCCATATGGCTGGAGACATCATGAGAATACCAACCAAACTCAAATTTCTGACAGGAACATACATACTCCAACCACTTCGCTTTAGGATCTTCAAAGAATGGCACGAAAACCTCTGCGGTGCATGCGAGAAGCCAACAAAAACTATAGAGCACCTACTCATAGAATGTAATGCATGGGATACACTTAGACAGAGCTCCTTACAACAAGTACAAACCCTATGGAATGAAAATAGTACCACCAGCTGGGATGAGCTCGATATTAGGAACAAAACGCAAGTGCTGCTGGACGTAACCAAACTTAAAACAAGGAGGACACCTAAAGAAGTAATCGAACAGATAGAATACCATGCCAGAAGGATGATCTACAGAATCCATCAAGCCAGATGTCAACTAATCCTTAACAAATAATCTCTGCATTGAGTACTGATGGTCAAGGCTGGGGTTGGGTCTGTTGGGCAGCCAAACACTTTTTCTGTTAAATAAGTTCGCAGTTACCGTCATATATCTTTCGACGCATAATATTTTCACTAAAAGTTGAATCATTAGATCAAAGCTCAAATTGGTTAAAGGCAGCTTTCTCTGCAAATCTACATAGGTTTTATATTTCTATTCTTTTTAAGTGTTTTAAGCAAGTACGGAACTTAGGTTACCATCAGTCGACTGTGGGATTATCCACGACGCACATGTTAACCGATGCAATCCAGCTGTTAATTATTCTTAATTCGCATGTTCTAATGTAACTGCGAGCATGGCGAGCGTCGTGATAGACTATTTTAATCTCGCTTTTAGTAGAGGAGCAGAGGATCGATTTTTGTCGATTTGCCTTAATAGTATGACACACGGCTGTATCATATATCATTGGAAAGAGAAAATCATTGCCTATAAGAATATCGAGGTCGTCGCATTCTCACGTGGTCACGTTTTGAGAAAAATGACGTCAAAGATTAATCTTGAATTTCACTCCAAAATGGGGTAGAGATCAAAATATGGTGTTAAAATTTTTGCTTGCCAAGAATAAGACTTATAAGACGGTTTTTGATGTTTAGTAATAATACAGTTTTACAATAACAATAAAAATTTATGAAATTTTTACAAAAAATATGCCAAAGTGAGCTTTCAAAAAGTAAAAAGTGAAAAACTGCATTTTTGTCTCCTCCATTACGTACAACATGATCCTGGCGTTACAATTTATTATTTTCAAATTATTTTCATTTTATTTTGGTGTACCTAGGTTGAAATTATTTTTAAATATCTAACCTTACCATATATACCAACTGCGCACCGCCGTGGAATTTTCGCCTCGAACGACCTTCTTCTTGAACTTTGTTACATGGTTTGATTTTCAAAAATAAATATATTTTACTTCAAAATAACTTTTGAAATATGAAATAAAATGAAAATATAAAATCCTAATTCAAGAAATTAAAAGAACTGCTGCTTACAAGCAAAAAATAGGCGGTCAACCTGGAAGTAAAAGACATGGCCTTACATCATGTATGTAGAATAAAATAAAAGCTGTTGATTTGAGGTCTGTCCGATCAAATTTTCGCTTTCTTTTCATTTTTTATACCCATCAAGGTACCGAGGTACATCATAAATTGTTGCGTCCGTTTGATGGACTGAAAAAGGAGGCACGGACACTTTCTTCAACTTCACGGTCACGCTTTTTGTACGACCCCGTTCTTCAGAAATTAAGAAATTAACTAAAAATTTGATGGAAGCCACCACTCGCTTAAAGGAAAAATATTGAATATTATCTCTCTAATAAGTATAGATGGTTTTTTTATTACTTCTTTACTGGATTTGAAACGCTGAATTGACATGCGAAGAGACTGTTTACACTTTCGTAGCACATGAGTTTATTCTCGTTATAACGTGAGCTCGCGTTGTTGATTGTTATTCAGTTTTCTGAGGGGTCTTAATAGTGTCTGTTGTTTCGTGCTGTTCTCGTTTGAATTTATTGCTTTTGTCTTTGCCTTTTAGTCTTTCGACATTCAAATGCTCCACTGGAAACTCTCTGTGTCTAGCTTAAAAACATATCTGCCCGTCCTTAGTAAGTTACCACCCTCCCTCTTTTGTTGAACAACATGTGCATCCCTTGCATCATTTGCATTCCATGTCATTAAATCTTGACAATAATTTTTCGTTTAGTGACATCGAATTTAGCATTTCCATATTTTCGATCTATTGGCCTGACTGAAACTTGGAGTAATTGTGTAAATCATATATATCTCTTTTATTTCGCTTTTTTTTTATTTTTAGTTGCCAGGCATTTTATTTTAGAATATTTAATTTCATTATGTCGCCTGCAAAGTGTTGCTGCCTCCTGATATTTGGCATGTAGCTTTATCACATGGACCAATAAGAAATTAAGCTATATATATACAGTGTACAATAAATCATGTGGAGAAATCTTTGCTACTTTCACATCAAAGGCCCCCATTATTTTGATTTAACAGGTGGTTAGCAAAATATGTAAATAATTTTATTTACAAGTATACGTTCTTGTGTTGGTCATTAATAAATATATGGTTCATAATCGGCAGACCGGCATTTAGATCGAGTTTTTCTCGGTATGTATATGTGTGCAAAATTTTCCTCGCAGTTTTCCGAGTCAGCTACTACACGCCATATTCTCTTGATATTTGGCATGTAGTTTAATCCCCATGTCCAATAAGGTATATTTAGCAATTTTATGCCCGAAACATTGCAACTATCTGTTTAATGAAAACTTTATATTTTATATACAATTACTTTGATATTCATGAAAAAATTCTGTCACAGTTTTCTCGGCCTGAGTACATATGCTACAGCTCCTTGATATTTGGCATATAGGTTCATCCCATGGCCCCATTAACAAGTAAATTGATTTATGTCCAAACGTTGCTACTTTGCGTTTGTCGAATGCTTTAGATTTTATACATAATAAACATTATAAACAAAATTACCAGGCAACTACATGTACATGCCACATCCTCTTGATATTTTGGCTTCCTCTTATAAAACTATATGGCATAAAGTCAATTTAAACCACGACTTCTTGTTTACTTACTTCGTAAGACGTAGCCAACATATTCGTTTGTCTTCCATTGAAGACGCCATTCTAGATGTTTATAAGTTTTTTTTGGTTTTTTTTTGAACTTTTAAAAATTAACAACTTCATTAGGCAACCGATCGAACTCTGACGACAAAAGAAATATTAATCAGACAATAAACAACTGATCTATATTTCAAACGACGTAACGTTGAAATCGGGGGCACAAAAATTATTATTATTATTTATGCCGGAAAGGCAATGGGAGTAACTTTCACGAAATAAGTCGCACAGTACCTACAACATTCGTAATTGATTGTAAAAACAATTCAAACGCTGTGCACAAAGTTCACAAACAACCGAAGAGAATTACGAGTGAAAGCGCTTACAGGCTCAAAATGGGTAGATCAGAACTAGTTATAATGCATGTACAAAGAGAACCCCCCCCACAAACCCCCCCCCCAAAAAAAAACAACCCCAAAACAGTCTTATGTTACCGAAATTCGGCAAACATGTACTGCAGAAAGTGTAATGATACTATGTATACCTTTGATATATGTAGACATGAGAGTGCTAATAAGGTTCAAGCGTGGTGAATAGAATCATATACTACTAATGCCAAAAAAACTTCTACAAAAAAAACAGGCACACGGTACCAAAATTCGAATTTGTTAAATTGAGGTTTTATTATATAAGCATAATGTATAAAATTCACGAACATCCATTTAGAATTGCAAGTGTGAAACCGCTTTTAAAAGAAAAGTGTGACGAACGCTCGGACAGACCCCTGGCATTTAAATGTCTCCTCTGAGCGAAGAAATTCTATAATTCTATACGGAAAATAAACAGGTCCCACGTATTTGATTTGTAAATTATAATTTACACCCTAAAGAAGTGCAAAAATATCAAAAATAAGAAAGTTTAACAAAATAATTATAGACAATCCATGCATCAAAAGTAAATATGTCAAACAAAACACCCTATATATAGCTATATAAATGAATATTTTAAAATTGTAAATAAAACACACGTGTTTTTTGTCACCGGATATCGTGTGAATTCCAAACCAAAGACTGGTTTGTGTTAATCCGGACATGCCACAGGTGTAATTTGATGAAACTACACTACCTAAAAATCTAAATTTATGTGTACATGTGAATTAACAAACCTACTTTACATTCACGTGAAACATTTTGTAAACATGAAACGGAATCTTGTTACAAATGAGAAAATAGGCCAAAATTCAATGAATATTTTTGATGTAAAAGGTACGATGACTTTGAGTAGAATAAAGTTTTCTTTATACCTTTTTTATTGATTGATGGCAAGTTTAACATATTATCCTGGTGTCCAAAACCTTTTATCATTGAATTTGACCGATTAACGATTCTTTTATTTGACTTAAAAAAACAGTGGTGAAATGCACATTTTGTGGGTACCGTCAAAAAACGTCAAAAATAGAAGAACGTGACCACGCCAGAATACGACGACCAAGCTAAATTGAAAGTTCAATATTTTTCCTTTCATAAAATAATATTTTCAGCTGTGTGTCATACTATTAACCCAAACTCGAAAACTAGAGGCTTTTTTAAATGCCTGCTACCCTACTATTTTATTTTTTTATCTACAAAACCTTTTTATTATCCCGTAAAAATCATTGGTTTATCGATATTCGGAGATATGCAAAGAGTTTTAGATTTTATGTGATGTTGAACTTTTTATTCAGACATTCTAGAGTGACTTTTATATGTTGAGAATATTTTAGACATTTTAAGCATATTAACATTTGCCAAAAAGTGTTTAACCCGATATAAATGTGACCACCACTGTACATATATACACAAAGTGAATAACTATCGTAACGTTACGGTGATGGTGATGTAAATAAGAGGTGGAGGGATTGTTCCACATTCAACAAAGTTGGATGGTTGCCCTATACAGGGTGTAAAGATTCAAAAGAAGAAGATGTAACCAATCCGGGGAACCAATCTACTGTAAGTGGCCATCCATAAGGAAAATATAGGTCACACGCAGCATCTGAAACATGCATTGTGCTTAGCATTGATATGTACACCTATCATATTAATATGGTTGATGTGACTTTTCAGTAAATGGAAAATTGACTTTAACCATTCTTCTGTAGGTGGGTGTCGTCGCGGATGCAGACGTCGATGCTTCAGGTCTAACACAAGCCCCTCACTTAAAAACAAGAGTTAACACTAAAGTATGTCTCGCCTGCCGGCACCATCAGAAACAATTATTCTTTCTTACTTCCACTATATTTTGAATTTACATGGATTTTCAGTTTCTGAGATCAAAAGATGTTTATAGAACTTAAATATTGCAAATATATGCAATAAAAATAATCAAAGTCACTCAACCGGAAAACCAAGGTCAAGGTCAAAAGATGGGGATGCAACTGTGCTAAGCTACTACTGGGGCATATGCATATACCAAGTTTCATCAACCTAGGACCTATAGTTCTTGAGATATGGAGGTGCTCGCAAAACTTTTCCAATTTGCTATTATATGTATTGAAAATTGTCAAAGTCACTCAACCAAAAAATAAAGGTCAAGGTCAAAAGATGGGGATGCAACTGTGCTAAGCTACTACTGAGGCATATGCATACCAAGTTTCATCAACCTAGAACCTATAGTTCTCGAGATATGGAGGTGCTCGCAAAACTTTTCCATTGCTATTATATGTATTGAAAATTGTCAAAGTCACTCAACCGGAAAATAAAGGTCAAGGTCAAAAGATGGGGATGCAACTGTGCTAAGCTACTACTGGGGCATATGCATACCAAGTTTCATCAACCTAGGACCTATAGTTCTTGAGATATGGAGGTGCTCGCAAAACTTTTCCATTGCTATTATATGTATTGAAAATTGTCAAAGTCACTCAACCGGAAAATCAAGGTCAAAGTCAAACGATGGGGATGCAACTGTGCTAAGCTACTACTGGGGCATATGCATACCAAGTTTCATCAACCTAGGACTTATAGTTCTTGAGATATGGAGGTGCTCATAAAACTTTTCCAAAAAGTTAACGCCGCCGTCGCCGGTAAAGTAACACCTATGTCCCGCTCTGCTTCGCAGGCGAGACAACTAGTCTGACCCAGTTCTATTTTTAGCAGCGGCAGCCATGTTGATTAAGCACATTCAACAAATAGAGTGGTTTTAGGGGGGATTTTTTAAGAAAAGAAAATGACAAGGACCACGACAGGCGCAAAGTGATGGCAGTGGGTCACACGATCCACCCTTTGGGTCGGTTGAGCTATATAAACGAGAAGTTTACGGTGGGAAAGTTGAAGTCATCACAATTGTCATATACAAAGGAAACTTAAAGGAGCTTAAAATGAAAAATTGATAGAAATTGAATCCGAAATCACCATATCTACGTCCAGCTATGCTTTATTTTATTATTTTATTTGTAGTTTTTGTTCTGCATATACTAAAGAAATAGGTAGAAAATTTCGCTATTTTTAACGAAAGGTACAGATGAACCTTAAACCTTCAGCTGATTGAGCTCTACAAAAGTATTCATTGGATCAAAGATACATGTCAGATCACCCCTTAAAGAGAATTGTTTTGACCCTTTGAAGGTCAAAAACAACGTTTTTTCCTGTTTTTGGAAAAAATGAGACTCTTGTGATTCTATAGGGCAAAACATGAACAAGAGGCCCCCAGGAGCCTGAATCGCTCACCTGACTTAAGTGCTTATTTTGACATTAAAACGGCTATAACTTTAATAATGGGTCATCTGACAACATCGATTAACTTAATGCATTTATTAGCTGAAAATTTAAAATTAGCAATCAAAAGGTGCTTATTATTTTCTACAGTTAAATCCAAACTTAACAATAGTATTGTAACTATAATCAATTTTGCTGCAATTTAATTTGTGGTGTTGGAGTTGTAAACAGTTTTTATACAATGAATAAAGACTGCAAAAATGGTCAATTTAAACATTCTAGGGAGAATAAGTCCTAAAAGGAACAAACCTACAACTTCGACTCTGTTACAAATTTTGTAGATCTTTGTGTGTCTAACAATCAATATTCAACTTAAATTTTGAAATATCTTTTATAGTTTCAAAGATATTTAACTTAATATAAGAGCAAAATTTGGAAAAATGCAGAAAAGGGCAATAACTCTTACAAGGGACGTTGAACCTTCTTCAAAATTTAGGGCAGGTAGATCTTGAGGTGCTGAACATTTTTACTCACGCCAGAATTTTCTGTCACGGTTTTTGAGTTACCGTATTTGCAAAAAAAGCAATTTACCCCCATGTTCTAGTTTTATCAGTGGCCATGATTTTTTATGAATCAAAATTCCAAATGATATTTTTGTACCACATATACCAATAAACAACTGTACCAAGTTTGGTTGCAATTGGACTTATGGTGTCAGAGGAGATAAGCAGTTAACGCTTGAACAAAAAGCTAACGGGTGAGCTGAAAACGCTATTTTTGACTTTTGAAGGGCCATAACCCCTAGAAGGGGTCATCTGACAGTTTTTACCCCATGGAAACTTTTGTAGAGCTTAATGAGCTGAAGGTTTGAGCAAGCAACAGCTTTTGCCTATCTACAACAGTTTTCATTTTATAGGGCAAAAGCATGAAACAAAGAGGCCTCAGGAGCCTGAATCGCTCACCTGGTCCTTAAGGTCATATGGAATTCTTCTATAAGGGATCATCTGACAATTTAACCAAATAGAGACTTCTGTTATGCTTAATGAGCTGAAAGTTTAAGCAATCAACATCTTTTCTCTAACAGCAATAGTTTTCATTTTATAAGACAAAACCATGAAAAATTGCAATTTTCACCATCAAAGGGCCAGAACCCCTATTAGGGGTCATCTGACAACTTCAACCCAAATGGAAACTTTGATAGATCTTTTGATGCTGAAGAAGGAAGGTTGCATCAGATTTTCTCTATCTCTTTTACAAGCAAAAAACAGCAGTAGTCTGACCCCCTGGTCTATTTTTATCAATGGTGGCCATTTTTTAATTCAAAAAACGAAATGCAATTTAAGTTCTGGACACCCTAAGGATTAATCATACCAAGTTTCATTAAACTCTGTTTAGCAGTTTCATATGAGAAGATTTTTAAAAATTGTTAACAGACGACAACAATAACGACAGACCTGAAGTGATGGCAATAGCTCTTAAAAAGGGAAGTGAGGGAAAATAACGATTGTCTTTGGTTTTCGTATTGAATAAGCTGTTGTAACCTATATCAAGAACAATAGTTTTGAAAGGGGAAAAGAATACAATTTAGTGTGAATGTGATGAATACCTAGTGGTTTTTGGACAAATGGTAGCAATCCATAAATTGTTACATAGCAAAGCTATGTTGCATTGTATTTATAATGACCACGACTGTAATTCCTGTATCTACAGCCACAAGTTAAAACACAATTGTAGTGGATCATTTATTTATAGATGATAACATCCATACAGTCATACAGAGGTATACATGATGCAGTACTTAACATATTACATCCACTATTCTTATTTTGCTATTTTTTTAATGATTTTTTGTTACAATTTTTCTATTTTTTTTTCTACATGAATAATTGTTTTGCTATTTTTTTTTTACATATTTCACAATGGCTTATGATTTTGAATTATTTTATTTTGTACACTTAAACAAAGGTATGCAAAATTTTATAAAAGATTATTGTTTCGAATTTTGATTGTTTGTTCAAAAATATATCTTCTCACCTTGTTATAAAAATCCAACAACTTAATAAATTAAGTGTAAATGCGAAAAATGTAAATTGTGGTACATATTTGTGTAAGCACATAGTGAAATATGTTTCTTTTTTTAAAATTTTATTCTTTCTACGAAACTAAGGGAGTTATATTTCAGTTGATGGTTTATGATAAAAATACATGTTTTTTTTTAAGAATAGTCATATATTATTTACACATGTAGTTGGTTTTTTTTTGTGTGTGTGTGTGTGTGATGTTTTGGTAAAACATTCTTAATTAATTGGTTTTTTTTGGGGTATTATTTTGTTTTTGCTACACAAATGTTGGAACAAACTTATATCATATAAATCTATTTACATGTACATGTATTTTTATAATCAGTTTATCTTATGTTGATTTTTTGAAATATTTTTAAGATGTTTTTTTTAAATATTTTTTTTTATTTTGTTTTAATTTCAATTTTCACTTCCCAATAGTTAAGCAGTTTAATGGCCCAAATATCATTACAAAAAAAACAACTGAAGCCATTTTCTTTCCTTCTTTCTGGTAAAATTCAAAGGTAAAATTAATATAAAAATATTTATCTTCTAAAGATTAGAAAAAATCCTAATATAATCAAAAGCTTCCGAAACACTATGAGACAAAAAATAAAACAATTAACTAAGACAGTGAACTTAAATATAAAATAGGCTTAAAGTTTAAAAAGAAAGTTCCAGAGAAATGGGCTAATCAGCTGTTTAATTTGTCTGATATTGGACCATTGACATGACACATGAACATGACTTCATAATCAGATCCCTGAGCATCTTCACTACCAGCAGCTTTGGCGTCTTCTTTCCCTTCTTCCCTTGGTTGTTCCTGTTACACTTCAGTTTTCTTATAAATCTATTCCCTTCTTCACAAGGTATGGCCATCCTGTCCTTTCTATTATTCATTTGGCAGCTTCAGCATAATTATCTTGACTGTAATATCTTTATTTGGCTATAAATGTAGAAAAAGAACTACATGTATTATCAGACACAGAGCATGGAAGTGTTGTTTTAACATTTGTACAATTATAATGCTAAAGCTAAGGCCACCCTTCAAACCAACCAATCCAGAAGAAGTTTAGAATTATATATATTACCTAAGACAGACAGATGGACGGACACAGTGGTTGCAATATAGCCCCTCTCCTACGAGTGGGGGTATAAAAGGTGATAGCAATATAGCCCCTCTCTTACAAGTGGGGGTATATTATAGAAATTGAACAGATGTTCCATGTCCTGCCCCAGTACTGTATAACATTCATGACATTGGAAGGAGCATATGGTGGACTTCCATAAAAATAGACAAACAGTAACAATTTTAACTTGTTCCAAGTAATTGTTGATACAAACATGTATTTTCACAAACATCTGTTATGAATTGGGAGCACTTTCATAGTCAATATTGTGGAGCAGGACTCTATATTGATGGCCAGATGGGCATAACTTTCACAGTATTGGTTTTATGATAAAATTATGATTCATTTTAACTGCCATCCATTGGGAATTGTCTGTGTAAGAGCACAAGAAATGTTTCAATGGGTAATAAGACACAATTAAAATAATCAAAAGGGACATAACTTTTCCAAAATAGTCTCATAGTTCTGAAATTTGTGATTCATTGGATGATGTAAAAGCATTAAAGTTAACATAAATTCCACTAACATCAATGTTCCAATGAGTTAATCATGACCAGATAATAATGTACAAAGGGACATAACTTTACTTTACAACAAGCATGAACACTAGCGTGCCAGCACCAGTTGCTTTTTTAATAATGTCATTAAATATATAAGCAAATAATTTGAAACATGAAACTTGAATTCTTACATTTCAAAATACACCAAAAACAAGAAAATTATTTAAGTTGCTAAAAAAATCCCCCAAGGTGATGATATAGCTGTAACAGTCTTGCTCCAGTGCAAAACATATAAAGTTTTCATCATCCTAAGACCTATAGTTCCTGAGATTAAGAGGTGTTCATAAAACTTAATCAATTTGCATAAAAATATTGGTCAATGTCAAAAGATGGGAATGATAAGCTACGACTGGGCATGTCCATACCTAGGACTCGTGACAAAACTAAAAATAACAAGTTAATCTGTTACTAATAGTTTATGCTCACAAGTGATACCCCTGCTCCAAAAATTATGCTTTGAATAAAAACCTAAGTTTTCAGTAATGAGGAAGTAAATAAAATGGGTATACACCATATGTTACAATAGAATAAAGCTGTATACAAGATATCAGGCCCTGGCAGTAGCGTACCACAATGTAAGCAGTGGAAGCAATTGCTTCCATTTCGATTTCATGTTCATTTTATCAACCCTTTCATGTTCTCTTCCCTATTCAGTTCATTGCTAAGGATTAAAACAATATAAACAAATAGAAAATTAGCCTAAACTCCAGCCATTCATTGCGGTGTGTGCCTTGCTAAAAGAAAACACATTTAGCAGCACCAACCTAGGGTCGGCGACTTAATATCGCCTATCACCTTTGCCGGTTTTAAACTTTTTCATGGATACATGCTATAAGCAACAGGTATACATGTATAGTGTTGGCTAGTTGCTTCTGTTCTGCTGATGAGAGCAAAAATTGAAATTACAACTCCTTTTGAAAAAGATGTAACATTGGTCCTCCGGAAAAGCATGTTGGTTAAAGATAATAACTAGACGTTCCTACTCAAGTCAACTTATACCACAAGCTTAATGCTGTTGCCAGTCCGGCCTGTTCTTTTGCAAAGGGGTGGAAACCTGCAAATGTTTTTTGTGTTGTTTAATTTAACATAATTTGAATGTCTATGAAGGTGTTTTTTTCACGACTTCAAACACAAACTTTATGATGTTTAGAACGATTTTGATGTGCCTTTTCAACAGCTTTCATTAGCTTCCTAGGGGCTTTGCCCCGCCCCCCCCCCCCCCCTGACGCAGGCAAGGATGAATAGAAAGATGTACCTGGTGTACGTCCCCCCTAAAACTGTGAAAAATTATGCTTTTGCGCAAATTCCACAAGAATAACACCTAATAAAATTTCGCGACACTCTTCGCTCAGCGAAAAAGAATTTTTACAGAACCTCAGCTACATAAAACTTTGCTTCGATTTTGCTATAATCTAGTTAGGCCACTACCTGGTTTCATAAAACATATCAAATTGAGTATTTCCTCCAATCTTTCCTCAACTAAAATTTGAACCAATCAAAAATGTTGAAATCTGAGTTGAGGAGTGACTTGAGTAAATACTCAATTCAAGAAGTTCTATGAAGCTGCGGACAGATCTCTACATCATGTAGTTGACTCAGACCACCCTCTAGTAAAAAATGTTTTTGAAAATTCAGTCAATTCAAACAACTGGTTTATCAAACTGAAATCAGTACTAAATAATTTAGGATTTTCCTTTATTAACAATGATATAAACTCACTTAAACTTTATTTAAATCAAATAAAAATTAGGTTAAATGATCAAAATCTTCAAAATCAAAACTCAATTATCAACACATCTTCAAAATTAGAATTTTTTACAAAAATCTTTAGAAAAGGATGCAGACCTCATTATTTAGATATCTTAAAAAAAGTTAAGGATAGGGCTGCTCTTTCCAAAATACGTGTCAGCGCTCATAACTTAATGATTGAGAAGGGAAGATACCTAAAACTAAAAATAATAGAAAGAAAATGTACATTTTGCAATGCAGAAGAAGTTGAAAATGAAGAACACTTCCTTTTGCATTGCAAACACTACAGACAGTTAAGAGATACATTTTTCAATAAAATTAAAAGTTATATCCCAAATTTAAATATCTCAATAAATAACAATTCTCTGCTGAGCTCCTTATTAAATACCAAATCTGAAATTGGTTTAAAACTTACATCTGCATTTATTTTAGAATGCTTTGAACTAAGAAAATGATATGTCATACTGACAAAACTTATTGCAATTGGCTGTATTGTTTGCTTATTATATCACTATATAATTATAACAATAGTTTATAACGTAAAAATTTATATTACATTTGTATGTTTCATTTATTACTTTGTGCCTTAACCATGTACTGATCTATGAGTTTGTGCTAATAAATATTTGTATTTGTAATAAATATTTGTATTTGTATATACACCATGTCTTACTAAAAGATAAAGCTGGACCTCTACATCATGTTGTTGCTTAGAAAACTGTGATAGAAATTTTGCATGTATGTCTATCATATGTAAAAACCTAAGTAATCAGTTATAAACAGGAAGTTGATGACCAAGGAGCATAAAATCAGTATACACCATATCATGTTTTAAAAATATAGGATAACGCTGTATACAAAATATCAGACCTCTGCATCATGCAGTTGCTTAGAAAACTGTGACAGAAACTTTGCAAGTTTACACATTATGTGAAAAAGTATTCGTGAACAGGAAGTAGATGACCTACATGATCTAGAAGCATTTAATCGGTATACACTATATGGTAGCATAGGATAAATCTGTATACAAAATGTTACATGTATACCTCATGTAGTTGTTAGAAAACTGCAATGGCAATTTTGTAAAGGATGGTTGAATGGATGGAGCAATGAACCTAAACACTGTATAACCCCTACGTTTGTAAATGGGCCATTAAAAGTGTAAAAGTTACTACTGTGAATACTGAGGCATAATTTGCATACATGTACAAAGTTTGGTCAATCTTGGATTATGGAGGTGCTCATAGAACCACCTTTGTCTCACTCAACTAGGCAGACAAAGTCAACTAGTGAGCAGACAGGACTCCAGAGTTTATAAAAAAAGAATCAATGTCAAGGTCAAATGATGGAGAGCAGCTGTCAATGTATCTACATGAACAGATATTCCTATTAAAGGGGTATGTTCAGGAATGGCCGAAATCAGTCCCATATTTGTGCAAATTGTCAACTTTGTACCATATAAATAAATTTGATGTAAACAAAACAATAAATTTGATGTAATTCAGTCATTAGATAACCAAACTTTACATGTCTAATCTATTCCACATGCTGTTGACATTATGTACGTATTATGATGTCATAAACGTGCTAAAAACTCCAAAAATATCAATAATTGCCTCATTTTTGAGGATTTACAAGAGGTTTTTCTTGAAATTAGTATAAAGCGCATTCATCGACAACATTAATTCTTTGCCTATCTATTTGTCTTTCAAAAATAAACATTTCATCACAATTTTTTTTTTTTTTTCGATGCATGCGCTCCTTGTTATTTTGAGTGATTTTAACCTAAAATGCTCTAAAATTGTCAAAAATCTTTAAATTCATCATTAATCATATGATTTTTAGCTCAGTTTTCTCCATTGATTTGATAAGTTGTGTGTGTTAGTTTTTGGGCTTTGTCTGGGATTATTGATAGGTGAATGTTTGGGCCAAAAAAACTAGATTATCCCTACAACTTCCTTTTTTATATGTTTTATAATTCCAATTTTAAATCATTGACCCCCAACATCTAGTATCCAAGTTATGGACCTTAACCAAGAACTTAACCACAAGAACATTCATGCATAAAATATAGATCACAGTGACCTCATTTCTAGTGGATGGTGTCACCTTACCCAAGACACATCTAGTGTTGAAATATCATTGACCCCCAACATCTAGTATCTAAGTTATGGACCTTAACCAAAAACTTAACCGAAGTCCTTCATGCATAAAATATAGATCACAGTGACTTAATTTTTATTGGGTGGTGTCATGTTACCCAAGACACATCTATTGGTGAAATACCATTGACCATCAACATGTAGTATCTGAGATATGGACCTTAACCAAGAACTTAACCAAAGTCTTTCATGCTTAAAATATAGGTCACAGTGACCTTATTTCTAGTGGGTGGTGCCATCATACCTAAGACACATCTAGTAGTGAAATATCATTGACCCCCAACATCTAGTATCCAAGTTATGGACCTTAACCAAGAACTTAACGGAAGTCGTTCATGCATAAAATATAGGTCACAGTGACCTAATTTCTAGTGGGTGGTGTAGCCCTACCCAAGACCCATCTGGTGGTGAAATATCATTGACCCACAACATCTAGTATCCGAGTAAAGGACCTTAACCAAGAACTTAACCAAAGTGTTACGGACGGACAAGTAACTATATGGCCGATCCACATACGTAGTCGGGCCATAAAAATAGAGTTTACCAGACTTGTTACTGATGTTTTCCTTTTGCTGTTTGATGTTTTCTTTCTGTTTCAGAAATTTCATCTTTTGCTCCCTTCTTTCTTCCATGGCTAGGTTCTTTTCCATCTTTGCATATTGCTGTTGTTGTAACTTTAAAGTATCTGCTTGTAATTCTAAAGTTTCTTCAAATTTTTGAATGACCTCCTGAAAATTGATGCAGTTTTAAATTAGTTGTATCTGTAAAAAATATCTATTAATTTATTAGAACTAACAAAAAATGCATATATCATACAGCCATATAGTCATGTGGTGGTTTGCAATTTACAACTCCTTCTTTGCTCAGGTGCAACATTTAGGGTACTGACTTCAGATTATTCTAAAATTAATGTATTTTTGTAATTTAAAATTCTGTTGTGTTAACAATATGATTATGATGATAAAAGAAATAAGGATTATTATTTTTCCCATGTCATGCATGTGATTGAAAATGGTTTCATATTGATTATTTTTCTTCTTTTGAAAAACTGACATACAAAGGTATACAGAAACTTATCTTTATCCCACATTCCTGAACCTTGTGATAGGTATTAAATCATACATGTACATCACAAAACCAACTGAAACAGCTCGAAGGCAAAAATGGCTATACATATTAAAAGGTAGGAAAGTGTTTAAAAATCTAGCATATGCCTGGTACAACGTAGGCACTAAGAAATAATAACAAAAAGTTTAATTGATCATTGAGATAGTCGTTCATTTTAAAATGTAGTTAAACCCAGACGTTGAAATATGACAGTGTGTGTGACTGGGGCTCATGGAAAAATGACTAATGCTACATTAGAATTATCATGCTAATAAAATTTGAGGTTTTATTTCAGTAAAAATAAATTTTAAAAGGTTTACATTTTAAAATATTACAATATGTTCTTTGTCTTTTAAAATTTTGTAATAATGTCAAAAAAATTAAGTAATTCAATGACATTTCAAAGTTCAAGGTCTGTAAAAGGTAACTAATCTGTTGTGCAAAAATAATTGCAGATTGAAAGGATAATGGATTAGGCTGGGCTACCAGCAGCTGAAGATTACCTGAATGTCATCATGTCCAGTAGGGTTTGTTACAACCTTAGCCAAATGCCCTCCTTTCACTTTATCTAAAAAGATAAAAGTAGCATGAGATATTGATGCATGCATGTGAATTCAACAAAATAATTATAAACTAGAATAAAAAGCTACGCCGAGCGCAGCATGATACAACCGCAACAGTTGAACCCTGTACATTGGAGGATATATATACATGTATTCATATTAACCATTGTTAACATTTGCTAGAAAAAATCTTTTTCTCTATTCATTGACATTTTTGACCTGTTTTTAGCCCCTTTTTCTAAATTGGTAAGGGTCACAATTAAAACTTCCTTCAGTGGATTAAATCATCATATTAAAACTTCATAACAATTGGCTGGCCCACTACAGATAAATGTCTTGTGTAAAACCATTGACCAACCTTTAAAAATGGCGTTTTTTGCCCCTTGGACCCCTAATATCTCAAAAACAGTAATAGATATTGCAAATCTTATTGAAAATTGCAGGCAGGGATTTTCACAAGGATTCCAATGAAAAAAAGATAAAAGTCGACCACAAATAAAAAAGTTGATTTTTTGGGTGTGGCCTGTCTTAGGCCCCCCCCCTGAAGCAATGTAACGGTACAATATACATCAATACGATTATCAAATTTAGTTGACAGAATTTATTGAGGAATACAATAAAAAAAGAATTTTCAAAATCAAAAGAATAATAAACATTCTACAACAGTTTTGTCAATACACCTGTTTTAGCCCCTTTTGGCCCTTTTTTTTCTAAAACCGTAGGAGCCACCAACATCAAATAAGATAGGAACCTTCCTCCAGTGGTTTGCAAACATCATATCAAAATTTCATAACAATTGGTCAATATTTACTCAAGTTATAGCATGGAAACCAAATGTCCCCAGACGCCGACAACGAAAACAACAATGACATCGCCATACATGTAACATTATACGATCACCAAAATTTTGTGATTAAATTTTGGGGTCATATAAAAACTGTGAGCAGCAGCTCACAAAAAAATTCCACCCGCCTCCCAAAAATTAATCAGATAAAATTTTAAAATGGGTGGTGCACATCTACATTATGTCACAAAGATTGTGTGAAAGTTTCATGAAAATCCATCAAGGGGTTCAAGGAGGAGTTTCAGAAAAGAGATGGGTAACCCTTGTTCTCAAATGACCAAGTCCATGTTTTGCTATGGGAAACCCCTAAAAATCATTCTGATCAAATTTTCAAATAGAAGATGCACATCTAAATTATGTTACCAAGATTGTGTGAAATTTTCATGAAAATCCATCAAGGGGTTTAGGAGGAGTTTCGGTATTGATAGATGGGTACTCCCATGTAGTCGAATGGCTGAGTCCATGTTTTGCTATGGGTATCCCCAAACATCATTCTAATCAAATTTTGAAATAGTAGGTGCGCATCTACATTATGTCACAAAGATTGTGTTAAGTTTTCATGAAAATCCATCAAGGGGTTTAGTAGGAGTTGCGGATAAGAGATGGGTACCCCCATGTAGTCGAATGGCTAAGTCCATGTTTTGCTATGGGAAACCCCAAAAATCATTCTGATCAAATTTTAAAATAATAGGTGCACATCTACATTATGTCACAAAGATTGTATGTAAGTTTCAGGAAAATCTATCAAGGGGTATAGGAGGAGTTGTGGATAAGAGATGGGTACCCTGAAGTGTAATGGAAGGAGGGACGGAAGGACAGATGGACACCCCTATCACTATATACCCCCAACTTTTCAAGAGGGGGGTATAACAAATATATAAAAGACTGTAAATTTGACCTACCTTATTTATTACTTTTATCAAAATGACCCAAAGCAAATATAAAGAGGTACCCATAAATGTTTTCAAATTGATTCATGTATGTGATACTCCAAGCAGGAGATCAAATCTCTTGCCATTTTGGCCTAATCCTCCAAATTTTTTGTATAGTATATTCTGCTTTTTCAGGACTTTATATAAGAACTTTGTAATTGTATAAAAATTTTCATTAAAACAAGATTGCTACGCGTAGCCATGTGTCACCCGCAGCCACATAAAAGTTGTGTGGTATGTCATGTATGTCAATTCGAGCGATATATTTTCTGAGAATTGATAGAAATTGGTTGTCAAAATATGGGATGTTCACCTACTAATAGTACCCTATCAGTGTGTAAAGTTTCAGCAACATCCGTTCAGTAGTATTCGAGGAGTAATGCACCCACAAAAATGTTTGACATAACAAAGTCCCATTTTTTGGAATGGAAAATCACAAATTTGTAAATAACTCGAAAACTGTAAATATTGTTTCAAAATATGTTTTCGTATTATTAAAGAGTACTTTTTGCACTATCAGCCTACAAAATTTCAGAACCCTGCGCACCTAGGTAACCGAGATATTGGATGTCTTATATTTTGACCTTTCTTCCTTGTTTCCATGGAAACGGCGGCCATTTTGAAAATTTCAAATATGGGATGATCACCTACTAATAGTACCCTATCAGTGTGTAAAGTTTCAGCAACATCCATTCAGTAGTATCCAAGGAGTTGCACCCACAAAAAACGTTTGACAAAGTCCCATTTTCTCACTGAAAAATCACAAATTCGTGAATAACTCGAAAACCGTAAATATCGCTTCAATTCTTTTCCGTATTTTTATAGAGTACCTTTTGCTCTATCAGCCTACAAAATTTCAGAACCCTGTGCACCTAGGTAACCGAGATATTGAATGTCCTATATTTTTACCTTTCTTCCCTAGTTTCCATGGATACGGCGGCCATTTTGAAAATTTCAAATATGGGATGATCCCCTACTAGGTCTCAGTCTTGTATTGTTTTTCCCATAGACTTCAATAGTACACCTGAGATTTTCGGAATTTTTTAAAAAATACTTAAAATGATTCAAAAAAACTTTTGCTGTATTTTTTCAATAAAAGAAGTGTCAAAATACATTTTGAAGGGGGAAATGAAAAAGTGCCACAAACTTTGGTACACCACAGAAGTTTGAACAAAAAATATTTTTTTTCTACTTTCACTTTCACTTCAAAAAGCAAAAATACCCCCCTTTTCATGAATACTTTTTTATTTGAAAATGCAATTTTCTCATTTCTAAAAGTTAATGATGTTATAGTGTGGTGTCTTACCATCAATAAGAGCCAAAAGTTAGAAACAAATGCTTGAAAATGAATGCTGCAAACAACACAGACAAAAGGCACTATATTTTAATAGCATCCATGTTTTGACGTCCACCCGCGCAAGAACTTACAATACAAGACTGGTACCTATTAGGGTCAAAGATGATTAAATAATTCTAAATGTTGTTGTTTTTCTGTTTCCTTAGACATTTCTCAATAAAACTAAGAAAAAATCATTGCCATAATGCTTTCATGGATTTTTTTATTACAATTTTAAAAAGGGTACCCTCTTCAAGGTTTTGGCCAGTTTTCTCTGTAGTGACTTAAAATGAACACTTTATGTTTCTGTAATTGTTGGGTTATATTCAAACAGAAAATATGGGTTGAAAAGATGCCAGTAATACCTGAGCAAGGATTTGAGTGCATAAATATTATCATGTTGGGGTTTTTAGACCTTCAAGAAGGAAAAAACTATGTTCAGAACCACATTTTTTACTACAAAGACAACTTGGAACCTCTTGTTTATCCAAATGTCAAAACCAGGCCTATTCAGTGCTTGAATATGACAAAATTGGCAATACTATGGTAAATAGATTGATACATGTGGAATGAAAAACATTATTTGGAATTGAGATGGATTTTATATGCCAAATTAAGAATTTTTTAGGTGAAATTGGTGCCCCAGGCATACATAATAAGCCAACTTTTTCAAGGAATTCAGATATTAGGCTGTTGAAACTTAAGTTGGTCTATGAAAAGAAGGTGTACAACACAGAAATCACCAAGATATTGTGCAAGCTTATCAAATTTTTACAGAAAGTGGTCTCAATTACTGTAAAAACACAGTTTTTAACTTACCGCACACAAGAAGCCTATATTTTGCACATCACAAAACACCATAAAGAATAAAATATTGAATTAATTTGGAGTTTTTTGACTGAAATCAATCATAAAGTATATCTAGAACATTTTCACACCATTGGTTGGTTAGAAAGTCATCATTTCTAAAAACAGACCAATTCCCATATGTGTGGATATGTAAAGAAAGCCATAATTTCTTAGTTTCAACTAAACATATGCAAAGTGCTGAAAAATTTAAACCGGATGAAATATAGCAGTTTAAATTGAATGAAAGCTATGCTATAAAGTTATTCTTACTAAAACTAAAAACTATAGACTTCTGAATCCACTGTTTCTCATATTAAAGACAAAGTCTAATTGAATGTCCAAATTTGGTTAAAAAGTATACCATTTAAGCAAAAAATGAAGGGTAGCTTTAGCAAATCATGAAAAAAGTTTTAAAATTCTTCATAAAGCGGTCAACAATGTGGTTTTCAATGGAATAAATCAGATAAAAAACACTTATTTGATATTCAACTTTACTATGAAAACCAGTACTCAGGTCTCAGTCTTGTATTGTTTTTCCCATAGACTTCAATAGTACACCTGAGATTTTCGGAATTTTTTAAAAAATACTTAAAATGATTCAATAAAACTTTTGCTGTATTTTTTCGATAAAAGAAGTGTCAAAATACATTTTGAAGGGGGAAATGAAAAAAAGTGCCACGAACTTTGGTACACCACAGAAGTTTGAACAAAAAATTTTTTTTTTCTACTTTCACTTTCACTTCAAAAAGCAAAAATACCCCCCTTTTCATGAATACTTTTTTATTTGAAAATGCAATTTTCTCATTTCTAAAAATTAATGATGTTATAGTGTGGTGTCTTACCATCAATAAGAGCCAAAAGTTAGAAACAAATGCTTGAAAATGAATGCTGCAAACAACACAGACAAAAGGCACTATATTTTAATAGCATCCATGTTTTGACGTCCACCCGCGCAAGAACTTACAATACAAGACTGGTACCACTAATAGTACCCTATCAGTGTGTAAAGTTTCAGCAACATCCATTCAGTATTGTCCAAGGAGTTGCACCCACAAAAAAAATGACGGACGGACGGAGACCATTACTAAGTCCCTCCGACGCGTTGTGCCAGGGGACAATAAGCATTAGTGTCCCACTATAAAATATTTCTTGTACATATGAAGTTAAAATTGTCAATAGGTCAACTTAAATTCAAAATAATATGTCAAAAGTCATGATATGTCTCGCAAAGGTTTTTTTCTGCAATCACTGAACCATGAAGTTGATGCTTGGAGTATAAATCCATGATGATTTGTATGTTCTTTTTTTTATATATATGCAAATGTTTCATAATGATTCCAAACTTCCTGCACAATATTCATTATATGGTAACTTAAACCTGAAGGTAAATCTGATTTAAAAGGGATGGATAGATGGACCTGGCCACATAAAGTCTAAAAATTCAACATGTCGACAGCTAGGTTATACTTATTATTGAATGTTTCCATAATCATGACTTGATGACTACAATATGTAAACCTCGGGAGGTACAGGTATAATCATGAAACTTCTACGAAAAGCTGGGTGTCAATTCCAATTAATTATGCTACATCAAACAAAAGTTTTGAAGTTTTGTTCAGAAAGACATAAATACATGAAATAGATAAGTTAAGGTTCTTCTAAATGAAAAATGGCTGTCATGCAACACAGATTGAGCACATGATGTATTTTGTTCAAAACCTGTAATTCGATTTAACTTTACAAATACCCAGAGCAAGCTAGTATTTAAAATCCCACAATGAGTCTTAATTTAATTTTATTGGGTAGATAAAAATCTTTAGCTCATTAATATACATGTTACTTAATTTTCCTACCTTCTAATTGTGGATGCTGCACTCGTCCACCACTTGCTTCATTTGGACCTTAAAAAGTAAATACAAACAATTAAAATTTTTGCGAATATTCTAGTTGAAATGATGTCTCCCACCACTTTAGTGGGTAGACATAATGCTTTTGTCGTGTCCGTCCGTCTGTCCGTCACAAAGTTTGTCAGCACAACTCCTCTGAAACTAATGAACCAAATTTAAAAAAAACTTGGTATATAGGAAGTATACCATATTCAGTTGTGCATGTTACCTGGAAATTTTTGCCCTCAAATTTTTGTGGGAGTTATGGCCCTTTGAACTTAGGAATTTGCTTCAAATCCTAATTTATCATCTTGTCAGCGCAACTCCTCTGAAACTACTGAACCGAATTCAACGAAACTTGGTATATAGGAAGTACGCCATATGTACTTGTGCATATAACCTGGTAATTTTAATCCTCAAATTTTTGTGGGATTTATGGCACTTTGAACTTGCTTAAAATCTTCATTTATCATCTTGTCAGCGCAACTCCTCTGAAACTACTGAATCGAATTCAATGGAACTTGGTATATACAATGTAGGAAGGACACCATTTGTAGTTGTGCATATGATTAGGAAATTTTAATCCTCAAATTTTTGTGGGAGAAATGGCCTTTGAACTTAGAATTTTTGGGGGAAACGGGGGGAGACATCGTTTTGGGAGGCAAGAACAAACTTTGATTAAAGGTGGAGACATCGTTTTTGTAGGCAAAAACAAACTTTAATTAAAGTTTGTTTTTGCCTACAAAACGATGAATTAAAGTTTGTTTTTACCTACAAAAACGATGTCTCCCTCCGCAAAAAGTTCTAAGTTCAAAGTTCAAAGGGCCATTACTCCCACAAAAATTTGAGGATAAAAATTTCCTGATAATATGCACAATTACATATGGTGTACTTACTTCCTATATACCAAGTTTCATTGAATTCGGTTCTGTAGTTTCAGAGAAGTTGCGCAGACAAGATGACAAATGAGGACTTTCAGAAATTTTCTAAGTTCAAAGGACCATTACTCCCACAGAAATTTGAGGAACAAAATTTCATGGTAATATGCACAACTACATATGGTGTACTTGCTATATACATGTGCCTGTCCTAAGCCAGGAATCTTTGACAAAGCTTTCTTTTGTACTTGTCTTTTTGATGTTTTCTGTTCCTTGTTTAGGAAGGGGGTCTATCTGTGACTATTTCAGGGCTGGATTTGAATTATAAGCATTTTATTTACATGTAGACCATGGGCCAATTGCAGAACCGTGAGCAGTGCCAAATGGACTCGTTGAAGGCTGCCGGCGGTTGTCCATTGTGGTTTTTCTAAATTGCTATTTAATTGTGGGTTGTGTGGCGTACACTTATTCCACATCTCATTATTTTCTATTTCAGCAATTTTCTAAGCTCAAAGGGCCATATATTTTGTAACTCCCACAAAAATTTGAGGATCAAAATTTTCAGTTAATATGCACAACTACATATGGTGTACTTCCTATACATGTATATCAAGTTTCATTGAATTTGGTTCAGTATGAGTTGCGCTGACAAGATGATAAATGAGGATTTTCAGCCATTTTCTAAGTTCAAAGGGCCATTACTCTCACAAAAATTTGAGGATCAAAATTTCATGGTAATATGCACAACTATATATGGTGTACTTGCTATATACCAAGTTTCATTGAAAATGAAATTAGTTCTGTACTTTCAGAGGAGTTGCACTGACAAACTTTGTGACAGACAGTCGGACGGACAGATGGACAGACAGGCACGACAAAAACAATATGTCTCCCCACAAAAGTGGGGGGGGGGGGGGAGACATAATAATAGTCTGCAATAGAGCGTCATGTCTGAAATACAAATTTCTTACTGCATGTACATAGTTGGGTTAGGTTTGCCCTTGATAGTTGTTGTCACATCACAAATTTTAATAAAGGTATGTGCTCTTAGACAAATACATATTTATAGTTAATTAAGGGTTTCTATATCATGTCTATATCTTGGATAAGTGCAGATATTAGTCTTACATGTACAAGCAGTATAGTGTTTTTGTTTCGTCCTTAAACAGATTTGACTGCACTAAATTAATTGTTAGCAATATGACAGGTGTTTTATATAAAGCAGGAACTCCTTACCCTTCCATCCTTCTGGAACACTGGAGTTCACTCTTTCTACTTTAGCCTGCAATGCTGATAACAGTCAAGTTTTGTGTATTTTTGCATATGATATGCACTGATTCCCATTATTTGTCTGTCTTATATATCCATTTTTATTTGTAAGACAAACTGACAAATTCAGGCATTTTTTGTCATGAAATTTGTTTTTACACAAAATATAGAACTAACCTTCACACTCATATTTCTCACACTCCTCAAGTTGCTTAACAATCTCCTCAAGATTAATATCATCCTCTGAATGGCAACCAAGCAACTTTAATATGATTTGTGCAACCTTCCTGTCCTTTATTTCAGGTGGAATTTTATGCCTTTTCCTAAATTCTTGAAGCATTTTGTCTACATCTTCAGTGGTTACATTATCCTTAGATTGACGGTACCATAGCTCGAGGAACAACAACCCTAATCTGTTCACATCCCAAGTCTTGTTTGAGCTCCTTATGAGTATAGCTTCTGCTGTTTCTCCATCTTCTAAACAGCTATTCCCAAAATCTCCTATTTTAGCCACAACTCCTTCATTTGGATCTTCTCGTACTAGAATATTGTCAGTCTTAAGGTCTCCATGGGTTAAACTATTTTGATGTAAATAAATCAAGCCTCTAGTAATACCCAGAGAAGTTTTATATAAATTATCTATACTTATGATTTTATTCTCAAAGTAATGATTTAGAGTGCTTGTGCAAAGCTCCATTTGTATAAAAATATACCTAGATCCTTGTAAACTGAAAGGCTTGGTAAAATAGTATCTTACAATATTACAATGATCTAGTCTTGCCATTATCCGTGCCTCTCTGAGATCTTCTTCTTTGTATTGTACCACTTTAAGAGCATAGAACTGTAAATCGAATCTATGCTGGACCTTATAAACTATCCCTAGAGAACCTCTTCCTAGTTTCTTTTTTATATTATAGATTTCCCCGACTTCTGATGACTGAAGAAGTTGCAGATCTAAAAAGTAAAAAGAAAATCTGTTGAAGGTTGATCAAGGTTGACAGACCATGATACTTGACCCCATACTGAAGCTGTATATAAAATATCATGAGACTGTGACAAGAAATTTTCCATTGTGGATTTTTAAAATGTCACTGTTTTTTGCTTTTTTGTGTTGTGCATATTTATTCACATTTCATTTCACATATCAAGTGATCACATCATCAACAAAAATGTGAAGATTAATTTTCAGGGTTTGACAATACCTTTAAGAGGGCAGTAGCCATCAGAGCTCATGCCTTTCAAGAGTCACTAGTCTGTGGACAACTGCACACCTCCTTAACAATAATCCCCCTTTTGAAGCTTATCTTCATTTTAACATATTCAAGGCATGAACATGAAGGGCTGTTCAAAAATGTAAAGAGGTATTAAGCACTTTAAACAAGTGTGGCCACTTAAAGTATGTCTCGCCTGCCGGCACCATCACTAAAATCAACTACCTAAGCTTTCATTTCTTGATATAAACACATAAAATGTATGTATACCCAATATCAGATGCCTACCTATTCTACTTTTCTAGCAATTCATCGTCCACAAAGGTCTTACAAAAAAGTTGTTGGCATGAAAAAAACCT
The DNA here is from genome assembly GCA_963971305.1 of Arcuatula senhousia. Classification (NCBI taxonomy): domain Eukaryota; kingdom Metazoa; phylum Mollusca; class Bivalvia; order Mytilida; family Mytilidae; genus Arcuatula; species Arcuatula senhousia. The sequence continues at coordinate 49,771,867 of OZ020311.1, forward strand.
AAATTCACAGAGTCACTGGAGCATGAAAATGGGGTCAGGGTCACACGGCACGGTAACAGTTGTGTAGACCATAACCTGAACTGTCAGTATACCAAATATCAGATGCTTAAGCTATTATACTTTTCAACTAATTCATTTTCCACAAAAGTCTTACAAAAAAGTTAATGACGCTGCTGGAAAGTAATACATGTACCTATGTCTTGCTTCCAGGACTGCTTGTCCCAGGCGAGACAAAAACTAAATGTTTGTATGTATAAACTATATATATTAAATTGTTTCTGCAATGAAAGTAATTCAAGTTTCAAAAGTACCAAAATTTCTAGCCCGATGGACTACTACTTTTCAGCTTTTAGAAGTCCTCCTCAATTTTCTGGTATCCTTGGGCTGTTATCGTCAAACCCTGATTTTATAAGATATGTAAGGAGTAAACATTCTTGTATTTGTATAACCTTGTGACTTTACCTTCCCAATCAAAAAGAATTTGTGGCTTATCATCTCTCTTTTCTTTTGTTCTGGAGTTGTAGTAAAATAGCTTTCCATTTTCATCCTGATGTTGAGACCATTCTTCAACCTCTGGTGGTTTTGAAAAAGGCTAAAAATTTAAAGTATTGATTATACAATGTTAACAATTTTTTCAAGGTTCATTACTTTTTTAAGGTCACATTTTATTTTATGAATAGCATTCATGTGATATTTCATAGGCTCAAGACATTACTTTTTGACATTTAAAATTAAAAATATCTAAAAAGTCATGTACATGTATGTAATTTCAAATGATTTGTTTTTAATATACCATAGGAAAATCTTAATGTAGTACATGTATAAAGATAACTATGGGTAATTTATTTTCTTGGGTACCTATTTTCGTGGTTTCCTCCAAAACATATTTCATTTGTTTTTTTATATCATGCTTCACGTGGTTTTCACATGCTGCTAGAAGGAATCAATATAAATTTAACATTTCATTGGATTCTTAATTTTGTTGTTGGCTGTCACCCACGAATTTGTATATATTTTTCTTTGAAAGCTTGAGTTAAGATGCAAGTAAAATTACTACATGTAATTTTATGACATTGTATTTACCTGCACTGAAGCAGCATCACCAGAGGGCTGGCAATGAACTGGATTGAATGTATTCAGAGAGGATCTTTCTTGGGTATCACCCGGCTCTCCATGAGTACCAAAAGACTGTAGGTGATTAGTTGGTGGCAGCAGGGATCTGTTTGACGTCCTGGAGGAGTGTAAACATAGGTCATCTAAAAAAAGAATATTGTAGTTTTTTTTTACTACACCATGATTAGGATCATTTGACCTACATTTGTTTGTCTGCAACATCAAAGTATAAATCAAAATAAAGATGGCCCAAACAAGACAAATCATTTTCTAATGGTTGGGGGGGGGGGGGCTCAGATTTTGCAAGCTGGTTTTATTTTCAGCAAAAGGAAAATCACTTTTTTTACAATGTTCAGAACACTAATATATTATTTAAGCAATTTTTAAGCATTTAAAAAAAATTGAAAGAACCTTAGTGAGCACGTTCACATACCCCACGCGTCCACATTGTGGACAGAGATATGTATTTCGAGTTAGGAATAAACTAGAAAATGTGTCTTTGAGCCATAGGATGGCCCTCCCTTTCTTGAAATATCACTGACCCTCAATGTGTATTACCTGGGATATGGACCTTTACCAAGAAATTGATCAAAAGTGTTCACGTGTAAAATATAGGTTGCTGTGACCTCATTTCTGGTGGGTGGTGCCATGGTACCAAGACTCATTGAGTAGTGAAATACTATTGACCCCTAACATGTAGTATTCAAGAAAAGGACCTTAACCAAAGTCATTCATGCGTAAAATATAGGTCACAAAGACCTCATTTCTAGTGGATGGTTTCACCTTACCCAAGACAAATCTAGTGGTGAAATATCATTGACCCCCAACATCTAGTATCCAAGTTATTTACCTTAACCAAGAACTTAACCGAAGTCGTTCATGCATAAAATATAGATCACAGTGACACTGACCTAATTTTTATTGGGTGGTGTCATGTTACCCAAGACACATCTAGTTGTATACCATTGACCATCAACATGTAGTATCTGAGATATGGACCTTAACCAAGAACTTAACCAATGTCATTCATGCGTAAAATATAGGTCACAGTTACCTAATTTCTAGTGGGTGGTGTATGAAAATTTTTTTCTGAAAAAATCCAAAGCCCCTCTCAACATAAAATAGAGTGTGGCGCCTTACACATGTTACTGGCCCCTTATTTACATGTACAATGTAACTATCTTCAGATTTCTGCACTCTTATTTGTAATGAAGGCCATCTGAGATGTTCTAGCGCGATCATCCCGGTAGTCTTAGACTCAAATAGTCAAACGCCCTATTAGTCCAACACACACAATAGTCCGACAATATAAATTGCAAAATTATTTGTTTTCCGTATTCATGCATTGCTTTTTTTATGCACCTGAGTTCACTTTTGTTTCGACTGGAGTTCGCGTTGTTGATTGATATTCAGTTATTTTGTGTTTCCATGTTTTACATGTTGTCTGTTTTTGTCCCGTTCTTGTTGGTGTTTACTGGTTTTGTCTCTGCCCTTTCGGACTTTTGACATTCAGATACCCCATTGGTACTTCCACTTCTTCAATCAGAACAATATTGCTACGCGTAGCCATGTGTCCCCCTCCGCCGCATGAAAGTTGTGTGGTATGTCAATTTGAGCGATATATTCTCTGAGAAACGATAGAAATTGGTTGTTTCGGAGAAGAAATCATTCAGACAAAACGAGGAAGGAAACCAGTGAAAAATGTTTGACAAAGTCCCATTTTTTGGACTGGAAAATCACAAATTTGTTAATAACTCAAAAACTATAAATATTGCTTCAATTTTTTTTTGGTATTATGATAGAGTACCTTTTGCTCTATCAGCCTACAAAATTTCAGAACCCTGTGCACCTAGGTAACCGAGATATTGAATGTCCTATATTTTGACCTTTCTTCCCCATTTCCATGGAAACAGTGGCCATTTTGAAAATTTCGAATATAAGATGATCACCTACTATTAGTACCCTATCAGTGTGTAAAGTTTCAGCAACATCCGTTCAGTAGTGTCCGAGGAGTTGCACCCACAAAAAACGTGACGGCGGACGGAGACCTTTACTAGGTCCCTCCGACGCGTTGTGGTGGGGGACAAAAAGATCTTAAAAATAAAATGTAAATAACGATTTATTCTTGTAAATCTTGAAAGCGTAATTTGTGATTTCTTTAATCTTTTTAAAATTTAATCATTGATTGATTGATTGATTGTTATTTGATTTATGTCCTGTCTGCCTTATTTTACCCATCATCAGGATAATAGCCGTCATGTAGGCACGTACTTTTTACTTGGAAGTCAGTCAAGGACTTCCAAAGTATAGTAATGATTTCGGAGAAATCCATCTGGGTTTTTCCCCGAGACCATGTTATAACCTATTCTATTGTGCATTTGCTCTCCGGTAGAAGTGTATTTATTTTTTTGGTCAACGAGCTTTCTTATCTATTTTAGTATAACCCCTCATTATTACTTGATTTGTTTATTTATTTCGTTTCAAATGATGATATAGTATTTGCTATATTTTTCATAACCTTTTAAAAACTACATTTTGTGTATCATATGACTTTAGTCACCTGTGCGATGGGGAAATATATTTTAGTTGGAATAAACAAATTATAGAAATTAAAAACATTAATGCTTTATAAAAGCTGAGATAATTCACCTAATGATAAAAGTTACCGAAAAATACTTGTAGTTATTTCAATTTCATATCGTTGTAAGAAAGCGTCAGGTTCATACATAAATAAAGATATATCTAAATTCAGTAATTGTCTTCTTCTGTCGAAAAAGTTAAAAAACCACAACACAAATCGCTTGCCTTCGTTCAAATGTGACTTCCAAGTACACAATACCAACGGTACTTTTATTAATTTATGGAAACAGTTGGGGTGCTAAAGAATTCATTTGCTTTGAAATTTTTAAGTTACATGTCTCATGCATGAAAAAATTGTTTGTCCGCTGACATTTCAATACATTTTGGTATAATTAGAGATGTTCTGGTCAAAGTTTAAACCAAAATCCATGCACACAACTACATGTACATGTATATAAAACACAATGCCAAATCAAAAGTAAAAGATCCAAAATAAACTGATAAGTTTAGTTTTTATACGACCGAAGAAATGTTTCGATCGTATAATGTTGTCGTCTGTGCACATTTGGTTTATGTGCTTTTACTTATGATCAGTGAATGTTGACTATTTTGAAATTTTTATTTATAATGTTTTATCTACTAAAGGATTAGCTTCCTATAGTATTTGGCCACAACCCTACCGTTTAACATGTTTAAGAAAAAAGGTCAATAAAAAGCTTCGCCGAGCGCAGCATGATACGACCGCAACATGTTGAACCCTGTACGTTTTAGGCCTAAAATGGATAGTCTATTGTTCTGGACACATGCAGCCCATGGTGGACTGACAAAGGTTTTTGACACATGCTTCTCTGATGGACTTTCGACCCAGGGGCTAAAAATATAAATTTTGAATGTTGTATTCTACTCTTTAAAAGAATAATGTTTGGGGAAAAAATTAAAAATCTAACCAGAATTTTTTTTAAATTATTATTACAGCCCCAAAAATTTATTCTTAAATTTAGAATCGCTATCTGACAAGAATAAATTTGCAAAAAAAAATTTTCAAAATCGGACCACAAATAAAAAAGCCCCATTAGGCCCCTAATTACGTAATAGGGGGAAAAGGGGGGGGGGTCGCAAAAATTAATTCTTAATTTTGTATTCACTATTTGACAAGAACAAACATGCAAAAAAAAATTTCAAAATCGGACCAGAAATAAAAAAGTTACAATTTTGGCCCCTTTTGGTCCTTAATAACGTAACAGTAAAAAAAGGGGACACAAAAATATATCTGCTACTTGACAAGAATAAACTTGCAAAAAATTTTATCAAAATCGGACAAGAATTGAAAAAGTTTCGATTTCGGCCCCTTTTGGCCCCTTATTACGTAACAGGTGAAAAAGGGGTGGGGGTCGCAAAAATAATTCTCAAATTTGGATTCGCTACTTGACAAAAATAAACTTGCAAAAAAAATTCAAAATCGGACCACAAATAAAAAAGTTTCGATTTTGGCCCCATTTGGCCCCTAATTACGTAATAAGGGGAAAAGGGGGGGGTCGCAAAATTAACTCTTAATTTTGTATCCGCTATTTGTCGAGAACAAACATGCAAAAAAAATTTCAAATTCGGACCACAAATAAAAAAGTTTTTATTTTGGCCCCTTTTGGCCCCTAATTACACAACGATTAAAAAGGGGGTGCAAAAATTCATCAAGTTCATTCTTTTATTGTAAGAAACATTCTTGACAAATTTCACAGCAATAGGCCAACTAGGACCAAAGTTATGGTGGAAACAAGTAAAATATTTGAATTTGTTGCCCCTTTTTGGCCCCTAATTTTGAAACAAAAAAGGGGGGACCGCCAAAATCAATCCCATTCATCCTTGTATGGTAAGGAACATCACTGTCAAATTTCATAGCAATTGGATAACTGAAACTGAAGTTATTGTGGAAACAAACAAAAAAGTAGTATTTTTGCCCCTTTTTGGCCCCTAATTTTGAAACAAAAAAGGGGGGACCGCCAAAATCAATCCCATTCATCCTTGTATGGTAAGGAACATCACTGTCAAATTTCATAGCAATTGGATAACTGGAACTAAAGTTATTGTGGAAACACTAAAAAGTTAACAGACAACGACGACGACGACGACAGCATCATACCATAATACGTCCGCAAATTTTTTGCGGTCGTATAAAAAGGGATTAAAATGAATGTATTGACAAAACTACCCTTATGCATAGAATGTTAACTTTTATCCAATTTAATTTTTAGTTACTCATGAAATTCTGTCATGTGTCTGTCAACTATTTAAAATGAATCAATGCTTTTGATGTGCTTTCACTGTTATAAAGCCACTGTGGCTCAAATATGGGCTGAACTCCCAAAAAAACACACAGGATGCTGTATTTGGTTTTAAAATTTAAAGAACATTTTTAAAATATGTGCGTGTGTTTAAGATACTTCTAACACAAACCATTGTTTCAAACATTTGAAATTCTTACATACATGTACGAAATAAAGAAATGAAAGTAGGTATACTTATGTATATGCTTGGCATCCATAGCTTATCCGTAGTTCATTTTACGTTTGTTTCTGTCAAAAGTTCTTTCTGAATCATAATCGACTAGACCCAATTCCTGGTGGTCATCATACTTTACCTTAATTGTTGTACACAAGAAATTTTATGTTTGTGGATTTTGATCTCTATCTAGGTTCGTCTTAAAGCCGTTGTAACTACAACTACTTATCTTTCATTTCAGAAACTTTCCTATCCTTAATAGATCTATCACAATTATTTCACAGACTTAGGATTATCTTGAATGTTAATACATGCTCGTTTAAGATCTATTAAATTTTTTTTGGCAACGAGCATTGTTTTATTTTGTAGTAGAGCTAGCAAAATTTTGTTTTGAGAATGAAAGAATCAAGATTTTAGGTTGTTGGACTAACAGGGTGTCGGACTAATGTGTTGTCGGATTATAGTGGTGTCAGAATATCGGGGCTGTCCCGTTCTATCATGACTGAAACTGAGCTGGTGTTTATGTTAAATGTAAACCTTGCCCCCTGTCGTTGGAACATTTCAATTTGATTTATTTGTTTTCTATTATGTGGGTCCCATACACTTGAGCTATATTCAAGTTTTGGTCTAACCAAAGACAAATATGCTCGCTCTTTAATTTTTCTTGATGATTCTTTCAAGTTCCTTTAAAAAAAAATTTACTGTCTACATTGTACTTGCATTTGCTGCAATATTATCTATGTTTTCATTTAAGGTCTGACTATGCTGACTATATACTATAGTAATGCCTAGATTTTTTGTGGATGTTTCAGTTTTGTGTATGGCCGTGAAGGATGTACATATTGAATGTTTTTGTGGGTTAGGCTGGTACCCGGCTGTTTTCTGAAGATAAAGGCGGGTATGACCCGATTTTGCAAGTAAACTCTTTTACTTGTGAGATTTTACGAGACTTTGACAAATATGGTATTATCATGTGATTAAAATCATCCCCCTTTCCTTATCCACACTGTTCGTTAATTAACTGTCAATTGGCTATGCAAACATCTCTAGTGGTTTAGTTTAGTTAACATATAAGAAATTCCTTACTCTTTAACGTTTAGGTGTGAATTGGTTCATATCGTATATCTTTAGATCAGCAAACATCGACAATGGACCAATTCAGAAATTGTACGGCATTCTGGGATTGTGATTGTTCACGACGTCGCCAATTGGCTAAGGCAAATTTTACAAGTACGCTGCGACGTCGTTGATTGGTCCAGCCAGATTTTACGAGTACGGAGGTTGAATTTCTGAATAGGTCCATTAACGCTAATTAATCAGTTCTGATTGACAACTTTTTACCAATGGAATGATACCCAATCATATCAATTTTATCATCGGGTCATACCAGCTCCTTATCTGAACAGAAGGGAGCCGGTTGCAACCTTAGTTGTGGGTGACTGGTGTCTTTTTTGATGTGACTCGTAAGATATAGCATTTGCATGTCTGGATGGACAGATATCATTAATTTTTTTAAGATCATTTATTGTTTTAACTTTGATTTGAAAACCAAATGATATCCGTTCAATATTAGATACAATGTTATGATCTTTTCAGAAGTCTAGAACAGGTAGAAATTGTTGTGTTTTGCACTTTCAGAAATATTGGTACAGCTAGATGACGTTACATTGTAATGTATGGGTATGGGTTACACATTTAAGGCACCAATCATCACCTACTATAATTGCAACATTCTTGATCCAATCCTTCAATTACAGAAATGAGGAACAAGCATTTGTTTCTACAAAACTAAGACTGACAGTGACACTGACAGTGACAAAAACAGAGAATTATAAAAAATAAGAGTTTATCTCATATTCTAGAAAATGGATTAAACAGAGGTTCCATTAATACTGACAGATGTGTCAATGCTGAAGGATCATTTAATATGAAACAGCAACAGTTGATGTGATTCATGCATGCATGGGCTTAAGAGATGAATCAACGACAGCGATGTTACCCATTTATCAATAACATTTTACCATTTTACCCATTCATACATGGGCTACAGCGGTGTGACCCATGCATGCATGGGCTACAGTGGTGTGACCCATGCATGCATGGGCTTCAGTGGTGTGACCCATGCATGCATGGGCTACAGTGGTGTGACCCATGCATGCATGGGCTACAGTGGTGTGACCCATGCATGCATGGGCTACAGTGGTGTTACCCATTCATGAATGAACAACAGTGGTGTGAATCATGCATGCATGGGCTACAGTGTTGTATAACTGTAATACTTTTACATTATGAAATGAATTAGATAATCTGTATATATATTTGATTCATACTTAAAACCTTTAAACTTATAAGGGATGGGGTGTGCTTAGTTTTTTTCTTAAGCATATTTTGAATGATTTTTGATGAAAAAATATTTTGACAGCAGAGGATAGAAAGAAAAATATTCTGAAGAAGGATTTATATATAAGACTAAAAATATGAAATATAATTATTGTAAAATATAAAATTATTCTTATTTTGAAAACAACAAAAAATCTGATATAGAACAATAAACCACCCTTATTTTTAAGTTAAATAGTCGGTCCCTTAGAGGTGGTAAACGATTTTTCTCTGGATTCTTCTAATTGATGTTTATTAATTAAACTATCTGTATTTCAGTATAACATGTATAATGGTTGATAAAATTTATAAATTTGCTACATAATCAGAATGACAGAGATCACAAAAGTGTGTTAATTATATGTTAATTAATTTTATCTGGATTGACAAATTATTTTGTACATCTAACTGATAAGCCTGGCAGGGTGAAAAATTAAAGACCCTATCCAGCTGGTCCTTTTATTACAAATTACCCCTTATCTGTTATAATTAACAAGACAACAGAATAAAGTTCAGTGTAATAAGACTATGTTTGGTACATTTTGTGTACTTCAAGTTCTGAAACCATATATTTTGAAGTTTTAAAGGGTTTGAAATCTTTACTTCAAATACAATGGATTTATCAAATATATTGCAAGAAGCATGTTTATTTGATCTCAAATAAAGAATAAGAGACTGTAAAATATCGATCGAGAATAAATTACATTTAGGCATTTTCTTGATTCTTAGTATACATGTAGATTGCATAGTGAAATAAACTTGGTAATCACCTAACTGTATTTTTATAAATAGTTTTACGTTTTAATGGGTTGGGACCATCTTAAAGCATACATGTAGTCTATAGAGTTTTGAGCAAGAGTAAAGAGTTTGGTGTGACCAGAAAAGATAATTTGCAAAATAGGTGCACTGCTTTAGTTTATGGAATGTCTGGCAACATACATGTAACCCATGGTTCATCAGAATGAATGAAAATGGCCATGAGCTACTAAAATTTCTGCAGACGACTCCTGTGGTCATACGTTACTTTATAACATTTTTCTAATTTTATCTATTAGAACTTATCAATTTTTAGACAGCAAACAACTTAACACATGAAAATTGCCCTAAAAAAAAACCACAACAACAATTTTCGCAGAGACAATTTTTTTTAAAATAGGTCTGATGCTTGTCTTGTCTAGAGAAAAATCGTCAAAGACAGTCTGTATCTAAAAATTCCATAGCATAATTAAGTATATGAAGAGCACTTAATTGTTCATTTAAAACCAATGCCTGGCAAAAGAATAATTGGGATAAACAACTCAGCAAATCAAATGAAGTAATTTTTACACTAAATGCTACTAGAAACAGAGAATGGATTACATATGGTACATGTAGAAACATAGATAATCTATAAACAAAAATGGACTCATGTTAACCTTACAAAATTTTGAATGGTCATCCATGCAGATAAAATATATGTCAGAGCCACTCAGCATCCAAAACATGCATTGTGTTTAGCATGATCATTAGGTACATCTACCATACCAATATGGTTGCTGTGGCACTATATTAGTTGTCAGTAAGCGGGTATATATCTTAACCGTTCTTCTGTAAGTGGTCATCCATATGGAAAATATAGGTCACAGCCACCATCCAAAGCATGCATGGTTGATGTGGTACTTTTCAGTAAGTGGATATGGATCTTAACCAGGCTTCTGTAAGTGGGTGTGAATGCCAACACTAATGCTCAGGGTATCACATCATAAGCCACCCTCACTTCGTGAAGTGAGCTAAAGATTTAAGGAATAATTGTAGTCAAATAAATGGAAACGAAGAGCTGTATTTTGTTATAACTAACTTGTTTCTATTATAGTCAACTATGGGCATCAATTGAGTCAATTAAAAAGTGTTTGTGATGCTTTAAATAAGTCAAAACATATAGTATTATTTGCAGCAAATGTTAGAAATACTATCAATGATTGTCATCAGTTGCATCCTTTCTTTGAGTGCAGTTTTATCTTTGTTGATGTCACTTTTGATAACCAAATATCTGCTGTCTCCTTAACAATCTTCCTTTATGTCATCAGTTTATCCTGTAAACTAAAACAGGTATTCTACAATTAAGGTGTCTATAATGATGTTTTAGACTGCCACACCATGCTCATATCAATGCAGCTCAGCATCTTCTCCTGTTTATACCAGTGGAGGATCTGCCGAATCTGTCCTACTAGTGATTTATTTGGATGGGGTTCCTAGATAAGCCTATGAAATGAAAAAAAAACAATATCAAATCATATGCTGAACCACTGGTAAACTCTTTATATTGCTCTCTAAAAAAAAAGACATGTCGGGGGGCATTAAGTTTTACTCATGTCCGTCCGTCCGTACGAATTTCCATCAAGCTTTTCTCATGAAGTCTAAATGAGAATGGTTTGAAACTTGATAGGATGGTTCAGTATGACAAACTATACGTCCTAAACGATTTTGAGATGTGTCGGACATCTACTTCCTGTTTGGGACTTAGGCCAATGTGAAAATATGTGAACATGACTGACAATTTCCGTCAAGCATACATGAAAATGATTTGAAACTTGGTAGGGTGGTTCAGTATGACAAACTATACGTCCTAAGCGATTTTAAACCTGTCGTACATCTACTTCCTGTTTTGGACTTAGGCAGATGTGAAAATATGTGAACATGACTTTGACAATTTCCGTCAAGCTTTTCTCAGGACCCTTACATGAGAATGATTTGAAACTTCGTAGGATGGTTCAGCATGGCAAACTGTATGTCTTAAGTGACTTTCAGGTCTGTAGGACATCAGCTTCCTGTTTGGGGCTTAGCGGGGGCATCCGTGTCCCATGGACACATTCCTTCTTTATTTCATTATCTTCTGTGTGCGAAGTTAATAAAGCACTATATTACATATGGTTTATCATTCTTACATTTTCATTGGATTATTTGGTCATGTGATTTTATTGATATATAGTGTATTTCTTTACTTTGTAAATTAAAACGATGCATTTTTGGTATATTGACGCTATGTTTCTATTTTTACCTATATTGACGCTATGTTACTAAATTTAGATCCGGATATTCGTCCGTTCTTGACATATTTTATAAACATCTGTGTGACGTCATTTTAGACGTCCTAAATATTGACGTAGCTTGCAACGGAGCCTTCACTTTTTAAGATACAGAACCAACAATAAAAATGAGTTTGATTCAGTGATTTTGTTTAAAATGTTTAGAATTTAATAAATTACATCTGATTTTTCGGTGAGTACGTGAATTATCTGTAAATATTTGTTAATGCAGAAATTGGGTTGCACCGCCATGACCGCCAAGACAAAAGAATGCAGACCAATGCAGTGAAGAAGCATTTTACAAAGACGCGATAAACTTACTGTCCAAAAATTTAGGCTAGAAATAAAAGATTTCGTCGGTAGATTAGTTAATTTTTGTTTTGATATTGCAAGTCAAAAAATTATGACATCGAAAAAAAACGTAAAAACTGCGAATTAGAATTACATGATGTTAAAACAATAACTAGCAATTCATTTAACTCTAATTAAAAAGAAAACTACATATGTAACATAACAATGATGGACTTTTGACTCTGTCAATACATTATATATGGACCTGTTAGGAATATATTGACCTCGGACTTCGTCCTCGTTCAATATATGCCTAACAGGTCCATATATAATGTATTGACCTCGTTAAAAGTCCATAATTGATAATTATTAGCTGAAAAATATCTATACTCTCATGACTTTTAGACATAAATCAAATACAACTTGAACGTAAACATTAATTAAATGCAAAAACAGTGGATTTAATACGAAAAAAGGAAACAGTATGAATTTGAAGTTAAATATCATAACTATCCTTACAGATGCTAATTAATCATGGGACATGTTCATGTAGATCATACATGTATAGGATGTAATTGAGATTATTATTTTTTATTTACTTGTGTTTTTTTGGTATTACTGTTTTGTTGGAGTTTTGGAAGGTTTTTTTGTATTATAACGATAAGCATGAAGAAGCCACATAATTTTATGCCCTTGCAAATTCTACAACTGCAACAGAAAATTATTTCTCCTTCGAAAATTAATTAAAATTACCAATAAAATTTGTATGCCCCATATATGAAAGTAGGGGGACATACAGTGTTCGGGTTTGTTCGTCCATCTGTCTGTCGGTTAGTTCCAAATTGTGAGATGGGGCATTTATTATGTCTTTTGGAAATATTCTTGTTTTTTTATATTTATTTTTTTTAATATAAGTAAAAAAAATAGTGTAAAATATATTGAAACTAGAGAAGTGGTTGAGAATTAAAATAAAATTGACGTAGAAAAGTACATGTGTAATTCAGTATGTACAAGCATATACATGTATAATCTTTTAAAAGTGTTTCTTAATCTAAGACTTAATAATTTTGTGTCCATGTCTTGGTATTGCCTATACCCCCATCCCCCTTTCTTTTTGATACATTCCAGATTTGGAAATAAAACTAACACAGGAGCATTGCTTCAAGTAGTTCTACGCCTCAGACTTCATGAACAGTCACACAAATGTTGGAAGCCATTGTTCTGTACAGTTGCCGGTCCAGAAGGTAATTTTCCAGCACTGAAATCGATCTCGACCCTCTTTCCTCCATAATATGCTGTATGTGGACCTCCCGCCCCCTCTTAAAAATATATGGAATCGCCCCTGCTGTAACAAATTAAGGTAGCTTTTTCAGACTTCTTGCAGAATTTAGCCTATATTCAAGCCAAAGTGACTTGTTATATCATAGATCAAGTTCCTCATTTAATTTTATTGATAAAATTATAACTAGATAAACATTTAGAAAGATATTCAAGCCTTTTTTTTTTAAAATCTCATCAAAGGGGGGATAATTGGCAGGAAAATGTGTCAATTTTTTGTAAAAAATGTATGGGAGAATTTAGTTTTTCTTATAAAGTATCTCGAAAAGAAGTATGGTGATCCCATTAAAACTTTTATTTTTCTTGAAAATTTAATCCTGCAATTTAACTTGAAAAATAATCACCTTGACCCAATCATGCTAATGTTTCTATTGTTTCATACATGTACTTATGTCTATTTACTATGAAAGTTTTTTTTTTTAATCTTGTCAAATATTTGCACTAGGCTACCTTAAGAAAAATCAGTATAAGTCAAAAATGGCCTGATTTCGTTTAACAGGAAGTAAGTGAGCGACAGACCCACCCTGGTGCTGTATACCAAATATCAAGTGGCTGTTGCTAAGAAAACTGTTACGAAAATTTCTCCACTGCCCAACCGCCGCCCTCTCGACATTCACCATTTTATAACTCGGATTTTTCACTTCTTGAAATCCCGCCAAAAAAGAACAGATTTTAATTTTAAACATTTCATTATGTGTTAATGTGAAAATTTGTATTTGTTCATTTATATTAAACATGTTAAACTTACTAATAAGCGTGGAAATTGATGAAATAATATTGTAAAAGTGTTCAAAATTGAAAATGAAAATAAATATGATTTTATTTCATTACCAAGACAAAAACTAATGTTATAATACTTACAGAATATGTTAAGGTCATCCATCTTTTACAATTCTCTTTCAGTAAATGAATAGGCTTGTACCCCACTACTTGTGAATGTTATGCTACCTCTGTTAATCATTCATTATCTGTTAATTGGCTAAGCAAACATTTTTTTTCTTTTCTCTTGAAAGATAAATTATTTATGAATAAATCCATTCTTGTTCATATAAGTCCTATACTTTTTATCATGTCCCCATCGTGATTAGAACCAAACCTCACAGTTGGAATCATATGATCCTTATCTGAATAGGGGGTAGATATGATTGCCTGCAGGTTTATTTGTCATGGTGTTTGATGAAATTTTTCACATTGATCATATTAAAGAAGATGCATGTATTGTGATGGGAGGAAAAGGATAACACAGAAAATTGGTAAGAAAAAAAATCTTGATAATATTTTTGTAAAGTTAAAAATTTCTCAGAACCTTATATGTATTAAGTGGAGTTTTCATTTTTCTATTTTTGTGAATTTATATACAAAGTAAGAAAACATGAAAAGAATAAGTGTAAAGAAGTGAAGCCTGTGAAGAAAAGGTACAGTCAGTTTTGTTTTTTTTATATATCATTCTTATGATAGAGACAAAGAAAAATAATAATTTTCAGGTCACTGTGACTGTTGCTTGCTAATGATGTCATAATACTATATATGTTTATTTGTTTTAAGTATCTAAAGCTTACTATTTCAAGTTAAGAAAAAGATTTTGCAGAACAAGTTAAGTTATAGATCTATATGTTCCCTGCATTATTTTAATGCTCCCTCATCGCCATGCCGGTGGCATTTAGTTTTACTCATATCTGTCTGTATGTATATGTATATGAAATCACATCAATCTTTTATCAGAATTTGAAATTTGGTAGGGTGGTGAAATAAATGACATATGGCAAACTGGACATCAGGCTTGACTGACTTATTTAAGACTGGGTTGATATGAGAATTGATGCGAATGGGTCAAACTTGTTGAAGTTCAACTTCCTGTTTGGGGTCCAAAGAACTAAGAAGGCCCATCTGTATCCTATGGACGCATTCCTTCTTTATTTTTTTATAATTTTAGATGAAAAAATAAGTACCGGTATATATAAATTTTGCACAGTAACATATTTTAAAGCCGAATTAAAACTTATATATTTTTATACTGTTGTTATTTGTTTCATAAGTTAAAAACTCCTCTCCTGAAACATGAAGAAGATTTAATGTAATGGCTGCATGATAAAACTATCACAGAAAGTTAAAAGGTTCAATTGCAAGATTATAAAACTTCGCCTAAAAATATGTATGTTTACAGACTTGATTCTTTTTGACCTGCGTCGCCGAAGACGAAAGCAGATTCGGAGTCAGGTCACTTCGTCAGTCCGGCTGTCCGTTGCACTATTGGGTGTGTCTTGTGTAATCTGAATCTCAAAATCCAAACACTAGATCTTTCTTAAATATTGCTATTAAATTCTAATACAGTGTACAATAATGTTCTTTAGCATTACATGATGGATTGCCAAAATGGGCAAAAACTAAACTTTTTATGTATAGTCCGATTTTGAAATTTTTTTTTATCATATATGCATACAAAATGGAGGATAATTTCTTCTTGACCCTAACTTTTCTGTTTAGCAATAAGAGGTTGCCTGTGATAAATATGCTTTATTTGTCAGTCCAACATAAGATGCAAGTGTCAAAAATTGTTGACTGTCCATATTGGACCTAAACATACATGGTTCAACGTTTTTGAAGTGTGACGCGGGCCAGACACATATTGGTCTTGTTAATTTCATTTAGTAAACCATTAATTTAAGTGCATCTTCCGTTTATCTACATGTAACTTGTCAACTTAACCTTATTCTCAGAAAAAAATCACACAAAAATATTTGTAGTGTTAGTCATTTTGAAAGCAAAATTTCTTACTTCTATACATACTATCTACATGACTGATCTATTTGTGAAATTTAAGTTAACTACATGTACTTAGAAAGCTTCCATATGAAACAAGAGTTGGAAAAATAATAGCTATAGGCCTTAATGAAACTTTCCCCAGGCCAATATGAAATGTATAACATGTTTTGGAATTAGCAACACCTGAACATCAGTCATGCAAAAGTCGGGAGAAGGGGGTTGCATTTATTCTAACTCGTGTCTGTTGTATGTAATTATGAATTTCCGTCAAGCTTTTTTCAGAACTTGTACATAAGAATGATTTGAAATTTGTAAGGGTAGTACAGTATGACAAACTGTAAGTTCTAAACAACTTTCAGACCTGATAGGCATCTACATCCTGTTTGGAACCAGGCCAATATAAAGATGTTTCCTCAGAAACTGTACATGCAATTGAATGAGAATATGCATGTGTAATGTTCTTAGCGACTTTTAGACCAGTCAGACTCCTACTTTCTGTTTGGGGTCCGTCATGGGGGACATCTGTGCATGTCACATGAACACATGCATGCATATCCATTCCTTGCAAGTTTTCAATTTTAAACTCCTTTTCATTTTGTTTTGTTTTCTAAATTATAAATGAATCAATTACATATGATGCCTGCCATCAATGTTCTAAAACAAAGCTTTTATATCTTTACAGATTTGGAAATAATTACAACAAAATTCCTGTTGATTTAGTTGAATGCAGAAAACCCTATGTTATTTTACAGACTCCTTTGGAGAAAGATGTGTCAGTTTGTGGAATCCTGAATAAAATAACTGAAAACATTTTGCGAACAATATGAAAAATATATTAAGGCAGCAATGAAGGCCATTTATTGTGATACAGAACAAGACACAGCTGTCTGATGATTAGCACAAGTTGACAGACAACCACCAAATGAATGAATGTCTATATACTATATGAAAGTGTAATATTTTGCAACATAGAATTTGAAGAATATTTCTGAAAGTGTTGCATTGGGGTTACCTGCGTTTTAAGTAAACACGTGACTCTGTGAGATCGAACCATATAAGCTGAAGAAGATAACCAGTAATAGATTAGTACATGTATACAAATAATGTAAAACAGAATTTTCAACTGAACCAATGCTTATATTGACATCAAAGATCGTTGAATCAATCTAAAGAATGACATGAATGAGATGTTTGACTTTTCCTTCAGAAGAAGAGAATTAAGGACGCTTATGAAACAAATTCCTGTTGAACAAAGTCTGTTAAATTTTAACTATAACAGAAGACGAACTGCACTTTCTTGTCATTTATTCAGAGTATTACCTTTTTGTCAACGTTAAGACACTTCCATCGTGAAGTTTCTGGTTTTCAAACGTAGAAAAGTTTACTTAATGGTGCATGAATAAAATATATATGTTTGTTTATATTTTTTAAAATAATAAATTAATGTTTTATTCACTTCCCTATTTTTATGGTCACATTTAATGGATTCTTTGGATTTTTAAATAATTTGTTTGTGTGTTTTCAAATTGTTTGACATCAGTCCTGTTGACAGCCGTCCGTTTGTTTGATGTGTATCACTTATACAATGGTACATGTATGTTATGTTGTGTGTTCTTTATGTTGTTGTAATACTGTCAACTGATTTTTTCTTCGCTTTCTGTCTTGGACTGTCAGCGTTCTCATACTAGTAGGAGATCCATCATTCATCTTTCCAGTTTCAGTGGGTTGTATAATGCATCTCCTTGTCTGGTCTTAGTTTATGCAACATTTTCTTTTGACTAGTGAAAAAAAAGTTCTCTAAAAACATATTCATATTAAAACATACAAACAAATGTACAACAAACATGGTAATGTTACATATATTTGATAAATTTTGCTCTGGTCATGTTGAAGACTGCTGGCTGTTTTCCATAGTGATTTTAAAATTGCTGATTCTTTATGTTGGTTGTGTCGCGTACACTTATTCCACATCTCTTTATCGTCTACCCTACAAAACTTCAAAACAGTTTTAGAAAAATTACATGTTCATTTTTTTTATGTACAATCATTAACTGCCTTAGTGTACTGAACTTCTTATGTCTTGTTAAAAACAAGAGATATGGGGTAACATGTAATAAAAGGACAAGCTGTTTAGGGTCTTTTCACCGGGTACGTCTAAACACCACACAGGACTCCTTAGTGCACTAAGGACCCCAAATGTGCACTAAGGACATGATGCTTTTATTTTATGTCATTATAAATTATGTAAATAGTTTCAGAATGTTAGCAGTACCATATTATGATTTTTTTGGTAAAAATATTCCAAGTCGTTTAGGAATTATAGTGATTTTAATTAAAATCCTTTGATATGCCGCCGGTACATCCTGCTGGGACCGTCTAGTCATGCATGGAAATATAAAAAAAAAACATAGAAATAACAACAAATTAACATTTATATGGGTATAGTTTGACAATTTCTAAGTTGAGACAATTTCAGGTTTTTTCAGCTAGATGTGAGCATAAATTGGAAAAATATGTTTTTATGAAAAATGTGTTTTTATAACTCGTTAGTATTTAGTTAGAACTTTCTCTCATAAATATAATCCAGGGACCTTATTTTCGAAACTTTTCTAGGAAATTCCTCAGATATGTCTCAGCAACTAGCATCTCAGTAGTCGTGCCGAAGCTTTCTTAGACGTTCCATGGCTAGGAATTCATATCTCTGTTAAGGCAAACTTCGATCTTAAGTAAGGAAATACATTTTATGAATGTAACTTATACAAATTCTATAACCATCCCCTATTTTGCAAAAAGATTGATGTTTAAAATCGCCAAGTTTAAATTAGCGTAAAAAAGGGGATTTTTACTTTGATTTTGCTAAATTAAAGTAACGAAATGGAAATATTTTTTCCCACATTTTTTTTTAAGATTTCTAAAAACAAATGTAGGGGAAAGTATATGCAGATCCACAAGATATTTACCGAAAAGCCGTATTTTATAAACAACTGTGATTCTTAAAAATCTGAGAATATAATAACAAAATTGTATCTGTTAAAAATTAAGAAATTCCTAAGTCAACTTATTTGTCTTCTTTAGGAAATTGATAATAGAGACGAGTACGAAAATTTGACTTAAAACTAAGATGTAGTTTAGGAGGCTGCTTAGCCGTCTTTTTATCCTACGATAGCTTCGAAAATAAGGCCCCCGATCTAAAAAAATTTATTTAGTAATTTTCATGACTATTTCCATGCCGTCTATGACTTTTTTAGCGGTTTTATTTCTTCGTTTATGTAGTGACAAAAATTAAAAAGAAATGACCCTTCTGGTTCAATCAGATTGATTCAGAGAATTTCAGTGACTCGATCAATGAGCACAGCTTCGGTTTATAAATTAACTGAAGCATTGGAAGAGGTCACTCCGAACAACACACGAAAACCTATAACCTACGCTAGTCAGGGGACCCGGGAATTCTGTACTTGTTTAAACTATTTTTCATATGCTTTAAATTAAAAATGCCAAGAAAAAGCTTACTATTCTCGCTTCGAAGAAGTAAAAATTTTCCTTTATTCGTCCGCCTGTCAGTAACAAAAATATTCATCACAGTTTTCTCATCAATATGAGGCCTGTATTATTGCATAATGCTTATATACAAAAAAAAATCAGGGCTGCCAACTATTCCGATTTTCACGGGTTTCCCCGATTTTCTTGTCTTTATTTTTCTTTATTCTATGATAAATATTACGTGAAAAATGACAGAAATAATCAAAAACCCGATTTCAAACTTTCAAAAGTTGGCAGCCCTGCAAATATGCCACAGCCCCTTTCCGTGATTTTTTCCGTACATTCTTTTTTTCCTCAGCTTGTTTTGTATTTAATTCTTGAAATTCCTTGCTAACAACCTTTTGCGCTATTACATATTAGGAGAGGTATCAATTGCGCTATATGTTTTAGTTTGATATGCGTCATGCAGTTTTCGGGACTTATTTGGTCCCGTGCGGGGCCCGGCTGGCGAATAGGCCCGCAGCAGAGCCTAGCTTGTCGTAAGAAGCGACTAAGGGTCTTGGGATTCTGACGTCAGGTCAGTGCTCAGCTCACAGAGCGACCAAGTGTGTACCCTAGGTGGCTGAATAGGGTAGCCCTCGTCCGCGGGGGTTGTCAGGTCTATTATACGGAAACCCTGACCGCCGACCATAGTGGGCCAACGTGTGTGGTGAGTGCCACGCTCCATGCACGTAAAAGACCCCTTTGTGGGCCGCCAAGTAGTGCACCACATAGGCTAAATTTTCCGCCCTACCCACCTGTCCCCTTTTCCTGTGGTTCTTCAAAATTTACCGGTCCTTTGTTTCCCACCCCATCCCCATATTTCATTCGTCATCATCATTTCATGTTCATTTTATCATCCTTTTCATGTTCATTGCCTGTAAATAACCTATATATAGCGTTGCACGGGCGTAAAACACCAACTCACTCACTCACTCGGGACTTATTTGCGCCAATTCACCTGAACATCTACATATAGATATCAAGGGTATTATATATAGGTTGAAAAAAAGTATTTTGTGAGGAACCCCTCTTTCAAAATGAATTCTTACTAAATGAAACAAATTGAAACTTTTTAAAAAAAGGCTATGGAAACATATACACAACAAGGAAAAAATTACGAAAGTCTGTAAATAATTCCCCCTCCCCAAAGTATATGGTGAAATGACACACAGGCGCAAATTTACGTTTTATATGTTTTAGACCACTATCAATAGGTTTGAGGTTTTTTGCAGGGTTCGACATTAATTTATTTATTTATTTATTTATTTATTTATTTATTTATTTATTTATTTATTTATTTATTTATTTATTTATTTATTTATTTTGGCTGCCTTGCTATGTTCAGCCTTACATACATAAAAAAAATTCAGAAATTTCAAGAAATTTACAAACACAATCTTTCATTTTTTTTTATATGAAAATCTTCTCATACATGTAGTTTTGCTTTTACTTTGAAAACTTTGAGTTTGCAAGTATTTTTTTTACATTTTTTTTTCTATTTTGATCCTTAAATCTTGCAACACAATTTATTTCATTATTTTTTTTTTTTTTACATTTATGCCTTCAATGATGCGTGACTTTGTTTAATGACTTTGAAATTCGTCGAAATTCGTGTATCTGTTTATTGCCAATCAATTTAGAGCGGTAAGTCCGTGGCACATCAAAGGATTTTTTTTAAATGCACTATAACTAAAAAACGATTAAAGATACATTTACAAAACTTTCAGAATATGTTATTTTTAACATTCTTAAAGCTTTAACATAATTTTGAATGGCCTAAAACATCAGTATAATGTCCTTAGTGCACATTTGGAGTCCTTAGTGCACTAAGGAATCCTGTGTGGTGTTTAGACGTACCGCTTTTCACCCTGCTGGGGCTTATCAATTGGATGTTATAATTAGTTTGTGGAGATAAAATTAATTACCATATAATTAACACGCTTTTGTGAACTCTGTCATTTTATCAATTAGAAGAAGTGAGACAAAATTATTTACAGCCTCTTAGTTGAAAGGGGTGGGCTTGGTTTATTTTTCCACATGTAGTAAGATTTATTTTTCAAAGGTGTCCAAAAAAGTATTTTTTCAAATATGAGCTCAATCTTTTATGACAGAAATCCTTCTTAAAATTTTTTTCTTAACTTCTTCTACCAAAGTATTTTTCTCATCAAAATCAGATTCAAAAATTTTCTTAATGGAAAACCAAGCCCCCTTTTCAAGTTGAAAGGGTTGGTCCCATAATCAATCAATATTTATGGATATTAAAAATACACATTTTCTAATTTGTTTCGCAATGCAACAGATGTTCAGTTAAACATCAGTGTAGCCCATGCATGTATGGGCTACATCAGTGTGACCCATGCATGCATGAGTTACAACACTGTTGTCCATTCATGAATGGGTTACACCACTGTTGTTCATTCATGAATGGGTCACACCATTGTAGCCCATGCATGCATGAGTTACAACACTGTTGTCCATTCATGAATGGGTTACACCACTGTAGCACATGCATGCATGGGTCACACCGCTGTAGCCCATGCATGAATGAGTTACACCACTGCCGCCCATGCATGCATGGGTCACACCACTGTAGCCCATGCATGCATGGGTCTCATCAACTGTTCAGTTAACACATCTGTCAGTATTAATGGAACTTATGTTCAATTCATTTTCTAAAATATTAGATAAACTCTTAATTTTTATAATTTTCTGTTCAAACCTGTTACACGACGGGGACGTAGAACTGTAAATTTACGAAGTCTGGAATACTAAATTACAGAATTTCAAATCCAATTAAAAGTTAGCATTACTTCATGTTGTTTACATTTATTGATGCAAGCTTATTTCAATAAACTTTAGCCAATTTACCTTCCAGTGTGGTATTCTGTGTGTTCATGTTCATGTTTGTGTTGTAAGAGGATATTCATACGCTTTACTCTTTCAATAATTACAATTGTAATTTTCTTTGATAATGTCTCAAATTATAATCATGATCATTGAAATTTGCTTTCATACGTATAACGTGTTAATTAAGTCGCGTTGATATGTATAATTTATGTACTATTTCTTTACTAGTGAGACGTCTATTTTCTGAAAATTTCCCATTTCTAAAATTAGAAAGGCGGTCCTACTAATAAATGTCCGGATGCATCCGGCAGAACCGTTATACTAAAAGGCACCCGGGGGCGCCCGGGAAAATAAAAGGCGCCCGGGGAAATAAAAAGGCACCCAGGAGCATATTTTTTATAAATAAAATATACTAAATTAAAAAAAAAAAACATAGAAAGTGAATGTTCAATCAAATCGTTTAAGTCTTGTATTAAAAGTGTTAGGGGGAAATATGTGATAGCTTCAATTGAAGTAAAAAGTATAAGAATGGTAAAATTACTACAATACTATGCTTGTTAAGAACAATTAATGTTCATACAGCGTTTTACAAGAATGAAGCCCCCTCCCCTAATCTGAGACAATAATTCGATATGATTTTCTCAGCCTAATTGGAAGAATAACTCACGTGAAAGTATGAACAATATACTAAAACTATCGACGAATTCGTCCGCATTGAAACTCCCTGAACTAATTGAAAAACTGCACAAGATAGTTCAGCTACAGAGATATCAGAAAAGCACTCCACGACCAAGGGAACTATGCATTGGCGCTTTCAACGGGGCAAAGAGACTTCAAGTCACAGAATCGGCATGGGCAACAAAATCAGAAAATGATGCATTGATGAAGAAGTTCAATAACCTAACCAATCGTCAGATGGACAGCTCAAAATCCCGAAAACACCAATGATTATTATTTTAATGCATTTTAAATGAGATGATGATTAATATTATTTTAATATATATAACTTTATTTCCTCTTTTACAGAGATTTGTCATTACACCATATAATACACAATGTCAGTTCAAACTTACATACACAATTTGAATACATAAGGAAGTACGTATATAGCAACATGTAACAAAATGGAATAAAGAAAGGCAAAAAATAAAATACATTGGAATTAATAAACAACAAGGATACACTGTTAGAATCATAAATTAAGTTTAATCAGAAAATTTAACGAATTAAATTGAAGCAATCTATTGAAAATTGAAAATATGAAAAATATAGTTAATGACAATTATATATCACCTAATTGAAAAATACAACAACAAAAAAAGCAAAAAATAAAATAATATACCCAAGAAAAATATTGTAAAATTGAAAAGACAAGTAATAGTGGGTGGGGGGGATCGTGACAAGACAATTGTCCTATTACATCTGTAAAAATTAAGGGTAATATTTCAAAAAGGAAAAGAACAGAAAGAAAGAAAAAGAGGGAAAAAAGTGTTTTGCAATAAGTAATTTGACAGTTTAAAACTTTATTACTGTTATAGAATCTTTTTAAATATAATCTTTTACAAATGTGTGTCATTTCAAACATATAATACACGATGTTAACAATATTATTTTAAAAATCTCACAAAAACTGAATAGATCACAAAAAAGTATTTCTATACAGAAGGAAAGCAGACAATAAAATACATTGACATTCAATGAATAAACAACAAAGATACACTTTTGGAGCTGAATAAAATTGAATCGCTATAATGGAAATTGAAAGTATGAAAAATATAGTTCATAACATAATATATCATCTAATTGAAATGGTACAAGAGATTACAAAAAGACAAAAATAACACGAAGATTTATATATTGAAAAAATTGAGAAGATGAAGAAAAAAATAAATAAATATATAATCAACCTCACGATTGACATGACATCTTTTCTATTGTATTTAAAAAAAAAGGCCTTCTCAAAGAAATGTGTTTGCTACAAGCGATTTTTACAGTTTAAAAGCTTTTAATTGATAAAGAAAAAAGAGATAAATAAAGTAAACAGTTTCTTAGAAAAAATATATAGATAAACTACATGTTTTCAGACAAATTACAGTGTTTTATTATGGATAAATTGCAAATTGAAGCAATATGGAAAACGCAAGTCTTCGAAAACTGGATTGATTCATCAGAGTCTAGTTCGTATTCCGTATTGCAGGACAGTATCGTATATAAAAAAATTAGTTGAAGGCATGTTGTCCAAGTAAACACAGAATGTTATTGGATTGATAGCTATGATGTCACACCAAAACTCATCTCAACTGTCTTTTGTATGATCACAGGATAACAATAAATGTTTGAAAATGTTACTGTAAAACTGACCACATTTATCACAGAGTAAAAGTTCGATTTCTTCGCATATTAGGCAGCAAATGTCTACAAGAAATTTAGCTTTTTCTCTTAGTTCTGGAAATAGTTTTGCTATAATCCATGTTTTATGTGGAGTTATCTTGGGATGTATCCTTTTAAATGTGTCAAAGTCACTATCGCTATCCATCCTGGTATGCCACAAATCTTCTTATATTTCGTAGATATGTTGTTTTACAGTCCTTGACCATATCTGTTTAGAAGGAAATATTCCAGTGTCCAGAAAGTCACTTATAAATTGTAACAAGTTATATTTTCTCACTAGCTCCAAAATGTCTGGAATGAAACCGAATTGTTCAGTAACACAGCTGTGTTTATTATCCAGCAGTCTCGTTACCAGGATTCTTTTAGGCAATGCATTAGATTTCAACCTACAGAACCTTCCAAAGAAAATCAGTTTGCAAATGTTAAGTTCAGTTTCTATTGAGTACATTCCTAATAAGCTACCGCATTTATCAGATCTGGTTCTCTTGGGTAGGCCCTGAAGTGTTTTGCAAATAAAACGATGTGAACGTTCAAGCAACAATAACTCAGTCTTGTTCAAATTGTTCCAAAGTTCGCAACCATACAAAGCTTTTCTATAACACACAGATTTTACTATCTTTAAGCAGGTAAGTGGATTCAAGAAACACGGATGAATACCAGAGTAATAACTTTCCCGGCAGTCAATGTTTAACATGATTTTTTTTTCAACAAAAAAGACATCATGTATAAATATTTTCCCCCGGGCGCCTTTTATTTGCCCCCGGGCGCCTTTTATTTCTCCCCGGGCGCCTTTTATTTCTCCCCGGGCGCCTTTTAATATTTCCCCCGGGCGCCTTTTATTTCTCCCCGGGTGCCTTTTCTTTTCCTCGGGCGCCTTTTCTTTCACCGGGCGCCCCGGGTGCCTTTTAGTAGGACCAGACAGAACATTAAAAGTGTCCGCGGGTCCGGTAGTACTGTTAACATTTGCCCGAAGACATTTAATAATCGCTGTTGAGAAATACTTGAATCATAAAAAAGAATGGGACTGTTTTGAAAAGTGTATGGTGTTTGCACAGGGACTTGTTACGAAAAAAAAATAAATATCTCTATATAAAAAAAATTTTCGTAACAAGTCCCTGTGGGTGTTTGCTGAAAAAAACCCGCCATGTTTCAAGTATTCTGCTGTGATGTTTGTCTTAGCTAGGCTACTGAAACTTGTTTATATGATTATCATGATTATGGCTTACCCGAATAATACAATCGTTATATTTCGTTCCTTGAAGTCGCTTTAGCGCCTGAATGCTTATCCGATAATAATTCGTCAAAATCTGTCATTTGCGCATACTGTGTTGACCAAAATTTCTTAGGACCAGTGTAGATAAAATTAATTATTATCAAATAATTATAAATTATCACATAATTAACACCTTTTTGTCATGTCTGTTTTAAAAGAGATCAAACTAATCTTATCACTTAATTAATTAACACCATTAAAAGGATTGTGATTGGCTGTCTGAACTGGTCAGCAAGTGACTGAGAACTTTCATTGGACGAGTTCAAGCCCTGCTCCGCCGAAGAATACGAAGACGGACAGGGGTTGAATTATTCGAGTTAGATTTTGCACAGAGTTTTTATAATTATTTAAAGCTTTTTTAAAAACCTTTTTGTAAAAGTAATCTGTATAATTGGCATGCAGTATATGATGTATACCAACCTTACAAAAACTATTTATAAAACTGTCCTCACTGTATTTTAGAAGCAATAATATTGTTATCCAACGTTTCATCTTTTTATGTTCTGCCAGACGCTTTTTATTTACCATCGGACGCATTTTACCTAGCCCGATGCATTCGGACGCAGCCGGACGTTTATTAGTAGGACCCCCCCCAAAAAAGAAGGGTCAATCTAAAAACCAGAAGTGCAACTAAAACGGTCATAACAACTTTATCTTATTTAAAAGTTTTTAGTTTTCTAAGATCAACGCAAAAAATCCGATCAAAATCTGTTGACAAATAACGGAGATATGAGTGTTTGAAGTGCAAAATTTCGCACCTTTCAAAATCTAATCAACGATATTTCCGGAAAAGAATTATATGCGAGCTAACCGGAAGTGACGCACAAGGGGGAACCGAGGTAGTTTGCTAGTATAGCAGGAAAGTGTTTTTGAAAGGGGAATTGAAGATATTAGCAATGAAATATAAATAATTTCGGTGGCATTTTTTAAAATAAATATTTAAAGGAAATACCCAATGAACGCATAAACATTTTCCAATTTTTAACAACACATTTTACATCAGATAATATTCTAAAAAGATAGGCCGTCACAGGAAGGAAGTTAAGAGCTTCTTAAAATTTGTATTAAAAATGTTAAATCAAGGAATCAAAGTACTGGAGTTCCTTGGTTAAATTGTCATATTGCACAAAATTTAGTTAAAGTTTTTTACCGCAGCCATGATGCAATCAAAGGAACATATCAATTTTAAACAGTTGTGTTATCTTTATTGTTCAAAGTGTTAATTTAAATCATATATGTCAAAAATGCAGGTCTATGTCGGAATTGGACGGTGTCAGGATTCCAGTCCTCATGATAATTACCTGATTTATTAACCCATGCTGAGTATGGTCTGATTAAACAAACGCAGGTGTGAAGTGAAACGAAATTAGACGACCAATATACATGTATCACCGTACAGGGGGCAAATCACAATTTGGGGACAAGCAATTTTTAAACTCGAGCATCTTCTCAAATTATGTTAAATTATTGTATTGAAATAAAAAAAATGATAAAATAAAATAAAAAAAATCCTTGATTCTACAGTATTTGCAATAAATGACTTAATACTGTTGTTTGGCATATAATGTTCATATCAGCGTCTAAAATTTTATTAAGTTTACAGTAAAAAAAAATCATGTTAAACATCACCCATATCCTAGAGTATCGTCTATTGGTGCCCTCTGCAAACAAACAAATTTAAATTCAGAAATAATTTTTTCAAGATACATGTATTTAATTAACAAAATAACATCAGATCATATATAGATTTTTTTCTTCTAAAACTTGAAGTCTTCACTATAGTATTGTGTTGTTTTGGCAAATACTAAGAAAACACAAATATGTAAGTATGCATATTTATTATCTTTAATAATCAGTAATGAACAATAAACTAACACATCACATTGTGTATTCATTTTTATAACTTAAGACGGTCCCGGACACTAAAATATGCAATACGTTCGTAGATGGACATACAAATTCCGCTCGCTTCCAGCTTTTCTTTTCATGAAATGTCCGACGAACTATCAATCATCAACTTTCCTAGAAATCCAACATTAAACTAGAAATGTTGTCTTTCAGCTACTGTAACAGATGGCGCCCGTTCTTAAAATGTGTCAGAGTTATGGACCTTAACCAAGAACTTAACAAAAGTGTAACGGACGTATGCACGGACGGAATTACGGACGGACAAGGGTTAAACTATATGGCCGATCCACATACGTGGTCGGGCCATAAAAAATAGCAAGAACAGACAAAGGGGTTCACGGCTCGTAAATCTGCATGCTAGAATATTATAGGAAACCATGGAATAATGTTGAATGTGTGAATCCTGTCGGTTACATCGACAATATCTGAAAGCCACGGAAATTTGGAATAGACACACACATATGCTCCTTCCTCAAAGCTTGATTTCATGCGAGACACCTCAAATATGATCATTATCATTACTGGCCTGTCACATTTTTGACTTGTAAGATTTTGAAAGAATAAGCTTCTTTTAATAATGATTTTCTTTTATTATTTTTTTTTCATCTTCACAATCTTGTTTCAGTACTGTATAAAGTTTTTAGTGATTAAATATATATTTCGCATTTTTTATATCACATAAATGTATTTTATTTCTTGATGCATTAATTATCATTTCATTAATTATTAATAAATTGTAAAGATAAACTACCGTTTGCTATTGTAACTAGTGTAAACAAATTAATCGGTTCCCCCTCTGACGTAGCACGGTCAGTGGCATTAGTGACGCGAAAGCGGAAGTTATAAAGGTGAGATTTTAAGAAATTAACACTTAATTGCCAATATCTTTGTTATTTGTCATCGGAATAAAGTCGGGTTTTTTGCTTTGATCTTAGAATATTAAGATCTATGAAATGAAATAAAGTTGTTGTAGACGTTTTAGTTGCACTTTAAAACCGACCAGTTATTTGATTAGTCCAAGATTGCTCTCCTCGGCATTTTTCCAGCAAGCTGGTGTCGTGGGACGTCAGACCTCCTTTTATATTGAAAACACGGGATTTAGCACAACAGTTTTGTTGTGCACTTCCGAGATAAATTAAGCAACTTTATCATCATTGTTGCTAATATATTTTGGTCTCAAATGAAACGTTTGGTTATTAAAGTGCAACTAAAACGGTCATAACAACTTCATCTTATTTAAAAGTTTTTAATTTTCTAAGATCAACGCAAAAAATCCGATCAAAATCCGTTGACAAATAACGGAGATATGAGTGTTTGAAGTGCAAAATTTCGCACCTTTCAAAACCTAATCAACTATATTTCCGGAAAAGAATTACATGCGAGCTTCTTCTTCTCTAGTACAGAAACACCATCAACAAGTTGAGGATTACGTTCCGGCGCATGCTGAAAGAGTTACGTTTCATTTTTTAAATAAATTTTAGTATTTACAATTTTTTAAATTTATATTATCTAAGTTATTTTTTTTTAAGTTTGCTATAAGATAAAAACGTGCATTTACTATTTTAGTTGAGCATATGTATCAAGGAGCGCTTGGCGAGTGAGTGTTTCCTTGAAGCTGTCAGTGGAATTTATGTTTGCAATTGTTGATGGTTTATACGTAGTTTGTTCCAATCTTTTATTGTTTGGCAGAAAAATGAAATTTGTAGTTGTCTTCGTTGCGTGATAGCTGTCTATAGGTTTGTTCATGGATGGATCTGGTTTTAGCCTGGCTTTTTATTAAGATGTTATCTGCTGGGATTTCAATCTGATGGTGTATGATTTTATGAAACATATGCAGTCTAGTTTTGATTCTTCGTTCTTGTAAGGTTGGCCTATTTAGTTGTGTCATATTGCCTGTCACACTACCAGTATTATGGTATATGTGGCATACATATCTAGCTGCTCTTCGTTGTATACGTTCTAGTGTGTTTAAGTTTTCAGTAGTATATGGGTCCCAGACAGTGCAGCAGTATTCAAGTTTTGGTCGAACTAGACAGTGATTGATAAGCATGATCTTTGACGGTTGTTGATCTGACTTTGAGGTTGCGTCTTACAAATGCTAATGTTTTGTTAGCTTTTGCTGCAGTTTGCTGTATGTGTGTATTCCATTTTAGATCTGATGATAGTGATTGTGCCAAGATATTTTGCAGTTTGTACAGTTTCAAGAATATGGCCGGACATGTTGTAGTAGAAGTGAGTTGGATTTTTCTTTGTTGTTATTCGCATGATGTTACATTTGTCTGGGTGGAATTGCATAAGCAAGCCGTGTTCCCATTTAATAGCGGCTTCAAGGTCCTCTTGTAGTTTTAAACAATTGTTTTGAAATGTTATTTTTCTATAGATGATGCTGTCGTCTGCAAATAGTCTGATTTTGCTGTGTTTTAGGTATTCTGGGAGATCGTTAATGTAAATTAGGAAAAGTATAGGACCTAGTACAGTGCCCTGAGGTGCGCCAGATGTAACCGGAATTTTTGAAGATGTTGAATTTTCTAAAAGTACGGTTTGAGTTCCGTTTGATAAGAAAGATTTAATCCAGTTTGTTGTTTGTTCATTTAGGCCAAAATATTTTAAGTTTGTATATTAGACGTTTGTGCGGAACTTTGTCAAATGGCTTTTGCAAAATCCATTATTATAAGGTCAGTTTGAATGTTTTTGTTGTTATTTTCTGTGAGTTCGTGAACCAGAGATAGAGCTTGGCATTTGCAAGATCTGTTTGCCCTGAAGCCGTGTTGAAGATCGTATAGTATTTTGTTTGTCTCGAGGTGGTGCATCATGTTGCTGGCAAGAATGTGTTCCATGATCTTGCATGCAATACAAGTTGAGGAAATCGGTCTATAGTTTCCTGGGTAATGTTTGTCACCTTTTTTAAACAAGGGTTTCACGTTTGCATGATTCCAGTCTGATGGTACTTTTTCTTGTTCTAGTGATTTATTGGAAATGGCGACAGAGGGTGTCTGTACAGATGTCAATGTTTTCCTTTAGTATCATGCCTGCGATGTTGTCAGGTCCAGAGGCTTTCTTAGGGTTTATATTTTTTAATAGTTTATGAACTCCTTCTTGGTAGATCTTAAAAGCGTTCATTTGGGGGATGTACTATGCCCTTTATAAGTTATGGTCGTGTCAGATTCTGATGTGAAAGCAGATTGAAATTGCTTGTTCAGTATATTTGCTTTGTCTTCAGGGTTTGTATGGAGAACTCCTTCACTCCTTAATGGTGTTATGCCGGTGTTTTCATTTTTCTGACTTTTAATGAAAGTGAAAACTTTTTTGGCTGTTTCTTTATTTGATGTTGTCAGGTTCTTTTATTTCTCTAATTCCTTGCTGTATCAAATATGCCATTTTCTACGTATGTCCAATAGGCATTTCTCATTTCTTTTTGTAATTTAGTTTTAACCTTTTTGTATTCAGCTGTATATGTAGGGTTTTGCTTCTTCTTATTGTAGAAGCTTGTTTTTCTTTTTAATGAGTTTTTTTTAGATATCTATTTAGCCACGGTAGTTTAGATTTTTTCCCAACCGGAAATGACGCACAAGGGGGAACCGAGATAATTAGCTAGTTTTTTGAAAGGGGAATTAAAGATATTAGCAATGAAAAATAAATCATTTCGGTGGCGCTGAACTATTTACATAAAATTTTAAAGGAAATACTAGTACCCAACGAACGCATAAGCATTTTCCAATTTTTAACAATACATTTTACATCAGATGATATTCTAAAAAGATAGGCCGTCACAGGAATGAATTTAAGAGCTTTTTAAAATTTGTATTAAATGTTAAATCAAGGAATTAAAGTACTCGAATTCCTTGGTTAAAGCCTATGATTTCAGCAAATAATTGTCATATTGCACACAATTATTTTACCGCAGCAATCAGTATACACGTACATGATATGCAATCAAAGGAACATATCAATTCTAAACAGTTGTGTTGTCTTTATTGTTCAAAGTGTTAATCTAAACCATATATATGTCAAATATGCAGTCCTATGTCGAAATGGGACAGTGTCAGGATTCCAGTCCTCATGATAATTACCTGATTTATTAACCCATGCTGAGTATGGTCTGATTAAACAAACGCGGGTGTGAAGTGAAACGAAATTAGACGACCAATTTTTCACAATTGGGGGCAATTCACAATTTGGGGACAAGCAATTTTTAAACTCGAGCAACTTCTCAAATTATGTTTTATTATCTTAATGAAATAGAAAAAATAATAAAATAAATAAATTCTTAGATTCAACATGGCTTCATACTGTTGTTGGGCATATAATGTTCATTTCAGCGTCTAAAATTTTATTAAGTTTACCGTAAAAAAACCCATGTTAAAACATCACACATATCCTAGAGCACCGTCTCTTGGTGCCCTCTGCAAACAAACAAATTGAAATCCAGAAATTAATTCTTCAATATAAGTTCACTGATATGCAAAATACGTTCGTAGATGGGCATACAAATTCCGCCCACTTGCAGTTTTTTCTTCTTCAAAGGAGCTACTACTAGAGGGACATCTAACGTTAAGACTGCGATACCGCTTTATTATCGACAAGTCGATAATTTTAACACCTCGGCAGGATTCGTGTCTTTGATATCCAGCGTTATTCAGAAACACTACATCACGGCCACCAATCGCGCAAACTCATATCCAAATGCTATGAAAGAATTTACGTTAGCGGGACATCCGGATATGAGTGAGCGGAACTTTTTCCTTTCCATTGGAATGTAAGTAACCTTTATTCTCTCTTATTTTTGCATATATTCATAAAAATCGAATGTCATTCGACGTAGTTTAATAGTTCTAGTCCAGTATAAAAAAAAACAGTGTAAACACCAAGGCATTGCTAGAAAAAAAAAAGATATTTTGTGTTTACGCCCTGCAATTTTGAGGGATCGGTTCGTAAAAGGGTTCATTACATATCTCCAGTGATGCAGTTGTACCATGTTTTTGTTTCTAATGAGTTTTAAAGGACAACAAAAGACGAGGCTGTTCTCAGAATCCACACTATCAATACGAATGAATGAAAATCGACACAAAAATGCAAAAATATGAGTTTGCGGGACCTACTATGAGTTAGCACACCGGCTATGAGTTAGCGACACTTACAAGTGTGATGCAGTTGTTGTTA
The DNA here is from genome assembly GCA_963971305.1 of Arcuatula senhousia. Lineage (NCBI taxonomy): Eukaryota > Metazoa > Mollusca > Bivalvia > Mytilida > Mytilidae > Arcuatula > Arcuatula senhousia. The sequence continues at coordinate 49,804,993 of OZ020311.1, forward strand.
CAATAGTCATTTATGTACAGCATTAAGCATTAAATTAAAAAAAAAACCTTAAGTCTACCTCGTGTACACTGAACATACTAAAGGTTAGAAAGAGGTTTTCGCATTGGTGACCTACGTAAACCCGTATTTTTATACCTTTTTCTATTTACACATAAGGAGAAATCGGTGTCATAAATAAAAGTTTTAGTACAGCAATTAAAAGATAGAATGAGCCGATTAAGTTTCCTTTTTCCTTTGAAAATGCCCATGTTCAAACCTACAAAATAATGGTAGATAAAGAGATGTGGAATAGGTGTACGCGACACAACCTACATTAACCACTGCAATTTAAACATCCGCAATGGAAAACAGCCAGCAGTCTTCAACATGACCAACGGTTTATTTTTTTTTTTAAATATAACAAATAAAGTTTTAATTGCCGTACTAAAACTTTTCTTTAATGACACCGATTTCTCCTTATGTGTAAATAGAAAAAGGTATAAAAATACGGGTTTACATAGGTCACCAATGCGAAAACCTCTTTCTAACCTTTAGTATGTTCTGTGTACACGAGGTAGACTTAAGGTTTTTTTTTTTAATTTAATGCTTAATGCTGTACATAAATGACTATTGTAACAACAACTGCATCACACTTGTAAGTGTCGCTAACTCATAGCCGGTGTGCTAACTCATAGTAGGTCCCGCAAACTCATATTTTTGCATTTTTGTGTCGATTTTCATTCATTCTTATTGATAGTGTGGATTCTGAGAACACCCTCGTCTTTTGTTGTCATTTAAAACTCATTAGAAACAAAAACATGGTACAACTGCATCACTGGAGCTATGTAATGAACCCTTTTACGAACCGACCCCTCAAAATTGCAGGGCGTCAACACAGAATATCTTATTTTTTTTAGCAATGCCTTGGTGTCTACACCTGGGGTTTTTATACTGGACTAGAACTATTAAACTACGTCGAATGACATTCGATTTTTATGAATATATGCAAAAATAAGAGAGAATAAAGGCTACTTACATTCCAGTGGAAAGGAAAAAGTTCCGCTCACTCATATCCGGATGTCCCGCTAACGTAAATTCTTTCATAGCATTTGGATATGAATTTGCGCGATTGGTGGCCGTGTACATATATTTTCAGTATGTAAACCTGTGCGCCTGAAATGTCTTATTTATGTGAAATGTGTACGCTTATTAACGTTTTAAGGACTAAATATCTATTTTGATGGGCCGATCTGGTAGGTTTTTTTTCATTTACCATTACAATTACATTACATGTTCTCATCAAAATAGTATCAAAGGTACAATACAGATTTAAGTACAACAACAGATCTTCAAATAAAGGAAATTGTGTTTAAAAAACGAGTAATATCCTTATAAAGTGGTACCATTGAATGTATAGTAACCAAAATACGCACAATTGCATGTTTGCAACTGCATCTTTTACACTTATATTCAAACACAACACGTATATGGTCAGTTGAAACGTATTGAGAACTCAGAATGGACTTATAGTTGCCCTTAAATAGAAATAATATCACTTTGGTGTTTTTGTTGACTGTATTCTTAAAACAGTGTCACTGTTTCTCTTATTGATGTGTCCAAAAACATAAAACTGTATCCTTGTTGACGTTAATTTGATTATTAATCTTGCGTTTTTTTATTTAATTATAAAGTTTTATAAAATTTATAAGTGTTTTCATCTAAATAAAATGTATTTTTAGTGATATGGACCAATCCAGCAATTACAGCTGCTATTACTGTCCAGAAACCTTCACAACCTTTAAAGATGTATCCGACCATTTGATTAACAAACACCCCCAGGAAGTTTTTAAATTTAGACAAATAAAATTATGTGATAAAAGTGGAGCAATTGGATACACGACTTTAAATTATGATTTTAGACCTATAGATGTAATCTTAGCTGGAAAGCACATAGTATGTGATGACCCTCAAAAAGTTGTTATAAAAGACTCAAAAACCATATACAGACACCGAGCCCCAAGGTCATTAAAAGATCAAAACCAACTTTAAGTGTTTACTCCTCCGCACATGAGATAAGCTCAGACGAAGATGAGCTTGCCACAGAAATGCTCGATTTATCTATACAGGGCTTAGAACCAATCGCTAAAGATCAAGCAACTCAAGTGGGCGATGACCTATCTGAATTACTTTCTATTCTCCCGGATGCGGTTTCTTCTTTGAAAGACACAGGAATGTATGAAGATTGGCTGAGTTATGTTCGCTTGCTAGGTGACAACACTTTGCCCCTCAACAATATTGCTCACCTACTCTTTTTAGATGTTTGCAGATGGTATAACTGCAAGAATACTGTTTCTATGCGTTACTCAAAAGAAATTAAACAGTTTTGGCTATTAGGTTACAAAATATTTCATGGGAAATTCTTAAGGTTTATGGCAGGATTTCGTCATCTTGGACATGTTAAAGGCGAAAGCAGTTCAAAAAGTTTGTATAACCCAATTGATACAACCATAAATTTTGCAGTTCTTTCTGACACAGCAAAGTTTAAAGCATCTGATATAACACCTGGTGTTCTTGGTCAAATGTTAGATCTTTTTAGCCAGAATGATGTCAAAACCTACAAACTTTGTGTAGGACGGCAAGAAGATAAACACTTCCTCTTCACAAATAGATGGCGAAGTTAATTTGTTTGGCTTTGAAGACAAACCAACATTTCAAGATAACAAAAAGAGGCTTCAACAAGAAATATCTTTACTAAAAGAGATTGATGATTTGCTAATGAACTACCAGCGACAAGGAAAACAGTATGTTTCAGATTTGAAAGGTGATTACCCTCTCTTGAAAAGTAAATTAAAGGAAGTTATACAAATAGCTAGCAACTCTATTCAAAACCTCCGGAAAACAAAAGTGAAAAAAAACTTCGCACTAGAGAAATTCAAAAAACTAGCTGGAACAGACTGGTCAACTTCTAAATTCACTTTCGTTCTAAGTGCCATACAGACAAGCATTTTTCAACTAAATGAAGAGGTAGACACACTTTTGAGAGTTGTAAATATTGTTGGTCATTGTCTTTCTTATCTAAATGGATGTGGAGACCAATATGTCAACGGACAAGAAGTACTAGAGGAGAAACAAAAAAAACTGGGTATGTCTATCAGGTATAGAACAATTAGTAGAAAATGTAAATGAAAGGGAGCTCTTTAAATTTGTGAGACAACGTACTGACAGTTGGTTCGCCATTAGAAAACAGGCTCTTGTAACAGGGAGTACATTGAACAACGCAATCGGACTTGGTGGTCTTAAGAGCCAAAAAGAACATTACAGCTATGTTAAACAAGGGAAGGAAAAACCGGAACCAAACGAGAGGGTAAAGATGGCAATGGAACATGGTAGTAAAAACGAAATTAACGCAATATCTACATTAACTGGTAAAATACTCCCGTCACTTTTCCCCGGTATACAGTACTTTGAGGAGGGATGCTACAGACCCTCTAAAATTCAAACTAACCACACGCACGATGAACGCACGCACGATGAGCGCACGATGAATGCACGATGAACGCACGATGAGTGCACGATGAACGCACGATGAGTGCACGATGAGCGCACGATGAGCGCACGATACACGTTCCACGCACGATGAGCGATGAGCGTTTAAACACTCACACGCACGATTGAATCGCTCAAATACACGATTGGGGATTTCACACGATTAATCCCTCAAATGAACGTTACACGATGAGCGATGAACGTTTAAACGCTCACATGCACGATGAGCGATGAACGTTGAATATTCATGCAAAGAAAATAAAAACACGTTTTAGTTATAGTTTTCAGATACAGTACTAGCCTACAAGTAATTGTCGACTTTTTAATGTGAAAAGATTTTTTTCGTTTTTATTTTCATATATTTTTATCAAAATTACTATTAATGATATAAAATACCTTATATTATTTTTTTATACTTTATTTATTTGTTTAGAATTTTAATTATTATATATTTTTTTCAAATATATTTAATTATTTATTTATTATTGCTGATGTAAACTAATTGCTAGTTACTTACTGTTCCTATTTACCATCAGTGAAGCCAAAGCCAAATACGGATCCAGCAGTGTTATAATCATTAATAAATTCATTAAAATTAACCTTTTTGGTACATTTGCGCAACATCTAATAAGACAAGTATATCTACCAACTTGAAAATAATTAACAATATTCAAAATTTAACCCCATTTTTTTTTATTGAATAAATTTAAAGACCTATACAGGCTACAACAAATTATTCATTTTAAGTTTAATTAAATCTAACTATGAAATTTAATTTTGAAATTACGAAAATGATATTTGAGTTAAATGTAGCGACCACTTTATAGAAATAAAGATACATTGTAACAGGGATTAATAACAAGTTTTCTTATTTCAAGATTGTAATAACAAAATTGCTGTACTTGAGAGAGGAAACCTTAGGTATAAATCAATAAAACGAGAGATCAAAACTTGCCAAAGTTAAGAGTCCCGTAAAATTTTCCAGCAAAAATGAAGATTTATAAAATCTATCTTCATAAGAGAAGGATTTTAAATTTTAAAAAAGAAAATTATTCAAACGAAAATAACTCCTTGAAATATTGTCTTTATCGGATCATTTGCAAAAGATTGCCCCATTTATCAATACTGGCAATAATTTGGACCTTAACATTATTATTTCCTAACTATAAACGTCTATATGTTTTGTTTAGATTTGTTTTTACGTGTAATATGCTTTTAACTCTGAGTGGAATAATTTGCATATTTGATAACGATTATTAATTAACAAGGTCCTGATCATCACCTGTGGTTTTCTTCCCCTTAGATACCCGCTGTGATCTTCCGGTATATATGCATGCAGCCTGTATTTTGTTTATTATACAATCATGTTATTGTTTGTACACGACATGCAATTAATGAGTTCGGTTAGTCTTTGTTTTCACATTCATCATAAAGCGAAACATTTATCTTCATTTCAAAAATGTGTATATATGATTTGATAAAGAAAGACATTTGAAACTTTACATTTTAAATAAAGTACATGGACTTAGTCTTCTTTCAGAAACCTATAAAGTTATACGTTTTTACACCAGGGACATTGGCAGACAGACATCAAAAAGTTGGTGATACATGTAACATAGTCAATCGAGGACAGACAGACGGACACCAAGTGATTGAATATCATTATGTATTTTTGTTTGTTTGTTTATTAGTTTTAGTTTTCTCGCGTTTTTTTTTTTTACAACCGGGACATTTACAGACGGACACCAAGTGATGGACGGTACATGTAACATAGTAAACCAAGTACAGACTGACGGACACCAAGTGATGGGCGAGATTTGACAGCGGCAAATCAAAGGGTTTTCTTAAACTGTCTATAAAAAAAGATTAAATATCTTTACAAAAATTTCGGCTTGTGATATTTGTAATAATTAGAATGGTATGACTAACTTTGGTATACACTGTGGAACATTATCTCTTACGACTTAGTGCATGTTTGAGGTAGCCCGGCTATAAGGTATTTAGACGCACCGACCTATATATGAATGGACCGTATGCTTTTCCTTTTGTTTTACCCGAAAACATGCATGACATAATTTAAATGTAATAATATAGTTTGAAGAAAAACTTTAACAATGAAGTAAATGTCGTAATGGTCAAGAAAACGCATCCTATACTCAAAAAACGCCTATTTCAAACTTGAGCATTATAAGATCGAAAGAAGCAGAGTTACGCGAGTTGAAGTATTTGACGAACGAAGGAACAAAATTGAATGTAAAATACTCAACAAACAAGAAGGATGGATGCAAATTGCATACCGCGACATGTGGTCGTTCGTTAATAGATATATCAACTATTGCCGTATGGCGTGCATACTTTAGTCACTTAGTTAGTTATGGTTTTTCTCCCAAGCAGCACGATTTCGGCTATATCCGGGAACGTGATAGTGGTGATACAATGAACAGGATAGTGGAGATACAATGAACATGAAATGATGACGAAGTTGGGGAAATGGGGACACAAGGTCAATCGGGTAGGAGTTTTGACTGCCACTGGAAAAGGAGTGATGGGTAGGGACGAAAAATTTTGCCTCCTGCATGGGGATCCTACGGGTCCTACTCTTACCGAGACCTGCAGCAGAGTTCTTCAACGTGCAAGGAACGTGACATTTTTCCCAACACAGTGCACCACTATGGTTTGCGGTCAGGGTTTCCGCATTATCGCCTGACGACCCAGCATCTCTCGATGTCAGGGCTGCCCCATTCAACCACCTGGGGCACGCATCCCAGTCGCTTTGTGGGCAAAGCGGCCTGACCCAATGTCAGGTTTCTGAGCGCTCTTTAGTGATCTTTTCCGACAAGCTTAGCGCTGCTGTGGGCCTATTCGCCACCCAGAACCCGCACGGGTTGGCGTACATACAGACACAATTAAATAAATATAATATAAAAAGAAAAATAGTTAATTTAGATCCCGCGATGATATGTAAGGGCAAAAAGTTCTACTCAACCTGCCCGTTTGTCCGTCTATCGGTACGTTGGTATTTTTAGTATCGTTATGGATTCCTCCCAAGTCAAGTCCACGACTAAAATAGGACATTATGTAGGATGGAGCGGGACGTTGACTCAAAAACCCTGATTTGGGAGGATGCCGTCATGATTTTCTCAACAATGTAAATGTACATGTGAAAGAAGGGTGGTTCAGTATCATAAGTTGTATGTATGTTCTAAGTGACTTGCAGATCGTTCCTGTCCACCACTATTTTTGTCTCAGGACTGAGTCGATATGAACATTTTAATATAGTTTGCAAGTTTTCGTCATGTGTATTTTGCGTTCATGAGAATGATTTAATAGGGTGGTTCAGCGTGACCGTGCAACTGAACATTACTTCTTGTCTGGGATTTACGCGGGGCAAGCGTGTGCCATGAACAAATTCCGTCTTTATTTTACTACTATTACAGACGGTTCGACCTTTTCTTTTAAAAAAAAGATAATTTAACTAGACTGATGCTGCGTGTCAAGAAAAAACTGGTAAGAAAGATAAAAACATAGACATAGCAAAAGCAACACACAGTTGTTAAAGCACGGGTTGTGTTAATCTTTACAAATTATCCACATTTGTATGTATTTTTACGGCACGTTCCAAAGAATGGTTTATATAATCACTAGAAAAATTCCGAATGTAGGAAAAAAGTCACAGGAAAAAAGTCACGGAAAAAAAGTCACAGGAAAAAAGGTCACAAGAAAAAAAGTCACAAAGCATACATATAATATTTGAATGATTAAATAAAAGAATATTAAAATTATGTATTTTGTACTGTATATTTCTAATATTTATAAATGATTTAGTCATAGATATGATAATAATAAAAAATGTAAATTAATAATACATGAAAAAGGAAAATAACAAGAATACAAAAGTCACCAATTTAGAATTTTCTGTTTGTTTTTAAATAAAATATTACTCAACGTTTTTAAAAAGCGAAAGTAAGCAAAACTTAATACAAAACTACATAGATAAAAATGTTTTGATATAATTATATAGAAGTGAGTAATTTGTAAGTAAAATTACTGGTAATTTTCATTATGGTCTATAGCATCAAATGAGTTTTTATTCCGATATCTTTCCCTTTTTTCCGAGATTTTTTTTTAATTAAAAAAAATGAAAAAAACAACAACACAAAAGAAGATAAAGAAGAATAGTTTAAACATAAGAATAATAGCACTTAGTTCAATAGGGACTTAAAAATACATTGTGACTTTATTTTCTGTGACTTTTTTTCTTGTGACCTTTTTTCCTGTGACTTTTTTTCCAATCAAAACTGTGACCTTTTTTCTTGTGACTTTTTTCCTGTGATTTTCTAATCTTTCCGATTACTAAAAATTCCTAGCCATACATGTACACCAAAACGGGAAAATCTTAGGGCCCATTCTAAAAAGTGTTCTTTGATTAGTAGATAAATAAATATTTTCCCAAACGTCACGTTTCCAATTTCGTAACTTTTAATAGATTAGAACATTAAAGACATTGTATCTTTTCATTTTTTTCATTAGATTATTTTGTCTTCTTCAAATTTTGTATATTGCCAATCTTATGAATTACCTTTTTGTTTATTTGACATGTTCAGAGTCTACCTTTTAACACCTGTCGATCGCGATACCTGGGGTGTCATGCTGTGACCTACTTAATTAACATCCGCCTGCCGCTTTTGGCCCGTGTCCAAACAACCAGCTGTGACAAATTATGCACACGTGAAGATTGATAGCTGATGAACAAAATATTATGATACATATACCGTAATGTTTAATTTGATATTAGACAACAGTTACATGTACATTTTAAGTCAAAATATTATAATCAAATATTATATATTTCTTGATTAAATTCAAAAATTTTAAAAATGAATGCCGAAGATAGATTTTTACATGTACAAATGCTCTTTAAAAGAAATAATTACAAAATTAAAGGGCTTTCATACCCCGCTCTCCTTGATTTCCCCCTTACTCATAATCGAATAGCTAAAACTTATTTTCGTTTTTTATTACATTGTAAAATGATGTCCGTTAAAATTTGAATCTTTTATTTTCGTTATGAAATTACAATGAATATTTTTTCGATGCGTAATTTACGTTTTTCTAAAGTTTTTTTTTCTTCTATTTTTCTGTAATTGTGATGCTGGGATTCGTACCATTTTATGTGGTGTGTAGCGTTGCTGTTCCGAAGAAAAAAAACCCAACAACTTAACACTGTATTAAGAAATAATGCTACGTGCAATAAAGAATGATTCAAGAAAACATAAGATGTGCACTAAACCAACATTACGGGACAAAACATTTATACATGTATATCAGGTATATGTTCATGTATTTATAAAACGACGAAAAACTGCCAACAGAACTCAGTGTCACCATGCAGGGGCCGCTGCTCACTTTTTTAATTCTCGACTGAGAAATCGACATACATATCAGAAACAATATTTTAAAAGAAAGACTTTCTTTCAACCAAGCTTTTTGACAATTGCATGCAAAGAACAAATAACATAAAGACGACGAATGCAAATATAAGCTTTGAAAACAATTTAAATCATTTAAAATGTGGCGGGTTTAAACTAGTTTCGAGATATAGTCCAGTCTCGAAGCTCCCATTTTGATAATCCACAGCAAAGCATGCAGTTAAACCCCCTCCCCACGGAAACTACCTACGAAAAAAATATTTCCTTAGCAGACTCCTTGGCTCATCTTCTATAACGGAAAAACTTCACAATTTCCGAGATATACATTATAACCTTTGTTACAACAAGGTAAAATTCATTAATATTCAAATCTTGCTTCTGAAAATGATATCTATGACAGCAAAAGTATTTATTAAACATTATATATTTTTGTTAATATTTTTTCTTCTTAATATGCAGCCGTAAGAGGCGACTAAGGGTCTTGGGATTCTGATGTCGGGTCAGTGCTCAGCCCACAGAGCGACCAAGTGTGTACCCTAGGTGGCTGAATAGGGTAGCCCTCGTCCGCGGGGGTTGTCAGGTCTATAATACGGAAACCCTGACCGCCGACCATAGTGGGCCAACGTGTGTGGAGAGTGCCACGCTCCATGCACGTAAAAGACCCCTTTGTGGACCGCCAAGTAGTGCACCACATAGGCTAAATTTTCCGCCCCTATCCACCTCTCCCCTTTTCCTGTGGTTCTTCAAAATTTACCGGTCCTTTGTTTCCCACCCCATCCCCATTTTCATTTATCATCATCATTTCATGTTCATTTTATCATCCTTTTCATGTTCATCGCCTGTAGATAACCTATATAGCGTTGCACGGGCGTTAAACACCAACTCACTCACTCACTCTTAATATGCAGCTGAATCATACATATACCTCTAGCGGAATCGCGTCCGAGGCGGGTCATTCGCTTTGACCATGCAGTGATGAAACAAGCATAGATATATGAAATTAAACAAAAAAATCAGATAAATGCCAATTCTTATTTATATTTTATTCGTTTAATTTATTCATACAGGTTCTTTACTCTATGGAAACTTGCATACATATGTTTCTATAGTCAAAAATAGAACTTATCATGGATTATATACGTATGAACAATGTACCTATATTTGAAAAGATAACACGAACAGACTTCAATCACGACAATGTATACTATTGTATATACATGTAGCTGTCTTGGCACATTCGCAATATGAAATAATTCATTTACACGATTAAACGTTCATTTACACGATTGAAACATTCATTTACACGATAAACCTTTCACACGATTCAATCGCTCATTCACACGATTGGAACGTTCATTTACACGATTGAAACATTCATTTACACGCTAAACCACTCACACGATTGAATCCCTCATTTACACGATTGAAACGTTCATTTACACGATTAAACATTCATCTACACGCTAAACCGCTCACACGCTAAACCACTCACACGCACGATGAGCGCACGATGAGTGCACGATGAGCGCACGATGAACGCACGATGAGCGCACGATGAACGCACGGTGAGTGCACGATGAGCGCACGATGAATGCACGATGAGCGCACGATGAGCGCAAAAATGGTTAGTTTGAATTTTAGAGGGTCTGTATGCATTGGAACACGATGATGATGTTTTCTGTGTTGTTAGTCCAGATGGAAGTGGACGACTCTCCGATACACAAGCTGCAACATATGCTGTTGAAGTCAAATGTCCAGTTCCTGGGAAGACATTTACGACACCAGTCCACTATGAAATTCCAAAATATTATATTCCACAGGTTTTATCGGAAATGGTAGCATTAAATGTACACAAAACAATATTTGTATCGTACACATCAGAGAGTACTACAGTTTTTCTTGTTAAACACAATGAAGAACTTTGGAATGTTATTTGGGAAGAAGCTAAAGAAGTGCTCACAGGTGATTCAAAAGTACCAACAAAAGCATCCGCCAATGTTAAAATGATAAGCAATAAAATATCTGAATTTCAAAGCAATAACATTGAATTCATAGGCGAATTTCCTTCAACAACAGCTATCCCATGTGTGCATTCGAAGCCAAAGTCAATCTTTGAAAAGCATTGCTTCCATGAAAGTTTAAACAAAAATGAAGAATCATACCCTTCGATTGAAGCCGTTAGAACATTAGTGAACAAATGTGCAGTGTCACTTACCTCGTCACATAACATTACTAAGCCTGTTGCATCTGAAATCTTAATGTTCATCGTTTCTGACCTTGATCGCTTTTTTAAGGCAGAACAGTCACATGCTTTACCTGTTTGCTATGGATTGAAAGGATATAGCCTAAAAACAGAACCATTACGCAAAATGTTATTCTATGTCCTTGACGAGTGCTATCAACGAAACATGCACGTGCCTGTTGTTTCTTTTGACGGCCAATGGTATCGACTTTTGGTAAGAGATAGCAAGGATCGTCCTCTGACAAAGTTGCAACTGCAAAAAGATGTTTTTGCAGAATCAAAAAAGAAAACAAAGACAGACATTCTGAACTATTTTGCCCAGGTTAATGTTATCCAGAACATCCAGTCAGTTGATGCCATTATGGAGACAGTAGATATGGAGATATTTCACGGTGGTGTTATGATTCACAATACAGAATACAATGGTAGAATATTCGTGGTCAGAAGAATTTTTAATGGAATGACAGTAAGGCCAAACAAAAAAGTATGTGTGTTTACTGTCACATGCTGAAAAAAATTAGGGTCGGTAGGTAGGAAATTATTTTTTTTTTATAATTTTTTTTTACCTTGAGTCTATGGGGGCAGCTTTGTGACTTTAATAGTGCTTAATGGAAAATGCTCAAAAAAACTTTAGGGTAGGGGGGTAAAAATTAGGTAGGGTAGGGTGACAGTAAACTCACCTACCTTTTTTTTTGGCCTAAGGCACACAAGTAGTTCCTTGAGGTGTTTGTTGGAAAAAAGGGCACAGAAGAACGAAAACAAAGATATTGATGTCTTAAATGATAACGAATTAGAAAATGAAGTCAATGATGTGGTTTATAGAACTTTATCTGACGAAAGTGAACATATCGACGAGGAAATTAGTAGTGTAATTGATGATGTGAACCGTTTATCAAGTAATGAGTTGAATCTGAGAGCATATAACAACTCTATACCTGCAATGAATGAAAGGAATCTAGATGACATTGAATTCGGTATTGAAAACATTGAAATGGACCAGACTGAAGAATTATGCATGTAGATCAAGCCGAAGTGTCAATTATAGAAAACAATGATATTGCTATGGAGGAACCGACTGAAAACATCGACAATCTAGAAAAGAATGAATGCTTAAAGAAGATGACAAATGAGCTAAGAACTACATCGGAAAAGCGCCAGTCTTTGAGTGTTGAAGAATGCAAAAAAAATTTTGCAAGTGCAAGCGAATTGGCAAAGCTGACTAAGTATGAATTACTTCAATGTATCAAAGCAGCAGACTACTATCTGAAAACCAAAGGACAGAATATGAAGACTTGGTGGCCAAAACATAGAATTGTAAATTGCCTTTGTGCTTTATTTGGAGATGGTTCAGAAGTAGCACCTCGGACATCCCGTAAAAAGAATCCCAAAAGCCTAAAACATCTATGCAAACAAAGAATTTCTGTTACTCATTCTAAGGCTGTGTTAAATATTATATATGCCGACAGCATTTATAGAGAGCGTTTGCAAGAGTGGCAAGGGAAAAACGTTTTCAAAGATACTGTCCAGGTTAAAGATGAGGAACCAATTGACAGTTGGTATTCAACTCCTGCCTTTGAAAATGGTAAAATATTTATTTCAATACTTGATACAGAGCACATGCTCGTAAATACCAGAGTTAAATGTTGTACATCCGGAATGCCAAAAGCTGGGATAAGGAACACTGCATGGGTTGAAGTTGCTAAAAACTGTAAAACTAATAAGGCTGGTTTAACATTAGCACATGTTCAAGACTTGATTGACAAACAGAGTTGTGCCTTTGCTTTAGCAACGTTCTCCTTTAAAGTTCAAGAAGCAATGGCATCGTTGGGGTTTGGTAAAGAAGCAATGTTTTGTAAGCTCATGAGAGAATGGTATGAAGCTGAGGATGCACCTGGATTATCACAGCGCACAAGATTCAACAGAAGAATGATGTTGAGGTCATGGTTACTTTCTGAAGTGAGGTTTGATACATTTCCTCCACCTGGCTCCTATATAAAAGATATTCCAATAGTTCTCTATGAAGGACTACTTACCAGTATCGAAAGAAGACTGCAGATGATTCCATATGTCACTACTGGGGCATACAATGTTCGTGCAGTTGGAAGTCAGGATGTTGAAAACTTTTTCGGAGAATTTGCTGATCTGGATCCCAAAGGAACAGGTGTAGTGAGACCCGATGATGTAAAGACTGTTATTGCCAATGCATGTGAAATTTATAGTGCCCGCATGGATGCCAACAGGTTTGTACGAAAGACCGGCAGTGCCATCGGTTCTGTCACATTTATTGATTGATGCGAGAAATTTTCTCATTTCCAAGTTGACATTTCTCAGTTCCAACTTGACATTTCTCAGTTCTAAGTTGACATTTCGCACTTCCAAGTTGACATTTCGCACTTCCAAGTTGAAACTAAGAAATGTCCACTTGGAAGTGCGAAATGTCAAGTCGGAACTGAGAATTGTCAAGTTGGAACTGAGAAATGTCAACTTGAAACTGAGAAATATTAACTTGGAAATGAGAAATGTCAACTTGGAAGTGAGCAATTTCTCGCATCAATCGAGAAATGTGACAGAACCAATGGCACTACCGAACTTTCATAGGTTTGTCAACAATTTCGTCACTCTTTTAGGGATGCCTTGAGTTTTTCAAATATAAAGATATTAAATACGAAAGAAAATACCTGTATGAACGCATGTCCGTGAAATGAAAAGTAACAAACAAGTGTGGCCACTAAAAGTACGTCTCGACTGCCGGCACCATCACTAAAATCAACTACCTAAGCTTTCATTTCTTGATATAAACACAAAAAGTGTCTGTATACCTAATAACAAATGCCTAGTTATTATACTATTCAAGCAATCCATTGTCCACACAAGTATTACAAAAAGTTTTCTGTCTGAAAAAAGACCTAAGTTCACAGTCACTGGAGCGTAAAATGGGGTCATGGTCACATGGCATGGTGACAGTTGCGTTGTCCATAACCGCACCTGACTGTTTACCCAATATCAGATGCCTAGCTATTATAACTTTCCAGCTATTCATCGTCCACAAAAGTCGAACAAAATTTTTTTCGGCCTGAAAAAAAAACCCAAGTTCACAGAGTCACTAGAGCGTGAAAATGGGGTCATGGTCACATGACATGGTGACAGTTGCGTTGTCCATAACCGCACCTGTCTGTTTACCCAATATCAGATGCCTAGCTATTATAACTTTCCAGCAATTCATCGTCCACAAAAGTCGAACAAAATTTTTTTCGGCCTGAAAAAAACCCCAAGTTCACAGAGTCACTAGAGCGTGAAAATGGGGTCATGGTCACATGACACGGTGACAGTTGCGTTGTCCATAACCGCACCTGTCTGTTTACCCAATATCAGATGCCTAGCTATTATAACTTTCCAGCAATTCATCGTCCACAAAAGTCGAACCAAATTTTTTTCGGCCTGAAAAAAAACCCCAAGTTCACAGAGTCACTAGAGCGTAAAAATGGGGTCAGGGTCACGCAGCATGGTAACAGTTGCGTAGACCATAACCTAAACTGTCTGTATACCTAATATCAGATGCCTAGCTAATAGACTTTTCAGCAATTCATCGTCCACAAAAGTCTTATAAAAAAGTTTACGGCCTGAAAAAAAAGACTTAAGTTCACAGAGTTACTGGAGCGTGAAAATGGGGTCAGGGTCACATGGCATGGTGAAAGTTGCGTAGACCATTAACTGAACTGTCTGTATACCAAATATCAAACTATTCGTCGCAGGCGAGACAAAAAATGCTTTATAATTCATTTTAGGTCAACGCTTCATTCGAGGTAATATAACAATTTACCAATTCTGGCCAACATGTTCTACAACCATAACAATAAAGTTTAACGCAAAAAACCTTGTTCAACATACTATTTTCGTCAAAATGTAAAAATTAAATAAGGAACATCGTGATCATTAATTTTGTGTTTGTAATTTCCTTAAAATATCGTTTCTGATGGGACATTTGAGATTGGTTATCTCTGTTTATGCAGTTACATATGGTAGGGAGTTACAGTCAACCCTCGCTACAGCGACATTCGATTTAACGGAAAATTCGACATCCGACAAAACTTTAATGGGAACAAACGTGCCCACATGTAATTTATACTCGAAATAACGGAATATTCGGTATCCGACTCCGACAGTGAATGTCGGTAACAAAAGGTCATAATAAAGCACAAATCGATCCGTTATAACGACAGATTATCAAGATTTACCTGTAATTAATTGTCCTTGTTTAGAGTATTGATTTTATAACGGTCCACTGCACAGGTGAACACCTGTTGATATTGAGTAATTAACCTCGCATGACATTTCCGTTATACAACAAGTTGACAGAAATATGGCTTCAATTAAAGGTGTGAAAGGCATTTTGAATTCAAATCTTTTAATGTTTGATATTTATCAAAACATGTGGACATTTACATGGTGTTTGACTACGCATGTGCGGGAAAATATTTATTTTGTAAATACTCTTTCATTGTGCAAATTGTTTTATTAGTTTAATAAAAACAATTATTGTTATCAATTTCACTTTAAAATAACATTTCTCAGTCTCTCTTGACATTTAATATGTTTATTTGTGTTCCCCATTTATCAATCCACATACGGGCATTGTACTTTCACTTTCACTTTTTACACGAAACGTGTTTTGTTTACAAGGAAAACAAAAGAATCTTTTATCTATGAAGAGATTCTTCATGAAATAAAAACCTGTTCTGGATATCAAGTTTGATGTCAGAAAACGTTAGTCACAAACAAGCACTGCCTTTGTAGATTAAAAGATGGATTAAGGAAAAAGGGGGGTCATTGTTATGTTTATTTATGTACGTATTCAGCAAAATCGGACTAAAATGACCCAAATCAGCTAAAAAACTTTCCAAACCCTTGATTGAGACCGACACTAGACGAAGCAAGAATTGTTGAGCTACTGTAGTCACCGAGACCATAACAACACAACAAATAATCTTTCACAAGGTCGAAGATATTCCATGTACAAATAAAATAAAAAACAATCAAAGACATACTCATGTTTGAAAAATCTTTATTACAAAACATAACAAATTCATGTTTATTAAGAATATTTTACTCCTTTCTTCTTGCTGTCAATTTGTCCTGAAATATAAAGACTAGAAAGGGAGATAATAATAATACAAAATAAAAATTCATTATAAGGTATAAAACCACTAATTCCGAGTCCCATTGATTTCTATGTTAAATTGGACATTTCTAAAATGCTGTAGATTTTTTGTCTTAAGTTCAAATAAAGTGTCATTAGTCTTATTTCAATGCCAAATGATTTAGCTCACTCCAGTTCAAAAACTAGCACATCTTACATTGAATAACGGGAAAAACTGGTTCCCGGTTTGAATCTACCTGAACGTCCGGTACTTTCTAGTCATGTTTCTGGCAAGAATGAGACCCCAAGTAAAAGTAATCCTAAAAATTGACACTTAGCATATATATGAACAAACCTGGGCTGAAATTGTTTCTAAGATGTTCATCTTTCAAATAAAAACTCATTTAATGATTTGCATGCAATAGTTTTAGCTGGGTCTATACTTTAATGGAACTATATTGTCTCAAAATAGGAACTATATTCAGGTTCGTCCTCTACCGGATTGCGAATTAGTGGTTTTATACCTATAACAGAAAAAAACCTCTTTAATACTTGATAATTGTCCTTTTTTACATAAATTGGTTTATTGCGACAAATAAAAACCTATTTTTGTGTATGTTTCTTAGAAACTTTAACTACTGCGGGCCACCTTTTAGACCATATACTTTAATGCGATTAACCAAAAAATCCTGATTTACTAAAAATATCATTTTGGGGTGAAAAGTGGAAAATCTTTACTATTTTCTTACAACTGGATTGAACATTTGCATTTGTTTGTTTATTAATTATACATTTCTTATGTCTTTTCCTGCAAAAGTAAAACATAATGTCATTTATAATGAAAATAATAGGTTAAAGGGCCCTCCCCCTTTTTATGGGCAAAAACATACCAAAACAATAAAAATCACACTAGGATACTTTTTTTTAGCTTTAAAACATGCCAGATTCCACATAAGACCTTAATGTTTGTAAAAAGTCACTTTAAAAGATTGTTGTGTAGAAAAATATTAAAAACAATGCCTAATATTACCCAAACTCATTACACGTATCAAATTACATTGCGCAAAACTGAATGTATAAAACTAATTTTTCAAGACTGAAATAAATAAAGGGACTAAATGCACTGTGTGCAATCTTGAGACACATAAATCATTCAGTTTCTCCATTCATTTCTTCTACCTGTGAAAAATATCCTTAAAAACATCTTTTTCATATCAATACTGCACTGCATTTGAGCCATGTTACCTAATAGAGGGTGAATATTGTGCTCAGAAAAACAGATTTTGCCAAGACATTCATCTATTAGCTACTAAAATGCTAAGCATGGTTACTCAGAATCTCAAAAAAGACAATTTTGTTTAAAAATAACAGAAGAATAGGAAAACAAACAGTTTTCTATATTCAGTGGTGAATATTGATAAAGTGCACTTGGCCGCATTATGTCGAACATATATTTTGCCAATAATGTAACTTGTAAAGGCCAAATCTGTTGAAAACTGACATAAAATGGCTAAGTGAGATTGTTTTAAGTTATTTGAATCACCAAAATATCATTCCATGAAGTTTAGGGTCTTTTGGAAATTTGTAAGCCAGATAAATACCCAAAAATGGAAATTTTGAGAGATTAGACAATTTAGGGGCCAATTTTTTCAAAAATGCACAACATATGCTGTTTTGGTAGTTTTTTCGTATTATTCACATAATGTCCAAACTGTTTACAAAGAAAAAGTAGCTTTTTTCAGGAAAAAAGTTTTCTCAGCCATCCAATACTAGGTATAAAACCACTAATTCCGAGTCCCATTGATTTCTATGTTAAATTGGACATTTCTAAAATGCTGTAGATTTTTTGTCTTAAGTTCAAATAAAGTGTCATTAGTCTTATTTCAATGCCAAATGATTTAGCTCACTCCAGTTCAAAAACTAGCACATCTTACATTGAATAACGGGAAAAACTGGTTCCCGGTTTGAATCTACCTGAACGTCCGGTACTTTCTAGTCATGTTTCTGGCAAGAATGAGACCCCAAGTAAAAGTAATCCTAAAAATTGACACTTAGCATATATATGAACAAACCTGGGCTGAAATTGTTTCTAAGATGTTCATCTTTCAAATAAAAACTCATTTAATGATTTGCATGCAATAGTTTTAGCTGGGTCTATACTTTAATGGAACTATATTGTCTCAAAATAGGAACTATATTCAGGTTCGTCCTCTACCGGATTGCGAATTAGTGGTTTTATACCTATAACAGAAAAAAACCTCTTTAATACTTGATAATTGTCCTTTTTTACATAAATTGGTTTATTGCGACAAATAAAAACCTATTTTTGTGTATGTTTCTTAGAAACTTTAACTACTGCGGGCCACCTTTTAGACCATATACTTTAATGCGATTAACCAAAAAATCCTGATTTACTAAAAATATCATTTTGGGGTGAAAAGTGGAAAATCTTTACTATTTTCTTACAACTGGATTGAACATTTGCATTTGTTTGTTTATTAATTATACATTTCTTATGTCTTTTCCTGCAAAAGTAAAACATAATGTCATTTATAATGAAAATAATAGGTTAAAGGGCCCTCCCCCTTTTTATGGGCAAAAACATACCAAAACAATAAAAATCACACTAGGATACTTTTTTTTAGCTTTAAAACATGCCAGATTCCACATAAGACCTTAATGTTTGTAAAAAGTCACTTTAAAAGATTGTTGTGTAGAAAAATATTAAAAACAATGCCTAATATTACCCAAACTCATTACACGTATCAAATTACATTGCGCAAAACTGAATGTATAAAACTAATTTTTCAAGACTGAAATAAATAAAGGGACTAAATGCACTGTGTGCAATCTTGAGACACATAAATCATTCAGTTTCTCCATTCATTTCTTCTACCTGTGAAAAATATCCTTAAAAACATCTTTTTCATATCAATACTGCACTGCATTTGAGCCATGTTACCTAATAGAGGGTGAATATTGTGCTCAGAAAAACAGATTTTGCCAAGACATTCATCTATTAGCTACTAAAATGCTAAGCATGGTTACTCAGAATCTCAAAAAAGACAATTTTGTTTAAAAATAACAGAAGAATAGGAAAACAAACAGTTTTCTATATTCAGTGGTGAATATTGATAAAGTGCACTTGGCCGCATTATGTCGAACATATATTTTGCCAATAATGTAACTTGTAAAGGCCAAATCTGTTGAAAACTGACATAAAATGGCTAAGTGAGATTGTTTTAAGTTATTTGAATCACCAAAATATCATTCCATGAAGTTTAGGGTCTTTTGGAAATTTGTAAGCCAGATAAATACCCAAAAATGGAAATTTTGAGAGATTAGACAATTTAGGGGCCAATTTTTTCAAAAATGCACAACATATGCTGTTTTGGTAGTTTTTTCGTATTATTCACATAATGTCCAAACTGTTTACAAAGAAAAAGTAGCTTTTTTCAGGAAAAAAGTTTTCTCAGCCATCCAATACTAGGTATAAAACCACTAATTCCGAGTCCCATTGATTTCTATGTTAAATTGGACATTTCTAAAATGCTGTAGATTTTTTGTCTTAAGTTCAAATAAAGTGTCATTAGTCTTATTTCAATGCCAAATGATTTAGCTCACTCCAGTTCAAAAACTAGCACATCTTACATTGAATAACGGGAAAAACTGGTTCCCGGTTTGAATCTACCTGAACGTCCGGTACTTTCTAGTCATGTTTCTGGCAAGAATGAGACCCCAAGTAAAAGTAATCCTAAAAATTGACACTTAGCATATATATGAACAAACCTGGGCTGAAATTGTTTCTAAGATGTTCATCTTTCAAATAAAAACTCATTTAATGATTTGCATGCAATAGTTTTAGCTGGGTCTATACTTTAATGGAACTATATTGTCTCAAAATAGGAACTATATTCAGGTTCGTCCTCTACCGGATTGCGAATTAGTGGTTTTATACCTATAACAGAAAAAAACCTCTTTAATACTTGATAATTGTCCTTTTTTACATAAATTGGTTTATTGCGACAAATAAAAACCTATTTTTGTGTATGTTTCTTAGAAACTTTAACTACTGCGGGCCACCTTTTAGACCATATACTTTAATGCGATTAACCAAAAAATCCTGATTTACTAAAAATATCATTTTGGGGTGAAAAGTGGAAAATCTTTACTATTTTCTTACAACTGGATTGAACATTTGCATTTGTTTGTTTATTAATTATACATTTCTTATGTCTTTTCCTGCAAAAGTAAAACATAATGTCATTTATAATGAAAATAATAGGTTAAAGGGCCCTCCCCCTTTTTATGGGCAAAAACATACCAAAACAATAAAAATCACACTAGGATACTTTTTTTTAGCTTTAAAACATGCCAGATTCCACATAAGACCTTAATGTTTGTAAAAAGTCACTTTAAAAGATTGTTGTGTAGAAAAATATTAAAAACAATGCCTAATATTACCCAAACTCATTACACGTATCAAATTACATTGCGCAAAACTGAATGTATAAAACTAATTTTTCAAGACTGAAATAAATAAAGGGACTAAATGCACTGTGTGCAATCTTGAGACACATAAATCATTCAGTTTCTCCATTCATTTCTTCTACCTGTGAAAAATATCCTTAAAAACATCTTTTTCATATCAATACTGCACTGCATTTGAGCCATGTTACCTAATAGAGGGTGAATATTGTGCTCAGAAAAACAGATTTTGCCAAGACATTCATCTATTAGCTACTAAAATGCTAAGCATGGTTACTCAGAATCTCAAAAAAGACAATTTTGTTTAAAAATAACAGAAGAATAGGAAAACAAACAGTTTTCTATATTCAGTGGTGAATATTGATAAAGTGCACTTGGCCGCATTATGTCGAACATATATTTTGCCAATAATGTAACTTGTAAAGGCCAAATCTGTTGAAAACTGACATAAAATGGCTAAGTGAGATTGTTTTAAGTTATTTGAATCACCAAAATATCATTCCATGAAGTTTAGGGTCTTTTGGAAATTTGTAAGCCAGATAAATACCCAAAAATGGAAATTTTGAGAGATTAGACAATTTAGGGGCCAATTTTTTCAAAAATGCACAACATATGCTGTTTTGGTAGTTTTTTCGTATTATTCACATAATGTCCAAACTGTTTACAAAGAAAAAGTAGCTTTTTTCAGGAAAAAAGTTTTCTCAGCCATCCAATACTAGGTATAAAACCACTAATTCCGAGTCCCATTGATTTCTATGTTAAATTGGACATTTCTAAAATGCTGTAGATTTTTTGTCTTAAGTTCAAATAAAGTGTCATTAGTCTTATTTCAATGCCAAATGATTTAGCTCACTCCAGTTCAAAAACTAGCACATCTTACATTGAATAACGGGAAAAACTGGTTCCCGGTTTGAATCTACCTGAACGTCCGGTACTTTCTAGTCATGTTTCTGGCAAGAATGAGACCCCAAGTAAAAGTAATCCTAAAAATTGACACTTAGCATATATATGAACAAACCTGGGCTGAAATTGTTTCTAAGATGTTCATCTTTCAAATAAAAACTCATTTAATGATTTGCATGCAATAGTTTTAGCTGGGTCTATACTTTAATGGAACTATATTGTCTCAAAATAGGAACTATATTCAGGTTCGTCCTCTACCGGATTGCGAATTAGTGGTTTTATACCTATAACAGAAAAAAACCTCTTTAATACTTGATAATTGTCCTTTTTTACATAAATTGGTTTATTGCGACAAATAAAAACCTATTTTTGTGTATGTTTCTTAGAAACTTTAACTACTGCGGGCCACCTTTTAGACCATATACTTTAATGCGATTAACCAAAAAATCCTGATTTACTAAAAATATCATTTTGGGGTGAAAAGTGGAAAATCTTTACTATTTTCTTACAACTGGATTGAACATTTGCATTTGTTTGTTTATTAATTATACATTTCTTATGTCTTTTCCTGCAAAAGTAAAACATAATGTCATTTATAATGAAAATAATAGGTTAAAGGGCCCTCCCCCTTTTTATGGGCAAAAACATACCAAAACAATAAAAATCACACTAGGATACTTTTTTTTAGCTTTAAAACATGCCAGATTCCACATAAGACCTTAATGTTTGTAAAAAGTCACTTTAAAAGATTGTTGTGTAGAAAAATATTAAAAACAATGCCTAATATTACCCAAACTCATTACACGTATCAAATTACATTGCGCAAAACTGAATGTATAAAACTAATTTTTCAAGACTGAAATAAATAAAGGGACTAAATGCACTGTGTGCAATCTTGAGACACATAAATCATTCAGTTTCTCCATTCATTTCTTCTACCTGTGAAAAATATCCTTAAAAACATCTTTTTCATATCAATACTGCACTGCATTTGAGCCATGTTACCTAATAGAGGGTGAATATTGTGCTCAGAAAAACAGATTTTGCCAAGACATTCATCTATTAGCTACTAAAATGCTAAGCATGGTTACTCAGAATCTCAAAAAAGACAATTTTGTTTAAAAATAACAGAAGAATAGGAAAACAAACAGTTTTCTATATTCAGTGGTGAATATTGATAAAGTGCACTTGGCCGCATTATGTCGAACATATATTTTGCCAATAATGTAACTTGTAAAGGCCAAATCTGTTGAAAACTGACATAAAATGGCTAAGTGAGATTGTTTTAAGTTATTTGAATCACCAAAATATCATTCCATGAAGTTTAGGGTCTTTTGGAAATTTGTAAGCCAGATAAATACCCAAAAATGGAAATTTTGAGAGATTAGACAATTTAGGGGCCAATTTTTTCAAAAATGCACAACATATGCTGTTTTGGTAGTTTTTTCGTATTATTCACATAATGTCCAAACTGTTTACAAAGAAAAAGTAGCTTTTTTCAGGAAAAAAGTTTTCTCAGCCATCCAATACTAGGTATAAAACCACTAATTCCGAGTCCCATTGATTTCTATGTTAAATTGGACATTTCTAAAATGCTGTAGATTTTTTGTCTTAAGTTCAAATAAAGTGTCATTAGTCTTATTTCAATGCCAAATGATTTAGCTCACTCCAGTTCAAAAACTAGCACATCTTACATTGAATAACGGGAAAAACTGGTTCCCGGTTTGAATCTACCTGAACGTCCGGTACTTTCTAGTCATGTTTCTGGCAAGAATGAGACCCCAAGTAAAAGTAATCCTAAAAATTGACACTTAGCATATATATGAACAAACCTGGGCTGAAATTGTTTCTAAGATGTTCATCTTTCAAATAAAAACTCATTTAATGATTTGCATGCAATAGTTTTAGCTGGGTCTATACTTTAATGGAACTATATTGTCTCAAAATAGGAACTATATTCAGGTTCGTCCTCTACCGGATTGCGAATTAGTGGTTTTATACCTATAACAGAAAAAAACCTCTTTAATACTTGATAATTGTCCTTTTTTACATAAATTGGTTTATTGCGACAAATAAAAACCTATTTTTGTGTATGTTTCTTAGAAACTTTAACTACTGCGGGCCACCTTTTAGACCATATACTTTAATGCGATTAACCAAAAAATCCTGATTTACTAAAAATATCATTTTGGGGTGAAAAGTGGAAAATCTTTACTATTTTCTTACAACTGGATTGAACATTTGCATTTGTTTGTTTATTAATTATACATTTCTTATGTCTTTTCCTGCAAAAGTAAAACATAATGTCATTTATAATGAAAATAATAGGTTAAAGGGCCCTCCCCCTTTTTATGGGCAAAAACATACCAAAACAATAAAAATCACACTAGGATACTTTTTTTTAGCTTTAAAACATGCCAGATTCCACATAAGACCTTAATGTTTGTAAAAAGTCACTTTAAAAGATTGTTGTGTAGAAAAATATTAAAAACAATGCCTAATATTACCCAAACTCATTACACGTATCAAATTACATTGCGCAAAACTGAATGTATAAAACTAATTTTTCAAGACTGAAATAAATAAAGGGACTAAATGCACTGTGTGCAATCTTGAGACACATAAATCATTCAGTTTCTCCATTCATTTCTTCTACCTGTGAAAAATATCCTTAAAAACATCTTTTTCATATCAATACTGCACTGCATTTGAGCCATGTTACCTAATAGAGGGTGAATATTGTGCTCAGAAAAACAGATTTTGCCAAGACATTCATCTATTAGCTACTAAAATGCTAAGCATGGTTACTCAGAATCTCAAAAAAGACAATTTTGTTTAAAAATAACAGAAGAATAGGAAAACAAACAGTTTTCTATATTCAGTGGTGAATATTGATAAAGTGCACTTGGCCGCATTATGTCGAACATATATTTTGCCAATAATGTAACTTGTAAAGGCCAAATCTGTTGAAAACTGACATAAAATGGCTAAGTGAGATTGTTTTAAGTTATTTGAATCACCAAAATATCATTCCATGAAGTTTAGGGTCTTTTGGAAATTTGTAAGCCAGATAAATACCCAAAAATGGAAATTTTGAGAGATTAGACAATTTAGGGGCCAATTTTTTCAAAAATGCACAACATATGCTGTTTTGGTAGTTTTTTCGTATTATTCACATAATGTCCAAACTGTTTACAAAGAAAAAGTAGCTTTTTTCAGGAAAAAAGTTTTCTCAGCCATCCAATACTAGGTATAAAACCACTAATTCCGAGTCCCATTGATTTCTATGTTAAATTGGACATTTCTAAAATGCTGTAGATTTTTTGTCTTAAGTTCAAATAAAGTGTCATTAGTCTTATTTCAATGCCAAATGATTTAGCTCACTCCAGTTCAAAAACTAGCACATCTTACATTGAATAACGGGAAAAACTGGTTCCCGGTTTGAATCTACCTGAACGTCCGGTACTTTCTAGTCATGTTTCTGGCAAGAATGAGACCCCAAGTAAAAGTAATCCTAAAAATTGACACTTAGCATATATATGAACAAACCTGGGCTGAAATTGTTTCTAAGATGTTCATCTTTCAAATAAAAACTCATTTAATGATTTGCATGCAATAGTTTTAGCTGGGTCTATACTTTAATGGAACTATATTGTCTCAAAATAGGAACTATATTCAGGTTCGTCCTCTACCGGATTGCGAATTAGTGGTTTTATACCTATAACAGAAAAAAACCTCTTTAATACTTGATAATTGTCCTTTTTTACATAAATTGGTTTATTGCGACAAATAAAAACCTATTTTTGTGTATGTTTCTTAGAAACTTTAACTACTGCGGGCCACCTTTTAGACCATATACTTTAATGCGATTAACCAAAAAATCCTGATTTACTAAAAATATCATTTTGGGGTGAAAAGTGGAAAATCTTTACTATTTTCTTACAACTGGATTGAACATTTGCATTTGTTTGTTTATTAATTATACATTTCTTATGTCTTTTCCTGCAAAAGTAAAACATAATGTCATTTATAATGAAAATAATAGGTTAAAGGGCCCTCCCCCTTTTTATGGGCAAAAACATACCAAAACAATAAAAATCACACTAGGATACTTTTTTTTAGCTTTAAAACATGCCAGATTCCACATAAGACCTTAATGTTTGTAAAAAGTCACTTTAAAAGATTGTTGTGTAGAAAAATATTAAAAACAATGCCTAATATTACCCAAACTCATTACACGTATCAAATTACATTGCGCAAAACTGAATGTATAAAACTAATTTTTCAAGACTGAAATAAATAAAGGGACTAAATGCACTGTGTGCAATCTTGAGACACATAAATCATTCAGTTTCTCCATTCATTTCTTCTACCTGTGAAAAATATCCTTAAAAACATCTTTTTCATATCAATACTGCACTGCATTTGAGCCATGTTACCTAATAGAGGGTGAATATTGTGCTCAGAAAAACAGATTTTGCCAAGACATTCATCTATTAGCTACTAAAATGCTAAGCATGGTTACTCAGAATCTCAAAAAAGACAATTTTGTTTAAAAATAACAGAAGAATAGGAAAACAAACAGTTTTCTATATTCAGTGGTGAATATTGATAAAGTGCACTTGGCCGCATTATGTCGAACATATATTTTGCCAATAATGTAACTTGTAAAGGCCAAATCTGTTGAAAACTGACATAAAATGGCTAAGTGAGATTGTTTTAAGTTATTTGAATCACCAAAATATCATTCCATGAAGTTTAGGGTCTTTTGGAAATTTTAAGATTCCACATAAGACCTTAATGTTTGTAAAAAGTCACTTTAAAAAGATTGTTGTGTAGAAAAATATTAAAAACAATGCCTAATATTACCCAAACTCATTACACGTATCAAATTACATTGCGCAAAACTGAATGTATAAAACTAATTTTTCAAGACTGAAATAAATAAAGGGACTAAATGCACTGTGTGCAATCTTGAGACACATAAATCATTCAGTTTCTCCATTCATTTCTTCTACCTGTGAAAAATATCCTTAAAAACATCTTTTTCATATACATCTTTACTCATATCAATACTGCACTGCATTTGAGCCATGTTACCTAATAGAGGGTGAATATTGTGCTCAGAAAAACAGATTTTGCCAAGACATTCATCTATTAGCTACTAAAATGCTAAGCATGGTTACTCAGAATCTCAAAAAAGACAATTTTGTTTAAAAATAACAGAAGAATAGGAAAACAAACAGTTTTCTATATTCAGTGGTGAATATTGATAAAGTGCACTTGGCCGCATTATGTCGAACATATATTTTGCCAATAATGTAACTTGTAAAGGCCAAATCTGTTGAAAACTGACATAAAATGGCTAAGTGAGATTGTTTTAAGTTATTTGAATCACCAAAATATCATTCCATGAAGTTTAGGGTCTTTTGGAAATTTTAAGATTCCACATAAGACCTTAATGTTTGTAAAAAGTCACTTTAAAAGATTGTTGTGTAGAAAAATATTAAAAACAATGCCTAATATTACCCAAACTCATTACACGTATCAAATTACATTGCGCAAAACTGAATGTATAAAACTAATTTTTCAAGACTGAAATAAATAAAGGGACTAAATGCACTGTGTGCAATCTTGAGACACATAAATCATTCAGTTTCTCCATTCATTTCTTCTACCTGTGAAAAATATCCTTAAAAACATCTTTTTCATATACATCTTTACTCATATCAATACTGCACTGCATTTGAGCCATGTTACCTAATAGAGGGTGAATATTGTGCTCAGAAAAACAGATTTTGCCAAGACATTCATCTATTAGCTACTAAAATGCTAAGCATGGTTACTCAGAATCTCAAAAAAGACAATTTTGTTTAAAAATAACAGAAGAATAGGAAAACAAACAGTTTTCTATATTCAGTGGTGAATATTGATAAAGTGCACTTGGCCGCATTATGTCGAACATATATTTTGCCAATAATGTAACTTGTAAAGGCCAAATCTGTTGAAAACTGACATAAAATGGCTAAGTGAGATTGTTTTAAGTTATTTGAATCACCAAAATATCATTCCATGAAGTTTAGGGTCTTTTGGAAATTTGTAAGCCAGATAAATACCCAAAAATGGAAATTTTGAGAGATTAGACAATTTAGGGGCCAATTTTTTCAAAAATGCACAACATATGCTGTTTTGGTAGTTTTTTCGTATTATTCACATAATGTCCAAACTGTTTACAAAGAAAAAGTAGCTTTTTTCAGGAAAAAAGTTTTCTCAGCCATCCAATACTAGGTATAAAACCACTAATTCCGAGTCCCATTGATTTCTATGTTAAATTGGACATTTCTAAAATGCTGTAGATTTTTTGTCTTAAGTTCAAATAAAGTGTCATTAGTCTTATTTCAATGCCAAATGATTTAGCTCACTCCAGTTCAAAAACTAGCACATCTTACATTGAATAACGGGAAAAACTGGTTCCCGGTTTGAATCTACCTGAACGTCCGGTACTTTCTAGTCATGTTTCTGGCAAGAATGAGACCCCAAGTAAAAGTAATCCTAAAAATTGACACTTAGCATATATATGAACAAACCTGGGCTGAAATTGTTTCTAAGATGTTCATCTTTCAAATAAAAACTCATTTAATGATTTGCATGCAATAGTTTTAGCTGGGTCTATACTTTAATGGAACTATATTGTCTCAAAATAGGAACTATATTCAGGTTCGTCCTCTACCGGATTGCGAATTAGTGGTTTTATACCTATAACAGAAAAAAACCTCTTTAATACTTGATAATTGTCCTTTTTTACATAAATTGGTTTATTGCGACAAATAAAAACCTATTTTTGTGTATGTTTCTTAGAAACTTTAACTACTGCGGGCCACCTTTTAGACCATATACTTTAATGCGATTAACCAAAAAATCCTGATTTACTAAAAATATCATTTTGGGGTGAAAAGTGGAAAATCTTTACTATTTTCTTACAACTGGATTGAACATTTGCATTTGTTTGTTTATTAATTATACATTTCTTATGTCTTTTCCTGCAAAAGTAAAACATAATGTCATTTATAATGAAAATAATAGGTTAAAGGGCCCTCCCCCTTTTTATGGGCAAAAACATACCAAAACAATAAAAATCACACTAGGATACTTTTTTTTAGCTTTAAAACATGCCAGATTCCACATAAGACCTTAATGTTTGTAAAAAGTCACTTTAAAAGATTGTTGTGTAGAAAAATATTAAAAACAATGCCTAATATTACCCAAACTCATTACACGTATCAAATTACATTGCGCAAAACTGAATGTATAAAACTAATTTTTCAAGACTGAAATAAATAAAGGGACTAAATGCACTGTGTGCAATCTTGAGACACATAAATCATTCAGTTTCTCCATTCATTTCTTCTACCTGTGAAAAATATCCTTAAAAACATCTTTTTCATATCAATACTGCACTGCATTTGAGCCATGTTACCTAATAGAGGGTGAATATTGTGCTCAGAAAAACAGATTTTGCCAAGACATTCATCTATTAGCTACTAAAATGCTAAGCATGGTTACTCAGAATCTCAAAAAAGACAATTTTGTTTAAAAATAACAGAAGAATAGGAAAACAAACAGTTTTCTATATTCAGTGGTGAATATTGATAAAGTGCACTTGGCCGCATTATGTCGAACATATATTTTGCCAATAATGTAACTTGTAAAGGCCAAATCTGTTGAAAACTGACATAAAATGGCTAAGTGAGATTGTTTTAAGTTATTTGAATCACCAAAATATCATTCCATGAAGTTTAGGGTCTTTTGGAAATTTGTAAGCCAGATAAATACCCAAAAATGGAAATTTTGAGAGATTAGACAATTTAGGGGCCAATTTTTTCAAAAATGCACAACATATGCTGTTTTGGTAGTTTTTTCGTATTATTCACATAATGTCCAAACTGTTTACAAAGAAAAAGTAGCTTTTTTCAGGAAAAAAGTTTTCTCAGCCATCCAATACTAGGTATAAAACCACTAATTCCGAGTCCCATTGATTTCTATGTTAAATTGGACATTTCTAAAATGCTGTAGATTTTTTGTCTTAAGTTCAAATAAAGTGTCATTAGTCTTATTTCAATGCCAAATGATTTAGCTCACTCCAGTTCAAAAACTAGCACATCTTACATTGAATAACGGGAAAAACTGGTTCCCGGTTTGAATCTACCTGAACGTCCGGTACTTTCTAGTCATGTTTCTGGCAAGAATGAGACCCCAAGTAAAAGTAATCCTAAAAATTGACACTTAGCATATATATGAACAAACCTGGGCTGAAATTGTTTCTAAGATGTTCATCTTTCAAATAAAAACTCATTTAATGATTTGCATGCAATAGTTTTAGCTGGGTCTATACTTTAATGGAACTATATTGTCTCAAAATAGGAACTATATTCAGGTTCGTCCTCTACCGGATTGCGAATTAGTGGTTTTATACCTATAACAGAAAAAAACCTCTTTAATACTTGATAATTGTCCTTTTTTACATAAATTGGTTTATTGCGACAAATAAAAACCTATTTTTGTGTATGTTTCTTAGAAACTTTAACTACTGCGGGCCACCTTTTAGACCATATACTTTAATGCGATTAACCAAAAAATCCTGATTTACTAAAAATATCATTTTGGGGTGAAAAGTGGAAAATCTTTACTATTTTCTTACAACTGGATTGAACATTTGCATTTGTTTGTTTATTAATTATACATTTCTTATGTCTTTTCCTGCAAAAGTAAAACATAATGTCATTTATAATGAAAATAATAGGTTAAAGGGCCCTCCCCCTTTTTATGGGCAAAAACATACCAAAACAATAAAAATCACACTAGGATACTTTTTTTTAGCTTTAAAACATGCCAGATTCCACATAAGACCTTAATGTTTGTAAAAAGTCACTTTAAAAGATTGTTGTGTAGAAAAATATTAAAAACAATGCCTAATATTACCCAAACTCATTACACGTATCAAATTACATTGCGCAAAACTGAATGTATAAAACTAATTTTTCAAGACTGAAATAAATAAAGGGACTAAATGCACTGTGTGCAATCTTGAGACACATAAATCATTCAGTTTCTCCATTCATTTCTTCTACCTGTGAAAAATATCCTTAAAAACATCTTTTTCATATCAATACTGCACTGCATTTGAGCCATGTTACCTAATAGAGGGTGAATATTGTGCTCAGAAAAACAGATTTTGCCAAGACATTCATCTATTAGCTACTAAAATGCTAAGCATGGTTACTCAGAATCTCAAAAAAGACAATTTTGTTTAAAAATAACAGAAGAATAGGAAAACAAACAGTTTTCTATATTCAGTGGTGAATATTGATAAAGTGCACTTGGCCGCATTATGTCGAACATATATTTTGCCAATAATGTAACTTGTAAAGGCCAAATCTGTTGAAAACTGACATAAAATGGCTAAGTGAGATTGTTTTAAGTTATTTGAATCACCAAAATATCATTCCATGAAGTTTAGGGTCTTTTGGAAATTTGTAAGCCAGATAAATACCCAAAAATGGAAATTTTGAGAGATTAGACAATTTAGGGGCCAATTTTTTCAAAAATGCACAACATATGCTGTTTTGGTAGTTTTTTCGTATTATTCACATAATGTCCAAACTGTTTACAAAGAAAAAGTAGCTTTTTTCAGGAAAAAAGTTTTCTCAGCCATCCAATACTAGGTATAAAACCACTAATTCCGAGTCCCATTGATTTCTATGTTAAATTGGACATTTCTAAAATGCTGTAGATTTTTTGTCTTAAGTTCAAATAAAGTGTCATTAGTCTTATTTCAATGCCAAATGATTTAGCTCACTCCAGTTCAAAAACTAGCACATCTTACATTGAATAACGGGAAAAACTGGTTCCCGGTTTGAATCTACCTGAACGTCCGGTACTTTCTAGTCATGTTTCTGGCAAGAATGAGACCCCAAGTAAAAGTAATCCTAAAAATTGACACTTAGCATATATATGAACAAACCTGGGCTGAAATTGTTTCTAAGATGTTCATCTTTCAAATAAAAACTCATTTAATGATTTGCATGCAATAGTTTTAGCTGGGTCTATACTTTAATGGAACTATATTGTCTCAAAATAGGAACTATATTCAGGTTCGTCCTCTACCGGATTGCGAATTAGTGGTTTTATACCTATAACAGAAAAAAACCTCTTTAATACTTGATAATTGTCCTTTTTTACATAAATTGGTTTATTGCGACAAATAAAAACCTATTTTTGTGTATGTTTCTTAGAAACTTTAACTACTGCGGGCCACCTTTTAGACCATATACTTTAATGCGATTAACCAAAAAATCCTGATTTACTAAAAATATCATTTTGGGGTGAAAAGTGGAAAATCTTTACTATTTTCTTACAACTGGATTGAACATTTGCATTTGTTTGTTTATTAATTATACATTTCTTATGTCTTTTCCTGCAAAAGTAAAACATAATGTCATTTATAATGAAAATAATAGGTTAAAGGGCCCTCCCCCTTTTTATGGGCAAAAACATACCAAAACAATAAAAATCACACTAGGATACTTTTTTTTAGCTTTAAAACATGCCAGATTCCACATAAGACCTTAATGTTTGTAAAAAGTCACTTTAAAAGATTGTTGTGTAGAAAAATATTAAAAACAATGCCTAATATTACCCAAACTCATTACACGTATCAAATTACATTGCGCAAAACTGAATGTATAAAACTAATTTTTCAAGACTGAAATAAATAAAGGGACTAAATGCACTGTGTGCAATCTTGAGACACATAAATCATTCAGTTTCTCCATTCATTTCTTCTACCTGTGAAAAATATCCTTAAAAACATCTTTTTCATATCAATACTGCACTGCATTTGAGCCATGTTACCTAATAGAGGGTGAATATTGTGCTCAGAAAAACAGATTTTGCCAAGACATTCATCTATTAGCTACTAAAATGCTAAGCATGGTTACTCAGAATCTCAAAAAAGACAATTTTGTTTAAAAATAACAGAAGAATAGGAAAACAAACAGTTTTCTATATTCAGTGGTGAATATTGATAAAGTGCACTTGGCCGCATTATGTCGAACATATATTTTGCCAATAATGTAACTTGTAAAGGCCAAATCTGTTGAAAACTGACATAAAATGGCTAAGTGAGATTGTTTTAAGTTATTTGAATCACCAAAATATCATTCCATGAAGTTTAGGGTCTTTTGGAAATTTGTAAGCCAGATAAATACCCAAAAATGGAAATTTTGAGAGATTAGACAATTTAGGGGCCAATTTTTTCAAAAATGCACAACATATGCTGTTTTGGTAGTTTTTTCGTATTATTCACATAATGTCCAAACTGTTTACAAAGAAAAAGTAGCTTTTTTCAGGAAAAAAGTTTTCTCAGCCATCCAATACTAGGTATAAAACCACTAATTCCGAGTCCCATTGATTTCTATGTTAAATTGGACATTTCTAAAATGCTGTAGATTTTTTGTCTTAAGTTCAAATAAAGTGTCATTAGTCTTATTTCAATGCCAAATGATTTAGCTCACTCCAGTTCAAAAACTAGCACATCTTACATTGAATAACGGGAAAAACTGGTTCCCGGTTTGAATCTACCTGAACGTCCGGTACTTTCTAGTCATGTTTCTGGCAAGAATGAGACCCCAAGTAAAAGTAATCCTAAAAATTGACACTTAGCATATATATGAACAAACCTGGGCTGAAATTGTTTCTAAGATGTTCATCTTTCAAATAAAAACTCATTTAATGATTTGCATGCAATAGTTTTAGCTGGGTCTATACTTTAATGGAACTATATTGTCTCAAAATAGGAACTATATTCAGGTTCGTCCTCTACCGGATTGCGAATTAGTGGTTTTATACCTATAACAGAAAAAAACCTCTTTAATACTTGATAATTGTCCTTTTTTACATAAATTGGTTTATTGCGACAAATAAAAACCTATTTTTGTGTATGTTTCTTAGAAACTTTAACTACTGCGGGCCACCTTTTAGACCATATACTTTAATGCGATTAACCAAAAAATCCTGATTTACTAAAAATATCATTTTGGGGTGAAAAGTGGAAAATCTTTACTATTTTCTTACAACTGGATTGAACATTTGCATTTGTTTGTTTATTAATTATACATTTCTTATGTCTTTTCCTGCAAAAGTAAAATATAATGTCATTTATAATGAAAATAATAGGTTAAAGGGCCCTCCCCCTTTTTATGGGCAAAAACATACCAAAACAATAAAAATCACACTAGGATACTTTTTTTTAGCTTTAAAACATGCCAGATTCCACATAAGACCTTAATGTTTGTAAAAAGTCACTTTAAAAGATTGTTGTGTAGAAAAATATTAAAAACAATGCCTAATATTACCCAAACTCATTACACGTATCAAATTACATTGCGCAAAACTGAATGTATAAAACTAATTTTTCAAGACTGAAATAAATAAAGGGACTAAATGCACTGTGTGCAATCTTGAGACACATAAATCATTCAGTTTCTCCATTCATTTCTTCTACCTGTGAAAAATATCCTTAAAAACATCTTTTTCATATCAATACTGCACTGCATTTGAGCCATGTTACCTAATAGAGGGTGAATATTGTGCTCAGAAAAACAGATTTTGCCAAGACATTCATCTATTAGCTACTAAAATGCTAAGCATGGTTACTCAGAATCTCAAAAAAGACAATTTTGTTTAAAAATAACAGAAGAATAGGAAAACAAACAGTTTTCTATATTCAGTGGTGAATATTGATAAAGTGCACTTGGCCGCATTATGTCGAACATATATTTTGCCAATAATGTAACTTGTAAAGGCCAAATCTGTTGAAAACTGACATAAAATGGCTAAGTGAGATTGTTTTAAGTTATTTGAATCACCAAAATATCATTCCATGAAGTTTAGGGTCTTTTGGAAATTTGTAAGCCAGATAAATACCCAAAAATGGAAATTTTGAGAGATTAGACAATTTAGGGGCCAATTTTTTCAAAAATGCACAACATATGCTGTTTTGGTAGTTTTTTCGTATTATTCACATAATGTCCAAACTGTTTACAAAGAAAAAGTAGCTTTTTTCAGGAAAAAAGTTTTCTCAGCCATCCAATACTAGGTATAAAACCACTAATTCCGAGTCCCATTGATTTCTATGTTAAATTGGACATTTCTAAAATGCTGTAGATTTTTTGTCTTAAGTTCAAATAAAGTGTCATTAGTCTTATTTCAATGCCAAATGATTTAGCTCACTCCAGTTCAAAAACTAGCACATCTTACATTGAATAACGGGAAAAACTGGTTCCCGGTTTGAATCTACCTGAACGTCCGGTACTTTCTAGTCATGTTTCTGGCAAGAATGAGACCCCAAGTAAAAGTAATCCTAAAAATTGACACTTAGCATATATATGAACAAACCTGGGCTGAAATTGTTTCTAAGATGTTCATCTTTCAAATAAAAACTCATTTAATGATTTGCATGCAATAGTTTTAGCTGGGTCTATACTTTAATGGAACTATATTGTCTCAAAATAGGAACTATATTCAGGTTCGTCCTCTACCGGATTGCGAATTAGTGGTTTTATACCTATAACAGAAAAAAACCTCTTTAATACTTGATAATTGTCCTTTTTTACATAAATTGGTTTATTGCGACAAATAAAAACCTATTTTTGTGTATGTTTCTTAGAAACTTTAACTACTGCGGGCCACCTTTTAGACCATATACTTTAATGCGATTAACCAAAAAATCCTGATTTACTAAAAATATCATTTTGGGGTGAAAAGTGGAAAATCTTTACTATTTTCTTACAACTGGATTGAACATTTGCATTTGTTTGTTTATTAATTATACATTTCTTATGTCTTTTCCTGCAAAAGTAAAACATAATGTCATTTATAATGAAAATAATAGGTTAAAGGGCCCTCCCCCTTTTTATGGGCAAAAACATACCAAAACAATAAAAATCACACTAGGATACTTTTTTTTAGCTTTAAAACATGCCAGATTCCACATAAGACCTTAATGTTTGTAAAAAGTCACTTTAAAAGATTGTTGTGTAGAAAAATATTAAAAACAATGCCTAATATTACCCAAACTCATTACACGTATCAAATTACATTGCGCAAAACTGAATGTATAAAACTAATTTTTCAAGACTGAAATAAATAAAGGGACTAAATGCACTGTGTGCAATCTTGAGACACATAAATCATTCAGTTTCTCCATTCATTTCTTCTACCTGTGAAAAATATCCTTAAAAACATCTTTTTCATATCAATACTGCACTGCATTTGAGCCATGTTACCTAATAGAGGGTGAATATTGTGCTCAGAAAAACAGATTTTGCCAAGACATTCATCTATTAGCTACTAAAATGCTAAGCATGGTTACTCAGAATCTCAAAAAAGACAATTTTGTTTAAAAATAACAGAAGAATAGGAAAACAAACAGTTTTCTATATTCAGTGGTGAATATTGATAAAGTGCACTTGGCCGCATTATGTCGAACATATATTTTGCCAATAATGTAACTTGTAAAGGCCAAATCTGTTGAAAACTGACATAAAATGGCTAAGTGAGATTGTTTTAAGTTATTTGAATCACCAAAATATCATTCCATGAAGTTTAGGGTCTTTTGGAAATTTGTAAGCCAGATAAATACCCAAAAATGGAAATTTTGAGAGATTAGACAATTTAGGGGCCAATTTTTTCAAAAATGCACAACATATGCTGTTTTGGTAGTTTTTTCGTATTATTCACATAATGTCCAAACTGTTTACAAAGAAAAAGTAGCTTTTTTCAGGAAAAAAGTTTTCTCAGCCATCCAATACTAGGTATAAAACCACTAATTCCGAGTCCCATTGATTTCTATGTTAAATTGGACATTTCTAAAATGCTGTAGATTTTTTGTCTTAAGTTCAAATAAAGTGTCATTAGTCTTATTTCAATGCCAAATGATTTAGCTCACTCCAGTTCAAAAACTAGCACATCTTACATTGAATAACGGGAAAAACTGGTTCCCGGTTTGAATCTACCTGAACGTCCGGTACTTTCTAGTCATGTTTCTGGCAAGAATGAGACCCCAAGTAAAAGTAATCCTAAAAATTGACACTTAGCATATATATGAACAAACCTGGGCTGAAATTGTTTCTAAGATGTTCATCTTTCAAATAAAAACTCATTTAATGATTTGCATGCAATAGTTTTAGCTGGGTCTATACTTTAATGGAACTATATTGTCTCAAAATAGGAACTATATTCAGGTTCGTCCTCTACCGGATTGCGAATTAGTGGTTTTATACCTATAACAGCAAATTCAGTTTAACGTCATTTCTGACTGGAAACAAACATGGTCGTTGTAAAGAGGGTTGACTGTATTTATACATTGAGTGCAATATTTTTTAGTTTTATTGGTGTGTAAAAGCGTGGACCTAAGCACATTTTTTAATGCAGCGCGGTAGCGCTTCATGTTGAAAATGTGCGCAAAGGTCCACGCTTTTACACACCAATAAAACTCAAAAATATTGCATTCAATGTATATAATTACATTCAGATGAAATGAATTAAATGTTTGCACAGAAAATTGCACGAAATGCATGGTTTATCTTTTTTAAACTACTCCGCGCAAGTCGTTGTTAAGGCGGCACGTGCTAGTGAGTTTTATCGAGAAATAAAACAGCATTATTAACCAATCGAAATTGTTGTTATAAAATAGAATGTAATTATTCATATGTGAAAATTCAGTACCTTAAAAACAATGAATGGTGCAACTCCCTTTAACTAATATTTCTGCGTTGGCGTTAGCAAGACTGATGCATTTTGTTTTCTATCAATCATTTATGTTTTTTTTTGGACCACACATTGACTCTAACAAAATATTGATAGAGAGGAGCAAGTCCCTGTGGATAGGGTGGGGGTAAACTATTATTTTTATGTAGATTTGTGCGGCAGAGAATTTGTGGATTCCCTTTTTCACCTATAACTTTCCTTTTATAAATTTCAAATGTAGTTGATGCAATTACATAGAATATGCTTTAACTGGAGAAAATTTATAGATATTCTACTTAAAACAATACAAAGCAAAAAGTAAGGCCACACAACTGTACCTACCTTTAAAATGGAGGTTATCCCTCAAGCTGCAATTTTGTTCTAGGACCTTTTTGTATTAGCTGTTTTGAATCATGTGTGGCTTTTATTGAGATATTGAGTCCAACTGACCGAGCATCATACGATATCAAATAGTATTTTTTTTTATTCAGATGTTTTACAATGCGAACCTCTTCTGCCCGACCATATCCAGTTAAAGAGCTGGACGAATATCGAGAAGAAAGTCCTCTGATTCCTTGTATAGACAAGAAAATAAACGAAATAGAATTAAAGTAAGAACTAAGTAGTTATATTTTTTACACTGCACAAAAAAAAAAAAAATGTTTTATATATAATTTTTAATAGAGTGTTATATTAAGTTAACCAGTCAAATAATTGGCTGTCAACATCTCCCCCGAAATAAAAGCTGTAAACCGACCATAACCGAACATAAACTAAATCTATTTTTATTAAACAAACAGATATAAAAACAGCAAACAACAAGCAGAAACAAATAAAACCAAAACAAAAAATCTGATCAAATATTCTATCACCCACAAAAAGATGAACTATCTCAATTAACAAACAGCACCCCTTTACTTAATTGTCAGAGCAAAAACAATTTTGCCAAAGGTCGGTGGTATCCCCCGGGTACTCTGGTTTCCTCCACCATTAAAACAGACCGACCTACATGGCCCAGGTGCATCGATAAAGGGCGTTAAACACCAGCACACACACACACACACACACACACACACACACACACACACACACACTTTTTCTGCATAAGTAAAAAGATTTTATCTGTGCTTGCTATCCATGCTTAACCACTAATTACTCTCTCTCTCTGTTTCTGCAACGAGGTGGATGAAAGCTTTGGGACACTAGGGTAAGAAAAATGAAATTGTTTCAACATCTTTCATAAATTTATTTTTTTTTTCTTTAGATGACTCATATTTTAAGCAATTTGAA
Source organism: Arcuatula senhousia (assembly GCA_963971305.1). Classification (NCBI taxonomy): domain Eukaryota; kingdom Metazoa; phylum Mollusca; class Bivalvia; order Mytilida; family Mytilidae; genus Arcuatula; species Arcuatula senhousia. The sequence goes on from OZ020311.1 coordinate 49,843,814, forward strand.
ACAATTTATTTTAGAGATCACGAGTTTGACATGCCAGAACGCCGGTCGTTGAATCCAAAAAGAAAAAGGGGTGACGTCCAAGTTCAGGGAATGCCAGCAAGAGGTGCTCAGCCAGTTCGGCAACATCATAGAAGAGATGAGACAAAAATTTTGGCACATAAGCGTAGTGGAATAATTGATTTTGAATGACTGTCGAAGCTTCTTTTATCAAACTATTAAAAGTCCTCATTATTTATATATGAATACATTCATGCTACAGGTTAAAACTAAGAATAGAAAATATTAGAACAAACATGATCTTTTATTTGCAAGATAATTAAAATGGATGGACTTCAAACAACAACTTGCACTGCTCTGGGTGAGGATGATACAAAATATAGCAATTAACATAAATAAGTGTAGCATGTTACAAACAGTCTTGTTTTAATAAAAAAAAATATATTGCACAAACTTTGCATATCTTGCAAACAAACAGCTAAAACAAAACTAAACAGGACTACTGAACTTGACAGTAACTTAATAAAAATTACAAAATCGATTTTTTAATGTTTTTAAACAGTTAAAAACATTTCCCACTTTTTCTATGATACGATAGCGATGAACTCCATCTGAATCCTTTGTTGCATCGCTCACACCGAAATCGTTCTGCACCTGCATGCAGTCCTTGACAATGAGTTTTCAGGGTTTTCTTTGTAGTAAACTTCATGTTACAAGTTTCACAAGTTAGGCTGGAATTTTCTTTGCAAGATTTAATATGAGCACTATAATCTGCAGGATAAGTAAATGCTGAACCGCATTTTTTGCACGTTTGCTTAACCTTCATGTGTTTATTCATGTGACCTATGAATTGGTTGCTTGATAAACATCCAAAGTTGCAAATGGTACAGTTATGAGGGAATGTCTTTTTGTGTACAGAGAGATCGTGGTTGTACAAACCCTGTCGAGTCGAAAATTTATTTCCACATTTGTCACAAATTAACTCAGATCCACAAAGGGCTTGTTCGTGATATCTCAATTCCCACTTGTCACTAAATTTCTTCCCACATTTACAAGAAAATCTGTTACCCTTGTGACGAGTTTCTCTATGCCTCCTTAGACTAAATGCAAACTTGCTTCTAAAAGGGCATTGGTCACATTTGTAAATCCTTTTTGATATAGCTTTCCCCTTGCCCTTTTCTGTTACATTATTGTTATCGTCTGGGGTTTCCTCTGAAGAGCTAGGACCTGGTGTGTCTGATGTTATCTCGATGAACGATTCTTCCGTAGGTTCAATATCTTCAGTTATCTCAGAAGAACTCGTCTCTTGCATATCGGTCATTTCTAAATAGAAAGAAGTAAAATGTAATTACGGTTTACAACCTCTATAATGCTCGTACTTTGTATATCAACGTTTAGTTTTAACCTCTAAATCGTCGAGTGGGGTGTTAAATAATCGATATTTATAATGTGTATAAAACCTCGGGTGTATACTGCAGTATTTCAGACTTTATGATATTAGTACGATTATATTTACGACAATTGAGCCACCTCTGACACATTTTTTCACGTTAAAAAGAGTTCAAATACTACGAAATTAAGATGCACAGTACACAATACAATACACATTAAAAAGTCTACAATGCTGTTTTTCTTTTTTTTTTTTTTTTTTTTTTTTTTTTTAAACATATAACAATTTATTGCACTATAGCTGTTCACAATTACATCAACTATTACAGCTTTTATAGATGATGTACCCAGTAATATTAGTGTCTATGTAAGCTGGGTATTACATAGACAATAATTAACAAAAGTTTGTTAGTTCAAGTACATCAGATTTTAAATACATCGTGTTAAAATTTACAATTATAAACATATAAAACTTTATTTTGATATTTTTATTTTTATAAAAATAATTAATTAAGGAAGATCTAATTTTGAGTTTAATGAAGTTGAAGTTATTTTTGAACATAATTAATGAAATTGTTTTGAGCTTAAGTTCATCGCATTATAAGGATCTACAGTTCACATGTAAAACTTTATTTACTTTTCTTTAATTGATTTTCTTGGTTCAATGCTTTTACTCTAAAACCAGTTTTTCTAGTTGTATTCCCCGTTTATAAGGGGTGATCTTACCTGTGCTCGTCATTCTTTTGATTAACATCACTTCAGGTAGTCTGTTACATGTATTCGAAAATGTTTAAATTAGTTGTAATAGTTTTGTTTTTTCGCATAATGAATTTTATTGAATTTATAGTTTACCCGCCCACCCTCCCATTTTTTAGTTTGTGTTTATGTGTTGTAATTTTGTGGTTTAAATGAATTTTTTGTAAAATTCATTTTGATTTAGTATTTTTAGTTGCCATACTTTTAATAATTGATCTATGATGTTTTGTTGAGAGTTTTTGTATAACTTTGATAATTGTATAATTTTGATTAGAAATACATGTGACTTGACTACCATTAGCCACTTATGATAATAATTTTTATTCTACAAAAGATTTCTGAGTTAATTTCATTTTTTCTTAAGTAATAAACTTGCTCAAAATTATCCCAATAAGAATAACATAAACAACTATTACACAGTTTTGTATTGATTAATTTGTACTTTTAAATTCCGTTATTTACGCTTTACTGGTTTTCTATAGAGACCACGTGGATTTAATTTATGAATGGGTATTTTATACTTTTAATGTGTCACTCATATAGGACGGATTTAAAATAAGTGACTGGGTAAGTACACAGGCGTTTGGGTCCAGGATTTTATTTTATTATAAATAACGTGTATATAAAAATTTTCATTTCGTCTATATACTATTTCCACAAGGCAAGAATGTTTGAAAGTTCTGAAAATAGAACAAAATTTACTCGTGGAAAACCCCCATATTTTCTCATAGAATCAAATGTTTTACATGAAATATTGGTGATTCTCTAAATCCTTTCAGTTTAATCTCACAATTGGGAACACATTTATCGTGAAACAATTCGCAATGACTTTGAATCTAATCTTTTTTCCACTGAAGCGAGCCAAACAAACCACCACGGACGGAAGTAGTCTAAAATTTTAAAGGGAGAGAATATTCTTTTACTTTTTTCCAATTTTATCATTGAAATGAAATAACCACGTATTTATTATCCTTGAACGTATTTTTGAAAATTTATGGAACACCCATCGAGTCCTAGTTTGTATGTACGATTTATTATACTACCAACTCGTCGGTAAAAATATTTCAAATAAAATTGAATCCACATTTTCCGCCAAATGATTTGTTCGAACTCGCAAATATTTTACCTTACTGTAGTGTCACTCGGAAGTCCTTTTATTTGGCAGAATATTGTTTCCCTTGAAAATCTTTGGCCACTTCCGTCCGTGGTGATCTTTTGTTTCGCTTCGTAGGAAAAAAGACCCGATTTGAGATTTATACATACTGACATGCTTTACTTTTGCTTCCGAAAGAGAGTTAAAGCTATAAGGAGTTATAGAATGTTCTAGTTGTTTATGGTAAAATATATTTCTACAAGAAAAAAGGGAGTTTCCGTCAGTTCTATTTTTGGAACTTTCAAACATTCTTGCCTTGTGGAAATAGTATATAGACGAGATGAAAATTTTTATATACACGTTATTTATAGTAAAATAAAATCCTGGACCCAAACGCCTGTGGGTAAGTAAGTTAACTAAGCATCGTTCTAAAAAAGTGGATAATGCTGTTTTCCTTTACACGATCTATTATGGAAAGATACAGATAAAGTTCTTGTTTGAAAATTTTGAAAATATCCTTTGGTTTTGTACGTTGTTCGGAAACATAATACGTTTTGTAGATAGAAAAGCCAAAAAGTGTGAAAAGAGTATTGAAGTCATTGTAACTTGGATCTAGTATTTTATAGCCAATGACTAGATATTCGAGTTTAATCTCTTTACCAAATCCGTATTGTTTTAGAATATTGTTTGTAAGCTCCCAAAAAGGCTCTAACATTTTGCATTTTAAGAAGAAATGTTCATAGTTATCAATGCATTTACATAAAATACAAAATGGATCTTTTACTATTTTCCATTTAAATAGATTTTCTTGATTGACTAGAATACCACTCAAAAGCTTCCATCTAAAGCATTTAAGTTTATTTAATTGTAAATTATAATGTATAAAATTAAGAGCTTTTCTGATATGAATCGGTTCGATTTTAAAATTTCTCTTCCATTTTTCAAAACCGATATTTTTTTCCATTTTGTTTTTTAATAATGACTGATAAATATCTTTACTTATTAATTTTTCGCTGTTTATTAATTTATTACAGACAATAATACGTGTGTCTATTCTACTTATATTCAATGCAGTCTTCTTTGAAACTTCGCTTTCTAATGTATTAATCCACTCGTTCGGAATTGATTTTTTTAATATGGTTATTTCGCTTATCCAGTTTCGTTTATTTTTTATTTTTTTTACTATTTCTAGTAGATTTAACGTTCCAGACTCATCAAGAAGATCATTTATAAAAATGATACCACTTTGTATCCAGTTTTGGAATATTAAAGGTTTATTATTAAACTTAATATTTTTGTTTCCCCAAATTATTTCTTTTCGGATCTCTCTGAAATTTTTTGGAGGCGTTGGTGGCTTTTTATTGAATTTCATCCAACTATTTAGTATTTCTCTGTAGAATTCTGGGATCAGATCTATATTTTCCAGTTGTTTAAGGTCTTTGTTATTTAAATTCATCTTAAATACAAGTAGGTTTGTACCGTATTGAGAAAAGTACAATTTCGGTATGATTGACCAATTTTCACAATCAGAAGAATGCATGAGTCTTGTTGCCCATCTGATTTTTTGTGTATCTAGATGACTTTGTATGTCAATCATTTTTAAACCACCATTTTCATAGTCTGCTATGATCGTATTTCTTTTAATCTTATCATTTTTATTATCCCAAAGAAATTTAAATATTTCACTCTCTAATTGTTTTATTCTAGTTTTGTCTAAGCATGTCATATTAGACACGAAAGTGAATTGTGGTACAATGAAGGTTTTGATTATTAGTATCTTCCCTAATAATGTAAGTTTTCTTTTTTCCCATGATTTCATTAATTTAAGCGCCTTGTCAAATTTTGCTTGCCAGTTTAAGTTTTCGCATTCTTTTTTATTGAGACCGACATATAGCCCTAAAACTTTAACAGGTTTTCCTGAAAAATTTATTTCATGTACTTTATCTTTACAGTGTTTTAATTTTCCAATCCATATGCCTTCTGTTTTATTTTTATTAAGCTTTAACCCTGAATAAGTTCCAAAGATTTCAATAATATTAAGCGCTTGTTCAATTTCATTTGAATTTTTTAGAAAAAGAGTTGTGTCGTCTGCTAGTTGTGATATTTTCAAACTGTGTATTTTGTTATTAAATTTTATCTCTATACCTTTTATATTATTATCGTTTTTTAATCGGTTAGCCATTATTTCTACCGCGATTACGAAAATTAGAGCGGAGCACGGGCATCCCTGTCTGATTCCTCTGTGTATGTTCACGGGTTCAGAAATCCATCCATTATTTGTTATATGCGTCGTTATATTGGTATACAACGTTTTTATCCAATTGATAAAAGATTCACTAAAGCCAAAATGTTTCAGTGTCTCGTACATAAACTTCCAGTTTAGAGTGTCAAATGCTTTTGAAAAGTCTATGAACAGTATTGCCCCTTCAATGTTAAATTTATCCGCATAGTCTATGATATCTTGTATTTGTCTCAGATTACATCCTATGAATCTATCTTTTATATAACCTGATTGATCTGAACTTATGATTAGATTTAAGACTTGTTTCATTCGTTCTGCTAATGCATAAGATAATATTTTATAATCAGTATTAAGAAGTGAAATGGGTCTATAATTTACGAGATCTAACGGGTCGTTTTTCTTATATATGAGACTTAGTAAACTTTGTCTAAGAGTGTATGGCAAATTTTGTTTATCATAGCTATTATTAAAAACTTTTAAAAGAGCTGGTCCTAATTTATCCCAAAAATGTTTGTAGAAGTTTGAACTTAGCCCATCCATTCCTGGACTTTTATTCTCTTTTAGTCTATTAACGGCATTCGTAATTTCTTGCAGACTTATATGGTCATCACAGATTTTACTTTCTTCTTTTGTTAATTTATGATGTATATCGGTATCCGCGACGTACTTTTGTAGTTCTTCTAATTTATCATCTACATCTTTGTCATTTGAATACAGATTTTCATAAAATTGTTTTTCTATCTTAAGTATTTTATCTTGGTCAGTAAATATCTCTCCATTCTCATCTTTCAATTTAATTATTGTCTTCTTATTTTGTCTCTGTTTTTCTAAGCCAAGAAAATATGCATTATTTTTTTCTCCCTTTTCTACCCATAATTGTCTTGAACGAACTTGAGCCCCTATTGCTTTATATTCATATTCTTTCTCTATTTCCTGGTGTAATAACTCTATTTTATTTGTTAAATTAGAATTATTATTTTGATCGCATATATTGTTTAGTTTGATAAGCTCTTTTTCTTTTTTCGTGAGTTCATTTTTCTTCCTTCTAGCCCTTTGTTTACAATAATTTATACTATATTCTTTTATTTCTATTTTTAACAGTTCCCATGCTGACGCTATATCTTTTGTCTCTTTATGTATCATTTTATTATATTTTTCTATTATTTTACCTATATTATTTTCATATTCTGTTTCTGTCAGAATAGAATTGTTTATTTTCCAGTATCCTGGACCTTTGCTTTTAGCAGAAGCCGTTTGCAATTTTAGTGATACGGCTTGGTGATCAGTATATTGTATAAGAATAGGTCTAATATCGCTTGTTTTAACATTTGGTGATAAGTCTTTATGAATTAAAAAAAGATCTATCCGGCTTGCTTGAAATCCATTTTTTCTTCTCCAGGTATATTGCGTTTTTCCTGGATTCATGTGTCTCCATATATCAATGAGATTATTATTTTTTATTAGTTGTTTTAATCCATGAACCGGTTTTTGTTTTTTATTTAGATTTTGCGTTTGTTAATGATTGATTTAAATCTCCACCTATTATTAGTGCCCCTATAGCATTGTTGTTGACAAATTCATTCATTCTTTTAAAAAAGGTATTTCGGGTCGATTCATTATTTGGGGCATATGTGTTAATTAAGGAGTATATAACGTTTTCGATTTCTATATTTATTAGAATTAATCTGCCTTCGGTGTCTCGGTGAATGTCGATCAATTCAGCGTTTACGTTTTTATTGATTAAGATAGCAACTCCTTTACTTGCATTTGTTCCGTTACTTGTAAATATATCGAATGTTGTTTCAACTTTTATCAGTTTTACGATTTCGTTGTCAAAATGGGTTTCGTCCCGTGCGGGGCCCGGGTGGCGAATAGGCCCGCAGCAGAGCCTAGCTTGTCGTAAGAGGCGACTAAGGGTCTTGGGATTCTGACGTCGGGTCAGTGCTCAGCCCACAGAGCGACCAAGTGTGTACCCTAGGTGGCTAAATAGGGTAGCCCTCGTCCGCGGGGGTTGTCAGGTCTATAATACGGAAACCCTGACCGCCGACCATAGTGGGCCAACGTGTGTGGAGAGTGCCACGCTTCATGCACGTAAAAGACCCCTTTGTGGACCGCCCAGTAGTGCACCACATAGGCTAAATTTTCCGACCCTACCCACCTCTCCCCTTTCTCCTGTGGTTCTTCAAAATTTACCGGTCCTTTGTTTCCCACCCCATCCCCATATTTCATTTATCATCATCATTTCATGTTCATTTTATCATCCTTTTCATGTTCATCGCCTGTAAATAACCTATATAGCGTTGCACGGGCGTAAAACACCAACTCACTCACTCACTCAAAATGGGTTTCTTGAATGAATATTATATTGGTTCGTTGGTTCTTAATCCATTCGTAAAAACGAAACCTTTTTTGCTTGTCGCGAAGACCTTGTACATTTACTGTACACAAATGCAGATCACATAGCATATTTGATATGATTTGTAATAAATATTAATAATATTGTATTTATAAAATTGACCGTACACGATCTGATACGTACAGCTGGATAAATACATAATCACAATAATATTAACAAAGTACATGTAGTACAAAATATATATAAATACAAATGATGTTGTTACATGTATGGTAATATTTTCATATAATTTCCATATACTACCTATTTCAGTCCTACAAAGCGATGTTGTAGCTTCTTTGATCTTTCTTTTAATATATCGTTTACAAAAAGGTAGATTTGTTTGCCCATATTTAATGTCATGTTTCAAGGGCAATAACTCAATATCACATGAACTGACAATAGTATGGTTGTTATTATTGAATTCTCTAGTGATATAAGTTTTTAAAACATACAAAGTATTACACACAATAACAAAACTACACATAATAGTAATGACAATTTTTTTTTTTTAACATATTACTTTGGTTTTATGATTTTTTTTGTTTTTTTTTAACAATGACTAAAAATAACAGTATTTTACATGCATGTTTTTATACAATTATCTCTTAAAAATTTTGGTTTCTCTGTCTTGTGGAGTTGGTGGTGTCCTTTTATGATGTTCTGGTCCTTTAGGCGTTTTCCCTTTAGGAGTTGTGTAATCATTAATGTTTGATTGTTTCTTTGAATCATTGTTCTCTTTCTTCTTATTATTTTCATCTGTTTGGGCTTTCTCATTTTTTCTGTTTTGCTGTTTTTCTGCTTTCTTATTCTGAGAAGAGGATGGTTTCTCTTGTGTTTTCTTCTTGGCTTGTGGCTGGGATGTTTTATGTTCTTTTTTCTTTTCTACTGGTTGGAGTATAGACTGAGAAGGTTCTATGTCTGACTCACTATTGTCTGTGTCATCTGCTGAATCATGTAAAGGATTTTGTGTTTCCTCTTCTACTCCATCTTGATCTTTTTGTTCTTCTGGTGTCTTGTTTCTCAGTTTTTCTAGGTATTTTGGACATTCCAACATCTTGTGTCCTGATTCCATACAGTTTCTACACTTCCAATCATTTGGGCAGTTTAGTGTGTTATGACCCTTTTCCATGCATTTGTTGCATATGAATATGTCTTCATCTTTCAATTGACCACGATGATATATTCTTGCCATATATTTCCCTATTTTGAGTTCTCTGGGCAGGGGGGTTTCAAATTTTTTGCATGCCAATGTTCTTTCCCCTGTCTGACAGTTAGTAAGTTTGCCATCCACTCTGAGTCTTGTTCGAGAAAGGCTTATAACTTCTACATTTCTGGTGGTCACAGCTCTTTCGATTTGACCATCGTCAGCGGAAAGGGGTATGTTGGATACCGTGACCATAATAACATCTGGCTGAGGTGGACGCATGGGATTGTGGGCGTACATTTGTATCTTTCTGCTTCTCAGAACTATCCCCTTTATAAGCAGTGTTTCTTTGTCTTCTTCGTTGTCCATGTAAATTCGCCAGACCCTATAGACTCTTTGTATTCCCCGAATGCATTGTGGTGGTATACCACCTGTCCAATGGCTTTATAGATTTCTACGTGGGTTAGCCAGAATTCTTTTGGAATGTTTTTGTCATCTCCGAGGATTTCAGATTCTTTTATGAATATAGGCTTTACAGTATTTATGTTTTGGTCTTCTACATTTACTCTATTTTTCGCTATGTTTGCAAATGAAGTCGCCATATTGTTTGTTTTTGTCAGGTCAAGCGCTTCTGGAGTTGCTATTCTTACTATTTTCTGTTGTCTTTCTGTGTCTTTGTGGTCTAAATTACTAATCGAGTGTTCAAACGAATCATCACACCAAGTATCCGTCATTTTCGATCTTTGTTGTAGCTTTTCTTTTGATTTTTGTATCAGAGGTAATTCACACCAAACCTTGGTAAGGGGCGGTCACTCTGTCCTGTTTTTCTTTAATCCAAAAATTCTCAATAACGAAACAACTTGATTCGTCCAAAATTTATATCAATGTATTTCGGGATAATTTAAACTATCGGGAAAAGTTTGGCCGTACAATATTGAAGTTTTCTCTTAAAAATGAGTTGTTTTTACAAATTGGATACACTAAGTCTCACTCAAAAGTAGATTATTTTGACTTATATGGATTATTTCACACAAAAACATGAATTGGCTACTTTTTATATCACTCACGAAAAGAATCCTACAATAAGCAAATATGATAAATGATGTTTTGAAGAAAAGAATTATAAAAAACCTACCTGACATACTGTCTCTTCTGCAATTTTCCCACGAAAACGTTAATAAGCGTACACATTTCACATAAATAAGACATTTCAGGCGCACAGGTTTACATACTGTGATTTTTGAAGATAAAAATATTTTTAAACGTTTTATGATCATGTTATTAAAATAAAATATTATATTTATTTATTAAATTGATTGCTGATTGCTTCTAAGCTTGACATAAATAAATCAAAAAGTGAAATCTCATGTAATGGCCCTGTCACACTATAACGTTTTAGCCAACGTGTGCCGACGTTTTAGAATATATTTTCAACACGTTGGTGTGCGTTGCGTAAGTTTTGTACACGTTATGAACACGCTAAAAACACGTTAGCGAACGTCAGCGTGCGTTGGTGATCGCCGAGTGCGTCGCAAATTTTTCAACATGCTTAAAATTTCCGACGTTCGCCAACGTGTTAGAAATAAATTATTCGAACGCTAGGCATAAGTTAGAAGGACGTTATACACACGCTGATGTACGCTATGTGGTCGTTGTGCGCACGTTGAAATGCGTTTGACGAACGCTAAGCTAAATGGAAACGAACGTGTCTAGCGATAATGCAGCGCACGTCCAGCGTCAGTCTTACGTCCAAGAAACCTATTCAAGGTGTTAAAAACGTGTACAGAGCGCACAGAGCGTCATTGTAACGAACGAGTAGCGTATCAACCCCAGAACTTTATAAGTTCGATTGAGTTACAAGGGGGAAAGTCAATTTCAAAAGCTTCAAATACCAATTCAAACTTGAAAAAAAGAATATTTACAAAAAATAATGAACAAAGCCAAAAAAATCTTGAATATAACAAAGATAACTTAGATGGTCTGGAATTGAAAGTAATTCTTGCAAATTGTAATACACCTGTCGTGTTTTCGGTGGACATTTTTTTGGTAGAAAAATACTCAAATCCAACGAGTAACGACAGTCTTACTTCAATACTCATTTGAAATAATGTGTATTTTAGATATTCAATAGGCACACGCGTTTTTCTCTATTAAGGACATCTCCGTCATGCTGTCTTTTATCATTTAGGATAAGTCAATTGCTATAAAAAGGATGCTAGGCAATATCTACAGACCGGTATTTCTTACATGTATATACTCATTTGAGATTTTGAGAGTTTGTTAACAAGCGCATGCATTCCTCTCTGAATATTTTTGACATATCAAAATACAAAATCTACACTATATTTTATTCTTTTAGACTGAGTGCAAAAATCATCAATATTGGTTCAAAAACGGCTTAAGAATAGTTACACATTCATATTACCAGAATGCTGAAAACCAATATTTTTATAACGAAACTAAATTTCTATAATTATTAATTAATTCAGCGATACATTTGAGCCAGATAATAGATCTATTTGGCTTATTATGAAATAATACTAAAGAAATTAACAGAAATCTTAGGTCTCCCCACCGATAGAAAAAATCATAAGTTAGACTAACGCTATGAATGCGTTCTGCAGTCGTCACACATGCGCTAGGCAAACGTCAAGTACGCCAGACAAACGCTATAGATAAGTTTTGAATAAGCTTGGCGTGCGTTGCAGGTAGTTAGTCTGACGCTCTGTGGTCGTTCACCGAGATATTTTTTAAAACTATTTACAACGACTGCCAACGTGTTCCAACGCTTTAGAAAATTATTCGAACGTTCGGCACACGTTGGCTAAAACGTTATAGTGTGACAGGGCCATAAAACAAACAAGGTTTCTTCTTAGTTAAAAAAACCGTTTGAAATAATAAACCAAAATAACAACAACAAAAAAAGCAATACGACCGATCTTTAGTGTTCTTGTATTCATAGTTCTTTTCACTTGAAAATCGTTACCATATAAATCATTATAAAATGCGTTGTTATCATACATAATCATGGGAGACATCAGGGTTAAGGTAAAATTTTGTTTTAAATTTAATTTATGTTTATATTTTTCAAATATTATCATTTAGCAAGTAAGAAAAAAATCTATTAAAAAATAATAATTTTTCAATTTTAACCCAATGCATACATTTCAAGATACAAAATTAATATTATAATATTGTCTTTATTTTCCGAAAAGTTACGATAAGAAGGTGCAATTTTGTTCTAAAAGTTCTTGTATCCCGCACCATCCCGCACATTACACATTGATATGGCCAGCAAGCTCTAAGTTATCTCTTTCACAGCATTATTTCTCATGGTCAGGACATATCAGGAACCTTCTTAATAAACAGGTAAAACAGAACTGCTTTATTGTACAAAACATGCAATTTTACACTTCAAACTATCATAACCCCAACATTTTTTATCCGATTTTTGTGATTCTTTTAAGTTTCTGTTTGTAATTTGTATGGCTATCAACTAAGTGCACTATATCTAGCTACCTGTTATAACTGGTACCTGAGTCTGCAGTGACATTAACGATAAGGTAGTGTCGATAACTACCACAGTTAGATTAGGACATCCACTCTGCGGTATCGCAGTCGGTACACAAAGGGGTTTTTCGATAAGGCGCTAATAGATCAGCGTATATACATTTTCTTTGGAGGCCCAACGTGATATTAACAAGACTAATTGGTGCTAATTTCTTGTAGTAGCTCCTTGATTTAAACATATTTTATTCAAGAAGAAAAGGATTGGATAGCAGGCCAAGGCCTATAAGTATCCTCTCCATGGAACAAGGTTACAAAATTTGACAATAGTAATATAACATGCATGCACAAATAAAGATACAAAGAGCAAATGATTTACAGTATAAATGATCTCATATATCATGTATATAGTTAAAAATTAACTAATTTAATCAGAAGAATTTTGCATTACTGGTCATAAGAGTAAAAATTTAAAATATTATTTTACTAGAAGGTGTACTATACTGTGGTTGCTATTTATCAAAAGTTAAATTGGAAAACTCCAATGTTATATCATTAGATTAAGTATCTAATTAATATGCATGCATTTCTAATGCATTTCTTTATGAAGAAAAAATAATAATAATTTTGTGAAGATTTTCATTTAATCTGATAAAATGCATGTATAGGAATAAAGATTAGAAGAAGAGAAAAATCAATTCAAGAGAAAATAAGATTAGGGTAGATAAAATTAATTGGAATATAAAAACATTCAAAAGGAAAAAAAAATATTTGTAAATAGTTACTATGTTGCTCAGGGTATGAGGTTTTCATTTTAAAATCGTTTACTGTTTCTTATAAATGTATGTAACGCCATAACAAGTTTCTTATTCTTTTCAAAATTAAGTGTGTCAGATCCAAATAAGATGTTTTGAACAGAGAATTCTATTCCCAGTTCAAAACACACATTTTGTAGTTCTTGTCTAAGTATATTATACAAAGGACAAGTCATAAGGAAATGTTCTTTGTCTTCATTAACATCTCTGCATTGTGGACAGTTTGGTGTGTCAGTCAAGTGATGGCACCAGAGATCAGAATTGAGATTACTAGCACCATTCCTCAACTGACAAGCAATGATATTTTCTTTTTTGTTACCAATATTGAAGTATTCAGGTGTCTGTTTGATATCTGAATTTAGTCGCCTTTTAAACGCATCAACAGAAGGACTAGACTTGGTTGATGCAGGAAGAGCATTCCATAGTCGCAATACAGATGGTAAAAAACTCTTATCATAAGTAACAGTATTACAAAATGGAAGTCGAAAATTATCTAATGAAGTAGGCTGTCTCAAATTGTAATGATGAATATTAACAGAGTATGGTTGTACCATGTCTAATAGATATTGAGGAATTTGACCATTAATAATCTTGTAAAGAAGTACTAATTTGTGCTTTTCTCGCATCTTAAATAGAGGTTCCCAACCCAACTCCTCATATAGTTTAGACCTTGAGGAATTAATTCGAAGGCCTGTGATGATTCTTCCAGCTTCCACTTGATTATGCACATGCAGATTTTATTGGCTTACAAAATGAAATGGATGGGAAGGACTGGGAAGTTCTCTTTAATGACCACTCCATTTCTGATAATTACTCAACCTTCCAATCTATTTTGACAGAAGCCTGTGATAGATTTATACCTTCTATATCATAGCTCCATGGTCCAAGCGAACTATAAATTATCTGGCGTCAAACTTTCCTAGAAATCCACCATTAAACTAGAAAATGTGTCTATCTATAAGCCATGCACAGATGCCCCCCCACCCGTTTTTAGAATGTATCAGAGTTACGGACCTTAACCAAAAACTTAACAAAGGGTTACGGACGTATGCACGGACGGAATTACGGACGGACAAGGGTTAAACTATATGGCCGATCCGCATACGTGGTCGGGTCATAAAAATAGCGAGAACAGACAAACGGGGACACGTCTCGGGTACACGTACATAAATCTGTATATGCTAGAATATAGGAAACCATGGAATAATGTTGAATGTGTGAATGCCAAAACGGTAATTTAATTATAAACTATGATGTATTAGCTTCCTGTATATTAATATATGTGAGTGCAATAGTGTCGGTTACATCGAAAATAACTGAAAGCCACGGAAATTTGGAATAGACACACACATCTGTTCCTTCCTCGAAGCTTCGTGCGAGCGACCTCTAATATGATCAGTATCACATTTCAGACTTATAAGATTTATATAGAAAAAACTTCTTTAAATGATGATTTTCTTTTATTATTTTTTCATCTTCACATCTTGTTAGAGTACTGTATAGAGTTTTATGTGATTTTACATGTTTTATATCACAAACATGTATTTTATTTCTTGGTGCATTAATTAATATTTCATTATTTTAATATAAAATACCGTTTGCTATTGTAGAGTCTTTGTATGGAAGCCCATTAGTGCCAAATAAGACTGAAACATTTTTTATTTATCAGGAGACCGCCACTTAATAAATGGCGACCGCCAGTTAATTATTTGGCGGCCGCGACTTACTATCTAGCGGCCGCCACTTATTATATGGCGACCGCCACTTATTAACTGGCGGCCGCCACATAAAATTATCTGGCGGCCGCCACTTAATTTATCTGGCGACCGCCACTTAATTATCTGGCGGCCGCCACTTATTATATGGCGACCGCCACATAATTATATGGCGGCCGCCACTTATTATTTGGCGGCCGCTACATAATTTATCTGGCGGCCGCCACTTAATTTATCTCGCGGCCGCCATTTAATTAAGTGGCGGTCGCCATATAATAAGTGGCGGCCGCCAGAAAATTAAGTGGCGGCCGCCAGATAAATTAAGTGGCGGCCGCCAGATAATTTTATGTGGCGGCCGCCAGTTAATAAGTGGCGGTCGCCATATAATAAGTGGCGGCCGCTAGATAGTAAGTCGCGGCCGCCAGATAATTATCTGGCGGCCGCCATTTATTAAGTGGCGGTCTACTGATAAATAAAAAATGTTTCGGTCTTATTTGGCACTAATAGGCTTCCATATCATTGTAACTAGTGTAAAAAAAAATTAATCGGTCCCCCCTCTGACGTAGCACGGTCAGTGGAAGCGGAAGTTATAAAGTTGAGAACACTAAATTGCCAATATCTTTGTTATTTGTCATCGGAATCAAGTCGGGTTTTTTTGCTTTGATCTAAGAAAATTAAGATATATGAAATGAAATAGAGTTGTTATAGACGTTTTAGTTGCACTTTAAGAACAAAAATACAAGGGTCTTGGGATTCTGACGTCGGGTCAGTGCTCAGCCCACAGAGAGACCAAGTGTGTACCCTAGGTGGCTGAATAGGGTGGCCCTCGTCCGCGGGGGTTGTCAGGTCTATAATACGGAAACCCTGACCGCCGATCATAGTGGGCCAACGTGTGTGGAGAGTGCCACGCTTTATGCACGTAAAAGACCCCTTTGTGGACCGCCAAGTAGTGCACCACATAGGCTAAATTTTTCGCCCCTACCCACATCCCCCCTTTCCTGTGGTTCTTCAAAATTTCAAATTTACCGGTCCTTTGTGTTCCACCCCCACATTTCATTTATCATCATCATTTCATGTTCATTGTATCATCCTGTTCATGTTCATCGCCTGTAAATAACCTATATAGCGTTGCACGGGCGTAAAACACCAACTCACTCACTCACTCATTTTAAAGAAAAATATCTTGAATAAGTAAAATAATCTAAAATTTGTTAAATATTTTTGTTGATCTTGAACTTGATGAAATTGGTAGAGTTCTAGATCAGCTCTTTTTTTTTCTTATTTCACTGGATTATATCAGGAAGTTTCTAGTTATGATATACTTTAAAATATTAATGTAGTCTTGTCATACATCTCCCATTTTACAAAAGACTGATGTACATGTAAGAGTTATTTTAACATTAAGAAAGTTTTCGTTAAAATCTTTTGTTTTTGATATGAAAGGAGCTCTTACATCCCACGGCACCAGCTTGCTGGAAAAATGCCGAGGACGTCAGAGCGATCTCGGACTCGTATTCAAATGATATCTTTGAACACATTTCATTCAAGAAAAAAAGGAAGAAAAAAAAAGAGCGCTACCCCCCCCCCCCCCCCCCAAAAAAAAAACCAAGAATAACAACAAGTACAAAAACAAAGTAATAAATAAGAAATAAAAAAATAAAACACACAACCCCCAAAGACTGACCCGCTCTCCCCAAAAACTCCAACAAAATGTCGACAAATCTTTGCAGCTGAAACATCAAAGGTCCCCATGTATAGTTTTAATGTAACAGTTGGTTTACTTAGAAAATATCTAAATAATTTGATTTACAAGTACATGTATATCAATAGTTTCTTGCGTTGGTTATAAAAATTATACGTTTCATAATTGGCAGACCGGTGTTATATTGCCATTTTCCCCCCCGGAAAATCTGGATCGATCTAGTTTTTCCCCCAAGGGGAAAAACTGGATCATTGTCATTTTCCCCCTAGGAAAAATGACAATACGTAAACATATTGTAGATTTTCCCCCATGCCAGTTTTTCCCCCTTCGATGTTTGGCATATCATAGCTTTTGAGTGGATACATGCTTATCAGTCTGGGATTTTTTTTATTGAAAATGCAGCTTTAATATGATTTATACGCTTTTTCATATGAAAATAAAATATTTAAAGTTAGTATCTTATAAATAATTTTTATTTATGTTCAGCTATTACACTTTTGAGGTAATCTATATGATAAGAAATATTTGGGGTACGGATTCCGTATTGAAAGCATTACCATCTTTAAAAAACCCATAGTTTCATCTTTAAAATACCAAGCAATGAAAAATAAGAAACAGTAGATGCCTTTGCATTTATAATTGTAAAATTGACAATGACTTGGCTTTGTGTCAATATGAGGTGGACAAGTTTTACATTAATATTGCATGTCTACTGCATGGTTCAATTTAACTCGTATCCATATTACTTAATATTTGGTGGTGGTGCTTTGGGTTGTCTTTTATTATTTAAGATTAAAGCTTTTATGTGCCAACGACGACACGTCGGAATAGGACATTAAATTCTTAGTCCGACCATGCAAAAATTTCTACGAAAACCGCACAGGGAATGATTTGACAATTGGCAGGATTGTTTAGTATGACCAAATGTAAGCCCTTGGGGATGTTCAGCCCTATATATACCTTTAAAGATTTCTGTTTGGTGTCCTGTGTTGGGCATACATGTCCCATAGATTAATTCTTCCAGAAGTCTTTATCAAAGATTATGTGTGTACTCTATTTATTCTTTATGAAGAAAGGAGTCTTCTTTAATTGATATTTTATGATAAGTTTAGAACCTTTGAGCACTATCTACCTTCCAATAGAAACAAGAGGCTCCCAGGAGCCTGAATCGATCACCTGGTCTTGATGTCAACCCTATGAAGAAGTTTGTAGAGCTAAATAAGCTGAACATTTAAGCAAGCAACAGCTTTTCTCTTTCAGCAATAGTTTTCATTCTGTAAGCCAAACACACCAAAATGTTATTTTAAAGGCCGTCTGAACACTTTGACTCTGTAGAGACTTTTGTTAAGAGCTTAATGAACTGAACATTTAAGCAAGCAACCACTTTTATTATCTGCTAAAGTTTTCATTATGTAAGCCAAAACATGAAAACATGTTAATTTAGGGGCTGTAATATCTGACAACTTTAACAATATGAATGCTTTTGTAGAGCTAAATGAGCTGAACATTTAAGCAAGCAACAGCTTTTCTCTATCTGCAATAGTTTTCATTCTATAAGCCAACTAGAGGCTCCCAGGAGCCTGAATCGCTCACCTGATCTCTTATGCTAAAGCCTCTTACCTAGTGTGCAACATGGTCTACATGTACTTGGTAAGTAATACTAAAGAAACTAGTTAGGATAGAAGACCAAGAATACAAAGTTACAAAGCTTTCCATTTGAAAAAAAAAATATATATATATATTAAGATAAAATTGATTGAAAATTCTTAAAAGGATGATCTGACAATTTTGACCCTGAAATCATTTTTGTAGAGTTTAATGAGCTGAACAATTTTGCAATGCTAACTATTCCTCTAACTCTTATGGCTTTTAAGATCAAGTCCAAAAACTGTGAAAATGGTCAATTTGGACGATTAAGGGGAAATAACTCTTATAAGGAGTCCTCCAACAACTTTGACTCAATGAAGAGTTTTGTAGAGCTTTTGATGCTGAAGAAGGAAGGTTGCTTCGAATTTTCTCTATCTCTGACTTATACTTTTTGAGGTATAAGCTAAAAACTATTGTCTGACCCCCCTGTTCTATTTTTAGTAACGGCGGCCATGTTGGTTGGAAGACATTCACAAATTTCACAAACTTGGTAGAGGACATCCTAAAGATCAAGTGTACAAAGTTTCAAAGCAATCCCGCCAGTGGTTTCAGAGAAGAAGATTTATAAAAATCAGTTAAAATTGATAGAAAAATCAGTTAAAGGGGGATAACTCTTAAACGGTTGATCTGACAATTTTGACCCTGAAATCATTTTTGTAGATCTCATTGAGCTGAACAATTTTGCCAAGCTAACTTTTCCTCTAGCATTTACAGTTTTCAAGAAAAAAAGTCCAAAAACTGTGAAAATGGTCAATTTTGACAATTAAGGGGAAATAACTCCTATAAGGAGTCGTCCCACAACTTAGACTCAATGAAGAGTTTTGTACAGCTTTTGATGCTAAAGGAGGGAGGTTGCTTCGGATTTTCTCTATCTCTTATACTTTTTGAGCTGTAAGCTAAAAACTATGGTCTGAACCCCCCCCCCCCAAATTTCACAAACTTGGTAGAGGACATCCTAAAGATCAAGTGTACAAAGTTTCAAAGCAATCTCATCGGTGGTTTTAGAGAAGAAGATGCTTGAAGAAAAATTAACGGACGGACGGACGACGGACGGACGACAGACGCTTAACGATGACAATAGCTCACCTGACCCTTCGGGTCAGGTGAGCTAAAAACATGAAAAAACGCTATTTTGTTGTAACCCCTATAGGGAATCATCTGACAACTTCGACCAAATGGAAACTTTAGAAGAACTTTGATGCTGGAGCAGTACGGTGGCATCAGATTTCATCTACCTCTTCAAAAACAGTAGTCTGACCCCCAGGACTATTTTTAGTAACGGTGGCCATGTTTTTTGACGGATCAAAAATCGAAACACAAGTTTGGTGCAGGACACCCTAAGGATCATTCATACCAAGTGTCATTAAATTCTGTTTATAGAAATAGAAATAGAAATATTTTATTGGACCAATCATGGACCCACAGGGGGCAATGACATACATGACATTAATGATTATAATACAATGTTCAAACAAATGACAGTACAAATATAATGATATATAAAGTTAACCATTTTAACAGTACATGTATTATGTATATATTTTGTATCAGATGAAGGATTAACAATAACATTTATCAGTATCTTAACAGAGATACCCAGCAGCACAGCCAAGGTGTAAGACTGTTTTAAGTACAGGCGTTAACAGTCCGTTTTCCACCGTTAAAAAGTTATCTGCCCTATTTTTTCGCTCTCCTGTAAAAAGGTTAAGAATAGTGCCTTAGAAATACATGACGCTAAGGTGAGATGCACTCTTATACAATATGCGATTAAAAATCAGGTGTTGGATTAAGTGACTTGTAATTTAAAAGGTAAGGTCTAGACATATTTCTGCCTCTATGAATACAACCTAATCACCATACCTAATGATAGAGATTCATTATTTTAACACAAACACGTCGTTAAGGCCAAGCGGAACTGATACTCTGTTTATGTTAAAAAATTCCTGTGTATTTATTTCCATGGGTGCCACCTACACATTCGCTTTAGCAATTGCGAATACAAAAAGACACCGAATCAGCTAATTGGAAAAATTCTATGTACACGGGCAAAAAAGTGTAACACTTTTGAATAGCCCGTAGTCAAGTAATTTCAGGGGAATTAATGTTATATTTGACCAAGTACAAGTGGTGCGTTTGATAGGTTTTTATAGAGATGTAACATTGCGCAAAAGAAATAACAGATATATATTTTACATAATTTTGAAATGCTACCTCCATCTAAATTCTAATTCATGCATCGTTTATCTTTTAATTTTAACATTTGGATAAGAAAACTTTTGTTGCAGGGGCAGATCCAGAATTGATTCACAGCAGAAGGGGGGTACCGCTTATAGTCTACTGAGGAAAGGAGGAGGGGGTCAATTCCGCAAAAAAACTTGCACGAAAGTAACAAAATTATTCAATGGAAAGGGGATTCAAAACCCCGATCATCTTCTGGATCCGACATTGCCATGATAAAATATAATGTTCAGATTATATTTAATTTGTGCGACTGTTTTCCATGAATTATGAAGCTGTTGAGGCTAATACAAACGACCACTGTTAACCTTGAAAAGGAAACTTGTTAATTGCATGGGAGTTTTGAAATGACTTTGAAAAGGAGGAGGCGTGGAATATTCAAAAGCCGTCAAATTTGTACAGTTTCTATACATTAAAACGAATTAACTTATTCATAATATTACTATACAAGATGCATAAAAATACATTTTGAAACAAAGAACAAAACCTATAATTATTTGAATCAAATTCATTTATATTTTATAAAAACAGTTTGTGTTGCTACTCAAGCGATACACATTGTTTTTGTTTTCTTAACGGGTACTTATCATTCAATTTGTTTATCAATCTTATATAAAACCGGTTCTCTATTAGTTTGGATAAAGCGATCAAAGATCAACAAAACACAAGATTGGTCGTTATTCAATGTCTGTGTATTTTGATTTGTATTTAAGTAGGTCAAATCCTCGCAACTCAAAATAAATTAAATATCCTTTTGATTTTTTAAATGAAAATTTGTTTTATTTTTTTAATTTTCATACAAATTTAATGAAACTATTTTTATAAAAATATTTTAGCGAATAAATAGCATTTTTCTTTTGTTACTTATCGCAATGTCAAGGACGGGTGTGTTCGTTGGGTAAATAGTTATAACACAGGCACTAAAAATGAACCAACTTTAGAATTACGTATCTCTGTAAATGTTTGAGGTGCCACCACCTTGATTGTAGCATCAATTTATAGGAAAATATTTACTGTGTAACTGGAATTTTTTGTAGATTTTTCCTGTTACGGGCAAAAAAGTGTAACAGTAAATAACAACACCCCCCATTTGATACAAAAGTTAAAATATTTGTAAACGTAAAACATTTTCGATCGTAATATTTTGTATGTAAGTTAAGAAATAAATGTTTAATCCGCATTTAAGAACAATTTTGTCCAAAAGCGTCGTTTAATAACTTTTTAAAGGTCTTGACAACAGCGTAAACAACCCAATGGCACTTTTCTACCTCGTTTGATAGAAGAGTTAAATTCTTTTGTTCTCTTTTCGGTGGAAATCGGACTGTTAAGTATTAGTAAATGTTTGTTCCTCTGCAAAGGACACCAAGGGACGGTGCTTAAGGAAATGCGATGATCAGTGTCATCTGCATTCCTCCTCGTGTCCAGTGCAGAGTCACCAACAGTGTAACTCCACGTAGATTTAAATATTTAAGGATATATATAAGAGATATAAAGTGTCTGTATATGGATTCGTCCTGCTGCAAGGGTCACCAAGGGACGTTGCTCCAGGAAATGCGATGCTCTATATCATCTGCATTCCTCCTCGTGACCAATGCAAAAGGACAAACAATACAAACCTTTATACCATATTCAACTAACAAAATTAAGGACAAAATGTTTTAATAAATGTACATAATTCTTTAAGTACAGCTTCATGTTTAGTAGTTTCAGAGGAGAAGATTTTTGAAAATTGTTTACAGACGACGACCGACGAAGACGGACGACAAGTGATGGCAATAGCTCACCTGGACCTTCGGTCCGGTCCAGATGAGCTAAAAAGTAGATATTTGAAAATCCCAAGGAAAACTCTCTATGTCCGATATGTAATAAGGTCGAAGATGAAAATAATGTTTTACTTGACTGTAATAGGAATTGAGAATTACGAAAAAAATTGTAGAAAAAGCAAAAACAGAAAATAAATCTTTTAAATTTTGATATGTTGAATGAAATAAGTACAATTAAGTACACTCTTTCGGCAAGTAGAAAACACTAGTTCCTTCTAAAAACAGTCATAAGCGCCGAGGACAGGAGACCTGAAAACATATGTTTAATTCTGTGCTTATTGTTTATACTTGCTGTAAAAATTTTGTGTATGTTTCTCACAACCCTAATGTTGTGAATAATATTGCAATAAATGTTGATTGCAAAACAGCGAGCATCAAATACTGGTCACATCGAGGACTGCTAGCTGGCTGTTTTTCATTGCATATTTTTGTACCCATGCAAACAAAGTTTGTGAGTATACATAAGTCACCCAGTCTGTGTGTCTGTCTATTTATCTCGAATTAAAGCACACCTCCCCCTAAATCGCTTAAAATATGGAAATATCGATTTTTATTTTATCGTGACGTCGATGACGTTACATCGTAAGGGGGGGAAATGAGCTTTTTGCCTATAAAGGGGGGAAAAACTGGACTGATCCTATTTTTCCCCCGGGGGAAAAACTGGATCAATCCAGATTCCCCCCCCCCCCCCCCCCCGGAAAAACTGGCATGGGGGGAAATCTACAATAGAACACCGGCATTTAGATCGAGTTTTTGTCCCAGGGTTATGTTGCTCCAAGGTTGCTGTCTTCACTCAAGAAATTTAACGGTAGACACCGTGCACTCGTAGACAAATATGGGATTTTTATCTCACAAATGAGTGCACATGTTGGTTTGTCGTATAACTTAAATTGTTTTGTCTTCCTTTACGGCGGATTTGACACACTGAATTGGAAATTAGCAAAAAGACGGGTGTGCTATAGCAGACAGGAACCGCTTACTCTACTAGAGCACCTGATGTCCGTTCGGTTGATTTTGTGTTTTGTGTTTCTACGTGGTGTTCTTGTTCGTGTTTGCCGGTTTCGTCGTTGCCCATTTGGACTTTTGACACTTGAATGCCCCATTGATGCCTCTTTGCTTCTTTTGTCGGTATGAACAAAAAGCATTAATAAAGAAAAATAAACAAAACAACCAAACTAACGAAACAAAAACAAAAACACATGATACTCATAGGGATCAATTAAATAAATTTCAATGTAGATATGTCTAAAATGTTGCTTATTTTGGTATTTTAAGTTTCAAATGAGCAGTTGACCACGTAAATAATGACTATTATTGACCGAGTTGCTATGGTAACCTTAGCGGCCATTTTGGACATATTTAAACGCCAATTTTTCCGGGAAATCGATTCACATTTGAGGATATTTACTTCATTATTTGCTTTATTCAATATCCCCATTGACAATGTTTAAAACATACAAAACTTAAAGAAGATATATTCAATTCTTTATTTTGGTCCAATTAACTTGGGACATACAACACATTTATGATTATTAGACAAAGACAGACCAGAAATATAAAGTTACAACAACATGTTCTTTTTTCCGCAACATTCAAGCTGTATGTTGATTTCTGTATCATGCTTGTATCCGAATGAAAATTGTGTGTGAAGTTTCATGCTTGTAACATGCTTGTATCCGGGTGAATATTGTGTGTGAAGTTTCATGCTTGTATCATGCTTGTATCCGGGTGAATATAGTGTGTGAAGTTTCATGCTTGTATCATGCTTTGTATCCGGGTGAATATTGTGTGTGAAGTTTCATGCTTGTATCATGCTTGTATCCGGGTGAATATTGTGTGTGAAGTTTCATGATGGTATTATACCTGTCATGATCTTCAAGAATCTAGGTGAACCTGACTATGTACCCACAAACGCATCAACGAGAAGAAAGACAATTAATCTTACTGGACAATCTGACAAATAGTTTCAAACTGTTTTCTGTGGTAATGAAACAGTGCAAGTCTAGTTAACTGTTTTCCATTGCACAGTACTGTAAATGGTACAAAGACATATGTAAACTGGCCTCTTATATTATGGGCGGTTGTTGGTTGACATGGAGAACGTCATAGGAACTATTCCTGGACTGAAAGGTGTTGGAAAAAGGTATCCTGTGAATATCAAAGTTAACAAAAACTTAAACAACGCTGCGGACAGACTAATTTGACACCTATATAGATAGATGTTATAGTCACTGGAGTTACAAAGAGTCACTTTTGTTACATTGAATTTAAAGAAGTTAACAATTCAAATCATCAAATAAAAAATCAGCTGAATCAAAATGGGTTTAGTTGAAGCATCAGAAATCATTTTAAAATAGTCATTGAAAAAGGATAGACGAAGGGAATACACGATTGTCACCTGTGTTACCAACTTTATTTATTTCTATCATTTGGAGGATTTGGAATATTTTAATTCATCTTATAAATAGGAATAAAAACATTATTTCGCATCTGCACTACGTGTTTTAAATTGACTAAAGACTTATTGAAAATTGACACTATAAGACAGACTTTGCAAGTTCTGGTAAACATTGCCTTTTTCTTGGAAAAAACATTAACAAAGCTTTTTTCAAGCAATAGCGTGTTGTAATTTATTTAAATGTTTTAGTAACACAAGTGACACTTGCAGCCAGTAAGGGGTATATGTTTGTTGATTTTTTAAAAAAATTTGAGCTCGAAGTTTATGTTCAGAACTTGTTTTAATCATTTAGGTTTTAGAATGTTTCATTAAAATAAAATTTGAACGAAAACGAGTTACTTACTTTTTCAAGAAAAAACTGAAATTAAATATTGGCGTTTTTTGATAATGACCCATACAGCAGACCTACTTTGTTGTGTTACGGGTGTAACGTAACCAACTACACGGTCGTTATACTTGTCCTGCGACAACATGTTTTCTACCGATGTTTCTGCTCGTTTTCTACCGATGTCCTAGATTTCTACCGATGTGGTGATAAACAAGAGGCTCCCAGGAGCCTGAATCGCTCACCTGGTCTTGATGTTGACCCTATACTTTTGTAGAGCTAAATGAGCTGATCATTTAAGCAAGCAACAGCTTTTCTCTACCTGCAATAGTTTACATTCTATAGGTCAAAAACACCATTTTTCACCTATAAGGGGCCATAACCCCTATAAGGAGTCATCTGACAACTTCGACCCTATGAAGACTTTTGTAGAGCTAAATGAGCTGAACATTTAAGCAACCAACAGCTAATCTCTATCTGCAATAGTTTTCATTCTGTAGGCCAAAAACATGAAAAATGGCTATTTTTCAGGGGCCGTAACCCCTATAAGGGGTCATCTGACAACTTCAACCCTATGGAGAATTTTGTAAAGCTAAATGAGCTGAACATTTAAGCAAGCAACAGCTAATCTCTATCTGCAATAGTTTTCATTCTGTAGGCCAAAAACATGAAAAATCGCTATTTTTCAGGGGCCGTAACCCCTATAAGGGGTCATCTGCCAACTTCGACCCTATGGAGAATTTTGTAAAGCTAAATGAGCTGAACATTTAAGCAAGCAACAGCTAATGTCTATCTGCAATAGTTTTCATTCTGTAGGACAAAAACATGAAAAATCGCTATTTTTCAGGGGCCGTAACCCCTATAAGGGGTCATCTGACAACTTCGACCCTATGGAGAATTTTGTAGAGCTCAATGAGCTGAACATTTAAGCAAGCAACAGCTAATCTCTATGTGCAATAGTTTTCATTCTGTAGGCAAAAAACATGAAAAAATGCCATTTTTCAGGGGCCGTAACCCCTATAAGGGGTTATCGGACAACTTCGATCCTATGGAGACTTTCGTAGAGCTAAATGAGCTAAACATTTAAGCAAGCAACAGCTAATCTCTATCTGCAATAGTTTTCATTCTGTAGGCCAAAAACATGAAAAATGGCTATTTTTCACCTTTAAGGGGCCGTAACCCCTATAAGGGGTCATCTGACAACTTCGACCCTATGGAGACTTTTGTAGAGTTAAATGAGCTGAACATTTAAGCAAGCAACAGCTAATCTCTATCTGCAATAGTTTTCATTCTGTAGGCAAAAAACATGAAAAAATGCCATTTTTCAGGGGCCGTAACCCCTATAAGGGGTTATCGGACAACTTCGATCCTATGGAGACTTTCGTAGAGCTAAATGAGCTAAACATTTAAGCAAGCAACAGCTAATCTCTATCTGCAATAGTTTTCATTCTGTAGGCCAAAAACATGAAAAATGGCTATT
The DNA here is from genome assembly GCA_963971305.1 of Arcuatula senhousia. NCBI lineage: Eukaryota > Metazoa > Mollusca > Bivalvia > Mytilida > Mytilidae > Arcuatula > Arcuatula senhousia. Next base: position 49,870,543 of record OZ020311.1, read on the forward strand.
TTTCACCTTTAAGGGGCCGTAACCCCTATAAGGGGTCATCTGACAACTTCGACCCTATGGAGACTTTTGTAGAGTTAAATGAGCTGAACATTTAAGCAAGCAACAGCTAATCTCTATCTGCAATAGTTTTCATTCTGTAGGCCAAAAACATGAAAAAATGCTATTTTTCACCTTTAAGGGGCCGTAACCCCTATAAGGGGTCATCTGACAACTTTGACCAAATGGAGACTTTTGTAGAGCTTTTGATGCTGAATCAGTAGCGTGGCCTCAGATTTCCTCTATCTCTTATACTTTTTGATTTATAAGCCAAAAACAGTAGTCTGACCCCCCTAGTCTATTTTTAGCTCACCTGGACCGAAGGTCCATGTGAGCTATTACCATCACTTGGCGTCCGTCGTCGTCGTCTGTCGTCGTCGTCGTCTGTCGTCGTCGTCTGTCGTCGTCGTCGTCTGTTAACAATTTTTCAAAAATCTTCTCCTCTGAAACTACCAAACAGAATTTAATGAAACTTGGTATGAATGATCCTTAGGGTGTCCTGCACCAAACTTGTGTTTTGATTTTTGATCCGATAAAAAACATGGCCGCCGTTACTAAAAATAGACTAGGGGGGTCAGACTACTGTTTTTGGCTTATAAATCAAAAAGTATAAGAGATAGAGGAAATCTGAGGCCACGCTACTGATTCAGCATCAAAAGCTCTACAAAAGTCTCCATTTGGTCAAAGTTGTCAGATGACCCCTTATAGGGATTACGGCCCTTTAAAGGTGAAAAATAGCACTTTTTCATGTTTTTGGCCTACAGAATGAAAACTATTGCAGATAGAGATTAGCTGTTGCTTGCTTAAATGTTCAGCTCATTTAACTCTACAAAAGTCTCCATAGGGTCGAAGTTGTCAGATGACCCCTTATAGGGGTTACGGCCCCTTAAAGGTGAAAAATAGCCATTTTTCATGTTTTTGGCCTACAGAATGAAAACTATTGCAGATAGAGTTTAGCTGTTGCTTGCTTAAATGTTCAGCTCATTTAGCTCTACGAAATTCTCCATAGGGTCGAAGTTGTCAGATGACTCCTTATAGGGGTTACGACCCCTGAAAAATAGCAATTTTTCATGTTTTTGGCCTACAGAATGAAAACTATTGCAGATAAAGATAAGTTGTTGCTTGCTTAAATGTTCAGCTCATTTAGCTTTACAAAATTCTCCATAGGGTCGAAGTTGTCAGATGACCCCTTATAGGGGTTACAGCCCATGAAAAATAGCGATTTTTCATGTTTTTGTCCTACAGAATGAAAACTATTGCAGATAGAGATTAGCTGTTGCTTGCTTAAATGTTCAGCCCATTTAGCTCTACAAAATTCTTCATAGGGTCGAAGTTGTCAGATGACCCCTTATAGGGGTTACGGCCCCTGAAAAATAGCCATTTTTCATGTTTTTGGCCTACAGAATGAAAACTATTGCAGATAGAGATAAGTTGTTGCTTGCTTAAATGTTCAGCTCATTTAGCTCTACAAAATTCTCCACAGGGTCGAAGTTGTCAGATGACCCCTTATAGGGGTTACGGCCCTTTAAAGGTGAAAAATAGCATTTTTTCATGTTTTTGGCCTACAGAATGAAAACTATTGCAGATAGAGATTAGCTGTTGCTTGCTTAAATGTTCAGCTCATTTAACTCTACAAAAGTCTCCATAGGGTTGAAGTTGTCAGATGACCCCTTATAGGGGTTACGGCCCCTTAAAGGTGAAAAATAGCCATTTTTCATGTTTTTGGCCTACAGAATGAAAACTATTGCAGATAGAGTTTAGCTGTTGCTTGCTTAAATGTTTAGCTCATTTAGCTCTACGAAATTCTCCATAGGGTCGAAGTTGTCAGATGACTCCTTATAGGGGTTACGACCCCTGAAAAATAGCGATTTTTCATGTTTTTGGCCTACAGAATGAAAACTATTGCAGATAGAGATAAGTTGTTGCTTGCTTAAATGTTCAGCTCATTTAGCTTTACAAAATTCTCCATAGGGTCGAAGTTGTCAGATGACCCCTTATAGGGGTTACGGCCCCTGAAAAATAGCGATTTTTCATGTTTTTGTCCTACAGAATGAAAACTATTGCAGATAGAGATTAGCTGTTGCTTGCTTAAATGTTCAGCTCATTTAGCTCTACAAAATTCTCCACAGGGTCTAAGTTGTCAGATGACCCCTTATAGGGGTTACGGCCCATGAAAAAAGTGATTTTTCATGTTTTTGGCCTACAGAATGAAAACTATTGCAGATAGAGATTAGCTGTTGCTTGCTTAAATGTTCAGCTCATTTAGCTCTACAAAAGTATAGGGTCAACATCAACACCAGGTGAGCGATTCAGGCTCCTGGGAGCCTCTTGTTAGTAACGGCGGCCATGTTTTTTAACGGATTAAAAATCAAAACACAAGTTTGGTGCAGGACACCCTAAGGATCATTCATACCAAGTTTCATTAAATTCTGTTTGGTAGTTTCAGAGGAGAAGATTTTTGAAAAATTGTTAACAGACGACGACGACGACAGACGACGACGACGGACGCCAAGTGATGGTAATAGCTCACATGGACCTTCGGTCCAGGTGAGCTAAAAAACAAACCTGGCAGACGATTTTTTCCAAACTATGATACCCGGCTATTATGGCACTTATAAACAAATTAGTTAAATTTACATTATTTTGTTTTAAGTATGTACATAAAATTACAGTAAGGGTATTGTTTATTTTTTCCAGCTAGAGACAATTTCCCTTTTTTCAGATAATCATGAATATCTGTTTTAAATTACCATTCACTGGGCTGAAAATTATGCTCAATGTTCTAAATAGTCGGACATTTTTAAAGACATATCACTTTTCATTACAAATGGCGTATTTTTGATTTTTCGATCATTTAAAAAAATATATGGTCCTGGTTTTCTAAAGATGTGTCCTGGTTTTCTACCGATGGTCCTGGCATTCTACCGATGTGATAATGTGATATATTAAATGACATTTCATGACAAATTTTTAAACTGTATATTTTATTGATACATAATATTGACGATAAAAAGAAAAAGGAGGTTCATGAGCAAAAACTGTTTTGCGCACACCAAAAACACTTTTACAAAATTTAAATAAATGTGTATTTTCTCAAAAGCTGGCTTATCAGAAAATTATATTATATCAACATTTTTTCCACTTATATTAGATTTGTGAAGTGCTTTATATATAATGGGAAATAATCCTCCATATACCAGATTTCACTGTTATATCTAGAAATGCTGAGGCTGAGACATGAATTTCTCGGGCTGAAATTGATCTGTACATATACAACATTATGGCACGCCATTTTTACCAAAACCATGGTAACTATAGGATACCTCAGATAACTTGGGGTTTACTGGCAGCTATCTGGGGGTTTTCAGAGCGAAACTCTTAATTACATCAGGTATTTAGAGTTATTTCAGGTAACTTAGGGTTTCCTATCAGCTATCCCATGGATACCACAAAAACTCCTGCTATTAAGAGTTTTCAAAAATAATTTATTGGAAGCTGAGCTTTGTATTAGTTTTTGAGGAATTGATAGTTTTCAGCTTTACACTTGATTAATTCTGATTTCAAAGAGTTAAATAGCATGAACTTACAATATCTGTGAGTGAGTGAGTTGGTGTTTTACGCCCGTGCAACGCTAAATAGGTTATAACATGAAAATGATGATAAAATGAACATGAAATGAGGATGATAAATGAAACATGAGGTTGGGGTGGGAAACAAAGGAATTGCAAATTTTGAAGAACCACAGGAAAAGGGGAGAGGTGGATAGGGACTGAAAATTAAGCCTATGTGGTGCACTACTTGGCGGTCCACAAAGGGTCTTTTACGTGCATGAAAGCGTGGCACTCTCCTCACACGTTGGCCCACTGTGGTCGGCCGCCAGGGTTTCCGTATTATAGACCTGACAATTCCTGCGGACGAGGGCCACACTATTCAGCCACTTAGGGTACACACTTGGTCGCTCTGTGGGCTGAGCACTGACCCGAAGTCAGAATCCCAATACCCTTAGCCGCCTCTTACGACAAGCTAGGCTCTGCTGCGGGCCTATTCGCCACTCGGGCCCCGCACGGGACTACACTATCTGTAGGTAGAAGGGGGTTAAATTAGGTATCTACGTGATAGCTGACAGCAAATCCCCAGTTACCAAGATAACTCTTAATACCTGATGTAATTGAGAGTTTCGTCCAGAAAACCCCCAGTTATATGAGGTATCCTATAGATACCAAGGTTTTGGTTAAAATGGCATTCCATACAACAGTATGATGAAGCTTCACTGTACAACACAAGCATTTACGGTGTATGTATGCCTTTAGAAACAACCAAAATGTGTAGTTATACGAAATTAGATCATCGGTAGAAATCAAGGACTCATCTGTAGAAAACACAGTAAAGAACATACATAATCGGTAGAAAACCAGGACATATCAAATTTCTTAAACCTGTTAGTTATATGAAAAAGCAAATGGCTCTTTTACAAATAAACGATCATTTATTGCATATTCTCCCATAGGATGTATTCAAATGTTAAAAATAAGCGTTATTTTTCATATTTCTAAAAAACCAATCGGTAGAAAACAAGGATCATCGGTAGAAAACAAGCAGAAAAATCGGTAGAAAACATGTTGTCGCAGGACAAGTATAACGACCGTGAACTAGACATAATGCTTTTATATTTTATCAATTGGTTCCAGAAAATCACTTAAATTATCATTGAAAACATCAACAAAACTTATTTTATTTCGAAAATGTTTACAGGTCATACACATTATAACAAGGGTATATCTTTTATAGACTTCTGTGAATTACGTTACAAATAGTACGTATACTTCTTCTGCAAAGTCAGATGACCTTTCAACTCATATGAATTGCTAAACAGTATCTTAAATGGATAAAAAATGAGCAAAGTTATTTAAAGTATCTCAAGATCTCAAGACTTTGAAAATAAGAGGAACAACATTAAACACTTTTTTAACTGCTTTTAACTGACTTAGGATGTACTATTTCCTTATCAACATTTATTACCATATGGTGTCCAAACATCATAACACTATTTTATGTGCTCTTATGTGGTTTTGTTATTACCTGCAATGACCAGGAGCCTTATTTTCTAAACTTTCCTAGGAATTTCCTAAGGTATATCTCAGCAATCAATTTAGGAATATCTAAGGAACCTCTTAAGGAACGTCTCCAGCAATCGTACCGAAGCTTTCTTAGGAACTTCCTTACTAAGAATTCCTAACTTTGTGGAATCTAAAATATTGTTTGGTGGTAATTCTAAATAAATTGATTACTTATCTTATGATAACTATTTACATTAAAGTAATGATAATGTAAGCATATATACTTTAAAAAGTGGGTGAACTAAGTTCAAAAGTAAAAATCATGCGACATCTGCCGAATTCTAATCACCTTATCCTTTATTAAAAAATAGACTTAATTGCCTGTCCCTACCCATCACTCCTTTTCCAGTGGATCCCCTGCTTGGTCCGGGAGACCAATAGACCAGCAGTAGAGCAAAGCTTTTCGGTAAAAGTCCACTAATGAGCGTTCAGAGACCTGACATCGGGTCAGGCCGCTTAGCCCATAAAGCGACTGGGATGTGTGCCTCAGGTGGTCAAATAGTGCAGCCCTGTCAAAATGAATGCGGGGGTCGTCAGGCTTTTCAACATTTTATAACATGATTATAATAAAATATAAATGCATTGTCTCCTCATTCATATAAAGGAAATTCAAGTGTCTTCTCATAATTTCTGCTAGTGAAGAAGGACTATAGACTTTCTCCATCCATGTCAACGTGCCGGGTACAGGTAGAAGGTAATAAGATGTGGAATAAATGAACGCAAAGGTCAACCTACATTAATAAGTTTTAATGGAAAATTAAAATACACAATGGAAAACAGTCAGCATCCTTCCATAAGACCAGTGGTCGCGTGCTCGTCGTTTTGTAAATGGACCAAAAATCTGAGAAAATCATATCGAATAATTATTGTCTCAGCAAGAATGAAGTATGTAATGCATACATTATGTATGCTAATGAAACCCGTCTTCATGTGTAGAAACAACTAACATAAAGACGACAAGTACGAACATAAGCTTTAACACTAATTCCCTACTTAGGAAAGGTACATTCAAAATGTGGCCGGGTTATACTAGTTTTTTGGACCAATCCTCCCTGTTGATAATCTCTAACAAACACCAGTAAAATCAAATCAATAAAAAGAACCTGAAACTATGGTGGCATATTTCTGCCAACACATAATCATATACATAACTAGTTAATTAAGTAGATATCTAGTTATCTAACTAGATAGATATCTAGTTATTTAACTAGATAAATTATCTAGATATTTAACTAGATAATTAAGTGGTTATCTAGTTATTTAACTAGATATTTAACTAGTTAATTAAGTAGTTATGTAGTTATTTAACTAGATATTTAACTAGTTAATTTTAATATCATAACGTGAAAAAATGCATGTTAGCGCTTGTAACTGCCATTATTATATTATTATTCACCTCTATTTTAAGAGGTTATCTAGATATTTAACTAGATAACTACTTATTATCTAGATATTTAACTAGATATTTATCTAGATAAATATCTAGATAACTACTTATTATCTAGATAATTATCTAGATATTTATCTAGATAAATTATCTAGATATTTATCTAGATAAATATCTAGATAACTACTTATTATCTAGATAATTATCTAGATATTTATCTAGATAATTATCTAGATATTTATCTAGATAAATTATCTAGATATTTATCTAGATAATAAGTAGTTATCTAGATAAATTATCTAGATAAATATCTAGATAATTTATCTAGATAAATATCTAGATAATTATCTAGATAATAAGTAGTTATCTAGATATTTATCTAGATAAATATCTAGTTAAATATCTAGATAATAAGTAGTTATCTAGTTAAATATCTAGATAACCTCTTAAAAAAGAGGTGAATAATAATATAATAATGGCAGTTACAAGCGCTAACATGCATTTTTTCACGTTATGATATTAAAATTAACTAGTTAAATATCTAGTTAAATAACTAGATAACTACTTAATTAACTAGTTAAATATCTAGTTAAATAACTAGATAACCACTTAATTATCTAGTTAAATATCTAGATAATTTATCTAGTTAAATAACTAGATATTTATCTAGTTAGTTAAATAGATATCTACTTAATTAACTAGTTATGTATATGATTATGTGTTGGCAGAAATATGCCACCATATGAAACATAAAAAAAAATCAAGAAAAATAAACGAGACAAAGAGGAACTCTTTTAAAAACACTCGCTGTTACTGGTAGCTAGCTTAGAAGAATATATCGACTGATTAAAAAAAACACGTATATTTGATTTTTTACCCATCTCAACACTTAAAAAAACTAATGATTTAGTGAAGTGTCTTCAAACAAAACTGACACAGCTGATCGGTGTAATGCTAAAAAATGACACAAGTATAAAATAGACAATAATGTTTTTAACTTAAGTAAGTATTCGTTGTTTTGGTATATAATCTGACTGTTTCATTTCATTACTCATTGTTACATTAACTTTTGGATAACCTTTGTAGAAAATGACCATACCTCATGATAAATAGCCCGTCCTGAAGTTCCGAAGGATAAAATCTGATTATCCATCTCATGGAGGGGAGTTTTTGTTATATCGACTACGGGGACAATTTTGTACTACGTCCACTCCGAAATATTTTGAGCAATAATGCGCATTTGATTGCCATAGCCTTATCCTTATGATTTTTGGATAGTCCTAGTATATCTATTTCTTGTATATAACGAATATTGAGGCTATTTTTAAAACCTAGAAAATTATACAATCTATTGTTGGGGGTTCCAATACTGACTTGGTCCCAAAATATGTATAAGTTATGATTTAGTGTAAAGATCGAATGTTAAAATAAAACATTCACAAAGAGTTTGATCAGTTGGTTTAACCTAAAGTCAACACATGTCTAATTCATAGAACTTGGCATAAGTTTTCTCTGGTTCACTGTTTTTATTTGCACATCCCACAATAATACTCCCCGGGGGCGACAAAGCCAGAGAGCATGGTATTCTTATTCCAATGTCTCCAAGACTGTGGTATGCAATGCCCTCACCATCAATATTGACGATATGAAAGCAGTCAGTATTATAGTCTATAATCAGAACATTGTTATTGTGTGCTCTTATGAGCTGACGAGGCTTGAACGGTGTCTCGGGAGAGTTTATGTCCGGATTTCCATCATAGAATTTCACTTCGCCATCATGTCTGATCGTCACCACCCTGTTTTCTCTCCAATCAGAAACAAACAGGCTGCCATTGATCCCTGTGGTTATGCTGCACGGAAGTTTGAATAAGTGTTGTCCATCATGATTGTCATATCGCTGAAGATGTTTCCCATTCTGGTTCATTATAATAACGGCACCATGATACCCATGTCCTTCGTGAGCGCCTACAATAATCTTATCATTGTTACTCACATGTACGCTTGAAGCTATCATCGGATGGACGGAATAATTAGAAACCAGGATCTCTCTTTTCGAGGGATCGTAGATCTTCAGACTTGTAGATAGTCTAGGAACAATCAGAAGTGACCCCAATGGTGAGATGGCTAATCCATAAACTTTGATATTGAATCTTGAAATGACCTTCACTCTGTCATCGTCTATCTCTACATGTTGAAGTTGACCTGATTCCCAGTCTGCTATAAACAAAGATCCATCAGGAGAACGAGTCATCAAATGAACATGTCTCAATTCCACCTCAAATTGCCTTTTCACTTTGAATCTGAGCCCGCTGAGAGAATCGCGTTGATTTTGGCCGATGTTTTTAATGCTGATGACTTGATGTTCCTTACAAGTCTTGGCATGGAACTTATTTGTACATGTCTCACACATCAGTAGATCACATTTAATACATTTATATTTGATTTTTTTGCCAGTCTCACAAAGCCTACATCCTATTGGAATCTGGCTTTTCCTTAAAGAACTTGTCATTCTCTTCATACAAACTTTGAGGAAAACCCATATGTTTATAGTATTAGAGAAAGTTCACATTGATTATACGTTTGGCCAATTATAAACATAAAGAGAGTACAGAATGTATCTTATTTCCCATTGTTTTTGTCAAAGTCATTATTTCTTAAAACAAAAAGTTCTTTCTTTAGAAGTTACATGTGTCAAAATTTAAAAGGTTTTGTGAAAGAAATCAATACCAAAAAAGGACTAATATATAAGCCCTGGGATTAGAATAAACTATACTTATTATCTTATTTCCAGATAATCCTAAAGACTTATAATAAGCTTATATATAAACCGTTTCTTTTTTTTTTTTGGTTGTGTCGCGTAAACTTATTCCACATCTCTTTATCGTCTATTATAGAAAACATGAAATAAAACTATTCATGCATATTTAAGTATAATTTTGTAATTCAACCCAAATACCTAGACACAAGTCAAGATCTATTTGGACATTTGATCTTATGTTTATTTTTTTTAAACAAAATATGCGAAGTAAAATGTATATGAAATCTCCCAAAATACGTGTTGTGTGTGTATCTATCTTAAGTTGAAGCGTGATGAAACAAATTGTAGAAAAATTCAAAATAAACGCCATTTCCCGTACAAATTCAACATTCTCAGATTTTAACGAATTTTGATACTTAAAGGTTTTGAAAGGTGGCAAGTTGATACATGGAGTCAAAATTGTCGAAAAATAATAGCATTTTCCTTATGGTATGTCTGTTGAAAAGAAGAAGTAAAGTATGCATGTACGTGATGTGCGCACAAAAATCACAAAATAAAAAAAATAAAAAAATGACCAGCATATTTTTATTGCTGCTTAACAATTTCTCCTTTGATGCACATTCGCTTTGTGTGGTTTATTTGATATGTAGTTCAATAAAAGATTTCGGATGACACCGTGCTCTTAACATGTCAAAATATCATTTATAATATTTCAAAACAAATGTTTTTCCATGAGACAGGGAACACCACCTAGAAAAATGTATTTTTGTCATAATAAAAAGAAGCAGAAATATAGATACCAATGTCATTTGGCTGTCAGAAGTCAGAAAGAAAAAATCAGTCAACAAAAGCGAGAGCAACTAGAAACAGACAACACAAAAACAATCGAACAACGCAAACTCAAGCAGTAAAAAGATTAAAAACTCAGGTGCTAGGGAAAGGTAAGCCGATGTTCGAAATACAAATGACAACAAAGTTCCTGACAATAAATTTAACAACGAAAATATTGAAAATGCCAAACACTGTATGATTATGAAGAGCATAAAACAGTAAACATGGAGAACCAAATCATTACTAAGATGATCAACTTATGTCTGGGGTTTAGAAAATTTTGAAATTTAATTAAACGGATAATTAAGGTTAATTTAAAGCTTTGATGTGTTCTCCAACGCTAAAGTGTTGCGGCCGGAGCGGGCTTAATTCGGGGAATTAAAACTCCACCAGCCGTGCTAACCTTCACGGGTGTTCAAAATACAAATGACAACAAAGTTCCAGACAATAAATTTTGCAACGCCTGACGCGCGTTTCGTCTATTCAAGACTCATCAGAGGCGCTCTACCAAAAATATTTAAAAATGCCAAACACTATATGATTATCATTGGAAGAACATAAAACAGTAAAACCAAAAATACCAAACTGGGGAACCTAGTAGCACTAGATAAAAGAAGAGGGATGATATTTGGTCAGTGAGTATATCTTGGATATATAGTTAAAAGTGTCCGTTCCAAATATTAGCTCACCTTGAATCATGTAAAAGATTTGTCAGGTCTCTGTCTCAGCAACTGCAAGTAATGCAAGTAGTATAGAAGGACGATAAAAGCATCTCTACCATTCACAATAACATACAAGGCACACATGTATGCACAACAAACAAACAAAACAGTCAACCCAAATAATTTTTTACAACCAAACTGCAATTAAAAACGTGCGCTCAAGTCGAAACGAGAGTGAACTTATGTGCTGCGGAAGAATAAGCAGTTCCTGCTTGCTATAGAACATCCGTCATTTGCCAACGGTCGTTATATATAATAGCGTTGGTCAAATCCGGTATACCATACCAGTGTACTAAACCACTATGTGAAACCGACATTTGTGCTCATCTGAGAGATAGAAAGCTTAATTCGTATCTTCCGTAGAATTTCTTGAGTGATGACGACAAAAGGGAGCATCGTACCCGGCCTGTGGTAATTGGCCAGTTGGTAATTCCTGGGATTTGGACAGAATTCACATGACCTACATTTTACGGGCGAGATGATGCTGTCGTGCATTTGTCGTGAGCAAGTGATCCATTTCTTTATTCTATTTTTAAAGTCAATCAATGCCTTACAAGTATTTGTTTCCGGTCTGTGTAAGTGACAACTTAGTTTAGTTTAAACAATTTATTTATTATGGCCCGACCACGTATTTGGATCGGCCATATAGTTTTACCGTTGTCCGTCCGTCCGTAACACTTTGGTTAAGTTCTTGGTTAAGGTCCATTACTCGGATAATAGATGGTGGGGATCAATGATATTTCACCACCAGATGGGTCTTGGGTAGGGCTATACCACGCACTAGAAATTAGGTCACTGTGACCTATATTTTATGCATGAACGACTTCGGTTAAGTTCTTGGTTAAGGTCCATAACTTGGATACTAGATGTTGCGGGTCAATGATATTTCATTACTAGATGTGTCTTAGATAAGGTGACACCACCCGATAGAAATTAGTCACTGTGACCTATATTTTACGCATGAATGACTTTGGTTAAGCTCTTGGTTAAGGTCCATATCTCAGATACAACATGTTGATTGTCAATGGTATTTCACCACTAGATGTGTCTTGTGTAAAATGACACCACCCAATAAAGATTAGGTCACTGATCTATATTTTATGCATGAACGTCTTAGGTTAAGTTCTTGGTTAAGGTACATAACTTGGATACTATTGTTGGGGGTCAATGGTATTTCACCACTAGATGTTGGGGGTCAATGGTATTTCACCACTAGATGTGTCTTGGGTAAGGTGACACCATCCGATAGAAATGAGGTCACTGTGACCTATATCTTACGCATGAATGCATTTGGTTATGTTCTTGGTTAAGGTCCATATCTTGAATACTACATGTTAGGGGTCAATAATATTTCACTACTCGATGAGTCTTGGTAACATGGCACCACCCACCAGAAATAAGGTCACAGCGCCCTATATTTTACACATGAACACTTTTGATCAATTTCTTGGTAAAGATCCATATCCCAGGTAATGCACATTGAGGGTCAATGATATTTCAAGAACGAGAGGGCCATCCTGTGGCTCATAGACATATTTTCTAGTTTTGTGTCAGGAACAAGCTTGGTGCTTATAGAATCTTTCCAGTTCTCAGTTTGCGAGTGTAGACTATTTTACATTCTACGTCACCAAACTTTTATACTGTGTACCTGAATTTACAACACTTAGCAACAGTTTCAAAGAAAACACATTATTTTTCAATTAACTTTACATAATCAGCTTTGTTTTAATACATAACACAATTTCTTAATGTTTTAATGTTCTTTTGGTATGTCGTTGCTTTTGAGACAAAACATACGAGTTCATCTTGTACAAAAAACCCTTTTTTTTTTCGTAAACATCTATAACATCACAGAATAGCCTCAAATATCATGCATGTAAAACAACCGACATTTTCGAAACTAAATTGGCAGTTAAAAAAGCACGTATTAAGGCTACTATCATAATTTTTTTTTTAAAACAATGCTTCCCCAATTGGCATAAAATTTGTCAGTCACAAGCTACTGTAACATATTAGGCTAACATTGCTCAACATATGAGTCTTTTAGTCTCTCAAAACTAAAGTTGACACTCAAATTAAAACCGTATCATGACAATTATATTTGAAAATATTCTATCTAAGGTGAAAAAAACCCTCCTTTTTGGTCTCTCTAGATTTCACTTCGTGCAATGTATTCTTTATGAACCATTGTTTTACGATCCGAGATTTGAACCTTATTGATCATTCAATTCTCAAATAAGACCTATACTAGATCGAAAGGCATGCCATCGTCAGATAGGATCTTTTTTATAGCATTCTTCAGTTTATCCTCCATGTTCTGTACGTGGGATAAAACGACGATTGATTGCTGCTTGTCAAGCACATGCTTTAGTTTTTCAGTCAACTATGTTAAAATCCCACCCATTGTTTAGGTATAAAATCTGACTGTTTCATTTCAATACTCATCGTGGTATTAGCTTTAGGGTAACCCTTGTAAAAAATGACCGTACCCCGTGATAAATACCCCGCCCACCATCCAAAAGTCCCGACGGATAAAATCAAATGATCCATCTCATGGAGTATTGCAAAATCTATGTATGGATCACCGGTTTCCACGTGTAGCACATTAGATGAATCATCGAGGTTGTCTTTGCACCACATCATACTGTTAGATATCATAACGAACACAATTTTGTCGTGGCGCTGTCGAAAGTAATTCATCGCTCTATAAAAGTATGATAGTGGCGCAGGAATATGTCCAACGGGTTTCCGTTCTCGAACAATATCGCCCCGTCGGACGTGAACTCCAACAAAAACTGTTCCAGTGTTTACGTAATTTTTTTTAATGTTGTCCACAAAAGGCCGAGATTTGTCAATTATACTTTCTCGCAATTTAAAGTGTTTATTAATCAGGTCATATTTCACATTTTCAAAATATTTCCAGGATTGGAGATACCGTTGTAGGTGTACATCTTGATCAGATTTTATGTTTTCAAACTTTCTAGAGTAGACAGCTGCGTGCTCCTCTCTGATTGTCTTCAGTTGCCCCTTTCTGACCAGATAAGCCGTGCTCACAGGGAGGTCAAACATGTGCCACAGCTCAGTATTTTCCAGTAGAACTGGTGTACGGTTATTAGTTTTGGCGATACCTATTAAGGATGCATACTGAAACATCTGGTTTCCAGCTCTTCCAGCAAACGCTACAGTAATTTTATTTTCGTTTTGTCCAATAGGAACTGGGTTCTTTTCGAACTTGACGTCTCTGTTCGTAAATTTGAGTTTGGTGTAGAAACCAAAAACGAAAATAGAAGCTATGACGAGTTTTCTCCAAGAATATTTAAAACTGAAAAATAAAACGAAAATTTTAAATATGATTTCCCACACAACTTTTAAAAATGTAAAAGACTGTATGACATTCAGCCCCTTTAAAAGCTCAATTGAAAAAAAAATGAACGCAATTGAAAATAACACAAACCAAAATGTTCAAATCATAAATGATTTAGTTTAAACATATTTATTTATCCTGGATTGGGAAACAAGCTTTATGCTTATGTAAATCCCTCTCCAGCTAGCAGCTTGCGAGTGTGGCCTTTGCAGCGGCCCCCATTGAGCCTACTCTTATCGAACTCTACAAAGGGGTCTTTAACATAAATGATTTAAAGGCATAATGCTACCAAAATCACATTTCATTCTTCCCCAACTTTTTATATCATTTAGATCGAAATGTAATAATAGAAAACTTTGAATATACATTAATTTCCAAATTTGCCCGTTAAACTCTTTGTTTGCCGGCTGGATTTGAATTATATGCATTTAATTTAGACCATGGGCCAATTGCAGAACCGTGAGCAGCGCCTACTGGCCTCGTTACAGGCTGCTGGCGGTTGTCCATTGTGTTTTTTCTGAATTGCCGCTTGTGGGCTGTGTCGTGTACACTGATTCAATAACTCATTATTTTCTATTTGATGTTTTCGTCGCCATCTAGATTTCTACACGGGCTTTAACCTATAGATACGTACATATTACTGGCCGCGTGTATGAACCACCAAAGTTAATAACAAAATTAAATACAGTGCGCATGCTAAAGGCGGGATTAGAGCTCATGAATATGATGTTTCGTAAAGCTGAACAAATATTTTTTAGTGATGATGGTTTTTCAATTTTTAGGTTAATAGAATACCACAACTTTATTTTTGTTGTTTAACGGTTTAAAATATGACAAAACAAGTTGTATGTTGGTCTTTTTTAGTTAGACGTACAAAAAAAAACAAAGAAGGAATGTGTCCATGGGATACAGATGCCATCCTACTAAGTTTCAAATCATTCTCATGTATAGTTCCTGAGAAAATCTTGACGGAAATTTTCAAGTCATGTTCACATATTTTCAAATCGGCCTTAGTCCCAAACAGGAAGTAGATGTCTGACAGATCTCAAAATCGCTTAGGACATACAGTTTGTCATACTGAACCACTCTACCAAGTTTCAAATCATTTTCATGTACGGTTCCTGAGAAAAGCTTGACGGAAATTTGCAAAGTCATGTTCACATATTTTCACATGGGCCTAAGTCCCAAACAGGAAGTAGTCTCAAAATTGCCAAGGACATATAGCATGTCATACTGAACAATCCTACCTACATGAGTAAAACTTAATGCCCCCGACATGTCGTCGCGGGGGCATAAAATTATTTTCACCCCTAGGAACACGCAAATCGATCCAGGTATTTTTATGCCCTCGCGACGACATGTCGGGGGGCATTAAGTTTTACTCATGTCCGTCTGTCCGTACGTACGTCCGTCCGAATTTCCGTCAAGCTTTTCTCAGGAACCATACATGTGAATGATTTGAAACTTGGTAGGATGGTTCAGTATGACAAACTATACGTCCTAAGCTATTTTGAGACCTGTCAGACAGCTACTTCCTGTTTGGGACTTAGGCCAATGTGAAAATATGGGAAAATGACTGAAAATTTCCGTCAAGCTTTTTTACAGGAACCATACATGAGAATGATTTGAAACTTTGTATGATTGTTCAGTATGACAAACTATACGTCCTAAGCGATTTTGAGACCTATCGGACATCTACTTCATGTTTTGGACTAAGGCCGATATGAAAATATGTGAACATGACTTTGAAAATTTCCGTCAAGCTTCTCTCCGGAACCATACATGAGAATGATTTGAAACTTTGTAGGATTGTTCAGTATGACAAACTATACGTTCTAAGCGATTTGGAGACCTGTTTGACATCTACTTCCTGTTTGGGACTTGGCTGAAATAAAAATCAATTTGAAAATTTCTGTCAAACTTTTCTCAGAAACTGTACATGGGTAGGATTTGCAACTTGGTAGGATGGTTCAGTATGACAAATTGTACGTCCTAAGCGACTTTCGTGTCTGTCAGACATCTACTTTTGTGTTCATTTGTTGAAAAATGTTGTTTACAAAGTTTTAATATATAATAAATTATGTATTGGTTATGGATTTGAAATTCGAGAAACCGACCATTTGGAAGCTATTTTTTATGGGGGGATACACGGAGAAACTACGCGTCGAACAAAATATTTGTCATGAGAAAAGAATAATCTTTTTTGCGCTGTTCATAATAATAAACTTTGATTTCATAAAGACAAAGTATCATCACATAATGACAAAGTATCAATATATAATGAAGAAGTATCATCACATAATGACGAAGTATCACCACATAATGAAGAAGTATCATCACGTAATGACAAAGTACCATCGCATAATGACAAAGTATCATCACATAATGAAGAAGTATCATCACTTATGAAACACATCATCATAAGGCAGCTATGGCGTTCCATACTATTCGCCTATATGAAGTGTTAGTAAAATTTACCTGGCTTGATACGCGTGTTCCTTGGAGTGATTTTTAGTAGACAATATCCTTTTGAGACAATATACACTACAATGTAGTGTACAAACTATTATAACGAGAGCATATCGAGGTGTTCCGACAGGAAAAACATCCCCTATAAGAGGTCATCTGAAAACTTGGACCCAGTGCAAGAAAATCCGATGCTACCTCCCGTCTCAGAACCAGATTCCATTGGTTACAAGTTGTCTGAAGACCGCTTATAAGGAGTGTTGGTCTCTAAAGGTAAAACAACCCATTGTTTCCATGTTTTTGTGGGATTATCCCCCCTGTTTAATTTTAAAGAACGATAGCCATGTTGTTTGGTTGACAGTCACCATTTGTGCAAACTTAAAGAAATACTAACGACGACGGACGCAAAATGATGGCAATGCAGCTCCCATGTTTCTTCATTCAGAACTTAGGGTGTTAACTTTAATCATTTAAAAATGACTGTGGCACATTTTTTTGAATTCTATATTAACACTACATGATTTCGTGCAGCAAAGAGATGTTTTTTTGTGGCCATGAAATAAAACGGGAGGCGCCCATTAGACTGAATTGCTCACCTGGTCTTAAACGCCTATCATTAGATACTTTTGCCCAATGGCCTTTTGTAGAGATTAAGAAAGGAACGGTTTTTCCCATTATCTGCAATAGTTCTCATTCCAAACATGGACAAGAACATGGAAAAAACGCTATTTGTGACTTTAAAGGGCCATAAATCCCCACAAAAGTCATCTGACAACGTCGACCCAAAGGAGACTCTTGTAGAGCTTATTGGACTGAAGGTTTAATAAGCAAGCAATATATTTTCCTTATCTGCTTTAGTTTTCATTCATTTTGGCAAAAATTTGAAAAAAATGCTGTTTCGACCTTTAAAGAGACAACCCCTGAAAGAGATTACCCGACAACTTTGACCCGATGAAGACTTTTTTACAGCTTTAATACTACAGAGCTTCTTATCGATAGTTTCTGAATTATGAGCTATTTTATGTGATTCTATCCTACACTCTATTTCTTAATTAGTTACAGCGGTCATGCTTTTCGACGGATCAAAAATTGAAACACAACTCTTGTGCAAGACACCGAAGGATTAATCAAACTAAGTTTCATAAAATTTTGTTTGGTAGTTTTAGAAGAGGACAGACACGACGACGGCCGACATGTGATGGCAACAGCTCACCGGGAAATTCATACCTTCGGTCCAGGTGAGCCAAAAAACGACTTTTTGTTAAGATCCTTTGGAAAAAAGATATTGCAATACTTTTCTTGTTAAAAAGTATTAAATATCTGACAAACTATTGAATGAATAATATTGTTTTTAAGTGACGCACAATTTGTTTTTACATAAGTATGTTGACAAATATTGTTTCTCTTATAACGATCACCTACCGTATCCTAAAGAAATTCATTTTGTTCTTTTCTTCACCAGCAATATTTTCTTTCTCCTGGAAATAAAGCGAAAAAAAAAAGAGTTTGGGCGTAAAAAATAAGAAAAGTAAATCAGAGTCTAGAACCGATTTCAAAACTAAACATGAGAAACGATTTATCGTTATTTTTTCTCTTGGAATATATTCGAAAAGTTCTTTTTCAACTTAATTTATTTTGCTTTAAAATTAATTACATCTGGTAATTTGTGCATTGAAATAGATAATTTATGAAATATTATTTTACGACAGGATCTTTTTTCATGTGGAATAAAAAGAGGACATTTAAACTGTTAAATTTGAACAAAATTTGACCTTTTTAACATTTCTTTTTATTTAAATAGACGAAACGCTTGAGAGGATACCTACCTTTAAATTTACACTATCTTATAAAAAGTGGAGATAGAAAGTGATACTGGTGTCCTTTTATCGTAACGGCCGGGCTTTTAATGCATATTGCAGAATTTGAAACATCTTAGGGAAATTTCGATTGTCATGATGAAACTCGAAACTCTATATATAGAACTGAGGTCCAACGTGTACAAACTGTGTGTGCAAAACTTATAAACTGTAGAATAAAAGTCCTGGGTACATGAACGTTCATATATTTTATTATTTTGAATAGGTCCAGCAAACATATAAACACACAATAAACATATTAACAAGAGTACATAACTGCTCACGGAGCGGTGTATACCCGGAACCTACATCTTGGCGTCTATTCACCAATTCCTACATTCCAAAGCTGTCTTTTTAGCACCTTTCACTAATTAGTCTTGGCGACAGATAAACAAATTAAAAAAAATAAAAGAGAGGAAAAGACGGATTAAAAATTGATATGAAATACTTAGTTTTGACAAGTTTGTCTAATTGACACTATTGTCGTTTTTGCCTTATATGAATCTTATAAAATACAGGAAGAATGTGTGAAAACTAATGCCAACAAATAAAGTAAAAATATTTAGGTTTTGAGTTGACGACAAAAATAAAGTAAGATTGTTAAAAATAAAATATTAAATCAATTGAAATACATATAAACCTTGACATGAAAAGACACAAAAATAGAAATTTAACATTTCATGCAAATTCACACTACGACACTTTCGTGTGTCCCTCTTTTACACCTAAGGATACTAATTTCTCACATGTCTTAGTCGCAAATCCTCCAAAACCTGTCAATATTTGTGACATAATGTAGATGGGCACATCAACTTCTTTGTAACATGATAATTTGTGTTTCTCATAGAAAAACATAGAATTAATAATTTAACGATAAAGGGGTTCAAATCTTCTACAAATGATCTTTGACCACTTTATCATTTATCGTGAAACATTCACACAATCATTGTAATATAATATAGATCTGTGCACTTACAATCTTATTGGAGAAAAGGAGAAAAAAAATTATTTGTGAGCTACGTCCTGTTCATATGGCAAACATTATTCAGTGGTGCACCCAGAAAAGGGAGGAAGAAATGGGGTTTGAGCCCCTTTCCTTTTTACGAAGTGATTATTATTTTGTGTAGATTCTGGAATCCCTCTTTAGTCTTGGACTGTGGTTTGATTCTCTCTTCTCTTTAAAAAATCGTGATCTATCACTAAAATACTTAAGATCATGGGAGATACCTCTGAAGGCAGAATTCGAGTCTGAATCGCCAGCTTGACAAGAGGGTGTGGATGAAGCTTACAGAATAGAGAATAATGGCCAAAAAAGTTAACAAATAAAGAATAATGACACAAAAACGAAAGATTAGAGAATAATGACACTTACAGAATAAAGAATATCATGAAAAATGGCAAAAACCTTTAAAGAATAAAGAATAAAGGGCAAACAATTAACAGAATACAGAAATGAGCACACCCTCTGACAACATAGCTAATACTTGGGATCTACCAATTAAGTGAGTTTTCTTTGATCAAGACGGTCAGCTTGGAAAACAGGGACTTTCTCAGCCTTGATAGAAATCTACAATTTTAGAAACAATAGTGAACGACAGCAATATCACCAACCGATAAAAGGGCAATAAACTCCTAAATTCATCTTCATCTGAAGGCAAGGGATAATGGGGAACTATAACAACCCGTGCACTTTTTGTCAGTTCATTCAGAAGGAGCCAACTTCTCTTAACAGAAATGGATCTGTTGGCATACAATTGGAGAAAACAATATCATTTAAAGTAGATTCAGCACAAAATCATACAACATCATATAAGCCCCTCATACAAGGAAACAAAAGAAGACATTCATGATAACTAAGACCCGTTGAAATTTGCTTTACAAGTATAAAACAATCAATAACAAGCCAATCAGTAACCATCACTGACCATGTTTACAAAAAAAAAAACATGGCATAAATAACAGTTAAATTGGTAAAAATGTAAAACTGTTTCGTTATAAAAAATATTAAAAAAATATAAATTCACAACTTACATGTACTGTTAGTCTAGATCTGATTTATAAATAATGAATTAATATTACCTGCGTTTGGTTGTATTCCGGTTGGTCAATTTAAACGAGAAGGGTTAACATGTGGAGCGTATTTGTCATGGATCGGCGAAGATGACGAAAAAAAAGAAAAATGTCGAACAACATATAAAGTAACATGCCAAAGGTTACTAAGTTCGATTTGTTTTAATGGTTTTATTTCATTCAACTATTAATTAGATGCTATATTTTGTATGTATTTCAATCCCTACAAAGTGCGACACGACAAAAATGTTTTTGCGTGACAACAGTAAGGTTTTTGCGGTGATAGGTAAATTTTACATACGACAAAAATGAAAACCTTTCAATTATCAGTGTCTTAATGAACGAAATAGGTCTTTAAAAAGTATTGACATTTAACCCTGTATTCTAACGAATCGGAAGGTATATTTTTTTAAATAAAAATGTTTAATAAAGAAGAAAAAATATAAGATTTCCATCTTGTAAGCCTTGTTTTTCTACCTTCAGACGATTTATGACAAGGAACCTCACTGTAATGCAAGTTTATCTATACCTGTATAGACTTTACTTATTTGCCAAAACTCATGACTTGGAATCAGTCTTCTGTCACAAAGCAAAAGAACAAAAATGCCAACCAAAATATTTTATTTTGGTAAGGTTTTTTCGTGTGTTACCTTTTGCTATATAAGGTTTTTTAGTGTGTAGGCGACGGTTTTTGATGAACGAAGCAACTGTTTTTTCGGGTTAAAGTTGATTTTTTTTTTCGGTTTTAAATTGGACTTGAAAATACATATAAAGAGCTTTTGGTTGTTTTTTATCAAATAAATAAACTACAGACTGATAAATGGGTATTTTACTGTTAGTTTATAACGAATGCGTGCAACAAATATAAAAATCTGTACAAGAATAGTATTCAAATATTGTACAGTCGATTTATATAAAACTTTAGAAAATACTGTAATAAAAATAGAAGCGGAAAATAATACCGAATAGTTTTATATAGGAAATGTTATTATACATTTTCATTTCACAACCTCATGCATCTACATATTCAACAATATAAAAGAAGCACGGGTACCAATGGGAAATCCGTATTTATACATCCTAAATATAAATGTATAGACGTTGGGTCACATTGGTACACGTAGGTACATTTGAAAATTATGAATAAAACATTAGGTTAGTTTCACAATGAATGTACTTAATTCGTTAATAATAGATGCTTTACCCCAAATCAACACATGAAGATGAACAAAAATCGCGGTGATAAAATGGGCATAAAAGGACAGTGAAGTGGAGGATCGCGGAAATGCCGGGGGGAAAGACCATTCGGGATGAGACTTTTCTCTGTTACTTCTAAAGGTTTAGCATAGGCGGACCCAGGGGGGGGGGGGGCTGGGGTGCCCGGGCCCCCCTTTTGGCGCGGAAAAAAATGGTTGAATATATAGGAAATCATTGAAGCGTGACAAATGCGGCCCTTCTCTTAGGCCAGTCAGTAGGCCCCCTCTTTTCAGAATTTCTGGATCCCGGGGCGGCCTCTGTATAGAGATGGGTAGGAGCGGCCGGACATTTAACCTCCTGCATGGCGATCCTACGGGTTTTTCTTTTAACGGGGACCTGCAGCTGGGTTATTTAACACTGGATATGAATGTGGATTGCGATCAGGTTTTTCACATAAGATTATGGCGTGACGACCCCGGGTTTCCCGATACAGCGAGTACGGAGTGATATGATTTTCACGGAGCAATCTAAAATTGTCGAACATGATGTTAGATATCAAACAACATGTATGTTGTTGTCAACGGAGTATATATTGGGCCTCATTGTCAGCAAATTTGGGCTAGTAGTAAAACAATAAAATCTTTGGACGACTTTTCAATTTGTTTATTTGGAAGTGATCGTCCACAGATTTTTTGTTTTACTACATAAAAAGCCCAAATTTGCTGGGCATGGAGCCCAATATATATTCAGTTGACAACAACATACATGTCTGCTATAAACTGTTATGAATAAATGATATAAGATAAGTTTGACCAATACCTTCATTTTGACAATTTTAGATTGCTCCGTGAAAATCGTATCGCTCCGTAGTTGCTGTATCGGGAGACCCGGTGTGGACCCCGGCTTTCATTACGACAGGGCTGCCCCATTCAACCACATGAGGCACACACCTCAGCAGTTTCGAGGGCAAAGCAGACTTCCCACATGTCAGGTCTCTGCGCGCTCATAAGTGGACTTTTTCCGCGCTGCTACAGGCCTATTCGCCACCAGGAACCCGCACGGGGGGGGGGGATATTGGTTTAAGATTGAAATTGTTTAAAATTTTAAAATATAAGATATAAGTATATATTAAACGTAATTAATACAAATTCAATTTCAAAAGCATTCATGGATTTTGTTTTAGTGTAAACGTTAAAGGGCGTACTTTCGATTTTTGTAAAAATTACATTGAGGTCATTGTTGTTCTTAATAAAAAATCTAAGGGCAACTGAATTCTTGGTCAGTAATACAACAGATACTAGCGGTGGGTGTATATTTTTCGTTTTTTTTAATCGTTTTCTCTGAAGGGAAAATATTTGACAGGGACATAATTATTTGATTTTTACCCCCTTTTGGCCCCTAATTTCTAAACAAAAAAAGAGGGGACACACAAAATCAAGCCTACCCTTTTTTTATGGCAAGTGACATTACTGTAAAGTTTCATAGCATTTGATCAACCACAACAAAATTAATTGTGGAAACTAATAAAAAAATCGGTTTTTGGTCAATTTTGGGCCCCTTATTTCTAATCGGAATTATAAAATGACCCTTAAGGAAAGGTGCACATCTTCAATATATCAGTAATCACTGTGTAATATTTCAAAAAAGATCCAGTGTTTAGCTTTGAGATTCTGATTACACAAGACAGGCACTCCTACAGTGCGACGGACGGACGGACGGAGGCGGACGGACGTATAAACGGACGGAGTGACCCAATTACTACACATGTTTTCTCATACGGAGACGCAGGTAAAAATCTAATTATAAGGAGGAAACCGTCGCAGTCTTAAGCTGTGTCACTCAAAAACCGTCACAGGTTCCCGAACAAACCTTACAGTATTCACGAAAAAACCGTAACGTGTTTGGAGGAAAATGTAAATTACTACAAGGTATCTTTATAACTATTTGTAAGAAAGATGCTAAACGTTTCAGATTTGACAAAAGAGTCACAAAAACTTTTTTTGTTCATTTTTACAATTGTTCTTTGACGAAATAACGATATTTTTGAAAATGGTAACAATGTTTAATTTGACAATTAAATGATTTGAATTGTGTCAATATTCATTAGGTATATGTTCGGTACATTTTTAAAAACACTTGACATATTTTTTTACAAATCAATTAGTCTATAAACTAAACTGACCTTGAAAAAGTCAATATCGTCTTAATTTTCCTCTGTTTTTCCCACAATGCATTTAGGAGATCATCAAAAACCTTACTGTTGTCACGCAAAAACAAATTTATCGTGTCGCACTTTGTAGGGATTGTATTTCCTTTAAAAGCTGAAGAGTACTATCGATTATGGATTAATATTTGCATTCCTCATTTCATACATATAAATAATACACCAAAATAACTAGATCTGATATAATATAAACTAATTTTAAACCCTATTATCAAAGCCAAGACCTGAACGGACCTGAAAGGATTTCTAAATACACAAAAATCGATCTTTAAATGGTTAAATGGTTACCCCAAACAGTGTGTATTATCTATTTAGGAAGGTTTCAACATGGTCCCTTCATTAGAACTGGGCACCTTTCATGGCCCTTTGAATAGACATACGTACAGATATTAGTTTTAACCGAGTGGAGAGTTAAAATACAACATTGATAGAGATTTGTTTTGATTTCAGAGGATTAGATATGGCAGACCAAGTTTCAGATTTATTATGAAATCAAATTATCAGAGAGACCAACTGAACTAAAAGTGAGTTATGAATTTATTATCTACCTACATTGTTCCAAATCTTTGCAATATTTGTACATGTAACAACAATAGATATTAATAGAAGATATTGAGATGTGGAATAAGTGTACTCGACACAACCTACAATACAAACGACAATTAAAAAAAACCCTAATGGAAAACAGCCAGCAGTCTTCAATGTGACCAGTGGTCGCTGCTCGCTGGTTTTCTATTGGACCTGGATTGAGAATAAGCTATATATGATTCAAGCCCAATCCTAAAGTGCAATGAAAGACACTCTTCTTAATTGAAAAAAAAAACAAACAATTAACATATATATAAATTCGACGAAATACAAACATGAGCTTTGATAAAGATTCCTGATGCCAACCCTAAATTGTGGGAAGATAGGGTGAGGGGCTTTCAGCATGCATGCTTTGTATTGACTGTATCAGTGGCATTCAAGTCAAAAGACAATATTGTACAAACGAACATACTATTACCAATTTTAAAGTAAAATGTAAATTATGATACCATTCTAACTGGGTCTGGGGCAATACGGCCCCACGCACAGACACTATCTTTTTATTCGCATAGTCGACCCCGAACAAATCACTTCAGTTGCTTGTGCTTTGACGTAGGTACCTGAAGATTAACATTTCTATCCAAAAAAATACAAGGGTTCAATTTACTTCACACAGCTAGTTGATTTTGGTACTTGACTTAAACCCATTTTGAGTTGTCGATCTTTAACCAAATTTACAAAAATATTCAATCGCCATAGATGCCTTAAGGTATATTCGACATAAATATCGACCAATTTTAATTAAAAAAACGCACATTTTTACCAAATTAAATGCATACAATGAAGTATCATACTTTTATGAATGCATTCCATCCATAATTTTTTAACAAGTAAGATTTCTAAAAAAAATATTTGTGGTACATCCAGCAAATTCTACTTACACTAATTACGTCCTTCAACTATTGAATCCATAATTTGGAACAAAGGCGTTTCGGAATAAAAAAAAAATGGTCATTAGAAATAATTTTGCGAATTCCAAACATTAGATTGGCCAGCGACATTTTCTTTTCTTTTTTTTTTTTCAAAATAGCGATATATCGAAATAGCGGCGAACGATGCATCAAAACTGCGACAAAATCATGCAGAATTCTGAAGAAAAAAAAATCAACTTAACTCCCACATTTTGATTCCCCAAAATTCTGCAAAATAGAAAAATAATAAATAAAAATATAAATCCACAAATGACCCTAACGTTCAAGTTTCCCGTTTCGGTGGTGGGTATGGAGATAGCAGATACGGGTTAACGGGATTTTAAGTATGTGTTAGTTTGGATAAGCTTTATTTTTTTCTATGATAAGCCTCAAATATATTTGTAGTTTCGCTCCACTTCTAAGTCCGGTGATACCGATTTTTGACTAAAATAATTTATTTACATAATCTGCAAACTGCCCAGCTCTATGGTCGCCAGGAATGATTAGGAAATATTTCAAAAGCAAAACATTTCTCAAAATTCAGTTGATGAACCCACTTTTCAGAATTTTCATTATTTTGATTGAACACCCCTTTTTCATTTTTTATATGAGTAAAAAGATGTGATTTTTTTATACTTTTTTCTAAATATAATCATAAATTTTGCTTGAAAATCTAATGTCGCTATTTTAATGTATGATTTCAAGAAAAACCATTTAATACATTTTGTATATCGCTGTTCCGACTACAACAAATGTAGCACCCTATGACCAGCGATGTTTGCTTGCTTTTTAATCGCGGAGCAAAAACATTATATTTAAAAATGAATCAAACTGAGTTAAAAAACAAAATATTTGTCCTAATATTAAGATTAACTAAAATTTCTGTACAAATAAGTGAAACTTCTACTTCTTTGGATGAATGCACTTTTACCAACCGTAAAAAATTATTATATTTTTCAACGATTTTTCTGAATGCATTCTTTTCCATATAATCTTATGAAATAAAATAATTGCACAGTACTTAAAATAACATGTCTTCCAGTTGGGCATATACTTTTCTTTCTTAATGTGCAGATTGAAATTTATTTTAGAATTATAACAAGTTTTTGCACCAGTGCACAACTGTCATAAAGAATTAATACACTTTTCATTACCTCTTAAGAAGATCCATTATTCTATTTTCCTCTCTCTTTGAAACTCATCAGTTGCGACATTTGACAATACACACGAAGAGCGTAACTTCCGGTCTTTGAACAAATCAATGCTGTTAGCAATCCTACTCGGCTATTTTTTTAAAGATTCAGATATAGTTTTTTTTTTTTTTATCTTAAAGTAATAATTTGTTTATTAAAACTGACATCTACTTTAATTTAAGCAATCCTATTGATTTTAGATAAATTGTGTTTTAAGAAGGTACAGCGGTATTCGAGAATAATAAAAGTTTCCTATATACTTTTGATGAAGAATAAGTGTACGCAAAATCTCCAAGGAGCGAAATATAGCGACTGTGTTATTCGGGTTAGTACATGTAATACATGTACTTCATTTTACACGATATGTCTAGCGTTGTATGGTTCACGATTTTCATACGACAGCTATAAATTTGCGGACGAATTATGATATGATGCAGTCGTCTTCCGTCGGCGTCTTTAACTTTAAATAGTGTCCCTACAATAACTTAAGTTATAGTTTAGCCATGAAATTTGTGCAGTGAGGTTCCAAACCATAGAAGAAAATGAGATGTTAAATAAGTGTACGCGACACAACCTACATTATAAACGTATGTTTTAAATATCCACAATGGAAAACAGCCAGCAGCCTTCAATGTGACCAGCGGTCGCTGCTCGCTGTTTTTCAATTGGCCCCTGGATTGAAAATAAAATACATATGATTCAAACCCAATCCCAAAGTGCAATGAAAGACCCTCTTCTTGACAAAAAAACAATTAACATAAATTCGACTAAATACAAACATAAGCTTTGATAAAGATCTTGGCTTAGGACAGGCACATTAAAATGTGGCGGGGTTAAACTAGTTTTTTTTGGCGCCAACCTTTCCCCTATTGATAATCAATAACAAAGCACAAACTAACACGCAGTAAAAATCTAATCGATAGAAGTTCAGTTCAACAAGAAATGATGGATGGAATGATTTTGAGGGTCTCCTTACTTTGGTTCAAGAATTAGGGGCTTGAAAGGGGGACCAAAATGCCACTGTTTTAATTTTCCCATATCAACTTTAGTTCTGGTTGACCAAAGGCTTTGAAAATCTCATCATGAATTAACGGATGGGTAAATTTTTGGGCCCCCTATTTTTGTTTAAAAATAAGGGATTGAAAAGGGGGCAAACATTAATATCTTATTTGTTCCAACATATTTGCTATGAAGGTTGACAAAGATGTTACTTACCATTAAACCATCAGTTTGATGGAATTGATTTTATGGATCCCTTCTTTTTTGTTTAGAAATAATAGACCTAAAAGAGGCAAAAAAAATAGCTATAATTTACGCGTGAACAGCTCTTAATTTTTTCTTGGATAAGGTCAATATTCTAGGTAATGTATGTTGGGAGCCAATGATTTTTTTCAAGAACAGGAGGACCATCTGTCGCTCATAGACACATTTTCAATTTTGAAAAAAAAATTGTGAGCTAATGGATACAAAATGAATGATTGATTTTAGCGACCCTCCCCTAATTAATATTTTGTAACTGTAATTTTTCGGTCTGCTTTTGAAAGAATTAAGAAAAGTATTTGATTCCTTTTGAAAGAATTCACTAAAGAATTCATTTTGTCAATCCACCATGGGCTGCATGTTTCCAGAGCAATGTTTTCAGAATATTAGGCCTAAAACGTACAGGGTTCAATATGTTACTGTCGTATCATGCTGCGCTTTGAAACAGATTTTAATTGAACAAAATTATTACATATGTCTTTTTGTATATTTAGTGGCGACCTCTGACGTATTCAAGAGAGACTACTGTGAAAGAATAAGAGACCTATCCGACACCATCATTGATTCTATGAACATCAACGATGTCCTTGATAACATGGTCTCATTCTGTGCCCTGACCATTGATGACCGATCTTTTATAGATGCACAGCCGACACTTGCTAGAAAGAACAGGATGTTCCTGGAGGTTATTCTAAGTCGAGGGAACATTGCATGCGAGGTGTTTGTAGATTTATTACGAGAGGACAGACATTACAGACATCTTGTAGAGAAAATTGAGCAGCATATTGAGGCATACGATGAATTAGATAGTAGACCAGTGCGCTTAGATGACGGTGAGGATTAAAGAAAACTGCTATCGAAAATGTTAAAAATTTAAGTTTATTCAAGTAAACTTTCCTTGAAAACGCTCAATTATTTCGGACTTTTTTTCAATTTTGATAGTTTTTTTTCTGTTTCTTTGACTTTTTTTTAAGAATTTCAATATAGATATTTTAACATGCTTAACTTATGAAGAATTTTCGCGTTGTGGAAATCTGTCATGATTTTGTGGAAACATGAAATGTGTTGAAAACTTTGATATATTCTTTATTTCATAAAAGTATTGCATTGATATACAATGTTAACTGTTTTGTAAATTAAAAAAAAAATAATTATTGTCATCAGGTCTGGTATAATCTTTGAAATTACATTGGCAGTATTTCTATTTGTTTTAGAAAGCATAGAACAGATGGTACCCGAATATAAGGTTAAACTACAAAAGAACTATTCAAAAATAACAAGCGTTAAATTTCAACATATGTTTGACTTCCTTCTGGCAAAGGATGTTTTAAGTTTTACAGACTATGAGGAAATTAGTGCGCAATCAACTCTGTCAGACAGGAACCGGAAACTGGTTGATCTTCTGATGTTAAAAGATCAGCATGCATATGAACAGTTTTTGGAAACGCTTCGAGTTGGTGAAACGTGCCTTTGTGTTGCGCAGGAAATAGAATCCACCATTGTAACTAAAGAAGAACAAAAACAACTGTTTGAAAAATATAAAGGTAATAACGTCTCCACTCCCCAGAAGTTCTTCTCCTCGCACAAAACCGGTCTCGGCCATAACTTTCTTATCCTGTGACATAGGGCTTTGTCAGCTGTCATGATAATGTATTCGGATGGAAGAAAACACAAAACACGACAAAGGCACACCGGAGAAATTGAAAATTGCAATGGTCCTGACTTAGTAGAGAAACTTTAGATATGATGGGTTTAACAATGTTTTATAGCACCAAAAACATCTTTCTTCCATTACATTTTAGTATCATTTTTGTGCATGTAAAGTCATAGATGATATTTATAAAAACATTTCATGTTACAGATAGAACACACCAGGAAATTGAAAAACTGTCGATACAAATTGAACATCTTTCAAATGAAAATGCAGCCCTGAAATCAACGGTTACCAAGTTAAAGGACCCTATTCCAGCTGCAATGAGAGGTATGCTAATTTACTTCGAATAGATCACGTCCATAAAAACAGAAATAAGTCATCAGAAAAAAAACAAGGGGGTTGCAATAAGTCGTGCTAAGCATACCCCCACTCGACCATTCAGAAAACAGGAGGTAGGTAACAGACTGACCTGGCAAAAGGAGGCATGATACATATCATTATGCTTAAGTTGTCTTTCAAATTTGAAATCAATTAATCCCTTCAGTTGAAGCCGAGATATTGTACCGGACGGAGAGATGGACGGACAGACAGACGGACATACTGACGGGTAGACAAGATGATTGCAATATAACCCCCTCTTTTACGAGTGGGGTATAAAAACAGCATAAGCTCTTAAAAAAGATTTCTGGTAAAGAACAGTCTTAATGAATTATGTGGCACATGTATCAAACTATTAATTTTATCTCACACGTGGGTATTTTTTAGTTATTTCGTTTTATTTAAAAAAAACTTACAGATTATTTGAAGAAAAAAAATTATCACTACCAGTAGCACGATAATCTTAATAGGGGTCCTCCTTATTTATTTCATATTTTATTTTATAGAACATTTCAAAGTGTGTATAGAGGACTGGAAAATAGAAGAAGAACACTATTTTGTTACCAGGGCAACTCGTCACATACTACAGGAGGTAGATCGTGTTAACTGTCTTGTCGTCACCGGAAGTTCTGGCAATGGAAAAACTGCTCTCATGCACCACGTTGCTTTACAACTACAGAGAGAAAAACATTTCGAGATAATTCCGTTTGTTGTTGATTTGTCAGATATCATCCGCTATTTTGATCCTAGGAAGAAACAAGTGTTTGTCGTAGATGATATATGCGGGAAAGTGACCGTTAATGTTCAGACGGTCGATTGGTGGTACACTCACATAAACCAGTTAGAAACCATCCTGTCAAAAGGGCACGTGAAGCTCCTAGCCACTTGTCGTCTGCAGATATACAATGACCCAAAGTTCAGGAGAGTCAAAAACTTCTTTGCAAACGAATATAATATGCTTTCGTCAGATTTGCTTGTCCTACCAGAGGAGCGACTGTTGATAGCAAACAAATACTTTGCTAAAAGTCTGATCAGTTATGTCAAAGATCTCTTTGGCATGTACGATTTTTTTCCTTTACTTTGTAAACTTTATCACAGGCGACCAACTATTGATGCTCGTGTCTTTTTCTCAAAACCTATCGATGGCAT
Source organism: Arcuatula senhousia (assembly GCA_963971305.1). NCBI lineage: Eukaryota > Metazoa > Mollusca > Bivalvia > Mytilida > Mytilidae > Arcuatula > Arcuatula senhousia. The sequence continues at coordinate 49,901,704 of OZ020311.1, forward strand.
ACGAGAGGATCTCCTGGAAATACAACGGCTCGACAAAATGCAATATTGTGCCATTGCTATGGTTATTCTTTTCAACAATAGATTTAAAATCGAGTGGTTGAAGCCTAGCAAGAAAAATCCCGAAATAATTGCAGCCGTTACTGATATATCCAAGGAATGTTTTGTTGATTTAAGAACCCAGTCATCAAGGAAGGAATTTAAGGCACATCTTGATGCATTACTGAAAACTTACATTAAGAAGTCTGAGAACAATTACAGGATGATACATGATAAGATATATGACATTGGAGCAGTTGTCTGCGGTCAGCATTTATCTGAATGTTTTATAAGGCACGCAGATTACACGTTTATTGGTGATCGATTTCGCTTCCAAAGCACCGACGAAATCATGTCAGATGATTCATCTTCCGACGAGGACTTTGATGATAAAGATAATTCTTACGATGAATTTATCGTTTTATCAAATGACGAAGAGGAAAATTACTTTGACAGATTAATTCAAGACTTGGAGAACAAAATTACTTACAGTGCTTTTCATAACAAACAATTGCAAAACCATGTTTATCGGTCAAAATTCATTCATTATTGCACAGAAAGACAACAATTTATTGAAGATTTGATCAGGGCTATTGAAGAGGATGGCCAGCGTGTATCAGATTACACTTACCGAGAAAATGATTTTAGAAATCTACGACTACCCTTGATTGAATCAGCCTTCGAGGGCCACGAGGACATAGTTTCCATGTTACTTGGCTTCAAATGTGACATTAATCTTTGTGATAAATACAACAGATCTGCATTACAAGTAGCTTGTACGTTTGGTTATTTCCCAATAGTAAGACTTCTGCTTGAAAAGGGTGCTAAGACAACACTAAATAATTGGTTGGGTCAATCAGCTCTTTATTCAGCATGTGAAGCAGGACATAGAAACATTGTAGAGGAATTGCTCGAACATCAATGTGAACAATCTAAAGTTGATATTGCTGGTCGTACTCCTTTATATATAGCTTCACAAGAAGGACATTCCCGTATCGTGAAATTACTCTTGAATGAAAATTTTGATGGATTCGTGTGCGATAAGTCTGGACGCTCGCCTTTTTTTGTTGCATGCAAAGGTGGTCATGTGGAAGTTGTAAAAATCTTTTTGGAATCTAAGATTGATGTAGATGTTTGTTCAGCAAATGGATTTTCCCCATTACACATTGCATGTCAGCAGGGTCACGCAAAAGTTGTAAATATATTACTTGAGCACAATTTTGACGTATTTAGATGTGAAAACAGCCAACGAACAGCTCTACATTTAGCATGTGAAGGGGGACATGCAGATGTAGTAAAACTATTACTTAAATTTAAATCCTTGATTACTAAATGTGATATCAATGGTCGATCTCCTCTTTATACTGCTTGCGAAGGAGGTCATTCACACGTCGTTCGACTTTTACTTCAAAGTAACACTAACGTCGCACAATGCGACCTACATGGAAGGTCACCGCTCTACGTAGCTTCCGGTTGGGGACATTCGGAAGTCGTAGATATTCTTCTTAAGCATTGTGGTGAAGATGTCGACTTAGTTCAGCACGATAACAGAGGGTTTAATCCGTTACATATAGCTTGTTATTCCGGGCACCTTGTTCCCGTAATGTTAATGTTAAACAAGAATTTCCCTGTCTGTGACGCAGACAAAGCTGGCCAAACACCACTCATTCTGGCTTGTAAAAATGGCCACTTGGAAGTTGTTAAAATCCTTTTGCAGAATAATGCAGACATTTCCCAAAAGGACAATAACGGAAGATCCCCGTTATACGTGGCTGTAAAGGAGGGTTTTATTGATATCGTGAAACTGTTACTAGATTACAAGGCCGATCCCAACACCCCAGACAATGATGGTGTTTTTCCGTGGCAAATAGCATACCAAGCGCAACATAGTGGCATCATTAAACTATTACAATCGGATAAGATCTAAAATTGGAGCTTATTATATTACACTGTCTCTTATTTTTTACATGTATATTGCCATATTGACCAGTCACTATTATGACCATCCATTACCTTTGGTTATATATAAAATTATCTGTACTTTTTCAAATTGGTTTTATATTTTCCCTTTTAAAGCAATTTGACATAAACTATATATACATGTCATGATGACAACAAAAGGGGGTATTTAACACAAGGGACAGACAACACAGGTAAAAGAGACTGACATTGAAAACTTACACCAGAACCAGATCAAACTCGGTTAACCTGAAAGGATCAGTAGTCCCTGCAGCCCTTAGATGCCCTTAGATATAAGAAGAATCTTAGTTATTTTCATCTTGTAATAGCATTAAATCTGACTTACTAGTATCTACATTATACACTTCAATTTCACATTCCCAATTCAAATCTCGTATGGCACAGTAAGTCTTATGTATCTTTAACAAATTTATCAAAAAAGAACGAAAAACAAAGGTACAAATATATGGTAGTCGATTATAAAAGACTTATTTTGTCACCCACAAGTCTAGTAAGAAGAACAGAGCTAGGACAAGGTACAGTAAGGCTCATATTTGGCCCCTCTATCATTCAAAATTACAAAATTGTTATGTAGAAGATTTCTTATGCTATTTCTTAGTTCAAGTCAATGAGGAAGCTTGTTCTAACAATTTTCTAAGGATATGCTCTGACATTGATGAAAAACATGCATGATGTCAAAACATACCAAATATGTAAGATTCCTGTCAAATTGGCTGAAATTTGATAAATTTTGGGCCATTTCCCATTTTTAAATGCTTCCGCCTTCTTGACCAAGAAATTTTGTAAATGAACTCTAATATTCACTTCAATTTAAGTCTAGATCAGATAAAAAATCCCTGGGCCATGCAGGCGGAAGCCTTTTTTAACAATTTAAGCTGTAAAAATCAAGATTTTTCTTAATTTTGATTTAATTATAAATTTTACTCCATAGGAAAAAAGCATTTTCATAAATTATTTAAAAAAATCTTTTCATAAAATAGGGGGACCAAATATGACACTTACCGTACCTCTACAAAAGATCAAATACAAGAAATGCCTAACTTTCTTATCGACATCATATTTGTACAGTTTGATGGACGTGTTTTTCAGCAAACCATTGACATCTCAATGGAAACGAATTGCACACCATTGCTTGCCGATATGTTTTTCTTCCTTTCATTTGAAGCAGACTTCTTACAATCACTTCTAGACAAAAAAGATCGCAAATTCGCTTTATACTTTTATCTCATATTTCGTTATATTGATGATGTCCTTTCGTCTAAACAATCTTCGATTTGGTGACTCTTTATACATCTCGTATATCCTAAGGAACTTGAGATCAAGGACACTACAGATTCAAGGAGGTCCACTGTAATTATATCAATTTTCCCTGCGTATTTCCAAAAGTTTCAATCGAGATCTCAGTATGTATGCTAGCTCAAAATATAAATATACCGATTTTTAGCGGTGGTCAAAAATGCTGCACAAATGCATCATGTATGCTTACTAATAAATAAATAGACACGATGTCATCCTGTTTTATTCTGGAAACTAAACAGTGACAAAATGTCCTTGAAATGATTGTCTTTAATGCCATATACGACTCGATAAAAATTGAACGGAAATTTTCAAAAATTTGAGGTGAACGACTCATCGTACTTTTTTTTAGCAATTTTCCACGCTTTTGTTACCTTCAAATAATAATCTATAAAAATATGACTAACTTATATTTTTCAAAAATATATTGAGAACATGAAGTTCTTGTCCATCTTTATATTTGGGAAAATGATTGAAACATATTCACATTTTAAAAATTAAACCCTTAAAAAACGAACGACTCCATGTACTGTCACTCTAGCAACATTCCGTCCGCTCCAGCATATGAAGTCTACGTATCAACAGTTGATTCGTAATTCCAGAGCTTGTTGGGAGTATTGTTACTTCCTTGATAGAGCGCCGCGGCTGACGGGCAAATTGCTAGCAAAGGGGTTGTTGGTGTCATCACTCAACGAAATTTTACGGAAGACATGTGCTTGTAGACACATACGGGATTTCTATGTCGTGCAGATGAGCGCTAACGCTGGTTGTTTACTATATAGTTTCAGTTTTGGCATTCCTTCCGAGTGTAACCCACACTAAATCGATAGTTGGCAACGTGACGGGTGTGCTATAGCAAGCAGGAACTGCTTACTCTTCCGCAGCAACTGAGTTCACTCTAGTTTCGACGTAAGTTCACGTTGCGGATTGCTATTTGGTTGTTATAAGTGTTCTTGTTTGTTTTGTGTTTGTTTTGGTGTGATGATTATATGTCTTCTAATTTTGCCTAAAATGTCTTTTCGGATTAACGATATTTGATTACCCCTTTGGTACACCTTTGCTTCTATAAAAACAAAGCCACTTTTGTATTTATCTGAGACGCCTTCAGACAACGTATACAGACTGAGCGACATAATCCTGGTACTTTGTATATTGCAAATACTATTTGTGAAATTTAATTTGTATTAATTGACATTTTAAAAGTATGGTACATGTAGACAATTCAATGCTTGCTAAAAGTGTTGAAAATTGAAGAAGAAAAAAAAACACGTTATAAGTATAGTGAGTTAGCGAGGCAGTGTTAAACACCAAAACAACACTATTTAGGTTATATAAGGGCGATTGACATAAAGAGGACGAAAAATTAACATGAAAATCTTTTACATATATGAAGCGCGGCACACAACACGCACTTTCTCTTAGTTACGACAAGCTATGATCAGCTGTGGGCCTATTATCGTGGAACGTGCGTGAGTATGCATGGACTGTGAGAGTCTTTAGCTTAGGAGCTATCATGAGCTTGAGAGAGTGGATATAAATGTTATATTTTTATGGCACTCAAATATCCAATCAAATGAAAACCAACCGGACGCCAATATTTTTCACTGTTTATTTCACGAGAAAAATCCCATTAAACTTTCCAAACAAATGTGGGTGGTGAACAAACAACAGTTTTACTGACACATTACTTTTTATAATTTCCGGGTCAAAACCGAACATTTCCATAAAAAGGACCTTGAAATTTCATGTTTAAAAACATGTTTTTGATTTTAAGAATTTACCGATCCATGCACTATTTATCATTTTCTTCAGTGGGCTTCATTACGTGATAAAACATACTTATCACGAACAGCATGATACAAAATATATTTATAAAATCAGTAGCGTCATCCAGTGTATTGGATGCATGGCAAAATATCTTATCACATTAAACAATCGCTTTCGTATTTCTCTTGTATGTGTCCGTCGTCGTATTTCTCTTGTATGCGTCCGTTGTCGTATTTCTCTCTACTAAAACCAGTGAAACTTTGCAAGATTAACATATGGCTTTTTTACCACATGCATGATCTTTATTTTTGATTAATTGGCCAAATGCAGCAATGGTCTTTCTAAAATAAGAACAGAGGATAAAAATGCTTAAAATGGCTTAGAATCCATCACAGGAGATATCTTATTATTTTGACTATTTAGAAGCGAAACTTCTACAAAAGTCTAGTTTATTGGGTCGAAGTTGACAAACGATACTTGTAAGGGTTGTGCCCTTAAAGATTAATTAGTAAGGCAAAAAAAAAAGAACAAAAAACAAAAACAAATAAGACACAACAAAAAAACCCAAAACAAAAAGGTTTTTTTTGTACCGATGTCTGGCACTCCAAAAGGAAGACATTTTATACGTATGAAGGAAAGTACATATGTTGATTTGCCATATAGTGCCTGTATTGTTGTTATGAGCTCTTTTTAACACACACTAAGTTAATCTTTGGCAATGTGACCCATTGTTACAAGCAGGAGTTGCTTACCCTTCTGTAAAAATTGCTTTTACTCTTATTTCGATTTGAGTTTACTTTGGTGGAAAAATTCAAAATTAAGCTGAACGGATTGGTTAGTGATTGTTTTGATTAGTGTTTGGCTGATTGTTATACTGAGATGATCACCTCTATGTCCCTATTATGTCTTCAACCGTGTTGCGTTGTGTTATTACCGGTCCCTAAGATCGCAATGGAAGAGGGAGGTTTGGTGCGCCATAAAACCTGGCTTAACCAACCATTTTATTTGAAATGCCTGTACCAAGTCAGGACCCTTGCCATCTCTAACTATTCCGGTGTGTTTTCCATCTTTTGTCTTTTCTCTTGGACATTGAGATTGATCCTCCAAGTTCGATAACTTTGTTATTACCTTTATTTGCTGATGTAGTCTAGTTGTTTTGTGTATGTTTGTTCTGCTTTGTGATTTTTCGTGCTGCTTTTATTTATTTTTTTTGCCTTTTCGGACTTAAAACATTCAAGTGCCTCATTTGGAACTCCTTTACTTCTTTGTCAAGATTTATTGCACCGACAGGTACATACCTGGACTACTTTCGTTTTGTTTACAAAACAAGCAGAACAGGATTTAATTATCTATGTCACGACAAAGAAACGGAGATTAAACCTGACATTTCTAAGTATTCCTTTACCATCAAAGAGGTCTACGATGATTAATTAGGTCTCAAAAACAGTAGCTTTTAAGGTCAATATAATTTTCATACATAAAAAAAAAAATATTTTCTTGGTCAATGTTACCGTCTTTTATCATTTTTATGGTTAAGGTCTCATGCGTCACAATGTTCAAGTTTTTTCCATGACTTTAGCAAGAGCATTTTAAAAGTCATTTTCAAGGATGAAAATTATCAACCAAATCATCTTTTTTTCATAATATTTTCTGAATAACTGTCTGTACACAGGGAAATTTTGTTCACGTGAAATTCACATGAAATTAACGTGAAATTCACGTGAAAAACTTAACGTGAATTTCACGTTAAACGAGCAATTTAACGTAAAGTTCAGGTGAAAAAAATCACGTGAATTTCACGTGAAAAAATGTTCTCAACATTTTTAATGTTCTATAACTTTTATGCAATTCTACACATTTTTAGGATAAAATTCTCATTTTTCAACATTTTCATGTGAAATTCACGTGAAAAAGTTAACGTGAAATTAACGTGAGTTTCACATGATTTTCACGTGAATCTCACATGAAATTCACGTTAAATACATTTCACGTGAAATTCACATTAAAATGCTCGTTTAACGTGAAATTCACGTGAATGTTTCACGTGAAATTCACGTTAACCCTGATTTCACGTGAATTTCACGTGAACAAAATTTCCCTGTGTACTGTTACAGTTCATTGACGGCCTATATATATGTATCACCAAAAATATCAAATTCAATGACATTCAGAATATTTCAATTAAGATAAAATACATGTAAGTCCGTGTCTTTTCCAGGACCTTGCCCCTAAAATGACACTAAAGGTTTGTCGTGTGGCAATCCGGCTTGAAAGATACACATGTATTAATTTTGAAATAAACATGCATAATACAACACTGGTTATTTTTACAAACCAATGAAATTTACTCTGGTGCAAAAACCACCATTAGACTGAAGAAAAAAAAATACTGGCACAAAAGACTGAAAATCACCAGTCTTATCTTGTTACATGTCACTGATGTATTGCGTTTTAACTGAAATTAGTTCATTAAAAATGACAGAACATTAAGACACGAGAGGACTAAATGAAAACATACATTTTAAATGTGTTTCATTTGACATTTTTTATCAACCTTTATTCGATTTGTCATGCATGTATACAAATCCCCGTTTGAAACCCGTGAAAATATCTTTACGTATGTAGTATTTTTGTAACTAGCCCTTATATTGTGTTGTGGACACGTTTGCGACAAAATGACCATCATGGATGGCAGTTGTGTTCATTTCGTCAATGTTTTATGAATAGAGTGTATTTCTTTTGATTGTAAATATTTAGAGTATTTTGAAGGCGTACAATATTGCATGGTAATGCTATTAGGGGGTCTGACTGTCAGTTCCATAAATCCAGAAATGATCATTATTTTGTTCTCAAGTCATTACCGATAATAGGTCCATACATTCAAAAGAATACGGTTATTAGAGTCATTCGAATTATATTAAATCGAAAACACAAAGTGAACTCACATTCGTGATTTTTGTCTTTTCTTTCGGACCGTGACATTGATAATCCAAATTAGCCGGTTCTTTATAGTGAAAATTAAATGTCGAACGCAGGACGGCACAAGACTTTGATATAACCAGATTTGAGCAGTTCTTGGGATAGGAATGTGGTCCCGTTTTATTACAGCATAATTAGTAAAGAATGACATAAAAGAAGCTTTTATATTGGCATTAAAGATGCAGCTGTACATTGTACTTATTTAAGGAGGAAACAATCGGTAATTACTGATATGGTTCAATCACTGACAACGATAAATATTCTTAGATTTTGATTTGATTTCCCTGAATATATTATGTGTCCGCCGTTTGTTAAGATCTCCGTTGTTACAGAGGATACATACAAATATACTGCTAAACAGCATTATTGTTATTGGGCGATATTACATGATGGGATTAGACCTTTAATAAAAAGCTTCTTGTGATCTATGTGATCAGAATCTAGCTGTTAATTATTGATAGAAGCTGATTATTGATGGATGATTTTTTCATCCTTTTGTAATTGTCTTTCCTGTTGAAGGGTCCCTATAGTGTAGTTTTTAGTATTAGACAATTAGGGTGCGTGGAGTTCCTTAATGATACTCGGTTCACGTTAAGAGTTACGTTCTCTGTGGATGCATTATATAAGAAACGTTTAAATAAAGATATACAGTATACTGTAAAATTTTAATAGATAAATATAGGTCGGAGTTTTGACTTTAATGTACATTTTTTCATTATTTAAACACAAAGATTAAATGACGTTTGATAAGAACCAAACAACGTGAATGGTTAATGTTTTTTTTTAAGTTACCTATTGGTCCCAGGCGTTTGAAGAAGAAGAAAAAATAAATGACCAAAAGAAAATATTTTTTCAAAAATAAAAAGAAAATAATTCATTTTTATTTCATTGATATCCATTAGGGTTAGCTTAATTTGAAGTCACCAATCTTCTTGACCTAGCCAGAGCGTCTCTGATACGTCTTTGAAATGTAAAACGCGCTTCAGGCGAAGCAACATTTATTGCCTGAAACTTCGTTATTATTTTGATTGACAGCTTGTTTCAAACCTATATCCACTGCAGTTGTCTATTTTCCGGTAGTTTACTGTTTGTATCTTGTTTGATTTTGTTTAGATGTCACTCGGTAAATTGCCATTCGCCTTATCCCAAAACTTGAATAATTAAACTTTGTTTATTCTAAATATTTTTTTCGCTCCTCTCCTGTTTTTTTTATTTTTTTTTTTATTTTTTTTCATGTCTCTTCTTTCTGTCCTTAACCCTTGCGGGTGTCTGTGGCGAATTGTCCCGCATCAGCGCTTGGTTTATTAACGGTAAAAGTCCACCGAGGAGCGCTCAAAAACCTTTTATCGAGTCAAGTAGCTTTGTCCCGAAAAAGGCTGGAATGTGGTGTATAAGTGGGGCAGCTTTGACATATAATGAACACCGGATGTTAACAGGCTAATATAAGAAGGAAAAAAAAACTGGCTGCGCAACCCAAAGTGGTGCACTGTTTTTGGAAAAATGTCATGTTCCTCGTACGTTAACGAAGCCTGCTGCAAGTCTCGATTTGATTAGAACCCGTAGGATGCCAGTGTGGATTATCCGAATCTACTTTCCAGTGGCAGCTATAACCCTCGTTCCCGATCGGCCTTGTTTCCCAACTTTCTTCAATTCATTATCATTTCATGTTCATTTTATTACCCCTAAAATGTTCACTTCCCAACTAATAAAGCCGAATTTCATGCTGATTGGGACCAAATTTTCTATCCATATATTTGCCACTTATGTAAACAATCGAATGACTTCTAAATGACATATCTTCTGCATTTCAAGCCATGAGTGACATGTTAAAGAGATCTTAGCGATTATTGCTTACAAATGCCCTTTCGTTGATTACAGCTTGTAAAATTTTAAACATCAAAGGATAACGAGGAAGTGAAATTAATAATTTTATGGAATAAACTAGTGCAAGATAGAAAATAAGAAAATATGATCATGATGGTGTAGCCTTAAGAGCTATAAATACTGGTGAAAACTACTCTAATGTTCATTTCAATGCTTCCTTTTTACTCAACGAAACTTTCGATTTGATTACAGCATCAATATTAACATTAACATTTGAATTATAATCAAAAGAAAGATTTAAGATATAAGAGGAAGTAATGGAAGATATTCTAGTACAATTGTGGGACAATTGTGTCACAAAATCTTCAGGCCACTTCATATCTGCTTGATCTTTAAGGTGAACAAATGCGGGCCCAGGGGAAGATGCAGTGTTACTATGTTAACCAGTACAGTAGGAATTGGCATTTTGAAATCGGAAAATTACTAACAATACTCACAGCAGTTTAATCTGTGCTTTGAACATTACACTTCGACGTCATTGAAATATGACGTATTAACCGTGACTTTGCAGTTAGCCGGACTATTGATGCTAAATATTTATATAAAACACCTCATATCTGTTTTTTTGTCTTTGAAGTTTAATTCTTTCAAAGCCAATTATCATGATTATTATCTATTTATCTTTTTTTCCATTTTGGAATCAAACAAGATATTTTTAGGTATTTGAAAAGTAGTAGTGTTGCCTTGAATTTTTTTTTTTCATAAGTAACACAATCGTCTATAATATTTTCAGATTAAATCCATAGTAAAACTAGGTTTGGACCTCAAAGACAAACGGTTAACTTTTGTGCTGATTATAACACTCCTGAGTATAACACTCCTGTTTACGTATATTAATTATGGTGGTCAAAGCTGCAGAAGCTAGGAAAAAAATAGAATTAAGCCAATTACAAATTTTAACATTAATTTTAACATGCCCTTTTATAAGGATGACTGTGAATCTTTAAAAATATAATGATGAAACAAGAGAGTAAAGATCTATGAATGGGGGATCAAAACTTCAATTGCCAATAAGCTTATTACTTAATACTTATACATCCATATACATTCTAGGAATAAGAATTAAAACACTAATATTACTTGACTTTCAACAAAAACCATACATTATTATAAGGATACAAATCGATTGTGGAACAGTATCTGATCGTTAGCACGTCATAATATCGCCAGATTCAATTGGATGAACGCACCTGTAGGGAGGGGTTACCGTGGGAGGGAGCAAAGGAGAATAAAACAACATCACACAAGGAAAAGTGACTTACAGTACTAAAGGGGAAGTAAGAAAAGGAACGTTAAAGTGAGGTTAGTGTCTGTTTTATATATTTCTAGATTTAGATGTATTAAGCATTAAAAATGAACAGATTAGGAAACATTTGTTTTTATCAGCTGAACTTCTTAGTTACTTTTATTATCTTTTAAGTAAACTAGAAAGGAAACGAATCCATTTATGCTATATAATGTATATTAAAATTATGCCAGACAATGCAACAGATTTTTTTTTAGTATTTCGAAAAAGTTGTCAGAATTCTTATCTTTGAAAAAGAAATTTGAACTGTACGGAACTTTCATATTATAACATTTTTCGTTTGTATAAAAAATATAGAGATATTTTCGTCTTGCTCGAGAGAAAATTTTCAGTTTGACCGCATTGTTTAATTTTTGTCACTGTCTGAAATTTTATTTATTTTATTTTGTACATTAAGATAATAAAGATTTAAATGAAGATTCATCTTTATTTAAATCTTTATTATCTTAATGTACACATCAAAATAAAATAAAAACTGAAAATTGTTATTCAAAACTGCATTTTGTCTATTGAATCATTTAATTTTCTATACAAATAAAAAGAGAAATTTTCATGGATTTCTACTTGAAAATCAGGTGATTACTGATTTATACTTATGCTCCACCTATGAAAGCAGAGCGAGAATATTATAGAGATTTGGTTCTTTATCCTTCCGTCCGTTGAACATCAGGTTTAATGTTAATAGTTATTGGAGAATTATATATATGCCAGCATTGTGAAACTTCTTACACATACATGTATTAAGGTATGATCAAACAAAAGCCTAATAAATATGTACCACTCACAGTGAGTGTGAAAAAATGGCACGTTACGGAACGGAGAGTAATGTCTTTTGGACATATATATGTCTAAGTATGCCTTTTCATTTTTCTTTTGATCAAGTTTGAAAAAAATTCTATCAGTAAGACTTAAAGAACTTAACAGGTTTTGTGCGATTTCTATTATTTTAAAAAAGGGGGGTGTAACTAGCACTTTCATTTAAACAAAACTCATTTTTTACCTAATACTTTGCTGTACTTCTAAAATAAGGTAAAATGAATTGTCAAATCTAAAGAAAATTTGAATGACATGCATTTGAGGAATGTAATGGAACCTGGACACTATTTGTCCCATACTCTCGTAGACGGGGCATAAAAATTGAACCATTAGATAGAACATATACATTATAGAAAGGTTTGGGTCTGTGCAGTCCTAACGAACCGCTGTAATATGTTCAAGAAGTTATATTGACCAATCAGATATCAGATTAAAAAGCAATAAAAATGTCACTAACATTATAAAAAAAGTTGACAGTTGCAACTATGACGTCATGCAATTTAACGCCATTTCCTTATAAAATAAATTCATGTTTATTACATTTTATATATAATCAATACATTTTCGGCATAAATGCATAACAGCTTATAAGTATGGAAACTTCTCTGTCTGAAGTCGAGTACATTTCTCTTTTTCCCAAGGGAATAAACTTATATAACTATGACCCTGTCGTTTTATAAATATCTTCACAATAAAAATCAAAAAAGACGTTTCAAACTATGATACACATATGTATATATCGCAATCGTTCTGCCTTTGAAATTTCAAGTGTTGTATCAGGTCAAGTTTAAGGTGCCATTTTGTCATTCTTCCTTTTCAATGTCGTTGTGGGATGAAAGCGGGAAATTAAGTTGATTGTTTCAGTTCAAGGGATTGTATTGGCATACTTATCCCAACAATGGCTTCAGCATTAACCGATTTTATGGCTTTTGATATGTTTGCTGTAGAATTTAGGTCGTAAGTTACAATCTGCCACTGTTGACTTACATGATTAATATTTGGATTTCCTGGAATTTGCCCAGACTGCAACTGATCACTTTTACCTCAATTATTATTTTTTAAAAATATTGAAATAGGAAAACCTTTGTCTTATATAAAACATATTTGTCAATATATCTGTTTGTTCAGTGTCTTTTGTTAAAAAATTTTGCGTCAACAATATAATACTAAAGATGTTGTCAAGACTTTATTGATATGATTTAATTTTGAGCGACTCGAAATGGTCTTTTCTATGGAACAAAAAAAAAGATAATTATATTAGAATTATTTTTACAACAACAGCAAACTGTTCATGTACCTTGTTCTTTTTTTACTAAACGTAATCTTGGTTAAAGTAGAATTTGTTCAAAGAAATAATGTCCCATCTCGCAATGTTTGGGACGGACAGACAAACGAACGTACTAGAACACTTAATGTGCTTCCCTGGTTTCGTAGATTGGCCATAAATTGAATAAAAATCCCTGTTTTCATTTGTGTTGTTTACTTTGCACAACCAAATAGCATGCTTACTTCATTTGCATCAAACATGACATTTTTCCAACTTCCAATTAAAAGATCCCTTTCTGGACCACCAAGTAGTATACCACATACGCTTGTTTTTCGCCTCCACCTACCTGTCCAATTTTCCAGTGGTCTTCAAAATTAACTGTTCCTTTGTTTCCCATCCCACTTCATCGTCATTTCATGCTATTTTTTCACCTTTTTAATGTTCATTGTCTTACATTTATGACTGTAAGACACCGACTCACTCAATTTCTAGGACAGAAGCAAATGTGTACCAAAGAGGTAATCAAACATCATTATTCCGAAAAGACAAAGGCAAAACCAGTAGACAAAGAAACAAACCACACAACAAACAAAACACTCAACTAAACTGCAATTAGCAACGTTAATTCAAGTCAAAGCGAGAGTGAACTTTGGTGCTCCGGAAGAGTAAGTAGTTCCTGATTGTCTTAGCACACCCGTCACGTGTTCAAATCTGGAAAGGATGACATTACCAAACATTACGTCAAATCAACATCTTCTCTCATCAGAGAGATAGAAACCCCATATTTGTCTACAAGTACAGTAATGATGTCTCCAATAAAAATTCTTGAATGATAAAAACAACGTAGAAGCAATGTAACCCTGTGTTTACAATTTGTTGCTCTATCAAGGAAGTCGAAAAACTCCCAACAAGTTCTTCAATAACGAATCAATTATGATATGTAAACTACATACGCTGATTGCGGACGGAATGTTGCTATACAGAAAGGGAAAGTTGATATTTGGAAAGATAAAGTCATAGAACCATTATATGAAAATGTTGTAAAATTCATTATTAAGAAAGATCACGATTATTTATATAGTACATAAAAGTGGTCAATAAGATATTGTTTTATACATCCTTGTAGTATTGGCTTTATCTAGGAGATATAGCATAATAGTGAAGTGGGATAAGGACTAAAAGGATAACCGAGACTGTCACTGTTAAATCAGTAAGGTAGTTTAGCTTATACTTAAAGGCTTCTACTAATTTAATCATCATCTACTCATAGTCTGACTGAGCAGTTTGCTCACAAGGTGCGATTGGGTACTTTGTATTTGAATGTTCTTCTACCTCCTGCATTTCTCTATAGTACCAATGCATGTTGTTACCTTATTTTGTGTTCCTTGTTGGACATTTTTGATGTCTGTTAAGAAATTTTGTCATCATCTTTACATTGGGTTTTAAAATATATTTGATGTGAATATCTGTGATGACAAAGTTTATACTTCTAGAATTTGATTTCGTTACAGATTTGTTTCGTTGTCTTTCAATTTGTGTCAATCAAGTTAATATAATGGCTGAACGAGTAACAGCTAAATAACAAACTGTCAATATCATTCAAGTTTAAAAAAAAACCCGGCGGGGATCGGTTACTGTGGCTGTTGCTTTAATCATTAAACATGTGTTTGTTTTTTGTAGAATTAAAACGTATATATTGATAAATTTACCATGTACGTCCTAAATTTAAAAGTTATAAAGAACATTGAACCAAGCCACAGCTTTTTCCATCACTAAATATCAAATTAAATTAAATGACTCCTAGATAATGAAGCAATCAGACAATTTGGGGTTTTTTACGGACAAAGTTCACGTGGAAGTGTTTCTATACGATTTGTATTCGGTTTTAACAGAAACAATCAGAAAATTAAAACCTCTGAAGAACACGACAAAATAATTTTAGAAGTTCTCAGACATTAGCATTAAACATCAAATAAATATTGTCACTTGTTTAAGAATGTTGTGTCGTCCTGTACACTTATTCATTCCACCACTTTATTATTAGTCACAGACGAGTAGCATAAAAAGTCACTCGGATTATCATAGGCAACATGAGTGAAGTCCTAGAAAATGTAGATATTCACTCTTCTTGGAAGGCTGTAGTGTCAAAAAGAAGTGGCATTCCAAATCAATTCAAATTGATCTTAAGCCCAACTAAATGCAGTAGACTTTAACATAAAACATTGTTGATTCCTATTCAGTTGATTTTTTTTTTTTTTTTTTTTTTGTTTTGTGATGTCAGCCTCTTCGTGTTGTTCTTGTTCGTGTTTACTGGTTTTGTCTTTGCTCTTTCGACTTTTGATATTTGGATGTCCCTTTGGTTCTTCTGCTTCTTGCACTTCCAAATCTCTTCGGAAGAATTACTGAGACTTTAATACATTTGAAATATGTAAATGCTTAAAAACTCTACGTTTTAACTTTTCATGCCAATTTCTAAGTAGTCTTTGTCACTTTTTTTAGAGTCGGAATTTGGTTAGATAATTAATATGCGTTAGGTATTATTTTGCAAATTTTCCTGGGTATGACAATGTGTATTCTTTCTTTTATCCCTTTCTGCGTTTCTGTGTCCTTCTGGAAAAAACAAAGAATAGAACTCCCGACGTCTATAGGTTTGATTTCATCTAATTGGGTTGATTAATAAAAAAAAATTCGTTGTTTAAGAACGCATGTTGTTTTTGACATCAGGACAGACAATTCTGACGAAGTAACGTATAAAAATGACAAAAGTGAACGATAATTATTTTTTAAGCATATCAAATCACCATGAAATATATTCTTACATTAAAAGCATGTCTACAAAGTTCTATGACCGTCGCTTTAACGGGAGACCAGCGAGGTAACGTGACTTTTTCACAATAATGATGACGTTATTTTGTACCATATTGTTATTCTAGGTCCATTAGGTTTGTACACAAACACAAGTACTTGAACAATGATTATGTGACTAAAATGTTTGAGAAAAATTGTTATAGAACATAATGAGAGTATAATGATAATAAGATATAGCTAATTTATTGCGGCTTATGCTGGGTCATGCCAACGATTTCAGACTTGGCACCGGGTTTAAATAGTGGACTTCACTTTCTGTGGAGTGCGATAACGCTACACTAATGTTACTAAAGTGTGCTTTATCAAAAAAGTTAAAGTCCTGATTATTTGGAAAATGTGAAAAATGATGATTATTATACAAAGTGTAATATTTACTTTTAAATTTCAGTTTAACGTTTATTTCAAAATTGGTAATGTTTTACAACATACGTTGTTGTGTTTCATTACCAGCTGGATAACGATCGTTTTATATTAAAAAAGACCTGCAAAAAATAAGTGACATAATAAAACTATTGACTTACAAACAACAAAATGATATATGGTTTCAATGAGATTGTTAACAGATAATTTGATGATTTGGACCATAGACAATATCAGTTGGGAAATTAAAAAGATTGGATGAATTTAGAAAACCTGATAAGGAACTCTGTTCAAACAGAATTGAGAGATGATTATTACAAGTGTCAGTCACCGTTGACAGATTTATGGGCTGTCTCTGTTTCTGTTTTTAAATTATTGGTTACACTTGTTGGAACATTTTTTTTTCAATGTATCAATTTTTAATTTTTGATATTAACTGGTGGACATTTGATAGGTTCTTCATCGTATCGACTGTCAATGCCAGTTGATAGCTCATTAAGGCTTATCTTTCATCTGATCTGCAATTAAACATTCCTAAAACACTATACAAATCAAATTTTTTAAGTAAAAATAAACATTGATATAACCAGATAATTACTAATTGCTTTAATTAGTTACTCCCAAGAAATGCACAATCGTCTATTATACAAAAGTAAGATGACCATGGAAGGGGTGGTAAAATGAATAAGGAATGATTATAAGATGGGCCCGGAGGTGGGACGGAGACATCACCCAAAAGAGTTAAGACTACAACAAAAAATGATCAGATTGGGTAAGGTCCATAAAATCTGCTGTGGACAGTCCAGAGGTCCCACTTGTACCAAAAATACGAGGAGCTAGACATTTTCCCCATATGGCGATCACTTATGATTCCTTATTGTTGTGGCTTATAGAACTTAAAAATGCATAAATCTTGGCCAAGGTGAAATAATTTGAGCGTAGGTTTTAAGGGTTATTTCTTGAGCGTTGCATACATTGCTCCAAATCAAGTGTCAGCTACATGTATGTTGATAATTTAGTTAAGCTGACATAAGACATTAAATTCGACATACGTAGCCCCTCGTTATAGTGATACTATTGATATTAATTAATAAAAAAAAAAAATATTCCTTTGTTACCAAATTTGACACAACATGTTTTTTGAAGAAAAGGAGAAATCATATAGATAATTTGTCAGGAATCTATATTTTTCCCATAGTATCTGTTAGGAAAATTTAAACAATATTCAGAACACGAGATGAAAAAGTAAATGAAGTAAATAAGGACAAATCCTAAATTAAGCATTTTTAAAAACCAAAAAGACAAAAAAAAAATAATGACACTGAAACAAAAAAAAGAATCCTTGATACTTCTTTATATAATGACCATTGTAAAAAATTTAAGCTATTTTTTACATTAATGATCAAAAGTAGAATATATTATAAAGTTTTCTAAGCACCTCATGCACTGCCTTTTGCCTAAGGTGCAACGATATTTGATTGCCCCCTGTTGTACACCTTTGCTTCTGCCATATCAATGTGATCAATTTGTAGAAACCAATATGACGAAAAAAGTGCTACTACGGGTACATCATCTATTAAATCCGTTATATTAATTATTGTTATTGCTGACAGCAATTGTGCAACATAATTGAATAAAACAAAGTTTGTCAATATTAATGTTAAAAACTTGAAATGAAATTGTTGAAAAAGATGGACTGTTCACCTTTATTTAGTTTTGTAAGTAAATTATTGCAAACATTTGAAAATGTATTTGCTCAATATGTAACTAAGACAGACAAAACCCGCCAGTATGCTGGTACTTGGTAAGTACACAGGTATCAATATCATTGTAGTCAATATAAACATGGAAGGAGTCTTCGTCACGCAAGCAATCAGCAAAGTAACCATATAACTCACACATAATATAACATATTTACCTAAATTAATCGTTCTATATCTAATGGTTCTAGTTTTTGCTTTTTCCTAAAAGCGCAAAAGGAACGTTCTAAAGCCCAACAAACCGAGGAAAGGATAAGACAAACAATCCAACACGAAACCAAAAACCCCACATGTTTTCTACAAGCATATTTGGTTTCTATAGGGTAAAACAAATATTGGGAATAAGAAAAAGAGCGGGTTACTTACCCATTTGTAACGTATGGGTAAATAATTATCTGGGTTGGAATTTGGAATTTAAAAAAAAAAAATATGTACGTGTGGATATGAGAAAGTTTTGCTCCATTTTCATGTATATTTGGGTCATTTTTGCCGTTCCGAGGTTCCCCAAAAATTGCTGATTCTCTAATTTTTACTTGCAGCTGACGGTTAAACTTCATTTGTTTTGTGGTTTCTCATTGCTAAAATATCTAATCAAATGTTTAAGGTCGCAAAAATGAATGACTAGTGATTATTTTTTTTTCAGGAAATGACTTTGTCCATCCTTTTTTTTGTAAAATCTAACCTGATTTCACCAGCAATTTAGGGCTTATTTTTTTAATAGTGATTACTAAATTCATATATTTCTTTCGCAATTTTATGATATACATATATTTTAAAAATTCATTGCCTTTGTTTCTAAATTCTGAATTATTTTAAAGTTATTTCCCTTTAACTGTTCATAAAACGTCATTTTCGAGTTCATTGCTTTTCCGGAAAAATCCCTCAATTACACAGAAATTATCACGTTACTTTACCAGTTTGTGAGTCAAACTGGTTTGCTGCCATGTAGATTTATTCAAAAGTGATTGTGGGATCATCAAAACAATAACATCTCTATGAAAGGTAAATACTTCAATTGAATGAAGAAATATTCTTACGTGCATAAAAATATTGTCAAAATTGAAGATTCTGTCTTTAATAAACAACAAGCAATATTTATTTTGATCTATTGCTCTTAGTTGCACCGGAAGTCGTCATGCCTAGAAAAATATATAATAAAAGAACCTTTTCCGGATTCCCCAGCCATTCCGCAATAACCCGAAATTGACGTAATGACATCCACTGTGGTTGTTGTAGTATTTTTGACTTGCTAAAACATTTCAAATGATTAATTTTCAAAAAATGTGTAAAAACGCACAAAGGGTTATATAAATGACTTGTTGGACTTAGTACTTTGTTTTCTAAGATTCTGTTAAACGTGACGTACACTTTTCCTATGTAATGTCAAGAGTTACATAAGACGTGATTTATTAAAATTGTAAAATTCAGCCGTTATCAAAATAAAAGAAGAAAAGTATGAATTTATCCGAATATAGCGACCATTAAAGATTTGGTTTTCTCTTTATATTTTATAAATAACTAGCTGGTATTTTCCTTGGTATCAATAAGGAATAAATCTATGAATTAAAATCACTTCGAGTGAACATATGAACTCGTAAAGTCCTTTTAAAGTCCTTTTATTGCGTTGAACACGTAGAAGTACCTTGTAAAACTTTGAGCTGGAACAATTAACAACAACAGTAAACTGTTTTTCGTCTTAATTCTATTTATTTGAATCCTATATAACCATGAAATACTGAGTACAATAATGTCACCGAGTAATGAAACAAGAAACTAGGAAATATCATTGTTTTTTTATTTATTGATGAATAAACAAATATTTAACCACACTTTTTAGTTGAAGTAATAAAGAATTAGTATTTTCTGCCTCTCGCTATATCCTTAAAATCTGAATTTGTTGCCGGTAACAATGAAATACTTTAAACCACACACTGGGAGGACGAAGAGACGAAAGAACTAGCAAGATAGAAACAGAAAACAAAGACTGTCAAATCCATAGTAAAGTTTATATTGTCCAATCTAAGGGAAAAAATTATTTTGACTGCTACACCAATGTTTCGACGTAAGGGATACGCTGGGACAATTTAGCGATTGCAACGGCCCCAGTATGCCTACTCTTACGGAACTCTGCCTATGGGATCTTTCACTTGCACCGTGCCATTTCAAGCACAAGCTCCGTTTTGAGGGACCATACCTTTCAGCCGGAGATACTGGGCCATATTTCAAACCCCTGGATATACCATTGAGAGATGAACTGGGATGAGATGTGTTTCCGGTGGTTAAAGGGGGGAATCATTGTGATCTTGCACGCCTGTGTCGGAAGGCCATAGAACAGAAAACCGTACGGCATTGAACAGTGATGTTCTCTGTGGCATGTCACGTGTCCCTCGTACTTTTAAAAATTCACTGCTGCAAGCGTTATATATCATGAACTATGCTAATTTGCAAGACCTTACCCATCTCTTCTTTAATAGTGGGAGTCAAAGCTCATTTTTTCTCGATTTTTTTAAACCCCCATCTTCTTCGCCATTTCTAGTTATCACCTTCATGTTCATCGGTCAGATTAGAAGGAAAGCAACTATAAGCTTAAAGAAGTAACAACAATTCGTAAAACAGGTAAAACCTGGATGATTTTACCAAAGAAGTTTTAATTTGTCATATTGAATGGAGAAAATTTCAAAACTAGCAGACACCTATGGTCATGTTGAAGACTGCTTGCTGTTTTCCGTTGTGATTTTTTGAATTGCTGTTTGTTTATGTTTGTTGTGTCGCGTACACTTATTCCACATCTCAATATCGTATACATTGAAATATTAAAGATGTCTTCAGCTAAAAAAGCTGTAGTTGCAAAACTAAATTAATTAGATAATATTATTTCTTGTCAGAACGAATAGGTTTTGATGTTTTGATTTTCTTTTTCACTTGCCATGGAACGGAAGGTTGGTGTTGATGTTGTCGGAAATAAGTATCACTATAAGTAACGTCGCCTCTTTGATTTCCTAATGAATCCATTAGCCGTGATGGTGAACCGCCATCACGATTGTATATTAGTCAAGATCCTTAAATCGTTTGATCCGGGTACTGTGGATATGATTTAATGAACTGAATTTGGTATTCAGTAGGCCAGGAAGAAGGTCCGTCAGCTTCCGGTGCTATTTGCCGCTTCCAATCTATTGATGGTCTTTTTCTGGTTTCCTGTTACGAGGGCATTTTTTCTTCTTTTGGATATCATTATTAATAAAAATAAAAATAAGATATATAATAAAAACCGACAATTTCAAACTTTCCCAATGGAAAACAGTCAACCGGTCAGCAGCCTTTACTTTGGACCAATAATCACTGCTTACCATCTGTCAACCGACCATCACCAGAGTATCGTTATGAACCAAGCATTTTGTACAAAATTGGCTGACATGTGAAATCAACACTTTGTACTTATATAACTTTTCTGTTATTTAAGTCATTTTTGCCATGGAAAATCGGGCCAAAACATGTCTGAATCGAAAATTTTTGAAGTAATTAGGAAAAAAAGATCATTCGGAAAAGAAAAATCGTCTCGTCGGCACATGTGGAAATGTCTGTACTAAATCCGGACAATTACTGTCTCCAATTGCTCCGTTTCTTTTTGAATTGCCTTAATTGGCCATTTTTCTTGGACTTTTGAGATACATTATCCCTCTTACTTTGATTTTTCATTTTCAAAAGGTTCATTGAACTACCTTAGACATAATATTGGTATGCAATGGTTAGTGCGCAGTTGAATCTTTAAAAGGCAATAAAAGTTTACAGTCTTTTTCGAACGACTTCCATTTGAAACATGTTTTAACGAAAGTATTGTATCGAAAAAGCAGATGAAATGATATGGAAAAAAATTGTATATTTAACCTATATCTGCAACCTTTTCTGTTGAACCTTGCAGAATTCATTTCTGTAACCTGTTCAGGTACTGTTGTCCGTTATACGTGTATTAACAATAAGTCTTCGACTTCTATTACCATTCTGACTTGACCTACAATAAAACGTGAAGGATGTATTATACGTAACAAAAAAAAAAAAAACTGCTAACCCTGCACATGAGAATAATTTCGTTGCCACATGAGTTAATGTTGCTAAATGCAGTTGGTGTTTTATACAAGCTTTAACGCCCCCCTAACATAATGTGCATGTAGTCATAACTAGTTCAATGTTTTAAGGTTGCTATCGATATATCCAACGATATCGCAGAATATAGTAAGATAGAGGAAATGCTGGGTCCATCATCTCATCTATAATTTTGATATTCGATACAAGCTTTTTTGACATGTTATTGAACTTAATTTAATACTTTAAAATAAACATGATGAATACGACGTTCATATATTTCAAAACCCCTTTCATGATCATTGGTGCCATATCCCGTTTTTAACAAAGAGTTAAAATGAAATAATTGAATAATGTCAATATCAATGAAGTGGTGTCATCTCTACTCTAATTGTTTTGAAAGCTCCGATCTAATTTGAATGTTACATTTTGATTTTAGCAATCAGTAATGTAAGGGTCTTTTTGACATTTATTGTGTAAATAGGAAACACGAGTTACAACTCAGTTTTATCAACTGTTTATTGCACAACATTAGAATACAAAACAATATTGAAAACTGACTGGCTTAATTTTTCAACTTTATTTATACAAAGGGTGTAATAATGTAGTGCATGCAGATGTAGACTTGTTTCTGGTAGGCCATGGAATTTTATATACAGGTCTATGGGTACGCTAATGGTCTATTTTGTTTTGTTTTTATTTTGTTTTTTGCCTTTTTCATTAATTATAGCCACCTACAATTTAACATCATGTTTAAGGTTTAGCATGCGCATGCAACACATTTAAAACGAAATTCGAGAACGGTACACAAATATTACGGGGGGGGGGGCTATTTCCTGTGCTTTGACGGTTGTATTTCTGGAAGGACACCTTTTCACAGGTCACTCTAGTTCCGTGCAGGGCCCGGGAGGCGAATATGCCCGCAGCAGCACTAAGCTTGTCGGTAGAAGTCCACTAATGAGCGCACGGAAACCTCACATCGGGTCAGGTGGCTTAGCACACAAATCGGACGGGATGTGTGTCCCAGATGCTTGAATGGGACAGTCCTGTCATAATGAATACCGGGTCGTCAGGCGATGATGCGGAAAACCTGACCGCAAACCGTAGTGGGCCAATGTGTGTGAAGAATGCCACCCATTTGTGGGCTGCCAAGTAGTACATGTACACCACATAGGCTAAATTTTCCACCCCTACCCACCTCTCTTCTTTTCTTTTGGTCTTCAAAATCTACTGTTCCTTTGTTTCCCATCCCACCCACATATGTCATTTCTCATCATCATTTCATGTTCATTATGTTCATCGCCTTTAAATCTAATTTCAAGGGCGTTAAACACCAACTCACTCACAGGCCACTTTTTGGGGATGTAAGTTAGCATACAGATACAGTTTATACATTAAATGCAATATTTTTGAGTTTTATTGGTGTGTAAAAGCGTGGACCTAAGCACATTTTTAATTAAGCGGGGTAGCGCTTCTTGTTGAAAATGTATATAATTACATTCCGATAAAATATATAAAATGTTTGCACAGAAAACTGCACGAAATGCATGGTTTATCTTTTAAAAATTACTCCGCGCGAGTCGTCTTTAAGGTGGAACGTGCTATAATGAGTTTCATCGAGCAATAAAACTTCATTATTAACCAATCGAAATTGTCGTTATAAAATAGAATGTAATTATTCGAATATACACACGAAACTTTTCCAAAAGAACAATAAAAAAGAACTATGTAAAAAGCTTAGAACAGTAATCAAATTGACTGAAGATAGGTTGTTTCCTTTTTGTTTGATGTCTTTCAATGACAATCTCGGTCATAAAGTGAAATATAGCTATGGTGGATGATTTCTGGACATTTTATGTTGTACCTTGCAGACGCCATACTGTACCGTTTTCAAGTCTTTTAATGTTTACTGTCATATAGCTCTACCAACATTGCTGCTAAAGCCTTTCCGACAATAGTTCAAACTGTATATCTTTTAAAAGATTTTTTTTCATATCTATTCACTAATGGCAGGAAATAGGTATCTAAACCCACCTTTTCCGTTCATTAACTTTAATTCATTTTTCAACATAAATAATGGTCAGCTTTCTACGTATAGTTCGTTAGCTTATGAATGTCGAGTATCCTGACTTCTGTTCTTTTCTTCTTTTTAGAAGAAACAATCGCGAGCGAAGGCACCCCTTTCTTAAGATAATTGTTGCAGACCAGAATAGGTTGACAATGTCAATTAGTACTAAGAATAATGACAATATACCATCGTTAGTTCGACCATTAATGCCCCTTGTTATTAAAGGAATGTTGAGAGAACCATTTAATTCTAGAACCAAAACATTATTTACTAGATATAATATCCGAGTGTTGCGGTGTCTGTGGCTTCAACATAACATAAATAAATCAATTAGCTTCGCCTGTTTTTCGATTTTGATAAAATCATCTGAAGTTTGTATTTAGAAAATCAGCTAATTTCATTAGCATTTATTTCTGTGATTATGTATCCTTTTCATTTATTTTGAGGAATGTTTTCAAGTACGATATTCCCTTTGGGATAACAAGTTCAGAAAGCAATTTTTGACGAAGAACCGTTTAATGCTAATGTTTCCGTTTGTCTGCGGGCGATTCCGTTTCATTACTTGCTTTGACAATCAAATTCAGGGATTTTAACGGTAATTTAGATTTGCTGATCAACCCATAAACTCGTTATTTTGTAACAATTCTAAAATGCAGAAATCTCCAGTTAAACACAATGGTACGACTCTAACTTCGTCAGAACGGTTTTTCTACATTTGATTATTTATATTATTGCTTCTTCTGGGAGCCTGAATTAAACAGGTCGGTTGTTATCCCATTGGCTTGCTATGTTTAGGCGTAATAAGCTTCGGTTTTTAACTTTTTCATTGATGGTTTCCTTTATTTCTTATTTCCCATTAAATCCTCTATTGAACTCAAAACCGAAACGTACTAAAAGATTTTGACTTTTGAATTGTTAAATGGGAAGGACCCTTTTGAATTGTTAAATGGGATGGACCCTTTTGAATTGTTATATGGGATGGACCCTTTTGAATTGTTATATGGGATGGACCCTTTTGACCTGTATTTAGGATTGCATGACGAATTCTGCTGTTTATCGATCGCGAAAAGCTGGATAAGACACGCGGCCCATAGGAAGCATGGGTTTTTACTGATTGTGGGACACTGAAGGATAGTTAGGGTCGGACAGTTTAGTACATGTATACTTCAACAGAGTCGGAGTTCCTTTTCCTCTCGAAACCTTTGATTATCTTGCCACTAAGATCCTCATGGAGCTTATTTGATATACAGCTCTTACTCAAAACATTTGGAAGCTAATTAGAATACTGACAAAGGCAGAAGGGGATTCGTCTGCAGAAAATTTAAAGCAAAATTGTGAATAGTGCATTACCGCTCGGCCCTTATCAACATCATTTGTAGCATATTTCCTTTACCAACCCATTTTAGATAACAAAAGGGGAAACAATGTTAATTTTCCATGAACACATCATTGTTTTTGTATCCTCTCAGTCGCCTTATGCTATAAATACATTCAGAAAACTTAGATACACTGAAATGTAATAGAAATAGTTTTTATTACAACAAAATTGGAATCAACTTCTAATTAAATAAAACCCCCGATACTTAAATAAAATGCAATCGTCAGATAATATGCGATATCATCACCAATTTAAGGAGACAACAATCCACTATCTTCACGTTCCGCGATACGATATAACTGTTTATGATGCTATTACAGAGAAGCTGTATTTTCAATTAGGGCAATTTAAGTAAATTTGACTGCAAAAGTAGTAATAAGCGTTTGATAAAAAGATTTATTAAGACATCTGTTGAAATAGGCTAAACGTTGCAGCAATTTAGAATGGAGGCAAGAATTAATTCGGAGAGAGATATTTGAAATAGTATGTCATGCGAATCAATCCTTACAGATGTAGTTGCACTTTAAAATGAATATATGATTTGTTTTTTGTATTAGTAATAAGGAATATAAAGTACCCTCTGTCTATTTTTTTTGAATGAGACACTTTAAGATAGATCATCCCCGACCTGTATTGCCGAAGTATAAGTAAAAATTCATTTATAACCTTATAATGAAAAAAATCATTTATTTGGTATTCCAAAATCATGTAAACCAATCTATAGTCTAAAGAACTGTCCCCATGTGGGTTAAAAAAATCCTTTACATATTTACATAATGTATCGTATAAAACAAACTTATACCACATCATACAGCCAGCTTCATTTTGGTAAAATGTGTTATGACACGGTGAAATGAGCTCATAACAAGAACATAGTGTGGGTAAACTTGTTTAAATTTTAAATTTACAGAGGCTGTTTAGTCACAAGTTTACTGGTGCTGATAATACGCAAATATATCTTAGTTTAAGTCACGTCTCAATTTGTAATGAGTTCATTTCATAGTACCGAAACATTTCACCAAAATGATTAACTCACTGTGAATACTATCATGTGAGCTTCGCTTAGAATACTAGTATATCGAGAGAGATGGTGAAGCTGTTAGGTACAAATATCAGACGTCTTGGATCGTGACAGGTGAACAAGTAATCAGAACAATATGATGCCATAAAATTATACAACAAGATAAATTCATTAGCGTCTGAAAACATTAAGGAATGATGAGATAGTTCGAGAGTCTGGTAACACAAGGTTTATGTTTCATACTCTTCTATGACGGCCATCTTTATGGCAAACGAAGGATAGGAAACAACAGGAAATTAACCCCATTAAGATTTAAAAGACAAAAGCAGTGTCAGTTTTAAATTTATGTCTCCTGTTGTTGAAGTCAACTCTTTGAAGAAGACAGACCAATAAGGTAGAAGTTAAAAATAGAAGGACCGCCTCATAAGATAAGATTTTAACCTTAATTAATCCGTATCCGTGCATGGCGGCTGCACGTTGGCGGTAACTCAGGTTGAAGATGTAGGAGCAGAGCTCTCTGAAAAGTGTGAACGGACTAGCTAGTTATGTAAAAAATACAGAGTCGTCTGTATGACAAAACAAATGACAAACGTGTATGTTTAGAATGCTACACCAAAAGCACTCAAAAGTAAGCTGAGTTAAAAAGATGATAAGATCATTTGCAAACGGCAAATATTTCATACCCTATACCGGAATATTAACCTCGCATATTTTTGCATGAATAGTGTTCAAAAACGTAAATTGGACAGTCAATCTAGATTTCAGTATCTACATGTACAACACCCAATAATAGTATAATTGTAGTTCTGTATTTTTTATCAACCCTTGCCGTTGTTGTAATACTTAGAACGTCCTCATTAACATCCTTGGACCTAAGGTTGTATAAGCAATTGTGGGTTAACATGAATTTCCTCTCTGAATCAACCAGTAATCCCATAAAGACAGTACCACAGGCGGTTAACATGGCTAACATCTCCCGTCCCGTTCAAACGTTAGCCATTAACTTACACAGATAGGAAAAATAGTACCATGGCACGCATACTCTAAGCTTGATTGATTCTAGCAAGGACAATAAGGTTCTTTGTCGTGGCAAAAAAAATATGGTTTTCCAAAAGTTTAATGCTGATGTCACTTGAGAGTGTTTGCCAATGATTGATGGATTCAATAAAGAAATGACAATTTATGTCGTGATTTTTAGCATGTGCATTGGATATAGGTTAGCAAAACGTAATAGACAGAAATCAGAAATCGCAGAGAAAGAGAACACATGTTATACCTAAGCACATCCTCGGAAACCCAGGGTTTTTTCTCTCGCTTACTTATTCAATGAGTAAGCGAGAGAATCCCTGGGTTTCCGAGGATGATCTAGACATAAACTGTGTGCTTATCAAACTATATATATAAATATATCATTCTGTGAAAAAAATTAATACGTGAGTATCAATTATTATGAATTTGGAATTAATCTTTGTTCAGGGACGCACGCTTTACTTGACCCATAAAACCACGATTATGCTAATATCTGCCTTTAAAGGTACCATGTTTAAGACTGTCATTATTTACCATTTTTGTTAGTTTGATTGTCTGATTAATTGTTTGCCATTTTCAATCTTTGGGTAGATCGCCTCTGGTGAGTCTTGAATAGACGAAACGCACGTTAGGTGAAGCAAACTTTAACACGTGTAACTCAACTGTGTTGTAATTTTAATTTCTAGCATCCATGATGGTTACATGTAGCCGCTGATGGAGTTTTAGTTCCACGAGTCTAGCCCGCTCCGGCATGACACTGTTGTTGAAGAGCATTTAAAGTTATGAGATTTTCTGTTTATATTTCAAAATTGTAGAAAGCCTAAGGTTCTTACTACTTTTTATACCAGGTTGATCTTTATCATAATTTGATTTGCATTTCGGCATTTTTTGTTTGTTTATTGTTCATATTCATAGTGTTTGGTATTTTCAATCTTTTGCTAGAGCGTCTCTCATTAGTTTAAACAGGCGATGGAATTGATATATTTAGACTCTTCTGCTCATTACTTTCGTGAATAGACGAAACGCACGTCAGGCGTTTGCGTAGCGAAAGTTATTGTCTGGAACTTTGTTGTAATTTCGATTTCTTCGTTTGTGTCTGGGTTGCGCTTTTGTTTAGTTCTTATCTCTTAACTGGATAGTCTTTAATGTTATTATCAATCAATAATAAGCAAAATCAACCAACACCACGTTTTTGAAATGTTTGACATTCTGGACTGTGATATCTCTTCCTGGTCCTATAGAGATTGATTCAGATTGTTATACTGTAGTTTATAATTTTAATTGACTGTCTGTGAGCGCATCATTTTAAAATTTACTGTATTCTAGACAACAATCAAACATTTTTTTACACATTTTTTAAAAATGGCTCATCAAAAACATAATGTTCTCAATTACTAAGAACAATAAATATCTGTCAGAAGACTATTGTTATACGCGTCCAATGTTTCCGGTATTGGTATTATTCACGCGATTTAACGGAGATGTTGTTTCAACGAAACGACATCGAAAACTTTAAGAGGAAGTAACATTCCCATATTTTGGATGATATGCGTGCTCGAATTACGTCTTCGTATCCTGTTTCTGTATCAGTGTGCTATAAAACGGTCCAATAGTATAGAATGGTCAAATTAGCATTGAATAATGAAGTCCTGACGTTGGAATATTACACGATGATACGCAATAAAATCATAACTTTTAAATCTTATGTCAGTATTAAAAATGCCATGAATTGTAAATGTTCTTTTTTTCCCATTAATATTCCAAAGTCAATTTTAACGAACATAACGCGAAACTAAAGAAATAGTTTAGTATAAATATAATTGCGCATTAACTAAAACTTAGTTTATTTGTTTGCAGAACGAATATATCGTTAGTTCGAAGTTTGCAAGAATAAACTTTATACAAAAAAGACAAATGGTGGGCGGAGCGCAGGTGGTAGGGAATAATTTCATCCCACAAAGTTGCCTCCTGAACATTTTTAATTTATCTGTTTAACACATTTTTTGTCTTTTCAGATGTCATCATCATCTTCATCTATGTTGATGTTATGTGGACTTTTGTGTGCTATATCAGTAACATTGACTCTATCCATCGATCTGGATGACAGCGTGTTGACAAATGATGAATATTACCCACAGATTGATATAGACAAAAACGAGCACCTGTTGAGTAAAATACTCAATTATTTACAATTACAAAACGGACATAAATCAAATGGTGTTCCCGATCTTTCACAAAAATACTTCGATAGTTATATGGAACCAGCTTCTAAATTACCTGTTGTCAATAAAAGGAAAATATTCTGGCAGCCCCTCGGATACATCCCGGCATCAGTTAGAGGACAAGGAAACGGCAAGACGGCACAGGACGACACCAATGGAGGCAACATCTTCAGATATGGATGAGTGACAACCACTCATATTGACAGAGTTTTCAGAAAGAATAAATGTGCTTTATAAATTTCTTTTATTACTAGCGTCTCTTTAAAGCAGGCCTTTAGGGGTCAAGAACAATAATGATTTACTGTCATTGAAATCAAAATCTGTAATTAATTATCTTTTCCAGCAGTGTCTTTTTAATTTTGATGTCTTTCTTTGAAAGGATTTGGAATAAAATTAGAAAATGCACGAATTTTGCCAAAAGGTATATTCCATGTCACTGAACATACATGAATGTTTACTCCATATGAGGTTATGACAGATACTTTTATGATAAATTCACAAAGGTTGCAGAGAATTTGAAGAAGAAGAAAAAATCCCACAATTTATTTCTGAGTTAAATAATTTGTACGAAATATAACAATAAAAAAGACTTTTACAATACATACAAATAACTAATGCATGATACATGTAGCACAAAGAGACATTTTTAAGGTAGACAGTTACAAAAAGCCATTGGACACCAATTTTGTCATTATGACTCTCCAGAGACGATCAAGTCAAACGTGGATATGGCGAGTGATTATAAATAACGTTAAAAGAATATATACCTGAAGCAAATTAAAAGCATAACAGAAAATATTCAAATCCCCCACAAGCACCAAGGGAGCAAATGATTACATCTGTATTGGATTCTCAATAAAATAATCCAAGAAACTTTAAAGTACCTTATAGACCAAATATTAAAAGACATCCAAGATCACCAAGTTAAAACCAATGATCACATTAGGTGACGCAATGTTAAAAACGTTGTAATACATTTTCACACGACTTTCGAATGAAAAAGAAATTGAAAATTCATGCAATTAACCTACAATTTAATGTTACGGTCCAAAATGTATACGCGAAAATTTGGTATGTACCGTATAATGTTTTTGCGCGTCTTTTTTATTCGCGATTTCTTTCCAAAACCAGCAATTTTAATATTCGATATGAACTGAAAATAAAATCACAAAAAAAACCTGCAATAAAAGGTTTTATCCAAACCAAATTTCAAGCATATAAACATTTAAGTAGGAAATGGTTTTTATTGATTTTATAACATAATAGAAGATTTTGAGAAAAATTAAAATAGAAATTAATTAAAATTAAAACAACTGTTTAGAAGGTAAAACCACATTAAAAAGTTAAAATCCAAATGATAAATCACAATAAAAGGTATGTGTGTGTTTGTGTTGAACAAACATGGTTTGTCTCGTCCTATCACCCTGCCATTCAATACACCTTCACCATCTCTCAAGAGAAACTTTCCTTCCTTGACTTGGAATGTAGCATCAAAAATGGCAAATAGAAACTTCTATATTCTACAATCCTACAGATGCTCATTGCTACCTGAATAACCAGTCGTGTCATCCTCAAAGCTGCAAAAATACCATTCCTAAGTCTCAGTTTCTGAGGCTTAAACGTATTTGTAGTAACGAGGATGACTTCAAAGTTAAGAGTAAGACCATGAAATCATTCTTTGTCAAAAGGGGATATCCTAATAACATCTTGGATAAAGCAATCGACTCAGTTCTCATGTGACACGACCCCGAGCTTTGGAATCCAGGACTAGACGCTAGAATGACAATATTCCGTTGGTTCTAACATACCACCCTCATAAAATTACTCATGATACGGAACATTCTGCTACGCAACTTCATATTCATTGTCCTGGAAGATGAACACATGTCCAAGACATACAGGTTACCGTTCTCTTTGAAACTTGCACTGGCGAAAAACAAAGACAATTTCTTGAGCAAAGAATAAACAAATTTTTAGGAACATTTCAACCCTTTGGAATCAATCCTTCATAGATCTGGTCATTTTTAACGACTATCTAGTCTTTTTCACTGGTGATATACCCAAGGTCGACACTTGTCATTCAGTTCTCGTCAGTTGATGTGTCCACATATTTTCTGTTTTATTTCCCCTGAAGAAGGACGTGAGTTCTGAAAATTTGTGCACCTTTTTAGCTCACCTGACCCGAAGGGTCATGTGAGCTATTGTCATCATTAAGCGTCCGTCGTCCGTCCGTTAACTTTTCTCCAAACATCTTCTTCTCTGAAAACACCGATGGGATTGCTTTGAAACTTTGTACAATTGATCTTTAGGATGTCCTCTACCAAGTTTGTGAAATTTGTGAACGTCGACTAACCAACATGGCCGCCGTTACTAAAAATAGAACAAGGGGGTCAGACCATAGTTTTTAGCTTATAGCTCAAAAAGTATAAGAGATAGAGAAAATCCGAAGCAACTTTCCTTCTTCAGCATCAAAAGCTCTACAAAACTCTTCATTGAGTCAAAGTTGTGGGACGACTCCTTATAGGAGTTATTTCCCCTTAATCGCCAAAAATTGACCATTTTCACAGTTTTTGGACTTTAATTTGAAAACTGTAAGTGCTAGATTGTTCAGCTCATTGAAATCTACAAAAATGATTTCAGGGTCAAAATTGTCAGATCAACCGTTTAAGAGTTATCCCCCTTTAGCTGATTTTTCTATCAATTTTAACTAATTTATAAAAATCTTCTTCTCTGAAACCACTGGTGAGATATCTTTGAAACTTTGTACGCTTGATTTTAGGATGTCCTCTACCAAGTTTGTGAAATTTGTGAATGTCAACAAACCAACATGGCCGCCGTTATTAAAAATAGAACAGGGGGTCAGACCATAGTTTTTAGCTTATAGCTCAAAAAGTATAAGAGATAGAGAAAATCCGAAGCAACCTTCCTTCTTCAGCATCAAAAGCTCTACAAAACTCTCCTTTGAGTCAAAGTTGTGGGACGACTCCTTATAGGAGTTATTTCCCCTTAATCGTCAAAGTTGACCATTTTCACAGTTTTTGGACTTTATCTTGAAAACTGTAAGTGCTAGAGGAAACGTTAGCATTGCAAAACTGTTCAGCTTATTGAGATCTTCAAAAATGATTTCAGGGTCAAACTTGTCAGATCAACCTTTTAAGAGTTATCCCCCTTTAACTGATTTTTCTATCAATTTTAACTGATTTTTAAAGATTTTCTACTCTGAAACCACTGGTGAGATTTCTCTGAAACTTTGTACATTTGATCTTTAGGATGTCCTCTACCAAGTTTGTGAAATTTGTGAATGTCAACCAACCAACATGGCCGCCGTTAATAAAAATAGAACAGGGGGGTCAGACCATAGTTTTTTAGCTTATAGCTCAAAAAGAATAAGAGATAGAGAAAATCCGAAGCAACCATCCTTCTTCAGCATCAAAAGCTCTACAAATTCTGCATTGAGTCAAAGTTGTGGGACAACTCCTTATAGTCAAAATTGACCATTTTCAAAGTTTTTGGACTTTATCTTAAAAGCTATAAGAGTTAGAGGAATAGTTAGCATTGCAAAATTGTTCAGCTCATTAAGATCTCCAAAAATGATTTCAGGGTCAAAATTGTCAGATCATCCTTTTAAGTGTTTTCAATCAATTTTATAAACTCAATATGTTTTTGGTTTTTTTTCAAATGGAAAGAACAGAAACGGTACTTAACTATTACTCTATTTTATTCGCAAGGTTGGGCGGAGCTTAATTTTCTCTATCTTTTAGGTAAGATTTAAACTAAGAAGCCCGAAATAATTGACCCGTGACCAACCCTGTCAATAAAATAGAGTAATACTATGGGAAATTTTCGCTGTGTTTAATATTCGCGAATTGATACCAACCCGCGAACATAGCCAAATATATATTAGACACACGCAAAAAATCCCAGCACGATTTTGGCTGTTAATTTACAAGAAGATGAAAGAGGTGATAAATAATGAAGTGGAGGAAATGAGGACACGAGTTATTACTGCCACTGGAAAAAAAAGAGAGATGAGTAGGATCCTGCATGGGGATGCCACGGGTCCTACTCTTATGGAGACTAACAGCATGGTTCTTTAACGTGCGATAGGAAGAAACGTCTTCATAACACCAAACACTGTTTTTACAAAGGTTGCTTTTAGTTCGTTCTAGCTTTATTCCCAAAGGCAGCATGAATTTGGCTATATCAGGAACATGAACATGAAATATAGGGTAATAAAATGAACATGAAAAAAAGATAATGTAGAGGCAATGGGGCCGCAAGATCAATCTTTTATATATTCAATTTGCAAGGCAAAAGTAACAGCTTTTTTCTGCAACAATTTGAATCTATCGACCAAGAAACATAAAAACCATATTTTTTTTTACCTTTGAATGGCCATAGCCCATATAAGGGATCATCTGACAATCTCAACCCAATGAAGACTTTTGTAGAGCTCATTGAGCTCAAGATTTAAGCAAGCAACAGCTATCTGTTATCATGGTTTTCATTCAAAAATATGAAAAATGTTATTTTTCACCTTTACAGGGCCAAAACCCTTACATTGGGTTGTCTGACCATTTCAAATCAATGGAGACTATTGTAGATCTCAATGAGCTGAAGGTTTTAGCAAGCAACAGATTTTCTCTATCTGCTATTGTTTTCATTTTATAGGCCAAAACATAAAAAACACTATTTTTCACCTTTAAAGGACCATACCCCTATAAGGAGTTATCTGACAACTTTCTCTATCTATTATACTTCAAAGATGGGGTCTGACCCTCCTGTTCCTTTTTTAGCAATGGCGGCCATTTTGTTTGGTCGGCAGTCATAATTTTAGAAAATTGTTAGATGATGTTTGCGAAGTTTCAAACCAATTCCTTTAGTAGTTTCAGAGAACAAGATTTTTGAACAAAAGTCAACGACGGACGACGACGGACGATGGCAATAGCTTGCATGACTCTTTGGGTCAGGTTGGCTAAAAAGGGATGGGTCATATCGTTCTATTTAGCCTCCTACTATTGATTTTACGGGTCCTTAACTTATCGAGATCTGCAGCAGGATTCTATAATGTGCGAGGGATGTGACTTTCATTCCTTAATATGAGAAAGACATTGCCTTAAAAGCTCGCGTAGATACAAAAATATAATCTATTCCATTGATAATTTCGAATAATGCCTGGGGCGAGGTAATTTGGGACGATGTATTACTATTTCCCGCAATTTTTCAGCACGCGCAGACATTTTCGAAATCTTCCGAAAATCGAATGTTTCCGGTGACAGAACGATTTTTCTTAACCTGGGATCCTGGGTAAAAATCTTCATATCTTCATATTTAACCCCAGGTCATAACAAAAACCGTCTATCTTTCTATTGGTTGACAAACGACGCCATTTTTTCTGGTTCTACGAATTTTGGAATGACAGGTTCCCGCTATTTCGTCATTTTATGAATGAACGAACGTTTTGAATAATTGTGACGTCAACATAAAAGATGAATTTTTGACGCAATTTTAACGTTCGAATTTATTTTTTATATTCTAAATATTTTTAACGTTTCTTTGAATGTTTAAAATATGAAAATATCAAAAAGTTATTTTACTTTCCGGTCTGTCAATAAGCAAGGAAATCCTTGCTTATTCATTTGCCCTGACCTGTGTTTATATCCGGTGACCCCGAAGGAAGGCCGCTTAGGATATTAACCAGGAGGCCAGTTTAGATTTTTCTTCCATAGTATTTTGAGTCTCGTGCAATTTGGCATACTTTCTACATTAAAGAGCTAGCTACGTTCGCATATATAATATTCAGTGTTCCTAAGGCGTTAACACAATTGAACTGAATGACACCTGTAGTTTTCTGGACGATATCAAAATGTTAAATGCGTTTACTTAGTAAATTTGTTCAGTTCAATAAAATAAAGACCAAGGTTGAATTTTCTAGCACAATTTAGAAATTATTATTTTAGTGAGGCTATACTTAACAATTTAATATGATAATGGCGCTGCCCTAAAAGCTCGCGAAGATACAAAATCGATAGGTGCAACCAAAACTGGGTTTAATCTTAATTGGATCTGGAAAAAATGTCAAAATACATTGACTGGATCAATAGGTAAGAGGGTCCACTTTTGGATAAAAATTTAAAAATTTATTTGAAAACAATGTATTAATCGTAAAAACGCCAATTTATGGTTTGCGGCCGGGACAACATCATCCATAACTTAGTGACGTCATATCATTCGACAAGCAGACTGTAAACATGAAGACATCAAAATGTCACCGCTCTTCTGCCAGGTTTTCTTATATTTTTTGCATACCCGTATCTATAATTGCCAAGTACTGTCTGCAAAAGATTGATTTAGAAACCTGGTGGAAAATGACGACGTATCCAAATGATCATTTAACTTTGTCAGTTTGAGGGACCACATAGGATAAGGATGGATTAGGATTTTATTTTCAGATCAGGTAGGACCAAATTATCATACGTATGTAGAAAAACAGTTGCTGATCACTTTATTTTAAATTAATGAATCTGTGTTATGGTTATGAAAAGTTCCGAAAATTGATTGACAGAACTTATTAGGGACGATGTGATGATATTTCCCACCATTTTTCTGCGCATGACTATGCACTATGGGTAAAAGGTCACTACAGTACAGTATCGAATTCTCGCGAGAGAAAGCCATATTTGTGTAAAAACAAAACAACTAGTGTTCGTTCGTTAGATAGTTATTATTTATTGAGAAAGTTATTGTCATTAACAACAAGAAAAGGTTTTATTTTGTTACCGTTTGTGAATAAATAAACGAAAATAAAGAGTCTCGCTAACGCGAGACCCGGTATTTTCGAAAAGGTTCGATGCCTTCGAAATGATGACAGAATTTATTTTCAACCATCGTATTTTGAGTCTCGTGCAATTTGGCAGACTCTCTACAATAGTGAGCTTCGCTTCGCTCGCATATAAAATGTATTGGTCATTGAATGTTCCTTATCAAAAAAGATATTTGTTCGATTCTTTTTTTCTTTTCAAACATTAAAAACCTATATTTATTTTGCATAATGTCTTTAAACCCCCAAACTTTGTTTGCGAGGGATGTAATAAGCTAATACAGAAAGAGCTACCACTGCATTTAGGAATCTTATGCTTCAGAAACACAATACAAGTTATATAACAGCAATGATTAAATGAACATGAAATAATGATATGAGAAATATGGGAATGGGGTAGGTAAACAGAAAAAATTAAAGACCACTGGAAAATTAAACCTAGGTGATGCTAAACTTGGCGGTCCATTAAAGGATCTTTTACGTGCATGTAGCGTGGTACTCTCCACACACGTTGACCCACTAGGTTAGTTGTCATGCTTTCCTTATTATAGAACTGACAACCCCGTAGAATAAGATTACAGTATTCAACCATCTAGGATACAAACCCGGATCGCTTTTGGGCTAGGCCCTAACCCTACATGTATGTCAGAATCGCAAGATCATTTGTCACCTCTTACAAACTGCTAGGCCCTTTAGCGGGACTTTTTGCCATCTGTAGGGACCTTCATTTCAGTAATGTATTTAGAAAATGATTACAAATCTTATATTTCGAATAAACAAAACTCATACAGTGGTCAATGGCTACACAAAAGTGTGTGCCAAATTATTAATGTTTAAAATATTAGGGTGATTTCTTATATTTCTATTACATGTTTTCTGAACAAAAATCACATGATAATAGACGTGTTGTTGATAGCTATTCAGTTGTTTTTGTATTTTTGTGTTTTGTGTTGTCTGTGCTGTTCTCGCTGGTGTTTACTGGTTTTGTATTTGCCCTTTCGGCATTTTGACATTCGGATGTCCCATTGGTACCTCTGCTTCTTACGCTTTTGTTTGACAGCTTCCTCAAAGATTTGATGTTGCGTCTAACTAAAGTTACACGATAATGTTCTTAAAGAAGAATGCTAATTAATGAAAAAGGCTTCATCAATTAACAGGAAATTATTCTGTTGCAAATTCTAAGGTCAAGTTTCAAAGATAGTTATACGTATAATCTTAAAGGATTTGATCAACATTAAATTTTATGGTTTTTAAGAACATTGTGCAACCGAAAAAATCACCCAC
This sequence comes from Arcuatula senhousia, assembly GCA_963971305.1. Classification (NCBI taxonomy): domain Eukaryota; kingdom Metazoa; phylum Mollusca; class Bivalvia; order Mytilida; family Mytilidae; genus Arcuatula; species Arcuatula senhousia. Next base: position 49,939,925 of record OZ020311.1, read on the forward strand.
ATGCTAGAAAGATGGACTTGAACCATAAACAAAACCGGACTTAGGCAATACGGATATCGGTTTTTTATACATAAAATAAACACACTTACTTGTTGGTAGTCTTATATTTAAATCTGCAATATGAAAACAAACTATGTTAAACAATATGATCTAAAACAAAATACCGTACAGAGACGAGATGGCGAACATGCCTGCAGCAGCCCTTAGCTTGTCAGTAAGAGTCCACTAAAAAGCGCCCAGAACTGATGTCGAACCAGGCCGCTATGAGACCAGAAAGCGACTAGGATGTGTGCTCGATGTAATTTAATATGGTGGCCCTGTCTTAATGATTGCCGAGGTTGTCGGGCTATAATGCGGAAAACCTGACCGACAACTGTGGTAATGCACAGTGTCGGGAAAATGTCACTTTTCTCGCACGTCAAAGAACCACGCTACCGGTCTCAGTGAGAGAAGGACCCATAGGATCCCCCACAGAAGGCTAAATGGCCGATCCTTTCCACTCTCAAACCCGATTTGTACCAATTTCTTTCCGGCATCAACACTGCATACCCCAGACATAGGTTTATGTAATTCATAATTTGTTTTTTCTGTTGTGTATTTTGTCAAAGCATATAGATTATCTGTTTAAATTTCAAAATTGTCTAAAACCTAAGGTTCTTCTACCCCAGACATAGGTTGATCTTAATCATAAATTGGTTTTCCTGTTGTGTAATTTTGGTTTTATTGTTCAATGCTCTTCATACTCTGGATATAGTGTTTGGCTCTTTCAATATTTTGGGTAAAGCATCTCTGATGATTCTTGAATAAACGAAATGCGGGTCAGGCGTAGCAAAATTAATTGTCTGGAACTGTATTGTAATTTTTGTTTCTAACATCCATGAAGGTTTGCGCTGCTGGTTGAGTTTTAATTTTCCGAGGTTAGGACGCTCCGGCATTAACAACTTGTGTTGAAGAACACGCCACAGCTACATGTATAAAAACTATCTGTTTAGATTTAAAAATTGTCTAAACCCTAAGGTTCTACCAACCCTGGACGTAGGTTGATACGAGTCATAATTTGGGTTTCCTGTTGGGTATTTTTGGTTTTAATGTTCAATACTCTTCATATTCTGGATTTTGTGTATGGCTCTTTCAATATTTTGGGTAAAGTGCCTCTGATGAGCCTTAAATAGACACACGCGTCAGGCGAAGCAAAAATTCAAAGTCTGAAACTTAATTGTAATTTTTGTTTCATCATCATTACATGTTCGTTTTATTATTCCTTTCATTTTCTTGCTGCTTGGAAGTAATGCAAGAACTAAGCAACTTGCCATCTTATCAGCTTTTTAAAAATTGTCCATCTTTAATAAGATATCCATTTTATTTAATTGTAACTGCAACCTTCATTGTTGATGCAATTACAAGATATAATGAGTAGTCATATAAACACAAGTCCATTGGTGATTCCTCATTAAAACAAGTGAAACCAAGAAAGAAATAAGAAATGTTTTCAAAAGTTGCAGATTTTATTAGCTACATATGAAGCTTCAGGACATACGATCAAATATGTGACTTGCAAAATTCATTCTGCATGCATTTTTCGACCCACGGTAGACTACTGTAGAGCTTTTGATGCTTAAAGAGTGTTTTTTCATTTCTCGTATACTTTGATTAATCAGCCGAGTAATTGAGTATGACCCCAACCCCGTTCGACGAAGACCAGTAGTATATTAATGCAAGGAGGGGGGAAATTTATCCGATTCTATCCATCCCACCTTTTTCCAGTGATAGTCAAAATTATTTAACCCCATTGCTTTAGCGTACAGGACGCCAAGTGCCACGGGAGGTGATTTAAAAACGGAAATAGGACATTCATATTAACGATTTTAAATGAGTGAGTTGATGTTTACACTGTAGCAACACTTCTATAAGGACGATGGACATGAATGAAAACAAAAACAAAATTAAGAGGCATATTATGGGACACAAAAGTACGGGGAAATTTTTAAGACTTCTGCAAAACAGTGAACAAGGGTAGGATGAGGAAATTTAGCCTATTTGGTGCACTTATGACGGTCGGAAATCTTCAAAGATGATTTTATAAGCAGGTTTGGATATATATATTTAAGTGTGTTGCAGTTGTTGAAGATAAATTTGTAAAGATTGGATTTCAATAGTATAAAAGCTCCCCCTCGTAAAAAGATTAATATACATGTATTCGAAGCTCTTTGCAAAGAAAAGCTAGATTAGTTTACTAAGCACAACTTAAAGATTAAATATGCAGAAATCCTGAACTTTAAGAATGGTATCAGAACTCCCCAAGGCAACTAACAGTTCATGGAATCGACAGTGACGAAGTTAAAATAGATACTGTTACGATGAGTTCAATCTTTCTGTCGGAAAATGTGTTTGACGCTCATCATCAACATAGATTTTGAAAAATGAGATAAAAAATACATATAAACAATTGAAAAGATATAATTGACTTTGAAAAAAGAACAATTTTAGTATATATTTAAACATAAAATACTGAGACAATACCACATAAAAATGAAAATTTGGCTATGAAAAGGACAATAATACTTAAAAACATTTTTTTTTAACAATGAATATAAAATATCGTCACTGTAAAACGATAACATATTAAAAGCCTGTCATTTGTCACAACAAAAATTATCAATTAAAGTTGTCAAAATAAAAACAATTTTTTCACCAGAATAATTGCATATTAATAAATTATAAAGACAACATAATAAGAAAAATTTTTTGATCAAAATAATTGCAAATAAAAACTTTAGAAAAAAATAAATATACAAAACCTAATTTTAATGTGTCAATATCAAGGAAATAACAATATAAAACATTTTTTTACAAAGAGAAAAACCAACAAGAAAATTATTAAAACCTCTAAGTAAAAAACCTGTTTAGACCACTTATGTACCTTGAACAAAAGTTTCAAAGGAATGTTAATACATCCACACAAATACTTTATCAAACTAATTCTAATTTCTTTACAATTTTCGCGTCCTTCTTCTTGTAGGAAATTACGCAAATCTAACAGGAATGACCGACACTCGTATTAGGAATTTTTTCATTTTTTCTTTAAATGTCTTGTTAGGTTGGGCTTTCTAGTTGTTTTTAGTTTAGCCTGCGACTGGTTATTTTAGGAACGCTTCTTTTTATTGTTAGATAAGGCATTGTTTGTCTTAAGTTCTACAGTTAATTGCAGACACTGGCAGTGTAATTATTAAGGTCCCAAACAAAGTTTGGAGACTTATTGTTTTTGTTTGCAAATTGTTCTTTCTCGCGCCACTAACTTTGTCCGGGGCACTTATGTACTTTATAATTGACGGAGTTCGTTCTTATTTTGCACAATGGTAGAACCCTATGAGCTGTGGGTTTTAATATTTTAAAGTGTAGGGGACCCCTAAGGGCAATGTCACGCCCCTCCAAATACCAAGAAATGATATTTTTAATAGGTCAAAAATAGTTGTCACATCCCGACCCTATGCCCAAATATATTATTACTCCTTATGATAAGATGAATCATTTTTCTTTCATTGTAGTGCACATGGTCGATATCCTAGGTGCTGGATTTGACTTCCCTGTTCGAACCTTTTGGCTTAAAGTACGTTTCATTCAATACTTTTAGTTTTTGGTACCATAGGGGGTCTGAGGGGTTCATCCCCATCCCTCTCAAATGACAAAAAAAATTGTTTCTTGAAAACCATTGAGATCCCCACCCTATAACCATGTATATTCTTACTCTTTATGACGAGACAAATCATTTGGTACCACAAGTGGTCTGAGGGGGTGTCATCCCCACCCCTTCAAATGACAAAATATTCAACATCTTGAAAGCCATTTAGATCCATATCCTGAAACCATACATATTCTTATATCCTTATGATATTACGAATCATTTTGTACCATAATGAGATTTGAGGGTCATCCCTCTACCCCCTCAAATCTCGAAAACCCATTTAGATTCCAACCCTATAACCACATTAAGTATTATCCCTTACGATAATACCGATCATTTATTACCATAGGGAGCTTAGGGGTCGTGCCCCACCCCCTTAAATGGAAAAATACCAAGTTTCTAAAAAACTATATTGAGATCCAGACCATATAACCATAATTATTACTCCTTATAGTAAGACAAATCATTTGGTACCATATGGAAGTCTGAGGGGGTCATGCCCTACCCCCTCAAATGACAAAGGACGTATCTTTAAAACCATTGAGATCCCCACCCTATGACAATATAAATATTATTCCTTATGGTAAGACGAATCAGGAGTCATGGCCGTCAAATGAATAAATACATCGTTTCTTATAAATTATTGAGACCTGCCTAAACCGTATATATTATAATTACTAATGATAAGACGAATCATAGCGGGATCTGAGAGGGTCCGTACCCGCCCCCTTCAACTGGCAAAATACCCCATATCTCGAAAACCATTGAAATACCCATCCTATAACCATATATAGTATTATTCCTTATGATAAGACAAATCATTTGGTATGAAAAAAGGCAGGATGGCAAAAATCCAAAAATAAAAAGGCAGGACAGTGCTTTGAGTAAAAAAAAAGGCAGGATGGTATTTTTGTCTAAAAAAAATATAGTTGCTTGAAAAATAAAAAAAAAACTTGCCTTTTCCTATTTGCAACAATTGGTACACCTATGCTTCTTATGATTAACTTATGCAAGATATTGGTCACATCTGTAAAGTATTTTTTCTAACCTTTTTTCATCAATTGACATAATTTTGAAGACTTGTTTTATTGTTTTACATTATAATACATTTGGTACCTTGCAATTAGCAAGTGTCCTAGCTAATGTGTTTTATATTAGCGGGTCGGTGTTCAGACCACAGAGCGAGATGTGTACCCAAGGTGGATACATAAGATGACCCTAATTAAGTACTATTCCATTTAAGGATCAGGCAGGGGGTGGCACATCGATAATTTCCAATTTCAGATTTTGGGGTATAGATGCATTCACTTTACCATAAAAACATACCCAATGCAGTTTTTACATCTTAATATGTATTTGGTGCCTAGATATTTTTTGACTGGTTATATATAGGAAAAAATATGGCGGGAAATTTTCCCGTACTTTTCACTATACAATGTAACAAAATTTTGACTGGTAATATCTGCTAAACCCAACAATTTAGTGGTCAAAACAAAGTTTACTAGGGTTGCTTTACCTAATTCTGTTGAATTGAAATTTTTTGTGTATTTATTATCGATGTGCCATCCTATTAATGGTATCTGCCTGATTCTTAGAAAAAGTAGTACTTAAAAATACTAAGTACGCTTCAAGCACATTAAAAGCCTCTTTAATTAGTGATCCAAAAATTCGTGCACATCAAAGGCTATATTTTCAACACGTACCTATCTAATCCCTTCTCCTGTGGTCTTCAAACAATTTACTGTTCATTTGTTTCAAATCAATCCCCATGTTCTTATCATTTTTTCGTCTTGTTTTAAATGAAAGCCTTGAATGTTTCCTGGCTTTTGGTTTTTTAGCCTGGAACTAAGGTGCACTCTAGTAGCATAGACGTTTTTGAAATTGCTCAAACAGAAAAAAAAATGTCAAAACGAAGTTGTAGAATCAGCATTATAAAATGAAGTTCAAACTTTAAACTTGTTTTAAACAATGAAATTACAGGCTCGTGCACCTTCATCCCCGTTCAGTCTTCGGAAACAAATGTTATTGACGATCATATCACAGCAACAACAGCACTGCGAGCAGCCCCTACACACAATAAATTACCCACTATGTACTGGATACCTAAATAACACAAAAACCCATATAAATCCCGTTTAATTTCTGCTTCTAGTAAATGTTCTCTGACCAATATTTCTAAAGTTCTCTCTCTTGCTTTGACACAATGAAAGAGTTTATCAGTCGATACTGTAACAAAATTTATGAAAATAGTGGCGTAAATCATTTTGGGAGTGTCAAAAATTCTCTTGATGTTTTGGACAAACTTCGAGCATTTGAAAATTCTTTCCAGACAGTTGACAGCTTCGATTTTTCTACTTTGTATACAAATCTTCCTTATAATCTAATTAAAAAGAAATTTGAATATTTACACTGGTAAATGCCACACATGTGAAAGACATAAAACAAAAAAAATTGGTGAATTGAACTTTAATCGATTTGATTTTTTAAGTGTGTTATTTTTTTGTGCTTTGTACAAGATAAACAATAGGGGGAAGGTTGGGCCCAAAAAACTAGTTTAACCCCGCCACATTTTATATGTCCTGTCCTACACCGGTAAAAATGCTACACATGTGATACATATGTGTCACATGCGTTTCACATATGTGTGACACGCATGTAAAAGAGACGTTTCCTGCCACCCATGTATCACATATGTAGATTTCATTTGGCACATGTGGTATTTCAACATTAATTTCACATATACAAAACACATGTATGTCACACATGTGACACACATGTAATACACGCATGTGTCACATGCGAATCTACAAATGCATGTGACACACATGTGACATGCATGTGGCATTTTACATGTCTTTCACATGTGTGGCATTTTTACCAGTGTAAGCCAGGAATCCTTGTCAAATTTTTTGTTTTTCCTTGTCTACTATCTGTTTTTTTTGTTTTTTGTCCAGAAAACGGTCTTTCTTTGATATTCTTGGGATTTGTTTGAACCTTATGTATTGTATTTTTAGTCTTGGGCCAATGCAAGACGGCGAGCAGTGACCTCTGGTCATGTTGAAGACTGCTGGATGTTTTCCATTGTGATTTTTTAATTGCCGTTTCTTTAATGTTGGTTGTGTCGCGTACACTTATTGCACATCTCTTGATCGTCTATCACTATTAACGATAACAAAAAGTAACGGTCGAACTCGCTAATAAATGGTGCACTTTTAGCTCAAGCTTTCATATAAGAGAAAAAAAAACGAAGCATATAAAAAATTGAAAAGAAATAATTTACTTTGAAAAAAAAATATACATAGAAGGCAAAGGGACAACACCACGTAGAAATAAAAACGATCATATTTGAACAATAACATTCAAGACATTCATGTTATTAATAACAAATAAAAAAGACATTCAAAGTGAAACAATAACATAAAAACCTTCGCTTTAAAACAGTAACATAAAATCCTTTCCTTTGTCAAAACAAAAATGCAAGATAAAAAGTTGTTAAAGTAATAACATAATAATTTCAAATTGAAAAATTAAAAGAATGATAACGTATTGAAAAAAAACTTACTTTCGTATGAAAATACAAAGGAATCATAAAAACCTTTAAATGGAGCAAAACAATTGGTGGGCGATGCTAATATAATGAAAAAAAGCTAAGGCCTATGGTCAAACAAAATAATTCAGCTTGGAAAATATTAATATGTTCACACAAATACTTTATGAGGCTCATTAATGTTTACTACTATTATGTTTTAAATCTGAAGGAAATCTCACAAACCTTACATGGAAATGATTGACGCTGATGAACAGATTTATGGAAGGGGATATCCGCCACAAATATGTTCATTTGCTCTTTGATAATGTGTAGATTTGCAATTCCTTACATGTTCAATTATTTCTTTCTTCAGTGTAAATTTGTCAATTATTTATTTGAGTAGTACATTTTCCCACTTGGTAGCCTGTATTTACCACGTGTTTTATTTGTTTCGTGTAGTTTCGTTCATGGGTACTTTACTGCTAGTTTACAATTATCTTTTCTCCTGAACTTAATTATTCGTTATTTGTATTTATATATTTTTTTCAAAATTGTCACGCTTACAAAGTACGCATTAACATTTTACAAATAAAGAAAGAACACGTTACTCATGAGTGATTTTGTACCGGAAGTATTGTCTGCCAGTCAAACAGAGAGCACTAATGTGGAGTAGAGAGAATAATACAGATGTAACTAAAAACTTAAAAGTCAGTGTTTTCTCTTTATAAACGCTGTTTCTATTTAGTTTTAGTAAATCTGTTTTATACGCAACCGGGCTTCTCTACGTGTAGTTTCTTAGAATACTTTGACGGAAATTTTGCATTTATATCCAATATGTGTAAAAACCTAAGAATTCGGTAAACAAGCATTAGATGACGTAGGAGCATAAACTCACTATAAACCATATGGTACTGTAGGATTAAGCTACATTTATATGCAAAATATCAGACGTCTGTGGCACTTAGTTGCTTAGAAATCTTCTTAACTAACTTAAAAAGATAGAAAAGTTGATCAAATATCTTAAATTGTCGAGCTTTGATGTACATGTTTTTACAGTATAGCACCATTCAAGTTACCGAAATTATTCTTAAAGGCAAGAAAAAATTGAGCGGAATAAGTGTGACGGACAGACGAAATGACAAATAGACAAACGAACGGACCGAATAAAAAAATATGTCTTCCCACCAAAGTTGGGGGTGGGGGGGGGGGGGGAATTAGCATAAGAAAATCAAAATACCTCGACTGGAATAATTGTCGCTTGACAACAAGAAATGCCTAAGATATATCCGTTAAGAGTAAAAATGTGTCCAATGATAGTTTTTTTTTGTGCGTCTTATATGTTTAAGTTGAAAGAATATGTTTAAGTTGAAATAAAAAAAAATCTGGGTACAGGGATTTAGCGTAAGGGACAGCTAATAATAATTTTTTGTTTGTATGCTAGTTCAAGTAAATGGTCTTCTGACAATATTGGTGAAGCAGAAGGCACACAATTCGAAGGATTGCATTTATCAAAAATGTACTAGTATGTTGTCTCGAATGAATAAATGATGTCATATGGGACGTAAAAGCGAAGGCGAAAAATATTTTTAAATTATTTTCCTGCACTTACGCATAACATTGTCAGACTTGCAATAAACAGATGCTTAAGAACTTATTAACCTTTTGGACAATAAATACTTCTTAATCGAAAACTAACTTAACCCTGTAAATGGACATTTTTATAAAGGGCAGATGGACGAACAAACGAACCTGAACATCAATTAACTTTATTCAACTCTACTTTCGAAAACAGTGCAAAAGTAGCAAAGCAAATGATGACAACAAATTACGTTCGATATCAAGAAACGTTCTTAATTTCCTAAGCAGCTTCCTCCTATACCAACAAGAATAGGGCCTTTCTCTGTTATAGGGTAATTTAGATTTCTGTGTTTGTTTTTGCTATTTTGTTTTTTTTTCCCCTTTTTGTCCCCCGCCACAACGCGGAGCGAGGATATAAAAATGCCAGGCATCCGTCCGTCGCACTTTTTTCCGTAACAGATTTCTCAGCTGCTATTAATCCTAGGCTTTCAATATTTGGTATGCAGCTTCAAGTAGGGGTCAAAATATAAAAAAAAATCGTAGCAGATTTCTAAGCTTCTATTATTCGTAAGCTTTCCATATTTGGTATGCAGCTTTAGGTAGGGGTCCCACATGGTGGGATGGCTTACCTACTTCCTGTTTAACGAACGGACTTAAACTTTTTGCCACACGGCGGGGGACCCAGAAATTCCGTTCTTGTTGGTTTTGTTTTTGTTTTTTGTTTGTTTGGTTGTTTTTTTTCGGGGGGTATGTGGAACCTGGGTTTTTGTCCTATCATTGTTGATGCACAACCACTATCCGACCCCACACTTACCTATGTTTTCATTCGTGTATTTGCTAGTCGATATTTTGATGATTTACCATGTACAACACATTAAAATAAAGTTTGAGTAAGTAAATAATAACCTTAATACTATGAAATTTATATCATTTGACATGATCTCCGATTCACATGCAAGTTTACTCCTCTCTACAAACGTCGTTATTTCCCAATGTTTTGGGTTTAAACCCATTTATAATGAATTATAGAGCTTCTTAAGGAAACTAGAAAATATATGAGTAGCTGTTCACAAATAAATACCATCGAAGATCAAATAATTAAGTAGAAGGTGCACAACTAGATTGTGCAAAAGTTTCACGTAAATCCATTGTGGGGTTACGGAGGAGTTGCGGATAAGAGATATGTACCCTAAAGTGTAACGGAAGGATGGACGAACGGACACACAGTTAGATACCCCTATCCCTCATGATATACCCACTCCTTTCATAAGCTGGGGTATAAATATACTTAAGCTAAATGGAAACAACCTTTATTCAGGCTCCCATGTGCATACCATATGACTCGCGGTATTCTTTTAGGCATGTTCTCCTTGACTGAATTGATGTTGCTCCATTACGTGTGTGAAGTATTTCAGCAGTGCATCTATGCACGATTTGTTCAGCGGCCTCTCATACGATGCGGGGTCTGGGTGGCCGAGTGGTCAAAGGCGCTGTTTTAAATACCATGCTATTGATCACAAGCCGATCACCTCTCAGGTGGTGTTTGAGTCCCACTTTTTACATTTCGGTTTTATTTATTTTTTTTTGTATTTCATTCCCGGTCTTTTGACTTGGTTTTACATCCAAAATTTATTATATATGTTGTAATTTATTTTTGTCCTGATGATGGTTGAAAGATCGTCGACAGGACACAAAGCAAACACCAATCAAACAATAAATTATGCAGAGAAAACACTTTGAAGTTTTGCTACGGCTTTTAATTCTCTCTACTCTTCCCCAGTTCTCTCTGTTTTGACAGGCCAGCAATACTTCCGGTACAAAATCATTCATGAGTAACGTGTTCTTTCTTAATTTGTAAAATGTTAATGCGTACTTTGTAAACGTGAAAATTTGAAATGTGCATATTTAACCAATCATTAAAGTTGGGAATAACGATAAGCGAACAAAGATAATAGTAAACTAAAGTAAAATAGTTGAGAAATATACAAAGAACAAATTAAACAATACTAGTAGTACTAGATCAACAAAGTACCAATGAACGATACTACATAAAACAAATAAAAACATGTAGAAAATATATTTCTCGAATAAACAATTGACGAATTTACTATGAACAAAGAAATAAATGAACATGTTAGGAATTGTACCTCTACTAATTTACAAAGAACAAATGAACATATTTCTGGCGGATATCCCCTTCCATACAGATTGAACATTTTCTTTTAAGTTTTCGATTAGTCCGTAAAATAATTTTCCCCAAATGTTGAAATTTTCTCACACTGTTGTAAGCTCTCTGGTATGTCTTGTTATGTTGGGCTTTCTACATATACTTGGTGTTTTAAACGCGTACTTTTGCCTGCAACTGGTTACATTAGAAATGATACACTTTTACTTGCTGATTTGTTTTCTTCATTCATATGAAGCAGACTTCTTACAATCTCTCCTAGACAAAAAAAGATCGCAGACTAGCTCTCTCTCCGCTATATTGATGATGTCCTTTCACTGAACAATTCTCGAATTGTCGGCTTTTTCCATCTATGATCTTATATATCCCCAGGAACTTGAGATAAAGGACACAACAGATTCTAGGAAGCCTGACCGCGTTTCATATTTAGATCTAAATCTTGAAATAGTCTCTTGATACCTCTGCTTTCTTTGTTTTGGTGTAGAGTGAGGCAGTGTGTGTCTTAAATAAAATGCACTTTATAACTTTCTAAATATCTACTAATGATAATGATATATTAAAGCAAATGTCAAATTTCAATACCAAAAACACGATGATTAGTTTTTAACGAAGAAGCTCCTTTTTTGTATTTTAAAAGCCATTACATGTATATAATTGTGCCAAATCCTGATAATGAACTCATATTTGTTTGTGAGGTTAGTTTCTTCTAAGCGTCATTGTTATCTTTCGTTTCTTTTATTTTTGTTTGTATTATATTTTTTAAAGAAATATTTACATGCCTTGTTTTCTGTGTATATATAGGAAAGGATATTAATAGGATTAATTTGTTTTCAAATCATTTAAATTATTACTTCTTGAAATGAAGATGCCTTCACTTTCTCCTGGTTCCTACAATGTCTTCTGGTTCCTTCAATGTCTCCTGGTACCTTCAATGTCTCCTGGTTCTTTCAATATCTCCTAATGCCTTCACTGTCTCCTGGTTCCTAAATGTCTCCTTGTGCTTCGATGTCTCCTTGTGCTTCGATGTCTCCTGGTACCTTCAATGTCTTCTGGTTCCTTCAATGTCTCCTAGTGCCTTCAATGTCTCCTGGTACCTTCAATGTTTTCTGGTTCCTTCAATGTCTCCTAGTGCCTTCAATGTCTCCTGGTACCTTCAATGTTTTCTGGTTCCTTCAATGTCTCCTGGTGCCTTCAATGTCTCCTGGTACTTTCAATGTTTTCTTGTTCCTTCAATGTCTCCTGGTGCCTTCAATGTCTCCTGGTACCTTCAATATCTTCTGGTTCCTTCAATGTCTCCTGGTGCCTTCAATGTCTCCTGGTACCTTCAATGTTTTCTGGTTCCTTCAATGTCTCCTTGTGCTTCGATGTATCCTGGTACCTTCAATGTCTTTTTATTCCTTCAATGTCTCATTGTGCTTCGATGTCTCCTGGTACCTTCAATGTCTTCTGGTTCTTTCAATGTCTCCTGGTGCGTTTAATGTCTCCTGGTACCTTCAATGTCTTCTGGTTCCTTCAATGTCTCCTGGTGCCTGGGGGCTTCGATGTCTCCTCGTGCTTCGATGTCTCCTGGTGCCTTCAATATCTTCTGGTTCCTTCAATGTCTCCTGGTGCCTTCGATATCTCCTGGTGCCTTCAATGTCTCCTGGTACCTTCAATGTCTTCTGGTTCCTTCAATGTCTCCTGGTGCCTTCGATGTCTCCTCGTGCTTCGATGTCTCCTGGTACCTTCAATATCTTCTGGTTCCTCAAATGTCTCTCCTGGTGCCGTCAATGTCTCCTGGTGCCTTCAATATCTCCTGGTTGGTCTCTTTCAGCATCGAAATTTTAAACCTTTCGAATAAGAGGAAAAAAAAACGAAGCATATGAAAATGATAAGAATTAATTTACGTTGTTGAAAAACAATAATATAATGATAAATAAAATGCAAAAAGAAATAAAATTCAACTAATATAAAAAGGATAATATTTTTGAACAATAACAATTAGAAAGACAACTTTTTACAATAACTAATTGAAAAGACCTTCATCATGAAACAATAACATAAAAAAACTTCACTATAAAGCAGCCTTTCCCTTTTTTAAAACAAATAGGTGCTACAAAAATACATGTAATAAAATTATAATTGCAAATTGAAAAATTATAGAAACAATAACATAAAAAACTGTCATAAAAATGATACTACAAAAACTTAAAAATCAATAAAATATGGGGGGAACTTGCGTATAAATATATAAAAGAAACAACGCATAAAAAAACACGTCGCTGCAGACCTATATATAGGTATAGTCACGACGTTAAACTCCCCAGTCAGTCAAAAAACAAACTTTTATTAAATAAAACCTTTTAGACTGTGTACCACATATAAATGTTCCTATCAAAAATTAATATGTTCCCACAAATAATTTGTGAGGCTTGTTAATGTTTACTGCTTTTATGTTATAGATCTGTAGGAAATCCCACAAACCAGACATCCGAAGAATTGACGCTGATGAACAGATTGTTCATTATCTTCTAAGCAGGAACTGCTTACTCTTCCGGAGCACCTGAGTTCACTCTCGTTTCCACTTGAGTTCGCGTTGCTGAATGCAGTTTTGTTGTTATGTGTGTGTGTGTGTGTTTAATGTTGTTATGTGGTTTGTTTTGTTGTGATGATTTTTTGTCTGCCGGTTTTGTCTTTTTCTTTACGGTTTTCCCCTTTAGTACACCTTTCGATCAGTCCGTAAAATAATTTTCCCCAAATGTTGGTTTTTCTCGCATTGCCATATGATCGTTGTGATCTCTGTTATGTCTTGAAGAACAAACGGGTTTTATATAAAGGTTATTAATGGTATTCTAATACATAAAGCATATCTAAATGCTGTTTTTGGTAGTCTCTGGTATTTTGTATATTAAAATAAAATGACCCCCCATTCAAGAAGGAAATTATCTTGAACCTCCTATTAAAAATGGTAACAAACTTATCTCCCTACATTTTGACCCGTCTCCTCCGCCCCCTCCCAGGTAAAAAATAATAAGTCCCTTCTGGAATTTGAAATTTAACATTTTTACCGAGTACTGTAGAATGATCAGAACACTTGATCAACTGATTTGCCTTCTTCGGCGGCAGCCGGTATTTTTCCGTTGTCAGTTTTGATTTTTGCTAAACGTACTTAAGATTCTAAACGAGAACTTAGGAACATTTGACTATTTACACGGAGATCATATTTTAAAAAGATCATTAAATAATAAATAAATTGTGCCAATCCTGCTAAATTAATGAACTTTATACATTCAGAATAATGTTAGCAAAGCTAAAGAGTCTTTTGTGTTTCCACGTTCATTATTTCCAGTATTGCTCCGAGAAGTAACCTTTGTTTATGTTCTTTTACACATGTTTGTGTCAATGTCAATTAATTAGAAAAAAGCATACATATTGTAAAGAGCTTTTGAAATATTTATGACAATACAAGGAAGGATTGGGAAATGTTAGGGTTGAATAAAAGACGTGTAAATCGTAATGATGAAGCCCTTTAAATACTAGTATCACAAAATATAGTAGAGTGACGGAATGTCAATTTTGAAAAATTTAAATGACCCATCTGTCACATGGATTTTGAAAAGCTGTTTGAAAAGCAATATCATTCTTCTTTCAGGAAATGAATGTCGTCGCCATAATATCTGGTGCCATCATGTCAAAAATCAAGGTCAAAGGTCATGAGTGGAAAACGCTCCATGAAGTACAGAATAGTTAAAACGCGTTAAAATCTTAAAATAGGGAAAACAAAATGAAAGCAACACCAAAAACGCTTAATATAAAGAACTATAAAGCTATTACAAGAAAAAAATGTTTCAAATGACACACACAGACGCCACATCCGGTCTGCGAAAATTGTATGTAAAAAATATTGTTTTTTAATACAAAAATAGTTTTTTATTGATATTTTATTGCCATTTTGGTTTTGTTTTTGTTCACATGATTAGCAGTGTTACCCAGCTTCACTATGGCAAATGCTTTTACAGATCTTTATTCACGTATTTTGAGATCTGATCGAGTTTCCGTCACAGGTCAAGTTGCATAAAAATAAAAATCGAATAAACATTGGGATATTTTTTTAAATATTCCATTCAGGATGTCAAACAAAATAGGATAGCATAAAATTAAGTATAATTAGGGTTTATTTCACTATTCACGTGTTATACAAATGGTTTACACTCCTCCCCATTTAAGAAATTTTGAAGATGCAGCACACATCAATCGATGCTTTTTTCTTCCACGTATATAATATATCTGACTACATTAGTGTGTCAAGTACGGCATTTATCGCTGGTGTGGTTTGAAATAACAGGACTTTAGATAATCTGATTCTTCAGGTACCTCAACTGCATCAGTTGTAACAACAGTTTGGTGATAGCAACAGTTTTTCCTCATTTTGACAAAGACACAAGCATGTGCACGAAAGATCCTGTTCCTTACAGACACATTTTAATTTAGTAACACAACATTTTTACAACTGCATAAACAAATCAAGTCTCTTAAAAAGTCTGCAGTAATTAGTAATTCAAAAATAACAGGTTCAAAGTTTTATATTAGAAACTCTATTATAGACTATATAAAACTGCAAAAATCCTTTCTTTTTTCAATAGCGTCATCAATGGTAATCGTTTGCTATGGCAGTCAGATTTGCAAAACAATCCGGATTCGTTTTCATTGCGTTATACAAGGCCTTTTTGAAACAAAAAGTCGTGATGTCGAGTAACAACCACTAAGAGCATGTGCAAAAGGCAAAATCTGAACAACAGTTGATAGAAGATACACCAGAGTGAATGAGATAATAAACCTTCTGATATCAATAGAATTTTAAAATAACTCTGTTTGCAACCAGTCAGTTAGTATTCTACTAGTATTGCTTTACTTTCAATCACCATGATTTCGGCTATATCAGAGAGATGAACGTAAAATGAACATGAAATGATGATGAAATGGAAGAATTGGGGACACAAAGCCAATAGGGTTAGAAAGTTGACTGCCATTGTAATTTCTAAAATGGATGAAAACTAGGTTTTGATCGGACAATTAAGCTTCGTGCATAGGGGATCATACGGGTCCTACTCTTATCGAGACCTGCATCAGAGTTCTTTAACGTGCGAGAAACTGAACATTTTATCCATTCTTTATGACAGGACTCCCCTCATTCAATCACCTGGGACACACATCCCAGTCGCTTTGTGGTCAAAGCGGCCTGACTCGATGTAAGTTTTCTGAGCGCCCTTTAATGTCCCTCTTTACCGACAAGCTTAGCGCTGGTGACCTATTCCCCACCCATCCTTCACATGTGTTTTCCATCTGAATGAAGGAAATGCACACCTAAACAAACTTATTCGTGTTGTCAGATTTAAAAAAAAACCTTCCTTTTTCACCTCTACTGAAATACATTTCGTCGACTTGTACAAGATGAAAGCTGCCTTTTCGTGATTTCAAGACTAAAGAGGACATATAATCGCATACTGTAAACGTGGAAATTTTCGCGTTTTTGTTGTTGTTGTAAATGTAACTTTTCGCGTGTGGGGATAAAATTGCGTTCCGTCTGATTACTTATATTTTATACGCTTGAAAAGAAAGCATTCGCGAGGGGGATATTTTTGCGGATAGTTTGAGTTTGCTAATATAGGGAAAAAAATCCCCAGGCAAAACTTTTCTCGCCACGATTTCTTCTGCAATTTTCCAAAATCTTCACTTTTTCCGGATGTTGGAAGTAACCAGCTAAATACAAAGCATTTGGAAACTATGATTATGTTTTTTTCAGTATTATGAAATTTTGTTGGCCGCCTTACTTAGATTTTTTTTTTCAATAAGGGAGCAACCATTTGATTTTTATGGGGGAGCTATGGATATTTTCTTCGTCCTGCCTTTTTATTTTCGGAAAAAGTCGAGCCTGGATTTTTTTTAAAGCAACTATAATTTTTTTTAGCCAAAAAAAACATCCTGCCATTTTTTTTTACTCAAAGCACTGTCCTGCCTTTTATTTTTGGATTTTTGCCATCCTGCCTATTTATTTCAAATTTTACCATAGCCCCCCCCCCCCCCCCCCCACCCATAATCAAATGGTCGCTCCCTAAGAAACTACCTTATGGCAACGGAATCGTCAGAAAATGGTTTTAATTTTCTTTTACTTGGTTTCTTTAAAAGCTTGATCTACTCTTTGAACCAAAAGACGCAACTTCAACACTGCTACATTCCTTATTCATATTTTTTTATAATCAAAGTCAAACACACCAACTATTCAAACGCACCCACAGGTTTTTGTTTGTAAACTTTAAAAACAAACTACATTTTGTCAAAACTACTTGGTTTTCCGACTGTAATTATTAAATACATTAACAAAAAAACAACTATTAACTTCGAAAACATAATTTACAAAGGAAATAAGGTTAATATTGTAACAAAGAATGTAAACACAAATGACCTTGGAGTTAAAATTAAATCGATTTCGTTAAAGTGCTGTATATATTCCGAATAAAATACGTCATCTGCTCGGAAAAAAAATCTTGAACTATTCATTATAACTTTAAGTTAAAAGCATTTTTCTAAAATCTAAATCGGCTATTATTTCATTTTTATTTAATACTTCATAGCTATATAATTTTTTGAATGAAAAAGTGCAAGTTCGCTGTGGGAGATGAGAAAAACTTCAAGTTTTTAGGCATTTTTTGGCTCTTATTCGGATACAAATTACATCTACAAAAAACTAAAATTTATTTTGTTTACTGCGTCTAAAATCTTATTTAATCCTTATATGTTTGTTTTCTGATAATGAACTCTATAGATAATAAGCGGAAATATTTTATTTTTAGGTTAGATGGGATGTAGGTACGTATGTGCCAAGGGGGTACCTTCGAAAAACGTCATTTTAACGTCAGATGGCACCATATTTTTATGCGACGACAAACATTTTTTGGAAGCTCAATAATCAATCTAACATTTTTGACAATCAAATTCCATGTGACAGGTGGGTCATTTAAACTCGAAAACTAAACGACTTTTTCTCGTTTCGTCACTCTACTAATACGAAGCATGTTTAGGGGGCGATTCAGTCAGTTGGAAACGGTCATTGAGATCATTTCTACGCCTTTGTACAGTCATTTTACAAAACAAAACTGATTTTTTTTATTGTAATGTGTGGTTTTTGTTATCTTCAATGTCTTTTATTCATGTTTGTATAATTATCATTCTTTTGGTTATCATATACATGATATATAATTGCGTATTTGTTATTTATCATATTTAAAAAAAAAATAATACAGCCTTTTCACATATTTGGGACAGAATGGATAACTTTAGCCATATCACTGTCGACCCATGTCAGCAGAACATTTATAACACACCCTAGCTATAGCGACAAAAATCCATAACATTGAAATTTGAAAGAAAACTTAAACTGTTTTTTTCGAAAATCAAATGCTTGGGACAATATAGCGTTAACGAGGTGTTTTGTATTTACTTTATAGAAATATCATAAAGTAAACGACACTTTATGCATCCTTGAAACTAAAGGAAAAATAAACTCTATTGCCTCAATGCACGACTTTATACAAAAAATATAAATTATAACAGTCATGACAGCATTTTCAAACTGTTTGGTTTACTTTTTGTGAAAAGAAAATATATGTAAGAAGAAGACATGGTTTGAAACATAATTATCAGGGAAGTTCTTGTGCATTGATTTTAAGTTCATTAGTTATTTCAAAATATACATATTTGAATGTAAAATGTGAACAGCTTATATGATAAACAAAATATGAAATGGCTTTTTCCTTATCATACCCCATATCTTACTCGAGCTAAAGTTCTCGGGATGATATAAGCTCTCAAAAATCTATGAGATATGAAATGAAACAGTCATAAGATAAATTTATATTTTGCATGCTTTGATATCAGTGTGTATATTGTGGTAGGACAGGACACTTCCAGTCCTTGTGTTTACTCAAAAATGCATGTACCAGGATTTGAAGTGAAAGCCTTCCCCGTCTCCTGTCTTTTTTGGGGGTCTGCTTTTCTTGGATTGGAATTCAAATATAGTATAATTTTCGTTCAGCTTAACAATCAAACAAATACTATCTACAATCATGATATCGATCCTTTTCAATAAAGAGACTGCTGTAGGAGTACAATTGTACAATAATGACAAATTATAAAATAATATTTCTTTTTAAATTCACATATGGTATAACTTTCATTCAGCTACGAAAAGTTTTAATACGAACAAATACTATCTACAATCATGATAACATTTTAATTAACGAATGTTTTTAGTAATTTATAATTTAAGAAAGGATATGGAGTAAATGAACATGAGACCACAACACATATGTTTACTCCAACTGCAATTAATTTTTGTGAGCTGTATGGCCATTTTGGAAAATTAGTCCTCATCAGCAGCACTAAACCCAAACAAAGGAAATCCACAATTCAAAAGATGTTCAATATGCATTAACCCAAACGAAATCCAAATATATATAGCTAAGGGCAAAACTATGATGGATGGAGTTTAACCTTCAATTTTAGAATTTTCATAAATTTATATAGTGGTTAAAAACAAAGTGTACATATGAGAAGTAATCTCATGTACAATTACATCATATCTTAATTAAATTAAGAGCATACATTTTAAACACGGGGAATTGTTCTACTAACTCTACACGGCAAAAAAGACAAACTCTGGTAATAAATAATTAAAGAAAGGATATGGAGTAAATGAACATGAGACCGCAACACATTTGTTTACTCCAACTGCAATTAATTTTTGTGAGCTGTATGGCCATTTCGGAAAATTATTCCTCATCAGCAGCACTAGAACCCAAACAAAGGAAATCCACAATTCAAAAGATGTTCAATATGCATTAAGCCAAACGAAATTCAAATATATATTGCTAAGGGCAAAACTATGATGGATGGAGTTTAACCTTCGGTTTTAGAATTTTCATAAATTTATATAGTGGTTAAAAACAAAGTGTACATATGAGAAGTAATCTCATGTACAATTACACCATATCTAAAAAGTAAAGAGCATACATCTTAAACACGGGGAATTGTTCTACTAACTCTACACGGCATACAAGACAAACTCTAGTAATAAATAATTTAAGAAAGGATTTGGAGTAAATGAACATGAGACCACAACACATATGTTTACTCCAACTGCAATTATTTTTGTGAGCTGTATGGCCATTTCGGAAAATTATTCCTCATCAGCAGCACTAGAACCCAAACAAAGGAAATCCACAATTCAAAGGATGTTCAATATGCATTATGTCAAACGAAATCCAAATATATATAACTAAGGGCAAAACTATGATGGATGGAGTTTAACCTTCGGTTTTAGAATTTTCATAAATTTATATAGTGGTTAAAAACAAAGTGTACATATGAGAAGTAATCTCATGTACAATTACACCATATCTAAAAATAAAGAGCATACATCTTAAACACGGGGAATTGTTCTACTAACTCCACACGGCATAAAAGATAAACTCTGTTAATAAATAATTTAAGAAAGGATATGGATATGGAGTAAATGAACATGAGACCACAACACATATGTTTACTCCAACTGCAATTAATTTTTGTGAGCTGTATGGCCATTTCGGAAAATTATTCCTCATCAGCAGCACTAGAACCCAAACAAAGGAAATCCACAATTCAAAAGATGTTCAATATGCATTAAGCCAAACGAAATCCAAATATATATAGCTAAGGGCAAAACTATGATGGATGGAGTTTAAGTGTTCGTAATCCTTTGTCTTTTTCAGCATTGAGTAAAAATGCACTGTAGACCTCTTGATAGATAAGACTTTATAGTGAATACTGAAAAAATCAAGAATATATAGAAAGAGACTGCTGTAGGAATACAATTGTACAATAATGACTAGTTTATTAAATAATATTTCTATTTTATGAATTCCCAGTTGACCAGCAGTCGGAAAGCTGGTATAAATTTCAAGTTAACTATACCGACAATAGAAGTTCATAATTAGATATAACTCATAATATATCCATTATTGAATCAAAACTTTTTCTCTAGTATACGTATGGAATAGTACATATAAAATATAATTATTTTGTAACAGAAAAAAGAAAGCTCCTAACGATTGTATATGTGTAACGAATGGTTTGATTCAAATTCACAATACAAAGTCTGAAGCGGAATCGCGTTAAAGGGTCAATTTATTCATGCATAATATGAAGCAGAGTTTGAATCAAAATAATCGCAAGAAAGGAACCCGAACATATAAAAAAACTCATATTTCAATAGGTCGAGGATATCGAGCATGTGCACTAATAACATGTAGTTGTCTGGTACAGGTGTTAATTGAATAACAAACCATACTATTTCTTGAAAAAATATCAGACATGTCCGACTTTACAGATGGTAATGACCGTGAGGGGGACTTCAGGGATGAACACCTTGTTACCGGGTAGATAGATCTTGAAGTATAGAACACTATTGATTCATCAGAATTTTGATATCTGCGATCATGTTTGAGTTATTTGCAAAATAAAAAAACAAAAAACAAAAAAAAAACAACCAACCAAACAAACAAACAAACAAATACAAAAACCACAATTTACCCTTATGTTCTATTTTAGCATCAGCAGCCATATGGTTTTTCAACTATTCAAAAATCCAAACACTGGTTTTCTACAACCAATGCTTATGACCAACTAAATGTATACCAAGTTTATTGAAAATGAACATATCATAGTGATGATAGAGGAGTAAACGGTTTTCAATTTGATGAGGAATGCTTTATTGAATTAAACTTATGATGTCAGAGCAGTCAAATAATGTGGAAATGCTTGACAACGGTCAATTTTGACACTTTAAGGAGAGTGAGTGTGTGGGTGAGTGAGTTGGTGTTTTACGCCCGTGCAACGCTATATTGGTTATTTACAGTCGATGAACATGAAAAGGGTGATACAATGATCATGAAATGATGATGATAAATGAAGTATGGGGATGGGGTTGGGAACAAAGGAACGGTAAATTTTGAAGAACCACAGGAAAAGGGGGAGAGGTGGGTAGGGGCGGAAAATTTAGCCTATGTGGTGCACTACTTGGCGGTTCACAAAGGGATCTTTTACGTGCATGAAGCGTGGCACTCTCCACACACGTTGGCCCACTATGGTCGGCGGTCAGGGTTTCCGTAATTATAGACCTGACAACCCCCGTGGACAAGGGCCACCCAATTCAGCCACCCAGCGTACACACTTGGTCGCTCTGTGGGCTGAGCACTGACCCGACGTCAGAATCCCAAGACCCTTAGTCACCTCTTACGACAAGCTAGGCTCTGCTGCGGGCCTATACGCCACCCGGGCCCCGCACGGGGCCACGTTAAGGGGAAACACTTTAAGGGGAATAACTCCAAAAAAGAAAAAAGAATTGTCCTACAACTTTGACATTGTTACCTATTTTAAGGTCTTGATGTGCTCAACGCTATGCAATGTATATTTCTAGCATATCTTTTATTGTATTGAAGATATGAGTGAAATATTATGAGAGGGAGAGAGAGAAAAAACAGGAAAGCGGCAATAACTCCTACATGGGAAGTTGGATCCCCTTCAAAATTTCAGGGCAGGTAGATCTTGATCATGAGGTGCTGATCACTCTAACCTGTTCCTTAAATTTAAGATCTGTGACCGTTTTTGAGTTATTTGCAAAAACTGCAACTTCCCTCTATGTTCTATTTTAACCTTGGTGGCCATGTTTAAAAAAATCAAAAATCATAAGAACTGTTTTTACCACACATGACACAAAACAATTGTGCCAAGTTTGGTTGCTTGCAATTGTACCAGCGGTGTCAGATGAGTGGTATAAATGTTCGACCGACGAACGCCAAGTGATTTGAATAGCTCAGCAAAAGAGTTAAATTACTGATTGATTTCCGTTTTATGTATGTTTAGCTGACAATATCTGGATCATAATCAGGAACAAGTTCGATAAAACATACTTCATTCGAACATCAAAGTATTACTTAAGAGAAAAGAAAACTTATAAATGTTTGATGCTTCAAGAACTTTTTATAAATACAGTAGTTCAGGCCAAGGGTGGCGATGCCCGCTTTCGATAAAAGTCCACTGAAGATCGTTAAGTAGACCAATGACGAGGCGGAAACGTTGCCAACCTAATCCTAAACGTTAACTTATGAGAAACAATGAGAATTGCTCGCCCACTAGAGAGCACTGCTTCAGGTTTCCCAGTAGGATCATTTGCAGTAGCCTGAGCACCATCACTCCTATTTCCAGTGGCTGCAATTTTTGTTTCCGCGATCAGCATTCTGTCTGCATCCAATTTAATGCGTCACTTAATCATTTTATGTTCGTTTCATCGCCATCCTGGTGTAGTCGATTTCACACTGCTTGGGGCTATAGGTGCATGTCATAAACAATAAACTAGTTTTAAGTTTTTTAAGACCATGATATAGAATCGAGATACAATAATTTTGATACTTAAACATTCAATTAGGACTGTGCCCTTAATTTCTAATTAAACTGGTCATTCGAGTTATTTTTTAATATTTAGGTCTAAGCGTCAGCCGATACGGTTTATACAAAATCGAAGCTGGATACTCTGAAATACAGTTAACATATCTATAACACAAATCTTGAGTTTATTTTGTATTGACATTGTCATCAAAATACCAGATGTAAACCGCCTGTCTAAATAGTTAATTAAACCAAGTCAGTTTGATGTTCTTTTTAGTTAATATCAAGAAATATTAAGATCCACTTAGCAACAGATTAAACGGATGGAAATAAAGAATATTGAGACTTGACACAGTTTGTTCTATCAACATCTTTAGATATGTTAAAAAAACATGTCGGTTATACCACGCGGTTGGAATTTCGTGTTGTGCATAACAGTATATAATGGTTGAAATATATAGAATTATAATTAACTTTTAGTAAAACATGACATTAAAGACATAGAACCTATCCATTTCGCAATTTTTTCACATTGAATAAAAAGAACATATATCAAAAGTATACATTCTAAAACTTATCTTTACCGACATAAAAACTCATTTCTTTGCAGCTTTATATAAAATTATCTTATTTTAATATTAAGTGTTGTCCAACATAAATATTTACTTTTGGTAAACCGTTATTCACGTGACCTTTACTGGGTGCTGGTAAACTGCGAAACGAAATGAAACCAAAACGATACGAAAACAAATCGAAATCGGTAAATTAAGAAAACGACTGGTATCGGGTAAAATCGTTTCAATTTTCTTTTTTTCCGGTTTTGCTCGATTTCGTTTCCAATGTGTACAGATTTTGGTTGCCTAATATTCAATTTTCGTTTCCTTCTTTATCGCTTTTGTTTTCGCTCCGTTCCGTTGTGGTTAATTTTCGTTTCTCAATTTACCGCGCGCAAGTGTTTACATTTTATAATTAGTTTGTCCTCTTTTATGACACTTCGTGTTTTTATGCAGTTTTCTCTCGAAAAGAATACTTTCTGGTAGTTTTTTTTAAAACTAACAGTGTTTTCAAAGGTTTAACAAGTGTTTTCTTCAAATAGTGTTAATTTCAATATTTTTTTAAAATTGCGAAAATGATAGGTTCTATGTCTTTAAGTTTAGGTGGTTATTTACGGTTTGACACCCAGGCTGCTTCACGAATTCGGCTATTTCATGTACATGGACATGTTAATAAGTTATTGCTTTTTTCACTAGCAGCTTGTTTCGGCTAGATCCGGAAGATGAACATGAAATTGGTGATACATTTAACATAAAATGATGACGAAGAGGCCAATCGGGGAGGAGAGTTTGGACTCCCATTGGAAAAAGGAGTGATGGGTAGGGACGAGCAATTTAGCCTCCTGCATGGGGATACTATGGGTTTTTCTCTTACCGAGTCCTGCAGCAGGGTTCTTCAAAGTGACATGTTTCCCAGCAAAATACAACTCTATTATTTACGGTAAGGTTTTTTGCAATATAGCCTGACGACCACGGAATACATTATGACAGGGCTACCCCATTCAACCACATGGGGCACATATTTCAGTCGCTTTGTGGGCAAAGCTGCCTGACCCGATGTCAGGTTTCCGAATGCTTTTTGTTGATTTAGCGCTGATGCCGACCTTATCCCTGAACCCGCACGTGTGTACATGGATACGAGAAGTACGATAAAGTGACGATGAAGTTCTAGAAATTTAAGGAAACAAGGCCATTATAGGTTACGAGTTTTGACTCGTTGATGAAAAAGGGTACATGTGTGTAAAGAAAATTACCCTTACAGTCGCCGCCATGGTCAGTTCTATGATCATTGTAAGAAGTTACACTTTTGATGTATTGAGGAATTCCAGAAATGCTCAAAACATTGTTAGTGTAGAAGTTGTAGTTTGCATGTGTCATCAATAAAAACATTTCTCTTCCTTTGTGAGGAAAAGTTCTAAAACTGACGGTAGTGATGATTAAACATTTTCATAATTTATCAAACATGTCAAATGTACGTTTAGTTATATAACTTTTAGTTAGGTAATCCTCTCTTGTTTTAACTAGAATGGTGGTCTTCCATGGAAGACATATATGTTGCCTGCGTCTTAAAATATTCGGTAACCAGGGGGTACACGAGTTACGGACATAAATTCGCTTTACACCATATAATACTATATATAAGTGAAAACTAGATACCAAAATTAAGAGGCTGTCACAAGTAGTTGCCCGGAAATTGTGCGACGCCGCAGGACACAGAACGCAAGACGACGGATAGTGTCAAATAGGCTTCTATATGTTGCTTTGCTACACGTTGTCGGTGACAAAATTATGTATGTTATGTTTTCCTATGTATAACAACTGTGTTTTGCTTTTACCGGTTTATCGGATTCCAATTGTAGAGGGATTAGGAACAATAAAACCTGGTTTAACCCACCGCTTCATTTAAAATATAGGTACCAAGCCAGGACCAGTTCAATCTTCTCTGGTGTGTCTTTGTCTTGTTTTGTCTTTTCTCCTTCGGTATATGAGATTGGTCATCCCAGTTCGACAGTTTTGTTGTTACCTTTATTTAGATAATTTTATGTTCAACACTTCTAAAAGATTACCATCGAATAGACGATAAAAAAAGAACCAATAGAGATCTGTTAAAAAAAAACAAAAAAGTTAGAAAAAACTACTTAGTTAAATGCCATTACAGGGTGTTCTAAGAGCGGTAACTCTTGATTGTTAACGTTTTCATTTTCATTAGTTCGTTGATTTCAAAAGTCTGTGCACTACTACATGAAAATAAATATGTAATGGTTCATCAAATGAACATGAAATGGTAGTGATGGTAAAGAGGGTACGACATATAGAGGCAACAGAATGAACTGCTTTGGACCGTCACATGAAGATAGCTAAATAGATAATTTAAGGATCCTACGGGTCCAAATACCGGGTAATACCAAGAAATGAAGAAGTTTTTACAGGGTTCGGTAAGAGTAGTATCACGAAGATAACCGCTTGCAGACGGAAAATTTGCCTGCTCAAGTGCTCATATCTGTCCCTCCTTTTTCATGCGACACTTAAAACTCTCATCTTCGATTGGCCATGTGATCCCGTTACCTCCATTTTTCATCATTTTATGCTCATTTTATCACCACCTTACGTTAATCTCCCTGATAAAGCCGAAATTGCGCGTGCTGCTTGGGATTAAAGAACAAGAGGCTCCCAGGAGCCTGAATCGCTCACCTGGTCTTAATGTCAACCCTTTGAAGACTTCTGTATAGCTAAATGAGCTGAATGTTTAAGCAATAAAAAGCTTTTCTCTATCTGCAATAGTTTTCATTCCAAAGCAAAAAACACTATTTTTCACCTTTAAAGGGCCATAACCCCTTAAAGGGTTATCTGACAACTTCGACCCTAAAAAGACTTTTGTAGAGCTAATTAAGCTGAACATTTAAGCAAGCAACATCTTTTCTCTATCTGCAAAAGATTTCATTCTATAGGCCAAAAACACTATTTTTTGCCTTTAAGGGGCCATAACCACTATAAGGGGTCATCTGGCAACTTTGACCCTATGGAAACTTTTGTAGAGCTAAATGAGCTGAACATTTAAGCAAGCAACAACTTTTCTCTATCTGCAATAGTTTTCATTCCATAGACCAAAAACACTATTTTTTGCCTTTAAGGGGCTGTAACCCCTAAAGGGGGTCATCTGACAACTTCGACCATATGAAGACTTGTGTAGAGCTAAATGAGCTGAACATTTAAGCAAGCAACAGCTTTTCTCTATCTGCAATAGTTTTCATTCTATAGGCCAAAAACTCTATTTTTTGTCTTTAAGGGGCCGTAACCCCTATAAGGGGTCATCTGACAACTTCGACCCTATGGAGACTTTTGTAGAGCTAAATAAGCTGAACATTTAAGCAAGCAACAGCTTTTCTCTATCTGCAATAGTTTTCATTCTATAGGCCAAAAACACTATTTTTTGCCTTTAAGGGGCCGTAACCCCTATAAGGGGTCACCTGACAACTTCGACCCTATGGAGACTTTTGTAGAGCTAAATAAGCTGAACATTTAAGCAAGCAACAGCTTCTCTCTATCTGCAATAGTTTTCATTCCATAGGCCAAAAACATGAAAAAATGCTATTTTTCACCTTTAAGGGGCCGTAACTCCCATAAGGGGTCATCTGACAACTTCGACTCAATGGAGACTTTTGTAGAGCTTTTGATGCTGAAGCAGTAGCGTGGCATCAGATTTCATCTATCTCTTATACTTTTTGATTTACAAGCCAAAAACAGTAGTCTGACCCCCCTGGTCTATTTTTAGCAACGGCGGCCATGTTTTTCGACGAATCAAAATCCCCACATCAGTTCTGTAGGGGATACCCTAAAGTACCACCAGACCAAATTTGGTTTGAATCTGTGCAGCGGTTTCAGAGGAGAAGAAGTTTGAAGAAAAGTTAACGACGACGACGACGGACGACGACGACGGACGACGACGACGACGACGACGACGGACGCCAAGTGATGGCAATAGCTCACCTGGCCTTTGGCCAGGTGAGCTAAAAAATGCTAACCAACTAGCACCATGTTACTGGCTTTTGTTCTAACCTTTCATCCGTCATGGGGTTTTTAACAAGAAGCTCCAGAGAACCTAAACCGTTTACGTGATTTGAATGTCTGAAATTTTAAACAATAAGGCAAAAACAACTTTTAAGACATTTAAAGGGTTAAGTTTAATCAAGGGTCATCTGACAACATAGATTTACCAAATGCAGCTAATTCAATTAGCTTATCATTGCTTTTGATTATTTACTGCAGTATCCAAGCTATAAGGCATAAACAGTTATTTTTACATTTTAAGGGACCATTGTTTCTATAAGAGACCATTTCAAAACTTCATCAAACTGAGTGTTAGCTATCGAAGTAAAATAGTAAGAAAGTTTTATCTACCTATTTCGGTCTGCAAAACAATTTGGGAAAGGCGGTTAAAATGGTCAATTTTGACGTTTTAAGGATAATAACTCCTGAACACCACAGTCCTTCAACTTTGATAATGTTACATATTTTGTAGATCTTGATGGGCTCAACAACATGCAATTTATATTTCTTAAAAATGATTCATACTTTTCAAGATATTGAGCCTAAATAGTGTAAAATTTGAGGAAGAAAATAGGAAAAGGGTTCATAACTCCTACATGGGAAGTTCGATTTTTTCCGAAATTGCATCGCAAGTAGATCTCTAAGTGCTAATTACTTTTGATTTCTTATCAGAATTCTTCTGTCATCGGTTTTGAGTTATTTGCAAATAACTACAATTGGCCCCTATATTCTATTTGTTGCAACAACAGCCATGTGTTTTTAACAAATCTAAAATCCGAACACAAGTTTTGTAGCACCACTGCTATTAATAAACAACTGTACCAATTTTGATTACAATTAAACTCAGATTACCAAACTTTGAGTCCATGTTAGAAGACGAAACAAGGAAGACATTCCGGAAAAATTGAATATCGCAAGGGTCCTGACATGCCAAAAGACAACTGCAGTTGCAATTGAACTTTAGGTGACAGGGACGCCAAGTGATGACAATAACTCACCTTCGGGTCCAGTGAGCTAGAACATTTTGAAAATAACGAAATGTGACTGTTGTGACTGTTTGAGGCACATATGTGTTGGCGTTGCATAATTTTAGGGTACTAGTTATGAATGTCCAAATTATCAGGCACATCTGATCTGCATTTCTGAGAATCAACGTAAACGTTAAATAACCTGACGTATAACGGACGGGTAAAAAATCCGATATGTTCCGCAATTATATTTAGCTGGTCATGAAAAGGAAGGATGAAACAAGAACGTTTTTGTATCGTTGTAAAGTATTCTAAAAGGAATTTTGAAATCTTACATTGTATCGCATCTATGCAAATGACCAGGTAGGTTTTGATTTGTTTACTATTAGAGGAAGATGGGCGTTGTTAAAAGTCTGTCAAAAATTTGGACATTTATTCTAACAGGTACATACATATATCAGTCAAACGTATCTGTAGCCTTGTTCCACTGATAGTACAGTTATGAAATTATGACTGTCACTAGAAATTAAATGTGAAGATTAAAAGAATCAATACAGAACTAAATCTTTCTGCGATGAACAAGGCATTGTAAAACTTCATAAAAAAAACCCCAAGTCATTCGAACTACTGTTTGTGATCAAACTTCTTGAGTTGTTACCAGACCTTACATTGTACCCCTGGAAAGAATAAGAAGAATACAACAAACTTAACTGTGTGTAAGGGATCTTGTTTAACCCACCATGTCATTTAAAATGCCTGTACCAAGTCAGGACCATTGCGATACATGTATATAACTTTTCTGGTGTGTCTTCCATGTTTTGTCTTTTCTCTTGGACATTGAGAATGATCCTCCAAGTTTGATTATTTTACTATTACCTTTATTTCTTTCATGCATTTTGAGAATTATTATGGGTAGAAGCTTAATTTTAAAGTTAAAACATTAGAAATAAAGGTAATTATGAAATTACCGAACTTGCAGAATCAATCTCAATGTCCAAGAGAAAAGACAACACAAGGAGTGAGTGCAGTGACTTGGTGTTTTACGCCCTTGCAACGCTATATAGATTATTTAAAGGCGATGAACATGAAAAGGGTGATAAAATGAACATGAAATGAAAATGATTTATGAAATATGGGGTGGGGTGGGAAGCTAAAGAACAATTAATTTTGAAGACCACAGGAAAAGGGGAGAGGTAGGTACGGGGTTGGAAAATTAAGCCTATGTGATGCACTATTTGGCGGTCCACAAAGGGGTCTTTAACTTGCGTGAAGCGTGACGCTTTCCGCACATGATGGCCCACTATGGTCAGTTTGGATATTTCCTTTTTTTCAAAGGAAATGGTGGGTTAAACTGGGATTGATGGTGCGCAAAACCTCCATCTTCCATTGCGATCTTGCGATCCGATCCGGTAGTAACACAAAACACAACACGGATGCAAAGACAACTTAGGGATAATAAGGTGATTATCTCAGTAAACAATCAGCCAAACACTAATCAAAACAATGACAATATAATTTTGATATTTTCCATCAGTGGCTGATAACGAAGGAAGAATTTTTAAGCGACCGTGATGTTAAAACCTGTACATATGTAAAGAAAAGATGGTGATTAACAGTCGTTGTGTTGCAAGGTTTCCCAACATTTACCGTTTTTTTTACATTTTAATTGACTGATAGGCAACTAATTTCTTTATAGTCCGATTTTAAATTTCCGTAATTTGGTTGGAGTTTACCAGCTGGGATTTTGTTCTTGTCAATAAACTGATAACGACAATGGAAGGTCTGTTCGATGTACATCATGACATAGATGTCCTTAAATTAGTCAACGGCAAACTTTAAAATAAAGATAAAACGATAACAAACATGCTGATTTATCGGCACGTGAAATGAACGAACAGACTAGACTGTAGATTCAAAACAGCGAAAGACATGAAAGAGGAAGAATTAATGTAGCCTCTTCCTTAAAGTATACCTGCTGACTAAGATATTTTTGTATTTTCTTTTTATTAATCACAAAAAACACAGTCAGGTTAACAATTACAAAGCATGTGCATCCCTGCAAACAAATAACTGTTACATAATATTCTAGGTGTAACATCTGATTGCTGTCCTCGGGGGATAGAGCTACATCATTATACATAATGATAACGAGATATTAAGATCATTTATCACTTTTATTATTATATAAACAACTGAACCCTGCCTTTCTCGTCCTCATTTGCATATTTAAACACGGTATTTTCATTGTGATTAATATGGGTTAAAAGACTTTTTTAAAAATATATACCATGTACATATCTAGAGCGTTAACGAAAGTCATGAAAGTTAGCTTTGATCAATTCACATTTTCAAGGAAAATTTTTTGAATTTGATGTAAAATGACGACTCATTACATATGCTGTGAAATAATGGATTAAAACAGAGCGGTTACAACCATTCAGTATATCTATAAGTACTATCACATCCAGCTACGTTTCCAGAATGTCTATGATACACATGTAACGTTCCTGGTAAGAGTAAACCAAAGCGGGTGTCAATAGAAAAGTTAATTTGGTAATTTTGGCTTTATTGGCATATTCAAAGAGTAACTAACCTCTCATTAGCAGCATTTGAAATAAAACGTTGTAAGGTTAAATACCAAAAATATCGAAAAAAATCTGTCAAAGAACAAAGTTTCACTTCCTCCCTAACCCTAACCCTAACCCTAACCTGTCTGGTAGATGAGTGACTGACTTGAAATTGAATCCCACGGTATGAGACTACATACTGCGTACCGAATAGCAATAACTTTGACAAGGGTGGTCATCTCAGTACAAAAAAATACGATAAAGGAGACGACTTTTATTTTCAAATTATTAATTTCCCAAACCTTGAAAGCAACATATACCTTCTTCACCTGCTTACAATGTTTATATTTCACAACTTATTCGATATGTCATGGGGCTTGCTTTTCTGATTTTTTTATACGACACCGATGTCTCTAGACCAAATACGTCTCATACGGTACCTAAAATATTCGTCTTTCGTTATCAGCCACTGGTGGAAAAATTCAAAATTATGTTGACCGTAATGATTAGTGATTGTTTTGATTAGTGTTTGGCTTATTAATGGACTGAAATGATCACCTTATTTTCCTTTTAATGTCTTCACAACCGTGTTGTGTTTTGTGTTACTACCGGACCCTTGGATCGCAATTGGAGAAGGATGTTTGGCGCGCGCCATAAAATCAGGTTTACACATGTAACCTGAGACAATAATTAATTTAGTTATAATTTTCTCAGGTTTAACCTAATATTTCGTTTGAAATATCTGTACCAAATCAGGACCATTGCGGTCTATACCTACATTTATATTATATGTTTTGTCTTTTCTCTTTGGCATAGATATTGATCCTATGAAAGAAGAGATGCGCAAGATCTGAAAATTTAGTCTCCTGTCTGGGTATCCTACGGGTTTTACACTAACCGAGACTTGAACAGTGGCCTTTAACGTGCGAGAACCATAACATTCTTCCCAACACGGTGCAACACTATGGTTGGCGGTCATTCATTATGGCAGAGCTGACCCTTAAACCACCTCAAGTACAGATCCGTAGCAGTGCAAAACTTGTAAGTAAAAGTCGGGTCACTGCATCCCGTACACTGGTCGTCAGACCGTGTTACCAAGAGAGCATTGCAAGATGTAAGACGAAAATACCGACAACCTAACCACAAACCATACTGATGCACCGCATGTTGGGAAAATGGCACGACGTACGACGTTCCTCTTAAAAATTAAGGGCTCAACCTCCTTCAAGTAGTCCTTATTGTTTTACCTGCTAAGTAGTAGTCCACCAAAGAATCATTGAAAATTGAAGAAAAGTGATTCATCGATAAAAAGGCTACAGTGGTTTATTTTTAATGAAAGATAGTTCAAAGTATATAAAATAAGAAATAACTAACAATTTGGTTATAAATGATTCTTATAAAAAGTGGTACTTTATATGTAAATATATTTACGATGTATTGCATCAAACTTTATTACATCTGCATTATAAGTTGAATTAAACACTGTTAAATGGCAAAGTTTTGCTTGTTGCCCCTTACAATATACAATTCCATTTGTCTCAAATATTTGTTTTCAAATGCATGAACTAATAATTTAGTGCAAAATCCTATAATTGTGTGAAAAAATATTCCTTAAATTCAATAATTAGAAAAAAGTTTACGTATTTATTTATTTGTATCAAATGCAAAATTTATTGATTTCAATAAATTTAAAATAAAGTGCGACTTCAAAATATCGTGTTTTTTTTTTGTTGATTTTTCTTCACGCCTATTTCGCTAAAACATATATACATTGATCTAAATCGATGTTATTGCTTTGAAAGCAAGTTCATCAATAAGCTCAGATGAAAATCACAAGTCTTTTATATACTGCGCTATTTTTAACCTTCACAGAAATTTTATAGATTTCCAATCTTATGGTAGATTTATTTTGAAGCATCTTATATGTCGTTTAAAATGAAGATATTTAAATGGAAATGTACTAAACTCATTCAAAGAGCAATCAAATGCAGTCTCCACCCTTCATTCAATAATAAAGGCATCATTTTAACAAAGGAAGTCAACACCTTAATTTATATATATTTTCAAACTTCATATATTTAGTGAAAATGTTGTGTCTTGATCCACAGGGACTTGCTCCCCTCTATCAATATTTTGTTAGAGTCAATGTGCGGTAGGAAAAAAACACGATTTTGAGGCTGAAACGCAATGAATGAAGATATATTTGGGTGTTTTGGAAAGGAAAATTATCTGTGAAACGAATTATATAAGAAAAGGTACGAGATCAATGATATATTAAAAGAAAATCGAATTAAAGAAAAGGGGGGTGGTGAAAGTAGTATCTCCCTTGTGTTTTTTTCCTACCGCACATTGACTCTAACAAAATATTGATAGAGGGGAGCAAGTCCCTGTGTGTTTTTTTTTCCTACCGCACATTGACTCTAACAAAATATTGATAGAGGGGAGCAAGTCCCTGTGCTTGATCTTGATTTTCTTCGTGTTCTTGTAATTTGTTTTTAAAATTCGATTCAATAATTTAATTCCGTAACATTTTTTTGCTTTTTTATCATAAAAGGAGTTTTGGATATTTTAAAAAAAAAATGGATATGTACAACTATGTGCATGTATAAATTATTACAAAAATATTATTATTACAAAAATATTATTTTTGTAATGTCTTCTCTATTGCTTTCAATAAATGAAATATACTTAGTAAGGAGTATTGAAAAATCTAAGCTTTGGTGGTTATATATGTAGTACATGTAAAATACTAAATTATTTTACATTTTTCACATGTTATCAAAATATCAAACATTAACATTAAAAAGCCACTTGACTGGCCATTTAAATGTGTATGAATTTTTGTTTTGTTTTGTTAAAATGTTATGTTTTCAAAGCAATTTTAAAGAATATTTTGGAAAAAAATCTTATTTTGTTTACTAACCACTTGTTATTTTATATAATAGCATAAAACACACAAAAAAAAACGATATAAATTTTATAGTTTATTATAGATAAAAAAATAATGAGAAATAATTTTAAAACCGTTTTTTTTTTATACTACATGTATTTGTTGATATGGTCAAAACATGTCGAAAATTTTGAAAAAAATAAAATTACATAAGTTTATCTTGAAAATAACCCTTTAAAAGCGAACAAGGAAGTGGACGTTGAAAAGTTTATAAACGAAAAAAAAATATTTGTGATATTTTATCCTTACGGTCGATTGGACAACATTAGTATATTGTAACTGATATGGGTGTATCCAGTAAAGAAAATATTTCTTCTTTACTTAACAAAGCCTAAGGCTTGCATGTTTTATGCAGGAATGCTGTATTTAAATTGGTTTTAAATTTAACGGTTAGGTATCTTGTAATTCTACACAAATATGATAGGGTAATGATTCAGCAACCTATAGCTAAGGATACGTTTGACCTTGAAAGCCAAACCATGTATTGTCTACCAGAAAGCCGAACATGTTAGTACAGTGTTTGGAAATAGTAATTTTATCACAAAACATTACATCGTATATACAAATGTATGTTAATGAAGTCTTGTCAGTGGCAGCTCAAGAAGAGGGTTTCCGGGGGCTGGAATGCACCTTTTCCTATGAAATTGTGCGTTTAAATTGCAGATATGCGATTAATGTCATCTAAAGACCCCCCACTTGTCATCCACACTTAACTATAGAAGGGACCCTCTGCTTTAGTTGGAGGAAGTAGAAAACATGTAAACAGCCTCTGGTTTGAGAGTAGCTGTCACCATGGACTTTTTCTTAAAAAGAACATACAGTTTTACCATGTTGTCGATACTTTTGCTACTTTTCAGTTTAAATGGTCATGGAATGCTCCTTTGAATAGATCTTTCAAATTCATACGTCGTCTTTCCGTGCAATCTTACTGTATAAAATATTTTCACAAAAACATATGAAAATAGGGTGGCCAGATTTAATTGTGAGATCTACTCCGTGACCAGTAGGTATGTATATATATATTAAAGTATAAAACCTTCATGGAAACGTTTCCAGGTCCATGTCGTATAAAACTGATCAACGGAAAGTCGTGCAGGTCATATGCAGTACAACAATTGACTTCAATTTGACTCATTGTATTTTATTCCCTAAAAATTACAAAGTATTTAAAACAAAACATGCGTAATGCATAGTGTAAATTTTTCGTATGAATTTTTTTTTGTAATTTGAAATTATGTTTTCTAATCATTCTTGTTCTTGTTTTATAATTGTGACTGAGTGAGTTGGTGTTTTACGCCCGTGCAACGCCATATAGGTTATTTACAGACGATGAACATGAAAAAGATGATAAATTGAACATGAAATGATGATGATAAATGAAATATGGGGTGGGGTGGAACAAAGGAACGGTAAATTTTGAAGAACCATGCACAGGAAAAGGGGAGAGGTAGGTAGGGACTGAAAATTTAGCCTATGTGGTGCACTACTTGGCGGTCCACAAAGGGGTCTTTTACGTGCAGGAAGCGTGACACTCTCCACACACGTTGGCCCACTATGGTTGGCACTCAGGGTTTCCGTATTATAGACCTGACAACCCCCGCGGACGAGGGCCACCCTATTCAGCCACCTTGGGTACACACTTGGTCGCTCTGTGGGCTGAGCACTGACCCGACGTCGCCTCTTACGACATGCTATGCTCTGCTGCGGGCCTATTCGCCACCCGGGCCCCGCACGGGACTGAAATATCCATGTTGTAACAAAACATAGTTTTGCTTTATTTGTTTTTAAGTAATATTATTCAATTAGTAAGTTAGTTATTGCTTTACTCCCAAAGAAGTCGCACGAATTCAGCAATACCAGAGAGATGAACATGACAGGGGTATTCAAATGAACATGAAATTATGTTAAAGTGGCAGAAATAGATACAATGCCGCTTTGCCCACTTAAGACACACATCCCAGTCGCTTTGTGGATGGAGCGGTCTGACCCGATGTCGGTTTTCTGATCGCTCTTTGTTGGACTTAAGCCAACAAGCTTAGCTGTGTTGTGGACCTATTCGACACCCGAAACCCACATGGTGCGAAATTAATATCATGTATGGAAACTTTAATTCCATGAACGACACTTTCGTTTTTTGACCGACAATTGGTCTGCAAATTTCAAGGCATCTATCTCATCGACTTGCTGATTGTAGATGCCTAATTACTAATTATTATTACATATAATAAAATGTCAAGTGTACAAAAGTCAATCGAATAAACGCTTCTTTCAGAAATTGTCTGGATTTGTATTTTTATCTGCAATATACGCACCAACCCTGTATTTCCAACTTAACCGACCGAATAAGTCGCGGTATTTACCATGTTTAATGGATGGTATAGGCGTGTCAGTGTAAATAATTATAAAATAAAAATTAATGGTCGGTGAAGGTAATTTACATAGTTCAGAGAACATAAAAGGTTTTGTATGATGGACAATGGTATGGAATACATGCATAATTAAACAATCGAGCTTACATATCTTAATTCCGTAGTGTTTCACAGAACTTTGCCGTGTAAAATAACAATATTTTGTAATTTCTAAAGTTATATTATCAGTATTACAATGTCTTGCAATGGAAAGTTACTTCTAGCATGAATAATTTAAAAAGCTTACAAAATCTCGTATTTTTCAATTAAATAAAGGTAATAACAAAATAACCGAACTTGGAGGATCAATCTCTGTGTCCAAGAGAAAAGACAAAACCATGGAAGACATACCTGAAAATTGAAGATCGCAATGGTCCTGACTTGGTACAGGGATTTCAAAAGAAATGGGTGAAGACATAATAGGGAAATTGAGGTGATCATCTCAGCTACAACAATCATTTTAAACCATTGTCCTTATTTATCATTTGCTGTTGAGATCTATTAACACATAACTAAGCTGAAGCTAACACATATAGGCATAATCTAATTTTTCAGAATCAAGAAACTTTACCTAATTACGAAGACAATTACAATGGCCAGTTATTACTTTATTGACACTGAATTTGTCTCGCCTGTGACGAATGTCGCGAAACGCGAAACTTAGGTATGGTGATTTCGACGGCAGCGTCCACACTTGTTTCTTTTCAGATTATGTATATCATTTTAAGTTATGATACACCATTGATATATTTGGAATGCAGTACATATCAGTTTCAAGAGCATTTCATCTGTATGTTCTTGCAGTCACGGTCTACTGACTGACTCACTGAGATTTTACACTGATTTTGCCAATGTTAACATTTTTTTCTAGAATGGTACACATTGATATGTGTATGCCTATAATATATGTAACTGTAACAGTAAAATTGTATAATCAGTAATACATGTATTATTATACATATAAATGACCGATTTTTAAAGTTTTTTACTTTTAGTTACATTTACTGGTCTGATTTAAGTAAATTTGAATAATAAACTACAGACATTACACGAAATGATTTGACTGTATCTTGAAACGAAACTTTATTAAGTTCCATCTTTTAAATATTTGTTGTTTTAAAAATATTATGTATTTTTATATATATGATGATTTACCGCTATGAAAATAAATTTCCATAAACGTCATGTGACGTTGACAATTTAGTACTACTTTTTCTAAGAATCAGGTAGATAAATACACAAAAAAAAATCAACAGAATTATGTAAAACCACCCCAGTAAACTTTGTTTTGACCACTAAAGGATGAGTGGCATTAAGACCCATAATTGGCCCAAGAAAATGAAGTTGGTTCAAATTTTAGAAATTTGATAAGAAATATAAGCTTATATGTGGTTTCAAAGAAAACACATCAAATAAGGCAAATTTCATTCATTATGACCTAATTATGACATCATATTTAGTGGTCTTATTTGACAAAATAAAGAAAATCTGCATATTTTAATGGTTTCAGTGCATCTTTTCATTGAGAAAACATTGGGCACATGAAAACAACAACTCCAAACTTTCAGAAATGATGGATTTCATCATTTTACACATTTTTGCCAAGTATGAAGTTGTTGTTTTGATGCGGCCACCTACTTTCAGACCAAAAAGTGTGTGAAAATCAGCAAAAATCAATGAAATTGGGACAATTTCTTTAATACATAGCTTTTTGAGTTAACCGATTGGCATGACAGCTTAACTGATATGGCACAACCTTATCATTTTCTTTAAGCCTAATAATTTATCAATGTTTCATCAACTCAAGGCATCTGTATGCTCAGTTTTAATTTCTTGGTAAATCTTGGGCCAAAAATGGGTCTTATTGCCACTCATCCTTTGTCAGTCTATCTTGGGTTTAGGAGATATTACCAGTCAAAATTTAGTTACATTGTATATATATATAGTGAAAAGAACGTGAAAATTTCCCGCCATATTTTTTTCCTATATATAACCGGTCAAAAAATATTTTTTAGGAATCAAATACATATTAAGATTTAAAAACTGCAATTGGGTTTGTTTTTATGGTAAAATGAATTCATTTATACCCCAAAATCTGAAATTGGAAATTATCGATGTGCCACCCCCTGCCTGATCCTTATGTGGAATAGTACTTAAAGTTTAAAGACCAATTGCATATTTCAGGCTCTATATATTATTGCTAGTTTAGGGCAAATATGCTTTTGGCATCAGTGCTAGTCTGCTAGACCAATATATCCTTATATTTTGACCTTGACTTTTAATTGAAGAGGTCTTATTTTGACCTAAGGGAGCGACCCTTTGATTTTTAAGGCGGGGGGGGGGGGGGGGGTGAAATTTGAAATAAAAAGGCAGGATTGCAAAAATCCAGAAATAAAAATGCAGGACAGTGCTTTGAGTAAAAAAGAGGCAGGATGGTATTTTTCGCTAAAAACTTTTAAGTTGCTTTAAGAATAAAAAAAAATCCAGGCTCGACTTTTTCCGAAAATAAAAAGGCAGGACGAAGAAAATATACATAGCCCCCCCCCCAAAAAAAATCAAATGGTTGCTCCCTAACAATCTCCCTGGTGATATGCATTTGGCTCATCCGATACGAAGCCAGAAATGTTCGAATCATATAAAAGGACACGTAGATTGTTATATAAGTCTAGGACTAATATTTTGTGCAACCGCAAGATGCTACTAATGTCTTACATGTAGCTGGAATTATTCACCAAGACTAAAATGAAGAAGCGACCATGTTGGTGTTTTACGCCCTTGCAATATCAAAGTTTACATGAATAGGGAGATAAAATGAACATAAAATGATGATTGAATATAAGGAATGGGATGGGAAACAAAGGAACAGTAAGTTTTCAAGGGAACTGGTAAAGGGAGAGGTGGGTAGACACGGAAAATGTAGCCTATGTGCAGGGTGCATTGATTGCGGCACACAAAGGGGTACAACAAGCGCGAAACTTTCGATCCAGACATGCTGACCGACTATGGTGTGCGGTCAGGTTTTCTTTATAATGACTTAAGAACTCTCCGCGGTCGTGTCAAGGTATTCATCCACCTAAGGTTCACACTTTGATCGCTCTGTGTGCTTAACAATGACCTGGTTTCAGAATCTTAAGACCCTTAGTCGCCTATTACGACAAGCTGTGTATTTCTGTGGGCCTATTCGCGCCTCGGTTCCGAGTCCAATAATTGAGTTAGTTAGTTAGTTTTTGCTTTATCCCTAAGCAGTGCGATTTCGGAAATATCCGGAAAATGAACATGACATGATGATGAAGTGGAGAAAAGAGGGACACAAGGCCAATCAGGGAGGAGAGTTTTGACTTCCATTGGAAAAAGGAGGGATGGGTAGGGACGGACAATCTCCCGCTTTTGGAACCTACGGGTACTACTTTACTCTTATCCAAAATAATTGAAGCCGATATGTATATATTTTAAATGTATAAATATAATGAATGTTTGGCCCTCCACACACGGGACAACGATTATCGGAAAAATCAAATGTTATCTTTTAAAACAATTCATATTAGCTTAATCAACATTGTTGCAGCGAGATCTAGCAAAAATTTGATGCGATTCCTTTGACATCTTTTGAGAGGCTATACAAGAAGCAGAAGTACCAATGGTGCATCCGAATGTCAAAAGTCCGAAAAGGCAGAGACAAAATCAGTAAACACCAAAGAAACAGACAACATGTAAAACACGGAAACACATAATCTACTGAATATCAATTAACAACACGAACTTACGATAATGAACTCAGGTGCTCCGATAAAATAAGCATTTCCTGCATGCTAAACGTAGCACACCCGACGCGTTGCCAACAATCAATTCAGTGTGTCAAATCGGGTAAAGGAGGACAAAAACCCTATGACATACTAACATCTGCACTCATCTGAGAGATCGAAACCCCTTAATTGTCTTATACATGTAAGTGCATGATGTCTACCGTAAAATTTCTTGAGTGAAAACAGCAAACGAGGAGCAACATAACCCTGTGTTAGCAATTTTTTTGTCAGACGTGACGCTCTGCTAAGGAAATCCATGGGAGTCCCGCAAGCTCTTGAATAACGAATCAATTGAGATAAGAAAATTTTATAAGCTAGAGCGGACAGAATGTTGCTACACAAGAAAGGAAAGTTGACGATCGGAAAGTCATTACTGTATGATTTTTTATGTAATTTAGGAATCCAATACAGGGATGGAATGTCAACAGAAAGGCCGGAGGAGGAAATGACAGATTTGTGATTGTCAATTATTTCCTCATAGTGTTGTAGCTGTGTATGTGGTGCTATTGCTGGTACAAACAACACCTAATTCGGCTGTCAAACAGTCAATAAAATGTTTCTTGCACACAAAAATGACGTTGTTTGTTGCTTTGTCTGCAGGTACAACAACAAAGGTCGACAAAGTTTTGGCAACATCATCGTTGCTGAAAATGGATGTTGCCCCAGTTTTCATGGAGCCTTTCAAAGAATTGATTCTATTAAAAAAACAATAACCTCACGGCACGTACTAGAACGATCTTGGGACTTAAGGTTAGTGAGGACACCGGTCATGTGACCAAAAGCAGCTAAACATGCAAAAAAAAAAACAAGTGCAAATGTCAAAAATATCTTGAAACTTGTGTTAAATAGTTTCATTTAATAAAATTTAATCAAAATAAATTAATTTTAATTAAAATAAAACAACAATTCCTTCATCAATAAGAATTTCAAATAAAACAAGGGAGATAATCCACTGGAAAAATGACAAAAAATGACAAAGATTTGTATTGTAGACAGAAAAGTAAGCTGGTGACCCCCAGTTTTTTATTGTTTACTTCAAAATACATTGTATTTCATTGATTTTTATCAAATAAAAATAAAATTTAGATTCGTGGATTTTTTTTCTGCAACAAGATTTTATGCTAAATTTTTTGCCTTTTCCTATATAATCTATAGTAATTTGGGAAAACTTTGAATCTAAATTTTGGGAAAACAAGCCTAGAAAGGGGATCCAATATTTTTACACAAGATATGGTATATACCTAACACTAATATATACACAAATTGGACATTTTAAATTCGGCATTATTTTTGGGGTCAGGTGTCCTCACTATCCTTAATTAACATTACTATACAATGATGTTTCTTTTCATCATTTTAATCACAGACTAAGTTGAATCCTTTGAAAACACTTTATGCATTATTTAAATTTTTTTTTTTTTTTTTTGACATTTTTTGTTTCTGTATGATCTTTATAATTAAGTTCAGGATTATAATATTGTGTATGTTTGTTATAATAAATTTATATAGTCAATGTGAATTGTCTTTTATTCTTTTGTTCAGTTTTAAATAAGCTAGACGAAGATATATTTGATTTTCTCCATGTATAATTAGTCCTCAATGACAATGTTTTAGCCCCGTCTAATTAAAATGTGTTTAGTTATTTTTGTTTTGGCTATTAAATTGGCGAGTAAATTGGGTTGAATTATGAAAAAAAAATCATAAATTAAACGTGCATCACACGTGATATTCTTTTACAGCAAAACCACGCAATAATATAACATGTTTAAGATTTCAATAATTACATTCTATTTAATAACAACAATTTCGATTGGTTAATAATGCTGTTTTATTTCTCGATAAAACTCACTAGCACGCGACTTGCGCGGAGTAGTTTAAAAAAGATAAACCATGCATTTCGTGCAATTTTCTGTGCAAACATTTAATTTATTTCATCGGAATGTAATTATATACATTGAATGCAATATTGGTGTGTAAAAGCGTGGACCTTTGCGCACATTTTCAACATGAAGCGCTACCGCGCTTCGTTAAAAATGTGCTTAGGTCCACGCTTTTACACACCAATAAACTCAAAAATATTGCATTCAATGTATAAATGAAGCTCAGGATGAATGCATGGATAGAGTGCTTTAATTATTATAAGAACTAGGAGCAGATGAGATCACTTGTAATCATTTTGTAAGTTGTTGTTGATGTATTGTTGCGTCAACAGTACGGGTTCCGAATACCGAAAAGGTCAGAAGCAGCGCAAAGCTTTGACCAGTCTGGACGCTATGCCCAAAGAGCAACTGTGCCGCGTGTGGTTGAATGGGCTAATACCTCCAGTGTCGGCACGCTACATTGCTGAAAACCTGAACTCAATCCAGAGAGGTGCCCAGTATGAGTATAAAATTACCACGTTTAGAACAATGCTGCAGGTTTGATTTTAAGAGTAGGATTGTTCCCAATCCGCTTTCCAC
Source organism: Arcuatula senhousia (assembly GCA_963971305.1). Taxonomy (NCBI): domain Eukaryota; kingdom Metazoa; phylum Mollusca; class Bivalvia; order Mytilida; family Mytilidae; genus Arcuatula; species Arcuatula senhousia. Next base: position 49,983,114 of record OZ020311.1, read on the forward strand.
TTCATCATCATTTGATATTCATTTTATCACCCCTTCCATGTTCATTATATCACCCCTTCCATGTTCATTTTATCACGTCCATGTTCATTTTATCACCCCTTCCATGTTCATTTTATTACTTCCATGTTAATTTTATCACCCCTTCCATGTTCATTTTATCACCCCTTCTATGTTCATTTTATCACCCCTTCCATGTTAATTTTATCACCCTTTCCATGTTCATTTTATCACCCCTTCCATGTTCATTTTATCACCCCTTCCATGTTCATTTTATCACTTACATGTTCATTTTATCACCCCTTCCATGTTGATTTTATCACCCCTTCCATGTTAATTTTATCACCCTTTCCATGTTCATTTTATCACCCCTTCCATGTTCATTTTATCACCCCTTCCATGTTCATTTTATCACCCCTTCCATGTTTATTTTATCACCCCTTCCATGTTCATTTCATCACTTCCATGTTCATTTTATCACTTACATGTTCATTTTATCACCCCTTCCATGTTCATTTTATCACCCCTTCCATGTTCATTTTATCACCCCTTCCATGTTGATTTTATCACCCCTTCCATGTTCATTTTATCACCCCTTCCATGTTGATTTTATCACCCCTTCCATGTTCATTTTATCACCCCTTCCATGTTCATTTTATCACCCCTTCCATTTTGATTTTATCACCCCTTCCATTTTGATTTTATCACCCCTTCCATGTTAATTTTATCACCCCTTCCATGTTCATTTTATCACCCCTTCCATGTTCATTTTATCATCCCTTCCATGTTAATTTTATCATCCCTTCCATGTTAATTTTATCACTTACATGTTCATTTTATCATCCCTTCCATGTTCATTTTATCATCCCTTCCATGTTAATTTTATCATCCCTTCCATGTTCATTTTATCACTTTCATGTTCATTTTATCACCCCTTCTATGTTCATTTTATCACCCCTTCTATGTTCATTTTATCACCCCTTCTATGTTCATTTTATCACCGGCCTTTCGATGGTCATCTTCCTGGTATAGCCGATCTTGCGCTGCATGCCAGTAAAGAAAAAACATGTACTAACTATATAAAGAGCCCACGAGTCAAAAATCTTTCTACTAAACCGGTCACGATGCGAAAATAAAATATTATAAAAAAACGTTCAATTCCTTTGGCAATCATAAGGCCGGGAGTATGGGCAGCCATTCGGGCAAAAATTAACAAAATAATGAAAAACAGGCGATAAACTGAAAACAGACACAAAATCACAGAAAACAGACACAAATTTTAAAAACAGACAAAAAATATAAAAACAGACATAAATTTTACTTACAGACAGACGATTCTGTAAAACAGACAAAATATGAAAACAGACAAAAATTTTAAAAACGGTAAAAAAATACAAAAACAGATATAATTTTTAGTAACAGACAGACGATTCAGTAAAACAGACAAATATGAAAACAGACAAAAATTTTAAAAACAGAGGTAAATTTATAAAACAGATACCAAATTTAAAAACAGACGTTTTTAAAAACAGACAAAAAAAAACACACAAAGCAGACATTAGTTTTAAAATCAAACATGAAAATTCAAAAAACAGGCATAAATTTTACTAACAATCAAACGATTTTATAGTAAACCAGACACAACAACATGAAACAGTCTCAGAATTTTTTTTTATAAAGTCGTTCTAAGAAAATAACGTAAACTTAAAAAAAACCGCTAGAGGTCGCATTGGCATTTTCCTGCACTAGAGGTCGCACCATTCAATCTAGCATCGTTTGGAAAAATTGCAGTAAATGATGCTGTAAGGTTATTGAAAGAAGCTTCCGATCTGATCGGGAAGGCTCCCACTGATCTCACACACAGGCACAGTCATCTTCTACCTCCCAAGGCCAAGATTCTGATATACATGATATATAGCTGTTTTTCGACTGTTTTTTTTTTATACGACCGCAAAAAATTTGCGGACGTGTAATGTTATGATGCTGTCGTCGTCGTCGTCGTCATCGTCTGCGTCCGCGTCGTCTGTTAACTTTAGTGTAACCACGATAACTTTAGTTCTAGTAATCCGATTGCTATGAAATTTGACAGTGATGTTCCTTACCATAAAAGGATGGATGGGATTGATTTTGGGGGTTCTCACTTTTTTCATTTCAAAATTAGGGACCATAAAGGGGCCAAAAATGTTTCTTTTTTGTTTGTTCCCACAATAACATTTCTTCTGGTTAACTGAATGCTGTTGAATTTTACTCTAATGTTTAATACCATAAGGGGATGAATGGGATTGATTTTTGGGGTCCCCCCTTTATTCGTTTAGATATTAGGGGCCCAAAAAGGGCAAAAAATTCAAATGTTTTATTTGTTTACGCAAAAACTTGGGTCCTTGTTGGCCAATTGCTATGAAATTTGACAATGATATGCCTTACCATTAAAGCACACATGGGATTAATTTTGGGGGGATGTCTTTTTTTTTTCATTTTGAAATAAGGGGCCCCAAAAAGGGGCCAATAACATTTCTTCTGGTTAACTGAATGCTGTTGAATTTTACTCTAATGTTTAATACCATAAGGGGATGAATGGGATTGATTTTTGGGGTCCCCCCTTTATTCGTTTAGATATTAGGGGCCCAAAAAGGGCAAAAAATTCAAATGTTTTATTTGTTTACGCAAAAACTTGGGTCCTTGTTGGCCAATTGCCATGAAATTTGACAATGATATGCCTTACCATTAAAGCACACATGGGATTAATTTTGGGGGGATGTCTTTTTTTTTTCATTTTGAAATAAGGGGCCCCAAAAAGGGGCCAAAAATGCATTTTTTTTATTTCTGGTCCGATTTAGAAAAAAAATTTTGCAGGTTAAGTCATGTCAAGTAGTGGATACAAAAGAAGGGATAATTTTTTGCACCAACCTTCTTCCGTTATAAAATTAGGGGCCAAAAGGGACCAAAATCGAAACTTTTTCATTTATTGTCGGATTTCAAAAATTGTTTTGCTTATTATAGTTCTTGTCAAATAGTGAATTTACAAAATTTAAATTTGTGACACTCTGCTCCTCCTTATTACCGTTAGGGGCTAAAATGGACCAAAATGAAAGGTAGCAGATATCCTTAATTAAGGGCCTAAAGGGGTAATATTTTTGTTAAACTGTTATTTATTTTTGGTCTGCTTTTGAAAAAAAAAGAATTAAAGTTTGTTTTTGCCTACAAAAACGATGTCTCCCCCCGTTTCCCCAAAAAAGTTCAAAGTTCAAAAGGCCCTTACTCCCACAAAAATTTGACAATCAAATTTTCCTGGTCATATGCACAACTACATATGGTTTCCTTCCTATATACCAAGTTTCTTTAAATTTGGTTCAGTTGTTTTAGAGGAGTTGCACTGACAAGATGATAATTGAGGATTTTCAGCAAATTTCTACGTTCAAAGGGCCATTACTCCCACATTAATTTAAGGATCAAAATTTCCTGGTAATATGCACAACTATATATGATGTCCTTCTTGCATACCAAGTTTCATTGAATTTGGTTCTGTATTTTAAGAGGAGTTGCGCTGACCAGATGATAAATGAGGATTTTCAGCAAATTCCTTAGTTCAAAGGGTCATAATTCCAATAAAAATTTGAGGATCAAAATTTCCTGGTAATATGCACAACTACATATAGTGTCCTTCCTATATACCAAGTTTCGTTGAATTCGGTTCAGTAGTTTCAGAGGAGTTGCGCTGACAAGATGATAAATGAGGATTTTCAGCAGATTTCTAAGTTCAAAGGGCCATAACTCCCACAAAAATTAGAGGATCAAAATTTCCTGGTAATATGCACAACTACATATGATGACCTTCCTATATACCAAGATTCATTGAATTCGGTTCAGTAGTTTCAGAGGAGTTGCGCTGACAAACTTTGTGACGGACAGACGGACGGACGGACGGACGGACGGACGGACGGACGGACACGACAAAAACAATATGTCTCCCCACAAAGTGAGGAGAGACATAATCATTGTGAAATGTTGAAGGAAAGTCCACCAAAGGCTGCATGTGTCAAAAAATTTTGTCAGTCCACCATGGGCTGCATGCGTCCAGAGCAAGTGACTATCCATATTGGGCCTAAAACGTACAGGGTTTGACATGTTGTGGTCGTATCATGCTGCGCTCGGCGAAGCTTTTTATTAAAAAAAAGGTCTGTTTTTGAATTCGGTGTCTGTTTTCATATTTTGTCTGTTTTACTGAATCGTCTGTCTGTTAGTAAAATTTATGTCTGTTTTTGTATTTTTTGTCTGTTTTTAAAATTTTTGTCTGTTTTCATATTTTGTCTGTTTTATAGAATCGTCTGTCTGTTAGTAAAATTTATGTCTGTTTTTTTGTATTTTTTGTCTGTTTTTAAAATTTTTGTCTGTTTTCTGTGATTTTGTGTCTGTTTTCAGTTTATCGTCTGTTTTTCATTTTTTTGTTATTTTTTGCCCGAATGGCTGCCCATACGGGAGATTGCAAAAGGAGATTAACCAGTTACCTGCACTGCCAATGGACACTAATTTAGGTTTCTAGAATTTAAATTTAATTAGCTGCTCCTGCAAAAAGCATGGAATTTGAATTTTAACAGTTTAATCTGTTACATGCATCCTCAGAGCATGCAGAAGTCTATAAATCATTTTTCATCGAATTTGATCATTTTTATTTTAAGCATTTAAAATCCGTATAATAGTACGTATCCAAGATAGGTTTGTATCAATTGATATTCTTTCTTTTTTAACAATTTGAATATCATGCAATATTTTAAACTTTGTTACTATAAATATCCACGCTACTTAACAATTTACTATCTTAATAGCCCATTGCGTTTTCCATTTAAAAGTGTAATAAGATAAAATAAATATTTGTACATTTCATTCATATATCTCCAGAAAATAAATGAAGCATGTCTGATCAAATTAATATTTTATAACTGATTCTATGTAAACCACATGCCTGTGGGAATTTTTCTGTGACGTCACCAATCTATTGATTAGCTTAGCGGATACATGTAGGTGCAGTTTCATGCTGCCAATACACATCCTTCCAGGCCAAATTTACACATTTAAATGATTGAATTATCTTTCGCCATGTTTGTTTTACGCGTCAAGTAAAAATGAAGTACTTAAGCCATCTGTCAGTTGTAGTATATAACAACCACACCCAATGCCTTTACATTAATAGTTGACCTAGATAAACGATCATATGGCTATAGTTGTTCAGTCATGATAGAGGATGTTTATCGTAGTGGAGAAATAAAGGAAAATATGCAGATATTTATACTAAAAGTGAAATATATGTGATTTTTTCTTTTGTTCCCTGGCGAAATGAATATAACAAAGAATTCGTCAGGATGTGAAATTTCAAGATTTATGCTGTTTTTGGAATATAATGTGTTCAAATGTGGGCAGTACTAATTGGTTCAATATAAAATTGGTTCTTTCTTTGATTATTATAAATTATTTAGTTCTGTGTCAAGGAATTACTAAATCTGAACTTTATCCGTATGGCACACAGCATGGCGATCAACAAACACCTCGGGTAGACGATGGAGGCTCTGACAAAATACAACTGAAAAGAACATTTAAATTCTTTGGAAAAAATTATACTCTTCTATACGTAAGTAAATAAATCTCTTTATTCTGTAAAACCATGACTAATTTGAAACAAATGCGTGTGCCTCCCCCTTTTTTGTTACTCTGTTCAGTTTTTGTAACATCATGGTGATTTAGATTAGTAAGAATATTAATACACACGTGTATTCCTTTGTTGCCTGGTCATAACAACGGACCATAAATTCAGTTTGAACAAAAGCTAATAAACTTCTACAAATAACGAATTCTACAATTCTACAATTCACATTATACACTGTTAAGGCGGTAGTTTGTTTTAACTTAAAATTGTTTCTCCTTTATATATTTTTTGTCTTTTATCATGTTTATTAACGCTTAAATGATAAAAACCTTTTCTATATTATTCAATTCTTAGTAATAATGTTAAAAAGATCTAAATTTAGAAGCCTTAAAGATAAAACAATTAACACAATGAATATTAAGTTCATCTGTATTGTTTCAAATCTTGAGTGTTTTGACAGAACACATACAACCACATTCTTCTCCGTCTGACGTAAATTTATGAACACCTACTAATGTACAATAAATCTTAGGAACTGTCATTCATTCAATAAACATATCATACATGTACAAACTGTATTTATTATTGCATAATAGTACAATTTTAAAAGCGAAAATATAAGAGAAACAAAAAAGTTCTGCGAAACTCCAACTTGCATTTATGACATTTCAAGTTTCACAAACATGCATTTAACGCACATGTAGTCACGTCATAAGAAAAGAAAGATGTTATGTCCAAATTGAATTCATCATGTTCTAGTATTCAATTCCCACTATTCCGTTTTCAATGTCGTTTTTTTCTGCTGTAATCATGTATAAAACACATTGATAATGATAATGAAATACCTTAATTTTAAAATAATTTCAACATAAACATTTTAGATAATCCATTTTTTTGCCAAAAGCTTCACAAGTGAATTTTACATTCGTTAGTTCTGTTTTACCTTCTAAATAAAAAGTTATAAATGCTCCAAAAATATCAAAATTATGTTATGCGTCTTTAGCATGTTTAGTAGATGATGCTTTAATGTACACTTCAAATCTTTTCCTTTTTCAAATGCCCTCATATATATCAAATGACATGTTGGAAAGTAAATTTTTATTATCATGATTATAAAATTAATTTTAATAAATAGGTTCTTCGTATTCCATGACTAATTTTAAGCTTTGATAAATACGAACATCATGTAATGATAGAAAGGGAATTCAATGAAGGTTAGTAGCCCGGTTAGTAGGTTTATAGCTTCAGTCACACCAGGCATGTTAAGGTTTAATATCTTTAATTTCATTTTTAATTCCATTTTATACACTATGGTATAATTGTTATCAATAGAATTTTTATTTTGTCAAAAAGTACTTAGAGCCTGATTTCAAGGCTCATTATAGATGCTTTTTCATTGGTACAAGTTATTACTCGTGACGTCAGTCTTAATGTTTACAATGTTGTTGTCTTGCTGTGCTTCTTACTTCTCAAAAATCTCGATTATTTTCATTGACGTCATACGCGCTAACTCGCTGCACTAACTCTAAAATACTAATGTTATGTTTTTGTAGACTACACCCATGTGCTTAATTGAGCTTAACCTGTTGTGAAAACATGTCTATATTTGACGATTTGTATGCTCTAAAATTTTCACTTAGAACATAGAATGATTGCAATTTTGCAAAATTTGGGGTTTAAATATAACAATGCCAATCGTTATAGTATAGTTCTAAGATACTCTCCTTATATGAGCTAAATCTGAGCAGCATCGCGTACACCAACGAAGCATTTTTAATATGATGCATTGTTCATGTCTCATTAAAAATAAAAGTAAGGGTCTTGGTATTCTGAGATGAACACGCTCAGCCCACAGAGCGACATAGTTGTCTACCGTAGGTGGCTAAATTGGGTTGTCCTTCTTAACAGGAGGCGGAAAGCCTGACTGCTGTCCATATATTACTAACTTATGTGTAGAGTGCTACGCGTCTTGGACGTAAAATATCCCGGTGTGGACCGCCAAGTAATGCACCAATTAGGCAAAATTTTACGCCACTACTCGCATCTCCCCTTTTCCAATGGTGTTAAAAAATACTGTTCTTTAGTTTCCCAACCCAACCCCATATTGTTCATCATTGTTTTATTGTCCTTTTCATGTTCGTCGCCCGTATTTGAAATGTTCGTAGGGAGTAGCACACAAACTCACTCACTCATTTATTTAACTGTAAAATTTTCTTATAAGAATTGGATGTCTATATACATGATATATAAGTTTGCACACATCATCTGGCTAAAGGCCGGTACACACGATGAAATTCAATTTCATGATATATTCTTGTTACTCTATAGTAAAGTGCTTTTTGACATACTCTAAGCACATCATTTGATTGTCTATCACTAGAAAAGTTGCATGCAACTTTTTCTGGAATAGAGCAATGTTCTATTCTTTTAAAAAGTTGCATGCAACTCAAAATTTCCTTGTTTACACGATGAAATTTGTTGCATGCAACTAATTTCATGAAATTAATTCCATCGTGTGTACTGGGCTTAAAGCTAAATTGTCCAAGGCTAAATGCACCAAGGCTTATCAGAGGAATTAGGGGTGGGGGAAATGGACAACTCTTTGATGCTGATAAGAATAGCGGAAACCATCATCATTATCATACTGACCATGCACATGCAGTTTTTATATTTTTTTATAGACATCTAGTTCCATTCATCCTAACTTGGGTTGATTCCTGTCATCATTGCCAAATTATTAAAAAACAAAAACAAAAACAAAAAGCAAGACAAACATACAACAAAAAATCCATTGTTCGCTAAGAGTCGGCTCAATTTACATGCATGGGCGGATACAAAGGTCACACTAGCAAACTGGTAGCTGGAGAGAGATTCATATAAGCATAAAGCTTGATTCCAACCCAGGGTTAATAAATATATTCAAACTTACTGAAAATACAACAACCAACCAATCAATCAATCAATCAAGCGCATGAGAACAAATATTGTCCAACTTTATATCTATGGCCAGTAATCAGTATATTGATGGTTGTAAAAAGTATTTCGTGGTTGATTTCTTTTTCAAGTTTTGAAGTTACGGCTTTCGTGAAACGGGTTGCCAATAGAATGTGACATGCATTAACATTTGTCATAACTCTTTGGCTTTTAAATTCATAACATGTATAGTTGGAAAACGAATATTTAATAAAATTGCTATGTGTTAAAAAAACAACAGTATTTCCATAAAAAACTGTTAACCATTGTCGCAATTTTCATTTTATATACTAGTAAATGTAGAACATGTAGTATGTAACCCAAAAAAGTAGAAAATTATAATAAATCAGATAAAAGATATTAATGCCTGTTGGGCGGCCGGTCACCTTGAGATTTTGAGAAGAAAAACTTAATTTTCGCCTAAATTATAAAGTCTAATATATACATGATATACATGATATAGGAGGGTCTTTTAATTGCTTTATATACCTTTTACAAAAATGACAACATTGCTTTCGGACCGCTTTGCATGGTTTTTGCAGACAAACTCTAAAATATCGAACTCAATGCATGTGCACTTAACAATCTGAAGGCCCAATCAGATATCTATACACTATCATTGACTATCAGCAAAAAAACCAAGTCGACTTCAATTTCAGTGAATAGAATTCCTACAACATTTACATGACCATGATGACTGTACTCTTGATTTAAAATAGTCTCTTCTTAAAAATGTGAAATTTTGCATTTGCTGATTTGCTTATCATGCTTATATTTGACTATTTATGTTTCTTACAACAACAATTAAACCATTAACCTGAATAGAACGTGTAACATATAGACAAAACCAATAACATTCAGTTTTGTATATCAAAGTCTGAATTGACCCTAGAGGGGGTTGTAACATGACAGAAGTTACTGGCTTATAATACTGACAGGAAGTTGGAAATATTGTGACAAGTCAAGTGGAAATATCATACAAACATTTCTATGTACATGATGTTAGGATTAGGGTGGGGTGAGAAAACACTTACCAAGTTTTATATAATTATTTGTGTCTCAAGATGGATCACATTTAACAATTCTGTTTCAAGATTTTTTTTCACGAGAGCTCTTATATTTTTTTCTATTTAAAAAATCCTGACCTGTATCCGTTTCCCGGATCTGTTTATCTCTCTTGACTTTCGTTTTTTTTCCATTATTTAAAATAAGTTGTCATATTTAGAGAGTTCTTACAAATTACCTAATATGTAATGACCCTTTACAATATGCAAGATATATTAAAGAAAAAAAATGACTATAATCATGATAATATTTAGTATATTAAGTATTTAAATCTGCTTCTTTAAAACTTCTACTTTATTGCATAATAAAACCTCAAAGAGGTTAAGCAAATACAAACATACATGTAAAAAACATACAAAAACAATAAACATGTAACTCTACGTACAAAGACATTATAGTATTTACAAATATATGTATGACTCTGTTAAAGAAGGGATTAAATTCGAATGTTAATAAACATTTTCGTTCAATTTTTCTTAGCAAATATAATTTATGATGCAGAAGTCTTGTATTTTTGCATACTGTGGATTCATTTATTTTCGTGGGTACCAATTTTCGTGGTTTGACGAAAAAGGATCAGTTCGTTGATTGTTAATTTCGTGATCTCCAGCATACAGATCAGTGTAAAATTTCTCCTTTTCGTTGGGTATCAAATTTCGTGGGTCAAGACCAGCCACGAAAACCAAGAAAATTAAACCCCCACGAATAATAATGAAACCACAGTATGTTTCCTTCTATATTATCGATATAATCACCCTAGGCCATTTACCTCCTGTTTGTCAACTTTGTAGCCTTAAAACTCTTTACATATAGCCGACATACATGCAAAGTCTCAGTCATTGACGATTTCATAGCATTACCTGATCAGTGATGTAGAATAAGAAACCTGAAATGTTGCATAAATCATGTAAATTGCGATTCTGGCCCTCCTATTCAGCAAATAAGTAGGTTTTTAAGCATCGCTGACATACATGAGAATTTCTGTCGCAGTTTTATCAGCAGCTACACGATTGGGAAGCATAGCATTTTGCATATTGCTTAATCCTCCATTTTGCTATAACCATGATAACCATACGATGTAAGACGTTTTTACATATTTTACGCAAAATAACATCATGAAAGTCGGTACAACTACACTATGTGAACCTCTTTCATGTAACGGACATTGTTTAACAAAAAATCATTCGATACCAGGAAAGAATAATTAAAGAAAGATTGCATGGGTAGATGTACTTATCTATTGGTGATTACTGAAGTATTTTGATGGAGGGCGTTGGCGTCCTTAGTACATAAGTTTACCAAGAAGTAACACATTACAAAATCGATGTTGGGACGGATAAGACAAACATCTTGTGAATTATTATCTGATCATCTTATTTCAATGGCTTACTTCTACGTACATAAACATAAACATTCTTCTTCAATCCCAAATTCACTGAACATTTATCGTTTATATATAAGTAACATGTGCGTCTCCCCCCCCCCCCCCTGCAAAAAATCTAGATTTACGAAAAGTAACAAATCCATCGCTAATCATGCTACTATAGATTTCAAAGACATATTGATCATTTCATTAACTTAATCATGTTAGCTACAGTTTTCAAATTTGAAGCTAGCCTTAAATGAAAAGATAATATGTAATGCTATAAAATAAGCAATTAAAATGATAGGTTAATGCAAGGAATTATATAGTTCCTTGGTAAATGTTTTCGTTTTGAAGAATTTTTTTAGGGGCACCCGTTTTTCATTTAGAATAAGGGGTCCAAAAAGGGTCACAAAATGAAACTTTTTTTTATTTCTGGTTGTGTTTTTAAATTTTTAAGTCTTGGCAAGCAGTGGATGCAAAATGGGGGATAAATTTTTGCAACTCCCCCCTTTCCCTTATAAAAGGTTAATATTTTTGTTAAACTGTAATTTATGTTTGGTTGGCTTTTGAAAAAAAATGAATCCTTGTGAAATATAGGAGGAAAGTCCATCAAAGAGACTGCGCGTGTCAAAAAACTTTGTCAGTCTACCACGAGCTATATGTGTCCAGAGCAAGTGACCATCCATATTGCAATAATGGCATAAAACGTACAGGGCTTGACATGTTGCGGTCGTATCATGCTGCGCTCGGTGAAGCTTTTTATTTCATAGGGTATAAGTATTAGCCCTGTTTATATTAATAACAAAGGAAAAATGATTTGATTTTGTTATTCGATTCTTAATGATATTTTTAAACATTGATCAATATTTAAAAAAAACCCGAGGATTTCGAAAAAAAAGAAACACAGAAATCACAAATCTTGACCAGCAAATCTCTTAGACAGCGGAGGGTATAGCAGCGGATCAAACAGCTGAATGAGAGTGGAGGGTACAGCAGCGGATCAAACAGCTGAAAGAGAGCGAAGGATACAGCAGCGGACCAAAAAAGCTGAAAGAGATTGTAGAATACAGCAGCGGACCAAACGGCTGAAAGAGAGTGTAGAATACAACAGTGGATCAAACAACTGAAAGAGAGCGGCGGGTACAGCAATGGATCAAAAGCTCAAAGAGAGTGGAGGGTACAGCAATGGATCAAAAGCTCAAAGAGAGCGGCGGGTACAGCAATGGATCAAAAGCTCAAAGAGAGCGGCGGGTACAGCAATGGATCAAAAGCTCAAAGAGAGCGGCGGGTACAGCAATGGATCAAAAGCTCAAAGAGAGCGGCGGGTACAGCAATGGATCAAAAGCTCAAAGAGAGAGGAGGGTACAGCAATGGATCAAAAGCTCAAAGAGAGTGGTGGGTACAGCAGCGGGTCAAACGGCTGGAAAAGAGCGGAGGGTACAGCAGCGGATCAAACAGCTGAAAGCGAGCGGAGAGTACAGCAGCGGACTAAACAGCTGAGAGAGAGCGGCGGGTACAGCAGCGGATCAAACAGCTGAAAGTGAGCGAATGGTCCAGCAGTGGATAACACAGTTAAAAGAGAGAGGAGGGTACAGCAATGGATCAAACAGCTGAAAGATAGTGGAAGGTCCAGCAGTGGACCAAACAGCTGAAAGAGAGAGGAGGGTACATCAGCGGATCAAACGGCTGAAAAAGAGCGACGGGTACAACAGCGGATCAAACAGCAGAAAACGAGCGGAGAGTACAGCAGCGGACCAAACAGCTGAAAGAGAGCAGCGGGTACAGCAGCGGATCAAACAGCTGAAAGTGAGAGGAGGGTACAGCAGCGGATCAAACAGCTGAAAGTGAGAGGAGGGTACAGCAGCGGATCAAACAGCTGAAAGTGAGTGAAGGGTACATCAGCGGATCAAACAGCTGAAAGTGAGAGGAGGGTACAGCAGCGGATCAAACAGCTGAAAGTGAATGGAGGGTACAGCAGCGGATCAAACAGCTGAAAGTGAGTGGAGGGTACATCAGCGGATCAAACAGCTGAAAGTGAGAGGAGGGTACAGCAGCGGATCAAGCAGCTGAAAGAGGGTGCACTGGAGGGTACAGCAGCGGATCAAACAGCTTAAAGAGAGCAGAGAGTATACAGCAGCCGATCAAACAGCCGATTTTAATCAGATTGCTTAACCTTTATATTTACTATATTCTCTCGTATTTAATATTTTCTTACTATGCTCTTTGTGTTTATACTATAGATGATTAATATTGTTACCTCTGACGATGTAAAAACCAGTAGAAGATAGATAAACCGACCTATTTTTGCTTAAATGTTCAGTTAATTATCCTCTTGTTTCTTCAGCTTTTTATTATATGTTGTCCGATGAACCTATCTAGGAGTTACAGCCCCTTCAACGTCAAAATAAATGTTTGACTATTAAACTTGAAAACTATGACATCTTCATACGTTGAAGTTGTCATAGGGCCTGGCACTTATTAGAGATATGGTCCTTTAGATGTCAAAACAGTTTATTCTGTCCTTGAAGTCAGGAAAGAGATTTATATGATTTAGGCCTTGGGAAGTCCCTTTTAAACAATTCAATGTAGTTTTGAACCTACCAAACTTCTAGCCATCATTATATATTTATATCGCCCTATGTATATATATGCCACCAGCTTAAATACTAATGTATTTGACATTCTAAAAATAAAAGGTCAACAACTTGTGTTTATATGGGCGTTTCTTAATTTCGCATGAGAGTGATGTGTTAATTACTTGTTGTATTTGACAAATGGCCAATGAACGCATTTGATAAATATAAAGTCGTATAAATATCGCCATGAAGCATATATAGTGAAATAAGCAGAACAATAGTCGTATATATATTCTAATGAGATCCCATAGAGCCCATGCAGTTTTAATTTCTTTTTAAATTCCATCGCAATTCCTTTGTAGTATCGATAGAAATAAAAGGGAAAGAAATCCCTTGTTATAAGTGAAAACTTATATATCTTAAACATATTTTTCAATATTTTATTTTATTAAAGCACACAGTAAACAGCATTGGTTATAGCTTTACAAAACTTAAAAACATATACATGAATATAAAACAAGCAAAGAATTAATCATCAAATTTATCATGAATTATGATAGTGCATTACGGTCAATGAAAAAGAGACTTCAAAAATGACATGAGAAATGGAAATACATGTACATGCATCAGGTACAATGTACCATCAATACGAACGCTACATTGTATTTAAAGCAGCTTTGAGCTTTACTCTTTTGTCAAAAACAAGAGGATTCTTCCTTTCTACTAAAACAATAGGGGAAAAACATGACAAACGATCAGGCAAAAAAAAAAACAAAAAAAAAAAACACATGTGTTTCCTGTTGCCCTACACTACCTATTTTTCATGCTGCCTACCCCAACATTTTACTGCCATAAGGTAAAAAACAAATTGTTAAAAAATAATGACTCAGTTTCTATTTTTTTTCCAGAAATTTAATAGGAAAAACACGTATTTTATGTTTGGCCAAATGAAAATGGATTGAAATATCTTTAAACCTTTTTTCAGTGACTAGTCAAATTTTCATATATACAAATTTAACATGTAGGTCATAAATTTGCACCAGAAGCATGTTAGTTGTAAACAAAACAAAAACCCACTCCAAATATATAAAGGACTTCCGGCACCTTTTTCAGAACGAGGTTTCGTACCTCGCCTATGTTTATTCTAATTCTCTATAGCTGATCGTGTTTACATAACCGAACCTGATCAAATAAAAGTATTTGTATAATGTGATTATTGGCTCTGTTCGATATCTTCTAAACTTCTCACCTGTTTTATAACTAAATGCAATCAGGGGAGGTCGTAAACATTGAATTTAGGTGTAATTTAAACGATAACTCCCAAGCAGGACCCGATTCTGGGATGTCACAAATGTTAAGAGTAGAGCAAGAGACAAAGTCGTCATCTCGCCTTTTACGGCTATTTTACTTGCAGACTTTTGTATTTCTCATTTTTGATAAGACCTCAATTAACTGCTAAATGTGATGGACGGTAAAATATTTGAAATTGAAACAAATATATTTTTAACTATCCTTAAATGGTATGAAAAATTTAAGTTAGTGACCCAAAATTTAATTAAGAATCCGAACATCAATAAAATATATAAGAATATTTGCTATCATTCAAATCGTCGTTAGTCATTTGAAGTTGAAAAGGGGGTATTTGTTTTGTTAAAGAAGTAAAATCAACACCGATGAATTGCCCCCTTCTGGAAAAACAAATGAAAAACATTTTAGACTATGCTTCAATCGTCATGATCAACACTGGCAAATTTTCACCGTGCCCACACAACCAATCAATTGAACTGTCCTTGTTATTTCTAAAATAAAATAACTCAAAAAATGAATAAACGGTCAAATTACCAAACAACCCAAAGGTATTCTGCACTCTTCATGGCCTTTCAGTCCTGATTTCCAGACATACCTTAGGTCAGACCATCATAATATAGGAGTAAACCCCTACATAGCTGAGACCACAGGCGGATAACTGACACTTGGACCTTACATGTTGATTTAATGGATCATCTTATCATCGTCGAGAAAGATTAAAGATAAAAACGTTTCCGTGTGTGGACAGAAAGCGAAATTAATAGATTATAGTGCAGGTCAACGAATAAAGTTTTTAAAACATTTGTAATTATAATACTTTTATAACGTGGAAATTATACATTGAAATATTTGTAAATACAGAACCATAAACAAAACAATACTAAAAAGGTCTAGCTCTTACGTCCTCATTTTTTGTTAGTGTATGTCTGTTTGTGGAGAGGTTTGGCGTTAGAACTTCAAAATCTTGTTTTACACTCTTAATGCAATGTAAGGCAATTCATTATTTTAAAAAGATTTTATTTCTTTTTCAGGTGAACAATAACGGTATCATTACATTTGAAAATAAACTTGAGGAGTACAAACCACAACGTTTTCCCTCTAAAGAAAATAGGTCCATCATTGCTCCATTTTGGGCAGACGTCAACACGGAACACGTGGGTGGGAACGTCTGGTTCCGTGAAACGTTTGAACAAGATTTACTGGACAAAGCTACAGCAGAAATAAGACAGTATTTTCTACGACAACGTAAATTTACAGCTACGTGGATGTTCATAGTCACGTGGGAGGCGGTGGGATATTACGGTGCCTCTCGCGAGGGAACCAGCAAGGTAAAAGCGAATAGAAATAGATATTAGATTTTCACAAAAAGTACATTTTTCCTGAATGATTGAGAAATTTTGTTATAATATCTCTACAAAACGTGAGAAATGTGCACAGGCAAAGTCTTAAACTATGTATAAATTAATAAATTAAAATACTTTATACATGTATGAATATAATTTTCGTGAACTCATTGCCAAAGGCTAACGAAGACCGATTGCTAAGCATGCTTTGTGAATGATTTGTACTTTTACATTTTAGAGAAACACATTTCAAGCCGTTCTAATAACAAACGGTGTTCATTCCTTTGTTATATTTAACTACTACAAGATTGTCTGGACGACTGGTTCCAACAGTGGAGGAGACACCATAACTGGTCTGGGAGGAAACCCCGCTCAGGTATAAACACCACTAACATCCTCTCAGTCTTCGCCGGACACCTGAAGATAAACAAAATTCAACACCCAGAATAGAGAGAAATTCAAACTATTTTTTTGATGCCACATAAAACATAGATAAACACACAGTTTAAACAAAATTTCAAGTTTTCTAATCTTCCTTTCGACTAGAGTTCACGTTGCTGAATGCGGTTTGTTGTTATGTGTGTGTTTTTTGTTTTGATGTTGTGTGATTTGTTTCGTTGTGATGATTTTTTTTGTCTTCCGATTTTGTCGTTGTCTTTTCGGTATAATGATGTTTGATTACCCCTTCGGTACACCTTTGCTTCTTCCTTTAAAAGGCATTTCAAAATACTTTACTTCTTGAGACCCCTTATCGTAATAAAACCTCAACATTGCAGAAACATCTGTTTTAAGCCCTGTCTTTTTCTGACACTGGTCCAAAATATTCTAATAAGTTTTTAATATCAAGTATGTATATAAATCACGAACAGGGCGTTAAAGTTTAAACATATACAAACAATAGAATCAGGCATATTGCTCAATGTATATTTATTAATTCAAGATGATAACATTCCTATCCTAAAACAACTTGCTTATTCAAGCACTTTAAATTATACATTCATATAAACAATATAATTATTTGTTAGAACATTTTTTTGCTATGCTAATAGAAGTAAATGTTAACGCCCTAACAAATTTAAGATTGTGCAAGTCATATAATAAATACGTTATCGCCACTATCTACCTCCCGGACTGGCAAAACACTCATAGCCCTATACAATAGCACATATATTTTACCTCTTGTATCGAGTATTTGAAGTTCTCTTTAATCACCTTTTGTTTTATAATATTAGTAAAAATGCAGCAATTGAAGTAACTATAAAATTTGTTTTTAAAAGGCTGTATTTAGTTTGATATATGACTATATATGAAAACCTTACATTCATGACACTGCTAATTCAATTTTGTGTCAATAGACTACACCTGAAAAAGTCATCCAGAGGCTCCACGTTACCCTCAATCCACTCCATTCACTTAAGAGAATTAACGTATTGTGAACTTAAAGTTACGTTATCGTATCTACCCGGCTTTATTTTTTAAAATTTTATTAAAGCACACAGTAAACCGCATTGGTTATAGCTTTACAGAACATAAAACATATGTATACATGAATTTATTAGAACATTTAGAATTCAACGATAAACATTTTTTAAAGAAATGGAATCAAAAGTTATATTTTGGTCATAGTAAAGGAAAGCTTAGAACAAAGCATTGACTGAGCATACACTAATAGGAAAACAGTGTATAAAACAAGACACCAGATGCAACCTAAGATATGATATTGAAATTCATTAAAACTTTGTGAATCGAAACTAACATAACTGCATAAAAATTGTTGTTTTGGTATATCTTCAATCATTACCATATGAAAACTGCATCTACCATTTGTATTGTTTAGGCTGGTTTTAACGCTGGTGACCAAATCCACTACTACTCCATAGAAGGGGCCACTACAGATGCAGTTATAAACCTTACTCTTACCAGTAATGTTAACATCCCTGGGAAGTGGGTGTTCCAAGTAGATGGGGATATCGATGATAATGCCTGTGAAAATGCTAGTAAGTTATTGTACTTTATCATGTTTATACCTGTATGTCCGTAAATAATTTAATAATTTGCATAAAACATAGCAATAAAAGATATAATAAGATAGCAGTATACACAAAGTAAAAAGTTTGTTTCTGTAAAAATGTGTATGTCAGCATGACTTCGCTTTGGTCCAGAAAAGTTCATGTCATATCATACAAAGCATATAATTATGCAAATAAGTTCTGGGTTCATTCATATGGCCGTGCTTAAATTTCATTTTTACTCATTATTTTCAAGAGTGTGAGAACACATTGAACAAAATCATTTTTTTTACCGTCCCCCAAATTGTTTTCTCGACAAAATTTGTATTTATACAAATATCTAATTCAAACTTGCATTTCTGCCTTCTTGTCTACTTCAATTGTTTCAATATCATTGTTCTTACTTTTAGAAAGTATCGTTATTTCTCCATCCTCGGGGTTTATGCTTGGTGGCAGCAGAGTTAATATTTCAGGACCATGTGCGTCTCACCAGTATACTATAAAGGCGGGAATTATAGAAACCAATACGTCAATCACGTGTGAACGGCTGACCGGAAACACATCGTCCTGTTATTTCCCACCAGTGTTTCAAACTGGTGAAGTGACAGTTGTTTATAGTCCATATGACGACAACACTACGTTTTCGTCTTTATATGTAATCAGTAAGTTAAAGTTCATATATCTAATGTTTCCAAATACATGTATATTTATTTTGATTCGAGATCAATTAGATACTCAAAACTTGAAAAGATAATGTTATGTGTTAAAACGTTCAGATATCAAAATGTTCGCAGGTTACACAGCATGTGCCACATTTTTAAATGCATCTCTTCATATACAAAAAAATCCTTTAACATTGTTAAATAAGTCATTACTTTATTCACGTTATAATAATAAACAACCTTAACAAGTAAAGTTTAAAATCTAACTATTGTTTTAGAGGAAATGAGTGCACTAAAACTATAACAATACAACTAAATAACACTATGTTTTACCACTCAAATATGAATTTTACGAAAACGATCACGATTTCATCATATCAAATCAGATCAGAGCTGGAAGGAAAGCAAAGATATAAAATAATAGTATTCAAAATAACACTTAATATCATGTATAATGAAAGCACGGACTTCGAAAACTACATCAAATCCCCAAATGTTTATTTTTTAAGCAATGAATTTTAAGTTTGTTAAGTTGAGTCAAGTTAGTCAAGTTAGTGTGAAGCTTTGATTCATGTGACCTCACTGGAGGCTATTTTTTTAATTCCAGATAATATAATGAAAAAGTCAAATGAAATATTTCGACGAAGTCCTAAAGCTTGGACAATAGGTGCTACAGTTAATATTTATTGGAATACCAGCCTCTTTCCGTCCCAATCTGCAGCTGAACTAGAAGTTCTAGTTTATGTAAGTTTTTTTTCGTAGTAATGTCTTCGAATTTCTATTTTTTGACAATGAAAAATCTCATATCGACAAAATGTTGCTATTTATGATCATACATTTACAGGATGGTAATACAACATATGTTAATGATTAATGATAACAAAAGCAAAAGTATGAGGGTTAAAAACAAAATAACTAAATTTGATGAAGTCAAACAAGACACCCGATCAGACAAAAAAGGTTCTAACAAACTATAATAAAATCTAAATAACTTTCGTTGGAGCTTTAAGCGAAATGGGCTTTATAGAAGTCAACATTATTTATGGCAGTACGTGTTAAGACAAGTTCGATATGAATGCAGATCACTAACAGTACTTGCAATATATCCAGTCTTTAGATCTTTGTACTTAAATCCTGAATTAATGCTTCCATTTATTTTGTTTTTGGACACAATGTCTTTCTAGTTTATAATCGACCTTGTCTTTTACACTTTTTTCAATGACTTTAATGTCATATTTATTTTTATTACAGACAAAGGAACAGGGTATTCCTAGTTTTCAATCTATCCAGTCTTTCAATCTCTCTACAAACGACACCAAACATGGTGAATACAGATTTGTGTTAACTGACAATTTAAGTAATCATTCTATAGCTGTGATACGTCTTTCATACAACAAGGCTTCCAAAAGTCACATGTAAGTGAAATTCTGAATATAATAATTTTTTACAAAATAAAGATGTCTTAAATTTGTTTTTATCTCAGATGTTTATGTTGTGAATGAAAAGCATGTTAAAATTGGTAAAATACATATACCAGATATTAACTACAGAAGAAATTAAAATGGACGAAATTCTGTTAATTTAACTAGAGAACTCATAATTCTAAATGTCTGATGTAGAACAATGTTTGCATGCTTTTGCTTTAGAGTAGCATTATACCACCACAAAACGTTGTTTAAATTCATGACAAATAAGGGGACGTTGCTCTCCCAATTCCTGATACTTTATTATATTTGAAGAATGTTCAATAGCATAAACTTAAAAAAAAAGTAATAATAACAATCATAATTTTTTTGAAGTCCTATATCATGTGCTTATTAGATAAATAAACATAATTTTGTCTGTTTGAGTTCACATTTTCATGAACACCTACTAAATACTAGATTAACTGATTTGAAGATTCAATCAAACGTTAACTTTTTTTTCTTTCATTTATTCTTTCTTTGTTGTAGCAATGCCCCTGTAATCTGGTCAGATTTCTTCCCGGTACGGTGGAGCGACCCAATCAAATCTTTTACTTGGTGTGAACGTTGGATGAATGAGGAGAGTAGAAAATCAAACATGTCATACAGTTCATCATCATGCCCATGTACATTGACTCAGGCCCTACGTGATGTGGGCCGATATCATACAGATCCGTTATGTAATGTAAAGAACTCATTACAAAGCAACAACTGCATATATCATTCCAGTGCTGCACATTGTATCAGAATAAACTTCAATATGTAAGTTTACACATCTTCACTTGAGAAACATTGTTTTACTAAAATTATAAAATCGTTTTGCGAAAATTGTATATTTGCCTGATCATCTTTCCCGCTATAAAAATGGCAATCCGCATAATGTCACACTATTTATTATCGTAGTGGAATTATACACACATCGATAGAAGAGAACTCATTTTGTTGATATACTCTCGTCTTGATTACAAATCTACAAATGCTAAACATTTAACTATTTTCTAATGTCATGAATGTTTTCAGATTTACTACATCTGGAGAAATATGTTGCTATGATGGTGCTGGTGAATTATTAGACATTCGGGATAGTCCAAGTGGTGGGATACATAACCGTTACCATTACCAAGCTCAGGGAGATAATATTGTGCCTTATTTCTCACACTTCAATGATGATTTGTTACCATTTCTTCATTGTTGCCAGTATTCTATGAACAATAAAATGTGCCAAAACTTTCAGAAATTTCGCCCTCCATCTACCTGTCATCTCTATCATCCACCAACACCAGGTAGGTAAAAACGGTGTTTTATATATTATGATGATTTGGATTTTTACCTTTGAGTACATGTGGTATATGAGATGGCACACATAGGGATATACTAAAAACACACGAAACAATTGTTAAATAACGTATTCAAATTTGAAATAAGAAGAATTTGTTATCTGGCCACACAAATCTAAATACAATACAAATTATAATATTTGAAAGTAAATACCAGAAAAATGAACTTGATGAATCAATCTCTATGTCCAAGGGAAAAGACAATAATGGAAGACTTAACGGAAAAATTGAAGACCGCAATGATTCTGACTTGATACAGGTATTTCAAAAGAAATTGTGGGTTAAACTAGGATTTATGACGTGCAAAACCTCTTTATTTCATTGCGATCTTAAGGTCTGGTAGTTACACAAAACAACACGGTTATGAAGACAAAATAGAGATATTGAGGTGATCATCTCCGTACAACAATCAGCAAAATACGAATCAAAACATTCGCTTATCATAATGTTTGACATAATTTCGAATTTTTCCACTGATATCGAAGGAATATTTTTACCTGCGTCGCCGAAGGCGAAAGCAGGTCTAGTAGCCGGGTCACTCCGTCCGTCCGTCCGTCTGTCCGTCCGTCCGTCTGTCCGTCCGTCCCGCTATGGGGTGCCTGTCTTGTGTAATCTGAATCTCAAAAACCAAACACTAGATCTTTCTGAAATTTTACACAGTGATAACAGATATATTGAAGATGTGCACCTCCCCTTTTGGGGGCATTTTATAATTTCGTTTAGAAATTAGGGGCCCAAAAGGGGCCAAAAAAGCAACTTTTTAATTTTTTTCCACAATAACTTTTGTTCTGGTTGACCAAATGCTATGAAACTTTACAGTAATGTTACTTACCATAAAAGGAAGGGTTGGGCTGATTTTGGGTGTCCCCTCCTTTTTCGTTTAGAAATTAGGGGCCCAAAAGGGGCCAAAAAAGCGACTTTTTAATTTTTTTCCACAATAACTTTTGTTCTGGTTGACCAAATGCTATGAAACTTTACAGTAATGTTACTTACCATAAAAGGAAGGGTTGGGCTGATTTTGGGTGTCCCCTCCTTTTTCGTTTAGAAATTAGGGGCCCAAAAGGGGCCAAAAAAGCGACTTTTTAATTTTTTTCCACAATAACTATTGTTCTGGTTGACCAAATGCTATGAAACTTTACAGTAATGTTACTTACCATTAAAGGAAGGGTTGGGCTGATTTTGGGTGTCCCCTCTTTTTTCGTTTAGAAGTGAGGGGCCAAAAAAGTGACTTTTTTTTATTTGTTTCCACAATAACTTTTGTTCTGGTTGACCAAATGCTAAGAAACTTTACAGTTATGTTACTTACCATAAAAGGAAGGGTGGAAATGATTATGGGTGTCCCCTCTGTTTTTGTTTAGGAACGAGGGGTCCAAAAGGGGCAAAAATATGACATTTTTTATTTATGGTCCGATTTAGAATTTTTTTTTTACAAGTTAATTTTGGTCATATATTGGATACAAAATGGAGGATACAATTCTTTCTTTGACCAACCTTTTCTGTTTAGCAATAAGGGGACCAAAAGGGGAAAAAAATAGAAACTATTTTTTTGTCTATTTTTACAATATTGGGTGGCATGTGACAAATATTGTTTGTAAGTCCACCATAGGATGCAAGTGTCAAAAAATTTTGACTGTCCATATTGGGCCTAGAACGTACAGGGTTCAACGTTTTGCCGTGCGACGCAGGGCCAGACATCGATTGGTCTTGTTTAGTGATCATATGAGCCTTATTTTCTTACAACCTTGGTCAAAAAGTCGGCCACGGTGACAGCTGTGTAGTATAAAAAAATCTGAAATTTTTTATGCAAGCCCTGGAATATCGAAATATAAACAGCATAAGTAGGTGAAGAAGGTGTGTTACTTTCCAGGTCAGGAATAATAAACGATAAATAAACATATTTACAGTATATTATACAATGTACCTCCTGTGTTTTTAGGACTTACTAGTTTATTTTTATATTTGTAATTTTAGCTCAGGCTGCTGGAGATCCACATATTACAACCCTGGATGGTTTAGACTATACTTTCAATGGTCTTGGCGACTATATTTTAGTTGAAGATTTAAACTCAAGTGCTGTGATACAAGTCAGGGCTGTTCAAGCTAAAGATCTGAAAGGTAAAGAAAGAATTATTTTTCTTAAGTTGGTGTCCGATTCTGGATAAATATATCCTGTTAATAGTTGCAAACAACACGATTTGTTGGTGATGATAGATTTTTACCATTCATCTTATGGTTGGTGAGTCTTGTTAATATCAACCCTTTTTGTGTACTAGATAAAGTGTGTTTTAATGCTCGAAAATAATTCTTCTTTTTTCTATTTTCTAATTATTAGCAAAAATCAACGGTTAAGAAATGTTTTAATTAACAAAATTTCAATAGCTATATCTTACTGTTTTTGAAAAAAGGGGCTTGATCAATGATCGAAGACAAAACTTAAAGATGATGACATGGAAATGAAACAAAAATACAACATTTTATATAACTGTTAAAGAAAGCGGTCAGCATATCTTATACAATTTTTATCATAAACATTATATTTTTATGGTTTGACATATTTTAGTTAACATACATCTTATTTTTTTGTGCTGAATTGTTTTCATACCAAAAGATTTGTATATTTGTCTTGTAAGTTCTACTAAGTTAACATGACACTTGTACATGGTTATTTGACATATATTTTATTGTTTTTACCTATAGTAAATGTCTTTTTCTTTAAGGTGTTTCACAAAATGCTACTGTGTTTTCTGCCGTAGCTGTCGCTGTACGGAATGTGTCGGACACTATCGAAGTTTATAAATCTGACTCAGGGAATGCCCTCATTCTCGTCAATGGTGTGGTCTTCGACATGGAAAATCCGTCTACTTCAGAACTAAAAGGTATTTCTACGGACAAAGATAAAATAAAACAAATTAAAATGATTAGAATGAAATTTAGATGTTTTTTTGTGCTAGATTCACATTTCTGTCAAAAATTACATTGCTAGAAGCAGAGGTACCAATGGGGCATCCAAATGTCAAATTTCTGAAAGGGCAGAGACAAAACCAGTAAACACCAAAGAGAACAACGGGACAAAAAACAGCTTGAAGTTTTAAAATGTATGAGCCTTATTATTTACTTGCCGCTTTTTGTTTTTAACAATTTTTAGAATTTCTTTCTAGATGTGACATTGTCAAGGAACAAAACAGATGACAACGTTGATGAGATACTGATTGTGTCAGAGGTCATCAACTTGTCTGTATCTTTAGAAGTCTCAACTGATCTCATTAACATACTAGTCATGGTTGGAGAGGAGTCCCTAAAAGGTGAACACAACATGCAACAGATTAAAAATACTGTTAATATGATAAGGGAAAGTTATATGGACAAGAATGAATTTAAAATGCCAACAAGCCCTGTCTGATTTTCAATTTCGTTATAAATACAATACTAAAAACGGGTATGAAACGGTTAATTTTGTTATGCTTTATATCGATAAGTTACGAACAGAGTTCTTTTTTTTTCATTGTTTTACTCCATTACAAAAGCAGACCATGTCAAAACCTTTAATGTTTCAGCAAATAATAATACAAGCCTAAAAACCAAGAAAAAGAAAAGTAAAGGTAGTTAAGTATTGTTCAAGTTATGCATCTCTTTGTTTTTATTTAGGCAGCCTCCATGGATTATTGGGGAATTTTAATGGAAACACATCTGATGACCTAATTGCAAGAAATGGCAATGTGATATCTTCATCTTCTTCACTTGAGGTTATTCATTATAACTTTGGAATGACTTGTAAGTTCATCTAAGTATTAGCCTTATTGTACATGTTGTATACTTTTTAACTTGCCCTTTTTAGAACAGTACACTAAAGGCTATGGAACTTACTCTTTTGTTATTGTACTAAGGTGCGTATTAAAAATGACACCCTTTATCTTTTAATAACAGTAAGTAGAATGACTTTAAATAGCTTAAACATGTTAAAATCATATTGCTCTTCCTGAGCGCCTGGGTTCACTCTTATTACGACTTGAGTTCACGTTGTTGATTTCCGTTCGGTTGATTTTGTGGTGTTTCTTCGTACTGTTCTTGTTCATGTTTAGTGGTATTGTCGTTGCCCTTTCGGACTTTTGAAACTCGAATGCTCCATTGATGCCTCTTAGCTTCTTTCATATTGAAGCAGTACCATGTTATAAGAATTTAAAGCGTTAATCATAATTTTAACAATGTAATTTTATTTCATTTATTGAAACCCCCAAAATTATGATAATATTTTTTAAAACACAAACTTGTTAATCAAGTAGCTTCCAAACAGCAACAAAAGCAAATATATGCATATAGTACATGTAAATGGTGTTTGATAACAAATTTGTAGTCACCTGAATTTGAAAATAACATCTAAACTTTTGTCTCACTTTTCAGGGAAGGTAATGGAGAACGAGTCTTTGTTCAGTGAAGAGACAGAAGCATCGCCTTCATACGAACCTGTGTTTAATATGAATAGATCGTTACGAAATGGCACTGACACTATCTGTAAAGACAACAATCAATGCATCTTTGATTTTCAAGTGACTGGCGATGAAAAGATTGCTAAGAGTACATTAATATTTAATGAAAAATTCAAACAAATACAAGAAGATATAGAACAAGGTATGCGATATGTACAATGTACTGTTCAACTATTCATAATTACAAATACCAAAACGCGGGTATAAACGGTTAATTTGGATATGCTTTATATCGATATTTCAAGGAGTAACCTCTCATCAGTAGCATTTAAATCAAAACATTGGAAGGTCAAATTCCAAAATTGTTGAAAACGATAAGTACTCAATACCAAAACGTTCGAGCAAGGAAGCCAAATCCAGCACGGAGGATATCGACCATGTACATTACAAGGAAAGAAACCTGGTGTTTTAAACAATTTTGAATTTAAAAAACGGAAATTTCAGCGACATAAAATATTAGAATTTTTTATTGTAAATCGTGCCTGACGACCAGGCTTGTGATTACCCTCGGGGACCTCTGGTCCACCAGCAGCGGTTATCGACCAGTGGTTTCAAAATTACAAATACCAAAACGCGGGTATAAACATAGTATATATACTTTTTGAATAAATTTTCAGTAGATGCATGCTATTGTAATACATTTTGAAATATAATCCATTCTAAAGAAATTTCTGGGTAGGTATCATGGTTAATGATGCGGACTGCTTACCTTTCATTTGTCTTAACTTGAACTTTGTTTTTTTTTCATTCCATGTTTATAAGAAAGTAAAAATCAAAACTAAAATGTATGTTTATTAATAAGTATTCAAAAAGTGCTGTCTAAAACAAATTGAATTAAGAAAGATTTTTTTCTTTAGTTTTAAAAGCCAATATGCTAAAATCGCTAATAATTACCATATTTTTTCAGTGATACGATGCCCATACCTTGACACCCCTGTTAATGGGGACAAGTCAGTCAGTGGTTATTCTGTTGGTGCTAATGCAACGTTTTGGTGTACTCCTCCGAATGTCATGCTTTGTCATGATTGTCTGTTCCGGGTGTGTCTGGCAGATGGCACGTGGTCAGGGTCGTCTGCTGTTTGTGCTGAAGAAATAGGTATGATTATAAATGTTCAAGTATTTTCAAAAGTTGCAATTTTATATTATGTTATATAAACAAGAGTCTTCGAAAGAAATATGACAACATGCGAGTCTGCACTACAATAGCACTATTCTAACTTGATAAACAAGTAAAACTATGTTTCAATTTTAGTGTATAGTTATTGAACAGAAAGAGATGAAAACACATATATGTATGATATCAGAAATACTCAAACAAATAAGACAGAAGCAAATACGAATTTAAAAGCATGTGATTTAATAATGACATGTGCATTAACCAGAGGCACTTATTTCAGATACGGGAAAGGAACAGGAAATACTTCCGGTAGCAGCTGGTTCAGCCGGTGGCGCTGGTGTCGTCATCATATTCATAGTAGTCTTTTGTTTGCTTTACAAGCGTCGAAAAGACCCAAAGCCAGACGATGAAGAAGGGTGAGTTGATGGAACTTTTTTCAAATTTCAAAAAAAGTTATGTATGTGTTCATTGACAAAAAAAATCATCATGTGTATATTTGTTTATTTACTTGAATACTGTTTCACCTTTTTTTAATATTTAGAATGTTGTCAATATGTGATCCAACAATACCTGTTAGCAAATTTGTCATACCTTTATTGTCTTTTTTTTTTTGGTAGTCCAACAGAGATAGAATTCTTACCTAGTGTGGAACTGACTGTATCTACATCAAATTCTACAGTATTTGAAAACGAAGCATTTCTTGATACGTAAGTTGACTGACAAGATAAAATGATTATTTATGCTTAGCTTTAAAGGTACTGTAAAATTTCTTAAAGTTTTGATGAATACTATTCATGACAAAATCATCTTTTTTGTTTTATACCCTTTTTTTCTAAAGATTCGTATTTCTAAAATCAATACTTTTCATTCAGCTACAATCATTCAGTGAGTATAATATTTCAAATCAATACTTTAACAACATAGTAAATTGCAGTTCGTGTTATTTTCATTATTATATTTTACCTTTCCATTTTTTTAGATTACGTTATCTACATATAGGAGGTCCATATAGAATTCCACGACCTAACTTTGTGGATCCTGATCTTTTTGATGAGTTCTTCTTTTAGAACAGGAGGGTGTCTTTTTTATAACACATGGGTTTAGACCAGAGTAAGAAGGAGTACTGATCTTTGCTATTTCTTTAATTGAAGACTTGTGTAAATATTATTCATTTGGTAAGAATTTGGATGATTAAACGATCAAAGGTCTAGATTCGAAGAACAATTTTAGTGATGTTGTTTTTTCTAGTCAGATTTTAAATGAAAATGTGTGCATGGCGATGAGTTAGATTTTTTAAATGAAAAATGTACCCACAACTCGTGGATGAGTTTGAAAAATCAAAATAGCAGACGCTTTATAACCAGTATTTATATTATCATATTGAGAGACTATAACAGAAAAGACAATCGTGATTGTTTATTTCTGATACCTAAAGTGCTATTTACAGATGATGTTTCTAGTTTATATTAAACTTTAAGCGATTAAATAGATAAACAAGAGGTCATAGTAGTTATAGATTTAGATAGAGTTTATGTTATCTTAGACAAAGTTTAGAGAAACAAGTGCAATACATTGTACCTGGCCTGCCTAAATGGCACATGTAGAACAAACAAATTTGGTGCTTAGACATATTAGTTAGTTACAGATTGTACAGCGATGTTAATGATTATGTGTATTTAAGTAAATGTCTACAAATATGTTGGTGAGATTTTGGTGGTTTGGTGCGAATGCAGAATTCTTGTGTTATACCTGTGACTTATGGTTATATAAGTATGTAAGATATGTTAATATAAGTTCACAAAACTTGTGACATGTGTTTATACATGTACATGTAAAAGTGTGCGTGAAAATTGTGAACTGATTTTATAGAAGTGTGTATATAGCTTTTGAGAAATGTGTTTATTTGAATGTGCGACTTGTCGATTGAGTGAATACTACAAGTTAAGAGAATGAATTATGTATAAAAAATGTAAACTGATTTTATATAAATGTGTTATAACTTGTGCGTTGTGTGTTTACTTGAGTGCTAGATTTGTGAGTTTTGTATGTCTTTGAGAGTCGTCTATTACTATCATTTTACATTGACTTGTTGTTCATTGTTAATAAATTTTTATAAAAGGTTTTTCTCTTAATCAATTTGCCATTTTAAGTATCAGGAACACTAATGTACAGCAGACACAGATTCATGTAGAGATACTTCTTTCAAGAATCAAATGAAATAACTTTATATCAAAGTACGAAAGCTGATGTAAAAAACGATTATATTGTGCTTGCTTACTTGGAGGAGTAACCTTTCATCAGAAGGAATGAATACAAATATTTTGGAAGGTAGAAAATCACATCGAAAGAGAAGCACTCCTAAAAAGCTTGAAAGAGACAACCAAATCCAGTACCGTGAATATGGACCATGTGCAAGAAACCTGGTGTTTTTTTATGATTTTGAATTCAAACCTTTCGGAAATTATTTTCAAATTCCTGTCAGACGATTTGGGTGATCTAGGTTATCCCTCATCGGAGACTTCACTTGAGCAAAATTTATGAGAAAGTATTTCAAATCAATCCTTAATAATAATAAAACAACTTATTTAAACTTTAGCGAACAGAAAAGTATGCGTGGTTTTTTTTCCTAAGCACAACATGCGTCCTTGCTCTGAGGTATTACTTACTCTTAGAGCAAAACCCCATAAACAGTTACCGGCTTTCGTTCATTCTCTTGAACCACTAGGTCGATAGTCACCTCTGGATGGTCTCAATTTATCAAAAGGTCGGGTGTGACTGTTGGACTTGTCTGACATGAATTTAATCTAAAAAATTATTCTTTTCCCGGCGATTGTCTAAATCTGCACATGGTCGATATCCTCGGTGCTGAATTAAGTTTCTTATTCAAACCTTAATAGTAGAAGTACAATTCTTTCGACGCTTTTGGTTTTTAAGCTTCCGGTGTCTTTGAGTTTTTAATGTGATGAAAGGTTACTCATTGAACGAAAAAAGGCACATTACATCGAATGAAGTAAAATAATCGATGAATTCCAGCTTTTTGATTTATAGAAACATCGGAGCACTAAACTAGACGAAAAATAACACGGTGTTACGTGTAAAAAGTAGATTTGATACTAAAGCGAACAAGAACTCTTGTTAGCATATCTTTAATGACAAAGTTCTGATACTGTTCTTTTAATAGCAAGAACTCTCAGTGTATTTTACCTGGAACGAATCGAACATTTATCTTGACAAGTTAGTTATTATGTACAGTATCAGTTAAAAATGAGAACTAGCATAGCAGTCGGGTTAGTTTTGATTTAAAAAATAATGCATTTCAGTCATGTTAAGCTCTTCACAATGTTTTTTTTCACCTTAAATAAATTTCTAAGTTAGCATGATGAATATAAGAAATATAGGTAGTGATAATATTGTCGGTTATCGTCTTTAATTTGAAAATCTTAATTAAAAGTGTTTGTTGTACCAAGTCACCTATACCAAGTCAGGACCATTGCGATCTGCAATTTCACCGATATGTCTCTCTTGTTTTGTCTTTTCTCATGGACATTTCAGATTGAGATTGGTCCTCCAATTTCAGTAATTTTGTTATTACCTTCATCTACTAATATATCAAATGTCATGTATGGTCTTTTCAAACTTTGTAAGTTAATATGTATGTATTAATACTTTATATTGTCGATCATTTTTCTCCATTAAGATTTCTGAACCTGTTTCGGACATTTAAGCAGGTTACGTTGTTACAGCAATGAAAAGAGCCAGTCCAAGTTGTAAAACAAAAATGAGGTAAAACGTCTGTCTTATTTGAAGAAAAGCCCTTGGAAAAGTCGTTGATAATAAGAGGACTTTCCTGTACTAAAATAACCTGTCTTTCACCCAAATTTGTCATTATGACATCATATGTTATCAAAGCTGTTAATAATAACGTTTAGGAAGTACATGTATACAAAGAAAACAAGATGCATCAATTACCTACCTATGAAAGAGCAGCAAGTTCTTTGAAATGTTCCTGTACTAAGTGGTAAAACAGCCGCAAGCTGTTGTCAAGAATCCAACTTCATCATCAAGTCGCTGGTTTAACCTGGATCTATTCGCCTCGTCTGATGTTCTTATCCGGATTTTATATCTCATAAAACGCAGAAAATGATTTCACCACATTTCCACGATTATTTCTGTACGTATTTAAGATTGGTTTAATTTGTATTGAGGTGATTACAAAAGTTTAATTCGGCCTGAAGTGATGTTGTTTCTGATATTCTATGTGATTGCTGGGGTATACAGCCGGAGAGTGTGTTCTCCGACCCCGGCAGATATTATTGGACCTTATTATTACGCCAAAGCACCGAGGTTACAACAATTTTGTACTGGGGATGAGAAGCATAATAAACTGAAGACATTACTTATTCATGGAAAAGTATACAAACAAGACTGTAGAACTCCTTTACCTTTCGTTAACATGGAAATATGGCAAGCCGACCACAGAGGTCAATACAAAATGGACGCATTGTGTAGAGGGCGCTTTAAAACGGATAAATACGGTTATTATGAGATTTCTACGATCCACCCAGGTCGATATGCTCTAGATGACAATGACATGTATCGACCAGCACATCTTCATTTCCGCGTCCACGGACGACGAGGACATAAAGGTCTTATAACGCAAATGTACTTTTTAGGTGATCCGTTTCTGGGACGAAATGATTCGTGTGATGTGTGTTCGTCAGGTAAACGTCAACTTGTAATCAGACCTCGGAACTTCTGTAGCAAACGGAATGCATCGGATTGTATCCAAGTGGCGAAGTTCAATATTGTTTTGGAGCGTGGTTCTGGGATGAACATTATTGGTGGATTTTACGAGAACAGACTTTAATTTCAATGTAATGTGATATTTTGTAGGCTTAAATCATATGTTTGTGAGCGAAGTTAATGTATATTTATTTGTTTTTTACTGTTATTGAATTTATGAATATGTTTATCATAAATGTTTTTTAAATTCTTGTTTAATTTTCTTAGTACAAAAGAAGACGAAACAAAAAACGCAAAATACTACAAAAATGCAGAATCAAATCAATTGTATTTAAAAATGTGAACTCACGTTGAAACGATATTAAGGCAAGCGTTATCTGCCTTAGGTAGTCATAAGGTTACTGCTGGCTTTCGCGTTTTTGTTTCAGTGTAGACGGAGTGATCTGCCTACTGTAATCCTTTATCTTCTATTATTATTTTTCAAAATATGATTAAATATGTTAGAATTCAATATATATTTTTTTGATATCTCCAAATGTAAACGATACACTAGTTTTATTAATTCCTTTGCAATTTACAAAACGAACTATTTAATGATGGGCTCCAGAACAGAAATGAATATTTATCAACAACTTGATTGGTCGTGCACTCTACCTTTAAATATTGCTGTTATTTCATTGGTTTATGCCAGGTTCCCTTCTGGTTCATTCACAACATTCAATACACAATTTATACTCTTGTATATGCTGGACGAGTAAATTTTTATCGAATGGTTTTTTGAATCGATACCATTTGTGTACAATACAATGCATGTGCATGTGTTTATATATTTTTTATTTAAAATATGATTATATATAGATTGGATAATCTTCTGTGCCAAGAGGGGGAGGGGGCGGGCACTAGAGTGTCCATTAACTTTGAAAACATCTGCTATTTTAGTAAATATATATCGCTTGCCTTTAGCGCTTTAGCGCTTTGATTGTTTAGTGCACTCATGTGCTCCAGAAGGGTAACACACCCGTCGTGGTTGCCAACTGTGGAGGTTAACTCTTTTGGGAAAGAACGTCCAAAACACTATCCTACCCACCTCTCCCTTTTTCAGTGATATTTAAAATATCTTTGTTTCCCATCCCTCCACAATATTTCTCCTCATCATTTCATGCGAACTATCTATACATGTATCAACCTATTTACGCTCATCGCCCTAAATCACCTTTATAGTGTTGCTAGGAAGGTCCTCCTCACTCACACAATTTGTTTTTATTTACATTTTAATAATTTTTTGATTTATTGCTACTGATATAATGATTTTTTAAGTACTAACGGTAAACGCCAAATGTTTCTTGGGATGATTTTGTGATTTAATAGCGGGTCTCAGAGAAAACTATGTAAATGAATTGTTGTTGAAAAATCTCTCCTGTAAATGTGACAAATATGTGACAGTTTTTCTCTATCTTCAATTGTTTTAGTTCAATAGGACAAAAACATGAAAAATGCTATTTTTATCCCCCCCCCCCCCTATAAGGGGTCACCTGACAACTTCGACTATGGAGACTTTTGAAGAGCTTAATGAGCTGAAGGTCCATGCAAGCAACAGAACAGCTTCTCCTTAACCTCAATAGGTTTTATTCCATATGGCAAAAAATGAAAAAAAAAAACACTATTTTTTACCTTTAAAAAGACCATAACCCCAATAAGGGGTCATCTTACTACTTCGATCAAATGGAGACTTTTGAAGAGCCAAATGAGCTGAAGGTTTAAGCAAGCAACAGCTTTTCTCTATCTTCAATAGTTTTTATTCTATAGGCAAAAATATGAAAAACGCTTTTTTGATCTTTAAAGTGCCGTAACTCCTATAAGGGTCACCTGACAACTTCGACCCAATAGAGATTGGGTAGGTTTAATTCTTCCCCCTTTGTGTATGTACTACAACGTAGATTTTAAACTCTAGAACGCACGACTGGGGCCGGTTCAAAATTTTCGTTAACAATTAATGTTGGACACTTCTTAAGATTATAAACAGGAGCTTGGGTGGCCGAGTGGTCTTATGCGCTGGTTTAAATACCACACACTATATTGATCACGAGCTGATCACCTCTCTGGTGGTGTTCGAGTGCCGTTTGTAATTTCCCAAAAATACGGACTTCACCACATGTATGTGATTAGGTTTGTCAGTTACCTGCCCATGGTCGTCAGTTTCCTCCGGGTACTCAGGTTCCCTCCACCATTAAACTTGCCCACCCTACATGGTCCAGGTGCGCCGATAAAGGGCATCAAACTCTAATACACAAACACACGCGCACACACACACATACTTAATGATAATAAAGGAATATGCAAATTTAAAGGTTAATTTGGGAATTAAATTTTATTATCTTACAAAATTGATAATGTGCTCTTTATGCTGAATTAACTTTGGTAGTACGACTTTCTGGAAGAGCCTTATTTGAGGAAAAGCATAATCCTGGTTTCTATTTTCAAGCCTCGGAACAATATTGATTATTTTTTTAACTGAAAAATATAGGTGTCGTTTTACATTTTAATGGTGATATTCCGTTGTAAAATTAAAAAAGCTTTAACGAAATTTCGATAACTTCTAAAACAATACTTGGAGTGTATAGGAATCATCATGGTAGATAATTTCTTTCTTTTTGTTGTTTTAAGTCTAAATTTACATTACGGGTATTCACATATGATATCAGACAAATACCCTAAATCCGGGAAGGTTAAGTCAGATATATGCAGCAGTCATTTTGAAGTTTTGAATGACGATTGCAGAACCAGACTCAAGTGCGATAAATCGGAAAAGCATGGTTATATTTATGGATGCTTAAAAACCTATCAGTTTTCATCAGTTGGGTCCATTTGTTCATCATCTCAAACGTCGGAATGCAGTCAAAGGGAAAAAGGTATGATTTGACTTTTCTCACATTTTCAAAAGCATTAGAAATTGACACTTTCATTTAACAATCATTAATTTGGTACTTTCCATCGCGGACACTACAGCTTTTAGGAAGTGTGCCTCTAATTTGGATTGACCTCTCAAGAATTTTTTTTTACTTATATTAAAAAAGGGTTGGAAAATGCATCAAACCAAACCTTAGTGAAACTTTCAAACAACGTAGATAAAGATGTGCACTTCCTTTCTGCACAACAATAAGGCCTCATCGACATTTAGATAAAGCCTTTTTCTAATGGGGGGGAGGGACTTTAAAATTAATAAAAGTAATAAACAAAAGTGTACATATGAGATATAATCAGATTTATGAAAAAAGGATACATCTGAATCACGGGGCGATATCTTTTCTACTTCATAATATATCCTAATTCCTTGATGAAGCGTCGAGCACTTCAGAAACAGTCATGGTAACACAGGGATCTATCGTTTTTTTCTTGTAATCTTTTTACACATATTTAGGAAAACATTATGCGTTCGTAGACAATTTCTCAGATGATTACATATGTGAAAGAACCAATATGTATATATTAAATAATCGAATGTCTAAAGTCCGAAAAGATCAAAACAAAATCCGTCGTCTTCACAAAAAAATCACAAAAAACAACCATCACACACAAAATACACATAAAACAACTAATTCAGCAACGTTAAGACGAAATGAGATTGGTCGCTGGTGCTCCGGAGGGGTAAGCTATATCACACCTAATCAATTATAACTTTGGATCAACGACAATACATATCAACTTATATCTGTTCTCGATCAACTCACACATTTGCCTACGAGCGGACAAATGATGTCTTTCGTTATATTTCTTGAAGACAATACCGTAACCGGCAAGCAACAAAAACCTGAATGTGTGGCAGTTTGCTTGACAGTCTGTCAAGGCAAATTGTTATATTATACACAAGCTCTGGAATAATGAGTCAGTTGTGAAGAGTTGAAAAAATAAGCTGAAGCTACACAAAAAGACAATGTAAAAGTTAGTCTACCGAAAGAGCTTTAAATACAAGGTCTTCATAGTGTGTCTATTTGGCCATTTTGAGCCAATTATGAAGCGAATTTCACTCAGACTCTGACGTGCCTCTTGATTATACTAGTAAACATCAGACAGTAGCCTTGCACACAACCTCCACTGGTCATACCAAAACAGTGAGAAGTCCTTTATTTGAACAAATGTCACCGCTCGTTGTCTTGCTATGGGTTCAAGAAAACTGCTTTTATACTATTTTAATATATAATAATTTTATAAATTCTTTTTTTTTTCATTCAGAACGAAACCAGGTTCTGCCCACAATTTCCTCTGAAACCTATACCAAGTGAGAACCATTACACTTTCAATTGCAACATGTTTTCTTATATATCTATTTCAGAACGAACCAAGACCTGTAACCGTCTCCAGACTCCATCCATCCCGGACTCTAAGTTCTGTCACCAGTATTACGACTGTACTGATCCCTCTGTACACAAAGAATGTACATTTCCTAAGTTGTATTCCACCAGGACACATTCATGTGAGGACTACTCCAAAGTGACGTGTGGGACACGAATTGAATTCAAGTCAGCTTGTAAGTATTTAATAGAAGTCGAATATGAAAAAGAGCAAGTTACATCTTTATGAATCACTTTTGAATATATTCATTATCCAGAATCGAGTACTATCTATTCTTCAGTCTAGGACAGCTTTGGGTTTGTCACAGAAATGAGTAATCAAGTTCTTTACCGTCTTTGAACTTTGACCCTCGATTTATCATTAGCAACGCGAGTAAGAACTTCTCACCCTTTCGGGACTCCTGATTTCCTACCGTATCGAATATTGCGTTCAAATTGTTGACAGCAATTTGTTTTTCAAAATATTCTGATTTACAAAAAAATCTAAATAGTTGAATAAACACAGGTTTCTTTCGTCACTACATGATTTTGCGTTCGTTTTAGAACTGGTCATTCGTTTTAGATACTTTTTTGTTTATACCATTTACATTTTTTCAAATATTAACTCCTCTAAATTTAAATACCGTATAACCAAATAGATCGTTATATTGGTGCCTGCATGTTTTGGTTCTTTGTATAATAAATACCAAATTTTAAGACTTGGACTGTTATGTAATATAAAAACTGGTTTTTATCGACGACAAAACCTTCTTCCTACGACAGGTCAATACAGTTCAAATCTGGAAGGCACCAGTAGCCACAGGATACCTTGTAAGTTTTTATACCCCGATTGTTACGGTCTTCCAGATGGTTTTAACCGTCATGTCAATAAACCCCACTCCCCCTGGTACATGATTTGTAAAGATGGTAGGATGGTTAGAGAGGATAGATGTCGGTTTCTTAGACGTAGAATGTCTTATCCATTTTCTGACGAAGACAAGTTTTGTCTGGATTACTTTCAAACATTCATAGACTGCAGAACAAACCATGGATACATTCCCAGTAACGATTGTGACACGTACATTTGGTGCTATGCCGGAGAGAGCTACTTGATGAGGTGTCCAATGGGAACGACCTATGACCCGGCCAGACGTCACTGTCGGCATAAGTATGATGTCTGCACACCTTGTGGAGCTAAGGCATGGTAAGACATTTAAAGTTTTAAAGCATGCAGTCTAGAATACCAAATTTGTAAGGTCCATTATCAATATAACAGTTAGCATGTTTTTATGGGAAAGTAATTTGAATTTAGAATTCTACCATTTTGTTTATATTCAACAAGTAAATAAAAGGAACATGAAAAAAAAGTGAATGGGGTCCATCTCAAATGTCCAAAATTATGATACAAAAAATACCAAAATATTGAAAACCTATATGATGCCGACTCGTTAGAAACATTCATGTATACATATTCATAAATACTTTGTTGATACAGGTTTAATGGTGCCAACATGTCTTTCCCACTCTATAAAACATTAAAGACACGGAAATTTCGTCTACCTTAAACAAATGGGTTAAAAGGACCAATGCTACGCATTGCTTAATCAACTATGCCAGACAAACAAGCTTGAAAATCATTTAGAACAACAAATAAACAACCGGAATTCGGCTTTTAAAAAATCACAGCTTAGCCCAGCAATTAGATTTGTAAATGCACGGTTTTCTTATTATTCAATGCTTAATAAGTTTTATATATCTAGTTATTAAATGACTTAAAGCTATTACTGGTTGGGTTCCTTGTGAAGGAATGATATATCACGTTTTTTTTTGTCTTGTAGTTAAAAAGCGGATATAAGAGAAGAATGCCTATAAAAATAAATCATCTAAAACGCAAAAATTATATTTTCACAATCATTGTCCTTTATTTAATGAAGCAAAGAGGCGAATATAAAAAGTACAAAAGACAAACAATCAGAAAAAAGGAGACCAACACCATATATGACATTCACGAATAAACAAACAACACAAAAGCACACAAAAACGAACGACAACAGCAACATGAACTCGTATCGTACGTTTCAAAAGTTCACTATTCACCATTACTCTGTGTTAGCAAAACACATCTCAAATTATCAAAAAATCAAATAGATAATGTTCACAGTGTCTATTTGGTTGTGTTTGTATAAATAATTCACATTCCTTTATACTAATGGCATCCTTTCATCAAACAATCCTCGATTTGGTGACTTGTTTAATCTCATACAACCATATAGGAACTTGAAATAGAAAGTCTGCTTCGTAATTTAAGTCTCTGAATTGACACTTAAGGAAAACGTTTTGTAAAAGCTCTGTGACAAAACATTTTCCAATCGTCACCGTTCCCTTCTTGTTTATATTTTATATTTTCACAATCATTGTCCTGTATTTAATTAAGCAAAGAGGTACCAATAAGGCATTCGAATATCAAAAATCAGAAAAAAAGGAGACCAACACTATTCATGGCCATCACGAACAAACAAACAACACAAAAGCAAACAAAAACGAACGACAACAGCAGCTTGAACTCTTGTCATACGTTACAAAAGTACAATCGGGTGCTCCGAAAGGGTAAGCGATTCCTGCTTGTTGCAACACGCCCAATGTCCTGCTTATGGTCAGCTCAGCGTGTTAAATCCGTTAAATGATGACAAAACAAAACTAATATGTATTTTATTTTCAATCCAGGGGCCAATTGAAAAACAGCGAGCAGCGACCGCTGGTCACATTGAAGGCTGCTGGCTGTTTTCCATTGTGGATATCTAAAATATACGTTTATAATGTAGGTTGTGTCGCGTACACTTATTCCACATCTCATTTTCTTCTATCTTATAGCAAGGCTATTGGTAATG
Organism: Arcuatula senhousia; assembly: GCA_963971305.1. Lineage (NCBI taxonomy): Eukaryota > Metazoa > Mollusca > Bivalvia > Mytilida > Mytilidae > Arcuatula > Arcuatula senhousia. Next base: position 50,022,411 of record OZ020311.1, read on the forward strand.
GCTCTCACTACACACGTGATACACGTTTTCTATTCCATTCCGAAGGACTTGCATCATTCCTGAAGACCATTCTCGCAAATGGAGTCAAGAGAGATTTGGAAAATTGGTATATTAAATTTTCAACCAATGCGAGGATCGAACCACGAACCTTGGTATTAATTTTGTCTTTGTCTCTCCAGATTCAAAGTCTTTGTTTTTCTGTATTAAACTCTGCACTAAGAGATTAAGAACATTTCTACAAAACATTTTAAAGTAAAAATCATTGATGTATGACAGTCTCCGAACGGGTGATTTGCGACTACAAAATACTCCATAAACAACCTCTCGGCTTTAAAAAAAAGTGTCGTACAGTCATGTTGTGCTTCATACTACTTCCAGACCTTAAGAAAACAAAGACGGCGGTAACATAAAATTTAGGGGCGTTTTTTTTCTTCACAAAACAAAATTGTTTTCGACAAAATAAACCGATTGGGACCTGCGATAGTTATCGCAATGGCAGTAAAATCATCGCAAGTGGTTTTTGTTGAATAATGTATTGATTACATTTACTGACCACAATATTGTCCTATATATGGCTTATGGAGCAACACCAAAGGTTTAAAACCTCTTTCTTTATCCCTCTTCTATAGATTTATGTACATGTGATTCAGAACTGCTATCTCTGCCTTAATTGGACGTTTCCTTTGTCTTCGTTTCCTTAATGGTGTTCAGAAGAGCGCATCTGGGTGAAGTTCTGTTTAAAAGGGCTTTTCTTTGTTTATTTTCTGTCGATTTCCGCCTTTATTCATCTAAAATATATCGAGTTTTAAATTTTCACCCAATTTGGGATCAAATATGATACTTGTGCACCTGGTCATTTGACATGATTTCCAAAAGTTGTTAATATAGATTTATTCATAGCTTGGCAGACTATCAGGTCTGGCACAAAAATTGCTAACACAAGATTCTCGGTTCAAGTGTCTTCACTCAAGAGTTTTTATGGAAGACGCCATGCGCCCATAGAAAAATATAAGATGAAATAAGTGCAGATGTATTAGTGTTCAATGGGGTTTCGAATTGACATGCTGGATTGACTATTCAGAAAGCGACGGGTGTGCTGTAGCAAGCAGGAACTGTTATGTGTTTCTTCGTGCTGATCTTGTTTATATTAACTGGTTTTATCTCTACCCTTTAGAACTTTTTTACATTCAAATGCCCCATTGGTACCTCTTTTTTTAAGTATGTATTCATTTTTGTAGTTCTCAGTTTATTGTTCGCTAGCTTGAGTTTAGTTCATGTTTTCAATAGTTTTTCTTAGCTCAAGAACAATATTGACTTTTTTCGTTTTTTCATTCTATATTCCATTTTGAGTAGTAGTTATTTTTATCTACCTGGAAAATATAGGTATCATTTTACATTTTAATGTCGATATTTCGTTGTAAAATACCAAAGCTGTACCATGTTTTCGATTACTTTTATAACAATACTTGGTGTGTATAGGAATTGCCATGGTTAAAGTTTTATTTCTTTCTATTGTCTTAATTCTTAATTTACATCACGTCTTTTCACGCATATCAAACGTAGTACCAAGATTTAAGAATTTTAAGTCGGAATTATGCAGCAGTAATTTTAAAGTGATGAGTGACGACTGCAGAACCAGTCTGGCGTGCTATAAATCTGGAAAGCGGGGAAACGTTTACGGATGCTACGGAACTTATCAGTTTTCATCCGTTGGATCCACTTGTTCGTCATCTCAAAAACCAGTATGCAGTCAAAAAGAAAATGGTATGATTTGATTTGTTTTTCAAATTTTCAAAAGCATTCAAATATCAACACTATTTATGTGCCAATGTTTGCTGATTTTTCTTTGATCAAGACATATAAAGAATTTAAAACCTGCATATTTCTAATTTAAAACTAAAAAAGAACGAGGATTTCTGATGATCTTTAACCCTAACTTCCGTTACATTGATGATTTCATTTCACTAAACAATACCTGATCTTGGTACACATCTGCTTCTTCTGTACTTTCTCCATTTCGAATAAAACATGTTTCAGGAACTGTGCTTCCAATTTGAATTAACAACTCAAAATTGAAACCCAAGGAAGAATTTTCACAAAACGCTGTGGCAAATTCCAACTGACCCGTCTTGTATAGCAAATTCCTCGATAAAGCGTCGGGCTCTTCAAAAACACTAAAAACACATGGATCTTTGTTTCTTTCTTGTTATCTTCAACACATTGAGGAAAACATCATGTTCTCGTAGACAAATTATAAATCTCTTTTTCTTTGACGAGTACATATATGTAAGAGACAAAGGTGTACCTTTTAATCAATCAAAGGTCAAAATTTCCATCAAGGCTTTATAGACGAAATCGATAGACATTAAAACAACTGCCAAATGTACAAAAACTATAAAATAAATAACTAAACCTTATTGGGCAACGTTAAGTAAAGTCGAAACGAGATCGGTCTCAGGTGCTCCGGGTGGGTCAGCATGTACATTAATACAACTGTCACGTTGGCAACGATCAATTGAGTGTGAGTTAATGACAATACTAACCATCAAACCAATACCAATGTTGTCATGAGTGATAGTTATCATTTTTCGTCGACGAGCAATCAAAAGATGTCCGTAAAATTTCTTACTTCCAGGAAGCAACAAAAACATGTACTTGTAGCAAGTTCTCGTCAAAAGTGACGCTCTATCAAGACAAATTGTTATATTATGATAAATATTATAAGCTCTGATACAACAAATCAGATGGAGCTACACAAAAAAGACACTGAAAAAGTTATAGTCTCTACGTTTGTCATGCCGAAAGAGCTTTATACAAGGTCCTCCTTCTTGTGAGGTTATAGGACACAGCAAGTAAACTGCACGATCCTCTATCATGTCTTTCTAGGTGTAATTTTAAGATTGCATTTTCAAATTATGTTTGATAGAGCGCCTTTGATGAGTCTTTAATAGACGAAACGCGCGTCAGGCGTAGCAAAATTTATTGTCTGGAACTTTGTTGTCATTTTTATTTCAAACACCCGTGAAGGTTAGCACTGCTAGTGGAGTTTTAATTCCCCGAGGTTAGCCTGCTCCGGCACCAACACTTTTGTGTTAGAGAACACATCAAAGCTTTAGATTATCCGTTTAAATTTCAAAATTGTCTAAACCCTAAGGTTCTGCCTACCCCAGACATGGGTTGATCATAAATACAAATACCAAAACGCGGATATAAACGGTTAATTTGGATTTGCTATATATCGATATTTCAAGGAGTAACCTCTCATCAGTAGCATATGAATCAAACCATAGGAAGGTCATAAACCAAAACTGTTGAAAACGAAAAGTACTCAAAGCCAAAACGTTCGAACAAGGAAGCCAAATCCAGCACCGAGGATATCGACCGTGTGCTTTACAAGGAAAGAAACTTTTTTTGAATTTAAAAATCGGAAATTTCAGCACAAATATATTAGAAATTTTATGGTAAATCGTGCCAGACAAGTCTGACGACCAGGCTTGTGATTACCCTCGGGGACCTCTGGTCCATCAGCAGCGGTTATTGCCCAGTGGTTTCAAAATTACAAATACCAAAACGCGGGTATAAACGGTTAATTTGGATATCTAAGTAATATTTTGGTTCCACAGTTTGGTATGTTTGGTGTTACTGTCCTATGCTCTTCATAATCTGATGAGTCTTTAATAGACGAAACGCGCGTCAGGCATAGCAAAATTTATTGTCTGGAAATTTGTTGTCATTTTTATTGAATGAAGAAACAAGTGCAAAATTCCTATTAATTTGAATTCCAATTGTTGCTGGAAAACACATCCAAAAAACTGTACAAATATATTGTCTAGAGGAGTTTTTCGTATACGTGTTGTATTGATGTACTTAATTTGACTGTCCTTCATTTACCAGTGCATTGTCACAGCCTTTCTCAATATTATCACAATATTGTTAAGTAAACCTGTTTCGATATTTAAGCCCTAAAAATATATATGATGATTTTTTGAAGACTCATTATAGCAGTTATGGACGCTTAAATGTCGAAATAACTGTTTATGGCTTATAGCTGGCAAATTGTATACAAAATAATAAAAAAGTTTTTGATGTTGAACTACTGCATAAGCTTCACCGATGTTTTTGTTTTGGCACTTTAAAAGTCAAAAATTGTTCTTTTTCTTATAGCCTTAAAGTTCAGGCATTTAGATATGACAATGTACATGATAATTTCCTTAAGGTTCATCTTTACACTTCGGAAAAAATGACCGATATTTTACGTCTTTTTTCAGTCTATGTGGAGCCTAAGCTACGCATTCAATTACTTAATAAGGCGTAGCAGCGTCTAGATAAATATTTTTTGCATAAACTTTTAGTATTTTGTACGTGTACACTCGATCCGTTTTGCCGGGGCATTTTCTTTGCGTTTTTCAGTTCACCCAAATATAGCCAAATATCAATAATGCCCAGTCATTTGGCCTCCACGTGCAAGGTAATTTCATTATTGGTATTATTAAATCTATTCACAATCGGTTTCATTGAAGGTTATTTAAGGGTAATTCATGCTTTAATTTATGGGACAACTTGAACGGAAAGAAAATGAATAGAGAAAACAACAAAAGTAATCTTGTAAACTGGAAGGGAAAATGATCGGCGATTTTTATATCTAGGCGCTGCTACACTTTTTTTCTGTTTCTATGTGTCGTTTAAGTCGTACATAGACTAGAAAAATAGGTCAAATATCGACCATTTTACTCAAACTTAAATCGTTCCAATGACATTCAATTAGTACTTACCTGCTATGTTAGTAGAATAAATTAAACATAATATAGGTTCTTCATCTGTCAAGACTTGATTACTGATTTCTGTACCCCAAAATAGTCTTTTTCAACATAAAAGTCTTTGCGAAAATGGAAAATCCATAATATAATTTTAGAGAAAACAACCCTCTAAATTTGAAATGGCAGAGAAACTCACTACGATTATGAACTACCTCACACCCCCCCCCCCCCCCCCCCCCCGAAGATAAAATTTTAACCAATTGGATAATGTTCTTATGAATGGATGGAAAGGATGTTATCATCAACACAGTACATAATTATGAGATGAGATATGAATGTAAGTGATACAGTCTCCATTTGCCATCGATACTAAAGTAAATAGTCAACAGCAATGTATGTGAACAGTGGTTCACCTAATATTGATTGCTTAACAAAAACGGCCTTATAGTATTTTTGCCTTTATAGCTTTTAACAGTTTTGTGATAATATTTTCAGAACGAACCCAGACCTGTAGCCGTCTACAGACTCCATCCATCCCGGACTCTAAGTTCTGTCACCAGTATTACGACTGTACTGATATGTTGTCCTATATATCTATTTCAGAACGAACCCAGACCTGTAGCCGTCTCCAGACTCCATCCATCCCGGACTCTAAGTTCTGTCACCAGTATTACGACTGTACGGATCCCTCTGTACACAAAGAATGCACGTTTCCCAAGTTATATTCCACCACGACACATTCTTGTGAAGACTTCTCTAAAGTGACATGTGGAACAAGACTTGAATTCAAGTCTGGATGTAGGTATTTAATAGCTGTCAAATATCAGTTACATTTAGTTATATTTAGTTATATTTACTTACAAGACGGTAAGTTATTTGAAGTCCCATGTTAGCATAGCATATATACATGTCTAACGATTATATCGGGTTCTTGGCTTTTTCTTTACAATGATACCGGTGGGTCTTTTATAAATAACATTTTACTATTTCTTATCCAGATAACCCTTAATATCTCCGGATTTGACCTGTAAACGCTTCATTAATTATTGGCAACTCAACAGGTGTATTGTATCAAATAGGAATTACTTATCCTTCCAGAGCACCTAGCTGACTCTTCTATCGTACCTTGATGAGTTCTCTTTGTCGATGACAGTTTTCCATTTATCTTTATAATTCTAAATCGTTTAAACACACTTGGTTTCATATATCGATCGCTGCTAGATTTTTCTTCCCTTTTAGAATTTGAGCACTTCTTGTTCGATACATTTAATTTATACATGTACCATTCTCATTTTTTTTTCAAATGCTGATGAGTGGTAATCTCTTTAATATGGATATACTGCATAACCAAATGAACCATTTTATTGGAACCCGTTTTGGAAGTTAGGAGATAAACTGTCGTGAAATATTACATAAGGTTGTTCATCAACGACAGTTTGTTTAAATTGTAGGTCAATACAGTGTAAGTCTGGCAAGTTCTAGTCACAGGATACCTTGTGAGGTTATTTACCCCAGTTGTGACGGGCTTCCAGACGGTTTAAACCCTCACGTTGTTAAAACCAACTATCCCTGGTACATGATTTGTAAAGATGGTAGATTAGTCAGAGAGGGTAGATGTGAATTCAGACGAAGTAGAATGTCTTACCCATTGTCTCGTGAGGACAAGTTTTGTCTGGATCCAAGACAAATTAGCTGCAGGTATAACAACGGATACATTCCAACCAATGACTGTGACACGTACATCTGGTGCTACGCCGGAAGGAAGTACTTTATGAAATGTCCAATGGGAACAACCTATGACCCCGCCAGACGATATTGTCAGCATAAGTATTATGTCTGCAAACCCTGTGGAACTAAGGCATGGTAAGAATCTAAAGATTAAAATGGGAATTCAATAAATGTAAAATTGTTTAGCAATCCCAGCAAATTGGGGGAGGGGTATTCAAGATTTAAAAATTCTAAAGTAACAAGAAACAAGACTTAATGGGGTCATCTAAACTGTCCAAAAACGTTGATAGAGTAGAAATATATCGGATCAGTTATTATACCGAAGACCTTAATGATACTGATCTTCTAAAAGCATTACTAACAAATGGTTTGTTGAACAAGGTTTTATAGTATTCGTTTTTCAGACATTCGAGATACTGGTATTTCGTCACCATAAAACACACGTGTCTAAATGTCTTAAGTTACGCAATACTAAATCAAGTATGCCAGACATACAAGCATGAAAAACCAAAAGAAGAAGAAAAAAACAATCCAACCAAGAAACATAATTTGTCTGACTAAAAATTTCACAGCTGAACGTTTCGAATGCATAAAAGCATTGCTTTCAAATCAATTCAATGCTGCTTAACAAGAATTTTATATCTTCTTCCTAAACGACTGAAATCCTAATTAATTTTCAGTTAATCGTTTGCCATAAATGCATACATCTAATTAATGATATTTCATGTTTTATTCTCTTGTAGCTAAAGAAGCAAATTCAAAAGAAGAATGCCTATATGAATAAATCATCTAAAACGCAGTTTGTATTTTTTTTTATAATCATTGTCATTCGGTCCATGTATTTACCCCAGAATACCCCAGAATACCCAAGAATACCCAAAAATACCCAAGAATACCCAATAATACCCCAAAATACCATAAAATACAATGAAGATAATACGTATATTCAATATATTTGTAAAATTCAATGATTACAAAAAGATGACTTAAGTACTTTTTGATAGTTTTGATTGTCATTTAATTGCAAAAAGTTATTCCAATGGAGAATCGAAGACTTTTGAATACCCGATTGGTATGTCTTTGTTTCTCTCTATATTATTTCTTACTGGTACGTATAGGAATTGAAGATAATGGGATGTGGAATAAGTGTACGCGACACAACCTACAATATAAACGACACTTTAAAAAATCTACAACGGAAAACACCCAGCAGCCCTCAATTGGTTTCAGTAAGAAATTAATTATATTCATTAGACTTTCAACTAGAGACACCAAGAGGCCTGAATCGCTCAACTGGTGTTTGATGATACTTTATCCCTTAAATGTAAAGGTCTTTAACAATTGTTATGCAGGGCTTCTTGAAGCAAAAATCTCCAATATTTTCAAATAATAATGCTTAGACATAGAATTTTTATTTTTGAGGGCAATAAACTCTAATAAGAGGCTCCCAGGAGCCTGAATCGCTCACCCGACATATGTGCCTGAAGTAAAGGCTATTAGGGAAAATCTATTTCACATTGAGAGGGTTATAAGTTTAATAAGGGGAACATCTGACAATATGGTGGATCTTAAGCTGCTGATCAATTTGATCTCAATTAAAATTCAAAAATCTGTCACCCTTTTTGAGTTATTAGCAAAAAAATGCAGTTTAACCCAATGTTCTATTTTTAGCCACAGCGGCCATGTTTTACAACCAATCAAAAATCCCCACATCAGTTCTATACACCTAACGCTAATAAACAACAATACCAAGTTTGGTTCCAATTTGACTTTAAGTGTCAGAGGAGTTAACATTTTCAATGCAATGAGGAAATGCTTTTTCAAAGCTCAATTTTGATGTTCTAAGGGCAATAACTCCTCAAAGGAAAGGTCCTACAACGTTGACCCTATACATATTAGGAGATCTTGATGTGCCTAACAATATGCAATTTAAATTTCTCAAATATCTTGTATAGTTTTCAAGATATTAAGCTAAACAGGTGCACAATTTGCCAAAAATCCACAAAAAGGGCAAGAACTCCTACATGGGTCGTTGGATTTTCTTCAAAATTTCAGACCTGGTAGATCTTCAGGTGCTGATCACTTTTGTTCCCATTCAAAATTTTAAAATCTTTCACCGTTTTTGAGTTATTTGCAAAAAACTGCCATTACCCCTATGTTCTATTTTTAGCCACGGTGGCCATGTTTTACGACGAATCAAAAATCCCCACATCAGTTCTAAGCACCCAATGCTAATGAACAACTATACCAAGTTTGGTTTCAATTGGACTTATGGTGTCAGAGGAGTTAACGTTTTAAAAAAATTACGGACGACGGACGACGGACGCCAAGTGATGACAATAGCTCTCATGACCCTTCGGGTCAGGTGAGCTTAAAAGCGTCATCTGACACCTTCGACACAATGAACACTTGTATTGTAGAATTTCTCAAGCTGAACATTTAAGCACGCAGAAGGTTTTCCCTTTTCATTTTATACCCTAAAAAAACTTGAACATTTAAACTGTTAGCAGATAAAAGCTTTTCTTTATCTGCAATTGTTTTTTTATATGCCAAAAAAAAAACCATTCTATTGACCTACTAAAGGCGGCCATATGCAAACTTCGACTGAGTGGACACATTTGTAGAACTTGTCAATCAGAACATTTTTACACGCAAAGGTTTTCCTCTATTTGCAATATTTTTATTATGTAAGGTGAAAACATGACAAAATGTGAATTTTGACCTGAAAATGGCCACTACACCTTAACAAATTCAAGTCGATAGAGACTTTGGAAGTGTTTAATAAGCTTAAAGACACTATAATCCATTACATTTGTTCTATTTGTTATATGTTTGAGTTGATGAGGCTTTTAAGGTAATTTAAGCTGTGATTTTATGTTGTCTGTTTCATCGTGCTCTTCTCGTCTCTGCTACCTGGTTTTGACTTTTTTTCTTTCCGGACTTTGAACATTCAAATGCCCCATCAGTACCCCTTTGATTTTTGGATTATCATCAAACCAGTATATATGTGTTTATAATAACATTTGTTAATTCATTGTTCATGTTGTTAAGGAAACTTAATTGCGATTAAACCTAAAGGCTTACAAATAAACTAAAAAATAGATTCTATATGTAAATGATAATAACTTGAATAATCAAGCAGTGGCTTTTACCGAAGATAACCTACAGAATCTTAAAAGCTTTTTATCCATCGTGTAACACAAAGGCGTCCGTCCGTTTGCCAGAAAATTTGTTTTTGCATAACTTTTGACCACCTTAATAGAATTTCGTGAAATATAAGCTAATTATAAACATGATAAAGGAAGACACCTAACGTTTTTAGGGTCAATAGTTCAGTTTATGTCAATATCACACCGACAAACAAACATGGAAGGTTGGGGGCCTCGAGCACAGCCCTTGTTTATCTTATATAGAGTAAAAACAACTACCTGCATTTTCAATTGATTTTACTTTTTTCTTCTATCATTAAGTGCCAGTCTTTCTAAAAATCATGCAGAGAGTGATTCATGGTAAAAGAAAATAACACATGTGTTTGAACATGGTTCTAATACAGAATTATCACCTATTAACAAAACCAACAGCCAGTCGTTTCTATGATGCTGGTCATGAGGGATAAAATTTACATAGATTGCATTATAAATACTGGAGACAAGGGAGATAACTCTTTTCTTGCTTTGCATTTCATAACAATTCAAAACACTGATTTTTCTAATGATCAAGACCTTTGTGGAAAACAGACTTGATTTTCAATAAAAACGCTATATCTTAATTCAGAAAATGAAAAGAAACCCATGTGTTATTTTCAACCATAAATCACCATTATCATATAAAACCCTGCATGATTCTTAGAAAGACAGATACATATTGCATGTTGATTGTGATATTTCGTGAGAGTTTTTCAAAACAAAAAAACTGCAACAAGCTGTCGATGATGCTGGTCGATGATGCTGGTCGATCTCTATCAAATACATGTTGCAGTTAGTTTATTCTTTAGAGTAAACATGACGAAATCGGTTGTCCTCCTTGTTGCGTTGTGCCTTCATTTGGTTAATGGAATGTATGCCAACCCAAGGTTCTCCTTGTTTAAGTCAGAAGTTTGTCACAGTGATTTCGAGCTGATGAACGACGATTGCAGAACCAGTCTAAAGTGTACTAAGTCGGGAAAGAAAGGGATTCTTTTTGGATGCCACAAAGGATTTCAGTTTTCATCAGTTGACTCAGGATGTATCTCTCCTGTAACGCAAGAATGCAGTCAAAGAGTAAACGGTATACCTAAAGTGACCACTTCTTCAGAATAATATTGTTACATAACTATCAATGGTTTCGAAGTTGTTAAACGACCTCTGAAAGGAGCTCGAGTTTACAATTTACCTCTTTTGCATCTTTTCTTAAAAATGAACCGTTAGTGTTAGAGAACAGATAAACCTTATAAAACTCCTAAGCTATAACATTATTTTAGAATATAAAAAATATTATCAACTTAAGGTTATTACAAGTACTCTCTTTAAACAGATTTTTAGGCAGAGTCTTAGAGTCATATAGCTATCTGATTTTCGCGGGGTGACAGGGTAAATCGGTCAATCAATATTGCTACCAGAGGATCTATTACAGAACATTAATAGTGTATTGTATTTTAAATGTTATACGGATTGTCTAAAATAAAAGGTACATATTTATACCCCAACATAAATGCGATATTGATGTGCACTACATATCGTGTATCAATACTCGTTGACGCTGGACTGGACACGATTTTTGATATTTTTATATTAGATCTTATTATCATCATAAACAGTAAAAAACGCCATAAAACTAATCAATTCTCCTGAATAAGGTCATAATTAGAGTAATTAGCATCACATTTTATCGCTTCCGCCGATCCAAAAAATTTTAATGAGATAGGCGTCACGTGACCTGATGACGCAATATGGGCCAGTTGTCGTTTTACTGCATAAGAAATTAATGGCAATTAATGCAATATGATATCGTTTTTGAATTAAAAAAAAAAAAAGAAAATATGGGATTTTTTCCTGAATTTCCATATTCAGCCATGGATATTGAAAATATCTAAAAAGATTGACCCATAATTATTTAGAATAGCGACTCTAATATAGGGTCTTAATATACCCAATGGCATATGCAGCTTCCGACAAATTTTGCTCATGCTGCAAATTAGTTTATACAAATTTTATATTTTAAAATTTCAATAGGAGTTCATTAAATGCATCATATTTAAAGTAATCGTGCCTATATATTCATTCAATTTCCAATATAAAACATTTATCAACACTAAGTGTTGTTAAAACTTTTTTTTAGGGGGGGGGGGGGGGGTTAATTACATATGGTATTACATTTTTATACGATTTAGACAACTGAAATTTAAGTTTTATACGAGCTGATGTTTAATAACAGTGATTCCGAATGTATTTTTACTTTTCCCGGACCGAACATACATTTTGGTGCATGTGTGCTAACATTTCAATTTAGAATTCCTAAAATCTTTGCCGGACCGAATCAGATTTTGCTGGACTTGTCTGATCGACGGCCTGACAAAGGTTTGGAATCCCTGTAATAATTCAATAGGGCGTTCAATATCACCCAAATTCCAATTCTACTTCATGCAGCATATAAATTTAAACCAGTTTGCAGAGTATATTGTTAGCTTCTGTTAAAATGTTACAAATACTAGTGACTGTATTGTTTTATTCTTTCTGTGTGATCATGTCCCGATATTTATTGTGAAGTCTCTACACTGAACAGAAGAACGCGAAAATTTAGGTTTGAACTGAAATGAAGAAGGAATGTGTCCATTGCTGTCCCAAAATAGGAACTTGAAGTCCGGCAGGTCTAAAAATCCCTAAAGACTTACAACGTACATATTTATTCTTACGGATCTACTTATGGACGAACCCAACACCTCTAAAATATCCCTCTTCCATATGTTACAAGGTAAACACAGGATCAAACAGAATTGAAGAACTAGACGAACTCTAATTACTTTATGATGCAAATTGCAAATTTACACTGGTGTGAGCATTGACCGCTTACTTCACATTGGGTGATTGAAACACCTGTTGTAAATTCACAGTACTTTGACAGGTATGACACCTGCGGTGCGGCAGTCCAATCTGATCACTGAACCAGCTTCAATCAACATATTCTTTCGTATTTAACACAAACCACGGGATGTATTAATTTACAACCCTTATTTTAAGCCAAATTTCGAAATGTAACGTTTATCTGAATTTCAATGAAAAAAATATAAATAAAAGATAAAATCATAATACAGTAAACCAGAGATAAAATCAAAATAGAGTAAACCAGAATATCAGTCTTAATTAAGTCTTTTTTTTTCTTTCTGAACATTGAGCTCTGGAAAGGGCTTTTGTTTGGGTAGGAAAAGACCTTTGCCCGTTGGGTGCTAAATAACGCAAAGTTAGCAAGCAGTTTACAATTTTTCACAAAGTAAATGGTTCCGCGGCCGGTTAACGTTACAGGGACAGATTCAGACATTTTCGAAAGGGGGTTTCGCATTCTGGCTCCAGACCTATTTTGCTTAACTACACGAAAATAAAAAAAAAAGAATTCGGAGTAAAGGGGGGTTCCGAACCCCATGTATCCGCCAATGAGTCGTAGAAATGTAAAAATGCACAGAGCAAACTTTATGTCTGCCGCCACGACTAACAAGCTTTACAGACTGACTGCGCTAAAAAAATTATAATTCATGAAAATTATTTTAAAATATTTCCGATCCTTTATTTCTGTTGGTTACTGCGGTCAAATATATTCTTAAAAATGCGTTTTAAAGAACTGTCAATTTAATTTTAACAACTCTCTTGATTTTTTTTTATTGACTATATACCATTGTTTTAATATGCAATGATGGACCAGTGGCCCGTGTGACGTCAAGCCTCGTTTTGGGCTCAATCGCCGATTATTTTTTGCATATTTCAGAGGTCATAAACAAATGCCTTAAAAGTGGTGTTTTAAGGTGTATATCAACAAAACAAGGGCGTATTTCATATTTAATAACATTTTATGACAGATTTTTATCATAATATAAAAAAGTGAAAAATCGTGTCCAGTCTCCTTTTAGCATTTTTGACCTTTGACCTTCGATCAAGTGGGCGGAGCTAAATAACAGATTTCTTAACAAATGTATAAGTGTGCGGAGGAAACAAACATAACTGATGTGCTATGTTTCAAGTTTATGAAACAAAGATCGTTCTTAATTTTTAGTGCTTAGATTTAGCTCTGCCTTTTAACGCTATTATAGCGCTTTGATTTTTTTTTTGCAATTACAAATGATTTAATAATGTTTCATCTCTGCAACCATCGTATCAATTGCATTTAATCTTTCGTTACTATAAAGAACTGATCATTTGACTGTTTTCGCCTCAGATAGAACTTGGGATGGTCAGACAACATTTTTGGTCTTTATATCAATGCTTTGTAATTAATATTTGACAACCAATTTATGCATCTCAGTTTCTTTTCCATTAATTTAGAACGGACCCAGACCTGTAGCCGTCTCCAGGCTCCATCTATCGCGGATTCTAAGTTTTGTCACCAGTATTACGACTGTACGGATCCCTCTGTACACAAAGAATGTACGTTTCCAAAGTTGTACTCCACCACGACACACTCATGTGAAGATTTTTCCAAAGTGACGTGTGGAAAAAGAATTGAATTCAAATCTAAGTGTAAGTTATATATGCGGCGGTTATATGTTTTGATGTAGCTAGTTTTAAAAATGAAAAGTACTGCTGGGAAAATAATAAATTTGATTAATATCTTTATAATTTTATAAATCATAAAATTGTGAATAATTGAAAATGGTTTTGCTTTTTAGTTTTTGCTTGGTTTAGTAATTTGCGATCTCAACACATCCTCTATAAAGTGTTTGAATGGTTATAGTCATGCCTAAGTATTTTGTTTTTGCTAGCGTACTTCATTAAAAATGTGCCACGGCCAACGTTTACACGCCAATGAAATATCAATATACAAACATTAAATTCTTAAATGATCGCCTTCTAATCCCCTTGATGGATTTTCATGATACTATTACACTATCTTTGCTGCTCATAGTTTTTCTAGTTAAGGTCTTTCCCTTTCCAAGGGAAGACCTTATTGTATTTCTTCTGATTATTATTATTATTTTCTTTCTTCCGCCGTTTCGCCAAATTTCAACTTTGAGAAGTACGCGACATGTCGCAATGAAAGTTGGTATACTTTATCGGTCAAGGTTTGTCGTCTCAGAAAAAAACACTTGGGTACCGTACCCTTTCGCGTATAAGAATTATCTCCCCTTTCACTGTAAAGTTTGTTGCTCTATCTCCTCCTAAGCCATAACAGGTATCAAATTCAATCCTTTTGAAACAGAAAGAGTAACTCTTGGTGTTGTGCCACAACTATTTTTTATATTGATATATTCAATAATATAGGAGTTATTCCCCTTGAAACTTTGACTTTTTTTAGTATAAAATTCTAAAATCAACAAATCTTAAGATATTTCAATGAAACTTGGTATACAGGGTCAGTGACCCCTAAGGACCAAAATAAGGTCAAGGTCAGAGGTCAAGGTCATCATTTGTTGATTTGCAAAAAATTAACATTTTTTGATTGCGAAATAAGTCCAACAAGGAGAAACATTTTTCAGTACCCATTTTACTTTAAATAGTGTGTTTATGTTTCTTCTACCCAACACAGAAAAAAAAATTGAAAAAAGTGAAAAAATGTTGTCGCGACATGGATTTTTGTGATTTTTACACCGTATCACTGTATTTAGCCATGGTATGACCTTGAAGGTTTTTTCAAGGTCAAACCACCTTACCTTTACTATTCCAACCTATTTCAGTCATTAAAAGTCACCAGATGTCAAAAATAAAAAAGTTGACTTTTGCCCCCCCTTTTTTTGAAAATTTGGAAATTTGCCATTTTTGACAAAAAAATGTTATTTTTGGGTAAATACACCTTATTTGACCATAATTAGATGATATCAACCCTAAAAACCCAGAAAAAGTCCCATCTGCCCTCTTTTTTAAGGTCTTTCCCTTTCCAAGGGAAGACCTTATTGTATTTCTTCTGATTATTAAGGTCTTTCCCTTTCCAAGGGAAGACCTTATTGTATTTCTTCCGATTATTATTTTCTTTCTTCCGCCGTAAACGACAAATTTCAACTATGAGAAGTAAGCGACATGTCGCAATGATACTTAGTATACTTTATCGGTC
Source organism: Arcuatula senhousia (assembly GCA_963971305.1). Lineage (NCBI taxonomy): Eukaryota > Metazoa > Mollusca > Bivalvia > Mytilida > Mytilidae > Arcuatula > Arcuatula senhousia. The sequence continues at coordinate 50,038,127 of OZ020311.1, forward strand.
AATGTTTGTCGTTTCAGAAAAAACACTTGGGTACCGTACCCTTTCGCGTATAAAAGTTATCTCCCTTTTTGCGTAAAAGTTTGTTGACGCTTCTCCTCCTAAACCATAAATGATACCAAGTTAAATCCTTTTGAAATAGGAAGACTGACTCTTGGTGTTGTGCCATCACTATTTCTTATTATCATATATTGACCAATACAGGAGTTATTCCCCTTGAAACTTTGACTTTTTTAGTATAAAATTCTAAAATCAACAAATCTTAAGATATTTTGATGAAACTTAATATACAAGGTCAGTGACCCCTAAGGACCAAAATGGGGTCAAGGTCAAAGGTCAAGGTCATCATATGAAAATTTTCATAAAATGAGCCTTTTTTTATTGCGAAATAACTCAAACAAAATCTAGGCTTTTTTTCAATTTTTTTTGCATGACATGATGTGATATTGTCTTCTCAGCTGAACGCAAAAAAAAATTTGGAAAAAAGTGAAAAAATGGTGTCGCGACATGGATTTTTGTGAAAAATAGACTGCATCATTGTACTAAGCCATTGTATGACCTTGAAGAATTTTTCAAGGTCAAATCAACTTACTTTCACTATTCCAATCAGTTTTCATCATTATAAGTCCTCAAACTTCAAAAATAAGCAAGTTGATATGCCACGCCCCCTTTTTTTGAAAATTTGGAAATTTGCCATTTTTGACAAAAAAAATTTATTTTTGGGTAAATACACCTTATTTGACCATAATTAGATGATATCAACCCTGAAAACCCAGAAAAAATCCCATCTGCCCTCTTTTTTAAGGTCTTTCCCTTTCCAAGGGAAGACCTTATTGTATTTCTTCCGATTATTATTTTCTTTCTTCCGCCGTAAACGACAAATTTCAACTATGAGAAGTAAGCGACATGTCGCAATGATACTTAGTATACTTTATCGGTCAATGTTTGTCGTTTCAGAAAAAACACTTGGGTACCGTACCCTTTCGCGTATAAAAGTTATCTCCCTTTTTGCGTAAAACTTTGTTGACGCTTCTCCTCCTAAACCATAAATGATACCAAGTTAAATCCTTTTGAAATAGGAAGACTGACTCTTGGTGTTGTGCCATCACTATTTCTTATTATCATATATTGACCAATACAGGAGTTTTTCCCCTTGAAACTTTGACTTTTTTAGTATAAAATTCTAAAATCAACAAATCTTAAGATATTTTGATGAAACTTAATATACAAGGTCAGTGACCCCTAAGGACCAAAATGGGGTCAAGGTCAAAGGTCAAGGTCATCATATGAAAATTTTCATAAAATGAGCCTTTTTTTATTGCGAAATAACTCAAACAAAATCTAGGCTTTTTTCAATTTTTTTTGCATGACATAATGTGATATTGTCTTCTCAGCTGAACGCAAAAAAAAATTTGGAAAAAAGTGAAAAAATGGTGTCGCGACATGGATTTTTGTGAAAAATAGACTGCATCACTGTACTAAGCCATTGTATGACCTTGAAGAATTTTTCAAGGTCAAATCAACTTACTTTCACTATTCCAATCAGTTTTCATCATTATAAGTCCTCAAACTTCAAAAATAAGCAAGTTGATATGCCACGCCCCCTTTTTTTGAAAATTTGGAAATTTGCCATTTTTGACAAAAAAATTTTATTTTTGGGTAAATACACCTTATTTGACCATAATTAGATGATATCAACCCTGAAAACCCAGAAAAAATCCCATCTGCCCTCTTTTTTAAGGTCTTTCCCTTTCCAAGGGAAGACCTTATTGTATTTCTTCCGATTATTATTTTCTTTCTTCCGCCGTAAACGACAAATTTCAACTATGAGAAGTAAGCGACATGTCGCAATGATACTTAGTATACTTTATCGGTCAATGTTTGTCGTTTCAGAAAAAACACTTGGGTACCGTACCCTTTCGCGTATAAAAGTTATCTCCCTTTTTGCGTAAAAGTTTGTTGACGCTTCTCCTCCTAAACCATAAATGATATCAAGTTAAATCCTTTTGAAATAGGAAGACTGACTCTTGGTGTTGTGCCATCACTATTTCTTATTATCATATATTGACCAATACAGGAGTTATTCCCCTTGAAACTTTGACTTTTTTAGTATAAAATTCTAAAATCAACAAATCTTAAGATATTTTGATGAAACTTAATATACAAGGTCAGTGACCCCTAAGGACCAAAATGGGGTCAAGGTCAAAGGTCAAGGTCATCATATGAAAATTTTCATAAAATGAGCCTTTTTTTATTGCGAAATAACTCAAACAAAATCTAGGCTTTTTTTCAATTTTTTTTGCATGACATGATGTGATATTGTCTTCTCAGCTGAACGCAAAAAAAAATTTGGAAAAAAGTGAAAAAATGGTGTCGCGACATGGATTTTTGTGAAAAATAGACTGCATCACTGTACTAAGCCATTGTATGACCTTGAAGAATTTTTCAAGGTCAAATCAACTTACTTTCACTATTCCAATCAGTTTTCATCATTATAAGTCCTCAAACTTCAAAAATAAGCAAGTTGATATGCCACGCCCCCTTTTTTTGAAAATTTGGAAATTTGCCATTTTTGACAAAAAAATTTTATTTTTGGGTAAATACACCTTATTTGACCATAATTAGATGATATCAACCCTGAAAACCCAGAAAAAATCCCATCTGCCCTCTTTTTTAAGGTCTTTCCCTTTCCAAGGGAAGACCTTATTGTATTTCTTCCGATTATTATTTTCTTTCTTCCGCCGTAAACGACAAATTTCAACTATGAGAAGTAAGCGACATGTCGCAATGATACTTAGTATACTTTATCGGTCAATGTTTGTCGTTTCAGAAAAAACACTTGGGTACCGTACCCTTTCGCGTATAAAAGTTATCTCCCTTTTTGCGTAAAAGTTTGTTGACGCTTCTCCTCCTAAACCATAAATGATACCAAGTTAAATCCTTTTGAAATAGGAAGACTGACTCTTGGTGTTGTGCCATCACTATTTCTTATTATCATATATTGACCAATACAGGAGTTTTTCCCCTTGAAACTTTGACTTTTTTAGTATAAAATTCTAAAATCAACAAATCTTAAGATATTTTGATGAAACTTAATATACAAGGTCAGTGACCCCTAAGGACCAAAATGGGGTCAAGGTCAAAGGTCAAGGTCATCATATGAAAATTTTCATAAAATGAGCCTTTTTTTATTGCGAAATAACTCAAACAAAATCTAGGCTTTTTTCAATTTTTTTTGCATGACATGATGTGATATTGTCTTCTCAGCTGAACGCAAAAAAAAATTTGGAAAAAAGTGAAAAAATGGTGTCGCGACATGGATTTTTGTGAAAAATAGACTGCATCACTGTACTAAGCCATTGTATGACCTTGAAGAATTTTTCAAGGTCAAATCAACTTACTTTCACTATTCCAATCAGTTTTCATCATTATAAGTCCTCAAACTTCAAAAATAAGCAAGTTGATATGCCACGCCCCCTTTTTTTGAAAATTTGGAAATTTGCCATTTTTGACAAAAAAATTTTATTTTTGGGTAAATACACCTTATTTGACCATAATTAGATGATATCAACCCTGAAAACCCAGAAAAAATCCCATCTGCCCTCTTTTTTAAGGTCTTTCCCTTTCCAAGGGAAGACCTTATTGTATTTCTTCCGATTATTATTTTCTTTCTTCCGCCGTAAACGACAAATTTCAACTATGAGAAGTAAGCGACATGTCGCAATGATACTTAGTATACTTTATCGGTCAATGTTTGTCGTTTCAGAAAAAACACTTGGGTACCGTACCCTTTCGCGTATAAAAGTTATCTCCCTTTTTGCGTAAAAGTTTGTTGACGCTTCTCCTCCTAAACCATAAATGATATCAAGTTAAATCCTTTTGAAATAGGAAGACTGACTCTTGGTGTTGTGCCATCACTATTTCTTATTATCATATATTGACCAATACAGGAGTTATTCCCCTTGAAACTTTGACTTTTTTAGTATAAAATTCTAAAATCAACAAATCTTAAGATATTTTGATGAAACTTAATATACAAGGTCAGTGACCCCTAAGGACCAAAATGGGGTCAAGGTCAAAGGTCAAGGTCATCATATGAAAATTTTCATAAAATGAGCCTTTTTTTATTGCGAAATAACTCAAACAAAATCTAGGCTTTTTTTCAATTTTTTTTGCATGACATGATGTGATATTGTCTTCTCAGCTGAACGCAAAAAAAAATTTGGAAAAAAGTGAAAAAATGGTGTCGCGACATGGATTTTTGTGAAAAATAGACTGCATCACTGTACTAAGCCATTGTATGACCTTGAAGAATTTTTCAAGGTCAAATCAACTTACTTTCACTATTCCAATCAGTTTTCATCATTATAAGTCCTCAAACTTCAAAAATAAGCAAGTTGATATGCCACGCCCCCTTTTTTTGAAAATTTGGAAATTTGCCATTTTTGACAAAAAAATTTTATTTTTGGGTAAATACACCTTATTTGACCATAATTAGATGATATCAACCCTGAAAACCCAGAAAAAATCCCATCTGCCCTCTTTTTTAAGGTCTTTCCCTTTCCAAGGGAAGACCTTATTGTATTTCTTCCGATTATTATTTTCTTTCTTCCGCCGTAAACGACAAATTTCAACTATGAGAAGTAAGCGACATGTCGCAATGATACTTAGTATACTTTATCGGTCAATGTTTGTCGTTTCAGAAAAAACACTTGGGTACCGTACCCTTTCGCGTATAAAAGTTATCTCCCTTTTTGCGTAAAAGTTTGTTGACGCTTCTCCTCCTAAACCATAAATGATACCAAGTTAAATCCTTTTGAAATAGGAAGACTGACTCTTGGTGTTGTGCCATCACTATTTCTTATTATCATATATTGACCAATACAGGAGTTTTTCCCCTTGAAACTTTGACTTTTTTAGTATAAAATTCTAAAATCAACAAATCTTAAGATATTTTGATGAAACTTAATATACAAGGTCAGTGACCCCTAAGGACCAAAATGGGGTCAAGGTCAAAGGTCAAGGTCATCATATGAAAATTTTCATAAAATGAGCCTTTTTTTATTGCGAAATAACTCAAACAAAATCTAGGCTTTTTTCAATTTTTTTTGCATGACATGATGTGATATTGTCTTCTCAGCTGAACGCAAAAAAAAATTTGGAAAAAAGTGAAAAAATGGTGTCGCGACATGGATTTTTGTGAAAAATAGACTGCATCACTGTACTAAGCCATTGTATGACCTTGAAGAATTTTTCAAGGTCAAATCAACTTACTTTCACTATTCCAATCAGTTTTCATCATTATAAGTCCTCAAACTTCAAAAATAAGCAAGTTGATATGCCACGCCCCCTTTTTTTGAAAATTTGGAAATTTGCCATTTTTGACAAAAAAATTTTATTTTTGGGTAAATACACCTTATTTGACCATAATTAGATGATATCAACCCTGAAAACCCAGAAAAAATCCCATCTGCCCTCTTTTTTAAGGTCTTTCCCTTTCCAAGGGAAGACCTTATTGTATTTCTTCCGATTATTATTTTCTTTCTTCCGCCGTAAACGACAAATTTCAACTATGAGAAGTAAGCGACATGTCGCAATGATACTTAGTATACTTTATCGGTCAATGTTTGTCGTTTCAGAAAAAACACTTGGGTACCGTACCCTTTCGCGTATAAAAGTTATCTCCCTTTTTGCGTAAAAGTTTGTTGACGCTTCTCCTCCTAAACCATAAATGATACCAAGTTAAATCCTTTTGAAATAGGAAGACTGACTCTTGGTGTTGTGCCATCACTATTTCTTATTATCATATATTGACCAATACAGGAGTTTTTCCCCTTGAAACTTTGACTTTTTTAGTATAAAATTCTAAAATCAACAAATCTTAAGATATTTTGATGAAACTTAATATACAAGGTCAGTGACCCCTAAGGACCAAAATGGGGTCAAGGTCAAAGGTCAAGGTCATCATATGAAAATTTTCATAAAATGAGCCTTTTTTTATTGCGAAATAACTCAAACAAAATCTAGGCTTTTTTCAATTTTTTTTGCATGACATGATGTGATATTGTCTTCTCAGCTGAACGCAAAAAAAAATTTGGAAAAAAGTGAAAAAATGGTGTCGCGACATGGATTTTTGTGAAAAATAGACTGCATCACTGTACTAAGCCATTGTATGACCTTGAAGAATTTTTCAAGGTCAAATCAACTTACTTTCACTATTCCAATCAGTTTTCATCATTATAAGTCCTCAAACTTCAAAAATAAGCAAGTTGATATGCCACGCCCCCTTTTTTTGAAAATTTGGAAATTTGCCATTTTTGACAAAAAAATTTTATTTTTGGGTAAATACACCTTATTTGACCATAATTAGATGATATCAACCCTGAAAACCCAGAAAAAATCCCATCTGCCCTCTTTTTTAAGGTCTTTCCCTTTCCAAGGGAAGACCTTATTGTATTTCTTCCGATTATTATTTTCTTTCTTCCGCCGTAAACGACAAATTTCAACTATGAGAAGTAAGCGACATGTCGCAATGATACTTAGTATACTTTATCGGTCAATGTTTGTCGTTTCAGAAAAAACACTTGGGTACCGTACCCTTTCGCGTATAAAAGTTATCTCCCTTTTTGCGTAAAAGTTTGTTGACGCTTCTCCTCCTAAACCATAAATGATATCAAGTTAAATCCTTTTGAAATAGGAAGACTGACTCTTGGTGTTGTGCCATCACTATTTCTTATTATCATATATTGACCAATACAGGAGTTATTCCCCTTGAAACTTTGACTTTTTTAGTATAAAATTCTAAAATCAACAAATCTTAAGATATTTTGATGAAACTTAATATACAAGGTCAGTGACCCCTAAGGACCAAAATGGGGTCAAGGTCAAAGGTCAAGGTCATCATATGAAAATTTTCATAAAATGAGCCTTTTTTTATTGCGAAATAACTCAAACAAAATCTAGGCTTTTTTTCAATTTTTTTTGCATGACATGATGTGATATTGTCTTCTCAGCTGAACGCAAAAAAAAATTTGGAAAAAAGTGAAAAAATGGTGTCGCGACATGGATTTTTGTGAAAAATAGACTGCATCACTGTACTAAGCCATTGTATGACCTTGAAGAATTTTTCAAGGTCAAATCAACTTACTTTCACTATTCCAATCAGTTTTCATCATTATAAGTCCTCAAACTTCAAAAATAAGCAAGTTGATATGCCACGCCCCCTTTTTTTGAAAATTTGGAAATTTGCCATTTTTGACAAAAAAATTTTATTTTTGGGTAAATACACCTTATTTGACCATAATTAGATGATATCAACCCTGAAAACCCAGAAAAAATCCCATCTGCCCTCTTTTTTAAGGTCTTTCCCTTTCCAAGGGAAGACCTTATTGTATTTCTTCCGATTATTATTTTCTTTCTTCCGCCGTAAACGACAAATTTCAACTATGAGAAGTAAGCGACATGTCGCAATGATACTTAGTATACTTTATCGGTCAATGTTTGTCGTTTCAGAAAAAACACTTGGGTACCGTACCCTTTCGCGTATAAAAGTTATCTCCCTTTTTGCGTAAAAGTTTGTTGACGCTTCTCCTCCTAAACCATAAATGATACCAAGTTAAATCCTTTTGAAATAGGAAGACTGACTCTTGGTGTTGTGCCATCACTATTTCTTATTATCATATATTGACCAATACAGGAGTTTTTCCCCTTGAAACTTTGACTTTTTTAGTATAAAATTCTAAAATCAACAAATCTTAAGATATTTTGATGAAACTTAATATACAAGGTCAGTGACCCCTAAGGACCAAAATGGGGTCAAGGTCAAAGGTCAAGGTCATCATATGAAAATTTTCATAAAATGAGCCTTTTTTTATTGCGAAATAACTCAAACAAAATCTAGGCTTTTTTCAATTTTTTTTGCATGACATGATGTGATATTGTCTTCTCAGCTGAACGCAAAAAAAAATTTGGAAAAAAGTGAAAAAATGGTGTCGCGACATGGATTTTTGTGAAAAATAGACTGCATCACTGTACTAAGCCATTGTATGACCTTGAAGAATTTTTCAAGGTCAAATCAACTTACTTTCACTATTCCAATCAGTTTTCATCATTATAAGTCCTCAAACTTCAAAAATAAGCAAGTTGATATGCCACGCCCCCTTTTTTTGAAAATTTGGAAATTTGCCATTTTTGACAAAAAAATTTTATTTTTGGGTAAATACACCTTATTTGACCATAATTAGATGATATCAACCCTGAAAACCCAGAAAAAATCCCATCTGCCCTCTTTTTTAAGGTCTTTCCCTTTCCAAGGGAAGACCTTATTGTATTTCTTCCGATTATTATTTTCTTTCTTCCGCCGTAAACGACAAATTTCAACTATGAGAAGTAAGCGACATGTCGCAATGATACTTAGTATACTTTATCGGTCAATGTTTGTCGTTTCAGAAAAAACACTTGGGTACCGTACCCTTTCGCGTATAAAAGTTATCTCCCTTTTTGCGTAAAAGTTTGTTGACGCTTCTCCTCCTAAACCATAAATGATACCAAGTTAAATCCTTTTGAAATAGGAAGACTGACTCTTGGTGTTGTGCCATCACTATTTCTTATTATCATATATTGACCAATACAGGAGTTTTTCCCCTTGAAACTTTGACTTTTTTAGTATAAAATTCTAAAATCAACAAATCTTAAGATATTTTGATGAAACTTAATATACAAGGTCAGTGACCCCTAAGGACCAAAATGGGGTCAAGGTCAAAGGTCAAGGTCATCATATGAAAATTTTCATAAAATGAGCCTTTTTTTATTGCGAAATAACTCAAACAAAATCTAGGCTTTTTTCAATTTTTTTTGCATGACATGATGTGATATTGTCTTCTCAGCTGAACGCAAAAAAAAATTTGGAAAAAAGTGAAAAAATGGTGTCGCGACATGGATTTTTGTGAAAAATAGACTGCATCACTGTACTAAGCCATTGTATGACCTTGAAGAATTTTTCAAGGTCAAATCAACTTACTTTCACTATTCCAATCAGTTTTCATCATTATAAGTCCTCAAACTTCAAAAATAAGCAAGTTGATATGCCACGCCCCCTTTTTTTGAAAATTTGGAAATTTGCCATTTTTGACAAAAAAATTTTATTTTTGGGTAAATACACCTTATTTGACCATAATTAGATGATATCAACCCTGAAAACCCAGAAAAAATCCCATCTGCCCTCTTTTTTAAGGTCTTTCCCTTTCCAAGGGAAGACCTTATTGTATTTCTTCCGATTATTATTTTCTTTCTTCCGCCGTAAACGACAAATTTCAACTATGAGAAGTAAGCGACATGTCGCAATGATACTTAGTATACTTTATCGGTCAATGTTTGTCGTTTCAGAAAAAACACTTGGGTACCGTACCCTTTCGCGTATAAAAGTTATCTCCCTTTTTGCGTAAAAGTTTGTTGACGCTTCTCCTCCTAAACCATAAATGATACCAAGTTAAATCCTTTTGAAATAGGAAGACTGACTCTTGGTGTTGTGCCATCACTATTTCTTATTATCATATATTGACCAATACAGGAGTTTTTCCCCTTGAAACTTTGACTTTTTTAGTATAAAATTCTAAAATCAACAAATCTTAAGATATTTTGATGAAACTTAATATACAAGGTCAGTGACCCCTAAGGACCAAAATGGGGTCAAGGTCAAAGGTCAAGGTCATCATATGAAAATTTTCATAAAATGAGCCTTTTTTTATTGCGAAATAACTCAAACAAAATCTAGGCTTTTTTCAATTTTTTTTGCATGACATGATGTGATATTGTCTTCTCAGCTGAACGCAAAAAAAAATTTGGAAAAAAGTGAAAAAATGGTGTCGCGACATGGATTTTTGTGAAAAATAGACTGCATCACTGTACTAAGCCATTGTATGACCTTGAAGAATTTTTCAAGGTCAAATCAACTTACTTTCACTATTCCAATCAGTTTTCATCATTATAAGTCCTCAAACTTCAAAAATAAGCAAGTTGATATGCCACGCCCCCTTTTTTTGAAAATTTGGAAATTTGCCATTTTTGACAAAAAAATTTTATTTTTGGGTAAATACACCTTATTTGACCATAATTAGATGATATCAACCCTGAAAACCCAGAAAAAATCCCATCTGCCCTCTTTTTTAAGGTCTTTCCCTTTCCAAGGGAAGACCTTATTGTATTTCTTCCGATTATTATTTTCTTTCTTCCGCCGTAAACGACAAATTTCAACTATGAGAAGTAAGCGACATGTCGCAATGATACTTAGTATACTTTATCGGTCAATGTTTGTCGTTTCAGAAAAAACACTTGGGTACCGTACCCTTTCGCGTATAAAAGTTATCTCCCTTTTTGCGTAAAAGTTTGTTGACGCTTCTCCTCCTAAACCATAAATGATATCAAGTTAAATCCTTTTGAAATAGGAAGACTGACTCTTGGTGTTGTGCCATCACTATTTCTTATTATCATATATTGACCAATACAGGAGTTATTCCCCTTGAAACTTTGACTTTTTTAGTATAAAATTACCCGGTTCCCAAAATTGCGCTTTTTGTTAAAATAAACAAAAGTCTGTAAGAATACACTTTTTATTTTTTCTGATAAAGACGGCCCTGTCATTCCTCTAACTTTCTTTTACCTGTGCATAATGTTTTTTGTAGAAATATGTTAATCACAACAAAATGTTGTCTAGTGAGTGGCATTTTCATGCAAAAAGTACCACATAGACTAATAGTTTGCACTGGTAAGAGGTAATCGAAACTTCAAAACAACACTTTCAGTTTTCAATATCTAAATGGACATATTTGGTCTCACTTAAGCACGACATGCGTAGAAATAAATATTTCTAAACCCAACTTTTTCTCATTAGTTATAAGCAATTTAATTTTTGTGTGTGTGTGTGAATGGATTTTTATAAATATAACTTTTTGTGGCAGTATATGGTTCCATCATCACTACTTATCTACTTTGTATTTAAATTTCTTATTAAAGCATTTGAAAGCTGAAAAAAAAATTAATTACTATCCTTGCTTTTGAATTTTTTACTTTAAGAAATATTCAATTATTCTTATCAAGTTTTACCTTTCAATTTGGAAAGCATCGTTATTTTGTTTTCAGTTAAACACGGAAATGTTATAATACTGAGCATTGATTTCTGATTTGACAAGTTTTGATATTCATAAAACTAGTTTCTTGATCGATCAAAAATAGTTCCCACCGCATGTTAAAGTTTGATTCCTGTATAATGAAAATATATGTTAACGAACGCTATAAAGATAGTTCTATCAAACACAAGCGTTTTTTAACAAGCAGTTTACTGTTATATAGCGCCCCTGTGTGGTTATATGGCGTTAAACTCGAAAACAGCAAGACTGTAGGAAAGGGAAAGACCTTACAATTCTTTCGGAAGAATTGTCATTTAATTTATTATTTATTTTTCTTATTTGCAGTTAAAGAAGAAAAAGCTGATATTTATATTATAAGACAATATTATGTGCAAATCATTAAGAAATAATATTTAGACAATATTTTGTGCAAATCATTAAAAAATATTTGTAATTTAGGTCAGTACAGTTCGAATTTTGACTTGTCAACCTCTTTCACGACTTGTGACAGAATATATCCGAGTTGTGACGGCTTACCAGATGGTTCCCATCCTCACGTCATTAGAACCAACTCCCCTTGGTACATGGTTTGTAGTGGCGGTAGATTGGTTAAGGAGGTGTACTGCAACAATAACACAATTCCAAGTAACGATTGTGGCAAGTACATCTGGTGCGTCGCCGGAAGGAAGTACGTCATGAATTGTCCGATAGGAACGGTTTATGACCTTGCCCAAAGATACTGCCGGCATAAGTATGATGTCTGCAAACCCTGTGGAACTAAGGCATGGTAAGAAATGTATTAGATCAAGGTCCAAGAATTCAAAACTTTTTTCAAAACAAAATAATAAAGACAGGCAATGTTATTGATCGAATGACAAACAAACGGATATATATTGTATACATGTGTGGATGAACTAAAATTATTGGTGAATTGAAACATTCGTTTATTAAAAGAACTTTAGAATCATATTCTTTTTTTTTTCAATTTCTATATTATTTTTTCCACTTTAATAGGTTTTCATATTGACGTGGATACATTTTGACTATGTGTGCACATTGCTTAAAAGAAACTGTAGTACATAAAATACACTATTGCATTTTTGCCCCCACCCTCGCTTAAAAAGTGGGGGATATATGGTGAAAGAGGTGTTCATTCGTGCGTCCGTCCGTCCGTGTGTCCGTCTTTCCGTTACACCTCAGGGTACCCATCTCTTATCCGCAACTCCTCCTAAACCATTTGATGGATTTTCAAATACTTTCACACAATCTTTGTGACATTATATAGATGTGCACCTTTTTTTTACAATTAGATAAAAAAAAATGGGGTCTTTCAAAGCAAAACATAGACTTACCTGTTTGACTTGAAGGAGTTACACCTCTTTTATCGGCAACTCCTCCTAACCCCGTTGATGGATTTTCATGATCCTTTTACACTATCTTTGTGAATATAATTTAGATGTGCACCTTTATTTCAGAATTTGATCAGAATGATTTTTTTAGGGAGGTGGGGGTATCTATTTGTGAGCTGCTGCTAATAGTTTTACTAGTTTATCATTTATTTTTCTTATTTGCAGTTAAAGAAGAAAATCAAAGATGAGATACATTTGTATCTAGAACTTCATAATAAAATGAATATGAGCATTGTTGTGAATCTTACTGTTTATATTGAAGTCGGTTCGTGCAACAATGCGTGAATGAATACAAACAGTCGGGCGTTAGGTGTAAACAGTGGTATAACCTTCGGAGGAAATTTCAAGCACGCTGAAAAGCGTGCATTATCTAAACATAAAATAATGCCGAGTGTAAAATAAAGGGGTAAAAATACATTAAAAACAAAATCGGGTCTCCATGTACAATGTATCAGCTTAGAACCCCTATGTCTATAGTTCACTACCATTTCTACGTGGATTCGCATTCATTTGTTGATTGCTGTTTATAGACCATAAAGAAATGAAAAATAAGTGTACGCGACAAAACCAACACAAAGAAATGGCAATTTAAAACATCGCAATGGAAAACAGCCAACAGTCTTCACATGACCAGAGGTTGCTGCTCGCCGTCTTGCACTTTAGTGGTTTTGTTCTTTTATATATGTGATATTTAGGATCAAACTTGTATATTTTTTTTCGTTTTTTTTTATGTGTGTCATCTGATTTTGTCTCCGCCATTTCAGACCTCTCTTGTGAATTCTGTTTGGTTGATTTTGTCTCTGCCTTTTCAGACCTGTCTTTTGATTTCTGTTCGGTTGATTTTATCTCTGCAAACCAGACCTCCCTTTTGATTTCGGTTCGGTTGATATTCTCTATGTCCTTTAAGACCTCTCTTTTGACTTCTGTTCGGTTGTGTTTTATTTTTTTTTTTTGTGTGTGTTTCTTCATTTTTAGCTCACCTGGACGGTACATGTGGGCTATTGCCATCACTTGGAGTCTGTCGTCGTCTGTCGTCTGTTAGCAATTTTTCAAAAATCTTCTCCTCTGAAACAACTGAACACAATTTAATGAAACTTGGTATGAATGATCCTTAGGGTGTCTTGCACTAAACTTGTGTTTCGATTTTTGATCCGTCAAAAACATGGTCGTCGTTATTAAAAATAGACTAGGAGGTTTTTTGCTTGTAAAGCAAATAGTATAAGAGATATATGAAATCTGATACCACCCTACATCTTCAGCATCAAAAGTTCTACAAACGTTTCCATTTAGTCGAAGTTGTCAGGTAATCCTTTACAGGGGTTACATCCCCTTAAAGGTGAAAAATAGCATTTTTTCATGTTTTTGGCCTATAGAATGAAAACTAATAAAGATAGAGAAAAGCTGTTGCTTGCTTAAATGTTCAGCTCGTTAAGTTCTACAAAAGTCTCCATTGGGTTGAAGTCGTCAGATGACCCCTTATAGGGATTACAGCCCCTAAAATAATGTTTTTTATGTTTTTGGCCTATAGAACGAAAACTTTTGCAGAAAAGGAAAATATGTTGCTTGGTTAATAGTGTCGAAGTTGTCAGATGACCCTCTTATAGGGATAACAGCCCCTAAATTAGCCTGTTTTCATGTCTGTGGCCTATAGAATGAAAACTATACACATGTAGCATATAGAGAAAAGCGGTTGCTTGCTTAAATGTTCAGCCCATTAAGCTCTAAAAAAGTTGTCAGATGACCCCTTATAGGGGTTACGGCCCCTAAAATAATATTTTATATGTTTTGGTCTACTGAATGAAAACTATTGCTGAAAGAGAAAAGCTGTTGCTTGCTTAAATGTTGAGCTTATTTAGCTCTTCAAAAGTACTCATAGGGTGGTAGTTGTCAGATGATCCCTTATAGCGGTTACACCTTAAAGGTGAAACCCCCTTATAGGTGTAACAGCCTCTTAAAGGTGAAAAAATTTTTTTGCTTATAGAATGAAAACCATTGCAGATAGAGAAAAGTTTTTTTCCAGGTCATTTAGCTCTACAAATGTCTTCATGGGGTTGACATCAAGACCAGGTGAGCGATTCAGGCTCCTGGGAGCCTCTTGTTTCTCGTTAGTATTAACTTTACTGGTCTTGTCGTTGCTAATATCGGTTCTTTTATGCTTCTTACAATAGTAACACGTAATTTTTCAATCCTCCATAGTAAAAACTGGAATCTTTTAACATGTCTAGGAAATTTTATACCTTTTATTCTTCAAACAGTGTACCTTAGCCTTCATTGAAAGCAATGACATAATTCCATAACGATATTTCAATTAGAAAAAAACAACCATATATTTTGAAACGACTTCATACTTTTCCAGAACATTAAACTGCACTTTTGTTTTACTTTGACGTCTTTGTAAACTCTTTATTAAAAAAATATAAGTTTACTGTATTGTGGTCTATCAGAGTTTTTATATAGCTCGCAAGCGGGCACGAAGTGCCCGTTCGAGCGGAGAGCTCTACGGTATTTGTTTCCGCGAGAAATTTGCTAATGCTGATTTAGATTTTTATGGTCCGGAAAGGGTTATTATTTTTACAGGGCCGGAGTGAATGTTAAAATGATTTATAAGAAAAGAAATAATGCTTAAAAAATAATAAATTGCGCTTTTTACAAGAAAATAATATTCTTAAAATAATAAATACACAAAAGCTTCTCGTTTCGTCTTGGTTATATGCACGTAAGAAACTATATTTTGGTTTATGTTAGAAAGTAGATACTCCCTTTTTCGATTAGATTTACTTAGGAAAATTGAACAAAATTTTTATCTTATTGCATGGGAATTAAAACGTGTTGACATGCATATTTGCACAAGAAAAAGTGTATCTTGCAAGTCACATGTGTAGATAATAAGAAGCCGAATATACCTGAAACGACATGGCACATTTAGTCAGTTTTCTGACTGTTCTGATTGCTCACTGTGTTTGTGTAGATGGGGGATTTGCGATACCAAAGATTGGAAATTTTAAGTCTTCTTTGTGCAATAGAGATTTTGAAGTATTGAGCGATGACTGTCACACCAGCCTTCAATGTTATAGTTCGGGGAATGATGGAAGTGTGTTACTCTGTGACAATGGCTACCAATTCATAAAAGCAGGCTCAATGTGTTCATCTAACAAATCAGTGGAATGCTCTTTTCGAGAGAATGGTATATTATGTGTATATTGATATAATGTTTCATCAACAGATATATTTCATGTTAAATCCTATACAAAAGTACATGTCAAAAGTTTCGAAAATTGACCAGCATACATCATCCGATATATTATAATAAACATTTCGATTTGTCATTGATGTGAAAAAATTACAAATATTGAAATATATAAATCGAGTCTGCCCATGATCTCTTTTGAAATACCTGTACCAAGTCAGAACCATTGCTATCTTCCATTTCTCCTGTTTGGCTTTCCAACTTGAACATGTTTACTTATATATCTATTTCAGAAAGAACCCATACCTGTAACCGTCTCCAGACTCCGTCCATCCCGGACTCTTAAGTTTTGCCACCAGTATTACATGTACGACTGTACTGATATGTTTTCCTTTATATCTATTTCAGAACGGGCCCATACCTGTAACCGTCTACAGATTCCATCCACCCGGACTCTAAGTTTTGTCACCAGTATTACGACTGTACTGATATGTTTTTCTTTATATCTATTTCAGAACGGGCCCATACCTGTAACCGTCTACAGATTCCATCCACCCGGACTCTAAGTTTTGTCACAAGTATTACGACTGCACTGATATGTTTTCCTTTATATCTATTTCAGAGCGGGCCCATACCTGTAACCGTCTACAGATTCCATCCATCCCGGACTCTAAGTTTTGCCACCAGTACTACGACTGTACGGATCCCTCTGTTCATAAAGAATGTACGTTTCCTAAGTTGTATTCCACCACAACACATTCATGCGAAGACTACTCCAAAGTGACGTGTGGATCAAGGCTTGAATTCAAATCTACTTGTAAGTTTTTGTGTTATGCATACAATTTAGAAATTCTGGTTGGCTGGTTATATTTCTATGTCGCTTTACATTTCAAGCAATTAATACCGAATTGTTTTGGATATTTATAATTTTAATACAATGAAAATAATTGCGTGTCAATGTGTTGGTTTGGAAGTATTTTAATACTGGAGAATGCTCTTATCGGTTTAGCAGTATATTCTTGCAAGCTGTGTGGTTACCTGAACGTAATGAAAACTTAAGGTTCATCTGTACCTTTCTTTAAAACATGGCGTTATTTTTAATCTATTTTCAGTATCTGCACAGCCAAAACTGCACATAAATTTGAAATATAAAGTGAAGCTGGACCTAGATATTAAAAATTCTTACCTTTTCTCTATGAATTTTTCCCGAAAAAATCCTTTATTTTAGAGATCTCTTTTTTCTCCGCTTTTAAAAACACCCGATTTAAGGCTAATATCACTTTCACCCTTTCTTGTGGCCTCAAATTTCATGCAACTTTCAATAAGGGATTTAACTAAAAGTGCAATCGGCATTCCTCGGCCGAGTCCGCTACTCTCCCTCAAACCTCGGATGTGATAGGGTTTTTGATATGTGTCTACGCCTGACATTTCTTCGCCGGAAGCCACCTTATCACTTTGGATAATACCGTAAAAATAAAATAGTTCATAAAAATGGCTACCTTCGAGGAGTGCATTTCTTTTGCGCTATCAAACAGTGGATTCCCCTTAAAAGAAGGGTTTACGTTGAAAGTAAAACAACTGGAAACACTTAAAGCTCTCTTTTTTAAACATGACAGCATCGCAATTCTCCCCACTGGATATGGAAAAAGCCTAATTTTCCAGCTTCTACCTTGGGTTTTTCAGCATAAATATGGTCACCCACACCCTATGATCGTTTTGGTTGTATCCCCACTGAGTTCGCTAATGCAAGACCAAGTAATGGGACTACGAAAACAAGGAATCAAAGCCTGCTGTTTAAACATAAGTGGTAAACAACTGGTTAGATGTTTCGGCCACGTTCACACTTGCATATTACATGTAGTATGTGATTGATGTACTTAGTCTTAGTAAAACTCGTATTCATTTATAATCATTGGCACATCTACAGAAAAGATGGGTGTATAGTGTTTAGACCCGTTCTTCCGCCCTTATGCCTGTTTGTCCATTCAAATAAGGTTTACCTACATGTACTGGTTTAGACAGTTAGAAATGAGTATGGTGTCATCATGAAACTTTATAAACATACATCATTACATGTATGTAACTATACATCAGGGTATGGTCAAACAATTAACAATATCATCATATAATTGTCTGATCAACTTCATGATTGATTGACCACAGAAAAAGCGATGTAATAGAAAGTATTAACAGCCAGTCCATATGATTAAGCTATTCCAAATATGTTCCAAATATGTTTACAGACAACTATATCAGTGTGAACGTGGCCTCAGTGTCTGGCATTTGATTAACCAAGTGAAGATGGGGTACATGTATGGAGCATAAAAACTCAGTTCTGAGTAAACTATTTCACACTTACCTCTTATCATGCTTATTGTATATTAAATTTAAATTTCTCTTGTAGAGTATGACCTACACAATTTTTCATAGACATTGTACACCTCTAAACTACAATTTTTTCTACTTGTCAATGACAATCAGGGATGGGGTAATGGTAATGAGTAATCCTAATCGATTGTTAATGTTTTGCAGTGAATAATTGTATTTTTTTGCTATAACTGAGAAATGTAATTAAAAGTAATCGATTGTAATGGATTACACGTGTAATTGATTTTTAATGGATTACACAAAAATATGCCATGATAATTGATTACATTTCTAAGTAATTGTGCCCATCCCTGATGACAATATAGACTGTGGATTCTATTACTGACTGTGACACAAATGAAGACTAAATACACATGCACAGTCTTTATAAAAACATCCTTTGAGTGCAAGACAAGGTCACAATCAGATTAAAAGTATGGTACACATTATTTTTCTATTTAGACTCATCAGAGATGCTCTTGCCAAAAGATTGAACCCCAAAATATACACAGATAGATACTATGTTCAGAATAGAGTATAGAATTTTAAATGAAAATGTTTTCAAGTTGTGTTGTTATACTTGTACATGTATGCTAAACATAATCTGATTTTTGTTTTAATTTAAATTGTAAGGAACTCATGGAGTGACTTTTAATGATCCTGATGATCCTGATATTGATGAAATTGAAGAAACAGTTGACTTGGAGTGTGATGTGCCGTATGAGCAGCTAGAAAGGGGAGATTTTAATATAATTTATGCTCATCCTGAATCGTTTTCCCGAAAGAAATTTGGCACTTTACTACGCAGTAAATACTACCAGGACAATGTCTGTGCTGTTGTTGTAGATGAGGTGCACATGGTATCAGAATGGTTTGTATAAATACTTATTAAGACACACTTATATATGACAAATACATTTATAATTCATATAATTGATTGCATTTTATATTTAGGGAAAGTGTTGAACATCGAGCAATCACCAATGGGCACAATGAAGGTTGTTTGCTGAACTCCATTGTGGGTTATTAAACTGCTTCTGATGTATAGAGTTTGTGTCACATACACTTATTCTACTTCTCATTGTCTTCTATATTGAAATGTAAAAGATATTACAGGTACAGTATGTAATATATTAATGTTATTAAGAGTTTACATACAACACACATCATATAAATGATACACTATACAAAAAAGGTATTAGGTAATCATGAATTAGCCTGGAAATCATCTGAAATCCTCCTCAGTAGTATAGTGGATATTACATCTGCTTTAACAGCAGAAGACTGGGGTTCGAATCCTCACTGGGGATAAACCAGATGCCAGGAAACTAATCATGATTCTTTAAATAGTAATGTTTCATAGACTTTGAAAATATGTATAATCTCATCAGTTTAAGACTGAAGTAATATACATACACTGAAAATCATTAAATATATACAAAAAACTCATTTAAACTGTACATTGCACAAAATGTAACATGTAACTATTTGAAAATATTTGAAGGTATTTTATTGCCCTGTAAGAACCAAGTTGCGATGGCTTTATATCATAATAAAAATCCTAATCTTATCAAGTAAAAAAAAATTGATGTACATGTATAATAAATACCAAAAAATATCCATTACTAACAAGTATGATTTTATGAGTTTATTTTTATCAATTAGTGGACTCTCATATCATATTTATTTTCAAGGGGCGATGAGTTTAGGCCAGACTTTAAGAAAGTTGGTGAGCAGACCTGTGTCTTTGAAGGAGCTGCTCATTTGGCTTTAACAGCAACTGCCACAGTCGATCTAGTAAAAGAGCTGGAAACAGTTTTGAACTACAATAACCCAACAGTAATTTGGGCCAACCCAGACAGACCAAACATATTTATTGAGGTTGAAAAAAGATTGCCAAATAGCAGGAAATTTGAAAAATTTGATGATATGATAAATCCTATTGCCACAGAGTTAAAAGAGAAGCTTTTAGATTTTCCTTTAACAATCATGTATGTGGAAAGCTTAGAATGCCTAGGATATTTTTATCAATACTTAGAATTTGAATTAAAAGATTTACAGTTTATTGGAGAACCTATTCCACAAAATAGAATCTTTGCTCAATATCATAAGGATTATCCTGCATCAATGAAGCAGCTAATTGTCTCTGAACTTGTTAGAGAGAAACCTAAACTTAGATTAGTTTTGGCAACAGTTGCTCTTGGCATGGGCTTAAATGCTCCACACATTCAAAGAATTATACATTGTCGACCACCAACCACAATGGAAAAGTATATGCAGGAAATAGGAAGAGCAGGGCGTAATGGCAAAGATGCTAAAGCCATTATGTTCTACAATATGAGTGACATTGCAAAGAATAGAAAAGGATTGTCTAGTTCTATGAGGACATTTTGTTTGCTGGAGGGCAAATGCTACCGAATAGAACTATTACAATACTTTGGTTTTCATGAAACTTTATACAGTGGAGATAAATCTAAATGTTGCTCATATTGTAGAAGTACATGTATGTAATGCCATTTTCTGCTAGATTTTTAAATCATCTCATTTGCTCATTAAATAATTTTAAGTTCAATCTACATATACATTCTCAGCAGGTAGAAATAAGATACAAAAACATCAGGGGCACTCTAGCAAAAAAAGTTGTTTTATTGAAAGAAGCTAAGATCATCATTTTAAATTCACATGTAAGTCTCACTATTTATTGTAATCAGTTTAAGATTGCAGGGCTTTTCTACATATAACATATGCCAACTATTTTTTCAGTTACTTTTCCATTGTGGTTGTTCATGTACATGTAATATACTAGTATATATACTTATGCTTTTAATATATTGTAAACATACTTATTTTCGCAAGGTATTTTTTTACATGCATTTTGCGGACAGACATTTATCACGAAATAAAAATACCTGCGAAATAAAATAAATATGAATAATGAGCAGAAAATGCGAAATCGAGTACCAGTGAAATTGCGATACATTGTAAATTCGTGGAAATCAGTACCTGCGAATATAAGTACATTTACAGTATATGTAACTGGTAGATGAAACAATAAGTATAAAATAGGATAAGATACTCTAAGGGACTGACCATTTAAAACTTTATTTGCAGTGTGACTCCAGACATAATTTTATCTTGTATTTGATTTTTCTTTGCAAAGTCTATAAATCAATGATTTTTTTTCTATGATAAAAAAGATTTGTATTTATTGTTAAGCAAAATCTTTTTGAATCAGAAAATAATCAATTTGTTCCATGTTTCAAAATCTTTTATTTTTTGATACTTGCAATTTACAAATTTTGGAATAAAATTCTGTACATGTTATGTTTTTTTTTCTTTTTTTTTAAATAATAGAAATTGAATTGCTTTTTTCCATTAATCACTGACACACTACATGTATAAGGTTGTTAAATGGTGGGATCCTAATATAACATGCTCT
Source organism: Arcuatula senhousia (assembly GCA_963971305.1). NCBI lineage: Eukaryota > Metazoa > Mollusca > Bivalvia > Mytilida > Mytilidae > Arcuatula > Arcuatula senhousia. The sequence goes on from OZ020311.1 coordinate 50,059,649, forward strand.
AAGATCTAAGCCATATGTGAACAACATTTAAATCTAACATCTCTATAAAAATGATTGGCAATGGTATATCAGTATATGTATAAGTTTCTGAGCAGTTTATGAACTTTCTTCATCAGAATCTACTTGTTCTCTGACAGGAATTCCTCTTTTCAACCTATTAACGCATGTCATAACTGACCGTTCAAATTCCGATTTAGTAAAATCAAACGGGGATTTACTGATGCCTCTGAAATTTGTCAGAGTTCTGCCATTTGTGAAAGTAAAAACGTTCAAAGACTTAACCTCTCTCATGATAACTTTCACATCTTCTTCAAAAGATCTTTTTTTATGGTTTGTTTGTTTGTTTTTGACATTCACCATCTCGTCAAAGTTTTGGACAATGTTCTCAAGGACTGGAGCCGCCTTGGAAACAGTAACAATTGCATTTTCTGTTTTGTTGGAACCTAAACCTCTGATCAGATCTTTTAACACCAACACTTGGTTTTCTTTCTGCAGATCTGCCGCCTTATTTTTACCTTGTTTGCCTTTAGGGTTAACAAATGAGGCACATCTAACCTTCAAAGCCATCTTTTCAGTTAATAGGGCTTCAGTTTTCAAAATATAGTCTATGCATTCAATAAAATACTTTGACAAAGCAGAATGGCTAAAGAAAACTGGAATGCAAAACTTAAGGTTAATATTGTTCCTAAAGATATCTCCTTCTCTGACAGCATCTATGAAGTTAAGGATCAAAAAGTACCACTGCATGAATTGCATTACATAGCTATATAAATCATCTTCTGGCTGCTTCATAATGGATATTTCAATGTTAAATGTTGCTCCAGTGGAGGTCTTTATGGGAATTTTTGCACCATTTTTTGCTTCATCATGCTTAACATTAATTCGGTATATTACATTGCCAATTTGTACATTAAAAGCATAGATGTTTTCTTGAAGCTGACACTCAACTATATACTGGTTGTTTCCTATTTTCACACTAAGTGAGACTGGCTTATTCTAAAAAAAAAGGTTTATAAATTGTTGATATAACGTTAACATGTGTATAAACAATTTGACGATTTTGTTAAGATTTTTATCATTATATTTAGTTGATATAACAACACAAAACCATATTGTTTTCAAAGTAGTATTAGGACTTGTATATTTTGACTTTGTACTATTCAGTTAATAAGAACACTCAACAGATTTTGTTAAAATATATGCCTGTTTGTGGTCATATCCCAACATCATTTTGTCACAAGATATTGGGCTATTTATTTTGACTTTGTACATTTAAGGTCAATAAAACATTTAAAACTGCCTGACATTTTGTTTAAACTATTGTTCACATACATGCAATTGAAGGAGGGTGTAATTTTAGTGTTGCTGATCTAATATGTCATCACTGTTTGTTATTTTTAATTTTTTTTTTAACTATTAAAAGTTTATATTTTTGTACCTCATGTGAGTATATTTGTATTAAGGGGTCAACCATCTCATCCATTATGTCATCATACAGTTTCTTTTTCTTATCATAATGCATCATCTTTATCTGCTTTCCAGAAAGTTTTTCATGCTGTGGTTGATCACCAAGTTCTTCCATATGAAACATTTTTTGGACATAAGACAACCAGTAGGCGCATCCAACTGTCAAAACAAAGTCCTCATGCGCCTAAAATACATCAATTATTGTGATTTTTAAAAAAGTACATGATTAATTTTTGTATAGGAAACTTAATTTTACTTAACCTGAACATAAAACATCATTTCTAACATATGCATAGCTAAGATAGTTTAAGGAGGGCCACATTACTGAATCTTTTTTTTGTTCACTCTGTAATGAATTTCAATAAATTTAAATAATTTCATTTGCTCTTTATAAGAATTGTTTTTTATATTAAATGGTGTATTGCAAAGTATGAAAACTTTAAATATGATGAGGTGCTAAGATGTTATTAGAATAGAACAATAAGGAGTATAAACACATGTCACAAAATAATTTTATAAATATTGAAATGAATCAAAGCAACTGTTCCTAATTCAAAAGTCAAAGGGTTGCCTTGTACACATGGAACAAAATGATTCCATCTCACTGGACAATTAAATTAGGGCGGCCCCTATCACTAAATGTCAAATCATAATGATACACATATATTTTTAATTTATATGTTTCACTGAATATCTACCTCAAATCTACTTTTGACATTTCCATTTACATTTGATCTCTGAATCAACACTTTTAAATGGTAAAGAGTGCCCTTGTCTCTACCACTGCTGGTCTTGTAAAATCTCTTGTAAAGTTTCTGAAACACAAGGATTTCTCTCTATTAAGAACTAGTTTCAATAAAGGAAATAAAGAAGATAAAAAAAATAAATTTATCAATTAAAGCTTTTAATAGTAACACTTATATTATATGAGACTTAAAGATTTTTTGCCTACTTCATGTACTTTCAGGTTGTAGATAGAAATTGTTAGGTCGAGCTAACAAGGGTATCAATATCCTCTTCATTCATGATTTGAGCTTCATATGTTAATTTTTTATATATAATATTTACAAAATTATATTATAAAGTTGTCTTTTTTAATCCAACCATGCTGTTATTTAACTTCTCATAATGATTGGGGATATAATTATCTAAAAACCTCAAGAAAATCTTGGAGAGTATGAAACATTTCCACAATTATTGGTGTAAGATGCTCCAGTCTTTCTTCGGCTGTGAGGGAACCATTCCGCAAAGCTTTAGCCCCTTGCAGTCGGACTCTTGTCAATTGATCACCTCCAACAGGAACTTCTAAATTTTCCAAGTCGCCTCCTATATAAAAATAAAGCCTTCAAAATAGATCACAATTTGTTTTTATATGTGTCATTTGTGTCTTTATTAATGGTACAAATGTAGTTCTAGTTATTTAACTTTATCCCTATTGGGAAATTGATATATTACATGTACAAGACACAAATTATTTGTATTCCTTCATTGTTTTTTAGGGTCATGTTTATGAATTCTAAAGATTGTTAAATGCTATTAAATATTTAATATAAAGATGAAATACATGTATGTGTTTGTGGTGCACTTCAATTAATTGCATTATATATTGTGCTTTGATGGCCTACATGTGATACATTAATTTATTGTTTGCATTAAATGTTATCCATTTTACACTGTTATGCAAGGTCTTTTTTTTTCTTATATATGTTTTTTTATTGGAACATGTCAGGGATGATTTTTCTTATTGGTAAACCGATTTCAGTTATTATTTTTTTTCTAATCTAAATTTCAAAAAGAAAACCTTTGATCACCTCAAGAATCAAATTTTGTACCAAGTTTGACCTCCTAATTCTTCTACTTTAAGATCATTTCCATTTTTTTAAAAGAAATATAAAATCATCCCTGACATGTACACTTGATTAAACTGATCATACCCCTGCCTGCTTTCGTATACCATTCACGTAATTGCTTTTCATATTCATCCATGATCTGAATGCAGTCGGAATAGCAAGCCTCATTTTTCAACAAGATTTTCAACCAAAAGATTTCTGATTTCAGTTTCATTGTGTCCTCTAATCTGTGGGGCATATGGTCAGGAATTACAGAATCAAACCATTCAAAACCCTCTATATACTGTGCTGTAATTTTTCCAAGCAAGTTTTTAATTGCTGCCTTATAAAGGTTCTTTTCATCATCATTTAATGTAAATAATTTGAGTGTTATTTCCTTATCTTCAATAATTGATTTGGTGTCGTCTAGGTCTTTCAGCTCGACACGATCAGCAGTCCAGTCTGACGCAAAAAAGTGGTAATCTTTGTTTTTGTTGTCCATTCTGATGTCATTGGTTGTTACATAAATGTCTAAGTTGTCACCATTTATTTTGCCGTCTGTTCCTGATGAAATTTTTTTAATAAGGTTGTTTGAAGAAAACTCTGCAAACTGGTTCATAAGATGTCTTTTGGATTCATCCGACAAAGTAATATGTGACCTCTGGAAGCGTTTCAAGAGCTACAGTGAATAAATATCATTATACATGTTATATAAAACCAAATAAAGATACATAGTAAAATTATTTCATACAACATGAACAACCATATAAAACAGAACAAAATATCATTTAAAAAAATTATTAACACAAAACTACTAAAATGTAGCATAGATTTTTCATCTCAATATATTTTAGAATTGCTTCATTTGAAATTTGTTACATATAATTCATGTAAAGATTAGTGATCTTTTGGTTTGTCACATACTTCCAAACATGTTAACTAGTTATAGAAACAAGGGTTTTGCATGGTTTGTGGTTGAATTTATCATCTTTCGTCAAGTTATGTCAACTAAACATTCTAGATATGTTTAACAGTTAATTAAATAATATCATAATAATACAGCAAACCAAAAGCTGTGTTTACATTATTGTATAATAACAATAAAATTGTATGCATATACACCTCTTTATAAACTTTAAGAATACACACTTGAAGGGAATCGAACCCCTCACTCAGCAATACTGAGTCCTCCAAGCAAGTGTTGTTTTATCCAAGTACAAGCTTTGAAATATTGAACATACATCATCATGTCTACCAGTATGTTTTATGAACAACCAATATGAATATTAAACTTTATAATTAAGATTACAACATCAATGAAATGAATTGAATTTGTATTGTATATTTGTACCTTGTTGTCTGCATGGAACTTGATGGATAAAGCTGTATATAATCTCTGAACAGCAGATGCTTTTTTGTTTCTGCAATTCAGTATGATACCATAGATTGTCCCCACAGTTGCAAGCTTTGATTCTTCATCAACTTTGTCACCTTCATGTAGAAAAAACATATACATGTACAACTGTACGTGTATTACATACACTTTCTCTGAAAACTGATATGATTATAATGTACATATGATATACACTGTATAAAATACAGTTCACTCTCTATAAAATATTAAATGCACTAGAATAAAAGTGACCAAGCTAAAAAAATTGAACTACATGGATGTTCATGCAGCTAATTGAACATGTTGCTTTGCTTTCAGGAAATTTTGCACAAAATGTTTAAAAGTCAAAGAATTCAGTAAACAGGAAGTAGATGACCTAGGGGCATCAAATTGGTATACACCATACGGTACATGTAGCAAAGGATAAAGCTGTATACAGTGTACATGTATATACAAAATATCAAACCTACTGTATAAATCATGTACTGTAGTTGCTTAGAAAACAGCGACACAAATTATGTTATGGGTGAGGGTATAAATACATGTAGCAAAGGATAAAGCTGTAAATATACAAAATGTCAAACCTACTGTATAACTCATGTTGACAGTGCACGTGGTTACTTATAGAAAACAGCGACAGAAATTATGTTAAGGGTGAGGGTATAAATAGCTGCAATAATGTACAATTGTAGCCCCTTAGACATCTTTTTGATTAGGTTGAGCTGCGAAGGGTCCCATTCAACCTGTAACTAAGAAAGTCAAATTTTGTCAATGTTGTATGTTGTGAAGCGTACATTTATTTCACATCTTATTGTTCTTTTTTTTATTAAAATTTGGGTATAAAAACTACATATTTTCTTACCAACAGCACAGAGTAGAATTTCTAACAATTCTGGGCAACTGATTTTCATTTCTTCTACTAAATCTTTAAACCAATTTCGATTTGATAGTTCCTCTGGATTGTTGTCGAAGGCAATGCTATGACCAAGTTTGCTGAGCTGAGCAAGCTGTTTATCAATTGCAACAGAAACTGAACTTTTATTAACAGACAAGGACAGAAGATCCTTTACCGAAAAACTTTTCTGGATACTCGAGCTCGTTAAATTTGAAACCTTGCTGCTACCTGAATATTGATGATCAAGAGATACATGTATGGAATGAAAAGGGTTATATTTCTTCCTTGACGAGCAGTACCCATGATCAATCAAAACTGAATTCATTGAATCATCTGCATGTAATTCCTTATCAATCATATCAATTGGGGTAGCTATATATAAAGGAGATATAGGAGATTCGGTATCACATGTTTGTGGAGCGTCATTTATACCAAGTTTGCTCATTTTCTCAACAGACCTTAACAGTTTCTCTGCAACTGACTCTTTTAAGCATTTAGCTGGTGATGTCGTTGAAGCTTTCTCCACTGATTTAATCAATTTTTGAGCAACTGATTCTTTCTCCCGCAAACGAGATGGTGGGGTGGTAGCCAACCTTTTCATTCTAATATGTCTTTTATTAAATTTTCCATAATTTTCAATTCCACTTTCTTTAAATAAATAGTAATTTTTGCACGTCTTTATGCAACGTTCGCAAACATACATGTGCTGAAGCATATTTGTATCCACAGAAATTTCAAGACATTTTTCAATCCAATATAAAAAGTTTTCGTTTACCGCCTTGTGTTTACTCATGCAAAATAATCTTTTGGTCTTGTTGGTACATATAAAACAAAATATTTCTACAGCTTTCACGGGTGTTTCCATAATTATTATTTTTTAGAAATTGACACCACGTCATCAACCATCACTGGACGCATCCATCTTGATTATGAACTTTAATGGTTTTCACATTAAAGAGTTCCGAAAGTAGTTCCAATGGAAGATACTGTATTACAGACGAGGTTTGAGGAGTTACGAACTCAGCCGAAGTTGCGACGAGTGACTAAAAGTGCTCACATCGTTTCATGTAAGAGGCACAATAGGGATAGTTTGTCCTTTTTCAATTTAAAATCTGAACAGGAAAAAAAAGAGATCTTTATTTTTAAGGAACTTAGAATGAACAAGCATTCTGAGAGTATTGCAAAACAATACATAGTCCCCTACCGGCCTCATATTTCAGTCACTGGTAACAATTTGTCAAACAAATGAATACCTAAACTTGATCAGTTTATTATCTACAAGGAACAATAAAAAAGTGAAGAAAATAAAATTGCAATGGATTTTCTAACTTCAAAGTGCCATAACTCCCATAACCATTTGTGGACCGGCAGGAAACTTAAACTTTATCTGTGACTCATCAAGGTAAACTCACATACCAAAAATCAGTTCATTATCTATAAGCGTTTAGAAAAAAAGTGCGGAAAACTGAAATTTTAGTGAATTTTCAAAGTTCAAAGGGCCATAACTCCCATAAAAATGTGTGGACCTGCACGAAACTCAAACTTGATCTGTAACTTATCAAGGTAAATTCACATACCAAAAATCAGCTCATTATCTATAAGCGTTTAGAAAAAAAGTGCCGAAAACTGAAATTATAGTGAATTTTCAAAGTTCAAAGGGCCATAACTCCAATAAAAATGTGTGGACCGGCACGAAACTCAAACTTGATCTGTAACTCATCAAGGTAAACTCACATACCAAAAATCAGTTCATTATCTATAAGCGTTTAGAAAAAAAGTGCGGAAAACTGAAATTTTAGTGAATTTTCAAAGTTCAAAGGGCCATAACTCCCATAAAAATGTGTGGACCTGCACGAAACTCAAACTTGATCTGTAACTCATCAAGGTAAACTCACATACCAAAAATCAGTTCATTATCTATAAGCGTTTAGAAAAAAAGTGCGGAAAACTGAAATTTTAGTGAATTTTCAAAGTTCAAAGGGCCATAAATCCCATAAAAATTTGTGGACCGGCACGAAACTTAAACTTGATCTGTAACTCATCAAGGTTAACTCACATACCAAAAATCAGTTCATTATCTATAAGCGTTTAGAAAAAAAGTGCGGAAAACTGAGGCGTGACAGACGGACAGACAGACAGACGGACAGACAGACGGACAGAGCGCAAACCTATAGTCCCCTTCGGCTTTCGCCGGTAGGGGACTAAAGTTCATTATCTATAAGCGTTTAGAAAAAAAGTGCGGAAAACTGAAATTTTAGTGAATTTTCAAAGTTCAAAGGGCCATAACTCCCATAAAAATGTGTGGACCTGCACGAAACTCAAACTTGATCTGTAACTCATCAAGGTAAACTCACATACTAAAAATCAGTTCATTATCTATAAGCGTTTAGAAAAAAAGTGCCGAAAACTGAAATTATAGTGAATTTTCAAAGTTCAAAGGGCCATAACTCCCATAAAAATGTGTGGACCGGCACGAAACTCAAACTTGATCTGTAACTCATCAAGGTAAACTCACATACCAAAAATCAGTTCATTATCTATAAGCGTTTAGAAAAAAAGTGCGGAAAACTGAAATTTTAGTGAATTTTCAAAGTTCAAAGGGCCATAAATCCCATAAAAATTTGTGGACCGGCACGAAACTTAAACTTGATCTGTAACTCACCAAGGTTAACTCACATACCAAAAATCAGTTCATTATCTATAAGCGTTTAGAAAAAAAGTGCGGAAAACTGAGGCGTGACAGACGGACAGACAGACAGACGGACAGACAGACAGACGGACAGACAGACGGACAGAGCGCAAACCTATAGTCCCCTTCGGCTTTCGCCGGTAGGGGACTAAAAATTGATAGAAATTGAATCAGAAATTACCATATCTAGGTCCAGCTATGCTTTATTTTATTATTTTATTTGTAGTTTTTGTTCTGCATATACTAAAAAATAGGCAGAAAATTTCGGTAATTTTAACGAAAGGTACAGATGAACCTTAATAATCTTTTATACATACCTGCACCGAAGGTCCATGTGAGCTATTGCAAAAAAAATTTCCCCTGAAACCACTGAACAGAATTCAATGATATTGGTATGATTGACCCTTAGGGTGTCCTACACAAATGTTCAAAATTAACCGTTTATACCCGCGTTTTGGTATTTGTAATTTTGAAACCACTGGGCGATAACCGCTGCTGGTGGACCAGAGGTCCCCGAGGGTAATCACAAGCCTGGTAGTCAGACTTGTCTGACACGAATTACCATAAAATTTCTAATATATTGTCGCTGATATTTCCGATTGTTAAATTCAAAATTGATAAAAACAACAGGTTTCTTTCCTTGTAATGCACATGGTCGATATCCTCGGTGCTGGATTTTGCTTCCTTGTTCGAACGTTTTGGTTTTGAGTACTTTTCGTTTTCAACTGTTTTAGATTTTGACCTTCCAATGTTTTGGTTTAAATGCTACTGATGAGAGGTTACTCCTTGAAATATCGATATATAGCATATCAAAATTAACCGTTTATACCCGCGTTTTGGTATTTGTAATTTTGAAACCACTGGGCGATAACCGCTGCTGGTGGACCAGAGGTCCCCGAGGGTAATCACAAGCCTGGTAGTCAGACTTGTCTGACACGAATTACCATAAAATTTCTAATATATTGTCGCTGATATTTCCGATTGTTAAATTCAAAATTAATAAAAACACCAGGTTTCTTTCCTTGTAATGCACATGGTCGATATCCTCGGTGCTGGATTTTGCTTCCTTGTTCGAACGTTTTGGTTTTGAGTACTTTTCGTTTTCAACTGTTTTAGATTTTGACCTTCCAATGTTTTGGTTTAAATGCTACTGATGAGAGGTTACTCCTTGAAATATCGATATATAGCATATCAAAATTAACCGTTTATACCCGCGTTTTGGTATTTGTAATTTTGAAACCACTGGGCGATAACCGCTGCTGGTGGACCAGAGGTCCCCGAGGGTAATCACAAGCCTGGTAGTCAGACTTGTCTGACACGAATTACCATAAAATTTCTAATATATTGTCGCTGATATTTCCGATTGTTAAATTCAAAATTGATAAAAACACCAGGTTTCTTTCCTTGTAATGCACATGGTCGATATCCTCGGTGTTGGATTTTGCTTCCTTGTTCGAACGTTTTGGTTTTGAGTACTTTTCGTTTTCAACTGTTTTAGATTTTGACCTTCCAATGTTTTGGTTTAAATGCTACTGATGAGAGGTTACTCCTTGAAATATCGATATATAGCATATCAAAATTAACCGTTTATACCCGCGTTTTGGTATTTGTAATTGTGTTTCGATTTTTATTCCATAAAAACATGGCTGACTGCTAAAATAGATCAGGGGGTCCAACTTCTGTTTTTGGCTTGTAAAACAAATAGTATAAGAGATGGAGAAAATCTAATGCAACCTTCCTTCCTCAGTATCAAAAGCTCTACAAAATTATCCATTTGGTCGAAGTTGTCAGATGACTACTAATGGGGATTATGGCCCTTTGAAGGTGAAAATGGCGTTTTTCATGTTTTTGGCTTACAGAATGAAAAAAAAATGCTGATAGAGAAAAGCTGTTACATGCCTAAACCTTCAGCTGATTAAGCTCTACACAAAAGTCTCCATTGGATCGAAGTTTTCAGATGAGTCCTTATAGGGATAATGGTGCTTTGAAAGTAAAAAAAAATTACGTTTTCATGTGTTTGGCCTATAGAAAGAAAAGTATTGTAGATAGAAAAAAGCTGTTGCTTGCTTTAACCTGCAGCTTATTAAGCTCTACAAATATCTCTATTTGGATCAAAGTTGTCACTTGTAAGATGACCCTTTATAGGGGTAATAGCTCATAGACGAGACTCTTATAGCTTAAGGGCTTATAGCGTTTCATTTTTAATTAATGTTATTAAGGTCAATACAGTCCAAATCTATATGCTGGTAGTCATCATAAGCCATGCGAGTTTGACCACCCGAGTTGTTTTGGTCACCCAGACGGCATCAACACACACCCCATCGAGATGAACTATCCATATGCAAGGTACATGGTCTGTAACGACGAGAGACTGTTGTCGGTTGGTAATTGTCCTACTGATAGACAGAGGTTATCCCACCCGTTGTCAGGCGTGGATAATTTTTGTATGGACCCACAAAACATTAACTGCGGATCAAGCTATGGATATTATCCTACCATCGACTGTGACACGTACATCTGGTGTTATGCGGGTCTTAAATATATTCAGCGGTGCCCATCAGGTACAACCTATGACTCAACAAGAAAATCTTGTCAACATCTGTACGACGTATGTACACCTTGTGGAACTAAACAATGGTAAGAAATAAGAATGAACTGTGGATTAATTTATTTCCGTAGGTACCAATTTTTGCGGTTTGATGAAAATGGTTCAGATCATGAATTCTTAAATTTGTGCATGGTTCTGAAGTGTGCAGCATACAGATCAATGATAACCCACCAGGCACGCAACGTTGAATAAACGTTGAAATCAGGTTGAAAAATGATAAACATTTATTAAATGTTGAATCAACGTTGACGTATCAACGTTGAAGAGTAACCATTGATTCAACATTGATTCAACATTAAATGTTCAACGTTGAAGATGACAACATTTATTAAACATTGAAACCATGTTGTTGTTTCAACGTTGAAAGGATAACATATATTCAACGTTGAAACAAAGTTGTGAATTCAACATATTTCATAAGTTTTTTTCTATCGGTTTTAATTAAATTTAAAAAGTGATATTTTTGATCAACTTTATTGTATACATGAACATGAAGTTTATTTTCAATATCAAAATTTTTTTATAAATTTAGATCAATCGTCGATTGAATAATTGTACGGTTTTTCTTTTTGTTTCTCTTTTTTTTATTTTCATTCGCGCATGCGTGGAAAGTTAAAACCGGTGATAACAGCCAGAAGACGGTTTAAAATTTGGCGGCTGTTTGGATTTTGAATGAATGGAAGGTAAGTTATTTAAACATGTTAAAGATATATTGAAATAAATTACAGTTTGTAGCATTTATATTGGACAATATATATTTCTCTTTCAAAGGATATCCTGGTTGTAGAAATTCCATAGCCAGCAAAACAAACATAAACCATTTAAGTTTTCAAAATCCTTTTTATGATAATATTTAAAGAGAAGTTTTGAATTATATTGTTATAACTTTTAACATATTGAATTGTTTAAACTTATGTACATATATTTATAAACATTGCATTGAGATAATTACAATTTAAGTAAGGGAACGGTCGTTGAAAAGGTCACACATCCTGTTGTTCCCAGTCAAAATATCATGCTTATCAACAGCCATTGAATAAGTGTGCATGTCGTTATCTTAAGATTATGTGTAATAGATATCACTGATAAGCGAAGCTGTGTATATTTTACAGCTGTCAGAATCTACACACATGGCAGATATCAGAGTAGAGCAATTAACGAAATGGATGAAAAGCAGATAAAAATTCTAAGCGGTAAGTTAAATATTATTTAACTATCATTATGATAACTGAAACATTTTTTTGATGAAAGATGAACCTGTTCCCAAATTCCTTTAGAAATACATAAGAATAATTGTTTACCTTTGTTAAACATTTTTCTCTTTATTATAATGTTGACCCAATTATTAATTTCAAATTTTAATTTTCAAGTGCTAGCACCATGTATGCAACTAGAAACATGTAAACACGACTTTAAGGGCTGGTTTGTTTTAACATGCAATTTAAATGCATACTTCTAATAAACTGAGGGGGCTTGATGACAATTACCTTGTCCGTCCGTTTGTCTAATAACATTTTTGTGATAGATTTTAGATTTGTTACATAGCTATGATTACATTCTAATTCATAACGACAATTTCGATCGGTTATTAATGCAGTTTTATTACTCGATGAAACTCACCAGCACGTATCACCTTAACAACGACTTGCTCAGAGTAATTTCAAAAAAGAAAAACCATGCATTTCGTGCAATTTTCTGTGCAAACATTTAATATATTTTATCAAAATGTTATTATATACATTGAATGCATTTTTTTTAGTTTTATTAGTGTGTAAAAGCGTGGACCTTTGCGCACATTTTCAATAAAACTCAAAAGTATGATCAAATAACGCTGTAAGTTTTGCTATAAATTTTCGGCTATATCCTGATTCTTCCCCGTATTCTAGATAAAAGGGGAAGAATGTCACCAAACCCATAGATTGTTGTTTTTTGACAACTGAATAAAAGAAAGATTTTAAAAACAATATTTCCATTAAAATATTTAATGATGATGCATTGTGTCTTATTTTGCTTAATGAATCATAGATTTTCCTTTTCCGTCGTATATAATTTGTATAGAGATTTAAATGTATGGCCAAATGTATAACTGTTTCAAATTTTATATAAATATACGACGGAAAAAGGAGAATATATATAAAACACTGTCTTATATACTGTTCCTGATTCTACCCCGTGTTTCTTTAAAACACTGTCTTAAATACTGTTCCTGATTCTACCCCGTGTTTCTTTAAAACACTGTCTTATATACTGTTCCTGATTCTACCCCGTGTTTCTTTAAAATACTGTCTTATATACTGTTCCTGATTCTACCCCGTGTTTCTTAAAGACACTGTCTTATATACTGTTCCTGATTCAACCCCGTGTTTCTTTAAAACACTGTCTTATATACTGTTCCTGATTCTACCCCGTGTTTCTTTAAAACACTGTCTTATATACTGTTCCTGATTCTATCCCGTGTTTCTTTAAAACACTGTCTTATATACTGTTCCTGATTCTACCCCGTGTTGTGGTCCTGATTCTACCCCGTACACTGGTCCTGATTCTACCCCGTTCACTGGTCCTGATTCTACCCCGTACACTGGTCCTGATTCTACCCCGTATTAATTTGTATTAGTATTTCTTTGCGAATATCCCCCAAAAAAATTCATGCCCCTTTTTTCCTGAATAATATCCCCAAAGATAACCCTTTAAGAAAGTTGGATAGAAACGTCTGCAAATACACTTACCAACATTTTTTAAAACACTGTCTTATATACTGTTCCTGATTCTACCCCGTGTTTCTTTAAAACACTGTCCTATATACTGTTCCTGATTCTACCCCGTGTTTCTTTAAAACACTGTCTTAAATACTGTTCCTGATTCTACCCCGTGTTTCTTTAAAACACTGTCTTATATACTGTTCCTGATTCTACCCCGTGTTTCATTAAAACACTGTCTTATATACTGTTCCCGATTCTACCCCGTGTTTCTTTAAAACACTGTCTTATATACTGTTCCTGATTCTACCCCGTGTTTCTTTAAAACACTCTCTTATATACTGTTCCTGATTCTACCCCGTGTTTCTTTAAAACACTGTCTTATATACTGTTCCTGATTCTACCCCGTTTTTCTTTAATAAACACTGTCTTATATACTGTTCCTGATTCTACCCCGTGTTTCTTTAAAACACTGTCTTATATAATGTTCCTAATTCTACCCCGTGTTTCTTTAAAACACTGTCTTATATACTGTTCCTGATTCTACCCTGTTTCTTTAAATCCCTGTCTTATATGCTGTTTCTGATTCTACCCCGTGTTTCTTTAAAAAAACACTGTTTACTACTAAAATGCATCTTGAAATCTTTCTTTTATTCAATTAGAAAAAATATCATAAAAATTGAGTAAAAATGTATCCTGAGGTTTTTCCCCGTACGGGGGAGAATCAGGATATAGCCAAAATTTTCTTGCAGTTGTTCATAAATTTCCTGATTTCAGTGCAAACATATTTTGAGGAGCAAAAGGAAAAATGTCATGATTAAGAAATAGATTTCTTGGCTTCAATTGAAAGAATCGGTTTTACAAAATGTGAAAAAAATTGACAAGTACAATAACCAGTCGAGAGGTTAACGAGTATAAACCTCTTGTTTTAAGCTTGTTTGAATGGATCTTTTTACAAATCTTTTCAGAAGTCTTTACCTCAGAAACATTGGTGATGAAAACAGATTGAGTGTAAATTATGGATGCTAAACTGGAGGAATGATTATATAGACTATAAAGTGATTAAATTATATTTTTGGGACTAAGTCTTGGAGTATAATGTTTAAGTTTAAAATAGTTAAATCAAATAAATTTAAAAGAAAACTGTTTCACCTCATTGTGAAGCCCCCTTTTTTGAATAAATATGATTTCGAAGTAATGCTATTTCTACACTGAATTAAACTGTTGCTTCTAGCTTTTTCCCAGTATATGAAGCCCCCTTTTTTGAATAAATATGATTTCGAAGTAATGCTATTTCTACACTGAATTAAACTGTTGCTTCTAGCTTTTTCCCAGTATATAAGTTTACAGGAAAATGTTGAATAATATGCATGATAACAACAAACATAATTGCAACTCAGTTTAACAAGGAAATAAAAACCCTATGATATAGAAATACCATATTGCATTCTTGTGTTCTTGTTGTGAGGTTCTGATAGGTTTGTTCTATCCAATAGGGTTTTTTGCATTTGTTTGAGCACATTTTGTATAATTGTTCTATCTTCACACGTTTGGTTTGTTGTGGCATTGGGATTGACAAACAAGTGAAGGAATATGGCTAACCTTTTAAGGAAAGAGGTGAAAATATCAAAATCAAATTTCGATATGGCAATATAAAATTTATCAAAATATAATAAACAACATTTAATAAATGTTGAAAAATCAACGTTGAATAAATATTGAAAAATCAACGTTGAATTTTCAACGTTGATTCGAATTTTCAAAATCAAACATAAAATCAACGTTGAATTGAGGTTGAAAATCAGCGTTGTTTCAACATTGATTCAACGTTGTGTGCCTGCTGGGAAGTTTCCTTCTCGAAGGATATGAAATTTTGTGGATCAAGGCCACTCACGAAAACAACGATTTTACTAGTAGTCGACCGCCGTCCGTCGTCGTCGTCCGTTAACAATTTCAAAAATCTTCTCCTCTGAAACTACTGAACCAATTTAACTGAAACTGTGCAGGAATGATATATGACATGTTGGTTGATCCAATACAAAACATGACCGCCGTTGCTAAAAAATAGAGCAGGGGGTTAAAACAGCAGGTTTTTTGGCAAATAACTCAAAAACGGTGACAGATCTCAAAATTCTGGCATGGGTTGAAGTGATCAGCACGTCAAGATCTACTTACGCTGAAATTTTGAAGAAATTCCAACATACCATGTTATTGCCCCTTTTCTTGATTTTTTTTCTGCGTTTTGCACTTACTTTGTCTTATACATGTATCTCAAGAACTATATAAGATATTGGAGTTATTTTAGTTGCATATTGTTCAGCTAAGTAATCTCTACAAAAAATTGTCCATTGAGTCGAAATTGTCAGATGACCTCTTATAAGGTTTATGGCCCCTTAAATGCCAAAAATAGAGGTTTTAGCCTTATAGATTGTGGACAATAGAAAATAGGGAAAATGTTTTGTTTGTTTACATGTTCAGCTTATTGAGCTCTACAAAATTATCTATTAGATCGAAATTGACAGATGAACCCTTATAGGAGTTAGGGCTCCTTAAAAGCCAAAAATAGTGGTTGTTGCCTTATAGATTGTGAACGATAGTAGATAGAGAAAAAGCTTTTGCTTGCTTTAATGTTCAGCTAATTGAGATCTTCAAAATTGTCCATTCAGTTGAAATTGTCAGGTGACCCTTTATAGGGGTTATGGACCTTAAACGCCAAAAATATAGGTAATAGCTTTATAGTATGTGTACGATAGGAGATTGGGAAAAGGTTTTGCCTGCTTCAATGTTCAGCTAATTGAACCCATTATGCCAAAATTGTTATATGACCATTATAGGAGTAACGGCCCGTTAAATGCCAAAAATAGGAGATTGTTCATGAAAGATTGTGTGCCATAGAAAATTGTGCCACACATTTTCTTGCTTAAATGCTCAGCTCTATAGAGCTTTCCAATGGTTTCATGTCATGATGGGCTGTTGGCAATATTGAATATTGTAACATTAAGTAATTAAAGCCAGGTAAGCGATTCAGGCTCCTGTGAGCCTCCTGTTTAAGATAGTTTATCTATAATTCTTATTTCTTGTTTTTCCTTGCAGTTGAGGGCCGACTATATATACACAGAAGATATAAGAAGCAGTTTGTCCAAATACATGTAAAACCAATTTGTTTACCTTGTTTACGTTTACTTAGTATCAAAGTTTTATTTAGTGTTCCTTAGATAAGAATTGCATAACATATCAAGTCAAGGTTTCCTTAAGTATGTTTAAGGTAGTCTAGTGCAATGTTCTATAAATATACTAAGTCTTGTAGTTATATGGTTCATTTTAGGGAACATTCGAATGTTTTGCTTTCCCTGTTTTTTTTTACATTTACCTGTCTTGTACAGCCCTTCTGACCCGTGCGGGTTCCGGTTTGAGTATAGGCCCGCAGCAGCGCTAAGCTTGTCGGGAAAAGTCCACTATGGAGCGCTCAGTAGCCTGACATTTGGTCAGGCCGCTCATAGCCAACAAAGCGACTAGGGTGTGTGCCCAGGTGGTTGAATAGAACAGCCTTGTCATAATAGATACTGTGGGCGTCAGGGTATATGTAGTGTGGTAAACCTGACCGCAAACCATAGTGGCGCACGGTATCGGAAAAAAATTACGTTCCTTGAACGTTAAAGAACTTTACTGCAGGTCTCGCTAAGAGAAGGACTCGTAGGATCCCCATGTAGGAGGCTAAATTGTTCGTGTCTACCCGTCACTCCTTTTTCAAGTGGCAGTATAAACTCTCCTCCACGATTGGTCTTGTGTCCCCCCTTTCCTTCACTTCTTCATCATTTCATGTTCTTTGTATCACTTTAAGTTTATGTTCATCTTCCGGATCTATCCGAAATCGCTCTGCTTGGTAGTAAAGCAAAAAAAAACTAACTAAGTATATATAACTAACCGATTTTGTCACTAACCTTCCCGTTCACTTGTGTCCATATTTTATATAGTCTTCTTCATGTAGGTACATAACTTCTTGTGATAAATATTTTAACTTTGGGATTCTGAGGCAAAACGTATAACGTGCTAGTAATGTGTTTCAAATATCAACAACGTAAAAGTACTATAATGCTTTGTATAAAAAGGACATGTTATTACAACATGTATGTATAAATAAGCCATACTTCTCAATTTTAAGACTTTTTTAATCATATATGTCACTCTTATTCCAACATGTTGTTTTTGTGTGTTTATTTTTATATGTTGTTTGTTTCTTCTTTGCGTTGTTGATAGTGGTCAACTCGTTCTGTCTTTGCATTTTCCGATTTCCTACATACCAAATTGGTACTTCTTTGTTTTTGGCTTAAATCAAAAAGTATAAAAGATAAAGAAAATCTGATGCAACTTCCTACTTTAGCATCAAAAGCTCTATAAAAGTCTTCATTGGATGAAAGTTCATAGGGGTTATGGTCCTTAAAAGGTAACAAAATAGGTTTTTTCATGTTTTTGCCCATATAATGAAAACTATTGCAGATAGAGAAAAGCGGTTGCTTGCTTAAAACCTCAGCACATTGAGCTTTACAAAAGTCTTTATTGGGTCGAAGATGTCAGATGCCTTCTCATAGGGGTTATGACCCTTTAAAGGTCAAAAGTAGCAGTTTTTGCCCTATAGAATGAAAAAATATGAGCTGTTGCTTGTTCAAACCTTCAGCTCCTTGAGCTCTACGAAAGTCTCTATAAGACTGAAGATGTCAGATGGTCAAATAATTTTTTGCGTTACAGAATGAACACTATTACAGATAGAGAAAAGCTGTTGCTTGTGATAACCTTCAGCTCATTGAGCTCTACAAAAGTCTTCATTGTGTCAAAGAAGTCAGATGGTCAAAAATAGCGCTTGTTCATGTTTTTGCTCTATAAAATGAAAACTCCCAATGTATGATGAGATATGGATGAGCCGCTGGAATAGGTACCTTTTTCATGCTTCGTTATATATGAAAAGGTTGTAAAATTGGGGTAAAAATATGTAATAAGGATACAAATTTTGATGTGATTATATGATAATAGAAGACAATGAGATGTGGAATAAGTGTATGAGACACAACCTACAATATAAACATCAATTTAAAAAATCCACAATGTTGAACCAAATCAAATGCCAATTAGCTTTAGACATATATGTTATAAGGTTACAAACCATGTTCTATGATATAGACAACAAATCCTTATATTTATAGGGTTAACTACAATTCTGTAACAAATATACATGTATCATAAGGCCTGTTTTTCTGCAAAATATGTGATAAGGTAGACCTTTTCAATATTCCTAATATATGAAAAGGTGACCCCCAGGTTACTGCACATAGAAGAGATCCTTAAAGATTAAAGGCAAGTTGAGCGATTCAAGCGCATGGGATCCTCTTGTTATATCAACTTATCTGTTGATATGCATACAATGACCCCATGACAGTGAGCATGCAAGGAAGATAACACAAAGATTAATCTAAGCTTCAAGTTTAGAAAGTATGTCAAAGTTACTTGGCCTGATTGTATCGTTACATCTTCACTGTGTGTATGGCTTCGATGGGGTTGCAGTACCAAGAGCAGGTACCAGGATAGACAACTTTAAGTCATCGTTTTGTAGTAGTGAATTTGAAGTATTGAATGATGACTGTAGGACCAGTCTAAAGTGTTATAATTCCGGACATCAGGGAACTGTTTTCAGCTGTTATAATGGCTACCAGTTTGAAGAACTCGGATCAGGATGTTCCAAAAACCGTACATCTTATTGCATTCAGAAAGAAAAAGGTAAGCGTTTTTAAAAATGTCTTTCACAAGTCAACTATTCATTGTTGTACGATTAAGAATAAGTAAACGTGCACACAAACTTTATTTAACATGAAAAAGTCTACAAAATACGTCAATTCCAATTGAATTATTAGTTTATGGCATTGATGTTTATGGCTTTAATTAAAAAGGATCAAACCTCCAAAATGCCATTCATAAATGAAAGATTTCTTAAGTAGTAGTCCACCTAAGAATCATGTAAACTTGAAGAAAAGTGATTCATCGATAAAAAGGCTACAGTGGTTTATTTTTAACGAAAGATAGTTCAAAGTATATAAAATAAGAAATAAATAACATTTTGCTCATAACTGCCAGTCCTGGGAGAAATCTTACCATTTTGTTACTATTGAAATTATTGACAATTTTAAGAGTTATTTCCCTTTCGTACATCTTTCCAATGAATTCTATTTATTTTTTTTCTCTCAAGACCAGGGCTTGTTTGGAAAAAGAGCACAAAAGATCAAAAGAGGGTGCTAGTAGGAGTAACACATCAAAAATAAATTGGTGTAGGCTTTCCATCCATGAATCGCTCTTTGCATGATTTTTATAAAAAGTGGTACTTTAATACTTATATAAACTAACCAATTCAAGATGAAGCCAGATTTTTTTTCTTTCAGAACGAACCCAGACCTGTAACCATCTCCAGACTCCATCCATCCCAGACTCTAAATTTTGTCACCAGTATTACGACTGTACTGATCCCTCTGTACACAAAGAATGTACGTTTCCTGAGTTGTATTCCACCACGACACATTCTTGTGAGGACTTCTCCAAAGTGACGTGTGGGACACGAATTGAATTAAAAAATGCGTGTAAGTTTTGTCAAGAATGTTTTCAAATAACTTACAAATTTTATGTTAATTTATCCAAATGGTTTTCATGTGTGTATATTTTAAGAAAAGCATATTGCAAGAAATTTACAAAAATGTGTTTTAAAACCTTATACATACATACATAAGAGAGTAAACAGGTTTAACCAAATTTAGATGTACTAGTATTTTAACAAAATCATGTTCTAGAACAGCAGAAAGACGTATTTCTAAAGTTCAAACAGTTGCAGTACATTTTAAACGTTTTTGTCAGCATTTTCCCTTTAGTTTTTGTGTGCTTTATACTTTTAAACATACCTGAAGTTTTATTTACATATCATTTATTTCTCATTAAGGTCAATATAGTATTAATCATTGGGGTGGGGCTCACCATAGGCCTTGCAGGGTAGACAACCCTAGTTGTTATGGCTACCCAGACGGAGTACATCTTCATGGCTTCTATAATAACCCTAAAAGTTCCAGATACATGATTTGCAAAGACGAAAGACTAGTAACCACCGGTATCTGTCCGTTAAAAAGACAAAAGAATTCATATCCGTTGTCTGATCTCGAAACGTTTTGCTTGGATTTGCCAAAAACAGATTGTGCGTCAAAATATGGATACTTTCCAAGCAAAGATTGTGACACGTACATCTGGTGCTTTGCGGGGCTGAAGTACTTTGAAAGATGTCCGACAGGGACAACTTATGACCCTGAAACGAAGTCTTGTCTTCATCTGTCCGACGTCTGTACACCTTGTGGAACTAAGATATGGTAGGAAATCAATATAACAATATTTTGACAATTATAGAATGAAAAGATATGCATGACCCAATTAACGCCTCAAGTAAAGAAATTGTCAAGCTAAAGACCGTTGATTTATTTGTTTTGTTTTCAACCTACCATAGACCTTATTTGATACAGGTCTATGATCCTACAGTTGAGTAAGGTTTAAGATATAAGACTCATAATCAGTCAATGACTATCAAAGGTTTTTGTATATAATATATTTACAAAATTTGAAGCAAATGTTATATGTGACATGTTTGACATGCAAATAATATTTTTATTAAAATATTTCAAATACCTCTCAACTAATTAGCTGTCATCACAACACATATATATTTAGGACATTTTTATTTTGCAGTTGAAGACAGCCTCAGTGGACAGTAAACGGATAGAAATTTGATCAATAAAAAGAAAAATATTGCATGCTTAACAAGGTTTTACGATGCCTGAATTATCCCCTCTTCTTTTCGAACGGATAAAAGACGAATGGCGGAAATGAATAGCTATCTGCTTCAGAAAGAAAAAAAAAGATGACCATTAACTTGAGCAATGAAAAAGCAACAAATTAAGAAATCGACTAAGGAAATCTTTTATGGTAGAAGCTACATCATCTAGCTACTCCGACAAAAAATGTTTAAGGCGATATTTTAAATTCCTTTAAAAATCAATACATTTTAATTCAAATACCAAGTTTCATATTAGTTTGACAAATACACCTTGATGCACGCAAAATTTGAATTTTGAGTGTTTTGTCATTTTTTAAAAGATTTTTACCGATATTTGACCACGCTCAAAACGGTCGTAACTCTAAGCCCCCCAAAATCGGAAACCAGTAAAAACTGATTATTAGCAATGGGTTAAAAAAAATTGACAACACGGGAGGGAAAAAAGCACAGGAAGTAAAAATTTTCATTTAAATAAATCTACATTCCGTGTTATTTTACAGTTTTTTTAAGGTGGTCACTTCTGAAATTTGTCAATATCAAACATTTTATCTTGTGGTGAAAGCGAAAGATAATTATCCATTTTATGAAATGACTCACAGAAAAACATAGGTCCATGTGCTCATTCTAAAATAAATCGTGTCAAAAATTTTGCGGGAAATAAGACTTTTCTTGATTTTACATAACTTTAACATTGTGATGTTTAATTTCAAGAAATTATGTACAGATACGTTTTAAGGTATATTATCAGATATAAGGTCCTACAAATTAGGGGTCAATATGCAAAAAAAGTCTTCAGTATTTAAAGGTTAATTCTAGACGAGTTCAAAAATCTGACTGAAATTCTGAGACATGAAGAACGATAACGTTTTCTTCTTTCTCAAGCAGATAGCGTTTATTTTTAATTGCCATGTTTAATGATTTTTAAAACAAAATAAAAATAGTTGGAGAAGCTACATTATCACCACAAAGAAAACTACTACAGAGTTCTTCTAAGGTAAACCAACATCACTCAAGAGAGTAAAGAACCAATTACTTATGTGTGTCCAATGATATGCAGTATTACATTTTATATGTATCTCTCTTTCTGGTGAACGATCACAAAAAAGATATTTACATGATAAGTTCAATTTACTTGTCTAACTTCTGACATTTCACGAAAATATTTACAACATATAATGTTTTAAAATTTTGTATGCTTTGATTTGAGCATTATAATCTATCGCCTCCTTGAAGATGTGTAGAAGGAATTGAAGTCAGGTACAGCATTCTTATTACACTCCTTGTTGACACAACAGAAGCTACAGGTCATGGCTTGGTTCGGCATTCCAGAGGGACTGTCATCCATGTTCAGTAGACAATCAGGATTAGGGGCTGTTCCTAACCACCATTTAGATTTACACACACTCTCTGTCACACATCTGTGAAAGCATTAAACAAAAGGCAATGGATTAAAGAAGTGTTTTTCACAATTCAAATAGTGTTTGTATAATTTTCTTCACTTCACTTTATCTTTTCTGTTTCATTTTGATGGCATCTTGACATTATTTTTTAACTCTTCTTTCATTACTCATGAACTTTGTTAATTATTTAGTAATGTGCTGTATTTACCAGTACAGATTCCTTTTACTATCATAATCACAAGATGTTGATTGGTCTTCTATATGTTTACAATATTACTAGACTTAATCGAAAAATACTTTTTGGAATATTGTTTCAATTGCGTGAACCGCAATGGACATTTCGTCGTGAACTAAAATGTTTGTGAATTATTGCAATATTTCCAAACTAAATACACAAATCAATACACGTAGATTTACAAGACGAATATTTTTCATATCCGCCTTGTATCTTAAGCCCATTTCGTATTACCTACCCTTTAGTAAATTCACGGTCTCCATTTTTGTCCTGTACAATTGTTGTCATGCAATATTCAGAGCCAGAAGAACATGACACGACTTTTTGATCCTGACAAAATTTATCTTTACAAGTATAACAACTAAAACCTAAAAAAATCAATGTAAAGGACAATATCGTAATAGCTAAAAACTAAAGAAGAGTGTCACGACCTTATCACAGTGACAGATCACACAAGTATAACAATTAAAACCTAAAAACAACAGTGTATTCGTCAATGTCGTTCCAAAATCTCTAGGTTTTTTTTCTGATAGAGTACTAGTGAAGATATGGTTTGATGATGTTAAAGAAAGAAATACAGGGTAGACTCCGTGGAAGTTTTTTTTTCTATAAATCTCCCTAAAGACAAGTTAGTCCATGCGGAATGCAGAAGTTTTAATAACACGACTGTGAAATTGGCCCCCACGAAAACCATAGTATCAAAAATTACAATAACAAATAACAAGAGGCTCCCAAGAGCCTGAATCGCTCACCTGAACTACACAGGTACATATATTTGTAGATATTATTGTGCTTCACCATATGCGATTTAATATTCTGAAATATCTTGATTAGTTTTCAAGATATTCATGATATTGGGATAAATAAGAGTAAATTTGGCAAAAATTAGGAAAAAGAACAATAACTCCCACATCAGCAGTCAGATCTTTTCGGAAACTTCAGGACAGGTAGGTCTTAATATGCTGATCACTTTTGATTCTTGCACAATTTTGATATCTGAAACCATTTTTGAGTTATTCTATTTTTAGCCATGGCGGCCATGTTTTTTTTTACAAATTAAAAATCTGAACGATAGAGTTGCAGCATATAAGCCATTAAACAAGTGTGCCATGTTAAGATGCAGTTGGTTTTACCGTGTCAAACAAGTTAATTCTTGAAATTCAGGTGAAAAATAATGAAAAATGGTAAACTTTGATGCTTTAAGGGCCATAACTCCTACAAGAAATGGTTCTACAGCTTTGACCTAATTACATGAAATGAAGATCTTGATGTGCTTAATCATATGCAATTTGAATTTTTGATATATCTTGTATAGTTTTCAAGATATAGGGCTAAAAAAGTGCAAAATTTTGAAAAAAATCCAGAAAAAGGGCAATAACTCCTACATCAGTTTTTGGATCTTCTTGAAATTTTCAGAGCAGGTAGATCTTGAGATGCTGATAACTTTTGTCTCCCATCAGAATTTTGATATCTGTAACTATTTTTGAGCAATTAGCAAAAAACTGCAATTTACCCCTATGTTCTATATTTAGCCATGGCGGCCATATTTTTTGACAAATCAAAAATCTGAACGACAGATTTGTAGCATTTATGCTATTAAACAACTGTGCCAAGTTTGGTTGAAGTTGAATGTATGGTGTCAGACAAGTTAATCTTTGAAATTCAGGGGAAAAGTAATGAAAAATGGTCAATTTTGATGCTTTAAGGGCCATAACTCCTAAAAGAAATGATTCTACAGCTTTGACCTAATAACTTGAAATGTAGATCTTGATGTGCTTAATCATATGCAATTTGAATTTTTGAAATATCTTGTATAGTTTTCAAGATATAAGACTAAACAAGTGCAAAATTTCAAAAAAATCCAGAAAAAGGGCAATAACTCCTACATCGGTTGTTGGATCTTCTTGAAAATTTCTGGGCAGGTAGATCTTGAGGTGCTGTTCACTTTTACCCTATCTAGATTTTGATATCTGTTACTGTTTTTGAGTTATTTGCAAAAAACTGTAATTTGACCCTTATGTTCTATTTTTAGCCAAGATGGCCATGTTTTTTACGGATCAAAATTCCGAACGATAGTTTTGTACACATAATGCCATTAAACAACTGTACTAAGTTTGGTTGCAATTGGACTTATGGTGTCGGACAAGTTAACGTTTGAAAAATTAATTACAGACGACGACGACGGACGCCAAGTGATGTCATAAGCTCACATGGCCTTTGGCCAGGTGAGCTAAAAAGGAACTCACTTGGAGGAGGGGTTGTTGGTGCATGAGTAGTTAACATTACTGTAGTTGGAGGTTTTGTCGTCGGCTGGACTGTTGTTGGTTTTTGAGTAGTTGGTTGGACTGTCGTTGGTTTTTGGGTAGTTGGCTGAACAGTAGTTGGTTTTGGGGTAGTTGGTTGGACTGTCGTTGGTTTTTGGGTAGTTGGCTGAACAGTAGTTGGGTTTTGGGTAGTGGGCTGCACTGTCGTTGGTTTTTGGGTAGTTGGTTGGACTGTTGTTGGCTTTTGGGTAGTAGGTTGGACTGTTGTTGGTTTTTCTGTAGTTGGCTTTTGGGTTGTTGGTTTTTCAGTTGTTGGCTGTTGTGTTTTTGCCTTCTGTGTCGTTTGAGCAACTAAAATACAGTGTCCGTGTTAAGCATTTATCATACATTCACAACAATACATTTCTTGAAATGAAGGCATGATTTTTTTTAATATTAGATAGATTAATGAAATATTATCTTTTTTCATGTAAAGCGCATTAACTGTTTTCCTGGAACTTTGTTGCAATTTTGCTTTAGTCTTACCTGTAGTAGGTTGCATTGATGTCGGTTTATCAGTGGTTGCTTTAACTGTTGTCGGTTGGATCGTAGTAGGCTTATCTGTTGTAGGTTGAAGCGTTGTCGGCTTGTCAGTTGTCGGTTTCATGGTAGTTGGTTGAATAGTAGACGGTGGAGGCGTTTTCACTGTAGTTGGTTTTTCGGTTGTGGGTTGTTCTGTCGACGGTTGTGGTGTTTTTACAGTAGTAGGCCGTTCAGTAGAAGGAGGAGGTGTCTTCACAGTTGTTGGTAGATCCGTAGTAGATGGTGGGGTTCTCACTGTTGTCGGTTGTTCGGTCGATGGTGATGGCGTTTTCACCGTAGTTGGTTTCTCAGTTGATGGTGTTGGTGTTTTCACTGTGGTCGGTTGTTCGGTAGTTGATGATGGCGTTTTCAGTGTAGTCGGATTTTCGGTTGATGGTGGTGGTGTTTTCACTGTGGTCGGTTGTTCAGTACTTGATGGGGGTGTTTTCACAGTAGTTGGTTTTTCAGTAGTTGATGATGGTGTTTTCACTGTTGTCGGTTGTTCAGTTGTTGGTGGCGTTGATTTAACTGTAGTTGGTTGTTCAGTTGAAGGCGCCGGTGTTTTTGTTGTTGTAGGGTATTCAGTAGTTGGTTTCTCAGTTGTTGGTTTCTCGGTTTGACAAGGTTGAACAGGTGCGTGTGTTGGTTGGGGAGATGGAAGCATTTTTTGTCTAACTGGCGTAGTGGACGCTGCAACCAATAAAGAGACAATATTGTGCATTTTACAAATTATTACGAAGCTTTCTTTTCTCTTAGTACGTATAAAAATAATCTCTTTTATTAGTTGCAGGGCCCTACGACTTTCAACATAACCGATTTATTAAATAGAGCTAAAATATTGCCCCTTTTACAATGTATTCTAAAAAAAACTCGATGTACCTAGCATAAATCGTATATACTTTCGTTCCATTATTGGTTCTGTTCTCTGTTACTATTCTGTTATTTATCAATCAATTTGAAAACTGGTCTTTTCGCTTTGAACATAATTAGTCTTACCATTATACCTGTAAGACATAGCTATAATGCTTGTTCTTCGGTCGACCCCAATTTACAATGACAACAACTTACATTTGGTGTCAAACGGCATAATAATTGTCAACTGGTTACAAAATTCTAATTAGTTTCTTGAAAAAAAGTGCAACAATGTTCCTGGTTAACATTTAAATGCGCTTGATGAGTTTTTATGCTTAAAGAAAGTTTTCTTTGCAAATGGTTCAATGAAGTCGAAACAACAAGCTAAATTGCTCGAATTACAATTCTTTACAATCATGTAAATATTATGAAAGATATATTTTTATGAACACCTAAAAATAATCATTTACCCGTCGTAACTTTGTTTCCGGATGGCTTGACTGCCGTTGTCTTTGTCCGGTTTTTCTTGTTGCACTCAGGACATGACCCCATGTTTAACATACCACCATCAATATGAACATGAACATCCACATTGATAGATGGACCATGGTTCTTACAACAGGGACGTCCATTATGTAGATGGCATGATGGTCTGTCTCCGCTGTTCTCCATACTAGAAGAGTCTCCATTCCATGAAGAACCTCCACTATTAGGTTTTTTTGTTGGTTGAGTAGCAGGTGGAGCCTGGGTTTGGACAGGACCTTGATTCGGAGCTTGAGTCTGGGGAGGTGGTTGAGTTTGAGCAGGGCCTTGTGTTGGTGCGTTGGTAGCAGGTGGCGCTTGTGTTGGTGCGTTGGTAGCAGGTGGGGCTTGTGTTGGTGCGTTGGTAGCAGGTGGAGCATTTGTTGGTGCATTGGTAGCAGGTGGCGCCTGTGTTGGTGGCTTTGTGTTAACTACTGCTGGTCTTGTCCTTTTTGAGTTAGGTTTGCTATGTGGCTTTGAGTTTGGTTTCGTGGCTTTTGATTTCGGTTTTGATGTTGGTTTAGTTCCTTTAGAATTCGGTTTTGTTGCTTTAGATTTTGGCTTTGATGTTGGTTTGTTTCCTTTTGAGTTAGGTTTTGTTGCTTTGGACTTAGGTTTTGATGTGGGTTTTGCTCCCTTTGAGTTAGGTTTAGTTGCTTTTGAGTTAGGTTTTCCTCCTGCTTTGTTCGAGTTTCCACGACTACATTGTCCACCATCCTTCCTTTCTATAATATACGAATAATACTGTTAGTGTTAAACTTTAAAACTTAGTACAACGAATCGATACAGATAGTAAAAATGTACCAAAATGGTGTCCAAATATCAAAAGTCCAAAAAGGCCAAGAAAAAAATCAGTTGATATAAAGACATTTGTTGGAAAAACGAAAAGCGCAACATAACAACAAACCAAATTAAATCAGCAACATGAACGCAAGTCAAAACGAGAGTGAACTTGTTCTCCGGATGGGTAAGCAGTTCCTGTTGATAACACGATCAAAGTTTTTAAATATAAGTTTTTTAAACACATTTATAGACAGTGTGAGATAATGTTTGGTTGATGCGTACTATTGACAAGCCTATAAAATATATTACTCAACCCTGCTTAATTTTTTCAATACTATTTTATGTAAACTAACCGCAATCATCATCCTCAGCCTCCTGACTCGGTCTGATATTACATTTGTCGCCATCACAGCAGAATATACATGACCCTTCCCAGTCTCCCATGTCATCCCAGTAACACTCCTCTGCGTTGTTCTCTTCTTTGTTCATACAGATCTATAAACATATAAAACTTATTAGACTATTGTATGTGTCCCTTGTTGATTTAATCCTAAATGGGGAGTAAAATTATTATCATTTTATCATTAACATTGAAATAAGATTTTTTCCTTTCTTTTCGTCTTGTTGTAGTTATATTGTGATTTTACTGCTCGCAATGGCGTCTTCAATTGACAATAAACCATTTGTAATTGTATTTTGAATTGTATGGAATGTTTTTTTGAAGTACCAATTCAAAGCTGGTGATATGGTTATGCTGTAATTAGGCAAACAAGATATACCATCTATAAAGACCAAATGAGGATAACCTTCAGATTGGTATATGAACCTATATAGGTATAAAAAAGGTGGTTGTTCATTGATTTGTTTGTACATGTACATGTTTCTAAGGAATTGCTAGACGTATTATGTTTTATGCATCACATACATTCTTGTTAGTCGAAAACATTAGTATGATATAAATCTGAGGTCTGCAATCTTATTATTCAAATATGGAAAAGTAATTAATTGACTATGTCATCCACATGAGGCGTTTTTAATTTAATACTAATTCATTTATACTGGATTTGGAAACAAGCTAAAAGAGCAAGTATAAATCCATAAACGGTTTGCAATGTTGCTTCTATCAGAATAAAGGAATTATGGAAAAAGGTACATGAAATGTTCATCGCGGACAGATCTTTGTGGTAGTATAGTTCTAACTTAAAAAGTCTTATAGTCTCATATAATTATTCTCACGTGCATATGACTACATCCGGTTGTTATCAGACGAGTACCATCTTCTTGATAGTGATACTTTGTCATGCAGTGTTCCTGAAATGTTTTAAGAACAAATACATCAAACGAACAATTTTCAACATCTTTATATATGTTTATAATCATAGATGGTGCCCTAGAAAGCAATAAATTGACGAATACACTGGAATATAGGGACCGCCGAAATGTACATGTATATAAACCAAACAAAAATTAGTTGTAAATGTGGGTTTTAAAAATTAACAATCGACTTGCTTCTGATAAAATATATCAATAAAACTTATGTTTTCTTTTGTTGTTTTGTAGTCTCTATAGTTGACTTTAAGTGAAATTTAAAAGCCGGGGTGTTCATCTCAGAACGTGCGGAATGCCAACAGAGATACAGTGACGTCAAAAAAAATATTGCAACTTTAAAGAAATATATCCTATCAAAATAACAAAATTTTCATTTTAGAAAATTAATTTTGAAGTCATTTATGGACAGATTTTCATGAAATTTATTTCTATAGATGTGTATTCATTACAAAAATATATTTGTTTACTTTGGCTCTGACTTCCGTTTTGTATAGTTTAAGAAAAGACAAAGTTTGAATACAAAAAGATTTTTTATTATCTCTTTTCCCTTTATATTAAATATAAATTTGTGACATCAAAATTTAACTTTCTGTCTAAAATAAGATTTTTGTAAGTTCAGGGCATAGCAAAAATATCTAAATAAACAAAATAAAGTTCAAAATATCTTCTGGTTAGTTACTGTGAAAATTTGATGAAAATTGCTTGACAAATAAAGTAACAATAAATTTTCCCAAAATATTCGAATTTGGTTGATTCGTTAGGGAAATTATTAGAGGTTGAAAAGTGACTTTTGGCATGTACACTATTTAAACAGAGGAAACGTCATCGAATAAAATTGTCAACGACATAATGTGCAAAGAAAACAACAGATCTATACGCATATATTAAAATACTACTATTAATAACCAGCTGCCAGCAACGCGACCTGAATGGGGAAAAAAAGATTTCTGAAAGGATGAGCAATCATCTTATTTAATCACTATCATATAGGCAAATCAATCTAATTTGTAACACGACTCATTTTGTTGGTTATTTACGTAACTATAACATTTAAGTGTATGATTTGTCTATTCCATAAAACAGCAATTTAACAGAACATTATTTAAAAAAAATTAATACATACATGTCCTTTTTGGCATACAGTTGTCTGGTTACACGTTTCTGTTTCTGGTAGATCGACACAGGAATAACAACTAAAAGAAGATGTCTGTCTGTCCGTTGGCAAGGCTGATACGAAATACACAAATGACACTACGGGGAAAAATAAAATAAAAATTTATGTTATCCGGACAGAGATTGTTTTTATTGATTAAAAAGTTGACAATTGAAATAATTCAGGTCTTTTATAGGTGTGCATTTTAGATTTACAGAACATAAGAAATTCACTGATACAATAAACTATCAAAGTATACGGACGGAGATATGGTTGAGAAGTTAACAGTTAAATAATTCTGATATTAACACAAACACTGATAAAATGTCCCCCAAAAATGCCCCTCTCTTGAAGAAACAAATTTATACGAAAAATATTAATGAAAAAAAAATATAAGAATTTATTTTAAATCTTTACCTATAACAAAAATGTAGAGAGAATTTTTACAGTCCATCGTCCCGGCCATCATCTGTATGAATTACTGGGTGTTTTCCTTTCCAAATCTCTAGTATTTGTATATAGCTTAGGTGGAAGTCTTCAATGGACTACCAAACTATGAGAGTAGGCCGTGTGTACATAGCAATGACGAGTATTATCAGCATACAAAATAGTTCATAGTAATGGAATACTTTTTAATGAAGACTTATTTTAATTTCTTACAATAATTGCACACCCTTTAATTAATACATTTTTTTTTACTCCCACGACTAGTGCTTTACTTTGTACATTTATAATTATATTTTTATAAAAGACCCACGTAGATAGTTTCGACAAAACATATATAACATTTTATTTAATTATGTACCAATAAATAAATTTGATTAAAATACTGCAATTGGTTTGGACAATTTTTTGTCATATCCAAAGGAAAAAAACATGGGGAAACGCCCACTTTTTACAGGAAGTGCCACCATTTTAGTTCTTTTATGAGTACGATTTTCATGGGTTTTTTTTTAATCGTTTTGAAAATTTATTTATAAGAAGTGACAGTAATAATATTTTTTTTCATTGGGATATGAAAATAAAAAGTTTGGCACATTAAGTATAATTTTTTTTCATACACCAATGAAAAATAAATTGTGACAGTCATTCCTTAATAGAAAAACACTATAAATTATATTTTGTTTTTATATTTTGATTAGTGACAATAATGATGTTTTAAAAATAACGAATAGCCAAACATACATCTCTTTTGTCAGTGTTTTTTTGGGTTTTTTTTTTTGTATAAGCAAATTAAAACAATGTACACAATTCAGACATTTTGACAACAGCGACATTTTCACCTTTTTTTTTCAAAAAAGCGATATATCAAAACAGCGATAATTAAAACATGCACCAAAACAGCGACAATATGTATTTTCAAAACAGCGACATTTACCTGTTTTGTTTTAAAAAATGATGCAGGTAGAAAATGGAAATGAAAATGAAAAGAGTGTCCAAGAGACAACAGGCTTAATATAAACTAGACTATCAAACAGGCGATTACAAAATATACAAAAAAAAACGACAAGGGAGGACCTGTTGTTTGAATACTGGGTAGACCAAAATTCAACATTTTAATGACAGAAATAGCATGCTTGTACAAAGTATTCTGTAATTTTGTATTAATGTAAGAGGCAAAGTTAAGTTAAAATACAAAACACCGCTCTCATTTATTTTTATAAAACAATATTTCTTTGCATATTTTCTTTATGATATAAAGAGAATACAGTTATTTATGACTACAGCAAATGTCGCTGTTTTGATATAGCCCAGCACAATTAATGGACATTCACTTTTTGTCATTAGTTTTGTTTTGTTTTGAAATCCGGATATCAATATAGAAAGAAATGTCGACATAAAATTAAAAGTACTGAGTCACAAAGATCACAGAGGAACCAGGTATTTTCAGAAGTTTTACATCGTGTCATTATAATCCATAGTTTGCTGTGACCTTATAAATATGTCTATATTTTTTAGAGGTTTTTTTTTTTATGAATAGTAGAAATCAAAGTTATTTATTTTCTTCTAAAATTGGGAACACCACATCCCCACCATTAAAAACATATATTTGAATTTTTGGACCCGTTGATAATACAAGTGTATTCGTGGCTTTATTGCTTTGATGGGGAGAACATCGCACACAAATTCATGTCAATTTCGGGTTTGTGACAGAACTGAAGTTTATAAGTCTTCAACAATACTTGCTTTAATTACTGTATTCCAGTATTTAGTCAACATTTAAGTAAAAATAAATAACGTTATTTTAAAACAATTTTAACATACATGAAACAAAATACATGAACAAGGTGAAAAATTGGCAAGAATTTTATCGAGTCTGGCCACAAGAGAAACAAACCCTATAGCTGCGGTTCTGAAATTCTAGCTGGTTATTTTTTGATTTTCTGATTTTGCGAACCATAGGTATTGTGGACTATAGATATGATCAGCAAATAGATTAAAAATAGCACACGGACCTTAAAAACTACAACCCGACATTACACGCAATATTGGTTTGGGATACAACCCTTTGGCCTGACTGGGCGCGAAGTCATTTCTATAAATTCCATAACATTAAAGTATCAATGTTATCTTAATTTATTAAACAAACTAACAAACAAAGATTAATAGGCATTTAAATGAGACACCGTGAAGTGTGATGTCTTATTAATTTTCTTTTATAATATTTACCCATCTAATCTCCGTTGAACTCGGTCACAAAACATTTTGCGTTGGTGGTGGTAACTTGAATGATGATGTTATAATTATTCTACGTCAGATAACTGTTTTCAATTACATTTTGTAAGTGTGACAGGCAGTCAAATTGAAAAGTGTGATGTCACCCGAAAAGGAAGCAGTATTTGTACCCGACACATACTTTTAAAATTTGTTCTTACATTGTAATTAAAATATTTTAATGCCACTGACTGTCCGAATTCCCGTCCGAATTATGGATTTTCAGTCATACCTAATCAAACGCACAGGCGTTTGGGTTCAGGATTTTTTTTTATTAATAACGTGTATATAAAAATTTTCATACTCGTCTATATACTATTTCCACAAGGCAAGAATGTTTGACAGTTCTAAAAATAGAACATTGGGAAATCTACGTATTTCTTATAGAAGTAGTTTTCCATCGAAATGAAATTGGCTATTGTCTGATTCCTTTTGGTTTTATCTCTCTTATGGGCTGAAAGTTATCGTGTATCAACGTGTAATAACCTTCAATCTAGTCTTTTTTTCCTTCGAACCGGACCCACAAAATCACCAGGGACGGAAGTAGATAGAGATTTTCAAGGAAAACATTATCCCGCCAAATAAAAGGACTTCCGAATGACACTACAGTAAGGTAAAATCTAAGTGAGTTCGAACAAAATCTTTTGGCGGAAAAATATGGTCACGATTTTATTTGAATTATTTTGTATACTACCAAAAACGCTCATATTATATTAGGACCTGTTATGTGTACCATAGTTTTACAAAAAGACGTTACAGGATAAAATATATGTGGTTATTTCAAATTCAATCATAAAGTGGTAAAAGTGGCAGAATATTGTCTCCCTTTAAATTTTTTATCTACTTCCGTCCCTGGTGGTTTTATGGCTCGCTTCGAAGGAAAAAGGTTAGATTTAAAGTCATTGCGCATTGTTTCGTGATATATATGTGCTTAATTGAAAGATAAAACTGAAAGGATTAAGAAAATCACCAATATTTTGCACAAAACCTTTAATTCTATTAGAAAATAGGGGGGTTTTCCATTGGTAAATTTTGTTCTATTTTTAGTACTGTCAAACATTCTTACCTTGTGGAAATAGTATATAGACGAGTATGAAAATTTTTATATACACGTTATTAATAAAAAAAAATCCTGAACCCAAACGCCTGTGAACGTAGTCTGTTTATAAGTTTCTCAATTGAAAAGTAACATCTTTGTTTAACATATTGATCATCTGTAACTTGTAGATTGAACGGGAAATTGTGGTGTAGTTTATATAGGAAAGAAGCAGAGGTACCAATGGGGTATCCGAATGTCAAAAGTCCGAAAGGGCAGAGACAAAACCAGTAAACACCAACAAGAACGGGACAAAAACAGACAACATGTAAAACATGGAAACACAAAATAACTGAATATCAATCAACAACGCGAACTCGAGTCGAAACAAAAGTGAACTCAGGTGCTCCGGAAGAGTCACAGTTCCTGCTTGCTATAGCACACCCGTCGCGTTGCCAATAGTCCATTCAGCGTGTCAAATCCTGTAGAGGAAGACAAAATGATTATAAACTTGAAAAGTTTCCACCTCAAAATTACAACTTTAAACCCGCCACACTTTATGTGTACCAGTCCTCGGCAAGGAATCTTTGTCAAAGGTAACATGTTTGTACTTGCCGTCTTCGTGTTAGTTACATGTATTCTATGTCAGAAGATAATCTTGTTTGATATTTAAGGATTGGGTTTGAATCACTTCATGCAATATGCCAATTTAGATGCAATTAAAAGTGCTGCCTGTATTTTAAAATGGACCCTGGTCTAGTTTGTGTCCTGTGCACTTTTTCCATGTATCAATATCTTCTATAGGTGGTAACCTAAATCTAATCCCTGACCCAATGACCATTTCTTTCCCATTCCAAAAGGTTAAACACGTTAAATACTTTGGACACATTCACGTCAAAACAAAGCAAGATCTTTTGATAAATGATTTAATGTCAAGCCTAAATAAACAAACAGTGAGTTATCCTGGTATTTTATACAGTAAATTCTTCGAAACATCAGATACATATTTATATAAACGAAATGATTCCAATCTATCATGTTATAATGTGTATATAATTGGCAAAGAAGGTAAAACATATCAAATGCTGGACATCCCCAACGTGTATTGACAATGCGGTATAAAAATAAAGAAGCTGTTTTAGCCAAAAATAGTCTTTTCTAACTGCGGACGATGATAAGGAGCATATGTAATTCTGACTTCCTGGGCACCCGTCTTGTCAAACTGAACCGTCCTAGTCTTCAGTGTTCCGTCCAGTACATAGGAGAACTGTAATGACTCGCCAGTCACGCCTTTAAGCTGAAGAATCATATCAACCTCATTGTACACGATATTAGTGACTCTCTGTGGAGACATGGGGACAAACTTGTCGTGTTCACCGTAAATAGCAACACGGTGCTGACCTCTGCAAAAGGAGAAAATAACATTCAACTAACTACAGACATTACAGGAAAAGCTTGTCCATTGCATAACGTTCAATATGATTGAATGTAATATGGGACGCAGTCCCACATATGTAGAAACTTCCCAAAACTAATGGTTTGGTTTTTTTTCCAAACCGGATGTGCCGAGTGCGCGCAAGCGCACTAGGCACGAATTTCTATGGGGCCAGAAATTCGATGCTTTTTTGGAATAAATTTTAAAATTGACAGATTTAACCCTCTTGGTGCGGGAGGGACAAATATGTCCTTATCTGTGCAAGTGCGGGAGGAACATATATGTCCTTATTGGTTTACTGCGGGAAGGACATAAATGTCCCCTTTACAAAATATAAAAATTGAGATTTCGTCAAGGTATTTGCTATAATCACTTATTTGTTTAAGCAAAATGGTGCATTATTTAACATCAATGGTTTTGTAAAAATCAAAAAAATATTTGTTTTGCACTTGTAAAAAAATGTAACGTCATTATCAAAATGCGTCACAAATCGACAATGACGTCACATTTATTTTCCAACACTTTTCGTAACGTTTCTCGGATCGGTTCCCGCACCAAGAGGGTTAATAACCACAGTTAAATTTCTTTTTAATAAGACAGGAGTATACGGATGGAAAGTCAAAACTAACTCTCTAAATATATTTTTCAAGGAAACTCTCGTTGTCAAAGAGATGAAATGATCTCGCCGAGTTCTCGCGATAATTGCATTGTAAACAGGTGCGTTACACTCAGTGATTGTTTACTTGTAAATTCAACCAATTTATGGCGATGTTTAAGACAATAAAAAACATAAAGCTTTACAACACTGAATATTAAAATAGATGGTCTTACCTTAGGCTTAGCTGATCATGGAGATTTTTAAATCAATCCCATGCATGCATGGCATGTGCATGTTTCAGAGGTTTTTTCCAAATTCCTGAAAGTCGTCATTTTCTGCCAGGTTTTTATATCAATATTCTCCACCTAATACTTCTAAAAAGATATATTGGTATACAGAAAATCACCCAAAACCTGGCAGAAAAAAGGTTGCTTTGTTTACTTCTGCTGGAGTGCGAAATACTCTGACCGGGAAATGACGTCATGGATAACGTAACACCAAAAGAAGGTTATTTCGCCCCGTCAACGTCATCCTATTATATTTTGATACTATTTTAGAATGTTACAAATAATTGTAAATTGCACAAATAATTTGATTATTAGTTATTGATCAATGACATTTTTGACAACCATTTTCAAAAGCTGCGTCCCATTTTTAGGTTGCACCTATTATCATATTATTCACTAGTCCACTTCATAGAGACCATGCTATGTTTCACTGATACTTAATAAATGAATTTATATACAGGTTTCTGTGGTATCGGTGACTGAAGAATGAACAAAAAACCAAAGCATCGAAATGAAAATACTACCTCTCGATATCATCATTTATATATCAATAAAGTTACATCTAAAACTGTAAAACAGTAATAGTTTTGTTGTTGTTCGCTCACGAACTATATTTCTTATTTGCTTAACTGTTGGTATAATTTTTCTTTGTTTCCAAACCCACTCCCATATTTTTCGTCATCTTGTTATCTGTCATATTCATCGCCTTTATATGACCTATAGTGTGTTGCTAGGGCGAAATGCTAACTAGAATGAATCAGTTCATCAATGGTGTACTTACATACTTATAATTGGTGAAAAATAGTACAGACAAAACTTATCGTTTGTACAACCAGACAGTTCGAGTGGCCTTGTGCTGTTAAAACTGGTCCCTCCATCGGGCTTGTTATAGGGAAACACTATACAGTTAGTAAACTGAAAGAGTTAAAAATCAGTGAGTGATGTACAGATGTGTTTAAAACTGGTTTAATTTCGGCCTTAGGTTAACCATAGTTAACATATCGGCGTTTTGAAGTAGTTATAAACATTTATATCAATTTTATAACTTGTAAATGACAAGATTTTGAAAAAAAAAACATAAGATGACATAAAAGACTTTATATTACAACAATTTTAGAATTACCTCATATGGGAATCCCGACTCGTAAGACTTGAACATGTAATTGTTGGTTACATTAGCTGCCAGAAGTATGCCGAATCTTGTGGTCTTATCACCGTATATTTCTGATATAGTCGTCCATACTTGTCCATCTGGTCCATTAGAATTAGGGAATGCCGACTGGAAAACGTAAATGTTAATGTTATTGTATTTTATTATGTTTCATGTAATTCAAAATACATTTATGCAAATAGCCACTACCATTATTGTGATATAAATAAAAAATAATAGCATTGTGATCAATACCAGTACAAAACAAATCCGTGGTCGAACTGGGTCCAGCTAAAATATTATATTGATAATGGTTTTAAAAATTCAACAAAACGTAGACAAAACATATGATAAATAAAAAAGATTCCTAACTTATATATACCTTAATCAACAGTTTATCCATAATGATTGCAGTAGCATGCCGTCAAGACTTAAAATATGGACTCTTCTTACCTTGATTAGCTGTTTGTCTATTGCTGTGGCGGGTCGTGACGGCTTTAAGATCAACCCGTCCTTGTTACAACATCTGGTATTTGATTTTTGAAAAAAAAAACACACATGAATTAAAATACAAAGAACAAAAGCGGGTATGACTAATATTTTGTCTATGACGATTATAAATGTTCAAGCAGAAAACCCAAGGCATTGAATGAAAAGTACTCTGGTACCAAAAACTTCTGAATAGAAAACTAAAATGCAGCACCAAAGATATTGACAATGTACAGTACAAAGAATGAGATAATGTGTTGTTTTATACGATTGTAGTAAAAGCAATCGGAAAATCAAAAGTGCATTGCTTTGATTCATGTCAGATAAACAGAACGACAAGGCTTGTGCTTGATATGAAATTCTTATACTTTATTCTTATATCGAAGCATTTTTATAATTTAAATCGACTTAAGATGGCAGTTTTCACCAGTAAAACGCAGTAAAGGATTTGGACCATATCGTTATTTGTCTCAAGCCACATCAATATGTGGATGGTATGAAACATATACACCATGTGATAAAAACATGAAATATTTATTTTGATAAAAACCTACATACATATAAGTACTTCAACGAACCTCATTAGAAGGTCAGTATTTGTAGCTCCAATCATATCACCTGGACCCACTGGACCGGTGCTGAGGGTAGCAACAACAGTCTGTAGTGCAGGCCATAGTTCCTGGGTTTCTAATATCATAAATGAAAAATGCGAAGAATAGCTTCAACGGTCTGTATAATAAACCATAGTCTTTTAAATTATGAAACAAAAATATATGTTAGATCACCAGACTGCTTGACAGTAGGCTTATCCTTTCCGTTTGAAATAGTACCGGATAATCCCGCTGCTAAATGCTTTCATTAATTTCATCAAGATTCTTGATGAAATTTCAAATTTCAATAAATTTGTCAAAAAAATGTTTCCATTGATAATTTAATATTAAAAACGAAAGAATATGAAATACTAATTTTATGGCCCTTTTTTTAAGCAAAATTCATTAAATTTGTGTAAAACCGGTCAAAACGAACGCGCACCATTTTTTTAAAAATAAATACTACATATCAACGCGGTAGTGCATCATGGGGACACAAGAGGTGTTCAAAAAGAAGTCCGGAAAGCCTGTTGCAGTGATTAGTGTACGGACGGGAACTGGAACTGTGAAAGGTTTGTTAGACCATCCCAAACTAATTTTAGATTTAGCCGCGTCTATGTGCAAAACTGGAAAAAATACAACTTTCTTTTTCTTTTTTTCCGTTTTATATCTGCAATCTCCCGCGTCTTATTCCAATCTTAAAAACATATTTTGTTAATTCGCGCGCCTGATTTTTAGGAAATATCAGCACATAGCTATATTGTTGTTTTTTTTATACTTGAGTATACATCCAATATAAATTGTTTAATTTGGTGTAAATAAACGTACTTGGATATTTAGGATTTCCATTTTGTGTATGTGTTGTCCAGAATGTATCTTTAGAAGGAGCCAGACCAAGAGCATGGGCAAACAAAGAAGACACACCAATCTTCCACTGATCATCTATGATATGGTAGTCCTCGCTGGCCCTCGCCTGTGGTCATATAATAAGAAAATATAATATAAAAAAAAACTCTGTAAAGTAGGTCATATTAAATAGTTATACCAAATAGGCTGTTTAGTGCAATAACGCTGATAAAAGTTGCACTAGTTAAAACTATGTTTTCCAATGTTACACTCTTTTTGTTTGATTTCATAGCCGATAGTGCCCGTTGCCCGTGTTGTGGAAGAGACATATACAACATAACGTTATAGCGTTCGGCTGTTCCCCCTATACCACGTACAACATAAACACACAAAAACAATAACGAACTCAAGTTTTACGGAGAAGTGAGTTGTTACATGTTAACCTAACTTGCCTGTGTCACAGCTGGTATAAGTGTACTCATGAGCCCATGTCGTGGAAGAGACATACAATATTGTATTGTAATGTTATAACGTTCGGCTGCTTCCCCCATCTCCCTGAGCCATTTCTCCCCTAAGGTTATATCCTCTGCCAAATGATTTGACAATAAAGTCTGTACATTCATCCAATCCTAAAGAATACAATATACATGTATCAAACATTGTCAAAGAATGTATCACATTAGTGTTGATAGGCGTGTCCTCTAGTTATAGATTGCCAGTCCGGATTGAATAACTTTGTTTTAATTAGAAAAAAAGTTTTACAATTTAATGCAAAAAGTGTAACAATGGCCACCAATTTGTAAAAAAAAATCAAAACTTTTCGTACGTATATGTGTAAATTTCAAATGTTACTAGATTAAAATGTAATGCTTCTTTATAACATTTATAATGTAAAATATTGAGTCGTTACCTGCTCATACATATGCAGTCCCCAATATGTACCGTTCAACATCAGATCTATCCAAAAATACTGAAAACGCATAAAAAGGTTGAAATTACAGGTCATTACATACCGAAAAAAACCGCTTTGTTTCCTTTCTCTAGCATCGGACTCATCTTTGATGCAGAAACTTAACAACTTTCATACTATCAAGTCAGCTGTCTCAAGAACATACACGAAAATGAGGAATTAATTTCAGCACATGTCAAACTATAACATTTTACAATTTGATTTTTTCAATATAGATTTCCAGGTTTTTTTTACTAAGGGACCGACCATTTAATTTGAAGGGGGGCTTGGTTTTTTCCTAAAGAAATATTCTGAAAATTAGTTTTGATGAAAAAAATATTTTGGCAGATGAGGGTAAGAAAAAAATATTCTGAAGAAGGATTTCTGCTATAAAAAATAATGCTGATAATGAAAAAAAAATTCTGTCGCGACGCCTTCAAAAAAATAAATATTTTGTCCGCGCCCTGCGCGGAAAAAAATTCTGATCAAAACAAAAAACCAAGGCCCCCCTTCAAGTTAAATGGTCCGTCCCTAAAGATGTTCAGAATGGTTCATTAGAATGATTGACTTACCCTATCGTTCGGGACAGCTACTAGAGGGTCCATGATAAAGTCATACTTCCCCATATTTTGTTTAGCATAAATATTGTCAAGAGCCCTAAAGAAAAAGAGTGGTTATTTTGGATAAATGAAAAGGCAAACAAATGTGAGATTTCAATTGTTTTGACAATTTGCTTTATCAATTTGCCGCAAGACGATAAAGACATGAAATAGTTGATTTTTCTTAAGCATTTTTTCAACTGTTAGTTACAATCAGTTTTCAATTATTGTGTGAATCAGGTTATATTATATATCAGAGTTTTATAAAGAAGAACTGGAGTACCAATGGGGCATTCTAATGTCAAAATTCCGAAAGGGCGAAGACAAACCCAGTAATGACAAATGAGAACAAGTTTGTGTATTATCTATTGAATTAAATGTCAACAAAAACTATACAGGCATAATTATGAAAATACTGACCAGAACTTGTTGTGGGCTGCAAATGGCAATCCTGTGTATTTTATTACTTCACTGAAATATATAAAATAATATATGGTCCACAATATCAATATAAAGGTTATGTTCAACATGATATATTCTTAGATAGAAAAAACATTTTATTTCACGTTTTCTTTAGATAATAATGGTGTAAGGCTAATGATTTTTTCCGAAAAATTATATCAAATGAATTGCAGTACGGCAAATATAAATCAAAGTTACTTCCAATCCTTTTTATTGAATAAAATATGTTTAAATCAAAAGTTACTTCAGTTGTAAAACGCAACAGTCTCTGTTTTTAATTAACAAGCCTGGTCGTCAGACTTGTCTGACACGAATATACCAATAAATGATTATTTTTCATCATTGAGATTTTCAATTATTTGAATTTTAAATTGTTTAAAAACACCAGTCTTCATTATACATGGTCGATATTCTCGGTGCTGGATTTGGTGTCCCTGTTCAAACGTTTTTGTTTTGTTTTGAGTTCTTTACTTTCACTTCTTTTAACTTTTGACCTCTCAATGTTGTGATTCAAATATTGCTGATATATGTTCTGATTTAAATACTGCTGATGAGAGGTTACTCCTTGAAGCCTTGAAATTTTCTTCATTTATACCAATCATACATTCATATAGCTGTTAAACCTACTCTATTCCATAAGGAAACACATCAGGTCTTGGTGTCCACCGTTTAACACCTTTACCGGCGCCCTGGTAGTACCACCAAGAATCCAACTGAATGTATCTTGAACAAGAAAAAAAAATGATATAAACCATAACCACACAGAACCTGGAACCCAAATATCTTAAATATGAACAAAAGGTATATATTCTTCCACCTAGCTGACTGTATGTATCTTTACATAAAAAAGGGTTTATGTAGTCTAGTGATAACACCTTTTCGATGGTCTTTTTAAGTACAAATACAAAAGAAAAGACTCAACAGACATTAATTTTAAATAACAATGATGGTATTATTAAAATGCATGTATAACGAATATAGCTTTATGAATCGGTCACTCTATATGTATGTATCAAAAAC
Source organism: Arcuatula senhousia (assembly GCA_963971305.1). Lineage (NCBI taxonomy): Eukaryota > Metazoa > Mollusca > Bivalvia > Mytilida > Mytilidae > Arcuatula > Arcuatula senhousia. Next base: position 50,102,353 of record OZ020311.1, read on the forward strand.
AATACATAAAAGTAGAAGTTTGAGATATAAACGATAAATACTTAATATGAACCTCGTGAGTATATGGTTCAAGACAGATTTTAAAAGTTTACTTAGCATACGAAAAACTTTTGACAGTAATAGGGTCAAAGTTCTGATTATATGTTATATACAACCATGATATACTTACAGTACCTGATAATCTCACTAGCATAAGACAGTCATACATGTACATATAACTTACAGTGGAACATTACATGCAGTGCTTACTTGTAAGGTATATGACTAGTCTTGGCGTAATCGTAAATCTCTTTGATGGTTTCTGTATAAGATTTGTTGGCTACAGTGTTATAGTAATAATATGCTCCTAAAAATAAAAAAATCTGTGAAAGTCAAAAATGGCCGGATTTCGTTAAACAGGAAGTAGGTGAGCGACAGACCTAAAATCGAATCCCAAGTTATGGGACCCCACCCTGATGCTGTATACCAAATATCAAGTGGCTGTGATAAGTAGTTGCTGAGAAAACTGTTACGAAATTTTTTTTCCCCGCCCGCACGCCGCCCGCCCGACATTCACCATTTTATAACCCGGATTTTTCACTCCGTGAAATCCGGCCAAAAATAATAATAACTAAAGGCAATGTAAAAACTTAGAATTCCAACAATTAGGAGATTCCTGTAGTATCTAGCTTTTGTCGATTGCCAGAGATTATCATAATCAAGTCAACTTAAGACTTGGGAAAGTTAAAACGATTTTCATTAATTGTGTCATTAGAACATTTGAGGGTTTTTGAATTAGTTTCAAACGAGTATAGCACCATTGGCTTATCAGCACAGTTAAAAGCAAGCCAAAATGACTAGACATCTTTACATGTACCCTGTATAGATCCATCTTACCATTATCTGTCCAGTATCCTAGGTATTTCAGTGTTATGTCGTTCTGTTTGTTGTATGCTTTCTTATTGAATGTTCCAGATACTTTGCGGAGCGCACTTCCTAAATCTTCAAACGCCTAAAATATATATACGAGCTTATGTCTGTATTTAGTCGAATTTATGTTAATTGGTTTTTTGTCAAGAAGAGGGTCTTTCAATGCACTTTGGGATTGGGCTTGAATCATATGTATTTTATTTTTAATCCAGGGGCCAATTGAAAAACAGCAAGCAGCGACCGCTGGTCACATTGAAGGCTGCTGGCTGTTTTCCATTGTGGATATTTAAAATATACGTTTTTAATGTAGGTTGTGTCGCGTACACTTATTCCACATCTCAGTTTCTTCGAGTTACTGCGACTGATTTTGGGTTGATCATATTGTATTGACATCTTTCACGGATTTCTATACGTTTGAATATAACCCCATGTGCTCTTACAGATTGAAGTAATTCGAAATAAAAGTTATAAATTAAAACTATCAACTCAGTATTACGCAATTTGCAATTCGACGCAATAACTCAAACCCGCATCTTTCGAAGTTCTTTTGCTCTGTTGATATCAAGCAGATGTAACCAGTAAAAACATAGTTTCTTTGATAATTAAAATGACAAAAAAGTTCCAGACGATAACTTTTGTAACGCCTGACGCGCATTTGTCTATGCAAGACTCTTCAGAGGCGCCATATAAAAAAATGATAAGTCCAAACACTATATGACTTTGAAGAGCATAGAGCTATAAAAGCAAAAACACCGTACTGGGAGATCAAATTATAACTATAAGATCATCAACCTTAGACGATATTATGCGCCCATAGACAAGTATGAGATTTCTATTTTCAAATTAGTGCAGATGTTGGTTCGTCCAAGTTTAGTTTTGTCTTCCTTTATCGGATATGACACCCTGAATTGATAATTGGCAGCGTGACGAATCTGATAGGAACTGCTTACTCTTTCGGAGGACCTGAATTCACTTTCTTTTCAAATTGATTGTTCGCGTTAATGGTTATATTCAGTTGTTTTGTATGTTTATGTTTTTATGTTGTATGTTTCTTCGCGCTGTTCTCGTTGGCGTTTACTGGTTTCGTCTTTGCAATTTCGGACTTTTGACTGGTGCCTTTGCTTCTTGTGGTCATATAATCAATTCCATTTCCCTGCCTGTAATGTCATAACTTAAAATATATTATTTTCAATTTAAAGAATGTGAGGTGTTACAATATTCAGCACTTTCCATAATTGTTAAGAATTGACATATCTTGTAGAGCTTGAGGTCACCAAGATAAAACGCTGTCTCTTATTGGTATGAATCGATAATGCTCCACCTATCTAATTAACAGGAGTTGAGGCCACTACGTAAATACTGACAGTATCTACGATAATGGTCCACCTACCTAATTAACAGGAATTGGTGCCACTAAGATAACGCTGACTATACTTTTTTAGTTATTGGTTTGAATTGATTCAGCTTCGCCTACCTTATTTATAGAACTTGAGGCCACCAAAATAAAACGTTGTCTATAATTAGCTGGAATTGATTTAGCTCCACCCATAACTCCAAAGTTAACCCTCCCACCAGGATGTCCTTCGTGCCAAATGGAAGCCGCCATCATGTTGTCAAGGGGTGAGATAAGAACTGTATTACCCATTTGATCAAAGATTGCTAAAGGTCCTCCTGCCATACCATCTGATAACTTCTGTGTCTGGTTGTTCCATCTAGATAGCATCAATTCTTATTGTATTGTAACAATAAAGTCAAAAAAGCTTATCATAAGGCGTTAAGAAAACAAATAACTGTTTCTATACTATTATACTAGTATGCAGGCATAATATTTATACCGCTATTTATATAGACTACATGCATGACATGCATATTGTTAGAGGTTTTTTTTAATCGGGTTATGTTATATAAAAAAAAAACTTTATTACCTTCTTATCCTCTTCGTCTCCTTTCGGGATCAAACATTAAGATTAAACTGACCGATTAACACTTTGCCAGAACTAAAATTCACCAATTTATTGTAAATTTACCATAATTGTTACTCTCACCTGATACACATTTTTCCTCCCGATCGCGTTAGGTAGTGTCCATTGAAGTTCTTTGGGTGATCATATGATAATTCTAACATGAACTAACTAACTCAGTGCTGTTCCGAAGTTCTTTGGGTGATCATATGATAATTCTAACATGAACTAACTAACTCAGTGTTGTTCCGGCTTTTCATGTGCCTTTCATCATTAGATTGATCTTATTAGCCAAAAATATTCTTTGTGCAGATGTTGTTTTTTGCTTGAACATGTGGATGACCATACAATTACTCTTAAGTCTGTCACAAAAATTGCTAACATACTGTCAGGGTTATTTTTGCGCATAGGTTGCTGTCTTCACTCAAGAAATTTTACCGAAGACTTCATGCACTCATATATAGAAAATGTGGGATTTCTGTCTCTTAGATGAGCGCAGATGTTGGTTTGTCATAGGGTTTTGTTTTCTTCCTATGAAGAATTCGAGACATTGAATTAGAAATTGACATCAGGACGGGTGAACTATAGCAAGCAGGAACTGTTTACTCTTCCGTAGCACCCAAGTTCGCTCTTGTTACGACTTGAGTTTGCGTTGTTGATTTCTGTTCGGTTGATTTTGTTCTTGTTTTTGTTACTTTGTGCGGTTCTTGTTGACTGGTTTATCGTTGCCCATTCATACCGTTAAAACTCGAATGTTCAATCGGGGCCTCTGATTTTTTTTTAATTTGAAACAACTTTTAACTTGTATACCGCCAGTTAGAGATTGGTCCTCAAGTTGTAGTTTCCTTATAAATAGTCAGAATTTCGCAAACACCGCACCTGGGTTTTTTTTTCGGGTGTGTTAATTAATATTGCTTTGATTTATTTCCGGTTCAAGTGTTTTTTCCGAGTAATCATCCTCCTTTTGTTGCTCTACGTGGTGCATTGATATGATCCTATCAGAAACAGTGTTTAGGTATTCTACTTTTGAGAGTTTTTATGGCAATTTTAGTTTTGTTCTAGTGTTGGTGGGTAGGTAATGTTTTAATCAACTAAGAAATATTGGAAAAATTCGATCCTATATAACAGACAGTGCCTGTAAAACTCTCGTATGTTCGCTAATTACATCAAGGCTGGACTATGGTAACGCACTTATATATGGAATCAATTCAGCTTCACTCAATAAACTTCAAAGAGTTCAAAATGCCGCGGCTCGTATGATTGCTCGACGCAGGAAATATGACCATATAACGCCAGTTCTTATAGATCTTCACTGGCTACCAGTAAAATTTCGCTGCGAATTCAAACTTCTCGTGTACGTGTTCAAGTCACTCCAAGGAACAGCTCCTGCTTATCTCCAAGAACTTCTGACTGTATACAAGCCGGCTAGATCCTTACGTTCCGAAAGTTTTATCAGAATTCAGCCACCAAGAGTAAAAACAAAAACTTATGGCTCGCGCAGATTTGACATGGCAGGTGCTACTTTATGGAACAATCTTCCCAGTGAATTGAAAGTGTTAGACAGCCCTGATGCTTTTAAGTCAAGACTTAAAACTCATTTATTTCGTTTGGCCTACTCTGACTTTTTATAGATTTTTATTATCCATTAGACACTTTTGTCTTTTTTCTTACTATAATTTACGATCTTTGTATCATTGAAATTTTTAAACTTAGAAAATGTTTTTTTATCATGTTTATTCATTTTTTGTTTGGTTGGCTGCTGATTTTATTATTTTATCTAAATTTTAATATTCTTAGATAATTTTTGGTTTTTATTAATTAATATATACATTTTGCATTTTATACAAATTTGCCTTTTAGATAAATATTTGATAGCATTTCCATTTTTACTATTAAATTATTTTTATATTATTACTTATTTCATGCGATTTTTACTTATTTTTAGACTTAAAATGTATTGTTTTTAAGTAGATTATCTATGTTCGAAGGATTATGTACATTTTATTTTATCAGTTTTATTTCATGCTAGATTGTAAAGCGCTTAGAGTAATTTGTAATTAGTTAGTGCGCTCTATAAATACTGTAAATAATAATAATAAATAATAATAAAATTTACAAAAGAACAATTTCTTAACAATCAAAATGCTCATTGTTACATGTTTACAGCTGATTTGAGCAGTTGTGGATGTTTTAGTATACTAGTTGTACTGCTTCTTTCATACGAAAATATTCAATAATCTCTAGACAAAATGACTGTACACTTGCTTCAACCTTAAGCATCACATTGATGTCCTATTATTAATCAATCCTCAATATGGAGAATTGTCCTTCTCATAGATCCACAGAAACCTAACGATGCACAGTCTTTGAAGACCGCCCCACATTTGGATTTGTACCTTAAATCGACACTCAATAATATTTTGTTTACAAATCTCAATGGCAAACGTGACCACTAACTTTCTCTTCTGTGTAGCAAAACCTTGTGCAATTCGGATTATGTCTTTATTTTTCTGTTTTACAACTGTGTTCTTCGTTCCAACTTGTACATGTTGTATGATCTGTCATTATTTCATTGATAGAACGTCAAAAGTCTGTGATATAAATTGCTAACACACAGGGATATGTTGCTTAACGAATTTATGTTGTCGAAAAAGCGTCTTATTGGGCAACTTCTTCAAAAGATATGGCTCATACTTACTGTCCCGTTTTACTTTCGAGATTCCCCAGCATACTTCCACCAAAGTTAAGAAAGCCTAAATCTGTTATCCGACCTTTCTCTACATAGAATGAAGGGAATGTTCCTGTAGTTTGTTGGTAGCAGTTAAGATCAGAATCACACGAAGGAAGTCTAGATTTTTCGATTCCTGTTACAAATTTCTGGAAAATAGAGTTAATTTTTTTATGCATGCTAGTACGTTAAGCTTATACAAATCCCAATATACTATTAAAAAGTAAAAGAAACAACCAAATAACCGAAATCGGAGGATTAATCTCAATGTACAATTGAAAAGACAGAACATGGAAGACCCAACGGAAAAATTATAGATCGCAATAGGTCCTGACTTGGTACAGGCATTTCAAATGCCAAATTATATTTGCTTTATAAAAACTCTTACTATTATTGTCAATTAACTCATTGGTGCAGTAAACCTCTTTATTTGTATAAATGAGATGGGAAAAGTCACTAAATCTAGGAATGTTTAAGTGAAAGAGCATTATCAATACAATGAGAGTTGGGGTTAGAGTATCAAGCAAGTTGTGGATTTGTAGTCCTACCTGTTCAAAGACAACATTGTTGCTATCCTCGTATGTGTTGATTGAGCAATCAATAATTGTAGTGCCGACATAGTACCGGAACGTCATACTCTGGTAAGCTCCCAGCTCATCCAGACCATTCCCAGCATAGCTAGCGTTTATATACAGGGACTTATCGCTAGAATTGTACTGACGTCCGTTCACGATGAAATACGTAGGGGCACCCCGTAACCACCGGAAGTAGTTAATGTCTACGTCGTACTCACCACCGGACGTTAGGTTCATGTTCACTGTTAAAAATAAAAACACCGTATAAGTATAAACATAATAAATGGTGCCTGAACATGTTTTTGAGTAAATTGTAAAAAAAAATGTGTGAATATTGTCTGCAGATTGAACAGCTTCAAAGCCAAATGATTTTGTCCTGTTTTTTGCGTACTCAACACTTCCAACTTTTTGGAGATTTCGCAGGATATGACAAAATTGTGTTTTACTGACATAAAATGACACGTAACTTTATTTAACGCAGTGAAGGTATTATTGACTACAGGCGTTTCAGGAAACACATTTACTACAACATTTGCAAAACTTTTTGGAACTACAGTCTAGATTATTGAAAAGGATTTCCTTTAAAGTTTCAGTTGTTCTTTTAATATTATTAATATTACTAAGGGAAAAAGTTGTAAGCACATTTTGAGACTTTTGTACTTACGTATTACGCATGCTGCTCCTTGTAGAAATGTTAACGTTAGGACTAACTGTAAAATCCCCATTAGTATGCCTTTTTTTTTAACTTGATACCTTTTCCGTCCTTAAGCACTTAGTTTTGATATCCTTATCTTTGAGGTAATTATTAAATAGTACCAATGTTTCACAATATTACAAAACCTTGCTTAATACAAATGATTATGTTGGTGTGCCTTATCTTTCATAGAAAATCTCAAATATATCTTTGAAATAATCACGGGTGTAGGTAATCATCGAGTTAGAGTTCGAGTTTGAACACATGTAAAGTTCTAGTTGAGTTCGAGTTGAAAAGATGTCTCACTATAGAAATTATTATTTTGATTTTGATAATTGGGTTACCTCTCTAGTTCGAGTTAGAGCACGAGTTACAAAAGGGCTGGATATCTATATCTTAACGCAATTAAAAACTCGAACTCGAAAAATGACACTCAGACTATCTCCAACTCGAGTCGAAGCTCGAACTTGGACTCGATGATAGCCTGCATCCAAAAAAAAAAAAAACACGGTCATGGTATAGTGCAAGATTTCATCAAGCAGACTGGTCCTTATAGTATATTGGATTTCATCACAATTTCCATCAGACTAAATAGTTAAAGACAGAATTGTCATTTTTACTTCAGTCCGGTTGAAACCCTGTACAAAATTAAAAATCAGAATTTTGATAACTGAAGTAGGAGGTACAGATACTGAATATTACATGTAACATACGTGCCTGGCATCCACAACATCTATAACACCCTAGGGTTTGTAATGCGTGTGGTTCAATGCCCGGTTTCATAAAACATCTCAAATTTGAGGATTTCCTCAACTTCAATTTTGTCTCAAGAATTCCTATATGAATTTGAGGAAACACTCAAAATTAAGATGTTTTATGAAACCCATGCCAAATGCTATAAACTGTTATGTTTTGTAAGTAATTTTGTGTTTTTTTGTTTATGGATCTGTATACGATCTATGGTATATACATGTATTATAAGTAAGTAATGATGGCTTATAATTCATATAAAAAAGTCTATATACAGGTACTTAAATTTATATGATGAATGACGACTCAATTTTTCCTGATATAAACTGGAATTCCCTTATGTACAACAAAGATATTGGAAATCCCAATTTGTCCTGTTGGGATACCACATCGTCAGTGGTTTCTGATTTACATATGTAGGTTCACATACGTGTACAACATATTGTTGAACTAAAAATTGGACTGTTTCAAATCATATCTATAGTCACTGCCTGCTAAGGTCATACATTGGTTCAAATTAAATAATTTTTAAATAGTCCATATTAACTATTTAGTAGCACCATGTCTCTAGGTCTCAAATACCTCTTTTGACTTTCACATTCATTTTCAGCTTAAAATCTGCATTTTTGAAATTTTTGCTTCAACAAATACAGGGAAATTGTGTGTTAGTGACTTGTCACAGGGTGGTGTTGATCGAACGTCTCTAGATCTTTACTGCCGCTGGCTAGCCTACTTGTAGGTGAAAGGGAGAGTAGCGTAAGCGGAAATCTTGCCCTGCCAGTACAAGACTCCTTCAAGTGCCTCCCCGGGGCAACACATGGTAACTTGGGTCTAGTACTCAAGGCTAATATGAAGGGGATCTCGGAGCAGCAAGGGCCCCAGAGATGCAGTGTGTAGGTCCACCGGCGTGTCGACATGCCCTTACACTCATCAACCTTGCCCCATCTATGGGTTAAATAATTTTTGCGGTGTGAAATTTTTGCGGATTGGAGTGAAAATTGTGAAATTTAATTTTTGCTAATTTAAATTTTTGCGGTTTTATATCTTTGATAAATCTAAAATGTGTCTGTGTTTTGAAATGTTTTATATAATTAGCTTTATCACTTTAAATGTAGATTGTTCAGCTCTATGATTTCCCCCTGTATATATATATATATTGTCTTTTATAACTAATATGAGGAATTTGATTCATTGGCGTGGGTAATAAAGTCAAACTTTTCATATATTTTATACCCACACAATCATGACACAATGGACTAATTAATAAACTCACTTGCAATGCGCGTGTATGTCAACATTTTGAGAATTTAATTAGGTGTCTTTAAGTGGTCATTATAATTGACCGTTATGTAAACATACATGGCCTTTTTCCATCATTTAAGATAATTAAAAATTGTCACACCTGTGAAAAAAAGATCGATAGATACCTCTGTTAATTTTTACTTTATATACTTAAGATAATGCCAGATAAAATATATTAACTTCATAATTTTATGCGATTTTATTTTTTGCGATCGAGGATCAACCGCGAAATAACGCAAAAATTTAATTACCGCAAAAATTACCAGTTATACGGTAGATGGCCAGATGTTTGGGTCATTAACCTTGGTTGGTAACTCATCTAAGAGATGAAAACTCTGACAGAAAAAGCCATGGTTGGTGGAGACCGTTAAGTCCTTCAGGGACATCTACCTAAAGGAAGGAAACCTTGAAAAACAATCCATGTTGGTCCTCCAAACATCAAGTAGGGGGTTGGACAAGGGGCTAATCAACTCTTTCTTTAAAAAATATCTGATTACGGAAACCGAAGAAATATTCAACGCTACTATAGGATGTGGAGATGTTACATGCAGGATCCCTGATGAAGCATACTTACACTGGGAACCTGAGCATATGAAGACACCTGGTGAAAGCCATGAGGAAGCCATGGGTCAGAAGTTACTGAAACAATTCTTAACCACTGCTAAAAACCATCTAAGATTATGATGCTGGAATGTGAGAACTATGTACCAAACAGGCAAAACAGCTAATGTCATCAATGAATTTAAGAAATATAAGCTCAACATCATGGGAATAAGCGAGATAAGATGGACAGGGTTTGGAGAAGTGAAAACAGCAACGGGTGAAACAATATTATATTCAGGGAATGATAACACACATCATCATGGAGTAGGTCTTATACTGGACAAGGAAAGCAAGGCCAGCCTCATAAAATGGAATCCCATCAGTGATAGAATCCTCAGTGCACGATTCTTTTCAAGGTTTGCAAAACTCACAATCCTGCAAATTTATAGTCCAACAAATGATTCTGATGAAGATGAAAAGGATGCCTTTTATGACCAACTACAGAAAGAAATAGACACTATTTCAAAGCATGACATGATCATCATCATGGAAGACGCAAATGCAAAGGTTGGGTCATCAAATGAAGGCTGGGAAAGAGTGATGGGTCGTGAATAAATTGGCATCATGAATGATAACGGTTTAAGACTAGCAGAGTTCTGAGCTTTGAATAATCTTGTAATTGGTGGAACACACTTCAAGCATAGAGACATACATAAATATACTTGGGAATCGCCAAATTGCAGAGACAAGAACCAAATAGACCATGTTATGATAAATGGAAGGTACAAAGGTTCCTTGCTAGACGTAAGAACAATGCGTGGGGCAGACGCAAATAGTGCCCATCATCTCGTAGTATGCAAAGTAAGGCTCAGACTAAATAGAAATGTTAAACAAATTAAAAGAAGAAAACCAGAACAGCATATGACATAGATAAACTAAAGAATCCAACAGTTTGTAAAACTTTCCAAAACGATCTTAAGAATAGATTTCAACAGCTTACTGAGGAGAATGATACCATAGACGAGCATTGGAAAAAGATATCACAAGTGTACAACGAAAGCGCAGATACATAAGATACTGGGTACAAAGAAATATGATAGGAAGGAATGGATCCAAGACAGAACTTACACTGCCATCGAACAAAGAAGGAAAATAAAAGAAGAAATAAATAACTCAAACTCTGCTAGAATCAAAGAGATGAAGAGAGACCAATGCGGGGAAAAAGATAAAGATGTAAAAAAACTATGCAAGGGCAGATAAAAGAAAATGGCTTGAAGAAGTAGCGAGCAAAGCAGAAGAGGCAGACTCTCAAAACAGACTTAGTGACCTATACAAGTTTACAAGGGAACTAAATAATAACAGAAGAAAGAACACCTGTGGTATAAAATCAAAAGAGGGCAAACTGCTCATGAAGATGAAGTTTTAGATAGATGGAAAGAGCATTTTGAGGAAGTCCTGAATGTCACAGCTGAGGACACCATAATTCCAGACAACTGTAATGTAGAAAACAACTATACCATAGAAACAATAAACACTGGACATATTACAATGAGCGAAATCATTAAATCAATAACAGTAAAAAAAGCCCAGACATTGACAACATCAATCCAGAACTATTAAAAGAAAGCATTGGAACATCAACTAAATGCCTTCTCTTCCTCTTGAATATAATAATTGACAAACAGGAAGTCCGGACTGATTGGAAGCGATCTTTGATTGTTAAAATTCCCAAGAAAGGTGACCTGACATTATGCGACAACTACAGGGGTATATCTCTCTTATCTGTTCCATCGAAGATTTTCTGCAGAATTATTATTGATCGAATGAGAGATGGAGTAGAACAACAACTCAGAGACGAACAAGCAACATTTCGAAGTGGCCATGGAACAACTGAGCAAGTCTTTTTCCTATCAATGCCAAGAATGGAATGCTCCACTATATTTAAATTTTATAGATTTTAAGAAAGCATTCGATAGCATCATACAGGAAAGAATGTGGGAAATTTTAAGACACTATGGTGTTCCTGATATATATGTTAACATCATTAAGAACATATACATGGGTAGCAAAGCAAGTGCTGTGTCCTGGAAGGCGGTAAAACATCAGAGTGGTTCGAAGTTAAAACTGGGGTGAAGCAAGGTTGTTTTATGTCATGCTTTCTCTTCATCATCATCATTAACTGGATAATGAGGAACACCAACAACAAGAGCAGGGGCATCAGATGGAAGTTTACCACCAGACTTGAAGACCTTGACTACGCTGATGACCTTGCCCTATTAGCAAGTAGATTCACCGACTTGCAAGAGAATACGAACAGGTTACATGATGTTGCAAAGTACACTGGGCTTAACATAAATGCAAAGAAAACAATGACAATGAGAATGAACTGTAAGAACCAGCAGAAAGTCAGAATAAACAACACTGAGGTAGAAGATACAGACTCCTTCCTATAATTTAGGAACAACCATGGACAAAAACGGTGGCACTGAAAGAGACATACCAAGGAGACTGGGGCTAACAAGATCTGCCTACTGTGCCTTAACCCAGGTATGGAAATCACCAAAGTACAGTACCAGAACTAAATTACGATTATTTAGTGCCAACGTAATTTCTGTAGTGCACTATTGCGCAGAGCTATGGAGAACAACGAAAAATGATGAAGAGAGGTTAGACATATTCCACCGCAAATGCCTACGTAGGATATTGAAGATACATTGGCCTGAAAAGATCTCAAACACCGATCTGTACACCCGCACCAAGACTACACCACTGTCCCATGTGATCAAAGTGCGAAGGTGGAGATACATAGGTGACATTCTACGTAGAGAATGTAACAGTAACATCAAGATAGCACTAACCTGGACGCCTGAAGGTAAAAGAAAAGCTGGAAGACCAAAGAACACATGGAGACGAACTGTTGAAAAAGAAAGAAATGAAAACGAATGGAACACATGGCAGAGAGCAGAAACAGCAGCAAATGACAGACAGGGGTGGCGTGGAATGCTCGACGGCCTCACGAGTCCTTTAAGACCCAGAGAGGATATGTATGTATGTATGTAAATACAGGGAAGATGTACACATGTTACATATCATTGCGAAGCTATTAAATTGTTTCTGTTTAATGCTTATATGAAACATGCACCATCAAGGATTACTTATCTTGGAAAGTAAGATTGATTACAAAATGCTTAAAATACCATTTTTACCATGCTTTCCGGTCTTCCACATGGAGCCTTTTCACGCAGCTAAATTCATACACTTGTCAAATATGAATTAAGGATATTCAAAATGAGCGATTCCTTTGGTTTCTTTTGTTTGTGCACGTTTCCATTATCAATTCAATAAAACTTTGACGATTACAATCAATAACAGTGCATTTTTCATTTTTAATGGACTATTTGAAATTTGGATGGGTGGTTCCACGTACTAAGTTTAGATGGGTGGTTCCACGTACTAAGTTTAGGGTACAGATGTGCGGCCCATAAATTTTATACCCATTCATATATACGCCTACTTAAAAAAGACACCCAGTCATATATTTTTAATGCCATTTTTAAATACACAGAATATACTAAAACTTGACATACTTTATAGATATTCTATTCAAATCAAGTTTAATTGGTAAAAGTTGTCAAATGCATACACATTTCGGGTTACACGGCAAGGAGGCAACGTGGATGCTGTGTCCCCCTTTACCGCAGTTTATGAACTTTATCTTAAAAACCGTAAGTGATTGAGGAAAAGTATGCGTTGCAGAATTGTTCAGATCATTGAGAACTATAAAAATGATTTCAGGGTCAATATTTATCCTCCTTTAACAATCGATACTTGTTTGATTTTTTGTTTTTGTTCTTTTGGAAAGCTTTGTAACTTTGTATTCTAAATCTCAATAGTGTCCTAACTAGTTTCTTTTTAAAATGTTACTTACCAAGTACAAGTTGACTATGCTGAACACTGCATAAAAGATCACGTGAGCAATTAAGGCTCCTGGGAGCCTCTTGTTTCTAATGCACCTTAGTTGTATCAAGTTTCATTAGTTCGACTCACTACGAATTCAGTTATTTTTCGTTAGGATCATGTTTATGCTAAATGGAATTACTATAATAAATAGACGTTTTGATGAATTAATAATACCCCTGCAAACAAAGTTTGCGGGTAAATACGTAGCACTATCTCTGTCTATCCGCCCGTACGTTCATTTGTTTGGGTTGTTGTTGGGTTTGTTTTTTTGACAATATAACGTCCAATATGAAGAGAGGATAGCCTTTTTTGGCCGGCTTACAGCATTCCATGTTCTTATTTGGTGGATGACTGTTATAAAACTTGTTGTAGTTAAAACTATCATGATAATATTTTCTTTTTGACTAACTTGGGGGTGTTCGTCTGGCATATTAAATGTATCTGTATCAAATCTTTTATCAGACTCAATCTCATTGCTGTTTACATCGTTTCAAAAAGGAAGGCGATTTGCATCTTCGATTCTATTTTTATTTCAAATTAAATATTTTCAGTACATTTCTGATTATACCCAAACAAGGCAGACATGGTCATTGTTGCATTGGATGCCTTCCATTTCCAATCCTCAACTTTTCCAACACCGCAGGTATGACTTTTTTTTGTTTTAATGTGGTGTGTTAAATATCCACATAAAAATACTTTGGAAGCATCAACATGTTTTCCTTGTGACTGCATTTTAATTAATCAAGTTTTTACGGCTTTAGAATACTTTGATTTGCAAAAAAGTGTGCGAATAATCAGTCTTATTCCACGCTTCATGTGACATGTTTGATCATTAATGTCCAATTCATCAAGATTGTCTCGACCCATTTTTATGGACAAACAACATACTAGTTATTATTTCGTTAATATTCAATAGTTCAGTCATATGAAAACGACAAAAGAAAGTAAGGTTAGTATTTAAGAATGGTTAGTTGTTCTATATCTATCTTTAATTTAATTCATTTTAAAAGTCGGCTTTATAAAGTATAAGTCCTTGGTGCACGTTGGCGTTAAGTGGACAGAGTCTTTCAATAACCCTGGCGCTGAATAATTCGGAATTGCTCGCTTTAATTTTTGTGTCACATTGACACGTTGTGTTATATGCTACTTTCTACAAGTTTGTGAACATGAACTATATTGCTGTATTTAATAGTTTTCATATTAAACCTTTAACTGAATTTGGGGTACCACATGTGTTTATTAAGTACTAGTAATTTCCTTTAAATAAACACAATTTTAAAAGTTTCTTGCACAATTGCTTATTAATATTGTTTTCTGTTTTTCCTAATTTTCTTATAGATGATATTTTCCACACTAAAGCTGGTTGTCATAGTGTCTGTCGTTTGCCTTCTGAAAGGTAACCCAAGCTTCAATAAGTTAGAAGGGCGATCGAAAAAATACCCAGAATCTCTGACAGAATGTGTCGATTACTCGGTAGAGAAGGGTACACCACAGAAAACCGTGCGGTTGATGGAGGCGCAGTGTCTCGAACTGTTCGTTACGGTTGACCACACGGTATCGTGGAATAAAAATTTCTCGTCTGGAGAGCAGAACTACATCAAATCGCTCTTCAGAAAAGTCATACAGAATGCAGAGGATCTCACAAATCCTCGAACCAAAAGAGACTTGAGTCAGCGAGACCGGAAGCTAAGACAGGAAGTGAGAGCTGCCACCTATCAGAATTGGGAAAGTTACGCTCGGAACGTAAGAAGGTTAAAGTTTGAAAAGGTTTGTTTATAGTTTTGTTGAAAGTTTATTTTCAATAGCAATAAGTCCGAACACAAGAGAGAAAACAGGAAACCTATAAGAACCGGTGTGGTTCTGGGTTTAAAATAAATGAAGTTTTTTTTAAAGTTCTTATGTGTTAAGTGAAGGTTTTCAAATGCGGATTTAAAACTGGCGTGTTGGACGTGCGCCCTCCCGTTTGACAGTAAAATTTGGTTATGAACTGTTTGAAACAATTAAAAGGTGCAAGAGGATTTTCTTAAAATTGCGTGCCATCCAGTTTGAACATTTCTGGCTCCTCCATCCAGACTTCCTATTTAATTTTAAACACTGTAGATGTAATTTTTAATGCTCAATTCACGTTTTTACTTTAAGATAACTGACACTGGACGAGCTAAGTATGACATAATAGCGGACATTCACAGAGTTGCAATAAACAGTGCACACTTTGGTCCAAACTTTCTCCCATGGCATAGGCTCTATTTACTGATGTAAGTAATTTTATCATGCACAAATAATATCATAACTAAACCAGTAACAACTATTTTTTTTATTTTCAGCCACTATCTATTTAAACAACTTTTTTTTTCACTTTGTATTTGTTACTTAACACGACCTTTTTGTCGCCATGTAAATCAGACGACTCGAACATTTTGTGAATTTCATATAAACGTAGTCTTTACATTGAGACGCCGAGCTTTGCATTTATCCTAGTAACAGTCTAAGTCAACTTATATACATATTGCAACAAGCATAAGTAAGAATGGTCTTGTTAGAGATTTGTTGTTGTTCTTCTTCTTCATCCATGAATCTAGTAAAAAAGAAAGTTTAGAGAAGAACAAATCTAAAGAAAAGCTAAAATTTATTATTATAGATAATATATTGGTACAGTATGGTGGACTTGTGTTTTTTAAGCAGAAAATCATAAGTGGCACCCTTATGGGTACGAATAATTATGCATCATTGCTTTCCGTATTGTTTCTTCAATCATTAATATGATTCAGATGAAGCGGGCTTCTTACACTCACTTCTAGACAAAAGGATCGGAGACATACTTAATTTGTCCTTAAATCTTGTAACATTTTAGTCGTTATATTGACGATGTCTCCTCAATTTGGTGACTATTTACATCTCATATTATACCAAGGAACTTTAAATTCTATGACGTTCGCTTCATATTATGAATATATAAATTTATATCACAAGCAATGCTTTGTACAAAGCTCTATGACGAACGTTATATATGACTTAAACTTTCTAATCGTCAACTTTCCCTTATTGTGTTTCAACATTTCATCCGCTCCAGCTCACGAATGTACGCATCACAGCTGATTCGTTATCCCAGAGCTTGTGAGGAATATTGTGACTTTCTAGATGGATCATCGGGTCTGACAGGCAAATTGCTTGGTTTGGTTGTAATGTATGTTTCTTGTATGTTGTGTAGCTTGTTTTTGTGACAATTTTATAAACCAATTAAGTATTAAATTGCTTTTTCTAATTCACATTTTATTATCCCGTTGGTACACCTTTGCTTTTTGTTGTTGTTTGATTATTTTATTTTATTTCCTGTTTATTTGGTCTATTTATGCTTTGTTTGGCTCCTTTGGATTAAAATTTTTTTTGGTGGTTTGAATTTTTACGATCAATCATAATTTTAAATCCATTTCCATAATTGAGCCGGTCTTTTTACATGTAAGATGCGGCACTATAGATATATACCCCTTTTCGGGATTCAGCCATAAAATCACTGAAATTTATAATGCGTAATTTTTATGCGAATATGCCTTTCTTGTGTCAATAGCAGATTTAAAACGGCGCTAAATATTATCCCCTTTTAAGATTCTGTCATTTTTGTTGTTGTGGTGATAGACTCTATCATTGATCTTGATCTTGCCTAGCAGCACTGGACACGGGTGGAGTTAGTAATAACACTTTTTAGGTTGAAAATAAAATATTATTTCCTAAGGCTGCTGGCGGTTGTCCATTGTCAGGGCCGTAACTAGAGTACAATAAAGGACGAGGCAGGGGATTGGGGGCCGCCGACTGAGGCCCCCATTGACGGGGGTCCAGGGGGCGAAGCCCCCGGCGAAAATTTTGAAAATCACTGTTTTAATGGCCCAATAAACTATATTATTTTGGCTTAATATGAGAAAGACATTGCCTTAAAAGCTCGCGTATATACAAAAATATAATATAAAAGATATTATCTCAGAATCAAATTTTGATGGTGAAAAAGCTAAATCTTGTAAATCCATGAAAGAAGTTAAATTAAATACATCTCATATAAAAACTGAAAGTTCAAATTATTATAACAAGTTAACTATAAATAAATTATCAAGCCTAAACGATCAAAGTAAAATATTTCTTTATAGATCATTGAAGTCAGAGCTGGGAAAAGAGTTTTATTTATCCCACTCTGACTTTGAAACACGTAAATGGATAGCAAAATTTAGAATGTCTGACCACTTTTTAGACATAGAGCGAGGAAGATATAAAAAAGTTCCCCGAGAACAACGTCTTTGTGCATTTTGTAATCAAAATAGTATAGACGATGAACGCCACTTCTTTTTATATTGCAACCACAACCAAGATTATAGAAATAAATTACTGACAGATTTCAATATTGTGAATGTAAATCCCACTAATACCTCTGATCATGATAATTTAATTAAAATACTATCTCCTACATATTTTCGGCAAACTCAGAGCCTTGCCTCCTTCATTAAACGGTCATCAGAACTGAGGATAGGAGTCTCATAGACTTTATTTTGTCGTTTATTTGTACTTCTCTGTTTTTATTTCTGTCACAAATCATGTGTAATATGATTTATATGCGAGCGTAGCGAGCTCTCTAATGTAGAAAGTATGCCAAATTGCACGAGACTCAAAATACTATGGAAGAAAAATCATTCTGTTTCCGGTTGTCCGGTAGACTGGTACCACTGTCGTAGTCACATCGCTAACTCTCACGCAATTTTTCAGCACGCGCAGACATTTTCGAAAAGTTCCGAAAATCGAATGTTTCCGGTGAGAACGATTTTTCTTCCATAGTGTTTTGAGTCTCGTGCAATTTGGCAGACTCTCTACAATAGTGAGCTTCGCTACGCTCGCATATTAAACCTATCTTCTTATATGATTACAAGCAATATTTTAACAATGAGTGAGTGAGTTGGTGTTTTACGCCCGTGCAACGCTATATAGGTTATTTACAGGCGATGAACATGAAAAGGATGATCAGGGCCGTAACTACCATTGAGGCAGACGAGGCAATTGCCTCGTCTGAAATTTCGGCAGCTTAGTCAATTCAAGCATCCAGATTTTATAAATATCCTATTCCGATGTTGATTTTCTATCTATTTATTTCCCGCGATTGTGTCTACCCAAAACAAAATATTGTCTAACAAGAGTTATTGTCAGTGTGCCACATGTACAGCTCTATGCGACTGAAGCACAACAACTCGGAATGTACTATAGTAATCCTAAGTAACCCCTGTTTTATATAATATTTTATCTCGTAAATTATAAAGATGTTATACTGATGTGCAAAAAAAAACATATCCGAAAGCAAAAAAGGTGAATTTATATTAGACACTACGTGTTGCTGACAAGTCCCATGCAGTTTGTTCAAAGGAAGCTCACGGGTGTCGGTGGGTTCGGGTCACCGAGGGAGCTAGCTGTTTTTCCATTGTGGAGTTTGTAATTTCCGTTTTGTGTGATTCATATCGCATGCACCTCTTATTCTATGACTCAACACTTAATTTCAACTTCACCATATCTATTCGTCCGTCTGTCCGCACCCATGGCACGTGCTTTTCAAATCTATTTAGCTTCCAGAACATGGCGGATCCAGGATTTCCGAAAAGGGGGCCCGTTGACTGACCAAATGGTGCCGGCTTTGTTTCATTTCAGCGATTTCCTTTGTAATCAACCAAAGTTTTGTTCCGTAAGGATGTGTCCCTGACCCCCCCCCCCCCCCCCCCCCCCCGATTCGCCTTTACGTTTTCAGTACAAATCAACAACATTTAAAAGTGACAAAAACCACCTGTGCAGCCAGAATCTATAAATTCTAAGATTTAGTCCAAACCATGTCTTTGGGGTAAATGGTATCATTGAAATTGTATTCTCCTTAACCAGGTGGATAGCACGGTGTAATCGAGCAAATCTGATGCAATTTTCTATGCTGATCCTGCTTTGTCCATATTATTCTAAAACTATTGTTAACATTGCCCGTAGGTTCGTGCGTTGGTCAAGTTAGCGCAGAGAACGTTCTTAAGAAATGGGATTTGGTGGAAATAGAAAGATACAACTTGCTTTTACTGAATAAAAACAATAAAACATACGTATTTCTTTGTTAAAATATTGTCCCGTGCGGGGCCCGGGTGGCGAATAGGCCCGCAGCAGAGCCTAGCTTGTCGTAAGAGGCGACTAAGGGTCTTGGGATTCTGACGTCGGGTCAGTGCTCAGCCCACAGAGCGACCAAGTGTGTACCCTAGGTGGCTGAATAGGGTAGCCCTCGTCCGCGGGGGTTGTCAGGTCTATAATACGGAAACCCTGACCGCCGACCATAGTGGGCCAACGTGTGTGGAGAATGCCACGCTTCATGCACGTAAAAGACCCCTTTGTGGACCGCCAAGTAGTGCACCACATAGGCTAAATTTTCCGCCCCTACCCACTTCTCCCCTTTTCCTGTGGTTCTTCAAAATTTACCGTCCCTGTGTTTCCCACCCCATTCCATATTTCATATATCATCATCATTTCATGTTCATTGTATCATCCTTTTCATGTTCATCGCCTGTAAATAACCTATATAGCGTTGCACGGGCGTAAAACACCAACTCACTCACTCATTGTTAAAATATTGCTTGTAATCATATAAGAAGATAGGTTTAATATGCGAGCGTAGCGAAGCTCACTATTGTAGAGAGTCTGCCAAATTGCACGAGACTCAAAACACTATGGAAGAAAAATCGTTCTCACCGGAAACATTCGATTTTCGGAACTTTTCGAAAATGTCTGCGCGTGCTGAAAAATTGCGTGAGAGTTAGCGATGTGACTACGACAGTGGTACCAGTCTACCGGACAACCGGAAACAGAATGATTTTTCTTCCATAGTATTTTGAGTCTCGTGCAATTTGGCATACTTTCTACATTAGAGAGCTCGCTACGCTCGCATATAAATCATATTACACATGATTTGTGACAGAAATAAAAACAGAGAAGTACAAATAAACGACAAAATAAAGTCTATGAGACTCCTATCCTCAGTTCTGATGACCGTTTAATGAAGGAGGCAAGGCTCTGAGTTTGCCGAAAATATGTAGGAGATAGTATTTTAATTAAATTATCATGATCAGAGGTATTAGTGGGATTTACATTCACAATATTGAAATCTGTCAGTAATTTATTTCTATAATCTTGGTTGTGGTTGCAATATAAAAAGAAGTGGCGTTCATCGTCTATACTATTTTGATTACAAAATGCACAAAGACGTTGTTCTCGGGGAACTTTTTTATATCTTCCTCGCTCTATGTCTAAAAAGTGGTCAGACATTCTAAATTTTGCTATCCATTTACGTGTTTCAAAGTCAGAGTGGGATAAATAAAACTCTTTTCCCAGCTCTGACTTCAATGATCTATAAAGAAATATTTTACTTTGATCGTTTAGGCTTGATAATTTATTTATAGTTAACTTGTTATAATAATTTGAACTTTCAGTTTTTATATGAGATGTATTTAATTTAACTTCTTTCATGGATTTACAAGATTTAGCTTTTTCACCATCAAAATTTGATTCTGAGATAATATCTTTTATATTATATTTTTGTATATACGCGAGCTTTTAAGGCAATGTCTTTCTCATATTAAGCCAAAATAATATAGTTTATTGGGCCATTAAAACAGTGATTTTCAAAATTTTCGCCGGGGGCTTCGCCCCCTGGACCCCCGTCAATGGGGGCCTCAGTCGGCGGCCCCCAATCCCCTGCCTCGTCCTTTATTGTACTCTAGTTACGGCCCTGATGATACAATGAACATGAAATGATGATGATATATGAAATATGGAATGGGGTGGGAAACACAGGGACGGTAAATTTTGAAGAACCACAGGAAAAGGGGAGAAGTGGGTAGGGGCGGAAAATTTAGCCTATGTGGTGCACTACTTGGCGGTCCACAAAGGGGTCTTTTACGTGCATGAAGCGTGGCATTCTCCACACACGTTGGCCCACTATGGTCGGCGGTCAGGGTTTCCGTATTATAGACCTGACAACCCCCGCGGACGAGGGCTACCCTATTCAGCCACCTAGGGTACACACTTGGTCGCTCTGTGGGCTGAGCACTGACCCGACGTCAGAATCCCAAGACCCTTAGTCGCCTCTTACGACAAGCTAGGCTCTGCTGCGGGCCTATTCGCCACCCGGGCCCCGCACGGGACAATATTTTAACAAAGAAATACGTATGTTTTATTGTTTTTATTCAGTAAAAGCAAGTTGTATCTTTCTATTTCCACCAAATCCCATTTCTTAAGAACGTTCTCTGCGCTAACTTGACCAACGCACGAACCTACGGGCAATGTTAACAATAGTTTTAGAATAATATGGACAAAGCAGGATCAGCATAGAAAATTGCATCAGATTTGCTCGATTACACCGTGCTATCCACCTGGTTAAGGAGAATACAATTTCAATGATACCATTTACCCCAAAGACATGGTTTGGACTAAATCTTAGAATTTATAGATTCTGGCTGCACAGGTGGTTTTTGTCACTTTTAAATGTTGTTGATTTGTACTGAAAACGTAAAGGCGAATCGGGGGGGGGGGGGGGGGGGGTCAGGGACACATCCTTACGGAACAAAACTTTGGTTGATTACAAAGGAAATCGCTGAAATGAAACAAAGCCGGCACCATTTGGTCAGTCAACGGGCCCCCTTTTCGGAAATCCTGGATCCGCCATGTTCTGGAAGCTAAATAGATTTGAAAAGCACGTGCCATGGGTGCGGACAGACGGACGAATAGATATGGTGAAGTTGAAATTAAGTGTTGAGTCATAGAATAAGAGGTGCATGCGATATGAATCACACAAAACGGAAATTACAAACTCCACAATGGAAAAACAGCTAGCTCCCTCGGTGACCCGAACCCACCGACACCCGTGAGCTTCCTTTGAACAAACTGCATGGGACTTGTCAGCAACACGTAGTGTCTAATATAAATTCACCTTTTTTGCTTTCGGATATGTTTTTTTTTGCACATCAGTATAACATCTTTATAATTTACGAGATAAAATATTATATAAAACAGGGGTTACTTAGGATTACTATAGTACATTCCGAGTTGTTGTGCTTCAGTCGCATAGAGCTGTACATGTGGCACACTGACAATAACTCTTGTTAGACAATATTTTGTTTTGGGTAGACACAATCGCGGGAAATAAATAGATAGAAAATCAACATCGGAATAGGATATTTATAAAATCTGGATGCTTGAATTGACTAAGCTGCCGAAATTTCAGACGAGGCAATTGCCTCGTCTGCCTCAATGGTAGTTACGGCCCTGAATTTGTGGTTTTTCTAAATTGCCGTTTAATTGTGGGCTGTGTCGCGTACACTTATTCCACATCTCTTTATTTCCTTATACTATATGAATAAATGCAAATTTAGAGAATACCTATATGGTCTGAATACTTGTATGGTCCAGCTCGTTTTAGACCTTACGGGTATAC
The DNA here is from genome assembly GCA_963971305.1 of Arcuatula senhousia. Taxonomy (NCBI): domain Eukaryota; kingdom Metazoa; phylum Mollusca; class Bivalvia; order Mytilida; family Mytilidae; genus Arcuatula; species Arcuatula senhousia. The sequence goes on from OZ020311.1 coordinate 50,125,256, forward strand.
TTGCACGGTCGGACCGTACGCGTACGGTCGGACCGTATAGGTATACTCGTACGGTCCGGACCGTACGCGTACGGTCTGAATACCTGTACGTTCTGGAACATATATATTCTTTATTGGGACCCTTCCATTGATTTTGTTCTTGTCTATTTAGATTAGAAGCAGCATTGGACACGGGTATTCCGTATTGGGACTCTGCCATCGATTTTGAGTTGCAAGATCCAACATCCACTATCTTGTTCACAGAGAAATACTTCGGGAACGGAATCGGTCGAGTGGTGACTGGACCTTTTGCAAATTTTGAGACGCCGTTAGGTAGACTCTTTAGAAATATTGGAAGTGACGGAATGTTATTTACAAGGGATGGAATCAGGTTAATACTATCTAAATCAAGATTGAGACAGATCTCCGAACCCACGGCAGACGAGGGAGCGTCCTTAGAGGGGCAACATGACGGCGTTCACATCTGGGTCGACGGCATTATGAATAATCTTGCTTTTTCTGCACATGATCCTGTATTCTTTACACATCATGCTTTTGTGGACTACATTTGGGAACTGTTTAGGAGAGGTCAGGCAAAACAAGGCGTCGATCCATCTAAAGATATCCCTTCACCACCAGAAAATGTTACATTTCAAGAGAGGAAAGATCCAGCGGTTGGTCTGTTTGGATATTACAACGTGGACGGGTACTCACATCGTCAGGCCAAGATGGTTGAATATGCTCCTCATCCTCAATGTCCTAAATGCGGTAACGGTGTAGACCTTGAATGTAATGATCAAAATGGCATGTGTGCTAGTGCACAGCGTTCTCAAAACGAAATGATGGGAAGTAGCGAAGAAGCACGTTCAATGGCGATGGAAAACGGCATGATGAATGATGGAGAAAATCAGCAACCTTTTCCACTTTATATGAGAGACCCCAGAGTTCGTATGGACTCCGTGACATTGAGATACAATGACACGAAAAGGACCACGAAAGCAGGAAATAACCATATAATACATGTTAATAGAATGCAAAATGGACGTATGCCAAATGGTATGGTGGTTAATAGTCAAATGCAAAACGAAATGATGGGAAACGGTCCAATGCAAATTCGAATGATAAGAAATGAACACAGGCCAGTGTTTAATGTGGTGTCAAATGACCAGCAAACTGTCACAAGAATAGAAGGACGGCGCAATCGTGGCATACTACACAATGAAGACACAAATCCCCACCTAATTCCAGGCAATATACAGGGTTTTAATAACCAAGGAGGCATTTCGAGATCTACGCATAGAAAGGGCATACTTTCCAGAGATATGGGAGGTTCTCCACTTCAAGGACAACCGGGTCAAAGTATCTTCAACCAACCATTCCAGCAAGAACCTGTTTATGTACCTTTCAATCCCAATGAAGACCCGTGGCTTCAGTTTACTGGTTCTCTTCCTGTGTTTCGTTCCGTACCTGGCCAATCTCTCTCTGATTTAAATGTTGGACATCCAAGACCATACTAATGCATGTATCTGTTGTCTAAAAGATTAAAAGGATCCATCCCGTTGGAAATGCTTGTTTCATTTTCCTAGGAATTGAAAATCATAGTGAGAAGGAACATGGCAAAGCTACCGAACATAGTATGCATTCGTAAGGTTCAAGCAACAAAAAACAAAACATCAATAGACTGAATCTGTGTCTCTGAGGCATAAAACCTCTATATACTTTGGCCTTTCTGTTAATAATTTGTGCCAATAATGATAACATTCCATCCCTGTATTGATTCCTAAATTACATAAAACTTCCTACAAACAGCGCTTCATTGCAGGGTCATCAAAATGTACCACTAAACCTCTTTCAGTCCTTTTGACTTCATTCTTACAACAATAAAATCCGGCCTCGAGAAATATTACGATAGTTGTCATTCTATAGAAATTGTGTCCATCAAATGTGGATTCTGAAAAATTGGAAAGAACTGATGGAAATTCTTAACTCTAGATCAGTTTAATCTTGTAAAAGAATCAAAACTTTCGATTTCTTCACACTTTTCATTTCAAATCCACATGAACAACTGAAATCACGATTAATTGGCACAACTGATTAAAAGCATTTTTTTCAAAAAGAATGGAAAAAGCAGGTAAAAAAGTCGATTATAGTAAGACTTACTATGTCATGAATGAGTCTAAGAAAAAATAACAAAAATAATCGGCTACCTTTCTTATTGACAACATATTTGTTCACTTTTGGTGGACTTGATTTTCAGCAAATTTAGGTAACAACAAAGCTACCGAGCTGGGATGATCAATCTCATATTTCCAAAACAAAAACAAACCCCCCCAAAAAAACAAACAAGGCAAAAACATACCTAAGAAATTGGAAACCACAATGGTCCTGACTTGGTACATGCATTAAAAAAGAAATGGTGAGTTGGACCAGGTTTATGGCGTTAAACGTCACTCTTCCAAGTGCGTTCACATGGTCCGGTATCACAAAACACAACACGGTATTGAGACATAATAGTGATAAAGAGGTCAACAATAGGGGTTCATAAACTCACTTATTGCTGTTTTGTTTCTTCGTTCATTTCCCTTATATTGATGATGTCCTTTCACTGGACAATTCTCGATTTGATTACTTTCTCCATCTTATATATCCTCAGGACCTAGAGATAAAGGACACTACGGATTCTAGGTAGTCTGCTTCGTATTTAGATCTACATCTTGAAATAGACTCAAGGAACTTTAAACGAAGCTCTATGGCAAACGTGATTACTAAAACTTTCCAATCATCAACTTTCCCTTCTTGTGTAGCAAAATTCCGTTAACTCCAGCTTGTTAAGTTTACGTATCACAATTGATTTCTATATTCCAAAGCTTGCTGGACTTACATCGATTTCCTTAGCCTCCAGCGTTATCCGACACAAAAATTCCTTTCACAGGGGTTATGCTATCCTAACTCAAGAAATTTTACAGAAGACATCATGCGCTTACAGACAAATATGGGATTTCGATTTCTCGAATGAGTGCAGATATTTGTTTGTCAAGGGTTTTTGTTTTGTCTTTGACACACGGGTTAACTCTAGCAAGCAGGAAATGCCTACTCTTCCGGAGCTCTCGTTTTAATTAATATTCAGTAGTTTTTGCGTTTCTGTGTTTTGTGTTTTGTATGTTTTTTTCACCGTTCTCGTTGGTGTTTAATGGTTTTGTCTCTACCCTCCGGACTTTTGACATTCGGATGCCAAATTGGTACCTCTGTTTCTTTCACAGCTTTTCTCCATCTACAATAGTTCTCATTCTACATGCGAAAATAAAAAGCAACGCCGAGCGCAGCATGATACGACCGCAACAAGCTGAAGGCCTAATATGGATAGTCTATTGCTTGGTCACACGAAGCCCATGGTGGACTTACAAAGCTTTTTGACACATGCATCCTGTGGTGGACTTTCAAATGCATTTTGATACATACATATTTTGTATATATTGACATCAAGATCTAATACAAAAAGCCTTATTTATATACATATATCAATTTATATTTTAGGCCCTTTGACCCCTAATTTAAAAAAAAAAAGAAAAATTGTTAATTAGATTGCAATAAGGCCAGGGATTTTCATAGGCACGCGGGAGAAACTGATAGAATTATTTTGTTGGTAAATGACTTGTTAAGCTTTGAATTTTTGGAAAACGTATTAAGTCGGCTCTAAAAAATGCATTTTACACATCAAAATGGTTACATATGAAAATAAAACCATATGTAAGCTTTGGGTAATAAGTTCTAAAAAGTAACTGATCAAACATGGAAAATCTGGGTCCATTTGTTACCCAGTGAAACGAGGACAAAGGTTGCCCAGACACACACCTAAAGGTGAGTATATAGATATTTATCATTTTTGAAGTGGCCTCAGGTATATTCTATATATGCAATGATTATTGTGACGGTTTCTGATTGCTTTCAAGCAAATTATATATATTTTATATCTATTGAACAATAAAACAACATAAGCATTATAAGTTTGAGAAACGCCATGATAAGCCCATAGGATATGGAAAACGGATAGTCAGATGCTAGTCCACCACCATGAAATTTATAGGTTTAAGAGATGTCAAAATCAATGATTCATATAAAGGTCCACCGCCAAACCACGACGGAGGGACTTAGTAAGTCATCTTTTCTAGACACATCTCCTTTGAAACTGCTCAACGGATTTTGCTGAAAATTTGTAAGATCGTTTGTAATCATATGTGGTTGATAACTCTGCTTCTTCTGCCTTTTAATTGCCCTTTCGTCGTTTCGAAGATTATGTAATGTTGGCTGCTGCGCATACATCATTATTCTAGATATTGAAAGTTACAGGGGGTTTCTAATACATGTGGATGATTTGTTCTTATAAAAAGAATAAATTTGAGAAAGCTATCAAAATTTTAAAAATTGTTTAAAACTATTTACAGGTGAGTCAGGCAGTTCAAATGGACACTATCTTGGCTTTGAAGCCTTCAATAGTGGCTAGTTCTACAATGTCTGATGGAAGTGCATTCCTATCACGAACTGTTCCGGGGAAGACATTCATTTTCCTGGTATCGATTCAGCTGTTTTCTATTTGGAATGCTCTGTTGTTCCATGTTCTTAATGTTCTAAGATGTGGTGTAAGCCTTTTGAGTTTTTGTATGACTACAAGCCCTCGATCAATTTTATACATTATGCGGAGAATGAGTCCTTTCTATGGTCTTGTAGGGTTTACCACTTTAAGTTATACGGTATATGATATTGCGTACACTGGATCTTACTCTGTAACTGTTGGTGTATAGACACAATTTGATTTATATTGCACTGTTCATATATGGGTCAAAACAGTATTTAACTAGGTGTCTGACAAGTGAAATATATGCCTTTTGATATCAATTTATGATATCAGATTTTTTGCATAGGAAGCTGATGGTTCTTTTACATTTGTTACAGGTGTTGTTTATGTGCTCGTACTATTGAAGTTTATAATTTAATTAATTTTCCTCTTATTGAGGATAATTAGGCCTGTGTATTTATCTGGGTGGGACTGCATGCACCAGTTTTCATTCCACTGGTCTAGTTGGTTTCGGTTCTCTTGTAATGCTTCCGCATATTGAGCATTTGATATTGGGAGTATGCAATCGTATCATCAGCGAAAAAGCGTATAGTGGAGCTAAGGCGAGACTGTAGGTCGTTGATATAAGAATAAGAATAAGAATTTTTATTAGCTAATCAAGAACCCACGAAGGGCATAATATATAGTAGATGAAGAGTATAAGTCCTAATGCTGAACCTTGGGGGACCCCACAGTCTACAGTGACTGGATCGGATGAAACTCCGTTTACTATTGTTACTACGAACTGTTTATACTTTCTGAAAATCAGCTTTGGGTCCATTTTTTGGTTTTGTTTACAATGTCATAATTATTGAGTTAATGTATGAGAATGCAATTGTTAACTTTATCGAATGTCTTTGCGAAGTCCATAATGAGTATGTTCGGTTGTGTCTCACTGTAGATTTTATCATAAGTGACTTTGTCGTCAACCAGTTCTATCAGTTGGGTCTCTACCCAAAGAGGGAAGAGAGGTTGTTGGATCCTCCATGATTCTTGATGTTGCCGGCTATGATGTTTGCTGGAACCTTACAGCATATCGATGTTAGGGATATTAGTGTATAATTTTCTGCTCTTATTTTAGCTCCTTTCGTGTAGGCTGGTGACACGTTGGCTGTGCGCCAGTCAGCTGGTACTTTGCTGGCATCTTTTAACATATGTACATACATATATGGAGGATTGGTGCAATTTCTTCTGCCAACCCTGGGCTTTATATGGGCAAAGTTGTTTCAGTAATTTAGTTATTCTATTATGTGTCATGTGATGGTAAATTGTTTTATCATCGGATGGTTCTTATCTGTCAACATTCTGATGGAGTAGGGGCAGTTGTTATTGAAATTGACATGTAATAAAGCTAAATGCAACTGTATACTACATGTAGTACCAAATATTAATAGTGTCCATAACAGACAAGAAAAACCAAAATCCATCAGATTTCTTTTTATTTTGCAAGTTCACATAAAAAATCCCCAAAATGGGGGTCACGGACCTTTCTACAGATTTATGATCTTGCAAAATGGAAAATTTGTTAACCGCTTTGAGTCGACTTAACTGTTGTGAAAAGCGGTATAATATCAATTTATTAATTATTATTAAAATTGGTGACCTATAGTATTGTTTTTCGATATATTATAAAGGGAAAAGAGTTATCTAACGTCATTGTGAGCTGGAAACCCATCAGATTTTAGTTATATTTCACAAATGGCAAGCCATTCATACTTTCTTCTGAAAAGCATGAAAAAAAACTTCGGGCCGCGGACCTTCTTTTCTAGATATTTAAGAAAAGTAATTTTTCCTAAACATATCTATACAAAAAATTGTTACACATTCTCATGCCAATTATTTCCCCTGAAAATAGAACTTTTCAGAAAAAGCTTTTTCAATATTTATGTTATATTTATTTCATTTATAAAATAAAATTTAGAATAGAAACAAATCTTGCACCTTTTGTGTTATTTTAAGCCACTTTAATTGAAATGCAGACTAATAATTTGCAAGATGCCAAAAAAATTGCTCAGTTTTATACCCCCGAACCACCTTAACATCGGCCAAATCACCAAAAATCTCTAGGGTCTGTAGACTGCGACTGTTAGAGCATACAAATATATTGCTCTTTATCTGTACTGATGCTAATGCAACTTAATTAAGCACCAAATTCAACAATTTTGTGGACGCCGAAGCCACCGGAATCACATTACCTTGGTTTCGTCTTTCGCGACAATCGTCGAGGAGGAAAAAAACTAAACTATTTTGATATATAACTTTCCCCAATTCTTAACGGCTTATTCCGAACATTTTCCAACAGATTTCTGCTTATACCGTCATAATTTATGAACTTTCAACAATGTAAATAAACAAACAACCTGATTGTAATTATTTGTAAATTTTTATGATATTAATACATAAATTTGACGCTTGGGGACTTTGGATCTATTTCTTTTTCAAATACTTTGACACATAGTTCAGAATTTTATCGAAAAACTCCACTTTTGTCCGCTATTCAAGAAAACTACACTAAACAATGTGAAAAAGTTACAACACTGGACAAATCTAATAACCGTTCTCCTTAGAATAGGCATACTTTGTATTGAAATAAATGAGCCGCTAGTAGTTTAAAATAGAGAAATGTCCTACCTTGTCATGACTGAAGCGGTTGTTTTGTCCGGTTTCCAACAATAAGAGGGCTTAGTTCCGGGGTGACCGGAAAAATTATTCTATCAGTTTCTGACCCGTGATAGGGAATCAAATGAAAAAAAGATTTTGAAAATCGGACCAACATTTAAAAAAAAGTTAATTTTATGGGCATGGCCCGTCTTTAGTCCCCTTAAGCAATGTAATGGTTCAATATATATCAAAACCATTGACATATTTAGTTGACAGATTTTAATGAGCAATTCAACAAAAAAAGAATTTTCAAAATCGAATGAATAATAAACATTCTACAACAGTTTTGTCAAAACCCACGTATTAGCCCCTTTTTTCTTAAACGGTAGAAGCCGCAAACCCCTTATACAATACCAACCTTCCTTTAGTGGTAACAATTATCATATTAAAACGTAATAACAATTGGCTGGCCAACTACAACTTGATTTTTGGTATAAAACTATTTGCCTCGACTAACTTTAAAAAATGGCGTTTTTGCCCCTTTGACCCCTAATTTCTCAAAAACGGTAAGAGATATTGAAAAACGTAGGCAGGGATTTTCACAAGGATTCCAACGAAAAAAAGATTTTGAAAATCGTACCACAAATAAACAAGAGGCTCCCAGGAGCCTGAATCGCTCACTTGGTCTTAATGTCAACCCTTTGAAGACTTTTGTATAGCTAAATGAACTGAATGTTTAAGCAATAAAAAGCTTTTCTCCATCTGCAATAGTTTTCATTCCAAAGCAAAAAACACTATTTTTCACCTTTAAAGGGCCATAACCCCTTAAAGGGGTCATCTGACAACTTCGACCCTAAAAAGACTTTTGTAGAGCTAATTAAGCTGAACATTTTTAAGCAAGCAACATCTTTTCTCTATCTGCAAAAGTTTTCTTTCTTTAGGCCAAAAACATTATTTTTTGCCTTTAAGGGGCCGTAACCACTATAAGGGGTCATCTGGCAACTTTGACCCTATGGAAACATTTGTAAAGCTAATTAAGCTGAACATTTAAGCAAGCAACAACTTTTCTCTTTATGCAATAGTTTTCATTCCATAGGCCAAAAACACTATTTTTTGCCTTTAAGGGGGTCATCTGACAACTTCGACCATATGGAGACTTGTGTAGAGCTAAATGAGCTGAACATTTAAGCAAGCAACAGCTTTTCTCTATCTGCAATAGTTTTCATTCTATAGGCCAAAAACTCTATTTTTTGCCTTTAAGGGGCCATAACCCCTATAAGGGGTCATCTGACAACTTTGACCCTATGGAGACTTTTGTAGAGCTAAATGAGCTGAACATTTAAGCAAGCAACAGCTTTTCTATCTGCAATAGTTTTCATTCTATAGACCAAAAACTCTATTTTTTGCCTTAAGGGGCCGTAACCCCTATACGGGGTCATCTGACAACTTTGACCCTATGGAGGCTTGTGTAGAGCTAAACGAGCTGAACATTTAAGCAAGCAACAGCTTTTCTCTATCTGCAATAGTTTTCATTCTATAGGCCAAAAACTCTATTTTTTGCCTTAAAGGGACCATAAGCCCTATAATGGGTCATGTGACAACTTTGACCTTATGGAGACTTTTGTAGAGCTAAATGAGCTGAACATTTAAGCAAGCAACAGCTTCTCTCTATCTGCAATAGTTTTCATTCCATAGGCCAAAAACATGAAAAAATGCTAATTTTCACCTTTAAGGGGCCGTAACTCCCATAAGGGGTCATCTGACAACTTCGACTCAATGGAGACTTTTGTAGAGCTTTTGATGTTGAAGCAGTACCGTGGCATCAGATTTCATCTATCTCTTATACTTTTTAATTTACAAGCCAAAAACAGTAGTCTGACCCCCCTGGTCTATTTTTAGCAACGGCGGCCATAATTTTCGACGAATCTAAAATCCCCACATCAGTTCTGTGGGGATACCCTAAAGTACCACCAGACCAAATTTGGTTTGAATCTGTGCAGCCGTTTCAGAGGAGAAGAAGTTTGAAGAAAAGTTAACGACGACGACGACTGACGACGACGACGGACGCCAAGTGATGGCAATAGCTCACATGGCCTTTGGTAAGGTGAGCTAAAAAGTTGATTTTTTTTTTGTGTGTGGCCCCTTTTTGACCCCCTGTAACAATGTAACGGTGCAATAAATATCAAAACCATTAACACATTTAGTTGGCAGAATTTAATGAGGAATTCAATAAAAAAAGAATTTTCAAAATCGAATGAATAACAAACATTCTACCACAGTTTTGTCAAATCACACGTATTAGCCACTTTAAGCCCCTTTTTTCTAAAACGGTAGGGGCAACAAACCCTTAATACAATACCAACCTCCCTTTAGTGGTTACAAACATCATATCCAAATTTTAAAACAATTGGTCCACATTTACTCATGACAAGTTATCGCACGGAAACCAAATGTTCCCAGACGACAACGACATCGCCATAACATTATACGATCGCAAAATTTTGTGGTCGTATAAAAAAGATAAAAAGTCATCTAACAACCTAAGTGCTTCTTAAGCTAAACATTGTAATAACTGTTTAATGAAAGGTGTGCTTTGTTAAAGGTGTTCAAAAGTTATGCTTCGGAAACGATTTCGAGTCAAAAATTTTATAGATTTTGTAAAAATTGACCTCGACATTTGATCCCAAAATCGATAGAACTGCTCCGAGCTGTAAAAGCACTCAAAAGTTATGCTTTGGAAACCAACTTCAGTTTGAGTAAGTGTTTCATACATTGTAAGGCTTCTTCTTTTTCCTTAATGCCAAGACGATAAAAAATACAAGTACCACTAAAAATGTCAAAGTTGGTAGTTAAAGATGCAACTGTAAACGTCCAACACTGGTGCATAAGGCTACAAAGTTCCACTTTCCTGGCTTAAGTGCATATAATCATAAGTGTTTTATCACTGTTGTATGAAGTACCGTAAATCTAAGGAAAACTTTTTTTAAATAGGTATGCTACAGTGCTGGGTTGCTTTTGAGGCAAGTGCATACCAAATTTCAAAAAAAAACTCGAGGATCAAAACCTTTCGTAAAATGCACAACTACACATGATATTATTCTTGCATACCAAGTTTCGTTAAATACCGTTTATCAGTTTGGGAAGATTTGCGTCCAAAACATGATAAATCAGAATCTTCGATAAATTTCTTAAGTTGACGTTCAATTCCGATTATTAAATTAAAAATTGATTAAAACACCAGGTTTATTCCTTGTACTGCACATAGTCGATACCCTTTTTGCTAGATTTGGCTTAACTGTTCGAACTTTTTTTGGTTTTTAGAACTGTTTGTTCAATACTTTTGGTTTTTTGGCCTTCCAATGTTTTAATTCACATGCACCTGGTGAGCTTACTCCTTGAAATATGAATGTATGTATGTGCATAACCAAGTTACCCGATTGGTATTTGTATTTTTAAAAGGGCCACAACTTCTAAGTAGTTTTGCATGTCAAAATATATTGGTGATGTGCACAACTATTGCATACTTCTTGTGTCCACAAGACGATAAATAAGGATTTTCGGTAAATTTTCAAGTTCAAAGTGCCATAACTCCCTTTTTTTTTCAAATAGTAAATTCCTGATAACACGCATGCACAACTGCATATGGTGTAGTTCTTATCTACCAAGTTTCGTCAAATACGATTCAGTAGTTTCAGAGGAGTTAAGTCCGCAAATTTTGATCACAGACGGATTCAGACTGACTGAACTGCAAAAACATTATAACCTTTAAAATTTCGTAGTGTGGTGGAATGAATATGAAGGTACAACATAAAACTTTTAACATTGCTAAAGCATACCAAGTTTTATCATCCTATGGCTTACGGGACTTGAAATAATGAGCTCAAGGTGTTCACAATCTGATAGGTAACGCCACTGCTGGTTCAGCCATACCTCTGCTTTCCTGCCAAGACAAAGTCAAATACAGACATACTGATGCAATGCATTTTAATCTTTTCTACCCTTTAATCAACACAAAACAGATGAATTCATTTTGATTTTTAATATGAATATACTAAACACACTAACATAACAAAAATACATTGAAAGATAGGAGTAGAATTTCGTTGAGCACAACAGGTCAACATCAAGGAGATGGTGAACAGAATATAACAGATGCCTTTTACATTTACATTTATACATAACTACATTTTACCTAGGTTTATAGAAAATCACAAATAAAACTTAAACATTTATAACCCCCCCCCCAAAAAAAAAAAGGATTAAAAGGTGGCCATCTCTGGATATCTCATATCTTGGGGAAAGGTATGTTAATATGTTTTTTTATGAATTTTGAAAAGCTTTGATTAATATTACATAATTAAGATCATTCATCAAAATACAATGTATCTAGTTTATTTAGCTATCCCCCATCAGAAAATTATCAGTCATTTCATTTGAAGTTCAATAACCCTATATAAACAGAATCTATAAATTAAAACATCAGCCTAGAAATTACATGTACAAATTACAAGTACATGTATTTTACAATTTTTTTAACAAAATATATAAATATATCATGAATTTTGGAAACATGTTGTCTAAGAAGCATATCCATAATAAATGATAAAAAAGGTTACAGTATATGCATACTAATAACTTGAATCAACACTTACTATTATATCAAAACCTTTGTTCATCAAAAATTCCTAAGCAGTTTAAGAAACAAGAGGCTCCCAGGAGCCTGAATTGCTCACCTGGTCTTGATGTCAACCCTATGAAGACTTTTGTATAGTTAAATGAGCTGAATGTTTAAGCATGAAAAAGCTTTTCTCTATAAGCAATAGTTCTCATTCTAAATAATCAAAAAACCTATTGTTCAACTTTTAACGGGCTGTAACCCCTATAAAAGGGATTATCAGACAACTTCAACCCTATGGAGACTTTTGTAGATCTAAATGAGCTGAACATTTAAGCAAGCAACAGCTTTTCTCTATCTGCAATAGTTTTCATTCTTTAAGCCAAAAACACTACTTTTGCCTTTAAGGGGCTGTAACCCCTATAAGGGGTCATCTGACAACTTTGAACCTATGAGGACTTTTGTAGAGCTAAATGAGCTGAACATTTAAGAAACGACAGCTTTTCTCTATCTACACTAGTTTGCATTCTATAGGCCCAAAACATGCAAATACACTATTTTGCACCTTTAAGGGGCTGTTACCCCTGTAAGGGATCCTCTGACAACTTTGACTTTTTGAAGACTTTTGTAGAACTAAATGAGCTGAACATTTAAGCAAGCAACAGCTTTTCTCTATTTGCAATAGTTTTCATTCTATAGGCCAAAAATACTATTTTTCGCCTTTAAGGGGATTAAACCCCTATAAAGGGTCATCTGACAACTTCGACCCCATGGAGACTTTTATAGAGCTAAATTAGCTGAACATTTTAGCAAGCAACAGCTTTTCTCTATCTGCAACAGTTATCATTCTATTCTATAGGTCAAAAACACTATTTTTCGCCTTTAAGGGGCTGTAACCCCTATAAGGGGTCATCTGACAACTTTGACCCTTTGGAGACTTTTGTAGAGCTAAATGAGCTGAACATTTAAGCAAGCAACAGCTTTTCTCTATCTACAATAGTTTTCAATCTGTAGGCCAAAAAGATGCAAAAACGCTATTTTTCACCTTTAAGGGACTGTAACCCCTGTAAGGGATCATCTGACAACTTTGACCTTATGGAGACTTTTGTAGATCTAAATGAGCTGAACATTTAAGCAAGCAACAGCTTTTCTCTATCTGCAATAGTTTTCATTCTTTAAGCCAAAAACACTACTTTTGCCCTTAAGGGGCTGTAACCCCTATAAAAGGTCATCTGACAACTTCGACCCCATGGAGACTTTTATAGAGCTAAATGAGCTGAACATTTTAGCAAGCAACAGCTTTTCTCTATCTGCAACAGTTTTCATTCTATAGGCCAAAAACACTATTTTTCGCCTTTAAGGGGCTGTAACCCCTATAAGGGGTAATCTGACAACTTTGATCCTATGGAGACTTTTGTAGAGCTAAATGAGCTGAACATTTAAGCAAGCAACAGCTTTTCTCTATCTACAATAGTTTTCAATCTGTAGGCCAAAAAGATGCAAAAACGCTATTTTTCACCTTTAAGGGGCTGTAATCCCTATAAGGGATCATCTGACAACTTTGACCTTTTGGAGACTTTTGTAGATCTAAATGAGCTGAACATTTAAGCAAGCAACAGCTTTTCTCTATTTGCAATAGTTTTCATTCTATAGGCCAAAAACACTATTTATCGCCTTTAAGGGTCTGTAACCCCTATAAGGGGTCATCTGACAACTTCGCTCCTATGGAAACTTTTGTAGAGCTTAATGAGCTGAACATTTAAGCAAGCAACAGCTTTTCTCTATCTACAAGAGTTTTCATTCTATAGGCCAAAACATGCAAAAACGCTATTTTTAACCTTTACTGTAACCCCTATAAGGAATCATCTGACAACTTTGACCGAACGGAGACTTTTGTAGAACTTTTGATGCTGAAGCAGTAGGGTGGCATCAGATTTCATCTTTCTCTTATACTTTTTGATTTACAAGCCAAAAACAGTAGTCTGACCCCCCTGGTCTATTTTTAGTAACGGTGGCCATGTTTTTTGACGGATCAAAAATTGAAAGACAAGTTTGGTGCAGGACACCCTAAGGATCATTCATACCAAGTTGCATTAAATACTGTTCAGTAGTTTCAGAAGAGAAGATTTTTGAAAAATTGACGACGACGACGGACGCCAAGTGATGGTAATAGCTCACATGGACCTTCGGTCCAGGTGAGCTAAAAAAGGCTAAAAAGTAAAGAAGATGTGACATACTAACGTTTTACTAAAACAATATTTTACATGTTAAATACTCGTAAATACATCAAACAAAATTATCTTTAAAAAATACATTTGATAAATCCATATATATTATACAATTGATGAAGTTGATTTCATTCCCTATCATGATTTATCTTTGATTCACTTTTAGTTTATAGGAAAAAAAATTTACAAAAATCTCAAATTATTCAAATGCAGGGGAAAAAAACTAAAATTACTCTATCTCAAGATTTCATTTCATGATTTTTTCATTTTATGTCTATATCCATTATTGATTATTAAGGTTTTCAATCATGATTACTAAATCTTTCCAATAGAATAAATATATAATGCCAGAGAAAAATATTTTCTAAGACCATGAGTATACAAACACAAAATTTAGAAAGATTTAACATGTAAATAAAACATTCATACAGAACATAAAAAGGACAAGGGGCATTAAGGGCCTATTTTGGCTCAATAATTTTGCTACAAGTAAAAGTTATAAAATTAGCTTCAGATTTTTTTTTCAGTTAACAAGTAGTAAAGTATTACTAACTTTTTTGATGTTTCCTTCAATTTGATAATGATGCCTGGTAATAATTTTTAAGGAGAACTTCTTAATTTTTTATTTAATTACATGTATGCATAACAATTTTTGACAAATTTCCAATATTGTACCCATTTCATGATGTTATATAGTCTTTCATCCACATTAAATGCCTAAATACATGAAATAAGATGTAAAATACAATAAGTTACATGTTTTCCCCAAAATAAAATCAATTTTCAGCTGATTATCAATAACATCAAGCATTGAAGCCAATTTAGCAAATTCAGGACCTTAATGCCTCTCATCCTTTTATAGAAGTCTTATAACATTTTTGTACTATTATCATTTATCAAGTTGAATTTGAACAGTGATCAAAGTCCATGCAAGCACTTCTAAATCATACTTTTTAATGATATCCTTTTTAATGGACAATATGGCCTTTCTTTATTTTAAGAATGATCCATACCCCATCTAATTTTCATGAAACTGATGTCACACACAAAATTTTGAATGCAAACTTATTATAACTTTTAAATGTTCAGGAGTAGTGTTGGGAAAAATAATTGTATCAAATGAAAAAAAAATTGTCAAAACAGTTTATATTATGATACTTCTCCATGTCAATAAAATATTCTCAAAAAGGTTTATATTTGTAAATTTAAATTCAAGTTAATATAGTAACTATTACCCTTTAAGTTAATATAGTAACTTGTAGTTAATCTATTCTGCATTTTTTCCTTTTATCTAAAGTGCTTAATAGCCCTTAAAAAGAAGCAAGCTTTTCTTTAAATACAAATAATATGAACATATTGTTACATGCAAAATTTCAATATCTGTATGATTCAAAAATGTTTAATAACTACTGAGCTGACCCTGATTGCAAAAGTTAACTTTAACGAATATAAATTGATTTACAGAACATAAGCCTAGGCACTTCAAGACAGGTAAATTAAAAAAAACCCTTAAATATGAGCTTTTAGACCTATATATATTACTATTAAACTATAAATAACAAGTAGACATGTTCATCATCATTGTCCATATTTGCCACAGTTAGGTCGACAGACTTGACATCAGTTGGTAGATTGACAACGGCATTATAGACCCCCTCCCGGGGATCAGGGAGGTCTATAGTAGTTTTATATGGAGGTATTAGTTTATTAGGTACATTTATGACCTTGTGTATGGTGTTCTTTGTGTCTGTTTCAGTCTTATCTTCATCATCTTTTTCTGTTTCGACCGGAGCTTCACTTGAGGAATTTGAACAGGTATCAGAAATCTCATCTGTCTTATCCTCATTATCTGCTGGTTTCTTTTTCATCTTTCTTTGTTTCTTTTTCTCCTGTCTTGATTCGAGTTTAGCTTTCATAGGACTGGACATTTTGAATGTTTTGCCTGTATTGCTGCTAATGATGTTTTCCTCCTTGATGTTTTCAGGGACTTCTTCTATAAAGATTATTTTCTCAGTATTTGCTTCTTCTTCTCCCTGTTCTGTCATATCAGTGGTGTTAAGGAAAACGTTAGCTTCTACAATGATCTCTTTGCCTACAAGAGATGCATTCATATCATCCACCATTTTGTTTTCATCTAAGACTTTGGGCTCATTACTGTCACCTTGTACTAAAGCTTCCATTGATTGTAGTAGATTTTCTTGATCCTCTGGAATTGAATTAGAGGCAAGCAATGTTTCCTTGAGTGTGTCACTTGTTTCTGACAAGTTACGGTTGATACTGCCAAAGTGATGAAGAAGTAAGGCATCAGATTCCGTTACTCCATCACTATACTTTTTCCCAGATTTATCTGTATCATTAAGATCTTCCGTCATGTTAGAATTGCTATCCTCAACAACAGATATGCCTTTCTCCATATCCTTCATGGGAGAACTTGACCCTAATGGTATATCTTTTCCAACAATTTTCAGACTTTTATTGCTGTCAGTGGAGAAGTCCTTTTTAAGCATGAGTGGTTTGCTTGGCCATTGTCCGGAGGTAACTCGTTTGACAGGAGATAAGTATTTCCTTGCAGCTTTTAATGTCTCCTCTTCTTTATCTGATCCCTTGTCAGATTCGTTATCTAGTCTAAGTTTTCTTGTGACCTTTAACTTCCCATCAATGTCTTCAAATAAAGGAATAGTGAGAACTTTAGGTGAGGCATTTCTACTCCTGGCTGGTGAGTTGTTTCTGCTGCTCTCACTGTCACTCATGGAGGCTATTGAGACAATTTTAGGGAGAGAGGGATCAGAGCTGTTTATTATCCTGGGCGACTTCCTTACTTGAGTAAAACAAGCTAGATTAGCCTGCTTGAAATTTTGATGGTAATTTTCCAAATGTTCATCGGCTGTGGTTTTATCAAAGCATACAGCTCCACATAGGTTACAGTTGAATTGTATTTGCTCGTGTGTTGTTTTAACATGTTCTTTCAGATCTGCAGCAGTTCGTTTCCTCATACCACAGTGTTTACATACATGTAACATGCTAATGCCAGAAGGTCCAGGTTTCTCATCGTCAGAACTGCTTGCTTTCTGTTCCCCCTTCTTTCCTGCTGGAAATTCTTGTAGCTGTTGCTCTATGAAGGACATGACTTCCTCAGATTCAATTGGTCCTATCTTTTTACCTTTCATCTTATCTGGTCCATGCATTAGATCAATATGAACTTGAAGTCCAGACCTGCTTCCAAGTTTCTTCTGACATATCATACAATCAAATTCAGGAACAAAATGCTCAGTTTCTTTATGGGAAACCAATTCCTTCTTAGTGTTGAATTTTTTGGAGCATACAGTACATTCATACTTCATGGATATTTTAACAGAATGATGAACATTAGCTATATGGGTGATCAGAGTTCTTTGACAAGACAGAAATTTCTTACAAAGTTTGCACTGTACTCTTTGACCATGACATAGGTTCATGTGATTTTTCAAATCCTTTTTGAAAGCAAACCTTTTGTTACAGACAAGACAATTTTCAAATCTATCTTTGAAATGTACCCTCTGCACATGTCTATATATGTTTAAGCGATGAATGCCTTTGAAGACTTTGCCACATTTTCTACAGACATATGTGCCTTTTTCATCAGTATTTATGACATAATCTTTAGCCTGGTAGCTTGAGAAAGTCTCTGAGCCAGTTATCTTTACTACTTCGCCACCTATACGTACACATTGATTTTTGGACTGCATGTAGGCGTGGTCAGAGGAATCCTCTTTTTCTACTTTCTTGTTAAATCCATGAACTTTCTTTATGTGACTTTTCAAGTCTAGAGCAAGACCAAAGCCCTGTCCACAAAGATTACAAATCTGGTTTTTAGCTTTATGTTGTCGGCTTATATGTTTCTTGAGACCTGTCGGCATTCTGAATATCTTTCCGCATTCATTACAGATGGAGGCGTTATGATAGACGTGAGATCTGCTGTGCTCACACATGTAGTAACCATAGGACAATTTAAGATGACATACTTTACAATAGATATGGTTTGGGCTGCTTGGTGTCTTGCCTTTAAGGACATTCTTTTTAGCTGTTTTTATCAAATTCTTGGCAATGTTAATATTTTGTCTGCTCTTTGTTCTATCCAATATCTGCTGTTTGAATTCAGCAGCGGTCAAGCTAAATTTAACTGGTCTTCTGTATAAATAACCCATCTCTTTCTTATCATCCTTGTCTCCGTCAGAGGTAGCTTTTTTATTTTCTGTGGGTTTTTCTTCAACTCCACATGTGTGTGCAGTGTATGCAACACATGAATCGAAGTCCAGCCTACATTTTTTACAAATAAACAGTCCTTTGTTTGCATGATCTCTCTTGTGCCAGGTCAGTAGATCTTCACTAGCAAACCTATCAGTACAATGTAGACAGCTATATAGTAGTTCTGAAGAGTAGTCCTTGTGCAGCTCACTATGACTCATCTGTGACCTGAACTTCTGCATCTCTTTATTAAAGGAGTTACCATATCCACAGGACAGACAGATGTGCTGATAATGTTTGTTATGACCTGTCAAATGTACAAAGAATTCCCCATAGTCACTGAAATCACCTTTACATTGGAAGCAGTTGAACGGTCCTGATTTTGATGATAAATTGATATTTTTGACATCATTTGAATGTAGTAATTGACCAATATATCCACTCCTAAGTAGGGACAACTCATTTTGCCTCTTGTTCTCTTCATTTGGTGTTAGTTTTGTCGTTTCATCCTTGTCAGCTCTAGAAGGCTTAACTTTGCCTGTTACATCATGCTTTTTGAAATGGTCTAACAGGTCTGTCAATTTCTCTACTTCCTCTTTACAAAACGGACATTTAAGTAAGATTCCTGAATTTCCTTCTACCAGATGTGAGTACTTATGTTGCTTTAACAGTTGTTTCTTTAAAAATGTCAAATTACAGCCCTCAAACTCACAACTGTATATCAGAGGCTCAGTCAGTTCATCTGTATGGGTCACATCATGTCCGTCCTCTGAGACATCTCCAAACCCACACCTGTCACAGATATAGGGTGGGGTGCCCTCCTCACAATGGGTGTAGAGATGGTAATAAAAGTCCTCTAACTGATCCTGATCAAACCCAGTCTGACAAACAATACAGTGGTAGATAGTCTGTAGGTTTACATTCAAATACCAATGGTGATTAGTATTAGCTTTGATAAGACTGGTGTCAGACTTTTCTTTCTTCATCTCCTCATTCAGTTTAGTGATTCCATCTGCCCCGTTAGATGTGTATGTTTGAAGACATTGTTTTATCAGACATTGCTTGTAATGCTTGATAAACTTTTCCTGGTTAATCAGTTCCTTTTCACAAATATTGCAGCCAAATTTAGCGTAGTCTTCGTGCTCTAGTTTGTTATGCAGCATAGCAAGGTCTTTATTTTTGAACTGTTTTTTACAATCCTGACAGATATAGATATATTTCTCTTTTGAGCAAGCATCATCGTGCATTTGTACAAAGTCATGTTGGTCGGTCTTAACCATGCCTAAACCACACCTGAAACATATGGAGGGTTTACCCCCGTGATGAGATTCAAGATGAAGATAGAGGTGACAATAATTTCCAAAATCAGCGGTACAATGACTGCAACCAAAACCTTGACTAACTTTTCTCTTCAGCATGACTAAGGGAGCATCTATTTCAGCTAAGGGAGTATCTATTTCAGCTTCCTGTCTTTCACCTTTATCATCCCTTTTATCAGTGACAGTAATTATTGTCTCTTGTACAGATTGTAACATGTCTACAGCCTCTTGTCGTGTGCTTATTTTATTTTTGGGAGTTTTGCTCACTAGAACAGGTAATTCTTTCTTCTTTTTAGAAGCAGAAAAGGATGCATCTTTCTTCTCTTTATATGTATTCTTCTTCTCCTTAGGTGAGCTGGTTTTTATGTTTAAGGCATCCATTGTTGAAGATGCAACCTTTTCCTTGGGCAAGCTGGTTTCAGTATTTGAGGGAATGATTGTTTTTGTTGTGATCCTCTTCCTCTTGGGTGAACTGATTTCAAGGTTTGAGTCCCTGTCGGCTATTGAAGTCTCCCTCTTTCCTGTGGGTGAGCTGGTTTCAACAATAGAAGCATCATTTGTTTTGGGTGTTTGACCCCTTCCTCTTCTTCCCCTGGGTGATATTACCAACATTGTATCAAACTCTATGCCTGGTTCCTTCTTGATTTGTTTCAAATCTACTATTTGTTGTGTTTGATTGGACATTGAAGTAACTGTCTTCTCTTTATTGTGTTTGGGACTCTCTATTTCCTCTGTTTTTATCTGACCAATAATATTCCTCCAAGTTGTTTTCTTCTTCAGATAGTCCAACCCTTCAACAGCCCTTTCAGGACAGACAATCTTCCGTCCACTCCTACGGGGAGTCTCGTTAACTTTCCCTTGTTGTTCCAAACCATCTCCATCCTTATCATTACTAATCTTTTCTGAACTCCTTCTCTTATTTTGAGGTGTATCTACATTTTCTACCTTGGCCTTTTTACTTTTGTCTTGCAGGTCTACCTTAGCTTTTTTACTACTGACCTCCTCTACTTCCTGCAAATTGGATTCTTTTCTCTTTTTGTTTCGTTTTGGTCCCATTCTTACATGCCCTTGACTGTGGTTCTAAAACCCTGATAATAGAAACAATAGATTTATAGATAATGTCATAAATGTCAAAATAATTACAGCATAAAAAATAAATGATTCTCAATATGTGGAAATACTCAGAGAGTATACAAACAACTTGTCAAAATAAGTCTTGTTATTTGTTAATTGAATATTAAAATACACAACAGTCTATTTCACATTCAAAATAAACAAGATTGCTATATGCGTAGCCATGTGTCCCCCGCTGCCGCATGAAAGTTGTGTGGTATGTAAATTTGAGCGATATATTCTCTGAGTAAATAACTGGAAAACTGTAAATATTGCTTCAATTTTTTTTTACATATTATTAAAGAGTACCTTTTTCTATCAGCCTACAAAATTTCAGAACCCTGTGCACCTAGGTAACCGAGATATTGAATGTCCTATATTTTGACCTTTCTTCCATGTTTCCATGGAAACGGCAGCCATTTTGAAAACTTCAAATATGGGATGATCACCTACTAATATAACCCTATCAGTGTGTAATGTTTCAGCACCATCTCTCTGGTAGTACATGTATCCGAGGAGTTGCACCACAAAAACATTTGACAAAGTCCCATTTTTCGGACTGAAAAATCACAATTCGTAAATAACTTGAAAATCATAAATATTGCTTCAAAATTTTTTTGTATTATTATAGAGTACCTTTTGCTCTATCAGCCTAAAAGAATTCAGAACCTTGTGCACCTAGGTAACCAAGATATTGAATGTTCTATATTTTGACCTTTCTTCCCCATTTCCATGGAAATGGCAGCCATTTGAAAAATCAAATATGGGATGATCACCTACTAATAGTACCCTATCAGTGTGTTAAGTTTCAGCAACATCCGTTCAGTAGTGTCTGAGGAGTTGCAACCACAAAAAACGTGACGGACGGACAGACGGAGACCAGTGTAAACAATCATGAATGATATGATCTACATTTTTCAATAGAGTATGATAAACACCAGAATACAGGCAATACTAGTTCTTTGATAGCTTCATCTAAGATGGTAAAAAATTCTTTTAGTTACCCTTAACATTTTCATTTCAGGTGTATGCCTTAACCTTTAATCACAAGTTCCATTGTTTAACTTGTAAAAAATCTTTTAGGAGTTAATTTTGAGTTTATCATGTGAAAGTCCAATTATTTTATAAACTCAATATCTGAGAGGAATGAAATTTCCTCAAGCACATCTCTTCACATGCACTTGTATGTACTTTTTTATCGAAAGATTCATAAAGTGTACCAAATTGTTTAGGAGGAGTTGGGCTTATAAGATATGTGGCCACTGAGTGACTGACAAACAGAATAAAAAGCTACGCCGAGCGCAGCATGATACGACCGCAACAAGTTGAACCCTGTACGTTGGAGGCCCAATATGGATAGTCCATTGCTTTGGTCACATGAAGCCCATGGTGGACTTACAAAGCTTTTTGACACATGCATCCTGTGGTGGACTTATAGAAATGCATTTTTGACAAATATATTTACATCAACATCTTATACAAAAAGCCTTATTTCTATACATGTATTAATTTACAATTTTGGCCCTTTGACCCCTAATTCCTCAAAAATGGTAAAAGATATTGCTAATCCGATGAAAAATAATAGGAAATTGTGTACATGGAATCCGATGAAAAAAAGATTTTGAAAATCGGACCACAAATAAAAAAGTTGATTTTATGGGCGTGGCCTGTCTTTAGCCCCCTGTAACAATGTAATGGTGAAAAACATATCAAAATCATTGACACATTTTGTTGACAGAATTTAATGATGAACTCAACAACGAAAGAATTTTCAAAATCTAATGAATAATAAACATTCTACAACAGTTTTGTCAATACACCCGTTTTAGCCCTTTTTGGCATTTTTTTGTAAAACAGTAGGGGCCACAAACCCCAAATACAAAACCAAGATTCCTTTAGTGGATATAATCATCATATATAAACTTCATAACAATTAGCAGGCCCACTACCACTTGATTTTTGGTATAAACTATTTGCATTGACAAACTTTAAAAAATGGCGTTTTTGGCCCCTTTGACCCCCAATTTCTCAAAAACGGTAAGAGATATTGCAAATCTGATTGAAAAACGCAGGCAGGGATTTTCACAAGGTTTCAAATGAAAAAAAGATTTTGAAAATCGGACCACAAATAAAAAAGTCGAATTTTGGGGTGTGGCCCCTTTTTGACCCCCTGTAGCAATGTAACGGTGCAATAAATATCAAAATCATTGACACATTTAGTTGACAGAATTTAATGAGGAATTCATTAAAAAAAGAATTTTCAAAATCGAATGAATAACAAACATTTTTCAACAGTTTTGTCAATACACCCGTTTTAGCCCCTTTTGGCCCTTTTTTCTAAAACGGTAGGGGCTACAAACCCAAAATACAATACCAACCTTCCTTTAGTGGTTACAAACATCATATCAAAATTTTAAAACAATTGGTCAACATTTACTCAAGTTATCGCACGGAAACCAAATGTTCCCAGACGACAACGACGACGACGACGACGACGACATCGCCGTAACATTATACGATCGCAAAATTTTGCGGTCGTATAAAAATGATTTCTAAATACAAGTACCCAATGGGGTAAACAGACAAATGATTTCTAAATACATATACCCAATAGGGTATAATTACAAATTTCTCTATTATTTTAACATGTTTAAAGTGTTTCTCATTCTAACTTACAAGTTTTATTCTTATACTTTAAGTTATGCACAATTATAGTTTCCTAATAATACATGATTTTTTAGTTCATTATTTTCCAGAAAATACCTGAATTATACACAAATTATCACGCGAGTTTACCAGTTAGTGAGTCAAGCTGGTTTGCTGCCCCGAAGACTTGTACATTTGTTAAAGCATTTGTGGGATTATAACAAGTGTGGCCACTAAAAGTATGTCTCGCCTGCCGGCACCATCGCTAAAATCAACTACCTAAGCTTTCATTTCTTGATATAAACACAAAAAGTGTCAGTATACCTAATAACAGATGCCTAGTTATTATACTATTCAAGCAATCCATTGTCCACACAAGTATTACAAAAAGTTTTCTGTCTGAAAAAAGACCTAAGTTCACAGAGTCACTGGAGCGTAAAAATGGGGTCATGGTCACATGGCATGGTGACAGTTGCGTTCTCCATAACCGCAACTGTCTGTTTACCCAATATCAGATGCCTAGCTATTATACTTTTCAAGCAATTCATCGTCCACAAAAGTCTTACAAAAAAGTTTTTCGGCCTGAAAAAGACCTAAGTTCACAGAGTCACTGGAGCGTAAAAATGGGGTCAGGGTCACATGGCATGGTGACAGTTGCATGGACCATAACCTAAACTGTCTGTATACTAAATATCAGATGCCTAGCTATTATACTTTTCAAGCAATTCATCGTCCACAAAAGTCTTACAAAAAAGTTTACGGCCTGAAAAAGACCTAAGTTCACAGAGTCACTGGAGCGTGAAAATGGGGTCAGGGTCTAATGGCATGGGGACAGTTGCGTAGACCATAACCTGAACTGTCTGTATTCGAAATATCAGATGCCTAGCTATTATACTTTTCAAGCAATTCATCGTCCACAAAAGTCTTACAAAAAAGTTTACGGCCTGAAAAAAGACCTAAGTTCACAGAGTCACTGGAGCGTGAAAATGGGGTCAGGGTCAAACGGCATGGTGACAGTTGCGTAGACCATAACCTGAACTGTCTGTATACCAAATATCAGATGCCTAGCTATTATACTTTTCAAGCAATTCATCGTCCACAAAAGTCTTACAAAAAAGTTTACGGTCTGAAAAAAGACCTAAGTTCACAGAGTCACTGGAGCGTGAAAATGGGGTCAGGGTCAAACGGCATGGCGACAGTTGCGTAGACCATACCCTCAACTGTCTGTATACCAAATATCAGATGCCTAGCTATTATACTTTTCAAGCAATTCATCGTCCATAAAAGTCTTACAAAAAAGTTTACGCCGCCGCCGTCGCCGCCGCCGTCGCCGGAAAGTAATACCTATGTCTCGCCTTCCGCGACTATTCGTCGCAGGCGAGACAAAAACAATAATATCTCTATAAACAGTAAATATTTCAATTGATCGAAAATAATCATCCTACACACGTAGAAATATTTCACGAATCAGAAGTTGTGTTGTTCATAAAATTTGTAATATAGAACTTTGTCAGGACTCAACAGCTATTTTGTGCTATCAAAAAATGACATATTTGAATAATGCATTTATTTTATCTTCAGAAGAAATACATGCTTCAGTTGAGGTTCTTATGTCTTTTTTATCGAGGTTACCTTGTTTGTATAGTTATCTCCCCTTTATATTTAGTAGTTGTTTCTTCAATGGTACATTTGACTCATCAACATGATCAATCTGTACTTTCCACTGTACCCTACAAAAGAAGGTGCATCATACAAGTCATTGAGGCAACAACTCAATTCATTAACTAAGAAGACATTTTTTTCCTGGTAAAATGAATATCATAAGCTTTGAGCTTCATGCTTGCAAACCTTTAATTAAATTTTAAGTAAAAGCACAATCTTGTCCAGTAAGCTGCAATGAAAATTGTTTATATATACTTAGCAGAAAAGTTACGTTTCACTATTGTTCTATTGGTATTCTTTTACAATTTTGAAAAGAAAAAATCAATTCTGTAAGCTATTAAAATGATAAACAAAATCAATTTCAAATAAAGAAAAAAAGCGGATTTCTTATTTTTGCACTGGCGTGTTTAAAGTATTAACTTTTGATAATGAAGTAGACAAGACAATGTCTCAGATTGATCATATCAAAGACAATTTAAGATTGTGGGTCTGAAAAACTCAACCATTAAATGAATGAAAGATGTTCATAAGGATTGATAGAAGCAGAGGTACCAATCATGCCAATGGGGTATCCAAATGTCAAAAGTCTGAAAGGGCAACGACAGCACCAGTTAACACCAACAAGAACAGCACAAAAACAGACAACATGTAAAACATGGAAGCAGAAAATAACTGAACATCAATCAACAAAGCGAACGAGTGAACTCAGGTGCTCCGGAAGAGTAAGCAGTTCCTGCTTGCTATGGCACTCCCATCGCGTTGCCAACAGTCAATTCAGCATGTAAAATCCGGTAAAGGAAGACAATACAAAACTCTATGACAAACCAACATCTGCACTCATCTGAGAGATTGAAATCCCATATTTTTCTATAAGCGCATGATGTCTTTCGTAAAATTTCTTGAGTGAAGACAGCAACTTAGGAGCAACATTACCCTGTGTGAGCAATTTTTGAATCAGACTTGAAGCTCTGCTAAGGAAAGCGATGTAAGTCCCGCACGCTCTGGAGTAACGAATCAATTGAGATATGTTAACTTTATAAGCTTGAGCAGACATATGCTGTTCAATGGATGAACATGCTTAAAACTGGGAACTGACACTCTTAAAAAAACTATTAAGTCGGAGTATTCAATTCCTATTCCAGTTTTACCATGCAAAAAAAGGTATTTATAGCCTTGGGCCAATGTAAGGCAGCAAGCAGCAACCTTTGGTCAAGTTGAAGACTACTGGCAGTTTTCCATGTTGCAATATTTCATAATGCTGTTTCTTTATGTTGGTTGTGTTGTGTACACTTATTCCACATCTCTTTAAGTTTACGTCTTTTTAAACAAACTTCTGAACAAACCTTTGGTGTTCTCTTCACTCAACTACAAGCTCCATCCAGTCCAATCAAATCCTTTACTTAACTACTTGTAGATGTACAGTGTCCTTACTAAAAAAAAATAAAATGTTATTAGAAATGGTTTGATTGATTGATTGTTGATTGCTTTGTGTCCTGTCGGCGATCTTTCAGCCATCATCAGGTCAAAAACAAATTACAATATATAAACAAGGTTTATTATAAGAAATGAAAATTTAGTTTTATTTCTAAGTGCAATACCTAGGGTCGGTCACTTTATATTGTGCAAGTGCTTTTACCTCAAAACTTACTCTACTTCAGTAACTCTACTTCAAGGATGAGTCTTAATAATGAGAAGCTAGTGTAAGACCAGGGCTGAAATAAGTTGTTATTTCGTTCTGATTCTACTTGATGTATTATAATACTACTTTACAGTTGTGATTTTTAAAGCCTTTTACATAGTGGAATGATTGTCTTTGGTAAATAAATGTAGAAACAAAAATACCTACTGGCATGGTCAAAAGTCTTACAAAAAAGTTTTCAGCCTGTAAAAAGTTTACAGTCACTGAAGCGTTCAAATGGGGTCAGGGTCACACAACATGGTGACAGTTGCATAGACCAAAACCTTAAATGTCTGTATACCCAATATCAAATATACGTTATTGAGATGTGGAATAAGTGTACGCGACACAACAAACATAAACAAACAGCAATTCAAAAAATCACAACGGAAAACAGCAAGCAGTCTTCAACATGACCATAGGTCACTGCTTACCGTCTTGCATTGGCCCAAGACTTATAATACAATACAAAAGTATCAAAACTAATCCCTAAATCATCAACGAAAGATTCAATTCTTGACATAAAACAGTTAACAAATGCCTACATGTAGCTATTATACTTTTCAAGCAATTCACTGTCCACAAAAGTCTTACAAAAAAGTTTATGCCGCTTCTTCCGGAAAGTCATACCTATGTCTCGCCTTCCGCAACTTTTCGTCACAGTCATCGATTTAACATGGGTGATAATATACAATAATGAACAATGATATAATGTTGACTTACTGCACTATTTGCCTCACTAGTTGCCATTTCTTCAACAGTATACACAAGTGTACTCTTTATCAAAACCTATAAAACATAAATAAAGTTTTAAAATCCATAGAATGTTGTATGTATTGTACAAAGTTGGATGTCTCTTATATTACAAACTCAAAAAACAAGTTACAAATGTATGCAGATATATGTATGTGTATAATTACAACAGGTACCATACATTTTAATTAATAATTTTAAATAACATGAATAAATTACAATTATAATTATTGAAGATACTAGGCCATTCCAATTAGTCAATGGCATGACATCAATGTATGGAAAATGATATGTATACAAACAGTTCATCACATCATCGTGTCTCAAATGATATATTTAATTCTCAATATAAGCTTGAATAATATGATTAAGACTTTGCCTAGTTGCCACTACAGCACAATTATTAAATTTGCTTCATTTGATAAGGCAAGAAAAACAAGAGGATCGAAATGTTTAAACTTGACAATCTCAAAAAGTTCTTTCAAATACTCCAAATTTAATTTTAGCAAACAACTTCGTGAATTATGTGGTAGATTCTGAAAATGGCGCCTATGAGCGAGTGACATTTTGATCCAAATTTTGAATAATGACGTTGACAATATTAACTTCATTAATGTGCAATGTACAAAAATCAATGAAAAGTGCAAATAAATTAATACATTGCTAGTAAATATTTGCCCCACTTGTTTTTTCGTTTTTTTTCCCATGTTTTAAAACACAAAATATATTTTTAGGAGCGATATTATTAACATTATTAATATTCAAGCCGATCCTGTTGTAACTTTGAGAAGCATATCCGGATGAAAAAAAATCAATATCAGCATTAATGTATTTTTTCACGGGAATTTGCCGTAGACCTCTCCACTCTCGCGGGCACTTCGTGCCCACTACGAGCTGTGCTTGCTATCAGACATAGAAAATTTAAGAAAGACCTGGTTTCATGAGGTAAAAAAATGTAAACAAATTAAACCAGGTAATTGCTGAAAATTAATTCCTTGTTTATGATGGTTATATAGCACGAAATTGTACAATTTTTGGTGAGAGGTTTAATGCCATAATATTCTAGCTGTTCTAAATTCGAAATAAAATTGGGACTCTATGCCCCTTTCCGTATTTCCATCATTTAGTCAAAATCAGACAAACTAGAGACATAACATTTTTTACCAGGGTAATGGAGACACAGTGAACATATTACAGTTTTGAATGTTCATATTGTAATTATACAATGAATGCAACATTTTTGAGTTTTATTAGTGTGTAAAAGCATGGACCTAAGCGCATTTCAAATAAAGCGCGGGTAGTGTGCCGTATCCGGAAACAGTTCCTTTTTTAGTCACACAAGTACATGTAACAATAAAAAATTCTTATTGTTACTTGTAGCTGAGTTATTGTATATGTAGCAGTGGCCTAATTTGTTTGAATACTGTTTCACACTATGCAATGTTGGTACTCTATGAAATGTTATTTCCTGTGCCGGGTACTGTTATTTCCCCAAATTGTGCATCACCTGGTTTTCTTATATTGATTACTGTCACCTAAATTTAAAGATTCAGAAGCAAAACAGTATTGCTAAGCTGTAAAATGGAAAGTATATTACTTTTATGAACATTTCAAATCAAACATTTAAAACATTGAAAAGTAAATATGTCTATTGAATATTTTTTGCTGGAAAATTAGCACATAAACTGAAATATTTTATTGATTGTCTCTTAAAAACAAGTAAAACAATGACCATGTATGATGTATTAAATCATGAATTAAACCCTTTATAAAAATCATTTTTCTTTCTTTCTCATGCATTTTGATATCGATATCAATGTTATTTGTTGTGATGTTCAACTATTAGTTGCGGTGGATAATTTTAAAATTGTACTGTTATTTGGCGTGGTAATTTACCATAAATGTGGTATAGTACTGTTATTTCTGGTTAGAATTTAAAATTTAAAATCATGCATATTAACAGTAAAATTTTAAAATAATCCACCACAACTAATAGTTGAAAATCACAACAAATAACATTGATATCGATATCAAAACGCATGAGAAAGGAAGAAAAATTATTTTTTTTAAAGGGTTTAATTCATTATTTAATACATGGTCATTGTTTTACTTGTTTTTAAGAGACAATCAATCAAATATTTCAGTTTATGTGCTAATTTTCCAGCAATAAATATTTTAAATAAAAGTTTACACTGACATATTTACTTTTCATTTTTTTAAAGGTTTGATTCTATACCCGGATCGCGAGTTCCAAAATAGCCGCCATTTTACCTCGATTTTACTGGAAAACTTGTACCTACTCTGTGATAAATCAAACAGGGAAACCGTGTCCTTTCTCTCCAATCCCTTGGAAATGTTTGTTTTTATATTTCTTTAACCATGCATTACAAATTGATGAACAAAACTTTTTATTCAATTTTCTTTCAAACTTTCCTAAAATAAATCGGTAAACAGGTTGCTTCCATTGCTCCCAATGTTCTGACGTCAGATCTTACCTCAGTTGACCTTTGACATTTGGACATTCTAATATCCGGAATGTTCCGGAATGGATTAACTCGCGATTGGTCTATTTTACAGCTTAGCAATACCATTTTACTTCCGAATATTTAAATTTAGCTGTCGGTTTTCAATATAATATAAGAAAACCATGTGATGCACAATTTGGGGAAATAACAGTACTTGGCATGGGAAATAACATTTCATAGAGTACCAACATGGCATAATGAGGCTCTTTAGTTTACATATTTTGTGCATAACTTCCCCCACCAAACTGGGGAACATTTGTGAGGGGAATTACTTGTCCATCATGCTACATAATCATTTCATCAGAAGCATAAACAACCGAGTACGTACGAGACGTTTCAAATGCCCAAATTAGTTATCTGAGAACGGAAAACTATAAATTGTCGTTCCAAAAATATGAAACATGCCTTGCATTTGCATGGTCACCAATCAATCATGCATCCTCCAGGCTCCATATTGCCCCCACAAAAATTTGGAGTGAATGACTTTAAAATTATAAAAGGGAACGAACTGACAGTTGCTATACTTTCTTATTGTTCATTTGCAAATTTTGTGTTCAAGAAATGGCAAAATGTACTGTAAAGTAACCTAAAATTGCTGAAAACAGTGGAGAAAGCGTTTCCACCTCACTTCCTGTGAAATCAAGCGCCAATGGTAAATTTCGTCCCTAAACTTTCTCGCCCCGTTATAGATGTTTAAGACAACGGTCCCTGTGCATTTTCTTTTGGGTTTCCCCATGTAAAACTTGTAAATTTTATGTTTTAAATATCCTGCAAATATCATACTTTAATCTAGGGTAGGGGTACCCAGGGAAAAAGGGGGAGACCCTCAGGCCACGGAACAAAAAGTAAACTGATCAGAACCTGTGCGCCTGAAATATCTTAATTGTGTTAAATGTGTACGCTTCTTAACGTTTTAAAAAGTAAACATCTATTTTGATGGAACTTTCTGGTAGATTTCTTACATGTCCCTTTAAAATTACATTACCTATATGCTTCAAAATAGTAATATAGGTGCATTTGCGGTTCAGGTACAGTACAGTTAGAAACCTTTAAACTAAAGAAAATTGTTGGTATTTGGACACCTCGGCCACACTTTATTTCGTCCATAGGAAGTCTCGGCCATATGACCCCTCGGCCGTAGACACTTCGGCCATACATCATATTTCGGCCATACTATATAAATCTCAGACTTAGTCTATATTCTTAGTAACTGCTTTTTTTCAAATATATAAATCGAATTGTCTTAACTGACAGATTATATGATATTTTAATAAACAAAACAAAAATCTATCGAATGAAGAAATATATATAAAATTCTCATGATACTGCGGCCTAGGACATATTCTTATGATATTTATTTTTATTAATTTGAACCTGAGATAATTAAACTAAAGAGCTCTTTCGATATAATTTTCTCAGTTTGAACAATTATTTTAAGGAACTTTTACATGTCTATGCACAGTTGATAGATTTTAGACACAATTTTCAGTTTAGTCTAGATTTGCAATTCCCTTTTTTTTCAGCGTAATAAAATCGGGAAAATATTCTCTTTAGTATTTTCATGAAACATTATTTTCTATTAAAACAATATCAATGTGGTATGATACTTACTCTGTCTGGTCTGGTTATATTTGCCATTGCATATAATACAGAGAACTGTTTTTGCTTACGGTGACCGTTAACATGACCTCTAACTAATATACATGTCTAGTCCATCAACCGTCTTTTAGACACCTTTATTTTTTTAATTCTTAAACTTATAAGTCATAAGACACAAAGAAGTGGCATGTGAGTTACGAGTAGTTCTCAAATTACACGAGTTTTCCAGAAATCAAGTGGAATTTATTCTAGTCTAAAACCCATAAAATTGGCCATTAGAATTCGATGCATAGTGTTTGGCTAATTATTTCTTAATTGAATTATTATATTCGGCTTGACTGTTGTTTTAGATGATTATCGAAGCCATGTTGTTTGTGACACACGCTAACACTTGATTGAAATTTCAATTTAAAACAATTAGTATGGTCGATTACTCGAACTCGACACGATTATTTAACAAGAATCATTTGATGATCTACAGTCATATTAATGTCAAATCCAATACTCAAATGCATATTGCAAGGAAATTTTGATAACCAGTTTCTCAGAGTATACCTACTACATGAACGGCGTTCGGAGAGCGTCGAATCTTTCAATGTAACATATTTTACTAGTATTTGTCGTTTTACTTGCTACCATAAAATGAATTTTATTCATTTCATATTATTTTCCATGCGAACTTTTTCATTTTTGGCCTAAAGAAGAACCAGGGATTAAATAAAGTCTGGACATGCCTGGAAGAACCAAGTACGTTTCATCTTAAAACACTTGCACAAATATCATAGACCTGTAACTAGTAAAGTTATCTAATATACAGGTCTAGATGCCAATAGTAGAAAATCAATTTGTCAAAATTTTCGTGAAAATAACCCCTTAATGAGAAAATTATAACTCTCAGCCCCTAAATATCATGTACGAGTCCCATTTTTAAAACCATGGCCGAAGTGTCCTAATACGGTATGGCCGACCTATACTATGGCCGACGTGTCTATGGACGATGTGTCCGTGGCCGAAGTCATAGTATGGACGAGGTGTCCCTTAAGCAAATTGTTTGGTTGCAACTTATGGAACGCCAAATTAACATATCTTCAATTCAATTGTACCTATCTTCAAATGATTAAAGATATCTTCATATCAATTGAACCTATCTTCAAATGAATTATACCTAGGTGCAATTTAATTGCACCTAGGTATAATTCAATTGTACCTATCTTCAATTGAATTGAAGATATCTTTAATTCACTTGAAGATAGGTCTAATTCCAACATCTCCATAATTCATTTGGAGATATCTCCAATTCATTTGAAGATATCTTCAATTCATTTGAAGATATCTTCAATTCAATTACACCTATCTTCAATGGAATTATACCCATCTTATTATTTCGATCTCTCAGATGAGTGCAGATGTTGGTTTGTCATAGGGTGTTGTTTTGTCTTCCTTTACCGGATTTGACACGCTGAATGGACTATTGGCAACGCGACGGGTGTGCTATAGCAAGCAGGAACTGCTTACTCTTCCGGAGCACCTGAGTTCACTCTGGTTTCGACTAGAGTTCGCGTTGTTGATTGATATTCAGTTGTTTTGTGTTTCCATGTTTTACATGTTGTCTGTTTTTGTCCCGTTCTTGTTGGTGTTTGCTGGTTTTGTCTCTGCCCTTTCGGACTTTTGATATTCGGATACCCCATTGGTACCTCTGCTTCTTTCAATTCAATTATAGATATAGAGACAATTGAATTGAAGATAGGTTTAATTCAATTGAAGATAGGTTCAATTCGATTGAGGATAGGTTCAATTCAATTGAAGATAGGTTCAATTGAATTGAAGATAGGTACAATTGAATTGTATTGTTACTGTTATTCCAACGATTTGTGCAATAACTATGTACTTTTAGCTATAAGATGTATTGTATACCTTTACAGGTACCACGTGTATCTGTATATTTACTATTCAATCGCCCTTTGACCCTAATCCAACTAATAGAAGTCGATTTATATTTACAAATCCTAATAATAACAAGATCGCTAAATATAAAATATATAAAAACCGGTCATACAGGTATTTAAACATCACTGACCATTCATGAATAAAATACATATCTGTTCGGTCAACGTTAAAGGATTAAGGGATAAAAACAAAAGGGAAAGATTTTATCAATGGGCTAAAAACCAAAAGCTCAACATTGCCTTCATTCAAGAGACGCACTTTGACAATGAATTAGAACATGTTTTAGCTAGTGAATCAAATTATGACTTCTATTTTAACCACGGCAACACATCGAGCAGGGGAGTTGCTATACTAATACATAAGAATTTTGAATGTGAAATTATTGACCAACATGTAGATTCAAACGGACGTACTATTCTATTGAATGTAGAAATAGATAACTCGATATTCTCTTTCATTAACATTTATGCGCCTAATAATGATAAAGAAAGAAACAATTTCTATAAAAAAATCAATGACTTTATCAATAAAAATGCAACAGGCACAATAATAATTGGAGGAGACATGAATGATGCTTTAAGTGAAATAGATAGAAAAAAATCTAACCCCCAAAATAAAAAGAATAAACCTGTTGTACATCTTAAATCTATGCTAAAATCAAATAAATTGTTAGACATATGGCGACATCTAAATCCTGGCAAAACTCAATTTACATGGAGACGAAACAATCCACCACAAGCAAGTCGCATCGATATGTTTTTCATCCCATCTGAATTTCTTCCATTTATAAAATCGTGCGACATTAGACCAATTACAATTAAAAGCACTGACCATCAAGCTATCTCAATTCAAATAGAAACAGCATCTTCACAAACTAAAGGTCCGGGATTTTGGAAGATTAACAACTCTCTTATATGCGATGAAACATTTAACAAGAACATAAATGAGATAATCGAAGAGTATGAAGATAAAATGCGCAAAGCCCCATCTAAACTTGATACTCTTTGGGACATGCTTAAACTAGAAATTAAAAATTATGCAATAGATTTCAGCAAAACTAAATCAATGATAAAAAAAAATCACGTAAAGAAATTAGAAAAAGAACTTAAATCTCTATATGAAAACCACGATCAAAGTAAAAATGAATATCTGTTAACAAAAATTAAAACTATAGAATCTGAATTAGAAACGGAATATGAATATCAAGCTAAAGGAGCTCAAATTAGATCTAAAGAGGAATGGTGTGAAAAAGGTGAAAAAAATAATAAATATTTTTTAAGCTTAGAGAAAACTAGACAATCCAAGAAAACCATAGTAAGATTAAAAGATAAAAATAACAAAGTTATTACAGAACAATCAAAAATTTTATCAATAGAGAGAGAATTTTACCACTCACTTTATTCTGAATCAACAGAGAAAGATGAAATTGAACTACAACAATATATCAAGGATTGCAAGATACCTAACAAGTTAAATAAGACACAAAGTAAACTTTGCGATGGTCCCGTGAACTTAGACGAACTAACTGATGCCGTGAATAATTTAAAACTAGACAAAAGTCCTGGACTAGATGGACTGAGTACCAACTTCTATAGGCAATTTTGGGCAAAGTTAGGTCCTATATTAGAAAAAGTGTATAATGCAAGCCTTGATAAACAACAGCTCCCTTTCTCCCAACGACGAAGTGTACTAAGTCTCATATATAAGAAAAACGACCCACTAGATATATCCAACTATAGACCAATATCTCTATTAAACACAGATTATAAAATACTCTCATACACTCTTGCATCAAGAATTAAAAAGGTTTTGAACTCTATAATAAACCATGACCAAACTGGCTATATTAAAAACAGATTCATTGGATTTAATCTGCGTCAAATCCAGGACGTTATTGATTATGCAGAAAAATTTAGAATAGACGGAGCAATTTTATTTGTCGATTTTTCGAAAGCCTTCGACACACTAAATTGGAATTTTATGTATGAATGCTTACAACGCTTTGGTTTCAATCATTCATTCATAAAATGGATCACGACATTATATAGCAATATAAATTCGGTGATAATAAACAATGGATGGACATCAGCTCCTATAAACTTACAAAGGGGTATTCGTCAAGGTTGCCCGTGTTCGTCTTTACTTTTTGTTATAACGGTAGAAATTTTAGCAAATTACATCAGAAATAACTCCAACATAAAAGGCATCGAAATTAAACTAAACGGAACAACAAAAAACCTCAAAATATCCCAACTTGCAGACGATACTACTTTATTCTTACAATCTAAGAAAGAAATTAAAGAAGCCTTGAACATATTAGAAACGTTTGGAACGTTTTCTGGTCTCGCACTTAATAAAAATAAAACTGAAGGCATCTGGATTGGAAAGCAAAAACACTGCAAAGACAAAGTAGATGGAATAGAATTTACTGACAAACCAATTAAAGTATTGGGACTATATGTTGGCATTGATAAAAATGAATGTGATCGTTTAAATTGGGAAAACAAGTTAGAAAAATCAAAAAAACTGATTAAAGCATGGGAAAAAAGAAACCTAACTATTATAGGTAAAATATTGATAATAAAGACTATTATCATACCACAATTCACCCATATTGCATCGGTTACAATTGTAAAAAAAGATCATTCAAAAAAATTAGAGGAAATTATATTTAAATATGTATGGAATAACAAACCAGATAAAGTGAAGAGATCAACACTTATTTCTAATTACGATCAAGGGGGATTACAAATGATTGACGTTGAAAGCTATTTTAAAATGTTGCAAGTGAAATGGTTAACAAGAATAAAAAACTCTAATGATGAAAATTGGTCAGTAATCCCAAAGAAATATTTGAATAAGTTTGGCCCTGACTTGCTGGTACTCAACATGAACCTAAAACCTAAAACCATTCAAAATCTTAAAGAATTCAAAGATATCCCCCAATTCTATCAAGAAATAATTAAAACCTGGTATGAAATAAAAAATAACACACAAAATGATTTAACAACTATCCATGAAATAAGAAAAGAAATTATTTGGGGAAATGAACACATCAAACATAACAATAAACCCCTACTCATAGAAAGCTGGATAAATAGTGGAATTATTTACATCAATGATTTGACAGACGAAAATGG
Organism: Arcuatula senhousia; assembly: GCA_963971305.1. NCBI lineage: Eukaryota > Metazoa > Mollusca > Bivalvia > Mytilida > Mytilidae > Arcuatula > Arcuatula senhousia. The sequence continues at coordinate 50,161,897 of OZ020311.1, forward strand.
TTTTATTAAAGAAGATAACTTACTTAATAAACTTAAACATAAGTCAAATTGGATTGCCGAATATACTCTAGTTAAAAGAGCAATTCCAAAATCATGGATAGAAATTCTCAATTCAGAAAAATCAATAAAGACCAAAGTTAATATCAACAAAACGTCCATAAAAATAAATAATAAAGAAATGAAAATAAATGAAATAGACAACAAAAACATATATGAAATGTTTATAAACAAAAAAAGGATATAAACATTGGAGTTATAAAATGGAAACGAGTTTTTAATTTAAATGACAGCTTCTTCAAAAACACCTTCTTATTTTTTCATGAAAATTTATTACTAAACAACTTAAAGATCTTCCGATGGAAGCTTATGAGCAATATTTTATCTTGCCAAGACAAACTTTTTATATGGCATATAACACAAACTCCTATGTGTCCCTTTTGCAATGAAATTGATAATTATGAACATTTGTTTGTTAGATGTAAGCTGTTACAAAATTTATGGGAAAAAGTTAATATTATTTTTAAAAAGCTGAGCTTTAACAGGGAAATAAGTCTTGTACACTTTGTAATAGGGTATAAAATACAAGACAAGAACTACTCTGACTTTAATGTCATCCTTTCTATCCTTGGTTTTTCTATTTATAAATCTTTTTGTCTTTCGGAACTTAGAACAAAACATTTAGACACTTTTGAGATATTTAAAAAAGAATTTTCTAGGTATTCTAACATAGTCAAGAAAACGAAACCTAAATTATTTACTAGCCTTTTAAAAAGAGTTGAACTTATGCTAAATGAATGTTAACTCTTAGTAATTTGTTGAACTCTAGACATATTTCCTTTCCTTTTTAGAAAAAACAAAAAAGCATTACACTAATCCTTTCGAAAGTTGCTTAATTTACTAACTTACCCATAAAAATTAACTTAAAATCCAATCAAACTTTGAATTATAAATGTTACACACACACACTTTGCTTGACATAATAAATCCCCATTCATAAACTTTAGTCCCTCGTGACTTAATAGAAAATCACTAAAGCGTAAATAACGGAATTTAAAAGTACATATTAATCAATACTAAAAAGCGAAAGAGTGTGTTAAGGTTTTTCATATTTTTTCTTTAATCTATCTAATAGTCTTGTATATGTTTATTTTTTTGTGTATTTATGCATATGTATTCTGTATGAAACTAATACTATTTAACAAGAAATAACTTATCTATATGACCCTGACATATAGATACTAACAAAAGGGAAATTTGCTAATGAAAGCTGTAATTAGCAAATAATTGTAACAGCTATTAGTGCAATAAATTATTTGTTATCTGAAAAAAAAAAAAAAACAATTGAATTGAAGATGGGTACAACTGAATTGAAGATATCTTTAATTGTGCTGAATTGTACCTAGGTACAATTGAATTGAAGATAGGTATAATTGAATCGAAGATATCTATAATTGAATTGAAGATAGGTATAATTCAATTGAAGATAGGTATAATTCAATTGAACATATCTTCAATTATTTGAAGATAGGTACAATTAATTGAATATATGTTAATTTGGCGTTCCATAGCAACTGCATCTTTTTCATTAATAATCTCACTAAACACGTACTATATGGTTAGCAGAAACATTTTGGGAACGCAGAAATGATTGATAGTTACTCTTAGAAAAAATACCACTTTTGTGTTTTTGTTGACTGAGAATCATAGATCTGTATATTAAATATATTCTGAACGAGAGGCTAGGGAAAGCTTCTGGATAAAAGAACTCTGCACATTTCATCCGAAAGGAATAAACAAAAAACATTATAAAATCTATCAATCAATCAATCATCTTTTTAGTCTGTCTGTAATCCTCTGTTGTCAGATAAAGTTCAAGATCTACATTGATGACGTATTTCATTAATGAGTGTTAAATATGCAAGTGACGATTATAAACAAACTCATTTCATCAGAAGCATAAACAACCGATGTACGTACGACTGAGCGAGTGTTGTTGTGTGTTTATTTTCACTGTATTTATTTGCATTATGTTCGTACTTTTAGGTAAATTTAGGTCCAACTCCGGCCAGGTTAGGGAACTGGGGAAGGCAATGCTCACATAAATTGCACTGGTGCAATTTGTTAAATGTTCCACTCTACGCCTATATATTACGCTATATGGCATGTATGGTGGTGCTCCTAATTAGAGGAGGGACATACGAAACAAACAAACAAACTTTATCGTAGTGAGTTGTTTTTACGACAGTCGGCGGATCCAGGGGGGGCCCTGGGGGGCCCGGGCCCCCCCCCCTTTTGGCGGAAAATTTTGGTTGAATATATAGGAAATCATTGAAGCGTGACCAAAGCGGGCCCCCTCTTAGGCCAGTCAGTGGGCCCCCTCTTTTCAGAATTTCTGGATCCGCCTCTGGGTGTGACACCATTTAACAGCTCAGTTTACATTTATCTTTCAAAGTGTAAAGTTGTGTATTTTTGACACTGATGAAGGCCATCTGTTGGTCGAAATATCTGTCTTTATAATTTACAACATCTGTATTGTATCGTTGCATAATCCTTTAGACTATTATATTATTTTGTTTATGTTGCATCGTCAATTGTTTTGTCGATCCGATACTCAATAAGTTGACTGGTTGGTAGCTTCCTTTAGACTCTTTAAATATATTTAATATACAGGTCTATGGTATTCTTTAATTTTTGCAGTGGTACTGTAAGCCTTATTGATGTGGCATAAAGCATAAGACTGTGTCCTTGTTGACATTTATATGAATAGAAATTTTAAGTTTTTCAATGTGACAATAGAGTTTTATAACATTTATTGGTGTGTGTGTATGTGTGTGTGTGTGTTTAACGCCCTTTATAGACGCACCTGGGCCATGTAGGGCGGTCAGTTTTAATGGTGGAGGAAACCGGAGTTCCCGGAGAAAACCACTGAGCTTGGGCAGGTTACTGACAAACCGCCAATCACATACAGTTGGGGACGTCCCTTTTTTGTTTTAAAATACAAACGGGACTCGAACACCAGCTGAGAGGTGATCGGCTAGTGATCAATAGTGTGGTATTTAAACCAGCGCGCCTTAGACCATTCGGCCACCCAGGCCCCTAACAATTATTGGTGTTGCCAACTAAATAAACTATCTATGTAGTGATAAAGAACAAAACAGCCGCTATATTTGTCCCGGGAAGTTCACAAACTAAAGAAATATCCGACCATCTTATTAACACCATTTCCCAGGAACTGATTAATTTTAGACAAAAAATTACAATAATTTACCAATATACATGTATAGTGTTTTAGTTGGAAATCTTCAAAAAGATTAAGAAGTTATTAAAGACTCCAAAACAATACAAACACTAAGCCCAAAGTCGTTAAAAGATCTGAATCAACTTTAAATGTCCGAAACCCGTTCGAAGCTGCGATCAACTCTGACGAATGTGATCCTGCAGCAGACATGCTCGATTCATCCATACAAAGGTGTTATCCATCGTTAAAGATGGGGGTAACCTATTCAAATTACTCTCTATTCTCCTGAAATGGATGCAGCTTGAAATATGCAGGCATGTATAAAGATGTCGCTTGCTAAGAAACAACACGCTATCACAATGTTGCTCACCTACTGTTTTAGATGTTTGTAGATGGCATTACTGCAGGATGTAAGTGAGGAAGTTGTGTTACGCCCTAGCAACACAATATAGGTTATATATGGATGATAAACATAAAGAGGATGATAAAATAAGAATAAAATTATGATGAAAACTAGAAAATGTGTCTATGAGCCACAGGATGGCCCTCCCGTTCTTGAAATATCATTGACCCTCAATGTGTATTACCTGGGATATGGACCTTTACCAAGAAATTGATCAAAAGTGTTAATGTGTAAAATATAGGTCGCTGTGACCTGGTGGGTGGTGCCATGTTACCAAGACTCATCGAGTAGTGAAATATTATTGACCCCTAACATGTAGTATTCAAGATATGGACCTTAACCAAGAACTTAACCGAAGTCGCCCATGCATAAAATATAGATCACAGTGACCTAATTTTTATTGGGTGGTGTCATGTTACCCAAGACAAATCTAGTGGTGAAATACCATTGACCATCAACATGTAGTATCTGAGATATGGGCCTTAACCAAGAACTTAACCAAAGTCATTCATGCGTAAAATATAGGTCACAGTGACCTAATTTCTAGTGGGTGGTGTCACCTTACCTAAGACACATCTAGTAGTGAAATATCATTGACCCCCAACATCTAGTATTTAAGTTTTGGACCTTAACCAAGAACTTAACTGAAGTCGTTCATGCATAAAATATAGGTCACAGTGACCTAATTTTTAGTGGGTGGTGTAGCCCAACCCAAGACCCATCTACTGGTGAAATATCATTGACCCCCAACATCTAGTATCCGAGTAATGGACCTTAACCAAGAACTTAACCAAAGTCATTCATGCGTAAAATATAGGTCACAGTGACCTAATTTCTAGTGGGTGGTACCACCATACCTAAGACACATCTAGTAATGAAATATCATTGACCCCCAACATCTAGTATCCAAGTTATGGACCTTAACCAAGAACTTAACCGAAGTCATTCATGCATAAAATATAGGTCACAGTGACCTAATTTCTAGTGGGTGGTGTAGCCCTACCCAAGACCCATCTGGTGGTGAAATATCATTGACCCCCAACATCTAGTATCCGAGTAATGGACCTTAACCAAGAACTTAACCAAAGTGTTACGGACGGACGTATGGACGTACGGACGGACGGACGGACGGACAAGGGTAAAACTATATGTCCGATCCACATACGTGGTCGGGCCATAAATATAAGGTAGATTGGGAAAGAAAAGGATTAGTAAATTTTGAAAACCACTGCGGGTAGGGTTGGAAATTAAGACTATGTAGCGCACTACTTGGGGTCCACAAATGGATCTTTTACGTTGGTTCACTAAGGCCAGTGGTCAGGGTTTCCATATTATAAAACCGCTGACAGACCCACCCGGACTAGGGCCACCCAGTTCAGCCACTTGACTGCTCTGTTTGCTGAGCACTGTAAGGTAATAATTTTTTTTGAAGCTTTTTAATGTGAATGTCATCATAGGCGGATCCAGGGGGGCCCTTGGGGCCCCGCCCCCCCCCCTTTTGGCGGAAAAATTTGGTTGAATGTATAGGAAATCATTGAAGCGTGAACAAAGCGGGCCCCCTCTTAGGCCAGTAAGTGCCCCCCCCTCTTTTCTTTTTTTTTTTATTATATCTGTAAGATTATATTAAACGACAATAGAGTCACCTCTAACAAAGTTTTTCACTTTAAAAGGAGTATGACTACGTTATTAAGATACACAATGCACAACAAATATCACATTAAAAAGTCCACAATGATGTTTTTCTTTAATCTTAAATTTATCGAAAACGAAACAACTTAACTTGTCCAAAATTTATTCTAATATATTTTAGTATAGTGTGAACAATCGGGAAAAGTTTGGCCGGACATGTTGAGGTTTTCGCGTAAAAATATGTTGGTTTTTTTTAAATGGATACAACAAGTCACACACAAAACTCACAGTATAGTAAACCTGTGCGCCTGAAATGTCTTAATTATGTTAAATGTGTAGGCTTATTTATGTTTTCGTGGGAAAATTGCGTAAGTGTTAACAAGCTAGGTAGGTTTTTAATAATACTTTCTTTTAAATCAACATTGTTCGTATACGAAAATTTTTAGAAACTGTCCATGAATGATAAAAGAAGAAGCCATTTCACCTTTTTGTGCTAGATAATGCATATTAACCCAAATAATCTAGTTTTGTGTGAGACTTGTTGTATCCATTTCGAAAAGCAACCCATTTTTACGTTAAACCCTCAACATTGTCGGACCAAAGTTTTCCCACTTGTTCACATTTTCTAAAGATATATTAGTATAAATTTTGGACCAGTTAAGTTGTTTCGTTTTCAAGAAATTTAAAATAAAAGAAAAATAGCATTGTGGACTTTTAAATATGTGCATCTTAATGTCGTAGTCTTTGTACATGTACTCCTTTTAACGTGCAATACTTTGTTAGAGGTGACATAGTTATCGTTTAGTATCATCTAAAACAATAAATGAAAATAGTGACTACAAATAAACAAACACTACAGAAAACAATATCAATCATTAGCAATGCAAACATGCATTTAGTTTATACATAGGTGTTAACCCTTCCGAATCCTGCGGGAGCCTCCCGAAAATTTAAGCTAACTCCCGTGCAGGAGATGCTATTTTCCCGACTTTTTAAGCCCTCCCGCACGATTTCCCGAAACTCTATCAAAAACTTATTCAACAGGTGGTCACATATGATTTTCTCAATCAGCTGATCTAGCTGTCCCTTTATATATTTACCTGTCCTGTTATCAAAACACATGTCAAGGTGTTAATTAGTGAAAGGAGAACCATAAATTAGTCAAAAGATAAACCAATTATAGCTGCTGGCTTGAAATACTTATTGCTCCCAGGCTTAGAAGACCCTCTCAGGACATAAAAAATACGATCGATCTCATTGTAAAAATAAACTGTTAACACAGAGACATGTCTCGCCTGTCGCAACTGGACACAGTATAAAATGAAGTAAAAATCCTCCTTAAACTGATCTTAACTAATGCTTAAGCAGCTGCATACCAAATATAAATGGTGAACCATAACTGCTTTATAAAAAACACTTGTGACATAAGTAATAAATAGTTAAAAAGTGTAAAATCTAAAAGTCAGTAGACCGTGACTGCAGGATCATACAGATAAAATACTTTTGAAATTGATCTGTACTGATGCCAATGCAACTGCATACCAAATATCAATGATGTACCATAACTGCTTCATGTTAAACAGACTTAAGAAAAAAGGTTAACCTCGGCCAAATCAGTGTAAAATTTCAAAGTCAGTAGACCGTGACTGCAGGAGCATACAGGTGAAATCCTTTTAAAACTGATCTGTACTGATGCTGATGCAACTGCATACCAAATATCAATGGTGTAACATAACTACTTCATGTTAAACAGACTTAAGAAAAAAGGTTAACCTCGGCCAAATCAGTGTAAAATTTCAAAGTCAGTAGACCGTGACTGCAGGAGCATACAGGTGAAATCCTTTTAAAACTGATCTGTACTGATGCTGATGCAACTGCATACCAAATATCAATGGTGTAACATAACTAGTTCACACAAAACAGACTTAAGCAAAAACTTTAACCAATTGTGGACACCGCCGCCGCCGCCGTCGCCGTCGCCGCCGGAATCACCATACCTAAGTCTCGCCTTTTGCGACATTCGTCGCAGGCGAGACAAAAATCAATAGAAAAAAGGGAGAGCATCGAAAACTAAAATTATCTTCCCTTCCTATGTATAGATATTTATTTCTAGTTAGAAAATGAAGACAAAATTCATAAAAAGACAAGATTAAGGCTATGAATTTGTTCATGAATACATCTTAAATTAAATTTGAATGTTCTAAGCTTTCTTTTAATTAAAATTGAACAAAAAGTTTATTAAAAATACCTTATTATAGAAAAAGAAGAGCTTTGGGTGGTCAGTTCATAAATCCAATGCTTCGGATCATATTTGGATCTATTTCTCGAAATTGACACACAAGGAAGGCTTTGTACAAAGCTCTATGACAAACGTTCCAATAGTTAACTTTGGCTTTCTGTGTAGCAACATTCCGTCCGCTCCAGCATATGGAGTTTACGTATCACAATTGATTCGTTATTCCAGAGCATGTGGGGAGTACAACGACTTCCTTGATAGAGCTACACGGCTGACAAGCAAATTGTTAACACAGGGTTACGTTGCTCCCAGGTTGTTGTCATCACTCAAGAAATTTTACGGACGACATCATGTGCTTGTATGCAAATACAGGATTTCTATCTCTCAGATGAGCACAGATGTTGGTTTGACATAGAGTTTTGTAATGTCATCCTTTCCGGATTTGACCAACACTTAATCGATCTTTGGCAACGTGACGGGTGTGCTATAGCAAGCAGGAACTGCTTACTCTTCCGGAGCACCTGAGTTCACTCTCGTTTCGACTTGAGTTCGCGTTGCTGAATGCGGTTTTGTTGTTATGTGTGTGTGTTTTATGTTTTTATGTGGTTTGTTTTGTTGTGACGATTTTTTGTCTGCCGGTTTTGTCTTTGTCTTCACGGTTTTATGATACTGATTACCCCTTTGGTACACCTTTGCTTCTTTCAAATCATAGAGTGAACATAGAATTGTTATGGTGTTGAACTTGATACTCCCAGCAAAACACTTGAAAATTTAATGATGAAGAACCGTACCTCTATAATACCCAACTGAAGCTGAATAATAACTCATCTATAAAATTTGATAGAAAAATCCAAAACTCTTATATATGAATGATAACAAAAATTGACAATGAGCTTTTTCATAACACAAGACTAAATAATAACAGAGATTGTCATGTTCTTTAATATATAATTTTTGCTCACAATTTTGAAAGCGCAAACGTCGCTACGCAAAATCTCCCTGAAACTCAAAGTAGTTTCAGGGAGATCTCCCTGATTGGAGTCCTAAAAGGTTAACACCTATGGTATACTCGTTGTTTAACATTTTTATGATTCCGTCTAACCAAAAATTATACCTACACCGAACACCAGCAAATTTATTTAAGAGATCTGTCTGTGATTGATTATGGGTAATGATAACTGGTTTTTTTTTAAATACGCCGAAACGTTATACACAATTGCATCGAATTTATTGCCTATACTGCTTATGCCAACTTCACGGTTGAAGGATTGTGGAAAAAGGTTGCAAGGAAGGGCATCATGTCTTTTGAAATAATGTTTTGTTTATAAAGTCTGAATTATCCATTTATGACCCGCACTGAAAGAGTCCCAAATGGACACATATGATTGTCCACAAGATACTACTTTTTGTCTCGCCTGCGACGAATATTGCAAAAAGCGAGACTTAGGTATGGTGATTCCGGCGGCGGCGTCCACAATTGGTTAAAGTTTTTGCTTAAGTCTGTTTGATGTGAACTAGTTATGTTAACCTATTGATATTTGGTGTGCAGTTGCATCAACATCAGTACAGATCAGTTTTTAAAGAATTTCACCTGTATGCTCCTGCAGTCACGGTCTACTGACTTTGAAATTTTACACTGATTTGGTCGAGGTTAACCTTTTTTCTTAAGTCTGTTTAACATGAAGCAGCTATGTTGAGATTTTCTAATCATTTGGGTATAAATGTTTTTTTTTCTTATGTCTGTTTTATATGAACAAGTAACAAGTATAATGGTACACCATTGTATTTGGTGTACGGCTGAATTTGCATCAATACAGATCAATACCATGAGTAATTGCCAGTACTGTAGTAACTTTAAACATATGCATTTTTATTTAAAGTTCATTTTATACTGTGTCCAGCTGCGACAGGCGAGACATGTCTCTGTGTTAATAGTTTATTCTACAAATTTAACCACTGATGATAATACCTAATAAACCTACACTTTAATACGTGCATGAACGTAAGAAAAGAATAAACAAAGACAATTGGATTTGTTTCCTTGTTCTTCTTTAAACTGTGATAAATTGCATGTGCTTGTCATATTATTAAAATGTAAATATTATTGGCATTGTCATATTTGTATCTTTTATTTTCACAACCTAATAATTTATTATCAATTTGAAAAAAAAATGTATTTATTCCAGCGTCACGTCATTTTACTTTCTATTTAGGAATTTTTCGAAGTGCCCCCTTTTCCGAATCAATATCCAGAAAACCCTATAGCAAAAGTCAGTACATCGTACAAAACAAATAATAGACAAATATGGCGTGATTTCCGTTGCAAAATTCAATAATAATTTTTTCAATGCTATAATTTTCATTTATATTGCTAAAATTTTCAATTTCATTGCTATAATATTTTATTCATTTGGTATAAAAAGTAATTTATATTGTAAAAATTTCATTTCATTGGTATAATTTTTCATTTATATTGTTAAAAACTTTATTTCTATGGTATATTTCCCATTCAATTGGTAAAATATATTTTTCAATGATCAAATATCTTTTTATATTGTATATTTTTTTCTTTCAATTCTATAATTTATCATTCGTTTGTTATAATTTACAATTTTAATGCTATATTTTCACTTTCTTTGGCAAAACCTATTTTCATTCATATGGTGTAATTTTTCATTCATATGCGATAATTGCATGACGGGAAAGCTCAATGACGTCATAAGGTCAAATTTGAAACAATGGCTGTGATTGGTCGGAACAACCACACCCTCCACTATCTATGGACTTTAGATAGCATCCCGTACTAACACCATTGGACCTGCATGCCCCTAGGGGTGCTACAAATGTTTTAAAAAATGTATTTGAGCACATAATAGACGGGCCTAGGATTCTAAATCGCCCCAAGGTCTGCAGGACCATTCAAAAGAATCCCTCTTTTTATTTATGTAGAAAGAACAACAGAACCTTCCGAAAAAGACAGCAGCCCGTTGACCGCGGGGAGTGTTTACATTGTTTAAAATTGGGTGTGTGAGTCTATAAGCCGGGCCTATGATCTCGAATTGGTCTGTGGTTATTCAATGAACCTGTGAACATAGGGGTACATGTAATCTTTTGTATAGAGTCCGTAACAGACATGCCTAATGGATGGTTTGGTATGGATGGTATTTTCTTGTTCGGCCGTATTAGTTATATCGTTTTTCCCCGACTTTTTAATTATTTATTTTTCTTGGTTATGTAGCCCTGTTTTTACTAAAGCACATTGTCGATTCGATTGTTGACATGCATGCAACGAAACACACCATTAACTTGTTTAAGTATAAAATGATGATGCATTCAAATTGAGTGTTTGGACATGAGATTACATTTTTAGATTTTGCATTAAAAATAATATCTTGCTAGATGGAACATAGAAAATAAAGAGATGTGGAATAAATGTACGCGACACAGCCCACAATTAAAAGGATGGGTTGCGATAAGGCCCTATTTTGGCCCATCTGTAGGCGAAAAATAAAAAGTATTTCATAGCCTCTTACTTCTACTTTATTTTGTAGCAAAATGATTGTACTGTTGTGAAAGATTACTTTTAAATCCTTTTGCATTAACACGGCTAGGAAAATCATGTTCAAAATTGACCCATTTTGAATGAAAATTCCATCTTGATTAAAAAGAAATTTCAAGGTAGGGCTTCAATAAAGTGAAATTTTATGCTTATATAGTTGAAGCCAGTGTTAACAATTCTATAAAAGGTTCATTATACATATACATCACTTTTAAGAACAATTTTGAATTTGAAATGAACGCTAATCTCAAGAAAAACGAGGAAAACGAGAGATTTCGCACAATTTTTAACTACTGATAACAAATTCAAAAATTATAGTCTATAAATTTTCAGTATGTCTTGCACGCGGAACCAGCTTGAAACTTTCACAAAAGATGTGTTTTAGTAAAACAAGTTTTTGAATAAAATATGGAGCTGGTTCCGCGTGCAAGGCTATACTTTCGGGAAGGATATATATCACTCATTTGCGCCACTTTCCCATAGGCTCAATGTTAAAATCATTTGTGGTGGTTCATTTCAAGCCCCATTTACTAAAAAATAAAAAAGTTTTTAAACCACAGACGTTTATTTTCAAAAAATAGAAATATTAACATTTCGAACAAGACATTTTATGAAAGAATTTACTTAATTTTATTTTTGACTTTCGCGGTGGGCTGAAAACGGGTCTTATCGCAACCCATCCTTTATAATTTATAATTTATAATTAAACGTCAATTTTGAAAAACCACAATGGACAACCGCCAGCAGCCTTCAACGAGGCCATTTGGCACTGCTCGCGGTTCTGCAATTGGCCCATGGTCTAAATAAGATGCATATAATTCAAATCCAGCCCTGAAATAGTCACAGATAGACCCCCTTCTTAAACAAGGAACAGAAAACATCAAAAAGACAAGTACAAACGAAAGCTTTGTCAAAGAATCCTGGCTTAGGACAGGCACATCTCATATGTGGCGGGGTTAAACTAGTTTTTTGGGCCCAAACCTTCCCTTTATTGACAATCTCCATCAAAGCTAACACACACTAAAACATAGAACAAACAACATAAAGATGACAGACACAAACAACGGCTTTGTCAAAGATTCTTGGCTTAGGACAGGCACATATTAAATATGTGGCGGGGTTAAACTAGATTTTTTGGGCCCAACCTTCCCCCTATCAATATTCCAAGACAAAGCACAAAAACTAAACACACAATAAAAATCAAATCGATCAAAGTCCAATTCTACTAGAGAGGACCTAAGACAAAAAACAAGAACAAACAAAAGGACGGTAAAGGAACTCTCTATAGAACACTCGCTGTTACTGACAGCTAGCTGAGAATCATCAAATCGACTGAAACTATTTCAAAATTTTTCCTTTGAAATCACTGAATCATTTTGACTGAAACTTTGCATGAATAATTTCTGACGTGTTGGCAACACCAAAAATCGGTCCCTATTTTGAAAGGATTTGTTAAAAAAAAAATATGACCGCTGTTGCTAATAATAGAACATTGGGTAAAATCACAAGCAACTATGACAGTTCAGAAAAACCCGAAGGATCTAAAGCAAAAGCTCTAAAAAGTCTCCATAGTGTCAAAGTTGTCAGATGACCACTTATTGGGGTTATTGCCCCTTTAAGATTAAAAATAACGATTTTTTTCCATATTTTTTGTCAGAATGGATTTAAGCTGTGAGGTCATTGATTTTGAAAAGAATCAATTCTTTGAAGGGCTATTTTACAGCGCTGATGTCGCAAAAACATTGTCCACCTTACATGACATGTATGATGTACCTGCAGACAAAGCACCAAATCACATCATTGTTGTGTACAAGAAAGACTAGATTAACTACTTGACATCTAATTTAGGGGTTGGTTGCACCAGCAATAGCACAACATACACAGCTACAACACTGTCTAAGGAGGACATTATTGACAATCACAGATATGTCATTTCCTCCTTCGGCCTTTCTGTCGGTGCTAAAAATGATGACATTCCATCCCTGTATTGAATTCCTAAATTACATAAAAATCCATATGATCAACGCTTCATTGCGGGGTCTTTACAATGTACCACTAAACCCCTTTCAGTTCTGTTGACATCAATATTGGCCAATAAAATCCGGCCTATAGACTTTTTATTCATTTATTTTTCTTGGTTATGTAGCCCTGTTTTTACTAAAGCGCATTGGGTATTCTCTTAAGATTTTTATCACAGACAAAAAAATACCATCCTGCGTTTTGATTTTAAATTTAAACACCCCATTATTTTTACAAAGCTCTCTCCAGCAAAGTCAATCATCTTCGGCAGCTTTTCCCAATTTTGTTTTAAATAACACCAAAGTCCCAATAATAATTGTTACCTTGTTTAGTAACCGAAATATGTATTGCGGCCAGGAGGAGTTAAACAAGTCGTCTCCTTCTTTTCCGAGGGTGAGTATAAAAACCCTTTCAGCAAAGACCTTGATTTTCTTCACCATTTACAATGTGATATCAGAATTAAACAAATACAAGGCAATGTCACACAGGAGATCGAAAGATACCAATGATCATGGCTTGATAAAGGCCAGTTCAAAAGACACCTTAGTTAAACCAGGTTTTATGGTACTTAATTCTCCCTTTTAACTCCGATTTTTAGGTCCGGGAGTAACACACACAATAAAACCATAAAACCAACACATAACATGATTGTAAAACACAATTTATGCAATTTGACTGTAATTATTCCAAATATAGGTGGCTAACAGTGGGTATATCTCTACCGTCAGTTACTGAGAGGTTTGAAGAGCTAGAAAACTATCGTATGTGTCGACTGAGGCGATAGTGTTGTCTTTGTTTTGGGAACTGTTGCAAATTGTCTATAGATCTGCTGCAAACCGGATGGTCGCAGTACAGTTATAATAGCAAGAACAAGTGGTGTTACAACATTTTGTTCAATGTGTAAGCCCTTAACCGCATTGGACCGACTTAAGACCCCAGTAGGTCAAGAGGTGGAGCATCCCGGTCGAAAACAATTTGAGTGATTTTAATGATTTAAGAGACCTTTTCATACGACCGCAAAAGATTTGCACATGTAAATTAACAAATTAAAATTGAAAAAAATATTTTTTAAATAAAATTTTGATAAAATTACTTGTAAAATGAAAGGAAAGCATCTTAAGAAAATGAAAAGTGGCCAATTGTTTTCTTTTTTTCAGGAACAAAAGAATCTCTGATGTTTAGAAGAAACCCTTGTTGTATTGCACAACACAGTATTTGTTTATTGTCTTCAACACTGGACACTGGACAATGGAGTAAACACCACCTGCACATTATGCAATACCTAGATGCATCAATATTAGGGATGTGGCTTTTAACTGTCAATCAGTTCTTAAAAAATACATAAATACCCATGAGAAAATGGACTGGATCATCACTTCTGAGTCGACGCTAACTTTGCTACACCAGAAATTCTTTGAAGATGTTTACCATTGGACATGTCCGATCCAAGAAGAAAGGTCCACGGCCAGGCCAGTTCCAAAGGGGAAACTCACTCTGGAAGAAGGCATACCAGCCAAAATCTGATGATGATCCCAGCAACTCAACAAGTGCCACAGACAACAAGCTGGTTATTCCTGATAGAAACAGACTTGGTGACCATAGCACTGATGAGACACAAGAAAGTTTCTACAGCAGCGGTGATTCAACGCAAGTCTTCAACATGGTGCTTCGTTCCTCTGTGTCAGACCTGAAAAGAAAAGATTTCACTGGTATGAGATTGTTGGACAGTGAGAAAATGATGGGAATGATGAATGCAGTATACAGACAACACAAGCTGGGGTCTATTAGATGCAGGGTACCCGAATTTGAGACCTATCAACAAGAAAAGAAAGGGTTATGTTGGACTTACACAGTTAAATGCAGACCATGTGGTTTCTTGAGTCAGCCATTTAAGTTGTACAAGGAAGTTCCTACTGCGAAACCGGGCCCAAATCCAGGAGCACCTAATGTTGCACTTGCCAGTGTACTACAAGACACTCCTATTGGTAACTCCAAAGCTCAAGAGATGTTAGCCAGACTAGACTGTCCTCCCCCGAACCGAAGCACCATGAACAGACTGTCAAATTCAGTGGGAAAGGAGACGATTGCCCTTAACAAGAAAGATATGGCACAGAAACTGGAGCTAGTCAAGGTGGCGAACAGAAAGAAAGGCAACCCAGAAAATGAGATCAACATAACAGTAGATGGGCGGTACAACAGCCAGACGATCACCAGTAAGAAGAAGCCCGGTCTCAATGCATCACAAGCATTTAGTTTAGCTGTAGAGACAGTAACAGGAATGAACTATATAGTGGCAGCAGTACACCAGAATCAACTTTGCTGGAAAGGGGCCTGGCTGCGAGGCAAAGGTTTCAATGTGTCCTGTCCAAATGGTCATGACGAATGCACTACTAACTTACATAGAGCAGCACCATTATCAGAGTACACTATGGGCAAAGACATTGGAAAGCAGCTGTGCTTAGAAGGGATCTTAGTCAAGTTTGCTACTACAGATGGAGATGGCAGAGCAGCTAAAGGAATAGATGATGCGGTTAGAGCCCTGAACCCACTATGGAAAGTAACCAGACTGGCAGACTACGTTCACCTTGGACAGACACAGTTTAGAGCAGCTATGAGAGCCAGATTTTCTGACGGCATGTTCAAAGGACGAACCAAGGAGCTGAGAGACCTGGAGAGGAAACACTTTTGCCTGGATCTGAAAAGTAGATGGTCTTTGGTCCTGGCAGCACTTGTAAAGAAACACAACAGGAAAATGGAAGATGTATGTAAGGACTTACCTGCCGTTCTCGAGGCAACTGTTAGATGTTACTGCGGCGACTGCAGGCTCTGTAAGGAACACTCAATGGTCTGTGGTGGCACTGAAGATAACAACTGGTGGACCAGGTCTTTATACCTTCCATCATACAACATTACTGAGCTGAAAATGGAAAGAAGTGATGTACTGCTACTTATGGAACTGTTGAAGATGAAACTGAGCGAAGAGGCTGTACATACAATGGAGTTGTACAACACTACGAACAAGAATGAAGGTGTACACAGAGCCCTTAGTGTTAATCTACCGAAGAATGTAAACTTTTCCAGGAACATGGAGGCAAGATTATCATCTGGTGTCCACAGTAACAACAACAAGCCAGGGACATCAGCTAAAATGAAGAGTTCACAACTTGGACTTCAATTGAATGAGGCCAGCTCCAAGTACCTGGACAAGATGGACAAGGACTTCCAGTACAAAAGAGACTATGAGAAGAGACCCTATGTTAAAAAGCGGAGATTGAAACAGATTGAAACAGACAGCAGAGAGAATTCAAGAACACAAGGCATACAAAGAACTACACTCAGACTACAAGAAAGACCAGTTAGATGCAGTTCCTGCTGTTGCATTCCACAGT
The DNA here is from genome assembly GCA_963971305.1 of Arcuatula senhousia. Taxonomy (NCBI): domain Eukaryota; kingdom Metazoa; phylum Mollusca; class Bivalvia; order Mytilida; family Mytilidae; genus Arcuatula; species Arcuatula senhousia. The sequence goes on from OZ020311.1 coordinate 50,178,370, forward strand.
GACTACTGTAAGAAGAAATTGCCTGCTGATCTTTAATTTTTTATGAAAAACCCAGGTCCTTTTAAGGACCACACAGCTTTTTCAAAAAGAATCTTACTATAATGTATAAACAAATCAAATTATGAGAGTAATGGGGTACCAACTTACAAATTTATTTAAAAAAGGGGGGGGGCTCTTTTTCAAAAATATGTGATTCAAAGAAAAGAAAACAGTTTTTACCTATATTATTATTTGGCATTACTAATTCTAATCTACAATCTGGCAAATTCGGATGCCCAAGACACCTTCCAGCAGAAATGCATGAACGCCTACTGGCGTTGAAGCCGCGTGGCTCCAAAACCAGATGATCGACATTCATGCATTTCCCATTGTGACACAGATGCGAGACATCTCCATCTAAAATGGAGATGCGCTCATGAATGTACGCTAATCTGTGTGCATGAATTTGTATCCATCTGTTGGCAACTGGATGCTTATAATTAATAGCCCCATATTTGCCATCAGAACTAAACACTCTCCATTCATTCCAAGTACTGTCTTCTCTGCTAATTTCTGCCTATATTTGTTTAAAAAACTGTCTGCTAGAGGAACCGCCATTGCCATGTGTTGAGGAGTATGAATTTTTAAAAAAAGGGCCATAAAGGGGCCTTAAATTTTGAAAAAGGGTTCAAAGTTAATAAATTTTGTCCGAACAGGCTAAAAACAATAAAAATAGGCCATAAATAATTCCAAAATTGTAAAAACTGTAAAATGTTAACAAAAATATCTTAATTTTGTCATATTTGTACAAAATACTAGGGTAGGTTTCCTTTAATAACAGTTTTTGGTTGACCCTAACCCCTTTACCTAGGCCCGAGACTATAATTATTTTGAACAAAATCTTAACTCATTTCTATTATAACATTTTTTGGAATAAAAAAATAATACACCATTTGATTTTACTGAAATTTTCTGTGTCCAAAGATTAACATTTCATTGAAAAAATATCAGAAAATTAAACAATCTTACCGATTTCGAACAATTTTACAGTCCCACATATTCATCCCCTGCAATGAACAAGCCAGAAACGTTCCGAGAACTCAAAAATTTACCTTTTTGCACTGAGCCAATTTACTTCAAAATCAATAAATTTATCAAAATCAAAAATGGAATAAATTTCTGCAATGTATATTCTTTCATTTCCACCATCAAACATATTAAAACCATTAAAATTAACATCCATACAAATTTAGACAGAAATACTATGTTTTATTAGGAACTATATTAAACAACAACGAAAATTGAAGGGAGATAATTGTGGTCTCGTACCAACAGCAATATTGAAAAGTAGAGTACACGACCAATCAAGTTACAGATGAATATTCATGTATATTCTAGAGCCGATCATTAAAAAGTTCGTTATGTAAATTGCAAAGGAATTAATAAAACTTGTTGTGTGTCGTTTAAAAAATAGAGATATTTAGAAAAAGGTTTAAATGATAACATATGTGATCATATTTTAAAAAGTAATATAGGAGAATAAATAGTTACAGTAGGCAGATTACTCCGTCTAAATAGAAAAAACGCGAAAGCCAGCAGAAACCTTAAGACTACATAAGGCAGCTAACGCTTGCCTAAACAGGGCATGTCCTAAATTTGGTCCTAATTTAATCCCATTTTCAGTCCTACGGCATGGTTTAGGACACAGCTTAGGACCTGACCTCTGAAGTTTAGGAATCCTTAGTGTGTTTGCTTATTTTGAATCTTTGAATGATTATTTAGCCAGGCTATGCTTTAGTGGTGTGCTATCATATTTGAGATACATGTACCTTTCTCTATTGTTTTAGAACTAGCTGGATTCAAAGAACGAAAGGTTATTAGATTTCGTTTTTATTTGTCACAAACATGTTTTATAAATGTTTAAATAACAATAAATATTGAATTTCAAATTCTGAGCTCTTCAGTGTGATTTTCATATTCTGGTTTGCTTTGACCTTTTCTGGTCCCTATATAATGATGTCCCAAACGAAAATTGCATCAAATTTATAGATTATTTGTGTGATTCTATTATAACAGCGGTTCGCACCGGTCTGTTATACAAAAGTTCGGGGAAAACTAGCTCACTTTTTAAATGAAACAAAACACAAAGTAAATTCCAAATGTTAATTATTCATAAAATACACATGGAATAATCCACGTAAAACAATAGAATATGTTTTAAAAGACGGCTTTCCGAAACAATCAATTAAAATACAAGACGAAAACGTACAACGTCCGTACACTTAAAATGCTGGATTCCAACTCCCCTCCCCATATTCAAAACATCGAAATTACATAAGAATTTACGATAGCTTAAAGTGTAAGTTCGCGATCTTTGAGTTATTAGTTTATTTGATTTATTATAATGAGAGTAGGCATCACGCCGGGTTTGGGCATTGAAAACGATATTTTAAGAAAGATATTCGTAATTTTATTCCAATACACAAGACCATATGGGCGCGTCCATGCTATGAACAATAATGAATTATGGGATAGCTCAATTGGAGATGTGACGTCACATCTCCAATGATAAATACATTAACCAAATGACGATATTTATAACATAAGACCAATGTTGTCTATCTTAATAATGATTTGAAATATGAATAATTTGGCATTGATATTTTTTTTAATCCCGCGTTTTTTTTTATCGAAATAGCTAGATAATAGTTTACTTAAATCTTAAATCGTTTTAAAATAATTAATTATAATTCCAAATAGTAAATAATCTGAAATATTTATTGACACGGTAGCCCTAGTTTTTAATCCTTTTTCAAATATTTAAGACAATAAATTCAGTTCTTCGTGAATACACAGGTGTCAATTAAAATCATTAACCTTTACGATCATTAACCATGTACGATCTGCCACGCCCCGTTGGTTAATTACAGGTATAATTGACAGATATCATAGATCAATTAAGGTGCTCCTCCAATGAAAGACTTCCTTGCAGCACTCAACCCGCTTAAGACACACCCACCACAGCTCGATTTTAAGAATTTCGACCGGCACATCTTTTAATAATTTCTTAATCAGTATACGGTACAATTAATCAGCAGGTGTCAATATCACCTGTCCACTCCATTGACTACCTTTCTCTTACAATTATCAATCAGCCAATTGAAAGCAGGGCCTTCTATAACTAAAAACTTTATTAGAAGGCCCTGGCCAAAGCGTGGTGCTACATCGTGCATGGTTTGTGTAATACTAGTACCCAAATTAAAAATATGTTTAAAGAGTTTTAGCTCCCACTTTTTTTCGCTTTTGAAGTGTTGGAAAAACAATTAATTAACTACATAATTATTTGCAAGACAAAAAAAGATTTCTACAGTTTATTGTTTTTATATGTTTTTAATTAGAAAGGGTATTTATTAACATTTTCGCACTTCAATATTCAAACGACACTGGCGGACCAAAGGGGTTGATTTTCGTTAAAAGAAAGCGTTCTAGAACCCATTACAACCAGGTAAATGTCAACTTCTAATACACAGGAAACAATATTAAACCCCTGTGGTGCCGATAGTTTGCACGGGGGTACCAAACATACACATGAAACGGCAGGTGAACCCCTGTTGTGCCAGTGGTTTGTAGAAGGAAATAAAGTCTTATACACAGAAAACGATAAGTAAGCCCCTGTGGTGCGATGGTTTGCACGGAAGGACTAATTATCATAATATCACTTCAAACGAATCATGCAACGTAATCCCAGTAGGGTGTCAGGGAACCATGAATTTTAAACAGAATGTATAAAAAAATAGTAAAGGGCAATTCTACATACTGGAAATTGAAATATATATTTTCCGAAAATGTCTGTACGGCGAATCAAAAAAAAATATTTAAAAATTCTATATTTTTCTACGAATTAAATCTGAACTTAACGATTGGTACCATTTTTAAACGTCTCACAATCAATCATTAGACTGACTTTTATTTTATCATTCCCGACTTAATTATAATTATTTCAAATTGTCCGTTGTGGTACACATCGGTAAATACCACATGGGTATAGGATGCAACATTCAGGCTTTGAGCAGCGCCATCTAGTACAAATCACGTGACCCTCCATGGATAGATTTTTTTTACTTTCAAAAGCCAATTTTATCCTAAATATGCATATTTGAGCACTAGGAATTTCACCAATGTTATTTTTATATGATAGTCTTTCAATGTACAAATTTTGAAAAAATCGCGAACTTACACTTTAATTAAACATTCTAAATAGACAAAAGAGGATTAAGACTTAGCAACATTGAACAATTAGACCTGATACATAAAGAATTACTCGACTATGACAGGAACCAGCAGATTAAATAAGTTAAAGATAAAATGACACTTTTAAGAAATAAGTTAGATAATCCTTTTAAACGTTTTTTTTTACACTTTTCTATGGGAAATATTAAAAATAAAATAATTAAATACTAGTACATTGTACGATAACTGTTTCAGATTTAAATACAATATAACAATTTTGAAAGGATATTTCACTAAATTTAATATAAGTCCAAAAATATCAGATACAATACACGAATTTTTTCCACTGTCACACTTCATTTTTTTTTAAATGAACTTAAGCACCTCTCCAAAAATAAAATAAATAATGAATTTTTCCATTGGACACGGATGCTCCAAACAGGAAGTAGAAGTCTGACAGGTTTGAAAATAACGTAGGACATAGAGTATGTAATACCTAACCAACCTACTAAGTGTCAAATCAGTTTCATGTACGGTTTCTGAGGAAAGCTTGACGGAAATTCTCATGGTGATTTTCATATCGACCCAGTCCAATACAGGAAATAGAAATTCGACAGGTCTGAAAGTTGCTTAGGACGTACAGTTTGTCGTACTGAACCACCATATAAAGTTTCAAATCATTATCATGTACTGTATCTGAGAAAAGCTTGACCTAAAAGCTTAGGGCGTACAGTTTGTCATACTGAACCATATAACCAAGTTTCAAATCATTATCATGTACGGCTTTACGGAAATTCGTACGTACAGACGCACGGACGGACGGACATGAGTATACAGTTATTTGATGTGTAGCCAGGCAAAGGATCAGAATATTTCCCCGAGATATCCATATCAGCTAAATGTTCTATTGTCTTAAGCCGCAGGCTGAGGGGCAATAGAAAATTGAAGTGATTTGGATACCAAGGGGAAAATATTCTGATCCATTGCCTGGTCAAAACATTTCGTAAACGCCCATCGACTTACTTGCAAACTGTAAACTTATAAAACAAATACAGGGATTCAGAAATTTTCGAAAAAAGAGGGAACGAAAGGGGATAAGGGACGGGGGTTCCAAACAAGTTTTGCCGAAATCCTCACGGAAATAAAAAAATATTGTCTGAAATAGAGGAGTATTATCATAAATATTCATGTTTATTAATTGTCCAATCAAACGTGAAGTCAAAAAGTGGTCAGGCAATAGAACGTCGCCGGGCAACAGAACACTTTTCTATTGCCTGGTACATATAGAATGTGAGAATTGTCACAAATAAAAGATAGTTAATAAAAAAGGAAATTTAGTTATAATTAAACTAAATGCCCGCCGACATGCATCTTCGCTAGCCAAGGGTTATGATCCGCTATCTCTCATCTTGAAGATGAGAGATAGCGGATCGTAACCCTTGGCTAGCGAAGATGACCGACATGTCGTCGCAGGGGCATAAAAAAAAATGATATTCAATTGAGAAATTCCAATTAGCAAAAAAAACAGATAAACTTGGGGTTGATAGTGATGTGTAAGGTGTTAATTTCACAAATAAATGCTAGAAACAAAACTGTTGCCGCTATCGTAACTCTCTGTATGACTAACATATTTTTTGTACCCCCTACCTCTGCTTATAATTAAAAAGGTCGAAAGAACATAGCCATTCCGTTTGTAGGTATCACTCATCCGCTACGTCGCAGGTTGTAGATGTGCACCTCATATATTTTAACCTGCATAAATACTCAAATTGATTTTTGGGGTTTCCTATTGCAAAACATTGATGAAGCAAAGAGGTACTAATGGGACATTCGAATGTCCGAAAGGGCAGAGACAAAACCAGTAAACACGAACGAGAACAGCACCAAGCTACATACAACATAAAAAACACAGTTAGGACAATAAAGAGAAGCAACATAGCTTTATGTTAGCATTTTTTTTGGCTAAACTTCTCTTCAATCCGTTAACGGATTTTCATGAAACCTTAACACAATTTTTTAGACATAGATTTTTTGGGGGTATCCCAAACAAGGACTTATCAAAAGGATGACAAAGGGTGTACGTATGTCTTATCTGCAACTACTAGTCTTCAAAACACCACGATCTTTAACACAATCATTGTAGTTTAATGCAGATCTTTATCTGGCATTTAATACTTTCATGTAGTAGTAAATGATTTAATGGGTAGGGTATTTATTTATGGGCTGTGGCTTATAGATGTTCAAGCCTTTTTACATAACAAGAAGGAACACATTTGTTGTGGGTAGTAAATCAGACATGAATAGGGTGCCAAAAAAGATAAAGACAAAATAGTTAAACAGCAGGAAAACGTGGTAAAAAGGAAAACTCTATGTAAAAAAAAAATGTAAGAATCAATAATATGGGACGTTGTTTGATGTTGGTTTGTCGTAGGGGTAAAAGTCCGTTTTGTATATAATCTGTATTATTATCAAAGACAAAGGCTAGTCTTAATTGGCTTAATTTTGTTTTATACTGTGCTGTTATTCTATAGCTTACTTTTGGCATTACAGACTAGTTTACTATAAGTTATTACATGTATAAATTTTTGATATAGATTGAACCGAACTTGCAAATATAAACAACAAGTGCAACATTTGTTGTTGTTTTTTTGTGATATAGACACGCTTACTTATTCGTTGTTGTCCCCGCCGCAACGCGGAGCGGGGACATAGAAATGTCGGGCGTCCGTCCGTTCATTACTATTCGTAGGCTTTCGATATTTGGTATGCAGCTTAAGATAGCTTTAGATGCTAAGCGTTTTCAGGTCTGTCGACACACCTGAAAACGCATGCACTATAAAAGACTCCTACCTAATAATAGCTGAATACCGAATATTGAAAGCCTACAGTTGTTGAGATACTTAAAGTGTGACGGACACACACACGGAGGGACGTCGGGGCATTTCTATATCACTGGTCCGTGTTGCGGTGAAGACACTCGAAGCAAGGTTATCTGAGGGTGGTAAATGGGGGGTCCCAATTAACACGAACACGTCTGCTTAAAACGCCGAAAAAAGAAGCACGAGTTATAAAAAGTCGACAATAACGAAATACGACAAAATGAATTTTAATAATTGTGAAACTCAATTGTTTAAAAGTTTTTGAGAATATAACATGACTTCAACACGTTCAAGCGTTTGATACAATAAAAGATAATCACGCACAAGAAACGAAACATGGGACTAAAATACAGGCAAAAAATGGAGCACGTACAACCATGTCAATACAAAAACACGAGAAATAAAAATAAAAATCACGAAAACACGGAAAATAAAAACGTCGAAAATGTTGCACGAGAATAACCCTTTAGCACCCCCTTATCTGTGCAAGAGCTTTTGTAGCAGTGATTCAACAGAAATATTACAACAGTTGTTCTCTGTTTAGCGCATCGCTAATAGGTTGATAGATAGTTATTTCTCTGTTGACTACGGTAACCATTAAACTTTTAAAAGGAAAGGCCAGAAAGGGATGAGCAGAAAATGTGCCTATGATATACTGAAATGTGTGGTATTTAAAAAACTGAAAGTCACATCGGCTTTACATTCTTTCATCTAAGCAGATAGAATATTTGGTTTGCACTGAACACTATGGGGTTCCCTTCTAAAATCTTCACAAATATCTACATCCCATCTACACTATAGATAATAATAAAAAGGATACACCCATATTTTAATTTTTTTATTAGTAATTATTAAAGAAATATTGAAAACTTCTTATTTTACTTTCACAGTGATGAATATTGCAACAGTTTCGAATTGGGGAAAGATCAGTATGGCGGAAAAATGAGTATACATGTATATTTACACATACCTGATTTTCCCCTGGGTGAAACCGAAGTATTTACTCGTTTTTTTCCGGGGGCAAAGGTTAGTATATACTAGATCTTCCGCGGGGGAGTTGAGAATATACTCATTTTTCCGGAGGGAAATTCTAGCTTGGGTGAAAGACTAGTATGTAACACCGGATTTACTGTTGGCAACTGACTGATGGGTATTTATAGTCGCGACTAGGGGAAAGCCCCTCTGCGTCGACTTATACCTCTACAGGTATAGACTCGCTATGTGCCATGGGTCGCGACGGGTGTGCTATGCGCATGCGCGGTAATGGCAGCGCCCAGGTTTTTTGAGTAGAGAAGAAAATATGCCTTTTTCTCAAGGATGATCTACAGTTTTGGAACTATTTAAGTAATTAGTACCTAACCATCACTGCAGAAACGATCAGCAACAGTGGGATAGATTGATCCAGGTGCAATTTACCATAAAATGACTGAATCAAAAGAACTCTCGTCGGCACCCGCCATCACAGGGGCTTGGTACAATTTTTTTTTATATATTTACAGAAGTAAATATATAAAAAAAAATTGTACCAAGCCCCTGTGGCCATTATTGACAATAAATATACATTTCCATTTGAAATTGACTATGAAAGTGCCGTGAAAAGTCCTTCACCAATTGAAACTGAAAATTCTGAAACTTGTATTCCTTCGAAGTTTAAGTCCCCTTCTACTGCAAAAGCCAAAAAACTGCTTTATGAAGAAATAAAACCCATCTTTTATGAACCACAAGCGCATATGGCTGCCTTTAGGGTTAAAACAAAAGACAGATTATTGGCTTGGATACATGCCCTAGGTGTTATATACTATGATTACTTTGGGAAGGTGGAGGATGTCTATCATGTTCATTGGTACGATGAGAAGTGGGAACAGGAAAGCAAGGCTATTTGCAATGATCTCACTAAAGATATGAAACTTCTATATAAAATCACACTCTTCATTAACACAGGTATCATACAAGCTCAGGGACATAGTAAAGATATTTTTGAGCAGCGAGACTTTCCTGCCCTCAAACACGTAGTCGAACTAACTCTCACTGCATCAGAAGAGGACCAAAAAGTGCTCTCTAGGGCAACCGATCAACAAAATACTGTACCTAAAGTATTACAGGATATACATGTAGGAAGTAAACAAAAAGACATAAATCAAAATTTGGTCCACCAAGTACAACCTGATGAAAATAATCTTGTACCTGTCACAAGCACTAAACAATCCACACTGACCATAAGGTCACACAAAATAAATTGTGAAATCCTAGATGGAATGACAAAGAGTAAATATCTAGATAACAAGGATGTCTACATCTCGGATAACACAAACATGTTGCACGGTGTCACACCCGTAGCAGATCTACTTCTTTCTGACAAATATCATCTGAATGAGAAAGGTGCATCAATCTTGGCCTCAAATATTCGAAACGCACTCCATACAATGTTAGGAATCAGACAGCAAAATAATCCTCGTGGCAGATATGGTAGATCATGCCGAGGCAGAAGAGGCAGATTTTATAGATAAGAAAATTTGTTAACTACTGTTTATAATTTGTCAATTGTAAACTGTTTACTAATTAAGGTTAATTTTTGTTACATTAAACTTAATTACTTAAGAGCACTAAACTTTGTATGTGCTGTTGTTTTTTTTTTCTTCCACAGAGACAGCAATCTTATTGTTTACTTATTATATAAATCTCAAATATTAGTAAGTTTGCTCAATTTAAATATAAAAAGCTCAATTGGATATCATAAGTCTTACAGATTTAACTTTTGTCAAAAATACAACTTTTCTATTAGAAAAATAAGCAAGGTTTACTTCTCTTGATTTTTGACTTTCTCAATCAGTATTTTTCTTAATTTTGTTTTGTTTTATAAGAAGCTTTCAGTAGATAAGAACGGTACTGTACAAGGAAAGGTATTCCTTTTAATCCCTAAATTACTTAACATATTTATTTTTTTCCAATCAGTACAGTTTGTTGTTAAATATGTGGAATTATAGAAACTCCATTAAAATGTGTCACTGGAACATAGGAGGCATACACTCCCATGGTGTAAATAAATTAGAAGATCAATTATTTTTGAAAGAGATCAAAGATTATGATTTAGTTATATTAGGAGAAACCCATGTTGGTAAATGTTCAAACTTATTTATTGAGGGTTTTACCTATTTTCCTGTATGTAGACCTGTGTCGACAAACGGGAGATACTATGGTGGACTGGGTATTTTTCGAAAAGTTTCCATAAAAAGTCACATAAAAATGTTACCAACAGAATCTACCGATTATCAATGGATAAAAATTGAAGAAAGTTATTTTAACCTTCAAAATGACATTTATCTTTGTGCAGCTTACATACCCCCTGCTAACTCGTCTTACTCCATTAAACAAAATGTTGATATTTTGCAGTTAATTGAAAAAGATATTATATTTTACCAAAATAAGGGGGATGTTTTGCTCTGTGGTGATTTGAATGCCCGAACATCAAATGAAATTGACTATGTTATTGGGGATGACACCAGGTATCTCCCATTGTCACAAGATTATAGTCCAGATTTTAATATTAGAGACAGACGATCTCAAGATAACATGTTAGATGAAAGAGGTAAAGAATTACTAGATATGTGTATTGGAAACCAAATGAGAATTGTGAATGGTAGATGTACAGGTGACTTTTTTTGGCAATTTTACATGTCTTAACTCACAAGGGCAGAGTATTGTTGATTATCTTATTGTCAATGAACAATTTTTAAACCAGATATTATATTTTGAAGTCAGCAATTTTTATTCTACTTTTTCTGACTGTCATTGTAAAATTTCATGGGAAATTTTTGCTTAATTTGGAAAAGGGACAAATAATATTGCAAAGGTAAATAAAGCACCTCTAAATTACATATGGAACGATGAATCAAAAGTCAAATTCCAGGAAGCATTGACTTCCTCTGACTGTCAAAAAAATATTAGTAATTTTTTGAATTCAAATGATAATTGCAGTCTTGACAGTATTAATAGCATGGCAATGGAACTAAATGAAATTTATTTATCTGCAGCTAATAAATCTTTACGAAAACATGCTTCTACTAAGAAAAATAAAAATAAAAAGAAGTGGTTTGACCATGACCTTTTTAAGATGAGACAAGAACTTATTTCTCTGGGTCAGTTATTTTCAAGATATCCCAAGGATCCTTACATTAGAGGCAAATACTTCAAACTGTTAAGAAACTAGAACAAATCAAGAAAATTTAAACGCAAGATGTATAAAGAATCATTGCTACAAAAATTAGATTTTCTAAAAGTAGATAACCCTAAAAGTTACTGGAATCTTATATATGAAATCCAGGACTTGAAAAAAGAAAACTGTGCACTAAATATAGAACCTGATATTTGGGTCAATCATTTTAAATCACTACACTCACATGTAGATGACAAATTTCTTGAAAGAGTTAATACCATTGAAAAAATTGTAAAAGAAAGAGAAAATTCATTAATTTCCAATGAATTAGATTCAGAAATTTCTTTTAAAAAAATAAGTGATGCCATATCCAACTTGAAAAGTGGCAAAGCCAGTGGCTTAGATTTGATTTCTAATGAAATGCTGAAGCACAGTCAGACTTAGTTGATACCATGTATGCACAAACTTTTTAATTTATGTCTTAAAACTGGAACTTATCCTAGTATTTGGGCCAATGGGTATATCTCTCCAATATTTAAATCAGATGACCCAACTGACCCATCTAATTATAGGGGTATTACAATAACAAGCTCTATTGGGAAATTGTTTAATGCAATTTTGAACATCAGACTTGAAACTTTCTTAAAAAAACATAAACTTATCCATCCATCGCAAATTGGCTTCACAAAAAATGCTCGCTCGGCAGATCATGTATTTATTCTCAAAACACTTATTGAGAAATATTGTCACCATAAAGATGGAAAACTGTTTTGTTGTTTTGTTGATTTTAACAAAGCTTTTGACAGTGTTATTCATACTGGACTTAAACTTAAACTGCTACAATTAAATGTAGGATCTAATTTTTATAAAATTATATCTTCCATGTATAATAATAGCCAGGCTTGTGTAAAGGTTGGTGAATCTTTGACACAGGATTTCTTTATAAAACTGGGTGTTCGCCAAGGAGACAATCTTAGTCCAGCTCTCTTTAAAATATTTTTAAATGATTTTCCAAGTTATCTTCAGTCATGTTCAGATAGTGTGTCTTTACATTGTGAAAAATTAGATTGCTTAATGTATGCAGACGATGTTGTTATTTTTTCAAGATCTGCCTCTGGTCTACAAGAGAGATTAAATAAACTAGAAAAGTTTTGTGAAGACTGGTGCATGAAAATTAACATAAAAAAAACTAAAATACTTATTTTTAACAAAGCTGGCAGAAAATTTTTTGAAACATTTACTTTACAGAATAATATTTTAGATTGTATCTCTACTTATAGATACCTTGGGGTATATTTTACTGCTTCAGGATCCTTTCATGAGATGAGGTCCGAGCTCTATAACAAAGCTCTTAAAGCTTATTATAAATTGAGAAATGAATTTTTAAGTATAAATCCTAGTATTAAGACCTGTCTACATATTTTTGATCATACTCTTAAGCCCATTCTACTATACAACTCTGAAATATGGGGCAGCTTTTGTTCTTCTCATTCTAAGTTGCGTTCAATTTTTAATCTAGAAAATATATACAAAAACATACCATGTGAAAAACTTCATGTTAAATTTTTAAAATATATACTATGTGTTCATAAGAAAAGTGTTAACTTTGCAGTACTGTCAGAAGCGGGAAGGTTTCCATTGTTTTATGATATTGTGAAGTCTATTATAAGATATTGGTACAGACTAGAAAATTTGTCATCTGATTTTTTACTACTTAAAGATGCCTATGAATGTAGCAAAAACTTACATAGTAACAATTACTTTTCTTGGTGTACATTTGCTGACAAATTAAGAAATTATCTGGGAATAACTTCTGATATGGCCTTATTCAACAATTTCAAATTTAACAAATGTATTGAAAAATTGCTTAGAGAAAAACTTTTAGAAAACTGGTATGATTTAAGAACCAAGAATATTGATGGGAAACTTTGTACTTATTTCAAAGTTAAAGATCATTTTGGATTTGAAAATTATTTAAAGTCAATTAATAATTTAAACCAAAGAAAAGCTCTTTGTAAATTTAGAATCTCAGCACATAGACTGCAAATAGAATTAGGAAGATATCAAAATGTTCCAAGAGAAGAAAGATATTGTAAAAATTGTTCTTTAAATGAGGTTGAAGATGAGGTTCATTTTTTATGCAGATGTACAAAAAATGATTCTAAAAGGGACAGTTTGTTTGAACTTGTTTATAGAAAATTTCCAAATTTTAAGAATCTTGATAATGATAACAAGCTAATTTTTCTTCTAAGCAATGAAGACCCTCAAATACTGTCAGCCACTGCCAAATTCATCATAGATTGTTCTAACTAAGAAGTTATGAGTTGTATTTTGCTGTACCCAGTCAATTTCTTTTTATTCACATTGTCATGTTATAATCTATAATTGTTGATTGTTAATGTAACTGTGTTGTATCTTCAAATCATGCTCTTTCATCTCATAAATGTAAAATTCCACTTGCTCCATGTGGGCTCCTGATTTGGAAAATAAAAATATGTTATGTTATGTTATGTTATAGCAAACAGGAACTACTAACTCTTCAGGAGCTCGTTTGTGTTTACTGGGTTTGTCTCTGCCCTTTCGGACTTTTGAAATTCGGATGCCCCATTGGTACCTCTGCTTCTTTGAATAACAAAAAAAGATGGAACTTCCAAGGTTGGAGTTTGAATTTCCAAGTTTAAAGTGGATAAAGGTGAAGGTGTACTGGGTAGCGCTACATCTCATTTATTAGGGGGTATACCCCGTTGAACGATAAACTACATATAGTTTTATATATATCTTTATTTGCAAAATCATGTACACCCATATGGGTCAAAGCAAAAACAAAAACATGTAAAATACAAAACATATACAGAATACAACAGAGTATACATAATATTAACATAATTATGGAGTTATAGTTTTGAGAACATTTTGACCAATGTGGACCCTATTTTCGTAGTACCAGTGACTGCTTTATAAAGTCGCATACAATTGGAATCAGTTCTATATCGGGATTCAAAATTCGTTGCATATGTATAATTTCATTATTTAAGTCGATGTTTTGATTTAAAGAACAAGGTATGATAAGGGCCCAATTTTGCCCCCAAATTTCGAAGTTATTGAAATGAGCTAAAAGTAGGTGATATATACTTTAAATTAGTTCAATTATACTATATCAGCATGATTTTATTTAAAGCCGTCCATTATGATGTTAAAATAATGGCCTAAAGTGGCCTACATATTGTAAATTGTCGAAAAACTGTGAAATCCTGCAAATTCTGAGTGGTTTTAGGCAAATTTAACTATGAGCCACACAGAGTACCACTACAATAATTTGTGTAAATGATCATTTGTTATATAGGGACAAACCACAAAAACATCTTTCTGGTACTCCGTGTGGCTCATAGTTAAATTTGCACAAAACTACTCAAAATTTGCAGGATTTTAACACTTTATCACAAAAATGTTATTTTGAACTAATTTGATGACTTCACTGTGACGTGATAAACAAGATTTAGTTAAAATTAATATTATTTTACTATACCTTGTTCATCTAAGAACTGATCTAGAATAGTTTAACCTCAGATCAATTATTTTTAAAAAATGGTAAATTAGGGGGCCAAATTTAGCACTTATCATATCTTGTCCTTTAATTTATTAAACATAGTTTGTCTTAACTTAATACCTCATACGGCGATCGTACTTGAAAAGCCGAGGACTTTATTTTTTTGGCGTCGCAGTCCGAAAAAAAAATGAAAAAAGAAATCGTGTGGTCTTGCGCGCTACTTGTTTCGTTGATGGTGTACAGGTAGCGCTACATATAGGTTTGTCATATTACTTGTCTCTTAGATAAAACCATCAAAGGAACGAACAATTATATATATTTATAATTTTCAAAACAAGTTTGGTGCCGTTAACGATTGCTATTTTCAGAAAGCATGGTAAGTGAGTTAGCATATATCATATACTTTTAATATTGATTTTTTTTTTGTCTTTTAATTTATGCAAACTAAACTGTTCCCTTGCTGCCTTGGTTTTTGACCTACATGACTGTATTGATCCCGAGATCAGAAGACCAAATTCTATACATCTTGTTTAAGCATAAATTATGTTTTGGTACTCTGACGAAGGATAGGAAAGTTTTTGCTACGTTATTGTTGTTCTGTTTTGATTGTTTGATTTTTGATTATTTTGTAGATTTTAATGTATTATTTGTCATTAAACAAAATCATTGTTTAAATCTCCATAGCGTTCGCAAAACTTTGAGAACCCCGTTGTGAACGGACTGAAGAACGGAGGGAATACAGACGAACGGACAGATATACATACATATAAAGTCAAGGACAATCACTTTCATATACAACTGGTCTAACGCCCTTTATTACGCATCATGGCCATGTAGGGCGGTCAGTTTCATTGGTGGAGGAAACCGGCGTACCCAGAGGAAACCACCGATCTTGGGCAGGTAACTGACAAACCTTATAACATACAGTTGGGGATGCCCCTTTTTCATAAATGCAAAGGGAATCGAATGAGAAGTGATCTGCTAGTGATGGCCCTGTCACACTATAACGTTTTAGCCAACGTGTGCCGAACGTTCGAATAATTTTCTAAAACGTTGGAACGCGTTTGGCAGTCGCTGTAAAAAGTTTCAAAAAAATATCTCGGTGAACGACCAAAGCGTCAGACTAACTACCTGCAACACACGACAAACTTATTCAAAACTTATCTATAGCATTGGTCCGGCGTACTTGACGTTTGCCTAGCGCATGTGTGACGACTGCAGAACGCATTCATAGCGTTAGTCTAACTTAAAAGTTTTTCTCTCGGTGGGGAGACCTAGGATTTCTGTTCTTTTCTGTTCTTTTCTTTAGTATTATTTCACAATAGCCCAAATAGATCTATTATCTGGCTTAAATGAATTGCTGGATTAATTAATAATTATAGATACATCATGTGAATTTTGTTTCGTTATAAAAAACATTGGTGTTCAGCGTTCTAGTAATATGAATGTATAATTATTCTAAAGCCGTTTTTAACCAATAGTGATGATTTTTGCACTCATGCAGTCTAAAAGATTATAAAATATATCGAGATTTTATATTTTGATGTGTCAAAAATATACAGAGAGTAAACAAACTCTCAAAATCTCAAATGAGTATATACATGTAAGAAATACCGGTCTGTAGATTTTGCCTAGCATCCTTTTCATAAGCTCCCGCATAGCGGGTGCTAAATTGACTGAGTATGATGCCTTAAACCGGAAGACGTATAAGCTAGTCAGAATTCCGCACCCAATAACACGAAATGCAAAATTGAATTGCTTTTTTTTGTAATTTTCAATTTAAAAAAAATAATAAACATAGTTTTGTATCAACATTATTATTTCAAGTATTTCCAGTTATGAAATGTTTTAAATGTAAAGAATTTAAAATAAATAAAAATATAGAACTTCGGCGTCAATTCTATTACTAGAGGTCGCGTCCATCAAAACAAAATGACAGAAGCACGGGAACCTGTCATTCTAATTTTCGTGAAACAAGACCCCCAAAAAAGCGGTGCATTGTCAACCAAACAAATAACTTGAATAATTCAGCACACAAATTTTTCCTCAATTTGTTTTTGTTATTTTCTTTCATTCGAAAATGAAAGTAGAAATTCTTTAAAGAGTGGTCTCTGCGAGGTCCGCAGTGATTCACTTCCTTGTTCTGTTTGCAGAGCTTGCGTTTCTTGCTGTAATTTGAATTTGCTTTAATTAAAGTATGAAGCACCATATATATAAGAAAGTTACTCTATCTGCGGGAGCTTATCAGGTTTAACCTGCATCATATTTAGCACTTGACTTATTATGTCCTTAATAGAGAAAAACGCGTGTGCTTATTGAATATTAAAAAAACACATAATTCAAATGAGTATTGAAGTTAGACCGTCGTTATTCGTTATATTTGAGTATTTTCCTACCAAAGACATGTCCACCGAAAACACGACAGGTGTATAACAATTTGCAAGAAGTACTTCCAATTCCAGACCATCTAAGTTATCTTTGTTATACTCAAGATTTTTTATGGCTTTGTTCATTGTTTTTTGTAAAAAAGATTTTTTTTTCAGGTTTGAATTAGTATTTGAAGCTTTTGAAATTGACTTTCACCCTTGTAATTCAAATCTAACTTATAACATTCTTGGGTTGATACGCTACTCGTTCGTTACAATGACGCTCTGTGCGCTCTGTACACGTTTTAAACACGTTGAATAGGTTTCTTGGTCGTTAGACTGACGCTAGACGTGCGCTGCATTATCGCTAGACACGTTCGTTTCCATTTAGCTTAGCGTTCGTCAAACGCATTTCAACGTGCGCACAACGACCACATAGCGTACATCAGCGTGTGTATAACGTCCTTCTAACTTATGCCTAGCGTTCGAATAATTTATTTCTAGCACGTTGGCGAACGTCGGAAATTTTAAGCATGTTGAAAAATTTGCGACGCACTCGGCGTTCACCAACGCACGCTGACGTTCGCTAACGTGTTTGTAGCGTGTTCATAACGTGTACAAAACTTACTCAACGCACACCAGCGTGTTGAAAATATATTCTAAAACGTCGGCACACGTTGGCTAAAACGTTATAGTGTGACAGGGCCATGATCGATAGTGTGGTATTTAAACCAGCGTCTTAGACCACTCGGCCACTTTAACTTCTCGTTATAACGAATTGTTTCTGGTTTTAACGACTTTCATTTCTCGTTATTACGACCATTTTCTCGTTATTTCGACTTTCATTTCTCGTTATTAGATTTGTTGTTTTCGTGTTATAACGACTTTTGTTTCTCGTTACTACGACTTTCATTTCTCGTTAAAACGACTATTTTCTCGTTATTACGACTTGTTTCTCGTTATAACGATTTTCTCCTCTCGTTATTACGACTTTTATTTCTCGTTATTACGACTTTTACTTCTCGTTATTACGACTTTCATCTCTCGTTATTACGACTTGTTTTCCTGTTATAACGACTTTTGTTTCTCGTTATTACGACTTTCATTTCTCGTTATTACGACTTTCATTTCTCGTTATAAAGACTTGTTTCTCGTTATTCCGAATTTCAAAAATTGCTCACACAGGGTTATGTTGCTTCTCGGTTGCTGTCTTCACTCAAGAAATTTTACGGAAGACATCATGCACTTATAGACAAATATGGGATTTCGATTTCTCTGATGAGTGCATATGTTGGTTTGTCATGGGGTTTTGTTTTGTCTTCCTTTACCGGATTTGACACGCTGAATAGACTATTGGCAACGCGACGGGTGTGTTATAGCAAGCAGGAACTGCTTACTCTTCCGGAACACCTGAGTTCACTCTTGTTTCGACTGGAGTTCGCGTTGTTGATTGATATTCAATTATTTTGTGTTTCCATGTTTTACATCTTGTCTGTTTTTGTCCCGTTCTTGTTGGTGTTTACTGGTTTTGTCTCAGCCCTTTCGGACTTTTGACATTCGGATACCCCACTGGTACCTCTGCTTCTTTCATTCTCGTTTTTACGACTAGTTTCTCGTTATTACGAGTTTCATTTCTCGTTATTACGACTTGTTTCTCATTATTACGACTTTCAGTTCTTGTTATTACGGCTAATTTCTCGTTATTACGAGGAATAAAAACAATTTCTTACACCGAAAGTGGTCTCAATAGGCTTGGGTTGTCGGAATAATGGGCTGTCAGAGTAATACGTTGTCGGAATAATCGGCTGTCAGAGTAATAGGTTGTCGGAATAATTTCCTGACCCCAATTATACAAGTTCATATACTATATTTTTAGAAAATTACAAAATACAAATTTATATCTAATATGCTCCAGGAATGGCTAATTATCCTGTCAGTATGCTTAGAAAATCGAAGAAAGGGTACTTGGTTTAGTCTTTGAAAATCATATAACGGTCGTGACATTATTCTCAAAATTAAAAGCTTTGTCGAGCGCAACATGATACGAACGCAACATGTTGAACTCCGTACGTTAAAGGCCCGAAAGTCAATTGCTCTTGGCAAATGCAGCCCATGGTGGATTGACAAAGTTATTTGAAACATGCACTCTGATGGACTTTCCACCCACATTGTCTCATAGAATCGAATTGATATTTTTCAAAAGCAGACAAAAAAGGGTTGCAAAACAGTCAAAAAATAGTTAATATCCCATACGTTGGACCTAGCCCTTATAGGCTAATTTTAATGAGACTGGGTTGCAAAAAATAATCTTCCATTTTGTTTTCGATACTTTTACAGGCCCTTTATTTCTTCATGAAAAAAAGACCCTAAATTCAATCTCCTCTATGATTTAAATGCATGGTAAGGAGACTAAGGAACATCGCTGTGAACTTTCGTAGCAATAGGCAAACTAGTATTAGGAACAAATAAGATATTTGAAGTTTTGCCCCTTTTGGGTCCTTAATTTCTCCATAAATAAAGAGGGGATCCCCGAAATTAATCCAATCCATCCCCTTCTAGTTATAATAATCATTGTAAAATTTCATGTAAAAGTTATTGAAACAAACACAAAATGGTATGTCAAAACGTGACAGCCTTACGTTCGAGCATTTTTCAATGAAAGTTCATTCTGTTTAAAAAACAAACCCGTGTGGTTTCAAAGTGGCAAATATGCCCACAACGCTCTTGTAGGTAAAAGGCCACTAAAGAGTGCTGAGAAACTTGACATCGGGTCAGGCCTATTTGCCCACAAAGCGACTAGGATGTTGCCCCAGGTGGTTTAATGGGGCAGTCCTGTCACAATAAATGCCAGGGTCATCAGGCTATAATGCAGAAAACCTGACTGCAAACCATAGTGGTGCCACGTGTTGGGAAAATGTCACGTTTCTCGCACATTATAGAATTCTGCTGCAGGTCTCGGTAAGAGAATGATCCACATGCAGGAGGCTAAAGTGCCGATCCCTTCCCATCACTTTTTTCCAGTGACAGTCAAAACTATCTTCCCTAGTGTCCCCTTCCGCTTAATCATCATTTAGTGTTCACTGTATTACCCATTTCATGCTCATCTCCCGGATATAGCCACAATCGTGCTGGTTGGGCGTAAAGCAATAACTAACAAACTGTTGAAACAACGCACATCAATGTAACAAATCTTAGTTTTAGAATTCAATTCTTTAAGGCGTATTCTTTAGAAGGGATGTTTTATACAAAATTATACGGATATTTTGTAAGATAATATCATGTACATGCATGCACCTTACAAATTCTTCGAACTTGTCATGCCATATCTTCAAGGCTGAATGAAATTAAATACTGCATGGTGATCAATATGGAGTTTATAGTCCTGATTACAGACTAGAAGCCTCTGCAGCGACTGTTTGACTAACTGTAGACACGCTATGTGCCATGAGTCCAGCCCATGACACACCACCGCTAGAGTTGGCTGCTCCAGTTACAGTTCAACCGGAGACAAGAATCGTCTCCCACCACGTGCGCACAGATTCTACTCAGAATTCGGGAGACGAAATAAAATCGGTGTCCGAGCTACAGCTTTATATACCAAAAGCTAATCTGACATGTCAAATCTTAATTGAACTTCGCTATATTTTGCTGAAAAGATTATCAGGATCGACCTACGGTTACATAGTACTTGAATGCCAAATTTGAGTCTACCATATTTTAAAGAATAATTGTCTTCCTGGTTGTCTTCGTGGTAGCTGCAATGCCAGGTTGCGCTGAATGTTAGGGGGGTTATTATGTTGTAACAAACCTCCGCTTCTGAGCCAAGGTTTTCTTCCAAGTTTCCATGTTTAACTCCATTTCCAAATATTAAGTTTAAACAATCAATTGTACCAGAGTAATAAAGTTTAAAATTGGTGTGAAGCGGGAAGACCAGTGGATCAGAAAATTGGAAAACGTGGAGGGAGTGAAGGCAAAAAATTGTGGAAAATCTGCAAGATTAATACAAAGGAAAAGCTAAGATAAAAGCCAAATTTGGCCTGACGGGAACAAGGAAATGTGCATTTAACCATCCATGTCAATACATCTACGTTGAAAAGTTTATATAAAACATATGTTGGACAAAAACACTTATTCCGCTTTCCGTTTCCGTTCCGCATTCCGTTTCTGCGTTTTAGTAACACCCAGTAATCATCGAGTTCAAGTCAGAGTTAAATTTCGAGTTCAATTATAAATTTGAACTAACTCGAAACAGTTATTATTATGAAAATAATCGAGTTACTACTCGAGTTCGAGATAGAAAGAAGCAAAGGTGTACCAAAGGGGTAATCAGTATCATAAAACCGTAAAGACAATTGCAAAGACAAAACCGGCAGACAAAAATCTTCACAACAAAACAAACCTCATAACAACATAAAACACAAACACACATAACAACAAAACCGCATTCAGCAACGCGAACTCAAATCGAAACGAGAGTGAACTCAGGTGCTCCGGAAGAGTAAGCAGTTCCTGCTTGCTTATAGCACACCCGTCACGTTGCCAAAGATCGATTTAGTGTTCGTCAAATCCGGAAAGGATGACATTACAAAACTCTATGTCAAACCAACATCTGTGTTCGTGTTGGATATTTATTTTAGCGCAATGCTGTCAAACATAAAGTTTGTTGCGTTTTTTAAGATATGCTTAAAAACTAATAGATGTGCATGTTTACGTAATTTCACAAAGCAGACTCTTTACAAGAAGCAAATATGTACCAATTGGACAATAAAATGCCGTTAATTTAATTTCCACGAAAATCTATTAGGGGGTTTCAGCGGAAGTTGCAAGTAAGAAATGGGTACCCCTTGTTGTCTTATATGGCTGTCAAATATTTTGCTATGATAATTGTTTTTAAAATGTGGGGTGCATCGATCTTCGTGTTATGAAAATGTGTGAAAGTTTTATTAAAATCCATTCACTAAGGTGAAATGCCAAATAGACAGACATCCTATCACTAAAACCCGACCCAATTTACTAGCGGGGGTATAATAAAAACTTGGTTTATACATATGCCACGGTACTGAACAAACAAGACACTTTTTATGTATTTAAACTAGATATTGTTGGTTCAAATCGTTATGGAAATATCACTGATATATAGTAGATACTCATTTTATATAAAGTATATACTCATGCATTTTCCATCCATGTCAATACATCTACGTTAAAAGGTTTATATAAAACATATGTAGGAAAAAAACACTTATTCCGCGAAGCGGGGGTATAAAAAATCATTTTATTCGGATCTCCATGGTATCAAAGTGACATCAGAGTAGATAAAGTTAAACTTGTTGAAATACCAGTGTTACATACTAGTTTTCCCCCATACTAGAATTACCCCCGGAAAATGAGTATATACTATGTTTTTTTTTTAATATCTGAAAAAGTATACACCAACTCGTTAAAGAGTAGGCTAAATTGCAATCACCTTGTGCGTCTGTCCATCCGTGAGTTGTGCCGTGTCTCTCTTTTTCGGGACTCTACTTCCTGTTTTCATAGCAGGCTTAGACTTTTTAAGGGTTAAAAATCTTTCGTAACAAAATTTACGTTTTCTGCTGAAGGGATTGAATTCAAATTCGGTACACAGCTTTATTTTGATGAGTTGTAACGTGTCTCATATTCCAGTTCAATCAGGCATCTACTTTATATTTCCCAAATGGTTAAGTGCGGGTATCTTTAGCACGACTAACTGCACTCCTTGTTATTTTTCATCCCCCATCTCTCTAACGTTGTGTTAGAATTTTGGTGTCAAAATCCACAAAAACATTTTAACAGATGTCCGAATGTGTTTAAAAAGATATATAAACATCCGAATTTAATATATATCCATCGTAGTCGTTGTTTTCTGTTAATGCATATCAGTTTCTCTCGATTGCTGGTTACATGCAGCAGTGTGGTAAAAATACAAAAAGTGTAAGGAAAACAATTTAAAACTGCATCTTAAAAGACCGGCCAATTTACAGAAATGTTTAACTCGAAAATCCAAACTAAACAAACCACAATTTATAGTACTATATAGTACATAATTTTAATTAAAACAATAGGCCCCATGATGCCTGTCGCAATACCATGCTTATTGCTGGGTCATATACTAGAAAGAGTCTTCAATTGTATTTCTCATTGGTCCAAAAGACCTTGGGATAATTAGGGGGGGGTAAAAGGGGGTCTGATCCCGGAATCCCGAACTAATTTTTACAAAATCCCGTCATCCCGACTTAAAAATAAGAAAATCCCGAATCTCGGTAAAGTTGATATAATTTTATCCCGGAATCCCGAACTTAAATTGTCCAAATCCCGGAATCCCGAGCTTAAATATGGCCAATCCCGGTGTCCCGAAAAAGGTCCTACCTCCCCTCATAATTCAGAACCCCGGTAACGTCTATTTTTGACTCAAAGACACTGATTTAAAAACATTTGGACATCCCGATTGGGGAGGGGTCATATGTCTATAACGCTATTGTCGTTTTCTTGGTTTTGCTATATATTTAACGTGACTCCATAAAAAATGGTACCCAAATATTCTTCGTCAGTAGTCGAAATGTCAACAGACCATTCATGATCCCAGGCCAGACCAGCCACAATGTCACACATTAAATCTTAATCAATGTAAACCTTCCGGGCCAGAGGACCATGGCCTCGTGGTGCTACTATCCTTTCTATGCGATGCGATGAGTATTACTATATTAAAGAAGAGAGTGGTAAATAGGCGATCAAAAACACGAAAATACGTACTTAAAAAAGGCTATAACGATTATGTTTACAGGTTTGTTGAATACAACAGACCAATTCGAAGTCTTAGGCCCGCCTAATACAGACTCACACACCCAATTTTAAACAGTGTAAACCCAGCCTCCCCGTGGTAAACGGGTCTCGTTGATCTGTAAATTGTCCTTTTTGGAAGGTTTTTTCTACATATAATCACATCTAAAATAAGAAGAGGGATGTACGTCTAATCATCATGGCCATTATCTTTTAAATGGTCCTACAGTCCTCGGGCGATTTAGAATCCTAACCCGTCTATTATGGACTCAATTACACAGTTTTAAAAACAATTGGAGCACCCCTAGGGGCACGCAGGTCCAATGGTGTTAGTACGGGATGCTATCTAGAGTCCTTTACTGACGGTTCATAGAATAGCGGAGGGTGTGGTTGTTCCGACCAATCACAGCCATTGTTGCAAATTTGACCTTATGACGTCATTGAGCTTTCCCGTCATGCAATTATTGCATATGAATGAAAAATTATACCATATGAATGAAAATGGGTTTTGCCAAAGAAAGTGAAAATATAGCATTAAAATTGTAAATTATAACAAACGAATGATAAATTATAGAATTGAAAGAAAAAAATATACAATATAAAAAGATATTTGATCATTGAAAAATATATTTTACCAATTGAATGGGAAATATACCATAGAAATAAAGTTTTTAACAATATAAATGAAAAATTATACCAATGAAATGAAATTTATAAAATATAAATTACTTTTTATACCAAATGAATACAATATTATAGCAATGAAATTGAAAATTTTAGCAATATAAATGAAAATTATAGCATTGAAAAATTTATTATTGAATTTTGCAACGGAAATCACGCCATAGACAAAGAAATGTCAAAATGTTGTGTTATGGACGAAATTTATCATTTACTGCATAAGACTTCAAATCATCCTTTTATATTTTATTGAAATAATGATAACCTTTATGTTTGGAAAAAAAAATGAGTGGAAAATCGTAGGTCATTGTCATTTTTCGGTTTTTAGATATCACCAGTTTTGCTCCTTTTCTTATTATTCCGCTAGTGCAGTTACATGTGCTAAAAATTGTGTATTTTTTTTATAGAATGCACAATAGAATTTGTCCTAAATATCTAAGTGACTGTTTGCCAACTTTGGCTCGAATGTTACTGGATATAATCTACGAAACAATGAATATTATGTTCCGGTTCGTTCTATGCAAAATTATTTATCCCGTCTACAGTATCTCTCTGGAACAACATTGAAATCTCTGTTAGGAATACCCAACATTTGAAAGCTTCAAATTAAAACTAAAAAAACCTCTTCTAAAGCCACCGAAATACTTCACCGAAGGGCCAAGAAAGTTAAATATTATCCACACTAGAATACGTCACCGATGCAGTTCTTTGAATTATGATTTATATAGAATACATGTTATTGAAAATCCCATGTGCATTTGTGGGAATGCATATGAAGATGCTTATCATTTTTTCCTTGAGTGTCCTTTATATGCAATCCAAAGATATTCAATTTTTGATGTTCAAGATTTGAATATCGAACATATTCTTTTTGGAAATGAAAATGCAACAGTTGAAGAAAAGTATGCCTTATTTAGAAAAATACGTGCGAATACAATAGATTTCCAACAGGTCAATAGAGTCTATACACCACAAAAAAAATGTCTTGCTACTTATGTACACTGCATGTCGTTGTCATATATTTGTATTGTATATTCATGGAGAGGGCAATCAATAAGTTGGTATAACTTAATTTCCAATCCATTTGCTATATTTGCAATAAAAATATTATTATTAACTAAATATGGAGCTTGTTTAGGGGGGTACCAATATCCCATATCCCCGTAATTTTTTCATCAAATATTCCATATCCCAAAAAGTGTTTTTCCAGTATCCCATATCCCTGTAAATAAAATGGACTTAAATATCCCATATCCCAGTAAGTGTTGCCTCAAATATCCCGTATCCCATGAAAAAATTGTGTGAATATCCCATATCCCAATATACCCTAAACAAGCCTCAAATATGTTTTTTTTTATGAAAAATATCCTCCATAGATTTCGTGAAGTGTCCTCCATAGATTCTGTACAATGACTGCGATAGATGAGTTTGAAACACGACTTGGGTGAATATTTTTTGGTGTTCCGTTTTATTTTGTTGATGGCTGAAATAACACCGAAAGGAAATTTAGCAGATTTTAATAATAAAATCGATCATTATATTAGTGTTTCTTTATCTTAACAGTGTATAAATTTATAAAATTTCTTTTTTTTTCTTTTTTGTTGTTGTCTAATTGCTTTGTTTGTATTATGCGTTCCCATTACGAATTCATTCGTGTGTTTTTCTAAAGATTTATTGATTTTTTCCTTACATGTAATTCCTCAGTTACATGTACCTGCTTCTTACATGCACCTGCCCAAGGTCATACATTCCTAGTAATGAAAAACTAAGCATGTACTTGCACTTTTTCAGGGGAAAATAAAAACCGCTTACTACTGGATACTTGCCATGGCGAGTTATAACTGGGTAACACCAAAAAATCTCAATGATAATGCAATTTCCCGGACAGACAAAATGCTTGGTGGATACTGGATTTGGACAAGCTAAGAAACTTTTTTCGAAGATCTACAGTGACACTGTTTCTGAGTAGGCTGAAGTTTTTCGCAAGTCCTCATCTTCAAATGAAGTTGTTCGTTATAGATCTAGACCAGATCCGAAGTGGCAATGGAGAAATTGGAAAACTTTCTTAAAAGAACACTTCAACCCGATTCCTAGTGTGAAGAACTATTTCCACTTCACATTTAAAAGTGACAAACCTGACGTAGTTTCGGTAAAGGAAACAATTGAGGGCGTTGAAAAACATGTTAATATTCTACGGCGCCCTCTTGAACAATTTGACTTGTTAGCAAGACCGGAAATTATTCTTGCATCCGGTCTTTCCCGTGAAAGACAATAGCATTTAGTTTAAACATATTTATTTATCCTGGATTGGGAAACAAGCTTAATGCTTATGTAAATCCCTCTCCAGCTAGCAGTTTGCGAGTGTGGCCTTTGCAGCGGCCCCCATTGAGCTCTTATCGAACGAACTCTACAAAGGGGTCTTTAACGTGCATGGGGTATTGCTCTCCACATACACGGGACAACCTTTTTTCGTCCCTTCCGAAGGACTAGCATCGTTCCTTGAGACCATCCTCGCAAATGGTGTCAAGAGAGAGTCGGAAAATTGGTTCATGAAATTTTCACCCCGGACGAGGATCGAACCACGAACCTTGATGTTAGTAGCCCGACGCGTTAACCACTACACAAATAGCATTTGTATACTAAAGTCCGACCATATGTAAAAGGCTGTTATAGAGATGTATTTTGTGCTGCTCCAAGGGAAGAGTGGACATGCATTTGTTTAAAATAAACGTTTAACGGCGTCATTATGAATTTTTTTACGTTCTTGTATGTTAGTTAATAAATTTGTTGAAATGAAAACCTCTATATTTTCTAAACCCTTTCACATATTGATTTAAAATTTTGACACAGTTTTAGGGACGATGTGGACAAACTTCAAATGCAAAAACTTAAAATGTAAAAATTTTGTGATACGGGACCTTTTTGCTTGATGGACGTCAATTATTTTATAATACTTTATTTATTTTAACATACACTTTAATACTTTCTGATGAAACTATGATGGGTCTACACAAATAACCGACACCTTCACACCGAAGTTATATTTTGTGAAGCTAATTTTTTTCTTTCCATTTTTTGAACATATTCTTCGTACGAAATCTTTGGCCAAGTAAAAGAAGGATCATTCAGTAACGATGGCAACATCTTTGTGTACGGATCGTAAAAGTTGTATAACATTTCCCGCGTCTCATTCAACATAGGTTCATACTGTCTAGATCCTTTGGTTTTGTTTCTTATTTTCGTGTAGAGCAGCCCATGTTTCTCCATGTCAGCAGACGACAGTTCCGCTGAAATAAAAGTATTACTGTAGATGTAAAAATCATGATTCAGACTAGACGGCTACTTCGTAAAAAGTAATATTGCTGTTGAGCAACTTTCGACTAGAATGGTGTATTTCCGTCATGTCTTTTCATGTTTAATACCAGTCCCGATAGTCATTCAATAGTATAAATAGTATAAATATGTAACAAAATAAAATTTTCTAGCAAAACGCGGGTTGTCAATACGAACCAACAATGAAACGTCTAATTTAGTGACACAGTATTATCCTTATTGTTCAGGTTAGTTTCTATTGAGGGAGCAACCATTTGATTTATGGGGGGGGGGGGGGGGCTATGGAGATTTTCTTCGTCCTGCCTTTTTATTTTCGGAGAGAGCCGATATGGATTTTTTTCGCGCTGGCAGGCACATTTTATCATTTTTAAAGCTACTATATATTTTTCAACCAACGATACCATCCTGCCTTTTTTTCATTCAAAGCACTGTCCTGCCTTTTTATTTTTGGATTTTTGCCATCCTGGCTTTTTATTTCAAATTTCACCATAGCCTCCCCATAAAAATCAAATGGTCGCTCCCATATCAATAAAATACCGATACTTACGCAGGTCAAGGAATTTGAATATTCTGTTAAGAACTTCCTCCTTGTTAATGACATACTCTTCCATCTTTATGAAAATAAACTGGTTCCTTGGAAACACGTCAAGCCATTCTTTGATAAACAGGTAGTAAATGCTATTCAAAAGTCTAACCTGAAACGATGTGAGTGGTTTAGTGGTATATATAGAATGATGAAAACGCTCTTATATCAGGAATAAACTTTTTCTTTCTTTGATATATTCAGGATACCAAATGAGCTAGCTGTTAAACTTACTAGTATTCGATAAATAGACACGAGATATAACACCTTACTTATACCCTTTGAAAAGTACAATAATGAATTTTCTCCTGTTATTTTCAGCTTTACAATGTAAGCACTGTTTGTACTCTGGATTTACTGTAAACACTTCAATATTGGATATAAATCATGTTTAACAGCCCAAATTTCTATGATTTACCAAGTCAGAACCACATTTCCGCTTGCCAATCTTACATTTTGTCCTCAGGAAAATTACCAAATTGGTAACTTTGTGATTTTTACATATATTTGAACAAAATTAAATCTGCTAGCAGACAAATAAAAAAAAACACAAAAAAATCGCTATCTTACTTTTTGTGTAATAGTTGCTCTAAGAACGGGGTCCATTATACAAAGTCTCTCCCCCTTTTTTCGCCTACATTCGTCGAACTTCTCAATTCCAAACTTCATCGCTTTGTGAAATGTGACCTTATTAAAGTTTGGTCCTTGGTTAAAGAAATTATAACTGGAAAACATTCTAAAAAAAGATATAAGCTATTTTGCTTTTGTTCTGTTAATTTTGAGATCGTCTGAGACGTCAAACGTAAAAAATTATTAGACGGCATAATTATTTGGTCTTGTTAAGTGTGTGTGGTTTTCAGTAGTTTGCTATTTGACCCAAACCAATTACGGCTGTGTTGTGAAATAACCATATTCTATACTTTTCCATATCATTATAAGTTCTTTCATTTGAACATCAGTGGCGGGTCCAAAATGAGGATTGTTGAACCCGTATCTCTTTCAAAGAAAAAAAAAGTCTTTTAGTTTTGTGCAGACTTCATGCAAAAAATGAGATGGACAGCCAGACATTAAGTTAACTCCTATTGTTCTAAAACCTTTCTGGATCCGCTTTGAACGTTATATTGCATTATCATTTTGAAGTTACGAAGTTATATAACTAACCTTTCTACGGGTTCTCTGAGTGTAACAATGAATTTCATATTAGGAAGCATATGCTTGATTAAGTGTGGCATCAGGACCTTTGGCTCCTCTAAAAGTTCGTTTTGTGGGATTGCTCTCCAGAGGTGAAGCATCCATATGTATGTCGGCGATCCCTCACCTGCAAGTTCGAAGATTAAATATACATTAAATACATTCATTAAACCACTATAAAATACGTGTATACTATTAATTTAAATGTAGTGCTGCAATTACCCCTTCAGGTTATAGTTCAAGTCCTGCTTTGCAGTTTATAAAAACTACTTGCTCATATGTAGTAAGTTACCGACCCAAGGTCGGGAGTTCCCCTCATTGAAATTTCCGCCACTTATGTGCGTTTAAAAGGCACAAAACATACTCACAAGCTTTTTTGTCCATACCTGTTACTTTTCCATGAAATCCTTTAGAGTCTACACTTTTCTCTATAATTTGCGCAGGTTTGTCAAAATATCCTGTATACTGTTTAAAACTTTCTCTTCTTCCGCCTTTATATGGTGGCTGCCATGTGCTTCCTGAAACAACAAAGAGATCGTGAACTATTTATTGAAACGTTGCTTGAGGATTTTTCTCTCTTTCATTTGGAACGAACTGTGAAATACTAAAAACCCTTAAAGTTTAGATAAAGACGAACAAGGAGAGACTAAAGACAGGTAATAGGCATCTTTCCGAACAAGACAACTTGAAAGTACTTGATCATGTGTTTGAATTCATCCTACACTCGAAACGGTTCCTAATTTAATTAAGATCAGACAAACACAAACACACACACACAACGCATGACTCGTGATTTTTTTTTACCTTTTTACTTTATTTCTTAATTATTTTTTGTTGCTATTACTTTATCACAATCATATTTATATTTGAACGTGCATGTCCATAGCTATTTCTGTATTGTATTGTTATCGGGAGAGGACTTCATAAATACTTTGTACTTGTGTCCGATTCCCTTTTGAAATTGTTTCAAATAATTAAACTAAACTAAAGACAGCACTTAAATCTAAATTTAAAAAAAACAATGAGCGCAAAAAAATAGTAAGTGGAATTGTCACAAAAGAGCTCGGGAAGATCTTTTCAAATGTAAATAAGACTACCTGTGTGTCTTAGATTCCACCATGAAATTGATTTGTTGTTTCCGTTAGCGCCACGAATTGGTGCCACATCCGGGTGCTGTGTCAACCTGTCGAAGAGGTCGGTGGTTGCACACTTTGACATCCCAATTTGTAAGAAATATGGGAGACAGGACAGATGCTTGTAGCCATCTTGGTGCCAGCAAGGGTTCCTATAGTTAGGTAGGAATGCAGGGGGCCTCTATTGAAAATACAGTAATCAAATCATCATACCATTCTAATTTGAGCAGAATGAAGTTAATATTGTACTTATACTAAACACCGAACTCAATGTCATTTTATTGCCACGGCGGGTGCTATAGCGAGCATAGCTGTTCTTGCTCTTCCGAAACACCCGGTTTCAATCTCGTTACGACTTAAGTTTGCGTTGATTTAGTTTGTATGTGTTTTTGTTGTCTTGGTCTTCGTACCTTTCTCGTTTATGTTTACTGGTTTTGTCTCTGCCCTTTCGGACTTATAACATTCGAATACCCCATTGGTACCCCTTTGCTTCAAACACAAAGCAGTATGCCAATATCTCAATAATAAATGTGTTATTAAATCCGCCCCAGTTTTTTTCCAGCTATGTATCATGATTTGATGACACAAAAACTGCTGCCACGGCGTTATGTCACTTTTGTTGCTCATGGGATTTTGCACGGAAACGTAAGATGTTTCAAAAGAGTGACAAACCATGCAAAATAAGTCCTCTATTGGAGAGATTGTTTTCTTTTGTTTACAGACTATGGAAACATTTGATCTATCTGTAATGGCCTCTCCTGTCTGTATGTAGCTGATCTTTTCTTCTCGATCTTCGTGTTCCTCGTCTATCCATGATATTCGTGGGATGCTGAAATTATTATCAGTAACAATTTATAATCAATTTGGAAACTTTTTTATCTATATTACAACTCAGACTATATTTAAACTCAAACTCTATCCATTAACGAGTAGGTAAAACTCATGTTTTCCTCCCGGTTTGTCCTTCGTTAGAATGACTGTACCTTAGTTGTTATGTTTACCAATTAATATGCGAGCGTAGCGAGCTCACTATTGTAGAGAGTCTGCCAAATTGCACGAGACTCAAAATACGATGGTTGAAAATAAATTCTGTCACCGGAAACATTCGATTTTCGGAAGTTTTCGAAAATGTCTGCGCGTGCAGAAAAATTGCGGGAAATAGTAATACTTCGTCCCAAATTATCTCGTCCCAGGCATTATTCGAAATTATCAATGGAATAGATTATATTTTTGTATCTACGCGAGCTTTTAAGGCAATGCCTTTCTCATATTATATGAGCTTTAGAATTTAGGTGCTTGAGTTCTTGATTTGTTTCGTCCAATGGAAAAAAATACAATATAAAGAACAGTCGATTTATTGATCAGAGCTGTTTGCTGTTAAAATCACTAGTTCCTAGTTCCTTGGAATCCCCGCGTCTCCAAATAGTCGGCAAGAAAAAAGTATGTTAACAAACTATAATCACCAAATCAGGAATTCCCGCGTCTTGGCTCCAAATAGTCGGCAAGAAAAAAGTATGTTAACAAACTATAATCACCAAATTAGGAATTCCCGCGTCTTGGCGGGATCATCCGCGATTGTCCAGAATTGCAGTAACATTTTTTAGAACTTACGGTACATGCTTTAAAAATTAAATTCATTTCTAATTTTCATGGAAAAAACTATTCTCATGTTGTTAAACTACATCTTTGCAGTCATTTCAGTCACTAAACATCACAACATAAATTATGTTGAAAATGTTAGAAAGTAATTTGCATGACAAAACATATCTAAATAAACTATAAAATTTGGCCTAAAATTTTAATTAGCGGTCCTTGATTGGAAGAAGATTTTATTATCTTTCACTAGTTTGGTGAAAATCCCCTCCCGTTATGAAATCGACGATTCTGGAATAAAAAAACTGAAAATAAAATTTCGCGTACTCGCAACCTGTTTTCGCCAAAAAATATTAGACGAACTAGGAATCTCACCTAACCAATTTAGTTCGTTACAAAGAAAAGCTAAATCATACTGTGGTTAAACAAGGGTTCATATCGTAGTTCAAAGTCATCAAAATAACTGATAGCTGGGTTTTTTTCTTGGGAGTCAAATTTTGCGATTTGTAACGAAAAATTGGTATATCTAGCTGATATTTACTTTTATTTCTTTTTCTTTATTTCACAGAGAAAAAGTACAGTTTATCATGACTGTAAGCGAGTCCGATAAGTCCTTATCATCATCCGGGGGCCTGTTTAACAAAACTATCTAAAGATATGTCTAAAGACATGAATAAGAGATGGAATTGAGATGGTCTTTTGACCATCTTATTACATGTCTAAAACCACACAACAAAGCTATCTTATGGGTATCTTAGTTTATATGGTCTTTTGATGGTCATAATTTAATGTTAGCATCGGTTATAATATTATTAGTCATTGACAAAAATTGATTGTAACTCTTTCCGCTATGTTATAATATATCAAAAATAAAAGTAAACATTTTCTCTATTTCATTTATAGCATTTTATATCGATATGATGGCAAATAAACATAATTTTATAAATGGAAAATGAATAAAGCTTCAAACTTCAACTTATCGTTGAAACTTTAACCACAGGTAATTCACAAAACAACATATTCTCTTCAAAAAGAAAACTATCTAGTAAACAACTTAGATACAATAGGATCAACAAAGATCAAGTTGGCCAATACATTTGCATGTTTTAAATACTTACGAATTAAGAAATGATTACGTTACACAAGTGTAATTCACGTGCAAAAATAAGGCCGCGTTCACACTGAAGTTGTTTTGAGTAAACATGTGTAGAAGTAGTTTAATGTTCTTAAAACTAGTTTCACACTAAATTTGTTCTCATTGATAAACCTAAATTAAATGACTTGACATATGAAATGTTCACATTATTAAATGCAAGTGTACATGTAATTTAAATGTACAGAATTACAAATACCAAAAACGCGGGTATAAACGGTTAAATTTGATATGCTATATATCGATATTGAAAACATGAACGTAGTAAATAATCATGATTGTTAATTTGGCGAATAGACATTTAAACATAGAATACGTCATTTACGTATGGATTTTGTTTCTAATGGTTTTTATTTTCATAAAATAACAATAAAGGTGTACACATTTTCTGGCGCTTTAGTCCGTTCGTCCGTTTGTATTTTTAAATTTATTGCTATAAAAAGCTATTGCTATACATACCGGCGCGGGCCACTAAAGAGCGCTCAGAAACGTGATATCGGGTCTGCCGCTTTGTCCACAAAACGACTGGAATGTGTACCCGGTGTTTGAATGGGCAGTCATAATGCCGCATCGTCAGGCTACAAATGTAAAATGCGGAAAACTTGACCGCAAATCATAGTGGCGCAACGTTTAAGGAAAAAAATCATGTTCTTCACGCGTTAAAGAACCCTGCTGCATGTCTTGTTAAGAGAAGAACCCATAGGATTCCTGTGTAAAAATCTGCCCGTTCCTCATTTTCCAATTGACTGTCAAAACTCTTATCCCCGATTGGACTTTGCCCCCCCCCCTTCCCATTTACTCCACCTCATCATCATTTCATGTTCATTTTATCACCTGTTCATGTTCATATTCCTGATATAGGCCGCTTTGCCCACAAAAATTAGATCCGAATTGGAAACACCTTTTATGAAATTCTATTCAGCTCTGCCATATACATATATACATTAAATATTTAGAAGTTGCATGTACCCCTGTTTTTTCACTCACCCGAGAAAATGTTGAAATATACGAATTAATACTAAAAATAAAGCTTTCCAAGTATAAATGCATATGCATGCCGTTCATTCAAAAGAAATATGCGAAATTCATTGTATATTAAACCCACACAAGGACTACATTAAGTATCGAATGCATGTAATGAACACATTTAAACTATAGTCCGTTTGAGTTTTATAAATCAACGAAAAATGGCTTGTAAATTTACGTCTTGCAAAATATTTTAACTATTTTGATATGTCATGACTTTTTAAGGGCATACGAACCCAGGCCAAAAATTTCAAAAATTTTGCATGATTTATAAAAATGTTTTCCATAGACCTGAATAGTAAAAATGGACCAAAAATTCATAGAAATCCATGGGAGTACAACCTAGTGACCAGGAACAGCATTTGCTCCGTATACCATTAAAAATCCTTTGTGGAGCTAATTGGTCATCTAATCTCCTATTGTTAGTCCTTTCAATTATGTTCAGGTGGGCCCAACACCTGGCTGTTCCGTCAGATAAACACACCATTTTAGGTATTATTAAAATTGGTGAAATATTTAGCATAAGACCATATGGAAAACTTTTTTGTTTTAGAAGATAACATCTTGGTTTTTGTTATCAGAGTTCGTGTACTAATAAAAAGTTTATTTGTGTTTAAAAAAATAAATTTTATTTGAGAGACAAAAAAATTTTAAAGAATTTTCGTTGATTTATAGAACTCAAATGGACTATACATGTAAACATCGAAATTTTACAGTGTGAACGCATTGATGTTTAATGTTAGTGCGGACGACATTTAAACTACTATGAGTTTTGCTCAGTGTGAACGCGGCCTAAGTATTGCGTTCAGGAGTCTTTATTTACTTGAATATATAGCAGACTAACTTGTACTATGTAAAAATGAACCAAAGACAAAAATACGGAATAAATATTAAGGATTTATTTATTTTTTAAAGATATTAAAATCATTTTTTGGTCTAAAGACCACCATAAGACAACTAATTCGTAGTCTTAATTTTAGGATTAAAAATTTGCGATGTCTAAAAATAAGACGTCTTCGATAAACCGATTTAGGACTAAGATTTGTCTATAGACCATCTTTAGACACGTCTTAGTCATAAGACACTTTTGTTAAACAGGCCCCGGATGATTATCTTAAGAATATAGTGAAAATTATAGGAACTCACAAAAATAACCCTCTAAACAGTATGTTAAAATTAGTAAGATTTCATTGACTGCTGGGTCTAGCAAACCTCGACTTACCTGATGGTAGCGACGGGTACGGTGTCAATATCCAGCGGAAGTTCCCGGACAATTATTATAATAAGCAGAAGTCCTATCGCTATCCCAACAATAACGTTTTTCCTCTGCATTTCTTACTCCGACTGGCAATTTCAAAGTAAGGTAAATTTACGTGTATGTTCTTTAAAACAAATCGCCAAAACAAAGAGCCAGATTAAAAAGTTTATTTTGAAAAGCAGGTATTTGTTTTTCTTTTGGTTTATTTTCAATAAATTTTTGAATGGTCATTTAATAAAAGGTTATTTAACAAATAGTTGATCTGAATAGAAGATTCTATTTGATTTACCATGTTTTAAAAACTGTTATCTAAATAAAAATGTTTTCGTAATTTCCTGTTACAAGTAAGCATGCGGCGTTTTCATGCACCAGCCTCTCCTCCAAATTAATATCTACATACATTTACAATTCACCATACATTATTACTGACAAATTTTCAGTTTATAAGAAGTATTTGTAGAATTTATTTTCAATATATTATCATTTTGATAACAAGATAAATAACAACAAGAATAATAAAATACATAAAAATTGTTTTTGCTTCCGATTTATTTTTGACATCCATTGGCCTTGTTCGAAAGGCACATATTGTTCTATCCCATTGGGTCATTATAGCCTTACGGGCACCGGACCATTTTCCTGGTCCACTGATTCTATACTGGTACGGGGTACATGGTCCAAACATACAAACAAAGGCCAATTTTGGGTCTTCCCAAACCAATGAATCTGAAAATGAAGTATCAAAATTAATCTTTCAAAGGACTGCAACAGAACCTAATCGAAACTTTCAATTATACTTTTAGATATTTAGATGACATTCTTGCACTCAACAATCCTTCATTTTCTAATATTATTACAGATATCTATCCTTCTGAATTAACCTTGAATAAATCTAACGTCACCGGTGATAGATGTCCTTTTTAGATTTAGATTTAAGTATTATTGACGGAAAATTACATACCAAAGTATATAATAAACGTGACGACTTTACCTTCCCTATTATAAATTTCCCTTTTCTTGAAGGAGATGTTCCACTAGCGCCGTCATACGGGGTTTACATTTCACAGTTAGTAAGATATGCTCGGATCTGCAGTTGTGTTTCTGATTTTAATAATAAAAACCGTTTTATTACTGAAACATTATTAAAACAAGGTTATCGATACCACAAATTAGTAAAATCTTTTTCTAAATTCTTCCACAAGTATCGATCTCTTATTGAAAAATTTAATTGTACACGTCACTTTCTTATAGTGAAAGGAATATCACATCCTGAATTTTATGGTAATGTTTTTTATAAAGCTCACAAATTTAAAAGCAATCCAATAGAAATGAAAAATTGGCTTCAAAATATATTACGGAAAGAATCTTGGTTAAATCTTTGAATTTAGTGTTTTTGGCAGAAATATTGAAAACTTGATACTTGCTTTAAAACTTATATAAATGTTTTTACTATTGTCATTTTTAAGCATTATAGCGATCAAGCGTGTCGGTTTTGTGTGATGACACTTCACTAAATCATTATTGTTTGAAGTGTTGTGTCGGATTTAAAATCGATACGTTTGATTTTTTTACATCAGTCGATTGATGATTCTCAGCTAGCTGTCAGTAACAGCGAGTGTTCTATAGAGAGTTCCTTTACCGTCCTTTTGTTTGTTTTTGTTTTTTGTCTTAGGTTCTCTCTAGTAGAATTGGACTTTGATCGATTTGATTTTTATTGTGTGTTTAGTTTTTGTGCTTTGTCTAGGAATATTGATAGGGGGAAGGTTGGGCCCAAAAAACTAGTTTAACCCCGCCACATATTACATGTGCCTGTCCTAAGCCAGGAATCTTTGACAAAGCTTTCGTTTGTACTTGTCTTTTTGATGTTTTCTGTTTCTTGTTTAAGAAGAGGGTCTATCTGTGACTATTTCAGGGCTGGATTTGAATTATATGCATCTTATTTAGACCATGGGCCAATTGCAGAACCGCGAGCAGTGCCAAATGGCCTCGTTGAAGGCTGCTGGCGGTTGTCCATTGTGGTTTTTCTAAATTGCCGTTTGATTGTGGGCTGTGTCGCGTACACTTATTCCACATCTCTTTATTTTCTTTTTCAAGATTCATATATTTTGGATTTTTTATATTCTTTTGGGTTTTTTTCGGATTTTTTTTAAAGAGGGAATAGTTTTTTTATGTTCTCTGACGCTAAGTCTTTATTTTTGTTGTTTTTATAATAATTCTTATTTTTGTACTTTTTCCTTTTTTATAAATCAAGATAGTCTAAATTCAGAGTCTAAATTGAATTCAAATTTAATATACCCTTGAATTTCTACTATGTACAGAAAAACATTGAAATCAGAATTTAACCCTTTAATTTCTTGTAATAAAAGTATAAGTCTTAGGAATCATGACGTATAGTTTAAACCTGTTATGTAGCGGGACATAAGATGGAAAATCCCCTGTAAAAACATACTTAGATTTGGTAATGTTCCATTCAGTTCTGCCAATTCATCCATGTACTGTATAAAGTCAACCTGTATGGTGTGACGTTGTGTTTGTACGTATCTCTCCTTCATGTCTCTTTGCTTTTTACTGATGTCATCCAGCATGTCTGAGGAGTCCGGGAGACTAACTTCACCCTGAAATATGTGACAATTATTAAGAAAATGAGTGTAATTTGCCTAGAAGCCTAAAAACAATTTGATAGCGCATTTTGTGAATTAGATTTTGGATTATTTCGATTTACAAATTTAAGAAATTAAATTCCATTATTTTATTCCTAGAAATGGCTCTTATCCTTCTGTATTTTCCTATGGCACCATAAATCTTTTCGTCCCATCGTATTGTCTGTGTTCACTTATTTTTTTTTCTTAATCAACTGTTAACGTTGCTTCACTGAGCTATCTGAGGAAAGTAGGAACCATGATAGTGCGATTTTAAATACTCTGGTCTTTTTTAAGATTAGTTTTCAAAATTTTTGACTCTTTAATTAGAACACGATGTCATGATTTTTATCATGGAACTTGAGTCGGCCCGGCTCTATATACATTGTACTTCCGTTTCATAATAGACCCAATGTCGGACTTATTATCAATTATTTACCTGGCATTTCACTTTGTGTTTAATGAAAATGAAGGTTTATCCCAATATAAGGTTACCTAACGTACCTTGAACACCCTTGTAGCTAGTCTACATTGCAGCTCTGATATGGGCATGATTGCCCCTAGCGGCTGGATGCACCCTATAACAGCCAAGGTCTGCTTCTCTAACTTCGGAGGAAAGACATACTTATAAAGCTCAACCTGGTTATGTTTTACATCAAGAACCGACTTGTCTAGAAACGGAAATCCGAAGTTATACCCAGTTGCTAGGACAACAACGTCAATGTTTTCTTCTCTTGTTCCATCTTCGAATAGTACGCCATTTTCTGTAAAACGTTCCACATTGGGTCTTATTTTTAGTGTCCCTGAAGCAAGTCTATTTGGCATATCGTCGTTTAACATAGGGTGCTGTGCAAAGAACCCATGTTGTGGTTTTAACCCGTAAAGACTATGGTCGAATCTATTATTGAGTAGGCCTTCCATGAATTTACCGGCAAGGTATGGGAAGAGGTCCCTGAGTTTCATGGCAAACCGTCGTGTAATTAACATATCTACCGGCATTCCTTTCTGTCCTATACGATTCATCACCCAACTTCCACGTCTGGTGCTGAGAAAGACCTGTAATGAAAACAAACCGTATCATTGTTTAAAACAACAGGTGTCTACAAAAAAGCATTCATATACATTAAGTTAATTAGTTAGTTAGTTAGTTAGTTAGTTAGTTAGTTGTTGCTTTACGGCTGTATCATGTCACATGATAGTGGTGATAGAATGAACATGAAATGATGATGATGAGGTAGAAGTTATGGGGATACCAAAGTAGGGATGGGTAAGATCAGTCAATTTAGCCTACTGCATAGGGATCCTACGGGTGCTACACTTTTCGTGACATTTTTTTTCACAACATAGTGCAACACTATAGTTTTTCCGCATTGAAGCCTGGCAACCCCGTTCATTATTACAAGGATCCCCATTCAATCAGCAGTCGCTTTGTCGGTAAAACGACCTGACCCAATGTCAGGTTTATTGGCACTCTTTACTGGATACAAAATATATGTATAAAAACCAAATGCTAGTCCATTGAAAGGGAAAAAAAGGTTGTCCCGTGTATGAGGAGAGCAATACACGATACACGTTAAAACCTCTTTGGAGAGTTCAATAAGAGTAAGCTCAATTCAGGCCGCTACAAGGGCCCAACTAGCAAACTGCTTGCTGGAAAGGCATTCACATTAGCATATAGCTTATTTCCTAATCTGGATAAAAAAAAACATGTTTAAACTAAAACCAGTGCACTATTCATTCATCAAAATCACAATAAAGTTCAAGGTGACAATATTAACACTGCTGCTCAGTATAACTAGACTTTTACATTAAAACTAGTATATTATATAATTAAAATCGTTTACCATAAATGTACTATGTGTTTGGCTGATAATTGCTTTATACCAAGAAACAAAAGAATAACAAAACAGTCGGGCGATAAGGTGTTAACACTGTAAGAATCTTTTCAAAGGGGAATTTCGAACCCTTGGGAGGCCAGGGGGTATATCATTGAAACACAAAAAATGAGAAAGGGCGAATATGAACACGACGACCTTGATGAAATGAACATGAAATGATGTGGAGAATAAACGTACAGGTTTTCGCTAAATTTATTATTAAATTTACTTACTACATGATCAAATATTGATGTCAAAAGAAAAAAGTCGAACGGAAAAGCAAAGCAAAGTAAATGTTAGGAGCTACGGAAATGTATCTATTAACCTTTGTATTAATAGATACATTTAAACAGTACCATAAAAGCCAATAAAAACATAGTCATCTCTTAAAACACGAGCTTTAAAATGGATTTAAAATGCAAAATTATTCATAGTGCAACAAACACCGGCTTCTTTAAGATATTTACCTGAGACGCAGTCCTGCTGAGCTCAACTGCCATATCCCCTCCAGAATTCCCGATCCCAATGATCACCACCCGTTTGTTCTCGAACCCTGCTGAATGTCTATAATCGTGACTGTGTAAGACCTTTCCTTTGAAGCCAGACAAGCCAGGGAATTCAGGGATATGTTTCTCGGCGTGGTGACCTGTACATACCAGTACTCCATCAAACACACCCTCTGTCACTTCCTCTGTTTTCCTATCTCTGGTCCTCACTAACCACTGGCCATTGCTCTTGTAATCTGGATGCTGTGTAACTGATTCTATCTGAAGAAAATTTCAATTGCTTTATTTATCCATCTCTGTTTAAAACCTAACATAAAACTAATGAATAAACCTTCTGTTTATTTGAATTTCTAATATGCATTTATAAAAAGTTTTAGTCTTCCTGGTAAAAACTAAACAATCAAGATATCTTATAAAGTTTATAAGATATCTCGTAAACTTTATGAGATATCTTATAAAAAATAACTTATAAGATATCTCATAAAACATATAAGATATCTAATAAACTTTATGAGATATCTTATAAACTTTATAAGATATCTTATTAGTTTTATAAGATTTCTTATAAGTTTTATAAGATATCTTATAAATTATTTTATATGAGA
This sequence comes from Arcuatula senhousia, assembly GCA_963971305.1. Taxonomy (NCBI): domain Eukaryota; kingdom Metazoa; phylum Mollusca; class Bivalvia; order Mytilida; family Mytilidae; genus Arcuatula; species Arcuatula senhousia. The sequence goes on from OZ020311.1 coordinate 50,219,900, forward strand.
TATCTAATAATCTTAATAAGATATCTTATAAACTTTATGAGATATCTTATATGTTTTATAAGATATCTTATTTGTTTTATAAGATATCTTATATGTTTTATAAGATATCTCATATGTTTTATAAGATATCTTATAAACTACCATTTATATGAGATATAAAGTATACGAGATATCTTATAAATTTTATGAGATATCTTTAAAGAAGAATAAATATAAATATGGCGTGCCATAAAAAATAGCATGACACTTTGACTTGTGGCTTTGTTTTCTTGTGTGATCTGTATCTTATCGGATTTCAAAAAGGTAAAAGATCAAACTATTATATTTTATATATATTATTTATTACGGCTCAAATGTCTCTATTATATTTTAAGTTTGATTTATTAATCGATTTAATCGTTTGACTTTAGTTCTGAGATCTTCTGACATACTAATTTGCAAACATAATTTTATTTCGTACCTCTGTTTCAAAGTTGATGTACGATCTAAGTTAAAAGTTATCTTATTTCTGACCACTGATTCAATTTGATGAGCTGTCTGGTTTAACTTATCTTATTCCGTACCTTTGTTTCAAAGTTAATGTACTGTCTAAGTTAAAACTTATTTTTTTTCGTACCTCTGTTTCAAAGATTATGTACTGTCTAAGTTAACACTTATCTTATATCATACCAATGATTCAAGTTGATGTTCAGTCTAAGTTAAAACATATCTTATATCGTACCAATGATTCAAGTTGTTGTACTGTCTAAGGTAAAACTTATCTTATATCATACAATTGATTCGAGTTGATGTTCAGTCTAAGTTAAAACATATCTTATATCGTACCTCTGTTTCATTTGAAGATAAAAACAAAACTATCGGAGTTAATTGGAGGATCAATCTCAAATGTACAAAAAGAAGACAAAACAAGGCAGACATACTGGAGAAATTGAAGATTGCAATGGTCCTGACTAGGTGTACAATTTCAAAAGAAATGATTAGTTAAACCAGGTTTTGTGGAACCAAACCTCCCTTAAAGTTAATGTACTGTCTAAGTTTAAACTTATCTTTATTCGTACCTCTGTCTCAAAGTTGATGTATTGTTTCAGGTTGAATTTGTCAGCAAACAGATGGAAGTATTTCTGGACGTACGAGTTGTGCATAAAGACTGGATAGTTGTCGGGTATAGGAAAGTCACTGTAACACATCATTTCTTTACTGGTGTTGATGATGGTAGTTTTCATCACGCATGACTGACCATCAATAACTTCATCAGTATACCTCCATAGTCCCCCTTCAAGAAATGAACAGAATAACATGCAAACGACCAAAATAGCTTACTGGGAGCACAAAAGTGCACGTGTAAGGTAGGACCAGATGAACCAAAGTATAAGAAACAATGTACCCAAGCACTAGTGCCTTATTATGTCATTGACATATATCTTCATCTTGGAATATAAATTATGAACAGAAATCTGACAGAAAGCTTCCATGATAACTTCCTTAAGTGTTTTCGTGCACTTTAAACTATGTATGTATTTTTCTTCTCGTTGTATTTCGACTCGTAATCTTTATCAATATATTTATAAAAGCAAATTTTACAGACCTATATAACGTGTCCTCTCAAAGCAGACCGGTTCCTGGCCTTCGTCTAAACAACATTTGATCGCCGCTAGACCACTCGCACCTGCTCCTAACACGGCAATCTTCATTTCTCCAAACCTAAATAAGATGAAGAATTTGTTTTAATTCCGTTCTGCATACAGAACAATATGGAAAGACATTTGACTTATGTGCATCATATCATTTTGCTGTTCTAACATTTCTTGGAAATTAACCTTCACGCTCCATAGCTTTTTAGGGGGCAACCATTAGATTTTTAGAGGGGCTATGGATATTTTCGTCGTCCTGCCTTTTTATTTTCAGAAAAAGCTGAGCCTGGTTATTTTTTGCGAGCTAGCGCACCGAACTTTTTTTTTTATTTTTAAAGCAACTATAATTTTTTTAGCAAAAAATGCCATCCTGCCTTTTTTTTTAATTCAAAGCACTGTCCTGCATTTCAATTTCTGGATTTTTGCCATCCTGTCTTTTTATTTCAAATTTCATCATAGCTCACAACCCCTCAACCCATATAAAAATCAAATGGTCGCTCCCTTAGTCAACCGAACAAGTACTTTATTTTAAATAGATAGTGCGTTATTAAAATCGCAAGACCAGTATGTAAATTCTGAATAGAAAACCCGGATAGAAACAAACGACTAGTGCAGTCACATTAGTGCACGCCAATTGTAAGTATTAGCGGGGGTATTTGGCGTTATCTTTTTTCGCTCTTTTCACTTAGCACGTAACAGATAAATGATTTATTTTGAAATCAGTTTAAAAATTCTTAATTCCTTATCAATCTGTAAACGTATACTAGTATATACGGGTAAACATGCTTTTTCTTCGAATATAAGTTCTTATAATCCAAAATAGATTAAATTTGACCCTTTACCTAAAGTTATGCACAGGTAATTTGTTTGACAGTCTTCAGATTTCCAGAAATATAACGAAAGCCAGTAATACCCCGTGTATAAGGTCGAGTTGGGGATTTTCAAAGGTTCAGATATTTCGAATACTATTGATTCTTAGTATACATTACATTGTGCACACAAGACTTAGTGTTGATATAATTTATTGGAAAGTAAGGAAAGTCACAGAGGAAATAAAGGAAATAACAACATCTACTCTTACCTTTGTTTTTTTTCTGTGATTTATTTCTAAATATTCACAACATTGTATGTATTATGTATTTATACTTGCCTAACCGTAAAGGTTAATATTTGGTACCCGAGATATGTACACGAACTGATAACTGATAAATTTCAATTTGTTCGTTCTCTTTATGTATCAGCGACCTGGCTTTTATATAAATGATTGATGTTTATGTAATTTCTGTGGTGACCATTAAACAAGTAACCGCGCCAATTTTTGAAAACATCTGGGGCCTCTTGTTTAGGAGATAAGGTTTATACCCTTTTCTTATTTGGTCCAACACAAAGTTGCATGTGTACCCGGTTCGTTGTTTTAATGGGCTTAATTTAAGATTTGCATACAATAGGTTTGATTAGTATGCGGTATATAAGCTGAATACTTACCTAACTTCGAGCAAACTCAATCGCCAACTCGCCCGCAAAAAAAAGGAACGAATATATTCAACGTTTAAATAAAGGCAGACCAAAACACCTTGCAAAAAGTGTGGCAGAAGTGAAGTGGCCAAACGCATATAAGTTACAATACATTGAACGACAAAGAACAGGAGGAGAAGGTTAAGAAATGCTAGTGTAGATGACATTTTCTCCACCCTAGAAGATAAAGGCATATATCGAGTATGTTCTTTGATTCTAAAACCTATTTTAGATCGTTTCATTTTGTAAACTGCATATGGTCTTTGAGATCTGGCTGCCTTGTATATCTCCCCCTTTCTAATTGTGAAGATATGATAATTTATCTAAGATAATAATATTTTATACTTTATATGCATTTTTCAAGGAATAAACTCTCAATAGCAATATTTGAATCAAAACATTGGAAGGTCAAAATCCTAAACGAAAACTATTCAAAACCAAAAAGGTTTGAACAGGAAAGCGCACCAAGGATATTTACCATGTGCAGTACAAGGAAAAAAACCTGGCGTTTTGATCTACACTGCTACGTTTTTTGTTTGTTTGTTTGTTTTTTTTTCTTTTTTGTCTGTTTTTTTTTTTTTTTTTTTTTTTTGGGGGGGGGGGGGGGTGGCAGGTGTGCATCAGATATTTTCGGTTTCTGTTAACTTTTGTTGATAAAATCTTATATTATTCTATGGTGCATGTTTGAAATGTTACTCATCAGAGTATTTGGCGAACGACTGATACAGGTATAAATGAAACAAAGAATTACTATTGGGGCATTTGGATGTCCGAATAGAAGATACTGGGATGTGGAATAAATGTTCATGACCATGACATTCAATCTCAGGTTTAAAATCAACAATGCTGCAATAGTTTGAATAGGCAAAGCATGTCAAGGCATAGAAACGACACTCACATTTATGGCACGCCATATTTATATTTATTCATCTTTAAAGATATCTCATAAAATTTATAAGATATCTCGTATACTTTATAAGATATCTTATTAAATATATAAGATATCTCATATAAATGGAAGTTTATAAGATATCTTATAAAACATATGAGAAATCTTATAAAACATATATGATATCTTATAAAACAAATAAGATATCTCATAAAGTTTATAAGATATCTTATAAAGATTATAAGATATCTCAAATAAAATAATTTATAAGATATCTTATAAAACATATAAGATATCTTATAAAACTAACAAGATATCTTATAAAGTTTATAAGATATCTCATAAAGTTTATAATATATCTTTAAAAATATATAAGATATCTTATAAGTTATTTTTTATAAGATATCTTATAAACTTTATAAGATATCATGTAACTTTTATTAGATATCTTATAAATTATTTTACATAAGATATCTCATAATCTTTATAAGATATCTAATAAACTTTATGAGATATCTTATATGTTTTATAAGATATCTTATATGTTTTATAAGATATCTTATATGTTTTATAAGATATCTTATAAACTCCCATTTATATGAGATATCTTATAAATTTAATAAGATATCTTATAAAGTATATGAGATATCTTATAAACTTTATAAGATATCTTATATTTTTTATAAGGCCTCTTTGAAGATATCTCATAAAATTTATAAGATATCTCATATACTTTATAAGATATCTCATAAAGTTTATAAGAAATCTGATAAACTTTATAAGATATCTGATAAACTTTATAAGATATCTTTTAAAAAATAATTTATAAGATATCTTATATATTTTATAAGATATCCTATAAACATTAAGAGATATCTTATAAACTTTATCAGATAAAGATAAAATAAGATATCTTATAAAATTTATAAGATATTTCATAAAGTTTATAAGATATCTTTAAAAATATATAAGATATCTTATAAATTATTTTCTATAAGATATCTCATAAAGTTTATAAGATATCTTATCAAGTTCATAAGATATCTTATAAACTTTATGAGATATCTTATAAAGTATATGAGATATCTTATAAAGTTTATGAGATATCTATAAAGAGGAATGAATGTAAAAACGGCTTGCCATACACATTGGTGTAAGCATAAAAGTACACTTACCAGAAAACTCTCCAAAATCATTACCGGAAACTTCTCCAAACGAATTTTTCTCGCATGACCTGGGATTATGATTTTACTAGAGATAATCGGAGAAGCGACGTACGTATCTACGTATTGTTAAGTTGCCACAAAAAGTCTAAAAACTACATTAGCATTACCTCCCTTATGCCAGGTATACAGTGATACTTGTCTTAATTGATCAGCACTAAAATGCATGCATATTTTTTGGCGTTAGTATAATGCATATGAACACTAGTTTATACATGTAGTGGTTGATTTATTATTTACTTGATTTATTTTTATAAATTTTAAATTTATATATATTTATTTTTTGAATTCTTCATTCTAAAAATAATAATTATTATTATTTTTTTTTTTTTTGGGGGGGGGGGGGGGGGGTTATAACTATGTAAAATAAAAAAATACATCTTATAATTATTTAACGATTCCCCCATTTAAAGTTTTCTTTTGAAAATATTTACCCTTTTTCCTTGAGTTTTTTATTTAATGGTTTTTTTATTGATTTTCCACTGTTTTTAATGAATAAAATTTATTGCTGAGTAACTTACTTATTGCGGATTGTGCGTTCATCTGCTAGTTAGGCAAACATACTTTTTTATTGAAATTTGGTTTCAAAAACACAACGTATATAGTAAAATAGTAAAGTAGCAAGTACTGAACATTTGTGTTTAAAAAGTTGAAAAGGGATTTTTACCCCAAAAAAAATAATAAAATAAAATACTAATAAGTCAAACAATAGCAACATGTACATTTGTAGATAAATCTCTGTTAGTCTGTTCAAATAACCTCATCGAAGTGGAATTTGAATAACATCTGGTATGCATTTGATAAAATTTTAAGCATCGTTTCGTACGAGAGCGACCATTTGATTTTTATGGGCTAATTTGGGGGGGGGGGTATGGATATGTTTTTCACCCTGCCTATTTATTATCTGAACAATCAAAAGCCTGGATTGTTTTGCGAGCTATTTTTGTATTTTAAAATTAAATATTAGTTTTTCATCGGACCAATAAAGACCATCCTGCATTTTTAAACTTTCATATCGCTGTCCTGCATTTTTATTTTCTGATTGTTAGTTGTAGGCAAACTGCCTTTTTATTTCCCCATACCCCCTAGGTTTGCATGTGGTTTATTTCCTAAGGTCATTTCTACTTCAGGCACATTTTTTATAGATACCTCTTAAGGTTCAAATTTTGGTATTCAATTCGGCATTTTTATATCCCCGCTTCGAAGAAGAGGGGGGAATACTGTTTTACCTGTGTCCGTTCGTGGTTCCTTAGTTCCGATGTTCCGTCTTGCTGTTTGTTTACTCGAAAAAACTCAGCTTCTATTATCCCTAGGTTGTTCATATTTCGTGACGCTTTAAATGAACATAAAACAAAGTGGGATATGTTTAAGTCAATCTGACATCTTCTTCCTGTTTACCGAAACTTTATTATTTTATCTGTCTCACTTTAGTTCTGTCTCGCTTTGCATTTGCTCTTAACTTGGTATCTATTTTTCCTAAATTGTTGGTATTGAGTAACAAGCTGGATATGGGCATAGTGTATTGTGGGATAAGTTTTTGGTTCCATCGGACATCTACTTCCTGTTGACAGAAAACTTTAATTTCTCCGTCACACAAAATTAATTCCTCACCGCTTTTCCTATTTGGTAACAAAGCTTTATACGAATATGATGTTTTGTGGGATACTTTTTTGGATCCATCGGACATCAGACCTCTTGTTATAGACCGAAAACTTAAAAAAAAAAAAACACTCTGTCGCACGTTTCATTAACTTACATGTATAACTCATTACTATCAACTATTACTCCTAGGGACACAACTTTTATACTATAGTTTTGAAGGAACTGGCGTACAAGCGGACGGACGGACAGATAACTTAAGTTGATCCGAACAAGTAATGCCCCTTTACTTTCATAAACGGACCATAAAGAGTTGGACATTTTCAAAGAAAAGGGGCTAGCCGTAGTGTTTATAAATGCGACTGTTTTTGAATTACTGGAAGTTACAAAAGTAACCGACTTTAACCATAAATTTGTAATGTCGCTTTCAAATCTTACAAGTTCGAGAAATATAACAGTCAAGTTTTGTAAGTAAGTAGGTACATGTATTTGGGAATCCATGTGACTTTCTACTTGTAGACCGGCATGTACATCGTCAGAGCATCTCCAATAAAATTGGATAAATGTTTACAGCAAGCAATGAAGGATGTTCATCATATGGAAATGTGCATGCAGATAAAATCTGCATCTCTGTAATATCATTAAATTAATGGGAATACTTGACATATTTTTTTTTTCAATATAGAATCTTACATAAAACGAAAATAGATATACTCAGTACAGTATTTTTTTTTTCTAATACTCTTATCTTGTATGCATTGGTTTTATTAAGTTTTTTTTTCACTTGCAAAAAAAAAATGATGAAAATATACCCCACTAGTAAGAGAGCGGCTATATTGCAATCACCTTGTCCGTCCGTCTGTCTTTCCGTCCGCACGTCTGTCCGTCTGTCCGTCCGGTACAATATCTCGGCTTCTACCGAAGGGATTGCTTTTAAATTTGGTAGACAGCAGACAGGTTTAGCATGATGGGATGTACATCTTCTTCACTTTCTAGGTCAGTTGGTGATCTATTTTCTGTTTTCCGAGTCGACTTAAACTATTTAAATGGTCAAAAAATGGACAAATTTTCGTAACAGATTTCTCGTCTTCTACTGAAGGGATTGATTTTGCTACACAGCTTAACATTATGAGTTGTACCGTGTCGCCCCTTTCCAAGTCAGTCGGTCTTCTACTTCCTGTTTTCTGAAATGACCTAGACTATTTTAAAAGTCAAAAATGGAAATGTTTGTAACAGTCAGAATTCTCAGCTTATACTGACGGGATTAATTTTATATTTGGTATACAGTTCAAGCATAATGATATGTATCGTGTCTCCCCTTGCCAGGTTTGTCGGTTATCTAAGTCCTGTTTTCTGAATGGGCGAGTGGGGGTATGCTTAGCACGACTTAGTGCAACCTCTTGTTTTCCCAACAATTGCTTTTTACAGTCTCTTGAAATTTGGTCTCGCAAGCTCGCAAGCCTTTTTTGCATAATTATTAATGTTGTTAAATATATATAACAAACTACATAATACTTTGTTACGCCTATTATATTTACAAAAAAATTATTATTTCACAACTGCCCCCCCCCCCCCCTCAAAACGAAAATATAGGACTGCGTTGATATTTGTATATTAACAATTTTTTTATTGCACATTATTGCACATTATTGCCCCCTTTTTTTTTCTCTCTCTGATGAAGTCAGGCAAACGAGAGTATCAGTTTCGAAAATAGGAACGACTCGAGTATATAAGTACATGTATATTTGCTTCGACCACCCCCCTTTTTCTTTCTTATTAAGTTTAAATTGTAGTAAATTGTAAATCTTTTGGTGAACAGTATTCACATTTTAAAACTTATTTTAAGGGAGACAACAAGAAATCGTTTCCGACTAAATTGTCATAAGAACTTAACAGGTATACGGCCTTATGTTAATAATACTCGTCTTTACGTCTATTGTCCGATTATCTCTACTAGGACATTGGGGACGTGTTGAAAAACTCTAGACCCACGTTGTACATGTAGGACGTGCAATTCATGTCGTCTGCCAAATAATTGAATTTCTATATCTATAACTCATGTTAAGACCTATATGTATGGAAAGCCGCTGTGAACCCATCGACGTCAATACATAATTTCTATATAAAATGTAACTTATGATCGTCGTCGATTTTTTCGGAGACGACATCATTAACATCGCCGATTTTTTATTGAGCGGAGACGACATCATTATCATCGTCGAATTTCTCCTTAGCGGAGACGTCAATAATAACTTTTTTTATTATCGTCGAATTTTTCTAACCGAGACGTCACGACAATCATAACACTCATTATTATTATCGTCGAGTTTTTGGTCTCTCGGAGACGACACCAATTCATTATTGTGATGTCGTCGAATTTTTACATACCGCGACGACAATCATAACATTTTTTTCCGGCGGAGACGACATCACCCTAAATTGATTTTAAAGTAATCCGATCATGTTCTACGAATTACCTTGCCCCATCTTTATGATGTCGTCTCCGTTCTGCTTGACTGCGGAGACGACATCATTCATGATGACGTCGTCTCCGTTCTGCATGGCTGCGGAGACGACAATCTTGGCGGAAAATAATATCTTTTCCGACTTTGTTTTAAAAGTTACATCCATGTAAACTTCCGGTATAATTTGAGTTGACAGAACTTTTCAAGCACAGTTCACTGTTCTTGATCTACAATTTTGTAATTTGTCTAGAAATTAAACTATATGAACATTTAAAACAGTCTGCGAGTCGTGGTTATGACAGTGATTCCGTAGAAAACTACATGTAGAAAGTTTAGAATTCTGCCATCTTTACTCGGAAGGACTAACCAATATACAAATTCTACTACTACTACTACTAGTTGATCTTATATTCAGTATTGTTTGCATTTGTCTATCATCTCATGGTAAGTAAAGTTTTAAAGTAACGGTAGAATTGTTGAATTTTTGGTAGATTTGGGGAAAAAAGCAGAGCCCCATTTTTTATGGCCAACTACATGTACAATGTACATGTATGTATATTTGTGGTTGAACATACAGGTATCCTATATATATGTACTGTCCATCCATCACATTTTGGTTAAGTTCATGCATGGTTAAGATCTGGTCCAACCATACATTTGTTTTTTCTCAGATTTGTACTATTAGAAATTATGCAGTAGGGGAGGGTTATACTACGTTCTCATTATATCGTGGGTTCCATTAAACCATGGTAATTACGTTCGGTTCATTTCAACCAAATATTCAACTGTGACGTCACCGTTTCTACGTAGCCACATACCACGATATTACGAGCTACCAGTTTACATGTACATTTTTTTTGTACACTAGTACTTCTTCTCATAGACACAATTTCAAGTTTGTATTCATCTTTATACTTTCATGTTTGTGTTTTTAACAGTAAAAATTGTATTCATGTCTTCTAAATAGTCTCCAGAAGGGTCTTTCTTTTTTAAAGAATTTTAGGGCTAGTTTTGAATCATACATGTATCTTAGAGGGGTAAGATTGATGTGTGTAGACTGTGTTTTGTTCCCTTAAAATTTCACATCTCATTATGTTCTGTTTTATGACTTATTATGGCATGTGACTTCAAATTTATTTAATTAGTTAATTTTTTGTTTAGGAAAGTATAGAATTTCACATACATGACATATGCAGCCTTCAAAAACATTTAGAAAAGATGCCATGGTTTGATCACATGACCAGTCTACCCAGAATTCAACAGGCAGCAAGACAGTTTGGAAATAAACTAAATTTGATGTCCAAGAATTAAGAATATAACCTTTGATGTGGAAGATGGATTGGTGGAAAAATCAATGAAGATGAAATGGAATTTAGGTAAAAGGATTCTGTTTGAAACTTTGACTAAGTCTTTGTTCACTCAATATGTATTAAAATTTTAGGTTTTGACATGTCAAGATAAAGAATAATATGAAATAGGCATAGCCTAACTGCGAACACAGCATAGGTGCCCACTAGGAGCTGTGCTCGCTATTAAAAAAAAATGATTGAAGGTTTGATCATTTAAACAGCCATAAAAAAAGAGGAATATGGAGTAAACATGGTTTTATTGTTGCTATCCATACTGGAATCACTGAGGCATCTAATGTGAAGCAACTGTTAACACCTCTATGCAAGTTAAGGACAACCTCTATCACTGGTTTAAGCAGATATCTTTTCTTAATGTACATGCTTCTATTTTAAAATGTGCACTTATGTTGTACAAGGTAATAAATACTTCATTCTTATCTTTTTGTCAAAAAATGTAATTTTATTTCATTTCATTTAAAATATAAGTCCTGAGTTGGGGAGGGGATATACATTGTACATGTACATGTACATCATGTACATTTTGTAGCGTTTGGTTGGTACATGTACATAATGGTTTTTGTTTTGTCAATAACTTGGGAACTAAACATCTTAGAGAGATGATATTTGGTCAATGGGTACATCTTTGATGCAAGTCAGCAACAGTACCAAAATTAAGGACCTTGACCTATATTTTCCTCATGAATGACTGGTTAAAGTTTTGGTTAAGGTCCATATTCTAGGAACTGCAAGCACTAGTCAAAGAGAGGTGATATTGGGTCAGTGGGTACATATTGGATAGTAACCAGCATCTGTACCAAAATTAGGTCACCTTGACCTATATTTTCTGCATGAATGACTCAGGTTAACGTTTTGGTTAAGGTCCATATCTCAGCAACTGCAAGCAAAAGAGAGATGATATTTGGTCAGTCAGTACATCTTGGATGGTAACCAGCATTCCTATCAAAATAAGGTCACTTTTGCCCTACATTATCCGCATGAATGACTTCGGTTCAAGTTTTGGTTAAGGTCCATATCTCAATAACTGCAAGTGATAGAGAAATGATATTGGGTCAGTGGGTACATTATAATAACCAACATCCGTACCAAAATTGGGTCACCTTGAGTCCTTGACCTAAATTTTCCAGTTGAATGATTCAGGTTAAAGTTTTGGTTGAGGTCCACATCTCAGCAACTACAAGATACATGTATGATATTGGATTAGTGGCATCCATGTTAGAATAAGGTCACCTTGACCTACATGTACATGTATATTTTCTGCATGAATGCTATAAATCTTTACAGCTTTTACAAGTCTTTTCAAGTTGATGTTCAACAAATTGAAAATCCACTTTTTCATAATGTTGAATAAATGTACATGTAATAACAAAACTACCAAACTGGGATGGTTAATTTCAAATGTCCAAGAAGAAAACAAAGACAAATCAAAGAGATATCAATATCAAAGATTGCAATGGTTCTGACTTGGTACAGGCTGTTCAAAAGAAATGGTTGGTTGGTTGGTTGGACCAGGTTTTATGGCACCAGACCTCCCTCATCTTTTGCAGTCCTAGGGTCCATCATGTCCATTGGTATCACAAATTAAAACACATACACATACACATGTATATTAAGTCGAGAGTCAAGAAATTGAAAACAAATTTACATAATGTTTGATTGACATGTGATAGAAGAAAATTAAATGACAAGAGGGGGTATCACAAGTGAGTGATCAATCACATTTTCCTTTTTCACCATGTTCAATTGATATCTTCTCTTTCAGGTTACTACTGTGCTAACCTGGTGGATACAGATCGAGCAGCATTGACCAGGGAACATGGATACCATGTGACATTGTGTTTATTAAACCCTCTGACATGTACCCCAAAAAATAACCTATTGATTGGCATAGCGCAAGGATCATGACAAAAATAAAGATTTTAAATATTGCATTGTTTTTCTTGGCTGTGAATATTATTATAATTTTTTTTTTTTGGATAGTTAAGAAATACTTTTTTAGGGTCATGTGAGCTATTGTCATCGTTAGGCGTCCGTCGTCCGTCCCTCATTAACTTTTCTTCAAAGATCTTCTTCTCTGAAACCACTGATGAGATTGCTTTGAAACTTTGTACACTGAATCTTTAAGATGTCCTCTACCAAGTTTGTGAAATTTGTGAACGTCCACCAATTAACATGGCTGCCGTTACTAAAAATAGATCAGGGGGGGTCAGACCATAGTTTTTAGCTTATAGCTCAGAAAGTATAAGAGATAGAGAAAATCCGAAGCAACTTCCTTCTTCAGCATCAAAAGCTCTACAAAACTCTTCATTGAGTCAAAGTTGTGGTATGACTCCTTATAGGAGTTATTTCCCCTTAATTGTCATAATTGACCATTTTCACAGTTTTTGGACTTTATCTTGAAAACTGTAAGTGCTAGAAGAAAACTAACCATTGCAAAATTGTTCAGCTTATTGAGATCTGCAAAAATGATTTCAGGGTCAAAATTGTCAGATCAACCATTTAAGAGTTATTCCCCTTTAACTGATTTTTCTATCAATTTTAACTGATTTTTAAAAATCTTCTTCTCTGAATCACTGATGGGATTGCTTTGAAACTTTGTACACTTGATCTTTAGGATGTCCTCTACCAAGTTTGTGAAATTTGTGAATGTCGACCAAACAACATGGCTGCCGTTACTAAAAATAGAACAGGGGGGTCAGACCATAGTTTTTAGCTTATAGCTCAAAAAGTATAAGAGATAGAGAAAACCTTCTTAAGCATCAAAAGCTCTACAAAATTCTCCGTTGAGTCAAAGTTGTGGGATGACTCCTCATAAGAATAATTTCCCCTTAATCATCAAAATTGACCGTTTTCACAGTTTTTGGACTTAATCTTAGAAGCCATAAGAGCTAGAGGAATAGTTTGCATTGCAAAATTGTTCAGCTCATTGAGATCTGCAAAAATGATATCAGGGTCAGAATTGTCAGAACATCCTTTTAAGAGTTATCCCCCTTCAAGTGTTTACAATCAATTTTAACTTATTTTTTTTTCAAATGGAAAGCTTTGTAAACTTTGTATTCTTGATCTTAAGAGTGTTTTTTATCTTAACTAGTTTCTTTAATGTTACTAACAAAGTACATGACCATGTTGCACACTAGGCAAGAGGCTTAAGCATAAGAGATCAGGTGAGTGATTCAGGGTCCTGGGAGCCTCTAGTTTCCTTGATAGAGTGTCACGTCTGACACAAAATTGGCGAACACAGGATCATCTTTTGTTGTCTTCACATAAGAAAAGCTTAAAGACTTATGTCTGTCTCTCAGACCATTACAGATATGCGTTTGTCATAGAGCTTTAGTATAATATTGTCCTGGTACAATATGTACTAGTATACCAATTTTGATGCACACTTAAAGAATCTTCTGCAATGTGACAGATGTGTTGCAACAAGTAGGAAGTAATTACCCTTCTTGAGCACCAAGATGCCAACCACAAAGTTTTGGAAATCTTTAGGATCAATGGCTTGCTGTCTGTCCACATACCTTGTAAGCACAATTGATCCTTGTTAGATTTTGATGAAACTTTACATGAAGGAAGTACAATGTACACCATATGGAGATGTGCATGAAGAAATTAACATCTTTCAAAATAGATAGTTGGATTTAGGATTTTTTTTGGGCAATTTATAGTCCAATTATGAAGCTGAGGGTATCCTTTTGTGAGCTTCAAAAAAATTTCTTAAGACCGAAAGAAACATACTTTTTACCTCATCTGACAAAATGAGGGGGGCTTATGTGATGGCCACCACATCTGTGTCCGATTCCAGTTAAAGAAGAATGGTTTAAGTCTATTCCTGTATACTGACAAGTGTCACATCAACCATACTTGTATGGTTCTGTAGGTGCACCTAGTTTGCATGCCTTGGAAGCTTAGTGTGACCAACTTCTTCGATATGGATGACCATAAATAATGGTTAAAGTCCATTACGCCTTACAGACAATTGTCACATCAACCATATTGGTATGGCAGGTGTACCTTCGGGTCATAAGCTAAATGCGTGCTTTAGATGCTGTACCTTCTTTATCTGCATACATCACCACAAGTTTTAATTAGAACGGAATTCCTGGGTCCCCCGCTAAGTGACAAAAAGTCAGCTCATTAAACAGGGAGTAAGTAAGCGACAGACCTGGAAACATATTCCACGATATGAAGCTGAATACCAAATATCGAAAGCCTAGGATTAGTAGTGGCTGAGAAATCTGTTACTTAAACAAGAGGCTCCCAGGAGCCTGAATCGCTCACCTGGTCCTTTAGCCATAAGGGTGTTTTCTTTAAGGGGGCATCTGACAAATGAGACCCAATGCAGACTTATGTGAATCTTTTGTAAAGAGCTGCATTTTAAAGCAAGCAACTGCTTTTCTTTATCATGTTTATCTGCAATAGTTTTCATTCTTTAGGGAATAAAAAGCTGCGCTGAGCGCAGCATGATACGACCGCAACAAGTTGAACCCTGTACGTTGGAGGCCCAATATGTATAGTCTATTGCTTTGGTCACATGAAGCCCATGGTGGACATGCAAAGCTTTTTGACATAATAGGGGAGAAAAGGGTGGTCACAAAACTAATTCTCTATTTTGTACCTGCTATTTGACAACAAGTGTGGCCACTAAAAGTATGTCTCGCCTGCCGGCACCATCACAAAAACCAACTACCTAAGCTTTCATTTCTTGGTATAAACAATATTTTTTTCGTGGTTTTATGAAACAAGAGGCTTCCAGGAGCCTGAATCGCTCACCTGGTCTTGATGTCAACCCTATGAAGAACTTTGTAGAGCTGAATAAGCTGAACATTTAATTAAGCAAGCAACAGCTTTTCTCTTTCAGCAATAGTTTTCATGCTGAAGGCCAAAAACTTACAAAATGTTATTTTAAGGGCGGTCTGAACACTTTGACTCTATAGAGACTTTTGTTAAGAGCTAATCAATGAACTGAACATTTAAGCAAGCAACCACTTTTCTATATCTGCTATAGTTTTCATTATATAAGCCAACTAGAGGCTCCCAGGAGCCTGAATCGCTCACCTGATCTCTTATGCCAAAGTTTGAATAAATTTCACAAACTTTCAAGTATACAAAGTTGCAAAACAATCCTTTCAGTGGTTTCAGAGAAGATTTTTGGAAATCAGTTTATATTAATAGAAAAAAACAATTAAAGGGCAATAACTACTGTAAGGACATTTTGATGCTGAACGAAAAAAATTGCTTCCGATTTTCTTTATCTCTTATATGGTCTGACCCCCCTGTTCTATTTTTAGCAACGGCGGCCATGTTGGTTGGTTGACATGTATATAATTCACAAACTTGGTAGAGGACATCCTAAAGATCATGTATAGCAAGTATCAATGCAATCCCTTCAGTAGTTTTAGAGAAGAAGATTTTTGAAAATCAGTGTAAATTCATGGAAAAAACAGTTAAAGGGGAATAACTCTTAAACGGCTGATCTGACAATTTAGACCCTGAAATCATTTTTGTAGATCTCAATGAGCTTAACAATTCTGCAATGCTAACTTTTCCTCTAGCTCTAACGGTTTTTAAGATATAGTCCAAAAACTGCAAAAATGGTCAATTTTGATGATTAAAGGGCAATAACTCCTATAAGGAGTCGTTTCACAACTTCGACTCAATGGAGAGATTTGTAGAGCTTTTGATGCTGAACAAGGAAGGTTGCTTCGGATTTTCTCTATCCTCTATACTTTTTGAGTTATAAGCCAAAAACAATGGTCTGACCCCCCCTATTCTATTTTTAGCAACGGCGGCCATGTTGGTTGGTGGACATGTATATAATTCACAAACTTGGTAGAGGACATCCTAAAGATCATGTATAGCAAGTATCAATGCAATCCCTTCAGTAGTTTTAGAGAAGAAGATTTTTGAAAATCAGTGTAAATTCATGGAAAAAACAGTTAAAGGGGAATAACTCTTAAACGGCTGATCTGACAATTTAGACCCTGAAATCATTTTTGTAGATCTCAATGAGCTTAACAATTCTGCAATGCTAACTTTTCCTCTAGCTCTAATGGTTTTCAAGATATTGTCCAAAAACTGCAAAAATGGTCAAATTTGATGATTAAAGGGCAATAACTCCTATAAGGAGTTGTTTCACAACTTCGACTCAATGGAGAGATTCGTAGAGCTTTTGATGCTGAACAAGGTATGTTGCTTCGGATTTTCTCTATCTCTTATACTTTTTGAGTTATAAGCCAAAAACAATGGTCTGACCCCCCTATTCTATTTTTAGCAACGGCGGCCATCTAGGTTGGTCGACATGTATATAATTCACAAACTTGGTAGAGGACATCCTAAAGATCATGTATACCAAGTATCAATGCAATCCCTTCAGTGGTTTCAGAGAAGAAGATCTTTGAAGAAAAGTTAACGGACGGACGACGGACGACGGACGGACGGACGACGGACGCTTAACGATGACAATAGCTCACATGACCCTTCGGGTCAGGTGAGCTAAAAACATGAAAACATGTTTATTTAGGGGCTGTTATTCCTATAAGGGGTCATCTGACAACTTCGACCCTATTGAGACTTTTGTAGAGCTAAATGAGCTGAACATTTAAGCAAGCAACTGCAATACTTTTCATTCTATTGGCAAAAAACACTATTTTTGGCCTTTAAGGGGCTGTAACCCCTAATGGGGTCATCTGACAACTTCGACCCTATTGAGACTTTTGTAGAGCTTTTGATTCTAAAGAGTCTAAGATCCTTCAGATTTTTTCTATCTGTTATGGTTGCTGAGTTATAAGCCATTTTAAGTGGTTTTACCCTATGTTCTATTTTTAGTAACAGCAGCCATGTTTTTTATCGAATCATTTTAAAATGAGGATCGTTTGTTGCCAACATGTCATATACCATTCCTGCAAAGTTTCAGTTAAATTGGTTTTGTGGTTTCAGAGGAGAAGATTTTTGAAATTGTTAACGGACGACGACAGACAACGGACGACAGACGACGGACGCATAGTGATGGCATAAGCTCACATGGCCTGTGGCCAGGTGAGCTAAAAAAGATCAGTTTGTTGATTCTAAAAATCATGGTTCTGGAGATCAATGCTTAATTCCCTTTCGTGGGGTATCAAATTTCGTGGGTCAATCTATTATCACCCACTGATTATTTTGAAAAAGGTATATAACATGTTTTTTTTTCTGATTTAATAGTGTCTGCCAAACACTCTGAATGATTTTTAAAAAAATCAAAACCTTGTTTTTCCCATTCATTGCAATGTAATATACCTTCTGTAATGGAGGACAACTCTTGTAAATGGGAGAAAACTCAGTATTTACGAAAATAGGGAATAAGAGATATCAGAATAGACATTCAGTGAGAATTAATACCAAAAGATGTCAAAGCTCCACTGACAAGGTGGAAATTATACAATTATAATGGCAAAATCATGCAAAACGGACACATATTTATGATCTATATATTATATTATATAAAAACAAATAACATAATAAAAAGTAAAATATTGCTACAAAAAAGACCTAAGTTCACAGAGTCACTGGAGCGTACAAAATAGGGTCATGGTCACATGGCATGGTGAGAGTTGCGTTGTCCATAACCGCAACTGTCTGTATACCCAATATCAGATGCCTAGCTATTATAATTTTCCAGCAATTCATAGTCCACAAAAGTCTTACAAAAAAGTTTTTCGGCCTGAAAAAGACCTAAGTTCACAGAGTCACTAGACCGTGAAAATGGGGTCAGGGTCACGCAGCATGGTGACAGTTGCGTAGACCATAACCTAAACTGTCTGTATATTTAATATCAGATGCCTAGCTAATATTCTTTTCCAGCAATTCATCGTCCACAAAAGTCTTATAAAAAAGTTTATGGCCTGAAAAAAGACCAAAGTTCACAGAGTCACTGGAGCATGAAAATGGGGTCAGGGTCACATGGCATCGTGACAGTTGTGTAGACCATAACCTAAGCTGTCTGTATACCAAATATCAGATGCCTAGCTAATATACTTTTCCAGCAATTTATCGTCCACAAAAGTCTTACAAAAAAGTTTATGGCCTAAAAAAAGACCTATGTTCACAGAGTCACTGGAGCGTGAAAATGGGGTCAGGGTCACACGGCATGGTGCCAGTTGCGTAGACCATAACCTGAACTGTCTGTATACCAAATATCAGATGCCTAGCAAATATACTTTTCCAGCAATTCATCGTCCACAAAAGTCTTACAAAAAAGTTTACGGCCTTAAAAAAGACCTAAGTTCACAGAGTCACTGGAGCGTGAAAATGGGGTCAGGGTCACACGGCATGGTGACAGTTGCGTAGACCATAACCTGAACTGTCTGTATACCAAATATCAGATGCCTAGCTATTATACCTTTCAAGCAATTTATTGTCCACAAAAGTCTTACAAAAAAAGTTTACGACGCCGCCGCCGTCGCCGCCGCCGCCGCCGCCGGAAAGTAATACCTATGTCTCGCCTTCCGCGACTATTCGTCGCAGGCGAGACAAAAAGTAAATTATCTGTCTTCTTCCTAATGAAAGCTACCCCCCCCCCCTTTTTAGCACCACGCTTGGCATAATTATTGCGAACACATGCAGTGTTATGATGTCCATAGTGCCTATTCTGGTGATAATAAAAATCAAATAAACTTATATCTGAAAAATCGTGAACTTAATTACACTATAAGTAATTTTATGGAAGACTTCATGTGGGCCCATAGATATATATCACAACTGTTATCATTAACACTGACAAACTGAGGAAGTTTAAAAATTGTACGTGTATGTAGTTGTCAAAAAAAGACAAAATGTGGATATGGTAGGCAGCAGTCTAATCGTAGTCCCTTGTCTACTTACCAAATTTGACACACCATATTTACCGTAAGCAACGCGAAGGATGAGCAGCAACAAAAGTAAATGCTTTATATCCTTCCGGGTCACATTTGTTACTCTGCTTTTAGTTTATTTTTGTGTTGTTTTTCCTTCATTTGTATCTAAGAAATGTCGCTCTGAATTTTCTACTAGTATATATTTTTTTATCCCCCTTTTCTCTCGACGCCGTGAAAAACTATATTCTACATCTATATATTCTACATCGTAAAATTTAGTGGCAGTTCAGTATCAATAAGTTAACAATCATGTCCTATGTTTATTTTGTTTATTGTAGAAATCAATCATCAATATTTATACAATAAACAATGTGAGATCGGTTCTTAATATACAGGTGCGATAAACGAAATTCGAAAATGTCCCAGGTGTATATTAGAAATGGTTTTTGTGTGTGTGTGTCTGTTCATATTTTCTGATTTTATATAATAAGCAGAGGCACCAAAGGGGCATTCGATTGTCAAAAGTCCGAAAAGGCAACGACAAAACAGGTAAACATGAACAAGAACAGCACAGGGAAACACAAAACATAAAAACAACCGAACAGAAATCAACAACGCGAACTCAAGTCGTAACAATTATTTAATCTGATGCCTAGGCATATCAGGTCTATGTATGAGATAGTCAAGCTAAAGAGATTATTTTGTATACTGAGGTATGCGTTCGGATTCTCTGTTGAAACATGCATGGTGTAATTGTTTAAGGGTGAACACTTTGAATATAAATCGGAGTTGACTGTGATTTTTCACTGATGACTAATTTTGGAAAATTTCTTTTCTTAAACAGTAACATTCATATTTCAGGAAAATTTAATATTTTCAGATATAACAGAATTTGATGAATACGTCTTAGGCCTTCGAAGTCTCGTTTACAATTTTATATATTATTAATTACCAGTAACAGCCAATGAAGGACTAATGATAGACAAACGAAAAAAAAAAAAAACAGAAAAAACATCTCACAGAATAAAGACCATGTATGTGTATTATAACGGCACTTAAAAAAATCCATTTTGGGTGACCGAGCCTGTTAGTATTTAACTACCTATAGCTAGTCCTGGAACCTGCTTCGTCCACATCAAATCTATTCGTAGTTCGTCGCAAAATGCATGAAAGAAAAAGGATGCGTGCGAGAGAATTTGTTCATATGCTTCTGTTTATAAAATTGGCGTTTTGGTGCGCGCATTCAGATTTTTATTAGAGAAAGAAATTTTACATGTATTTTAGACATGAACATATCCAAAAGACATAACCCACATAACTATGATGTTGGTGAGAAGGGTACTAATGCATGATGATCTCTGATTTGCTCATATCCTGATGTGTATATGTATATAAATTTTCACGATAATACCATAATTCCTTCATGGTAAAGTAACTTCGACCTGTAGGTACCCCCTGGTGGAGCAGGCGGACGAGAGAATCACAACACTATATATAAAGATCTTGAAAAAAAAAGAAATTGTACCTTTATTTACATACATGTACTTCTTACATGATTTATGAAAAGCACATCGATTTTACGCATTTTAAAGTTACATATTTTAAGTAAAAATGTAACATTTTAAGTTACATTTTCATGGGAAAAAACAAATTAAAACAGTGGTGTTAAAAAAGACATTGTTAACGTAACAGGGTTTAGACGCGAGAGGCATGGGAGACGGGGCGGTAAAAAACTACCAAGCGGCTAATCGAACCCCAAATCGGACAAACTAGGAATTAATTTGGCGTGGCAACATATAGGGACTGAAAATGAAGAGTGACAGTAAATTTTGAATAACAGCGGTAAAGATAAGAGTTGATTGGGATGAAAATATAGCCTATTTGTCGCACTTCTTAGTGGTGGTTTATTGCTCTCTCCACACAGGTCAGAGGCAAAGCTTTCCTGTTATAGATACCTCGCTAACGAGGACAACCCTATTTGGCTATTTAGCTATCAGTATATGGTATGTCTTTGACTATCCGCCTTGTGGGCTGAGCTTTAACCCGATGTTTGTCTTAGGGTTTTAATTGTTTGTCTTCATCCACCGGATTTGAAACACTGGATTGAGAATTGCAGCTCGACGGATGTGCATGCTATAGCAAGCAGGAACTGCTTTACCGAGATCATTCTCGTTAAGAGTTGATTTCTCTTCGTTTAATTTTGTTTGTGTTTTTTGTTTTTGTTTCATCGTGCTGTTCGTTCGTGTTTACTATTTTTTCAATATTATGTATAGTATTATTCCATACGCATATGCAAGTCAATAATTGTAAATTTAAAAAGGTCCGTCGTAAATAAGGCTCGAGTCAACTCAGTCCTTCTAGCGAACAAACATTTGATTCCTTCACGTCATTTACAGCATGCATATTATAAAGAAAGACAATGGAAAAGTATACTTGGCCAACAGTAACTTATAAGACAAGTTACGAAAAATATTCGAAAAAGGAAGCCGTCAAATTAAGCAACGAGGATATCTATTATTTGCAACTTACGCAGAGAGAAAGCTGAATAGGTGTAATAATTAAACGACAGAGGACAGTCGTACAATTTGATGTCGGTATAATCCACTATTCGGATTTCGGGTATAATCCCGCTTAAGACTTACAGAATAGAGATTTTTTGTTCAATCACCGTTTACAAGTCTTTGTCAATTATATATAGGAAGACGTCAGTCATTCGTAATTAAGGTTTTGCCGTACTGCACTTGCCGATTAACTGAGCTGCAAACAATAATTTTAAAACAAGTTATCAGTATAGTCGGGTACGTATTTTTGTTCTATTCTAGTACCCTCTTTTTTCAAAATCATTTCAATGTCTCTTTAATCTCCCGCCGCGTTTTATCTAGTGTGCAGTCCAAAATTAACTCCGTGTCAGTGAGGTGTCGGTCTGGTCTGACGACCTTCCGCTCCCTTGAAAGTTTTCTGTCGTATTCATGCAGTTGATTGTCATGCCATGCTATGCACGATGACCTTGTTGTAATTACGATTTTTCTTCAGAATTTTTAGAAAGAAACAGTTCATAACGTATGTCTGAGACAATAATTAAATAAATAAATCGATATGATTTTCTCAGCGTATGTCAAGTGCTTAATGTCCTTTAGGTTTAACAAAGAATCATAACGAAACAACGGGAAAAAAACAAATTTGCGGATATCCCAATTTGCCATACAAGAATATACTACAAAATGCCGACATAGTCACGGAAATACGATTGTTAATATTTAGTTATTTGTCGACGGTTTCTTTTCCACGGAACAAAAAACTCCGATAATTTTGGCGGCCGAACTCGGCGGACCGGAAAACTCCGAGGTTATTGTGAATAATCGGAGTTTTTTCTCGGATCTTCCGCGATTTTTCCGAGGTAAATCCCGGAAAAAAATCGTCAGTTTCCGGGTAACTCGGAGTTTCCCGGACCTCCGACGTCCGCAATTCCTGGCTGTAACTCGGTTTCAGTCCTGTATAAACATTTAGTTAGAAATAAGTTAGGGTAAAATCTGAGTCCTTCAACACTTTCATCCTGACAAACTCCACCAACTTTCTCCATTACGTAAAAACAATCTGAAAAGTAAAAAAAAAATAATTACAACACTCACAAAGAAAATTATTGTTTTTCAGGACTTCTATAGCAAAAAACAATAAATGACTATATGAAAAATCAAATTGAAGGAATATGATATTTGTCTTGCAAAGGTATTAATTTCTTCAGCAGCGGCTATGTAAACTTTTTTGTAAGACTTGTGGACAATGAATTAAATGAAAAGTATAATAGCTACAGACAGTTGAGTATATTGTCTATGCAACTGGGACCCTGATCCCATTTTCACGCTCCAGTGACTCCTTTTCAGGCCCTTAACCTTTTTGTAAGACTTTTCTAGAATTTCTTGAAAAGTACATGTATAATAGCTAGGGATCTGGTATTAAGGATATTGATGAATTAAACTAGAGTTTTTACCTCCATCACCATGTCATCTGACCTTGACCTATCTAAACACTAAATGACCTTTAATATGTTTTTTTTTTGTGTTCAGTCTTTTATGTTTTTTTTTTTGTGTTCAGTCTTTTATGTTTAGTCTGTTTTCAATCACTTTGATATCTATTTAGTTGGTCCACAGGAAAATGTCGTTCAGTCACCTGCCAAATGGCCTTGACTTTTATTAACCTCTGATCTCAAGAACTCAAGGCCTAGGTATTCAGATAGTGCCAGCAGGCGAGACATACTCTAGTGTTAACTCTTGGTAATAATTGCAAACTGGTAAAAAAAGACCTCATTGTAGAGTACACAGGCAAATTTGACTCTAAAACACTAAAACACTAAAAACCTGGACTCGTATAAATCTCATGTGAATTTCATGTGAAACTAACACATGTCAAAGAGTATTTAGGCACAATAATGTTCACATTGGCAAATTGCCAACTGGATGTGGTTGAGAAGCTAATAATTGCTTCTTCAAAATGCAGAATAAATAAATAAAATGCAAGCTTTTATAGATAATGCACAAATGTCACAGGTTATAAAGCTTGAATGTACCTTTCTTTAGCTAGGATGACAGATATCCCTTCAGCTTGTGATAGCTCCTCTGCTGTCATCAACTGATTGTCTTCAATCTGAAAAAAAAATGTAAAAAAAGTATTATCGAAACAACATGCAATCAATTACATAGCTTGTAAGTAGAAATTTCCATTGAAGAGATAAAGCTATTGAGGACAGACATGTGTCACTTCATTTTACTAAGGAAGTATTTAAAATCTAAATAATCTCATGATTTACATGAAATCAGTAAATGAATGTGCAATTTATTTTTGATCTTGGATCTATTGCAATACAGTGAGCAGTGACCACTGGTCACATCGAAGGCTGTTGGATGTTTTTTATTCTGTATTTTCATTAGTAAAAAATTGCTGATTTTTGAAGAAACTGGGGAACCAAATTATTACTAGGGTGATCAACCTATGTCTGGGGTAGGAAGAACCTATTAACGTCTACCTAATTGACAAACCCCTAAAACACCAGAAATGTTTTATGACTGAACAATTTACAATGATTTAAATGTCCATACAACTGAAATTTTGTCATGACTTGATAAAGCGGGAGATTACACAAAAAGTCGGGAGAAGGGGAGATGGATAAAAAAGTTGGGAGATTTTGTCTCCCGGCCAGAGAAGCACATGTATGCGATTTTCAAAATCTTTTTTTCATTGGAATCCTTGTACAAATCCCTGCCTGCTTTTTTCAATCAGATTTGCAATATCTCCCACCGTTTTCGAAAATTTAGGGGTCAAAAAGATCAATTTTAAGGGCTTTGTCTCAGCAAATGGTTTTATTCAAAAATTTAAGTTGTAGTGGGCTGCCCAACTATTACATTGATTTAAAATAATGTTTTTAACCATTAGAGAAAGTTTTTCATGCATTAAGGGATTGTAGCCCCTACCATTTCAGAGAAAAGGGTGTGGTGTGTGTGTGTGTGTTGGTTTTAAACGCCCTTTATCGACGCACCTGGGCCATGTACATGTATGTATGTGTATGTGTTTTAATTTGTGATACCAATGGACATGATGGACCCTAGGACTGCAAAAGATGAGGGAGGTCTGGTGCCATAAAACCTGGTCCAACCAACCAACCATTTCTTTTGAACAGCCTGTATACCAAGTCAGACTCCACCATTGCAATCTTTGATATTGATATCTCTTTGATTTGTCTTTGTTTTCTTCTTGGACATTTGAGATTAACCATCCCAGTTTGGTAGTTTTGTTAATACATGTACATTTATTCAACATTATGAAAAAGTGGATTTTCAATTTGTTGAACATCAACTTGAAGAGACTTGTAAAAGCTGTAAAGATTTATAGCATTCATGCATAAAATATACATGTAGGTCAAATGCAAGGTTACCTTATTTTAACATGGATGCCACTAATCCAATATCATACATGTATCTTGTAGTTGCTGATATATGGACCTCAACCAAAACTTTAACCTGAATTATTCAACTGGAAAATTTAGGTCAAGGTGACCCAATTTTGGTACAGATGTTGGTTATTATAATGTACCCACTGACCCAATATCATTTCTCTATCACTTGCAGTTATTGAGATATGGACCTTAACCAAAACTTGAACCGGAGTCATTCATGCAGATAATGTAGGTCAAGGTGACCTTATTTTGGTAGGAATGCTGGTTACCATCCAAGATGTACTAACTAACCAAATATCATCTCTCTATTGCTTGCAGTTGCTGAGATATGGACCTTAACCAAAATGTTAACCTGAGTCATTCATGCAGAAAATATAGGTCAAGGTGACCTAATTTTGGTACAGATGCTGGTTACTATCCAATATGTAGTACCAGTGTTCTACACGGCTGGTCATCTCCTCACTCATAATATTTTCTTATGAAAACAATTCCGTGAGAAAAACTTCTGGTTATATGAGAGACGAGGAAATACCTCCACTTCAAACTGTACGTGTGTCACATTTGGAATGTTTTATTACATAGTCGTAGTGTATAGCGAAAAAAAGGGGAATGTCATGCAGTGTAAAAATGATTTTTACAATAACTTTAAGTCATCGGAATGTCAATGGTAGCACTATCCGTTCTAATTTCGTTTTCCCGTGACAGAAGGAGTGGAAAATTTTGGACAAAAACTATTTCACGAGTCTTGTTTCGATGCTTTCTGTCAAATTGGAGTCGTTATTATTGTTGCACTTGCACTAGATGTTGCCCTGAACTGTTTGGAAATAGGAGAGTGTTTAAATATGCTGTTTGGAGATAATAAGCCGAAAAAAAGTAAATATGATGAGAGAGAGGAATGGTTGTGCGGGAGAAAATGCACTATGAGTGAGAAAACTACTTGTGAATGAATTAATGTGGTAAAGTCAAAAGAAATGCTTAAATATAATACCAAATTTTCAAGGAACAACTTCTCATTATCAAACGAGACGTTCTCAATTTTTCACTAGAAAAACGTAAATATCCATCTTTGTAGAAAATATAATAGCCAATTATATAGTGCCAATTGTCAAAATGGATGACAAACAAAATCCTTCGAACTTCCGCCCTATTTCTTTGTTAAGCTTTGATATCCCTATTGTGTCTCAGAACAGTGTTATGTTATGCGTTACCAGACCCTTAGATCGCAATGGAAGAGGGAGGTTTGGCGCGCCATGAAACTTGGTTCAACCCACCATTTCTTTTGAAGTGTCTGTACCAAGACAGGACTATTGCGCTCTTCAATTTCTTTCGTATGTCTTTGCCTTTTCTTCTTGGATATATAAGATTGATCATGCCAGTTTGTAATTTTGTTGTTACCTTTATTATGCTTACATATATTATGATATAATCATATTATGGTTATAACTCTCTGCTCTATCCATACCAATCGGGATTTATCCAGCGCCACTCTTGCTATAGTTTAGATAACAAACTATCAAATACTTTGATTTTCTTTGATTTTTCTAAGGCATTGATAGAGTAAGGCATCGGGGTTAAATAGCTAAACTAAAATCATATGAATGTATGTCCCTGTGTTGGACTGGATAAAAGACTATATAACAATAAGGAAACAGTTTGTTGTCCTAAATCTTACTTCTAAATCTTATAATCCATTCTAGAATACGTCACTGATGCAGTACCTTGAATTATGATTTACATAGAATTCACGTTATTGAAAACTTCATGTGCATTTGTGGGACTGCATATGAAGAGGAATATCATTTTTACCTGGAATGTCCTTTATATGAAGTTCAAAGATATTCAGTTTTTGATGTACAAGATTTAATAAGATAACTGCACACGAGCTGTGACATGATCTCTGACTTTGACATTTTTTATGCAACTTATGTCACCTAGAATGATTGGTATTTCAAAATGAAAATGAAAATGCATTAGTACTGTTGAGGTAAATCATGTCGTACGCGCGTATATAGGAGGAATAGATTTCCAACAGCATGAACAGGTCAATAAAGTCTGTACCACGAAAAATGTCCTGTTACGTATTTATGTTACCTGCATGTCGTTTTCATATTTTTGTATTGTATATTCATGGATAAGACAATCAATAAGTTAATTGGTATAACATAATGTTCAATCCATTTAATTAAACTCAAGAAACAAAAGCAAAGACAATTGCTAGCTGTATAGAGTATACTGATGATGGCGGAACCAGCGTTTCTTCATAAACATAGTTTTTCAGAACGTCCAATCATAGCCATTACCCGAGGACAAATCTTGCGTTTTTTAAATTTAAAAATAAAAAAAAGTCAAATTATATATTTAAGTGCATTTAATTTGTATTTTTTTTTGTTGCTGTTGCTGTTTTGTTTTTTTTTTGGTTTTCGGGTGTGTGTTTGATTCTGCTTCTTTTGTTTGTTTATATTTCAATAGGATACATCTTATTTAGGACTATATATGTAAAATACGAAAAAATAAACTCTAGGTAGAACACATTGTGGTACCATTCATTCATTTACAAGTATTTTTCTCACTCATAGCGCATTTTCTCCCGCACAACCATTCCTCTCTCTCATAATATTCACATTTTTTCGTCATATTATCCCCAAACGGCAAATTTAAACACTTTACTTCTTTTCAAACAGTTTAGGGCAACATTTGGTGTGAGTTGACAAATAATTACAACTTCAAATTGATGAAAAACATCGAAACAAGACTCGTGAAAAAGTTTTTGTCCAAAATTTTCCACTCCTTCAGTCACGGGAAAACGAAATTAGAACGGATAGTGCTACCATTGACATTCCGATGACTTAAAGTTATTGTAAAAATCATTTTTACACTGCATGACATTCCCCTTTTTTCGCTATACACTACGACAATGTAATAAAACATTCCAAATGTGACACACGTACAGTTTGAAGTGGACGTATTTCCTCTTCTCTCTCATAACCGGAAGTTTTTCTCACGGAATTGTTTTCATAAGAAAATATTATGAGTGAGGAGATGACCAGCCGTGTCTAGCTATGATCTGAAAATAGAGGGGCGCAGGAAGAGGGCACTTTAGCACGCGCTCCAGAGTGAAGGGCATCTATAAATGTCTTTTTCTAGTAAACAGTAACAAATTCATGATTTAATCTTTTAATGGTGTTAATAGCTTGCAGAAGTTTATTGTATCTGTATTCTGTAACAAGTTCTTCATTTTGGTTGATATTGACTGAATTGTACTTCATGCACTATATTTACACATGATCATATAAGTCATAGCTTTAACAAGTGTGCATCTAATACACATCATAGGAATCGAATTGGCCATCAATTTTGAAAGGTTAAATCAGCAAATGTTGCCAAATATGGTGCATCTATAAAGCAAAATGACAAATAAAAATTATTAACATCCAATATTACTTTAAACTAAATGTTTTTATATAAGCTATCTTATAAGTAAATTACTTGTAAGTTTGGAGTAAAATATGTTTAAATTTTACGATTTTGTAGAAAAAATATAATTTTGAAAGGGGCATAACTCTGCACCACAATTATACAAAATTAGAGCATTGCCGACGGGGATGAAAAGATTGATCAATTTGGATTAAAAACTTGTTCAATTTAACAAATACACTGATTGACAGTTATGGCTTGGAACCAATCACAGTTAATTACCTATAATTCTCACCTGGGGCCATTAATTAGACAGGATGTTTAGTGGATAAATGAAGCCATATACGGTCACACTTACTAATTGGCTTGGGTTAAACAGCTATAATTAAATGACTCAAAGGACATTCAAAGGGAAGAAAAAGGGACACAGGGGCGCCCATAGAGGGCAGAGGGGCACACTGTAAAGAGGGCAGGGCGCAGCGCCCCTCTATTTTGGTCTAGCTAGGTCACTGTCAGTACCCACTGACCCAATATCACCTCTCTATGACTAGCGCTTGCAGTTCCTAGAATATGGGCCTTAACCAAAACTTTAACCAGTCATTCATGAGGAAAATATAGGTCAAGGTCCTTAATTTAATTTTTAGTACTGTTGCTGCCTTGCATCAAAGATGTACCCATTGACCAAATATCATCTCTCTATTATGTTTAGTTCCCAAGTTATTGACAAAACAAAAACCATTATGTACATGTACCAACCAAATGCTACAAAATGTACATGATGTACATTGTACATGTACAATGTATATATCCCCTCCCCAACTCAGGGATAATAACCTAAACTTATATTTTAAATGAAATGAAATAAAATTCAATTTTTTGGCAAAAGATAAGAATGAAGTATTTATTACCTTGTACAACATAAGTGCACATTTTAAAATAGAAGCATGTACATTAAGAAAAGATATCTGCTTAAACCAGTGATAGAGGTTGTCCTTAACATGCATAGAGGTGTTCACAGTTGCTTCACATTAGATGCCTCAGTGATTCCAGTATGGATAGCAACAATAAAACCATGTTTACTCCATATTCCTCTTTTTTATGGCTGTTTAAATGATCAAACCTTCAATTATTTTTTTTAAATAGCGAGCACAGCTCCTAGCGGGCACCTATGCTGTGCTCGCAGTTACATGTAGGCTATGCCTATTTCATATTATTCTTTATCTTGACATGTCATAACCTAACATTTTAATACATACATGTATTGAGTGAACAAAGAGTGAACAAAGACTTAGTCAATGTTTCAAACAGAATCCTTTTACCTTAATTCCATTTCATCATTGATTTTTCCATCAATCCATCTTCCACATCAAGGGTTATCTTCTATTCTTGGACATCAAATTTAGTTTATTTCCACACTAGGACGTCCTGCTGCCTGTTGAATTCTGGGTAGACTGGTCATGTGATCAAACCATGGCATCTTTTCTAAATGTTTTTGAAGGCTGCATATGTGAAATTCTATACTTTCCTAAACAAAAAAATTAACTAATTAAATAAATTTGACGTCACATGCCATAATAAGTCATAAAACAGAACATAATGATATGTGAAATTTTAAGGGAACAAAACACAGTCTACACACATCAATCTTACCCCTCTAAGATACATGTATGATTCAAAACTAGCCCTAAAATTCTTTAAAAAAGAAAGACCCTTCTGGAGACTATTTAGAAGACATGAATACAATTTTTACTGTTAAAAACACAAACACGAAAGTATAAAGATGAATACAAACTTGAAATTGTGTCTATGAGAAGAAGTACTAGTGTACAAAAAAAATGTACATGTAAACTGGTAGCTCGTAATATTGTGGTATGTGGCTACGTAGAAACGGTGACGTCACAGTTGAATATTTGGTTGAAATGAACCGAACGTAATTACCATGGTTTAATGGAACCCACGATATAATGAGAACGTAGTATAACCCTCCCCTACTGCATAATTTCTAATAGTACAAATGTATGGTTGGACCAGATCTTAACCATGCATGAACTAAACCAAAATGTGATGGATGGACAGTACATATATATAGGATACCTGTATGTTCAACCACAAATATACATACATGTACATTGTACATGTAGTTGGCCATAAAAAATGGGGCTCTGCTTTTTTCCCCAAATCTACCAAAAATTCAACAATTCTACCGTTACTTTAAAACTTTACTTACCATGAGATGATAGACAAATGCAAACAATACTGAATATAAGATCAACTACTAGTAGTAGTAGTAGAATTTGTATATATTGGTTAGTCCTTCCGAGTAAAGATGGCAGAATTCTAAACTTTCTACATGTAGTTTTCTACGGAATCACTGTCATAACCACGACTCGCAGACTGTTTTAAATGTTCATATAGTTTAATTTCTAGACAAATTACAAAATTGTAGATCAAGAACAGTGAACTGTGCTTGAAAAGTTCTGTCAACTCAAATTATACCGGAAGTTTACATGGATGTAACTTTTAAAACAAAGTCGGAAAAGATATTATTTTCCGCCAAGATTGTCGTCTCCGCAGCCATGCAGAACGGAGACGACGTCATCATGAATGATATTTTCCACCAAGATTGTCGTCTCCGCAGTCAAGCAGAACGGAGACGACATCATAAAGATGGGGCAAGGTAATTCGTAGAACATGATCGGATTACTTTAAAATCAATTTAGGGTGATGTCGTCTCCGCCGGAAAAAAATGTTATGATTGTCGTCGCGGTATGTAAAAATTCGACGACATCACAATAATGAATTGGTGTCGTCTCCGAGAGACCAAAAACTCGACGATAATAATAATGAGTGTTATGATTGTCGTGACGTCTCGGTTAGAAAAATTCGACGATAATAAAAGAAGTTATTATTGACGTCTCCGCTAAGGAGAAATTCGACGATGATAATGATGTCGTCTCCGCTCAATAAAAAATCGGCGATGTTAATGATGTCGTCTCCGAAAAAATCGACGACGATCATAAGTTACATTTTATATAGAAATTATGTATTGACGTCGATGGGTTCACAGCGGCTTTCCATACTATATGATATACACGATAATAATGACATCGCTATAACCATCATCTAATTAATTCGTAAATACGTTAATATCTTGCCAGACGTGTATATCCCAGTGTTGCTGCGACGTAAACCAGTATAGCGATGATCTTGTTGTGCCAAGGAATGTAGTGTGTTATCCACAATAGAATGGAATAAAAGGTGGTAATTTCTACCTGTAAGTACGGATTTATTTATTTCCCTATACTTTTTAATGAAGTTTGTGTTCTAGTTATTTACATTTCACTAAAATTAATATTTTGATGCTTGAAATCGCCGAATGTAACGTAATGATATATAAAATAAAATGTTACATTTCCATTTATTTTCAGATTTGACTATCATAACTTATACTTTGTGTTCTTCTTTCTTGCTCTGTATTTAATCATTTTAATCAATTCAATATTTTTATATTGGTGAACATTTTTCCGATTGCTCAAATAGGCGTCATTAATACTAGTACCACAATTACATTCAATGCTTAGGAAAAAAAGATTTGATGGAATATAACCCATGAAGAAAATATATTAACTCATCATCGAGACAATTTTCACGTACTCCTAGAAAATTAAGGATTTTCTTTGCTGATATGGGTGTAGATTGAATTTGTCTTAGATTTGAATTGTTCGTTGGAAACTCATGAAACTTGGCCAGTATGTTGCAGCAATCATAAACTACAAACCCAGAGCATCTGAGTTGATTGGAGTTGATGTTGCTGTTTGTTATTTGTGTTTTTTTTTTAATGTTTGCTGTTTATATTCATTCTATAACCATATTTCTGAAATCTATACATGTATCACCACCATATTTTAAGTCACGAGAATCGGGTAAATATAGCTTCTACAACGCGATCGAGTTTTTATGGAATTTCTAACATCAGGGGAAATAAATTTGATTATTTTAATGGCGAGGCTCGCCGAGCGATTAAAATATCAATTTTTTTTCCGAGATGTTAGAAATTCCATATTATCGAGAATCAAGTTGTAGGTTTTTCTCTAATGTCTACAGCTAAAAAGTTGCCCAAAAAAATATCATCAATTGCACGTGCAATTACGCCGAGAACAAAATTTTCTCTACAGGTGAGAAATATTTTTCTAAAACTGGTGGAGAGCTTGATAAATCTGATAAAAATTAGAGAAATCACTGTCTCATTCGAAATTCCAAAGGAATCATTCCATGAATTACTAATCCGGTAACATTAAAGTCAGAATTCGAATGTGGACATTTTATAGAATACAAGTTTGTTTTAATGTATGACTAGAATTTTAGTGTATAAACGGAAAGTCTTTCTAACGCAAGTAATAGCTAGCGGTTGTTAATTTTATATCCCAAACTACATTATCTGTTCATATAATCGGTAATGTCAAGATGATTCAGATGACATGAATATTAATAACCAATATTAATACTTTCACATACGTTCTAGGATGTAAATAAATATACTAGTGCATTGTCTATCCAAAAACGTGACAAAATTTGTACTTTATTGTGAAATTATATTGCAGATAAGTAACATTAATCAAGTTTGAACAGTTGGCATTCAAAGGTGATATTAAGACACTAAGCAATATTAGGATATAATTGCGAAACGATATTTAACGTGTCGTGTGAAATGACCAGAAATGTTCTGGTGCACCCATCCGTCATAATTAAATATACTAAACAACAACAACAACAACAACAACAACACACCAAACACACAGGACAAAAGCGACATCCATAAAAGGACATTAATCAACATTGAGAACTAGTTCATGTTTTATTTGTGACTAATCAAATCATAAAATCATATTTTTGCGTAAAGCGGAATGTTGAAATGTTTTTGAATAAAGTGTGTTCCAGACAGCTAGGTACTTTCAGAAAATCAGAAACAAACCCATTTATTTTAAGTCAGATATACCCGTTGTTACGTGTACTGTCGCAGTAGGGGGAAATTTGTAGACCTGATAAACAATACCGAAAATCCAAAGAAATTTCAAAATTGCATACCTGTATTCTTTCTTCGTTTTCTTATCGGAGTCTTGTTTTTGTTTTGGTGTCTTTTGATATACTAGTATATAAAATTAATATTTTGTCTTCCAGAAAAAATGGAAGAAAATCAGTTTGCAGTCCTGGGTTTGATGCCTGGGGCATCGGAAGAGGAGGTCAAGAAAGCTTTTCGGTCTTTAGCACGACAATACCACCCTGACAAAAACAAACATCATGGCGCAGAGGAAAAATTCAAAAAGATATGTGGAGCATATGAAGTTTTGAAAGATAAGGATTTTCGGATAAAACACGAACATGATCTTCGCCATAACTTCAAACACAGTCATAAGACCAGAGAGAGTCGCCAATTTAAACACAGAACTGATCCATCACATGGTAACGAGAACTGTTTTCATGCGCACACTCACTGGAGCGGAAGTTCACCAAACCAGCATCGAAGGGAAAAGCGACAACGAAACAAAACATACTCTTTTGACGATCCACAGTTCAGGGAATTTTATCATAACCCAGGAGAAAGGAAACAAAACAAACAGAGAAAGGACCGTGTGCACCCAGAGAGTCCGTTTAACCATAATTTTGAAGACTTGTTCAGTTTCTTAGGTGAACCTTTCCGAGCGATGGAGAACGATATGATTCATTTTATCAACTCCCCTCTGTTCATGCACTGCCACTCGACAATGTTTTGCAAAGATTTGTTTTTCGATTCGGTTATAGATGAAATGTTTTACCATTTCGATGAATTTCATGTAAGGCCCGAACAACATAGATCATTCCCAAGTCGAGAATACGGGTACCAGAAACCATCCTTTACACAGAGACAGTTTGACCCAGATTCTGGTGCAAAGAGGCGACCAAATAAAACATCAAGGTTTCATAATCGTAGAGATCCGTTTAGAGAAACTTTATAGAGAAAGCTTAAACTTTTCCTACATAAAACAAAACTGTTACTTATACTAGTATATTACTGAAGCTACTGATAGCATTAAAAAAGTTGTTTCAATTTTGGTTTTGCATTTGTGCTAGTTATTTGTTTAAACTTCTTTAACATTTGAGATTTGTCATACCAGTTCAGTGGTTCTTAAACATTTGAGATTTGTCATACCTGATACTTCAGTAGTTCTTGAACATTTGAGATTTGTCATACCTGATAGTTCAGTAGTTCTTGAACATTTGAGATTTGTCATACCTGATACTTCAGTAGTTCTTGAACATTTGAGATTTGTCATACCTGACAGTTCAGTAGTTCTTGAACATT
The DNA here is from genome assembly GCA_963971305.1 of Arcuatula senhousia. Classification (NCBI taxonomy): domain Eukaryota; kingdom Metazoa; phylum Mollusca; class Bivalvia; order Mytilida; family Mytilidae; genus Arcuatula; species Arcuatula senhousia. Next base: position 50,255,118 of record OZ020311.1, read on the forward strand.
TGAGATTTTGTCATACCTGATAGTTCAGTAGTTCTTGAATATTTAAGATTTGTCATACCTGATAGTTCAGTAGTTCTTTAATATTTGAGATTTGTCATACCTGACAGTTTTAACGGTGTGTCTGAATGAATAGTACATTTATCTCTATATACGACCAAAAAAATTGCGTTTTGAACTTTGCTCTAACCTGTAATAACGGATGGTGTTTAAATATGTGTTGCAATCAGCTAAAACAGCTTGCAAAAACTCAGGCTCTCAATTTTTGTTGGTTTTCTTTTTGTCTTTTTCCCAAATTGGTGTCATTAAATGAGTTGAACTTTAATAAAAAAAACCTCCAAAAAATGCAAAAGGTCATTTGAGCCGAGTAGGAGAATAACAAGTAACAAACTAGGACATGCCCGGGCACCATGTGAGTTGAATAAGAAATGTAAAACCTGCAGACCCGCATAACGGCTAGCAGAGCAAATCATCGAAGATGCAAAATAAAAAGAATGAATTTAAAATAGATATTTTTATAACTTTGTTTTCTACACAAAAGTTCGTCCCCTCTAACAAATGTTTATGCATTACTAAGCTGTATCAATCATAAACAATTATCCATTGGCTTCTGTAATGGCTGTGTTATTCCTGGTATTTGTATATTGTTCCAATTACCCTGAAATTAAACATACAGAGGCGTAACGTAGTGTGGGAGGACATCAACGTGACGTCTTCTGTGTACTAAACAATAGAACAAAATATCGCCGTTAAACAAGTAACGCAGTACATTTTATAGTACTTGTACCCATCGACTGATAACTGGTCACATTGAAGGCTGCTGGCTGTTTTCCATTGAAGATTTATTTTAAATTGTCGTTTATATTGCAGGTTGTGTTGTGTACACTTCTTCCGCATCTTATTATCTTCTATTAATATAGAACGTGCATAGAAAATAGTTTACATTATGAACCAAAACGAATGGGCATACCTGCATATGCTTACTTCCATTTTTCAACTTAATATTTGAGTTTCTCAGTGTTTCTTTACTGCTACATTAGAATGAAACAACAGTATTGTAGTTTTCAATATCCTTAATACACAAAATTCTAAAGTAAACAGTTTTTAAGGAAATGAATTAACACTTACCGGGAACATGGCGCCATTAGATTGTTTACATTCCACAGACAATGCCGCTACATTATAAAATGTCTTGAGAAGGTGAACTTTGTCTCTTGTCCATCTGATGGAATAATAATTTTCTTCAATGGTTTTATCCTCTTGCGTTGGGTCATCGTAATACCTACAATTAGTAGCCAGGTACATCATCAAATATTTTATTGCCGCTACATGTACCAAGTGTTTTGTGAACACTGGCGCCTGACGCATAGAGAGTCAAAAGATAAATGTTTCACAAACAGTATTAAAAATATAAACCACTAATTCTTTAATCATAACTCAACAAACGTATTTCGGGAAATATCTGGGGGTTGCCTTAACGACTCGTCAGTGCCGAACATGAGAAATATAACAAAATATCTATCCACTGATACTTTTGTCTTGAAGTTAAATTTAAAATAGAAAAAAGAGTCGTTGTAATAAATTCCTTCCCCATGTACTAGTAAGCCGAATTGTTCACTACTTACCAATCATATTCAAAATAATAATAGTTTTAATGAAACATCTTTCCAAGGAAAACAATACACTACAATGTCTTCACAAATCACCCAGAAGGTCATAGTATCTAACATGATACCCCATAAAGTTATTGCTTAATAACTTACTTGTTGATAAACTTGAAAAACCGTTGCAAGGCATCAGTATCTACTGAACTTTTACATACTTCTAAAGACGTGGCAGGATAATAGTGGATATAGTTCACACACATTTCTTGTTGGATAGAAAATCCACCCTAAATAATTAAAACTATAATGAAGTGGTCGTGGCTTTAAACAAGCACTTTTATTACTGTTTCTTACCCTGTCTTGTCAATAGTTTTTTGTTTGTTTGTTTATATCTGACTAAAGCGTGGCTGTTCAAATATGTTGAAACAGGCTTTAGTTATATTCTTTGAATAAAAAACCCACAAATTTTCACGATTAAACAAAAACTCCATAAGAACTATAACATAAAAAGAATAATAGAATCGACAAAAGAATGTCAACGTTACTAACACTTACATTAATATTGTTTAGATACATAATTTGTGACATGTATATAAGTAATTTATTATTTTTAAATCAATGTAATATATGCCAGAAATGGCCTATGATTGGTATAATAAAAGTATTCTTTATAGGATAATCAATTGGGTCGAGTGAATAACCAAAATATGATCACGAGTCGGTGAACGCACACAGATTTATACGAGTGCGCGGAACTTGTTCCGCGCACGAGTTAAATCTCAGTGCGTTCCCGCACGAGTGATCATATTTTGGTTATTCATGAGACCTAATTGATTATCGTATTTATTACATAGATAAAATGCCGCTTATAAATAGTTTTTAATAAATTTATTTGAATGGCGTATGAATTTGGACCTGTTGGGAATATGGTATATATGATTGTATGTGCCGACAGCTAAGGTACGAGAGATGCGGTTATTAGGGACGAACCAACCGTGTATATGACTTGTTCCCGGAAAGTCTAGGTTTGCTCTTTGGAGAAACCAGTGCGGTCGTAGGACCAGTTGATAGCAGATTGGCGGGATTGAAAAGCAGACACAATCAATCACAGCAGTGTTAATTCGTTGGATATTGTTTTATATATTCTGATTTGTGAGTATATATTAACTTATTTACACATAGGATTATTGTATATTTACGCCTAATCCTACAATGGCGCTGCGAGCACCGAACTAAGCTGGGAAATAGCTTTTGAAGTGCTCGGTAACGTGAAGGTCACGTGATCACTGAAAATTGTTAATTTTCGACCTTTGTGAGACTTTGTACACTGAAACATTTGTGTAATTACACGTAGATAATTTGCGTTTATCGATTCATGCATAGATTTCTGTGATTTTTCACGTTTTGACGATTTTAACGCAATTACGTTTTATGGTCGTGGCTTTCCCATAGAGAAACGGGAAAACTAGAGGCTCCAAGCGATTTTCGTAAAAAGTCGTGGCTACTTTGACGAGTTTTCATGTAACAATATACACTTATAATATTGTGAGATAGCCACTCTGAAGCACTTTTTACGTGTATATTGACATAGAAAAACACACATAGCACATTGTACTCATGATTACTCACACTGCTACACACAAGTATTGTTTTAGTTGTGCATATCATTGTGTTGGTCACGTATCACTGTAGTCATTGCACATAGTGAACATTAGTCATCACTTTCATTCTATTGTGTACCATTACTTGATTTGATTATTTGCTAATCTGTTTTTGCCGGTTTTTACCGCGAGTATTTTGTAGAATGGCTGAGCCGGTAAAAATTAAGATAAATAGTTGCCCTGTGGACTATTTGAGGGCGCTGCCTGGTGTGGGACGCATCATTGCTGAGCGTATCATTGGTTTACGTGAGGAGTATGGGGACTTGCAGCCTGATGATTTGTCGGAGATCCCGAGATTGAGGGTTACTCCGAGGTTGCTGAGCCTTATTGACTTTGCTCCAGCCAGTGATAGTGTTGAAGTGTGTGTGCCCGAAAGCCAGTATGAAATGGAGGTCCACGACTATGATGAGGTAAAAACAGATGACCGGGACGATGTTTCAGACGAATTCCTGTTGCAGCCAGCAGATGAGGGTACAGAAGACGACGACGAGGATGCTTGTGATACAAGTGTGGAACTAAAGAAACCAGGAGACTACACATTGAATATGGGTGATCACCAGTATTATAGCAAAGACGATGATCACAATGTAGCAGAAGTTAAACGTGAGTTATCACGTGACAATTATAACAACCAGCAAACAAGAGATAAAAAGATGGAGAGGGACATACCCACTAAAGCAAATCCTACGACACATGGTTACATACGTGAAAATTCACGTTCTGGGGTAGCCAATCAACAACAAGATGTTCATAGTCAACCAGCACATGTCAATACAGTTACAAGGTCTGTTAATCGTGATTATTCACGTGTTCAGAGACCATCAATGACAACAGCTGTATCGACCGACCAAAGAAGCTCAACGACGAGGCCAATACCGAAACCAAGAAAGGTGCAATCAACATCACCGACTTCTAGTATTGTTAGCAATGTATCTAGGAATCGTACACCGTCACCAGTTCAACGAGTTGGGTTTCACCCGGTTGCTCGTAGTACTGATTATAGACCAAATCAAGAACATGGTCAAGCTCGACAGGGCCATATTGACATGCCAAAAGGATTGAAATATGATGGGACTACAAGTTGGCGAACTTTTTATACCAAATTTCAGAGGTATGCAGACAGATTATCGTGGACAACCACGGAACGAAAAGACCAACTTTGCTGGTGCTTGCAAGGCAAAGCAGGAGACTATTATACAAACCTGATAGACCGTGATGAATTTATAGATTACTTCCAGTTAATCCGTAAATTGGAGAAACGTTTTAATTACCAGGAACTACCAGAAACACTGCAAATCCAATTTATGAGTGCAAGGCAAAACCAGCTGGAAAAATTGGAAGATTGGGCTGATAGGGTAGTATCGCTTGCTTGTAAAGCGTATCGAGATTTGCCCGAAAACTACATGTATAATCAGGCCATTTGGAAATTTTGCCAAGGTTGTACCGACAAGGAAGCTGGACAAAGTGCAGCCACTGCCAGACCGAGTTCAGTCGAGGCTGCCATGGATCACATTAAATGGTTCCAGCACACACATCAAGCCATTTATGGTAGGCCAACATATAGACGTGAACTATCACGTGACGAACCTGATTATGAGTATGATTTTGACATAACAGCTCAGGCTGTTGGTAAACAGGAAGTTGACGAAAACAAGTTGGTTTCTCAGCAACTGAGTACATTGATTGACAAGATTTCGGTCATGGAATCAAATCACAAAAAGGACTTAGATGAGTTGCGATCAAAAATGGAACGACAATCAAACCAACAAAGCAACCAAAAGAGAGATGACAAACCAATATTTAAGAAAAGATCGGGACCCATCCCGCCTGAAATATTGGCTAAAATGGAGTGTTACCACTGCCACAAGAAGGGACATTTACAGAGAAATTGTCCGGACAAGAAGGGTAACACAAGGCAAGATGAGACCAATCAGTTAAACCTGAAGGGGTCAGGTTAAGGGGCGGGACCCCGACCCTTTCAGTGCAAGACCGCCTCACAACGAATATTAAGGATATTTCGGGGGCAACCCCCGTGTGCAATAGAAATACACAAACTTTGTGTAATGCTAATACACAGACCCATGATGAACTTGAATTATCAAGTAACACTGAAAGTATGTTTATGTCTGAACCAAATAGCATAGCGGATACAATGTCTATTGAAGAAAATGACATGGCCCTAGGTTTGAGTTTGAAGGAACCAGGAAAACTTGTTTGCAGACTAGGAAATGCATCTTTGTTGAGACTTGGAATTAAAATCCAAGGAAAACCTGTTACTTGTATTGTAGACTCAGCAGCAGAGGCAACCATCCTTTCTGATAGAATTTATCAGGCTTTGGACAATAAGCCACCAGTCAAGAGACGTAGCACGATGAATGGTGCTGGTCGTGATATGAAAATGGAAGGATTTGTTGCAGGACCGTTCTACTTACAAGTGGGTTCGACCACGTACAAGACGGACATTTATGTCGCTCCAATAGACGATGAGATGCTTTTAGGCCTAGATTTCATTATGGCGACTAGTTCAAACCTTGATTTTAAGACTAGAATTCTAGTAGTGAACGATGAACCACTTTCACTGACCTATGGACCAGCGAACAGCGTACCCAGGATTGCTCGTGTAACTATACAGGAACACGTGTCTTTGCCACCGAACTCAGTAGTACAAGTCAAATGTAATAGACCAGGTGATTGGAATAATTACATCATTGAACAATCTGTAGATTCCAGCATTCTTATGCCACGAGGTTATTATTCATCGGGTATTGAACCCGTAGTGAGTTTATTGAACATCACAGATCAACCGATAAAATTAAAAAAAGGACAATGCATTGGTGAAGCATCAGAGGCAGAAGATATAGAGCCGAACGGGGATTCCCCGTGTATATCAAAAGTTGAGACAACGACCGACAAAGAAACAATGGAACTACCAGAACACCTAAAGAACCTATATGATAGCTGCCGTACAAAACTAACTGAAGACCAAGAACAACAATTATACGAGTTATTACTCGAATTTTCAGATGTTTTCGCTAAAGACGAGTTCGATCTTGGAAATTTCTGGAAAATTGAGCATGAGATTGATACCGGTGACGCAAGACCGATTAAACAGCGAATGAGAAGGACACCCAAGTGCTTTGAACAGGAGGAGAAGGGTCACCTAGATAAATTGGAAAAGGCAGGTATCATTGAAGAATCCAACTCTGAATGGGCCTCAGCGCCAGTTTTAATTCGAAAGCGTGACGGTAGTATTCGTTGGTGCGTGGACTACCGCAAGGTCAATGCTGTGACGAAGAAAGATGTCTATCCATTGCCACTAATTGACGAATGCTTAGACACACTGGCAGGAAATCAATGGTTTTCGACGCTAATAGCGCGTATTACCAGATCAAGATCAAGGAGTCTGATCGACCGAAAACTGCTTTCATCACGAAATATGGACTGTTCCAATTTGTCCGTATGAGTTTCGGACTGTGCAATGCCCCAGGAACATACGCAAGAGTGATGAACTTGGTACTCCGTGGTCTGACATGGAACATTGTATTGCCGTTCCTAGATGATATTCTGGTAATGGGAAAATCATTTGAAGAGCACATAGCTAACTTGCGCACAGTTTTTGAACGTTTTAGAGCTCATGGTTTAAAGCTGAAACCTAGAAAATGTGATCTTTGTAAGGAGGAAGTAGAATTTCTAGGCAGAAAGGTCAACAAGACGGGAATTTCCATGGGTGATGAGTACATTGAGGCTGTACGAAAGTGGCCGACACCCGCTTCGACTAAGGAAGTTGAACAATTCCTGGGATTTGCCAATTATCACAGGAATTTCATCAGTCATTATGCCGACATTGCATATCCATTACAGAAGCTCACGGGTAAAAACCCGTTTAAGTGGGAAGAAACTGAAGAGACCGCTTTTCAAGCGTTAACAACTGCTTTGACAAGTGCACCTGTGTTAGCTTTGCCGAATGCCCATGATCCGTTTATATTGGACACGGATGCATCAAACTTTGCTATTGGTGCGGAATAAATTCAAGTACAGGATGGTGTTGAAAGAACAATTGCGTACTCCAGTTTCTCGCTAGCACATGAACAACTGAACTATTGCACTACCAGGAAGGAACTGTTAGCTGTCGTGAGATTCACGCGTCATTTCAGACATTACCTTCTTGGCAGAGAATTTACGGTTCGAACAGACCACAGCAGCTTGACATGGTTATTGAATTTCAAGGAACCGCAGGGACAGTTAGCGAGATGGCTGGAGGAGCTCAGCCAATACAACATGAAGATACAACACCGGCCTGGAAAGCTTCATGTCAATGCAGACGGACTTTCGAGAATTCAGTTGTGCGAAGGTTGTACGATTCAGAGGAGAGAAGCAGGAGAAGTGTTACGGTCAGCTTTGCCGTGCCAGTCGTGTAAATACTGCACCAGACAACACCAGCATTGGTTAGGATTTCAGGAAGCTGTAGACGACGTTATACCGTTAGCTTCAACATCGAAATCATATACTACACCAATCCATCAGCAGGATGTATTTACTCAGACTGAGACAGAGAACATCACCCCGTGTGAGCTGCGGGGACAAGGCGTGAGTAGTCACGTTTCTGCGTGTGTAAGGACTAGAGGAAAATCTACAGTACAGGATGCGACAAACACAACGGAGACGATAGATCTCAACCCGAACAAGATAAACACCGAAAATGACATATTTCATAGTTCCATTGAAATTGTGAAGACTCCATTGGGATTGTCAGTTTACACACCGGCATCAGAATCGGTCACTGTGAATGTCATGACGGAGTCAGGGCTTGAAGCTGCCACATATACCCCGGAACAACTCTGTGAATTTCAATCTAAAGACCCGGACTTAGAACTGATATTGATCTGGCTTAGAGAGAAAGCCGAGCCGTCCGAAGCGACTATATTCCGCTGTAGCCAGAGAGCGAAGAAGTACTGGCTGAACAGAGAGATGTTTTTTCTCGATGGTGATGGAATTTTGAAGAATCTTGCCACGAAGGATGGTGGGAGGGAACGACTTGTAATTCCGAAAAGTCTAAAGGTGGAGATAATGTCATTGAGCCATGACATTCCTTTAGCGGGTCACCAGGGAATTGTCAGGACGATGAAGAAGATCAAAGAAAAATACCATTGGTATGGTATGACCCAGGACATACGAGAGTTTGTAGAAACGTGTAACGTTTGTAATCTGCACAAGAAGGGCAACAGGAAAGCTAAGTGCCCGATGACGAACTACCATGCAGGAGAGCCGATGGAGAGAGTTCATTTGGATTTTCTTGGCCCTCTACCGGAAACGACAAAGGGGAATGCGCACATCTTGGTAATAGTCGACCAGTTTTCCAAGTGGTTGGAATGCATTCCGTTACCAAGTCAAACCGCAGAAGAGACAGCAAGAGCTGCAGTTAACGAGTTCTTTTCTCGCTTTGGTTTCCCGTTCCAGATATTCACGGACCAAGGACGTAACTTTGAAAGTAAATTGTTCAAGTCAATGTGTGAACTTTTGCAAATCCATAAAGCTCGAACAACACCGTACAGACCGTCCTCGAATGGCCAAGCAGAACGTTGCAACCGTACTTTGATGGATGCTGTTCGTTGCTTTGTGTCCAGACAGCAGAATAACTGGGATGAGTTTTTGCCGCAGTTGGCAGGAGCGATAAGATCGTCAGTTAACCGTAGTACCGGTTTCACACCTAATAAGTTGATGTTAGGTCGAGAAGTGAATCAACCAGCTGACTTGTTGTACAAGCTTCCTGATAACGACAAAGATGAGACCTTAGATGATTATGTGCGAAATTTCAAGAATGCTATGTTGTCAGCACATGAGATAGCAAGAGATACTCTGAAAACGACTCAAATGATCATGAAAAAAGACTATGATGTTCGTATACTGGAGAAACAGTATAAAACAGGTGACTTGGTATATGTCCTTGACACAGCCAAGGTCAAGGGTAGAGCTAAAAAGCTGGACCCACCCTGGAAAGGTCCAGGAATTATTTGTGAAAAAATGTCTGCTTATGTCTATAAAATAAAACTTGAGAAGTCAATTGTCATTATGAATCATGATAGATTGAAACTTTGTAAAGATCGCGTAGTACCACCTTGGTTAAAGCGGTGTCAGCACCGTATTCGTGAGGGTGAGAATATCGCCATTCCGGTGAATCGTGAGCTGTTTTGCTTGTGTAGAAAACCAGACGATGGCCAGTTCATGATTCAGTGTGACGACTGTGATGAATGGTATCATGGATCCTGTATTGATATGACACAAGAGCAAGCTGACATGTTAGTGAAGTTTATATGTCCGAGGTGCCAGGATCCCGGAACAGCGGGAACTTTCGTGAAGCAAGCTGGATAGTTGTGGAATGTTTTCCCCGCGCAGGACGGGGGTTCAAGTTGTAAAAATTACGGACTGTATATTGTGAATGAACATTGTGATATGATAATCAGCTGTATAATTTGATTAAAGACTTGTTATGTGTGCACAGGAATGTATTCCCGGGAAATGGATGCTATGCGGGATTCTATAAGGAATGGACTCTGTGATATTCCCAAGCAAGTCAGGATATGGCTCCCCCTTTTGAAACCGGGGGGAGTGTTGGGAATATGGTATATATGATTGTATGTGCCGACAGCTAAGGTACGAGAGATGCGGTTATTAGGGACGAACCAACCGTGTATATGACTTGTTCCCGGAAAGTCTAGGTTTGCTCTTTGGAGAAACCAGTGCGGTCGTAGGACCAGTTGATAGCAGATTGGCGGGATTGAAAAGCAGACACAATCAATCACAGCAGTGTTAATTCGTTGGATATTGTTTTATATATTCTGATTTGTGAGTATATATTAACTTATTTACACATAGGATTATTGTATATTTACGCCTAATCCTACAGGAGTCATGCCGACAACGCAATACAATTCACGACGTCATAATTGAGTCTGACCGGAAAAGACGCAAGAGTGAAAATATTTTTGATATTTCACATTGTGAATTTACCAGATTTTATTTCACTGGGAAAAATCGGTATTTCATATACATCTATGTAATAAATTCTATTCTATTCTATTCTATTCTTACAAGAGTGACGTTACTTCTGTCTGCAGTGCTATCCTCACACGTAGTTATAAGACTGTCACCCTAAAATGTAAGATAGAGTAGCATTGAAAAGAGAATAGTCACCAAGTAAGCTTTATAACACGTAATAGTTAGATTGTGTAGATTTAGATGAAATGTGAGAAAAATCCTATTGAAAACGAAAAGAAATTAGCCTAAATTAACCTAAAACAAAAAACAAAACGTATTGTGAATTTATTCGTTTTTGTGAGTATCAATTTTCTTGGTCTCGGAAAACAAGACATTTCGCTGGATTTTAAATTTCGTGGTTTGCACACGTTGCTTAATGTTATGAATGTAAAATAACGCTTCGTTGGATTCTTGTTTAAGTGCTTTACAAACAACAACAAACACCACGAAAATCAACTTCTCAGGAATTATAATGAAACAGTAGTACTTATTGAAATCATAAAAAGATGCATAGAAAAGCAACAAAATGTACCAACTAAACCCCATAACGCCTTTCTTTAAACGGTCATCTTAAAATGACAGTAAAGACGCATAGGAAAACTGACAGGTACCAAAATTTGAAATTAAATCGACTCACTAAAATGGAAGAAAATGACGTATAGTAATCCAAACGGTAATAAAGAGAGCCCTGACACACAAACTGGTTATTGTTACCCAAAATGTTAGGAAACGACGTGTGGAAACCAGAAAAAGGTTCAAAGAAAACTTTAAAACAGGTAGCAACTAAACTGACTTCCTGACAAACACGAGACGTATGAAAACAAACAAAACAAGAGGCTCCCAGGAGCCTGAATCGCTCACCTGGTCTTTATGTTGACCCTATACTTTTGTAGAGCTAAATGAACTGAACATTGAAGCAAGCAACAGCTTTTCTCTACCTGCAATAGTTTTCATTCTATAGGCCAAAAACACCATTTTTAACCTATAAGGGGCCATAACCCCTATAAGGAGTCATCTGACAACTTCGACCCTATGGAGAATTTTGTAAAGCTAAATGAGCTGAACATTTAAGCAAGCAACAGCTAATCTCTATCTGCAATAGTTTTCATTCTGTTGGCCAAAAACATGAAAAATCGCTTTTTTCAGGGGCCGTAACCCCTATAAGGAGTCATCTGACAACTTCGACCCTATGGAGAATTTTGTAGAGCTAAATGAGCTGAACATTTAAGCAAGCAACAGCTAATCTCTATCTGCAATAGTTTTCATTCTGTAGGCCAATAACATGAAAAATTGCTATTTTTCAGAGGCCGTAACCCCTATAAGGGGTCATCTGACAACTTCGACCCTATGGAGAATTTTGTAGAGCTAAATGAGCTGAACATTTAAGCAAGCAACAGCTAATCTCTATCTGCAATAGTTTTCATTCTGTAGGCCAAAAACATGAAAAATCACTATTTTTCAGGGGCCATAACCCCTATAAGGGGTCATCTGACAACTTCGACCCTATGGAGAATTTTGTAAAGCTAAATGAGCTGAACATTTAAGCAAGCAACAGCTAATCTTTATCTGCAATAGTTTTCATTCTGTAGGACAAAAACATGAAAAAACGCTATTTTTCAGGGGCTGTAACCCCTATAAGGGGATATCTGACAACTTCAACCCTATGGAGACTTTTGTAGAGCTAAATGAGCTGAACATTTAAGCAAGCAACAGCTTTTCTCTACCTGCAATAGTTTTCATTCTATAGGCCAAAAACACCATTTTTAACCTATAAGGGGCCATAACCCCTATAAGGAGTCATCTGACAACTTCGACCCTATGGAGAATTTTGTAAAGCTAAATGAGTTGAACATTTAAGCAAGCAACAGCTAATCTCTATCTGCAATAGTTTTCATTCTGTTGGCCAAAAACATAAAAAATCGCTTTTTTCAGGGGCCGTAACCCCTATAAGGAGTCATCTGACAACTTCGACCCTATGGAGAATTTTGTAGAGCTAAATGAGCTGAACATTTAAGCAAGCAACAGCTAATCTCTATCTGCAATAGTTTTCATTCTGTAGGCCAATAACATGAAAAATTGCTATTTTTCAGAGGCCGTAACCCCTATAAGGGGTCATCTGACAACTTCGACCCTATGGAGAATTTTGTAGAGCTAAATGAGCTGAACATTTAAGCAAGCAACAGCTAATCTCTATCTGCAATAGTTTTCATTCTGTAGGCCAAAAACATGAAAAATCACTATTTTTCAGGGGCCATAAACCCTATAAGGGGTCATCTGACAACTTCGACCCTATGGAGAATTTTGTAAAGCTAAATGAGCTGAACATTTAAGCAAGCAACAGCTAATCTCTATCTGCAATAGTTTTCATTCTGTAGGCCAAAAACATGAAAAATCACTATTTTTCAGGGGCCATAACCCCTATAAGGGGTCATCTGACAACTTCGACCCTATGGAGAATTTTGTAAAGCTAAATGAGCTGAACATTTAAGCAAGCAACAACTAATCTCTATCTGCAATAGTTTTCATTCTGTAGGCCAAAAACATGAAAAAATGCTATTTTTCAGGGGCCGTAACCCCTATAAGGGGTCATCTGACAACTTCGACCCTATGGAGAATTTTGTAAAGCTAAATGAGCTGAACATTTAAGCAAGCAACAGCTAATCTCTATCTGCAATAGTTTTCATTCTGTAGGCCAAAAACATGAAAAATCTTTATTTTTCAGGGGCCGTAACCCCTATAAGGGGTCATCTGAAAACTTCGACCCTATGGATAATTTTGTAGAGCTAAATGAGCTGAACATTTAAGCAAGCAACAGCTAATCTTTATCTGCAATAGTTTTCATTCTGTAGGACAAAAACATGAAAAAACGCTATTTTTCAGGGGCTGTAACCCCTATAAGGGGATATCTGACAACTTCAACCCTATGGAGACTTTTGTAGAGCTAAATGAGCTGAACATTTAAGCAAGCAACAGCTAATCTCTATCTGCAATAGTTTTCATTCTGTAGGCCAAAAACATGAAAAATGGCTATTTTTCACCTATAAGGGGCTGTAACCCCTATAAGGGGTCATCTGACAACTTCGACCCTATAGAGACTTTTGTTGAGTTAAATGAGCTGAACATTTAAGCAAGCAACAGCTAATCTCTATCTGCAATAGTTTTCATTCTGTAGGCCAAAAACATGAAAAAATGCTATTTATCACCTTTAAGGGGCCGTAACCCCTATAAGGGGTCATCTGACAACTTTGACCAAATGGAGACTTTTGTAGAGCTTTTGATGCTGAATCAGTAGCGTGCCTCAGATTTCCTCTATCTCTTATACTTTTTGATTTATAAGCCAAAAACAGTAGTCTGACCCCCCTAGTCTATTTTTAGTAACGGCGGCCATGTTTTTTAACGGATCAAAAATCAAAACACAAGTTTGGTGCAGGACACCCTAAGGATCACTCATACCAAGTTTCATTAAATTCTGTTTGGTAGTTTCAGAGGAGAAGATTTTTGAAAAATTGTTAACAGACGACGACGACGACGACAGACGACGACGGACGCCAAGTGATGGTAATAGCTCACCTGGACCTTCGGTCCAGGTGAGCTAAAAAGGAAGAGACTCCTTAAATAAGCATGTATAAGCCGTTACCCTGATAACATTGAAAAGACACATCGGACGGAAATCGTTTAAACAGTTATAGTGATTCATGAATCGGTCTTTCTAAAATGTTAAAAAAAGAAAAAGTTTACCAAGAGCTCAAGTAGAAACGCACTGTGAGGATAATAGTTTGGATAAGATCTTTGTAGTTATGATCTTTTAAATACAACGTTTGATATACTTGCAGGCAGGATTTCAATAGGTTGTGATAGACTTCTTATTTCCTGGAAGTGTGGACTGTAGTGATTATCTCGGTTCAGCTCGGGCAGTTCTTTTCCGTTACGTACATGCTTTGTAAACACTCTTTTGCCAGTTAAATGTGTATGAAGCTGGGATGCATAAACATGTATGCCATGTTTGGGCAAACCCTAGAATGCAATTAAATTATCTATGTACAAACTTAACATTGTATTCAAATTATTTGATCAAATCCTTTTCAATCCATCTAGCAAATGCTAAAACGCTCCATTAGGTCTTGTTGGTAAAATCAAAGACAAAAAAAAATCAAAAATCAAGTTTTCTTTTTTTTATTACAGATCATTTAGTAAGCCATGAGTTAGAAAATTGTGTTACTACAGAACCAAATATACAAATGAAAGAGGTCATTTTGACTTTCTTTGTACCATGTTAGGACAATCATTGCAGTCTTTAATTGCTCTACTATGTAATTGCCCTATTTTAACTCTACTTCTGTGACCTTTCAGATTCTTGCTACCTTTATTTAGAGTGTTACACCTTTGAACACATGTCTCACCGTTTCTGTACATCCGGGTACACAGTATCCTGTTAGTTTGAAGATGTCCTGATGCGGGGGAATTGCCATCTTATTGGTGTATTCTAGACCAATCTCCATTATTCCAGAATCATACTTTCTGAGCTTGTTTGTGACGTATAACCTAATTCCTGACGAGTCTACGATTCCTATCACAAAAACAATGTGAATATATAACAAGACCAATCGATGTCTGGCCCTGCGTCGCACGGCAAAACGTTGAACCCTGTACGTTCTAGTCCCAATATGGACAGTCAAAATATTTTGACACTTGCATCCTATGGTGGACTTACAAAGCATATTTGTCACATGCCACCCAATATTGTAAAAATAGGCACAAAAAAATAGTTTCTATTTTTCCCCTTTTGGTCCCCTTATTGCTAAACAGAAAAGGTAGGTCAAGAAAATATTGTATCCTCCATTTTGTATCCAATATATGACCAAAATTAACTTGTAAAAAAAATTCTAAATTGGACCATAAATAAAAAATGTCACATTTTTGCCCCTTTTGTGCCCTCGTTCCTACAAAAAGAGAGGGGACACCCAAAATCAGCCCAACCCTTCCTTTTATGGTAAGTAACATTACTGTAAAGTTTCTTAGCATTTGGTCAACCAGAACAAAAGTTATTGTGGAAACAAATAAAAAAGTCACTTTTTTGGTCCCTTTAGGGCCCCTAATTTTTAAACAAAACAAGAGGGGACACCCAAAATCTGCCCAACCCTTCCTCTTATGGTAGGTAACATTACTGTAAAGTTTCATAGCATTTGGTCAACCAGAACAAAAGTTATTGTGGAAACAAATTAAAAAGTCGCATTTTTGGCCCCTTTTGGGCCCCTAATTTCTCAACGAAATTATAAAATGACCCCAAAAGGGGAAGTGCACATCTTCAATATATCTGTAATTATTGTGTAAAATTTCAGAAAGATCTAGTGTTTGGTTTTTGAGATTCAGATTACACAAGACAGGCACCCCATAGCGGGACGGACGGACGGACAGACGGACAGACGGACGGACGGACGGAGTGACCCGACTACTAGACCTGCTTTCGCCTTCGGCGACGCAGGTAGAAATCTATATAGAATGATAACATTTCTAACCTAACCAAACAAGAGAATTTCTTAAAATGAGCACCATGTGGGTCTCGTTGGCGAATAGGCCCACAACAGCGCTAATATTGCAGAATAAATTCCACTCAAAAGCAGTGGTTTAATTGAGAATTAAGCAATATCATCTTGCATGCCGGGGTTGTCAGGATTTTATAAAGAAACCATTACTACAAACTACAGTGATGCACTGTGTAGAAAATCAATCACATTCCTCGCATATTTAAGAACACTGCTGCAGCTCTTGATCGTATCACCCGTAGGATACCCTGCAGTAGACTTAATGCATTGCCCATCCCCCCTTTTTGCAGTGACAGTCAAAACTCGTATTCCTAATTGACCTTGTGTCCCATTGTGTCTCAAATTCTACATCTTCATCATCGTTTTTATGTTCATTGTATGACCCCTTTCAGGTTCATCTCCTGTTGTTACTGAACGTATGCTGCTTGTCGGTCAGGCAATAACTACTAGTAGCTCCCTATTTCAAAATGGACACACATCTATGATCATTTTATGATTAAATACAATCTTGTGCATTACTTACAGTTAGATCAATGTTTTTATTTCCAGTCTATGGTGCCCAAACAATAAACTATCTGGGTAATGTTAAGTTTTGTATTTTCATAGATACCTTTCTTTAGTTGTGGATTATTATAGTGAACCTCCAGCAGAACATATCTAGATCGTTCCAAACCTCCTATAGGTGTCCCTGCTTCCTCTGGTAGAGTAACTGCCTAAACCGCAATAAAAAAAATGTTTCAACAGAAATGGTTTACTTTTTAACCATAGAAATTTTATCTATCTGAAATATACACAATATAATGTCAGACTTTACAATTTTGTACATTTTGTAATAATCTCTTTTGCTGAGCTAATCGTATTGTAATTGAATAAATGTTGTCTTTCATGTATCCTTGATTTGCCTTGTTTGATGGCGTTCAAAAACGTAAATGCATTTCTTTTTATTCCTTTGGAAAATTTAAGTAAAACATAAGACAAAGGTTACTAACTGAAGCACCCATGCTCCTATATCTTTCCTATACACTGACAGTCCGGGTGGCTTGCCCTGGGCCCATAGGTTACTAACTGAAGCACCCATTGCCCAGGCTCCTATAACTTTCCTACAGACAGACAGCCCGGGTGGCTTGCCCTAGGCCCATAGGTTACTAACTGAAGCACCCATTGCCCAGGCTCCTATAACTTTCCTACAGACAGACAGCCCGGGTGGCTTGCCCTTGGCCCATAGGTTACTTACTGAAGCACACATCGCCCAGGTTCCTATAACTTTCCTACAGACAGACAGCCCGGGTGGCTTGCCCTAGGCCCATATGTTACTAACTGAAGCACCCATTGCCCAGGCTCCTATAACTTTCCTACAGACAGACAGCCCGGGTGGCTTGCCCTTGGCCCATAGGTTACTTACTGAAGCACACATCGCCCAGGTTCCTATAACTTTCCTACACACTGACAGCCCGGGGGGCTTGCCCTGGGCCCATAGGTTACTAACTGAAGCACCCATTGCCCAGGCTCCTATAACTTTCCTACAGACAGACAGCCCGGGTGGCTTGCCCTAGGCCCATAGGTTACTAACTGAAGCACCCATTGCCCAGGCTCCTATAACTTTCCTACAGACAGACAGCCCGGGTGGCTTGCCCTTGGCCCATAGGTTACTTACTGAAGCACACATCGCCCAGGTTCCTATAACTTTCCTACAGACAGACAGCCCGGGTGGCTTGCCCTTGGCCCATAGGTTACTAAATGAAGCACCCATTGCCCACGCTCCTATAACTTTCCTACACACTGACAGCCCGGGGGGCTTGCCCTCGGCCAATAGATTACTTACTGAAACACATATAGCCCATGCTCCTATAATTTTCCTACAGACAGACAACCCGGGTGGCTTGCCCTGGGCCCATAGATTACTAAATGAAGCATCCATTGCCCACGCTCCTATAACTTTCCTTCACACTGACAGCCCGGGTGGCTTGCCCTCGGCCCATAAATTACTTACTAAAACACCCATAGCCCATGCTCCTATAACTTTCCTACAGACAGACAGCCCGGGTGGCTTGCCCTGGGCCCATAGATTACTTACTGAAGCACCCATTGCCCACGCTCCTATAACTTTCCTACACACTGACAGTCCGGGTGGCTTGTCCTCGGCCCATAGATTACTTACTGAAACCCCCATAGCCCATGCTCCTATAACTTTCCGACAGACAGACAGCCCAGGTGGCTTGCCCTCGGCCCAAAGGTTACTTACTGAAGCACCCATAGCCCATGCTCCTATAACTTTCCTACACACAGACAGCCCGGGTGGCTTGCCTTCGGCCAGACCTGGACCATTGTATTGTGGAATTGTCTGTTCTTTATCTACTTGGCAATGGAAGACTTCCATGTGGTGAACGAGACGTTCGTTACCTTTCTGAATAATGCCTTGATACTGAAAAAAAATGCATTTATTTCATTATTATACTTGACACAATTGATTTCAACGATGTCTTTTCTCTTTAAATGAATGTTAAAGTTAGAGTAATTTGAGGGTTTTTTTTGTTTTACCGGAACAAAGTTTGTTTGACATGTTCGGTGAGATACATTTTGCCGTCTCTGTATTATAACATATTCAGTGAAATATCAGACAGAATGCTCGCTATCAATATGCGTGAAGCTTCTTACAAAATCAAAAAATATTCCCATGACTAGTCCAAATGATACCCTGTATTATGATCATTTTTATATGTATTATAAGATTGTTTTTTATAAGCCTCAAAATTTGGTGAAAACCATAAATAACAATATTTTTTTTCGTGTCAGTTAAAGAATTTTTACCTTGATGATATGGTGTTTTTGTGTAAGTTCTGGAAGTTTGTTGACATACCACCAGTATGTCGTGTCTTTACTGGGGATAGTAATCTGTAATATATAAGAACACCTAACAATATTCTAACATCTCTACTGTCATACTACGACTACAGCCATAGAACTATTTTTACTCGGGATATCAACTGTCCTATACTGATGTGGGTAGAAGTCTCATTAACTGTTCTAATCCATGGATTTCAACCGATAAGAGTTATAGAACTGTTTATTGCCCTGACCGTTTTAGACCTATTTTAGTCCATCACAGTCATACATGGCAGCCTTAATTGATAACAGATTTTCTCTGTTATTTTGTATGGTGAATTATCAACTTTAAAAAAAAATAGTATTCTGGATAACCAAGCTGTCTTTAGTAAGGTAAGTTTTAGAACCGCTTGTACCCTATTCTAACACTGTCAGGATAGGGTGTAGAACTTAAGTGTCACGGCTAAGAACAGTTCTAAAACTGTCAGTAAAAAATATAAAGAACTATTTTCCGACAGCTTTTAAGAGATGCTAGAACTTACTGTAATTGTACGTCAACAATATTTTCTGGATGCACTCCTTAAGAAAGATCTCTCAGAGGTTTATCCGTTCTTGCACAAGCACAGAAGCGTTTATAACAGTTACTGATGATACATCAGAGTATTCAAATTTGGATTAAAAGTACATTTCATCTACTTACAAATAGATTGGGGGAGTTAGGGGGTTTGTATTTTTTTTTGTCTGTTTTTTTTTTTATTATTTATCTATTTACGTTGTTATCCATTTATTTATTCATTTATTTATCTATTTATTTTGAAAATACAATACAAAAAAAGGTTATAAAACGGTTAGTTTGGTTATGCTGTATATCGATATCTCTCATCAGTAGCATTTGAATCAAATAATTGGAAGATCCAAAACCAAAATATTGAATGAAAAGTTTGACTTTTCTATTGTTTTCCTTGTATTTTACTTTATTGTGCCTTTGACTTAAGCTGTAACGTTTCTGACGAGTCTTAAAAATACTGACAAATTCAATTGTTGAATGAAACTGTTTTCCATGGTCGTTAGTGTAATTTTCCTTGCAATATTTTAAGAAAACAACATCTTATATTATAACAAGCGATAAAGAACGAACCTTTGGATTGGTAACATCAATAGTTATGACGTCATCGGGAAGTTGTAAATGGGGTACCTCTGGTTTTAACAGTTGCACTCTCTGTAACCCTCCCTTAAGTGATCGAAGGTTGAGATTCCCGAGACGACCGAAACTTCTGAAGAAAATAATATGGGTGGTTCCATTCTGTAAAAGCATAAAATTATACTTTGTTTTACTGACACTACTTGTTTATTGCATTATAATGAGATATTGAATAAAATGACACAACAACCAATACCCTTTTGCAAAGCATCTAAACAATCTTGTATTTCAAAAATCTGAAAATTTCAAATCAAAGAACTGAACCAAAACACATGACTATACATTCAATTACCCTGCTTCACAGATACTCACATCAAACCTATAGTCGTGCACATCACATGTGTTGAATTTTCTTGTAAAGTCTATTCTGAAGAAACCGCCAGGTCGTCTAATCTCTGACATTAAAACATAATTCTGATTCCTGTCTATCTTCAAATTGCCTTGAAGGTCCGTGTTGGCGTCCTAAAACAAAAGACTAAATATGATCGATATTAAGCTTCTAAGTTGATGGTCTAAACTTTTGTTAAAATATATTTGCAAATCAAGCATGTACAATGTATTAAACAAATATTTTACCTGCCGGTGACTATTGGACCAAAAGTTTGTGCCAGTATAAGAGATGAGGAGACCGCTGTCTCTCAATTCCATTAAATGTTGTACATTGCCAATAAGATAACATATTCTTCTAAGTAAAAAAAAATATTTACTTGACCTCTTTAACCTCCAAAAGCTATACCTTTTGTAATTTGCTATACCTTGATGTAATTTAACATCATGATGTCATATGTAATTGTCTTTTGTTACAATACTTGTGTATTTTTTATGTTTTGTTTCATTGTAATCATTGATATACATTGTGATTGTCATGCTCTATATAGGGCCCTATGATTGGAAATAAAGATTTATTTATCAATAGTATCAAGTTGTTATTTCCCTTATACCAAAATTAAAGAATTTGCATGATTTTCGTTTGAGTAAAAACACAACGACGTTTTGGTGGAGTTGTTTGAAAGTCAAATTGACGGTCATGTTAAAACATTGTTTAGAATCTTTAAAATATAAAACATGAAATTCAAGACGATCTTAATACCTAAACTCTTCGAGTTTAAGCAAATTTAAGTTTTTTCTTAATATTAAGGACGACATGTCCTGTAAATTCGAAGGGTTGGTTCAACTCAGTTGAACAGTACAAAATTTCTGTTTATATTTAAAGAAAGGGTATCATTTTTTTTTTATTATTATTCTCTTTTTAATTTATTTACATATTTAATGTTTTTCTTGAAAATATGAATACCAAAACGGGTATAAAAACAGGTATTTGGTCATGCTGTATATGCATATATATTTCAAGGAGTATCAACTCGTCAGCAGCATTTGAATAAAAAGATTGACAAGTCAAATAATAAAAAGTATTGTTCGAAAGTATTGAACGTTAAATTATTGAAGGTCAAAAGCAAAGTATCGAACGGAACTTACTCAAAACCAAAAAGTTCAAACAGAGGAGCCATATCCAGCACCGAGGATGTAGACTTTGTACAAGGTAATAAACATTTTTTGGATCTAACAATGGGACATTTCAACGACAAAAAAAAATAAAATTTATAGGTAAATTCGTGTCAGACATATGAACTACTTTAAATTACAAAGGACAAAGTCGATTATCCTATTAATACCTCTATAAATATTTATATTTTTATTATTATTATTACTGTTTATAATGTGTAATATAATATTATAGGCAAAAATATTATATACGCTTTGTGGTGACAAGAAGGGAACGTGTTAGTTTTTCTTACGCGTTTCCAAAGAAAAGCTACATACCATGTCTCTGATATTTGGAAACTTTTGATAATACTTAACCCTAAAAAAATTAAAAATGCCCAATTTTTTCATTAGATATAAAGGTATTTTTCACAACTTTCGGAGTAAGTTAACCCCTACCTTAAATAAACTTTTATGTCTAGTGATAGGCCAGTACACTATAAGATCTGCATTGATGTAGTCCCCATAGTCAGAGAAGCCAAATAGTAACCACTCCTTGTCCTTCAGGCTACCCGTCAGCCGGAACTCGACAAAACTCTCCTGGTAATTAACATTCCATTCGAGATGTAGACCGCTTGCTATGTCCAATATGGTTGAGTATCGAAATTTTGCGTAGCATCGAACAATATTTGTTAAAAGTAAAATTAATATTTGGCTCAAAATATGTTTTTGCTTTGAATTCAAAGTCATTTCAATTTTTTGGTCCGACTCAAGACTGTACGGAGAAAGAAAGAACTGATCTGAATTTAGTAACTTCTTTAAATGCTTTATATTCCCCTTATAACTGGAGAATGATAAAAACTAAAATATATGTACCAGTCCTATATTGAGCTTTTCATTCAGTTTAATTTGATTCTGTTTGATTAAACTTTTCCCGAGATACAATCCTAAATCTGATTTAGAGAAATAAAAGAAGATATTAATTTCTTCCCCTCGTTAGGTTCTCCGAGACAATGTATTCCATGCAAGACAGGTGCCGAGAAAATTAAATAAGGAAATTGAAGAGTCGTTTACAAAATGAATTTGTAAAACATATTGTTAGGAGAACGATTTAATATTTATATCTTTGTCTCACTTGATTAATGTTTGATAGCTCTTGGAATAAAATCACAAGTCAAACTGTCGGAGCACGTAGGTGTTATTAAAACAATCTAACAGCCCTCAATCTGCTCCGAAAAACATATGCGATAAACTAGTAGACTTTCCATTTGTTTTTTTTGTTTTTTAATGTTAAAACAGTATACCCGATACATGCATGAAAATAGAATCAATATTACAATTGACGAAATGTTGGCAATGACAAGTTAGTTAGTGAGTTAGTTAGTTAGTTAGTTAGTTCTGCTCCCAAGCAGTACGAATTCGGCCGTTTTGTCAGGATATAAGATAATGATATATGTACATGACAGGGCTGATGAAAAGAACATGATATGATGATGAACTGGAGAAAATGGAGACACAAGCCCAATCGGAGATGAGAGTTTTGACTGCCACTGGAAAAAGGAGAGATGTGAGGTAAAATCGGACAATTGAAGCCTCCTGCATGGTGATCATACGGGTCCTTCTCTTATCCAAACTTATAACAAAGTTCTTATACGTGCGAGGAAATGTGACATTTTTCCAAACACAGTGCACCACGGCTATAACTATTCCGCATTATAACCTGACGACTACCCCTGCATCCATGCTTGGAAGATGTTATACCACTTTATAAGGAAACCCATTTCGAGGAGAGATTTTTAAACAAGCTGGCAGGTCAAGCAGCGCATACAGTGCCTTGTCGACTTGTTTTCATTCTCCTTATGAACATTCTCCTTATGAACATTCTCCTTATGAACATTCTCCTTATGAACATGATTCTCCTAAGGAAAGTACTTGATTTTGTAAAAAAAGTAAGGTCTTTTAAATAACTTTAATATATGTTCAGATATATGATCTCCTTTCTGTAATTAACGCTCTGTTTAACAGGGGAGTTTATTTTGTTTGGGTGGGAGGTTAGAGTATTTAAAAACAGTAAAATTATTTTCCTGTTTATCTTGTATTGTTTGCTTTCGTTTTGTTTTGTTTTTGTTTTTGTTTTTGTTTTTTTTTTTACAAAAAGATGCATCTGTCCAAATCACCTTTCTTTGGTCCGATTAACATGGGAATATTTGCAGATCCAAGGACAATCTATTTGTCTTTTTATCATACGACAAACTATACATATTTAACCTGGTGACCGCCGTGTTAAATTGACCAAGACCTATACACATGACACACATTTCTATAAGATGGAGGACAAGGCCTTAGTCAAGGTAAATTTGGCGGGATTTCTGTTTTTATTTATTTCTTAACCTTTTATTACTTATCATTTAATCACATTTTAAAGTTTTTTTCCGATAAGTTTAGTGTCCTTGTCTATAATAATAACATGCACCAGCAGTACCCCGTGGACCATCAGAGTCACTTTTCTACCAGCAATCAAAATCACAACAAAACCCCGGGCCAGGCCAACAGTTTCCGTTCCCTATGCAAACAAAAGAGAGCTTATCTTGTAAAGCAGGAGAATGGGCCAGGAACAGCTAGAATTATCTGCTCCTACCAACTCCTGAATTTTCTAGTGAACTTGGAAATTATATGTTTTCCACCCTACTTCTGATACTTTTCATCATCATTTCATGTTCATTTTATCATTATTTTTATGTCCATTGCTCTTATACAACTTAGGCACGAACCATTTTCTTTTGGTGGAAGGGCCTGGGATTTAAAAAAAAATATTAATTCCAATTTTTAGAGAAAAAATAAAAATGCTCCTAATGGAGCTGAAAAAAAATGCAGTGTATTTAAATATATCTTTCTTTTTTTTCTCGTTCCATTATGCTCAATTAATCATTGTTTCCTTATTATAACCTGTATATACATATCTATTGTATCTCTATCTAAGAGGAATTAAAGTATATATAATATACAATTTGAACTCAAATGATAAAAGCCTGATTTTTTTCTGGCTCGCTTCGCTCGTTGAAGGCTGCTGGCGGTTGTCCATTGTGGTTTTTCTAAATTGCCGTTTAATTGTGGGCTGTGTCGCATACACTTATTCCACATCTCATTATTTTCTATGCTGGCAGTTGTCCATTGTGGTTTTTCTAAATTGTCGTTTAATTGTTGGCTGTGTCGCGTACACTTATTCCACATCTCATTATTTTCTATACATCACCTTATTCATCATTGCCTTTTGCAAAAGTTTCAAATTTTGAATTCATCTCCTACCGAGAGTTTGTCTGTCTGATTTATTCCACATATCCCATTTGTCTTTAAAATATATGAATGTTACTCAAAATGAGAATAAATTAGTCAAGAACTGGTCTAATTCACACAATTGATAAAAGACCTATAAACTAACGAATAAAAAAAACAAATGTAAAAAAAATATATATAAATTTTCTGAATTGGTCTGGAAAAAAATATGATTTTGGTTTGGGTAGAAAAAAAATTGTAACTTTGATTTGGACAGAAAAAAAAATAATATCAGGTTACAAAATCCCAGCCCCCCCCCCCATCCCCACCGTATGAAAATGGTTAGTGCCTTATATAGTGTTACCATGGATTATTTTGTAAAATGTTGTAAAGCAAGAAAAACTAAACTGGAATTAAAAGACTTACTTTTCAAAGCTTATTTCCATTTATGATAGAATTTTTAACTAAGAGCTTTGACATATCTTCATAGTAGAAGATATATCATTATAAGATATTGTCCTGAACACAATTTAAATAATGATATTAAGTCTTATGACATTTTTTACAGAAAGGCATTTGATCTTTTCAATATTATTACATGGAGAAAAAATACTTTCTTTTACACCAGTTCAGGGGTACTATGGAAAGGCAGAAAACCAAAGTCTTTATACTCTTACATGTATATCAAAACGATCGAAATAAAAGAACAAATTAAATATTTCATTTCTTATAATTATACATTCATTTTATGTTATTTGATTTTAGTTTCCCCCAGTGGTCAAGCTTAACGTTGGAGGAACCAAGTATATAACAAGATTAGAAACACTACAGAAATACCAAGAATCCATGCTAGGGGCGATGTTTAGCGGCCGGTATGATATAGACACTGACGACGAGGGGAACTATTTTATTGACAGAAATGGTGAATATTTTAACCATATTCTGCAATTCTTGCGTGATGACAAGTATTTACCCCCAAAGAGGCTTGTTGAACCGGTTTACATAGAAGCAAATTATTATGCCATCAGCCAGTTCCGGGAGAGGTTGCTCTGCTTACCGCCATTATATCCATTCGGAGATGAAATCAATCGACCAGATCCTATATCTAATTACAAAGATGTCAAGACAGCTTTGTTAACAAAGGGTAAAGAAAGAGCCTCACTGGAAGATACGGCTGTTGTGTATGTCATATTTTTGTGCAAAGTCACTGCTAACGATCATGTCTATCCTCGGAATATAACCAAATCATTAGGCCATCACATTAGGAACTTCGTAATGCCTGACGAGGGATGGTACGACATAGATCCCGAAAACCACATGCCACCCCATCTATTGAAACCAGAAGCTTACAAACCACTCGCCGACCCAGTTCATTGTTTACATTTTGATACGGCTAACGATTCAGACCAAGCAGTTAGAACAAGCAGGTGCTTGGAGCATGATCTCAAAAAGGAAGGATACATTGTGAAGTTCGAGGCCGAGAAGTGCAAGATGGAAGACTTCGATATAATCGACATGTACCAATACTTGACGTGTCACCTTCATGCCAAATTTACATTCTCTTGGGTTTTTGATGAGGACTGCAGATTGAAACAATAGACGTCTACGCATGGAAAGGGTAGTTTGGTAACAATAAAAAAAATCATAATAAAACATTTTCTTGACTTTTAATATTTATTTATTTATTTATTTAACTTTTTACTAACTTGTCATGTTAGGGTAATACAAGAAAGACAATACAAGATGTCATCATGGTCAAACATCAGTAGTCTTGTGTTGGCCCCGGGTGGCGAATACGCCCGCAGCAGAGCCTACTTTGTCGTAAAATTAAGTTTCCGACATCGGGTTTATGTTCAGCCCACAAAGCGACCAAGTGTGTACCGTAAGTGGTTGAATGGTCGTCGTCCGCGGGGATACAAGGTTTATAATACGGAAACAACCTAGTCCGCTGACCATAGCGTGCCAACGTGTGTGGAGAGTGTCACGCTTTATGCACATAAAAGATCCATTTTTGGACCGCCAAATAGTGTACCATACAGGCTTAGTTTTACCCCTTTTCTAGTGGTCTTTAAATTTGACTGTTCCCACCCAACCCCATATTTCTCATCACCATTCCATGTTCATTTTACCAGCCTCTTCATGTGTATCGCCTTTATATAAATAAAGTGTAGATATCACTTTTACAACCAGTAACTATGTTTTATGACCATTTGGGCTTATTAGAAATATTTTTTATTTATATATTTATTTCAAAATTCCTTTCTTAGCTCTGAAATCACAATGTAAACTATCTCCTTCATCAAAGAACCAGCCTCCCATCTTCTGACATTCCACCCAGAATTCACTTGTCCGTATCATGTCCTTCTTCAAATCCACGGCGTCGCCGGCATAGTGTGTAGAACCACAGTCGTGGCATCCGCCGGCAAAATCATTTACCTGAAACAAAATTTACAAGTCATCAAAACTGCAGTGTTTCCTACTGACAGAATGAAAACTATGACATGAAAGCACTTAAATTCTCCTTTTTTCAATGGTTCCGTTTAAAAGTTTATACCCCTTTAAAGGTAAAAGATAGTAGCTTTTTTCATATTGTTGCATACATTTAAAAACTTCTACAAATTAATAAAAAAATATATATTTTCAGAAATGTTCCAAAACTCTTGCAAAGGAATATGAATGACATATGCATATAATTTCTAGTATTTTTAATAGATCAGGAAAGGGATTCAAACTCATAGGAAAATTAACATATACAAAACTCACCGTTATTGGTCCATTAGCAGCGAGTTTTTCAATATATTTCATGACAGTAAGACTTGGACAGCCGTATCCCCCAGGCGCGGGCATTGTCGGGCATTTATCACACTTGTAACTTAAAAGGGATAAAATCAATGTTAATTCATACTAAATTCAAATGACCAATTAAGCCTTTTACATTTGGCTTTTGATTTGAAATTCCCAAAGAGTGCAATGTTGCTGTAAAGCAGTCTTGGTGGCGAAGGAACCGAAAGTTTCAGAGTATATATAACTTAGGTGAACAGTGAAAACACAAGGAATACATTTCATGTCTAGTCTTTATATATGCCAGAGTCCTTTACCAACATGTAACAAAAAATCATACGGAGATGGTCGTCGCCGACAAAGAAGTAAATTATTCTTTTTTAACAATATATAAAGCAGGTGATATATTCCCTTAATAATAAAAGAACAGATGCATACATTCAGAAGAACACATAATAGATACAGACCAAAAACTAACAGACAAACCAAAACTTCAAATTATAGGAATGTGGCATGAAGCAACTGCAATGTTCAGACCAAAAACTAACAGACAAACCTAAATTTCAAGTTAAATGGATGTTGCATGAAGTAACTGCAATGTTTTGTTTTAGCTTGTCTACTTCTTTTGACAACATATTACAAAGAAATAAAAAAGTAGTAGTACTTTGACAGTTCTGGGAGTTTTGTAAAATAATTGGTTGGCGCTGCACACCATGTGGTCATTGACGTCATCGCAGTTGCTTTATCTGTATGGTTATCTGTGTGCTGAACAGCCAGAGTGATCCTTGGGTCTGCCACAAATTGGCATGCCATTGCATAGGACAGTGGATTAAAACAGTTTGCTAGTGCTTTGGCTTGAAAAATATACATAATGATATTGCATTAAGCAAGATCCACAAGGCCCTGTTTAACACCAATCAATCTTGCAAATTATCCTGATAAAGTTAACAAATTCAGTCTTGTAACATAAAAACATTATGCATTTAACTAGATTTCAAGACCTTAAAGTGTTCATTTAAACGTATGCAAATTCAAGTAGAACTAAAGAGTATTTTTTTCAAACCCGACAAAAAGCATTAAAAACTATAAAACAGGACCTGTTAAATGTTGTTAGAACTTTTATAATTCGTTACCCGCTGCTTTTGCCATGTTAGCTGCAGTTTCTACGGCGGCCTTTGCAGCATCCTTAATGCCGCCACTACTTCCTCCATTTTCAGAGACCCATCCATGCGCATTAGCCCCTGGATTGCCATTACTTCCGGCCCAGCCTTTAAGACTCCCATCACCAGTACTTTGCCAACCCATATTTGAAGCTTAACAAACAAGAAAATCATCTTAGTTATATGTTGATTTCTCGGGCTTTTCAAAGCATTGGTCGTAAGCTTTTTATGATATTTAAGATATGTTGCTAGTTAAGATTTTATCTGTTTTTTATTCGTATTAATGTGTTATTGAAACTGTTTATATGTTGTATGTTTGTTACTCTTTGTATTGCTTGACCCTTATGGGTGTAATTTTGCAAGAAAGAATAATTATTATCTTTTGTTTGTCGTTTACGTTTTACATGTTCTGTTCTTTTCATGTGTATCATGAATAATAAAAATGGTGATACGGTTATTATTGCTTTTTTCATTTTTTACTGGTATTTATGATACGTTATCTTACATTCTCCAGACGTGTCACAACACCCTCCGTCTCCATTGTTCATTCCACTGTCTTTACCTAGAAAGATATTGTAATTGCTGATATTCACCCACAAACATGACTCAAAATCCCTTAAGACGACGAGGAGAGACTGCTCGCTCACATAGACTCGAATAAATTTGTAGGATAGTAAGAACAAATTAAATTAAATAGATTTTTGCTGCAATTTCTTAAAAATTGAAGAGACATGATATTTTTTGTAGCAATGAAAGTTGAATTATTAACCCTTTTCTTAATCAACACAGCCTAGTCATAATATTTAGGTAAGCTTTTATTTTTAAACCCTGATGTAGAACAACTAGATAAGGATGACGTTTTCTTAGTTTGGGTTATTTTTTTCGGGGGGGGGGATGTTTATTTTACCTTTGATTAGAGCATCATTAACGAGTATCAAATTTAAAATGGAATTTTTCTTCAATCAATTGATTAAAATGTGTGCAAATTCAAGTATTGTCTTGTAAATTGCACGTCATTGTATCTAAATATTTTAACGTGTACGTACCAAAACCTGTAATTTGGTCCGGAGAGAACCCAGCGTATTGGTACTTCCCGGAAGTTGCCTGTTGGCCTTTATCGGGTTGATATGACCCCGTGTTATGGTCGAAACCGCCTTGGTTGTTCACCATGGTTCCACCTTCAGTCAAAAAGTGTATATTAACACATCCAAAAGGAAAGCACTATGCCGCTTAACCTTATTCCATCCTCATTCGAGATTTTAACTAATTTTACTTGAAAACTTTTTAGGACTATGGTTTCAATAAAATTCTAATTAAAGATACAAATAAAAGTCAATGTCAAAAATTTAGTGTTCTCGGTAGATAACAAACATCCGACAAATGAACAATTTGTTATCGCCGTCATTTAGGGAAAGTTTAGGTAAACAATTGTTATTACAACATAATCTTAGAAAATGTAATATAACCTATTCACTTACCTCCGAAACCTGTGAACGATCCTCCAGAAGTCCCAGATGCAGACCCAGACGATCCACCAGATATGATCCCAGACAAAGCAGATCCTAGTGCTCCACCTGTGCCGCCTGATGACCCTCCTAAATTACCTGATGCAGAACCACCTGATCCAGATCCTGAAAAGAATTGACCAGCTTGGCCACTTCCTCCGCCTGAGTTAAAGGTTGCACTCCCACCACTTCCGGTCCCGGAGGTACCAAAGTTTGATCCTGTAGACCCACCACTTGAGGTTCCACTTGAACCAAACCCGAACCCGGATGAAAAACTTGATTGACTGCCGCTTCCGGAACTAAGCCCACCACTACTCCCACTTCCGGGTCCAAAAGCTGATCCGAATCCACCACTGCTCCCACTTCCGGATCCGAAAGCTGACCCGAATCCACCACTGCTCCCACTTCCGGATCCAAAAGCTGATCCGAAACCACCACTACCCCCACTTCCGGATCCCATAGCTGATCCGAAGCCACCACTACTTCCCGAACTGCCTGACCCCACACTCTGTGACCCAAATGACCCACTTGAAAAAGAGCCGGTTCCAAATCCAGAACCAAAGTTGTTTCCCGAAGAACTAGCAGCAGTAAGTTCAGCCAAAGATCCCTTTTGAAAACCACCAGCTCCTGTTGTACTTCCAGAGCCACCAACAAGTGAAGAAACAGCTGAACTTAAACCATTAGGCCCGGACGACACTGACGAAACACCACCAGACCTCGAGGAAAGTGAAGATCCTGAGCCAGAGCTTCCTCCAAAGCTTCCAACGCTACCACCGAAAACCGAGGCCTGGCCAGTGTAATGGCCATTCCATGAAGAATCACCACCACCACCAGTTCCAAACCCAGAACCGGTACCAAAGCCATTTGTGCCAGAAGAACTCCCACTTGAGCTTCCGGTTAAAGAGGAAATTGTATCTGTTATTGCCAAGTCTGTTAAAAGACATTTTTAATCAAAAATCAAACAATGTCTAAAGGAGCAACCATTTGATTTTTATGGGGGGCTATGGATATTTTCTTCGTCCTGCCTTTTCATTTTTGGAAAAAGTCGAGCCTGGATATTTTTTTTTTTTTGCGCTCTTGCGTGTGCAATTTTTTTTTATTTTTAAAGTAACTATAAATTTTTTAGCCAAAAATACCATCCTGCCTTTTTTTTACTCAAAGAACTGTCCTGCCTTTTTATTTCTGGATTTTTGCCATCCTGCCTTTTTTATTTCAAATTTCACCGTAGCCCCCCCCCCCCCCCCCCTATAAAAAACCAAATGGTCACTGCCTAAAGAGTTTGTATGCAGGTTTAATTTAAAAAAAAAATTTGAGAAATTGCAAAGACGATTTTTTGGGTATTTATTTGTTCTTTTCAACTACGTTGATTTTCCTGCATATGAAAATTGAACGACGTTCAGTAACGTTAATATTCTAGCTGGACATTATCAGTTATTGTAAAGGTGGTATTGACCTTGCTGGTTTCCTTGTTACAAAGGTCATGTAGCTAACTGTTGGGAGTTTTGTTTTATAAGCTTATTTAAACCTATTATTTTCTATAAAACATTATCCGAAATCATTAAACTGAACACTTACTTTTGTTTGTCAAACAGGCCGTAACAAGAAACACTATTTTTAGAACCCTTGTGACCATTTTAAATCCTGTTTAAGTTTTTGGCCGATTTCCTTATCTTAGGGAAATTGTCTATCACGGAGAAGATAAACAACCAAACATGACAAGATCACTTCCCTAAATGAAATGGCAGTTCTGTCCGCGAAGCCAACTTACCCGAAGATAATGAGATGTGGAATAAGTGTACACAACACAACCTACAATATAATCGACAATTTTTTTAAAAATCCACAATGGAAAACAGCCAGCAGCCTTCAATGTGACCAGTGGTCGCTGCTCGCTGGTTTTCAATTGGCCCTGGATTGAAAATAAACTACATATGATTCAAGTGCAATCCTAAAGTGCAATGAAAGAACCACTTCTTGACAAAAACAATTCACATAAATTCGACAAAATACAGACATAAGCTTTGATAAAGATTCCTTGCTTAGGACAGGCACATTTAAAATGTGGCCGGGATTAACTTTTTTTTTGGCGCTATCCTCCCCCTATTGATAATCAAAAACAAAGCACAAACTAACGCACAGTAAAAATCAAATCGATAGAAGTTCAATTCAACAAGAGAAAAACTGAGACAAAACTTAAAGGACAAGAGAAATTAACGGGACTTAAATATACTCTCTTGAGAACACTCGAAGTTACTGTCAGCTAGCTAAAAAGCATCTATCGACTGATGCAAAAAAAAAACAAGTATGTCGATTTTAAATACGACAAAACACGTCAAATAATTAAGTAATATGATTAGGAAAGATTTACGGCATGTAGTGATATCTTGAGCTTACCTCTGGAGCATTATGATATTGCATTTTTCACAAAATTCAGAACCTTTTTTCGTTACGTATTTTAAACCCTATGCAAGTAAAAAAAAAATAACCAAGTTTCTAAACGCAATTGTCGAATATTCAGCTATATAAATTCATTGGTGCTTAACCTTCCGAAACACCTTATTTGGGTCGAATTGCTGGTTGGCTAATTGTGCTTTGTATTTCGCTAACTTGAGATCTTCTTGCAGTTCCGCCTGGATATTTCCCTGTTGAGTTTGGAATGCAAGTTTGTGTTGAATTTCCCTTCTGTACTTCTCTGCTTTTCAAAACAGCTGGTGTTTATGTTCTTTCTATTCCGTTAAGCATAATTTGGATTGCTGATTTCATTTCTTATTTTTATTGAGAATTTTGCAGTGTTTCCACTTAATTTATTGTACATTTGAAATAAGTACACAGTGAGTTCACAACAAATAAAGAAATGAAGGTAACAACAAAACTACCTTTTTTCCGGCTAGGAGAGAGAGTCACACTTTGTGTCCATTGGAATGCTAACTTGCTTGTTGAAAAATCTCTCCTCCTAATATGTTGTCAACAAAGAAAAAAGCATACTACAAACCTTGCCCAATGTGCAACAAATCTTGTTTTTAAAAATGTTTTTATAAAAATGTGTAGATTTATAGCTTAAAACGACTAAATTTCTAGATATACGGAAACCTTTTTTAATTAAATCTTTAAACCGACATGGTAATGTCTTGTGTGGTAAAAAAAAGTTTTCAAAGAATGAAGATCAGAGAATGATCGGGATTTTTTAAAAAATCCGACAAATCTTTTGAGTTGTTGCCAGTGTCAAAGTTTATGTCAGTGTCAGTTTCAGATTTTGTCAGTTTAAAGGCAGTGTCAAATCTAGATAAAACTTCTATTTGCATCTTTCATTAGAAAGCACGTTTAAGTAAAATAGAGAATAACACAATTACCGAACTTGAATGATAATCTCAAATGTTCAAGAAGAGGAGACAAAACAATGCAAGGAAACATCGGAAATTTTGAGGATCGCAGAAAGAAATCTGACCTAGCATCGATAATATCGACCATTATCTAGTCCAAGGGAAAAAAAGGGATACTAGTATGAAAAAATAAACCAAAATATTTTTAAAATATATTGAGACGTTTTCAAATAAATATGGAGTTCATAGCTAATGTGGCAATACATAGTAAAATGAGAGTACAGTAGTCTCACACGTCTCAGTTAATCATAAACATATCTAATCTCATTATTGAAGATGTTACAAAACAAAAATAAACTTAATCGGCTGTCGACATTTCAGTTTACAACAAAGCAAATGCCCCAGAAGTGTGCGTCTATAAAAGACATCGTAACAAGTGTGTATCACACATTTTAATTTCTGAGTTAACACCAAGACGAACAACACTCATCTTCGCTAGCCAAGGGTTACGATCCGCTATCTCTCATCTTCACCCTTGGCATATATAGAAGGATTTTTGTGGTCATACATTCTCTCATCTGATTGGATGCAGTGAAAGTTGGCTGCATCCAATCAAATGGCTCCATTTCCATTTTTAAACAATCTGTTAACAAACATGTGGGTTTACCAAGGTGATAAATAATTATTATTTTTGCAAAAAATATTAGCACTTTTAATCAAATCTTACCAAATTTACCTTTATATTATCTTTAGATAAATGTTTGTTGTTAAAAAATGAAATATCTTCTATTTTTGCAACTATCTGGATGAAAATAATTTTGTTAACTTGGAATAGATATTGCTTCAAGGGAGATAATTAAAATTGTTGAGATTACAAAAACCTTCTAGATCTGCCAAGGGTGAAGATGAGAGATAGCGGATCGTAACCATTGGCTAGCGAAGATGAACAACACTAAGTTGTAGCTTTTATGTTGGAGCTATTGCGTATCTTTGTGCTAGTACATCATGAGGGTTCCAGCAAGGCTATATATGCATGCTACAAGTACTAGCATGGTCGCCATATCATTATTCTTGTTTTCCTACAATTCTTAGTATGAACCGTTGTGCTTGGTTGCTTCGCCGATAATTCAATACTAATGCTAGGCTTATAGCAACTAACAGAACACCAAGAGTTAATAAATAGCCATACCGAGTGCAATGTACGCCTTTACAAAACAGGAGATTGGAATGGGACTCCATATCAAACACTGCTCCAAATATAAGATGTAAGGTTATTATCAGAACTGCTCTCAATAGCATCACAAGTCCCCAATTTCGCATTAAGTTTTCTATATGGAAAAGTTCGCTCATCGTGGCAGGACCTATTGTATACACGGCGCCAGTTCCTAGGCCTGCTAAAATAACGCTAATAAATATGGCAGCACTGTGACCGGAAATGGAATTCAACAAACAGCTCAACGCCATCAATGATCCGCCAATCATCAAAAAGGTCGCACGAGACATTACATATTTTGATTTGTCTGACAAAGTACTAAAAACGAACGCACCGATCATGGCGCACGGTGGATAGATGCAAGTTATCGCGAGGTCATATGAACTTAAGCCATTTTCTTTTGTTAAGACAGTCATATTGTTACTGAGGACAAACGAAGAGGCGAATAATAGGGAACAAAGCCACGCAAGTAACTGATAATCGCCCGTCATAAACACCTGTCGTAAGGACTGGACCTCTACGGGACTACTGGTATCAATGTTTTCGTACTGGAATCCAGACTCTGGGTTTACTTCGGTGTTGTCAATAGATTTTTTCTTATTTTCAGCAGATGACGACGTCTTTAGCAGAACTATACAAAATATGTACACAAAGGTACTAAATGATACGAAAACAATCATGAGGTTTTCAAATCTACTTCCGCTTGGGAGAGCTTTATAGTAAAGCAAGGTGAAGGTCATCATTCCTATGTCAATAAATATGAACATGACAGCCATAACGCGACCGCGCCTTTTCTCGTCAAAGTGAGTAGCGTTATAACGAATTGACATCACATAAGGTACTGATCCTCCGATACCTAGAAGACAAGAACAAAGTATTTAACGTAATTTGTACTTGTAATAAAATCAAAAAGTGCTATAATTTTGATAATTTCTGTCTTGTTCTGTGTTGCTTTAGTACTCGCGTTGAACTGAACTATTACTTAGTAGTTTAAGAGAAAAAAATTGAAATTTTTTTCGAGTTATTGGTTATGAAGATTTTTTTCTTCCGCTATTATCTAGTTTATAAGTAAAATTTCATAAATGCAATTGAATTATTTAATACAGTATACAAACCAGATATAAGAAAATAGACTGCCATCAACCAGCTATTGTCCATATAAAATGGTATGAACTTTGACGAGCTCCACAGAAATGTTAAACCAGTAACACTACAGAACAGGCCTATGCCGAGAACCAGTTTAGTATTCAGTCTTTTAGACAGAAGGCAGGGCAGAAATCCCAACCCCACACCTGTATTCATCATGGCAGCTAACAGTTCAACTGCAATTAAAAAATGCTGAAATAAGTTCATCAGCAACTTTAAAGGAAGTCTTGATAGGTATGGTTTGAATGTGTCCAGTTCTTTCATCTTGACATATTGACCAGTATGGACACTTTACATGTGTTGAAAAAATAGTTACAAACAAAATTATCTCATTAAAATTGAAATAAATCGATAGCATGTTCATGGATTTGTGATCAAATTAGACTAAGAAACGCAATGCCATATATATTACACATATGTAGGTGAATACTAGAAACAACATCAAATTCTGGTGTTCAAGCATTCGAATGCTAACTGGTACACCTTTCATTCTTACCTTCTGTTTGGCTGTAATGAAATATGTCTTTGATGTCGTTTATGTAGGTGTAGAATATAAAATTGGAACCCAGCATGGCATGCGCGAATCCTCCGGCCAGTAGTGAAAGCCATCTCTGCCAACGTAAGTCTTTATCAGGCTTTCTATCGCTTTCCTAAAGAAAAGCAAAAAAATAGTCATTACGTTTAACATACGTACTGAAGAATGGTGTCTTGATAAGAATTGTGCGTTGTTTTATAAAACTGAAATATTTTTGGTATAATAATTACGTCCATATCCAGCGACGATGTTCCCTATGTTTGCTCTTTTAGAATATTGTGTCTTATGCTTAATGTTCTCGAATATTTTGATCCTTCCAGAAAAAAATTACATTCAAAAGTTGTAAAGAAAGGGATTTCAGTGTAGAAACATGACAATAACGGACTAAAATCAATTTGCCCTTTATTTGAACTTTATCCATTAAAGAAAATAATGACTATATCTTATGATTTACAGGACAGCTGTTTTTTATATAAAATTATTGACATAAAAACTATAATATGTAGCCAAAGAAAATATAAGACAGGATGTTACTATTCAGTACACGTAAACTTATCTTCCATTGTTTTTAACTTGCTACACTTATTTCAATGGTCAGGCACCTTGTATATCTACAAGACATTTCACTCTGTTACAATGGTGATTATTCAATAGCAGCTTTGAACCCGTTTAATGGGTACGTAAGATATCTGCAGTGGCGGATCCAGGAGGGGGGTTTCCGGTGGTCGGAACCCCCCTTTCCTCCGGAATTTTTTAATTTTTGTGTAGATTTTCAGCAAAATTGGTCTGGAACCCCCCTTTGGCCCACAGAACCCAGTATGTGGACCCCCCTTTTGAAAATTTCTGGATCCGCCCCTGTATCTGTTTGGGTGGTTTTAAACAGAGTTCAATAGAGCAAATGGAATGAAGTTTTTTTCAGTATGGTTCGGAAACGTACTTGGAGAGATATGATGATATTGTTTTAATATGGTTGCTTCCATATGTTCGGTCAATTAAAACAAATCCTTCTATATTTTCACGTTTCCAATGATTTCGCTGACTGCTATTTAGATAAAGACATTAAATTTACAAATGTAAAACCATTTGTTGAGTTCTGTCATCAACGCAATAGAAGAATGGGCTTCAGGACATCTTTAACCTGTTGATTATGTCTGTATAAAAATCAATTCGTTCTAATTAGGATAAAATATCTTAAGTGAGGGCGAATAAGAAAGCTTTTTAGTATAATTACCTGATATATTGGTTGGTTCTCTTCGTTTTCCATATTCTTTCCCAAAAATCACTTATTTAGACCTAGTATCTCCGTTAATCCTCCTTAAGACTGGTCAATTTTAATATAACAATCACCATCAACATCTGCCAGCTTAACACAGAGCTACAACATTTCATCGATTTCTCATCTAATTTTACTTAACATAATACATGTCCCCAAAACAAAACCGATAGACGGATCTATGCCACTGGTAAATGTATCTAATTACTTGTTAAATTCAACTTTAATTGGTACATGGACATTTGTACATATATGTAGAGGAAGGTGATGATTAAGCTGTCATAAACATGTGTGAAAAACAACGAGAAAATCATTAGAGAATTATTTTTTTAATAACGACCTAGATAGTGCAATCAACAAGGATGAAGACAAGAAATCACGAATGTAAGACGGCAATTGAAAATAAAAACTCGGGAAATAATTCATCAACAGGTTGTCATTCACACGTAAAAATATACTGTTCTGTAATTGTTGTGGAAGGACCCAATCCATAATCATTTATAGAAGTATGTGATCTTATTTCAAAAATAGCACGACAAACAGAATTATTAGCACTTATTTGCCTCTTTATGGTCCTGTATGGCTGTCAATATGGTCAACAAAACAGAAATAAAAAGATGTTGGTACCATTATAGAACACTATTTTTCAAAGCACCCAAGAAAAAGAACAAATCAATTCATAAATGATATACACTTTTATTGAATAATTGAGCAACAATAAAACAACTTGCTTTTCTGGACAATCAAATCATGATGCCACTGATTATACAATTGTGACAAACACTTTAAATGAAAAATACAAGTTGAAATTTAATAATTAAAATCAGTTTGCCGAAATTCTCTACTGCAAAACTTTTGGGATTATGAATGATTTTTAATACGATTACATTGCAATTGCAAATGTAAAATATGTGCTCTGCGTAAAAATCTCTCTCGGTCCTAAATAATATTCATACTTTTAAAATGAACATGAGATTATGGTGCATAGTAAGGAATAGGAACACAAGGTAATTCGGGGAGACATGTTTTGACAGACATGGAATAAAAGTGGTAATGTTTAAGATATGACAATATAGTCTACTGCAAGGAATATTACTTATTAGGACAAGAGACTTTTAACATTAGAATTCTTGTATACTTGTTTTTATACATTTAAAATCTTTGAATCCATACTCATTCCATTTTACATTTATTTTACAAATAACAATACTACAAAAATATTAAATTGCTCGATTTTTTAGAAACACGAAACGACTATCTATGGGAAATCAAAATATTATGTCGGTATAAAAAAATCCCAAATAAATGACTATTGAATAAATCAAATTTAGCTGCAATTTCCTTTGAAAGTTCATATTTTTAGCATAAAATATCAACAAAGAGTACATGTTCTGCTCAAACTTCGTTGTTTTTCGTCTTTGTCCGCACCATTCTCCTTAGCCCTAGGTTGACAGTCTTCCACACCTACTTCAACATAAGTTGAAGTGGTGTTCTGACTGCCACTTTCCACAGAATTGTTCTTCCTGTGCCCATGCTCATCTGCTCCTTCTGTTGGTATCAAAGGCAGGTTTGCAAACCTATCGTCCGGCTCCTCGAGAACTTTATCACTTTCACCCACAAGAAAATACGTGTTAATTGTGCCTTTTCCTTTCACGTCAATAAAACCACGATTTCTAAACAAAAACTTCCGGTGCAACAGCAGTCTAAAAAATACATAATGCATAAAAAATGCATTTGAAGGTCAAGACCTTCACAAAAACCTGTAATATCTTAACAAAAAAAATGGAATTGCTTTTTGGATGATAAAATTGAGACAAAAATATTTTTAAATTGTACGATCATTTTGTTAACTAAGTGTACACAACTACCTTATTTCATAGATTAATAATAAAACATTTAGAAGGAGTTGGGAATAAGATTGGTACTAAATTTAACCGCAAGCTTGCGAATAAGATAGTTACTGAACTCAAATTTTCAAGCTTTTAACTGTTAAATTATTCACGTTTGTTAATGAGATATACCTGAACGAGCTACTGCTGATATGTATTCTGCCAGGGATTCCGTGGCTCTCCATGCGGGAAGCTGTGTTCACAGTGTCTCCAAAGAGACAATACCGCGGCATCTTCACCCCTACAACGCCAGCTACAACAGGTCCACTGTGGAACCCTACACGTATCTGAAATATAAAAACAACAATTTGGTATCTTTGCTACTACAACGCCCTCTACAACTGGTCCACTGTGGAACCCTACACGTATCTGAAATATAAAAACAACAATTTGGTATCTTTGCCATTACAGCGCCCTTTACAACTGGTCCACTGTGGAACCCTTCACGTATCTGAAATAAATAAACAACATTGTGGCATCTTCACTCCTACAACGTCAGCTACAACTGGTCCACTGTGGAACCCTACACGTATCTGAAATATAAAAACAACAACTTGGTATGTTTGCTACTACAACGCCCTCTACAACTGGTCCACTGTGGAACCCTACACGTATCTGAAATACAAAAACAGCAATTTGGTATCTTTGCTACTACAACGTACGCCCTCTACAACTGGTCCACTGTCAAACCCTTCACGTATCTGAAATAATCAAACATATGGCACGCCGTTCTCGTCAAAAGTATGATTTAAAATATCATCACAAATTACACAGTCAAAGTTAAAATATACACTCAAAATTTTAAATGTCGCACTCAAACTTTTAAATGTCGCAAAATTAAAACATGCACTCAAAATTTTTCTGCTTCGCACTCAAAAGGGTTGATTGAAAATACACACTCAAAATTTTTATATATACACTCAAAACGGAAAAATATCGCACTCAAAATGGTGCGCATTATTTTCGCGCAAAACTCATAAAGATATAAATAGATAAATTTTATCTTGGTGGTTTTTGCGTTTTTGAAACGAGTCTATTTATATAGATAAGCCTTATCATTTTCCATAAAAAATATATATCTAATGTTTTTGGACATCTTTGTAAAACAAATATTTAATAGAAGATAATGAGATGTGGAAAAAGTGTACGTGGCATAACCTACAATCTTAACAGTATTTTTTTTAAAATCCACAACAGGAAACATATTTAAAACGTATATTATATTTTTTCGTCTTGAATCAAATGCTTCTTTAAGTAGAGGGACCTTGATGGATTAACGCGCATACTTTCTAATTCTACATTACTTATTTTCATGTTTTTTCTTTTTTAACAATTATTTATTGTTTGGCTTCCTGCTTTACAAATTTTTGTTTGGTTTCGTTTCTGGTTCGTTTTTTGTTTTACATGGACACTTCAAGCTTCAGAAAAATTCAAATAAATCTGTTGAATATTTATAAGTCATGTGCAAAAAATGTGCGCACAATTTTGAGTGCGTATTTTTCAGTTTTGAGTGGGTAGTTTTCATTTTTTAGTATGCAAATTAAAATTTTGAGTGTGTTATTTCGATTAACTTTTTTGAGTGCGAAATTTAAAATTTTGAGTGCGACATTTAAAATTTTGAGTGCGACATTTAAAATTTTGAGTGCATATTTTAACTTTGACTGTGTAATTTGTGATGATATTTTAAATCATACTTACTCGAATAACTAATATATAAAAATGGACCACTGTGTAACCTGACAAGTATCTGAAGCGATCGACAAATATTTTAATATTGTGACGCACTATGTGTTTCACTTATCAACAACTTATCAAGTAGTCAAATAAAAATGGTAAATGTTTAGAAACACATTAAGTGAAAAAAAAACTCAATAACTTGCCACACAAAAAAAAAGAATTTTCATCGTTTAAAAAATATAACAGCAAACTAAACCAAACAGGGATGATCAATCTTACATGTTAAAAAGACAATATAACCGTGACTTTAGATAGGCATTTCAAAAGAAATGGTGGATTGAGTCAGTGTTTGGTCTGTAAATCACAACTAGGACTTACAGACCTGAAGGGGCTTCCCTGTTGCTGGAGATTGTACATGTTTAGCTTCCTTTATCATATCTATAGCAAACTCGGCTATACCCTCGGCGTGTACATCCTTAACATCCGGGCATCCATTAACTACCATATATGCATCACCTATTGTTTCCACCTGAAATTAAAAAACAATATTTGAGTCCTGTCTGCTATCAATGGGAACATGCATTGAAATCGACCAATAAATGTTTTAAACCCGACTTTGAGACCTGACAAGGTATCTCGTGGAAGGCCTTTATTTGTGTAATCAGTTTTCATTATCACTCACATTGAACCGGAAACTAGAAAGTTTTACATCAATCTTTTGCTTCAAACTAATGGCGCGATAAAAAAAACTCTATTATAACCGCATGTAAAGAGAATTGAAACAAAGCTCTTATATTATTATCAATCACATTTAGTTATGCTCTCTTTACTGAAATCTATCGAAGACATACCTTTTTAAAGAACTAAATGGTGCTTTTTTGTGTGTGCGTATTTATTTTTGTCAAATTTGAATTCTTATATTTCATACCAATCGATATAACTGCTTTTCTGTGAGCATTTCCAAATGAAGATAAAAGACTAGCGCGCCCTCTCGGAAAGGTTTGATGGGGAAAAATGGTTATATACAGTATTGCATGAAGCAGGGGAGCATCCTCGTTTTTGCAAATGACTAGATCCGCTACGGCGAGTATTTGTACATTTACATGTGGAAAAAAACATACCTGCATGGGTGTAGCCTAATCATATGGTTGGTTGCTCGGAAAGAATATTCTATATTACCTTAAAGTTTTGTTCTCTGGTTTCACCGTATAAATGTTGTGTTTTCTGGTCTAACATTTTAAATGTTGTGTTCTTTGGTTTCACCTTATAAATGTTATGTTCTCTGGTCTCAATTTATAAATGCTGTTCTCTGGTCTCACATTATAAATGCTGTGTTCTCTGGTCTCACATTATAAATGTTGTGTTCTCTGGTCTCACCTTATAAATGTTGTGTTCTTTGGTTCCACCTTATAAATGTTATGTTCTCTGGTCTCAATTTATAAATGCTGTGTTCCCTGGTCTCACATTATAAATGCTGTGTTCTCTGGTCTCACATTATAAATGTTGTGTTCTCTGGTCTCATATTATAAATGTTGTGTTCTCTGTTCTCACCTTATAAATGTTGTGTTCTCTAGTCTCACATTATAAATGCTGTGTTCTCTGGTCTCACCTTATAAATGTTGTGTTCTCTGGTCTCACCTTATAAATGTTGTGTTCTTTGGTTTTACCTTATAAATGTTATGTTCTCTAGTCTCAATTTATAAATGCTGTGTTTACTGTTCTCACCTTATAAATGTTGTGTTCTCTGGTCTCACATTATAAATGTTGTGTTCTCTGTTCTCACCTTATAAATGTTGTGTTCTCTAGTCTCACATTATAAATGCTGTGTTCTCTGGTCTCACATTATAAATGCTGTGTTCTCTGGTCTCACATTATAAATGTTGTGTTCTCTGGTCTCACATTATAAATGTTGTGTTCTCTGTTCTCACCTTATAAATGTTGTGTTCTCTAGTCTCACATTATAAATGCTGTGTTCTCTGGTCTCACCTTATAAATGTTGTGTTCTTTGGTTTTACCTTATAAATGTTATGTTCTCTAGTCTCAATTTATAAATGCTGTGTTTACTGTTCTCACCTTATAAATGTTGTGTTCTCTGGTTTCACTTTATAAATGTTCTGTTCTTTGGTCTCACCTTATAAATGCTGTGTTCTCTGGTTTCACATTATAAATGCTGTGTTTACTGTTCTCACCTTATAAATGTTGTGCTCTCTGGTCTCACCTTATAAATGTTGTGTTCTCTGGTCTCTCATTATAAATGTTGTGTTTTCTGGTCTTAGCTTATAAATGTTGTTTTCTCTGGTCTCACCTTATAAATGTTGTGCTCTCTGGTCTCACATTTTAAATGTTGTGTTCTCTGGTCTCACATTATAAATGTTGTGTTCTCTGGTCTCATCTAATAAATGTCGTAATTGCTGGTCTTACCGATAAATGTTGTTTTCTCTGGTCTCACCTTATAAATGTTGTTTTCTCTGGTCTCACCTTATAAATGTTGTTTT
The DNA here is from genome assembly GCA_963971305.1 of Arcuatula senhousia. Lineage (NCBI taxonomy): Eukaryota > Metazoa > Mollusca > Bivalvia > Mytilida > Mytilidae > Arcuatula > Arcuatula senhousia. The sequence goes on from OZ020311.1 coordinate 50,298,731, forward strand.
CTTTGGTCTCACATTATAAATGTTGTTTTCTGTGGTCTCACATTATAAATGTTGTTTTCTGTGGTCTCACATTATAAATGTTGTGTTTTCTGGTCTTACCTTATAAATGTTGTTTTCTCTGGTCTCACATTATAAATGTTGTGTTTTCTGGTCTTACCTTATAAATGTTATGTTCTCTGGTCTCACATTATAAATGTTGTGTTCTCTGGTCTCACCTTATAAATGTTGTGTTCTCTAGTCTCACATTATAAATGTTGTGTTCTTTAGACTCACCTAATAAATGTTGTGTTCTCTGGTCTTACCTTTTAAATGTTGTGTTCTTTGGTCTCACCTTATAAATGTTGTGTTTTCTGGTTTCACCTTATAAATGTTGTGTTTTCTGGACTCGCCAAATAAATGTCGTAATTACTGGTCTTACCTTAAAATGCTGTGTTCTCTGGTCCTACCTTATAAATGTTGTGTTCTTTGGTCTCACCTTATAAATGTTGTGTTCTCTGGTCTCACCTTATAAATGTTGTTTTCTCTGGTCTTATTTCATAAATGTTGTGTTCTCTAGTCTCACATTATAAATGCTGTGTTCTCTGGTCACACATTATAAATGTTGTGTTCTCTGGTCTCACATTATAAATGCTGTGTTCTCTGGTCCTACCTTATAAATATTGCATTCTCTTATCTCACCTTATAAATGTTGTTTTCTCTGGTCCTACCTAATAAATGTTGTGTTCTCTGGTATGACCTTATAAATGAAATGTTTGCTGGTATCACCTTATCAACGTTGTGTCTTCTCTCGACTCACCTTATAAATGTTGTGTTCGCTGGTCTTGTTGTCAAATCGTTCATACAGATCATTTAACATGTTCACAACGTGCATGGGAGAACAGCTAGAAGCGATGGTAGTAAAGGATACAATGTCACTGAACAGAACTGTCACATTCTCAAACTTTTCTACAAGATAAACAAGCAAAGGAGTACTAAAATGGGCCTTAAATATCAGAGGTCAAAATAAGGCCGAGACAAACTTAATAATCAAAACAAAAAACAGACGAATAAAAATAAAACACACAACATAAATAAAAACAACCAAACAGCAAACAAAAACATGAACTCAAGTTGAAACAAGAGTGAATTTAGGTGCTCCAGAGGGAATGGCAGTTCCTTCTTATTATAATACATCTGCCGTCGAGTTGATTTCAGTCAATGTAGAGTAGGTTGACTCCGGAAAAGGACCTGTACAGACACTCTTTGACAAGCCAATATCTGTACTTTTCTAAGTTAGTACCCTCGTATTTTTAAATGAACACATGATATCTTCCGTAAAAGTGACGATGACAGCCGAGAAGCAATATAGCTCTGTATTATCAAGTTGTGTCCTTTAGACTTCCACATTTATATATTCAATTAGTAGTGCCAGCCAATCACTCAAAAGGAGTATGTTCACAAATGACTATTATTGGCCCTGTAATTTGGCTGATTTTTCATGTTCAAGCAATCGAAATGGATGCTTTGAAAATAACTCCCAGAATACCTATATTTAACATATATAACAGTTTTCTAGTGATACAATTGTGTTGTTTCTTTCGATAACACCCTAAATATTGGAATAATTAGGAAAATCTTCATTTTTGTCGATTTTGTGCCCCTTTTCACCACTATTTTGTGGCCGCATGCTCTGACCAGCATAGATTTTTGTTTGTTTATTCATTACTTAAAAGTTAATATTCAAACCCAAAACTAATGTTGGTCAGAATATGCAGCCAACATTATATTCATCATTTTTTACAGAAAAAATGGCTAAATATGTCAAAAATAGCGATTTTTAAAGAAGTTCAATAACTTTAAAGGTTTCTGCTGTTCACCAAAGAAAACAATTTATCACATTTTATAAAGTAAAGAGTCATTTTGGCCCTTTCGGAACATACTCATTTGATAGTTCAAAACCGAATCGAGACCTGATGATAAAAGTACATGAAACAAGCATCATAAAGAACAAAAAATTAATAAAAACCATAATGGAAAACAGTCCCTGTGGTTTATTGGCACTGTACTTGTCCTGTTCTCTAAGATAAGGGAGAAATCATTTGATTTTTTTTTTTTTTGGGGGGGGGGGGGGGGCTATGGAGATTTTCTTCGTCCTGTCTCTTTACTTTCGGAAAAAGCCGAACCTGGGGTTTTTAAGGGCTAGCGCGCGCATTTTTTTAAGTTACTATAAATTGTTTAACCAAAGATACCATCCTGCCTTTTTTTTCATTCAAAGCACTGTTCTGGCTTTTTATTTCTAGATTTTTGACATCCTGCTTTTTTATGTTACATTTCACCATAGCCCCCTAAAAAATCAAATGGTCGCTCCCTAAGGATTGGAATCATTTCATATTTATGGACCAATATCACAAATATTACAAAACAGCAAGCAGCGATCCTTTGGTGTGTCGTTACAAAGTTTACATAAGAAAATATATCTATGCTATACAGCCTGTACCAATTTTTAACACCGTTGTCTCCATGATTGTTTTTTATCAAAGTTACAATACAATACTTCTGGTATGCTCTCTAAAAACACTTATACATGTATCTATTTTGTATCAACGCTGCTGAAATCAGGAGATAAACGTGATTTTTTGTGATAACCTCGAAACCCGATGCCAACCACCATATCGACCAAGTGGTTTCAAAAAACAATGTACCAAAGTATGCATCAATTAAACGTTGAAGTTTGAGATTTGTCATCCATTTTGTAAGAACATCATTATGTTTTTATACTGTAAAACGAATTTATTGAGATGAAAATCATAATGGCGTAATCTTACTGGTTTTTATCAGTAAGATCAATAGGGAAAACGTGCAACTTTAATCTTACAACAACATATTAAACTATACTAAAAGCAAAAGATCTTAGTTTAATAACATGAAATGGTATGCTGAAAAGACACATGAAACGGGTCTAACCTAAGTTATTGTAGGAAAGCTTATACTAGTAATCAAAAACATAACTATGCAAATAAAATCTGGAAATTTAGATCATGATCCTAACTAACCTATATTTATGTTTCGAATGACATTTTTTATTTCCTTTCGCTATTTCACATTCTATGAAAATTTCTAATTTTAAGAATCTGACATCAACATTTTACACTATGTTGCAGAACATTTTTGTTCTTCCGAAGTTTCCTTTAAGGAAGGACAGATATAGCAAAAAAAAAAAAAACTCAATATAAAAGTAACACAAGAAGAGCAATTACTAGACAAACCATAAGAGGAAATACGACGCATTGATAGAACTGTTTGCAGTTCGAATGGTCTCTATTTGGTTCCTTTAAGAATTTTAGGAATTTGCAGATCCGCAAAAAAAAAGTCTCAATTAATAAATAGTGAAAAAAAGGTCGATGAAAAGACCGATTCATCTATGGTGTGGAAGGGCTTGCTGCTATACCTCTTGCCCGATGGTAGAAACTAGCAATTATATATTCATAATACCTGCTGCTATAGTGTAGCCGTTTTTGAGGCCATTAGCAACTTTCTGTGGTAACATTCGGAACAATAAATCATCGGTTTTCTTTTTCTCCTCCTCAAGCAATCTGGATGTTCTTGTCAGCTCTGCTGTTGTCGCACTCAGCTTCTTTCTGAAACAAAAATCAAAGTATATATCAACGTGGGATTTTTAATGCTATTTGAGGATCTTTTAATTCGCTATCGATATGAAGCAAAATCAACCACGAACATGTCCAAATAAAGAAAAACACAGTAGAAAACGACGATAACAACGTCACGGAAACAAAACTAAAACCGCAACCAGCAACGTAAACTCCCGTCGAAATGAAAGCAAACTCAGGTGCTCCGGAAGGGGTCATTTAAATTTGAATATATAAAATGTACCAAAAAAATCTTACTTTGAAAAATGCTGCTCTTCAAGAGCAAAACAAGACTATTTTTAAACATTCATTTGATTATATCAAACAAACTAAGAGATTTTTAATACTAATATAAGACCCCACATATCATGTCTTCCAACACAGACACCAAGTATTCCCTTTTCTTTCTTCTTTACTCCTAAATAGTTTTTTTTTTCATTCTTATTCAGCAATTATACTTTTCTTTTGTTTTGTTATTTACAAATGTAACTTGCATGCATGCTCTATTTGTATATTCATTGTATTGTTTAACTGTGTTATGGAGGGGACTTCATAGGTATGTTTTACTGGTGTCCAATCCAATTTGTATATTTTTACAAATAAAATATGTTTCAACTAACTAATCTTCAGAAATTCAAACAATTATGCAACTAAAACATTAAAATTAGAATGAAACAAAATAAAAGCAGCACAAATTTGAAACTTAAGGACATACCGTTAAATTTAAGAATAATAGTTTATCAAGCCTTAAAATTTAACTTTTTATTGTCCGTTTTTGCCATGACACCCATTCTCCCGTAAAATGTACATTCTCATTTGTCAAATTCGGGAAAAAAAAATTCTCGGTTTTTTCAACAATTTTTTGGTGGATAAAAGTTAAGTATTAGAAAATTATATCGCAAAATTTAAGCAACACTGCAACAAGAAAAGCAAAGTTACGCTTATTTTAGAATAGCATGCAGCCTCACTCGAACGTGTCCAATTTGACGTCGTTGACGTCAATTTTAACGTTATTTTCTACATTCAGAAAACTGTTTTTAGGCAAAATTTCTGTCAGTTTCACAGGTGTTCTTTATAATTAATATTTGACATGTTTCTTTAAATTCACAAATTCTTATTTTAAATATTCAGAAACATTGTATTTATATATAACTTTTTACCGGAGTAAAGCGTTATAGCTTAAAATCTTCAGGCTGTCTTTTTAATTAGTTTGTGCGTGTGTTTTTTTTCTTTGTTTTCTTTTTGGGGGGACTGGGGTTGCGATGACTACATTTTAGTAATCCAAACCACATTTATTCACAATAACTGCAATACGTTTTACTACAAATACAAGTATTTATCACGTCATTGGTTAAAATAACAATATAGGTTAAATCTGTTTGCCTTAATTTCACATTAAAACATCTTTTTTAGTTTTACTGTTCCCTTTGTGTAACGCCTTATTGTTCGTCACCAATACTGTCGATAATCTTTGAAATTTCCTCATAGGTAGCATCCGACAATGTACAGCTTGAAGACGTTCTGTTGGTTGTTTCGATGTCTGGAATTACGTACAAAATTGTCTCAATTTGTATAATGGCGGGCATCCTTTGGAGCAACTTGTAGCGGTTACCAACTTCCTTGGAATAATAAAGTCCTCTCACGACTTCACTCCCTTTTGTAAAAGTATTTCCCCATACGTCAGATTCCTCCTTTTTAAGAATTTCCGCCTCTTTCGTTGCTTTAAGGAGATAAAAGCGTTCATCTAGGTCATTGGTAAAAATAGCCAACAAGGAGCCGCTTTTTATGTGTTCTCTTATGTGATGATGTTGCTTTTTTTGTCTATCTTTTTCGCAACCCATTGGACAAACTCTCCAAAACGGACAACCACACGTCATCAATCCATCCCTCAGACAGTTTTCTGGGCAAAAACACGGCGAAGAACGCACAGTCACTTGGCCTGGTTTTTGACTAACAACTGCATGGATCTCCAAAGTATCCTTTACAGCCTGTGGTTTAGCGGTTTCTAATATAGCCCTCTTTTCTAATACCTCTTCTTTGGTATAAACAGCGTAGGTAATAGAGGTATCTGCAACATTTGTTCCCCATTTGTAAAAATCAGTAGCATTTTGTATTGAGACTTTTCCTTGGTGTACTGCGGTATCTGCATTCCGTTTTGCTGTCCCGCCAACTCCGTCACATGGCCCCTTGCCATGGCCTACTTCTAAATAAGTCCAAGAGGCATATGGAATCTCGAAGAATCGGTCGTAGTTTGCAACAATGTGCATTATATACCTGTTCCTATACTGACTGCTCGGACTGTCCGAAATATGGTGTACATATTTGATGTTCGGTAAAATACCTTTTGCAAAGCCAATTACTTTTTCAATTATACAGAAAACAGCTGACGAATTGTGAGATAAGTCATCTGACAAAAAAACAAACGATTTATGGTCCAACTCGCCAACTTCATTTATGAAGTAAAGGACAACTGGGTGTAGAGATATCTGATTTGGATTCCAGAAGGCAGCCTGTACTTCATTCATATGAACGCAATTGTAATTTTCAGCAAAATCCATGTGTAAAATTATGTGGTCTTTCCTCAAAGTTTCCTTTAATATTTTGATTTGTCTGTATTGTATTTCTATCCTTTCCATGTGTTGTCTAAATTTAACGACTTCTTTTTCCATGTCTTTAATAAATTGATCTTTACATTTTGCTTCTTGGATACACATTGTCCTCATTTTCCCGTCAGTTGATTCCTGCCTTTTCCATACAGAATATGCAATCTGGTTTCCAGGCAAAGCATTTACATCATTGAGGATGGAATTGTTAGTTCTTTGACGAAATATTTGGTCTGCGTTTGGATTAGCTGTTTGATATATAGTTTTCAGTTTTAAAGTCATATTTTGGTGATAAATACATAAACATCTTCTGCGGCTTATAAAAGATGTGACGGCGATGTTCTTTGGTCTGTATTTGCAAAAGAGGGATAAACTTAACCTTCTGTCGGGATTTTCTGCCGTAAATTTTCTCCACAGATTGGATAGGTAATCGTTCAGGACTCTCTTTTGTATTTTTTCTTTTCCTATTGTGACATAATCGCGCTTTCCTGCATCTGCCCTGCTGTTGTCATCTCGATGCAGAAATTCGACCACATCCTTTTTTAACTTAGTCATTCTGCTGAAAAGTCTTTTTTTCTTCTTTGGGTTTTCCTTCTTTCCTATCGTCCTCCTGTCCATTTTCAGCTCTTGTCCTATCGCTCTTACTCCATGGTACTTCTTTACAATTTTGCATACTGTATTAAGAAGCTGTGTTTTAACCTGAGTCTGCGCGGTTTTATATGAGTATATAATACAGTTGTACAGTTTTAACCTCTTTTTCAAAGTAGTTGGTACTGTGGCTGGATCAATTCCATCCTGAAACATAGGAAATAAAACTTATTAAAACGCAGGGCTTTTACTTTTACGAAAATAATACTATATAAATTTTTCAGTCTTAGGGATTAATGAAAAATGTGGAAAAACTGACAGTCGGACGTAAAAGTGCATCGCGATGTGTCTCTTATTTAAAAAGTTTTTGTTTCTATTAATAAGACCGAATATGGAGATCGACTCGTTTACACGGTCACCATCACTTTTGTATTTATATTCAAGTTCCGCCATTCAATTCAAGGTAAAGTCTTGTTGCGATTTTATTATTTATTTTGCATAATCTGTGTAATATTTGCTATGTATACCTTAACCAATACATTATTGTTATGATATGGTAAATTTTATATTTCTAGTCTCCTCTCAAACAAAGTTTTTGGAGGGAGGTATGTACCAATCACCCAGTCTGTCCTACCGTCTGTCTTTTAAACCCAGTTTATTATGTAATGATAAATTCTAATTACTTGTCTTAGCTGTTTGTTGGTTCTTGTATTTGGAGTATTCGTCACTGATGATCTGACAGATGTTGCCTCACTCCTACTGGCGTTATCAACAGGTTGTCGCTGAAGCCTCTTTTCAAGAACCCAGTTTCTTCTTTGCAACTTTTCTAGCTGGATCTCTAGCTTTTCAATCTTTCTATTTGCACAGGATACAGCACGGGAAATTCTTTTCCTGCTATGATCTTTGCTTGATGGTCTACCATTTTGTGCTAGGTTTTTTGCTCGCTGTTTTCTCATAGACTGTTTGTTTTTTTTCCGTCTACGTTTCAGGCTGGATTTGTTAAGGTCCCCACTTCTTTTGTAGTACTGTTTCACTCTTTCTGTTTCTGATCTTCTATATCCAACAGGATCTTTCTTCTTCTTGTTTTCTCTATATCTCCGTTGTCTTTCAGCACTTGACATCCCCATATCTACAATATAAATCAAGAACATTAATTATTTAATAGAAAAGAAAGATAAGAAACCCAAATTGGTTCTGGGTGATTTGAACTCGGAAAGTCTACTACAAGGACGAGGAAATGGCCACCGAGGCTACGATTTTTTTTTAATTATTGAAATTGATCAAGCGGTTACATACTCTTGTTAAAAATATTTTTATTTGATGAAAATAAACAATTTGACGAAAAATTTCTATTACGTACGTATTACATATTAAAATATCAACCAAAAAAAAAAAAAAAAAAAAAAAAAAAAAAAAAAAAAATTGGGATTCGAACTTAGATTATCGGCACTGCGAATTAACGCGTTACCACGGAACCACGGTGACTGACCTTTGTCCGCCATAAAGATATGTCGTATATAAACCTGTAGTATTGTTAGAAATAACAAAAAGTGTCGTCTGCCTTAAAAAAATAATTTCATTTCTGAATTTCAAGTACTTTTTTGGTAAAGAAAAAAAACCAAAACGTATTATAGTAAAAAAACATGACCTTATTAACAAATGCAAATTGGTCTATAACTCTTATTTTACCTTATAAAAGCTTGTTGGACGGAAGGGGGGGGCGCGTAGATCAAATCCTTACTTTTTTAGATTAAATATTAGGATGATTAAATCAACCAAAATTTTTCGAAGATTATACTAATAAGTGTTATCTAAATAACACCCCCCCCCCCTTTTCATGTCTTGCCGTGACTGATGTGTTACTAGAACATTGTGGATCTCAAGCTGGTTAACATATTTTAGACGGCGTTTTGAGGACTTTTTTGTCAGTTTTGGTTTTGTTTAAGGTGTTGTGTTGTATTCTTTTATGACCTTTTATTGTTTATACTTCCAATAACAATAAAGTACCAGCACAAAAAGTGATAGAAGTCGAGTTTGATGACAATCGCAAACGACTCGCCATAAAAATTTGTCTTTGTTTTCTATGCCTTATTTTGGTGAAATATCAAACGTTAAGATGTTTTTTGTTTTGGTTTTCTTTTATTTATTTATGTAGTTTTCTTACCTGTATAATTATTTTTCTCTTTCCTTTAAAACAAGGTCCACAAGAGTGCCACTCCTGATTTCAGCTGCATGCTAATCTCAATCTTCCCAAATAAAATCTTGGTGCAGGAAGTTCGTTTGATTTGTACGTAGCACGGGATCTATCTATTTTTTTTTTTTGTTCACCTTGCTGTGAAATACTGAGCTTCTTATATTTTATATATATCTTTGAAAAGGACACAAATAACATGAACAGGGTTAATAGGGTATAAATCCACCAAAAGAAATGGAAAGAGACTAGTACCAACATTTAATTTAAGAAAAAAATCGGCCAATAAAACAATGGATTGCTTGTTTAAATTGATGCTAATTGGACAAAAAAAACTATATAGATTAAAACATATACATCAAACTATGAACCATACAATCTCGGTCTTCCAGAATTCCGACCAGTACCTCCCCGTGGTGGAAGACGGGCCCTGCTCCAGCGATAACAAAGGATACTCTGGAGCAGCTAACATTGGCGGTGGTGTGTCATGGGCTGGACGACCCATGGCACATAGCGAGTCTATACCGATTGGTATAAAGTCGACGCAGAGGGGCTTTCCCCTAGTCGCGACTATAAATACCCATCTGTCTGACCATACAATCTAGATGTGACTTAGCAGGCAGCCTAGCTTGTACGAGGATTTTTTTTTAGCTCTGGCCAAGGTATAGATTCTTAACTCTACCCACAACGTCACCATGCCGTTACGTAAAACACCGTAACGTAAAACACATTTTGAAGGTTTTTAGGGTATTTTATTAAAATTACTCATCGCATACTTTTCATTTATATACCAATTTTATTCTTTTAGCATTCCTGACTTTGTGTGAAAGCTAGGTATTTCTAGTATATTTTTTCTCCGAGAAATTGCCGTAACGTAAAACACGTCCTTAAAAAAAACTAATTCTACAAAGTTCATTTAGAAAGGCTAAAAACAACAATGTCTTTGATAAAGTTTTACAAAAGTTTATTTTTTATCAATATGGTTAGTATCGCATTGGTTGTCACTTTTTTATCTATTTCAATCTATTTTAATCCAAGGAAGGGCGACTTTAAGCAGCCGTAACGTAAAACACGTATTTTCAGAAGACATTATTGGAATATCCGATGCTAAGCAACCAATGAAATGACATGTAAAAAATATGATTTAACATGGAATGGAATATGTCTGCAATGATATGTTCAAGTTTCATAACCAATGCAGCTATATTTATTTTTTAAGAGGTGTCTCAAATTACCGCAACGTCGATTGGACATAGAAAATCGGAGGTAATGCACAATGTTGTGTTGGTTTAAATCTCAACATTGTGCAAAATAAATAAAATTTTCTCCGAAATATGTTAAAATTTTTATATTTCTTACAAATAATGGCCATTAAATGTTATTCTGTGGAAACGGTGTCACACAGGCATGTGCCAAATAACAAAGACGTCATTTTTGCTTTTTTGTACATTTTACGGGAGAATGGGTGATGAATCAAACGTTTTTGTAACTTTACTTTATTTTTGTTGACAATTCACCGTGTTTCATTGCGCGTTTCAAAAGAACATTGGACATGCATTTTTGTTCTTCTTATTAGATGAAATCATATGAATACAAACGCTATGTCAATTTCAGCAATCCTTTGTTGGTTGAGCAGAATCAGGTCCCTTGTGACGTCGTATAGTGGAAGGTCAGAAATAAACATGTTAAGTGTGGTGAGCTCTCCTAAGCTTGTCAGTTGGGGTGAACAGATATAGAACATGTGCTTTATTTCCGGTAACCATTTCATTTCTCCTGAAATCGATAGTCAATAACAGTAAGACTACATCTCTTGTTCAAACTTTCATAAAAGATGGAATGAGTCTTTAGAAATGCCAGGAAATTAAAGATCTGTTGTAAAAAAAAAATAATAAAAAAAAAAAAAAAAAAAAAAAAAAAAAGATCTGTTGTAATAATACCACGATGATATAATTTAACCACACAATTTTGTAACCAGAGGCTTTTAATTCTGTCGTTATTCTGTATTTTTAAAATAGGTACATTTAAAGTCTTTAAGTAAGATTCTACAATCCCCCGAGTCTCGGCGTGAAACAACAAAGGACCTACTGTCTCTACATTTTCTTTGAATGAAAATGATAAAGGCATGAACCAAATGAATCTAATAAGTCAGCACAGTGAAATTTCTTTGGCACGAATATAAAAAATCTTTAGGATTGTATATTTACAATTGAAAATTGGATTGAATGTTGAAAAAAAGAATTAAATACAGATAAAAAAGGGAAAGATTCAGAAACATTAAAATAACTACATACCACGTAATACGAGTTGTTTCATTTTTGACTTTGTCTTCATGGATAAATAAAAAATGTTGTTGGAATACAACTTCATATTTTCAATATTAAACTTCATTGGTGGATGAATTATGGTGAAAATCTTTGGCATAAATCTTGTCTGCTCCTCAATGTTCTGTCCGATGAGTCTTTTGGCTAAATTGCCTACTTGTTTTATTCTTAAATACTCATCGAATATAATATGATACGGTAAAGCTTTACAAATATGGTTAGATGTGAGAATACAGTCTGACGATTCTGGTTCATGGTACATCTGAACCTCGTTTTGGTGCTGGACGGTCTCTTGTAGTTCTACAATGTAGGTCACGTGCTCACGTTCTGTTTTGTTGTCGTCTGTTTGTATGGTTCTTATGCTTTCAATTTTCATTTCCAAAGTCTGGTTGTAAATCAGTCGTGATGCTGCCTTTGTGAGACCTGAATAACGAAACAATATGATAATTTTATATGGTATTAATCTAACAAAATGCCAAAATCCAGCACCAATGGTATCTGCATTTTATATCTGTCTCCATGTTTATATTTCATCGTCCCTTTATATACCATCTTCGCTAGCCAAGGGTTACGATCCGCTATCTCTCGTCTTCATGAAGATGAGAGATGGCGGCTAGCGAAGATGTTTATATACATACCTAAAACTAACGATTGTAGATGCTTCCTCTCTGTTAGATAATGCAGATAAACTGTGTTTTTATCTTTTCTCTCACATCTGTAAAGAAAAAACAATATTCTATAACTTTATGAAAAAAAGGGTTTCACGTATTTATGTCTTTATGTCTTTATGTCTTTATTTTGTAATTCTGTTCCGTCAGATGGCCGTTTTCTCGAGTTACTGTAGTTTTCTCTGTCCATATTTCAAAAGCTGAGAGCCCTCTATAACGTATTTGCTTGTTTCTAAAAGGATCTTAAACTCAATCGGTCAGCGAAGAATATGTGCTGTTCACTTTTTCTTTTTTTCCAGTCCTTCATAGACATATGTTCATCGTTAGAATTATTTAATTAGATCAATTAAATTAGAATGTCAGAGTATATATCAATACACGGAACGGCGACCCTCCGAACAAAAAAGACAATTAAAAGATGTAGCTTAAACAGTAACATTTCAGTAGAATGAGCTTTCTTTAAAAAAAAGGAAAACAATCAAATCCATCCATTTTTATATAAATCATTAGTTCTTGATTTGTTTAACCTTACAAACCTGAAGGAAGGGAACCGGAGTTCTGTGTAAGTTCGTGCCAAATGAGAATGTAACGTATCCAAATTCTGAATAAATGAGATGAAATCGTTCCCTAAAATCCGAAGAAGCTGGTCATATCCATGTCTCAGACAGTACTGTATGAAGTATTCTCCAAAATTCTCCAACACCGTGTCCCATGACTCATCTGTAAAAATAATGGGAATTACAAATGGAGTAGTCTGAAGACCAGGGCTAATGCCATTTATAGATAGTTTAATTGACACGTTTTCAGATATAAACGACCAAAAAAGTTCTGTTTTTTAAAAAACAGATAAATACCCACATCAGTGCATATATATCTGCAAGATAAATTAAGAAAAAAAAAACAACCAAACACTGTATAAAGCAAGCGCGGAAGTACAACAAATAAACTTTGGTGTTATAGGTTGTTGTGGTCGTGTTTTCGGTGTACTTCATGAGAATGTTTTCGTACCGTTTGTTTTTGTAACAAATCTTTATTTTATTCCATTAGGTGTATAGCTCGCTCAGTGCTGTATCCTTACAAGGACTGACCAACAAAGACAATTCATATCTTACTTGTGACCGTACTAACAGCATTCAGAAGGCTGTAGGTTTTGTCATCTGGGTATGGCTGGAAGACCAGAAAATCTGTCTCATTATCCAAACCACATTCTTCACTTTAATAAAGAAACAAAACGACGTTGGTACAGTATAAATTACTAGTATATATACAGTTGAAGTGTAAACTTCTATAGTTTATGCAAGGATATGTAGTAAATGAACATGAGACCACAACACATATGTTAACTCCAACTGCAATTAGTTGCTTTATCTTAATAATTCTACTGCATGGATGATGATATTTCATTTTGAAAGTTGTTAGGCGGACCTGTTAAGCTAAAACAAACAAATAAATAAGTCATGCTCACATTTCTATTAAGTCTGTTTCCAAGAATAAAATAAAATACTCTTGAAAACCTCATGCATACGTTTTATGTTTTTTTTCTTCGTATTTATAATAAAGAAACCGGTCACCCATTAGCCGCTTAAACCAATAGATAAAAGATAAATACTTACAGAATCTTTTTCCAGATTTGTCCTCCGTATTTGTCCAAGACCATATCCTTTATTGGTAAATGTATTTGACCGTACTGCAAAAAAAGTTTATTGCTAGTTTATTGTAAATCAGTTATTAGTTTCTTGGTGTATCTCTTTTTATTATTTGAGTCTCTCTAATGGGGACGTTTTATGTTCAGTTCGTGATAGAAATGCTGTTCCTACGTTATTGACACAACAGGATTTCTTATAAAAAAAAAAACACCCCAAAAATATCAAAACGACAAACAAATTAAACAGGCATAAGTAAAGCAAATGAAACGAACTGTCAATAATAGGAGGGTCGGGTTTAACTGAACCCGCCCGTCAGGCAGAATTCAAAGAAGGATGGGTTAAATTCTGAGTTAAATTGGAAAAAAAAGAAAATAAAATCAGCGCTTTTAGAAAACGTTCAATGGTAATAACGTTTTAACAAAAAGCTGATCTTAGAGGAAACTGTGAGCTAAAAACTTGAAGAAGTACGTTTTTGATATATTGAAACAACAAGAGGCAAACAGGGGCCTACGTACGTCCCTCATCTTACTTCCACAAAAAAGCAGTGATAAATAATATTCATCTCTATCTGCTGTCTTTTCTTGACACAATGGCCAAAAGAAACTAGTTTAACCCCGCCACATATAACATGTGCCTGTCCTAAGCCAGGAATCTTTGTCAAAGCTTTCGTTTTTATTTGTCTTTTTGATGTTTTCTGTTCCTTGTTTAAGAAGGGGGTCTATCTGTGGCTATTTCAGGACTGAATTTGAATTTTATGCATTTTATTTAGACCATGGGCCAATTGCAGAACCGCGAGCAGCGCCTACTGGCCTCGATGAAGGCTGCTGGCGGTTGTCCATTGTGGTTTTTCTGAATTGCTGCTTGATTGTGGGCTGTGTCGCGTACACTTATTCAACATCTCATTATTTTCTATTACTTCTAAAACCACCAATCAAAGCCATGCATTAATAACCACGGACCAATTTGTCAACTGGAATAAATATTTGTTCCCGTTTGGCTGTTTATGTTTCATGCATAGTATATTCATATGCTTTTAACCTGATTAATCCATTAAAATTCAAACCATTTATAATTTAGATTACTGAAAGCAGATTTTCAATAGATTTTTAAAATATTTTTTTCACTTTATTGTTAAATCATGACTTCCTTGATGGCGCTATCCAGATTTCCAGACGACTCAAATTACGATTGGCACAAATGATTAAACGAAGTTTTTTTTACAGAATGGAAAATACAGGTACACATATCTGGTAGTCGATCATACTGCGACCTACTTTGTCATCAATGAGTCTAACAAAAAGAACAAATTTACAGAGGGTCAAATAATCGACATGCTCCTCTTTCTTGTAGACAACATAATTGTTCAGGTTGGTGGACGTGTTTTTCAGCAAACGATAGAGATTCCAACGGGCACTACTTGCTGATTTTTTTTCTTCATTCATATGAAGCAGACTTTTTAAAATCACCTTTAGACAAAAAAAGACCGTAGCCTAGCTCTCTCTTTTAACCTCACGTTTCGTTGTATTGACGATGTCCTTTCACCGAACAATTTTTGAGTTGGTTACTTTTACTTTTTCTCTTATTCATATACTAAGGAACTTGAGATAAAGGACACAATGGATTCTAGGGTTCTAGGAAGTATGATTCATATTTGGATCTACATCTCGAAAAAGACTCTCAAGAAAGACTTTCTACTAAGCTCTATGACAAACGTGGTGACTGTAACCCTTCCCTTTTTGTGTAGCAACATTTCGTCCGCTTCAGCTTATGGAGTTTACGTATCAAAATGGATTCGTTATTTCAGAGCTTGCGGGACTTACATCCATTTCCTTGGAAGAGCGTCACGTCTGACACAAAAATTGCAAACACATTGTTATGTTGCTCCTCGGTAGCAGTAACTCAAGAATTTTTTTACGGAAGACATCGTGCGCTCAAAGACAAATGTGAAATTTCTTTCTTTCAGATGAATGCAGATTTTAGTTTGTCTGGGGTTTTTGTTTTGTCTTCTTTTACCGAATTTGGCATTGGCAGTGTAACGGGTGTGCCATAGCAAGCAGTAATTGCTTACTCTTCTGGAGCACCGGAATTCACTTTCATTACGACTTGAGTTCGCGTTGTTGATTTCTGTTTGCTTGATTTTATACTTTTTTATGTTTAGTGATTCTTCGTGGTGTTCTCGTTCATGTTTAATGGTTTTGGACCCTTTCGGACTTTTGACACTCGATTAATTGGTACCTCTTTGCTTCTTTCAAAGCATTATTGTGACGCCCCGGTCCATATTTTCACATGACATATAAACTAGATGAAAAATTCAAAAACTCATTTCAGAGATACGTCCACAGTGATTCTCAAGAGACGTCCAAACTCTTCAGTACACGAGAGGTGCGTCCGTATTATATGAGTATCTAGAGAGCTAGATGTCTTTTCTTTCCATTTGCGAAGTTGTGATATCATTTTTTTTTTATTTGGCTTACTAAAGTTCCGATACCAATTTAATTAAAAGTTATTCGTGTCCATTTTCCTGCTTTTAGAATGCAGGTAAAATAAATGAAAAAAATCACCCTTCAATATATGACTTTGCCTATTGTAAATGTTCCTTTCCCTGAAGGCAACGTACATACCTGCTTTGAAATATTTTAAACTGCGTGGTTTTGATTTGATGAATTAGAAGTTATGCCATTTAGCCATTTCAGCTCTCAGTATAGGTTCGTTGTGATTATATGTATGTTACACTAAAGTGTTTGAAGTGTTTCCGTCGGATTGAGAATCGTTTTGCTTATTTGTTTTTTCAGCATTCGGTAGCTGTCCTATAAACTCATCGGTGAGGTCGTCTGTAAGTTTGGTTTTGATCTTGTTGTCTTTGCGGGGTATGTACTCTTTGGTTCGGTCAAACTTTTATCGATGTGGTGATCCCTATGTGTTATTTTGTACTTTATTGAATATTAGGAATGATGGGTCCACAATTTTGACTTGTTACTAGATACAATATAGCATGGATTTTGGCTTGTTACCTGATAAAATATTGCATAGATTTTGAATTGTCACCTGATAAAATATTGCATGAGTTTTTAATTGTTACCTGATAAAATATTGCATGGGTTTGGATTGCTTACTGATTAAATGTTGCATTGGTTTTGACTTGTTACCTGGTGAAATATTGCATGGGTTTTGGCTTGTTATCTTACGAAATATTGCATGGGTTTTGGCTTGTTATCTTACGAAATATTGCATGGGTTTTGACTTGTTATCTTACAAAATATTGCATGGGTTTTGGCTTGTTATCTTACGAAATATTGCATGGGTTTTGGCTTGTTATTTTATGAAATATTGCATGTTTTTTTTACTTTTAACCTGATAAAATATTGCAAGGGCTTTGGCTTGTTATCTGATAATCATTGTACAACCCTGTCACAGTTTTTTTTAATTGCTATTGGTATCCATCTGCATTCATGGAAGTTGTGTCAAACGCACAATTTTACTTAATGTCATTATTTATTTCGCTTGTCTTCTCAAATGAAAACGGACGAAGCTCAAGTGAATGGCTACACGCGGTTGTTGCGTGACTTGTCACTATAGAGGAAACCGCTTGGGAGCAAGAAGAGGTTCGTATTTTTTTTTATTTCATGATAAACAAGCTAGCGGTTAACGCTCACAGCATTAGCAAATGATTACGATTATTAATGAAAAGAACATGACTCTATAATGGATTATATGTGTGCGGTCAGCTTCTTTGATAAACACTTCTAAACACTGTCCAAAATCAGATTTCCCAATCGGATTTTTTATGACGCAAATCTTACTTATGCCACCTTAATATTTTATCCGATTGAAATGCTATGGTAACGCATCAGTGGCGTAGCTTGCCTTTTTTAAAAGTGAGGCAAAACCGGCAAGGGGTCTGGGGACCGCTCAAGGTCCCCAGTGGGTCCAGGGCAAAGCCCTGGTAGGGGGTCCAGGGGGGCGAAGCCCCCCGGCCGAAAACGATTTCTAGATATTTAGAGGCCACAAAATGCCTCTCCTTACGATATAAATTAGGTATCATTCAAAGTCGACCTGGGTCTTGTTTTCTTTTTTAAACTGAACGAGTGTCTAACGAAATCATTCATATTATCTACATTGAATTTCGAAATAATTAAAACTTTAAGGTTTTCCTATCCTAGGTCGGGCATAGGTTGATCTAATGCATTCAAAATTTGGATAGCAGTTGAGTATATATATATTTTGGTTATATATACTCTTCATACTCATGAGTTTTTTACATTTCGAAATTTGAATGTCATTACTTAAGTTGGTTTTTTTTATCCGATGCTCACAACTTTGACATTCGTATTGTGTCCATTCGTTTATAAACTGCGTTTCGTGTTTAAACCATGCTCCTACCAGGTATGGTAGCCCCCATGTGAGAGAGTGAGTTGGTGTTTTACGCCCTAGCAACACTACATAGGGCGATGAAAATGAAGAGAGTGATAAAATGAACATGAAATGATGATGAGAAATATGGGGTTTAAACAGTAAATTTCGAAGTCCACAGAAAAAGGGGAGAGATAGGAAGGGGCGAAAAATTTAGCCTATGTGGTGCAATACTTGACGGTCCACAAAAAGATCTTTACGTGCATGGCACTCTCCACACACGTTGTCCCATTATGTTTAGCAGTCAGGGTTTACCTGACAATCCCCGCGGACGAGGGCCTTCTTTTTCAGCCACCTAGGGTACACACTTGGTCGCTCTATGGGCTGGGCACTGACCCGATGTCCGAATTCCAAGACCCTTAGTCGCCTCTTACAACAAGCTAGGCTCTCTGGCGGGCCTTTTCGCCACCCAGGCTCCGCACGGGACGGGTATGAAAGAACGTTACTTTGTTTTAGTATTTGTTGTTTCTTGTAAATACCGAGATCGCATAGATTTAGATGTCTGAACATGTTCCTGGTTCTAAGGTATTAAAATAAAATTTTCTCATTTAGATACAGCTTTGTATAAGCAACTTCAATCACTACTCAACTATATACCTATCTGCAGATGGGTCGAACGTAGGTTCTCTTCTTGTAAAATTAAGTTATTCTAGAGCAATAAAAGTATCATAGTGAAACTTGTTACCGACAAATCAAAGAAAAAAGTAAGCCAATCTATTACAATGGTTGAACACGATATAGTGCTGGTGAATGGACCTTTGGTTCATAGCTTAACATGCTTACAACCTTAGGCTACGATTTCTTTTATGAAATGTATATTTAAAATTCGATAAGGTATAATTGTTCCTCTTTTGGTTCTAAAAGCCGCGTAAAAAAATACAGCGGTATGTTTTACGTAACAAACGATGAAACAACAACAGCGATATACTATCTATGAGGTTGGTGGATCGTAGCCGAGACCTTAGACGTTACATTTTTTTAATAAACTTGAATTCTTCAATTTTGATTGACATGATTTGTTATATTCCTGAAAGCTTTGAAAGCAAGAGCACATGTAAACTTCCAAATAATAAAACGAACTATTAAAAAGGAATAGAAATGTACAATTGAGAAGATTTATATAGAGTATAATACTGGGTGATAAACACGAATTCGCTTCGACTTTAATGACCCCGGACACAAAAAGATTTACTGTATCTGTCTCTTCTTTTTTTCGGTTCAGTTTGTATTTTATGTTTACTGTCATTTTTTTTTTTGGGGGGGGACGAAAAAAAGTGAGGCAACTGCCTCATTGCCTACATGGAAGCTACGCCACTGCGCATTAATATTAAACATTTTGTCTTAAAACAGGGATTATATGGATGAATATTAACTGGTATAAACGAGTTCCTTTTGTAAAAAAAGAAAAGAATTCGATGGTGAATTAAAAATATAATAATATTTTAAAAATGGGCAAATAGAACTAAAAATTCAAGTGATAAAATAAACAGACATATTAAATACATGCAATGACACACCATCTTAAAATTGAACTAAAAATATCACGAAATATACCAAACAATTGGCAACAAAGCCGCCAGTGCACAGTTTTGTAAAAGAAAGAACAAACTCCCCGGTAGCCTGATCTCTCTTATGCAAATTTGCACAAATGAGGAAAAAATAAATTCACTTATTTATGTATTATCTATGTAACTTATGCTTATTGACCGTCGATGTCGATGGGTGCTGTCTATTTTCCATGGATTGCATATTTTCAGTGCATTGGAAATTTCAGACATTTGTTTATTTCGTTCAGCTTACTTCTCAACTGTCAAAGGTTGTCGACAACCGCGATCTTTTCTTGACGTACAACTTGTAGTCCACCAGTGGTAAACATATAATAATAGGCTGATGGTTTAAGAATGGTTTTTTTTCTCGCTTGTGAAAAATAGATTTAGAAGGCGATACAAATAGGTTTAAATTTCTGGTGTCGGCTGAAGTGGCGGCGGCGGGGTTTTTACTTTTATCCCCCTCCCCCAATAATGTGGAAATGAAATACTTAAAAGTATCATACCTAGGCACCTGATATATGGTACTGTTATATTATATAGACAGTTGGAATACGCACATACGTAAAAATTGTTTTGCTCTGCGAATTTTGGTCAACCTTTTAGACGTAAAGGGCAGGCGCGACATACTATAAGTGTCCACAATTTTTATTTTGTTATGCCTTTTAAGCGATCCAAATAAATATATTAAACACAGGAGATAATTAAATGCATAAATCGAATCAATACTACAAGAAGTCTTCGAGGGACAACAAAAGAAGAGAAATCATTTGTTAAAGTTAAAATATTATCATATTTTGTTAGACTTACCATATTGGGTGTATGATCGCTAACTGCTGTAGAGTAAGCACCTGTAATCCTTATTATACAGCTGATCGCATTGATTTCATATTATGATATGTTTTCACTAACACAGAATTCCACTGCAGTGGTCTCAGTTCTGTTCTTCAGTCTTGTCGTTAGGGGTTCCACCTTTGGTTGGGTGCTGTTTGATTAGAATCACCTTTTCATGACGTTAACTTAATACATAAAGCTAGTGTTAATTAAAGGTTTTCCTTTTGTTTACTAGTAATAAATGTTAGCTTTTTTACTATTTTGTTTTTACAGGCAATTTTTATATTGATATGATATTGAATTTTAAAATGATTTGAAAACTGAAAAAAGATAGATAGATATACAGAATAAAAATCAGATAGGTTTCAGTTTATTCTTGTTTTGCACAGATCCTAAGAATGTCATATTAATGTTGATGTGATAA
Organism: Arcuatula senhousia; assembly: GCA_963971305.1. Lineage (NCBI taxonomy): Eukaryota > Metazoa > Mollusca > Bivalvia > Mytilida > Mytilidae > Arcuatula > Arcuatula senhousia. Next base: position 50,319,589 of record OZ020311.1, read on the forward strand.
CATTGTATTCCGTGTAAGGTAAACCTAAGCAATATATTTAAGTTTTGTACGCAAATCTTTGATAAATAAAAAACTAGTAATCCCTTTAAAAGTTTAATTTCCTGGATAATAAAATGATGAAAGGGACTGCATCCCATATAATTCTACCTCTGTTATATGTGGGTATTTTGCTAAAGTATCTATTTTTCAAAGATTTTTTTTGTATGGTCAATTTCAGTGGCATTTTTCTCAATGTGTAGTTTCACCATTAAAACTAGCTGTACTAAGTCTTTAAGGTTTTAATGACAAATTGATTTATAGTTTCTTTGACATATACATTTTAAATGTAGCTTCTGCCAACATGCTCCATATGTGTCTCCTTGGTGAAGATATTGGTGGCCTGTTGGACAAATGTTTGTTCTAATTGAACAAAAAATTGTTTGCAATGTGTTGTCCTTGTGTTTAATTCAATAAGTGAACAAAATTTCACGAAGATCTGACCAACAGTTTTTAAGATATCAGGTAAAATTAAAGGTTAAAACAACGGATGTGAACGTCGGGCACACAGACGAACGTTAGGACTGACTGCACAGAAAAACTATATATTCCATAACTTAAGTTTTGACGAGCCATTAAGAAAATTGAATAAATTTCGATCCTTAGAAAAGTCAAAACATTCCCAAATAGTCTTACAGACTAAAATGAGCTGTGGAATAAGTGTACGCTTTAAACAAGCGGTAATCTAAAAAAAAAATCCTCAATGGAAAACAACCAGCAGCCTTCAACGTGACCAACCGTTGCTGCTAGCCGTCTTGCATTGGCCCAAGATTAGGGATTATAAATACATACGACTCTTTACCAATCCAAAATTATCAGCGAAATAACCATTCCTGGACAGAGTACAATTTACACAAAGAGCACAAACTCTTTTTTTTTACAAAGATACCTGGCTTAGGACAGATGGCACAATGAATGGTTAAAGGGTTATTTAACGTTAAAAACAATATTATGAATATTTCGAACAAAAAATGTCAAAGTAAAAGATTTAACCAAAGTTTTTTACTAGAATCCTTTATCTAATATTTTTTTTAAACCAGTTTACCATACAAGAAGATTGTTTTTTTTTCAATTTGTATAGTTTATAAACAACATTACCATATAAACACGATGCGATTTTAATGGACGTGTACAATCAAGTTTTCAACAAAATATCAAATATTTATGCTACGAATATTATAAAAGATTTGACCAATTTGTGGTAGCTATAGCCGTGTTTTAGTAATTCTTCTGTAATAAAACGGTTATCTTTAAAATCAGAAGAAAAAAAAACACTGCAAATTTAAGCATATGATTAACGCTATTTTTAAAATGCAAATTCTATAAGATGGAGCTAGTGGTACGTTGCCTTAAAGAAATCCTAAATAGTAATATATCAGATAAATTGACAGAAAGTATCACTGCACTTATTAAAAGCTGAATAATGAATGATTTGTCAACATAACATGCATAAAAGTCAATTAATATATGCATTTAGCAGTGACTCTGATAAACTATCAATTGGATGGCTCGCAATGTTATCTTAAATGAATCAAATATTTAAGGTTCATGCACTGCATCGTTTTGTACCTTTCGCACTATTAAGGCAGATTAATGCCTCATTTTTCCCTATGACGATTTTTCTGGGTAAGGGTCGACGGGGGCTTTAGGTTTACTCATTTCCGTTGTTCCGTCTGTATGTCTGTGCGAAAATTTTCGTCCTTTCATTTACAGAAACTGAATTCATCAGATAACAAGCCGAAACCAATGCATTTTTTTCATCAGGTAACAATCCAAACCCATGAAATATTTCATCAGGTAACAATCCAAACCCATGTAATATTTCATCAGGTAACAAGTCAAAACCCATGAAATATTTTTTCAGGAAAAAACCTCAAACCCTGCAATATTTCATCCGGTAACAAGCTTAAACCCATGCATTATTTCATCAGGTAACAATCCAAAACCCATGCAATATTGCATCAGGTAACAATCCAAACCCATGAAATATTTCATCAGGTAACAAGTCAAATCCCATGAAATATTTTTTTCAGGTAAAAACCTTTAACCCTGCAATATTTTATCCGGTAACAAGCTTAAACCCATGCATTATTTCATCAGGTAACAATCCAAACTCATGAAATATTTCATCAGGTAACAATCCAAAACCCATGCAATATTTCATCAGGTAACAATCCAAACCAATGAAATATTTCATCAGGTAACAATCCAAAACCCATGCAATGATTCATCAGGTAACAATCCAAAACGCATGCAATATTTCATTCGGTAACAAGCTTAAACCCGTGCATTATATCATCAGGTAACAATCCAAACTCGTGAAATTTTTCATCAGGTAACAATCCAAACCCATGAAATATTTCATCAGGTAAAAAGTCAAAACCCATGCAATATTTTTTTCAGGTAAAAACCTTAAACCCTGCAATATTTCATCCGGTAACAAGTTTAACCCCTTACATTATTTCATTAGGTAACAATCCAAACTCATGAAATATTTCATCAGGTAACAATCCATACAAGTCAAAACCCATGCAATATTTTTTCCAGGTAAAAACCTAAAACACTGCAATATTTCATCCGGTAACAAGCTTAAACCTATGCAATATTTCATACGGTTACAATCATAAACCCATGCACTATTTCATCAGGTACACCAAAACCAATACAATATTTCATCCGATAACAGGCTTAAACTCATGCAATTATTCATAAAGTAAAAATCAAGTCCCGTTTAATATTTCATCAAGTTATAATCAAAAACCCATGCAATATTTCATAAGGTAAAAAGCGAAAACCCATGCAATATTTAATAAATTTACAATCCAAAACCCATGGAATATTTCATCAGGTAACAATCCATAACCATGCAATATTTTACCAGGCAACAACCCAAAATTCATGCAATTTTTTATCTGTTAATGATTGAAAACCTAGGCAATATTTCATCAAGTAACAAGCAAAAGCCCATACTATATTAACATGCCAAAACCCATGAAGGTTTGTAACAGGCAACTATCCAAAACCTATGCAATATTTAATGAGATAACTAGCCGAAAACAATGCAAAATTGCATCGAGGAAAAGTGAAAAAAAAAAACATGCAATATCTCATAGGATAACAAGCCGAACCCCATAAAATATCTCATCAGATAAAAAGCCAAAACCCACGCAATATTTTATTAGGTAACAAGTTAAAACCCGTACAACATTTAATCAGTAAGCAATCCAAACCCATGCAATATTTCATTAGGTAAATGCCATATTGTACCTGGTAACAATCTAAAACCTGTGCAATATTTTATCAGGTTAAACGCAAAAAAAAACATGCAATATTTCATAAGATTACAAGCCAAACCCCGTGGGATTTTCATCAGATATCAAGCAAAAACCCATGCAATTTCATTTGGTAACAAGTCAAAACCCATGCAACATTTAATCAGTAAGCAATCCAAACCCATGCAATATTTTATCGGGTAACAATTCAAAACCCATGCATGCAATATTTTATCAGGTAACAAGTCAAAACCCATGCAACATTTTATCAGTAAGCAATCGAAACCCATGCAATATTTTATCAGTAAGCAATCGAAACCCATGCAACATTTTATCAGTAAGCAATCGAAACCCATGCAATATTTTATCAGGTAACAAGCCAAAATCCATGCAATATTGTATCTAGTAACAAGCCAAAATTATGTACCGGCCTTCAAGTGGATTTTAGTTAACAAGAGTTAACACTTAATTATGTCTCGCCTGCTGGCACCATCGGAATACCTAGTTATTTAAGTATACATTCATTAGTTCTTGACATTTTCCTATGGACTGCCACCGCTGCCCTCACAGCCGCCGGAAAGTAATACATATGTCTCGCTTCCGCGACTATTTGTCTTAGCCTAAGGGCTTTTAATACGGCAAATATAGGGTATTTAACTTTATTGTTCTTGTTTTCTGCATTGGCTTAAAATGCATAGTCATAAGCTGTCAAAATATACAAATATTACATTTATATTGCAATGTTGGTATAGAACACGAATTAGTTTTATTTGTTTGAACATTTATGAGGAGTGGAAGCGAGGCTAGAATTTTTTTTAGGTTTATGTTTACCACAATAATGAACATAAGGAAGATGAAATTCATTGAGTAGAACAAAATTATAGGTCTAAAATAGGGAAATGGCCCATTTTAAGCAAAAATATAGGATTCATAGGGCACTGTTAAAAAGATAGGGATTTTATAGGAATTATAGGAAATATAAGGCCTGTATGCAATATTTCATCAGATAAAAAGCCTAAATTCAGGCAATATTTCATAAGGTTACAAGCCAAATCTAATGCAATATTTTGTCAGATTACAAGTCAAAACCCACACTATCTTTTTTCAAGTTAAGGTAGATGGAGTGTCTAAAAATTTATCCATAGAAATTTCTTACATTTTGGCCACAGTTAGCTCTATAATTGTACTTTAAATTTCAATAGTAAAATTAAAAGTTCACCAGAGGAATTTTTGTAGAAATGACTTTGAAAAATGCACGATTTTAGTACTTTTACTATAGGATCAATAGGGAAAATTCAAATTTTCTTCATTTAACAAAATCTACTCCATAGATTTTTCTTAAAATGTGTGAAAATATTTGTTTTGTATTAATTTTTAAATCTACTAAATAGAAAATAAAGTTCACCATCAAATTTTTCGACAAAAGTGAAAATGTGTTTTTTCTTTTGTATTTCTATACAAATTATCTCCCCTTAAAAAGTACGGGAAATAATTAAAATTCACAAAGAAGTGAATTTTATTCAATTATTTGTTGTAATTTCCACTTTTGTTGTTTATATAGCCCAATAGAAATCCAATATAATAGCTAGCATCATAAAATTTAAAGTTATGATAGATGTGCAAAAAAGATGCTCAGTGATAGACACCCCATCTACCTTAAAATTAAAAACCCATGCAATATTTCATCAGGCAACAAGACCAATCCTATGCAATATTTTATCATGTTTTACAGAATATAAGTTTCCTTGATTTAATTGAAACTATTTGGAGATTGAGGCAATTTTTATTTTACCATGAGTTAAGCTCTGCCTCTCCAGACAAAAAAAACTGCAATTAATGGAGATAAACCATAACATCAGGAGAGTTTTCATGTTTTATTCATACATTAAAATACAGATATAACAAAAAACAAAGTATACATATAAAAAAATAAATCACAGATTGGCTTTTCACATTTATAAACAAAAACAAGATTTGTACTTCTGTGATCTTTGGTAGTCTCATAAAAATATAACCCATAGACATTTCATATCAAAACTGGATGTTTTCTCAGAATTAGGGGGAAAACACACATCAGACACACCACAAGTACTGATGAAATTATGTACTAGAATGGAAAAAAAATCAAATATAAATAGACAGCAGTTATTAAGTATGGAATGAAATAAATGCACAACTTACTTCCTTGATCAACCAAGATTTTTTTTCATTTAAGAGTGTTTTTTAACAATCATCTAATTGTTATAATAATCAAATTCTCAGTGCAAGGAAATCATAATAACTTCATACTATAATTCTAGGGAAAAAAATAAGTTCAAATAACTAGTGCATGTCATTCTAATTATAAATTATTGTTTAAGGTTTTTCTTTTCTTTTTAGAACTTCACTAAAAGAAATGATCATTATAACCTATCTTGAACTATAAAATGTGTATTTTAATGGAATTTCACTTTTTTTCTTTTGAACTTATACTCATATCACATGTTAATGCAGTTCTACAAAAAAAAGAATTTCTTTAATTGCTAAAATATTCGATAATTTCAAACTTTGATAATCTTTTTAAAATTGAAAATTGCATGCTTTAAAAAATACTCTGCACATTAAAGTAATTGGAAAGAATACATTTGCAAAAATTACCCCGTAAAATCAATAATGAAAGCATTCAATTTCGTTCCATGAAATAATTCACATGATCTCTACATACGTTCATTTTTACATAAAAAGAAAACATTATTTTATCCCTTTAAACTTATATTCTTATGGATGAATTCTCAAGGCCTACAAATCTACAGCATGCAACATCAAAGACTTGTTTTATTTTATAGTCTTTATTGGTTCTGAGAATTCTAAGCTTTGAATATCATGATTTTTTTCTTGTAAAAATGTTAAAAGGGCATATTGTACTTTGATTATGAATAAGTTGGTTGTAACAATTTACTGATTAAAAAAGTCATCACTTTTCAGGCAAGAAAGGGTATATCTTGTTAAGTCTTAGTTGATTGGACAACATCAAATTTTAATTGCATCAATAACATGATTGATGGTGCAAAAACTGCAAATTCTACAACACTTGCAAACTTCTGTTTCCAGGTTTAAATAACAAGTGTGGCCACTAAAAGTATGTCTCGCCTGCCGGCACCATCACTAAAATCAACTACCTAAGCTTTCATTTCTTGATATAAACACAAAAAGTGTCAGTATACCTAATAACAGATGCCTAGTTATTATACTATTCAAGCAATCCATTATCCACACAAGTATTACAAAAAGTTTTCTGTCTGAAAAAAGACCTAAGTTCACAGAGTCACTGGAGCATAAAAATGGGGTCATGGTCACATGGCATGGTGACAGTTGCGTTGTCCTTAACTGCAACTGTCTGTTTACCCAATATCAGATGCCTAGCTATTATACTTTTCAAGCAATTCATCTTCCATAAAAGTCTTACAAAAAAGTTTTTTGGCCTGAAAAACACCTAAGTTCACAGAGTCACTGGAGCGTGAAAATGGGGTCAGGGTCACACAGCATGGTGACAGTTGCATGGACCATAACCTAAACTGTCTGTATACTAAATATCAGATGCCTAGCTATTATACTTTTCAAGCAATTCATCGTCCACAAAAGTCTTACAAAAAAGTTTATGGCCTGAAAAAAGACCTAAGTTCACAGAGTCACTGGAGCGTGAAAATGGGGTCAGGGTCAAACGGCATGGGGACAGTTGCGTAGACCATAACCTGAACTGTCTGTATTCGAAATATCAGATGCCTAGCTATTATACTTTTCAAGCAATTCATCGTCCACAAAAGTCTTACAAAAAAGTTTACGGCCTGAAAAAAGACCTAAGTTCACAGAGTCACTGGAGCGTGAAAATGGGGTCAGGGTCAAACGGCATGGTGACAGTTGCATAGACCATAACCTGAACTGTCTGTATACCAAATATCAGATGCCTAGCTATTATACTTTTCAAGCAATTCATCGTCCACAAAAGTCTTACAAAAAAGTTTACGGCCTGAAAAAAAACCTAAGTTCACAGAGTCACTGGAGCGTGAAAATGGGGTCAGGGTCAAACGGCATGGTGACAGTTGCGTAGACCATAACCTGAACTGTCTGTATACCAAATATCAGATGCCTAGCTATTATACTTTTCAAGCAATTCATTGTCCACAAAAGTCTTACAAAAAAGTTTACGCCGCCGCCGTCGCCGCCGCCGCCGTCGCCGCCGTCGCCGGAAAGTAATACCTATGTCTCGCCTTCCGCGACTATTCGTCGCAGGCGAGACAAAAATGAATAAGCGATGTTGTTTTATTGCATTTCTATTAGATTGGAAGTAACAATACAAGTATAGCATTTTAAATCCTATAGCATCAAATATCAAATTAAAAATAAAATACAGTATCCTTTAAGAAACCTTAATTGAATAAAAGGCTACATGAAAATAGTGGTCACAGATATTTTATCTAAACTAGAGGCTCCCAGGAGCCTGAATCGCTCACCTGATCTCTTATGCCAAAGTTTGAATAAATTTCACAAACTTTCAAGTATACAAAGTTGCAAAACGATCCTTTCAGTGGTTTCAGAGAAGATTTTTGGAAATCAGTTTAAATTAATAGAAAAAAACAGTTAAAGGGCAATAACTCCTGTAAGGACCTTTTGATGCTGAACATGAAAAGTTGCTCCGGATTTTCTCTATCTCTTATACTTTTCGAGTTATAAGCCAAAAACAATGGTCTAACCCCCTATTCTATTTTTAGCAATGGCAGCCATGGTTGGTCAACATGTACATAATTCACAAACTTGGTAGAGGACATCTTAAAGATCATGTATACCAAGTATCAATGCAATCCCTTCAGTGGTTTCAGAGAAGAAGATTTTTGAAAATCACTTAAAATTAATGGAAAAAACAGTTAAAGGGGAATGACTCTTAAATGGCTGGTCTGACAATATTGACCCTGAATCATTTTTGTAGATCTGAATGAGCTTGACAATTCTGCAATGCAAACTTTTCCTCTAGCTCTAACAGTTTTCAAGATATTGTCCAAAAACTGCAAAAATGGGCAATTTTGACGATTAAAGGGCAATAACTCCTATAAGGAGTCGTTTCACAACTTCGACTCAATTGAGAGATTTGTAGAGCTTTTGATGCTGAACATGAAAGGTTGCTTCGGATTTTCTCTATCTCTTATACTTTTTGAGTTATAAGCCAAAAACAATGGTCTGACCCCCCTGTTCTATTTTTAGCAACAGCAGCCATGTTGGTTGGTCGACGTGTATATAATTCACAAACTTGATAGAGGACATCCTAAAGATCATGTATACCAAGTATCAATGCAATCCCTTCAGTGGTTTCAGAGAAGAAGATTTTTGAAAATCCATGTAAATTAATGGAAAAAAACAGTTAAAGGGGAATAACTCTTAAACGGCTGATCTGACAATTTAGACCCTGAATTCATTTTTGTAGATCTCAATGAGCTTAACAATTCTGCAATGCTAACTTTTCCTCTAGCTCTATCGGTTTTCCAGATATCGTCCAAAAACTGCAAAAATGGTCAATTTTGATGATTAAAGGGCAATAACTCCTATAAGGAGTCGTTTCACAACTTCGACTCAATGGAGAGATTTGTAGAGCTTTTGATGCTGAACACGGAAGGTTGCTTCGGATTTCCTCTATCTCTTATACTTTTCGAGTTATAAGCCAAAAACAATGGTCTGACCCCCCTGTTTTATTTTTAGCAACGGCGGCCATGTTGGTTGGTCGACATGTATATAATTCACAAACTTGGTAGAGGACATCCTGAAGATCATGTATACCAAGTATCAATGCAATCCCTTCAGTGGTTTCAGAGAAGAAGATCTTTGAAGAAAAGTTAACGGACGGACGACGGACGGACGACGGACGGACGACGGACGGACGACGGACGCTTAACGATGACAATAGCTCACATGACCCTTTGGGTCAGGTGAGCTAAAAAAAAAGAGAAGAAAAAAATAACAAAGTCAACAAACAGATTAAAATGAGAATCCCTATTTGAGAAATTCTGGTGTAACAACATGAAAGCATAGGATAACATGATTGAATAAAAATACCACAGTTATGCCACAATCTGTAACAAAGTCTATTTGGCTTTAGAACTAATCAACATCTAATGCAATGTTATACTCATAACAGACATAGTTCTACCCTTGTTAATAAATATTGCATTAAAAAATTACTTTCAGCACACGATTGGCAGTTTTGGCACTCATAAAATGCAGCTATGAATGAAGTTAGCACTTAATATGTTTTTAAGCTTTTTCCAATTCTTATTACAAACCAGGATGTAAAATTATGTGGAAAAAATATAAATGCTGATTGACACACGGGTGATTGAAGGCACAATCAGTTTCTGAGACCCACTACAACACACTTCACATCTTGTCTGTCCTCAAGCATCAACAACAGGAATTCCTTGTGTGAACTGTCTCCAGTTAGTTCCTGCCTTGGTTGGTCCCTCCTCTGCTAATCTCGTCTTCCTCTTAAATGCACGTCCCCCATAGGTGGGTTTGACTGATGGGGGTGGCAGAGGACATACCCTGCCTCCATTATACTTGAGTGACATTCTGTCCACCATAACAGTCTTAACATCCTCATGAACCTGCAACAACAATAAAAAAGTTTTTTGAAAAAATTATTCAATGACAAAAATTGTGAAACAACTGTTTCAAACATTTGTAGAGTGGTTATTATTATTAAATGTAACATTAATATGATAATGGCTCTGCCCTAAAAGCTCGCGAAGATACAAAATCAATATAATAGGTGCAACCAAAACTAGGTTTAAGCTTAATTGGATCTGGAAAAAACGTCGAAATACCCTCGGCTGGATCAATAGCTAAGAGGGTCCACTTTTGGATAAAAATTTAATAATTTATTTCAAAAAAATGTATTATCCGTAAAAACGCCAAAATATGGTTTGCGGCCAGGACAACATCATCCATAACTTAATCGATCCTTCAGTCACATGATATCATTCGACAAGCAGACGACATTAAAATGTCACCGCTCTTCTGCCAAGTTTTGTTATATTTTTAGCTCACCTGGACCGAAGGTCCATGTGAGCTATTACCATCACTTGGCGTCCGTCGTCGTCGTCTGTCGTCGTCGTCTGTCGTCGTCGTCGTCGTCTGTCGTCGTCTGTTAACAATTTTTCAAAAATCTTCTCCTCTGAAACTACCAAACAGAATTTAATGAAACTTGGTATGAATGATCCTTAGGGTGTCCTGCACCAAACTTGTGTTTTGATTCTTGATCCGTTAAAAAACATGGCAGCCGTTACTAAAAATAGACTAGGGGGGTCAGACTACTGTTTTTGGCTTATAAATCAAAAAGTATAAGAGATAGAGGAAATCTGAGGCCACGCTACTGATTCAGCATCAAAAGCTCTACAAAAGTCTCCATATGGTCAAAGTTGTCAGATGACCCCTTATAGGGGTTACAGCCCCTTAAAGGTGAAAAATAGCATTTTTTCATGTTTTTGGCCTACAGAATGAAAACTATTGCAGATAGGGATTAGCTGTTGCTTGCTTAAATGTTCAGCTCATTTAACTCTACAAAAGTCTCCATAGGGTCGAAGTTGTCAGATGACCCCTTATAGGGGTTACGGCCCCTTAAAGGTGAAAAATAGCCATTTTTCATGTTTTTGGCCTACAGAATGAAAACTATTGCAGATAGAGATAAGCTGTTGCTTGCTAAAATGTTTAGCTCATTGAGCTCTATGAAAGTCTCCATAGGATCGAAGTTGTCCCTTATAGGGGTTACGACCCCTGAAAAATAGCATTTTTTCATGTTTTTGGCCTACAGAATGAAAACTATTGCACATAGAGATTAGCTGTTGTTTGCTTAAATGTTCAGCTCATTGAGCTCTACAAAATTCTCCATAGGGTCGAAGTTGTCAGATGACCCCTTACAGGGGTTACGGCCCCTGAAAAATAGCGATTTTTCATGTTTTTGTCCTACAGAATGAAAACTATTGCAGATAGAGATTAGCTGTTGCTTGCTTAAATGTTCAGATCATTTAGCTCTACAAAATTCTCCATAGGGTCGAAGTTGTCAGATGACCCCTTATAGGGGTTAGGGCCCCTGAAAAATAGCGATTTTTCATGTTTTTGTCCTACAGAATGAAAACTATTGCAGATAGAGATTACCTGTTGCTTGCTTAAATGTTCAAATCATTTAGCTCTACAAAACTCTACATAGGGTCGAAGTTGTCAGATGACTCCTTATAGGGGTTACGGCCCCTGAAAAATAGCGATTTTTCATGTTTTTGGCCTACAGAATGAAAACTATTGCAGATAGAGATTAGCTGTTGCTTGCTTAAATGTTCAGCTCATTTAGCTTACAAAATTCTCCATAGGGTCGAAGTTGTCAGATGACCCCTTATAGGGGTTACGGCCCTTGAAAAATAGCGATTTTTCATGTTTTTGTCCTACAGAATGAAAACTATTGCAGATAGAGATTAGCTGTTGCTTGCTTAAATGTTTAGCTCATTTAGCTCTACAAAATTTTCCATAGGGTCAAAGTTGTCAGATGACCCCTTATAGGGGTTACGGCCCCTGAAAAATAGCCATTTTTCATGTTTTTGACCTACAGAATGAAAACTATTGCAGATAGAGATTAGCTGTTGCTTGCTTAAATGTTCAGCTCATTTAGCTCTACAAAAGTCTCCATAGGGTCGAAGTTGTCAGATGACTCCTTATAGGGGTTATGGCCCCTTATAGGTGAAAAATGGTGTTATTGGCCTATAGAATGAAAACTATTGCAGGTAGAGAAAAGCTGTTGCTTGCTTAAATGCTCAGCTCATTTAGCTCTACAAAAGTATAGGGTCAACATCAAGACCAGGTGAGCGATTCAGGCTCCTGGGAGCCTCTTGTTTGTATACCCGTATCTATAATTGCCAAGTACTGTCTGCAAAAAATTGATTTAAAAACCTGGTGGAAACAAATGACGACGTATCCAAATGATCATTTAACTTTGTCAGTTTGAGGGACCACATAGGATAAGGATGGATTAGGATTTTATTTTCAGATCAGGTAGGACCAAATTATCATACATATGTAGAAAACAGTTGCTGATCACTTTATTTTAATGAATCTGTGTTATGAAAAGTTCCGAAAATTGATTGACAGAACTCCCATCATTTTTCTGCGCATGACTATGCACTATGGGTAAAAGGATACGAATTCTCGCGAGAGAAAGCCATATTTCTGTGAAAACAAAACAACTAGTGTTCGTTCGTTAGATAGTTATAATTTATTGAGAAAGTTATTATCATTAAAAACAAGAAAAGGTTTTGTCTTGTTACCGTTTGTAAATAAATAAGCGAAAATAAAGAATCTCGCTAACGCGAGACCCGGTATTTTCGTAAATTCCCAATGCATTCCGAGTAGCGAGACAGAATTTATTTTCAACCATCGTATTTTGAGTCTCGTGCAATTTGGCAGACTCTGTACAATAGTGAGCTTCGCTTCGCTCGCATATCAATCAATTATTCTTTTTTTTCATTTTAATAAAAAAAGTTTCAAACATTTAACTTTCAAATTGCAGATCCTTTACCATGTTTGAAAGCATATGTTCAGCATATGACCAAAATATGTTTAACATATACATGTACAGCAATTTCTCCTGTAATTTACTGCCCTTAATAAATTCACATATGGAAATCTACATTCTATCATATCTTGGCACCATTTTCATTTCAAAGTATATTTGTCGCACAGCGTACCTTCTTTTTCTCCTCGGCCAGTTTCAGATTGAAATCTCTCTCCTCCATACAAGCTTTAAGGTCAGGGAAACAGGTTCCTGATTGGTACATTCTCTCCTCCACATTAGAGATGTCCGTTTCCTCCTGACTCCATGTTGATTTAGCAGAGGCAGACATCAAACCAGGGTGTTTGGTGTGCTCTTTCACATCTACTATGCCAGAACTACAAATTAAACAAAAGAGTCACATTCTCTATCATTTTGGACTCTATGTTAGTTTAACAGAGGCAAATTACAATGTTTGTATTTTTGACATCCAATTGTCCAGAACTTAAAGAAACGCACATTTTCTTTTGGAATAACCATATAAAGTGACTACAAGAAGAAGTGGCAATTTACATGTAAACACTCCTAAACTCACAAATTACTTGTGAAAGAAATTTCTCTATGAATTGTTCTTTATCAGTTGATGAAGATTCCCTGCAAGTTAACATAGCTTTTTGTGGTTACCTATTGCATTAGGATGTGAATCAAAAATACTTTAGAAAAACAAATGTATGTGAAGGAGGTATTAAAATAATTTCTAAAAAAAATGAAAATGATGCACCTTATAAATGTGTTACATTTGATGTGCGAGTTTTACACAGTGCTATATATGTCATGTCAATATACCTGACAGTTTGAGTATCCATAGTTTTTGGTGCTGTTGTTGGAGGGAACAGTATAGCCCTGAGTGCCATCTTGGCCTGATCTGCTGCTCGGCTGTTAATGACATCACCTACAGATTTTCCTGGAAAGAGTCTCGACAGGATTGAGAGGACTTCTTCATTGGTGGGATCTAATAACAATCCCATGATCAAATCTTGTCTGGCCCCTGACATATTCTACAAATGAACAATAACCTGAAGTCTTAAAGTACATGTAGATAGAAAGTTTCTTCTTTTTTCACTACTAAAGAGTAGAAATTGTTTTAAGTGTACATTAACTTAAAAAGAAGAGGCTTCTCGAAGACTATATACAAATTAAAACTATGTATGCTGCTGAAACTGTTTATCATGAAGTTTCACGAAGAAATAGGACATTACGTCTGTTCTGAATTTTAGGTATTATTGGTGTAATATTAAGGTAGATGGGGTGTCTACCACTGATCACCTTTTTTGCACATCTATCATAACTTTAAATTTTATGATTCTAGTTATTCTAACTGATTTCTATTGGGCTAGGTGAACATCAAAATTTTTACAACAAAATTTTGAAAAAATACACCTTCTGTGTGAATTTCAATATTTTCCTGTACTTTTAAAGGGGAGATAATTTGTAATGAATTAATAGGGAAAAAACTCATTTTCACTTTTTTTTTCAAAAATATTGATGGTGAACTTAAATTCTTATTTAGTTTATTTAAAAATCTATACAAAATAAAAAAAATCACAAATTTAAAGAAAAATCTATGGAGTGGATTTTTTCAAATGAATGAAATTTGAATTTTCCCTATTGATCCTATATTAAAAGTACTAAAATCATGCATTATCAAAGTTGTTTCTACAAAAATTCCTATGGTAAACTTTTGATTTTATTTTTGAGATAAAATGTACCATTCTGGGGCTAACTGTGGCCATAAGAAAAAGCACAAAATATTCATTCTGAAATGATATATTAACACATTTTTGGTCACCCTATATATCCTGTGTTGGTAGTTTACCTCCATCATATATCTTGTCCTAGATCTTGACACATAATAACTTCCCATCTTAGGATTGTATTGAATGGCAAGGCTAAACTTGGCCTCAGCTTCCTAATAAATAAAAAAAATAAAAATATATATAACCACACCAAAGCATGAGTTTAAAAAGAAAAGCAAAGATATATTGCTATTACTTAAACAGCTTATCACCCTTGTCTGTTGTTAATATGCAGCATGTTACTGTATTGACACATAATTGATTTCCACCATCTATGTATGATGAAAACATATGGTTTATTTTCACAGAGGTGCAACCATACCAGGGCAGTAATTGAAGATAATGGTTGTATCTGAAGAAAATAAACTATTTGTTTCCCTAAATTCCAAGTCAGTAAATGTTTAATTATAACGTACAAAGACAAAATGTTTCCATTGACCATCAGCAGTGTGACAGGTGTGCTGCAACAAGCAGGTTCTGCCTTCCATTCCAAAGCACCTTAGTTTTGTGATGAATTTCTCAATGTTGATTGCTTTCCAGTTGTTTTATGTGTTTTTGTCTTGTCTGTTGCTTCATGCTGTTTGTGTTATCTTGTTCTGTCGCAATTTCAGACTTTTAACATTTGAATGCTCCATTGGTACCTCATTGCATCTTTTAAACAAATATGTGGCTTAGTAGGAGATAGGTTTTGTCCTGTTAAACATCATGTAGCATATTTAGTGCAAAATCATTAACTTGACAGTTTTTGTGCATCTGATAAACATAATGTGCATTTACATAATGTATATGTTTACATATTTGGCAACATCATGTATGTAGTTGTTTACTTATTCTATATCTAATATCTAACCATTAAATGACTTACTGGATAGTTTTTGTCGTGGTAAGCCACGGTGGCATACTCATTGTAGATCATAGATGACTGATATTAACCATTAAATGACTTACTGGGTAGTTTTTGTCCTGGTAAGCCACGGTGGCATACTCATTGTAGATCATAGATGACTGATATTAACCATTAAATCACTTACTGGATAGTTCTTGTCCTGGTAAGCCACGGTGGCATACTCATTGTAGATGACTGACACTCTAGTGTTTACACTGGTATCATTACTATCAAGGTCTAAGGCTTGGTGGTAGTCCTGAAGGGCAAAGTTGTAATCTCCTTGTCGGAAAAAGCAATCTGGAAAGATGCAGAGAAATCCAAAGATCAAAATAAAAGGTTTTTAGGAAAGAAGTAATTGTTAAAAGTCGGAAGACAAACAAACTGAACATGTAACTAGGTATAATTGTGTTGGGATGCCAACACACAAGTTGCCCAAAATCGCCTTGGATAGAGTTCCATTCAAATCAGTGCATCAAAATAAGTCTAAAAATCAAATTTCGTTGAAATCGGACAAAGTTGACGTTTTTAGGGGGGCGGGTGTAGTAAAATGGCCGCCATTTTGAAACTGTAAGTCGGATTTCAAATCCGGTCGCAGATTTGAGCTCAGCATACCCGCTTTACCCAGATGACCAATTTTCAAGACGATCCGATGAAAAAAAATTTCCGCCCACTTTTTTCGATGGCCGCCATTTTGAAACGGCGGCCATCTTGAAAATTTTAAAAGTGCATTACACAACTTTGAGTGACCCACTATCCAATCTCACAAGTGTTATTCAATTTCCTTGGACCGTTTTCTTGTATTAGGGAGGACAAATTCTCGATAAAGAATCAGAAGAATAATAATAATAACTAGATATAAATGCCATTTCAAGAAATAGCATATGTCACTCCACTTTGTGTGTAAAGTTTATCAAGTACATGTTATAAGCTCATTGAATTATTATATGTCACCATGACATTTACCTTTGTTCAAGCAAAATTTTTTCACAAGATTTATAATTAAAAATTACTTAATGAAAGGTCTATAGATAGAAATTACTGCAGCAGGATGACACATGTTGACAGAAAATCAATACAAACTTGTCATGTTAATAGTTTTATAAGCTCTTCAATGAATTACATAATGTCATCATGACCTTTACTTTTTGTCCTAACAAAATTGTCCATGAGTCATCCTAATGATGTTTATAAATAGAAACAACACATAGTGACAGAAAATCAATACAAACTTGTCTTTATAAATTACAATATGTCATCATGACCTTTACCTTTGTCCTATCAAAATTTTCCATGAGTCATCATAATGATATGTTTATAAATAGAAATGACTCTAGCATCTTGACAGAAAATCAATACAAACTTGGCATGTTGCCAGACAATGTTAAACCTATGGGGAAAACAGAAAATCTTTAACTGGCGATAATTTGTAAATGCCTGCTTCGATCAACTAAAAAAAAAATTTGATAAAAATTTAAATTATTGTCTAAGCATATGCTAAATTTCAAAACTTTTAATCAAGTGGTTTTCTAAAAAAGCTTTGGAGAAAACTCATTATTTACCTGTAGCAGACGACGCATGTTAACTGAGAAAATCAATACCAACTTGGCTTTCTGCCAGCCAATGTTAAACCTATGGGAATTTTAAAATTTTAAAATCAATATAATTTAAAAATGGCTGCTTTGATTGACTAAGAAATAAATTTGGTGTAACTTAAAATGATAGCCTAATTACATTCAAAATTTCAAAACATTTGATCAAGCGGTTTCCTCAAAAATCCCTGGACAAAGTTTATTGGAAAGAGAATAATAATAATAATAAGAAGAAACATAGAATAACAACATGTCACATCCACGATGTGGAGTGACATAATAAGAAAAATAATAATAATTAAATTACAATCGTTCAAAGAACGATCGCGAGGTCTTTCCCTATTTGTGCCCTCCAAGAGAAATAGATTCCTAACTGAATGATACCATTTTTGGATATATCAACCTGGTAGTTACTCCAGATTAGAAATATTTGGTTGCTATGGACTTTTAGGTCGGTTGCTATGAACAAAACATCACTTCCGGTCATAAAATATTGAAATTTAAACTCAGCAGGTAGTCAGGAGTCATAAAATATATGGTTGCTATGGACTTTTAGTTCGGTTGCTATGAACAAAACATCACTTCCGGTCATAAAATATTGAAATTTAAACTCAGCAGGTAGTCAGGAGTCATAAAATATATGGTTGCTATGGACTTTTAGGTCGGTTGCTATGAACAAAACATCACTTCCGGTCATAAAATATTGAAATTTAAACTCAGCAGGTAGTCAGGAGTCATAAAATATATGGTTGCTATGGAGTTTTAGGTCGGTTGCTCTGAACAAAACATCACTTCCAGTAAAAAAATATTGAAATTTAAACTCAGCAGGAAGTCAGGTGTCATAGAATATATGGTTGCTATGGACTTTTAGGTCGGTTGCTATGGACAAAAGGTCACTTCCGGTCACAAAAAGATAAAATTTAAACTCAGCAAGTAGTCTGGATTCATAGAATATATGGTTGCTATGGACTTTTCCTTAAGGTTACCTTGTTGCTAAGGACTGACCTTGACCTATGACCTTTGACCTCCATTACTAAAAATAGATCAGTTTCGAAGAGTCAGTCAGTTGAAGCCCAGACATGGTCGGTTAATGGTACTAAGTATCGAAATGATATGTCGCGACACTTTTGTTATATTGACCGCGGAAAAAAAGAAGAATAATAATAAAAAACTTCAAGGTCAAGAAATGACAGAAAATGTATGGTTGCAAAGGAGTTTCTATTATTGTATGCTTGTTGCTATAGTGTGACATTGACCTATAATTATGTTTATTTTTATAATTTTCTAAAACTTTTAAAATATTTTTAAAATTTTTTCTAATTATTCTAAAAAAATTTATATAATTTTAAACATTTTTTATAATTTTTTAAAATTTTTATAATTATTTTTAATTTTTTTATATTTTATAATTATTTATAATTTTTTTTATAATTTATTATAATTTTTAGAATTTTTAATAATTTTTTTTTAATTTTATAATTCCTTTTAATATTTCTATAATTAATTATCTTTTTTTTAAGTTTTATAATTATTTTTGATTTTCTTATAATTTATTATATTATTTTTTTAAATTTTATAATTTTTAAAATTGTTTATAATTATTAATATTCTTTTATAATTTATTATAATTTTTTATAATTTATTATAATTTTTTAAATTTTGAATAATTTTTTAAATTTTGAATATTTTTTTTAATTTTTAATAATTTTTTTTTAATTTTAGGGACGATGGTCCGAAATTAGTTACGGGCGAGTCAACCTCTCGTCCAATCTTGTCCCCATGCCAACATAAAGGAGCTTGGCTTAACCTTTAAAACAATCGATATTTTTGGACAGTTTCGGTCGCAGTTTATAGGTCCTCTGTTTTCGTTGTCCAATAATATAGTCCCTTTTAAAAATATGATATACTGCTTAAAGATGTAACTATGAATCTTTATTTGGTCCAATTAATTGCTTCTGTTATTCAATGATAGTTTAGTATCAAATTTTGGGAATTAAAAAAGATAAAACTTGATTTAGCATAAAAGGCGTGCATTGTCTTCCTCACATCTTGCTAAAAAGTGACTGAAAATATCCTGCAAAAAATAAAAAAATGACCTTTTTTGTTTTTGTTGATATGACCTTGACCTTTATATTTTTGGATGTACCATAGGTCACCTAAAATGAATGATGAAAGTTTTGAGGTTCTACGACTAACGGTTCTAAAAATAGAAATTTTTACGTTTTTGTCAATTCGCGACTCAAAATTGCGTAACCGTGACACTTTTCGAAAAACTTTTTTGGGGTGACAAATCATAACCAGGAGTGAGGTAACAATTTCCACTCTTCAGAATTTTTATAACGGTTACAGTTTTTGAGTTTATCTGCAGACAAGGTTTTCCGGTCTGGGGCAGATAACTCCGTTACTTAAAATAGATCGGTTTCACAGGGTCAGTCAGGGCATCTCCAAGTATGACCGACTAAAGGTACTAAGTATCAAAATTATATGTCGCGACACTTTTTTTATATTGGGCGCGGAAAAAAAATGTTGAAAGTGTAAATAAGAAATACAGTAAGGTCTTCCCTTTGGAAAGGGAAAGACCTTAATAAATAGGGAAAGCAGTACTTTTTATGGTTGATTTAGACTTATTTTGACCAAAATAGGTATGTTTGAGCATTTTTTACCATTTAAAACCAATAATGCTAAATTTGAATTTTTGGGGTAAAAAGGGGGAGGGGGTAAAATTCAAATTTGCTTAATAATGATAATTATGATATTTAAATGACTTAAAATGGTCTTGGTGGTCATATTGAGATGATTTAATCATGAAAGGTCATTCAAGGTCATACGTATATGGCGTACAAAGAATCGGTACAATTTTCACAAAAATCATGACACGTTGAAAATTTAAAAAAATTAATGGAATTTTTTTGTATAATCTACTAGAAGAACTCATGGCGGACATCATATAAAAAAAAAACCGCACAAAAATGTTTCAAATAAGGGCTGAAAAATTGACTTGAAGATAAAACCCATTGTCCTAGAAAATGACCTTTTTTGTTTTTGTTGATATGACCTTGACCTTTATATTTTTGGATGTACCATAGGTCACCTAAAATGAATGATGAAAGTTTTGAGGTTCTACGACTAACGGTTCTAAAAATAGAAATTTTTACGTTTTTGTCAATTCGCGACTCAAAATTGCGTAACCGTGACACTTTTCGAAAAACTTTTTTGGGGTGACAAATCATAACCAGGAGTGAGGTAACAATTTCCACTCTTCAGAATTTTTATAACGGTTACAGTTTTTGAGTTTATCTGCAGACAAGGTTTTCCGGTCTGGGGCAGATAACTCCGTTACTTAAAATAGATCGGTTTCACAGGGTCAGTCAGGGCATCTCCAAGTATGACCGACTAAAGGTACTAAGTATCAAAATTATATGTCGCGACACTTTTTTTATATTGGGCGCGGAAAAAAAATGTTGAAAGTGTAAATAAGAAATACAGTAAGGTCTTCCCTTTGGAAAGGGAAAGACCTTAATAAATAGGGAAAGCAGTACTTTTTATGGTTGATTTAGACTTATTTTGACCAAAATAGGTATGTTTGAGCATTTTTTACCATTTAAAACCAATAATGCTAAATTTGAATTTTTGGGGTAAAAAGGGGGAGGGGGTAAAATTCAAATTTGCTTAATAATGATAATTATGATATTTAAATGACTTAAAATGGTCTTGGTGGTCATATTGAGATGATTTAATCATGAAAGGTCATTCAAGGTCATACGTATATGGCGTACAAAGAATCGGTACAATTTTCACAAAAATCATGACACGTTGAAAATTTAAAAAAATTAATGGAATTTTTTTGTATAATCTACTAGAAGAACTCATGGCGGACATCATATAAAAAAAAAACCGCACAAAAATGTTTCAAATAAGGGCTGAAAAATTGACTTGAAGATAAAACCCATTGTCCTAGAAAATGACCTTTTTTGTTTTTGTTGATATGACCTTGACCTTTATATTTTTGGATGTACCATAGGTCACCTAAAATGAATGATGAAAGTTTTGAGGTTCTACGACTAACGGTTCTAAAAATAGAAATTTTTACGTTTTTGTCAATTCGCGACTCAAAATTGCGTAACCGTGACACTTTTCGAAAAACTTTTTTGGGGTGACAAATCATAACCAGGAGTGAGGTAACAATTTCCACTCTTCAGAATTTTTATAACGGTTACAGTTTTTGAGTTTATCTGCAGACAAGGTTTTCCGGTCTGGGGCAGATAACTCCGTTACTTAAAATAGATCGGTTTCACAGGGTCAGTCAGGGCATCTCCAAGTATGACCGACTAAAGGTACTAAGTATCAAAATTATATGTCGCGACACTTTTTTTATATTGGGCGCGGAAAAAAAATGTTGAAAGTGTAAATAAGAAATACAGTAAGGTCTTCCCTTTGGAAAGGGAAAGACCTTAATAAATAGGGAAAGCAGTACTTTTTATGGTTGATTTAGACTTATTTTGACCAAAATAGGTATGTTTGAGCATTTTTTACCATTTAAAACCAATAATGCTAAATTTGAATTTTTGGGGTAAAAAGGGGGAGGGGGTAAAATTCAAATTTGCTTAATAATGATAATTATGATATTTAAATGACTTAAAATGGTCTTGGTGGTCATATTGAGATGATTTAATCATGAAAGGTCATTCAAGGTCATACGTATATGGCGTACAAAGAATCGGTACAATTTTCACAAAAATCATGACACGTTGAAAATTTAAAAAAATTAATGGAATTTTTTTGTATAATCTACTAGAAGAACTCATGGCGGACATCATATAAAAAAAAACCGCACAAAAATGTTTCAAATAAGGGCTGAAAAATTGACTTGAAGATAAAACCCATTGTCCTAGAAAATGACCTTTTTTGTTTTTGTTGATATGACCTTGACCTTTATATTTTTGGATGTACCATAGGTCACCTAAAATGAATGATGAAAGTTTTGAGGTTCTACGACTAACGGTTCTAAAAATAGAAATTTTTACGTTTTTGTCAATTCGCGACTCAAAATTGCGTAACCGTGACACTTTTCGAAAAACTTTTTTGGGGTGACAAATCATAACCAGGAGTGAGGTAACAATTTCCACTCTTCAGAATTTTTATAACGGTTACAGTTTTTGAGTTTATCTGCAGACAAGGTTTTCCGGTCTGGGGCAGATAACTCCGTTACTTAAAATAGATCGGTTTCACAGGGTCAGTCAGGGCATCTCCAAGTATGACCGACTAAAGGTACTAAGTATCAAAATTATATGTCGCGACACTTTTTTTATATTGGGCGCGGAAAAAAAATGTTGAAAGTGTAAATAAGAAATACAGTAAGGTCTTCCCTTTGGAAAGGGAAAGACCTTAATAAATAGGGAAAGCAGTACTTTTTATGGTTGATTTAGACTTATTTTGACCAAAATAGGTATGTTTGAGCATTTTTTACCATTTAAAACCAATAATGCTAAATTTGAATTTTTGGGGTAAAAAGGGGGAGGGGGTAAAATTCAAATTTGCTTAATAATGATAATTATGATATTTAAATGACTTAAAATGGTCTTGGTGGTCATATTGAGATGATTTAATCATGAAAGGTCATTCAAGGTCATACGTATATGGCGTACAAAGAATCGGTACAATTTTCACAAAAATCATGACACGTTGAAAATTTAAAAAAATTAATGGAATTTTTTTGTATAATCTACTAGAAGAACTCATGGCGGACATCATATAAAAAAAAAACCGCACAAAAATGTTTCAAATAAGGGCTGAAAAATTGACTTGAAGATAAAACCCATTGTCCTAGAAAATGACCTTTTTTGTTTTTGTTGATATGACCTTGACCTTTATATTTTTGGATGTACCATAGGTCACCTAAAATGAATGATGAAAGTTTTGAGGTTCTACGACTAACGGTTCTAAAAATAGAAATTTTTACGTTTTTGTCAATTCGCGACTCAAAATTGCGTAACCGTGACACTTTTCGAAAAACTTTTTTGGGGTGACAAATCATAACCAGGAGTGAGGTAACAATTTCCACTCTTCAGAATTTTTATAACGGTTACAGTTTTTGAGTTTATCTGCAGACAAGGTTTTCCGGTCTGGGGCAGATAACTCCGTTACTTAAAATAGATCGGTTTCACAGGGTCAGTCAGGGCATCTCCAAGTATGACCGACTAAAGGTACTAAGTATCAAAATTATATGTCGCGACACTTTTTTTATATTGGGCGCGGAAAAAAAATGTTGAATGTGTAAATAAGAAATACAGTAAGGTCTTCCCTTTGGAAAGGGAAAGACCTTAATAATAACTAGCTATAATTTGTGTTGGGATGCCAACACACAAGTCGCCCAAAATCGCCTTGGATACTTTTTCGTCCCTTTCAGTACAATAAAATATGTATAGAAATCAAATTTCATTGAAATCGGACAAAGTTCACATTTTTAAGGGGGAGGGTGTAGTAAAATGGCCGCCATTTTGAAACCAGAAGTCGGATTTCAAATCCGGTCGCAGATTTGAATTCAGCATACCCGCTTTACCCAGATGACCAATTTTCAGGACGATCCGATGAAAAAAAATTTTCCGCCCACTTTTTCCGACGGCCGCCATTTTGAATTGGCGGCCATCTTGAAAATTTCAAAACTTGATTACACGCCTTTGAGTGACCCACTATCCAATCCAACAAGTGTTATTCAATTTCCTTGAACCATTTTCTTGAATTAGGGAGGACAACTTTACGATAAAGAATCAGAAGAATAATAACTAGCTATAATTTGTGTTGGGATGCCAACACACAAGTCGCCCAAAATCGCCTTGGATACTTTTTCGTCACTTTCAGTACAATAAAATATGTATAGAAATCAAATTTCATTGAAATCGGACAAAGTTCACATTTTTAAGGGGGGCGGGTGTAGTAAAATGGCCCCCATTTTGAAACCGGAAGTCGGATTTCAAATCCGGTTGCAGATTTGAATTCAGCATACCCGCTTTACCCAGATGACCAATTTTCAGGACGATCCGACGAAAAAAAATTTTCCGCCCACTTTTTCCGACGGCCGCCATTTTGAAACGGCGGCCATCTTGAAAATTTCAAAACTTGATTACACGCCTTTGAGTGACCCACTATCCAATCCAACAAGTGTTATTCAATTTCCTTGAACCATTTTCTTGAATTAGGGAGGACAACTTTACGATAAAGAATCAGAAGAATAAATATTGATGATATGATCTCAGAGATCATGAATGGCTCCCAAACGACGGCACCATGTCGACAACTGATATCTTCACGGAAACCAAATATGGTTAAAATCCAACTGTGGGAGTGTAGTGAAAATGGCCGCCATAGAAAATCCAGAAGTCAAATCAACATTCTGAGTGCACCATTGAATTCGGCATACCTGATTTACCCAGATAACTTATTCTCGTAAGCAGTTGACTAACTTAAATTTTCGGTCTATTTTTAGAAATCAAAATGGCCGCCATTTGGAAACCGGAAGTCGGATCGAAATTTCGATTGCATCATTGAACTGAGCATACCTGATTTACCCAGATGACCCATTTTCAAGAAGATTCGACAAACTTGAGTTTTTGGCTATTTTTAGAAATTAAAATGGCCGCCATTTGAAAACCGGAAGTCGGATCGAAATTCCGATTGCATCATTGAACTCAGCATACCTGATTTATCCAGATGACCAATTTTCAAGAAGATTCGACAAACTTTAATTTTCGGTCTATTTTTAGAAATCAAAATGGCCGCCATTTGGAAACCGGAAGTCGGATCGAAATTCCGATTGCATCATTGAACTCAGCATACCTGATTTACCCAGATGACCCATTTTCAAGAAGATTCAACAAACTTTAGTTTTTGGCTATTTTTAGAAATCAAAATGGCCGCCATTTGGAAACCGGAAGTCGGATCGAAATTCCGATTGCATCATTGAACTCAGCATACCTGATTTACCAAGATGACCCATTTTCAAGAAGATTCGACAAACTTTAATTTTGGGCTATTTTTAGAAATCAAAATGGCCGCCATTTGGAAACCGGAAGTCGGATCGAAATTCCGATTGCATCATTGAACTCAGCATACCTGATTTACCCAGATGACCCATTTCCAAGAAGATTCGACAAACTTTAGTTTTTGGCTATTTTTAGAAATCAAAATGGCCGCCATTTGGAAACCGGCAGTCGGATCGAAATTCCGATTGCAGATTTGAATTCAGCATACCTGATTTACCTAGATCACCAATTTTCGTGAAGATACGACAAACTTTAATTTTTGGTAGTTTTAGAAATTTCTAAAAAATTCACATTTTTGCATTTTACGGAAAAACCGTAAATATCGCTTCCGAATTTTTTTTCGTATTTTTGTTGTACCAATCATGCTCTACAATCATACCAAGTTTCAAAGTCCTGGCCACCTAGGTTCCAGAGATATAAGATTGTCCGAAATCTGGAACATTCCCTGTTGCCATGGAAACGGTAGCCATTTTGAAAATTTCCCACGCATTTGGCACAATTTCTCATAAGGGTCTATACTTGGGGAACATTTCATAATGTTTCGATAAACAGTTTACGAGAAAACTTCCGGACAAAAATTTAGGGCGGAAGAAAGAATAATAACTAGGTATAATTGTGTTGGGATGCCAACACACAAGTCGCCCAAAATCGCCTTGGATAGAGTTCCATTCAAATCAGTGCATCAAAGTAAGTCTAGAAATTAAATTTCGTTGAAATCGGACAAAGTTGACGTTTTTAGGGGGGCGGGTGTAGTAAAATGGCCGCCATTTTGAAACCGTAAGTCGGATTCCAAATCCGGTCGCAGATTTGAGCTCAGCATACCCGCTTTACCCAGATGACCAATTTTCAAGACGATCCGAAGAAAAAAAATTTTCCGCCCACTTTTTCCGATGGCCGCCATTTTGAAACGGCGGCCATCTTGAAAATTTTAAAAGTGCATTACACAACTTTGAATGACCCACTATCCAATCTCACAAGTGTTATTCAATTTCCTTGGACTGTTTTCTTGTATTAGGGAGGACAAATTCTCGATAAAGAATCAGAAGAATAATAACTAGCTATAATTTGTGTTGGGATGCCAACACACAAGTCGCCCAAAATCGCCTTGGATACTTTTTCTTCCCATTCAGTACAATAAAATAAGTCTAGAAATCAAATTTCATTGAAATCGGACAAAGTTCACATTTTTAAGGGGGGCGGGTGTAGTAAAATGGCCGCCATTTTGAAACCGGAAGTCGGATTTTAAATCTGGTCGCAGATTTGAAATCAGCATACCCGCTTTACCCAGATGACCAATTTTCAAGACGATCCGATGAAAAAAAAATTTCCGCCCACTTTTTCCGATGGCCGCCATTTTGAAATGGCGGCCATCTTGAAAATTTCAAAACTTGATTACACACCTTTGAGTGACCCACTATCCAGTTCAACAAGTGTTATTCAATTTCCTTGAACCATTTTCTTGTATTAGGGAGGACAGCTTTATGATTAAGAATCAGAAGAATAATAATAATAATAATAATTAAATTACAATCGTTCAAAGAACGATCGCGAGGTCTTTCCCGATTTGTGTCCTCCAATAGAATTAGATTCCTAACTGAATGATACCAGTTTTGGATATATCAACCTGGTAGGTAGTCCAGATTGAAATTATTTGGTTGCTATTAACAATTAGGTTGGTTGCTATGAACAAAACGTCACTTCCGGTCATAAAATATTGAAATTGAAACTCAGCAGGCAGTCAGGAGTCATAAAATATATTGTTGCTATGGACTTTTAGGTCGGTTGCTATGGACAAAAGGGAACTTCCAGTCACTAAAATATAAACTCAGAGAGTACTCAGGACCTTAAAATATACTTGAATACCAAATTTCATTAAATCGGTCAACTTTTACATTTTGGCGCCAATGGCGCGAAAAGCGCCAAATTTGATTTTTGACCACAGATTTGTACTCAGGACTCTTAAATCTACTTGAATACCAAATTTCATCAAAATCGGTCAACTATTACATTTTGGCGCCATTGGCGCGAAAAGCGCAAAATTTGATTTTTGACCACAGATTTGTACTCAGGACTCTTAAATCTACTTGAATATCAAATTTCATCAAAATCGGTCAACTTTTACATTTTGGCGCCATCGGCGCGAAAAGCGCAAAATTTGATTTTTGACCACAGATTTGTACTCAGGACTCTTAAATCTACTTGAATACCAAATTTCATCAAAATCGGTCAACTTTTACATTTTGGCGCCATCGGCGCGAAAAGCGCAAAATTTGATTTTTGACCACAGATTTGTACTCAAGACTCTTCAATCTACTTGAATACCAAATTTCATCAAA
This sequence comes from Arcuatula senhousia, assembly GCA_963971305.1. Classification (NCBI taxonomy): domain Eukaryota; kingdom Metazoa; phylum Mollusca; class Bivalvia; order Mytilida; family Mytilidae; genus Arcuatula; species Arcuatula senhousia. Next base: position 50,347,162 of record OZ020311.1, read on the forward strand.
ATCGGTCAACTTTTACATTTTGGCGCCATCGGCGCGAAAAGCGCAAAATTTGATTTTTGACCACAGATTTGTACTCAGGACTCTTAAATCTACTTGAATACCAAATTTCATCAAAATCGGTCAACTTTTACATTTTGGCGCCATCGGCGCGAAAAGCGCAAAATTTGATTTTTGACCACAGATTTGTACTCAGGACTCTTAAATCTACTTGAATACAAAATTTCATCAAAATCGGTCAACTTTTACATTTTGGCGCCATCGGCGCGAAAAGCGCAAAATTTGATTTTTGACCACAGATTTGTACTCAGGACTCTTAAATCTACTTGAATACCAAATTTCATCAAAATCGGTCAACTTTTACATTTTGGCGCCATCGGCGCGAAAGGGGCGACTCAACCTCTCGCCCCCTTTCGTCCCCATGTCGACTTAAAAGGGCGTGGCTTAGAAACTTACTCAATAACTATCTAAATATAAATCAATAATTGTTACATCAAATCTATTTATTGAAAAAGATATTGCACAACATGATGAAATCTGTTGAAACAACGTTTTACGGAGATGTTTCCAGGGCTCTAACTCAAAAACGGGTAGTCGAAAAAAAAAATTTTTTTGGATTTGTAATCAGGACCCTCAAATCTACCTGGAAACCAAATTTCATCAAAATCGGACAACATTGACATTTTGCGCCAACTTTGCGCCATACGCGTGCAACCAGGAAGTAAATTATAGCATTCTTTTTGCATGATAAATCATCACCAGGATGTAAGGTACCATTTCCACTAAACAGAATCTTGATAACTATTACCGTTTCGTAGGAGATCTGAACACAAGGGTAAACAGCGTTTTGCGCGATTGCGCCGTAACTAAGAATAGTTTAGCGTCAGGTCCTTAGTCAAGTCGATTCCTGGCAGTGCTGAATAAGTGTGCCAAATTTCGTTAAGATCTGTCAAGAAACTTTTTGCTCACGAGCGGCAGAAAAAAAAGAATAATAATTAAAGTGCCATTTGTTCAGAGAACAAATGAGAGGTCTTTCCCGTAAAGTTGACCTATGACCTTTAACTTTTGTCTTAAAGTCAAGCTCTTTGATAACTGATAATAAATATATATATATTTACTATATTATCTGTAACCGTTTAAATGTTATATTCACATCAATAATGCATAGGATGAGGTTTTTTGCCGCCATTTTGAAATTACTCAACCGTAACATATATTTCTTGGCCTTAAATGATAGAGCTTGTCAAGACGGTCATTTTTCATACACATGTCTATTATACTATCTGTTACGGTTTTGAAGTTATTGGCAAAAAACCTATTTCGCGAAAACTTGTTTCGGCCGCCATTTCGAAATCGCTCAACCGAATCATACACTTTTTGGACTCAAATTGTAGGTCTTTTCAAGACGATCATTTTTTGTTCACATATTGTCTATACTATCTCTTACGGTTTTCGAGTTATAAGCAAAAAACCGTTTGACGGCCGCCATTTTGGCAATGGTAAACGCAAAAAAGTTTTCGATTGCATATTCGTAATCAAGACCCTCTAATCTACTTGGAAACCAAATTTCATCAAAATCGGACAACATTGACATTTTGCGCCAACTTTGCGCCATACGCGCGCAACCAGGAAGTAAATTACAGCATTCTTTTTGCATGATAAATCATCATCAGGATGTAAGCTACCATTTTCACTAAACATAATCTTGATAACTATTATCGTTTCTGAGCTCACCTGATAACAAGGGTAAACAGCGTTTTGCGCTATTGCGCCGAAAGTACAAATAATTTAGCGTCGTGTCCATGGCCTAGTCTATTCCTGGTAGTGCTGAGTAAGTGTGCAAAATTTCATGAAAATCGGTCAAGACACTTTTTCTACCCGACTGGAAGAAAAAAAAAAAGAATAATAATAATAATAGGCCGACGAAATACAATAAGGTCTTCCCTTTGGAAAGGGAAAGACCTTAATAATAATAATAGGCAGAACGAAAACAATAAGGTCTTCCCTTTGGAAAGGGAAAGACCTTAATAATAATAGGCAGAACGAAATCAATAAGGTCTTCCCTTTGGAAAGGGAAAGACCTTAATAAAGAGGGCAGATTGGACTATTTCTGGGCTTTTATGGTTTGTATCGTCTAATTATGGTCAAATGAGGTATATTTACCTAAAAATAATTTTTGTTGGTGAAAAATGGCAAATTTCCAAATTTTCGAAAAAAAGGGGGGCTGAAATATCAACTTTGTTATTTCTGACATTTGAGAACTTTTAATCATTGAAACTGGTTGGAAAAGTAAAAGTAAGTTGATTTGACCTTGAAAATTCAGTCAAGGTCATACAGTGGCTTAGAACAGTGATAGGGTGTAATTTTCACAAAAATCCATGTTGCGACACCATTTTTTCATATTTTCCCCCCAAAAAAATTGTGTTCAACTGAGAAGACATCGTCACATTATATAACGTAAAAAAGTTCTGAAAAAGGTTACATTTTATTTGAAATATTTCCCAATGAAAAAGAAGACTCGGTTTTTTGAAAATCTACAAATAATGACCTTGACATTTGACCTTTGACCTTGAACTCATTTTGTAGATCTCGATGAGAGAAACATTTTTTATATTTATTGTGTGTTTCTAATTGTTATGGTTTTTGAGTTATAGCGAAAACAAAATTTCAATGGCGGCCATTTTGAAAATGATAGACCAAAATGTATTTTTTACTCCGGATATGGAATCAGGACTCCTAAATCTATTTGGAAACCAAATTTCGTTAAAATCGGACAACTTTGACGTTTTTGACAAACTTTGCGCCATACGCGCGCAACCAGGAAGTAAAAATTTCAATTTTTTTTTCGTGATGATTCGTCGCCAGGAGTCTTAAAACAGTATCCACAGTTAAAATTTTTGATATCTGTTACTATCTAGGAGGAGATCTGATAACAAGGGTAAACAGCGTTTTGCGCGATTGCGCCGTAACTAAGAATAGTTTAGCGTCAGGCCCCAAGTCACGTCGATTCCTGGCAGTGCTGAATAAGTGTGCCAAATTTCATAAAAATCGGTTAAGGCAATTTTTTGACGTTGATGGCAGAAAAAAAAGAATAATAATAATAATAGGCAGAACGAAATCAATAAGGTCTTCCCTTTGGAAAGGGAAAGACCTTAATAAGAAACGGTGCAAAAACAATAAGTCTCCCAAACTTTGTTTTGGGCGACTTAATAAGAAGAATAATAATAACTAGCTATAATTTGTGTTGGGATGCCAACACACAAGTCGCCCAAAATCGCCTTGGATACTATTTCTTCCCATTCAGTACAATAAAATATGTATAGAAATCAAATTTCATTGAAATTGGACAAAGTTCACATTTTTAAGGGGGGCGGGTGTAGTAAAATGGCCGCCATTTTTAAACCGTAAGTCGGATTTCAAATCCGGTCGCAGATTTGAACTCAGCATACCCGCTTTACCCAGATAACCAATTTTCAAAACGATCCGATGAAAAAAAAATTTCCGCCCACTTTTTCCGATGGCCGCCATTTTGAAACGGCGGCCATCTTGAAAATTTCAAAACTTGATTGCACGCCTTTAGGTAACCCACTATCCAATCCAACAAGTGTTATTCAATTTCCTTGAACCGTTTTCTTGTATTAGGGAGGACAGCTTTACGATTAAGAATCAGAAGAATAATAATAATAACTAGCTATAATTTGTGTTGGGATGCCAACACACAAGTCGCCCAAAATCGCCTTGGATACTATTTCTTCCCATTCAGTACAATAAAATAGGTATAGAAATCAAATTTCATTGAAATCGGACAAAGTTCACATTTTTAAGGGGGGCGGGTGTAGTAAAATGGCCGCCATTTTAATACCGTAAGTCAGATTTCAAATCCGGTCGCAGATTTGAACTCAGCATACCCGCTTTACCCAGATGACCAATTTTCAAAACGATCCGATGAAAAAAAAATTTCCGCCCACTTTTTCCGATGGCCGCCATTTTGAAACGGCGGCCATCTTGAAAATTTCAAAACTTGATTGCACGCCTTTAGGTAACCCACTATCCAATCCAACAAGTGTTATTCAATTTCCTTGAACCGTTTTGTTGTATTAGGGAGGACAGCTTCATGATTAAGAATCAGAAGAATAACTAGTGCTGATTGTGTTGGGATGCCAACACATAAGTCGCCCAAAATTGCCTTGGATAGTATTCCATTGAAATCAGTGCATCAAAGTAAGTCTAGAAATCAAATTTCGTTAAAATCGGACAAAGTTGACGTTTTTGGGGGGCGGGTGTGGTAAAACGGCCGCCATTTTAAAATGGCGGCGTTCGCGTCAATTTTTTTTCCGGCATTTTGCTCAGGAAGGATCACTCTACCAGCGTACCAATTTTCATTAAAATCCATCCACCCATCTCCGAGATCTGAGAGGGTCCCAAAAATCTTAAACGGCGGCCATTTTGAAAATGGCGGCCATCTTGAAAATTTCAAAAGTGGATTGCACACCTCTGAGTGATCCTCCACCCATCTCAGCAGGTTTTATCTTGATTGGTCAAAGCGTTTTCAAAAAATGTGTCGGACAAGTTCATGATTAAGAAAGGAAAAGAATAAAAAAAAAAAAAAAAATAATAATAAGAAACGGTGCAAAAACAATAAGTCTCCCAAACTTTGTTTTGGGCGACTTAATAATAATAATAACAAGTGCTGACTGTGTTGGGGATGCCCAACACAAAAATGTCTCCCAAACGAACCCATTTTTGACCTCGTATTATGATTCGCCATCTTTTAAAACCCCTAGATACAAAATTATGTCGATATCGAAGCATTTTGACGATTTTCGCATTTTCGTGCCCGAAAAATCACATTTTCGCAAATAACTCGAAAACCGTAAATATCGCTTCAAATTTTTTTTCGTACTATTGAAGAGCTCCTTTTGCTCTATTCACCTACAAAATTTCAGCCTCCTACGCACCTAGGTTACCGAGATATTGCAATGTCCTATATTATGAACTTTAGCTAATAACACGGAATCGGCGGCCATTTTGAAAATTTCGAAATGTCTGTGCACACCTTCAATAACCCTTCTATCATCGTACAATGTTTCGTGAAAATCCTTCAAGTCGTTTCCAAGAAAACTACCGGACACGTTCATGGGAAGAAAGAAGAAAAAAAATAATAAAAAGAATAAGAAACGGAGTAAAAACAATATGTCTCCAAACTTTCGTTTGGGAGACATAATAATAAGAAACGGTGCAAAAACAATAAGTCTCCCAAACTTTGTTTTGGGCGACTTAATAATAAGAAACGGTGCAAAAACAATAAGTCTCCCAAACTTTGTTTTGGGCGACTTAATAACTAGGTATAATTGTGTTGGGATGCCAACACACAAGTCGCCCAAAATCGCCTTGGATAGAGTTCAATTCAAATCAGTGCATCAAAATAAGTCTAGAAATCAAATTTCGTTGAAATCGGACAAAGTTGACGTTTTTAGGGGGGGCGGGTGTAGTAAAATGGCCGCCATTTTGAAACCGTAAGTCGGATTTCAAATCCGGTCGCAGATTTGAGTTCAGCATACCCGCTTTACCCAGATGACCAATTTTCAAGACGATCCGATGAAAAAAAAATTTCCGCCCACTTTTTCCGATGGCCGCCATTTTGAAACGGCGGCCATCTTGAAAATTTTAAAAGTGCATTACACAACTTTGAGTGACCCACTATCCAATCTCACAAGTGTTATTCAATTTCCTTGGACCGTTTTCTTGTATTAGGGAGGACAAATTCTCGATAAAGAATCAGAAGAATAATAATAAGAATAACTAGCTATAATTTGTGTTGGGATGCCAACACACAAGTCGCCCAAAATCGCCTTAGATACTATTTCTTCCCATTCAGTACAATAAAATATGTATAGAAATCAAATTTCATTGAAATCGGACAAAGTTCACATTTTTAAGGGGGGCGGGTGTAGTAAAATGGCCGCCATTTTGAAACCGTAAGTCGGATTTCAAATCCGGTCGCAGATTTGAACTCAGCATACCCGCTTTACCCAGATGACCAATTTTCAAAACGATCCGATGAAAAAAAAATTTCCGCCCACTTTTTCCGATGGCCGCCATTTTGAAACGGCGGCCATCTTGAAAATTTCAAAACTTGATTGCACGCCTTTAGGTAACCCACTATCCAATCCAACAAGTGTTATTCAATTTCCTTGAACCGTTTTCTTGTATTAGGGAGGACAGCTTTACGATTAAGAATCAGAAGAATAATAATAATAATAATAATAAGAAACGGTGCAAAAACAATAAGTCTCCCAAACTTTGTTTTGGGCGACTTAATAATAATAATAAGAAACGGTGCAAAAACAATAAGTCTCCCAAACTTTGTTTTGGGCGACTTAATAATAATAATAAGAAACGGTGCAAAAACAATAAGTCTCCCAAAATTTGTTTTGGGCGACTTAATAATAACTAGGTATGATTGTGTTTGGATGCAAACACGAATGTCTCCCAAACAAACTCCCATTGCCACTATTCTCTTCAGCATGTCATAAAACCCTTATATATCAAATTTCATGTAAATCAGAGCACTTTGAAATTTTGGCGGCCATCTTGGATTCAAAATGGCCACCATTGTCAAATTTTAATTTAAGTTATAGATTTTTACTCGCAACATCATAATCTATCAGTATACCAATTTTCATCATAATCAGACCACTTTGAAATTTTGGCGGCCATTTTGGATTCAAAATGGCCGCCATCGTCAAATTTTAATTTAAGTTATAGAATATTACTCGCAACATCACAATCTATCAGTATACCAATTTTCATCATAATCAGACAACTTTTAAATTTATATTAAAATTTTGACCCGATTATCTCCCTTTAAATCACATTTTCATTTATATCTCGAAAACCGTAAATATCGCTTCAAATTTTTTTTTCGTATTATTAAAGAGAATGTTTTGCTCTATCACCCTACAAAATTTCAGAACCCTCCGCACCTAGGTTACCTAGATATTGCAATGTCCTATATTATGAACTTTTCGTGTTTCCATGGAAACGGTGGCCATTTTGAAAATTTTAAAAGTCGTTTGCAAAACTTCAGGTGACCCTTTACATGTTCCCAAAGTTTAAGAATGTTCCGGCATTGCATCTCTGAGAAAACGCGCAGACAAACTAGCACGGAAAGAAAAAAGAAAGAAAGAAAGAAGAAGAATAATAATAAGAAACCGTACAAAAGCAATATGTCTCCCAAACCTTTGTTTGGGAGACATAACTAGCTATAATTTGTGTTGGGATGCCAACACACAAGTCGCCCAAAATCGCCTTGGATACTTTTTCTTCCCATTCAGTGCAATAAAATATGTATAGAAATAAAATTTCATTGAAATCGGACAAAGTTCACATTTCTAAGGGGGGCGGGTGTAGTAAAATGGCCGCCATTTTGAAACCAGAAGTCGGATTTCAAATCTGGTCGCAGATTTGATTTCAGCATACCCGTTTTACCCAGATGACAAATTTTCAAGACGATCCGATGAAAAAAAAATTTCCGCCCACTTTTTCCGACGGCCGCCATTTTGAAACGGCGGCCATCTTGAAAATGTCAAAACTTGATTACACGCCTTTGAGTGACCCACTATCCAATCCAACAAGTGTTATTCAATTTCCTTGAACCATTTTCTTGTATTAGGGAGGACAACTTTACGATAAAGAATCAGAAGAATAATAATAATAATAAGAAACGGTGCAAAAACAATAAGTCTCCCAAACTTTGTTTTGGGCGACTTAATAATAATAATAATAAGAAACCGAGCAAAAACAATATGTCTCCACAAACTTCGTTTGGGAGCCATAATAATAATAATTAAAATTTACGTTTCCCAAAACGTGGGATGTCCCCTCCCGTTCTCATTTATAAATGTCTGTTCTTTTCAACAGAAATTCCAACAATGTGCCGTGAGTCGCCATCACCCATATACCCTGTGTACCAAGTTTCGTTAAAATTGGACAATGTTTACATTTTTCGTGATTTTCGGCAGCCATCTTGAAAATGGCAGCCATTAAGGAAATTCCGACAATGCGCTGTGAGTCGCCATCACCAATATATCCTGTATACCAAGTTTCGATGAAATTTGACAATGTTTACATTTTGTGCGATTTTCGGCGGCCATCTTGAAAATGGCGGCCATTAAAGAAATTCTGACAATGCGCCGTCAGTCGCCATCACCCTTATAACCTGTATACCAAGTTTCGTTGAAATCGGACAATGTTTACATTTTTCGCCATTTTCAGCGGCCATCTTGAAAATGGCGACCAATACGGATATTTCAACAATGTGCCGTGAGTCGCCATCACCCATATACCCTGTATACCAAGTTTGGTTGAAATCGGACAATGTTTACACTTTTCGGCGTTTTTCAGCCATTTTTCAAAATGGCCGCCACTTGCGAAAAATTTTTTTAGCCACAAAATTTTCAATTATGTTCCTGAACATGTATACCAAGTTTCGTTGAATTTCATCAAGTGGTTTCCGAGAAAATGAAGGTAATAGTTTTTCGGTTTTTGGCGGCCATCTTGGAAATGGCGGCCATTTTGAAATTATAAACCGCAAAAAACACCGTAGGACCTTGGGACCTATCACCCCTCCAAGTTTCATATCGATCGGTCCATCCATTTCCGAGGAGATAGCCGGACAAGTTCGTGCATCAGGTTGACGGAAGAAAAAGAAAAAAAGTATAATAAGAAAAATTAAAATTTACGTTTCCGGAAAAGTGGGATGTCCCCTCCTGTTCTCATTTAATGTCTGTCCTCTTCAACAGAATTCGGACAATGCGCCGTGAGTCGCCATTGCCCATATACCCTGTATACCAAGTGTCGTTGAAATTAGACAATGTTTACATTTTTTGCCATTTTCGGCCGCCATCTTGAAAATGGCGGCTATTACGGAAATTCTGACAATGCGCCGTGAGTCGCCATCACCCATATACCCTGTATACCAAGTTTCGTTGAAATCGGACAATGTTTACATTTTTTGCCATTTTCGGCGGCCATCTTGAAAATGGCGGCAATTACGGAAATTCTGACAATGCGCCGTGAGTCGCCATCACCCATATACCCTGTATACCAAGTTTCGTTGAAATCGGACAATGTTTACATTTTTTGCCATTTTCGGCGGCCATCTTGAAAATGGCGCCAATTACGGAAATTCTGACAAGGTGCCGTGAGTCGCCATCACCCATATACCCTGTATACCAAGTTTCGTTGAAATCAAACATTGTTTACATTTTTCGTGATTTTCGGCGGCCATCTTGAAAATGGTGGCCATTACAGAAATTCTGAAAATGCGCCGTGATTTGCCATCACCCATATATCTTATATACTAAGTTTCGTTGAAATCGGACAATGTTAAAATTTTTCGCTCTTTTTCGGCCATTTTTCAAAATGGCCGCCACTTGAGAAATTTTGTTTTGCCCGAAAAGTTTCCAATTATGTTCCTGAACATGTATACCAAGTTTTGTTGAATTTCATCAAGTGGTTTCCGAGAAAAAAAGGGTAATAGTTTTTCGGTTTTTGGCGGCCATCTTGGAAATGGCGGCCATCTTGAAATCAAAAACCCCAAAAAACACCGTAGGACCTTGGGACCTATCATCCCTCCAAGTTTCAGATCGATTGGTCCACCCATTTCCGAGGAGTAGGCCGGACAAGTTCGTGCATCAGGTTGACGGAAGAAAAAGAAAAAATAAAGAATAATAAGAAAAATAAGAAACTGAGTAAAAACAATATGTCCCCGACGACACTTCGTGGTCGGGGACATAATAATAATAAGAAACGGTGCAAAAACAATAAGTCTCCCAAACTTTGTTTTGGGCGACTTAATAATAACTAGATTTAAATGCCATTTCAAGAAATAGCAGATGTCACTCCACTTTGTGTGTAAAGTTTATTAAGTACATGTTATAAGTTCTTTGAATTACTAAATGTCATCATGACCTTTACCTTTGTTCAAGCAAAATTTTCCATGAGTCATCATTATGATGAATGGTTTATAAATAGAAATTACTGCATGTTGACAGAAAATCAATACAAACTTGTCATGTTAATAGTTTTATAAGCTCTTCAATGAATTACATAATGTCATCATGACCTTTACTTTTGTCCTAACAAAATGGTCCACGAGTCATCCTAATGATATGTTTATAAATAGATATGATGCTATCTTGACAGAAAATCAATAATAACTTGGCATTTTGCCAGTCAATGTTAAACCTATGGGGAAACAGAGAAATCTTTAATTTGCGATAATTTGAAAATGCCTGCTTCGATCAACTAAAAAAAAAATTTGATAAAAATTTAAATTATAGTCTAAGTCTACTGTAAATTTTGAAACATTTAATCAAGTGGTTTTCTCAAAAAGCTTTGGACAAAACTCATTATTTACCTGTAGCAGACGACGCATGTTAACTGAGAAAATCAATACCAACTTGGCTTTCTGCCAGCCAATGTTAAACCTATGGGAATTTTAAAATTTTAAAATCAATATAATTTAAAAATGGCTGCTTTGATTTTGAAAAAAAAGTTTCAGGAACGAATTGAAACTAAAGTCTACGTGCATTTAAAATTTCAAGTCTTTTGGTCCGGTAGTTTTCTCAAAAACGCTCGGACAAAATCATTGGAATAATAATAATAATAAGAAGAAACGTAGAATAACAACATGTCACATCCACGATGTGGAGTGACATAATAATAATAATAATAAGAAACGGTGCAAAAACAATAAGTCTCCCAAACTTTGTTTTGGGCGACTTAATAAGAAACGGTGCAAAAACAATAAGTCTCCCAAACTTCGTTTTGGGCGACTTAATTAACATATAGTTTTTTTTTTTTAATGAAACATGGTTTTTGTCTGGTTTTGTTGCTGTTTTTTTGTTGAAAGTTTGATCAATTTTCTTTGTCAGACAATTCTCTGTGATACTAATGCTAATTATAAATAGATTTGCCAGTTTAGTACCAGTACTCATATTTTTAAACAAGTAAAAAGAAACTCACGAAGCCAAATACTACAAAAAATCATTATATTCATCAAAGCAATGGTGTTGTAAGATACATACCTCCTCTGTTTATGTACAATCCTTTCTCTCGCTTCTCTCCCTTTATTGCTTTGTTCAATAAAATAATAGCTTCATCATAGAATCCCTTAGTAAAACACTCCACGGCAAAATCATTGTATGTCAATAATAATTGTCTTTGTGATTCTATATATACAGGGCTTTCTTCATTGTGGTCACATTTATCTAATGCTAATAAGAAATCGTCTATTGCAGAATTGAAATCTCCTAATCTTCTGTGTAAAGTACCCCTGAAATGTATAAAATTATATGTTTAATATGCATTCAGCTAGTTTCTAAAGCTTCTAAGATATATTAATGTAATAAAATATTTCTGCCATAGAACAACAAAAGTACAAAAAATCAACTAAGGATGTTAATGCATCTAAAATAATGAGTAATAGTTTATAATTTGTTTGCTCTAGATCTTCACTAGTAATAAAGTTTCTTTTAAAACTCAGTAAAACAAGATGCTATTTTACAAGCAACCAATATTTAATCTAAATAATGAGGACAAATGAAAGCACAACCACAATTTTATACGGAGTCTGACATTGATTTATTGTACAAATTAAAATAATTGAGGCTGACAAAAATAAATTATGGCCATGCTTACAAATTAAAATAATTGAGGCTGACATAATGAATTATGGCCCATGTTTTCAAAATTGAATAATTTAACCAATCTTATAACATGTCTTTTAAAGCCATTAAATCACCCTGATTATTCAGGTAGTGTTTACAAATCAATAAAGTATAAACCTGAGAACATGGAAATCAGCTACAGCTGGGTCTGTTTCTATGGCAACCGATACTTTTTGTAGAGCTTCTCTATGTTTACCCAGGAGATTCAGCTGCATGGCATGTTGTTTATTCTCCTGAGCTCTCTTCTCTAACTTTGTCATCATATTTTGGGCCTCGGAATGGTCTTCACTCAGTCGTAAGGCGTCCTTTACATCATAATAGCACAGCGTTGTCTAAAAAAATATAAGAAATAGCAGCATTTTTATTGAATAGATTTATTAAAGAAGATTAACATGTAACCAAAAATATTCTGATTGATCAATAATGACTTTACATACGTGTATTGCATCATTGGGTATTGTAAAGTGGTTGTTTTGGGGCTCAAGCAATAAGAAAATGTTGTGCCATTTCCATGTGCATGTTCAAAAAGCTATAGAGAGACTTCATCATACAGTGATGTTACATAAAACCGGGTAGGTTTAAACAAAGGTTATGCACAATATGGGAAGTGGGACATTCTACAGACTACATGGGGTAGGCTAAGATCAACTTATTATTTCTTATTTAACATTAAGAATACACATCAGTGTTAGCCAACATTTACATGTGTGGTAGACCTTTTGACTAATCATTAAATGCCAATTTAAGGATGTTCGCTACTATTATTGAAAATAAATAGGTTTCAAATTTGATGCCTTAAATGAAAAGATTTCAATAAAAGGTATAAAATAAGCAAAAAAAATTGATAGGTTCGTGACCTCGTTTTCAAGATAATTGACTTTAAAGTTTTGGCGGGAAAAGGTTTTCTCTTACTTTTTCATAGGTTTAGCATTAGCACTATTAAGCTGTTAAAACCCATGACAGAATAAATAGGATTTGATAAAACTTTGTTTATAATCTCTTTATGGCATATTAAAGACATTAATAACAAGAAAATAGGGGGTTCGTGGGCAAAAATTTTAACCCTATTTTGATGGTAAAATCCAGAGGATTCCGAAAAAAATGACAGAAATACCAAAACAAGACCAGCGAGCATCCTTAAATGACCTTTCAGCTAATATATGTTTCTTGCATAGTAGCAAGGCATTTATGCCAGAGGGGGAAAGCCAGGCAGATATTTCAAGGTGAAAAATTGTGAACCTACAATGGTGTTACTTACATTTCTAAACATTTCATGTAACCTCGCCCTCATGACATAAAGATCAGGATTGTCATTCTCTGATTCTAATCGCTTGTTGACCAGAGCTAAACATTCACCATGTCTGTGTAGAGCTGCCAAACAGGTCATACTGAAAAGGAGATGGAGATCATGTATAATACCCACCGTAAATCAACAAGTACAGTACATATCCGTACAAAGTAACAAGAGGCTCCCAGGAGCCTAAATTGCTCACCTGGTCTTGATGTCAACCCTATATTTTGTAGAGCTAAATGAGCTGAACATTTAAGCAAGCAACTTTTTTTCTTTATTTACTATAGTTTTCATTCTATAGGCCAAAAACACAAACAAGAGGCTCCCAGGAGCCTGAATTGCTCACCTGACATATGTGCCTGAAGTAAAGGTTATTAGGCAAAATCTATTTGAAAGGGTCATAAGATTAATAAGGGGGTCATCTGACAGTATGGTGGATCTTAAGGTGCTGATCACGTTTGTTCTCGATCAAAATCTAAAACTCTGTCACCCTTTTTGAGTTTTTGCAAAAAAGTGCAGTTTAACCTAATGTTCTATTTTTAGCCACAGCGGCCATTTTTAACAACCAATCAAAAATCCCCACATCAGTTCTATACACCTAATGCTAATAGACAATAATACTAAGTTTGGTTCCAATTAGACTTAAAGTGTCAGAGGAGTTAACGTTTTCAATATAATGAGGAAATGCTTTTTAAATGCTCAATTTTGACGTTCTAAGGGCAATAACTCCTCAAAGGAAAGGTCCTACAACGTTGACCCTATTACATATTTAGTAGATCTTGATGTGCTTAACAATATGCATTTTAAATTTCTCAAATATCTTGTATAGTTTTCAAGATATTGAGCTAAACAGGTGCAAAATTTGCAAAAAATCCACAACTAGAGGCTCCCAGGAGCCTGAATCGCTCACCTTGTATTCGATGATACTTATAAGCTGGATATTTTAACAAAGGACTGCTACTCTGTGGAATTATCAATTTTAATGTTCTAAAGGAAACAATTCCTATCAAGAAAGATCTTTGACCCCATTACATGATTTTTAGATCTTTATGTGCTTAACCATATGCAATTTAAATTTTTCAAATATCTTGTATTGTTTTCAAGATATTAGTCTTAAAAGAGCAAATTTGAAGAAAAAAAAACTATAAAAAGGGCAATAACTCCTACAACCATTGTCAGATCTTCTTCAAAACTTCAGGGCAGGTAGATCTTTATGTGCTGATCATTATTACCCAAACAGAATTTCAAAATCTGTTAAACGTTTTTGAGTAATTTGCAAAAAACTGCAATTTACAGTTATGTTCTATTTTTAGCCATGGTAGTCATGTTTTTTGTCGAATCAAAATTTCGAACAATTATTTTGTAGACCACATACTACAGAACAACCCTACCAAGTTTCATTTCATTTGACTAAGCGGTTTCAGAGTAGAAGATTTTTGAAAACTTGAACAAAAAGCTGTAAAAATGGTAAATTTTTATGATCCAAGGGGCATAACTCTTAAAGGAACGATCCTACAACTTTGACTCTGTTACAACTTTTGTAGATCTTGATGTGCTTAGTCATATGCAATTTAAATTTTTGAAATATCTTGTATAGTTTTCAAGATATAGGGCTAAATAAGTAAATTTTGTTGAAAAAATCCAGAAAAAGGGCAATAACTCCTACATCGGTTGTTGGATCTTCTTGAAAATTTCTGGGCAGGTAGATCTTGAGGTGCTGATCACTTTTGCCCTGCCAGAATTTTGATATCTGTTACGGTTTTTGAGTAATTTGCAAAAAAACTGCAATTTACCCCTATGTTCTATTTTTAGCCATGGCGGCCATGTTTTTTGTCGAATCAAAATTTTGAACGATTGTTTTGTCGAGGACATACCATAGAACATCACTGCCAAGTTTCATTACATTTGGCCAAGCGGTTTCAGAGAAGAAGATTTTTGAAAAGTTGAACGACGGACGACAGACGACAGGCGACGGACAACGGACACCAAGTGATGGCAAAAGCTCACATTGCCTTCGGCAAGGTGAGCTAAAAAGGGCAATAACTCCTACATGGGTTGTTGGATTTTCTTCAAAATTTCAGAGCTGGTAGATCTTGAGGTGCTGATCACTTTTGTTCCCAATCAAAATTTTGAAATCTGTCACCGTTTTAGAGTTATTTGCAAAAAACTGCCATTTACCCCTATGTTATATTTTTAGCCACAGTGGCCATTTTTAACAACCAATCAAAAATCCCCACATCAGTTCTATACACCTAATGCTAATAAACAACTATACCAAGTTTGGTTCCATTTGGACTTAAAGTGTCAGAGGAGTTAACGTTTTCAATGTAATGAGGAAATGCTGTTAAAATGCTCAATTTTGACGTTCTAAGGGCAATAACTCCTAAAAGGAAAGGTCCTACAACGTTGACCTGTTGCATATTTTGTAGATCTTGATGTGCTTAACAATATAGAATTTAAATTTCTCAAATATATTGTATAGTTTTCAAGATATTGAGCTAAACAGGTGCAAAATTTGCAAAAAATCCACAAAAAGTGCTATAACTCCTACATAGGTTGTTGGATTTTCTTCAAAATTTCAGGGTAGGTAGATCTTGAGGTGCTGCCACTTTTACTTTATGCCAGAATTTTGATATCTGTAGCAGTTTTTGAGTTATTTGCAAAAAACTGCATTTTACCCCTATGTTCTATTTTTAGCCATGGCGGCCATGTTTTACGACCAATCAAAAATCCCCACATCAGTTCTAAGCACCGAATGCTAATGAACAACCATACCAAGTTTAGTTGCAATTGGACTTAAGGTGTCAGAGGAGTTAACCTTTGAAAAAGTGTACGGACGGACGGACAACGGACACCAAGTGATGACAATAGCTCACATAACCCTTCGGGTCAGGTGAGCTAAAAACCGTTATTTTAGGGGCCATAACCCCTATAAGGAGTCATCTGACAACTTTGACCCTATGGAGACTTTTGTAGAGCTTTATGCGCTGAACATTTAAGCAAGCAACAGGTTTTCTTTATCTGCTATAGTTTTCATTCTAAAGGACAAAAACATGAAAAAGGTTATTTTAGGGGACGTAACCCCTATTAAGGGTCATCTGACAACTTCGATCCTATTGAAACTTTTGTAGAGCTAAATGAACTGAACATTTAAGCAAGCAACAGCTTTTCTCTATCTGCTATAGTTTTCTTTCTATAGGCCAAAAACATGAAAAAACATTATTTTAGGGGCCGTAACCCCTATAAGGGGTCATCTGACAACTTCGACCCTATGGAGACTTTTGTACAGCTAAATTAGCTGAACATTTATGCAAGCAACAGTATCTCTCTATCTGCAATAGTTTTCATTCCATAGGCCAAAAACATGAAAAAACATTATTTCAGGGGCCGTAACTCCTATAAGGGGTCATCTGTCAACTTGGACACTATGGAGACTTATGTAGAGCTAAATGAGCTGAACTTTTAAGCAAGCAACAACTTTTCTCTATCTGCAATAGTTTTCATACTATAGGGCAAAAACATGAAAAAACGCTATTTTTCACCTTTAAGGGGCTGTAACCCCTTAGTCATCTGACAACTTGGACCAAATGGAGACTTTTATAGAACTTTTGATGCTGAAGCAGTAAGGTGGCATCAGATTTCATCTATCTCTTATACTTTTTGATTTACAAGCCAAAAACAGTAATCTGACCTATCTATTTTTAGCAACGGCGGCCATGTTTTTCGACGAAACAAAAATCCCCACATCAGTTCTGTGGGGAATACCCTTAAGTATCACCAGACCAAATTTGGTTTGAATCTGTGCAGCGGTTTCAGAGGAGAAGACGTTTGAAGAAAAGTTGACGATGACGACGGACACCAAGTGATGGCAATAGCCTTTGGCCAGGTGAGCTAAAAAGTAAGTAAGTAAGAAAGGAAACAGCTTAATGATTTATCATCAAACCCAAGCTTCTGTGCTAAGTCCAACTATGATATTTCCCATGAATGATCCCTAAGAGCAATTAAAGGGCAATAAAATGTCAACATATGATGTAATTTATATGTGTTTAGTTTTATCCTAATCTATTCAAATACAAAAGATGTTTAGGATCGGTGCGGAAAGTTGTGTTTAAGAGATCTGATGTGATTTCCCTATACATCCTCAAACAGAAAATACATATACTTGATCAATATTACAACCCATTTACACAAGAGGTTCATTTCTAAACCTTCGTATGTAATTCATTGAAGACAAATATTAAACCATGCATGTACCTCCTTATATGATAACCAACATTATCTGGGGCCATCTCAGCTGCTCTGGCAAAAGATTCCAACGCTTCAGGGTAAAGTCTCTGATCAAATAACGTCTGACCTTGGAAATAAAACAGGAATGCTAAGCGTTTATAGTAATCATCATTGTCAGGCTCCATAAGACACACACGCTTATAGTTCAAAATGGCCGATTGAAAATCACAAAGCTGTATATAGGCTTCTGCTCTTTCAACATAATAAATGTACAGTTCCTTCAGGGCTAACGCCTTGTTAACAAAGTTTATTGTACCAACGTAATCCTTCTTTTCCTTCAGTTCCAAAGCTTTAGCAAAACTGAAAAGATAAAAGATACATATATAAATAGTTTAAATATTTATAAATGATGAATAATGTAAGGGAGCCAACAGAAGGCTAGGATTGTGCTGAACTTTAGATTGAAAAAAGTTAAATTATCTCCCCTTAATGATATCTAAAAGCAATAAAAATAATTTTGCACATCTATATATATAAGTGATATAATGTACGTACTTTCCTCTTGAAAAGTCTCATTAAAATCAACCAAGCTCTAAAGGAGTTGGGCTTACTGGATATTTGGTCAGAAAGACAGACATACAGCATTGTGCAGGGACTGATACCTACATGTTTATATGATCCTGTCCCAAATTTTTTCATGGTCAGAATTATACACAAGTTAAAGCAATCTTGATTTTTTAAATTCCTACATTACCTGTAAGCCAATGTAAGAAAATAAACTAGATTCTCATCCCCTTTCCCCAATTTTCTCAGTCGTCTCAAAAAATTTATTTTGATTTTTTTTTTTTGGCAAATTATATCCGTTTTTTTTTACTTTTTCTTTAAAATGGCAGTATATTTCATCCAAAAAAAATAAAAATAAAATTTGCCCACAAGCCCCATATTTTAAAGAAATTTTGACAAGAATCTAGGAAATTCTTATCTATGGCCTCACTACATTTGTACTAGTTCACAAACGTTTTATCCATTACTTGATAATTATTACATTTAAAATGTAAAAATCATTACACATTCTAAAAAATCTGTCAATGTCAAAAATGGATGGATTTCGTTTAACAGGAAGTAGGTGAGCGACAAACCTGAAATTGTACCCCACGTTATGGGACCCCACCCTGATGATGTATACCAAATATCAAGTGGCTGTGATAAGTAGTAGCTGAGAAAACTGTTACGAAATTTCTTCCCTGCCTGCACGCCGCTCGCCTGCCCGACATTCACCATTTTATAACCCGGATTTTTCACTCCATGAAATCCGGCCAAAAATAGAGGGATAAATGACACAAAATCACATAATAAACATTATCATTAAAAGCAAAGGAACAGTGCTTTTTTTGCTGTTCTTCCTAAAGTCTTCATGTAAATGTACATACTGTTGGTCTGCCTGGTTATCTATTATCTCCTGGATCCCTGGGGAGTATTTACTGACTGGTTCCCATGACTCAGGTTGAAATAGGTTCTGTTTACGTTTTGACTTGGCATTGTCTATTGTACTCTCATCCACAGCTGTGCTGAACATATTACCTGTCTGTAAAAACAACATTTTAAATTCAATTAGATAAGAGGAAGAGTCATTAGTTATCGTGGCTTTCATACATATATAGAGCATATTAGTTCAATTAAGTTCTATATTATGCTTTGCTTTGATTTGCTCTCTCATGTTTTGAAGTTTATTTAAGAATTGAATGTTTGTATTTTGATGTTTCATTGGCATGTAAAACAGTTGACTGTAGCACATTTTGAATGAAGTGCGCTAGCGCTTCATGCTAAAAATGTGTGACGGTCAACGGATTTACAACCCTATGAAACATCATTTTTTAATTTTTAATCATGATTCACCCATTGCCTGATTCTTACAGAGAATGGCACTTAATACCCAAGTGCGAATTCAAGTTGTGAGAATTTACCTGGATAAGAACAAATTTTAGATGTGCGTATAGTAAGGTCATTACCCGGCTACGGCCTCATGATTCAAGTGACATTTCATCGAGATATGAAAGACAATACAAGTTGTCAATTAACCAATAGAATTACTGTATTTTAATCATATGCACGGTAAATGTAATTATATAGTTTTAACATGATGTTGTTGCCTTTACTGTGGTATTTTGCAGTTTTGAAATGTTATCATTAATTTTTCTAATTCTTTCACTGTTTTTTAAAATCATTTCTGCCGCACTTATATTTTCTAATATCAGGGAATTAACAAACAGTATTATTTATTATTATCTAGATTGTGTATGTTAAGTGTACCATGTTTTTACCAAATTTTCAGGGAGGTTAAAAATAAAAACAAAACATCTTGTGGGAAGAATTAGTGGAACAGTGTAGGTTAATTATGGAATTTTATTAAGGAAAAAAACATCAAACAGAAATAGAGAAAGCACAGATTGTGATTCCAATTATTTGAAAAAAAATTGTGGATTATCATTAAAGAGAAAATGAATGAAATTAATAATTAAAGGCACTCCAGCTGGGACCTGGGTTTTGGAAAAAATCTTACCCCAAAGAATGCCATAGCTAGTAACTTTTTATCATGGCTAGTAACATTCTGAAATCAATTCTTGATATTTCAAAATACATACACAAAACTGAATCTTTTCATAATACATTGTCCACTCTGTCATTTGTCTGTTTCAATATTTAACTATTTCACAGGATACTTTTTTAAAGTCATTTCTTTATATAAAATAAAATCCTGTTTCTTCATGAAGCTTTGGATATGACATGTAAGAAAAGTTGACTTGATGTACAGTGTCCCTATAATAAAAATATTTTTTAATTTACATTAACTGACTGACATTTACTGCTCCATATTATCCAACAGTCCCAAATAAATGGCATGATCCATTCCTATTTAAGTCAATCAGAGACCCCTTCTGGAAGCAAGAAACCTAGAGAGACCCTATTTGAATAGAAAAACATTCATCTCTAATTTACCTCTTGAGCTGAGTTATTATCATCTGGTTTCTCCTCCTCTGCCTCCTCTTGACTCTTCTCTGGGGCTTTTACCAATGCCAATGATGCTTGAGTATCCTCCTGTCCGCTTGTACTTGTTTCATCGTAAGTAAATGTCGAAGATTCTTCCACTATTTCTTTCATTGCTCTTTCTACTCTCTGATCTTGTTCTTCCATAAATTTTGATTTAGACTTATTAAACTGATGTTCAAGCTGTGGATAAAACTGGTCTACTTTAACCAGCCTTGGATCTGGTTTAAATGTTGATATTTTGACATCAAAAGGATTTTCACTTCCTTGCTTTTTGATAAATTCCCCACCTCCTAAATCACTGGACATTTCTTTAGGAGCCTCTGGTTTTGGAGTTTCAGTAACAGGTTGTGGGTTTGGAGTTGGTGTTTCAGTAACAGGCTGTGCTTGTGTTTCTGGTTGTGCTTTAGGTTTTGATTCCTTGTCCCCATCTTCATCTGGTTGATCTTTGGTAAGACTTGTGTCCACACCTCCAGATACCACATATTCTGTTTTCTTTTTTCGTCTCTCTGCCATGATCTCAAGTGGAAACTTTATAACATTCCAATTGTAAATGTTACATATTTTTTCTATCAGTAAATTGCCTCTGCTTTCACAATCTATTTAAAAAAAAAAGGAAATTATTAAAATAAATGAAAATGCTATTTAAATCTACTCGCTATAATATTAGAAACTCAAAGAAATATAGATTATTTACCATGATCTACACAATTACTCATTATAGTTGCATGCATTGACCCACGCACATTCCAGTAAAAGGTGTTCTTCCACATACAGTACAATGTAATTCTCAAGAAAGCTTTGCCCCAGCAATCGTTACAGCACCCACACTACATCGGTTTAAAACTATGATTCAATCACAGCCTTTTTCTATTCAGGCAAATAAGTTCAAAAGTAATACATGTTATGTTAGATTAATCTTTTGTTGAGTATACCTCTACATGACCTTGTTGAAACAATGGTTGTTTTTACCATTTTAATAAGTCTTAAAACATGAAAAATGTGGCATCAATTTGTTCCCCTAGTCAATTTTAATAAAAGCTGTCTTCCAAATGGGGGTCACTCCTCTGATAAAGAGTGTAAAACATGTATGACTGCATACATGTATTTTTCCCAACTTTTTTATCCATCTCCTGTCCTACCGACTTTTTGTGTAATTATCTCCCGCTTTTCAAGACTTGAGAAAATATCAATTTTAATTAATATATTTATTCTTTAATTAAAAATTTCCCGTGTTTATAAGGTTTGTAGATAAGATAGACATCAATTTTACATGTAAAAATGTGAAATGAACTTTTATTGCCCTAAATCAATTATCCTAATGCATGTAATGGTTATAAACAGTTGGAGATTAATCAGTGAAGCCAGGTAGAAATGGCACACATTGTTCCTGTCAATTAATATTAAAATGAAATTTGGACGACATTGACAATCTCCGGCTTTCTTGTCCGATCTCCAGCCAAAAATTTCTAAATCTCCAGCTTTGACATGAAGGATCTGTCACATACATGTATGCGACTGATAAGAGAAGAGTGTCATACATGTAATTGGGGAAAATTCCTTAATTCAACTCAACAATTGTAGGTGACATTTTCAAGGTCTTGAATTTGTTCTATTTCATTTCTTCTTCTTTCTGTAGGACTCTCCGGGAGTGTAATTGACTCAGTTGTGGGTTCAGACTGGCTTTCAAGTATGTTAAGTCTGATATTTTTTCCCATTTTTTTTTTTAAGATTTTGTATTTGTACGGCTACTGGTCACAGAGTAGATCTCGCCAGCAAGTAATTGTCGTCTCTTGATTTTCCAATGCTTATTGTGAGGTTATTTTGTTTTGGACAGTTAGATTGGAAATGAAACCCGATCCAAACAGAGTACAAAAAGGCCTTTTAAATGTGCTATTCCGTGATCATTTCAGTGGAAATATAGCGAAATTATCGGCGACATGGCGAATACTGCTTTTGACAAAAAAGTTGTGAGACCTTACTCTGTGACCAATATATGGGGCTTTATCACTATTATATACAATTGCAAGAACATCATTTTTTTACACAAGTAAATTGTTTATTTTTCTTTCCATATCACTATCAGGACCGCAAGCAGCATCAGTCAGTACTACGCTCCCGAAGGGATTGATAATGGTAGAAATGTCAATATTTTAGTTGTACTATGGGCTGAATTTTCCTTCAACGTCCGGTATAGCACGCTTGTCTTCCCTAACTTTCAGCATCTTTTTCACGCTTTTTGTTTTGAAAATTTTGAACGTCATTAAACGCACGCGTAACCCACAAGAAAAGCTAGTTTGTTTTAATTTTCGAATAAATTAACTTTAGGAGCGTCACAGGTTTAACCTGCCTCATATAA
This sequence comes from Arcuatula senhousia, assembly GCA_963971305.1. Lineage (NCBI taxonomy): Eukaryota > Metazoa > Mollusca > Bivalvia > Mytilida > Mytilidae > Arcuatula > Arcuatula senhousia. The sequence continues at coordinate 50,369,816 of OZ020311.1, forward strand.
GGTTTCACTGGAGAGGAAAATGACAATTAAATCTAGCAGAGAAAAAATGCATTAAAAATATTAATGTGAATGTGTCATCGGTTTTCAATTGATAAAAAAAAAGTCCAACGTTTGACAAAGAGATTCTTTTCATGTGATCCTATTTTCTTCCAAATCATGTGTAATATTGCTTTTAAATATTTGGTAACCTGTTATGAGTTTTTAACAGTTTTTGCATGGTTTTGACCGCCATGTTGTTGACAAAATCGCTATGGAGTTTTGGAGCTCATCTAAAATGTTATGAAAGCTCAATTTTGATTGGTTTACTTTGGAAGTTTGTCCAATCAGAAGTCATTTGACAAAACTCACTAAAATGTAAACAACATGGAGGATGTGGACAAGTTGGGTGGATAAAACATACTTTATTAGAACTCCAGCGATATAAAACAAACTCAAAATGGATAGCACTTATATTATAGACCAACATGAAAACGAGGATAATGAAATTAGAAGAACTAATTCTTCTGTAAATATATTTTATTTGATAAAAAATAAGAATAATTTGCCTCCGTCACATAATTCACAGTCCATGGCATGGGTACTTTGTCTTTGAGAGTTTGATATGCCTAAGGCTAAGGCTACCCTTGGAAATTCCTGGAAAAACCCTTGAAATTTTAGTCATGACAAAAAATGGGAACCCTGTGGGAAAGTCAAAATCCTTTTCTTTTATTATTTACTGTTATCTGTACATGTCATAAACTTTTGACACTGGATAGTCACTTGTGTACTGTCAAATGAATCCTGGCGTGTAATTATGATTTCTAACAGTATTTACTCTTGTGTAAACTAAATATGGTAGGTGGCAGTAGCTGTTTTATAAAGAAAAACGTTTAGATTCACTTATGTAGGTCGCCATTAGTCGTAGTCTCTCCGTTTCCGATAAAGTTTTGTTTTCAGTTTCTACTATGGTTAGGAGCACCTCCAAATCCAGGTGAATTAAAGAGCCTGTTAATAGAAATAGTTTAAATAGCTTTATTCCAATTAAGGGCCCTATAATAGAGCAAACAATTACATATAAGTGATTATGACAATTTGTGACAGTAAATAACATTATAACAGATTTATTAATAACAACAACTTGATAATTTGACAGGGGCAGAGCCAAGTAGTACATAATGTGATACAGTTACATGTATGAAATATGCATATATTTATTATGAGAACATTATTATTGAACAAATAAATCAGATATATATCCTGGATTAGTTTTTGTCTCTTTTCTTCATAGTTTTCACATTTAAGCAGGTAATGTTCAACAGTTTCCTTTTCTCCACATGTACATCTGGGACTGTCTACAAATCCTAGTTTATGACAGTAGTCATTGAGTTTGGCATGCCCTGATCTTAAGTTGTTAATTATGCTGGATGTTGATGAAACTGTGTGTAAAAAAAATGAGTGCATGATGATAAGTAAGGATATACATGCAGACTTATAGTGCTATGTTAGGATAGCTAGCTCATTAATGTAGACTGTATGACAAACCAATTGAAACTTTTTCCTGATTTCAACTCATTTTGTAAAGATGTGAAACTTTTGTATCAAAATACAAATGTTTTCAGGAACTCTTTGTAAGTGAATAAAGGCAACAGAGAATTTTCCTGTTTCATTAAATATAAAATTATTTGAAAACCCTATTTTAGTAAATTTTGGAAAATACTGAAATTTCAAATTATCTTGTGTTGTCATGTATATACATGTTTACTAGATTTTTTTTTATTAAACAAACATTTGAAAAGTACAACTATAAAATACATGTAACTGTACATGTAATATCTGAAAACCAAAAAAGGTTTCCACTTGAATATTTTTTGTGTCATTCTGCAATAATGTGACTTTTTATCTGTGTCAAAATAATTTTTAAGGCCTTATTAGATGGAAATACAAATTTTCATTAAGATCATAAAGATGTCACTTAAATTTTCATTTCATTTCTTACCTGAATCAAATAAAACATTCACACAGACATTCATTAACTTGATTGCTTGTTTATTTGATCAATACAATTTATTTGATTAATTATTTGATAAAAGGACAAAAATTAATTATCATATGTATTAGGGTTTAACACCTTGTTCGAGGCGCCTGGGCCATATAGGGCAGTCAGTTTTAATGTGGAGGAAACTACCATTCTTGGGCATGTAACTGACAAACCTAATCACATTCAGGTGGGAAAGGCATGTTTTTGTAAATAACAGGTGGGACTCAAGCACACTCAACCTGAAAGGTGATATGCTTGTGATCAACAGTGTGGTATAATAATCAGGGCCTCCCAGGCCACAAGACAAAAATTAAGTTAGAAAAATAAACCAACTCTCATTCATAAACTGTTGATATTTTTATTCATACATGTTAGACATTTACAAGTTGCCAGTTCATCTAAAATACAGATATATGATTGCACAAATTATTGCAGATATTTTCATCAATGTCAACTTTAAACTTTGAATAGCATGAATAGCATTACAACATCCAACTGTCATGGTTGTAGACTTCTAGTGTAACTAGATGAATTACCATGCACATACAATATCTAGCATCATCATGCTGATTTTAAATCCTTTCAGATATTTTCATCAATGTCAACTTTAAACTTTGAATAGCATGAATAGCATTACAACATCAGACTGTCATGGTTGTAGACTACTAGTAACTAGATGAATTACCATGCACATACAATATCTAGTATCATCATGCTGATTTTAAATCCTTTAAATGGTTTGTTGTATTGTCAACAGGACAAAAAATAATTCATCAATCAGAATGTTACTGACCAATAAAATGAAACACATTTGAAATCATTTTATCTGCTTAAGGAAATTAATTGTTTGTTTTTTTTATTACAGAAATGGTTAAAGTCATCTAATGCATCAATGGCCCATTTACAGCATGTCAAACCCATGTCTGTTTACAATTTCGGACTTGCCAACAAAAAGGATTTAAAAGCCACAAATCTGACATCTCAAAGAAGCAATAGCTATACTAATCTTACAACAGAACCAGTAATTCAATCTGTTACATCTCAGAAGACAGCCTGGTACGTGTCTATTGACGAGGAAACAGACACAATAAAATCACCAAAACAACTGAATATTAATCAACAAGACAAACTCAAGTTGTAACGAGTCTGAACTCAGGTGCTTTAAAAGAGAAAGCAGTTCCTGTTGCTATAGCACACCCATGGTGTTGTAAACGGTCAATTTAATGTGTCAAATATGGTAAAGGAGGACAAAACAAAACTCTTTGACATACAAACATCAGGGCGCCGCGTCATAAAGCAATCAGCAGTCTAATGTACACGTAAGCCCATTTAAATTGAATAGGATATTGAGTATGTTAATTAGCGATTGCTTTATGAAATGGTTTCCTGCACTCATCTGATTCATCAATATACATGTACATGTAGATTATTTTGTACTGAGGATAAGAAATAAATTGACTTGACTATACATGTAGAATATAAATGTGAAAAAGTTTCCTTGATAAAATTATCATTCAGCATAAAAATGTTTGAAAAATCAGTACAACAGAAAGATAGTTTGCCTAATATTATTTAGTATTTACATCTGGCATTAATTTAGGGGAAGTAACTGTTCTATACCAGATTTGATAAAGAACAGCACGAAACTCACACAGCGCCCTGGAAGTGCAACACTCTCAAATAGGAAGCATCTGTTACCTACTGGAAAAAGGCAACGTCCACAGAGTGCAAAGGAATCAGTTCAACTCACCAAACCTGGCATAGCAGGTAATAGTTGTGGTCTATATTTTGCACTATGTACACTGTTCATTAATGTGGTTAATCATACATTGTAGTTGCACTTCTAGAACTTGGGAGAGGGGGGCACAGAAATGCCAATGCAAGCATCCTTCTATTAGTTTGACACACTCTTGAAAGCATGAAGAGTCTTACACCTTCAATTCTCGACCTATTTTTGTAAAATCTAATTCTATGCACAATGTTTGGAATCTGTGTGAAATTTGTTGAAGGTTTTACCTCTTTGATCATTAAAAGCTATCCCCACACTAGAGTTCAATTTTTATACGACCGCAAAATTTTTGCGATCGTATAATGTTATGGCGATGTTGTTGTCGTCGTCATCGTCGTCGTCTGTGGACACTTTGGTTTCCGTGCGATAACTTGAGTAAATATTGACCGAATGTTATGAAATTTTGATATGATGTTTGTTACCACTTAAGGAAGGTTGGTATTGTATTTTGGGGTTGTGGCCGCTATCATTTTAGAAAAAAGGGCCAAAAAGGGCTTAAAAGGGGTGTATTGACAAAACTGTTGTAGAATGTTTATTATTCATTCGATTTTGATAATTCTTTTTTTATTGAATTCATCATTCAATTCTGTCAACAAAATGTGTCAATGGTTTTGATATATACATGTATTGCACTGTTACATTGATACCGGGGGTCAAAAAGGGGCCACACCCAAAAAATTGACTTTTTTATTTGTGGTCCGATTTTCAAAATCTTTTTTTCATTGGAATCCTTGTGAAAATCCCTGCCTGCGTTTTTCAATCTGATTTGCAATATCTCTTACTGTTTTTGAGAAATTAGGGGTCAAAGGGGCCAAAAACGCCATTTTTAAAAGTTTGTCAATGCAAATAGTTTTATACCAAAAATTAAGTTGTAGTGGGCCTGCCAATTGTTATGAAGTTTATATATGATGATTATATCCACCAAAGGAATCTTGGTTTTGTATTTGGGGTTTGTGGCCCCTACTGTTTTAGAAAAAAGGGCTAAAACGGGTGTATTGACAAAACTGTTGTAGAATGTTTATTTTTCATTAGATTTTGAAAATTCTTTCTTTGTTGAATTCATCATTAAATTCTGTCAACAAAATGTGTCAATGATTTTGATATGTATTTCACCATTACATTGTTACAAGGGGCTAAAGACAGGCCACGCCCATAAAATCAACTTTTTTATTTGTGGTCCGATTTTCAAAATCTTTTATTCATCGGATTCCATGTAAAAAATTTCCTATTATTTTTTATCAGATTAGCAATATCTTTTACCATTTTTGAGGAATTAGGGGTCAAAGGGCCAAAATGGTAAATTAATACATGTATAGAAATAAGGCTTTTTGTATAAGATGTTGATGTAAATATATTTGTCAAAAATGCATTTCTAAGTCCACCACAGGATGCATGTGTCAAAAAGCTTTGTAAGTCCACCATGGGCTTCATGTGACCAAAGCAATGGACTATCCATATTGGGCCTCCAACATACAGGGTTCAACTTGTTGCGGTCGTATCATGCTGCGCTCGGCGTAGCTTTTTATTAAGAATCAGGGATTGGGAAGGCAGGGGGGGGGGGGGGGGCATGGGCCATTGGCACATCGAAAATGAAAATGGCCCTTTTCATCTAAAAAAAATTATATAGAATATTAAGAAATGGCCCTTTGAAATTTTGAATTTCCATGAAAAAAGTGATAAATGGCCCTTAGCTAAAAATTCCTTCCCAATCCCTGAAGAATCCAGAATAAATGAGTGTGTCATGAGATATTTATAAACTGAAACAAAGTATTTTTGTAAGGGGAGGGATGGGCTTGGGGAAATAATTTTGGATAAATATTACCTGAACAGATCGGAAAATTTTATATCCCTGAACGGACAAATGGCTGGTCATAAATTGTTTTTAGGTTTTATTTGATTTTAACTGAGTTTTATTAAGCAATAAAAAAATACCATTATGTAAAATGTTTTAAGATTAAGAGGTATGATGTTGTGCCTCGTTTTTTAATTTTATAGTTAAAGGCGCCAAATATGACCCATCAGGAAGACCCCCAAAGTCATTCAACTCCACTACAGGATGGATAGGGCCACCAGCTGGCATGAAGTTTGCTGACATAGATGGAGGTAATTGTAAATAATGGACCATTGGGTGTTTTAAGTTGAGGTCATTTGGTCTTGATAAGATAAATACTATACTACATGTATACCTACAAGAACTTTGGGTCATATTCTGGGTGGATCATTTTTGTAAATTTTGTGTCATTGATATATTCACATAAATAAAATCACACTAAGAATGGTTTCTTTGTTATATGCTACTATTAGGTTAAATACTTGAAGAAACTTAACATCTGCAATGCATGCCAACACAAAAATTTCAAATTAGAAATTACAAATTTTTACAATATGTCTTCACCCAATACAGATAATAGCCTTGTGAAATGGCAAAAGTAATTTTCATACTAATTATATGTACCTCTTTATTTATTTATTGTTGACAGTTTTGGATGGAGTGCCTCCAGCCCCTGTGGGATCCCCAATGTTACAAATAGATGTTGATCTACAAAGCAAGTAAGTGGATAGAGGTGTTACCTGTTTTTGACAATAATAAATGAAAACAAAAAAATTTGCAAAAATTTTTGTCACACAGTGAAATTTTTGTCTCGCCTGTTAAGCAGAGTGGGACATAGGTGTTACTTTACTGTTGGCGGTGGTGGCATTAACTTTTTGGGTAAAGTTTTATGAGCACCTCCATATCTCAAGAACTATAGGTCCTAGGTTGATTAAACTTGGTATGCATATTCCCAAGTAGAAGCTTAGCACAGTTGCTTCCCCATCTTTTGTCCTTGATTTTCAGGGTTGAGTGACTTTGACAATTTTCATATTATATAAAAGCAATGGGGAGGTTTTGCAAGAACCTCCATATCTCAAGAATTATAAGTCATAGGTAGATGAAACTTGGTATGCATATGCTCCAGTAGTAACAGAGCACAGTTGCATCCCCATCTTTTGACTTTGATTTTCTGGTTGAGTGACTTTGATTATTTTTATTGCATATATTAGTAATGTTTAAGTTCTATAAACACCTTTTGATCTCAGAAATTGAAAATCCTTATAAATTCAAAATATAGTTGAAGTAAGAAAGAATTATTGTTTCTGATGGTGCCGGCAGACGAGACATGCTTTAGTGTTAACTCTTGTTTTAGTTTTCTGAATTCCTTGTTTCCTATGAAGAAACAAAGAAAGAGAGAACAAGGATCACCAACAGTACTTAGTTCTTCATTTAAAAGATTGAAAAGGACAAAGTAAATATTTGGCTTAAACCAAATTTCAAATTGATTAGAGAATTACATGTTGAACTATTTATATCTTTTGCTTTCTTTATTGTAGCCTGACAGAGGAGGACACAACATCTCCAAGATTACGATATACCCATGCTGAGCCTCAGAGAACCCCAACACCCCCACATATACCCCCAGCTCCTATACATCTGATGATACCATCTATGTATGATGATGTTAATGATGAACAGGACGAGGATGAACTAGACACAGACAGGTCAGACAACAAATGAAGGGCATGTCAAAATTAAATAGTTATCTTGACCCCTTTGTTATCATCACTCCAGAAATTTTATGGAAGATATCATGTGCTTGTAGACAAACATGGGATTTCTATCTCTCAGAAGAGACAAAGAGTTTGGTAATGTCACTTACTCTTCCTGAGCACCTGAGTTCACTTTTGTTTTGACTTGAGTTCACGTTGCTAGATGCAGTTTAGTTAAATATTATGTGTGTTTTTTGTTTGTTGTGTGGTTTGTTTCGTTGTGATGATTTCTTTGTCTACCAATTTTGTCTTTGTCTTTTCATTATAATGATGTTTGATTACCCCTTCGATACACCTTAGCTTCTCCCTTTCTCTAAAAGTTATTATTAAGGTAAATCCCAACTGTTCCTTAATTCAATTTTTAAATGATTCTATGAGAGGGTATATATTATTCTGTATAATTATACCCCCAACAAACAAAGTTTGAGGGGGGTATATAGGAAACACCCTGTCTTTCTTTCAGTCTGTCCACATAACTCGTAAGGGCTTCTCCTCCTAAACCCCTTGAAGGATTTTGTTGAAACTTAATATAAAGGAAGTACATCATATGTAGATGTGCATGAAGAATTTTCATCGCACTCTGACATAATTCAGGGGAGATAATTGGACTTAGACTTTTTAAATACATTATTCAATGGGAGACCTTGTAAGCACAACTCCTCATAAACCGCTTGAAGGAGTTTGATGAAACTTTACATGAAGGAAGAACATCATATGTAGATGTGCATGAAAAATTTTCATCACAATCAGACATCATTTAGGGGAGATAATTGGACTTAGACTTTTTAAATACATTATTCAACAGGAGACCTCGTAAGCGCAACACCTCCTAAACTGTATGAAGGATTTTGATTAAACTTTACATGAAGGAAGAACATCACAATGTAGATGTGCATGAAGAATGTGTATTGCTCTCAGTTATCATCGAGGGGAGATAACTGGACTTGAAATTTTTTTTACAGTACAGAGTCCAATATGAAGCAGTGGGTATCCTTTTGCGAGCTCGCTCACAGTATTACTTGTATTAAATAGATTATAATGTGATGTGGAATAAGCACATGTGATTCAACCTTAAAAAAAATAAGCATTAGTCTTGAATGTGACAAGTTGTTGCTGTTTTCCATCTCGCAATATGCTTCATGATAAGACATCATTCTGGTTATTGAAAAAATAACATAAACAAGACATAAAAACCAAAAGATCAAGTTCAAATTCATTAATAAAATGTCAGAAATTTTTTTTCCATTATTTGGTGGTGAAGTCTTCTCTTTACAATTTTTAGTACCTAATTATTAGCTCACCTGGACCGAAGGTCCATGTGAGCTATTACCATCACTTGGCATCCGTCGTCGTCGTCATCGTCTGTCGTCTGTCGTCTTCGTCTGTTAACAATTTTTCAAAAATCTTCTCCTCTGAAACTACCAAACAGAATTTAATGAAACTTGGTATGAATGATCCTTAGGGTGTCCTGCACCAAACTTGTGTTTTGATTTTTGATCCGTTAAAAAACATGGCCGCCGTTACTAAAAATAGACTAGGGGGGTCAGACTACTGTTTTTGGCTTATAAATCAAAAAGTATAAGAGATAGAGGAAATCTGAGGCCACGCTACTGATTCAGCATCAAAAGCTCTACTATAGTCTCCATTTGGTCAAAGTTGTCAGATGACCCCTTATAGGGGTTACGGCCCCTTGAAGGTGAAAAATAGCATTTTTGCATGTTTTTGGCCTACAGAATGAAAACTATTGCAGATAGAGATTAGCTGTTGCTTGCTTAAATGTTCAGCTCATTTAACTCTACAAAAGTCTCTATAGGGTCGAAGTTGTCAGATGACTCCTTATAGGGGTTACAGCCCCTTAAAGGTGAAAAATAGTCATTTTTAGCTCACCTGGACCGAAGGTCCATGTGAGCTATTGCCATCACTTGGCGTCCGTCGTCGTCTGTCGTCGTCTGTCGTCTGTCGTCTGTCGTCGTCTGTTAACAATTTTCAAAAATCTTCTCCTCTGAAACTACTGAACAGAATTTAATGAAACTTGGTATGAATGATCCTTAGGGTGTCCTGCACCAAACTTGTGTTTTGATTTTTGATCCGTTAAAAAACATGGCCGCCGTTACTAAAAATAGACTAGGGGGGTCAGACTACTGTTTTTGGCTTATAAATCAAAAAGTATAAGAGATAGAGGAAATCTGAGGCCACGCTACTGATTCAGCATCAAAAGCTCTACAAAAGTCTCCATTTGGTCAAAGTTGTCAGATGACCCCTTATAGGGGTTACGGCCCCTTGAAGGTGAAAAATAGCATTTTTTCATGTTTTTGGCCTACAGAATGAAAACTATTGCAGATAGAGATTAGCTGTTGCTTGCTTAAATGTTAAGCTCATTTAGCTCTACAAAAGTCTCCATAGGGTCGAAGTTGTCAGACAACCCCTTATAGGGGTTACGGCCCCTGAAAAATAGCGTTTTTTCATGTTTTTGTCCTACAGAATGAAAACTATTGCACATAGAGATTAGCTGTTGCTTACTTAAATGTTCAGCTCATTTAGCTCTACAAAATTCTCCATAGGGTCGAAGTTGTCAGATGACCCCTTATAGGGGTTACGGCCTCTGAAAAATAGCGATTTTTCATGTTTTTGTCCTACAGAATGAAAACTATTGCAGATAGAGATTAGCTGTTGCTTGCTTAAATGTTCAGCTCATTTAGCTCTACAAAATTTTCCATAGGGTGGAAGTTGTCAGATGACCCCTTATAGGGGTTACGGCCCCTTAAAGGTGAAAAATAGCCATTTTTCATGTTTTTTGCCTACAGAATGAAAACTATTGCAGATAGAGATTAGCTGTTGCTTGCTTAAATGTTTAGCTCATTTAGCTCTACAAAAGTCTCCATAGGGTTGAATTGTCAGATGACTCCTTATAGGGGTTATGGCCCCTTATAGGTGAAAAATGGTGTTTTTGGCCTATAGAATGAAAACTATTGCAGGTAGAGAAAAGCTGTTGCTTGCTTAAATGTTCAGCTCATTTAGCTCTACAAAAGTATAGGGTCAACATCAAGACCAGGTGAGCGATTCAGGCTCCTGGGAGCCTCTTGTTCATGTTTTTAGCCTACAGAATGAAAACTATTGCAGATAGAGATTAGCTGTTGCTTGCTTTTATGTTTAGCTCATTTAGCTCTACAAAAGTCTCCATAGGGTCGAAGTTGTCAGATAACCCTTTATAGGGGTTATGGCCCCTGAAAAATAGTGTTTTTAGCTCACCTGACCTGAAGGGTCATGTGAGCTATTGTCATCGTTAAGCGTCCGTCGTCCGTCGTCCGTCCGTCGTCCGTCTGTCCGTCCGTCCGTTAACTTTTCTTCAAAGATCTTCTTCTCTGAAACCACTGAAGGGATTGCATTGATACTTGGTATGCTTGATCTTTAGGATGTACTCTACCAAGTTTGTGAATTATATACACGTTGATCAACCAACATGGCCGCCGTTGCTAAAAATAGAACAGGGGGGTCAGACCATTGTTTTTGGCTTATAACTCGAAAAGTATAAGAGATAGAGAAAATCCGAAGCAACCTTCCTTATACAGCATCAAAAGCTCTACAAATCTCTTCATTGAGTCGAAGTTGTGAAACGACTCCTTATAGGAGTTATTGCCCTTTAATCATCAAAATTGACCATTTTTTCAGTTTTTGGACTATATCTTGAAAACCGTTAGAGCTAGAGGAAAAGTTAGCATTGCAGAATTGTTAAGCTCATTGAGATCTACGAAAATGATTTCAGGGTCAAAATTGTCAGATCAACCATTTAAGAGTTATTCCCCTTTAACTGTTTTTGTCTCGCCTGCGACGAATAGTCGCGGAAGGCGAGACATAGGTATTACTTTCCGGCGACGGCGGCGACGGCGGCGGCGTAAACTTTTTTGTAAGACTTTTGTGGACGATGAATTGCTTGAAAAGTATAATAGCTAGGCATCTGATATTTGGTATACAGACAGTTTAGGTTATGGTCTACGCAACCGTCACCATGCCGTTTGACCCTGACCCCATTTGCACGCTCCAGTGACTCTGTGAACTTAGGTCTTTTTTCAGGCCGTAAACTTTTTTGTAAGACTTTTGTGGACGATGAATTGCTTGAAAAGTATAATAGCTAGGCATCTGATATTTGGTATACAGACAGTTTAGGTTATGGTCTACGCAACCGTCACCATGCGGTTTGACCCTGACCCCATTTTCACGCTCCAGTGACTCTGTGAACTTAGGTCTTTTTTCAGGCCGTAAACTTTTTTGTAAGACTTTTGTGGACGATGAATTGCTTGAAAAGTATAATAGCTAGGCATCTGATATTTGGTATACAGACAGTTTAGGTTATGGTCTACGCAACCGTCACCATGCGGTTTGACCCTGACCCCATTTTCACGCTCCAGTGACTCTGTGAACTTAGGTCTTTTTTCAGGCCGTAAACTTTTTTGTAAGACTTTTGTGGACGATGAATTGCTTGAAAAGTATAATAGCTAGGCATCTGATATTTGGTATACAGACAGTTTAGGTTATGGTCTATGCAACTGTCACCATGCCATGTGACCCTGACCCCATTTTCACGCTCCAGTGACTCTGTGAACTTAGGTCTTTTTCAGGCCGAAAAACTTTTTTGTAAGACTTTTGTGGAAGATGAATTGCTGGAAAGTTATAATAGCTAGGCATCTGATATTGGGTAAACAGACAGTTGCGGTTATGGACAACGCAACTGTCACTATGCCATGTGACCATGACCCCATTTTTACGCTCCAGTGACTCTGTGAACTTAGGTCTTTTTTCAGACAGAAAACTTTTTGTAATACTTTTGTGGACAATGGATTGCTTGAATAGTATAATAACTAGGCATCTGTTATTAGGTATACTGACACTTTTTGTGTTTATATCAAGAAATGAAAGCTTAAGTAGTTGATTTTAGCGATGGTGCCGGCAGGCGAGACATACTTTTAGTGGCCACACTTGTTTTCATTAATGTACACTGATTTTCAAAAATCTTCTTCTCTGAAACCACTGAAGGGATTGCATTGATACTTGGTATACTTGATCTTTAGGATGTCCTCTACCAAGTTTGTGAATTATATACACGTTGACCAACCAACATGGCCGCCGTTGCTAAAAATAGAACAGGGGGGTCAGACCATTGTTTTTGGCTTATAACTCGAAAAGTATAAGAGATAGAGAAAATCCGAAGCAACCATCCTTGTTCAGCATCAAAAGCTCTACAAATCTCTCCATTGAGTCGAAGTTGTGAAACGACTCCTTATAGGAGTTATTGCCCTTTAATCATCAAAATTAACCATTTTTTCAGTTTTTGGACTATATCTTGAAAACCGTTAGAGCTAGAGGAAAAGTTAGCATTGCAGAATTATTAAGCTCATTGAGATCTATGAAAATGATTTCAGGGTCAAAATTGTCAGATCAACCATTTAAGAGTTATTCCCCTTTAACTGTTTTTTTCCATTAATTTACACTGATTTTCAAAAATCTTGTTCTCTGAAACCACTGAAGGGACTGCTTTGAAACTTGGTACACTTGATCTTTAGGATGTCCTCTACCAAGTTTGTGAATTATATACATGTCGACCAACCAACAAGGCCGCCATTGCTATGGTCCTTATAGGAGTTATTGCCCTTTAACTGTTTTTTTTTTGTTTATTTAAACTGATTTCAAAAAATCTTTTCTGAAACTACTGAAAGGATTGTTTTGCAACTTTGTATTCTTGAAAGGTTGTGTAATTAATTCAAACTTTGGCGTAAGAGATCAGGTGAGCGATTCAGGCTCCTGGGAGCCTCTAGTTTCAATTTCAGGTTATTAAGAATGGCAGAAGAACACATCATATCAGATAAGAAGGCAGAATCTGTCAACAGCTTTGTGGAGAGAGTCTCATCCACTGAACACTCCGCTCAAGACTTGCCAGGGTTCACTTATACATTTGTTAATGGAGGGAACTGTCAGGAGAGTAAACTAGAGGTTCATGGGAAGGAAGGCAGTGAGGTTCTATCATGGGAGAAAGAGGAGGTAAATGAGTCCTACGATTTTGACTTTTCAGATTCAGAGTGTTCTGAAATCATAACAAACACACCAAGAAATGAATCAGAACAGCAACATCCGCATCCATTAGAAAAAATATCTGTCAAATTCAGTGAGGATAAGAATGTTACTATTGATATTACACCTAGAAATACTGGTCATAAAGTGGCTGAGTTACACCGAAAAAAATCAAACAAGATGGATGACTTGGATTCAGTGCTTTCAGTTTCAGCTGCTAATGCTACAGAGAGTCAGCTGAGCTCTCGCAAAAAGACTGTAGCATTGACAGAAATGAAACATGAGAGTAAGATCTCAAGAACTTTGACAAATAACAAAAGTTACACTAAATCAGAAAAACCACCTGGTGACAAACTAGAATTTAACTTTACATCACATGATAGTGCAAAGTGTGAGAAATCCAGTCTTAACAACAGACCAAAGAGCGCCATAAATAGACCTACTACGCCATTAACATCTGTGACTGTTGCCTATTGTGATTTGGACAATCAGAAGAAGAAGAAACGTGTCCGTGGTCCTGACAAAGACATTGTCACCCTCGTTCAGCAGATCCAAGTCTCGGACAGTGACGAAGAAAAAGAGGAGGCAATTACACCACACAAGTTAGAACCATGGATGAAAACAAAAAGCACATCACAGAAATCCAAAAACTATTATGAGATTTCACGACAATCAAGTAAAGTCAGTACAAAGAAGGTTGAAAAAGAAGATTCAGGACTAGAAACTGGTGCTCCTCTTGTCAAAACAATTAAAACTATTGAGCTTGATGAAGAAGGGGGAGACTTGAAAGAAATCAAAAGTCAGAGCTGTATTGATAGACTGTCATCCAATCATCTGGAAAGAGATCGACAACAAAGGGAGGCAACTAGAGTTAGAACTAAACCAAGACCTGCCAGTGAGATGGTAAGTTCTTATAAAGGATAATGATTTAGTTTTCAAATTATAAATCAGAATTTCTTTGCTCATCTTTGTTCAATGTTATGTGCATATTTCAGATCTGTAACAAAATTTGTACATTTGGTCATGCATGAGACCGGAAAAACATTACAGGTATAACACCATATTATCTAATCATTTAGATGTTAACATCATTCAAATTGTGGGTTTTGTTGATATAAGTTTTATTTTAAGATTTTAAAACATTTTCTATTCTTTCAGCATAATAGAAATTCTTCTACAAAATCTGAACAGACAGACAAACAACATAATTCAGCAAAACATGAACCATTGAAAAAGGTCAGTTTATGTCTCTATTGTAAAAGATACATGTAGTCTCAAACATGTTGCTAGTATTGATTGTCCATTTCCATATACTACAAAATGTAATTCTTTTTACTCTATATTAATATATGTTGTACAATATGTATGTATAATGCATGACCACATTGAAAACTAGTTGTATGCTAAATTGTGTTATCCTGTTGAAATATAGGCGTTTATTATTTATTATTTATTATGGTTTTTGTGTGACAAAACAATGATGAAGAACAATTTCATATTGCAATTCATATGTAAAAACAAAAACGTAATGCATAATTTTGTATCAACAATAAGTTTGTTTTTTTTTAAATTGAGTTTTGAATCCAATAAGACATGTAAGACAATCATACAGTGCCAAACTTTTACATGTATATGTGTTGATAATATTTTCTTATAATTATTTTACAGCCAAAAAGACCATTTTCTGCACCTTCCAACAAAAGGCCTCCAATATCACAACTCACTAAACACAATCAAAAACAACAAGAAGTTAAAACTGAAACTCCTGATATTGCAACAGAGGATGGAGATGTACTTCACAGCTGTGATTTTGAGACAAATGAAGTAGAAAAAGTGACTGTGGAAACGGATGAGGAACAAGTGTCTGACCATAGTTATGAGCACGAGTCTGCAAACGAGGAAGAGGTTGACAGAAAAACAGAACAAGATCTTGAGATAGAGAAAATTATAGAGAGACACCTGGGAAAACCATCACAAACTGTTGATTTGTCAGAAAAACAACATAAAAAGGTAGTGACACTCTTCAATAGATGATTATGAATTGTGGAATAAATGCATGTGATAAAATGGAAGACAGCCAGCAGTCTTTAACATGATCAGCTGTCGCTTCTTGCCATCTTGCATTAGCCCAAGACTGAAGATACAATACATAAGATTCAATACCAATCCCCAAATTATCACCAAAAGACCCATTTCTAGACATAGTACAATTGACACAAAAGCACAAGGACAAAAGTTGACAAGAAGTTTTGGCGTAGGACAGGCACATTTAAAATGAAGGGGTTAAGCCAGTGTTTTGGGCCCAACCTTTCACCTATTGATAATCCTTAACAAAGCATAAAATAACACACACTGTTAGGTTATTATTTGTATCTTTGTTCTTTTTAGACTGTCAAGATGTCTCCCCAGAAGTCTAAATCCACAGCACATTCACATGGCCATTGTAATTGTCCAACGGACAGGTAATCTTATCTTTCTATAGCTATACCATAAACAAGCAAAATGGTCGTGTTTTAACTTTTTGTCTCCGACACGTTTTGTCCCCGCCGCAACGCGACAGAGGGACTTAGTAATGGTCTCCGTCCGACCGTCCGTCCGTCCGTCCGTCACGTTTTTTGTGGGTGCAACTCCTCGGAAACTACTGAAAGGATGTTGCTGAAACTTTACACACTGATAGGGTACAATTAGTAGATGATCATCCCATATTTGAAATTTTCAAAATGAAACGGAAGAAAGGTCAAAATATAGGACATTCAATATCTCGGTTACCTAGGTGCACAGGGTTCTGAAATTTTGTAGGCTGATAGAGCAAAAGGTACTCTATAATAATACGAAAAAAAATTTTGAAGCGATATTTACGGTTTTCGAGTTATTTACGAATTTGTGATTTTTCTGTCCGAAAAATGGGACTTTGTCAAACGTTTTTTGTGGGTGCAACTCCTCGGAAACTACTGAAAGGATGTTGCTGAAACTTTACACACTGATAGGGTACAATTAGTAGATGATCATCCTATATTTGAAATTTTCAAAATGGCCGCCGTTTCCATGGAAACAGGGAAGAAAGGTCAAAATATAGGACATCCAATATCTCGGTTACCTAGGTGCACAGGGTTCTGAAATTTTGTAGACTGATAGAGCAAAGGGTACTCTATAATAATATGAAAAAAAAAATTGAAACAATATTTACAGTTTTTGAGTTATTTACAAATTTGTGATTTTCCGGTCCAAAAAATGGGACTTTGTCATTTCAAACATTTTTGAGGGTGCAACTCCTCGGATATTACTGAACGGATGTTGCTGAAACTTTACACACTGATAGGGTACTGTTAATAGGTGATCATCCCATATTTTGACAACCTATTTCTATCGTTTCTCAGAGAATATATTGCTTGAATTGACATACCACACAACTTTTATGCGGCGGCGGGGGACACATGGCTACGCGTAGCAATCTTGTTTGATTTTATTTAGCCATCATATTACTTTATTACATGTGGGTAACAAGTCAGGACCATTATGGTCTTCAAATATTTATGTATTACATGGTATGATAGGTATAGGTATTATGTGGTCATATAAGTTCCTTAATTCTTTGCCAATGCTGATCTGCAGAATAGCAGAGAAATTGTAATACTGTGGTTTCATTATTATTCGTGGGGTATCAATTTTCGTGGGTGGCCCTTACCCACGAAATTTGATATTCAACGAAAATGAAATTTAACACCGAATTGTATGCTGCAGATTTCAGAACCACAAATTTAAGGTACCAGTGAATAGTCCTTTTTTGTCAAATCACAAAAATTGGTACCCACGAAAATAAATGAATCCACAGTAGATAAGAGCAATAATAAAATACCAAACAGGAATTATAACTTTCAATTTCAAAGAAGAAAAGACAAAATAAGACAGATACATACCAGAGAATTTGAAGACCACAATTATCTTGACTTTGTACAGACATTTCAGAAGAAATGATTTCTTAAACTAGGTTTAAAGTGCCAAACCTCCCCCTTCTATTTCAACATTAAAGTCCAGTATTAACAAAAAGCAAAACATGGTTGACTTGTTTAGTGATATATTTTTATTGTATTACTTTTCAAATTGGCATTTTCATTTATAACATTAGACATTTATTACAAAATTATAAATCTTCAGAAATAATTTTACATCATTAATAATGTTCTTTTTTTCCTGCTTTCAGTAAAAAGGACAAAAAGCCTTCAGAGTTTACAGTACAGTTGCCAAGTAGTGACAAAGTGTCCAACAGTATGTATAGATGATGAGTCATAGAATAAAATAACATGATATGACATCATTGCAGTAAAGACAAGTCTGCATTACAACAAAATGAAATCAGTGCCCTTCAATGCCGGAGTTTAAACCTCTTATTTTGTTTTAAAAAAAGCTTAGTATTTATGAAGAAAATGGTTAAAAGATTAAACATGTAACTACAAATGTAAGAAAAGTGATACACTAAAACTAAAGTGTTAAATATGTGAAAAACATAATGCAGTCAAAATCTAACTGAGTCTATTGAGGTTTTGTTTTGTAATACCCGGTACTTATTTTTTTAACAATCTGAGATAGGGAGTTGAAATAGAACAAGAATGCCTAAACAGGCACTATGCAGTGAGTTTTGTATACACATACAATGTTTTTTACTAACTTGACAGAGGTTTAACATTTTAATTACTGTTTAAAAGATTTCAATAAGCTAAATGTATTTATAATTTCAGAAGTATATGGAGCCTATGCCAGAAAAAAGTCAGCCCCACCCCTCAGGACTTTGAGCAAGAACAAACAGACAGAAAGACCTAAAACTGCAAAACCAGTTTACATCACATCTAAAAATCCAGATGATGTAGGATTTAGCTTTGTAAAAATGTGTTATATGCCGCTTCTAAAAGAGGGCACTTGATTGTAATCCCCTTGTTAATCTCAATCAGTTCACACTTGGGTCTTTCATTTTTGGTATTTTGGTATTAACTTCACGTTTGATTTATATTGAGTCTATGCTTTTAGGCTCAATTGGTCATATACTTCCTGGTTTCAAAGCTAACCAAGACTGTTTTAAGGGTTGAGAAGAGAAAACTTTTGTTTAACTTACACATTTCTCTGGTACTGCTAAAGAGATTTATTTTAAGTTTGGTATACAGCTTAAACTCCATGATTTATACCTTACCTATTGGCCCATTACCAGGTCCGTTCTTCCTTCTGACCTAAATGAGGTTTTCTTTCAAAAATTTTCAATATTTGGATGTCAGGCATTATTGTCTTTTTGATATATTCATGTTTTAACTGTTTTGAAAAGCTATGTATCTTTAGTTTACAGTAATAAGTTTAATACAGGTCAAGTTTAAGTTTCACTCCATACTGTTGGTTTATTAAACAAACTATGAACCTTAATAAATTTATTTCGGATGGGAAAGTGGAATAAGACAATATTAGGCATTGCCATTTTATTACCAGGTATAAAAACCAAGAATCATGAACCATAAATTTTTTACTACCATTAGAAGTCTAAATCTTATGACATTTGTACTTGTCTCCTAGAATTTTTACTGTAAATTAGTTATAAAAGTATTTGAAATAATAAATAGTTTTCAAATGCATGGATTTTCGTACATACATAAACTCAGATTGTATTTTTTTTTAAAGATTTTTGAGACAGAAGAGAACCTCGAATGTCAGCAGCTTCAGGCAAAGTTAGCAGCTAATGGTGTAAATATCAGAGCTGAAACTTTAGAGAGGTATAACTACAATGAACAAACAGTAGACTTATTAACTCTGTAACTATAACTCATGCTCCAATAATCACATACTAGTATATCATGTATTCAAGGAAATTAGGTTTCTCTGTGGTGAAAATACACAATGCTGAAAATATTGAAAATGTGGTTGAAAACCTATCGTTTGATTTTTGTCTCGCCTGCGAAGCAGAGCGGGACACAGGTGTTACTTTACTGGCGGCGGCAGCGGCGTTAACTTTTTGGAAAAGTTTTATGAGCACCTCCATATCTCAAGAACTATAGGTCCTGGGTTGATGAAACTTGGTATGCATATGCCCCAGTAGTAGCTTAGCACAGTTGCATCCCCATCTTTTGACCTTGACCTTGATTTTCCAGTTGAGTGGCTTTGACAATATTCAATACATATAATAGCAATGGAAAAGTTTTGCGAGCACCTCCATATCTCAAGAACTATAGGTCGTAGGTTGATGAAACTTGGTATTCATATGCCCCAGTAGTAGCTTAGCTCAGTTGCATCCCCATCTTTTGACCTTGACCTTGATTTTCCGGTTGAGTGACTTTGACAATTTAGCAATGGAAAAGTTTTGCGAGCACCTCCATATCTCAAGAACTATAGGTCCTAGGTTGATGAAACTTGGTATGCATATGCCCCAGGATAAGCTTACCACAGTTGCATCCCCATCTTTTGACCTTGACCTTGATTTTTCGGTTGAGTGACTTTGACAATTTTCAATACATATAATAGCAATGGAAAAGTTTTGCGAGCACCTCCATATCTCAAGAACTATAGGTCCTAGGTTGATGAAACTTGGTATACATATGCCCCAGTAGTAGCTTAGCACAGTTGCATCCCCATCTTTTGACCTTGACCTTGATTTTCCGGTTGAGTGACTTTGATTTTTTTTATTGCATATATTTGCAATGTTTAAGTTCTATAAACATCTTTTGATCTCAGAAACTGAAAATCCATGTAAATTCAAAATATAGTGGAAGTAAGAAAGAATAATTGTTTCTGATGGTGCCGGCAGGCGAGACATACTTTAGTGTTAACTCTTGTCTTAAGATTTTATAAAAATAAATGACACCCATATTTATTTATTTATAAGATTAGTTACAGATTGAGTTATTGTTTATTTTTACAGGGCACTGTATCCACCTTCAGGGAGGACTAAATATTATGAGATAAATGCAACGCTGCCTAAAAGTAGTTCATCTAAGTAAGTTACATACTGTTAAATAGATTAAAGCTCATCTAAGTAAGTTACATACTGTTAAATAGATTAAAGCTCATCTAAGTAAGTTACATGCTGGTTAATAGATTAAGAATTTTATGTGAATTCCAAAGACAAAAGGGTTTTTGAATGCATTCATTTGAAAGGCTTTTTGGGGGTAAGATTTTTTTTATCCTTTCAAACAAAATCTAGTGAGTTTGTCTGTCAACCTATCTCAAAAGCACAACTTCTAAACAGCGAGATGGATTTCGATGAAACTTCACAAGAAGTATATAATTTTGAGATGTACTTGAAAAAAATTCACTGCTATCTAATACCATGTAGGGGAGATAATTGAACTTTATTTTTTTCTTCAATATTTACTTGAATATGAAGTTTTGGTGATTTTGACCATTTACCAGTACTGTGGTATTAAGTCAGCATCTCTGTTCTGATCAATCTTTATTGGACAACACTTAAAGACAACTTTAATATATTGGTGTGCCATAATTTCTTACCATATTAATCTTAAGATATATATTGGTATTATGTGTTTTGTTTCTCCTGGTCTACCAAAAACATTCATCAAACCAAAAATAATACATAATATCGAAAATCAAAAACTAACGCATACCAAGTGATGGCACTTTAATACTGTAATAAACTGCATACTGTAATAAGGATGGGCCATAAAAGGGACAAAGACAATATAAAGTGGATAGCCACACGATAACACCGCTGCTAGTTTTAATATCTACATACAGTAAACACAGCACAGTCATATATCAAAATAAATCTCATCTGCACAATACTGCAAAACCAAAAACCAAAATTTAAAAATTTTAAAAAATTTACCAATTTTCAGTAGGACGTTGTCATGCTAAATGAATGAGCAGTATAATATGCGACAAAAATCTAGAAACTCCTGGGCGGGAAAATGGAAAATTATGCCACTTATAATGAAACAACACTCAGGAGAAATTAATTCCATTCTAATTTATTTCATTTTAACGAATGAAATTATAATTATTTTCTATCCATTAGAAATCTTGTTTACCAGATACCATATAGATGGCCACTTTCACAGTGGTTTAATTTTTCTTTGGCCGACAGAAATTATGAAAATATCCTTAGAATGGGATTCATATAGCTACACATTTACCAAGCACAAAAATAAAACCAACAAAGATTGTGTACGCTCTATATGATACCAATACATAAAAATTTAACATGCAAAAATAACTAAAATATATAAATAAAGTGAAGAAAAAGTACTGTTGTCCACAATGATGTATTATCTAATTAACAAATCCATTTTTTTCAGCTTGTTAAGTCATCCAAAGGAATGGTTACCTATAGAATACAGACAACTGAGACTAGCTGAGAAAGCACTCAGTAAGTAGTGTTGATTATAAAAAAAAAACCTTCTCAGTGGACATGTAGAGACATATGCTGTTAATTTATGTATTTTTCATGGAGACCAAGAAAAGACTTTTTTAGGGTTTTCAGTTTTCTGGTTTACACATATTGCTACAAGAAGTCAATAAAATGTTCCAACACATTGTTTTTAAACATTTTATTGACTTCTTGTTGGATGTCCCCCCCCCCCCAAATAAGAAGGAAAAAAAACACACAAAAAAACATGAATATTTGTACCCCAGAAATAACGATGTAACCACTGTGTACATTACCATCGTGTACCTGCTCAGTTACATATTTTCTTGTGCACCAATAGATAGTAAATGGATTGAAAATCACACATGAGCCTAATAGGGTTGAGTCATCAATAGCACTGGTACATAATTATAAGTAGAAAGGAACTATTGAAGATTCTGAAAAAGAGGTTGAGCAAAACATGTTTTTGAGTTAGTGAAAAATTATGAATATTAAAGTTACAAATGTATTATATACAAAATAATGAAGTTAGTTGAAACACAATTATATTGACAGATTTTTTTTGGGCTTGATTATCTTGTGTTTTATTTTCATAAAAATGTACTTATTCAATGTAGGCAACAACAAAAACAGATTTCATGGAAACAGGTTTTACTAGTGTTATAACAAAAAGTACAACCAGGAATATTGTAATCATTGCACTTACTTCTTTTATCAGACCGAGCCAATGAAATCATGTACAGACAGAGAGTAGCTGAAGACAGGAAAGCCAGACTGACAGAGATGGCTAAAAGTAAGGTCAAGGGCAAGAAAAAGGGCAAAACAAAGAAAAAAGAGGAAAAGGCTGTGTGAAGGATATTTAGGCCAAAAGCAGGAAAAGGCTGGGCAATAACAATTACTATGTCTATGCAATATGAACATCCTAATGCCGATAAATGATTAAACTCCTGTTTTAAAAAAGGGGGGTTCTTTTTTACCTTTGTACAAAATGAACATTCAAATGCTACTTGATTATAAGTGCCTGATATTTCTATTTGGTAAAGTCTACAATATATTATTGTGAGATGTTTTTAACTCCTGTCATAGTTATTTTCATGGATGGATTATAACTGTTTGTCTTAAGTATTAAAAATAAATAGATGTCAAAACAACTGTAAAGAAAATCAAAAACAAATTTTGGTCTGTTCATTTTCTTGGTCTGTTCATTTGTCCTTCACATCTCAGGGTTACCTTTGTGTTAAAGCTGATTTCTAGAAAATCATAAGGGCTATTCGAGAAATAAATGTATGGGTGTTTGAAGGCACTTTTTCTAGACCAACCACCCATACATTTTTATGCCCAATCTATGGAAGTAGGGGCATATAGAGTTTGAGTTTGTTCCTTCATCCATCCATCTGTAAATCCATCTGTCCCTAATGTTGCTAGATTGGGCATTATGTGTTTTGGACATATTCTTTTTTTTTTTTTTTTTTTTTACCAAAAAAATGTATAAACATTTTCATCATGAACCCATCACCCACCTTTAATTATACATATAAAGTGTTTTCCAACACACCAAACATTTATTTCTGGATTAGCCTTAAGTCATATCTTCATGAAATTTTATACATTAATTATTCAACGCAAGGAAATACATTTTAGCAAAAATATTTGCAATAAATGTGTGCTGAGAGGGCCATCATTGCCTTGGATGACATTTGCTTATTGCAATTTTGCATTTAGTTAAGGTAATATGTGTTATTATTTGTTTGTATATGATGAAGGACACACTTTTCAATTTGTTCAAATGTTATACTTAAACTTTGATTAAACAGAAAGGTTCTGATATCATAACCACATGTTGAAGTAGTTTTCGTAAAGCTTCAAAATCAAGGACAGATCAAAATTTTTTTTTTAAGTGGGAGGGTACTGTCTATAATGTACAATGGATGAAGGAAAGTGTCAGGCCAAAATCTGCATGTAGAAAAAATACAAAGTTTTCTAGCAAAGATGGGTTCAAATCCTGGACAACTCCCTCTGGAAATGCCACTGCAAATACTGTGGATTCATTTGTTTTGGTGGGTACCAATGGTTTGATGAAAATTAATAAGTTCGTGGATTCTTCAATTTATGGTTCTGAAGTCTGCAGCTTACAGATCAATGTTAAATTGCTTTTCTGTGGGGTATCAAATTTCATGGGTCAACCCCACCCACTAAAACCTAGAAAATTGATACCCCACAAATGATAATGAAACCACAGTTAGACGTGCAGACAGCAAAATTTTTTATTAGAATATTTGCTTGAGATTACTCAATTATCATGCAGTTTCTCACTATGAGAAATATACCCTTTCAAACAAATCACTATTTACAATCATTTACAAATCTGAAGGGACAAGGGGTTTATATTTTTTATCAAATCAAAGTAGACATGTGTGGTAGAATTCTAGTCTTTACATTTTAATTCAATCATGACAAGG
Organism: Arcuatula senhousia; assembly: GCA_963971305.1. Lineage (NCBI taxonomy): Eukaryota > Metazoa > Mollusca > Bivalvia > Mytilida > Mytilidae > Arcuatula > Arcuatula senhousia. The sequence continues at coordinate 50,394,085 of OZ020311.1, forward strand.
ATATGGAATCATTAATGGCTCATTAATTTCTATTTACACTGTAAACTTGGAAATTTTTGGGTGGAGATTATTTTTGCTTAATTTGCTTCTCAAAATATCGGGGGAAAAACATCCCACATGAATGATTCATTTCTTAAGGATGTTTGCTACTATTATTGAACATAAATAGGTTGCAAATTTGATGCCTTAAATGAAAAGATAATAGTTACAGGTATAGGATAAGATAATTGACATTAAAGTTTTGGTGGGAAAAGTTTTTCTCTGACTTTTTCATAGGTTTAGCATTAACCCTTTTCAGCTGTTAAAACTAATGACAGAATATATAGGGTTTGATAAGATTTTGTTAATCACTTCTTTCTGTTATATTTAAGACATTGATAAAAAGAAAATAGGGGGTTTGTGGGCAAAAAAAAATTAACCCTATTTTGATGGAAAAAATCAGAGGATTCCGAAAAAATGACAGAAATGAAAAAAACAAGACTAGCAAGCATCCTTAAGTGAATTATTAATTATGAGATGAAGCTTGTATGAAAGGTAATCATTACAAAATCCCCAAAATCTCACCACACAAAAATTTCCCCATTTACAGTAGCATGTATAGCATAATGGTAGTGTTCAGATAAGTGCTTTATAGAAGTGCTTTGGTACCATTACTGATTCTGGGGTCAGCCATTAATTATATCATGAATCACAATTGTTTTATCATGTATTGTCCTAGTTATATTTTTGTAAACTGTTATACTTTGTGCCTTTTACAACTGTATTTTATTTTTTGCAATGTACAATTTGAAAAAGGTTAATCCGTCCAAGGTAGATTATTGAACACTCTTGTTTTATGATCTGCATAAAAATCAATTAAAAGTTGGATGCAATATGGTTTGGAATTTTGAATGTTACAAGAAAATGCATTCCTAGATGTTCTGTAACACATTCCAGTATAGAAACAAAGTCTCAATTTGTTTTTGTATGTTATCATTATAAGTATTATTAAAAAGATTGTTTTTTTTAGTTTTCTGATAAAAAGTAGACAATCTGTTATAGAAGTTATTTTTGGAACAGGTATTAATTAACAATGAAAGACCAACTTTAAAAAGAAAATTCTATGTAGGATCAATTTAAATACATTACCAATATTTTCTGTTGTCCACTCCCATAAAATTTGATGAGGAATAGAATTTATTTATATAATTTTCTGTACACAAATATAAATTGTTAATGTATTTTTTATTCTATTTTTTTTATGATAGAGATATTGCATTTATTTATGTAGAATGTTGCCTTTTTATGTTTTTATAGAATTTATTTTACTAGAATAAAGGGTTCTGTTGTTGTTTTTTTAAATCATGAATTTATTTTTATACAATGTTGAATTTGTTTCATATTTTTGTTGAAGGATTGGGACAATAAACACAAAAAGAATATGTTTTCTTATTTAATTGAATTCCAGTTGCTGAAATTGTATGGTAAATTAAGGTAATAACAAATCGACAGAACTGGGATGATTAATTTTATATGTCCAAGAAGAATAGAAATAACAAGGCAAAAACATACCAGAGAAATTGAGAATAGGCTTGTTTGTGATTACTGGAGCCATATTGAATAGAGTGCAAAAATATGGCAAAATGTCATACAAAACAGCTCTATTGCCTAGCAGTACACATATATTTTCCTAATTTTGTATAATATTCTCTCCTCTTTTCAAAAATTTGCCCCTATTCAATATGGCGCAGATAACCGTGAAAGGATCTACCAGTATTACAATGGTTCTGACTTGGTAAAGACATTTTAAAAGATAAGGTTTGTAAAACCAGGTTTTATTACACTAAACCTCCCACTTTCATTGGAATTTTAGGATCTAGTAGTAACAAAACACTTAACAGTTTTGAGACACATTAGGGTAAGCTTGTTCAATGATCTTTGAGAAGGAACACCCTGGACAGTTTTTATGACCCCGCGACGACATGTCGGGGGGCATTAAGTTTTACTCATGTCCGTCCGTACATACGTACGTACGCACGTCCATACGAATTTCTGTCAAGCTTTTCTCAGAAACCGTACATGGGAATGATTTGAAACTTGGTAGGATGGTTAAGTATGATAAACTATAAGTCCTAAGCGACTTTCAGACCTGTCAGACTTCAACTTTTTATTTGAGGCCAGCGGGGGCATCCGTGTCCCATGGACACATTCTTTCTTTATTTACTGACATGTAGATGATCAACACAAGAGTTTTATTATGCCCCCAAGACGACATGTCGGGGGGGGGCATTAAGTTTTACTCATGTAGGTCCGTACAAATTTCCGTCAAGATTTTCTCAGGAACCGTACATGAGAATGATTTGAAACTTGCTAGGATGGTTCAGTATGGCAAAGTATACGTCCTAAGCGATTTTGAGAGCTGTCGGACATCTACTTCCTGTTTGGGACTTAGGCCAATGTTAAAATATGTGAACATGACTATGAAAATTTCCGTCAAGCTTTTCTCAGGAATCATACATGAGAATGATTTGAAACTTGGTAGAATGGTTTCGTATGACAAACTATAAGTCCTTAGTGATTTTGAGACCTGTTGGAATCTACTTCCTGTTTGGGACTTAGGCCAATGTTAAAGTATGTGAACATGATATGAAAATTTCCCTCAAGCTTTTCTCAATAACTGTATGCCAGAATGATTTGAAACTTGGTAGAATGGATCAGTATGACAAGCAGTATGTCCTAAGCTATTTTCAGACCTGTCGGACATCTACTGCCTGTTTGGGACTTAGGCCGATGTGAAAATATGTGAACATGATATGAAAATTTCCGTCAAGCTTTTCTCAGGAACTGCATGTATACCAGAATGTTTTGAAACTTGGTTGGATGGATCAGTATGACAAACTGTATGTCCTAAGCGATTTTCAGACATGTCAGAAATCTACTTCCTGTTTTTGGGCCAGCGGGGGCATCCGTGTCCCATGGACACATTCTTTCTTTATTAGTTGAAAACTCAGTCCTGTAAAGGTGTTAGAATTTGTTTATTTAATAAAATCCTTGCAGCACATTTTTCCCTGTAGAACAGATTTTTACCAAAATACCAAGAACAAAAACATGGTCATTTAACATTTAATTTCATTCACTCCATTGAAGATGTCTGTATTAATTTCTAATTAATCTTATATCATCTGTGATGTCATTTAAATTGCTATCCATCTGTCTTTTTACAACTTTTCTTGTAAATGAAGTGCCATGTCCTACAACTTTTCTTTAGCTGGGTTGAAGGCCATACCTCCCAAATTGATCTGATAATACACAGGTTATGAAATAGGAGGGTAGAGTTTAAAGAAACACAAATGAACAAAACTAAAGATGTACTACTAAAATGTATTCTTGGCCATGAATGAAAGGTAAATCGACGGAAAACTTCAATATATCTTTTTAATGGACTATATGGACCTGAAAGCAGCAAATCGTGTGAAATTTTTAAGCATTATTTCGAGATCATTGTCGTCATCGTCATTGAAATTGTCATTGTCTCTTAAAATAAAAAAATAAAAATCTTTGAAAATACTTGAATCTTGGGCTCTTAAGAATCAAAAGGTACACGAAGTTTTCAAAAGTATAAAAGTTGTCGTTTTGGGGGTTATGCCCCAAAATAAACAAAAATCACATTTTACATGCTTTTGTCTAAAATTATGGAATGAAAACTGGCACAAATAGGGAATTTAAGCAAAATACTAATTGCTCACTTAAATGTTCAGCTCAAGAAGCTATACAAAAGTCTCCATTAGAGCAAATCAACTTGTCAGGTGACAGATTTTAGGAATTATGTCTCCTAGAAGGTCGAAAATTTTGAGTTTTTTTTTCTTATAGAATTAAAATTTTGCAGATAGATAAAAGCTTTTGCTCATTTTAATGTTCAGATCAGGAGCCCTTCAAAAGTCTCCATTGGGTCGAAGTTGCCAGGTGATCCTATACTAGTTAAATGGTCCTTTGTAAGTAAAAAAGACAAATTTATCATGTTTTTGTCTAACAGAATAAAAACTAAATAGAAAACGAATGTTTTAGAGTACCCACCTAAAAAGATACGGCGTTCATCCATCCGTCACAAATTTAAATTACCCTCATGTCCATGTTGCAAGGCGGGACATCGTGGCTTGTGGACAATAAACATATTCTTGTTTAGAATCAATTGACGGGGCATTGGTGTGTTTCTTTGGTGGTTTTTGTCTTAAAGTTCGTATGGAGACTTTCTATAATTTCTTTCAGCTTGACACTGATTTTTCCAACTATATGTATCAGTATCGGTATTCCAATATGCAGTCATTGTGCACTATTGCTTGGTAAGTGGTAATTTTCCTCTGCATGTTGACACATAAGGCAGGTCGAAATAGTTACTTTAAGAAAAGAAAACGATACCAGCTTACTTTGTTCAGTTACTCAGTTTTCAAACTTGCTGTAATGTATGCTGGATTTTGGAAACAGCTTAATGTTAGCTAAACTGAACCTTTGTCTATTGCAAAGAGCGAGTGTGGCCTTTGTAGCCGCCCTCATCTTAATGAATAGATTTTCAAATCAAATTCAGAGCTGTCAGTCCAAGCTCTGAGGTCAACCAGTAAGCTCTTAATATCGACATATATATGTTACAGTAAAAGTGTATAATTAGGAATTATGCATAATTCCTGAAATTTCAGTAAATATGTATAATTACTAAATGGGTTAGGAAATATATATAATTCCTAATTCTGACCAGTAATTAAACATAATTACTGATTTTTAAAGAAGTTTTTATACAAATTTACTGATTTGATTTTAGTAAATTTGTAGAATAAAGCACTAGCATTCTAATACATTTGTACTATAGCTGTAGAAATCATCAATCTCTTTAAACAAATTTTATTAAGTTAATACTTTAAAATAACTTGGATTGGTTTAATTCACTTTCTCATTAATTCTCTTTTTTATATCGTATTTATGCTAAAAGTGGAACAATTCTTTCACACGAATGTGAAATTTTCAGACCAAATGCATAATTTAAGCAGCGGGTTGCTTCTATGAAATAGAATTTCTGAATAAAATTTGTGAATTGTCACACTGTCAATCTCCTACTCAATTCTTCAAAGTTTAAATAAAACAAATAAAGTCAGTTAAAATTTATTTTCGTGTGCATTTGAGGAGACCATCAGCATGATGGTTAAAAAAGTAAAATGGGCAATTTTAAGCCGGATAATTATCAAGCGCGTCTCAAAAATTGCACAATACGCTCCATATTTTTAAATGTATGCACTTGTTCTGGAAAAAAGAAAACTAAAGTTAGTTTTAATTAATCCCTGAGTTGTTGTGATGGTTTGAAGTGCGAGATTTATAGTAGAGACCAACACAATATTGCAACGATTATTGCCAATCAAATCTGTTTATAGTACCTCAGAAAGACAGCAGGGAAGTAAGTATGTAAGTAATATTTATTTAAAAAGTCGTCATATTAAATATACAAAATAACAGGAACAGGAGCTATGTAGAGCTCTTTAAACGACTTGATATTTTAAAAACAAATAAGAGACATGCAACATTATATGTGAGACCATATGGAAGTATTTAATACTTCCATGGTAAGACACATATAAAAAGAAGTTACATGATTTTACATCGCACTATGTCACGGGTGGTAAAAATATTTAAAAATACAAAAAAAAGTCCCATTAAGACCTTATGAATCCCCCCCCCCCCCATTAGGCTAAACCAGTGTGCAATATGAAATAAAATGTGAATGCAGTGACAACACATCAACTAGAGAATAAATCAATAAAAGCTAGCAGCTAGGCTATATTCACAAATGAAAACACTAAAAAAAGCACTACACTGCAGAATAGAAAAAGCAGACAATTTGAAGGGGATGGGCCTTTGTTTTTTTTCCAGCTGAATCTTCTGGCTTGCCATACATGCCATAGAATCTGGCTTGTGATGAAAAAAAATTGGCACCTAAAGTTGAGAAAAACTTGAAAAGAACTGAAGAGGGATTTCTGCCTATAACAAGCCCCCTTTTTTAAATAAATGGTCGGTCCCTGATGACAAGGTACATAATTATTTAATTCATAGTAGGTATATTATGTTATGAAAAATCATGTTGGTTTCAAACTTTGCCCATTTTGGCACCTTGATGCAAAGATTCCGGGTTTTTAATCGTGTTTGGTCCGTTTTACATCTGTGGACGCTGCACATGCGCAAAGAAAAAATATTAGGAAGTCGCACCTTGATTGCAAAAAAGTTGTAAATAATATTTCTACCAAAATATGCCCTGCTAATCACTTAATAAAGAAGGTAAAAATACAAAACGAAACAAATTCCTTTATACTTCAAAAAGAAACCTTCACAAAAATAGTATGCAACCGCATAAAGTGCACTGATCGATGGGAGTCCTCTCACTCTCAGACATGTCAAACAAGTGGTTGCATTTTTATCGTATCACTTTATCAGCATTAAATAGTCATTATTAACTTCCATGAATGTTTTGTTGGCAAACATTTTAGTCCCCAGTCACAAAACAGAGTGGAGCATTGAACTTTGCTTGCACACTAACCGTAAAACTTTAAAGTTTTAAAGTATACATTTCTTACTTTTTGTTAGCCGATTTCCATTTCTTGGCAACTACTGAAATCATAGGATTCTGATATTTGGTATGCAGCTTCAGTTAGGATACTAGGAGTCTTATATGATGGGATGCATTTTCAGGTCTTTTTCAGGCTAGAAATTATTATGCTGGATTGTTTTTATCTACATGTCTTTATGTCTGTTATGACAAACAACAACTGTAGTGCATTTCAGTGATGATTCTTTGATCCTAGTATGTTCAGTCATTTTAATGGAAGGAAAACTTGCTCTTAAGGGCTAGTTTTGTGTTAATGTTTTGTTAATTGCTACATGTATATAACAAATTTAAATGTAAGGGCACAGAACCTCTGACCTTCCATTAGCCTATAGATTTATCGTTACCTTTTCAAATTTGATAAAATTTATAATTTATATATAATTTGATAGGTTCCCAATACTGTAAATGATTTTTAGCTCACCTGACGGAAGGCCATATGAGCTTATGACATCACTATGCTGCCAATGTCGTCCGTCCTCTGAAAAAAAAAAATAAAAAATCTTCTTGTCTGAAAGTACTAGTACTGTACCAATTTGATTGAAACTTCATAAGAAATATATATGACATTTATTCATCGAAGCCATGCAAGCAATTCAGGCTCCTGTGAGCCTATTGTTTTATTTTAACATGTCTAGACCTACCCGGATCCCCCAAAACTAATTTTTGTTTGTATTTTGTAAATTTCCCTGTAAAATGAAGAGATTAAAAATGCTTTGATTGTATTTTTAAGTTAAGTAACTTATACATAATTATATGCATAATCATGTGACACATTAAAAATGATTTTATGCTTATTGGAAATATCAGGAAAATCTGCTTTATATTTAATTTTTGTTACTATTAATAATTATTTCTTTTACAGATAGAGTAAAGCCAGAATGACTGAGCCAGTGTCTGAAGGTAAGAGGACATGCATATATATGTATTTAAATTTTAAGGATCAACAAAGCTGATTCTAAGATGTTAACTACTGGTAGCTGTACATTGTATGTGCATTAGGGAATGTAAGTAGTAGAGAAAACAAATAAAAAAAAAAGGCAATATATGCAAAGTACATTATTTAGATAAATTTCAATTTTCGCAACATTTGATTATTTTTAGTTCTGATAAAACAAGGGAGAAAGGATTTTTTTTTGAAATAATGTCAATATTGTTTTCTTGCAGATATTGTTATGACCCCTACAAAGAAGGGTAAAACAACACACATAAGGATAGAGAAGAAAAGGAAGGAAGAAGTGGATACCTCGTTAGCTGAACATGTGGGAGATGGTAAAAACAAAGGATTTGTGGTCAACAAGAAGTCAGAGGGTAATTACCTAACTTGTCTGATAGAGTACAGTACATTCCTCTGTACCATGTTCACTTGTCAATTTTTAGACTTGTCAGTGTATTCTATGATTGCACTACCAATTTCACAGTAGAAGCTTAAGCATATGAATTGATGTGGAGTTCACATGTACATGAAAAGAATTTGATAATCATTTCTATCTATTTTTCCCACTTGAACCAAAACTTAAGATATTAAAGGACACAGGGGACAACCTAAAAAGAAATGGTAGAGATTGCCACATGATAGAAAGTTCTTTACACAAAAAATGATGCAATTTTAAGCTTGTAAATGTAAAGATTGGTTTTTACAAAATCAGCTTAAATTTATATTTTATTGTTTTAATTATAAATTTTGTTTCTATTTCTATAAGCATTGGATGGTTATGACAGACCTCAACTACAGATTGGTTTCAACTGTTTCTTGGTCGACCAGAAAACAGGAAAACATTATGTGGTGAGTTCAAAATTGTATAAATACAATTACTTGAGTGAAAAATTATTATGTAAACAATCTTTGAAATCCAGGTCGGATATATGTTGACTCTCCTTTATAGAATGATAAGTTTATTTTGTCCATCCTTCTGGACATTTCTAGTAATATCTGCTAGCTTAGATGTTTAAAGGTATTCTTTACCTTTGTCCAATCCTTTTTAGTAGAGAGTTTGTAATGCCCTATTTATGGTATTTGTAGGAAAGCAGAAGGTTGAAGTTTTGGTATGTAGATGGCACAGACTACTTAGAGCAGGTTACGACAGCATATGAGTTCTTCAAGGAACTTGTCAGACCACAAAATTTTCCTAGAGGTTTGCTAAAATGAAGTGATGCTATTTTTCGTTGGTCAATATGTGTCAATGCTGGCAATTTATTCATTAAATAAGTGAATATCAAACAGATGTTGATGTAAATTTCGGGATGAATTGCCACAATTGAAACATTGACATAGGCTATTTATAATTGTTTAATCCTTGATATTCATAGGAAAAAAATTCCTTTCTTATCCTAATGGGCTTAACTGTCAGTCACTATCTGCAGAGGATTATGTAGATTTTTAGGAGTTATTCTACATAACTGTTCATCAAAAACTATACTGAGTAGAAAAATAGCAATTAGATAATCAGTAAATTATGCAAATTGTCTTGTTATTATTACCAAAGGTTAGGCCATATAAAGTTAATTCTCTGATTCTCAGACACCGCCGACCCTCCAAAAATGGGGCCGCTGGCCAAATTTTATTGCCGATCCGAGAAAAAAAAACGCCGCCGACCCGTATTTGTCTTCCCAAAATAAAATTTTCAAATTTGCCGCCAAATTGAAGTCAAGTGTCTAGTGACCCGGATCAAAACGTTTGGAAGCATTGTTTACTTTGAAAAACATGGCTGCCGATTGGCAGTGTTCGATATATTGTTTCAATTTGAAACAACTGTTAAATTATGGTTACATGAACCATACACCCAATATGGCAATGACTGTGACAAACTTTGCAATTTGATCCTGAGTGGAGAAGTGAATTGAATACAAAACATGAAGTGGGACAGGGGTGGAAAAATCTGTAAGTCCGACGCCCGGGCAGTGCAATTGTAGCTACGGGCATGCTTTTTGTTCCAGAAAAAAGTCTGTCGGGCCTCTCTATCAAGATAAAAAAAACTTTCTATAATTTTATTTTACATCTGGATTGATATTTTTCTTTTAATTTTGTGTTAGTTTTAGCCTAACAACATCGAGAAAGTTACTTCCTGGTTCCGATAAATGATAAATATGCAAATTTTAATCCGAATCATTTTGGCGTTTGGCAATTACCGGTTTTGTGTTCTGATTCAAGCGCTTAGTTGAAATTGAATGTTGTATTATGAAACTGAATGTTGTGTTATAAAATTCGATAAATTAGTTGATAGATAAAGTTGGTATTTGATTTCAAGATGCATGTTACTTTAGTTCAAGATCAGAACAAAACAAAAGAAAGGTCAATTGACAACCGTTGTGAATCTAAAAATAAAATTTCACTGTGAAAAAAAAAGAGACAAGTCAGAACTTTCCAACATTAACCATCATGAAATAAAAGGCTACCATAGGGGTGACAAGAAGAAATAGCGAGAATTGTCACCATTTACCTGACAAATAAGATACCTGGAGAAAGAAAAAAATAAGGATTGGTGGTTTAAAATTAATGAGTGGCACACTAACATATAATGATGCTAGAAACATTGATTCAAGAAGTCCCATGCCCTATATATGCCATGCCCAACCTTCCACTTAATTTTCATCATCCCAAAATGACTAAACTCTACTGACTATCAACCAATAATAAGTACTTTTAACATTTTGTTAACATAAACTGTTTTATTACGGATTATATTGCTGATTACACATGTTACAACACTGTCAAATATAAAAAAAAAAACATGCCACTAAATTTTAGGCCAAATTCTTGTCTTACTTAACAGTAAAAACTATCTTACTATCTATTGGGCTTTGAATGACAACAGCTGGGCTTGGGCATTAGAAATCCTAAAAAGCCCTGGGCTTGACCTTAAGGAGAAAATTTTTCCACCCCTGTGGGATATGGATGGAAAGAAGGATTTAAAAGTCGATGTTGGTGACTGTAACAAGACCACAGAGAATGAAAAAAATAATTTATTCTCTCCGATTTCCGAAGTTGTAGACTATTTAGGACTCATTTTTAAGAGATTAATTGGAAAGTAACGATGTATTCCTGCAACTTAGTGATTTTATGACAAAAGAGAAGTCTGCATTTGCCGTTTTGTTTGCTGTCCATGAAAAGATGAAACTGTCTGCCATAAAGGACTAATTGACAAGTTTATTTACTGACAGTCTTCAACTCTTGATGAATGTGAATAAGAATTTAGTCTTGATGCTGTTTACACTTTTGACAAAAACTTTTTATCAACAGACAGACTCTTGGATAAATGTCACAGACCAAAACTCTACTCAAGTATTGATTTGACAAATTGGTGCAATCTAAATGCCTTTTATATGGAAACTCCAGGATGGAAATCCATTCATACACATGTACCAAACTAGCTGATTGTGCAGTTACCTGCGCTGTTGTACCATCCAAGATAAATGATTTTATTAAATAATAAAGCATGTATTTTCATATTTTTATTTATTTCAATACATATTTTTAGATAATAAAAAACAAGCAGAAATACAATACAATACATATATGCATGAAAACAAACGATCCACTCCTTATTTTCAGACACATTGAAAATAAAATTTAAACCAAAAATCCCTACCCTCATTTGAAAAACCAATAAAAAAATAAAATAAAACCCCTACCTTCCTACCCATTTTTTAAAACCAACTGTCTGAGAACCAGAGAATTAATTTTACATGGCCTTACAGTTATCAATATAGTTGCTGCAACCAAAAAAAAATGCACATTAAAATGCTGGAATGAAAAGTTATACATTGATTTGTAAAAGATATGAGCAGTATTACAGCCTATTAAAAACATAAGAAAAATATATCAGGTGCCCTCTTAGGGTTCTTTTAAAATTTACACAAAAAACATTCTTTATATTTAAAACAGGACATATGACATACATGTATACCGTTAAGAAAATTTCCTGCAGAAACACAAATAAATGCATGAGAAAATCATTATACAAGAAGTAAACTCATTAAGTATTCTTAAGAAACCATCAGTATTGTGATGTACTGATTTCTTTATAGATTATGTTGGGTTCATTAAGAAGTGTATGAAACAAATGAAGAAGCCAGATTATAGATTAGCGAGGAACGTAGATCTAGAAATTCGTCTCTTAGACGATGAAGAGGCTCCAATGAGTCCAGGTTTGTTATTGTTTTATTTTATTTACAAACTGATAGGAGAATTTTAGAAAGTTACATTTGTACTTATTTCTATAAAAACCTACTGTCACGTATTACATAGTATGAACTGATACAACATCAGAACTTGAAAGAAACTAATGAATTCAAATGTCAAATGAAAGTGATACATCTCGAACTGTCAAATAATATAAAAGATGTGGTTGGAGCATTTTTATGTCATTTAAACTCAACAATTGGGTTTAAGCTGTCATTCAGAGATGATGCATCATATTATATGGTGTAAATTCATAGAAGAATTAAGTTATTCTTTAAAGTGTCACATTACATTTTTAGTTTATTAAATTAACATGCCTTGACATACACAGCAATTAAAGTAGTTGTGTGAAATATCTCCAGTCTTAAACAATATAGATTCACTTCTAGATGGAGTGACAAAAACTTTTGTGTGTAGCTGTATTTGATTCACAAAGTAAACAGTTTATCTTTTAAATTTTCGGTTGACTTTATCAGGGGAGGGAATTTCTCCTGATTTGATAGGTAGGTGGCAATGTTGTTGTATCTGCAGTTCTCAGTTATCTCCCCTCTTTCATTTCTTCAGTTTTCCATATATGTGTTGTGTCTCCTTGTTTAAAGATGTTTCAACACATTTTAGATTTTACATATAAAAGTTATAAAACTTGTTTACTTAGTTTCATTCTATATTATTTTTTATGTTAATCCTGTCTAGTAAAACTTATGGATATAACTTTTAAACACAACTTTGCCATTTTTGGGACAATAAAAATATCTGAATTATATTTTTCTGGTCATTTACTTGGTATATAGATTTGTTCTATTTTATACAGGAAGATTATAAATGTCTTTTTTCTGGTTATTTAATTATTTTGATGTTTACAATTTTATTTTTTATTCCACATATTGCATGTATGATTTAAATGAATACTCTTCATAGTATGATTGTTAATAATCTTTTTCAAAGTACGCAAGACATATTATGAAAAAACAAGATCTATGTATTTTTATTTGAAAGCCTAAAATCAACACTAAATATTAATATTCCAGGACACCATGGTTATATTTTCCCTCTTCAAGTAACCAGTTTATCACAAATAAGTAAATTGACCTTTCAATCCTCTTTATCAAATGTAATAGCTTGCTCACAGATAATTAGATTATTTCTTTCAAAGTTTGTCATAATTGCATTATTGTTAAATAATCAAAAGACTCAGCACTGCAGATACAAATTTGATACAAAAAGCATGTACAGGAGTGTCTATCAATTCATGCATACTGCTGCATGGCAATCAAAACCTTAAGTATGTCACCAATATCATGTGTCACAATTAAAGAATATTCAAGTGTACAATGCTTTTATTCATTATTTTTGGTTGTGATTTTTGTTGTTTACTTGTTGACTGTTTACATTGCATTTATGAAGACATAAAATGATATAAATATCCTTCCTAATTTCAGTTGATGCTTATAACTATTTTATCGACTTTTTTCAATTAAGAAAAAAAATAAGTACATGTAGATAGCAAAAATCATGTTCAACAAAAACTTTATTTCTGGAATTGTCCTAAATAAGCAAAAAAATTCCAAGTGCATAAAAATAAAAAAGATGCTTATTTCATTTTGCTTTGATTTTGTAACAAATACAGACTTTATACAGTGTACATGTTACATACAAAGTTACCAGTTACATGTAAGATGTAGCTACATATTTTAGATGAACATAAACATTATGATGAGGTAATTTGTCAGTATTATTTCAAGTAACCTTGATAGAGATATTTATCATTGAACTTTATATAGAAACCCCATTGTTTCCTCCTTGCCTCATTCATAATTAGTATATGCAGAACTACTAGTAGAAATGTTGTATACAAGTGAAAAGGCACAACTGCATCCGCCCACAAATACTTGATAAGGTGGAAACTCAATTTTTTATTGACCAAAAGTTTTGTTCTTCATCTGTAATGTAGTTATTATTCACATTGATGTAAATAGCAATTTTGCAGGTGTTTATTATACCCCCCGCAAACAAAGTTTGGGGGGGGGGTATATAGGAAACACCCTGTCTGTCTGTCCGTCCGTCCGTCTGTCCACATAACTCGTAAGCGCTTCTTCTCCTAAACCGCTGAGAGGATTTTGCTGAAACTTAAGATGAAGGAAGTACATCATAAGAAGATGTGCATGAAGAATTTTCATCGCACTCGGACATCATTCAGGGGAGATAATTGGATTTAGACTTTTTAAAATACATTATTCAATGGGAGACCTGGTAAGCGCAACTCCTCCTAAACTGCTGGAAGGATTTTGATGAAACTTTACATGAAGGAAGTACATCATATGTAGATGTGCATGAAGAATTTTCATCGCAATCAGACATCTTTCAGGGGAGATAATTGGACTTAGACTTTTTAAATACATTATAGTACATTATTCAATGGGAGATCTCGTAAGCGCAACTCCTCCTAAACCGCTTGATGGATTTTGATGAAACTTTACATAAAAGAAGTACATCATATGCAGATGTGCATGAGGAATTTTCATTGCAATCAGACATCATTCAGGAGAGATAACTGGACTTAGACTTTTTAAATACATTATTCAATGGGAGATCTCCTAAGCGCAACTCCTCCTAAACCTCTTGATGGATTTTGATGAAACTTTACATGAAAGAAGTACATCATCTGTAGATGTGCATGAAGAATTTGTATTGCTCTTGGTTATTATTGAGGGGAGATAACTGGACTTGAGATTTTTTTTTTTACAGTACAGAGTCCAATATGAAGCGGGGGGTATCCTTTTGTGAGCTCGCTCACAGTATTACTTGTTTTCACTGTGTTCTAATATCTACATTGATTTACATAAATTTATTGCATATTTGTGTGTTTTTATTTTTTTTTAATTTTTGACTGACCGCAAATTTATCCTAAATTAGTACAGCCAAGAAATTACTGTGTTTAAGTATAAATATTCAAGTTAATGTATGTTATTTAAGTTGTCCATTCCCAATGATAACTATAATATGGAAGATTGGCTACGAACTGCAAATGAATAACTGGGTTTAAATTTGGATGATTGAGTTTTAATTGTATGAAACTTTGGTCTTATAGTTAAAGTTTCTAATACTTTAGGTAACCAATCTTTACAGGTGGTTGCTGAAAATTTTTCAAATTTTTCATTACAAAAAAGTTCAGATATTATCTACTATTTTGCAATTGAAGGCTCAATTAAACATTAATTATAGCGAATAAAATGATTACTTACCCCAAGCTGAACAGGGACTCATCAAGGTACTTTGGAGTACTCGTACTTAATCCTCCTATTGAATGTGTTACAATGGAAGTTGATCTCTCTGATCAGTTCAAACTCACATCTATAGAGAGGAGATTATCTTGTTGTATGAAGGAAAAAATTTCCTAGTATAAATGACTTACCTGTTGAAAATTTCACATTGGCAAAATAGCTCAAAAATGGTATTTATACAAAAGAAAATGCGCAAAATAAATGTCAAAGAGTTGTTTAAAACATTAAATTCATAAAAGAAAATTATTTAGTTGCAAAAATCATAGTTATAAGCAATTTCTTTCAGAGATAGGAGTTTTTTTTTCTTCAGGTAAAAATCATCTTCCTATGAGTAGTTTTCATTTTCAATGAAAGTGTGAGTTAAACTGATCAAAACGATTAGCTTGTATTAGTACAAAATTCTATAGATAGATTTAGCACCAGTACTCCAAAGTACCTCGATGAGTTCCTGTTCAGCTTTGGGGAATGAAACATTTAATTCGCTATAATTTAAAGCATTTTTCAAGCTCCATAAATGATGTTTGTTTTCCTTATATATTGTATAAAAAAAGGTATATTTCTAACAGTAACTAAATTCTGTAGGATTTTTTTTCCTCAAAACTTTGAGGAAGCTTTCTCATTTACTTGATTTTATAAAAATCTTTGCTATTGAATGTTAGGTCCCTCAGATGCTGAACAATACTTTGGTGAGTATACGGTTGCCATGGTGATAGACAAGTGTTGTAGTTATGGAGATGAGATCTAATTTTGTTTTGTATACATTTAGTTTTGACTCCATAGTTTCAGGTGTTTACTCCAGTTTAGAACAATGTTGTGGAGATCTTGGTTGTCATGTTTAAGCTATTGTTAAAAGCATGCAACTTGTGATGAATGTGTTTGGAGCGCACAGAGGCTAATGATTGTTCTGTAACATTGTCACCTAAGACAACATGTGATTGCACTTCTCTTGTTTGGCTGAATTTAACGGAGAGTAGTTTAAGAATAAGTATGAAATGCATTTCCAAAGTGCAGTTAGCTAATATTTATTTTTAGCTATTTGTACTCTTATCATTTTTCAAAGTTCCTGACTTTTTAGCTCACCTGGACCAAAGGTCCATGTGAGCTATTGCAATCACTTGGCGTCCGTCGTCGTCTGTCGTCTGTCGTCTGTCGTCTGTCCTCTGTTAACAATTTTTCAAAAATCTTCTCCTCTGAAACTACTGAACAGAATTTAATGAAACTTGGTATGATTGATCCTTAGCATGTCCTGTACAAAAGTTGTGTTTCGATTTTTGATCCGTCAAAAAACATGGCCGCCGTGGCTAAAAATAGACCAGGGGGGTCAGACTGCTGTTTTTGGCTTGTAAATCAAAAAGTATAAGAGATAGATGAAATCTGATGCCACCCTACTGCTTCAGCATCAAAAGCTCTACAAAAGTCTCCATTTGGTCGAAGTTGTCAGATGATCCCTTAAAGGGGTTACAGCCCCTTAATGGTGAAAAATTAAGTTTTTTCATGTTTTTGGCTTATAGAATGAAAACTATTGCAGATAGAGAAAAGCTGTTGCTTGCTTAAATGTTCAGCTCATTTAGCTCTACTAAAGTCTCCATAGGGTCAAAGTTGTCAGATGACCCCTTATAGGGGTTACAGCCCCTTAAATGCGAAAAATAGTGTTTTTGGCTTATAGAATGAAAATTATTGCAGATAGAGAAAAGCTGTTGCTTGCTTAAATGTTCAGCTTATTTAGCTCTACAAAAGTCTCCATAGGGTCAAAGTTGTCAGATGACCCCTTATAGGGGTTTCAGCCCCTTAAAGGCGAAAAATAGTGTTTTTGGCTTATAGAAAAGATATTGCAGATAAAGAAAAGCTGTTGCTTGCTTAAATGTTCAGCTCATTTAGCTCTACAAAAGTCTTCATAGGGTTGAAGTTGTCAGATGACCCCTTATAGGGGTTACGGCCCCTTAAAGGTGAAAAATAGTGTTTTTGGCCTATAGAATGAAAACTATTGCAGATAGAGAAAAGCTGTTGCTTGCTTAAATGTTCAGCTCATTTAGCTCTACAAAAGTCTTCATAGGGTCGAAGTTGTCAGATGACCCCTTATTGGGGTTACAGCCCCTTAAAGGCGAAAAATAGTGTTTTTGGCCTATAGAATCAAAACTATTGCAGATAGAGAAAAGCTGTTGCTTGCTTAAATGTTCAGCTCATTTAGCTCTACAAAAGTCTCCATTTGGTCGAAGTTGTCATATGACCCCTTATAGGGGTTACAGCCCCTTAAAGGCGAAAAATAGTGTTTTTGGCTTATAGAATGAAAACTATTGCAGATAGAGAAAAGCTGTTGCTTGCTTAAATGTTCAGCTCATTTAGCTCTACAAAAGTCTCCATAGGGTCAAAGTTGTCAGTTGACCCCTTATAGGGGTTACAGCCCCTTAAAGGCGAAAAATAGTGTTTTTGGCTTATAGAATGAAAACTATTGCAGATAGAGAAAAGCTGTTGCTTGCTTAAATGTTCAGCCCATTTAGCTCTACAAAAGTCTTCATAGGGTCAAAGTTGTCAGATGACCCCTTATAGGGGTTACAGTCCCTTAAAGGTGAAAAATAGTGTTTTTGGCCTATTGAATGAAAACTATTGCAGATAGGGATAAGCTGTTGCTTGCTTAAATGTTCAGCTCATTTAGCTCTACAAAAGCATTCATCATGTTCATAGGGTTGAAGTTGTCAGATGACCCCTTATACGGATTACAGCCTCTAAATTAAAGAGTTTTCATGTTTTTGGCTTATATAATGAAAGAAAAGTTGTTGCTTGCTTAAATGTCAGTTCGTTAAGCTCTTAACAAAAGTCTCTTTAGAGTCAAAGTGTTCAGATGGCCCTTTAAATAACATTTTGCACGTTTTTGGCCTACTGAATGAAAACTATTGCTGAAAGAGAAAAGCTGTTGCTTGCTTAAATGTTCAGCTTATTTAGCTCTACAAAGTTCTTTATAGGGTTGACATCAAGACCAGGTGAGCGATTAAGGCTCCTGGGAGCCTCTTGTTAATTATACATGTAATAAACTTTAAAAAAAAAAAGAAGATAAACAATGATAAATCAAAATCACATGGTAAACATATCCAATTTCAGACGTTAATCTTGTCATTAGATCACATGTTGTCTTTTAAACCAAAGATCTCCACATTGTTCATATGCTAGTGAAAAATGATTCCATGGTGTATTGTTCTAATTCCCTATCTTAATATCAGTCATTGAAATATAACTTTTAAAGTTGTATACAAACAGATTTAGTGATGTTATTTCCAACCAAATCATTGATATATCTGTTTTGATACTAATTCAAGGTTGACAATTTTAAAAACCAAGTTGGTAAAACAACTTGTCAAGAATCAATTTCTTTATGAATCATCCCTTTTCTCTTTATATAAAAGTTCATGTTAGGTTTAACCAGAAAATGCTAACAAGCATAACAAACTGTAACAATCAGAGCTTTTTGTGTGTTAATCCTGACAGTACCTTATTCAGATGATTTCGTTCTGTTTGTCAGTAAAGAAAATGTTTGATGGAAGGATGTTGTATAGGCAAAAAAGTCAGATTTCTGCATGAGCATGTCAAGTTGTGTAGATAAGGTCAATTAGATATTTATTTTTTCTTCAAAAAAGCAAATATTTTTAAAGAAAAATTGTACACCAAAGCATTTTAAAATTTAGAAATAAGAATTCTAATACAAGGTATGAAATATAGTACTAAGTAAATACATGTATATGAATTACAGTAAGTAAATAGTTGAAAATCTGCTTTGGAAATATTCATATGAAATTTTGATTACTTAATATTTTTTTTCTTATTACTGTGAAAGTACTTAAATTCGTGGATATCAATTTTCGTGGATTGGAAGTAAACTCCATATTCGTGGATTCTTGAATTCGTGGTTTAAAAACAATCTCTATTAAAAGCAATGTGTAATACACAGTTCGTTGGGAACTTAATTTCCATGAAAACCACGAAAATTGGTACCCCACGAATAATAAAACTTTCACAGTATTTCTTTTCTACTGTAAGTTTTGGGAAGTTTAGGCTTTAGTTGAATGATAGTAGCTAGTTATATGACCTTTTGTTGCATTGAAGTGCTAGTGTACAGTAGGTTAGTACATAGGACTTGTTTTGTAGGTATAAATAAAGCTGATAAGAGATCAGAGGAGGAAATCCTGAGAGAGAAACTACTGACTATCCTAGAATCAGCTTATCCCAATGTTCTGGAAGTAGAAGACATTATCAGGTTACTATAAAGACATAATTCATATGTATAACAGATAATGAGATGTGGAATAAGTGTACAGGACACAACCTATAATATAAACAACAATTTTTAAAAATCAAATTGAAAACCGATAGCAGCCTTCAATGTGACCAGCGGTCACTGCTCGCTGATTTGACATTGGCCCTGGATTGAAAATAAATTACATATGATTCAAGCCCAATTCTAAAGTGCCAATGAAAGACCCTCTTCTTGACAAAAAAAGAATAACATAAATTTGATGAATACAAACATCAGTTTTGATAAAGATTCCTAGCTTAGGACAGGTACATTAAAATGTGGCAGGGTTAAACTATTTGTTTTTGGCTCAACCTTCCCCCTATTGGTAATCAATAAAAAAGCACAAACTAACACAGTAAAAATCAAATCGATAGAAGTCTATATTGCCATGTTATTGAGAAGTTAGCCATATTTGATGTGACATTATGATGTAAGGCAAGAGGGGCTGTCACTGAAAGATTCCGTTGTCCCAGATAATTGATTGTCGCCTTTGCTTGGATACAAGATCTGTGAAATATTAAAACCTGGGAGGAGGGACAAACAGATTACTTGTGTGTAGTTTGCTTCAATACAAGATCAGTTAAACTTTATACATGAAGATGACTATTCATCAAAATAAAACAATAAATTTAGTGAAGGTGGCTGATTTTTAATTTCCAATTGTAGATTAGCAGTTTCCTCTTAACCACTCAAACTTCTTTGAACAATAAAACTGTCTGCCCTTTGTAATGGATTTATACACATACAGTTCTTTTAACCCAACAATCAATCATATTTCACTGCTATAAAGTATAATGTTTTATCTATAGACTAGTAGGTGCTGACCCAGCTATGGTGATGCAGCAGCTGTTAGAACTCAAAACCAGAGGTCTAATTGACGAGATCGAGGATGGTAAAAAGTTTGTCCGACATGTCCTTCATGATGATAAGACAGGTAAGAGGTTTGTCAGTCAGACATGTCCTTCATGATGATATGGCAGGTAAAAAGTTGGTTAGACATGTTTTACATAAAGGAGGTCATTTCTATGAAGTTAAATCTACACTTGATGTCATAATAGTTGTCCATCTGAAATCAATTTTAAATATTCATCAACTATGGTAGATATTAGGGAAAAACTTTGTGATATATTTTATAAGCCAGATATAATTCAGCTTTAATTAGTTCATACAAAAGAGGTTGTAGTTAAAAAAAGATATTTTCCCTGTATACACCAGGTTCTCTCTAGAGTTTAATTGGATGCATAGTTGTAATATTTTTAGATTTACCTATTCATACTATATTATTGTAGAGGTTCAACATGTCAAACAGATGCCAACAATAGCAGCCAATCAACAACCAACTATTGCCGTCATAACGGCTAACTATAGTGAAAAACTTGCTGTAGATGCTATGATGGAACAGAAAACTACTTTTGTAAAGTTCAAGACAGAAGGTATAAAATATGTCTTTACTTCAAAATTATTTTTGTACATCCACTTCAATGAAGTGGATCCATTTAACATGTACTTACTTCCTGTTTGCCAAAAATAGTGTATTTTAAGCAAGACAAAAGGCATTTAAAGGCAAGTTTTTAGCTCACCTGGACAAAGGTCATGTAAGCTATTGCCATCACTTGGCGTCCGGCGTCGTCGTCGTTAACTTTTCTTCAAACTTCTTCTCCTCTGAAACAGCTTAACAGATTCAAATCAAATTTGGTCTGATGGTACCTTAGGGTATCCCCCACAGAACTGATGTGGGGATTTTTGATTCATCGAAAAACATGGCCGCCGTTGCTAAAAATAGACCAGGGGCGTGAGACTACTGTTTTTGGCTTGTAAATCAAAAAGTATAAGAGATAGATGAAATCTGATGCCAGCCTACTGCTTCAGCATTAAAAACTCTACAAAAGTGTCCATTTGGTCGAAGTTGTCAGATGACTCTTTATAGGGGTTACGGCCCCTGAAATAATGTTTTTTCATGTTTTTGGTCTATGGAATGAAAACTATTGCAGATAGAGAGAAGCTGTTGCTTGCTTAAATGTTCAGCTAATTTAGCTGTACAAAAGTCTCCATAGGGTCGAAGTTGTCAGATGACCCTTAAAAGGGGTTACGGCCCCTTAAATAACCTTTTTCAGGTTTTTGGACTATAGAATGAAAACTATAGCAGATAGAGAAAAGCTGTTGCTTGCTTAAATGTTCAGTTTATTTAGCTCTACAAAAGTCTCAATAGGATTGAAGTTGTCAGATGACAATTAATAGGGGTTACAGCCCCTAAAATGAACCTTTTGCATGTTTTTGGCCTTTAGAATGAAAACTATAGCAGATAGAGAGAAGCTGTTGCTTGCTTAAATGTTCAGCGCATAAAGCTCTACAAAAGTCTCCATAGGGTTGAAGTTGTCAGATGACCCCTTATAGGGGTTACAGCCCCTAAAATAATGGTTTTTCGTGTTTTTGGCCTATAGAATGAAAACTATAGTAGATAAATAAAAAACTGTTGCTTGCTTAAATGTTCAGCTCATTTAGCTCTACAAAATATAGGGTTGACATCATCACCAGGTGAGCGATTTAGGCTCCTGGGAGCCTCTTGTTATGTAGTGTTTTATTTTAAAAAAAATATTATAAAGATGGCGTTTGTATGATTTGATGAAAGAAACATCATCCACTGCTGATTTCTCGTTGTTAATGAAATTTCTAACCTTTAAAAATAAATTTGATATGTTCATAGCTCTACAACCCCTGTTGTAAAAGATCATTGAATTCCCTAAGTTTAAAGATTCCATTTAAAAAATTCACAATTGAAATAAAACTAGTGAAGGAGATAGATTTTTAATACAATAACCAAGTTTTCTTTTTCAGGAGAATCTAATGTTTATACCATAGGATATATTGGTGAACACAAAGTTGTTTCTACCAAGCTACCACAAATAGGTTATCACAGGGCAGCTCAAATATCATCAGGCAATACTACAACTAGATTACTAGGTACGGTATCACACTGATATTGTGGGATACATGGTATTCATATTTACAGTGAAGCTTAGTTTTTTTTCAATATATTCCAAACATACTTTGTTGACCGGATTTCATGGAGTGAAAAATCCGGGTTATAAAATGGTGAATTGTTGTGTGGCCAGGGAAAAAATGTTCGTAACAGTTTTCTCAGCAGCTACTAATCACAGTCACTTAATATTTGTCATACGGCATCAGGGTGGGGTCCCATAACGTGGGATCCAATTTCAGGTCTGTTGCTCACCTACTTCCTGTTTAACGAAATCCGGCCATTTTTTACTTTGACAGATTTTTAAAGCAACTTGCTTATTATACCCCCCGCAAACAAAGTTTGGGGGGGGGGGTATATAGGAAACACCCTGTCTGTCTGTCTGTCCGTCTGTCCACATAACTTGTAAGCGCTTCTCCTCCTAAACCACTTGAAGGATTTTGATGAAACTTTACCTAAAGGAAGTACATCATATGTAGATGTGCATGAAGAATTTTCATTGCTCTTGGATATCATTCAGGGGAGATAATTGGACTTAGACTTTTTAAATACATTATTCAATGGGAGACCTCGTAAGCGCATCTCCTCCTAAACCGCTAAAAGGATTTTGATGAAACTTTACATGAAGGAAGTACATCATATGTAGATGTACATGAAGAATTTTCATCGCAATCATTGGACTTAGACTTTTTAAATACATTATACAATGGGAAACCTCGTAAGCGCTTCTCCTCCTAAAAGGCTTGAAGGATTTTGATGAAACTTTACCTAAAGGAAGAACATCATATGCAGATGTGCATGAAGAATTTTCATTGCAATCAGACATCATTCAGGGGAGATAATTGGACTTAGACTTTTTAAATACATTATTCAATGGGAAACCTCGTAAGCGCAATTCCTCTTAAAAGGTTCGATGGATTTTGTTGAAACTTTACATGAAGATAGTACATCATCTGTACATGTGCATGAGGAATTTGTATTGCTTTCGGTTATCATCGAGGGGAGATAACTGGACTTGAGATTTTTCGTTTTTCAGTACAGAGTCCAATATGAAGCGGGGGGTATCCGTTTGTGAGCTCCGCTCACAGTATTACTTGTTTATAACTTGCCTTTCTTCAAACATTTAAACAAGACCACTATTTGCATGGTGACAGGACTTTCACTTAAAGGTATGAAAGCATATCTGAACAAACATTGCATATAATATAATTGGAAAGGGATATCAAGTAAAAAATCATGCCATAAAATCACACTATAAACATTGAAGTAAGAACTAAGCTAAGAAACAAAGTGTACAGGACTACTTAAACAGGTCATTTAATAATTTGTGTAATTTTCTTTTATATTTTCGCTCTAGTAATAGCTGTTGTGTAATTGTAGGAACATTCCAGAATATAGAACATGTGTTTGTAGTAGGCGTGTCTGGAGCCGTACCTCACTATACAGATTATTACAAACATGTCCGTCTAGGTGACATCGTCATCTCTAAATGTAACGAGAAAGGCTACGTCTACTACCATTGTGACAAAATTCTCAAAGATAAAGATGATAATTTAACTTATAAACTCAGGACATTTGCACCCAGAGATTTCACCTTACAAAATGTTGTAGAAAAACTTCAAGATCGACTAAAAAGAAAGCCTGAAAAAGCACCATGGGAAAAGTACATTTATGAAGGTCTGGACCTTCTACGTAACCAAGAGGCTGACTTTAATCGTCCTCCAAAAGAGAGTGATCGGCTGTACATGAATATTGGTGAAGATGATTTGATTGAAGTTCAGCATCCTATGAGACCAGAAGATGGAGAAGAGATTAAGGAAGATGGTCCCACAGTCCACTATGGAGTCATCGGATCTGGACGACCTGTCACCAAGTATGACTCAACACGTCTAGATTTTGCTCAACGATACAACGTCGCATGTTTTGATGCTGAGTTTGATCAAGTTTTAGAATCCATTGTTGGAAACAGAAAGGACAGTTTCCTATTTATACGTGGAATGGCTGACTACAGCGATGGTACTAAGAACAAGGAGTGGCAATCCTATGCCTCACTAGCGGCAGCTGCCATGATGAAAACAATCATTAAGTTAATTAGTAATCCATATCTAAGTGAGGATGAAGATTAGAGTGTTAGTTTAGGGATGTATCAAGGTGATGTGTCACATAGATCTGCTGTTAAAATTATGATAAAAAGCATTATTTTCCTGAGCATAATTATATCCTATTATGAATTTAAAAAGAAAAGTGCAGATTATTAGGATGAAATAGCCCTCAGTGTTCTTTAATGTGTAAATCAATGTCCATATTAATTTTTATCTGGTCTTACATGTACATGTACTTGTCTCATAGCCTATTTATCTGGTCATGTACTCATCCTGTTGCCTATTATATCAGTGGAGTCTTGTCTAATGTGTTTACAGACGACAACGTCTTGCTACATCCCTATGTAGATTTACTTTACTTTTTCTCTTGCTTTTATTTTTTTCCATTTTCACAAGCTTCATATATTCTGCTCATATTCAGTGCTCACATTTCACAATCAAGTCGCAATATTAAGCAGCAAGTGCAATAATAAGTGTAATCATGTTAGTCTTCTTTTGATTTTTGTATAACAATTTCAATTTTCTATGCCAACTTTTATGCCTATAAAACTAAAAATTGTAAATTTTATTCTCAAAATTCTTAGAGACTTTTGAAGGCATTGGTTTTTATAAACAAAAAAGAGAAATTGTAGCAATTTTTATTTAACATAGCAGCACTTCTTTAAAAAATAAATGATAGAAATGTTTATAAGGATTTATTTTAAAAGATATGATTTCATGTTTTGATGTACAAATAGGAGAAAATTTATGTTACCAATAGTAGGCAAGCCAATAAGTTCAAGATTTTTACTGTCTTATCATATCAAAAAAAATATTACAATTACTTACAGTGTATAATAGAATAGCTCAGGTTTATATTGTAGAATTTATCAGAGCACTAGTCAACTTTTATTTTTTTATTTGTCTCAAAATTATCAATTAAACAATATATTATTAGAATACAACACGTATGTTTCAAATTGAATGCATTTATACAATAGTGATGTTTTTGTGAATCAAAATTTTAGAAATATCATTATAAAGTTGACTGTGTAATGTTTTAATATATTTGATTCTAAGAAAGGTGCATCAAGGCTTGTTTGAAATTGTTCAATTAATCAATTTACACATATGTATGTTTTTTGGTTTTTTTTTTAAACCCCATATATCTTATATTTTTTTAATTCTTTACACCTCAATGTACAAAATGATGTTTAGGTTGTAAAAATAAGTTATTGTACCAATTCTAAATATGCACATTTTTTCGTAATAACGTTTTTAAGCTTTTTTTTTCTTTTTTGAGATAGTAAACATGGTAAAACAAGGATTGATTTAACTTTTTTGAATCTCATTTAATAAACAAGTGTGCTATTTAACAAATAATAGGGGGTTTTACAATTTTATCAAGTAGGTTGTATAAAAAAGAAATACATTTGTATAAAAAAGAAAATAAATTCTAAGTTGTATATATATTTAGTAAATATTTATAATGACAGATTATAACATTCTGAAAGGATGTAGTTTTATATTTATTTTTCTTTGCTAGGTTTATTGGTGTTTACATATTTTACAAAATCGACTTGTATATATAATGAACAAAATCAATGTTAGAAGAAAATCTTGAAATACGATTTTGAAATTAAATACTTCTTACTGTGTAATAATAGATTTTGTTACCAGACTGTTCATTATAATTGGGATATTTAACCATCATCATAATAAGTACTCTGATTGAAATATAAATAACAAATTCTTGTTAGCAGCTTTTATGCGTTTGAAGGCAATGTATCCCTGGACCAGTCCTGGTTATCAAATAAGTTGATACCATTTTCATTAAGAAGATAAATCATTGAAGTGCTCCTGTGTTATGTGCTACGTCTTCCTGTCTGTTAATGTTAAGTTTTATTTCTGGTTGTAAATATGTCATACTATTATAGTTATTACATGAATCATTCCATATTTTATCATATTCTTTATATATATATATACTTTATAGTTTAGTTATATGGGTTGTATTGTACTCTGTTCCTTCTTAAGGGATAATTTATGGATTGACATTTTCTAATTTTTACCTATTCTGATCAAATTGTGATAGTTTTAATGAAGGTTGTATTCATGAATGTAAAACTTTATGATAGTTGTTGCTGTTTGAAATTGTCATATGATTTGACTTTATTTCCATATATATGCTTTTGCTTCATTTAGCACTTCTGTTTTGCAGAACTAGCATACCTAAATTTTGATAATACTGAATGAATTTTAGATTTTACATTTCATTATTGTACAATATTAGAGAGACCACCCACCTATATCAAATCTACAGGGCATAATAACTAACATCAATATCAAATCATATATTAAATGAAACACTTCATCTGATTGGTTGTTTGTTATATATAAAAGGGTTGTTTTGAATGGTTGTTAAAAATAAATCAAATATATATTATTAACTTCAGGTATTAATGTTTGGCATGTTGAATGTTATAGCTGCTACAGATATATAACTGTGTTGATAAATGTTGTACTGACTTTGTTATTCAATTTGTTGAGTTTTTCACTATCTACATACTATGTTTTTTTTATCAAAAATAATATAAATACTGTAAGTTTTGCTGTTTCATTTATACTTTGTTCTCATTGTATTGTGGGTTCCATTTTATCGTGGTATTTACGTTCATTTCAACCAAATATTTGACTGTGATGTCACGGTTTCTACGTAGCTACCTACCACGACGATATTATGATATACCAGTATATATGATTTGTACAATTCAATTGCATTTACTATACTTTAAATATTGTAATAAAAAACCATGGATCAGGGAATGCCACCTGTGAAAAAAAATTATCTATATATTTTCTAAAACCATAATTGGAGAGATATTGAAAAATATCTTTTTCTCCTGTTGAAAGTATTTTCACCCCTGGAAAAATCATTGTTAAAATCTAATTCAACGATTTATTCTAGATTATACAAAATCATTATGATTAAAACAATTCTAAACTTAAATTTAAATATTTTTTTTTATTCAGAACTTTCTTCTCCACCAAAAGTTTTCAAACTATAGATAAATAAGATTTGAGGATATGGCCTAATCACATAGTATAATCTTGTAATGACCCAGAAAATAAATGTCACAATGTATATCTTTTTATATAGCCAATGATATAATCTATTATAATGTAATAGTAAGATCCAATGTTTAATTAATTTTAGGAATTTTTAGATTATTTTGCTTCCATTAAATGATTTATTATCTTATGTTTGGTTGTTTTAATTACACTGTAGCCATAAGCATAGTTTAACAGAGATGTCTTGTTGTGGCTAATTAGCTCTGCATAAATGTTTCTTTTCTTAGTATACTACAACAACATCCTCTTCAATTGACCTTGACTTACAGTTATAATCTGAGCAACTGATATTTTAAGGTTTTTTAGGGGACCATTGTGATATAGTCTGGCTTGTTGCTGATCTAGATTGTTTGATATACTGTGGATTCATTTATTTTGGTGGATACCAATTTTCATGGTATGATAAAAAGGTATCAGTTCGTTGATTTTTTAATTTGTGGTTCTGAAGGATGCAGCTTACAGATCAATGTTGAATTTACTTTTCGTTGGGTATCAAATTTCGTGGGTGAAGGCCACCCATGAAAACCACGAAAATTGATACCCCACGAATAATAGTGAAACCACAGTAATCCATGGTAAATATATATTGGTCAATAGATTTAAAAATCTGAACGATGACTTATCCAGCATATCCACCTGTTTATTCAATTCCTTTCAATGCCAATCAAAGATTTCAAGTTTTGGACTGGATTAACAATTATCACCACCTGTCTATTCAATATCATTCAATACCAATTGATGGGTTTAAATGGGCAGACTGGATTATACATATATTATCCTAAGAAATTGTTCAATATTCTAAATATATTGACCAACATATCTGTACCAAAGATTTATACCAAACAGAGTAACAAACTACTGAAACAGGCATTTAAGCCAATATAATATACAGGATTCACAAAAACACATGGCAAATAGAACATGGGAGTCAGACCCTAGTTTTTATACCCCGCTACATGAAGTGGCGAGGTATTATGTTATACCCTCACTTTCTTTTGCTGTCTGTCTGTCTGTCCCCTGAAGGTTTCCGAGCGATAACTTGAAAACACGTCAAAGGATTTGAATGACATTTTGCACAGCTCTTGAGTACAATAAAATACTGGTCAAGTTCAATTTTTAGGATGATTCGAAAAATATTATTTAAGATTTGCCACTTTATAAATTTTCCAAATTTGAAAATGATGAAATTTTCTGGTCTAAGAACAATAACTCATTTCCTTTCTGTCTCTTTATAGATGTATTGTATATACAGTATAGTATACAAATAAATTTTAACTTTTGATGAATAATGTGGCGGGGTATCATTTAATGTCCCATTAGATGCCATATTTTTGGCTTATAAATTAAAAAGTATAATAGATAGAGATTATATGAAGCAACCTACCCAAAGCTCTACAAAAGTCTTCATTAAGTCAAGTTGTCAGATGACTCCTTACATGGGTTATGGCAGGTGAAAAATAGCAATTTATCATGGATTTGGCCTATAAAATGAAAATTATAGCAGATAGAGAAAAAACTGTTCCGAGCGATAACTTGAAAACATGTCAAAGGATTCGAATGACTCTTTGCACAGCTCTTGAGTACAATAAAATAATGGTCAAGTTTAATTTTTAGGATGATTCGAAAAATATTATTTAAGATTTGCCACTTTATAAATTTTCCAAATTTGAAAATGATGAAATTTTCTGGTCTAAGAACCACGGTAGGTCCCGTGTCCGGCGACAGGATTGTTTTTTCGAGAGGGATTTACAATTTTCCTGGTTTTTTCAAGAGAATAATCAATAAAAATGTAAACTTTGGTGATATTAAGTGATTTTTAACTGAAAGCGAAGAAAAAATGCTACCAACGGGTAGGCACATTTTAGTATTATCATATTGTATAACAACACCAATTCCTATTAAAAAAATGTGATTCCTAAATAAAATTGTGGGCTGTTTTTTTAATTTTTACCTTTATGCATTTTCCGCCACTTAAAAGACAAATATGTTGAACGAGATTGCTAACCATTATAAGTGAACATCAATGTTATATTATGGCATCCTGAACATAAATGCCAAAAAGTTGCGTCTTACATATTTTTGAATTGAAATAAAATACATGTCCAGGCTTTTTCAAGAGGCGTCCAGGTTTTTGCAAGAGAGGTCCAGGTTTTTTCATACTTTAGATAGACAAGTTGTGCGTGTTGTTTACCTCTTAAATCATATTTTAAAAGACATTGTATGTTGTTAAAAAAAATAAGAATACGGTACTATCATTTCAAGGGTTTTGGACAAGAATACGTCAGTTTAAGTCAAGAATTCAACCTTATATAGCCTATATAAACAGGCAGGCACATATAATTGACGCCTACAACCAGAACCCATTAATCTATTGTCTAAGCATAACTACCAACTGTTATAAATTGAAAATAGCCTCCTTGAATAATTGGCTGGAAACAAAATGTTTGTGTTGCGAAAAGCAGAAAATGCTTACAGTTCCTGGGCTACCTTCTTTTAACTTGACTTGTAGTTGTTTCTTGGATGTGTTTGTTTGTATCATAGAGACGTCTTCTTTCATGTCTGCTGTTTTATCAAGGATTATATAAGACTCGAATGCCCTTTCAGTACGTCTTAATTTTTACACATGTTATTGTATATATTATAGTTTCAACAAAAAACTTCACAAGAGTATGCTCCCGTGCGGGACCTGGGAGGCGAATAGGTTAGCAGCATCGCTAAGCTTGTCGGTAAAAGTCCACTAAAGAGCGCTCAGAAACCTTTCATCTTTCCAGGCCGCTTAGCCCACAAAGCGACTTGGATGTGTGCCACAGGTGGTTGAATGGGGCAGTCCTGTCATAATAAATGCCGGTTCATCAGGCTATACAAATGCGGAAACTTGACCGTAAACCATGTTGGACCAACGTGCGCGGAGAGTTCCAAGGTTCATGCACATAAAATATCCCATTGTGCACCGCCACAGGCTAAATTTTCCGCACCTACCCACCTCTTCCCTTTTCCAGTGATCTTCAAAATTTACAGATCCTTTGTTTTCCACTCCAACCCCGCTTCTCTCTCTCAGTGAGTATAGGTTCAAACAGGATTCAGCATTGTATTTTCGCCAGATAGAGGATGGTTATGTGAAACTGGGTAAGAGTTGGCTATATCCCACACAGGTAGATGTTCCATCAAGTATGACCTCATTTCGGGTAAGGGTTCTTCATTGTCAGTCACCATATGGAAGGGATCCAAATTGTGCGAAACTTTTGAGGAAGGATTTCGTCACTTTCTGGATGCATTGGCCTATGGTGCGTTAAGGGTACATTGGCCTATCTTGTGAGTTGGTTCGTTTTACTTCTGGTTTGTGGTCGTGCATGGGTCCTTCAAATGACATACATGGGTCTGTGCCACTCCTGGATGGGTCTACAGAATTCATTTTGGTGTTGCAATTAGCTCTTGTCCTGCTGATTATGACTGAAATAGTGTCGACTGGACATAAAACAAACATAAGAGTATGAGATTCAAATGCTATTTAAGTTTCTGTATCTTTACATACATATGCATACGTTAAGGGGTTCGTGGTCGAGCATGGGTCCTTCGAACGACATACATGGGTCTGTGTCCTGGGTGGGTCTACAGAATTCATTTTGGTGTTTCAATTAGCTCTTGTCCTGCTGATTATGACTGAAATAGTGTCGACTGGACATAAAACAAACATAAGAGTATGAGATTCAAATGCTATTTAAGTTTCTGTATCTTTACATACATATGCATACGTTAAGGGGTTCGTGGTCGAGCATGGGTCCTTCGAACGACATACATGGGTCTGTGTCCTGGGTGGGTCTACAGAATTCATTTTGGTGTTTCAATTAGCTCTTGTCCTGCTGATTATGACTGAAATAGTGTCGACTGGACATAAAACAAACATAAGAGTATGAGATTCAAATGCTATTTAAGTTTCTGTATCTTTACATGCATATGCATACGTTAAAGGGTTCCAATATCTCATATTCCCTAATGCTTTTATCAAATATCCCGTGTCCAAAATAGAGGGTTTTTTTGTTATCCCATATCTCTGTAAATAGAATAGATTTAAATATTCTATATCCCAGTTTGTTTTGCCTCAAATACCCCGCATCTCCTAGGGAATAAATATGTAAATATTCCATATTCCAAAACACCCTTAACTCTTGAAATAACAGAATGCACCAGTGGAATATGCTCTTTTTGTATTTTTTTGTTTCTGACATACATGTAGATTTTATAGTTTCAAAGACTTGAAAATGCACAAAAACAAGATTGCAACTTACCTTTCAAAATTTTGTCCATCGTAACAATCGCTCTTTTTGAAAAAGCACATCAAGAAAGTCACAAATGGGCAGCCTACTTATGCTTTAAAGTTAGTAACAAACTTGATATTTTGCATGTAATGTGTTTAAATGTATGTTTATTGAGTAGAAGGGATATTAGTTTCCATTTAAGTCGTATAGTTTCCACAAAACCCAATGCCTCTCTTTAGTCAAAATTTTCAAAAAACCAGGACACCTCTCGAAAAAACCGGACAAGTTGTTGTGCCTCTCGAAAAAACCTGATCAATTTTAATAAATCATTAACTGATGCTTCTTTACGGACTTTTTTGGAAGAAAAGTAATAATTCGAACATTTTGAATACTTTTATTCCTCTTTTTTGTTTTGTTTCACTTACAATTGAGAATTTAAGCATTTTTTTGTAAACGGACAGGCGAAAAAACCTGGACCTCTCTCGAAAAATCTGTCTCTATATAGATGTATTGTATATACAGTAAAGAATACAAATAAATTTTAATTTTTGATGAATATCGTGGCGGGGTATCATTTAATGTCCCATTAGATGCCATATTTTTGGCTTATAAATCAAAAAGTGTAATAGATAGAGATTATATGAAGCAACCTACCTAAAGCTCTACAAAAGTCTTCATTAAGTCAAGTTATCAGATGACTCCTTACATGGGTTATGGCAGGTGAAAAATAGCAATTTATCATGTATCTGGCCTATTAAATGGAAATTATAGCAGATAAAGAAAAAACTGTTATTTGCTTATACCTTCAGCTCATTGAGTTTTACATAAGTCCCCATTTGGTCAAAGTTGTCAGATAACCCCTTATCGTGTTATAGCCCTTTGAAGGTGGAAAATAGCATTTTTTAAAAGTTTTTTGCCCATTAGAATGAAAACTTAAATAGAAAGAGATAAGCTGTTGCTTGCCTTAACCTTCAGGCAAAAGTCTCCATTGGGTCCAAGTTGTCAGATGACATTATATAAGGGTTATGGCCCTTAGAAGGCGAAAAATAGCGGGTTTTTTGCAAACTATTGTAGATAGAGAAAAACTGTTGCTTTCTAAAACCTTCAGCTCACTTGGCTCTACAAAAAACTCCATTGGATCGATGTTGCCAGATGTGACCCTTTAAAGGGGTTATGGCCCTTTAAAACGGCAAATAACATTTTTTGGCCTGTAGAATGAAAACTATAGCGGATAGAGAAAAGCTATTGCTTGCTTAAAACCTCAGTTAATTCAGTTCTTCAAAAATATCCATTAGGCTGAAGCTAACATATGACTCCTTATAAAAGTTATGGCCCTTAATTGTCAAGTTTGGGGGTTTTGTCTTGCAGATTAAACCTATAAAAGATTTTAAAAAGCTTTTGTTTGCTTAAAT
Source organism: Arcuatula senhousia (assembly GCA_963971305.1). Lineage (NCBI taxonomy): Eukaryota > Metazoa > Mollusca > Bivalvia > Mytilida > Mytilidae > Arcuatula > Arcuatula senhousia. Next base: position 50,427,310 of record OZ020311.1, read on the forward strand.
GTTCGGCTATATAAATAAAGTTTTTCGCTTCAGATGCCCAAAATTTTCATTCCATCAGTCATTGAAGTCAGATGAGCCTCTTGTTGAAGACCTTGACGGTGTTCTTCCTGATAATGAGTTCATGTATATTTTTAATCTTATTTGTTTTATCAAGAACTAATTTTTTCTACTACCAAAATTGAACCACAACGGTTTGTGAGCTATCCCGTGAATTTCTTTGTTTTTATTAAATGACCTATGGTGACTTTTAATTGTTGATTTAAACAAAATGGAAAGAATCACTTATTTTGAAAGATCTTTTAAATGATACGAATAAATAAGTTTAAACGCCATTTTATGAATAACTTTAAGAGATTTTTCTATAACAATTGAAATAAATATGGACAGCAGTGTATCTATTCAGTCGGAGGTTGGGTTGTGTTGCTATGTTCACCCGAAAGAACTTGTAATAGCGTTTTGTGAAACTTGCCAGAAAGCGATATGCTTTGACTGCTCACGATTGGAACATCGGGACCATAAATGTTTTAAAATGGAAAATAAAGCTATCGAAGCCAGAAAAGAAGTTCCCAAGTTGTGTCTGCAGATTCAAGGAAAAAAACTACCAGAACTAATGAAAATGATGGATAAAATCGGCACAAGTAAGAAAGAAATACTAAAAACTGACCAAGTCGTGGAAAAAATCCATAAACGGGCTAACGAGTTGATAGCAGTCCTTATGGAAGAAAGAGATGCTCTAATTGAAGCGTGTGAAAAGTCGTCACAAGCTCAACTGAATTACTTTCACATTGAAGAAAACGTAGTAAAACGCTTCATGGATCTCTATAACGTCAGTCTGATGGAAGCTGAAGATGTCATGAAAAGTAAAAACCTCATCGAATTGGTCATGTTCGAATCTAAACTGAAGAATCAAATCAGAGATTTTAAACCTCATTCGCTCCGCTCTCCTTCTTTGCCAAAGTTTAAAGCTCCCTCAAAGATTGGCCGAACACTTATAAAGGACATGATAGGCTCGTTAATCTGTGATGATTCGTTTGCCGATGCCCAGTGTTGCCCATCTGAACTGGGTGGACTAAATACAAAGCTTGTGTCTTCTATCAGATGTAGCTGTCGAAATGTCTCTTCTATAAGTTTCCAGGATGGCGAGCTGGCATGGATAAATCACGCAGAATCAACCGTCGGGTCCGTCGTTGATATTAAGGGTACAGAAGTGAAGAGATTTGACTTTAACGCAGAGTTATCTGATCTAACTGTTACTCCTTCAGGAGTACTGTTAGCGACCGAAACACTTAAAAAGAGGATACTTAGAATCACAAACAATGGCATTGTCAAAGAAATGCTCAGCACAGCCCCGCTTCAGCCCCATGGAATCCATGCGTGCAAGAATGGAGACCTTCTGATAACCATGATGTACAAGGCAGATCCTAAATCCAGCGACAGCAAACGTTTGATTCAGAGACTTGACAAAACTTACAGCGTTAAGTTGACTATCCAGTTTGAAGGTTCGTTCTTCAACAAGAAGCGAGTACTAAATCATCCTAGAAGAGTAACGGAGAATCAGAATGGAGATATCGTAGTTATAGATCTTGTTTCTGAATCTTCGGGAAAAGTATATGCTTTTGATTTTGTCGGCAAAGTCCGGTTTACTTACGAAGGTAGTCCTTCTCGATCCAAGTTCTTGCCCTTTGACATCTGCTGCGATTCAGAATTACGAATTTTCGTTTCGGACTACCTTGGTCACGAGATTAATGTTTTAAACTGTGATGGACAGTTTATTCAAGAGATTCCAACGAACATAGAAGGTTTGCTGAATCCTATAGCTGTAGCATTTGATCAGAAAGGGAAACTTTGGATCGGTGGAAAAGGAGGGAAGATAATTGTGTATTCTTTCTGTTAAAAGATAAACTTTGTTTTATATAAAGAGCAACTTTTATTTTAATTAAGAATAATGACTAAATTACAGAGCGCTATATTTATTCATCTATTAAGTATGTAATAATAGCAATAAAAAAAAGGAACTTAACATTTTTTTTCTTGCCGTCCGTTCCTTTATTATCACCCTTTCATGCTTTGTTTTGAGTGAGTGAGTGAGGGAGGGAGTTGGCGAACGCTACATAGGTTATTTAAAGGCGATGGACATGAACAGGATGATAAAATGAACATGAAATGATGATAATGAATGAAATATGGGAGTGGGGTGGGAAATAAAGGACCAGTAATTTTGAAGACCACGGGAAAAGAGGAGAGGTGGAAAGGGGTGGAAAATTTAGGCTATGTGGTGCACTACTTGGCGGTCTACAAAGGAGTCTTTTACATATGAAACGTAGCTCTCTCAAAACACGTTTGCCGACTATGGTCAGTGGTCATAGACCTGCATGACAACTCCCGCGGACGAAGGCCATCCTATTTAGCGACCTAGAGTACACACCTTGTTCGCTCTGTGGGCTAAGCACTAAGTCGCCTCTCACGACAAGCTAGGCTCTGCTGCGGGCCTATTCGCCTGACGGCCACCGCACGGGGCGCTTTGTTTTGAAACAAAATCTAATTAAACAAGAGCAGCCACAGATCGATGGAGAAAATCAGTGTATAAGCATTTAAGTAACTTGTGGAGTAACGATTTGTATTGGCCAGATAACAATGCTCTTTGGATTTGTAGAATAAGACTAAAGGGGAATGGATGAAGGTAGTATAATATTATGTTCTTCTATTGTCAAAGTTGAATGATAAAATTCAGGTAATTATAACTCATGCATAGGGTAGGACTATGGTGTTAAAAATCCGATACCTTAGATAAAGAGAAGATAAGGTTGTTATCATCTGAATTGAAATACAAATACCAGGTAGGGCTTACAATGGCTAAGTTATAGATAAACTAACTTCAGGTTTTCTGTTGGTAACATACAGGGTTGGGAAGGGTAGTACCCAATAAAACGATAATTTGTTATAGGGCCAAAGTAGTATCAATGATGTGGCCAACTGTCTGAAAGGCCAAGATAAAATCACCCAACTTATAAGTCGACTAAAAAATCAAAAACAACAAAACAGCAAAACATAACATAGCAACATCTAAATAGCAACCTGCAATATTAAGTAACTGCAAGCTATACACGAATTTTTTTTTTTTTTTACAACATGAGCAAAGTTATACTGCTAGTGTGTTTAATTGTTATTGCATGTCTTTTTCAGAACATGAGCTTTGTTGTACTGACAGCGTGCTTCTTATTGAATGTTTATCAGAGTGTCTTGTGCCAATCTAATGAACCAGATATACGAATACTCCTATGTCGAACTGTGTGTGGTGATCATTACTTTACATGTAAAATAGGAGGCTGTGAACAGAGGGAAAACATCACCACTCCACAAAAAACAGACTTGTGTCACAAAACCTGCACCGATGAATTCCACAGTTGTTATATAAACTGTCAATTTCAGAACAGCTATCCAAGTACGACCCTACAGTATGATAGGTTTGGTCGAGTCCATCTGTATCACACGGTAGATTTTAACTCATTAATTCAGGGCAAGCCACAAGATTCCGATGTAACCCCTCGACAAAAGTCAGCACAGATCGTTATAACACCGCCCGAACCTTTGACTTTTACTGGTAAACCACTCTTGTGGTAAAAGTTGTTGTTAACTTTTTAAAGTATAAAAAAGTTTACATTTTAAAAGTATAAAATAAAGTTTTAATGTTGCCATCTTTTGTCCCCATGTTTATATATTTCTGATCCAATGTTTTGTCCAACAAACCGTTGAACTTTCTTTGTATGACAGAATTTAATTGGAATTAAAAGGGCCTTAAAATCGCTAATCTCGCATCTATTTTCTAATTTCAAATGGCAAAAACACTCACAAAAAATCCTGGTAATATGCACACAACTACATAATGGTAAACTTACTATTTACCTTTTTGTCTCGCCTGCGAAGCAGGGACAAAGGTGTTACTTTACCGGCGGCGGCGTTAACTTTTTGAAAAAGTTTTATGAGCACCTCCATATCTCAAGAACTATAGGTCCTGGGTTTATGAAACTTGTAAATTCAAAATATAGTGGAAGTAAGAATGAATTAAGCAGCACCAATGGGGTATCCGAATGTCAAAAGTCCGAAAGGGCAGAGACAAAACCAGTTAACACCAAGAAGAACGGGACAAAAACAGACAACATGTAAAACATGGAAACACAAAACAACTGAATATCAATCAACAACGCGAACTCCAGTCGAAAGAAGAGTGAACTCAGGTGCTCCGGAAGAGTAAGCAGTTCCTGCTTGCTATAGCACACCCGTCGCGTTGCCAATAGTCCATTCAGTGTGTCAAATCCGGTAAAGGAAGACAAAACAACACCCTATGACAAACCAACATCTGAACTCATCTGAGAGATCGAAATCCCATATTAGTCTATAAGTGCATGATGTCTTCCGTAAAATTTCTTGAGTGAAGACAGCAACCGAGGAGCAACAGAACATGAATAACTGTTTCTGATCGTGCCGGCAGGTGAGACATACTTTAGTGTTAACTCTTGTTTTTCTAATTATACCGAACAGTAATTTCAGAAAAGGCTGACAAGATTTCAGCAAATTTCTAAGTTCAGAGGGCCGTAGCTCCGAGGCACAAAGTAAGATTATGAACAACTACATATACAGTCACTAGTATTTGTAACATTTTTACTGAAGCTAACAATATACTCTGCAAAATGGTTTAAATTTATATGCTGCATGAAGTAGAATTGGAATTTTGGTGATATTGAACGCCCCATTGAATTATTACAGTGATTCCGAAGCTTTGTCAGGCCGTCAGACAAGTCCAGCAAAAACTGATTCGCTCCAGCAAAGATTTTAGGAATTTTAAATTGAAATGTTAGCACACATGCACCAAAATGTATGTTCGGTCCGGGAAAAGTAAAAATACCTTCGGAATCACTGTTATTAAACATCAGCTCGTATAAAACTTAAATCTCAGTTGTCTAAATCGTATAAAAATGTAATACTATGTAAGTACCCCCCCCCCTCCCCCCAAAAAAGTTTTAACAACACTTAGTGTTGATAAATGTTTTATATTGGAATTAAATGAATATATAGGCACAATTACTTTAAATATGATGCATTGAATGAACTCCTATTGAAATTTTAAAATTTAAAATTTGTATAAACTAATTTGCAGCATGAGCAAAATTTGTCGGAAGCTGCATATCTTGCATATGTCATTGGGTATATTTAAACCCTATATTTGAGTCGCTATTCTAAATAATTATGGGTTAATCTTTTAAGACATTTTCAATATCCATGGCTGAATATGGAAATTCAGAAAAAAATCCCACACTTTCTTTTTTTTTATTCAAAAAATATCATAGTGCATTAATTGCCATTAATTTCTTATGCAGTAAAACGACAACTGGCCCATATTGCGTCATCAGGTCACGTGACGCCTATCTCATTAAAATTTTCTGGATCGGCGGAAGCGATAAAATGTGATGCTAATTACTCTAATTATGACCTTATTCAGGAGAATTGATAAGTTTTATGGTGTTTTTTACTGTTTATGATGAAAACAAGATCTAATATAAAAATATCAAAAATCGTGTCCAGTCTCCTTTAATATATACCTTTACATCTTTAAAGATGTGCTTTTGGAACATAGGGGGCTTAAAATCAAAACAGTATGATAAAACTAAGGATCCTCTATTTCTAAATGAAATCAAACAATACGATCTAGTGTTCCTGGCAGAAACTCACATTGGTGACAGCACCAACATTCAAAATATAGGTCCTTTCAGTACACATTTCATATGCAGAAAAGCATCAAAAAGAAACAATCGCCATTTTGGTGGACTTGCAATTTTATGCAAGCCACATATCAAAAACAGTATTCAAATTCTAAATAACTCAAACCCAGATTATCAATGGGTAAGATTGAAAAAAGATTATTTTAGTTTTGAAAAGGATTTATTTTTATGTATAATTTACTATCCACCAAGCGGATCTTCATATACTCAGGGGCTTGACAAAGACATACTTGAATGTGTTGAACTTGACATTAATAAATATAAAAAAGAAGGGAGCATCATGCTTTGCGGGGATTTCAATGCACGAACTGGAGAAGATAATGATTTTATTGCTCAAGATGAAGGTCATTTTTTACCTCTTTTCAATAATTATCCAGTTGACAAAAAAATTCTCCCTAGAAAGAATCCAGATTCCATTATAGATAAAAGAGGAAGGGAACTAATAGATCTATGCATTGGTAATCAAATAAGAATTCTGAATGGTCGAGCCCTTGGGGATATGTTTGGTCATTTTACTTGTTATACACCTAATGGTGCCAGTGTTGTTGATTATGCCATGGTCTCGGAGGATATCCTTAATACTATTTTGTACTTTAAAGTTTCAGAGTTTATATCTACTTTATCTGACACACACTGCAAGATTGAATGGACCATGTCTGCCAAGTTTAATTCTGTTCAATCTGTGGATAAGTATACTTCCACACATTCTACTATACCAAATTTCATCTGGTCAGATGACTCTGAAAGTGAATTTCAACTTGCATTGTGCTCAGAAGAAGTACAAGAAAAAATACATAATTTTACTACTAAATATAATGGTTCTGCAGAAATGCAGGTGGATGAGGCAGCAGGGGAGTTAAATGACATTGTACTTGTAGCAGCTAAAAAGTCCCTAAAAAGAAAAAAATCTAATAAAAAACAAATGCATAAACACAAAAAGTGGTTTGATGCAGATTTGAAAAAGGCCAGATCAAATTTGATCAACTATAGCAAAATTTACTCTAAATTTCCAAAGGATAATAGTGTAAAAAATCATTATTACAAATTATATAGGGAGTATAGAAAGCTGAGAAAATTTAAGTATAGACAATATAGACAATCTATTTTAACTCAGTTGGAATCATTACACGAGAATGAACCAAAAATGTACTGGAATTTAGTAAACGAATTACGGGGCTTGCATGATACAGACAATAACAACTCCCCTGTTGAACCAGCCACATGGGTCTCACATTTTGATAAATTGAATACTATAAAAGACAAGTTTAAACAGCGCTTATGTGATCTTGAAATCCTACTTGAAACCATGGAAAAACAAAAAATATTCAATGAACTAGATCTACCAATTAGTACTCAAGAAATTTCCAAGGCAATCTCAAAATTGAAATCAAATAAAGCTCCTGGGCTAGACAATGTCTCTAATAACATGATAAAAAGTGGTCAAACTCAATTACTTCCCTGCCTACAAAAAATGTTCAATACTTGTTTAAATTCTGGTAAATACCCTATTCAATGGACTGAGGGATACATAGTTCCAATTTACAAATCAAATGATATCACAGATCCAAATAACTATAGGGGCATAACCGTCACTGGAGCTTTTGGAAAACTTTTTAATAGTATTCTGAATGCTAGACTGGATTCATTTCTAACCAATCACAAAATAATTCATGAGTGTCAAGTGGGATTTACAAGAAGTGCCAGAACAACTGATCACATGTTTATATTAAAATGTTTAATTGACAAATATTGTAACACAAAAGATGGAAGACTGTATGCCTGCTTTGTTGACTTCCAAAAAGCTTTTGATACAGTAATTCATGCTGGTCTAAAAATCAAGCTTCTAGACATTGGAGTCGGTACACTGTTCTATAACATTATAAAAAGAATGTATGAGCTAAGCAGATCCTGCATTAGATTAGACAATAGTATTACTGATTTTTTCCCAACACTTCTTGGAGTTAAACAAGGGGACAATTTAAGCCCTAATCTTTTCAAAATCTTTATTAATGATCTACCTATTTTATTAGAAAAATCACAGGATCCTGTTTTTCTTAACAACAAACCATTACATTGTCTAATGTATGCAGATGACATAGTACTTTTATCCTCGTCACCAAAAGGTTTGCAATCGAAACTTGATATCTTAGAAAACTATTGTAATAATTGGTGCCTAATGTTAAATCCAAAAAAAACAAAGGTTCTGGTTTTCAACAAAGCGGGCAGACACATCAATGATAAGTTTTCATACCAAAATTATGAAATTGAATGTGTTCAACAATACAAATATTTAGGTGTTACTTTCAGTGCATCAGGCACATTTTCCTTTGCTCAGAGAGAACTTTACAACAAAGCACTAAAAGCTTACTTTAAACTACAAAAAGATTTCTTATCAAACAATCCTAAGATTAAGACTTCTCTACACGTATTTGATCATACTATTACACCTATCCTATTATATGGTTGCGAGATATGGGGTTTCTTTAACTGCTTCTCCACTAAAGTCAAGAACAATACTAATTTATCTTTCGATAGAATATTTTCAGATATCTTGTGTGAGAAATTACATATTAAATTTTGTAAGAGAATTCTTGCTGTTCACAAAAAGGCAACCAACCTAGCTGTTCTGTCAGAACTAGGTCGATTTCCAATGCACTTCAATATTATCAAATCAATGGTCAACTATCGTGAGAGATTAGAAAATCTCAAGAACTTCAGTATCCTGAAGGATGCATATATCGACTCTAGAAAATTATATGAAAGCAAGAAACCTTCATGGTATGGGTCAGTTCAGCTAATTATACAAAAAATACCTGAGTTGAACAATAACACAACAAATAACAACAAGCTAAGTAAGAAAAGAATTTTCTCAATACTAAAAGAATACTATACTGAAATGTGGAGAAGTACAACTATAAATAATTCAGATGGAAAGCTCCGTACTTATTTTACTTTTAAAACAAACTTTGGATATGAAAAATATTTAGATTTAATAACGAACTCTGAGCAAAGGAGTGTGTTATGCAGATTCAGAATCTCTGCCCATAGACTTCAAATAGAGAGAGGTAGATATCAGGGTATTCCTCCAGACCAAAGAATTTGTGCACAGTGCAGTTCGGGAGAAGTTGAGAACGAAATTCATTTTATATTCACATGTCCTAAATTTACAAAAGAAAGAGAAAATCTCGAAAAAATAGTATCTGAACAATGCTACAATTACACTAATTTAGATAACACTCAAAAATTTATATGGCTATTTGTATGTGAAAATCCCATTGTTCTAAAAACACTATGTGAATTTATATCTAAGCATGAATAAGTTTGATGCATACATGTAAATTATGTATGTATATATATTCCTTCATATTTCTACATTCACTTTTAGTTGTTTGTCTACATTGGGCACGAGGAGGAATGCAGTATCAAGTAATCTTGTACGCATTACCTTGAGCACCGTCCCTTGGTGCCCCTTGTAGTCTCACAACATCCAATAGTCATTATTTAAAATCTTAAAAAAAAAAAAAAAAAAACATTTTTTTTTTTTCTATTGTTTTTGTTGGTCTACATTGGGCACGAGGTGGAATGCAGTATCAAGTAATCTTGTACGCATTACCTTAAGCACCGTCCCTTGGTGCCCTTTGTATTCCTACAATATACAAAAGAAAGAGAAAACTCATATCTTTGCAGAGGTCTTGTCTGTCTACATTGGGCACGAGGAGGTATGCAGCGCAATTTAAATTGCACGCATATCCTGAAGCACCGTCCCTTGGTGCCCACTGTGGTCAGAAAAAGACTTTCTGCACTGATCTATTAAGTGTTGAACTTACTAGTTAATACTGTTTATTTAAATCATGCAAATATACATCCTCAACCGCAACAAGGTTAATGATTGAAACACTCCTGATCTGCACTAGCTGCCAATTCAGTCATTTTTTTTTTATGTTCTTCACAAATGTCTGTGTTGAGTCTTATTGTTTTTTTGTGTATTTTCTTTATATAGACAATGGCTATTAATGTAAAATGGCCACTATATTTGTATCAATGTAGATCTGTCACTTAATGTTAGCAAAATCATACTTGTTTATTGTAAATGCCCCCTGTGGGACCAAATTGGCTAATAAAGAATTGTATTGTATTGTATTGTATTGTATACCCATTATGCGCTTATAAGATGAACATCTTACAAGTGGGTCTCATGAGCCTTAAATTAATCGCTTACCAGGCTCTTATGCTCAAACGAAATAAAATGATCATTTATCAATATTGATAGCATGAGAAGGGGTCATAAAAACAATTAACAATTATTGTAAAGCTCGTTTAGTTGAACATTAATTTTTCAAGCAAAAACTAGAATATTTTATTTGACCAAATCAGGGCCCACTTGGGGCAAATGAAAATACAGTTATGATTACATATATAATAAACCAGATACAATCTAGTTATACAAAGGGCCATTAATTATGAAATTAATTTGTTTGTAAAGCACACAAATTAAAAAACAAATCCATTGGAAAATGAAAACTGGCTTCAAAATCTACGTAAAGGATATACGAGTTGAATATTTTTGTTAAATATGAAACTAGTTTTTTTTTGGTAGAAATGATTGATAACTTGAAACTTAAAAACGTATTAACGTTTTAAGGTTGATACTTTAAAACTTTAATAAGCTTCTAAGGTTTCTTATTTGTAAAGCACACAAATTAAAAAAAACCCAAATTCATTGGAAATGGAAACTGGCTTCAAAATCTACGCAAAGGATACGAGTTGAGTATTTTGATTAAATCTGAATCTAGTCTTTTTGGTAGAAATATTCATATCTTGATGCTGTATATAGCTTGTAAGGTTTACTCTTATTAGAATGAACGTTGATCGATTTTATTTCTTTTTGTGCTTTATTAGGAAATAAATTTTATTAAGGGAAAGTTGAGGCCCTTAAACCCTTGGAAAACCCCCACATTTTATATGTACTTGTTCTCAGCCATTCCAGAATGATCCGAAAAATAGTTTTTGAGATTGCCTACTTTAAATCAAATTTCATGATTTTTTTTAGTTTCCGCCTGATAACTTGAAAACGCGTCGAGGGATTTGAATGATATTTTGCACAACTGTTTAGTACAATAAAATACAAGTCAAGTTCTATTTCCAGCATGATCTGAAAAACAGTTTTTGAGATTGGCCACTTTGAAAAATCAAATTTCATGAATTTTTGAGTTTCAGACTGATAACTTGAAAACGCGTCAAGGTATTTAAATGATATTTTGCACAGCTGTTTAGTACAATAAAATACAGGTAAAGTTCAATTTCCAGCATGATCTGAAAAAAAAAATAGTTTTAGAGATTGGCCACTTTGAAAATTAAATTTTATGAACTATTGATATTATATCGTGGGCACTGGCGGGGTATCATTTAATGTCCCATTAGATGCCCTATTTTTCCTACATGGCTTTGTGAATTTCCCGCCAAAATTGCAGATTTAAAAACAAGGCCCGTGACCCCCATTTTTTATTTCATATATGGATGTAGATCGCTTAGAACTATATGTCTACCATTTTTTTAAATTAAAATCTGGATATGTACCATTTTGTATCCCATCTTAAGTGGTTAGTTCTGTTTTGTAGAATGTTTTATATTGAAGTTTATTAATTATTCTTCAGATTCATTTTATCTGTTATATAATTTAGGATATTGTAAAAGTGCAAGTTCACGATTTTTTCAGATATAGGTTTATTCAGGGATGTCCATAACAAGTTTTATTGAATCCCTGGTTTATTCGATTTATTTTCACCAGAGTAGGCATCACGCTGAGTTAGGCATTATATATGGAGTAAAAAAAAGTATTTCAGCAAATTTCGACGTTCAAAGAGCAAAATAACTTCATAAGAAATTTGAGGATCAGAATTCCCTGGTCATATACACAACTACATTTGGTGCACTTCCTACATATAAATTTTCATTGAAATCTGTTCAGTAGCTTCAGAGAAAGTACATTGATAAACATTATAACTTCCCAACTAACGTTGAGGAAGACATGAAAAGACCTTACTAGCTTATACAAGTGTGGTCACTAAAAGTGTGTCTCACCTGTCCCCACCATCACTGAAATCAACTACCTAAGCTTTCATTTCTTGACATAAAAAGTGTCCGTATACCCAATATCAGATGCCTAGCTATTATACTTTTCTAGCAATTCATCGTCCACAAAAGTTTTACAAGAAAGTTTGCAGCCTGAAAAAGACCTAAGTTCACAGAGTCTAGAGCGTGGAAATAGGGTCAGGGTCCTGCAGCATGGTGAGTTATGTAAACCATAACCTGAACTGTCTGTATACCTACTATCAGATGCCTAACTATTATACTTTTCCAGCAAATCATTGTCCACCAAAGTCTGACAAAAAAGTTTAGGCCGCCGCCGCCGGAAAGTAATACCTGTCTCGCCTTCCGCGACTATTCGTCGCAGGCGAGACAAAAATTGCTCAATGGAAAATCCAAAGTCATAAAAGATAGGTGTAAGTTTGTCAACCTACTACAGGGCATATGAATATCAAGTCTCGTTCATCAAGGATTTGCAGTTCCAGAGATATGAAGGTGCTCATGAATCCTTAACCTTGGTTGTCAAAACAACGTGAAGTAAAACCGGTCTTGCTCTGCTTCACAGGCAAGAAATTGGGTTTGTCTAAAGTTTAATACATGTATTATGTTCGAAAAAATCCTATGTTTAAAGGTCTAGAACTATACTTTTGAGGATCATCTGTCCTGGTAATATGCTTGTGTGTGTTGGTGTTTAATGCTCTATATCGACAAACCTGGGCTATGTAGGATGGTCAGTTTTAGTGGTGGAGGAAACCAGACTACCTAGAAATAAAAAGCTTCGCCGAGCGCAGCATGATACAACCGCAACATGTTGAACCATGTACGTTTTAGGCCAAATATGGATAGTTTATTGCTCTGGACACATGCAGCCCATGGTGGCCAAAGGTTTTTGACACATGCTTCTCTGATGGACTTTGGACCCAGGGGGTAAAAATATAAATTTTTAATTTTGTATTCTACTCTTGAAAAGAATAATGTTCGGGGAAAAAATTAAAAATCGAACCAGAATTTTTTTTAAATTATGATTACGGCCCCTTAGGTAATGAGCGAAAAAAGGCGGAGGTTGCAAAAATTTATTTATAAATTTAGAATCGCTACTTGGCAAGGATAAACTTGTAAGAAAAAAATTTTTTAATCGGACCAGAAATAAATAAGTTACGATTTTGGCCCCTAATAACATAACAGTAAAAAAGGGGATACAAAAATATATCTGCTACTTGACAAGAATAAACTAGAAAAAAAAATTGTCAAAATCAGACAAGAATTTAAAAAGTTTCGATTTCGGCCCCTTAATACCTAACGGGTGAAAAAGGGGTGGGGCGTAAAAATAAATTCTCAAATTTTAGATTCGCTACTTGACAAAAATAAACTTGCAAAAAAAATTTTCAAAAACAAACCAGAAGTAAAAAGTTTTTGATTACAGCCCCTTTTGGCCCCTAATTACAAAACAAGTGAAAAAGGGGATGGCCACAAAAATTCATTCTCAAATTTGGATTCACTACCTGACAAGAAAAAACTTGCAAAACAAAATTTCAAAATCAGAGCACAAATAAAAAAGTTTCGTTTTTGACCCCAAATTACGTAATAGGGGAAAAAAGGGGGGTCGGAAAAATTAATTTTGTATCTGTTATTTGACAAGAACAAACATGCAAAAAAAAATTTCAAAATTGTACCACAAATAAAAATGTTATTATTTTGGCCCCTAATTACACAACAGGGAAAAAGGGGGCACAAAATTCATGAGGTTCATTCTTTTATTGTAAGAAACATTCTTGACAAATTTCACAGCAATAGGCCGACTAGGACCAAAGTTATGGTGGAAACAAATAAAATATTTGAATTTTTTGCCCCTAATTTCGAAACAAAAAAAGGGGGACCCCACATATCAATCCCTTTCATCCTTGTATGGTAAGGAACATCACTGTCAAATTTCATAGCAATCGGATAACTAGAACTTAAGTTATTGTGGAAACAAACAAAAAAGTAGTATTTTTGGCCCCTAATTTCTAAACGAAAAATGGGGGGGGCCCCCAAATTTAATCCCATACATCCTTTTATGATAAGGAACATCTTTGTGAAGTTTCATAGCAATTGGATTACTGGAACTAAAGTTATTGTGGAAACACTAAAAAATTAACAGGCAACGACAGCATCATACCATAATAAGACGCAAGTCATATAAAAAACCACTGACCATGGGAAGGTGACTGACAAACCTATCACATACAGTTGGGGAAGTCCTTTTTTGTAAATTACAAAGGGGACTCAAACACAAGCTGAGAGGTTATGGGCTAGTGATCAATAGTGTGATATTTAAAACTAAGACCACTCAGCCACCCAGGCCCCTGGTTATTTGCATAGTAACATATGTATTTCCTTAACATACCATTCTTCATAAGTTTCAGAAGAGTTGCAACAATTCATGAAGATTTAAATCAAAGCTCAAAGTGCCATACTCCCAAAAAAATGTGAACAGTGAAAATTCCTACTTATATGCATAACTTCAAATGGTGAACTTAAAAATACCAAGTTTCATTTAATTCTGTTGGACTGACATTCTGCAGAAGATTGGAGTTGCATGAACAAGATGATAAGTGAGGATTTTCAGCACACTGCCAGTTCAAAGAGCTTTTACTTGCTCCCACAATTTTTTTAGTCCTTTACATATGCACAATTACATGTGGTGTACTTACCATGCTTAATATTAACCAAAAATTCCTTACAGTGGTTTCAGAGTAGTTGTGCTGAAAAGATGATAGAAGATTTAATGATTGAACTAGATAATGTGTCTGAGCCACAGGATGGCCCTCCTGTTCTTGAAATATCATTGACCCTCAATGTGTATTTACTGGGATATGGACCTTTACCAAGAAATTAATTAAAAGTGTTCATGTGTAAAATAAAGGTCGCTGTGACCTTATTTCTGGTGGGTGGTGCCATGTAACCAAGACTTACCAAGTAGCGAAATATTATTGACCCCTAATAACATGTAGTATTCAAGATATGGACCTGAACCAAGGACTTAACCAGTCATTCATGCGTAAAATATAGGTCACAGTGACCTCATTTCTAGTGAATGGTGTCACCTTACCCAAGACACATCTAGTGGTGAAATATCATTGACCCCCAACATCTAGTATCCAAGTTATGGACCTTAACCAAGAATTTAACCGAAGTCGTTCATACATAAAATATAGATCAGTGACCTTATTTTTATTGGGTGGTGTCATCAGGGGTTAAAAATTTTTCTAATACCTTACTAGCCAAGGGCTTATCAAGACTAGAAAACCACTAGCCCGACAGAAGGATCAACTAGCCCAAGGAAAATCTGACACTAGCCAAAGTATGATGCAAAGCTCAATCTATACATGTAGATTTGGTACATGTATTTATGTTATTAATTCTTTTTCTTTTATTTTATAAAAATGCATCAGATGCATTTATGTCGCTTTCAAAGTTAAAGAAAAGCAGGTAAATTCAAACAGGAACATTAAACTTGTTTAAAAATGTTTCTGATTCAAGAAAGTAGGTAGCAGAATAACACAGATTGCAACAAGCTTCAGTTAGCTCGATGTCAGTGTGGCAGGGAATCTAGGGGGCACTCAGGGCCCCAGAGACTCTGGACATAAAAATTGCAAAATATCCATCATCCTGGGGGTTCTCTTGTACCTTCTTCACACCTTGGCACTTTCTTGTATCATAGAACACTTTCATAACAGTTTTTTTGGCGTTTCAGTCCCCTATTATAATAAATGTGGCCGTCGATCTTTTTCATTAAACTTTCAGACTGATTTTAAAATAAATTCAGGAGACTTTGACCTTTTTAAGAGTAAAACTACCTTTATTTAAGTTTGGAAAGGTGATTGTAATTGTCTATCATAATTTTCCTCCCAAGGAAATAACCCAATGTGAAATCGAAAGTACGGGATATTGCACTTAAATCAATTGTACCACCCCCCAGTACCAGATAATGACGATGACATAGATTAAATCAATTGTGTTATCCCCCCTACCAGGCAATGACGATAAATTGCGAGATATGAATGATTTTGGTGATTAAATCAATAGTGATATCCCCCAGTACCGGTTAATGGCGATAATAATAGATCTAGGTTTTTCATAGTTTTATTTATAGCCCAAATTAAGTCAACCATAATTTTTAACTAGCCCGTCGGGCGTAGGTGGTTCTAAACTTTGGTAGCCCGAATATGATTTTCACTAGCCCCGGGCGTCGGGCTAGTGGATTTTTTAACCCCTGTGTCATGTTACCCAAGACACATCTAGTGGTGAAATACCATTGACCATCAACATGTAGTATCTGAGATATGGACCTTAACCAAGAACTTAACCAAAGTCATTCATGCGTAAAATATAGGTCACAGTGACCTAATTTCTAGTGGGTGGTGTCACCTAAAGACACATCTAGTAGTGAAATATCATTGACCCCCAACATCTAGTATCCAAGTTATGGACCTTAACCAAGAACTTAACCGAAGTCATTCATAAAATATAGGTCACAGTGACCTTATTTCTAGTGGGTGGTGTAGCCCTACCCAAGACCCATCTGGTGGTGAAATATCATTGACCCCCAACATCTAGTATCCGAGTAATGGACCTTAACCAAGAACTTAACCAAAGTGTTACGGACGTACGTACGGATGGACGGACGGACAAGGGTAAAACTATATGTCTGATCCACATACGTGGTCGGGCCATAAAAAAACTTTACAGTTAGACAACAAATGCTTAGTTGGAGCATTAGTTAGACAAATGAGCTTAAAATAAGAACTTCACTACATAAAAGACAATTTTATTTAAAATTTTCATATTAAATCCAATTTAGTCATCTATTGCCAGTACATGCAATGATGAAACAAAAGTGATAAAATGTTGTTACATCATTTCACAGGATAAAACTAAAACATGATGCCCATGAGATCACTACATACAAGATTCAAATGATTAAAACATAAAACAACGTATTGGTCAGTCACAAAGCATATATCTAATTCATACAGTAGCTATGCTATAAAATAAACAAAGATACTCTAATGATTTATAGGGAACTGGTATAATAGTATCGGCACAATCTTACCTTTTCCTGTTAAAAGATTTATTCTTCACTTCTTCTAAATAATTAAGTGTAAAAAGCTGGTCAAAATTTCCATTTTTTTAAAAAGGAACTAAGAAGAAAAAAACAACCAACATTCAATGCATATCAAAGATACAAAGCACAATTTGTTACTTCAACTTCAAAATTATACAAAGAGGATCCAATATCAACTAGGGAGCCATAGTGGACATTGAAATACAAAACACATTTCTTGCAAACTAAAATTCATTTGGTGAGCCAAAAAATTGAGCAAGTAAAATAGACCAGAATATTGAACAAATTGAATATAAAAATGTTGGTAGTAAATATGTATACTGGGCAAAAAGCATGAATATTTCCGACTACAAAAACAGAAAAACTGTTTGAACATTTAAGTTTAAAAATTAGTTATTGTCACAAATGATTACAATTAACAAGAAAAGATGGGTAATGAGATGCTTTCTGTTACATGTCATCTGTAAAAATGATCTATTTTGTTAAAAAAAATTGATGCATTCTAATGTTCTGTGTAAAATGGAAGTACAAAATGAACAAGTGCCTTTTTATAGAAATATACATTATGAATGAACTGCTGACACCCTTTTTCAAAAGATGATACATAAAATGACATGATCAATGAAATGATACAAAATTGTTATTTACAATATAAACTTCTTTGAATTGGTTGTGGCAATATGTTTTTTTGTCAATTCTAGACTTAAACTCATGATCTAAATTTGTAAAATCCCTAGAGAAAATTAAGGTCATTTCACAAAATCAAATAGGTTTTTTTTTCTGTATCCATTCTGTACCCAATAGGCCACAACTTCAGCTGATGATGATAATACACACAGCACTAATATCTGGATATCGACTCGTGTTCATGCTACCAAAGATTCTGTTTTATTTTTACGATTTCCCCTCCTCCTTGTTATCTTCATCTTCATTATCATTATGTGTATGCCATGTTAGTCTTTCTTCATAAAATGCTATAACAATCTGTGGACATTTGACATTGGCTTGTCGTGCTGGCACCAAGTCAGCTTCATCACTGTCTTTCCTGCAAAATAAATACACATCCTAAATTAATTTTGAACTCAGCATTTATTTTTTCTTTATACATATTCCAATAATCCTACATCAAATAATGCTCTTTAAGACTACCTTTAAGTCTTATTTACCTTCGATCATCTTTGAAATCTTACATGTAAATTTATAGAGGCTGTCCAAGCAAAATCCAGGCAATAGCTGACACATGACAAATTTTGTTTTTCAAAAATTTTCATTGATTTCACATCAGGTTAACTTCCATTCCCCAAAACAAATGCAGATTTTTGGTTTATTGAAGTGATAACTTAGATATGATTAATATAGAATGCACTGAAAATGTGCAGAAAAAGGGAGATAACTCTGGCATATTTGCAAATTTGGTTGCTTTGTTCATGAACTTTAAGGCTGAATCACAAGTCATCCATGTTGCTTTTAAACAAATCCTGGTGATTTTTTGTTTCAAACAATACAATTTTTTGTTTCAAAGAACACATTAAAACAATAAATTTGCTGGGATAAAATTTTTCATGTGCCAGATTCTGTAGGCTTTTGCCTGATTTCTATATGGACAGCCTCATAAAAACATCTGCATATTTTTAGCTTATTTCAAGACCTTTAATAAAAAATAACCTTTGCATGGACCAGCTACATTGTTATGAAAATTTTCATCATTTAACCAAAAATGTGGAAAATTGACTGTTTCAAGTCAACAAACAGGAAGTTGTTATAAGACAGGTCTAAAATAGGAACTTGTGATAAAGGACCTAATATACTGTAGTCATGTACACTGTGTGAAATTTCAAGTCACTGTGAAAAGTACTTGCTAAAATAACTGTTGAGAAAAGTTTCAAAAAACAATCATTAATGTTTAAAATTGACTAGGACTTATCAACCGTTTTCACGGCTTACTTTAATATTTTAAGATGGTTGTACATCATTATTTTGATCGCATCCGACACTGACAAAATCGATTGTCTTTTATGCTTTTGGTGTCTTATAGTCATATACACTTTACAGTTAAATCTATCAAGGTATTTCACCTTATTATATCACAAGAAACAGAAGTGCTACTTGAATAGAGGTTTCAGTGAGCACCCCAATCTAAATTATGACCAAGTTCTATATAGGTTGATAAGCTTACCATTTCATGAGGAACATAAGTTCACCAGAACTGTCTGTGGCACCTATAATTCTTTCAGGTTGTAATCCTCGATCAAATCCTCGTGGTTTGTTATCTTCTTCCTTTAAAATAATCACAATAAATTAAGATTATGTGTATTAAGTCTTTTCCAAATATGACTTAATTAGTTAGATTTTTCATTCAAATACATGTAAGGCTAAATATAACAACAACAATATTAGCAAGCGTACTATCAGCAAAATTTCAAGTTATACCCACCAAGTGATATATACAAGATCTCCTTTTAAGTTCTTACGAGTTTGTAACATGATTTGATGGCACAAACTCGCAATTAATTCTCAGTTATACATAAAGAGTTCTGTGTATTCGATCACACAAACTTGCAATTAACTCTCAGATATACATAAAGAGTTCTTGTCAACTTGTTTGACGTGTAAAAAAATCCTCATAAAACTTTTGAGAGTTGAAAATTTCAAATTACAATGTCATAATTTAACTCGTAAACTTATCACATTTCACTTGTAAAGAACTCATGGTGATTGTAAATGACTTGCGTTAACTCTTAACTTACTGGGGAAGACCTTGCATAAGATTTCTTATACAAGTTGTTTGCAAGATAGTTACAATTGTATTTCACTCATAAGATAAAGATATCATAAATACACTGCAACATGCTCGTAAATGCTTCAAAATTGTTATTTTTATCGTCTATGGATGAGGACACGTAAAATTTCCAGATATCCGAAGAAATCGGGAAAGCTCAGGAATAGCTCGTAAAGGGTTGGAAGAAATACAAAATGTATTGTAAGAACTCATTGAACTATAAATTTTGAAAACTGTAACAACTTCAAAGAGAATATCGTATATGTGAAGGGGGTATTATGATACTTTATTTCATATCTGGACTGCTTATAGTTTTCCATTTTTAATGTTCAAATCTATCTAAGCAAAATATGACTGGATTTCATTAAACAGGAAGACGTTGAGCAACAGACCTGATATTGAATCCCATGTTATGGGACCCCCCTTGATGCTGCATACCAAATATCAAGTGGCTGTGAGGTACTTGCATTCAACAGGTAGACCCTAGCCAGGAGCCACTAAAATTAATTCAAGCTAGAGTGTTCTTGTGTGCTTTTCATTTTTCAGGGTAGCTCAGTGTTGAACATATAGTACAGAGTTCAATAATTTGGGCTACTACTGAAAATTTTCCAACGACTGGTTTTGATAAGGAAAATTTCTTCCTTGCCCACCCACCAACCCAACATTTTGTAACTAGGATCTTTTACTCAGTGAAATCCGCCCAAAACATCAATTCTCAAATTCTACAATTTTTAAAACAAAATCAATAATTTTTCACCAATTTCTTTGAAATTGTAATATCTACATCTGTTCAATTTTGTAGACTTGCCCATAGATAGTTTTAGTGTTCACAAGAAATGTTTAACAGACAGAGAGAAAACTATAAGTCACTCATAGAAAAGATCTTCAAAATTACTGCTAACACTACAAGATAAAATTTACATAGGCTCAATCAATTTCATACTTACGATATAGAATATTTCACTCTTGAAAATATTTCCATAAAATACTGTGTAAAACATATTTTCATATCTAATTGAATTATAGTATTAATGACAAAATTGGGACACAAATGAATATGAGATGAGGTCTAAAATAGAACCAATGTGGCAGCTACAGCTATTAATTTGCTTCAAATTTTAAGGTTAATGATTAGTTTCAGAAAATTTTAGTTTGATTAGTTTTGATAAATAAGCTATTGTCTAGATAGAAACTGCAAATACCAGAGACGATGGACCCCCTGCGAGAATAATTTCTTAAGGTGTGAACATATTGACACCAAAAACCTTAGCCACAGAATGTAGCCTGGATCAGTAAAGTTAGCTGCAACATTGGGTATTGATTAAGGCCTGTCTAATGAGGATGATGTTACTATATTAACATCTCCCAACCTTCCTTACTGTTGATTTAGCATCTGCTACTTTCTTTTTCTTTTTAGCTGCACCATCATCTGTTCCATTTGCTGATTTTCTTTTTTTCTCTAGTTCTTTTTTCTTTTTGTGTTTCTCTTCAAACTCAGATATCAAATCTGGACAATCTAAGTTTTCCATAGGCTCCCATGTGTTTTCAGAACTGAAATAAACAAATAAAAAAACCACAATTTAATAGGTTTACTGTTATTACTATCAAGACATCAACCTACATGTATGACATGTTTTGGTAGTTTACCTTAAGGACTGAAAATAGTTTAAAAAAGTATTGTAAACAAGTCAAATTAAGTTGATTTTTTTAACAACATTTCCTGCAAGCCTTCATGATCATAATAAAATCCATAAACTTACAGGTGAGCATATATTTTATACATAGGTAAACACATGTAGCTGAAAGGTTTTAAATACTTAAGTCGACTGCAAAGCAGAGCTAAAAATTAGGAATCTCAATCTGGTATCCAAGACCTCATTTTTTTACATTCTTTCTAAATTTTTAACTCAATATTTTTGATATTTAAGTAGTCAAGCTAAAAATTTAGTAGCCATGGGCGACTAGGCTACTGCCATTTTTTCCCCCCTGCAAATTAAAGGTGACTAAAACTATCAACAAGACCAATTGATGTCTGGCCCTGCATCGCACGGCAAAACGTTGAACCCTGTATGTTCTAGGCCCAATATGGACAGTCAAAATATTTTGACACTTGCATCCTATGGTGGACTTACAAAGCATATTTGTCACATGCCACCCAGTATTGTAAAAATAGACCCAAAAAAAAATAGTTTCTATTTTTTTCCCTTTTGGTCCCCTTATTGCTAAACAGAAAAGGTGGGTCAAGAAAAAAATGTATCCTCCATTTTGAATCCAATATATGACCAAAATTAACTTGAAAAAAAAAATCTAAATGGGACCATAAATAAAAATGTCACATTTTTGCCCCTTTTGGGCCCCTCGTTCCTAAACAAAAAGAAAGGGGACACCCAAAATAATCCCCAACCTTTAATTGATGGTGAGTAACACAACTGTAAAGTTTCATAGCATTTGGTCAACCAAAACAAGTTATTGTGGAAACAAATAAAAAAGTTGCTTTTTTCGCACCTTTAGGACCCTTAGTTTCTGAACGAAAAAAAGAGGGGACACCAAAAATCAGCCCAACCCTTTCTTTTATGGTAAATAACATTACTGTAAAGTTTCATAGCATTTGATCAACCAGAAAAAAAGTTATTATGGAAATTTTTTAAAAGTTGCTTTTTTGGCCCCCTTTGGGCCTCTAATTTCTAAATGAAACAAGCATTCTGAGAGTATTGCAAAACAATACATAGTCCCCTACCAGCCTCATATTTCAGTCAATGGTAACAATTTGTCAAACAAATGAGTAACTTTACTTGATCAGTTACATGTAATTATCTACAAGGAACAATCAAAAAGTGTAGAAAAGGAAAAGAAAATTGCAATGGATTTGCAAACTTCAAAGGGCCATAACTCCCATACAAATTTGTGGACCAGCATGAAACTCAAACTTGATCTGTAACTCAGATACCAAAAATCAGTTCATTATCTATAAGCCTTTAGAAAACAAGTGCGGAAAACTTACGCCAAAAAAAAAGTAGGTGAGTTTACTGTCACCCGACACTACCTAATTTTTATCCCCCCAGGGTTCAACATTAACTTTTTCAAGCAGTTGTCCCATCGGGCAAGTTGAGTAACAAATTTACTTGTCCGAATCAAAAACATGCTTGTCCGAAAAAAATGTGGAATGTGAAAAACTTCTGAATAGTACTTATACAAACTTACCAATAATACATGATAATTGTATATTACCATTCATAGCTCACCAGCATTGTAAAATGAGACAGAAAAACTAAGGACATATATATCATGTATAGACATGTGTGATCATACTAACTTTGTTTGTATCCACGTGGAATCCACTTGTTGAAGACCTGGTTCTGACCTCCAAGCAGTTCAATTTGTGCATGTGTGCTTTATGTAGCTTAGTTTGCTTTGCTCTTGTATGTTTGCTTTTGTAGCTTTTAAAAGCTCCTTGGAGCTTATGTTGTATGATGTTATATATGCACCGACTTTAAATAAAGCTTTTGTATTTGTATGTATTTGTTGTTTTTCCATGGTTACTATTGCATGACACAAAACTTCAATTTTGTATGATACTATAGACAGAGATTATTAATTTTAAGCCAAATATATCAGATATAAATTCTGAGCAGCTCAGCTTACAATGAAATATATTTGTATTTGCTTCAATTAAAGTTGGTAGTGGTAACTCACTAACTGTTCCAGGGGTAACTGTACATTTGTACCTTATGGAAAGGGACTTAATATGGCATCCAGGTATGGAATATATATATAAGGGTTAAAGGTCAAACATTAGTTACAGTTGAATAAAAGGATGAGTATTATGAGATATTTGAAACACTTTAGTAACATAAATAGAACTCAACGATTTACATGTAAGTCAATGTGCAAGTTGCAACAGAGTTTTGCAATGTTAAACAGTCAAACATTAAGCATGAAGTCCAAAAGTTCATCCTCAGTGTATAGAGGGGCCCTTTCACCATCAAATTGTGGCCTCCGCTGCCGTTGCCCCCCTGTCCACCACGCATGGACGGCCCTTTCTGCATTATAATCTTCCAGTGGAGGACCTTCAATTGAGGCAACCAGAAGATGGTTCATTGTTTCAGTTTTCAGATTTGACCTCCAGTCACTTTTGATTCTTTTTACGGCAGAGAACCCCCTTTCACATATCGAGCTGCTGATGGGAAGGACAAGGACAATTTCGATAAGCAGCTTGATGTTTTTGAATCTATTGCCCCCGACAGTAAAAAGAGAATTGATCTTAGGAATAGAGTTATTCATACGTCTATTGCCGATATGGGCTTTTACTTGAACCCACTCGTTTGATATTTCACCTCTGTCGCACCCAACATGGTTGAGGAATTGTTCGAAGTGGGTAACCAACTCTTGCAATTGTTGGTTCCCATACATCGCTAGCTGTTGACGATCTGCTGGCCAATCCGCGGTGTCAAAGATTTGAGTGGCCTGTAATATTGACTTAGTCGGATCATTTGGGTTTTCCAATCTACCAGAAACTTTGTCAATAACCACATCGATGATAACTTGAAAGGGGTTGTAATTAAAGGGATTCTGGACAAACGATTTAAGTTCGTTTCCTTTAAAGTAGGCTTTGTTATCCCTCTGATTTACGTTATCTAAGAAACCTTGCAATGATGATCCAGGGACCTGTCGCAGTTGGATCAGGTCAAGTATTGATGACTGAAGGGAATCGAGAAAGTCTAAGCAAGTGGCTGAATCCTTTTGGAATTGAAGGCTAAGATTGGTTATTATCGCAAGAATATCGTCAATAAAATGCATGAATGAGAGTACCTTGAATTGTAGTCTTTCATTTTGTTTGCTAAAAACGTAGCTCTACCAACAACTTCGGGGGTTGCTTTCGACTGAGAGACGTGTTCAAAATGAGACAAAATTACCACATAGTTTTTCAGCAAACATTTGATTGCTGTAGAAATATGCGGTACCCATCTTGTTCCCGATAAATTTGTGGGCTTGATAGCCTTTTCTTGTAAGGACTCGGCAATGACTTTCAGTTCTCTCAATGCTTTTGGAGAATAATGATAATGCTTATAGATTTTCTTGAGCATGTCTTGAACTATAACGAGGGTAGGGTTGGTTTTGATAGCATTGAGTATACTTAGTTCTAGTCTATGTGCCACACAATGTACATTTAATACGTATGGCCTTCCCTCTGATAGTCTCGTGGCTACACTGTTGTTTTTTCCGATATTAACACTTGCACCGTCAGAGCCAGCACCTACAATTTTTTCCTTCCAATGCATGCTTCCATGGTTGACCATAGCAGTGTCTATAGCAGAAAACACCCCATCGGCGTGAGCATGCTCGAGATCTTGCAACCCGACGAAATAATCCTTTGGATAGCCATTTTCTAGCAGCCTAACATAAACAATTTCAACTTCACTTATGCTAGCATCGGTTGCACCATCATACATTATTGACAGGGCCATGCAATTCTGAATTTTCTCTTGAACAGGCTCTCTTAGGGCCTCGGCAATGAAAGGGGCAAATCTGAAAATAATATTATTAAATGATTGATGGGATATTTTCTGCTGTACAAGAAAAAGAATATTATGGAATGTGTGCTGGAAAGGCATTTGTTGCTTGTTGCGAAAGGATATCATGGAGTGAGTGTGCGTATGACAACATTTGCATATATAACAACTGAATATAGGATGTGAAAATCATATGTAGGTGCTGAATCTGATTGGGCAAGTTTAATATAGGAAAACATATCGTATTGTTTTAACATTTTTTTTAAATCAAAACCTGTAATTGTCTGATTCTGAGAATCTCTTTTTTTTTTAAGTTTGTCTGAAATTATGACGTTCTGTAGAAAGCTTTCGCATCTAATCAGTATTTCAATGCAATGACAAAGCAGGGCCATCAAGTACATGTATTGTGTCTGGCAATATGGCTTGAGACAACTTTTGAATAAATATATGGTAACACTAGTAGACCTAAATCCTAAAAATCCGCAAAAAAGTCATGCTTTTCCGGAAAATCCTTACTTTCCGCAAATAAATCTTAAAAATATGGATTTTTATAACAATTCTCGTATTTTTATAGCTTTCCCGTGTTGTAGAGACTTTTTCGTATTTTTGGAAAAACCATCCGGAAATTTGACATTTGACACAGTAGTCTGTGTATTGTGGATTACACGAATTTCGGAAAGTAGACAAATTGTCCATTCATGCCATTGGTCTGTGTATTGTGGATTACAATCATCACGTGACAATCGTAAATTTCGAATAGGTTGTACCGACATGACCGAGGATCATCTTTGATTTAGTAAATGGTACTACCAAGATTGAACAAAATCTATTTTCAACTATTTTTCCGAACTATTTATATTAAGGCTACCCAGAATTCACCCAAAAAGTTTGTTCTGTTGTTTCCATTGTTCCGTTTTTTGTGTTTTTTTTAATGAAATTATTATTTTAAAACAATAAAGAATGAGTTTAAAAATACATTTCTTTAAGAAATTCTAGTAAATGATTGCTCTCTAATCCACAATGAAGACTAAAGAGAGAAGGTTACGTTCTTTGGAAGTAACTTCCAATTTATTAAAATATACGGGAAGTGGCGCGTCTGTGAGAACTGTGGAGAGTTTGGGTCTATATAATATTTCTGAATTTATTTGATATTCTTACTTTAAACTTTCTGGAGATTTGTATTATATAATGCATGTACGAATCACAAGACTTTGGTCCTATAGAAATTTTATTTATGTAAAATTGCAAATGTACAAGACACAAAATAGGTAAGTTGATGTCCGTGGTTGATGTCAATAAATTATGAATGATTTCAGGTCCTTATACAAGTCGTCGGTATAATAATATTTGTAGATAATTTGTGGATAATTTGAAGAAGAAATGAAACCCCTTGTATTTTCATGTTCAAGTCAACCCCACCATGCCCACCCCAACTATGAGTTTACGGTGGCAGATTTGTCTAATCAGGACGCCGAAAGTTTGTTATCCTTTATATACTCCTTTTTGTGCAATATTTGTGGGGCATACTGGTTTGAAGACTGCGTTGTTTTAGATGTATGTGACGTTGGTTAAAATATTTATTAAGTTGTATCATAAACAATTATACTTTTTACAATACTAAAAGTCAGGTACTTTTTAGACACAGACAATTCTGTAGAAGTTAGAACAGCTAACATAATTCCACTTTGTACATGAATAAAGAAATAGTTTTGTGGCCTTTCTTTTTCCTTTAGTTTTAACAATAAAGAAAGAATGTTTCCCTGGGACAGGGATGCCCCCGCTTCCCCTAAACAGAAAGTTGAAGTCCAACAGGTTTTGAAAGTCGCTAGGGAGTATAGTTTGTCATACTGAACCATCCTGTATAGTTTCAAATCATTCCAATGTACGGTTTCTGAGAAAGGCTTCACGGAAATTTGTATCTACGGAAAATTGCATATGAAAATAAAACATAGCGTGTATGTTCTAGATATACTAGTAACAGAAAAAGATGTAACAGTAAACTTGGGATCGAAAGAATAAGATTTTATTTAAACTCTTTTTCCAATTCAAGATTTATACGAAAGAAACTATACGAAAAACGCATATAGTATCGGGATTTATGTGTTTATTTATCTAAATATGTTCGAAGTATTCTTTGAATTGTACTTCTTTACTGGATTTGACACGCTGACCACTATCAACGCGACGGGCGCGTTGCAATGGACAGGAGCTGCGTATTCTTTCGAAGCCGTGATCGGAGTTCAATCTCGTACCGACGTTTTGAACTTGTCGGACCGTTTTCTTTTTTACTTTTTTTTTGTTTTTATGCACGTTTTGTGCTGCTGGTTTATTTTGTGTTTGCTGGTAACCTTTCGCCTATAGTTTGGTCTTTTGAACTTTTGAGTTTGGAATGCCCCATCGGTACATCTTTGCTTCTTTTTACAAGGAATTTCTACCTGTGCATGCATATTAATTAGCTGTTGTTTATTGTCAAAATAATATTGTTAATTGAATTTTACAATAAACATGAACTTTCGAACACCTGTATTCATGGTATAGGCAATATACAGATTAAAGGACTACCCTAGTTGAATACTAGTATTGTACTCAAAATTTCTGCTCAGTACAGTGGGGCAACGATAGAGCGATACCTGATACCTGCAGTGTTCAACACAGGCGATGGCATGACGATGAGCTGGACGACTAAGAATATAAATAGTGTCATACCTGTCTATTTAAATGGTTGAACGTCGCTGCACGACATTATATGTATAGAAAATAATAAGATGTGGAATAAGTGTACGCGACATATGTCACTTTATGAATCAATTGCATTTTGAAATCATGCACTTATGGGCCCTAGATGGGATCTAATAAATCTGTTTTATATGATTAGTTTAATAGTATTAATTACCTTAGGGACCGACCATTTAACTTGAAGTAAGGACTTGGTTTTTTTTTTTCTAAAAAAATATTCTGAAAATTATTTTTGATAAAAAAATACTTTGACAGCAGAGGGTTAGAAAAAAATATTCTGAAGAAGAATTTCTGCCATGTAAAATCATGCCAATAATGAAAAAAATATTCTGTGGCGACGCCTTGTTCTAATCTATACCAGAGCTTGTGGAAATTACATCTATTTCCTTAGAAATTTTTGACACAAGGTTATGTTGCTCCTCGGTTGTTGTCTTCGCTTAAGTGATATTACAGGAGACATCATGAGCTCATAGATAAATACGGGTTTTCTATCTCACAGATGAGTGCAGATGTTGGATTGTCATAGGGCTTTGTTGCATTTTCTTTCTTCGCCGGATTTGACTTACTGAATGGACAATTGGCGACACGATGGGTGTGCAATAGCAGGCATGAACCGCTCTGAGTTCACTCCTGTTACAACTTGAGTTTGTGTTAGCAGTTGTCATTCAGCTATTTCTGTTTTGTAATTTTATGTTGTTTCTCTGTGTGGTCTTAATTCGTCGTTTTCGTTCTCTGGTTCTCTTCGAAATTTCGGACTTTTGATATTCGGATGCCCCTTTGGTACCCCATTGCTTCTTACTATGTAATATATTTATCATTTCATATCATATTCCTTGCAATTGCAAATATTAAAATATATAAAGACATGACAGACCAACATGCATCTCAAAACCCGCATGGACACGATGATCGTTGGACCCGGCAACAGTAGGCCATGCAGTGAATAATATATGTGCTGTCAGTGTTTCTTAATTTTATTTTATTTTATTTTTTGGTTGTTGTTATATCACGATTATTTTTCTTCCGCATGGTCTTGTGTATAGTGCAAGCTGACCAGTCTATATGTCTTGGGTGCATGTATAAGATTTCCCGAATGAACCTCGTTTAGCTAATCCAGATAATCATGACGTCTTTCTGGTTTTTTTTTGTCATTTGGACTTTTTTAAAGATCCCCAGAGATGCCAAACGTCAAAAATTGTAAAAGGCTTCCAAGACGGCATAATTGTTTGGACCATCGTTTAGCATGCAGCAAAGTTTACAATTTTTTGTCTCGCCTGCGATGAAAGTCGCGAAAAGCGAGACTTAGGTATGGTGTTTCGGACGGCGTCCACAATGTTAAAGTTTTTTGGTCAAGTCTGTTTTATGTGATAAAGTTATGCTATGTATGAAGACCTGATTAAAATAGTCGGACTATATACTGTGATAGTGGGGAAGGGATGACTTTAAAAAAAAATCCTGGCTCTGGATTTCGTAGAAAAACAAAATGTAATGTAGAATGTAAAAAAAAAATCTGGCTAATCACAATGAATCAATCTTGGCAGTTGCAAAACAAATAGCACGCAAAGCAAACAAAAAAAAATCCAGGAAAAAGGTAATATCCAAGCCCCCCCCCCCCCGAAAATTAAATGGTCAGTGTCGCATCGCTGGGGTAGATACGGAAGGGGTTCCACATACTGTCTACTGTGGATAAAAAGGGGGGGTTACAGGCCAATTTTGCTAAAATCAACATGAAAATTTAAATTCCGACCCCTGGACCCCCTTCTCCATAAGTTGACTGAGATGAGTGGATTTCTCATGCATTTGCCGTGTCCATGCAGTTGATTTGATTTCCTCGTATGTTGCAGCTCAATTATCACGGTAGGCCTGAATAATTGACATATTCCAAGCACATGCAGTCAACAGGTACAAAAATTGATGACGATTTTACACACTTCTTCACCAACTACAATTTTACAAATAATAGGTTGACAGTTGATCAAAGATTGTAAAATTCACTGTGTACATACCTGAACAAAAAATTTACAAATCATTAAGTAAACTTTGTTACTATTTTATTTTTGTTTTTGTTTCAAAAAGAAAATCAATCGCTTCATCCTCAACTGATGGATACTTTGTGTATTTTAAATGGCCGACAGGTAGCACACATCAACACAGTTACACGCGACAATACACAGGTAAATTTTATGGGGAACAATTAGGAGAATTGAGAATCGCGATGTAATGCGCATGTGACAAGATCTAAAGATTGGGTCCATATTTCTGCATTTGTTTAAAAGAGATTTCCTCTATAAAATATATGTTTGAAATTGTGATCGCCGTATACAAAATTATTTTCAGGTATATTGCCTTGCCTGAATAATTTCGGTTTTGCCGAGATATGGTGAAATTTAATAGAAGTAAAAAGACGGGATACCAAAAATCAAAACTAAAACGGCAGGATGTAGTTTTGACTGAAAAATATGGTCAATAAAAAAAGAAATCCAGGCTCCTATTTGCGAAAATAAAAAGGCAGGATGCTATAAACATCCTTATAGCCCCATTCCCTTTTTCCCCATAAAAATCAAATGGTCGCCTGGCCGTAAGGTAAAGCACCCGCTGTATTTCATATTTCCCATCCCCTCCTTTAAGCAGAATACACCGATGACGTACAAAAAAATCCAGACTCCAATTTTTCTGAAAAATAGAAAGGCAGGACGAAAAAAAATATCCATAGCTACCCCCCATAAAAATCAACTGGTATAAAAGCTTCATAAAAAGTATATAATCGGCTAACGAAGTTCTAAAAGCATCATTAATGAAGGTAATAACATACTTTATCATATACTTAGACATAATAATGCTTAAATTTAACAACATGATAATAGATTAATTTTTAAAGAGAATTTGATTTTTTTCCAAAAACACCTTCACCGTGTGATAATAACTTAAAATCAGCCCGCAGTCATTATCATCCCTCGAGCCTACGGCTCTCGGGCTAATATCATGACCTGGGGCTGATAATAGGTCTGATATGAAAAATGGCATGTTATAATCTATAAATTAAACTCTAATGTCTAAGAGAAAAAAAAACAATCCGGAGAAAGACGGGACGGAACGGAACGCTTCAACCGTCCAGTTATAAAGGCAAACATATGTTGGATTGGACAGTGCCTCATTCTTAAAGAAGGACACTCATTACTAATAATTTTATATGCACGATCACAAGTTTTAGATACTTATGCTAGTAGATAAAGATCTTTGTATTTCACTGTCATATAGTCTAAATTGGCTTTTCTCTGATGCATCAACCCTCAGGGTATTATATAACTACAGACTATTGTTAACGCTGAAATATGAAAAACAGCTACCCTTTCCCCGCAGAGAGTTGACATTGAGAAAATAGACAACCATATATACTGTCATTTTCATACAAGTTTTTTTTCAGAAAGGAGGAGGGGTCAGATTTTTAGCGTTGACGACAAGCGATATTTTACATGTGGATGCTTACATGTACAGTGCGACGTCAAAAGTATTTCACGCTTTAAATTTTTTACATTATATTTCATATAAATTCACATTTTTTCAAAAAATTCTTACCAAGTCATTTTTCAACCGATTTTTATAAAATAAAAGCCAACCGATGCAGCAATATTTCAAGATTTTTTCTATATTTTGGCATCTTAAAATGTTAGATGGGTTACATTTAATCATAATTAGAACAGAAATGAAATATTTCAAAAATCATTTTCCTTTATATTTTAACCGAATATTTTTTGTTAATTTTTTCTATGTGTTTTATTAGAGTATAAAAATGAACCAAGAGGTTTTAACAGATTTGCAAATAAACAAACAAACTTCAGATAATGATGCATATGTTAGTTTTTTAGTTGGGTTAAATAGCCACGGAAACAGCAAACAATTAAACAATTAGCCATGGTACTCGATCTACTTCCAATACAAAAGCATGCAGTTGTGATGGAAATGGTCAAATCATTCTACCTTTTATTACCGATTTTCTTTCTTTCTTTTTGACAAGTTTTTTGCATACCCTTTTAAGAGGTTTTGCTGGACTTTTTAGCTAATTAGTTACACCAGATCAAATAAAATAAACCTAGATTAAGGATAAAAACAAATTGTCGCCTAACTTTTCTTTCGTGCCGTCGGATCATAGCACATGTACCGGGTATTTTATATTTTAAATGTACAATACTGATATATCAGACGTCTTCTTCAAAGTATTCTTTATAAAAAAGATTTATAACAAAAATATACATTCAGGAATCTTATATAGGACACGGGTATCGCCGCTACCAACTAAATAAGAAGTTGTCTCATATCGTTACCCGTACACTTGGGGAGGCAGTGGTATAGCTACAGTCCCTTTGAAATCGAACACATACTATTAAACATACTCTGGGACTATTACAATTAAAAACGAAAGAATATGGAATAAGTGGACACTTCGAATAAACTTACACTACCTTATAGATCCCTGTATGATTAAATTTGCATCCATTTCATTTAAACATATTTATTTACCCTGGATAGGGAAGCTAGCTTAATGCTACTATTTAACCTCTCCAGCCGTGCAGTTTGCGCGTGTGGCCTTTGTAGCGGCCCCCTTTGAGCCTAATCTTATCGAACTCTACAAAGAGGTCTTGATCGTTCACAGGGTGGTGTTGAAACTGAAGTTGTCAGACTGTTCGTATTATTGTGCTTTAATGAAACATTGCCGATATTTTACTAATAGTTGAAGATGCCTACGGAACCGGCCGCAGGCAAATATCCTCCTCCAATCTTCGTATCATCTGCTATAACGGCTAGTTCTTCTAGCCTTACATATTCAATAATAAAAACATAATTCATTAGAAATAATTAAAATACGACAAGCTTTACTAAAACCCAGCGGTAATAAACAATTCCCTTTCCCAAAACACCAGTCTCCACAACAAAGGAAAGCTATGAAAATACGAGGACTGTTATGGAAATCCTGCCTGCATACATAGTGATAATAAATAAACAGGACAGTTATTTTTTAAAGTATGAATATGGTTTATATAGACATTTACACCTACTAGACCGCAAAGCTCAGTCTATCTATTCTTCTAAGACTCTTCTAACACAATTACAACAAAATAATAAAAAAACAACAAAGCATTATGACACGTATCTATCATGTCATGTATGTATTAACAACAAACAGATTAATTTGAAATGATTTTTATTTAATTTATTCAATCCCTCCAAATTAATGAAAGGCAGGATTGACGATAGTCACGTGATGATTGTAATCCACAATACACAGACCAATGGCATGAATGGACAATTTGTCTACTTTCCGAAATTCGTGTAATCCACAATACACAGACTACTGTGTCAAATGTCAAATTTCCGGATGGTTTTTCCAAAAATACGAAAAAGTCTCTACAACACGGGAAAGCTATAAAAATACGAGAATTGTTATGAAAATCCATATTTTTAAGATTTATTTGCGGAAAGTAAGGATTTTCCGGAAAAGCATGACTTTTTTGCGGATTTTTAGGATTTAGGGCTACTAGTGTAATAGATGATAAAATGTTTGTCATATTATAATTTACCATGAACAGATGTAAATTGTTTTTCCTACCTTGCACAGGCTACATCTGACTGGTAACTTTTCAATCTAGTAAGATCTGACCCATTCTTCACTTGCAGCTTAAGTAAGGTGGGAAACAGGGTGAATGGAAGTTCCTCTTTTAGGACACAGTATGCGGTGTTAAACATGTATCTCACAAGTGTTTTATTTTGCTCACTGAGCTTTCTCAAAGCGATGTCCATTGGCCCCGGTTGGCAGTCATTATCGTTAGCTCTCCTTTGCACAGCTAAATGAGCAGCAAGACATTGTTCATGCTTAGGTGACGAAAAATGTGATCTAATACTGTGAATTCTGTACGTCGTATTTCCAGACACAAAACTTGATGGCCCTGCTATGTCAGGAAATTCCTTGCAGAATTTGCAAATCATTCCATCCTCAGAGTTTTCTATCCCTTCGAAGTCTTTTTTCCATGATTCCAAAAATTGCCTTTTCCTTTTAAGTTCATACACTTTTTTGGAAGCATCATCAGGCTTCTTCTTTTGAGGAACCCCACTAAAAAATTTCCCCAACGTAAGTTGCTGGTGTGCCATGACTGACACCAAACTAAAATGGTTATGGCATTGCCGTATACAAAAGACAAGAGAAAAGAGGGGGGGGACATTTATTGTTTACGCTTTGCAACCAACGTGTCATAAGTGCAAAATATCTAATAATTCGGGAAAAGAATAATAACACCAAATACCTTTCATTTCAATTTTTATTCCACACAAAACATTAAAGGCAAATAGCAGGTTAACACAATCCAGTTGTTTTTTTTATTTCTGTTTTCATTCAACAAATTTGATCTTTTGATCACGTACCGCAATACACATCCCTGTCAAAAACAGAAGTCCTAAAATAGATACAGATCGCTCATTGGTTGGTTTAATTATAGCTGTATTCGGTCACGTTGTCATTGCATGATCCGTAGCTGTTAGATAATAGACTCTAGAGGCACCTCGAACATAGAATTTTATGATTGGAGCATCTAATCTCGAATCGACCAATCGCGCAATAAACGTTCTAAAATTAGATGATGGGAATTTTTTGTTTAGAAATAGAGGAATAATGATATCGGAATTGATGTGTTTTATTTTAAGCAAATGAATAACACGATTGAAGAAATTTAAATTGTGTCACAGCGACATTAGGCCACATTTTTCACTTGCCCGATCGGACAAGCTTAGCGCAACTTTACTTGTCCGAACTTTCGTTTCACTTGCCCCGGGCAATCGGACAACCGTTAATGTCGAACCCTGCCCCCTACCCTAAAGTTTTTTTGAGCATTTTCCATTAAGCACTGTTAAAGTCACAAAGCTGCCCCCATAGACTCAAGGTAATAAAAAATAAAAAAAATTCCTACCTACCGACCCTAATTTTTTTTAGCATGTGACAGTAAACACACATACTTTTTTGTTTGGCCTTAGTGAATTTTCAAAGTTCAAAGGGCCATAACTCCCATAAAAATTTGTAGACCGACACTATACTCAAACTTGATCTGTAACTCATCAAGATGAACTCGCATACCAAAAATCAGTTCATTATCTATAAGCGTTAAGAAAAAAGTTCGGAAAACTGAGGCGTGACAGACATACGGACAGAGCGCAAACCTATAGTCCCCTTCGGCTTTTGGACACCCAAAATCAGCCCAACCCTTCCTTTAACGGTAAGTAACATTACTGTAAAGTTTCTTAGCATTTGGCCAACCAGAACAAAAGTTATTGTGGAAACAAATAAAAAAGTCACTTTTTTGTTCCCTTTAGGGCCCCTAATTTCTTAAAAAAGAGGGGACACCCAAAATCAGCCCAACCCTGTTTTATGATAGGTAACATTACTATTTAGTTTCATAGCATTTGGTCAACCAGAACAAAAGTTATTGTGGAAAAATTAAAAAGTCGCTTTTTTGGCCCCTAATTTCTAAACGAAATTATAAAATGACCCCAAAAGGGGAGGTGCACATCTTCAATATATCTGTAATCACTGTGTAAAATTTCAGAAAGATCTAGTGTTTGGTTTTTGAGATTTAGATTACACAAGAAAAGCACCCCTTTGCGGGACAGACGGAGTGACCCGACTACTAGACCTGCTTTCGCCTTCAGCGACGCAGGTAAAAACACTGACACTCCATTCACTATACATTTAAATAAACAACCACTCAGTATTCAATGGGTGTTAAGCGTTAATTTTTGCTTACTCAGGGTAACCTTTCCATTTGAGTAGATATTCTTTCTTTCCTCCTTTCATTCTTGAATCAACAACTTTTTCCACTTGGTATTCTTCTTCTTCTTCCTCTCCATCTTCCACTCCTTCAACTGCAGGATCCTTTGTAGCAGCAGCCATGTTCTAAAATATACAATGTACATGTGTATATACAAAATCTTCTTAAGTGAGACCAAGACCAAATGTTTTCTTAAAAGATGAACTGGCACACTGGAGTGTGCCTTACTTTTTAATCAAAGATCCACTTTCATAACAAGAACACAAATTCTGTAAATAAATATGCAACAAAATATTTCAAATTGACAACTAAAATGTACCTTTTCAACAAACCTATTTTATTTAAGAATCAAGTCTTGAAAAAGGGGGAGATTGCACAAAAAGTTGGATGACTAGATATTTTGACGCCTGGTGGAAGAATCACTGTTCACATGTATGAATAGTTGCCGAGAAAACTGTTCAATTTCTTCTACAAGACATTAATCCTTTGATAACCAGATTTTTACTCATTAAAATCTAGGGGTGAACGATTCACTCTTACATCACAATATTTTATTCCATGTTCCGCAAATCCATACCATGTTTGACTTCGTGATTCTGATCCAATAAAAAAAATGTACATTTTCAACATGCGCTTATGAGTGAATACATCAAGGTCATTCAAGGATTTTATTTAATTTGAACTTTATTCAACAACCCATGTTGTCAAATTAGATAGCCTGCATGCAAATTTGAAAACACTGGTTGTGTGATTGAATAAAGTTCAATTTAAATAAAACCCTAGAGTAGATGTATTCACTCATAAGTGTGTGATGAAAATGTATAGAAATGATTTTAAAGAGATATCTACGCACAATTTTCTGGAGTTTGATAAAATATGCGCTCATACATAAATTTGAAGTAAAACACCAATTATCAAAGGTAACTTAATTATATAATATTCTTTGTTATGTTTCCTTATATTTTGAAGCAAACGTCAATTGTTTCAGACCTGTTTACCCTAATTCATGCCTACATGTAACAGTAAGATTGTCAGTATTTTTCAAACTTTGTCAGTTAAATTGCCATTGAGTGCCATTATTTTTCAAACCTTTTCAGTAATATGGATTTCAAATGCCAGAAAGCTGACAAAACCTGCCTTTGAGTAATTTTTATTTAAAGTAATGTCATTTTGAACCATCTTGAAGACAATCTAAGGATCCAGTATTTAATAAAACTTTTCGTTTTGACATCCACCATGTTGTTTTGATCTTGATCTTTGAAAACGCTTTTAGAATTTAATGCTTTGAATGAAGTACTGATTCAGATCAGCGGTTAATAATTTTCAAGATTTTATAAAACAAAACGAGTTTTTAGACAATTTTGTTTCAGACCGTAAAATCAGCATGTACGACCGTAAAGCATATTTTTTTTCACGTTTACCGTATAAAATACGGCGAAAACGTAAAAGTAAACAGGTCTGTTGTTTATCTTAGTCGTTTTAGTTTCATTTTAAAATATTTATGTAAAATTTTGAAAATCTGTACAAAATAGACAAGTGCAATGCACAATTATTGCATAGACACCCAACTGTACAATTCCATTCTTAAACTGTGATACTTTGACAAGGATGGCAACAAGTCCAAAAATAGCATGCCGTCCAACCTCCAATGTTGTTGGAGTACACATTTATGTGCATTGTGAGAAAACAGCACATGTTTTATTCATTCAAGAATCTTTAAATCCATTAGAAGGCCCAGTTTCAGGCATTTACTCCAACCTGTGAAAATTTCAAACAGGAGGATAAAGTATTTGTATAATTTCTTATGAGACCTCTTCTTTCGTTGAGGTCCTTACCAAAACTTTACTGTCAAATGTGCAATGGTTCTAAATCTGCCAGAGCCCTTGCAAGCTTTACTTCAATAAAGCATAGACTTGTATATTAAATATATACAGGTCTATGAATAAAAGCAAACAATCACAGAAAAATGTGTGCATGTGAACAGACAAAATTGTTGGCAGCAAATGACAGTTGCTAGCTCTGTTCTGTAGTTCAGTTTTAACCAATTGATAAATCGAAAGAGTCTGTCAAACGTTAAAAATGTAAATCAAATATTCTAGTGAACATTTATAAATAAACGTGTACGAAAAATGTGATAAAAACAATAATTTAGGCGCCATTTTGCAAAAAAAAAATCTTGAATTTTCTGTTCGACACGATTATTTGGCAATGTATGAACTAAAATTCGACATAGCAAGAAATTTGTAAACTTGTCAAACTTAATACAAGATTCTTTGTCCGTATTATTATATTTTTTGATAATTACCTCTAATAAAAGTGAATTATTGTGAATGCCAAATGAGTATTTTGGCCCGGCTATTTTTCAGATTGTGCGCATGTGCAGTAGAGACGGGGAAAATGATCACGCGGGAAATTTTCTTAAAAAATTAAAAAATAAATTCTATTTTTACGAAAACGTATCAAAATATAAATTGCATGCTTTTTTATTTAAAGGGTATGCAGTTAATATTTTTTTCTCTGTTAAAAAAAGTCTTGAAGTCAGTGTTGCGTTCGAAAATTTTATATTGAGTACAAATAGAAAGAGGCTCCCTGGGGGACATCTGAATGCATAAAGAATAGCGGAAAAGTATTAGATACAATACATATGTAACAGAAAAAAAACAAGCCGGTAACACCCGTTACCGTACAGTTTTTCCGCTCGAGGAAATCCAGCGTTGGTGGTTG
This sequence comes from Arcuatula senhousia, assembly GCA_963971305.1. NCBI lineage: Eukaryota > Metazoa > Mollusca > Bivalvia > Mytilida > Mytilidae > Arcuatula > Arcuatula senhousia. The sequence continues at coordinate 50,465,841 of OZ020311.1, forward strand.
TTCTTCTTTATGCCGTAGTTCCTGTAGCAGTCTTCCTGTGTTCCCGTTGTCCCAACGGAATTGCCATTTCTTTTTTGTAGATTTTTTAACCGCTACATGTATGTCTGATTTTGTGACATAGTTGTACTCTCCTTTCATATTGCATGAGTCCGTCGCGGCTTGTTTGGCAAGCATGTCAGCAATCTATAATGTCAAAATTATAGACCAGTTAGTATTTTACCTATTATGTCAAAGGTATTCGAGAAAATTTTATCAAATCAATTGTCAGATTATTTTGAAAATATTTTCGATAATTTTTTATGTGCATTTAGAAAGGGTCATGGTTGTCAAACCACTCTAATCAGACTGTTAGAAGATTGGAAAATTGCATTGGACAAAAATTACTTTATAGCAGCAATCCTTATGGATTTATCAAAAGCATTTGATTGCCTTCCACATAACATTTTACTTTGTAAACTTTCAGCTTATGGCTTATCAGACCAATCAGTTAAACTTTTACAGGACTATTTATCTAATAGAAAACAACAAATCAAAGTTGAAGGCATCGTAAGTCAATGGGCAAATATAAACAAAGGTGTGCCACAGGGCTCTATTTTAGGTCCGCTTCTATTCAACGTTTTTATAAACGATATTTTTTATTTTATTCAAAAAGGCACCTTGTATAACTACGCTGATGATAACACCTTATCTTTTTGTCATCCTGATTACAATACTGTTATTAATACTCTAGAAGAAGAAAGTGTAGTTTTAATTGAGTGGTTCAAATCTAACTGTATGCAAGCCAACCCTGACAAATTTCAGGCGTTGGCTGTTGGGAACAAAACACATGATAAGACACCTGTATTTAGTATAGACAATGCAAATATTACATGTGACGATGTTGTTAAACTATTAGGTATAGATATAGACTATCAGTTAAATTTTGACTGTCATATCAAAAGTTTGTGTCGTAAGGCGTCCCAACAGCTAAATGTTCTCAAACGAATTGGCTCCTCTCTATCTCGGCTTAATAAAATAACTATTTTCCACACCTTCATTTTATCAAATTTCAATTTTTGCCCTTTGGCTTGGCACTTTTGTTCAAAAACAAACACAAAAAAGCTCGAAAAAAATTCAGGAACGAGCGCTTCGATTTATTTATAACGATTATGACAGCACTTACGAACAACTTCTGATTATTGCAAATGTTCCATCACTTTATATAAGACGTATGCGTACCATGGCTATTGAAACCTTTAAGATTCTGTATAGAACTGCCCCACCTTGCTTACATGATATTGTACAATTTAAAAATACTAAATATAGTTTTCGATACTCGAATATTGTAGATGTTCCTAGAATAAGAACAGAAAAATTTGGGAAACAGTCCCTCAGGTATAGTGCTGCTGTTTTGTGGAATGAGCTCCCCGAACACATCAGATCAGAAGGTAATTTTGGCCAGTTCAAAAATTTGCTTCAATCTTGGAATGGAAAAACCTGTCAGTGCTTTATGTGTACTCAATAACCTGATCTGGTGTGTTTGAACTGGGCTCACCATATGCAAGTTAATGCTTCTGTCTTTTTGCATTTTACTATTACGTTGCTAGTGCTTTGCATGCCTTTTTGCAGCTGTGCTAATCAGTTTTATTATTTGCTTTAGTTTTATGCTATGCTTCATATTTAACTTTTTGTCTTACTTTTATGTATGTATTTATATTTAATTGTGTATGTCTTGCATGCTCATTGATTGATATTTGTGTCTATATCTATGTGTGTCTATGTAATGTCCAAGATTCCTGTTTTTATGTATGTTTTTATGTCATGTATGTCGATCAAAAGCTCTTCAGAGCTTGTGTTTATTTGTTATTAACCTATATCGACTTTAAATAAATATTATCTATCTATCTATAATCTCATTCCCGACTATATTAGCTTGTCCTGAGGTCCATGAGATCACTACTTCCAATCCGCTTCTGGATAGCACATGGATATGTTCCTTTATGTCCCTAATGAGTTCTAGGTAGTTGGTCGATTGCCAGTTCAAGGAAATAATTCCAACCGCTGTCTGACTGTCTGACAAAATGTGCAGCTTGTGGTCTTTTGACGGGTTGGTAAAACAGTGCTGCAGTACTATCTCTATTGCCACTAGCTAGCTCCCCCAGAAGGATCGATACTTGTCTGGCTACTGGTTTTCTTAGCTGGATGTTGCCCTTTCACCCTGGGTATAAGATAGCTCCCGCTCCAAGTGGTCCTTGGTTTCCCTGAAAAGACCCATCCGTGAAAGCGATGATTGTCTCTATCGATCATTCGCACCTACAAGTAGTCTATCAACTCCTTGCACAGTAGTTGTTGTTCGTCTGTCCGTGATTTGGAGCCGTCTAGTCTGTTCCAGTAATGTGGTTTTGACATCATCAACTTTTCACATCCGGGTTTGAAAGTTACTTCTGGCTCTATCAGTTTGATGTCTATGCCTGTAGTGCTTCTCATGTCTTCCGCTTGATTTAGGGCTTTTCCTAGAAGAGACGCACAGACTTCATATCCTTCTTGGTCATAAAGGCGATCCAGGCATTGCTTGATTGGCTCGTACACTGATTTTGCTTGTATCTTGGCAATTTCCCTGACAGCTATTTCCTCCAAGCGAAGGTCAACTGGGGTGATGTTGGCTTCTACCTCCATGGCTTCTCTACCTGCTGTTCCTGGTAATCCTAGGCATAAGCCAGGCCTTTTCTTTGGACTGCTTCTAGCTTTTTCGTGCTTTCTTGTGATGTAATTTGCCATACTGGACATGCATACTCAAATATTGATCGTACAAGGCTGTTGTATATATATTTCATTATAAATATTATATATCTTATAAAGTATATGAGATATCTTATAAAGTTTATGATATATCTATAAAGAAGAATAAATGTAAAAACGGCTTGCCATATGGCTAACCCTTTGATTTTCCTGATGGTATGTAGGGCTCTGTTTGCTTTTTGTTCTGTTCTGTTCAAATGTTCTTTGAAGTCTAGTCTTTCATCCAGTGTGACTCCTAGGATTTTTGGTGTTCTGTTGTATCTGAACTGGATTTGCCCTGATTGGATACTCTTTTCGTTCTCATTTATTTCCTTTGCTGCGAAGAAGCATGCTTCACTCTTATCTAGGCTGAGGTTGATCCGCCATTGTTTGGTCCACTTCAATATCTTCATGATGTCGTCGGAAACAAGTTGTTTAACGGTCGTCAGGTGTTTTCCAGTTTGCCATATTGTTCCATCGTCTGCAAATTTGATGTTACTTCCTTTTATCTCTTCCATCATGTCGTTAATGAACAGGTTGAATAGTGTAGGCGAGATGACAGAACCCTGCGGCAGACCCATTGTGGTGCTGAAAGGTTCTCCACAGTAATCATCGAGCTGACAACGTGCTGACCTGTCACTTAGAAAGCTGTTGATCCAACGTCAAGTTATTCCTTTAATGCCCAGCCTGTACAGCTTTACCATTGAACCTTCTCGCCAAACTGAATCATAGGCCGAGGAACCATGCTACAGTGACTTCATTGTTGTTTAACCCATCGATAATTGCCTGTGTCAATCTTAGTAGTGCATTTACTGTGGAGTGGTTCTTTCTGAATCCCTCCTGTGTGGCATCAATTATCTGTTGACCCACAGGCGCTTGTGTATAGTCAAATATTGCTCGCTAGGCTAATGGCCATCCCACTGAAAAATCACGTGATTTTGTCATTTTTCAGTGGGATGGCCATTAGCCTAGCCGAGCAATATTTGACTATACACAAGCGCCTGTGGTTGACCTTCAACATGGGCTACTATTCTGTCAAGTATTATCCTCTCCATCACCTTGCACAGTACACATGTTAGACTGATCGGTCTATATGCAGAAGGGTTGTAGTAGTCTGACTTCCCCGCTTTCCTTAGGAACTTGATTTGAGCCACCTTCCATTGTTCTGGCACCTCTCCTTTCTTCCATATCACATTGAGGAGCTGCGTAGTTGCTTCCATGAATGTTTCCCCTCCATTTTTGAAGAATTCTGTGTACTGCCACAGGCAGGATTTTCACTCATACACATATCAAATATATGCAAATCTACCATCAAACAGTATTTACTATCCATATGGGGTTACTGAGCTTATTATATATCAGTAACCCCATATGGATAGTAGATACTGTTTGATGGTAGATTTGCATATATTTGTGTATGAGTGAAAATGAGAAATGTAACAGAAAAAAATGAAGAAAAAAAATAATCGGTTTTGAAAAAAGGGGGGATGGGGCACCATAATAAGGGTTATCCTGTATACAAGTGCCTGTGTGTACTGCAAGTCTGGACCTGGGGCTGTTCCCTCTTTCAGATTTAGTACTGCTGCCATTACTTCCTCTTGGTTGATCTCTCTGTCCATTTTTATCATATTTTCTGATGTGTCATTATTTACCGCCAGTCTTTCAATTTCAGAGTATTCTTTAGACACTCTATCAAAGAAATTGTGGTCGAATCTGTTGGGATCTATGTGTGCCTACCAAAAACACTTTCTCCAAGGTTTTGGATTTTCCATCCTTTTGGAACTGTGCTCTATTGTTGACTATAAGGGGCAGAACTGAAGATTCTTGGGTCTTTTTGGTCATCTTCTTAACGGTTTTCCAAAATTCCTGGGAGTTGTTGGCGCTGTTTAGTCCTTCTACTAGTCTTTCACTCCATTGAGTTTATGCCTCTTCTTTTATTATACCCCACGCAACGAAGTTGCGAAGGGTATAATGTTTTTGACTGGTCCGTCCGTCCGTCCGTCCGTCCGTCTGTGATCAAAGTTTGTAATCACAACTCCTCTTAAACTACTGAACAGAATTTAATGAAACTTGGTATGCAAGAAGAACACTATATGTGGTTGTGCATATTATTGGGAATTTTTGATTCCCAAATTTTTGTGGGAGTTATGACCATCTGGACTTAGAAATTTGCAGAAAATCATGATTACAGTTTGTGAACGCAACTCCTCTTAAACTACTGAACAGAATTAAACGAAACTTGGTATGGAAGAAGAACACCATATGAAATTGTGCATGTTACCAGGAATATTTGAACTGCCAATTTTTGTGAGAGTTATGGCCCTTTGGACTTAGAAACTTTCAGAAAATCATGATTACAGTTTGTGAACGCAACTCCTCTTAAACTACTGAACAGAATTTAACGAAACTTATTATGCAAGAAGTACACCATATGTAGTTGTGCATGTTACCAGGAATATTTGATCTGCCAATTTTTGTAGGAGTTATGGCCCTTTGGACTTAGAAATTTGACATAACTTTGTTATGATATTCAAATACTTGCACATTCACTTTTACATTCATTCAATATTATTGATTCCTGTAGCTTAATACTTATTCCTAAAGGATAACATTGATAGTCCAATAGCGGAACGTGTGGGGTATGTGAGCTTGCTCACTAAGGTTCTTTCATTTTCTCTAATTCCTCTGTGGCTGCTACTAACTTGTCTTTGTTTTGGATGGTGCTTCTTCCATGGCCGTAGCTAGGGTCCCAAAAATAGTGAGGCAAAGCGTATCGCCGAGCGAAGCGAGGCGAAAAATTTTTCGGCAGGGGGTCTGGGGGCCGCTTAAGGCCCCCAGAAGCTCTGGGGTAAATGGTGCGAAATCCTGCATTCTGGGCGTTTCCAGAAGGATTATTGACTCCAAAGCAAGCTTTATGAAATGTTGGGTTTTTTTTGACAATTTAAATAAAAATATGTTATAAGGCATACATTTGTTCGCAACATACATGTAGCTTACACCTCCTTAAAATTTTAAATTGAAAACGGAAAAATATGGGTCGCCTATTGCATTTTATTTCTATCACTTATATGATTTTATAATTCCTTGTGCAAACTATATACGGAAAAACATGTACTGTTGACCCAAAAATGAAGATATATTTGCTTGCCGTTCACATCGTTCACATACATATGCCTACCTTAAAAATTAAAAGATTATTTTATTCAGTATCAGGATAGAATTGCAGAAACTTTTTCTATTCGTTATTCATATTCTTTTTCGATTTTGTTTAAAATATATTTAATATCTTTTTCTTAAAAAAAAAGGGTAATAAAAAACACTACTGAACTGGAAAAATTAATGTCACATATCCAAGGAGAAAAGACAAAACAAGGCAAAGTCATAACAAAGCAATTGACTCTCAAAAAAAAGATTTTATGGCGCCTAACTTTTGCCTTCAATTGCGGTCTTAGGGTCGAACAACACAAAACAAGACGGTTGTGAGACATAATAGGGATAAAGAGTACAAAAAAACTGCCACAAACTAATTGAAACAGTCACCAATCATTTTAATTGGTATATTTTTTTTATCATTTGGTGATACCATTTAAATATCTGCTTAAAGTATATAAACCAAAAATTCTGAAATATACTCAAGAAATTATCCGATGGCACTTCAATAGTATCAAGACAACAGACAACTATTACCTGTAAAAGCCAGACGGAGCACAAAATGATATTAACGTAGTCAACAGTTGACACAAACAAAAAGTTATTGCAACAAAAGTCTGCTAATACAATATTTTAAACATGAGGTAGTGCAAGGCCACAAATTATGTTACCACTCATAAATGACATTCCCAACGTGAGGCATCACAAAATACATTCAGGACTGGAAATATTAACACAAGAGGAAGATCTAATCTCATATTTGGATAACAATTAATCTTCAAGTGCAGTATCTAGTACCAAAGTTGCTAAAATGGCATTGGCCGAGCATGCATACCGCCAAAAATCATTATTCCATTTTCCATTTTTTTAATCGGCAAATCTGGTTTTAGGTTAAACTTATTTATCACATTTATTACTGCAAATTAAAAAGTTATTAAATTTATTGCAGCTTGTAAATCAAAGATAAATGAAACTAACTATATAAACGTATGAATGTTTTTTGAGTACCTGTATACTTTTTTCAAAAAAAAAAAAAAAAAAAATTGTCAAAAGTTTTAGTGAGGCAACTGCCTCACTTGCCTCAATGGTAGCTACGGCCATGTTCTTCTTTTATATTGGTTCTGGCAATAATTCAGGTGTTTCTTTGTTGTACTGACTGAGTGGTTCCACCAGCAAGGTTTTTGGTGTTTTTTTTCTTTATTACTTTATTTGGTACAAGATCCTCTCTTGTGGTGTCTATTATCTCTGAATAGCTTTGATACCATTCCCCCACCCTATCACTCCTGCTTTACTCTAGCCACACTTTAAAGCGTTCTTCTGTAACTTGTTTCATTTTGCCCAGTCCACTTTCCTCATCTGGTATATTTTCCTGGCAGTGTTGGTAGTTTTTTTTCTGAGCACACATCTAGTTCTGTTAGTACGCTTATATGGTCAGACTTGATGGACTCGTGAGATAGTGTGTCACAGTATACTACATGTTGTTGGAAGTTTGAATCTATAAGAATTAGATCTATGACTGAATTCGAGTTACGACGCGTTGGTTGACCGCCATTGATGCACACCATACCTGTACTTGTAAGCAGATCTTCTACGATTTCTCCACTTTTATTTTGTTGTTGGTTATTCCATTCTATAATCTTGGCATTAAGGTCCCCTGCAATGATAAGTGGGTTGTCTAATTCAATTTTATTAATGTTGTTGTTGAGAGTTTCCATTTGGTCACTTCTGTCTGGGGGTATGTACGGGCATAGGAGTGTGAATTTGATTCCTTTGTCTGTTGTAATATCTACTCCGACTGACTCATACTGTTGGCTCTCAAGTTTGGTATTCTCCACTGCTATGAACTTTGAAGAGGTATTGTTGAGGCAAATGGCAATTCCTCCTCCTTTTCTTCCTTTCCTCGGTTTGTCAAATACTTTCCAGTTTAAAAATTTTAGTTTGCAGTTTTCATCTTGAAAAGTTTCATTAAAACAAACAATATCAACTTGGTAACTATAAACAATATTTACAATGTCTTTATATGCTGTACTAATGGCTTGAGTGTTTATCAGCAGTATCTTCATCTTGGAGGGAATTACTGCCAATAATTCTGTTTACTCTAATCCTCTGTAGGACTTGCAAATACTTTGGGCACTTCCTTGAAGATGCTGGTTGGTTTCCTCCGCAGTTAGAACAGTTTGGCGTCGCAGAGCACCTCGGTTCCTTGCAACTTTGGTTCCCACAGTTCACACAGCTACGATTGAATACACAACCTCTAGCAGTGTGTGAGAATTTGTTACAGTTGAAACATCGGATCACTTTCTTATCAAACTGTACACAAAAATCATGATAATCCATTTTTTTTCCATAAAAAAGAGTGCCTGAATTGCTCACTTGATATGTTGTATGTCTAACATTTTTGACTCAAAGAGACATGTCAAATTCAGGAACAAAGATTTTTCAACTTTGAAATACTTATCTTATTTTAAGGGACAATAATCCCTATCGGAGGTTATCTGACAACTTATAGCTTTCAGAGGCGGATCTAGGACCGGCGTACCGGGCGCGCGCCCCCGTTTGACAAAAATATTTGGTAAGGAACTGTATGAAACAAGAGGCCCAGAAGGTTTTTTATAATTGCTCCCCCCCCCCGTTTGAAATTTTTTGGATCTGCCACAGACTTTGCAGAGCTAACCATTAAGCAAGTGACGGCTTTTCTCTATCTAGTAGAATACTTTGCGATGAACAATGAACATAAGAAATTCATGGCTTAGGCTAGTATCTTAATACTTTGATTTACAAGAATAGTGTCTCGCGTTGGCCAATAAAAAATATATGGTTCATTTTCTTCAGAGTGGACTCTTATATCGAAAAAGCCTTAAACTCGGTATGATAGGGAACAGGTTGTTGCATGCAACTAATTTATTCCCTTTGCCTAATATAACCAGTTAAAACTTTTTAATTTTTACCTGTTTAATATTTATTAAACCGTATAAATCGATCAAATGTTGAAAAAAAGAGAAAATTTAAAAAAAGCCGAAAAACTAGATTTTGAATACTTCGAAAAGTCTCAAAAATTAACTATAACAGCTAAAATCTGATGATGAAATTCTCTTAATGAGAAAAGGAACAGGTGTTGCATGTAACTTATGAATTCCCTTTGCGTAACCTGTTTAAAACGTATCACGTGAGAGTCAATTTCAATGGTAGATCTAAATATGTAGCAGACTTCTAGTCCGGTCGATTTGTGCAGGTTTTTGGCAAAATTGCTCAAAATATGGTAAAAGCATGAAAACTGGCGTGGTGGTAGACAATAGCGTAGTGGATAATTTTAGCTATGGACCAAACTCAAAAATTTAAAATGGCGGCCATTTTCAAGATGGTCGCTTGATGGGTTATAAAATTAAGAAATAAATCAAATGAAAATTCATTAAAAATTGTAATTTGAAGATAAAAGCACCAAATTGTTTATAATAACAGTAAATTATTTTAAATAATATATCAGAAGATGATTTGCCTTATATTGAAAATGGCTGCCATTTTAAAGATTGTCGCCTCAGAAATCGGATATGTATCTAGTATATCAAATTATTTTTTAGTTAAGGTGATTTATGACCCAAATAGACACGAATAGCAATATATATATATACACGCTAAAACAAAATTTAATAACAAGTGTGAAGATAATCACGATTCTGTATGAAGATATCAGGCGGGGAGTGTACAGGCATATACTGCATATCTGATAATATTTAGTACACTAAAATTGTGTTTAGGTGTGAAAATTGTCATATATAATATGGCAGAACTAAAGAGGTACTGAATCTATCAACAGTGGAAATATCAATTCCAAATGGCCATTATTAGGTCACCTCACGAAAGTGAGGGTGGCTTATCTGATACCCCCGGCGTCGGCGTCTACACCCACTTACACCAGAAGGGTTAGGATCCATGCATGCTTACTGACAATCGCCACATCAATCATATTGGTATGGTAGGTGCACCTAGTGATGCTGAGCACAATGCAAGCTTCGGATGCTGGGTGTGACCTATATTTTCCGCATGGATTGTCAGAGACTTTACTTTAGATGTAGCGGACGTATTGATTATGCAAATGTGTCAGACACCGTCAAACATCCGTTTTTACTTCCAGCTAAAGATCGTCTTACGTATTTAGTCATTTTGGACGCTCATGAACGTACACAGCATTCAGGAATAAATAGTACTGTCACTTACATCCAGCAAACTTTCTGGATACCGAAACTGAGACATACCGTGAAATTGATATTAAGCAGGTGCGTATTATGCCGCAAAGTAATCGGAAAGCCGTATTCCGCACCAGACACCCCACCTTTACCGAAGGAACGAGTACAAGAATCAACACCATTCAGTATAACTGGAGTACACTTTACAGGAGCGCTTACCGTACGCGACAAACACAACACAGATTCTAAGGCATACGTTTGCCTCTTCACTTGCGCCGTAACTAGAGCCGTTCATTTGGAGTTAGTTCCGAACCTTACAGAGAAAAGCTTCATTCAGTGCTTTCGGCGCTTTGTAAGCCGACGATCACTTCCTTCAATAATGTTATCGGATAATGCTTTGACATTCAAACATGCATCAAACGAACTTTCAAGAATATGCAATTCAAATCAAGTGAAGGGAGAAATTCAACAATACGGAATTCAATGGAGATTTATTCCTAGCCGTGCACCATGGTTTGGAGGATGGTGGGAGAGGTTAATAGGACTAACCAAAACATCATTAAAGAAGGTATTACAACGCTCATTGGTAGACGAGGAAACACTCAGGACTATTCTTACAGAAATCGAGGCTACACTAAACGACAGACCCATCACTTACGTATCAACGGACATTCGAGACCCTGAACCGCTCACGCCTTCGCACTTAATTTTCGGGCGGAGAATTACGAGTTTACCCTATATGCGTGACTCATCGTGTGATCTAGATACATTAGATAATCATTCACATACAACGTTAAACAAGCAAGTGTCAAGACAGCAAGAACTACTTCAAATTTTACAACGCAGATGGAAGGACGAATATCTTGTGTCATTAAGAGACTATCAGCAACGAAAAGGTCTTGACATTAGAAAAATTAACATTGGAGATGTTGTGCAAATTCACGATGAAGGAAAACGAGTAACATGGAGAATCGGAGTAGTAAGTGATGTGATCACCGGGAAGGATGGATTAACGCGAGTTGCGATGGTTCGTACACCAACTGGAATCGTCAACAGACCAGTGACAAAACTCTACCCACTTGAAGTCAGCAATAGAGAGTACACATTGAGACGAAGTGACAGAGTTCAAGATAGAGACTTTTAATTGTTAAAGTAATTTTCATATTCGTTTTTATCATGGACATTAATTGATAAGTGATTGATTGTTATTTATAGTTTTTATTTCTTTTCGTAACGTTACCTTCATAATTATTTCAGTTCACACATTTTACTTTTTATATCTGGTCATTTGTTGGCCCGGAGTATGTCAGAGACTTTACGTACGTAACGGTAACGTTACATTTCGCGGTATAACTAAGACGTATTGTAACGTCAAGATATTGTTACCAAGATTTGTACATAACGTTTAGAGTTGAATATACGATTGAGTAGAATACACGTCTTTCTATAGAGTTCGAACCCCACGTACACCACATGGATGACCACTTTCAGAATAATGTTTAAAGTCCTTTCCTGCTTACTGACAAGTGCCACATTAATGATATTGGTATGGTAGGTGCAGCTTGTGATGCTAAGCACAATGTACTCTTCGGATGCAGTAACCTATATTTTCCGCATGGATGACCACTTATAGAAGAATGGTTAAAGTCCTTTCCCGCTTACTGACAAGTGCCACATCAATGAGATTGGTATGGTAGGTGCAGCTTGTGATGCTAAGCACAATACATGCTTCGTATTCCTGCTTCCTGCTTTTTGACAAGTATCACATCATCTTAAGTGGTAAGGTAGGTGCACCTAGAGATTTTAAGCAAGATGCATGCTTCAGATGCTGGCTGTGACCTCTTTTTGCATGGATGAGCACTTAAAATTTAGAAAAGTTAAAGTCAATCAATTTTCCGCTTAGTGACAATAATGCGAATCGTGTTGAGCTTCGCAACCGATAGATTACCTATAGATTTTAAATATGACCTACAATTGAAAAATCGGTGGACTGATATAGCGATTTTGTTTTACATACAAATGACAACAAAGTTCCAGACAATAAATTTTGCTTCGCCTGACGCGCGTTTCGTCTGTTCAAGACTCATCAGAGGCGCTCTACCAAAAATATTGAAATGCAAAACATTGCTGTACATCTGATTGTGATGAGGGAATTGGAAAAAGAAGAAATCAAACAAACCATGGATTGCTCTGCAAACAATCCAAAACTGGACGAAAGCCCAAGAATTCACGAACAATTCTTGAATATGAAGACTTTAGCAAGATCAATAAAAACCAACTTGGAGTTACTACGTCAAAAATTTAAGAGAAGTGTGAAAAACGAGAAGAAATGATACTTTGCAACTGAAACAAAACTGGCAGAAGAACAAGAAAGTATGAAAGAACAATAAGACAGCTACAAGAAAAATCATTAAAATCGGAAAAAAAGAGTAAAAGACAAAACTGTGAACACGTTAACCTCAATAGAAGAACAAACTTTTAGGCAGAAATGGACTGGACATTTTACTGTATTACTTAACCAACCAGCACCTGAAACAATGACATAGATTCAGCCTGCTGCAGACCACCTTAACATTGACTGAAATTATCAAAGCCATACATACCTTGAAAACTGGCAAAACATCCATATTGGTAAAATAGAAAACACTCATCTTGAAAGAATAATATCTTTTATTTACCCGTATCTAGGAAGTGTGATTAACAACCTTGTTGGAACAGATGATGATTCGGCCCCTAGAATGCTTAGAAACGTATGGAAATCAAGGTAAGTATCAACAAAGACTAAACTTAGAATATTCAACAGTAACGTACTCTCAGTCTTGCTGCACAAGTCAAACACATGGAGCCTCACAATGGCTAACGTGAAGAAACTTCAGGCATTCATAAACAAATGTCTACGAATCATCTTTCAGATATCTAAATAAAGAAGAGAAGGTGGAAAGGGTTAAATTATACATTTAGAAAAGGAAAAAGGGTAGACTAACATGGAGGAGATCCTAGAAAAAGAATGACAGAGAATGGTCATAATGTGGGACAGCTTCCACCAAGAGGATGATGAAGAAGAATTATCCGTAGCCTTTTCTCCATTGGGGAGTGAAAATGGCTTATGTCAGATCAAGTCAGAACTAATTAAGAAATAATTCATGGCAGCCGTGGTCTATTGGAATTTTACCATGGGGTGGCCTTATTATTGTGATTATTTCACCCCGAGCGATAGCGAGGGGTTAAATCAGCACAATAATAAGGCCACCCCATGGTAAAATTCCAATAGACCACGGCTGCCATGAATTATTTCGATTCTGATATGACAAATAACAAAATTTTGAATTTCGCGGGCCTTATAGACAGGCAAATATTTGGCTGTTCCATCAATACTCCCTTGTGAATATTAAATTAAAGAAACATAAAATTTTTGTTCAATTTTACTAGGAATGTTAGTTTGTACTTTTAAAGGGATTTTATTCAAATAAAAATGGAAATCTAAACAATATATTTATATTTATTTTATAAATTTATCTACCGTTGTTAGCGAACCGTCGGTTTACAAATTAAAGCAAAGGGAGGTTGCGGGAACAGCCAAAATATTAAAGGTGAATATTTAGGGCAACGTTCGCGTTCACGGTATAGTAAACACACATTTATCGATCGAAAGTATTGTTTATATTTGTAAAGATAAGACTTTTTGTACGTAAAATATAATTTTTAGTTCTTTGAAACACGTTGAAAGCTTTTTGAGTCGATAGAATAACTGAGCCGATTGCGCACGTGTGAAAAATAATTGTTGCAATTAGACCACGGTCTTGTTCGTATAGCGAATGAAGGACGTCATATTAGAATAAGTTCCAAACATTTAGCGCCACTATTTCAGGTTGGACAAATGGATAGACATATGGACAGACAATGTGACATCGCAAGTACTAATTGCATAATACTTCAAAAGGAAGGATTTGTCAACCAGCTTTAAAAATAACATTTTAAACATCTAAACACATTTTTACTACAATCAGTTAAATATTATAAGATATACAGTGTATTCCTGTACACTCACCACCTGACATCTTCATAGAGAATCATTATTCCCTTTACACTTGTCATTTAATTTTGTTTCAGCACGTATCTATTGCTGTTCATGCCTATTTGGGTCAGAAATAACCTTATATTAAAATTTGTTAATACGTATGCTGCTCTTTCCGAGGCGGCCATCTTAAAATTGGAAGCCATTTTCAATATAAAGCAAACCATCTTCTAACATATTGTTTAGAAAATTTTGCAATGCTATCATACACAATTTTGTACTTTTATTTTCAATGCACAATTTTTAATGAATTTTTATTTAAATTATTTCCTAATTTTAAATTTCATCTTGCGGCCATCTTAAAATGGCTGCCATTTTGAATTTTCGAGCTGGGTCCCTAGCTAATATTATTTAATTTGCTTTTTCTACTACCAGGCCAAATTTCATGCTTTTACCATATTTTGAGCATTTTTTTCACAAATCGATGGACTATACCATCTTATTTACCTTTGACTGTCAAATTTCTGATAGGGGTACATTCATGAATCTTTCATTAACGAAACTCGCGTCAGGCCACAGTAATGAACTATTAACCTAAACGGATCCCATATTATATGGACAGTAAAAGGGTCTAGTCAATCATTACTCGTATGAACTAGATCTTTTGCCATACTTTACATTTTCCTGCTACAATGAAGAAAATAATGATAATACAATAGCAAGCACTATTACAAAAGGATATATGTTAAGGAATGTTTGGCTGCATATACTGAAGAAAATATTCATTTGTGAATTGTTTTTCAATTTTTCAACATATCTCTACATTTTCTAAAACCTTTTTCCAATTTTACTCAGTATTGTATCTAAATTATAAGAGATTGAGCATATATGCGCTTAAGGTTACTGGAATGACCTATCTAAAAGATTTTTTTATATGACCTTTCTTTTGTGCCTACTTAATTAATGGCCGATTCACTGTTTAATCTAACTACAAATGTAAATGGTTGAATTGTTAGGGAAATTTCAATGTTGCAATACTCATGGCACGTCACTATACTTTGAGGCCATCTTTAACTGGTCACGCCTCCTACTTCACGAGCGAAAAATGGTCGCCGCATTCTTCACGAGCAGCGGCAGCATTTAAAAAAAAAATATTACATTCTTATAACGGCTTCGCTTTATATTTGCTGTCAAGAAATTGCAAAATTTGTTTTGATATAATAATATACTTTAAACGTCATTTTTGCGTAGTTTGATAATACATATACTCCTCAAAAAAAGTTACGCACAGGTAGAAAATTTCCTATATGTTTAATACAAAACCACACCATTTCAAAACAATATTTTCAAGCCGTCCATAGACCGATTATCATGAAATAAAAACCAATAAAAAGAAAAAGAAATGAATTTTGTTTGTTAATTCGAGCAAAATCGTAACTTCGCTGCTTTCTAAGATAGTGCAAGTACAACTCAAGTGTACAATTTATGCAACAATTTCCCGTTTCAATCAATGCAAAATGTTTCGTGAAAAACATTGGTCGTGTTCTACTCACAATGTCTTAAAAACTGTGAAGTTAGGATTTCTGTCTAAATTCATCAAACAATGTTTATTTCGTTTTCTTTTTACTGGATTTTATTTCATGAAAATCAGTTGCAGAAAAGCTCGGCAATACTGTTTTGAAATTGTTTGGATTTGCATTAAACGTGCGGGGAATTTTCTATCTATGCGTAACCTTTTTTGAAGAGTATATTTGTATAAAATAACATTTCACATACGCCTTTTGTAAGTTCTCGAGATTGGTCAAGCTTATTCGTGAACTTTTATTTCCATTCTACAGAGCAATAGCAATTAATCATTTTTATTCAAATAGATTTAAATTATATTCAGTGAAATGAATCAACTTTCGGTTAAATTATAGTTCATGCTCAATCACGTGTTAAATACTTTGCCGCCGTTGTCGATTCCTTCACGAATAAAAAACTCGCGATACCGAATGACGGCCGTGAAATTGTCACACCTTAAAATCTTCTATTGAAATTGAAGAAGTCACTATGGGGTCAAAAAAGGTCAACAAACAAAAGTCCCGGAGAGCCTAATGAAGTGATTAGTACAGTTAGCGACGGAAACTGAAACTGTGAGAAGCTTGCAACATCATGTCGGGTGACAACAATTTTGGCGGTGGAGGAGAGGAAAAGGTGTGTATTTTTTAGATCAAACACTACAAATAAGTGAATGATAAAATTTGCAATGTACCTTTTTATAATATTATTTTTAATCATATAAACTTCGACATTTTATGTCTACTGTTTGAAAAGTCATATGGAATAGAGTTGATCATTAGAAATTTAGATTTAGAAAACAACATATCCATCATTCTATGAAGAATGACTTGAATTACAATTGTGTATAACCAGGGGGGGTACTTTAGTGTACAGATGTGCGGCCCAGAAATTTTGTTTGAAAAATACATTTTAATGACTGAATTGCTTATCAAATCATATGGAAACACCTAGTATCTGTTGCTATCGACACTCTCATAATACTAACTAGTTTTATATTGTTTTAATGAAATATTCTGTGAAGCTTGAATATAAATATCATATAAGCCCACAACAGCATAAGGGTGAAAGATTTTTTGAGCGGATCTCGCATGCTCTATGTTGAATGTATCCAGGGCAGCTGTCGAGCGGTAAGCGCTCATGGGGGAATTTACCGTTAATATGTTTTTTTTTCAGCAATTTTTTATAATAATGGCACTCAATTTCAGGTCTGTTGTTCTCCTATTTCCTGTTTGCATTTTTTTCGAACAAAATGATAATATGCATTAAATTGACAAACTGCAGCTGCATGACTTGCCAAACAGAAACTTTACTTTTTTTTTTTTATCAAATAAGTAACAAATATAACATAATGAATGACATTTTAATTACTTTTAAACTCTCATCAAACTAAACCGAAGGAAGATTTTGTATAGTATAAATACGTTTTGGAAAAATGAATGTCGACCAGATATTTTTTTTCGGAATTATTTCGAAGAGCTATTGAAAAAGATTTCTTCTTAAGATTTTAATCAGATTTTGTATAGGGAATATTTTCTTTAGGTGACTCTTTACATTTTCTCTTCATATAAACTCTATGATTGAAATATGATAATTTTGTTATTATCATAAATAAAATGGAAGACAACCCATTTTTTTCATTTGAAACTTTTTATCCATACATAAGGGCATATCAATGCTCCAATGGAGCAGAGATGGTTTATTCGAATGTTAAAAGTAAAAGAGAAGCTGAATAAAAAAAGACCAGTTAGCCTTAACGAACACAACACGAATAAAAATGAATAAAATCCATCATATAATTCTAATATCCATGAGACACCTTAACAAAATCCGGTCAATTTTGTTGATGACTAACATCTTTTTCTGTGACACTTTCATTGATTAAAATTACAGAAAACTTCTTTCATTGCCTGATGTGTGTTTCGTCTTTCATGACTCATTTAAGGCGCTCTACGGTAAAAGTGAAAAAGACGGTGTCAGTCCGTTAGTTCGTCCGTTCGTCTGTCTGTCCCCCGATGATTACTTCAAAACGCATCAAGGAATTTGAATGATATTTTGCACCACTGTTGAGTACAATATAATAAAGATTGAGTTTAATTTTCAGAATGTTCCGAATATTTTTTGAGATTTAAAAAAATAATATTTCATTGCATGTCTGATCTAAGAAAGATAACCCAGTCCTTTTTAGAAACTATTTTCCAGACGTGCGGACCCGGGAAATCTTTTAACTTTTCACTACAGGTTTACGACTTCCGGGTAGGCCTGGCCTTTGAAAGTCTGTTGAAATTAACCAAAATCGTAAACTTGTAAAAATATTTCAAATATGCGTCCCAAAGTTTTAAACTACTAAAACTTGCGTTAACATCTAAGACTTCAATTTTAACCAGTTTATTTGAATCGGGGAATTGAAATTACGCCAAAAAAGGATAGGAATAAATTGATGTTTTCCTTAACTCAACGTTGTTCACATCATGTGGCCGACCCAATAAGGGAAACTACTCTTGCAAAAATGAAAATAAAAGAATCGAAATCGGAATTCCGGATGACTTTTTAAAAAGGGCTACCTAAACTTACTCTATTACCATATTATGTTAAAACTCTTTATGTTAAGACGAATCATTTGGAAGGTACCATGGTGGGGGGTATGATGAAATACTGGACATTCTGAATTAGAGATCGCCACCCCGTTACCATGTATAATATTACCTCTTTTGATAAGACGAATAATTTCGTACCATGGGGAGGGGGGTCTGAAGGCGGGGGTCATGCCCCACCCCCTCAAATGACAAAATCCTTATTGTGGCGGGTATCATTTAATGTCCCTATTTAATGTCCTCTATTTAAGAGGCGAGAAAAGCACAAATTAGTACTTCTTTACAAGATTATTAATGGTCAAACTCCTCAATATCTATTAGACATGGTACAACCATACTCTGTTAATATTCATCATTACAATTTGAGACAGCCTACTTCATTAGATAATTTTTGACTTCCATTTTGTAATACTGTTACTTATGATAAGAGTTTTTTTACCATCTGTATTGCGACTATGGAATGCCCTTCCTGCATCAACCAAGTCTAGTCCTTCTGTTGATGCGTTTAAAAGGCGACTAAATTCAGATATCAAACAGACACCTTAATACTTCAATATTGGTAACAGAAAAGAAAATATCATTGCTTGTCAGTTGAGGAATGGTGCTAGTAATCTCAATTCTGATCTCTGGTGCTATCACTTGACTGACACACCAAACTGTCCACATTGCAGAGATGTTAATGAAGACAAATAACATTTCCTTATGACTTGTCCTTTGTATATACTTAGACAAGAACTACAAAATGTGTGTTTTGAACTGGGAATAGAATTCTCTGTTCGAAACATCTTATTTGGATCTGACACACTCAATTTTGAAAATAATAAGAAACTTGTTAACGATTTTAAAATGAAAACCTCTTACCCTGAGCAACATAGTAACTATTTACAAATATTTTTTTCCCTTTTGAATGTTTTTATATTCCATTATTTTTATCTACCCTTATCTTATTTTCTCTTGAATTGATTTTTCTCTTCTTCTAATCTTTATTCCTATACATGCATTTTATCAGATTGAATGAAAATCTTCACAAAATTATTATTATTTTTTCTTCATAAAGAAATGCATTATAAATGCATGCATATTAATTAATATATAACATTAGAGTTTTCCAATTTTACTTTTAATAAACAGCAACCACAGTATAGTACACCTTCTAGTAAAATAATATTTTAGATTTTTACTCTTATGACCAGTAATGCAAAATTCTTCTGATTAAATTAGTTAATTCCATGTACAATGACTTTAACTATATATGAGATCATTTATACTGTAAAACATTTGCTCTTTCTATTTTTATTTGTGCATGCATGTTATATTGCTAATGTCAAATTTTGTAACCTTGTTCCATGGAGAGGATACTTATATGCCTTGGCCTGCTATCCAATCCTTTTCTTATTGAATAAAATATGTTTAAATCAAATTTAATGTCCCATTAGATGTCCTTTTTTTGAGCTATAGAATAAAACTATTGCAGATAGAGAAAAGCTGTTTCTTGCTTAAACCTTCAGCTCATTGAACTTTACAAAAGTATCTACTAGTATTGCGTCGAAGATGCCTTGTTCTAAAGTGGGGAGTTATTTTGAAATATTCAGTTTAATTTACGCATCGGATCAGAATGATGTCTAAAATGCTTGTTGCCTTTTAACAGATCCTTTTTCGACTTTTCATATCCTGGCGCATTTAAGTGTAAAGTATATAAATTTCATGGTGATATCAAACTTTCATTACAGAAAATGACTCCACCCTGTAATCTACGCATCCCTTATACTGTCTTGACTGTGACCAACAACCATGAACGATGCAAATTTATGATGATATTTATTAACTTTGTTCATACTCAGATGTATATGTAAGTGGAAAATAAATGTATACTAGTACATGTATAAATTTTCGTAATTATAGCATGGTTTACTAATTCTAATGATTTTATAAACACTCCGAAACTGTAATTTAAGTTTATTGTGATGAGAATTTCATAGTTGAATCAATTCATTTGAAAACGTTTGAAATAAAAAAATAAAAAACAGTACTGGTAATAAAGACATTTTCAAAAGTCATCACTGCCGCGTGACTGAAAGTTAAAAACTGTCAACTGTCTATACAAATCTGTTGTGATAAGAAGAGCTCATCCACTTGAAAGATTTTCCACATTTCTCGCACCTGTCACAGTAAGCACATTCTCACTGCTGACCTCAGATGTGATCGGAAAGGTTTTCTCTTATATAGTTTGAATGTAGAAAACATATTTAAATAAAGTGGTTGTGTTGTTGTTAGAGTCGGCTTGCTTTTTACACCGTCTAGTACGAGCCAACAGGAAAGATTTGAACCTGAAAGTTGCCACACACAAAACATCTTTCTTGTAGTTGTTTGTGATGTGATGCCAAATGTCCTTTGAAGTTCCACAGATGATGGAACCCACTAATAAACATTGTGGTGACCTTGGTTTTTTAAGATCAGCTGGCTGGGGGCCGCCCATCCTTTTGGCGGAAAAAATTTGGTTGAATTTATAGGAAATCATTGAAGCGTAGTATCACGGTCGTTATACTTGTCCTGCGACAACATGTTTTCTACCGATTTTCAATACTCGGAACTGTTCATACTAACAGTTCTTATAGAGTATTATTGGATTTGGTTTGAGTTTGTGATAAGGTTCTGCGTGCGCTAAAAAATATAGTGCGTGATGAATGTTCAAATATTGAACGTTTTTTTATTCACTAGTTACATCTACTGTTGGTCTGAATTGAAACTTTTCAAAATAGCGTTGTTCCATGCCATTATAATGATAATTGAATGGTTAGTTTCAATTTTGTCAGCCAGTTTATTTGTCCTAGCTGGACGACACTTTCTCCATTCGAATTTTATGAACAATTATACACCATTAAATCCCATGCTTTGCTGTTTTCATCTAGAGATTTTTTTTCACAAAATAGTTATACTATCTATTTTTGATATAGATTTTAAGTATTATACATGAACTGGTCACTTATTTGACAAAATTTCGACAACTGCCCATCCCCCTTTTTGCCTTTTTTGTGTATTCTCAAAAGCCGGGATCAATTTTTCGTATTACTCGGATCAAGGAACTATAATCAATTCATAAAAGAGTAATACTATTGGACTGGGGTGCAAATCACAACTTGTAAATGCGCAAAATAGTTCAGACGAATGAGTAAGAATAAAGTTATTTCTAATCGCCATCATGGTAAATTATTCGGACTTTTGATATGATATTTAAAATAAGGACATGCTAGATTAATCTATTATTGCTTAATCATCTATTTGAAAGTTAAGTGATAGAAAAAAATTCATACGCTTCCCGTCGTCATCTTCACTCGATTGTTGATACTATTATGTAATCGACTTATTCATTGTAAGATTTGGAATGATAAGTGTATGGATTTTCAAACAACAATAATATTGTATTGTCATCGACATGCATTTCCTCAAAGTGTGCATTCACATTGTATTGATTTATTTACGCATGAGATAAAATTATCTATTTTTAGTCTTGAAGATGATGTGACGCCTGCCAAAATTTGTAAACTTTGATTCATTTGTCAGGCCTACCATATTAAACATGTATCTGTGGCATAGACTTGTACGAGTGGAATCACTGTCTTTGACTTCTGACTTGTTAAATTAGGAATCATAAAAATCGAAAGGAAAGCGTATCTATTATTGGGGGGGGGGGGTAACTTCATTATGTGCGGTACGAAAAAAACACATTTTTTATACATCTTTAAAAGGAAACAAATACTTTGCAATGAAGTTTATTTACAAAGATATACCGAAAGGACTAAGCCTTCCTAATGCAAAAACATGATATTTGAATTGACCTTACACACTATAAAATCTTATAAAAGCTTCTTGTTAAAAAATCAATTGATTGGGAGTACCGCAAAATAGGGTCGTTCGTTTAATTCGAGCTGAAATGTAAATTGTTACCAACAGGTACATATATGTTAAAATAAATGAAGTAACTACATTAAAATGCTTCATGTGGTCTAGTTGGTGATCTACATTTTAGCTCAAATTTGTCTTTCGTGATCTGCCTCTGATTGAATTACTATAGGTCTAATAAATATTTATATTAAAATTAGAGGAGTTTTAACGTGAACAGAACATAGTTTACCGCATGTATCGTCATATGGTATAAAACAGACTTCAGTGTATGGGTTTTTTTTTTAGTTTTATTGATTGTTTATCTGAATTATAAGTAGTAGCCCCCATTTTTTCCTTGGATTTTAAGACGGAATAGTAAACGGAACACAATATATACATGAAAACGTGCAGAAATATATCAATATAAGTTCAACTGATATGTAATAATAATATATCATCTTTGAAAAATACTTTAATGCTGTATAAACTTTTAAGAAAATTGTTAAATCGCCACGACAAGCACATCGATAGCTCTCTTCGTCCTGTAGCCTTTGATAACAATTAACTTTAAAACAAACAAACAGCAAAATATTCATTGAATTAATATACGTATATTGGAAAAGAAATTTAGCCGAGTATCCTTGGATATGGGTTTACCCATATCCTTTCTTGTTATGCTTGTTTTCTACCGATGATCCTTGTTTTCTACCGATTGGTTTTTTAGAAATATGAAAAATAACGCTAATTTTTAACATTTGAATACATCCTATGGGAGAAAATGCAATAAATGATCGTTTATTTGTAAAAGAGCCATTTGCTTTTTCATATAACTAACAGGTTTAAGAAATTTGATATGTCCTGGTTTTCTACCGATTAGGTATGTTCTTGACTGTGTTTTCTACAGATGAGTCCTCGATTTCTACCGAATGATCTAATTTCATATAACTACACATTTTGGTTGTTTCTAAAGGCATACATACACCGTAAATGCTTGTGTTGTACAGTGAAGCTTCATCATACTGTTGTATGGAACGCCATTTTAACCAAAACCTTGGTATCTATAATTCCATTATAGAACGAGTACATTTGAAGTTCAATCTGCAAATTATTATTAAATGTAAAGAAGTCTACACCAGACTTTATGATATACGGTGAACTGGGGAGGCATTCTTTAGACTTGCGTATCAAGCTTAGAACTGTAAAGTACTGGGCAAAATTAGTTACTGGTAAACAAGATAAGCTGCCTGCAATATTATATCATCTTTCTTTGGCGAAATATGCTGATAATATATCATGGCTGAAATATGTTAAATCTATTTTTGATGAATGTGGTTTATCAAATGTTTTTATAACTCAACAATTTGTGAGTATAAATTGGTTGTATAGTTTAGTAAAGCAAAATCTTATGGACCAGTTCCAACAAACGTGGAATGCTGGTATGCAAGAGTCACCAAAGTCTTTAAATTACAGAATTTATAAAGATAAACTAGAATTCGAACATTATTTTGACCTACTTGACGATAGAAATATAGTAACATTATGTAGATTTAGAATAATGAACCATAAGTATCCTATTGAGACTGGTAGATGGCAAAATATAGCCAGAGAAGATCGTAAATGTTTATTATGTAATTCACAAGATATTGGGGACGAATATCACTATATTTTTTCATGTCGAGCATTTGATATTGACAGGAGTCGTTTATTGAGGGTAAAATTTAGACATAGACCAAATATTCTAAAATTTCATGAACTTATGAACAGTAAACATCTTCCAGACCTCAATAATCTTTGCAAATTTATTAGGATTATCAACAAAAAGATAGAATCTCCGGGGTAAGACTTTGCTTATATATATGTGTACCTCATTATGTATGTAACTTTAAAGTATAGTTAATTCATATTGTATCATAATGTTTCTGTTTAGTTCACACTATCTCTGTACCATTGTATTTTGGTTTTAGAGAATAAAGAGATACCTCAGATAACTGAGGGTTTACTGGCAGCTACAAATGTATCTAGGGGTTTTCTGGACGAAACTCTCAATTACATCAGGTATAAAGAGTTATCTTGGTAACTGGGGGTTTGCTGTCAGCTTTCACATTTAGATACCTAATAAACCCCCTTCTACCTACAGATATTGTAGTCCCGTGCGGGGCCCGAGTGGCAAATAGGCCCGCAGCAGAGTCTAGCTTGTCGTAAGAGGCGGCTAAGGGTATTCTTACGTCGGGTCAGTGTTCAGCCCACAGAGCGACCAAATGTGTACCCTAAGTGGCTGAATATTGTGGCCCTCGTCCGCAGGGATTGTCAGGTCTATAATACGGAAACGTGAGAGGAGAGTGCCACGCTTCATGCACGTAAAAGACCCCTTTGTGGACCGCCAAGTAGTGCACCACATACGCTAAATTTTCAGTCCCTACCCACCTCTCCCCTTTTCCTGTAGTTCTTAAAAATTTGCAGTTCCTTTGTTTCCCACCCCAACCCCATGTTTCATTTATCATCCTCATTTCATGTTCATTTTATCATCCTTTTCATGTTATAACCTATTTAGCGTTGCACGGGCGTAAAACACCAACTCACTAACTCACTCACAGATATTGTAAGCTGATGCTATTTCACTCTTTGGAAGCAGAATTTATCAATGTAAAGCTGAAAACTATCAATTCCTCAAAAACTAATACAAAGCTCAGCTTCCAATAAATTATTTTTTGAAAAATCTGAATAGCAGGAGTTTTTGTGGTATCCATGGGATAGCTGATTGGAAACCCTCAGTTACCTGAAATTACTCTAAATACCTGATGTAATTAAAAGTTTCGCTCTGAAAACCACCAGATAGCTGCCAGTAAACCCCAAGTTATCTGAGGTATCCTATAGTTACCATTGTTTTGGTAAAAATGGCGTGTCATACTGTTGTATATGTACAGATCAATTTCAGCCCGAGAAATTCATGTCTCAGCCTCAGCATTTCTAGATATAACAGTGAAATCTGGTATATGGAGGATTATTTCCCATTATATATAAAGCACTTTACAAATCTAATATAAGTGGAAAAAATGTTGATATACTATTATTTTCTGATAAGCCAGCTTTTGAGAAAATACACATTTATTTAAATTTTGTAAATGTGTTCTTGGTGTGCGCAAAACAGTTTTTGCTCATGAACCTCCTTTTTCTTTTTATCGTCAATATTTTGTGTTCAATAAAATATACAGTTTTAAGATTTGTCATAAGATGTCATTTAATATATCACATTATCACATCGGTAGAATGCCAGGACCATCGGTAGAAAACCAGGACACATCTTTAGAAAACCAGGACAATATATTTTTTTAAATGATCGAAAAATCAAAAATACGCCATTTGTAATGAAAAGTGATATGTCTTTAAAAATGTCCGACTATTTAGAACATGGAGCATAATTTTCAGCCCAGTGAATGGTAATTTAAAACAGATATTCATGATTATCTGAAAAAAGGGAAATTGTCTCTTGCTGGAAAAAATAAACAATACCCTTACTGTAATTTTATGTGCATACTTAAAACAAAATGGTGTAAATTAAACTAATTTGTTTATAAGTGCCTTAATAGCCGGGTATTATAGTTTGGAAAAAAATCGTCTGCCAGGCTTATTTTTTATCACCACATCGGTAGAAATCTAGGACATCGGTAGAAAACGAGCAGAAACATCGGTAGAAAACATGTTGTCGCAGGACAAGTATAACGACCGTGAGTATGGTCGTAGCGAAGTCACTGAAGCAACGCACTGCACTCGTGGTGGTCGTAGTAGCATCGTATTAGATTTGACTATTGAAAATAAATTCACCGTGAACTATCGTACTATGGTCGTAGTACTATCGTACTCATAGTCACACTGGCTACGTTTAAACACAATTGGCGCGACTCGACTACGATCTTTAAGATCATGGAAGTCGTGGAGTGCATATTAAGATCGTGGTCAGTGTGACGGGGCTTAAGGACGCAGAGAAATCATATTGAAAACGTAGAAGCAATATTTTCATCCCGTTTTCACTGAGCTTTAAGAAAGGTCTAAGAACTTGGTGGTCTTCGTCCCAGTGTGACGGGGAATAGTAGTTTATTTTTGAATTGATAATGTCTAATACAGTTATGCAAATAACATTTATAGATTAAGTAGAATATACCGTTGTAAGGTCCCTATCATGTCATGAAAATCTTTGAAATCAATGAAGCCGCTGATGATCCTCGTCACGCCAAAAAAAAGGGGGGGGGTGAAAAACCGAAAATTCATACAACTATCTTATTACTTATTTAAAGAAGATCTGTTACACACTTCTTTTGAGTGGGTTTTTAGTTGACTTATAAAAAAAAGACGCCATAATTTCCTTTCGCATCCTGCTTGGGAACGCGGTTTTCATTGGATAAGAAGAATAAGCGTATACATATATATTGAAAACATATACGCGTTTATTATTACTATAAATATGTGTAACTGTTATTTTAGAAATAACGTGTATATAAACGCATATATTGTAATAATATACGCATATATATTAATTGATATACGCCTATATTGCCGTTATATATGCGTATCAACCCAAAATATACGCGTATATAATCGTGCAAATGATATGAACGGTAAGTAAGTGCAGAAGCAATATGAATATTTATATGACTTTTTGCAGAGAGAAAGAGAACCATATAGTGATCCAAATGATCCTGAATCTGAAGCGTGCAGAAAACTCTTTGTTGGAGGACTAAGTAATGAAACTACAGATGACGGACTGAAAGCTCATTTTGAGCAATGGGGAGAAATAGAAGATCACGTTATAGTGAAAGACCCACAAAGTAAAAGATCAAGAGGATTTGGTTTTATTACATATACCAAGTCACACATGCTTGATGATGCTCTGAGAGCAGGACCGCACAATATTGATGGTAGAGAAGTTGAAATCAAGAGGGCTGTGCCAAGAGGGGTAAGTGACGATACATGTACATTGTATTTCTTATTACAGTGCAGTATGGTACAAATGTTCTATGTTAAAATTAATCTCGGTGACAACTAAGAAAATAAGGCTTAAGCGATTAATCTAACTAATCTACAATAATCTTTTACTTTTTTTATAAGACCGCAAAGTTTTGTAATCATATTATGTTATGGCAATGTCGTTGTCGTTGTCGTCGTGTGTTGACACTTTGGTTTCCGTGCGATAACTTAAGCTGTAGTGAACCAATTGTTATAAAATTTTGATAATATGTTTGAAACAACAAAAAGAAGCTTGGTATTGTATTTTCAATAGAGTTTCGGGTCTCTACCATTTCAGAAAAAAATGGCCCACAAGGCCAAAATGGGCGTATTGACAAAACCTCTGTAGAATTATATTTTTTCATCCGATAATGATAATTCATTTTTAATTGTTTTCCTCAATAAACTCTACAACAGTTCATGCAGTTTTGATAGCCTCGAACCCAGTCTATATATAAATATATAGCCTGGTCTCAATGAAAGAAAACTTGGTTCGCTAGGGGCGCTGCTTCGGAAAATATAACGCTATAATTAGATTGGGATACCATGATCGGTAGATCAGAAAATAGGACGTCCCACACATGTAAACAAATATCGTGAGAACATGATTATCGAGTTGGAATTTTATACTTTGAATAACAATATAGTTACATGTTATATTTATTGGCATTTTTCTTTCATAGAAAGTCGTAATTTGTCATGTCTTAATATTGAATAAATTTATTAATAACCCCCAGTTCGTAATTCTGATATGTAAAATTAAAATTACAACAAAGTTCTAGACAATAAATTTTGCTATGCCGACGCGCGTTTCGTCTATTTAAGACTCATCAGAGGCGCTCTACCAAAAATATTGAAAATACCAAACACTATACGTAAAAGTAATGTCTCAGAAAACAAAATAAAAACGAATGTGGGTAGAATGCCCGGGTTAGGGGGGGGGGGGTCCCTCACTATATATTGGGTGGTGGGGAGGTTCTGACAAACGGGGTACTTTTTTCATATTTTTGTCTACAATGGGGTATGTACTGAATTTTTACTGTGTCTCTGAAGGGGTGTGTAAAATCCAGTCTCTAATGGGGTTATAATGAGTAAAGATAATTCTACCATGGGGTTTTAATTGAATCTTAATTAAGCTGGTCAGCATCTTTATTGGATTATAAGGGTTCCCTGTCATTTTCAAGATTACCTAATAATCCTTATATAAATAACATCGTTAGTCACAATATTTAAGCATTGCATAGCAGGAAATAACATCTGGAACAAACAAAGGGGTGAATGATTTTGAATGTTGGTCTACAATGGGGTTTAATATTCAGGGAAAAGTAGTCAACGATGGGGTCGGGGTTCAAGACCTCTATCCGAACCCCACCAAAAAAAATTCAAGTACCCCCCCCCCCCCCCCCGGGGGTAGAATGCTATAGATTTTTCTGTTTTGTTTATTACTGTCTGAAGTTAAAATCTTTGTTGATTGTGAATATAAATGCATCTGTGCATGCCTAGCTGTGGTCCATCATTTAAACAAAGTGATCATTTATTTCTACACTTTTGTACGTTACCCCCGCTTGAAAAGTGTGTGTGTGGGGGGGGGGGGTTATATAGTGATATGGGTGTTTGCCCTTCTTTCTTTCCGTTATACCATAGGATACCATTCATCTGCATCTCCTCCTAAACCCCTCAATGGATTTTCATGAAACTTTCACACAATCTAGAGGTGCACCTTTTATTTTCAAATTTGATCGGATCGATTTTTAGGGTTTCCAAGAGCAAACCATTGACTTAGCCATTCCACAACAAAAGGTACCAATCACTTATCCACAACTCCTCCTAAACCCCCTAATGCATTTTCATTAAACTTTCACACACTATTTGTAACATAATGTAAATATATATGCACCTACTATTTTAAAAAGTGATCTGTTTTTGTTAGGGGGCATTTATTTGAGAGCAGCTCCTCAAATTAACTAGTTATAAATGAGGGACTTTATTGCAATCACCTTGTCTGTCTGTCTGTCCGTAACTATCTTTTGTAACAAATTTCTCAGCTTCTACTGAAGGGATTGATTTCATAGCTTTTCCACCGGGGGGGGGGGGGGGGGTAAATCCAAGTATTTTTGGGTAGAGATGTGCGGCCCAGAAATTTTACACACACCCCATTCATATATACGCCTGCTTAAAAAAAATCACCCATTCATATATTTTAATGCCTTTAAAATTACACAGAATATGCTTAAACTTGAAATATTTTGTACAATGTAGATATTCTATTAAAACCAAAGTTTGAATGGCAAAAGTTATCAAATGCACGTACAGTTAGGGTTACATTAAGGAGGCAAAAGTTGGTTGTAGGCTACTCTTTTTCAATTGATATGCGACATTTGCGAAAAGTACACCTTATCATATATGCAACATCTGAAATTTCCACCCTTTTCACATATTGAACACCCCAAAAAGTAGACCCTTTTGGGCCACACAAATGGACCTAACTTTATAATGGAAGTTAACCCCCCCCCCCCCCCCCCCCGTGAGCTTTTATATCACGAGTTGTAACATGCCTCCCCTTTTCATGTCAGTCAAGCCTCTGCTTCCTATTTTCTAAATGGTTAAGTGGGGTTTCAGTTTGAAAGACACAAGGACAGAATGTTATATTGTTTCATTATTAGCAATATTCATGTATACATAGCAGAAATACCTCTTCAGAATTTGTTGTTCTATCTTTGCTGCTAAAATCAAAATATTTTTTCTAAGGAAAATATCATGGTCATCCCCTTTCAAATTAAACGCATTTTGTCATTCACTTGTGAAGTACTTCAATATGCAAAACAACACATATGTGTATCAGTAATTTTTCAATGATCTTGTTAGTTTGCATTCTTACAACAACGTTTATTAAGACTGAACTCGACCTACCTGCGCCTATGATCACGATGATGAGTCTTGAATAGATGATACACATGCCAGATGTAGAACAAATTATTGTCAGGAACGTTGTTGTAATTTTTATTTCAATTAAAAACAACTTTATGGTGCTTCAACCTTCATTTTGAACTGCCTATTTGAAGGCTGCTGGTGGTTGTACATTGTGGTTTTTCTTAATTGCCGCTTGATTGTGGGCTGTGTCGTGTACACTTATTCCAAATATTATTATTTTTTTATTTGGTTTCAAGAGATTTAGACCATTTTAATGAATGATTAACTTGGATTAGAGTCTGTTTCTGCTAACACTGAACCATGAAAAAGATGGCAAGGGTGTAAATTTACAATTTCAGACTTTTGTATGCTTAAATCCAGATGTATATATGTACAAGTTTAATGATGATAACATATTTCTGTCATAGAATGAAAACCTAAGCAAACACTCTTTTTCTGTGATTAATAAACAATGTGAAGCTGTCTGAGTCAATGATATAGTGCTTTCTGTTAGTTTATATCCTGATGATTATGTATAAAGTTTCATAATGATACCATACTTCCTTCATGGTCAAGAAGCTGTAACTTTCAATTCAATTTATTTATTGCTCGAACTCAATTACAATAATTGGTTTAGGCACAATGGATAATAGAAGTATATATATAATAAAGTATAATAAACACAATGATGATGAAATTTAGACAATTTACAATGTAAATATATATTGGTTTTATATTAATTTGTGGTTTCTTATTTCTAAACAGTTTGTTATAAAGTTGGAAGACATCTTCAATACAAATGAAAACTTGTTATTGAGTAGAAGTTTTACTTTTTCATTGTTGCTCATAAATTACTTGAAGGTAAACCTGATTTTTTACCAATTAACTGATCCAAACACTTTTTGCCCCTCTACTTTCATTGAGCATGAAAAGAAAGCCAATTCCAATACCTAATACAAAATGTATTGTAGAGTGGTGAGCACAAAGAGAAGATTATGTGTTTTGTTAATTCTTTTAAATTAAAATAGATAAAATATATGTATATAAGAGATAAGTCTGAAGACTAGGCTGTGGTTTATCAAATTGGAGGGATGGGTACATTGGTCAGCTTGTCTTTGTCTTGGAAAACCATAAAAGTTGCTTAAGCAAAAACTTTAAAGTGAGGCAAAATTTTCTTTTTTTCTGTGTCATCATGAATGATTCTCAGGACGAATCTAGGAAAATTTTCAGGCGGTAGAAAAAAGTAAATTCATTTCATTAAAAATTCTCAGTTTTGTCAGAGGCACATTTGTTTGGCACCATCTGCATCTACCACTGTAAATTCACAGCTAATCAGTGCATCCTGCAAAAAAAAGTTTGACAAATTGAAGATACTTAGCAATGAAGATCATCATGTTGGAATATACATATGAATTAAGTGTCTTAACAGATAAGTTTTATTGGAAACTCGTTTGCAAACATATATCTAATTCTCCATTGGAATGATGCTGCCCTTTGAGGGACCATAAAATTTTGGAAAATAAATTATGTCTATATATTTTTTCTTTCATTGTCTTTGTTTCTAAAATCATCACACATTTACCTATGTCATGCAATTAGTTAATTTGAATGTAAATGTTCATTTAAGTCTGACCAATTTTTTGTTATTTTTTCTTTTTCTTTCTTTTTTTTTCAGTATTAAAGCTCAGTTAATACATTGCATGTACATGTACATGTAGGCAGGCTGTACATGTATTTTATACACTTATTTCACATCTAATTATCTTCTAAAATAACCAAACCATTGGCAAATAATCTAAGTGGTGCTGGCAACTGCGTCCAAATCTGATGGCAAATGAAATGTTTCATGCCTTGACTCTAAGTTCTGTATGAACATCATGTACATGTAAAAATGTACATAAGTTTTGCACTGGGTCATTATCAAAGTACATGTTCAATGAGTGATGGGCACAATATTTCTGTTCTTAGTCATAGGGTGCGATGCCACCTCCATCTCTTCATCTGACAACTAAAAAACATGTTATTTATAACTTTATTGTCAATGGAACAATATTATAATTTGCATGAGCATGCCAAAATTTTTATGTTTGTTTACAAATTGAGATAGTAATTTCAGAGTATTTAGTCAGAGTTCGCGAAACTTAGAATTTTGTTGTCAGACATAGGTCCGTCAAAATGGAATCTTTGGTCGGACCTAAATTTTTATTTACTGGTCCTGTCTATTACAAGTATCTAAAAAATTACTAAAATCAACCAGACATGGGTCCAGTAAGTATGTTTAAAATGCCGACCCTGCTTAAATTTTACCAGTCAGGTCTGACAGGTCTGACACATTTCGCGAACTCTGATTTAGTTACCGGTTCATTCATAAAATACAAGCATTTCAATGTTTAAGGGGGTACTTGCACCAAACACCAAAAATTTCCTGTCAATAGATTTTCTTTAAAATTTGTAAATAGACACATCAAGAGATACACTTTGAAAATCCACTTCGAAAAAGGCATGCTTCTGAGTTAGTTTTCGAGATAACTGGTTCTGAAGGTTGGCTTTTTTACATTGAAATGTTAAAGAAAGTACATAATTTTTAACGAAAATTTTAATTTAAAAAAAATCTGATCAATAGAATTTTGTAATTTTTTGATATTATATTGGGCTGTTATATTGCTTTAAAATGATATGAAGAAAAGGGGGTGCTTCTGAGTTAGTTTTTCAGATAAATACAAAAATATGTCAAAAAGTGGTCAAAATTGGCAAATTTAGACATAAATTATCTCCCTTTGTCAAAATGCAGAAATATGAGAATCCGTTAGGTTTGAAGAATATTTCATAAAATGAAACTAACAAAATAAGGAAAAAATAGTTTTAATGCTTTTAACATCAAAACAAAGTTAAGAATATATCATTATGATACTATTTAAATGGAATTTCAAAATCTTGAACACCTTTTAGTATTAAGTTAAATGGCAAGTTTAAATTAATTTTTGGCTGGTCATGTGATCACCTGCAAGTTCCCCCTTGTAAAGAACTTTTCACACTTTAAAACAATCGTTTACATAAATTAATGAGCATTTCTCAAACATTTCTTACCTGAGGCGACTGCGGCATGGGCGCAGCCATATTATTTTCAATGGGCTTTCCTATGTCTAAATTCCTAAATTTAGATTTTCCGAATTCCTCCGACACATTTTTAGCGTCATTTCCTTCCCAATTCCGACCAATCAAAATCTTTCCCAAATCCAGAAAGAACAGAAATTTGGTTGAATGAATCCAGACCATTATGGCGCAGCCATTAAAAGCGTCTGGATGATCGAGACTACAGTTTTGATGTATTTTGCACCGTTACATTGCTATGAGGGGTCAAAAGGGGCCACATAAAAAAAATGAATTGCAGTCAGTAACAGCGAGTGTTCTATAGAGAGTTCCTTTACCGTCCTTTCGTTTGTTCTTGTTGTCTTTTGTCTAAGGTTCTGTCTAGTGGAATTGTTGATTGATTTGATTTTTATTGTGCGTATGGTTTTTGTACTGTGTCTAGGAATATTGATAGGGGGGAGGTTGGGCCCAAAAAACTAATCTAACCCCACCACTTATTATATATACCTGTCCTAAGCCAGGAATCTTTTGTTTGTGCTTGTTTTGATGTTTTCTGTTCCTTATTTAAGAAGGGGGTCTATCTGTGACTATTCAGGACTAGTTTGAATTATATGCATTTTATTCAGACGTACAATGGGTCAATTGCAGAACCGCGAGCAGCGCCTACTGGCCTCGTTGAAGGCGGCTGGCGGTTGTCCATTGTGGTTTTTCTGAATTGCCGCTTGATTGTGGGCTGTGTTGTGTACATTTATTCCACATTTCATTATTTTCTATTTTTCAATTGGGGTCCGATTTTCAACATCATTTTTATTGGAATCCGTGCCCGCGTTTGATAATCAGATTTGCAATATCTCCTACTGTTTGCAAGACTTTAGGGTCAAAGGGGTCAAATACCCGAATTATAAGAGTTTGTTTTGTAAATAGTTTCATTCAAAAATTATTGTTGCAGTGGACTGACCAATTGTTTCGTTCGTTTTCTAGCCACTAGAGAAAGTTTCCTCGTGCATTAAGGGATTGTTGCCCCTACAGTTTCAGAGAAAAAGGGACCAAACTTTGTGAAATCAGGTCTTGTAGAAGGGTCACTCCGTTCGTCCGTCCGACCGTCGCGTTATTGGGTGCCTTTCTTTCTGAAATTTTACACAGTGATTACAGTTACATTGAAGACGTGCACAACCCTTTTGGGTCATTTTATAATTCTATTTGGAAATTAGGGGCCAAAAGGGGCAAAACAGTAACTCTTTATTTGTTTCCACAATAAGTTTTGTTCTAGTTGACCAAATGCTTTACATAAAAGGAAGGTTGGGGGGATCTTGGGTGTCCCCTCTTTTTTTGTTTAGAAATCAGGGTCCCTAAAGCGACCAAGCGACTTTTTATTTGTTTACACATTAACTTTTGTTCTAGTCGACCAAATGCTATGAAACCATACAGTAATGTTACTTACCATTAAAGGAAGGGTGGGTTGATTTTGGGTGTCCCTTTTTTCCGTTTAGAAATAAGGGACCCAAGAAGGGCCAAGAAATGATACTCTTATTTGTTTTCTATACAATAACTATGCAAAAGTCCAATAAAATGATTGATTGGAATGATTTTTGAGGTCTCTCGGCAACGCGGAGTGGGGACATAGAAATGCCAGGCGTCCGTCTGTGCGTCGTTCACACTATTTTCCGTAACAGTTTCCCAGAAACTATTTATCATAGGCTTTCGATATTATGTATGCAGCTTGAGGTAGGGTTCCCATATGGTGGGATACGTTTTTAGATCTGTCGCCTATCTACTTCCTGTTTGACGAGCCCACTTAGATTTTTCCTGCTCAACGGACGGGGGACCTAGAATCTGTTCTTGTTCGTATAGAAACAAGGGGCCCAAAAGGGAAAATATACAAATTTGTAGTTTACCTCACGAAAGTGAGGGGGCTTATGGAATATCCCAAGCGTCGGCGTCGGCGTCCACCCTCAGAAGAGTGGTTAAGGTCCATTCACAATTACTGTCGAGTGTCACATCAGTCAAATTGGTATGGTAGATGCACCTAGTGATGCTTAGCACAATGAATTCTGCAGATGCTGGCTATGACCTATATTTTCCGCATAAATGACCACTTTTAGAAGAATGCTTACAGTCCATACACGCTTACTGACAAGTACTATATCAACCATATTGGTATGGTAGATGCACCAAGTGATGCTTAGCACAATGTATGCTTCGGATGTCGGCTGTGATCTATATTTTCTGCATGGATGACCACTTACAGAATAATAGTTAAAGTCCATTCCCGCTTACTAACAAGAGCAACATCAATGATATTGACATTGTAGGTGCACCTATTAATGCTGAGCACAATGCATGCTTCGGATGCAGGATGTGACCTATATTTTCCGCCGTGGATGACCACTTACAGAAGGATGGTTAAAATCTACTCCCGCTTACTAGCAAATGCCAAAAATGCCACATCAATGATATTGGTATAGCAGGTGCACTTAGTGATGCTAAGCACAAGGAATGCTTCGGATGCTAGCTGTGACATATATTTTCCGAATGGATTACCTCTTTTTGCATGAATGAGCCCATACAATTTTGAAAAGATCAATTCAATTCCCCCTAGATTACCTATGTTTTTATTTATGGTCGTCTTATATTGGATAGAAAGTGGAGGATAATTTTTATACCCCGCCACACGAAGTGGCGAGGTATTATGCTATACCCTCAGTTTCATTCGGTGTCTGTCCGTCCGTCCGTCTGTTCGCCCCCTGAAGGTTTCCAGATGATAACTTGAAAATGCATGAAGGGATTTGAATGATATTTTGAACCGCTGTTGAGTACAATAAAATAAAGATAGAGTTCAATTTTCAGGATGTTCCAAAAACTATATTTTGAGATACATATAGCCTACTTTGAAAAATTAAATTTCATTGCTTGTTGAAATTTTCTAATCTAAGAAAGATTTTTTTTAGTTTAAGATAACTCAATATTCAAATTTATTTATGTTATTTTTTAAATATGTCAATTGTCATATATATTATTAATCCATATGATAAGACAAATCATTCGGTATCTTAGGGGGAGGGGTCATGACCTACCCCTCATATGACAAAATACTAAAAATCGTTCTGAAAACAATTGAGATTCTCACCCTATAATCACATTATTTTAATACTATTTATGATAAGACAAATCATTTGCTACCATAGGAGGTCTCAGGGGGAGGGTCATTTTCCACCCCGTCAAATGATTAAATACCAAATATTCTGAAAACCATTGAGATCTCCGTCCTATAACCATGTGTAATATTACTCCTTATGTTAATCATTTGATACTATAGGGAGGTCTGAAAATGGGGCGTCATGCCCCAACCCCTCAAATGACAAAAGACTTAATCGTGGCGGGATATCATTTAATGTCCCATTAGATGCCCTATTTATTTGTCTTGGCCCACCTGTTCTTATAAGCAATAAGGGTGACAAAGGGGAGGAATAGAAACTCTATTTTTTGTCTTATTTATTATTATTATTTAAATGCTTGTAAGATATAAGAATTTTAGATATTATTAATTCGAAATATTTATTGTCAGTCTACAGTGGGATGCATGTGACAAATATGCTTTGCCAGTCAACCATAGAATGCAAGTGTCAAAAACTATTGATTGTTTAGATTGGGCTTAGAACGTACAGGGTTCAACGTTTTGCCGTACGACGCGGGGCAAGACATCGATTGGTCTTTTGTTTTTCAATGTATTCCCCAATAGTCTGTCATTTTTAAGTATTTCGTACGTTGCTGCGACGAGTCAAAAATGGACCACACCCAAAAATCGCCTTTCCGATTTTCAAAATCTGATTCTGTAAAAATCCCTGCCTGCGTTTTTCAATGAAATTGACACTTGAATAACACATGACCCCGCCTAAAAAATTAAGAAATGAGGAAAAAAATTAAAATGTATCAAGCTAAACTTTTGCAGCAAATTACATTCCTTGATCATGATTATCATGGCTAATATATCTGAAAAAAAGTTTAATGAAAATGAATTCAACCTAGATAATTATTTGTTCAATCAAATAACATACTATTCTGTTTAATATGTTTTACAAGTATATTGTCTTGAATAACTTTCTCCAAAAACAAAAATAACTTCTTTGTCGTAGAATCAAGGTGGTGACAGTTCTGCTAAGGAAATATTCATAGGTGGCATGGAGGAAGGAACAACAGAAGAAATGATAAGAGAAGTGTTTGAAAAGTTTGGTGCCATTGCTAAAGTGGACATGGTGATGGACAAAGCTACAGGGAAACCGAAAGGCTTCTGTTTTGTCGAGTTTGAATATTCTGACTCAGTTGATAAGTGTGTCTGTAAGTATCAAATGCATTTCCTGGTACCTAGTCAATAGTACTCATGCTGGATTTTTGGGGGGAGGGTAAGGTGGAAATTCCTTATTAATGTGTTGAATATTAAGAATAATATGAAGTTAGTAAATATTTTTGATCATCAATTTATTTTTAATGAATCAGCTGTGTTGCACTAAAACTCAAATTGATATTAATTTTGAAATACATATTCTGTCTATTGCAGTAGAAAGCGATTCTTATCAATTAAATGGGAAAATTGTTAAAGTTAAAAAAACTCAAGCTAACGGAGGAGAAGGGACAGTAGGAGGAGGAGGAGGAAGAGGGGGTCGAGGTGGAGGCAGAGGAGGACGAGGTGGAGGTAGAGGAGGACAAGGTGGAGGTAGGTTAATTAAATGCCAGGTCTTTGATCGGACAGGGGTGGTGGATAAAGACTAATGAATAAGTATATGAGGAAGTACTGAAAATGTAGAAGGTCAAGTTGCTTGCATAGAGGGATATTACTTCAAAATTAAGGGGTTAAAAGTGAGAATATGAGACACCAGCCTTTACCTTCAGCAATTTTATATACAAGTATGCAATGTTGAAAAAAAAACCAGCCTGATAGTTTTTGTCTCGCCAGCCAAGGCGACGGCTGCTACGTTAAATTTTATGTGAAGGTTTTATGACCACCTCCATATCTCAAGAACTATTTGTCCTAGGTTGATGAAACTTAGTATGCATATGCCCCAGAAAAAGCTTAACACAATTGCATCCCCCATCTTTTTAACCTTGACCTTTTTTTCCGGCTGAAAGACTTTGACAATTTTCAATACATTTAATAGCAATGTTAAGGTTTGCGAGCGCCTTTATTTCTATAGGGGTTGATGAAACTTGGTATGCATATGAGTAGCACAGTTGCATCCCCATTTTTTTGTCCTTGACCTTGATTTTCCAGTAGAATGACTTTGACCATTTTCAATACATATAATAGCAATGTTATTCTTTTGCTAGCACATCTCTATCTAAAAAAAATGTAAGTCCTTGCTTGATGAACTTGGTATGCATATGCGCTAGTAGTAGCTTAGCAAGTTGATCTTGACCTTCCGGTTATTAAGTGACTTTGACAATTTTCAAAAGTACATATAAAAGCAATGTCACCTCCATATCTCAAGAACTATTAAGTCGTAGATAAATGAAACTTGGTGTGCATATGCCCAATAGTAGCTTTGATTGTTTTTGAAGAATAACAAGGTATTCCGATGGTACTGACAGGGGGACGTATTTTATACTAAAAGATAATGTGATGGTAAATGTAAATTATTATACATTGAATGCAAAATTTTTGAGTTTTATTGGTGTGTAAAAGCGTGGACCTTTGCGCACATTTTCAACATGAAGCGCTACCGCACTTCATTAAAAATGTGCTTAGGTCCACGCTTTTACACAATAAAACTCAAAAATATTGCATTCAATGTATATAATTACATTCCGATGAAATATTTTAAATGTTTGCATAGAAAATTGCACGAAATGCATGAATTACTCCGCGCAAATCGTTGTTAAGGTGACACGTGCTAGTGAGTTTTATCGAGAAATAAAACTGCATTATTAACCAATCGAAATTGTCGTTATGAGTTAGAATGTAATTATAGTGGGATAAATTTTGACGAGAAAAGCTTCAATTTTATTTAAACACATGTAATTGGTATGAAACTCTATAAGAGTGATTTTATTCATGAAAATTAGGTTAATTTGAATATAATGGATACATGTAGTTTAATTTAACCATTTGTTCTTACTGTGAAGAAGTGTGTATCGTATGAGCCCAGAAGGTTCATACGAAATTCGAGACTCGGAATGCGAGGATTCGAGATTCGAAATGCGAGTTTCGAAATTCGAAATTCGAAATTCAATATACCAAATGAGTGTTTTTTGCGGGAGTCAAATTTTGCGGATTTCAAGCAAGCAAAGTGGAAGGTCTTTTTTCGTAGAATTCAATATTTGTGATTTTTTTGCAAATTTCATTTAACTTCACAGCTACTCAAATGGATGGGTAATTAAGTTTGCTTTATGTAATCAAGAAATGAAAGGTGATATATATTGAAATGGCTTGCCAATGAGCTTCCCCTGAAGAACCTTTCTGAATCTGCCACAGCAGCAACATATTCAAACTGCACTAAAATCAACAGTCAGGTGATTGAAAATACACACTAATATAAATTATCTAAATCTTTTATACAAATTCGCCCAAAACTCATACTTGTTTTGCCAAATAAAACAATAAACCACGACGAATTACCAATAGCAAACAAAAATTGAGTTTACCAAAATTATGGAATACACTGTTGAATTTGGGGGTTGATGACCTATTTTGTTGGTTATCAGTATATTGAATTTCGAGTTTTGAATCTCGAATCACGAATTTCGAATCTTGTATCTCGAATTTCGAATCTCGAATTTCGTAATTCGAATCTCGAATTTCGATAATTACGTTTTAAAAGAACTATTTTGATTGGAACAGGATTATAAAACAAGCAATCTGATTGGGTATAATTATATTGAATAATCCCGAATTTCGAATTTCGAATCTCGAATGATTCTTCTGGACTTTCGTATGATATTTCTTGTTTCAGGTCAAGGTTTGGGTGGAGGGCATGGTCAAGGAGGCGGATTTGGTTATCAAGCTAATAGTCATTTCCAAGAATTATTATACAAAAGCTATCTTAATACATTTCATAAGTTAAAAAAAATGTCTTATTTAAGACACGAATTAAAGCTTTCTTCATGAAACATATCAAAAATTTTAATTTTAATTTAAAGAATTAAATGTATATAAAATAACAGAAAAATCGTTGTGTCATTAAAACTCAACTTAGTATTGATGGATTTATAATCGATATGTTTGAATTTTTTTACATCAGTCGAGAAATGCTTCTTATAGCTAGCTGTCAGAAATTGCAAGTGTTCTCAAGAAAGATCCTTTACGTCTCGTTGTTCTCGTTAAGAAATTGACCTTTCGTTGATAATTCAGGGATTTGTTTGAATCTTATGTATTGTATTAAGTGCAGTTCTCTGTAAGAATCAGGCAAAATTTAAAAACTTTGAATCATGATTTTAAAAACACACGGCTTTGACAATAAATTGTCATTCGAAATAGCCTTTTAATGAAGAAACAAACATTAGTTGTTGTCTCGAGTGTCAGAGGATGGAGAAAAATTTCTGTAAAAATGATAGGAATTTAGTGTGACTTGACAGAGTTATCTACCTTAGATTCAAATTTTATATGCATTTCAACCAAAATATATCTCAAATTACTGACTTTTAAAAAAGTGCCAATGCATTTTTTGTTACTTTTTAATCATTTTGAACAGTATTTTGAAGTCAAACTCGTGTGTTTTTTAAATCATGATTCACCCATTGCCTGATTCTTACAGAGAACGGCACTTAAAAGTCTTGGGCCAATGCAAGACGACGAGCAGCGACCTCTGGTCATGTTGAAGAATGCTGGCTGTTTTCCATTTAGATTTTTTATGTCGGTTTTTATTATGTTGGTTGTGTCGCGTACACTTATTTCGAATCTCTCAAATTATCGTCTATTGTAATACGACTTGATACATTGAATTTATTCTTTTAGATATAAAATAAAGCTTGATATTTTATACTTGTTATTTCATCTTCACATCTTCTTTATGGAATCTTTCATTTTAGATTAACATGTATGTATTCCGAACATAAATGAACCTGTCTTGGCGTATTTCCTTTTCACTGTTAACGATTTTGATAAAGGTTAGGGAATGTCTTATACACACAGTTTCTCTTAATCTTTACAGGTTATGATAACTATGGAGGAGGTTATAACGACGGAGGTTTTGGAGGAGGCTACAATCAGGAAGGTGGATATGGACAAGGTTTGTATCATCCTGTGACAGTATTTAAATTTAGCTAGAAGTCTGATAGTCTTGCAAAAGTTGAAAACCTTTTATAGAGTTGATTTCACACTTAGGGTGTCCTGCACAAAAGTTGTGTTTCGATTCGTCAGAAAACATGACCACCTTTGCTAAAAATAGACCGGGGGACAGACTCTTGTTTTTGGCTTGTAAATCAAAAAGTATAAAAGATAGAGAAAATCGGATGCCACCTTCCTTTTTTAGCATCAGATCTACAAAAGTCTTATTAAAGTTTAAGTTGTCAAATGACTCCTTATAGGGTTTATGGCACTTTGAAGGTCTAAATAGCATTTTCAAATGTTTTTGCCTTACAGAATAACGCTATTGCAAATAGAAAAAAAGGTTGCTTGCTTAAATCTTCTGCTCTTTAATCTTCACAAAATTCTTGGTTGGGTTGAAGCTGTCAGATTAATCGTTTTAGGGGCTATGACCCCTTAGAGGTAAAAAATAGCATGGTTTCATGTTTTTCCCTATGGAATGAAAACTATTGCAGAATCGAAAAGATGTTGCTTGCTAAAATCTTCAGCTCATTGACCTCTAAAAAGTCTTTATTGTGTAAGTATCTCAGATGACCCTTTATAGAGATTATGACCCTTTAAAGATTAGATATAGAGTTTGTTTCATGTTTTGCCCTATAGAATGAAAACTATTGCAGAAAGAGAAAAGCTATTGCTTGCTTAAACCTTCAGCTCATTAAGCTTTACAAAAGTCTCAGTGGGGTCGACGATGATGATTGGTTTTCATAGTCGTGACTATAAGGGAATGCAACTCTACAGCGAGTATTACCTATCAAAAAAGTGGCAAGGTACATTATGTATTATGTTTTACCCTCAGGTTCTTCCGGTGTCTGTCCGTCCCCGAAGATTTCCGGATGATAACTTGAAAATTCGTGAAAGGATTTAAATGATTCTTTGCACAGTTAAAAAAAAATATAGGTCAATTTCAATTTTCAGGATGATCCGAAAAACATTATTGAAGATTTGACACTTAGTAAATTTTCCAAATTTGAAAATGATGAAATTTTCTTGTCTTAGAAAAATAACTCATTTCTGTCTGTCGCTATATAGATGTATTGTGTATACGGTATAGTATACAAATATATTTAACTATTGGTGAATATCATGGTAGAGTATCATTTAATGTCCAA
Organism: Arcuatula senhousia; assembly: GCA_963971305.1. Classification (NCBI taxonomy): domain Eukaryota; kingdom Metazoa; phylum Mollusca; class Bivalvia; order Mytilida; family Mytilidae; genus Arcuatula; species Arcuatula senhousia. Next base: position 50,508,389 of record OZ020311.1, read on the forward strand.
TTAGATGCCCTAATTTTGGCTTATATTTAAAAAAATAACTATAAGAGATATTTGAAATACAAAGCCAAGCTTCCTCTTCAGCATCAAAATCTCTTCGAAAGTTTATATTGAGATGAAGTCGTCAGATGACCCCTTGTAGGGATTATGACCCTTAAAAGGCCAAAAATGATGTTTTTCATGTGTTTGGATAAAGGGTTATATATTTGTTAAATTGAAATTTATTTTCGGTCTGCTTTTGAAAAAAAAATGAATTCCTTGTGAAGTATACCAAAGACGGCATGTGTCAAAAACTGTGTCAGTCCACCATGGGCTGCATGTGTCAAGAGGATTGACTATCCATATCGGGCCTAAATCATGCTCAATTTTCTTATCGACCACATATTTGTTCAGCTGGTGGACGTTTTTTTCACCAAACAATAGGGATTCCAATGGGCACTAATTATGCACCCTTGCTTGCTGATTTGTTTCTACATTCATGTGAAGCAGACTTCTTACAACCTCTTCTTGACAAATAAGATCGTAGACTACCATTGGCTGCATGTGTCAAGAGCATTGACTATCCATATCGGGCCTTAAACATGCTCAATTTTCTTATCGACAGCATATTTGTTCAGTTGGTGGACGTGTTCTTCAGCAAACAATAGGGATTCCAATGGGTGCTAATTGTGCACCCTTGCTTGCTGATTTGTTTCTACATTCATGTGAAGCAGACTTCTTACAATCTCTTCTTGACAAATAAGATCGTAGACTAGCCCTCTCTTTTAACCTCACGTCTGTTGTATTGATGATGTCCTTTCACTAAGCAATTCTCGATTTGGTGACTTTCTCCATCTCAAGGACTCTAGGAAGTCTGCTTCATATTTTGATCTAAATTTTGAAATTGACTCTCACGAAAGACTTTCAACAAAACTTTTTGACAAACGTGGTGACTTCAACTTTCCAATCGTCAACTTTCCCTTTTTTTTAGCAACATTCCTTCCGCTCCTGCTTATGGAGTCTTCGTATCACAGTTGATTCGTTACTCCAGAGCTTGTGGTAATTACATGGATTTCCTTGGCAGAGCGTCACGTTTGACACAAAAAATGCTGACACAGGGTTATGTTGCTCCACGGTTGCTGTCTTCAATTAAGAAATTTACGGTAGACACCGTGCACTCGTAGACAAATATGGGATTTCTATCTCTCAAATGAGTGCAGATGTTGGTTTGTCGTAGGAATTTGTTTTGTCTTCCTTTTCCGCATTTGACACACTGAATTGGAAATTAGCAACACGACGGGTGTGCTATAGCAGGCAGGAACCGCTTACTCTTCCGGAGCACCTGAGTTCACTCTTGTTACGACTTGAGTTCGCGTTGTTGATTTCCGTTCGGTTGATTTTGTGTTTTGTGTTTCTTCGTGCTGTTCTTGTTCGTGTTTACCAGTTTCGTCGTTGCCCTTTCGAAACTAAGAGATACAACTTAAAATTATACCCCTTGATAAATGTGCACTGCATTTCATGCATCGATACACCAGTTGATGTATACTATCCAAGTGGGCGTGGCCAAATCACAGGTTTAAGTGGGCGTAACAAACGAACAAAATTGATAGGAACATTTTAAAGTGATATGTTTCAAGCATGTGTCAAGTTTGTGAAAAAGAAATCGTTCTTTTTTTTCTAGGGCTTGGATTTAGCTCGGCTTTTGACGCTTTAGCTCTTTGGTTTAATGTGTTGTTTAATTTTATACATTCAGTGTTCTCCTTTTTTCAAAAAGGTAAGGTGGGTGTTTTGAAAAACCACTTACCAACCGGTTTTTTCTACTGCTCAACCCTTATCAACCAGGTTAGATTAGATTTTGACCCCCCCTTTTAAAGATCTGCCCCTGAAACCCTGTATAAGAGAGAATGATTGTTTTAATAAAACCATAAAATGCACAGTATACAAACAAAGATCAGTAAAAATAGCCTTAATCAAATCTTTTTTTCTTTTATTTTTGCTTTGGGCTAGAGTTATCTCTCTTTTCCTATTAGTTAGCCAATATGTTAATTTTCCCGCCAAAAAATCACATGATCACAGCTCAAATGTAAACGAACACACTTGATCCTTCATTAGCATTGCAAAAGTTCTGTCAGCAAATATTCAAACTTGATAATTGTATGTGTTATCTTCTTTTTGTGGATTAAACTATTTCTAAGTTGAAGGTAAATATCAATATGCTTTTTCTTTCAATAAAACCTTTGAATAAGTACATGGATGCATGTCGTTCTGGACACGTGCCAGCCATTTTTAGCTCACCTGGACCAAAGGTCCATGTGAGCTATTACCATCACTTGGCGTCCGTCGTCGTCGTCTGTCGTCGTCGTCTGTCGTCGTCGTCGTCTGTCGTCGTCGTCTGTTAACAATTTTTCAAAAATCTTCTCCTCTGAAACTACCAAACAGAATTTAATGAAACTTGGTATGAATGATCCTTAGGGTGTCCTGCACCAAACTTGTGTTTTGATTTTTGATCCGTTAAAAAACATGGCCGCCGTTACTAAAAATAGACTAGGGGGGGTCAGACTACTGTTTTTGGCTTATAAATCAAAAAGTATAAGAGATAGAGGAAATCTGGGGCCACGATCTGATTCAGCATCAAAAGCTCTACAAAAGTCTCCATTTTGTCAAAGTTGTCAGATGACCCCTTATAGGGGTTACGGCCCCTTAAAGGTGAAAAATAGCATTTTTTCATGTTTTTGGCCTACAGAATGAAAACTATTGCAGATAAAGATAAGCTGTTGCTTGCTTAAATGTTCAGCTCATTTAACTCTACAAAAGTCTCCATAGGGTCGAAGTTGTCAGATGACCCCTTATAGGGGTTACGGCCCCTTAAAGGTGAAAAATAGCCATTTTTCATGTTTTTGGCCTACAGAATGAAAACTATTGCAGATAGAGATTAGCTGTTGCTTGCTAAAATGTTTAGCTCATTTAGCTCTACGAAAGTCTCCATAGGATCGAAGTTGTCAGATAATCCCTTATAGGGGTTACGACCCTTGTAAAATGGCATTTTTTCATGTTTTTGGCCTACAGAATGAAAACTATCGCACATAGAGATTAGCTGTTGCTTGCTTAAATGTTCAGCTCATTGAGCTCTACAAAATTCTCCATAGGGTCGAAGTTGTCAGATGACCCCTTATAGGGGTTACGGCCCCTGAAAAATAGCGATTTTTCATGTTTTTGTCCTACAGAATGAAAACTATTGCAGATAGAGATTAGCTGTTGCTTGCTTAAATGTTCAGCTCATTTAGCTCTACAAAATTCTCCATAGGGTCGAAGTTGTCAGATGACTCCTTATAGGGGTTACGGCCCCTGAAAAATAGCGATTTTTCATGTTTTTGGCCTACAGAATGAATACTATTGCAGATAGAGATTAGCTGTTGCTTGCTTAAATGTTCAGCTCATTTAGCTTTACAAAATTCTCCATAGGGTCGAAGTTGTCAGATGACCCCTTATAGGGGTAACAGCCTCTGAAAAATAGCGATTTTTCATGTTTTTGGCCTGTAGAATGAAAACTATTGCAGATAGAGAAAAGCTGTTGCTTGCTAAAATGTTCAGCTCATTTAGCTCTACAAAAGTCTCCATGGGGTCGAAGTTGTCAGATGACCCTTTATATGGGTTTAAGCCCCTTAAAGGCGAAAAATAGTGTTTTTGGCCTATAGAATGAAAACTATTGCAGATTGAGAAAAGCTGTTGCTTGCTTAAATGTTCAGCTCATTTAGCTCTACAAAAGTCTCCATAAGGTCAAAGTTGTCAGATGATCCCTTATAGGGGTTACAGCCCCTTAAAGGTGAAAAATAGCGTTTTTGCATGTATTTGGCCTATAGAATGAAAACTATCGTAGATAAAGAAAAGCTGTTGCTTGCTTAAATGTTCAGCTCATTTAGCTCTACAAAAGTCTCCCTAGGGTTGAAGTTGTCTGATGACCCCTTATAGGGGTAACAGCCCCTTAAAGGCGATAAATAGTGTTTTTGGCCTATAGAATGAAAACTATTGCAGATAGAGAAAAGCTGTTGCTTGCTTAAACATTCAGCTCATTAACTATACAAAAGTCATAGGGTTGACATCAAGACCAGGTGAGCGATGCAGGCTCCTGGGAGCCTCTTGTTTATTTACATTTTCTCCATTTTTGATTGGATGATAAGAAATTTACATATAATAAATTATTCTTAGCATCGCCTGTTTTGCCTTTTCGGCAAATTTCTTTTATGTTTGCTGGTCACCTATCGATTTATGGTTTTAATTGGCTTGGGTTATAAAAGTGTCACTCAATGTCTTCATTTAATTGGCAACATAAGACCTAATTAAACATGGAATTTTTTGAAAATTGCCGACCACCTTACCAAAAGGAAAGGTGGTCGGCTCTGGAAAAAAGGTGGTCGGCACACCCAGCTTAAATGGCGAATGTTTTTGAAGGTGTTTTTAGGACTCCAAGCACAAACTTTTAGAAATTAACAACGATTTTGACCTGTCTATTTTTCCAGCTTTCATGAGCTTCCTGGGGGAGGTTTTAATCAAAGGAAAGGCGTAACGGGAATACGCTTTTTGCACAAAATCCATGAAAAAAAAGCAGACTAAAAATGTCTCGACTCTTTTCTCTCGGCGAAAAGTATTTTTACGCCCAAGATCCCAACGCGATTTAACTTTGCTTCCACTTTGCGTTAAGCTAGTTTCGCAACTGCTAGTGGTCCAAGGAGAGGTAAATTGGCACCAACTCAAAGGTGCTCCCTTTCAAAATTCAAAGAGGTACCATTAAGGCAACCAAATGTCAAAAGTAGGAAAAGGCAAAGACAACACCAGTAAACTTGAACAGCAAAAAGAAACAGACAACATAAAAAGCAACTGAAAATCAATCAACAATCCAAACTTAAGTCGTACAGAATAAAACGGGAAAATAGGTATCATGGTAGGTGTCTCAATGAGTTGTCAGCTTGCAGACAGCTCTAGAGGTGCTTCATATGAAGGTAGAAAAATAATTGTGGAATAGGAACAGGTGAGATGGTACAATGAAGGGTCAGTTTAGGGTTAGAAATTGACAGGAAATCCAATAGAGTATTGTATCAAAATTGCTACAAAAATGTTTAATCTTATTTTAAGATTATACACTGCTGAAAAATTATGCAAGTAGGACAAGTATGTGCTAAGCTGGTCATCACTAAGTTTGGTAATTTTAAGATTTTTGGGGGGAGCAATGTGATGGGATATCATAAACTGTTCCATATATTTCTGCTTGTTTTATCATTCAAGGTGAAGGTTATGGTGGCGGAGGTGGTAGAGGCGGTTACAATCAATAAACAGCACATAATGTATATCAGGTAGGTTAGGCAATGATACAACATAGCTTAAACAGGTGAGATCAGCTGATGAACAGCTTCTATACAGAATTTATATCAGGAAGGTTACCCAAGGTAACAAAGCATTAAAATCAGGTGAAATCAACATTGAACAGCTTCTTTAGAGATTTCATATCAGGAAGGTTAGACAAGGTAATAACATAGCTTTAACAGGTGAGATCAGCTGATGAACAGCTTCTTTACAGAATTTATATCAGGTAGGAAGGTAGCAACAAAGCATTAAAATCGGGTGAACTCAACATTGAACAGCTTTTTTACAGAATTAATATCAGGTTGGTTTAGCAAGGTAACAACATAGCATCAATATCATAGTATCAGGTGAGATCAACTGAGATCAATCCCATATTAAAATTTAATGCAAATCCATCAAATATCTCTCGAAAAATTTATTATAGCCATTAGAGCTCTGTCTGTAGTAAGTATTATATATATTGACATTGATATAAATAAGAACAACAAAAACGATTAAAATAACAGATTTAAAATACCAGGTAATTGACATCATGAGAAAAGTAATATGATTTTTTATGTTATCTCTCAAAAGTAAGCTTAGAAAGGGGGTTTGAAGCCTTGAAGGTAAGTAAATATAAAATTCTTTCAGTTTGGGTTGATAAAACCTGGCATTTACCTCTATCAAAGTCAATATATGTATAATGACAATAAGTTATCACTGAGTCTGGGTCTTATTTGTTTAGTTAGTAATTTCTGAGATTTTTGAAATTGTTAATAGACGAAAATAGAACGAATAGTAATGGCTAGGTAAAATGAGTTTCGAGTATTATAGAATTGCTTGCCACACTGAATGAGGCAGTTAAATGTATTTGTCTAGCAAGAGTCTATGATATGGATTTTCCTGGAAAACTGTGTAAAATGTAGATGTCCTTGAAGAAAACATTAAGTAAATAATCATGAAACTACTTTGGTAATCATGCATTATGAAAGTTCAACATATGTACTGATTTGATATATAAAGACAAAGTCAGCACGATGCATAATCCAAAAGTGTTAGCAAAAAAAAAACAAGCTCCTGGTTGGATAGAAATAGTAAAAAATAGTGGTACAGTATATGATATATCTAATTTTTACGATAAAGACAGAAATTATTCGTGCTCAACGATCAATAAATGAAACATGATCAATTATTTTAGTTGATTTTGTCGAGGTCACATGGTCAAAACAATTTTAATTATGTAAATATGCAAACGGTTCTGCAATACACAGTGCAGCCCCCGTTGCAGCCTTATCATGATCAGATTGTCTCTTCTACATGACTGAAAGAAGCAGAGGTACCAATGGGGTATCCGAATGTCAAAAGTCCGAAAGGGCAGAGACAAAACCAGAAACTCCAACAAGAACGGGACAAAAACAGACAATATGTAAAACATGGAAACACAAAATAACTGAATATCAATGAACAACGCGAACTCCAGTCGAAACAAGAGTGAACTCAGGTGCTCTGGAAGATTCACGATTGATTTATTTGGTAAGCCAATGAAACAACCAGTTGCTTATTAAACAGCCAATGAACGCGAACGTTAGTGATTGATAATTTCACGATGGCGTGAATACCCCATGCAATAAGAGGTGTAAAATAACTAATTCAGGCTCCTGTTACTTTCTATGTTAAACCTGGTTTAGGGGGGGGGGGAATGTCAACCTCAGAAATGAATTTTGGTGGTGTGACAGTACTTTGTGCCTTAAAGTAGATGCATAACAGTACCTTTCATGTAAATCTCATATAAGGTTCCTCTGCATCTTGGAGAGAACGGTTTTCCGGAAGTGGCATTTGACAGAAAACGGGAAGTTATGTAAACATTCTAACCAAAACACATGGCCATAAATTACTACTCACTATTTTTCTAAAGATCATTAAAATGAATGTTTCATGGGCTCAAAATTTTCCCAAGTCTTTAGGCTTTAAAAAATACCAAATTTATTGGTGTAGGGCATGTTTTTCTAAAGATACAGTACCTTATATGGACTACTTTGTCTCCTATTATGTATTACTTTCTTTATGTGCACCATTAGTTTTTTTACACCAATAAAAAGCTTTGCACCTTGGTGTGAAGCAAATACTTAGCATTTGTACAAAAGGTTTTCCATTTTCTATTTGAATATTAATATAAACTGTATTTCTATAGAATAATTTTTTACCATGTTTTTTTTCAGTCAACGTATAGTCTTCAATTTTAGGGATGTAATAGATAAAGACATTGATCGCTTCCTGGTACATTTTCTTTCTGACAAGTCGTGTGACTTCCTCTCAAAAACACCGTCTGCTCGAGAAGAATGAATGATTTGATGTACTTATCATAATTCTGTCAATTGTCCTTCCTCATATTATATTAAAGTGCAGATCAGTGATTAACAAGGAGTATACTTCTCTTAAAACATGTTGTTGACTGTTAGTTTCAACAAAAGTGGACGGCTTTCATTATAGCTATCAGACTAATAACAACTTTGAGTTTTAAGACTTTCTGAATGTTCTTGGAAGTTAGTTAATAAGAAAATGTAGATGTTTATACCCAGGTTTTTTTTTTACATGATCAATTTCTGAATACTCTGTAGCTAGTGTATACTCATTAAGGTAAAAAGATTGGGTCAGATTTTGTGATGCCCAGATTTCATTTTGAAATAACAACTAATAGTAACTTTACAAAAACAATCTATTTGCCTGGTACATTTATGCATTAATGCACTAGGAGTTGGTAGCTTGGTAACCTAATTGTTGGATTTGTTTTATTTTTTGAATTTTACTATTATGAAGTATATTCTCAGGTGTATTTGTATCCACAAAAATGAATGTATCATTGAACAAATAAAGTCTTGCTGTATTATTTTTCGTTTTACTTTGGTTTAATTTTACTGTTAACTTATCTGACTATTTTAAAAAGAAAGATGGTTAATACTATTAAAAACTAATACTAGGTTTTATTGACCATTTGTAAGATAAGTATAGGTTAAAGAATAGTTTCCTACGTTTTATTAACATTAAATGCTCGAGATGCAGCCTAGAGTATATGACGTTCATCAAATTTAGGAAACTATTCTTTGACCAATGTAAAACATTATCACTTCTTTGAGTCCAATCAGTGGTGTAAAAAATACTTAATTAAAGAATCAAGAGTCTATAGAAAATCAAAAGAAATCCCCTTCAATTTAGATTAAAAAGTCTGTCATTTGTATAGAAGTTGAACGAAAAGGGGTGCATTAACAGGAATTGGACTGATTTTACAGTGTGAAGTTTTTGTTTTTTTTCTGGTTATCTTGAACATTTTTAAAATCATTTTGGGAGATGCATGAAATTGGGAAGCTAAAACATGGAATTCTGAAAATCTTAAGATTAAAAACTGAGATATGACATTTGACCGATCTTGGTGTTGAAAAACAATATTTATGTAAGTTGATTATTCTTAATGCCAATAAATGCTCAGGTATTTTTCTGTGCAAGTGAAATAATAATAAGAATAATAAAATAAATAATAATATATAGTTTATCAGATATCTTATAAACTTTATGAGATATATAAAACATATAAGATATCTCATAAAACATATAAGATATCTCATAAAACATATAAGATATCTCATAAAGTTTATGAGATATCTTATAAAGATTATGAGATATCTTATATAAAATAATTTATAAGATATCTAATAAAAGTTATAAGATATCTTATAAAGTTTATAAGATATCTCGTAAACTTTATGAGATATCTTATTAAAAAATAACTTATAAGATATCTCATAAAATATATAAGATATCTAATAAACTTTATGAGATATCTTATAAACTTTATAAGATATCTTATTAGTTTTATAAGATATCTTATAAGTTTTATAAGATATCTTATAAATTATTTTATATGAGATATCTAATAATCTTTATAAGATATCTTATAAACTTTATGAGATATCTTATATGTTTTATAAGATATCTTATTTGTTTTATAAGATATCTTATATGTTTTATAAGATATCTCATATGTTTTATAAGATATCTTATAAACTACCATTTATATGAGATATCTTATATATTTAATAAGATATCTTATAAAGTATACGAGATATCTTATAAATTTTATGAGATATCTTTAAAGAGGAATAAATATAAATATGGCGTGCCATAATTAATGGATGAATTTTGCCCGGTTGGAAACGTCCAGAATTTAAGTATTATAGTGTTTGATATGTTTAAGCTTTCTGGATAATGAATTCTTTCCAAAATTTTTGAATTGTTTTATTAATCATAGATTTCCATTGATCCTTTAGAGGTGGAGTTTCCCAGAATTTCAAAATGTTTGTAAAACCATATTTATAGAGAATCCGCTTTATTTCTATCAACCAGCTTGAAGTATATTACAATTCTTTCTATACTAAGTTTACGGTATGCTAAATGTATTTTCTACCGAACCATGGAGCTATGATATATATCATAGCTCCATGACCGAACTATCTGATTGTCTACATATATTCTTTTATCCGATGCCACGATAAGGTGTATTGCAATGCTTGTAGCTTCTATACTTTTTGCCAAATATTGCCTTTAATTCAAGGCATCATTGGGAAAGCGAGAGTATTTCTAGTGACCATTTTTAACTTTAGTTATTATGGTAATGTTCTCGTCCAGTTTTGAATGAACTTCAATACAATAATAAGCACCCTATATTAAACTGCTATTCATAATTTAGTTCGCGTTGGCTTTACAACTGTCAAGTATAGAGTCTCTGATGAGTCTTGTATATACGAATTTCGAAGTAAAGCTTCGTTAGGCTAAAGCAGGTCTGGTTGTAGTGTCACTTCGTCCGTCCGTCGCGCTATAGAGGTGCATGTTTTGTGTATTGTGAATCTCAAAATCCTAATTGCTGTAGATTTATCTGACATTTTACGATGTTTGCTGATATTTTGAAGATTTTGGATCATTTCACAATTCTTTTTAGAAATTAGAAGCCTGTAAGCCCCTCTTTTTCTGCAATAACTTGTTCTGGTTGACCAAGTACGTGATATGAATCTTCACAGTAACTTGTCATAAAAGGATGGATGTGGTTGATTGTTTGGTTTTTTTTTAAGTAAAGGGACCAAAAGTGGAAAAAGAAACTTTTTTGTTATAATTCCGCGGGAAATTTTGCTCTGGTTGACCTGTTGCCATGAAACTTTACAATGTTTTCATTTACAATAAAATGGAATTAATTGTTTTAGTTTCACCCATTTCTGTAGATAAATTGGGAGGGGCAAAACATTATCCCCTGGTAATATGCCCTTGCAACAAATCAAGTTTCGTTAAATCGTAACACGGAGCGGGAGCAGAGAAATACTGGGCGTTCAATTGTTCGTTCGTTAATCAAACTTTTTAGTAACAAATTTCTCAGCAACTGTTATCATGGTTATTCGAATCCTTTCAATATTTGGCATGCAGCTTAATGTATGGTTACGTGGAGGGATGCAAGTTTGAGGTATGTCGCTCATGTAATTTCTGTTTAAAGATCCAACTTTGATTTTTTAATGTTGAAAATTCCTAACCGATTTCTCACAGGCGTTTGGGTCCAGGATTTTATTTTATTATAAATAATGTATAAAAAACATTTCCTCTCGTCTCTATACTATTTCAGTAACAAAGTGAAAGTTAGAATTGTTTTATGTACACAATAAAAAAAAATCCTGAAATCAAACGCCTGTGAGATTTCTGGCTACAATTATTTGTAGACTTTTAATATTTGGTATGCAGCAAACGTCTCATAAGGTGGTGTCCGTTTTCAGGTCTGTTTGCACTTGGCGGGGGACCATAAAAATATGTTCAAAACACATGGAGACTCTTAAAAGTCTATTTCACATTTAACAAGACCAATCGATGTCTGGCCCTGCGTCGCACAGCAAAACATTTAACCCTGTACATTCTAGGCCTAATATGGGCATTGAAAAGTTTTTGACACTTGCATCCTATGGTGGATTGACAATAAAAAATTAGAAATAAAAATATTTAAGATCCTTTTATCTAACAAGAATATAAAATAAACACACACAAAATCAGGAAAAAATTTAAGTTTCAATCCCCACCCCCTGATGACCCCCTAATTATACCCCATGCAACGAAGTTACGAAGGGTATAATGTTTTTGACTGGTCCGTCCGTCCGTCTGTGATCAAAGTTTGTGAACGCAACTTCTCTTAAACTACTGAAAAGAATTTAACAAAACTTGGTATGCAAGAAGTACACCATATGCAGTTGTGCATATTACCAGGAATTTTTTATCCGCATTTTTTGTGGGAGTTATGGCCCTTTAAACTTAGAAATTTGCAGAAAATCAGGATTACAGTTTGTGAACGCAACTCCTCTTAAACTACTGAACAGAATTTAATGAAACTTGGTATGCAAGAAGTACACCATATGTAGTTGTGCATATTACCAGGAGTTTGTGTTTGATCCGCAAATTTTTGTGGGAGTTATGGCCCTTTTGACTTAGAAATTTGCAGAAAATCACGATTACAGTTTGTGAACGCAACTCCTCTAAAACTACAGAACAGAGTTTAATGAAACTTGGTATGCAGGAAGTACACCATGTGTAGTTGTGCAAATTACCAGGAATTTTTTATCCACAATTTTTTGTGGGAGTTTTGGCACTTTGGACTTAGATATTTGCAGAAAATCCTTACTACAGTTTGTGAACGCAACTCCTCTCAAACTACTTAACAGAATTTTATGAAACTTGGTATGCAACAAGAGGCTCCCAGGAGCCTGAATCGCTCACCTGAACTACACAGATACAAATATTTTGTAGATATTATTGCGCTTAACCATATACAATTAAAATTTCTGAAATATCTTATTTAGTTTTTTAAGATATAGGGCTTAAGTGAAAAATTTGGCAAAAATTACAAAAAAGGCAATAACTCCCACATCAGCAGTAGGATCTTTTTCAGGGAATTAGTCAGCGTACCAAACTGCCTTCTGCCTTTATCCCCCACTCATTTGGGAAATAGGAGCCAAATTGAAACTTTTTGATTTATTGTCCTATTTCATTTTATTTTTTTTTGCAAATAATTTTTTGTAGTGAATTAACAAAATTGAATGTCAATTTTGCAACGCTTCCCTCTCCGTAATTGCTGCTACAAAGGGTCAAAATGGAGCAAAGATACCATTAATTTCGGGCCAAAAGGGGTAATGTTTATGTACTTGTAATTTATTTTTGTTCCTTTTGAAAAAAAAAATTGAATTTCTTGTGAAATGTTGATGGAAGTCCACCAAAGGCTGCATGTATAAGAAAAACTTTGTCAGTCCACCATGGACTGCATGTGTCCAGAGCAATTGACTATCCATATTGGGCCTAAAACTTACAGTGTTCGACATGTTGCGGTCGTATCCTGCTGCGCTCGGTGAAGCTTTTTATTAGCACTGTAAGCACGTGCTTACAAATTATTTTGGCTTTTTTTTTCGTTTTTCTTCTTTGTATTTGTTACATACAAACTACAAATGTAGTTTTTAACCGGTTTAAGTTTTATAAACTTTTCATTTGTAACTGTGAACCGGTTTGAAACGAGCAGTTTTGTGTTTGTTTGCTCTGAAACTGAAACTGGTTCAGAAAACCGTTCAAACCGCATACAGGGGTGGTTTGATTTTGGGTTAAGAAGTAAATATGGCGGCTGGATGAGTAGATAGCTAAATACACCTTGCATTAGCTTGCGCGACGGCACTTAGGAGCGACTTATGATAGTGTCCGAGACATTGCACTATATGTACGTGACACAGTCTAGAAAAATCTAAAGGTCAATATCAACGGATTCAATGTGTTTCCCTATCAACACAGTAAACAGCTGATCATCGCCACACTCGTAGATTTCTGTAAGGAGTCCCAACGGGAAATTTTCAATTACCATGTCCCAGAAAACATTTTGTAATGAATGATTTGAGGTGCAGTTGCAACACGCATGGACGTATACATCTGAGAATGCACGACTACAAAGTACACAAAAGCCTCCGGTACTGTTCGGGGGATCAGTGAGCAGCTTTGTTACGAAATAATAGTTCTTTAATATATCGTATTTTGTTACTGCGATTTTTCAGAATGGCACTTTTTCAATTGAGTCAACAACTTGGCTAAATCGTTCAAAGTCATTGTCCGCACTTATTCTATGTTTCCATTTACTTTCCTGTACATCGTGAATTGCATTGTTGTTTCCATTCCATTTGTTTGTGTTGAATTTTATTTTTATTACATTTGTTTCTATTAGCATTTTAACACCGGTCTTTGTTTTTGCCAGCAAAATAAGTTAAAAATATCTGTACAAATCAGAAAAGGCTGAGTTAAAAAAAGAAATATCAAGAGCCTATAAGCTTTATCAACATGTATGACGAGAAAAATGTTTGGAAAATATTCCCCCAGTCCTCTCAGCATTTGTCTTACTATTCATTTTATTTTAAAGCACAATTAAGGGTTTCAAGGGGCTGTCTCTGTCACAGGGGCTTGAATTCTGGTCATTTATATCGACTTAAAAAATAGTGGGTATTATCAGGGATGTCCAAAACTGTTTTATTTAATCTCTGGTATTATCGAGGAGGGGTCGATTTTTTTTAAAGTCTATATAAATGACCAGAATGCAAGCCCCTATGGTCTCTGTTGAATCAGTCTTATTATTCCCCTTGCTGTAAGTGGTCCGTTATCTTGTTTCAAATTTACACCTCTAAAACCTCAAGGCAAGATGAATGTTCCGTATAGGCCATATATATATAGGGTATTGTGTAAAAAGTTGGAGATTTTGAACGTCAAAAACATGGCTGAAATAGAATTTAGGGCTAATGCCACCTTTAAAGAAGAATTACTCAAAAACTATATCAGATAGAAAAAATCTTAAAGGCTCTACAAAAGACTCCATGCCATCGGGTCAAAGTTGTCAGATCGTTCCTTATAGGGGTTATTTTTCATAAAATGTCAAATATAGCAATTTTTATCCTTTTTGTCTTGAGAACAATGGGATTATGGTGTTTTAAAAAATCCATCAATTTAGAGGTTTAGACTTCAAACAACATAGGATGAAATGGACAGTTTCATAAAAGTACTTTATCCAGAAATTCAAGTTACAGGGCCCTTGATGCCTTTGGAAGCGGACTTCTTGCAATTGTTATAGTAAAATTTTGAATTTATCAATTCAAACTTTGAGTTGTTATAGTAAAAGTTTGAATTGATAAATTCAAAATTTTAATAAAACACGTACAATCACTTCTAGACACAAATTGAAAAGATCGCTAACTTATACTTTATCATTAATCTCACAATTGGTTATATTGAAAGTGTCCTTTCGCTAAACAAACCTAGATTTATTTATTTATTTATTTATTTATTTATTCATTTATTTATTTATTTATTTATTCATTTCATTTCATTTCATTTCATTTCATTTCATTTCATTTCATTTCATTTCATTTCATTTCATTTGTGATGGATAGAGTCATTGTGGTCTTTTTCTGAACACGCCAATAATCAAGCTTAAGGTCATGTGACATCATTCCGCCATTCAAGCAACAACAACAAAGAACATCATGCCGGGTTTCAACAATTTTGGCGGTGGAGGAGGGGGACAGGTATGATTTTTTTAAATCAAACACTTCAAATAAGTGATTGTTAAATATTTGCTATCGTTCAATTATAATTTTCTTGCCAAACCTCGGCCTCACCACGTTCAGCTTTCACTTTCGAGAAAGCGCACCTGTTATTTAATAGCCCAAAAATTATTATACAAAATTAGTCGCCGTGTTAAAGCATTTTAGACTATAGTGCTCATAGAGCAGGAGTTTATTCACAATATTCATTGTCCAATAGCACAAATATCCATATAGGATTATCAGGGCTGTCAAGTTTTTATGAGCTGCATGCGTGAGATTCCAAGAAAAATTGAAAGATCGAAGGAAAAAATTAAAAGATCAAAGATACTTGCCGCCAAATTACCGACTAGATGCGTGAGTCTCACGCAAGTTGCGTGACTATTGACAGGTCTGGATTATTTTTTGCCAGCTTATATTTTATAGATTAATAACAATTTGCCACTCTTTATATCAGTTTATTTCGTTTTGTCACAATATCAAGTCAAGGAATGATTTAGATCAATTTATAACTCCTTGACAATTTTGACTGATTTGTCATAATAATAACTGCCATAGAAATAAGAAAATTCTTATTGTTATGGTCCAAAATGATTCAATCTCTGTCCCGTTATACATTTCTGATTTTCGTCTAGAATTTCTTCTTATTATACAGTTTTGCCGTATTGTATCCGGGATCCAGTGCCTAAAATTAAATACCACACTGTTGGTCAATAGTATACAAATATCACCCTAGTTGGTGTGTGACCCGGTGGTTTTTTTCCCCGAGAAAGTAAGGTCACCCGAGGGCTTGCCCCGAGGGTGACCTCACTTTTCGAGGGGAAAGAAATGCCGGGTCACATATCATCTAGGGTCATAACTGTTATATTACATCGAATATTTAAATGAAACTATTCAATGTTTAATTTCGAAACATATTTCGGAAAATTTAACCTTTTTCCATTGGAAAGATTACAGACATACAATGTTAAAGAAAAACATGGGATTCATGTGCAAAATCTCACAAAGGGTGACCTTACCATGCGATCCAACGATTACCGGTTGACCCAGCGAAATATCACGTGTCCACGTCTAGGCGAATCGCAATAGAGATTTTTATATTAGTATATAATATTCAAAATGAGCCCCCATTCTACATGTTCTAGTTTATAGAAACAGAACTTTCCCACCTGTATGTAATTAGCTATAGGCTACTTGAGGTTGGTGGTTTCCTCTACAATAAAAACTGACTGACCTGTTTGTCCCAGTTGCACATCCAAAAGATTGTTAAACCCTTGGGGTGTTGGCAAGGGTGGATGTAACTTGGTAATTTTTTGGGTGGGTATGTGTCATTTTTGATTTGAATTCAATAGCCATATTTATATAAAATTTCTAATTTTCATGACCCATATTTATTTGATATATATATGAAATATTTATATCAAATCAACAATTTCTCACCCATATTTAGTATACCTTTAACATGTTTAAGAAGGTAATTTCTATGTATATTTAATATATATGAAGAAATGATACCATAGTGAAGAAGTAAGTGGAAAAAGGAAACAATGTCATTATTATTTATATTGGAAGTTCACCTCAGGGGTTAAACCTCAACACACCTACAGATCAGCTTCATTCATTGAATTCTCAGGTTGAAATATCAGGCCAAAAAGTCCAGTTTGAGTATAAGATCTTTTCAACAAAGACTGTAATCAGGATCTGACAAATTGTGTTTCACAGAGTAAGTAAGTGCAGAAGTAAAATGAGTATTTATATTTTTTGCAGAGAGGAAGAAGACCATATAGTGACCCAAATGACCCTGAATCTGAACAGTACAGAAAACTCTTTGTTGGAGGACTAAGTTACGAAACTACAGATGACGGACTGAAAGCTCATTTTGAGCAATGGGGAGAAATAGAAGATCACATTGTAATGAAAGACCCTCAAAGTAAAAGATCAAGAGGATTTGGTTTTATAACATATACCAAGTCACACATGCTTGATGATGCTCAGGGAGCAAGACCACACAATATTGATGGTAGAGAAGTTGAAACCAAGAGGGCTATGCCAAGGGAGGTAATTTAACATTTACATTGACGATACATGTACATTGTATTTCTTATTAGTTTGGTACAAATGTACTGTGTAAAAAAAGGAATCCCAGAGACAACTTAGAAAATCAGGATCCAGAAATATACAATAATCATTTACTTTTTACTTAACTGAAATACACTGTACTTAATTTAAGATTTTAAGACATCAGTGATGCAGATAAGTGCCAGACCTGTCAGATAGGGAGCAAAATTTCAACAGGTCCAGCAAGGGAAGACATTGTGCAGGACCTATGTCTGGCAAAGTTTTGGAATAATTTATTACAGCAAAAGTTTATAAGTCTTGTAAAATTTTTGCAGGTCTGGCAAACATATCTTCATGTATTTTGTAGGACCCAATGTCTGACAAGAAAAAAAATATTATCTACATCTCTGAGATATGATAAGAAAAAGATGTCAGAATGATATTGACTGTTGAATAACTCAGAACACCCCCCTCCCTCCCAAAAAATGATTAAGAAATATCTGAAGATGTATGAAACTAAATTTGCAGGAGATCCCATTCCTTGATCATGTTGATTATGGCTAATATTTGTGGGAAAAAAGTTTTAATGAAAATACATTCAAACTATTACAATATAATACTTTGCTAAATAGAATAACATACTGGATATTGTCTTGAATAAATTTCTCCAAAATGAAAATTACATTTTGTAACTTTGTTGTAGGATTCAGGGAAACCAGATGTTCACAGTTCTGCTAAGAAAATGTTCATAGGTGCCATGAAGGAAGGAACAACAGAGGAAATGATAAGAGAAGTGTTTGAAGAGTTTGGTGCCATTGCTAAAGTGGACATGGTGATGGACAAAGCTACAGGGAAACTGAAAAGTTTTTGTTTTGTCGAGTTTGAAGATTATGACCCTGTTGATAAGTGTGTCTGTAAGTATCAAATGCATTTCCTGGTACCTAGTACAAGTAGTAATGGTACTCATTCATGATTTTACTTTTAAAGAAGGATGAGGACAATTCCTTATTGTCGGGAAAATAGATTTTGTTATCTAATTAATTAATGTGTTGAATATTACAAATACAATGAAGTTAACAAATGGTTTTGATCATCAACATGTATTTACAATTAATTCTTAATGAATCAGTTGTGTTACATTAAATCTCAAATCTGTGTATTGCAGTAAAAAGGGAATTTGAATTGAATGGGAAAAGAGTTGAAGTTAAAAAGGCTCATCCTAAAGGAGGAGATGGGGCAGCAGGAGGAGGAGGAGGAAGAGGGGGTCGAGGTGGAGGCAGAGGAGGACAAGGTGGAGGTAGGTTAAATGCAAGGGTTTTGATGAGGCAGGGGTGGTGGATTTAGGCTAATGGATTAGTATATGAGGGAAGTTAGTTTTTAACACATTCTGCAAATGTAGGAGGTCAAGTTAGTGGCAGAGAAGGGGGTTACTTCGAAATTCAAATGTTAAAAGTGAGATAAGGTGACACCAGCCTTAACTTAAAAATATTATATAAAAGTGTGTGATGTAGAAAAAAACAGGCAAATAGTTATGATAAAGAAATATATGTGGTATAAAATGAAAATGATAGAGAGGATTAATTTTGATCAGAAAATCTTCAATTTTAACTAAACACATGTAATTGGTATGAAATTCTATTAGAATGATTTTATTCATGAAAATTAGGTTAATTTGAGTGTAATGGATACATGTAGTTTAATTCAAACATTTGTTCTTATTGTGAAGGAGTGTATACGATGACATTTCTTGTTTCAGGTCAAAGTTTTGGCGGCGGAGGCTATGGTCAAGGAGGAGGATTCGGTAATCAAGGTATAAAAGCTAATAGTCATATACCGGTACATTTCATAAGTTAAGAAAAAACATTTGTCTCAGTTAAGGTATGAAATAAAGCTAGCTTCTTAGTTTAATTTAAAGAACTTATTGAATATAATATAACAGAAATATTGTTATATCATTAAAGCTCAACTCTAAGTGAATTTACATTTTGGCATTATAATCTGACTAGAAATGTTATATGTAATCTTAAGTAGATATGTAGATTAAGATTAAGATCTTCTTGTCATATCCATCATTACAACAATCACGTTTATAAAACCTTAATTTTGGACCACAATTTATGTGCTTTGGACATGAATGAACCTGTCATCTTGACCATGTCGTCTGCAAAGTGTTGCAAGTTGACATATAGTTTAGTTTGACACTATCCATTGTCTTGCTAATTAATGTGTCTTGAGGTGTCATAAAAATTTTCAGCACATTTTTCTGGGCAACTACATGTTGCAACCTCTTGATGTTTGGCATGACAGTGTAGCTTTTTTCCATACACAATATGGTGTAAGAGCAATTTTATGCCTGTAATTCATCTATTTCCCGTTTACTGAATATTTTAAGTCCTCAATGGAAGACCCCCATTCTACTTATTGTTAGGAATTATATTTTATCAATACTCCTATTCAAACAGTTTCTACTCCCTCATTCTTTACAGGTTATGATAACTATGGAGGAGGATATGGAGGGGGTTATAATGATGGAGGTTTTGGAGGAGGTTACAATCAGGGAGGAGGATATGATAATTACGGAGGCGGATATGGACAAGGTTTGTATCATTCCATGACAGTCGTCAAAGGAGTAGAGCCACGAAGGACCCAAAATGGCCCAAAAATTCAACTTTGATAAATCTGCTTGTAGTTGCTGCATTAATGTTCATTAGTTTTTATTTTTCATGAATTGCAATATTTTTTCCTTCAATTATTTATCAATAAGGAGAGCAGTGAGATAAAAAATAGACCATTTAGTGAAAAATAACAATTTGTGATAGTTTTCCTTGATTTTCATGTATAAATCGATGAATATGAAATGGGCCACACCTGTCGACCAAAATTATTTTGTGATAGAAATGTGTATTATGATACTATAAATTAATTATCAAAAAATAATGATGGTCGAGGAATGTGGCCAATACTAATTTTGACGAAATATGCAGTGAAACCAGTGAAAATGAGTGAAAAATGAGAAATTTTCAAATTTCTGACCTGTTTAAAGTCTCAAGGCTAAACCTGGGGTGTAAGTATTTTGCTAAATCTTACAGATATGAAATGTTTGTTCATACCTTAACATGTTTTAGTTAAATTTTTAACAAGTTATAGCAGTTGAAAAAAATAGTGAAAATACCGGGCCATTTTAGGGCGTTCGTGGCTCTACTCCTTTAGCCACAAGTTGAATAGTCTTGTTGAAATTGAAAATGCCTTTGAAAAATACAAGTAACAAACCAAAACTAAAAGGATTCCTAAAAATACAATCTTAAACTTGTGCTTATTAAACCTAAACCAATTGACCATGAAGATTATGTCATTAGCAAGCTTTAGAAGAAAACTTTGACTCAAGGTATAGCTAATAGTTTGTTGTTGTTTTTTGGAAAAACCTGTTATAGAGTTGATTTCACAGGTCTGCTATTTTTCCATTGATATTATTTTCTAACATTTTGGCAATGTTTTATAAAATGGTAAAGACTGAATTTCTGTGTATGATGTTTAAATATTTTCTAAATGAGCTTTTTTGCTTGTTCTGTTATAAGTTTCAATAATGAAATACTTGAGATGAAAAAATACGATGAAACTTTGGTATAATGCTGATGTGTGCTTTGCAATAATTGAATATGGGGAAAATTGATGTAAAAAAAAAAGAAATTTTGAACATGTACAATCTTATACTGTTTTGTAGGAGGTGGTGACTGGAACAGTTTTGGTCAAGGTTATACTGGTAACATGGGAGGTGGTCCAATGAGAGGACAATTTGGAGGCAGCTCAAGAGGTGCTCCTTATCAAGGTAGAGAAGGAAGGGGGAGGGGGGAAGTGAGAGAAAAATAGGAAAAATAGATAACATTGGAGGTGGCTAAAAGAGTTGTAATTTTGGAGGGGAAATGTAAAGAATAGTAAGGGAAAATAGATTACATGGAAGGTGATTCAAGGAGAGATCATTTCTATACCATCTAATTAGGTGCTCTCAAGGATCAAAGAGGTACCAATGGGGCATTCCAATGTCAAAAGTCATAAACACCAGTAAAAATGAACAAGGTCAGCAAAAAGAAAAGGGCAACATAAAAACAACTGAATAGCAATCAACAACCCAAACTCAAGTTGTACAGAATAAAATACATGTATATTATATAAGTATCAAGGTAGGTATTCAATGAGATGTCAGTTTGCAGGCAGCACTAGAGGTGCTCCATATTAAGGTAAAAAAATAATGTTGGAAAAAGTAACATTGGAGGTAAAAACTGACAGGAAATGAATCCAATAGAGTATTAGAGTATTGAATAAAAAAAACTACAAAAATGCAAAATCTGTTTCAAGACTCATCAGATCTTACATTGCTGAAAAATTGTGCAATTCAGACAAATATATGCTGAGCTGGTCATCATCACTGAGTACAGCAATTTAAAGAATTTTTTTTTTGGGGGGGAGCAATGTAATGGGGATTAATAAACTGTTCCATATATTTCTGCTTGTTTTATCATTCAAGGAGGAGGTGGAGGTTATGGTGGCGGAGGTGGCAGAGGAGGTTACAATCGATAAACATAACAGAATTTATATCAGGTAGGTTAGACAAGGTAACAACATAGCTTTAACAGGTGAGATCAGCTGATGAATAGCTTCTGTACAGACTTTATATCAGGTAGGTTAAACAAGGTAAAGACATAGCATTTAAACCAGACAAGATCAACTGATGAACAGCTCCTTTACAGAATTTATATCAGGTTGGTGTACCAAGGTAACGACATAGCTTTAAAATCAGGCAAGATCAACAGATGAACAGCTTCTTTACAGAATTTATATCGGGTTGGTTTAGCAAAGTAATAACATAGCTTTAACAGGTGAGATCAACAGATGAACAGCTCCTTTACAGAATTTATATCAGGTTGGTTTACCAGGGTAACGACATAGCTTTAAAATCAGGCAACAGCTCCTTTACAGAATTTATATCAGGTTGGTTTAGCAAAGTAATAACATAGCATTAATATCATAGTATCAGGTGAGATCAACTGAGAGCAATCCCATCTTAAAATTCAATGCAAATCCATCAAATATCTCTTGAAAAAATTTATAATAGCCAATACAGCTCTGTCTGAATTGGTAAGTATTATAGTTGAACATGATATGAAGTTTAAATTAAGATAAACATTGATATAAATAAGTGCAACATAAATGATGAAAATAACATATTAAAATACTGGATAATTGACATCATGAGAAAAGTAATATGATTTGTGATGATGTCTCTCAAAAGTAAGCTTATAAAGGCAGTTTGAAGGTAAGTATATTGTGCTTAATTTAATTTAGTATGCCTGAAATAATCATTTGGGCATTAAAAACATTTTATTACATATGATATGATCAAGATTATATAACTAAGTATTTAAGGATGTTTCATTGTCTCTTCTTGAGATTTGTGCTATATTTTCTAAATCCTCTGGTTGTGATCATCAAAATAAGGCTAATATTTTGCCCAGAATTCTTTAATTTATCATTTGAACAAGATGGTAAGAACCATTTAAAAAAAAAAAAATTTTAAATCCTATTTATTTTGTACTATGTAGTAGGTTAACTCATGTTAATGCTAAATCTATTTTAATACATTGATTTGTTTTGATATGATTTATTCACTTAAAATGTTGATATTAACATAATATTCCTTGATTACTTTAGGCAGGTATTTAGATGAACATCATTAGGCAGGATGATAAGGGTTACACCGACTTGCAGAACCAATTATTTAGGGGTTATACCCACTTGCAGACCCAATGATAAGTGGCTAGGGGTTTTAAACACCTTCAAAACTACTTATTCCAAGACGACTGTGCTGTTAAGTAGTTAGGGGTTTTCAATACCTTTCCACCGTCTTAACTCCAAGATGACGATAGGATTTCAATGGATATGGTAGTTAAGGGTAATTAATACCTTCTCACTGCTAATTTATTCCAAGATGATAGGATACCATTGGATTATGTAGGTGGTTAAGGGTGTTTCACAACTTTAAAACTACTTGATATCAGAACTTAAGGGACAGAAATGGATACCAACTTGATAAGGGATGAAACAACATAGATCAATAAGGGTAACTGCAGCTAGGATATAAACCTTGATTAGGGTTCAGCAACTAGGATAAGGTTTAAGGATCTAGGATTATAAGCTTTATAAAGGTGATACAACTATAGCAATCTCAAATTGATACATTTACTGCATTTGTTTACAACTTGTAAGGATTTAATATGACTAAGATATTTAATTCAATAAATTACAGTTATTAAAAATTGATAAGAATTTTGTATTTGAATTCCCACTGGTTCCACCAAATTTTTCTGTTTTGTTTTGGTTTTAGATTTTTTAAGTTTTGAAATATATTCTTAATTTTAAGTAATACATTTCCAAAAACCTTTTTTTTTAAATCTTTGCTATTAAACATGTTAAATAATATTTTTTTACAATGTACTGAAATCTATTCAATTTTTCTCAGATTGTATATTTGATATTAATTTTTTTTCATATATTGATGCATAATGTAACAGACATACAATACAATCCCACCTATGAATTCAAATCATGTTTATTTTCATCAGATATCACCTGATCATTATTGTCATTGATGATTTACTGTTAATAATGTTGACCTATTTATCTGCCTGCATTAAGTTGTACAATTTGTTGTTCTCATTAATTATTCAACTTTATCATTTAATTGTTATGTTGTAATTTTATACAATATTTCATGTGTACATATCTCATTGTCACCACTGCATGCCAATTAAAGATCATTAAAATATTGAAACAAACGTTTTATTTTTATATTTATGAAAATGGACATACACAGATGAGAAAAAGTGTCTGATTGGATACTATCAAAACAGTGAATTTCACCAAGATGAAATTGTTGTAGTATAGAAATCATCATTGAAAAATAATTGTGTGGTTTATCTTTCTTTTCTTTTCATTAAAACAAGAAATGTATCCCCATGAACATTACTGTTTTCTTATTCGCTCTGCCAGATAGGCATTTGTCCATATTTTTATATGCTCTGACTGGTTACAAAGCAGAGAAATACTAATGGGGATTAAAATCTCAGTGTCCAATTGTCCATTAATACTAAAACACAAGGAGGCAAGACATAATAAACATTACAAGAAAAAAAAATAGGGCATCTAATGGGGCATTAAATGATACCCCCCACGATATTATATCAATAGTTCATAAAATTTGATTTTTCAAAGTGGCCAATCGCAAAAACTTTTTTTCTGATCATGCTGGAAATCGAACTTTGACCTGTTTTATTGTATTAAACAGCTGTGCAAAATTTGACGCGTTTTCAAGTTATCAGTTGGAAACTAAAAAATCATGAAATTTGTTTTTTCAAAGTGGCCGATCACATTTTCGGATCATGCTGGAAATCGAACTTTGACCTGTATTTTATTGTACTTAACAGCTGTGCAAAAAGAAATTCAAATCCCTTGACGCTTTTTCAAGTTATTGGTCGGAAACCTTCGGGGTCGGACGGACGGACAGACACCGAAAGAAACTGAGGGTATAACATAATACCTCGCCACTTCGCGTGGCGGGGTATAAAAACCAGTTAAGTGCAATAGACAACAGAATTTCCATAAAATATATGGCAAAGAAAGCAAAGAGCTACTAATGGGGCATCTAATGTCAAGTCTGAAAGGGTTAAAACAAAACTAGTAAACATGAAGGAGGGAACAGCTTGACGAAACAGACAACACAATAACAATCGTATGTAGCAATCAACAACGTGAAGAGATTAAACTCAGGTGCACCGAGAGAGTGAGCAGCTCCTGCTTGCTGTCGCTATCATAGTGTTAACTATGGTTCAGGATGGTCAAGTAGTACCTGTTTTTTACAATTCATCCTGTCAATGATTGGTTTTAAGAGAGTAGTCAAATCAGTAAAAGAAGAAAATACAAAAATCGAGTACATAATGTGGTCCATTGTAGATAATCTAGAAACAATTTTGTCAGGCCTTAGCAAGTTAATCTTGATTATCAATTTAAGGTTAGTGAGGACACCTGACCCCAAAAATAATGCTGAATTTAACTTTTACCTCACCTGACCCGAAGGGTCATGTGAGCTATTGTCATCGTTAAGCGTCCGTCGTCCGTCCGTCCGTCCGTCTATTAACTTTTCTTCAAAGATCTTCTTCTCAAAAACCACTGAAGGGATTGCATTGAAACTTGGTATACTTGATCTTTAGGATGTCCTCTACCAAGTTTGTGAATTATATACATTTCGACAAACCAACATGGCCGCTGTTGCTAAAAATAGAACAGGGGGGTCAGACCATTGTTTTTAGCTTATAACTCGAAAAGTATAAGAGATAGAGACAATCCGAAGCAACCTTCCTTGTTCAGCATCAAAAGCTCTACAAATCTTTCCATTCAGTCGAAGTTGTGAAACGACTCCTTATAGGAGTTATTGCCCTTTAATCATCAAAATTGACCATTTTTTCAGTTTTTGGACAATATCTTGAAAACCGTTAGAGCTAGAGGAAAAGTTAGCATTGCAGAATTGTTAAGCTCATTGAGATCTACAAAAATGATTTCAGTGTCAAAATTGTCAGATCAACCGTTTAAGAGTTATTCCCCTTTAACTGTTTTTTTCCATTAATTTACACTGATTTTCAAAAATCTTCTCCTCTGAAACCACTGAAGGGATTGCATTGATACTTGGTATACTTGATCTTTATGATGTCCTCTACTAAGTTTGTGAATTATATACACGTTGACCAATCAACATGACCGCCCTTGCTAAAAATAGAACGGGGGGGGTTCAGACCATTGTTTTCGGCTAATAACTCGAAAAGTATAAGAGATAGGGAAATCCAAAGCAACCACTCATGTTTAGCATTAAAAGATCTACAAATCTGTCCATTGAGTCAAAATTGTGAAACGACTCCTTATAGGAGTTATTGCCCTTTAATCGACAAAATTGACCATTTTTGCAGTTTTTGGACAATATCTTGAAAACCGTTAGAGCTAGAGGATAAGTTAGCATTGCAGAATTGTTAAGCTCATTTAGATCTACAAAACTGATTTCAGGGTCAAAATTGTCAGATCAGCCATTTAAGAGTTATTCCTCTTTAACTGTTTTTTCCATTAATTTTAACGGATTTTCAAAAATCTTCTTCTCTTAAACCACTGAAGGGATTGCTTTGAAACT
This sequence comes from Arcuatula senhousia, assembly GCA_963971305.1. Taxonomy (NCBI): domain Eukaryota; kingdom Metazoa; phylum Mollusca; class Bivalvia; order Mytilida; family Mytilidae; genus Arcuatula; species Arcuatula senhousia. The sequence goes on from OZ020311.1 coordinate 50,534,627, forward strand.
TGGTACACTTGATCTTTAGGATGTCCTCTACCAAGTTTGTGAATTATATACATGTCGACCAACCAACATGACCGCAATTGCTATGGTCCTTATAGGAGTAATTGCCCTTTAACTGTTTTTTTTTTTATTTAAACTGATTTCCAAAAATCTTCTCTGAAACTACTGAAAGGATTGTTTTGCAGCTTTGTATTCTTTAAAGTTTGTGAAATTATTCAAACTTTGGCATAAGAGATCAGGTGAGCGATTCAGGCTCCTGGGAGCCTCTAGTTTATATATTAGTGTTAGGAATATACTTTAGAAGAAGAAGAAGAAGAATGTTTTTTATTACCAAATTAAAGGGCCCATTAAGGGCATAACATAAAATTACATATGACAAAACATTACAGAATAATTAAGTGTAACAAATATATTTCAATTGTACAGTAATTAAGGAAAAGGTCAGTGGTCAAAGGGAGATAATAGTAATACTATATAATGGTTAAGTTTTTCTAAGTTTTAAAGCCTCCTCAATGTAGTCACATAGTAAAGATAAAAAATAGCAGTTTTCGTTATTCATAATCCATATAAATAAATGTTCTTTATCAATATTTAATAAATTTGGATAATTTTTAGTGTAATTGATAATATCTTTTCTAATGTTTTCATAAAGAGGACATTCCAGAAGGAAGTGTGTTTCATTTTCAACTAAATTTAAATTACAAAATAAACATAGCCTATCTTGTCTTGGTAGAGGTTCTGATTTACCAGATGCATTGACAACACGCTCATGTCTTCCAGTTTCTATTCTTAAACAATGATTACTAAGTCTATATTTTGTTAACAACTGTCTTTTGTGTGTCTTTATAAGGTCTAAATAGTTTTCATATATAAAGTTTGTTTTGAAAGGAAAATATGTATCAAGTTTCCCTTGTATTTGCTGATATTCATCTCTGATTGTTCCCCATATATTTTGAAAATTAGTTTTAAGTAGTTTTTTTTAACATTTTTTTTAATTTATTTTTTCCATAATTCTTACAAATATTTAAATCAATTCCCAGTTTTTCACTGAAGAAAAGAATATTGGACAGCCATAGGTTATTACAACCAGGTGGAGCTGTGCTTCTTATAGTTTTCATCTCATACTTTATACTGTGTTAAAATATTGGACCCCCTTTCCAGGCTTGTTTTCGCAAAATTTAGGCTCAAACATTTCCAAAATTACTATGGATTATATAGGAAAGGCCAAATAGTTAGCATAAAATCTTGTCACAGGAAAAATCTACGAATTTAAATTTTATTTTTATTTGATAAAAATCAATGAAATACAATATATTTTGAAATAAAACAATAAAACTGGGGGTCACCAGCTTATTTTTCTGTCTACAATACAAATCTTTGTAATTTTTTTTGTCATTAATACTAATACTAATATTTATTTGTTTAACACATTTACAATAAATGGTTATAACACATACATAATGACATATTAAAGATTGAGACATAATGCAAACAATAGATACTGGGTCTTGATGCAACCCTACACCCATTCACCACAATTGGTAAATAAGTGAGTACAGAATCGCACCAAGACGCAGCTCCGAAAACAATATTTGACGACAGAGATAAAAATAAAAGAAAATTAAGAACTATATACCTGGAGCGGTAGTGACTTAGAGAAAAGTACATATTCATTTATACTTATTAAATGTTTTGGTTAATTTAACTCTTGACATTTTTTTATATACTCAATTACTGCTTTTATTATTATTAAAGAGTTGCTGTTCAATATGAAAGACATTTTGTTTTCAGTTATAGAATTGAAATCTTTATGAACATTTTTGACCTTTTGAGTAAGCTCTTGTCTAAATATATTGTAGGCAGGACAGTGGATGAAAAAGTGCATTTCATCTTCGATTTGTGACAAATTACATTTTAAACAGATTCTTTCACTTCTGGGAATATTGTTATATCGTCCTCTTTCTATTGCTAGACAGTGGGCACTTAATCTATATTTACAAATAATAGATCTATCAGATTTGAATCTGCAGATATCAACATATGGAGGTCTTTGATTGAATTGACATATTGTGTTATAGAAAGATAATTTATTGTTTTCAGTTAAAGTACTACTTCTATTTTGTAAAGCTTGGTCATATATTCTTTGTTTAAAGTTACTTAAATATTTTATAGAGTTAGTTGTGTTATGAGTTATGTAATTAAATCCTAGTTCTCTGATCCATTGGTTTGTGGTTGTCATCCATCTATTACTGGGGGGAAGGTTGTTAAAAATCTTATTAACTAAACTGTTGTCTAAATTAGAAAGGTGATCTCTAAATTTGAGTATTAAAAATTTAACCTTTTCTCTCAAGGGGTATCGGTTAAGTTCAGATAAGCAAGCAACATTTGTTGCTTTGCTATGGATGCCTAAGATTTCTTTGATAAATTTGATATGAAGATATTCGTAGGGGTCTGTATCTTTTAGATTAGAATATGCCCCCCAAACTTTACACCCATAAAGAATTATTGGTGAAACCAGTGTATCAAATAGTTTTTCTAATAAGTTGCAAGGATTATTTAAACCGATGTTTTTCTTAATTTTGAACCATGCCTTGCGTCCTTTGTCCATTAATAAGCTTGTAGAGACATTAATATTGCCTGTATATCTTAAAGTTATGCCAAGGTAACAATATGACTTTACAGTTTCAATATAGGCATCATTGATTTTGAATGAGTTCAAATAAGTTTTACCGTTTGAATTAAATACTATCACCTTGGATTTTTGTTTGTTTACTTCTAGCTTCCAGGATGAGCAGAAATCATTCAGAACATCAAGTGACTTTTGTAAGCCACTTTGGGTGCTGGACAGCAGAATAATATCGTCTGCGTAAAGAAGAGAGTTAACGGAAACATCACCTATGTTGATTGGATCAGTCAATGATTTATTTAAATTTGAAACAAGATCATTAATATATAAATTAAATAAAATAGGGCTCAGTACGTCCCCTTGTTTAACGCCACATTTTGAAATAAAACTTCTGCTTAGTCCTTGTTTGAACTTGATTCTACAAGTGGGGTCTTGATACATTGAGTGTGTGATTTTTAAAATCTGTTTAGGAAAATGGTTTTGATACAGTTTGAAAAAAAGGCCATCTCTCCAAACAGTATCAAATGCTTTTTTTAAATCAATAAAGGCAGCAAATACTTTCTTTTTTTTAGATTTATATGTATCAATTATAGATTTAATGGTAAAGATATGGTCAGTTGTCCTGGATTTTCCTTTGAATCCAATTTGATTTTCACAAATCAAATTATTGGAATCAGTAAATTTTATAATTCTTGTTTCCAAGTGAGTTATCTCCCTTGTTTTATTTATAGATTATATTTATGAAGGAATGGTTGTTTAATTTGTGTTAGAATTAATCTATTTTTATTAAGTTTTATTTAATGAAACTATTAAACACAAGTTTCAATTTTTTTGTGTCATTTGCACCGGGTTTTTTTTTTTTGCATTTTTAGATGTTTTTGGTCACATGACCGGTGTCCTCACTAACCTTAAACGTGCAACAGACTTTCAAGAGTCTCCTTGTGTTTTCAAATTTAACAAGAACATAGTTCTATGGTCCCCACAGACTTGAAAACGGATACCACCTTATCAGACGTTTGCTGCATACCAAATTGTTAGAGACCACAAATAATAGTAGCTAAGAAATCGGTTAGGAATTTCAACACAAACATCTAAGATGGTTCTTTAAACAGGTGTTACATGAGGGACATTCCTGAAGCTTACATCCCACCACGAAAACCACTCTTGATGCTGCATACCAAATATACAACAAGAGGCTCCCAGGAGCCTGAATCGCTCACCTGGTCTTGAGTCAACCCTACACATGTAAACTTCATGTTAAATTTTTAAAATATATACTATGTGTTCATAAGAAAAGTGTTAACTTTGCAGTACTGTCAGAAGCGGGAAGGTTTCCATTGTTTTATATGATATTGTGAAGTCTATTATAAGATATTGGTACAGACTAGAAAATTTGTCATCTGATTTTTTACTACTTAAGGGAAACTTAAAGATGCCTATGAATGTAGCAAAAACTTACATAGTAACAATTACTTTTCTTGGTGTACATTTGCTGACAAATTAAGAAATTATCTGGGAATAACTTCTGATATGGCCTTATTCAACAATTTCAAATTTAACAAATGTATTGAAAAATTGCTTAGAGAAAAACTTTTAAGAAAACTGGTATGATTTAAGAACCAAGAATATTGATGGGAAACTTTGTACTTATTCAGTTTAAAGTTAAAGATCATTTTGGATTTGAAAATTATTTAAAGTCAATTAATAATTTAAACCAAAGAAAAGCTCTTTGTAAATTTAGAATCTCAGCACATAGACTGCAAATAGAATTAGGAAGATATCAAAATGTTCCAAGAGAAGAAAGATATTGTAAAAATTGTTTTTTAAATGAGGTTGAAGATGAGGTTCATTTTTTATGCAGATGTACAAAAAATGATTCTAAAAGGGACAGTTTGTTTGAACTTGTTTATAGAAAATTTCCAAATTTTAAGAATCTTGATAATGATAACAAGCTAATTTTTCTTCTAAGCAATGGAGACCCTCAAATACTGTCAGCCACTGCCAAATTCATCATAGATTGTTCTAACTAAGAAGTTATGAGTTGTATTTTGCTGTACCCAGTCAATTTCTTTTTATTCACATTGTCATGTTATAATCTATAATTGTTGATTGTTAATGTAACTGTGTTGTATCTTCAAATCATGCTCTTTCATCTCATAAATGTAAAATTCCACTTGCTCCATGTGGGCTCCTGATTTGGAAAATAAAAATATGTTATGTTATGTTATGTAAACATTTTTCTAGAGCTAAATGAGCTGAACATTTAAGCAAGCAACAGCTTTTCTCTATCTACTATAAAGGCCAAAAACATTAAAAAAAAACAACGTTATTTTAGGGACAGTAACCCCTATTAAAGGTCATCTGACAACTTTGACCCTATGAAAACTTTTGAAGAGCTAAATGAACTGAACATTTAAGCAAGCAACAGCTTTTCTCAATCTGCTATAGTTTTCATTTACTATCCCAAAAACATGAAAAAACATCATTTTAGGGGCCGTTACCCCTATAAGGGGTCATTTGACAACTTCGATCCTATGGAGACTTTTGTAGAGCTTTATGAGCTGAACATTTAAGCAAGCAACAGCTTCTCTCTATCTGCTATAGTTTTCATTCACTAAGCCAAAAACATGAAAAAAACATTATTTTAGGGACCATAACCCCTATAAGGGGTCATCTGACAACTTTGACCCTATGAAGACTTTTGTAGAGCCAAATAAACTAAACATTAAAGCAAGCAACAGCTTTAAACTATCTGCTATAGTTTTAATCCATAGGCCAAAAACATGAAAAACGTCATTTTACGGGGCGTTACCCCTATTAGGGGTCATCTGACAACTTCAATCCTATGGAGACTTTTGTAGAGCATAATGATCTGAACATTTAAGCAAGCAACAGCTTCTCTCTATCTGCTTTAGTTTTCATTCCATAGGCCAAAAATATGAAAAAACTTTATTTTAGGGGCTGTAAGGCTGTAACCCCTATAAGGGTTCATCTGACAACTTCAACCCTATGGAGACTTTTGTAGAGCTAAATGAGCTGAACATTTAAGCAAGCAACAACTTTTCTCTATCTGTAATAGTTTTTATACTATAGACCAAAAACATGAATAAATGCTATTTTTCACATTTAAGGGGCCATAACTCCTATAAGGGGTCATCTGACAACTTCGACTGAATGGAGACTTTTGTAGAGCTTTTGATGCTGAAGCAGTTGCGTGGCATCAGATTTCATCTATTTCTTATACTTTTTGATTGACAAGCCAAAAACAGTAGTCTGACCCCCTAGTCTATTTTTAGTAACAGCGGCCATGTTTTTTGGATGGCGGTCACCATTTGTGCAATCTTGGTAGAGGACATCCCATAGATAAAGTGTGCTAAGTTTCAAAGCAATCCCTTCAGTAGTTTCGGAGGAGAAGATTTTCAAAGAAAAGTTAACGACGACGACGGACGCCAAGTGATGGCAATAGCTCACCTGGACCTTCGGTCCAGGTGAGCTTAAAATGTATGACGGACACTTAAACACAGTCCCTGCTCCGTGTTAGGTTTTAATGAAATTTAATTTGTAGAAAAAGCTCCATACACCAGGGCATATTACCAGGGAATTCTGTTCGAGATAAAGGTTCTTTTGGGAGAACGGTGCCTATAAGCATAGAACTGTAGGTCTTTGCTATGAGGTTGACATCGATTTTGCATCTATTTTGGGTTCAATCCCCTTTCTGCTCCCTCCCAATTTATCAACGGAAAATGATGAGATCTAAAAGAATAATTTTCATTTTATTGAAATGAATAATATTGTAAAATTTCACGACAATTCGTCTATCAGAGCTAAATATATCGCATACACACAAAACAGTTTCATTTTTATACGACCGCAAAATTTTGCGATCGTATTAAGTTATGGCGATGTCGTCGTCGTCGTCGTTGTCGTCTGGGAACATTTGGTTTCCGTGCGATAACTTGAGTAAATGTTGACCAATTGTTTTTAAACTTTGAAGGTTGGTATCGTATTTGGGGTTTGTAGCCCCTACCGTTTTAGAACAAGAGGCTCCCAGGAGCCTGAATCGCTCACCTGAACCACACAGACACATATATTTTGTAGATATCATTGTGCATAACCATATGTGATTTAAATTTCTGAAATATCTTGGTTAGTTTTCATGATATTGGGCTTAATAAGTGCAAAATTTGGCAAAAATTAGGAAAAAGGGCAATAACTCCCACATCAGCAGTCAGATCTTTCCTAAAATTTCAGCACAGGTAGATCTTAATATGCTGATCTTTTTTGATTCTTGCACAATTTTGATATCTGAAACCATTTTTGAGTTATTAGCAAAAAAATGCAATTTACCCCTATGTTCTATTTTTAGCCATGGCGGCCATATTTTTTGACGAATCAAAAATCTGAACAATAGAGTTATAGCATATAAGCTATTTTAAAACAAGTGTGCCAAATTAAAATGCAGTTGGTCTTACGGTGTCAGACAAGTTAATCTTTGAAATTTTGGGAAAAAGTAATGAAAAATGGTAAATTTTATTGTTTTAAGGACAATAACTCCTAAAAGAAATGATCCTACAGATTTGATCTAAATACATGAAATGTAGATCTTGATGTGCTCAATCATATGCAATTTAAATTCTTGAAATATCTTGTATAGTTTTCAAGATATATGCCTAAACAAGTAAAAAAAATTGAAAAAATCCAGAAAAAGGGCAATAACTCCTACATCAGTTGTTAGATCTTCTTGAAACTTTCACAGCAGGTAGATCTTGAGATGCTGATCACTTTTGTCTCCCATCAGAATTTTGATATCTGTAACCATTTTTGAGTAATTAGCAAAAAACTGCAATTTACACCTATGTTCTATTTTTAGCCATGGCGGCCATATTTTTTGAAGAATCAAAAATCTGAACGATAGAATTGTAGCATATATGCTATTTAACAACTGTGCCAAGTTTGGTTGAAGTTGGATATATGGTGTTAGACAAGTTAATCTTTGAAATTCAGGGGAAAAGTAATGAAAAACAGTAAATTTTGACGCTTTAAGGGCCATAACTCCTAAAAGAAATCGTTCTACAGCTTTGACCTAATTACATGAAATGTAGATCTTGATGTGCTTAATCATATGCAATTTGAATATTTAAAATATCTTGTATAGTTTTCAAGATATAGGGCTAAATAAGTGCAAAATTTTGAAAAAATCCAGAAAAAGGGCAATAACTCCTACATCGGTTGTTGGATCTTCTTGAAAATTTCAGGGCAGGTAGATCTTGAGGTGCTGATCACTTTTATCCTATGCCAGAATTTTGATATCTGTTACCGTTTTTGAGTAATTTGCAAAAAACTGCATTTTACCCCTATGTTCTATTTTTAGCTACAGCGGCCATGTTGTTCATCCAATCAAAAATCCGAACGATGGTTTTGTAAAGGACATACAATAGAACAACCCTACCAAGTTTAGTTACATTTGGCCATGCGGTTTCAGAGAAGAAGATTTTAGAAAAGTTGGACGACGGACGACGGACGACGGACGGACGGACGGACGACGGACGACGGACGCCAAGTGATGGCAATAGCTCACATGACCCTTCGGGTCAGGTGAGCTAATAAAAAGCTTTTCTCTATCTGCAATAGTTTTCATTCCAAAGCAAAAAAAACACTATTTTTCACCTTTAAAGGGCCATAACCCCTTAAAGGGGTCATCTGACAACTTCGACCCTCAAAAGACTTTTGTAGAGCTAATCAAGCTAAACATTTAAGCAAGCAACATCTTTTCTCTATCTGCAAAAGTTTTCTTTCTTTAGGCCAAAAACACTAGTATTTTTTGCCTTTAAGGGGCCGTAACCACTATAAGGGGTCATCTGGCAACTTTGACCCTATGGAAACTTTTGTAGAGCAAAATGAGCTGAACATTTAAGCAAGCAACAACTTTTCTCTATCTGCAATAGTTTTCATTCAATAGGCCAAAAACACTATTTTTTGCCTTTAAGGGGCCATAACCCCTATAAGGGCCATCTGACAACTTTGACCCTATGGAGACTTTTGTAGAGCTAAATGAGCTGAACATTTAAGCAAGCAACAGCTTTTCTCTATCTGCAATAGTTTTCATTCTATAGGCCAAAAACACTATTTTTTGCCTTTAAGGGGCCGTAACCCCTATAAGGGGTCATCTGACAACTTCGACCCTATGGAGGCTTGTGTAGAGCTAATAGAGCTGAACATTTAAGCAAGCAACAGCTTTTCTCCATCTGCAATAGTTTTCATTCTATAGGCCAAAAACATGAAAAATGCTATTTTTCACCTTTAAGGGGCCGTAACTCCCATAAGGGGTCATCTGACAACTTCGACTCAATGGAGACTTTTGTAGAGCTTTTGATGCTGAAGCAGTAGCGTGGCATCAGATTTCATCTATCTCTTATACTTTTTGATTTACAAGCCAAAAACAGTAGTCTGACCCCCATGGTCTATTTTTAGCAACGGCGGCCATGTTTTTCGACGAATCAAAAATCCCCACATCAGTTCTGTGGGGGATACCCTGAAGTACCACCAGACCAAATTTGGTTTGAATCTGTGCAGCCGTTTCAGAGGAGAAGAAGTTTGAAGAAAAGTTAACGACGACGACGACGGACGACGACGACGACGACGGACGCCAAGTGATGGCAATAGCTCACATGGCCTTTGGCCAGGTGAGCTAAAAATGGACCGAAAGGGGCTAAAACGGGTGTATTGACAAAACTGTTGTAGAATGTTTGTTATTCATTTGATTTTGAAAATTCTTTTTTCAATGAATTCCTCATTAAATTCTGTTAACTAAATGTGTCAATGATTTTGATATTTATTGCACCGTTATATTGCTACAGGGGGTCAAAAAGGGGCCACACCCCAAAAAAATCGACTTTTTTATTTGTGGTCCGATTTTCAAAATTTTTTTTTTCATTGGAATCCTTGTGAAAATCCCTGCCTGCGGTTTTCAATCAGATTTGCAATATCTCTTATGGTTTTTGAGAAATAAGGGGTCAAAGGGGCCAAAAACGTAAATTTTTAGTGAATGTTAACTTTTCTTCAAACTTCTTCTCCTCTAAAACGGCTGCACAGATTCAAACCAAATTTGGTCTGGTGGTACTTCAGGGTATCCCCCACAGAACTGATGTGGGGATTTTTGATTCGTCGAAAAACATGACCGCCATTGCTAAAAATAGACCAGGGGGGTCAGACTAATGTTTTTGGCTTGTAAATCAAAAAGTATAAGAGATAGATGAAATCTGATGCCATCCTACTGCTTCAGCATCAAAAGTTCTACAAAAGTCTCCCTTTGGTCAATTTGTCAAATGATCCCTTATAGGGGTTACAGCCCCTTAAAGGTGAAAAAAAGCATTGTTTCATGTTTTTGGCCTATAGAATGAAAACTATTGCAGATAGAGAGAAGCTGTTGCTTGCTTAAATGTTCAGCTCTATTAGCTCTACAAAAGTCTCTATCGGGTCAAAGTTGTCAGATGACCCCTTATAGGGGTTATGGCCCCTTAAAGGCAAAAAATAGAGTTTTTGGCCCATAGAATGAAAACTATTGCAGATAGAGAAAAGCTGTTGCTTGCTAAAAAACATTTCAGCTCGTTTAGCTCTACACAAGCCTTCATAGGGTCAAAGTTGTCAGATGACCCCTAATAGGGGGTATGGCCCCTTAAAGGCAAAAAAAAATGTTTTTGGCTTATAGAAAGAAAACTATTGCAGATAGAGAAAAGTTGTTGCTTGCTTAAATGTTCAGCTCATTTAGCTCTACAAAAGTCTCCATAGGGTCAAAGTTGTCAGATGACCCCTTAAAGGCAAAAAATAGAGTTTTTGGCCTATAGAATAAAAACTATTGCAGATAGAGAGAAGCTGTTGCTTGCTTAAATGTTCAGCTCTATTAGCTCTACAAAAGTCTCCATCGGGTCAAAGTTGTCAGATGACCCCTTATAGGGGTTATGGCCCCTTAAAGGCAAAAAATAGAGTTTTTGGCACATAGAATGAAAACTATTGCAGATAGAGAAAAGCTGTTGCTTGCTAAAAAACATTTCAGCTCGTTTAGCTCTACACAAGCCTTCATAGGGTCAAAGTTGTCAGATGACCCCTAATAGGGGTTATGGCCCCTTAAAGGCAAAAAAAAATGTTTTTGGCTTATAGAAAGAAAACTATTGCAGATAGAGAAAAGTTGTTGCTTGCTTAAATGTTCAGCTCATTTAGCTCTACAAAAGTCTCCATAGGGTCAAAGTTGTCAGATGACCCCTTAAAGGCAAAAAATAGTTTTTGGCCTATAGAATGAAAACTATTGCAGATAGAGAAAAGCTGTTGCTTGCTTAAATGTTCAGCTCATTTAGCTCTACAAAAGTCTCCATATGGTCAAAGTTGTCAGATGACCCTTTATAGGGGTTATGGCCCCTTAAAGGCAAAAAATAGAGTTTTTGGCCTATAGGATGAAAACTATTGCAGATAAAGAAAAGTTGTTGCTTGCTTAAATGTTCAGCTTGTTTAGCTCTACACAAGCCTCCATAGGGTTGAAGTTGTAAGATAGCCCCTTATAGGGGTTACAGCCCCTTAAAGGCAAAAAATAGTGTTTTGGCCTAAAGAAAGAAAACTATTGCAGATAGAGAAAAGATGTTGCTTGCTTAAATGTTCAGCTTAATTAGCTCTACAAAAGTCTTCTTAGGGTCGAAGTTGTCAGATGACCCCTTTAAGGGGTTATGGCCCTTTAAAGGTGAAAAATAGTGTTTTTATACGACCGCTAAATTTTTGCGATTGTATTATGTTATGGCGATGTCGTCGTTGTCGTCGTCGTCTGTCGACACTTTGGTTTCCGTGCGATAACTTGAGTTGTGGTTGACCAATTGTTATAAAATTTTGATATGATGTTTATAACCACTAAAGGAAGGTTGGTATTGCATGTTGGGTTTCTGGCCCCTACCGTTTAAGAAAAAAGGGCCAAAACGGGCAAAAATGGGTATATTGACAAAACGTCTGTAGAATATTTTCATCCGATTTTGATCATTCTTTTTTTATTGTATTCCTCAAACTCAAAAAATTCTGTCAACAAAATGTATCAACGGCTTTGATGTATCTTGTACTGTTACATTGCTACTGGGGGGTCAAAAAGGGGCCACACCCAAAAAATTGACTTTTTTATTTGTTGTCCGATTTTCAAAATCTTTGGCCGTTTTTAAAAGTTTGTCATTTAAACCAAAAATTAAGTTGTAGTGGGCCTGCCAGTTGTTATGAAGTTTTAATATGATAATTATATCCACTAAAGGAATGTTGGTTTTGTATTTGGGGTTTGTGGCCCCTTCTGTTTTAGAAAAAAGGGCTAAAACAGGTGTATTGATAAACCTGTTGTAGAATGTTTATCATTCATTCGATTTTGAAAATTCTTTTTTTATTGAATTCATCATTAAATTCTATCTACTTAAAGTGTCAATGATTTTGATTATGTATTTCACCATTACATTGCTACAGGGAGGCTAAAGACAGGCCACGCCCATAAAATTAACTTTTTTATTTGTGGTCCGATTTTCAAAATCTTTTTTTCATTGGATTCCTTGTGAATATTTCTGCCTTATTTTTTAATCGGATTTGCAATATTTTTACTGTTTTTGAGAAAGTAGGGGTCAAAGGGCCAAAATTGTAAATTAATACATGTATATAAATAAAGGCTTTTTGTATTAGATGTTGATGTAAATATAAATGTGTCAAAAATGCATTTTTAAGTCCACCACAGGATGCATGTGTCAAAAAGCTTTGTAAGTCCACAATGGGCTTCATGTGACCAAAGCAATGGACTATCCATACTGGGCCTCCAATGTACAGGGTTCAACTTGTTGCGGTCGTATCATGCTGCGCTCGGCGTAGCTTTTTATTCCACTGTTGGGGCCCCTTATTTCCAAACAAAAAAAGAGGGTCCCAGGAGCCTGAATCGCTCACCTGGTCTTGATGTCAACCCTATTAAGACTTTTGCAGAGCAAAATGAGCTGAATGTTTAAGCAAGAATAAGCTTTTCTCTATCTGCAATAGTTTTCATTCTATGAGCAAAAACACTACTTTCACCTTTAAAGGACCGTAACCCTTTTAAGGGATCATCAGCCAATTTCGACTCTATGAAGACTTTTGTTGAGCTGAATGTTTAAGCAAGCTTTCTCTAGCATTCTCTAGGCCTAAAACACCATTTTTCACCTTTAAGGGACTGTTATCACTATAAGGGGTCATCTGACAACTTCGACCTAATGAACACTTTTGTAGAACTAAATGAGCTGAACATTTAACCAAGCAACAGCTTTTCTCTACCTGCAATAGGTTTCATTCTATAAGCCAAAAACATGGAAAAACACCATGTTTTCACCGGCTTTAAGGAGCTGTAACCCCTATAAGGGATCATCTGACATCTTGGACCAAATGGAGACTTTTGTAGAACTTTTGATCCTGAAGCAGTAGGGAGTTTCAGAAGAGAAGATTTTTGAAAAATTGTTAACGGACGACGGACGCCAAATGATGGCAATAGCTCACCTTGACCGAGCTAAAAAAAAAAGACTGGAGCGTGAAAATTGGGCCAGGGTCACACGGCATGGTAATTCATTTTCCACAAAAGTCTTACAAAATAGTTTACGGCCTGAAAAAAGACCTTAGTTCACTGGAGCGTGAAAATTGGGTCAGGGTCACACGGCATGGTGACAGTTGCGTACATCCTAACCTCTCCTGCATGTCTGTCTACCCAATATTAGATACCTGGCTATTATACTTTTCAAGCAATTCATTGTTCACAAAAGTCTTAAAAAATAGTTTACACCGCCGCCACCGGAAATTAATACCTATTGTCTCGCCTTCCGCGACCGACTATTCGTCGCAGGCGAGACAAAAATCGTCCTAGTGAGGAATCGAACCCCAATGACTTGTTTTATTTTACAAGTTATACAACCATGTACTAAGACTATATCATACATCAAGTGTAAGCCTTTTCATGAGGCCGATTTTGGACTGAAATCCTACAACGTATATTCAACGTTGCATGCATACTATGCAATACAGGGTAACAAATGGGGTTTCAATGGAAAGAACAATCCTTGCCCGACATTTTGAAAGTATTTTGACTACTCTGGGACTTTTGAGTCGGGGTTATGGTGCCTCAAAGTTAGGTACAGTTGACCAAAATTCTTAGACGAAATCCTGAAAATTTAGTGCATTTTTACCGGCAATGTCAATTTCAATCGCATTTCCGGGAGCTATTACTTACGATATAGGTACAAACTGTATATATCTTTGAAGTAAAAGTTCCAGGGGACCTAAAATCACATGATTCATTGAGGTCCATGTATTCGATCCTATTTTTATTCAATGGTGAAAAAAAGTTCACGAAAAAAAAATTGAAAAATGAGCACAATGCGGTGCCGTGGGTGCCACAACCACTGGGAAGTGTGAATTCAGAGTAACAACTTGCTGTATCAAAAGTCCAGTGTCCATATTATACAAATATAAATAAAAAGCTACGCCGAGCGCAGCATGATACGACCGCAACAAGTTGAACCCTGTACATTGGAGGCCCAATATGGATAGTCTATTGCTTTGGTCACATGCAGCCCATGGTGGACTTACAAAGCTTTATTACACATGCAACCTATGGTGGACTTTAAAATGCATATTTGACACATATATATTTAAAATAACATTTAATAGAAAAAAAATTATTTCTATATTCATTGACATTTTTGACACGATTAAGCTCCTTTTGGCCCTTTTTTAAAAAAAGGTTAGGACCACAAAATGCAATAAAAAGCTTCCTTCAGTGTATATAATCATCATATTTAAACTTCATAACAATTGACTGGCCCACTTCAGCTAAATTTCTTGTGTAAAACCATTTGCCTTGACCAACTTTTAAAAATGGCTTTTTGCCCCTTCGACCCCTTATATCTCAAAAAACAGTAAGAGATATTTCAAATCTGATTGAAAAATGCAGGCAGGGATTTTCACAAGGATTCCAATGAAAAAAAGATTTTGAAAATCGGACCACAAATAAACAAGAGGCTCCCAGGAGCCTGAATCGCTCAACTGGTCTCGATGTCGACCCTAAAAAGACTTTTCTAGAGCTAAATGAGCTGAACATTTAAGCAAGTAAAAGATTTTCCCTATCCACTATAGTTTCCATTCTGTAGCCGTAGGCCCAAATCATGAAAAAACGTTATTTTAAGGGCCATAACCCCTACAAGGTGTCATCTGACAACTCTGACCCTATGAAAACTTTTGTAGAGCTAAATGAACTGAACATTTAAGCAAGCAACAGCTTCTCTCTATCTGCAATAGTTTTCATTCCATGGGCCAAAAACATGAAAAAACGTTATTTTAGGGGCTGTAACCCCTGTAAGGGGTCATCTGACAACTTCGACCCTATGAAAACTTTTGTAGAGCTAAATGAACTGAACATTTAAGCAAGCAACTGCTTCTCTCTATCTGCAATAGTTTTCATTCCATAGGCCAAAAACATGAAATAACGTTATATTAGGGGCCGTAACCCCTGTAAGGGGACATCTTACAACTTTGACCCTATGGAGACTTTGGTAGAGCTAAATAAGCTGAACATTTAAGCAAGCAATAGCTTCTCTCTATCTGCAATAGTTTTCATTCCATAGGCCAAAAACATGAAAGAACGTTATATTAGGGGCCGTAACCCCTATAAGGGGACATCTGACAACTTTGACCCTATGGAGACTTTGGTAGAGCTAAATAAGCTGAACATTTAAGCAAGCAATAGCTTCTCTCTATCTGCAATAGTTTTCATTCTATAGGCCAAAAACATTAAAAAACATTATTTTAAGGGCTGTAACCCCTATAAGGGGTCATCTGACAACTTCGACCCTATGGAGACTTTTGTAGAGCTAAATGAGCTGAACATTTAAGCAAGCAACAACTTTTCTCTATCTGTCATTGTTTTCATTCTTTAAGCCAAAAACATGAAAAAATGCTATTTTTCACCTTTAAGGGGCCGTAACTCCTATAAGGGGTCATCTGACAACTTCGACTCAATGGAGACTTTTGTAGAGCTTTTGATGCTGAAGCAGTAGCGTGGCATCAGATTTCATCTATCTCTTATACTTTTTGATTTACAAGCCAAAAACAGTAGTCTGACCCCCCTGGTCTATTTTTAGTAACAGCGGCCATGTTGTTTGGACGGCGGTCACCATTTGTGCAATCTTGGTAGAGGACATCCCATAGATGAAGTGTGCAAAGTTTCAAAGCAATCCCTTCAGTCGTTTCAGAGGAGAAGATTTTCAAAGAAAAGTTAACGACGACAGACGACGACGGACGACGACGACGACGACGGACGCCAAGTGATGGCAATAGCTCACATGGACCTTCGGTCCAGGTGAGCTAAAAAGTTGATTTTTTGGGTGTGGCCCGTCTTTGGCCCCCTGTAGCAATGTAACGGTTCAATATACATCAAAACCATTTAGACATTTTGTTGACAGAATTTAATATGGAATTCAATACAAAAAGAATTTTCAAAATCAAATGAATAATTAACATTCTACAACAGTTTTGTCCATACACCCGTATTAGCCCCTTTTGGCCATTTTTTCTGAAACGGTAGGGGCCACCAATCCCAAATACAATAGGAACCTTCCTCTAGTGGTTACAATCATCATATAAAAATTTCATAACAATTGGTCAATATTTACTCAAGTTATCGCACGGAAACCAAATGTCTCCAGACGACGACGACGACGACAACGACGACAGCATCATACCATTATTTATACTGCAATCGGTCTATTTGAGCAGTCAAATTACAGTGACCGTATATCGATATGTGATATACGGTCAGTGACAGTATATCACTTTTAGTACACGCCCCCTTTCCGAGGCATGCTGTAAAACAAGGTCGAATATAGTATGGTACAAATATTTAGAAAAGAAGAATTTTATTGGTAATTGACTAATTACTGATAGTGTGGTATTCAAGCATGAAGATTCCGCCACACAAGCCCCTTTATAAGGGATACCTTATTATATTATTTTTTTATGGAACTTGATAATTTGTAAATCACAAAATTAGCAGTACAACCTCTATACAAACACAGTGTTTTTTTGTTTTTGTTTTTTTTATTTTTTTCTTGGGGGGTTGCATTCTAGGACACATCAGCTACATTAAAGAATTAAATCAAAACTCTAATAAATATGTATAAATAAAAGAAACCTTTCGTATGAGTGGGGAAATGAATATTGGTATTAGTGAGCACAGATCGAAAGCGGGTTATTCGCTCTAGCAGAGATCTCTACGAATTTGTTCCTAATGCTGTTAAAGAATTTTCATGGTCCGGAATGACGATTAAAACCACACAAATCACCAATTATTTAATATATAATTTTAAAAAGGATAGTATGTGAAAATTTGCATGCATCTCGGATTGAGAAGTCAGGACAGAAGCAAGGAATTAGAATACAGATATCCGTGGTCCTTGATTTGGCTTTCCTGTTCGAACATTTTGGTATTTATTACTAGTACTTGTACAAATGCATTTTCATAGTTTTGGTTATTGATCTTCCAATGTTTTGACGTGAATCCTGTTGATGAGAGGTTACTCCTTGAAATTTTGAAATCGGCAAAATTAAATTAACCGTTTATTCCCGTATAAATAAATTCAAGAAAAGTATTTGTTAGGTGAAATTAAAATTATAAACTTAAAAAATGGGTGGGAAATAATTGGATGTTCTATCATGTAATTAAATATGCCCAATTTATGTAGGCAACTACTATCAAATCCGTATAAACCGGTAAACAACATATATAGAGAGAGCTAGTTGAGTTTGCAGTTGCACAGACTCCACGTGCTTTTTGATTGACAGGTGTAAATATTAATGCGTTGAATTGAATACCCGAATTTAAAATACTTATGATAAAAATATGTAATCTTAATATTTTTAACGCCGAATGTATTTGATAAATGTATTACATTTTATTCCAAGAAAAACAATTATTTTTATTTTTTTTTATTTCTAGCATAATGATATTAAGCTGCATTCTTACATGTAAGGCGCATATTAGTTAAAAAAAACCGGTAGCATTCAATTTTTAATTTTAAATTTATGATTCAGTATAAATATATTATTTTTATTCTATTTTTTTTTTCAAATTTCATTACATTAATTTACTTTAGACCATGAACATTTGTGTCATAGTACATAAACCATTCCATGTTATACAGTGTGCCCCTTACCTGGCGACACAGGTGTTATGACCATATTAGGAGAGGGGCCCGAGGTAGGATCATTTTTCGATTTTTTTATTTGTGTTTTTTTTTAAATAAAGAATACTCCAAAGAAAATACAAAATATTGCAGTATAAACACAATAATAGTACACTGACTCGACATAAAATTGTATTTATACGAATTCGGCTCAAAACAAGAAAACGCTCGGGAGACCCTCGCGTTTTCCTGTTTCTAAGCCTCATCCGTATAAAAATTTTATGTCGAGTCAGTGTACTATTATTGTATATACGTCCGCAAATTTTTTGCGGTCGTATAAAAAATAATGGAGTTTCGTGCAATAGTTTTCTTTTCAGGGGGAAGCACTTTTTGGTATTTCATGAATTTATGTGAAAAAATCAAGTAAATTATGCTGAAAATTTGACATTTTACGTAAGAAGAATTTCGGGACAACAGACAAACCCTAAGTGCAAAACTGTTTACTGTGTCAAAAGATACATATGTACCAAGAACACAGACCAAACATCTAATCTTTATAGCGATTCAATCGGCCGTACTAGCCTTTCAAAGTTCGGTGCCACTCGGTGCCGTCTAAAATTTTGCTGATTTTTTGAAATTACGACCATTTGAGTAACTCTACTGCCTAAATATTGCATGGGTGCATAGAAGCAATACACATGCATGATATTTTATACAGAAATGCTGAACATTTAAGCAAGCAACAGCTTTTCTCTACCTGCAATAGGTTTCATTCTATAAGCCAAAAACATGGAAAAACACCATGTTTTCACCGGCTTTAAGGAGCTGTAACCCCTATAAAGGATCATCTGACAACTTTGACCATATGAAGACTTTTGTAGAGCTAAATGAGCTGAACATTTAAGCAAGCAACAGTTTTTTTCTATTTGCAATAGTTTTCATTCTATAGGCCACAAACACTATTTTTCGCCTTTAAGGGACTGTAACCCCTATAAGGGGTCATCTGACAACTTCGACCCTATGGAGACTTTTGTAGAGCTAAATGAGCTGAACATTTAAGCAAGCAACAGCTTTTCTCTATTTGCAATAGTTTTCATTCTATAGGCCAAAAACATGCAAAAACGCTATTTTTCACCTTGAAGGGGCTGTGATCATCTGACAACTTCAACCAAATGGAGACATTAGTAGAACCTTTGATGCTGAAGCAGTAGTGTCCCATCGGATTTCATCTATCTCTGATACTTTTTGATTTACAAGTCTGACCCCCTGGTCTATTTTTAGTAACGGTGGCCATGTTTTTTGACGGATCAAAAATTGAAACACAAGTTCGGTGCAGGACACACTAAGGATCATTCATACCAAGTTTCATTAAGTTCTGTTCAGTAGTTTCAGAGGAGAAGATTTTTGAAAAATTGTTAACAGACGACGACGGACACCAAGTGATGGTAATAGCTCACGGTCCAGGTGAGCTAAAAAGGATTCCTTGCAAAATGTGGGTGGAAAGTCCACCAAAGGCCACGTGTGTCAAAAAACTTTGTCAGTCCACCATGGGCTGCATGTGTCCAGAGCAATTGACTATCCATATTTGGCCTAAAACGTACAGGGTTCGATCATGCTGCGCTCAGCGAAGCTTTTTATTCGAATTTGATTTTGTGAACGCTAAAACTCAAAAACTATTAACAATATATTTTTTTTTAGAATTTTGTACAGCTGCTAAGTAGCATATCATAATTTGCATATTAAAATTTCGTGCAAATCTGTTAAATATTTTTTGGAAAATCACGAATTGGGAATTGGAATTTTTGAACAATAAAACTCAAATGCTATTAACAATACAGCTCTGAAGTTTCATACACATTCCATGGAGCATGCCCTAGTGGTTATAATCAAAGTTCGTATCATTTTGAAAACACTTAAGATTTTTTGCCGCGGGGCCCTTTCTGACTTTGTCAGTATTTTATTTTTGGGGTCTTCCCTTAGCTTGCCTGGACCGAGGGTCCATGTGAGCTATTGTAATCACTTGGCGTCTGTCGTCTAGACAAGACAAAACAAGACATACCGGAAAAATTGAAGATCGCAATGGTCCTGACTTGGTACAGGCATTTCAAAAGTAGTGTTGTGTTTAACCAGGTTTTAAGGCGCGTCAAACATCCCCCTTCCATTGCGATCTTTGGATCTGGTAGTTCCACAAAACACAACAGGTTTGTGAAGACACTTGGTGATCATCTCAGTACATCGACCAGCCAAACACTAATCAAAGCAAGATGTAACCGATATTGAATTTTTTTCTACCAATGGCTTATAATGAAGAAAAAAAAAATAAAGATCGTATGAGACGTACTTTCTTATAACCTTGGTCCAATAAGCGGTTTCGGAATAAAAAAAAATCCCAAAAAATGTGTACAAGCCCTGGCATATTGAATTAGTTGTGAAATATAAACACCGTATGGAGGTGACGTTGATATGTTACTTTCTAGGTTAATTAAAATCGTCTCTTTTATGTAAAATTTTGTAGTGAGATGACCACCCGGGTGTCTTGCATAAAAGTTTTGATTTTTGATACGTCAAAAACATGGCTGCGGTTTCTAAAAATAGAAGATGGGCTCGGACTACTGTTTTTGGTTCGTAAATAAAAAATTACAAGAGATAGAGAAATGTTAAGTTGCCTTTTTTTCTGTTCGGAAGCTCTTGGGCCTGGTCCCCTCTAGGGCGTTAAGTTTTCACTTGTCAAAAGGCTGAACATGGGTTGTTGGATTTTCAAAATTTCAGGGTATGTAGATTTTGAGGTGATGATCACTTAAACCCATGCCAGAATTTTGATACCTGTAGCCATTTTTGAGTTATTTGCAAAAAACTGCAATTTACCCCTAAGTTCTATTTTTAGAAACGGCGGCCATGTTTTACGTCGAATCAAAAATCCCCACATCAGTTCTAAGCACCGAATGCTAATTAACAACCATACCAGGTTTTGTTGCAATTTTATAGTGTCAGAGGAGTTTTAAAAAGTTTACAGACGAACGACGGACGCCAAGTGATGGCAATAGCTCACATGACCCTGGCCTTCGGTCAGGTGAGCTAAAAAAGGCAATAACTCTACATGGGTTGTAGGATCTTCTCCAAAATTTCAGAGCTGGTAGATCTTGTGGTGCTGATCTCTTTTGTTTATATAAAATATGTGTCACCGTTTTTGAGTTATTTGCAAAAAACTGCATTTTTTCCGTATGTTCTATTTTTAACCACAGCGGCCATGTTTTATGACCAATCAAAAATCCCCACCTCAGTTCTATACAACTAATGCTAATAAACAACTATACCAAGTTTGGTTTCAATTGGAGTAGTTAAAGCTTTCAATGTAATGAGGACGTTGACCCTATTACATATTTTGTAGATCTTGATGTGCTCAACAATATGCAATTAAGGGCTGTAATCCCTATAGGGGGTCATCTGACAACTTCGACCCTATGAAGACTATAGTAGAGCTGATTGAGCTGAACATTTAAGCAAGCAACAGCTTTGCCCTATCTGCAATAGTTTTCATTCTATAGGCCAAAAACACTATTTTTGGCCTTAAAGGGGCTGTAACCCCTATAAAGGGTCATCTGACAACTTTGACCCTATGGAGACTTTTGTAGAGGTAAATGAGCTGAACATTTAAGCAAGCAACAGCTTTTCTCTATCTGCAATAGTTTTCTTTCTATATGCCAAAAACACTATTTTTTTTCGCCTTAAAGGGGCTGTAACCCCTATAAGAGGTCACCTGACAACTTCAACCCTATGGAGACTTTTGTAGAGCTAAATGAGGTGAACATTTAAGCAAGCAACAGCTTTTCTCTATCTGCAATAGTTTTCATTCTATATGCCAAAAACACTTTTTTTTCGCCTTAAAGGGGCTGTAACCCCTATAAGAGGTCATCTGACGTCTTCAACCCTATGGAGACTTTTGTAGAGCTAAATGAGCTGAACATTTAAGCAAGCAACAGCTTTTCTCTATCTGCAATAGTTTTCATTCTAAAGGGCAAAAACATGAAAATAGGCTATTTTTGACCTTTAAAGGGCCATAACCCCTATTAGGGTTCCTCTGACAACTTTGACCCAATGGAGACTTTTGTAGAGCTTTTGATTCTGAAGAGCAACGGGATTCTTTGGATTTTTTCTATCTTTTATGGTTGCTGAGTTATAAGCCATTTCAAGTGGTTTTACCCTATGTTCTATTTTTAGTAACAGCGGCCATGTTTTTAATCGAATCATTTTAAAATGAGGATCTTTTGTTGCCAACATGTCATATATCATTTCTGCAAAGTTTCACTTAAATTGGTTTAGGGGTTTCAGAGAAGAAGATTTTTGTAATTGTTAACGGACTACGTACGACGACAGACGACGGACGCATAGTGATAGCATAAGCTCACATGGCCTTTGGCCGGGTGAGTTAAAAACGAAGACCCCCCCCCCCCCCACCAATACCACATATGGTTTCATGGTAAGGCAAATCATTGTTAAATTACATAGCAATTGGCCAACAAGAATTAAAGTCCGTTAAAGATCGTATCCTTGGCTAGCGAAGATGCCCCCTTTTGGGCGCCTCATTTCGTAACGAATAGAGGGGGCATCCCAAAAATCAATTGCATTCATCCTTTTATGGTATGAAACATTAAAGTAAAATTTCACAGCATTTGGTAAACCAGAACACAAGATATTGTGGGAACAAACAAACAAGAGGCTCCAAGGAGCCTGAATCGCTCACCTGGTCTTGATGACAAATAAGCTGAACATTTAAGCAAGCAAAAGCTTTTCTCTTTCAGCAATAGTTTTCATTATGTAGGCCAAAAACGTGCAAAATGTTATTTTAAGGGCCATCTGAACACTTTGACTCTATAGAGACTTTTGTGAAGAGTTTAATGAACTGAACATTAAGCAAGCAACCACTTTTCTTTATCTGCTATAGTTTTTTATCATATAAGCCAAAAACATGAAAACATGTAAATCCCTAAAAGGCAAACAATGACAAACAATCCTACAAAATTTCATCAAAATCCATTGAGCGGTCTTAAAGCTTTGGGTTGCCCTCACAAAAGTGACTGACGGACGAATACCATTACTAGGCCCCTCCGTCGTTTTGCGGCGGGGGACAAAAAGGGGGACCTCCAAAATCAATCCAATCTTTTAATTTTGTAAGGATCATCATTGTCAAATTCCAAAGCAATCGGATAACTAGAGTTTAAGTTAGGGAACGCTAACGTTAACAGACAACAACGCCGAGGTCGACGACGACAACATCATACCATAATACGTCCGCAATTTTTGTGATGGTTTTTATTTTCCATGACATATAGTTCACCTTAACTCTTTGGTTGTCGCGTTTAAATGTCCATCAAGGAACAAATATATTGATATGGTTCCTAAACTAGCATTGTAATCTGTGAACTTGTGCTAACTAGTGACACCCCGCTCCAAAACCAATCCCTACAGTAGAATCCGAGAAATCTTTTACGGAAGTTTGTAATGTACACAGACAGACACATCTTCGCTAGCCAAGGGTTACGATCCGCTATCTCTCATCTTCACCCTTGGCAGATCTAGAAGGTTTTTGTAATCTCAACATTTTAATTATCTCCCTTGAAGCAATTTCTATTCTAAGTTTAAAAAAAATATTTTCATCCAGATAGTTGCAAAAATATGAGATATTTCATTCCATTAACAACAAACATTTATCTAAAGATAAAATAAAGGTAAATTTGGTAAGATTTGATCAAAACTGCTAATATTTTTTGCAAAAATAATAATTATTGATCACCTATGTAAACCCACATGTTTGTTAACAGATTGTTTAAAAATGGAAATGGGGCAATTTGATTGGATGCAGCCAACTTTCACTGCATCCAATCCTGGACCACAAAAATCCTTCTAGATCTGCCAAGGGTGAAGATGAGAGATAGCGGATTGCGACCCTTGGCTAGCGAAGATGAGACAGACAAGGTGATTGCAGAATAACCCCCTTGCTTACATGTGAGGATATAAAAATATGTAAAGCAAACAAGAAATGTATGAGCCAATGCTCACTAGTGATATTCCCGCCTTCATAACTATGTCTTGTGTTAAATATCAAATTTTCGGTAAACAGAAAATAGATATCCAATGGAGTTAAAATCGTTTTCTACAATACACCATCTCCAGGAAAGCTTAATTTTCCGCATCCTAGGAGTATAAGTTGCTGAGTTGTGAGTGAATGAAAAGCTATACTGAGCGCAGCATGATACGACCACAACATGTTAAACCCTGTACATTTGCCGCCCAATATGGTTTGTCAAATACTTTGGACACATGCAGCCAATGGTGGACTCACAAAGCTTTTTGACAAATGCATTCTTTGTGGGACTTTGTATTGCATATCTAAATTGTGTTTAGTCTAAACCAACCTTCAAACTCATAATGTGCTTTTGGCCCCTTTGATCCATAATTTCCCCAAAATGGTAAGAGATATTGCAAAACTGAATTGAAAACGCAGGCATGGATTTTTACAAGGATTTCAATGAAAAAAAAATGAAAATCGGACCACAAATAATAAAGTCGATATTTTTGGTGTGGGCCCTTTTTGACCCCTGATAGCAATGAAAAGGTACAAGATACGCCAAAACCGTTGTTACATTTTGTTCGCAGACTTTAATATTGAGGAATACAATTAAAAAAGAATGATCAAAATCGGATAAAAATTAAACATTCAACAGACGTTTTGTCAATACACCCATTTTAACCCTTTTTTCTGAAACAGTAGGGGCCAGAAACTTCAAATGCAATACCAACCTTCCTTAAGTGGTTACGAACATTATATCAAAATTTAATAACAATTGAAACTAAACTAAAGTTATCGCACGGAAACCAAAGTGTCTACAGACGACAACGACGATATCGCCATTACATAATGCGATCGCAAAAATTTGCGGTCGTATAATGAAAACTGACGGAAACTTTCGGTACACATAGATGTCCGATGGATTCAAAAATGTATCCTACAATTAAACATGTCCATTTCAAGCTTGTCACTAAATATCAGCAACCTAGGAGTAATAATTTCAGAGTTACAAGTAAATATGTGAAGGATTTTTAAAAAAAGTTTTCGGTTAACAGGAAGAAGATGTCAGTTGGATCAAAAACGTATGACATAGAACAAGTCCATATCAATCTTGTCAAAAATATCAGAAATTGGGAGCTGTTTAGATGCTAAGTTATAAGTGAACAAATAGTGTGACCGAAAATTTTAAAGTTTTTGGTGGTATACAGTAAGCCGATGTTCAAAAATGTATCCCACACTATATCATGTCCATATCAAGCTTTTTACCAGATTGCCGACTTACTAGTATTAATGAATGAAAACGAGACAGAAAAGGACAAGGTATGATAAGGGCTGCTTTTGGAACCTTTTTCAATGATGAAATTCATGCTCAAAAATTGATTTATATGATATCAAGTAATGAAAGTTGATAAATTTGAATGTTTTAAACACATTATAGATCCAATTTGATTTTAGCATTCGATCAAACTTGACGAAAAAGTGACTTTTTCTCACAAATACTCGAAATTTAGTATATTTTTGCATGTTTTTTGGCTAAAATAACCACGAGCGGATAAGCGACCCACAAAAATATTCTAACTGTGGAATTGGCATACAAAAACTAATATTTCCAGATATTATCTTTGTGGGCCGCACGTCCGCTCATATTTAAATTTCACAAAAACCATTGTCATTTTAACAATTTTAAGCCAATTTTGCTACATTTCATAGTTCTATCATTTTTTTGCACATGCGTAATTACGACATATGTCAAATTTTTAGTACAATTGTGCTTGTTCCAAAAAATACAACTTCTGAATCACAAAATCACACCGTTATAATTCAATATTCCGATTTTGGAAAATTTGACCAATTTAGGGCCAAATTCGTCTTCTTATCCTATCTTGTCCTTTGGTTTTGGGTAAACAGGAAGTAGATGTCCGTTCGATCTACAAACAAATCCCACAATGCACAAGGTATATATAAAGCTTGTTTTCCTCTTCTTCGAAGCGACGTTATAACAAGAGACTCCCAGGAGTCTGAATCGCTCACCTGGTTTCAATGACTTAATGTAACAATATTTCACTTTGTCACACCCCATCATGACAATGAAACCATTTGAAAGTTCTATAAAGCGAAGCATTTAAGCAAGCAAAATGGTGGCACAATCTTTTATGAAACACAATCTAAATATCACGTACAATCTACTTTTTTTGTCATTAAACGGGCCGTAACTCTTATAAATGTCATTTGATTAATAAGGCCTAATGCACAATTTTGTAGATCTTACTTAGCTGAACATTTAAGCAACCAACAAGCAATAGTTTCATTCCATAGGCAAAAATCATGATACAAGAACGAAATTCCTTGGTCTCCCGCCTAGTGTCAAAACGCTTAACAGGTAGTAGATAAGAGACAGACCTGGAAACACATCCCTACATGATATGGGACAATGACCTTAAGCTGCATACTAAATATCAAAAGTACAAATAGTAATAGCTGAGAATTCTGTTACGAGAAATTTTCCATTTTTGACCCTTAAAAAATTCTAAGTCGGCTTGTTCAACAAGAAGTACGTAAGCAACAGACCTGAAAATGCATCCCACCATGCGAGACCCCCTACCTTCAGCTGCATACCAAATATCAAAAGCCTACGAATAGTAATAGCCGAGAAATCTGTTACGATTTTTTTTCCATTTTCGACCCAGTAAAAAGTTAAACAGGAAGTAGGTAAGCGACAGACCTGGAAACGCATCCCACTATATGGTACCCTACTTTAAGCTGCATACCAAATGTCAAAAGCCTTCGAATAGTAATAGCTGGGATACATGTAACGAACAATTCCATTACATTAATTTTCTCAATTATCTGAACATTAAAGCACAATCTATCACCAGAGGAGCGTCTATCAACGCTGACCTTAAACTGGGCCACCTGTTGTTTATCGCTTATCAGCGCTACATACGTATTTTTACAATGCAACAGAAGTTCAGTTTACACCGACCTCTATACTATCGCGCTAAGGATTGTGGGTAATTTCCCCGAATTTGGGGATTGAATATCATTAAAATATTTCCCATTTCCCATCACCGCTCACTCTGGTGATAGATTGCATTTAAGCAAGCAAAAATCCTTTTCCCTATCTTCTATAGCTCACAGTCTGTAAGGCTAAAACCATTATTTTTAGCTTTTAAGGGACCGTAACTCCTATAAGGGATCATTTCGACATAATGGACAATTTTGTAGAGCTTTATTAGCTACTACTGGGGCATAAGCATACCAAGCAACATATGACTTGTATATCTTGAAATGCTCGCAAAACCTTAACATTGTATTACATGTATTAAAAAATTTTCTAAGTCACTCAACCGGAAAATCAAGGTCAAGGTCAAAAGATGGGGGATGCAGCTGTGCTAAGCTACTACTGGGGCATATGCATACCAAGTTTCATCAACCTTTGATCTTGAGATATGGAGGTGCTCATAAAACCTAAAATTAACATAAAAGTTAACGTCTCGCTCCGCTTCGCAGGGACAAAATCGAACTCTGATAAGAGACATTGCTTAAATCTATGATTTTCTTTTGTATATGGCCAATAAAGTATGCATGTTTCTGGTCTCATGCCCCAAAAATAGGATCGGTAGCAAGGCATTAATTTTTATTTTTATTATATCTTATATCGAGTAAATTTCAATTATAACGGTGATTAAAGATGTCGCTACTATTATTGAAAATAAATAGGTTTCAAGTTTAATGTCTTAAATGAAAAGGTTATAAAAAAAGGTATAAAATAAGCAAAAAAATTTCATAGGTTCGTGACCTTGTTTTCAAGATAATTGACGTAAAAGTTATGGCGGGAAAAGGTTTTCTCTGACTTTTTCTTAGGTTTAGCTTTAGCACTATTTAGCTGTTTAAACCCATGACAGAATGAATTGGATTTGATAAAACTCTATGTATAACCTCTTTATGACAAATTAAAGAAATTGATAACAAGAAAATGGAGGGGGTTCGTAGGCAAAAAATTTAACCCTATTATGATGGTAAAATCCAGAGGATTCCGAAAAAAATGACATTAATGCAAAAACTAAGACCAGCGAGCATCCTTATAGTCCATTTGAGTTCTATAAATCAACGAAAATTCTTTTAAATTTTTTTGTCTCTCAAATTAAATTTATTTTTTAAAAACACAAACAAACTTTTTATTAGTATACGAACTCTGATATTTTATCTTCTAAAACAAATAAGTTTTCCATATGGTCTAATGCTAAATATTTCACCAATTTCAATAATACCTAAAATGGTGTGTTTATTTGACGGAACAGCCAGGTGTTGGGCCCACCTGAACATAATTGAAAGGGTGTGTTCACGTTTCTCCAACATTTGATAATTAACTATAACAACATTCAATTAAGGGTGGGGATTAGGGGCCAACTAAAGGATAGCCCAGTTATTTATCACCTGTTAAAAATATATAAACTTTTTAAAATGTATTTGTTCACAGAGTAAGGTTCCTATTTCAAAACAAAATGTAAAGAATATTAGTTTTTTTTCTAAATCCTTGATTTTATATTTATTAATTTTTTTTTAACTGTTTTCAACAATTGCTTTCTTTTCCATTTTATGTTGAATTTTAAGGATGTTGACTTATACGAAGTTCTTTTGAAAAAAAAACTTTAAATTTTTTGTATTGTTTTTTTCCCCCATTTCTAATCTGATTCTTAACCGAGGTTGATTTTTGAAACCCAACTCGTATTAATCGGCAATGGGATTTCAGATACTTCATTTGAAGAATGTTAAGAATATGTGTTGAGAAAATATTTTAATAATTACACAATTTTAATATACAACTATACCAATACGTGTTATCCACGACGAAAAGTTTAATATTTCCACACAAGCAATTCAAAAATATAGAAAAACAGAAAAAAAAACTGTCAAATAGAACTACATGTATGTAAATGCTAGGATTCAAAGGAGCGCTTACTCTATGTAGTTTTGGACTCAAAGCTGCAAGTCAAGGAATCTGTGAGTGTTCTGAGTCTAAAATCAATGTAAAAACTAAATTTCTTCTAAATTTGATTTGGTTATTGCTACATACAAGGCTTGAATCTAGAACCAAACAATAGTGATCTGGCAAATATTTCTTGCAAATTGCAACACAAATGACTTGCTGTCGGGGGAACTTTCAGGGTAAGTCAGATCCAGTTAAAAAGATGATACGCAAACACGTCATAATGTCACATATCTTATATACATTTTTATTTGATATATTGAGTAATTGTTAACAAGCATACTCGTTTGTTTCTATGGCTTTTAAGTCACGCATGAATTCAGAGGCAAAAAACCCATTTGCTGGAGCTAACTGAGTGTTGCTGCACAAGAAACTTGACATAAAAAAGCTCACGTATACAGTTGTACGTAATATATTGGTGTTATTTTAAATTAAATACAAAAGTGACAAAAACTTATATTCTTTTTTTTTCTGCTTAAGCTTAAGGACTAACAATAGGAGACTAGATGACCAATTAGCTCCACAAAGGATTTTTAAAGGCATACGGAGCAAATGCTGTTCCTGGTCATTAGGTTGTACTCCCATGGATTTCTATGAATTTTTGGTCCATTTTTACTATTAAGATCTATGGAAAACATTTTTATTAATCATGCAAAAATTTTGAATTTTTTTTCCCGAGTTCGTATGCCATTAAAAAGTCATGACATACTAAAATAGTTAAAATATTTTGAAAGACGTAAATTTACATGCCATTTTTTGTTGATTTATAAAACTCAAACGGACTATAAGCAAAAATGGCGATAAAAAGTCCAGGGTCGGTATGGAAACTGGAAACACACATTTCTTTTTCTTTGGCCTAAATACCATATTTCATTTATAAGGTATATTATTCAGGTGTCGATGGAAATATATCAACAACAGCAAGACCTCACAAAACTTGCGACCTTAACCTCTGACCTATTGGGCCCAAAATCAATACGCTTCTTCCTTGCCCAGTGAACATTCACTCGTTGAGTTTTTATGAGATTAAAAGTGAGAATTTTCAGCTCAAGTTCAAAGGGCCCAAACTCCAACAAAAACATGAGGATCTACATTTCTTGAGAATACGCACAGAACGTTAAAGTTATACTTCGTAAGCCAATTTTACATAAAAATCAGTATTTTTATACCTTTGACCCCTAAATCAATAAAACTAATGCTTTAATGCATGAATCATGAAATTCTTTCAAGGCGTTCAAAAAGTTTTGCTTCAGAAACCAATTTCACATAGATTTCCTAGTTCTTCAAAACTTATCGGTCACCTTGAACTTCTAATTAGATTTTTAATTACATGTATGTCGAAGTTTCGTGAAATTCCATAGAGGCGTTCGAATCGGAAAACATTTCGTAGGGAATGACAGACAGACATACTCAAAATTTTGAGGGGAATATCAAGTGACAACAATAGTTAAGAATAGGGTAAAATTTAAGAATATAACAGAGTTCCCAATTGATTTAAAATAGTAAATATTTATTTTGCGATGTTTTGTTCCGTTTGTTTTGCATTACTTTTATGACCTTTAAAGCACTGCATGGGGGTTTATGGTGCCATGTAATAATAACAAGTTCAGCGTCACTTACAATTGCCGTTATTTACATTGATCATCCCTGTTCAGTTATTCAGAGCCATAGTGATAATTTTGACATTCAAGGGATAGGAAAATCAAGAAGGTGATGCATCTCAAAACAACTTTAATGGCGATTTTTCTTTGGTTGTACCTTAAAGGTCCTAACAACATGTGTGTATAAAGTTTCATAACATACAAGTGAAAGATTCCACTAGTTTACACTTTGTTTCTGAAGATAGGCCTGACTTGGTCAAATCCACACTTCTTGTTTCGAAGATGTGGGATATAACTTTTAGAACTAACCTTAGATTGGCATAAGCACATGCATAGGGAAAGAGCATTATCTAATCCGTTTTGAAATATAATTCTTATTGGGTGTTTACTAGTTATTATGCATGATGAAATATCGCTCTCTTTTTATGTTTGTTGGTTTTTAATGTTATTTTGGGTTGTTTCATTTGCTATTCATAATCTTTGAATATTCAACCCATGGGTGTGACGTGTCAATGGTATTTCACCACTATAGGTATATGAGCCTTGGGTAGAACTATACATTGTACCATCCACTAGATATTAGGTCACTGCAACCTATATTTTGTGCATGAATGACTGGTTAAGGTCCATATATTGGATACTTCATGTTAGCAGTCAATGGAATGTCACCACTTGATGGGTTTCCAGTAGCAAGTTTACCAACCACTAGAAACAAGGGGTTGCACTTAGTCCTGCTAAGGATACCCCCACTCCATCATTCCATAATAAAGATGTCAGACTGACCTGGGAAGGGGAGGCAAGGTTTAACTCGTCATATTTAAACTGTACACCAAATTTGAATTCAATCCCTTTAGAAGATGCCAAGAAATCCATTACAAAAAAATTGTCTATATTTGACCCTAAAAAAAACAAGTCAGCTCAGAAAGCAGGAAGTAGATGCACAACTGTCCTACAAAGGGGAGGCACTGTACAACTCATCAGGCTAAAGCTGTATATCAAATTTGAAATCAATACCTTCAGTATTGCCAAGAAATCTGTTATGAAAATTTGTATCAGACAGACAAGGTGATGGCAAAAGTGGGGGTATAATTAAATCACTTAAGACATGTTAGAGCTATATATAATTTTACACATGAACAACTGACTTATTGATTTAGGTCCATATCCCAGGTACAATTATATTTCAAAAATGGGAGGGCCATCTGTGGCTCCTCGACACATTTTCTAGTTCTACCAGCAATTAACCATGGAGTTGATGGTAGGCTTTTTTTTTTATTCACATCTGTTAATGATGTATGTGCCAATTTCATGATGTTTCATACTTCAATTTTTTTTTTCATTAAGTAGCTTAAAGATAAATATTATTATGAATGAACAAATCAACTTCAACCACTAATCTAAATTAGACCGAGGCAGAGGGGTACCAATGGGATGATATTCATGGATATTTTTGGATTGTTATGATACTAATTTTGTGCTGACCTTGTAGGCAAGCCTTGTGCTGCTGGACTTCGAGTTATTGATCTTCTAAACTCATGCAATTTTAATGGGACATTCAAGTGTTAATGATATTCATGAACTATTTTGGTTTTTTTTATATAATCATTTTGTACAAACCTTGTAGGCAAGTCTTGTGCTGCTGGACTCCCAAGTTATTGATCTTCTTAACTGGTGTAATCATACAAGTTCTTTCTTACCTTTACAAACCATCAAAACCATTTTACACCCCATAGCATTTGGATTTTTTCTCTAAGCATTTTTTTGGGGGGAGGCTTAATTGGGATAAGTATGAAACCAAAGATTTGCTTGACAATGCCTAAACACATTCTTTGGGAGTGTTTGAACCAGCAAGGTTTGCAATGTAAACACCTTTCTTACATTGTTTTCCCTAAAATATAACATCTTTGAATCAAAGTAGGGGTTGATATTTTTTAACTTTGATAAACATTTTGGCAATAAGTGATCATAAAACTTCAAGATTGGGTGAATTGTGTGTTTTTTAGCAATGACTGTAGGTTTATCTTTTAATACAAGTTACTCAATGCTTGCCTTTTGTCACTTGTCCAAAATAAGTCAAAATTGTGTTTGGTGAAATGGGCTTACTTCTATGGTAAACAGTTGTAAAATGTTGATTATAAGAAAGGACAAACTCCCTGTATATCAACCTATGCATGCTTATAAAATAACTACTATTTCATTTTTATTCGAGTCTTATTGGTGACAAATGATATATTCACAGATGAAAAACAGAGCTACAAAAACGATTTTTTGGAAAGTTTAACTCCCAATGTTATAAAAGACATACAACAAATAATGATGAATTAAAAATTCAAGCAGGTATCAAAATATATCATTGAAAACAAACAGGCTGAGATTCTACAAAGAGACTATAGAATAGGATTTCTTCGTTTGTTCTTATTCCTGTATCCTACCTAAAAATTCTATAGGATTCAGGACACCTATACTTTGTAAGAATTGATATAATCCAGAGCAACTGTTGAGAGGTTTCAATATTAAATGGTCAGACCGACCTACAGACATTATTCCATCATTAGAAAATTTTCTTGCTACATGTATTATTTTCAGTATAATCCAAAATGTCTATGTGAACCAATATGAAGTGCTGGAGACTGTCTAACTTATTCCATGATAAAAAAATTCAAATTCTTGCCTATCAAGAAAATGACAAATATTTCTAGCTGGTATAAATCCTTATATAATCCTGAGTTTTACTATATTCTGGAACTTAGTCTGGTCTTAAATGCAGTGAAATTCTTGCTTAGTATTTGTTGAATTCCTATGGCTCAACTTATATGATTTAAATTTCTTGGCCTATTTCAAGCAGAGTCAATTTTCTATCCTATCTGTTGAGGTCATTAAATGGCCTAACGTGAAACTGAATTTTCTTGGCCTATTTGTAGATTTCCCTGTCATAAATGGATTTGTCTTCCCTACATGTTGAGAACTGGCCTATCATGAAACTGAATTTTCTTGCCTAACAAGAAAGTAGATGATTGTCCTGCTTGTATTTAAGCCTTTGCCTGCTGCCTATCTAAACCTGCCTATTGTAAGAATGAACATTAGCATGATTAGTGCATTTATATAACATTGAACAATTCTTAAAATGTTAATGCATATAAAACAAATAATAAATTTTCAGTGTTCTAGAATTTGCTTGATAAATAATTTTTATAAGTGGGAAAACTTTTGATATTTAAAAACCATTGTAAATTTCTTAGCATTTAAAACACATATGCCAAAAATACTACAACACTGAAAATGAGTGAATAAAATAGTTTATAAATTCAGACCTGCAAATGGTTTACAATAAAAGAGAACTGTTACCTTACCGATAATTTTGGTGTTTTCTTAAACAGCTAGACTTATCATTGTGAGCATGAACTTTTTTTAGAACTTGGCCAGACATATATGAAATTTTTGTCAGTGCTTTTGTTACCTATAACATTTCAAAACCTATGATAAATTTTAAATCAAGATTTTATTTTAATTAATTCAATTCCCCCTGAACATAAATGACCTTACCAATGATTTTTTTTCCTCCTGGACCCCTATTTATAACCTTATTAAAAATGGTAACAAAACCACTGTTTGGTGAAAATGCAAAATGATGTACTTCGTGAAGGCCTTTAGTAATTTACCTAGTTTCTTGTAAGAGAGACGCCATTTTAAAGCGGCTGGGTTTATACCTTATTAAAAGAAGGTGAAAATTTGCTAATTTAACATATTTTACCTGTAAAACAACAACAATGAGAATTTACTGACTATAACCTCCTCCTCCCCCTCCTCTGCCTCTTCCTCCTCTACCACCTCGACCTCCAGCTGTTAATAAGAAATATGTATCAGGTTACAAACTTTATAAATTTTAATTCCGTCAGACATGTGTGAAACTGAGCAATTCAACAAGTTGTGACATGGGGAGAATTGGTTTAAGATGCCCATGCATTTAAGGCATGAACATCAAGGAAGGGAACAAGTCTGAAATTGGCTAAGGAGTGGACATCTGAAAATTCTGTCATGCCCTGTGGCAACAATATTTTGTGTATTATATTGAACTATTTATTGGGCACTTGAACAAATGAATAACACTGTTAAGATTGCATGCATTCATGCAAAATTAGCTATATACTAAATAAGCAAAATGGGTGGTTCTTCTTTTAACTGATGATTCAGTTCTAATACAAACATGATTGTACATGTCAATATTGTGAATCAACCTCCAGATGTGTCATGTTGTGATCGAATAGAAAGGTACTACTGCATACTTACACTGATAAGGTTGACCACCTCCTTGGTTTCCATAACCTTGCCCTCTCATAGGGCCACCACCACTCTGACCTCCATAACCTTGACCAAATGAACTCCAGTCACCACCACCTGAAAAATAATCTAATCCATTATATACATTTCAACACATACAGTATTGACACCATATTTTTGTGACATAATCCCATGCTTAAAATTTGGATTAGTGCCACTCTTGCATTTGTCAATTACATTGTACATTCATCTGTGTGTGAAACTAAATTTTAAGTACCATAGCCCAAAAGAAAATTTAAATAAATTTCCCATAGGTCCTCTTTTAAATAACTAAAATTCTACACAGCCTGACAGAATTTTTCTTAGCCAGGGGCTATAGCAGACTTGGCGAAATTCGTCGGTCCTACGGACATGTCCGGTGATTTTCATCATTGGTCCGACCAAAGTCAGTACTGCACCGGACCAGATGTCCGTCAGATTTATGGATCATAATGTATTTAATTGTTATTTTTCATCGTTAAATTTTCTTCCAATCTTTTGATTTTGACTAAAATATCACGATTTTACTTGGTTTTTATTGACAGCCGGTTAATTTTACTTTTTTTATTAACAAACAACATCGACAAATGGATTACACTGTCAACAAAATTTGTTGCACATGCGCAAATTATCAGAAATAGTTAAATCATGTGTTGAAATCTGGAAAAAACATGAACAATTTCCGGAATTTGACGATGATATGAAAGTTCAATAAAATTTTTGTCCGATGGTGTTTTGGTCGGACCGGCAAGTGATATTACGGTATCGGACCAAAAGTCCGGCCTATTCCACAACTATTTAGCCAAGTCTGCTATAGGATTACCACAGATTTTGCGTACTGTTCATATGGAAATCTATCACTTAAATTGCTTTTAGTTCAGACCAACACATTAAAGGGCTACTAAATTTCCAAGTTATATTGTACAGAAAGTGACTGTACATTGATCTTACCTCTTACCACAAGAATATCCCCATCAAATGCTTTCCTAGCATCCGAGAGCATCCTTTGAATGTAACCTTACCTTGACCTCCAGCATAGCCACCAGAGTAACCTCCTCCATATCCCTCATATCCTCCTTGGTTATAACCTGCTCCCTGACTGTAACCTCCGCCATAACCATCATCATAACCACCACTTCCGTAACCTCCTCCATAACCTCCTTGTTGATAACCACCTTAAAAACCAAGAAGATAGGTTAGAAATTTATGTTATAAATCATTAAAGTACACAGAACTACATTTATTCACTTATTCTCAGGGGTTAAAAAATCCACTAGCCCGACGCCCGGGGCTAGTGAAAATCATATTCGGGCTACCAAAGTTTACAACCACCTACGCCCGACGGGCTAGTTAAAAATTATGGTTGACTTAATTTGCGCTATAAATAAAACTATGAAAAACCCAGATCTATTATTATCGCCATTAACTGGTACTGGGGGATATCACTATTGATTTAATTACCCAAATCATTCATGTCTCGCAATTTATCGTCATTGCCTGGTAGGGGGGGATAACACAATTGATTTAATCTATGTCATCGTCATTATCTGGTACTGGGGGGTGGTACAATTGATTTAAGTGCAATATCCCGTACTTTCGATTTCACATTGGGTTATTTCCTTGGGAGGAAAATTATGATAGACAATTACAATCACCTTTCCAAACTAAAATAAAGGTAGTTTTACTCTTAAAAATAGGGCATGTAATGGGACATTAAATGATACCCCGCCACGTTATAATATCAAAAGTTTATAAAATTTGATTTCAAAGTGGCCTATCTCGAAAACTGTTTTTCGGATCACGCTGGAAATTGAACTTGACCTGCATTTTATTGTACTCAATAGCTGTACAAAATATCATTTGAATCCCATGACGCGTTTTCAAGTTATTGGTCGGAAACTCAAAATTTCATGAAATTTGATTTTTCAAAGTGGCCTATCTCAAAAACCTTTTTTTGATCATGCTGGAAATTGAACTTGACCTGTATTTTATTGTACTTAACAGTTGTGCATAATATCATTCAAATCCTTTGACACGTTTTCAAGTTATTGGTCGGAAACTCAAAATTTAATGAAATTTGATTTTTCAAAGTGGCCCATCTCAAAAACTGTTTTTTGAATCATGCTGGAAATCGAACTTGACCTGTATTTTATTGTACTAAACAGCTGTGCAAAATATCATTCAAATCCTTTGACGCGTTTTCAAGTTATTGGTCGGAAACTCAAAATTTCATGAAATTTGATTTTTCAAAGTGGCCCATCTCAAAAACTGTTTTTTGAATCATGCTGGAAATCGAACTTGACCTGTATTTTATTGTACTAAACAGCTGTGCAAAATATCATTCAAATCCTTTGACGCGTTTTCAAGTTATTGGTCGGAAACCTTCGGGGGACGGACAGACGGACGGACGGACAGACACCGAAAAAAACTGAGGGTATAACATAATACCCTGCCACTTCGTGTGGCGGGGTATAAAAAGGTCAAAGTCTCCTGAATTTATTTTAAAATCAGTCTGAAAGTTTAATGAAAAAGATCGACGGCCACATTTATTTTAAGGGGAAAATTATGATAGGGGACTGAAACGCCATAAAAACTGTTATGAAAGTGTTCTATGATACAAGAAAGTGCCAAGGTGTGAAGAAGGTACAAGAGAACCCCAGGATGGTGGATTTTTTGCAATTTTTATGTCAAGAGTCTCTGGGGCCCTGAGTGCCCCCTAGATTCCCTGCCATATTGACATCGAGCTAACTGAAGCTTGTTGCAATCTGTGTTATTCTGCTACCTACTTTCTTGAATCAGAAACATTTATAAACAAGTTTAATGTTCCTGTTTGAATTTACCTGCTTTTCTTTAACTTTAAAAGCGACATAAATGCATCTGATGCATTTTTATAAAATAAAAGAAAAAGAATTAATAACATAAATACATGTACCAAATCTACATGTATAGATTGAGCTTTGCATCATACTTTGGCTAGTGTCAGATTTTCCTTGGGCTAGTTGATCCTTCTGTCGGGCCAGTGGTTTTCTAGTGCTGATAAGCCCTTGGCTAGTAAGGTATTAGAAAAATTTTTAACCCCTGATTCTAAACATTTGCCTGACAAAAAGTTAAAAGACAGATGGCTGAATAATGACAGAATGAACCTCTATAATCATTGTATGGAATTAATGTTGATTGTTCAGCCTAAAAGGGTGATTTAATTATCAATAGAAAATAATGAGATGTGGAATAAGTGTACGCGACAAAGCCAACAAACAAATGAACATTTCTCATCTTATCAATGTACATTTTCATCATGAATAGCTAGTTTACAAGAACCAATGTATTTTCAATTCAAATTCTAATTCAAGATACATGTAGTATATCTATAAAATTCATAATTTGCTAATTGTAGATAAGAATGGTCTTTATTTCTTATAATTTGTGTTGTAACAGTTTTATCTTATTACATGTACATATGAACTTGGAGAGTCAAGTTAGTATGTTTTTTCTATATATGCCTTCTTTACACATGACCTTACCTTGACCTCCATATCCACCTCCTCCTTGGCCACCGAATCCACCTTGACCTACAAAATCAGAAAATTTCAGGTCTTAATATATATATATATGCCATACTTCATTATTCTTCATATCAATTCTGATTATTACTAAAATGAAGCAATCATAACTAACATATAAATTACAAACTTTTTTCCTGAAAATAAATTGGTCTGTTCATGAATCCTCTTAGTGTTATTACGCAGCATTTCAAGATTGTCTTACTTTTGTAATTTTGACAACATATACTAAAATGATTGCTGGCAATGCAACTGCTTACATCTACACTTGTGTACTGTACAATGCATTATTGCTCAGTATGATTGCATTAATTTGTGCTCAGACTGGTGTATACTTGTTTTGTCAGCTAAGATTCCAGTGCCCCCACCTTTTGGTACTTCCTCTCTTCTTGTATGTCTAATTATGTAATGTGTGAGATATAGGATCCAAACTGTCCTCCTTGAATTTTTTCTAGCCACCATATTACTTTACCTCCTTTGCCTCCTCTTCCTCCACCTCGTCCGCCACCACCACCACCTCCGCCTCCCTCTTCCTTCTTTTTGGCTTTCTTAACATCTACATTTTTACCATTGAGGTCAAAAGTTCTTTTCACTGAAAATAGAAATCACACTTAATAAGAAATTAGTTAATATTTGGCAGCGACCTGCCAAAAAACATATGTATAAATAAATCTGGGACTGGGTTAGCCCTTTACATGTATATGTAAAATATGAACATCGTGCAAACTTCACAAATGAAATGATTCATCAAGGGTCTGGAAATTTTTTGAGCTGATTTCGGTCATTTTTGTCCGATTGTGCTGAATACATGAATGTTACAATGACCCCCCTTTTTTTGCCTTATCCTCCTCTGAAATTTATCTTTTAATCTTAAAATGCAGTGTTTGATTCTGTATAACATTTTCTAACATGCAACTTGAGTTTTTATTTCAGGTAAGTCTCGTCAAAGATAAAATTTCTATTGTTTTCATTGTAAACAAAACATGTTTCATGTAAACAGGGAAAGTGAAAGTAGAATCACCCGTATGTTGATAAATTGGGACAAGTCGTTTTGTTTATAAAATAAACATATCAAACGTCAAGAAAGACCGAGAAATGCTCCTTTAAATGTGAAATTTGATTATTGTTTTTATTAGTATCAAAACAATCTGTATAGTGAATGGAGTATTTACAAAATAAATATAACCACGCACATGGGTAATCAAACACCAATTTGGTGTGCACATGTTTTGATAATATCAACATTATGAGAAATTATTTCTAAATAAACAAAACAGGCATCTGAGGAAAGATTGATAACCTCTATTAATTCATATAATTAAAACCATACTATGTAGGTAAATGCACAGTTGCCTTGATCAGACAGGTGTGACCAATTATGTAATTAGCGTAACCCGGAGGCTATTCTCACCTGTGTTTGACACCTAGGTGTTAATTATGAGATTAATGACCACACGACCGGATGCTCAGGAAGATAATTAAACAATTATATGACCAATAAGTCAAATAATGCTCACATTAAAATTTTAACATGTCCGATTGGGAGAGTTTTTAGTCGGTCATTTAGGACAAAATTTCGGTCATGACCGGCAAATATGACCGTTTCCAGACCCTTGTGATTCATGTTACTGAAAATATGACACACACACAAAAACAGCAAATATCATTATCTACTGCATACTCTCTTAACCATTTTTTTCAACAACAACAAATAATAAAATCTCTTTTCAAACTTGCAATTATTTCAGAAGAAAATGTCCATGTAACTTCTGTAGCCTAATGTTGTAATTGTATATATCAGTAATTTCTAATAAATTTAAATACATGTATACTTACAAACACATTTGTCCACTGGGTCATAGTCGTCAAATTCTATGAAAGCGTATCCCTTTGTCTTGCCAGTATTTTTGTCTGCAACTACATTGACTTCTTTGATTGCTCCATACTGTTCAAACACATCTCTGATCATCTGTTCATCAGTTCCTTCTTTCATACCACCCACAAACAATTTTTTGCAGGTCTGTTGAACATCTGGGTCACCAGAATCCTTAAGTAAACAAATATAAACAAATCAGCCACACAAACCAAAATGTATAAATTCTCTGACAGTGTTACATATTTCAAGATATTTTTTTGGCTACATGTGAAGCTTCTTTCTTAATGTGCCAAACAATACATTGCACTTAATGTTCATTACAAACTTTTTCTAAGAGGTTAATATAACTTCACTTTGCATAAATTTTATAAATCTATATAAAACACTGTTATTTCTTAACAGAAATGTGGTAAAGTTTCCCTTGCACAAATTTAAATGTTACATGCATGTGAAATCAATTGCTTTATTTAAATTATCAACACGACTCAAGGATTTACCTCTCTTCGCATAGCTCTTTTTGTTTCCACTTCTCGTCCATCAATCTTGTGCGGCCGACTACTCTGAGCATCATCAACATTTATAGATTCTTTAAATGTTACAAATCCAAAACCTCTGGATCTTTTGGTGTTTGGATCCTTCATTACAACCACATCAACAATTTCTCCCCATTGTCCAAAATGTTGCTTTACGCCCTCTTCATCAGTTTCATAGCTCAAACCTCCTATAAACAACTTTCTGAATTGTTCTGCTTCTGGGTCTTCTGATTCAAATTTTCTTGGGGGTCCTCTTCTTCCCTGTAATGTACATAGGGCCAAAAAATAATTGATGTGGTTCTGGTTACCTCTTCAAAAAGGTCTATAGGTCAATTAACATTTTAATTTTATTTCAGTGTTCTCCCCAGGCCCTTTTAGCATCTCGGGACCGAGACGCTATCAGATTTTACCGAGATGCTATCAGTCTGTACCGAGACGCTATAAAATTGCTTAAAATTTTTACAATGAAGCCATTCAGGACAATTGGTAATTGACACCTTTACAACCCCAAGCCAATTTTCAAATAAATGATTGGTCTGTTGTCAATAAATTGAAAGATATCGATTTTTAACTAATTAGACTTGATTACAGGTGATTTGCCGACAGTAGGCACCTGCAGTCGAGTGTTTTATTTTGGTTGGACAACCAATCAGAATTGACCAAAATAAAAACAAACACAAGCCATGTGTTTGATACACGTGGGTTTTTGAACTGACATGAAAAATAAATGAAAACCAAAACCAAAAGACTGATCAAGATAAAAGAATGATTTTTTACCTTCAAGAATGAATATTGGAATCCTTAAACATCCCTATTTACGATTATATAGTCCAAAACATTGATTTCACACATTTAATTTTGGCAGTAAATTTCATAAACAAAGAAAGACAACTTTTGGGCAAAAGGGAGGTAACTTAAAGGCAGTGGCTACTATGTACAAATTACATGGACCATATATACTTTTTATATGGTACATTTCAGCAAAGTTATTTATTCAAAGCAGATTAGGAATGAAATGTATTCATGATATCAATATAAGTTTTTATTATTATTATTTCAGGCAACTTTCTGTCCCTTTCTCTCCCATTTTAATTAAGGGTTGTGAGTCATCACATACAACATAATTCTTATATAACTAGACTAATTATCTTTTCCCATCAAAGAAAATTAAACATGGTCTTATTTTACAATGCCTTGACTGTTATTTTTCAGTCATGCATACACCCCCTCCTGTATTATTTAAAAAAAGTATTGTGAATCAAGCTTTATATTTAAAGGGGGGGTTTAATACATTTAAAAAAATAAATTATAAATAAAACATGAGCCAGATGTCGATCGAAGCGATTCGTATTCCTTCAGCTGAATCTTGTTTACGCAAAATGTGATGCTATCCAAAATTTCTGGGGAGAACACTGTATTTGTTCTGGTCAGAAATTAATTTTGTTCTATTATTACCTGTAAATGTTTTCAGAAATGGCAGCATTGTTTGGAGTATTTATGATTTTGGGACAAAACATTTATTAATCGTTTACCAGTAAAATAGGGTTCTTAACTTCATATTGATAATAAATGGTAAGGTACATTTAGTGACAACACATACATGACATACTTTGTACATATTTTTTGACTGGGTTGAAATTAAAATGTTACATCTACCAAACTCAGTCTTTCCCAAATTTATGTTGTCGGTCTGATGGGCCTGGCTTGGAAAATGATGGTCATTCCCTGACCAAATGAAAAGCAAATGTTTGGGTTGTTTTTCCCAGTTGTTTCTTTTATGATTTTGCCATGAATATAATGTACATGTATCTTGTTTTACTCATTTATTACAAGTATTCTGCTATATAATTGCAATATATTTGAGATGAAAACAGGACTTATTAGAGCATTGGAATAAAATTGTCAACAAATCATCTAAACAGAACATGACTTTTAGCGTTTCTCCCAAGCATGTTTGGCAAGGCGTTGCACTAAGCTGCCCTATTGATGCCACCATGCAATTGTTATTCTGCCATGCCCTTTTGGTCGTAAATGATTAAACACCATGGGCCTCTTTTTTATTTTGAATTTGAGTTATCTCCCATTGACTGGTTCACCGATCATTTCTACAAATCAAGCTTCTAAATATACTCATAGAACCAGATAGTGATTACCGCCACAACAAAACCACATACAGTTAGCTCAACATGAATTAGTTCTCTTATCGTTATTTTCGGTGATATTTCACAGTACATATATTGACGCACCTGTGCAATGTAGGGCGGTCAATTTTGATGGTGGAGGAAACCACTTACCTTGGGCAGGTAACTGACAAACAGTTGGGGAAGTTGGGGTAAGTGTATTGTTACAACCCTATGATTCAAGACAATTGCACTGTGT
This sequence comes from Arcuatula senhousia, assembly GCA_963971305.1. Taxonomy (NCBI): domain Eukaryota; kingdom Metazoa; phylum Mollusca; class Bivalvia; order Mytilida; family Mytilidae; genus Arcuatula; species Arcuatula senhousia. The sequence goes on from OZ020311.1 coordinate 50,577,770, forward strand.
AGCTTAGGTGCTACATGGGGAAGAAACTACGAGACACATCTGTTGTACTGCTGATGTTAGCGAATCTACTCCCAGGTCAGTGTTTTTTTATGATCTAACTTCCTTTGATCAGTCAATAAACACACCGGGTGATTAGAAGTGTCACAACATTATTTAATTAAAGACATAGAACCTATCAATTTCGCAATTTTTTTACATTGAATAAAAAGTACATATTAAAAATATACTATCTAAAACTTTCCTTTACCAACATAAAAACTCAATGTTTTGCAGTTTTCTATAAAATAATCTTATTTTAACTATTCGCTTTGATTAAGTATTGTCCATCATAAATATTTACATTTGGTAAACTGGGTACTGTTAAACTGAGAAACGAAATGTAACCAAACGAGGCGAAGAGAAATCGGTAAATTAAGAAAAACGACTGGTGTCGGCTAAAATCGATTCAATTTTCCTTTTTTCCAGTTTCGCTTGATTTCGTTTCCTTTCTTAATACAGATTTCGGTTGTTAAATTTACTGTTTACGTTTCCTTCTTGACCGATATTGTTTTTGTGCAGCTCCGTTTCGTTTGGTTACTTTTTGTTTCTCAGTTTACCAGTACCCGCAAGTGTTTACATTCTATAATTAGGTTGTCCTCTTTTTTGACACTGCGTTTTTTTCATCAGTTTTCCGTCGAAAAGAATACTTTCTGGTAGGTTTTTAAAAAATTTAACAGTTTCTTCAAAGGTTTTACAATGTATTCTTCAAATAATGTGAATTTTACTATTTTTTAAAAATGGCCAAAATGATAGGTTCTATGTCTTTAATTATCCATCTATCAGTTTTGGGTTCTTTAAATTGTTGCATTTTTACTTCAAAAACTTTTAATTATAATCTATTTTTAATCAAAACCAGGTTCAAACAAAATGGGTGTGCTATTTTGTATAAACTAGTACAGTTTTTAAAACAGGATTTTAATGAAATTGAACTTATATTTTTTTAACTTTCATCAATCAATATTAAAAGAAGGAAATAAAATCATGAACACTGAAATACTTTTCAAAATACGCTGATAAATATTATGATTCAGTCATTCCAGCGTCGCATTCCAGTTGTCAAAATAACACCCACCAAATTATGTTAATAAAGTGCTGGTCATGGGGATTGAAATAAAACATGTTCACTGTGCATGTGTTCCCAAATATCTTGCATCAGAATCTTTGAAAAAATAAAAAGGCATAAATCAGCATAAATCATTTTTATGATTTATTCTAGAATTGAATCAATGTATTCTAGATATTTTTCCCTGATTTTGTCAGTCACTTCAAGATTTGACTTCACATCGCAAACCCCTTGTGCCACAAGACTTGTGGATACATTAAAAAAGGTGTTTGTACCAAGATTTTTCACAACTCAAAAAATTAATTTTATTTAAGAAACTCTCATTGGCTTCATTTGTCACAGATCAATTCTTATAAATGTTTATACATACAGTATTAATTTACATGTTAATGTTTTTGAATATGCCTATACAATGGTTGAGCAAGCGACTTGTGTGCCCTTGCAGGTGGCTATAACGCGTATTATATATACAATAATAGTACACTGACTCGACATACAATTTTTATACGGATGAGGCTTAGAAACAGGAAAACGCGAGGGTCTCCCGACCTTTTTCTTGTTTCGAGCCGAATTCGTATAAATACAATTTTATGTCGAGTCAGTGTACTATTATTGTGTTTATACTGCAATATTTTGTATTTTCTTTGGAGTATTCTTTATTTAAAAAAAACACAAATAAAAATATCGAAAAATGATCCTACCTCGGGCCCCTCTCCTAATATGGTCATAACACCTGTGTCGCCAGGTAAGGGGCACACTGTATAACATGGAATGGTTTATGTACTATGACACAAATGTTCATGGTCTAAAGTAAATTAATGTTATGAAATTTGAAAAAAATAAAATAAAAATAATATATTTATACAGAAGCATAAATTTAAAATTAAAAATTGAATGCTACCGTTTTTTTAACTAATATGCGCCTTACATGTAAGAATGCAGCTTAATATCATTATGCTAGAAATAAAAAAAAATAAAAATAATTGTTTTTCTTGGAATAAAATGTAAAACATTTATCAAATACATTCGGCATTAAAAATATTAAGATTACATATTTTTATCATAAGTATTTTAAATTCGGGTATTCAATTCAACGCATTAATATTTACACCTGTCAATCAAAAAGCACGTGGAGTCCGTGCAACTGCAAACTCTATATATGTTGTTTACCGGTTTATACGGATTTGATAGTAGTTGCCTACATAACTTGGGCATATCTAATTACATGATAGAACATCCAATTATTTCCCACCCATTTTTTAAGTTTATAATTTTAATTTCACCTAACAAATACTTTTCTTGAATTTATTTATACGGGAATAAACGGTTAATTTAATTTTGCCGATTTCAAAATTTCAAGGAGTAACCTCTCATCAACAGCAATCACGTCAAAACATTGGAAGATCAATAACCAAAACTATGAAAATGCATTTGTACAAGTACTAGTAATCAATACCAAAATGTTCGAACAGGAAAGCCAAATCAAGGACCACGGATATCTGTATTCTAATTCCTTGCTTCTGTCCTGACTTCTCAATCCGAGTTGCATGAAAATGTTCACATACTATCCTTTTTAAAATTATATATTAAATAATTGGTGATTTATGTGGTTTTAATCGTCATTCCGGACCATGAAAATTCTTTAACAGCATTAGGAACAAATTCGTAGAGATCTCTGCTAGAGCGAATAACCCGCTTTCGATCTGTGCTCACTAATACCAATATTCATTTCCCCACTCATACGAAAGGTTTCTTTTATTTATACATATTTATTAGAGTTTTGATTTAATTCTTTAATGTAGCTGATGTGTCCTAGAATGCAACCCCCCAACAAAAAAATAAAAAAACAAAAAAAAACACTGTGTTTGTATAGAGGTTGTACTGCTAATTTTGTGATTTACAAATTATCAAGTTCCATAAAAAAATAATATAATAAGGTATCCCTTATAAAGGGGCTTGTGTGGCGGAATCTTCATGCTTGAATACCACACTATTGGTAATTAGCCAATTACCAATAAAATTCTTCTTTTCTAAATATTTGTACCATACTATATTCGACCTTGTTTTACAGCATGCCTCGGAAAGGGGGCGTGTACTAAAAGTGATATACTGTCACTGACCGTATATCACATATCGATATACGGTCACTGTAATTTGACTGCTCAGATAGACCGATTGCAGTATAAATGCCCTTTTAGTAATAATTTACCATGCCCTTTTTGAAGGCTTTTGGAAACACTAGACTTCAATGCTTCATGACGAAATACATGTACATTGAAAATATCAAGCAAGTTTATTAAAAACCTTTTAATACAAGTTTTATTTTCTATCATAGTACACATGTCCAAGTTCTAATAATAAAACCCTATAATATTCGCGAGTGTTTTGAATCATAATGGGGACCCATCGAACATTATGGAGCAGCCAACTGAAAATTATGCGCTAAGTTTGAGTTGCTGTGGATATTTTATTAATACTTTCATCTTGCATTCATGATATTACCTAAAAATATTCATCTACATCTTCTATTAAGTTTTTAAATACATAATCCTGTTTATTATAAAATTTTGATCCTGAACTTCATAGTAAAGTTCAGGATCAACATACATGACATAGAAAAAGTGACAATATTATCGCCTATCTGGTATCTTCAGAAAATTTTAAATATTCTTCTTCTTCTTCTTCCAGGTAAGGAGCCGGATTCTATTCCGAATGTGGATGGCTCAGCGAAAACTTTGGACGTGTGTCCAAATTAATTAATTCTGCATTAACGGAAGCTAGTGCTGTTCAAAGTTGTCCTTTGTAGCTCTGCATAATCAAAAAGATGTCGAAGGGGCTACATTATTGCAGCTACAAATGGCTTAGGGCTAGAGCTGGCAAATAGTTTTATTTAATTGTGAGAAAAGGGGACCGAATACGAAAACTTTGAATTCGGTACATTTGTAACAGTAAACATGTAACAGACCAACAGGGAAGCCAGTATTACAAGACCTGTGGTTTGAAAAAGAAGTACAAAGCACGTAGATAAAAAAATCAAGGCGTCTCATGGTCTGATGGCATCGATCGAAAATCGATATCACAGCTTCCTTTGTTATTATGTGACGAGTCACGACTTGCTCAACGCTTCACCTTAAATGCAAACATACCATTCCACCTCTTCCGCCTCCTCCACCATATCCACCACCTCCAAAGCCAGGCATTTTACTGTTTTGAGCTTAAAATCTGATTACACGTGCAAAAATTAAAAATGTCGATCTTGCTCGCCGCGCCGGTTGAAAAGGAAGCACGTGACTAATTTTCGGATATTTCCGATTTTTTCCGGACATAGCCGAATGACATTTTTTTTTATGGGTCTCGATGAAGGATTTTCAGAAAAGGATGCATGGTGGTGGGTTTTTTTTCTGCGGCGGAACCAGGAGTATCAAGAAGATAAAAAAAAGACCTGATTAAGGTTATTTTAACGATTCCGAATAATGCAAACATTGTAAAAGAAAGCTTTAAATTAATTGCCCAATTTGGTTCAGGATCAACATAGAAAAAGTGACAATATTATCGCCTATCTCGTATTAACGGAAAATTTTAAATATTCTTCTTCTTCCAGGTAAGGAACCCGATTCTTTTCCGAATGTGGATGGCTCAGCGAAAACTTTGGACGCGTGTCCAAATTAATTAATTCTGAATTAACGGAAGCTAGTGCTGTTCAAAGTTGTCCTTTGTACAGCTCTGCATAATCAAAAAGATGTTGGTCTGATAAATAAAACTATTTTAGTATATATATATTGTGTTTTTTCTGAATTGCCGCTTAATTGTGGGCTGTGTCGCGTACACTTATTCCACATCTCATTATTTTCTATTGTAATCCTCACAGTGTAGGAACGGAAGTGTACAGTTTTAGGGCCTATAAAGAAATGGTGAAATGGACCATTCTAGATTGTACAGTTTATTTTGTTTTTGCACAAACTTTTTCAAATGACACAAAAACGAAGAAGATGTACGATTGCCGTTCGCTTCAAATTTTAAGTAGACATAACATAGAATATAATATAACTCAATTACCTGTAATTGTTTGTGATGTCGAATAGAAATTTCAATCTGCACACTTGATTTTTAAAAAGTTCACTCCAAATTGATGTAAATAATCGGTTCGTGAACATTAATCGCATTCAACTCGTGATCATTGTGTATATGTATCCTCTCAAAAATCATTTCTGCACATTCTTAACATGCACAAACGGGTTAATACATACAGGATTTTATTTAATTTGAACTTTATTCACCCAAGCCGTGTTTTAAAATCTGAGCGAATTCTATCGCAGTCATTGTACAAAATCTATGGAGGACACTTCACAAAATCTATGGGGGACATTTTTCATAAAAACATATTTTCACAACATCAGCGGCGTCAGATGTATAGTTCTTATTTAGCATTAAAGATACCAGAACATAAATAATTCATATTCCCCAAAAAGAATCGTTTTTCCCCAAGCTTATAGGTGTAGAACAGTTTTATAAATTCAGCTCAGTTGACACCTAAAGGATAATTAATATGTCAAAATAGATGAAAAAATAAGGTAACAACATAACTGCTGAACTGGGATGATAAATCTTAATAATACAAGACGGAAAGACATAATGAAGCACATGCCAGAGAAATTGAAGGTATGATCCTATATAATTTCCAAAACCCGGTCTTATAGCGCAAAATCTCCTTCTTCAATAGCGAATAACCTGTCATTTAGAAGTAGCAGTTGCAGATCTTTTTCAGATCAAAACGTGTTTTTTTCAAGATTTGCTTCATAGTGGCTACATACTAGTATATAGTAAAAATATATGAATTAAAGCAATTTTGGCGTGCTCAGAACAGGGTATGTTATACAACGTTCCCTTGTATAACACGGTACGTTTTCCTGCAAATGTCTTGATTCTAACAAGGATCGGTCCAGAACAGGTCAATGACGGCGCACATGTTTATCCTAAATCATAGATAGTAGTATCACATTAAATGACATGTTGTTTAACTAGCAGTATATCTAATTAAATATAAAGTAGCCAAGTTTCAGTTCTGTATTCCAAAAACCTGGAAGGAGTTGCGTGACGAAGGATCAATTGTCCTCAGGCTATCTGTGCGGCAACTATGAGGCAATCATATATCGCTATTCCGAGAAGACTTAAATTTAAAATAAAATCATCGTAAATACAAACCACACAACTTAAACAAAAAAAAACATATTACAACCAAATCGCATAACGTGAACTCTGAGTTAAACTAGTCGAAGCAGCCACGTTACATATCCACACGCTAGTATATGGGGCAAATAACTGAAAGAAATGAACAGGAACTACAATTGTAATTTATTGTTGTTAGACTTATAACTGGTTTTGTGGCAAGTAATAATAACCTGCAAATTGATTTTTTATATAAAATATAAGATTATTAATGTATGGTTTAAGGGTAGGTACATTTCTAAACTCATTTGTAGGTACATTTGTAAACTAATTCTTAGGTTAATTTGGCTGACACAAAAATTAAAGTCTAGTTCCATTTTCAAAATAACCTGGAACAATATGCCATATGGCTACATATGTATCCCAGCCGCTTGGGGCATCTACATATACACTGCAACTACTGAGCCAAGATTCAGTTCTACAGGTTTTGTTACAAAGGAATAATTAGCCCTTAGGATACCTATGCAGCCCAGCCCCTAGGGGCATTATAAAAACTAAGAAACCTTTGGCAGAATCTACATCCTTAGTGCAATAACTCAGTCAAGTTCCAATTCTGTATTCCAAATTTCCTGGGAGGAGATGCGTGACGAAGGAATAAATTACCCTCAGCTACCTGTGCAGCCCAGCCCTAAGGGGCATTATCAAAATTCAGAAACCTTCAGCAAAATCTACACCCATAGCGTAACTACTGAGCCAAGTTTCAGGGGAGGAGTTGGGTAACGAAGGAATAGTGTGCCCTTAGGCTTCCTATACAACCTAGCCCCTAGGCCGGGGAGGCATTATGAAAATTCCGAAACCTTCGGCACAATCCCTACCCACAATACAATCAATGACTCAAGTTTCATCTTTATACTCCCAGTGGTTTCAGAGATTATCTTGGACATTAACGCCATACGTACGCCGACATACGAAACACATTATCCCCGCGCTTTCGCTAGCATGGGTATAACGAGAATGAACGTTCTTAAAGAGTTCAACAGTTCCTGCTTGATATGAAGCAAACCCGTCACTTTGTCAGCACTCGATAAAGTGCATGTGGCAGTTTTCAGACGACCCCTCATAGAAGACCATTATGGTTTTAGGATCAGGGGACAATTTTAATCTGATAAAGACTTTTGTAGAACAAATGGAGATTTTTGTTGAGTTTAATGAGCTGAAGGTTTTAGCAAGCAACTGATTTTCTCTATCTGAAATAGTTTGCATTCTATTGGGCAAAAAAAAACCCAGGGAAAATCGCTATTTATGGCCTTTAAAGGGCCATAACCGCTATAAAGGGTAATCTGACGACTTCGCCCAATGGAGGCTTTTGTAGAACTTTTGATTCCAAAGACCCTAAGAATCTTTTGATATTTTGTATCTGTTATAGTTGCTGAGTTATAAGCCATTTTAAATAAGTCTACCCTATGTTCTATTTTAAGTAACAGTGGTCATGTTTTTTTATCGAATCAATTCAAAATGAACTTCGTTTGTTGCCAACGTGTCAAATATCAATCCTGTAAAGTTTCAGTTAAATTGGTTATGTGGTTTCAGAGGAGAAGATTTTAAAAAGTGTTAACGGACGACAACGACAGACGCATATATAGTGATTGCATAAACTTACATGACATTGTCCAATTGAGCTAAAATTATTTTTTTGGTCAAAATATCAAAACTAGATATATGGTGAATTTGATCAGATGTGATACGAGAAATGGCTTCAGCTAGCATCATAATTGATTTTGATATTTACATGTGTACATTAAGTTGTTTGCTGTCAACTTTGCCTGTTGATAGCAACCAGACACAGAGTTCGCGAAACTTAGAATTTTGTTGTCAGACATAGGTCCGTCAAAATGGAATCTTTGGTTGGACCTAAATTTTCTTTTACTGGTCCTGTCTATTACAACTATCTAAAAAATTACTAAAATCTACCAGACATTGGTCCAGTAAGTATGTTTAAAATGCTGGACCTGCTTAAATTTTACCAGTCAGGTCTGACAGGTCCGACACATTTCGCGAACTCTGCAGACATGTATCAGATTCGCATCAATAGCAAAAAAGCATTTTTGCGAATCGCACCTGGTAAATCAGTGTCTTTTTGTTACAATCGAACATTTCACGCAGTTTCGAAGCGATTACTTTGGTTTGGGTCACGTGTAAAACTCCACCAAGAACTAGTTTGCTTGCTAAAATGTTCGGCATCGTTCTTCGTAAACTAGACAATTTTTAAATAACCACACAAAATAGTAAGTTAGGCCACCTCTCCAAAAGATTTTACTGATCAAACTTTTCGACGAGGTTGAATAAAAATTGTACACATAAAGCATATTTTTAATTTGGTTGCAGAAAAAAAGCTTAAAAATACATCAGAGTTAAGCCTTTTAAAAACAGAATAAAGAGAAAGGTGTCTGAATCTACAGTCTGTCCGTTCAGCTCTACAAAAGTTTCCTTTGGTGGAAATTTAACCCTTTTTGCAGCAGTGTCTTTTCCGTATAAAAAAGTATTAACTGATTAACAAAAGTAAATCCCACTTGCAGGCACCATCAGAATAATAAGATTTAGCTTTTATCATAAAAAAAGTTGATGATTTCTGTTTTTGTATTGAAATTACCGAAGTGATTCGACCTGAGATTCAAGGTCAATAGTGCTAAAGTACCACTTGGGCATTTGCAAGTTTTATCAACTGGATGCCTTTAAACAGTTCATGAGATAATAAAGTGTTCATATATTTGATAAACTTTCTGTCATTTAAAGATATATACTCTGTGTCAAAAGATGAAAATGTAGATATGTTGGTCTTCAACTGAGGCATATATGCACAAAGCTTCATCAGCTATACGTGCAGTACGTGAGCTAGGAAGTACTTATGAAATTTAACAGCGATAGTTAATATAAAGCAATCGTAAGGTCCATGTTTCTGTAGAATAAAAAAACTTTATGATATTCAAATAGAAACTAAAGGGTTCTCAATAACTATTTCATGTATACTAGTACTTAATCCATCCAACGTTTTGTAAGTCAGGAAGAAACGTGCTCGAAAATCTCCATTTGATACAGCACATGACAAGAAACACTTTTTATATGTTGAAATACATGTGCATATGCGTATACGATATGTGTTTGAATAAAAAAAAATATTCCCATCACTGGATTTATAAAATATTTTATCTTTGTTTCATATGCCTACTCATTATTTTCTTATAATAATTATGTGAATTATTTATGTTCTGGCATTATTTATGCCATATGAAAATTACATCTGACGCCGCTGATGTTGTGAAAATATGTTTTTATGAAAACTGTCCTCCATAGATTTTGTGAAGTGTCCTCCATAGATTTTGTACAATGACTGCGATAGATTTCGCTCAGATTTTAAAACACGGCTTGGGTGAATAAAGTTAAAATTAAATAAAATCCTGTATGTATTAACCCGTTTGTGCATGTTAAGAATGTGCAGAAATAATTTTTGAGAGGATACATATACACAATGATCACGAGTTGAATGCGATTAATGTTCACGAACCGATTATTTACATCAATTTGGAGTGAACTTTTTAAAAATCAAGTGTGCAGATTGAAATTTCTATTCGACATCACAAACAATTACAGGTAATTGAGTTATATTATATTCTATGTTATGTCTACTTAAAATTTGAAGCGAACGGCAATCGTACATCTTCTTCGTTTTTGTGTCATTTGAAAAAGTTTGTGCAAAAACAAAATAAACTGTACAATCTAGAATGGTTCATTTCACCATTTCTTTATAGGCCCTAAAACTGTACACTTCCGTTCCTACACTGTGAGGATTTAATAGTTATTACATGAGGACGCGGTGTGTCAGTAAAAGATCACCCCGACGGCCGGAGGCCGGAGGGGGTGATCTTACTGACACACCAAGTCCGAATGTAATAACTATTTTACATCCCAGCCTTCAAAATATGTCATGTAAAATTTAAATACAAACAGTAGAATACATTCGTGCATTTAGAATCAAATAGAAAACATTTTCATAATATATATTAAAGAGTATCCTTATTGGGCCCCTTCAATATTCTTTATGTACATTTTTGTAGCGCAGATTTTCCATCGGTTTCGTGGTCTAGTGGATATGGAGGTAGACTTGGAACTGTGAGATCCGTTGTTCAAACCCCAGTGGAAACTATGTTATTTTTCAATCTTCAAAAAAACTTTGTTGTTGATTTTATAATTTTCCTACGTTCAACTAAGTGAACATTTCTAAAAAAACGTGCTTTGAAAATAAAAGAAAAGGAACAATAGAGTTGAAAAAGTAGAACAGGGTATTCCGAGGGATGATCCGGCTCAGATCACCCCTGTTAGAACAAAGGAGCTGGGATGTAAAGATGGAAAAAATCCGGACTGGCCATTCAAGGTAAAGGTAAATTCTGTTCGTCGATGAGTTCACATTAGTGATGTGTACACAGTCTAACACTTATAACATAACCTCTGAAGAGCTTTTGACCGAGGGCAAGATTTACGACCGTTTGGCTAATACATGAGGATTGCGTGGGAGGAAAGCTCGATATTCCAAGCTGGGAAATCGGTGAAACCCACGAGCAATGGTAGGTGCCTGGAAACCTTGACACGTGTGTTAAACCCACAGAGGTGCCGACCTGTGATTTAAAGTCCACTGGATGCCTTAACCACTCGATCGACCACCGCGCTCCCGTTGTTGGCTTATGGTCTATTGGTATTGACGCCTTCTTCTTTCCCTAGATCATTGTTCCAGCAAACAGGAAGTAGATGAGCAACAACACAGAAATCGATCCTACAATAACTGATTGTGCATATCGTCGGCTGTATACCAAATCGTGCTTGAAGTTACTGGGAACACTTAGATTTAAAAAATGTCTACCATGTATCCATTAACCATCAATGTGATAAGGATACTGTGACAAAGAAAGCAAAAAGTCCTGACGTAAACTAGGGATTAACTGCAAAAAGAAACAACGATTATGGACACTAACCTGAAGCTCCATACCAGAGTATAACGACTTTGATTAATAGATTCTTTTAAAAGTCAAGGTAGTCAAATATTTCTTCCAATTATCAATAGTATCAAATAGTTTTAGAACTAGAAGGGGGCAAACAGGAAGTAGATGATCGGCAGAGCGAACATTACCGATCAATCGACACCTTCCTGCTCCATAGTATGATACCAGATAATTTGTATGTTAATAGTTAAAAAAAATGTGTCGGCTTTATCGAGGATCGAATTGACCACGGATCTTGGTGGCTTATTACACAGCCGCGGAAACCAAGTTTTATAGATCTGCACTATTGTCGGCGGTCCGTCATCGGAGATGCGTGAACATTTTCACAAATTTGCGATGTACTAGTATAGATTTTACTTAGTGAGTGGAGTATAATTTAACAGATCATCAAAAAGGGCTAGACTTAAGCGCACAGAATTAGGATAATCTAGACACCTACCCCATGATCAATTTGTCAAATCCAAACCGAGGATAAATGACCAATCTTGATCTGTCGCACGTGCAAGTTTGTTGCCCCACACACCAGAAGGGATACTGATAGTAACTCGTAGATTTTCTGTTAGTAAGTAGCAAGTATGAGATGTACGTCAAGTTGACATTATACGAAAACAACAAATTTCACGAAAGGAGGGATAATCAATCCGAAATGTACAGAGAGTGGTTTGTATATCTACATGTATAATCATTAATTCAAAAAAGGACGATTCAGTCTGTCAAAATTAACAAATTATCATCTTTGCTTTCTTTTCTTATAAGAATTTAACATATACATTTTTTAAAAGAACCTACAATTACAAGCCGTTCAGCGGGAAATGGGCATCATATGTAGATATATCATGCATTATTTAGTTGTCGTTTGTTGTAATGTTCAAAAAGGCAACAAACGCACGTCTCTGTCATAAATTATGGATTCAAAGAACCAGAACAACATGAGTAATGATTTCAATGGCTATATATATAATGCCGCTCTTGACTAACACTGCGCAGAAAAGTTTTGTCTGTCGAAGTTGGAGGAACGCCATCCTTCACCATGACTTGTTGGGAGGGATGTTGTACCCACAAGGCCAGAGTTGCCATCTGCCTGTTTATTATCCTGATTGCTTTTGTCCTGCATGTGATCGGGTTCTCTACCCCATACTGGTATTACCAGAGTAAGGGTAATGTGGAGGTATACGGAGGACTGTGGAAGAACTGTTCAGAGGTCAATAATGTGGCGAGCTGTGTTGATCTTATTGATACTGAAACAGAAGGTAAGTGGTACCGTCAAAAATTTAATTGATGGACAACATACACCAAAACAGCCTAAATACATTTTTTATTTGAAAGGGAATTGCATAAAGTATTCAAATTTCATTGATTGGTAAAAGATAAATTCATCTTAATATATGTATTTTTCCATTAGTAAGGTAAAAATAATAAAAAGGAATGCCGATTTTACTGTTAGTCTACTGGTATTCTATTTGTTTTCTAATTTCTGATGTAAATGGACTCTTAGGTCTTTATAGACTACATGTTATTTATATACTGTAGCATGGGAGAAGGCTAACCAAGGCTTACAAACTATTGGGATGATACTACTCCTAGTGGCCGTGATTTGTGTTATGGTAGTGGTTATATGCTGTCAACCTAGCAGTTCTGTCCGAATTGTGGCTATTGCCATGTTGCTCGGAGCAGGTACGCAAGGATTTCTGTCAAAATGGGGTATTGAAGGCAACTTTATTATTAAGACGATAAAATAATGACGGGCATACGAAAGCAGTTTCAATATTAAGAAAAAAAACAGAATAAAGTACACCCTCCTCCCGAATATACTGCGACTTTCAAAATAACAACATGTTGTTAATGCGTAACTTTTATACTTTGTAAATAAAGGTCCACGCAGTAATTAATTCTCTGTGATATAGTATTTGATTTCAAAAGCAGAAGAAATTAATTTCGGTCTTCTATTTTTCAGCCACCTTTATTATCATAGGAGTGATAGTCTTTGCAGCGGAATCACCAGACTTCGTCACTGACAACCTCCACTTTGCCTTTGCGTTTGTCGTGTCGGCTGCAGGTCTTGCAGTCATTGGCGCCATTTGTCTATGCATTGGTATAAGTGACAATTGGACTACAGAAGAATTGGAATAAAAGAGGGAGAACAAATAAATGAACAATGCACCTATATATTTATTTAACGTCAGTTATTATTGTATAATAAGAATGTTGTGAGAGGGGTTCGTAAAACAATGGGTTTTTTTTAGGTTGGGCTAAATTTGTGTTTCTTTAAAAATATGGTTGTTCTTTATTTCTATTGTATGTTCATTGTGTGTAAGTCTAGTTTATTAGTGATATGTGGCTCAGTTTTAAAGTAAATTTCATGCAGCATTTAAAAAAAAATCTTTGCTATTTTACCTCAAAGTATGTTTAAGAGTCAGTTAAAAGACCGGTTGAATGTATTATATATTTTCTACATGACTTTGGGGGATTTTAGTAGACGTTTTACAATATTCTATAATAGTTTAGTGTGTGTTTTATTTATGTTTGTGTATAATTATTGTCCGGTGCATTTTCCCTGTATATAAAACTAATAAGTAATTTATACTTACATGTGACGTCTTTACAGAATAAATAAACCACTGCGTAAATTCATATCTTGGTCAATAGATACAAGTAAAAGTCATAATTCAGGCTTACGCCACGGTTTTAAAAAGAAATGTCCAAAGTAGGTGTGGTGGTCTTCATACAGTCCATTGAGGAGGTAAAAGGGGGTGTTCCAGTCAAAAATAGGTCAGGGTGGTCCACACACAGTCTACTGAGGAGGAAAAGGGGGATGTTCTAGTCCAAAATTGGTCAGGTGGTCCATATACATTCCACTGAGGAGGAAAAGGGGGGATGTTCCAGTCCAAAATTGGTCAGGTGGTCCGCACACAGTCCACTGAGGAGGAAAAGGGGGGATGTTCCAGTCCAAAATTGGTCAGGGTGGCCCACATACAGTCCACTGAGGAGGAAAAGGGGGATGTTCCAGTCCAAAATTGGTCAGGTGGTCCATATACAATCCACTGAGGAGGAATAGGGGGATGTTCAAGTCCAAAATTGGTCAGGGTGGCCCACATACAGTCCACTGAGGAGGAAAAGGGGGATGTTCAAGTCCAAAATTGGTCAGGGTGGTCCACATACAGTCCACTGAGGAGGAAAAGGGGGGATGTTCCAGTCCAAAATTGGTCAGGGTGGCCCACATACAGTCCACTGAGGAGAAAAAGGGGGGATGTTCCAGTACAAAATAGGTCAGGGTGGTCCACATACAGTCCACTGAGGAGGAAAAGGGGGATGTTCTAGTCCAAAATTGGTCAGGTGGTCCATATACAATTCACTTAGGAGGAAAAGGGGGATGTTCAAGTCCAAAATTGGTCAGGGTGGCCCACATACAGTCCACTGAGGAGGAAAAGGGGGATGTTCAAGTCCAAAATTGGTCAGGGTGGTCCACATACAGTCCACTGAGGAGGAAAAGGGGGGATGTTCCAGTCCAAAATTGGTCAGGGTGGCCCACATACAGTCCACTGAGGAGAAAAAGGGGGGATGTTCCAGTACAAAATAGGTCAGGGTGGTCCACATACAGTCCACTGAGGAGGAAAAGGGGGATGTTCTAGTCCAAAATTGGTCAGGTGGTCCATATACAATTCACTTAGGAGGAAAAGGGGGATGTTCAAGTCCAAAATTGGTCAGGGTGGCCCACATACAGTCCACTGAGGAGGAAAAAGGGGGGATGTTCCAGTCCAAAATTGGTCAGGGTGGTCCACTTAGGAGGAAAAAGGGGGATGTTTCAGTCCAAAATTGGTCATACAGTCCACTGGGAAAGAAAAAGGGGATGTTCCAGTTCAATTTGTCGATAATATCTACGAAAATAATAGTTTCCTCTGAAAGAGAGGGGTCCAACCTCTGGACCACATCATGGATCCACAATTATGACATTCTAGTTAAGTTTTCCTGCCCATTGGAAATTACTTAGTCATAAACTTTTTATGGCCACAATTTACTAGTAAATCAAATGGAGCCCCGATAAAGACTGGAATATTATAAAATGGCTCTTTTAATCTTCCTAACTGGCAATGAAAAAGTTTTAATTAAAAAATAAAACCGAGTTTCGCTATTGTTTATTATAACCAGGTTAATGGATTAAACCAAAGGATTTAGATAATGAAAAAACAAAAACAAAATAAAAATAAAGAAACCAAAAATGGACGAACGGACGGACGGGGATAGCTCAGAACTTTGATAAACCTGTCTATACCCTACAGAATGTAAAATGATTAAGCCCGTAGGTTCTTAGAAAAAGGAAGACAAAGGGATTAAGAGCAAATTTTCTGATTAAGACACGATTTCCTGGTTACTCAAAATATTACCACCCTAGTAAGCTCATCTAAAGGAACAAGGTTAATATTCGATTTTGCAAATTTTTTTTTATCGAAACACAGATCTATATCAAAATCATTTTTACGTAAATGAGATCAAATGCTAACAAACTTCAGACAACTAATGATCCCAAGATTACCACTTGACTTTGACTATGTTTATCAATAGGTTCCCATATAATTACACCTTATACCTTTGAACTTTCGCTTTTTTTAGGCATTGATCAAATTTCTTTCTATAAAACCATTCATTATCTTATTAGACCCTACACTAACAATTACTAGTAGCTGGAAAAATACTTGTTCACGATGTCTACCATCGTCAATGGATACGACATGCCCGTTAGGGGACTTGACAATGGCTACTTTTACCCTATCCATATTATGGGCCTCTCTGTGATCAGTTTGAGCTTTATATGTGCCTCTTCTGTATTTATTACCTCGATGAGACAGAAGACCCCGTTCTTTTCCCGAGGGAAGAACGAGCGATTTGTCGTATATCTGGCCATTTGTGATGGTCTGTTCAACGTTTTTCACAGCATGGATCATTTGCATTACGTGTTGACAGAATCGCACCCAACACCTAAATCTGTCTGTGTAATGTACGGATTTTGTATGTACATTACCGTCGTCTCTCAGAATCTCTGCGTTAATCTTATAGCCATTAATGCCTTTATGATGATGTACTTTGGTAAAAACCTTAACTTTGGAGGGTATGACCACAGATTATTGCTTTATATGTTTGGTGCGCCTACAGCTTTACTGATGATCCCTCTAGCTATGGACAGATTTGGACCCAATGGATACTTGTAAGTTGTATATGATATATCACCAAGTAAAACTATAAAGAACCTTTGAATGAAAACAAACTCCAGAATGTTAAATGCAAATTCAAATGTATAATGTAACTTTTTTCACATTTCTGTATCAAGACATCTTTGCAATTTGTCTTTGCATTTTTTTTGTGCAAGATTTTTTGTAAAAACTACTGAAAAATAATTCTTGTAACTTTATTTTCCACAGTTGTACTTTTGATAGAGTCACAGGGGAAGCCTTTTTCATCTTTTTCACAGTGGCCCCTTCTGTTCTTATTATCGTCGTGGATACACTTCTTTACTTTATGATCTGGCGCAAACTTAAAGCTGAATCCAAAAGAATAGAAGCCAGCATTGGAACAGAAGGGTCGTCTGCAAAAGCAACACAAAGTGCCGCCAAAACAATGACACTCTTCGTTTTCATGTGTATCGTACAGTGGACAGCGGTTGGTTTCTTCGGCGTTTGGGAAATCCTAGAAGACTCTCCGCCATTGCTGGTTTTAGGAACAGTTACACTCACCAATATGGGAGGTTGTCTAAATGGAATTGTTTTTGTTATCATCTATCGTAAAAAGCGTAGAACGGAAAATGAAGCAAAATCTACTATGAATACGCAAATGACGACTGCAACATAAACTTTGTCCGTTAAATGCTGTAGAGGCCAGGACATAAATAAACTTTATTGCAGTATTTCGTTTGAAATATGACATTGTAGTTGTAGTTAAAAAAAAATGATGCAATACACGAGTATATATACTTAAGATGTTCCATTGTTCTTATTTTGCCTTATTTAAAGTCTAATGTTTTTAGAGCCAATGGTGATGTTTTAGACTATAATAACAAGGTTTGTTTGGGCTGAAAATATCATAGACCAATTTTCCGACTCCATCTTGAAACAAATTTCGAGGATGGCCTCAAGGAACGACTCTATTCCTCAAAAGGGCCATAAAAGAACTGTCTTATGAATTGGAAGAGTAATCCCCCGTGCATGTTTAACACCCCTTTGTGTCAATGCAATGGGGTATTCGAATGTCAATAAAAAGTACGAAAAAAAAAACAAAGACAAAATCAACATACGCAAACAAAAACAAAATGAAGAAAAAATCAAAACAAAAACCCGACTCAAAACAACCAAACCGATAATGCAAACTCAAGTCACAACGAGAGTGAACTCAGGAACTCAGAAACTTAGGAAGCAAAATAAGTACATGTATTTGTGACGGACGGGAAGATATCGTCTTTTCTTCTCTTTTTTGTTGTTGCTTCTTATATTATTTGCGTCAATGTTGATGCCTTGCGGATTTTATTATATCTAGCAGACTTCAGCCTGGTTGCATAGATACACGTGTTGTGGAACTGCTCTAGAATAAAGTCGGTTATTGTTCCGTCCATGATGAATCAAGATTTGAGTTAAACTTATCTTTTATTTCAAAACAAAGTCATTGTTTGTTCTGTTCGGTTAATTGTTTAGATTGATTGTTGATTTAAAGAGTTTTTGACCTTCAGATGTTTTGTTCAATACACTTAAGATATATCTGGGTAAGACTTCCTTATTGTCTGGTTGGAATATAGTTTGTTTTTCAAGGGTAAAATGTGCTTCCGTGAAACATGTTAAGACGTGGTCGGTCGTAACAACCTCAAAATATTTGTGTTTAAAGTTCTTAGGTAAATCTATAACTAGTATTCAAAAGTTACTGATGAAACCTCAGTGTTACATAACACAAAATAAGATTCAATTTTCCAGGATCTTAATTTTCTTCAATCTGCCAAATTTTTCATTAACTGTTTTTCACTGTTTAGAGGTTCGTTACTCCAAAAAGAATCTGAAAACTTCAACCCACACAAGTTTAAATAATTTGCAAAACAATAATGAAAGTTTTCCATTCAATATTCTAAGAGAAAACAACTATTTCTGTCTAAAAAAAAGGCACAAATTCATACAAGGGGTCATCTTACAACTTTTAACCGATTGAGATTAGTGTATTATCAATTAGCTATTTGCCTTCTCATGGGGTTTTTGATTACATGATTCCCATGCCATTTTAAAGGTGATTACTTGATTACAAGAGCCAATAATTAATGATTATTTGATTACCAAGGTTTGAATTATTGATTATTTGATTACCGAAATTACCAGGTTTTTGATTACATTTCTAAAAAATATATGATTATTTGATTACTTTGGCAAAAAAATGCTGATTACTTGATTCCTGGTACCCCCCCCATGAGGAGCCCCAGCTATTTTTTCTTTCTTTCTCCTTCAGATAAGTTCTATTTGATGGTTAAAGGGGCATAACTCCAATAAGGGGGTTTTCTGACAACATTGGTCGTATTAAGTATTTTTGTAGAGGTTAATATAAAAGTAAAAAAATATTGTAACCAATGTTTTTCTCTGCCTTTTGCAGTGATCCACCTATAGTTTGCAATGTAAGGAGGAAAAACTGTGAATATGGTAAATTCTATCATTCAAAAGAATATAATTCTTAAAAGAAATGGTTCTTGAACCAACATTGTTTTTGCCCTCTAGGGTACACCCAATGGGTCAAAAGCAAAATAAGCAAACAAATGTACAATAACAATCCCAATATATTTGAAAACAAGGGGCTCCCAGGAGTCTGAATCGGTCTGGTCTTGATGTCGACCCTATAAAGACTTTTGTAGAGCAAAATGAGCTGAACATTTAAGCAAGCAACAGCTTTTTTTTATCTACTATAGTTTTCATTCTGTAGGCCAAAAAAACAAAACAAAACAAAAACCAAAAAACAAACGTTATTTTATGGGCCATAACCCCTATAAGGGGCCATCTGAAAACTTCAACCCTATTAAGACTTTTGTAGAGCTAAAGGAGCTGAATGTTTCAGCAAGCAATAGCTTTTCTTTATCTGCAATAGTTTTCATTTTATTAGCCGAAAACACATTTTTCACCTTTAAGGGGCTGTAACCCCTATAATGGGTCATCTGAAAACTTCCACCCTATAAATACCTTTGTAGAGCTAAATGAGCTGATCATTTAAGCAAGTAACAGCTTTTCGCTATCTGCTATAGTTTTCATTCAATAGGCCAAAGGCATGAAAAAAAAAGTTTTTTTAGGGGTCGTAAGGAGTTGTCTGACAAGTACGACCCTATGGTGACTTTTGTCTAGCTTGATGAGCTGAACATTTAAGCAAACAACAACTTTTCTCTATCTGCTATAGTTTTCATTCTATAGGCCAAAATCATGAAAAAAAAACCCGTTACATTAGGTGACCGTATAACCCCTTTAAGGGGTCATCTGACAACTTCGACACTATGGAGACTTTTGTAAAATTAAATGAGCTTAAGTTAACATTTAAGAAAGCAACAGCTTTTCTCTATCTTCAATAGTTTTCATACTATAGTAACCCGAATAATACAGACGTTGTATTTCGCTCCTTAAAGTCGCTTCATGTCCCGTCGAAGTATGCGAAGACGGAAAGGGCTTGGATCATTCGAGTTAATACTATAGGGCAAAAAAATGAAAAAAAAACTTTATTTTTTACCTTTAAAGGGCCATTACCCTATAAGGGATCATCTGACAACTTCGACTAAATGGAGGCTTTTGTAGGGCTTTTGATGGTGAAGCAGTATTGTGGCATCAGATTTCATTTATTTCTTATACTTTTTTGATTTACAAGCCAAAAACAGTAGTCTGACCCCCTACCAAGGCGGCCATGTTTTTTTGAGGGATCACAATAGAAACACAACTTTTGTGCAGGACACCCTAGGGATCAATCATACCAAGTTTCATTGAATTCTGTTTAGCAGTTTCAGAGGAGAAGAATTTTGCAAGTTGTTAACAGATGACGACAACGGACGCCCAGTGATGGCAATAGCTCACATGGACCTTTGGTCAAGGTGAGCTAAAAATCAATCATAGATGCACAGGGGTGCAAAAGCCGAGTTGCCTAAAAATCAAAAGTTCCTCTTCTTATTATGTTTAACAATATCCTAAAGTTTCATGAAAATCAGTTGACAACTTCAAAAAATTTTCTAACACTTTTCTGCTGCTTTGACCCTGACCTTGAATGGATTTACCCCACAATCATAAGGGTTTCTCCTCTTATAGTATGTAACAATATCTCAAAGTTTCATTAAAATTAGTTGACAAATTTTTGAGTTATGGTTTATAACCCCTATTTCAAGTAATTTTCTATAAAAAAAATTCTGCTGTTGTGGCCTTGAATGGATTTACCCCAAAATCATAAGGGTTCCTCCTCTTATAGTATGTAACAGTATCCTAAAGTTTCATTAAAAAGGGTTAACAACTTTTTGAGTTATGGTCTGGAAACCACTAATTCAAGAAATTTGCTAACATTTTCCCCCACTGTGACCTTGACCATAAATAGGTTCGAAAGGTCAAAAGATGGGGATGCAACTGTGCTAAGCTACTACTACTAAGGCATATGCATAATAAGTTTCACAAACCTAGGACTTACAGTTCTTGAGATATGGAGGTGCTACATTAAGCATTAACATTGTTATTATATGTATTGAAAATTATCTGTCACTCAACCGGAAAATCAAGGTCAAGGTCAAAAGATGCGGATGCAACTGTGCTAGCGCTACTACTGGGGCATATGCATACCAAGTTTCACAAACCTAGGACTTATAGTTCTTGAGATAAGGAGGTGCTATTAAAATCTTACATAAAATTTAATGCTGCCACTGCTGCCAGGAAAGTAACATCTATAATGTATGTCTCACTCTGCTTCGCAGGCGAGACAAAAATTCATTTGCTAAAATCAAACTTTATCTTGATTTTATTGTACCTGTTGATAGAAAGCAATGGGACACCAAACAGAACAGAGGTGTACCGGTATAACATACTATACCTAAAGGCAAACACAAAACCCCCAAACTATATCTAAGAAGAAAAGACAAAACAAGCAAAGACATACTGAAGAAATTGATAACGGTAATTACAATGGTCCTAACCTGGCACAGCCATTTCAAAGGAACTGGTAAGTTAAACCAGGTTTTATGTCACCAAACCTCCCTCCATTGTTGGAATCCTAGGGTCAAATAACATACAACACAACACAGTTGTAAGACACAATACCTTACTTTATGTGGCACAATACAGTAAAGATTTCATAAAATAGCCAACTTACCCTTTAACAGTTATTAGACCATTTCAGTGGCAGATCCATATATTTTGCTTGGGGGGGGGGGGGGGGGGGTTGACTAATAAAAGAAGGGTCCAGGTCTGATACATATTGTAGATTCCTATGTCATGCCATTAGAGGGCCCATTAGTTTGGTAATAAACTGTTAACACAGAGCCATGTCTCACCTGTCGCAACTGGATACAGTATAAAATGAAATAAAAATCCTCCTTAAACTGATGTTAACTGATGCTTAAGCAGCTGCATACCAAATATAAATGGTGAACCATAACTGCTTTATATAAAACACTCATGACATAAGTAAAAAGTTAAAAAGTGTAAAATCTCAAAGTCAGTAGACCGTGACTGCAGGAGCATACAGATGAAATGCTTTTGAAATTGATCTGTACTAATGCTAATGCAAGTGCATACCCAATATCAATGGTGAACCATAACTGCTTCATGTTGAACAGACGTAACAAAAAAGGTTAACCTCAGCCAAATCAGTGTAAAATTTCAAAGTCAGTAGACCATGACTGCAGGAGCATACAGATGAAATGCTTTTGAAATTGATCTGTACTGATGCTGACACAACTGCATACCAAATATCAATGGTGTAACATAACTAATTCACACAAAACAGACTTAAGCAAAAACTTAAACCAATATTGGACGCCGCCGCCGTCGCCACCATACCTAAGTGTCACCTTTTGCGACATTCCTCGCAGGCGAGACAATAAAAATATTCTACCTTATGTTCAACCAAATATCTATTTCACTGCTACCATAATGCTGCAACTACATTAGAACAGAAAGTTAATCCTTTTTTAATTTCAATAAATATCTTCTTTAATATACACAATATAGAGACCACAAAACTTTAATGTTTTTTTTAAGGTTCAATCCCAGATTCTTTAGATACTAAAGAGGATTCATCTGGGTCTCTATTGTGATTTTGTCCAAGAGCTTCACCATGAACCTCTACAGCTTGTACATGATTGACAGTGTTTGTAGTTTCCATGGAAACAGCACCCATCACAGGAGAATATGGAAGTTGATTTTCTAAATTTGTTACAGTTGAGATAGATGGTGACTGTGGTACTACGGGTTGAGGCGTGTCTGGAACTACAACAAAAAATATTGATCATAACCATGGTGTAAGGTGCAACACAGAACATAATGGAGATGTGTTTGACAAGATCTGTTAGTTTGAGATTCAAATTATTTATTTTAAAAATCTAGGTAAACCTTTATGAATCACATTCAATAATATTCTAATCTATTTTAAAACAACTGGATTTATCATAACATTTTTTTTCCCTTACAAATACTCCTGTTGTAACACTTTTGCTATGTTTTACCTTTTAAAACTGTTGATAACAGATTTACATACTGCATAAGTTGTTTTTTTCACAGATTTCTAAAAAAATGGAAGATCTTTTTTCGCAGAATTCAATTTTAGTGATTTCCAATATAAGAGTATATATTGTACATATACTATTTACGAAATTTTATTTTCGCGGGACTATATTTTCACAAGTTGCAAATTATCGCAAAAAAAGGAAAATTAGATACCTGCAAAAAAAACAACTTATAGGGTATTCAGTAAGATAATTTTATTGACAACAAATTTGATTATTATATATACCATACCGTAATATGAAACCAAAAATCAAAAGTTGAAGCATGAGATTAAAGTTTGGCTGTAAGATTCTTATTTGAATGGCCTAGCTGATTAAAATATCCTTAACAAGTGGTTGCACTAAGTCGTGCCAAGGATACCCCCACTGAACCATTCAAAAACAGGAATGCCCAAGTGACAAAGAAAGCAGAGACAGGTAACAACTCATCATACTTAAGCTGTATACCAAATTTGAAATAAATCCTTTCAGTAGAAGCTGAGAAAACTGTTACAAACATTGTCTATTTTTAGTCTTAAAAAGTTAGAGTCGGTTTGGAACACAGGAAGTAGATGTACCTCTGACCTGGAAAGAGGAGGCACTATATAACTCATCATCTTAAAGCTGTGTACTGAATTTGAAATCAATCTTCAGTAGAACCCAAGAAAGTTTGTAACGGACGGATGGATGACAAGGTGATTGCAATATAGCCCCCGTCTTATGAGTGGGGGTATAACTACCTCTTTTATGTCTGGGTTGTTTCAGTTGATCTATCTGACTGTAAAGCTTTAACATGTTTCCCTCTAATGCTTGATTTATCTTGACTAGACTTTGGTACTTATCATCTGATGCCTGGAAATTTAAAATGAATTAAATGTACAGCAATGAGTACTAAAAATTTCCGAAAAGTAAGAACGGAATTCCTGGGTCCCCTGCCTAGAGGCAAAAAGTTTGCTCACTAAACAAGAAGTCGTTAAGCGTCAGACCTGGTAACGCATCCCACCATATGATACCCCTACCTGAAGCTGCATACCAAATAATGAAAGCCTAGGAAGAGTGGTTGCTGAGAAATTTGTTACAGAAAAAAGTTTGAAGTATGAAAAGACACACAGACGGACGCCTGACATTTCTATGTTTCCACTCTGCGTTGCAGTGGGGGAAAACAAGTGTGGCCACTAAAAGTATGTCTCGCCTGCCGGCACCATCACTAAAATCAACTACCTAAGCTTTCATTTCTTGATATAAACACAAAAAGTGTCTGTATACCTAAAAACAGATGCCTAGTTATTATACTATTCAAGCAATCCATTGTCCACACAAGTATTACAAAAAGTTTTCTGTCTGAAAAAAAGCCCTAAGTTCACAGAGTCACTGGAGCGTAAAAATGAGGTCATGGTCACATGGCATGGTGACAGTTGCATTGTCCATAACCGCAACTGTCTGTTTACCCAATATCAGATGCCTAGCTATTATAACTTTTCAGCAATTCATCGTCCACAAAAGTCTTACAAAAAAGTTTTTTGGCCTGAAAAAAAACCTAAGTTCACAGTCACTAAAGCGTGAAAATGGGGCCATGGTCACATGGTATGGTAACAGTTGCGTAGACCATAACCTAAACTGTCTGTATACCTAATATCAGATGCCTAGCTAATATACTTTTCCAGCAATTCATCGTCCACAAAAGTCTTACAAAAAAGTTTACGGCCTGAAAAAAGACCTAAGTTCACAGAGTCACTGGAGCGTGAAAATGGGGTCAGGGTCACATGGCATGGTGACAGTTGCGTAGACCATAACCTGAACTGTCTGTATACCAAATATCAGATGCCTAGCTATTATACTTTTCAAGCAATTCGTTGTCCACAAAAGTCTTACAAAAAAGTTTACGACGCCGCCGCCGTCAAGTAATACCTATGTCTCGCCTTCCGCGACTATTCGTCGCAGGTGAGACAAAAATGGAATGGTCCTAAATTTCAAGATGCTTTGGGCATAATCATTTCATATTAACTTTACACAAAGTAAGTGTCAAATGTGGCACACTGAACACACAGTCACATATGAAGTCATGCTTAAGTGAGGCAATCACAAACTGCATTTCTTGAACTATTACAATATATGACTTCTAGAGCAGAGAAGTGAATTGGCAATTTTATTGCATTGACATAACAGTCATTTGATGAAGAAAACCTTCTAAAAAAGGAAATATGTCTTTTTTCCCTGATTTGTACCTTAAGTGCATCTTCTTGACTGACTTTAACATCTTCTAATCTTTTCTTTAATTCTATAATGCAAACATCCTACAAAATAAAATGATTTAGCTAAATGGTAAATGGACACCTGTGTACTACATTCTATAATTTTTTTTCTGGTTGTTCAATTTAATTTTATATGGGATCTTGATTATTCATGACTCCTGCTAGTATAAAAATAAAAAGCTTAACAAAATTCATCCATTTTATTTCCAAAAGCACCAGTTTGTCAAAAGACATGTACCTTATTTTTCAGTGTTTCTTCTTGTTCTATAATTTTCTGCTGACAAGCTGTAAGTTGTAAAGCATCTCTATCAAACTGGGCCTGTAGCACTGAAAATGTAAAACAATGAAATACTTATTTTAATTTATATCTTAGCGACTGTTAAATTTAGACTGGCTGTGTGCCATGAGTCCTCCAGCTTATGACACACCACCGCCAGAGTTAGCTGCTCCAGTTACAGTTAACCGGAGACAGGAACCATTTCTCACGGCATGGTGGTTCTGGTCGGGATTCAAGAGACCTGCCACCATATATATGTTTTTTTATTCTCATGCACCTGTCAATCTATTAATTTTCATGGTTTCCATGACCCAGGCAAGCAACAAAATGGATCAAGGAAAAGGAAATTTTTCAAAGTTTTGCCTAAAGAACTTGCTAACCATAAATATATGAATCCACAAATATGAAATTTATCCCATTTCAAAGAAGACTTATGTCAAAGAACTTGCCTACTCTCACAGTAATATGTTTATGTGCAACTTTGTTTCAAATTAGTTCTCTAACCTTTCTTCTCAGCTTTGAGTGTGGCCACCAACATATCATGTTCAGCATCTCTGTTGTTTCTATATTTAGAGATATTGATACTTTCTTTGTACTTCTGTTGTAATTCTCCCATCAGCATAAGTTCTCTGTGGGTATTAAGTATCTGAAGTAAAGAACAAGAAATCTGTGAGCCACTGCTCATTCAGTATACCCTGTGCTTTCCCAAAAGTACTTGCTTACCAGCTCATTAATGTTTAACCCTTTATTCACTTATGTAGCATACCAAATTTCAAGTCGGCCAAAAAAAAACCAATTTGTAGAATTTTTAATTCCATGGTAGGCACATGTGCATGGAAGTCATCAAAATAAGATAAACATTTACTTGGATTCTTATGTTTGTGGCTGACTCTTACCTATGAAAATAAATTAAACTTCAGTAAATTCCCCAACATAGAAAAAAATCCCTTTGATTTCAAACATAAATTAATCAAACTACAAATGGATATATCTATTGCTATGCATTATTCTTTACCCAATTTATGAAAAATTGATGGTCTGGAATTTTAAGTACCCGGTACTTTTTAATTTACAGTAATCTAGAAATTCTAAATGTTTTTCTACCTGATCTTTCAACTTTTGTGCCAGCTCTTCTTGTTCCTTTAGATGCAGAATCTCTTGTTGTCTGTGAAACAGTTTGTTTTCAGATTCTTGTAGCTTCTAAAACAAAGTAAAGATAAACAACACTTTAAATCAGGACACTAATCAACACCAGAATTGGTCATTGGATACAGGTCAATAGTGTGGTATTAAAACCATGGCCTTAGACCACCATGCCACCAAGGCTGCTGTTTCAAGCTAAGACTAATATAGTTAATTTAACTGTTTCACAATACAAATAAATTCCATTCAAATTATTTCATGTATTGCATGATAACAACTGGAATACTTAACAATGTCAGGAGGGGCCTATCAGAACTCAAAACTAATTCTTTTAGATTTAAATCCAAGAAATAGGTAATTTTTCATCATAAATTTTAATCTAGTTTTTTCAGTCATTAGATATATATGAAATATTCATTTAAGAAATATTGATAAAACCACAAACCTTCTTCAAAGCATCTTGTTCTTCCCTTTGTCTGACTAGTAAAGTATTCAATTCTGTTTTGATGGACTTTAAGTCTGAATTTTCTTGTAATGCAGTTCTGTAAAAATTGAATCATACAAAAATAATAAAGATACAAAGATGTATAGAATTTAAGATGTTATAAAAACAGAAAAAAAATCACATACTTAAGAAGATACCTATAAAAAAACAAAAAACAAAAACTGTGAGATTAAATTCACAAATCCTCATATTTCCCACTCAAATCTATCAGATCAAAATCTAAAATACAACATGCACATCTATTTGTCACAAAGATTGTGTAAAAGTTGCATGAAAATCCATTGATTTATTTAGGATGTGGATGAGAAATGGACAGACAAACAGACACAACCTTATTACTATATATCCCCCACTTATCAAGCAGGATAAAAGAGATCAGTGTAAAACAAGAGGCTCCCAGGAGCCTGAATCGCTCACCTGGTCTTGATGTTGACCCTATACTTTTGTAGAGCTAAATGAGCTGAACATTTAAGCAAGCAACAGCTTTTCTCTACCTGCAATAGTTTTCATTCTATAGGCCAAAAACACCATTTTTCACCTATAAGGGGCCATAACCCCTATAAGGAGTCATCTGACAACTTCGACCCTATGGAGAATTTTGTAGAGCTAAATGAGCTGAACATTTAAGCAAGCAACAGCTAATCTTTATCTGCAATAGTTTTCATTCTGTAGCCAAAAACATGAAAAATCTTTATTTTTCAGGGGCCGTAACCCCTATAAGGAGTCATCTGACAACTTCAACCCTATGGAGAATTTTGTAGAGCTAAATGAGTTGAACATTTAAGCAAGCAACAGCTAATCTCTATCTGCAATAGTTTTCATTCTGTAGGACAAAAACATGAAAAATCGCTATTTTTCAGGGGCCGTAACCCCTATAAGGAATTATCTGACAACTTCGACCCTATGGAGAATTTTGTAAAGCTAAATGAGCTGAACATTTAAGCAAGCAACAGCTAATCTCTATCTGCAATAGTTTTCATTCTGTAGGCCAAAAACATGAAAAATCGCTATTTTTCAGGGGCCGTAACCCCTGTAAGGCGTCATCTGACAACTTCGACCCTATGGAGAATTTTGTAGAGCTAAATGAGCTGAACATTTAAGCAAGCAACAGCTAATCTCTATCTGCAATAGTTTTCATTCTGTAGGACAACAAGAGGCTCCCAGGAGCCTGAATCGCTCACCTGGTCTTGAGTCAACCCTAAACATATAAACATTTTTCTAGAGCTAAATGAGCTGAACATTTAAGCAAGCAACAGCTTTTCTCTATCTACTATAGTTTCATTCTATAGGCCAAAAACATGAAAAACGTTATTTTAGGGGCCGTAACCCCTGTAAGGGGCATCTGACAACTTTGACCCAATGAAAACTTTTGTAGAGCTAAATGAACTGAATATTTAAGCAAGCAACAACTTTTCTCTATCTGCTATAGTTTTCATTCTATAGGCCAAAAACATGAAAAAACGTTATTTTAGGGGCTGTAACCCCTATAAGGGTTCATCTGACAACTTTGACCCTATGGAGACTTTTGTAAAGCTAAACGAGCTGAACATTTAAGAAAGCAACAACTTTTCTCTATCTGTAATAGTTTTCATTCTATAGGCCAAAAACATGAAAAAATGCTATTTTTCACCTTTATGGGGCCATAACTCCTATAAGGGGTCATCTGACAACTTTGACTCAATGGAGACTTTTGTAGAGCTTTCGATGCTGAAGCAGAGGCGTGGCATCAGATTTCATCTATCTCTTATACTTTTTGAGTTACAAGCCAAAAACAGTAGTCTGACCCCCCTAGTCTATTTTTAGTAACCGCGGCCATGTTGTTTGAACAGCGGTCACCATTTGTGCAATCTTAAGGAGGACATCCCATAGATGAAGTGTGCAAAGTTTCAAAGCAATCCCCTCAGTCGTTTCGGAGGAGAAGATTTTCAAAGAAAAGTTAACAACGACGACGGACGCCAAGTGATGGCAATAGCTCACATGGACCTTCGGTCCAGGTGAGCTAAAAAAACTTATGGAGCATTTACAGCTTTCAACTTTTGTTAGTCTTTTATCATTTTTTTATAGACTTCATTTGGCAAATAAATTGGAACTATGTGATTTTATTCTTTCTTGCACTTGAGCTGTTACACATGGTATGTTGCATTGACACTTGCATGTGTTTTCTTTTTCTTTGTGTGTCTAGTCAACTATTATACTTGTATGTCCAATATGGGTCCAGACAAAGCTTTCTTCATTAATGTATTGTTCTGCTCTGTATTTGCCTTGATGTTTATGAAGATATGATGTTGTGTGGATCCATCATCAATAGAAAATATATAGAGTAACAAACAATAAAAAGCTTCGCCGAGCGCAGCATGATACGACCGCAACATGTTGAACCCTGTACGTTTTAGGCCCAATATGGATAGTCAATTGCTCTGGACATATGCAGTCCATGGTGGACTGACAAAGGTTTTTGACACATGCAGCTTTTGGTGGACTTTCTAAATTCACATTTTAAAAGGAATTATTTTTTTTCCAAAGGAGATCAAAATCAGACCACAAATAAATATGTTTCGATTTTGGCCCTTAATTTCATAAAAGGGGAAAAGGGGGGGTCGCAAAAATTAATTCTCAAATACCTATCCACTATTTGACAAGAACAAACATGCAAAAAAAATTTTCAAAATCGGAAGTAAAAAAATTTCCATTTTGGTCCCTTTTGGCCCCTAATTATATAATAAGGGGGAAAAGATGGGGGTAGCAAAAATTGATTCTCAATTTTGCATCCGCTATTTGACAAGAACAAACATGCAAAAAAAATTTTCAAAATCGGTCCACTAATAAAAATGTTTCGATTTTAGCCCCTTTAAGGGCCGTAACCCCTATAAGGGGTCATCTGACAACTTGGACCCTATGGAGACTTTTGTAGAGCTAAATGAGCTGAACAATTAAGCAAGCAACAGCTTTTTGCTAACTGCAATAGTTTTCATACTATAGGGCAAAAACATGAAAAAATGCTATTTTTCACCTTTAAGGGGCCTTAACCCCTATGAGGGGTCATCTGACAACTTCGACCCTATGGAGGCTTTTGTAGAGCTAAATGAGCTGAACAATTTAGCAAGCAACAGCTTTTTGCTATCTGCAATAGTTTTCATACTATAGGGCAAAAACATGAAAAAATGCTATTTTTCACCTTTAAGGGGCCGTAACCCCTATAAGGGGTCATCTGACAACTTCGACCCTATGGAGGCTTTTGTAGAGCTAAATGAGCTGAACAATTAAGCAAGCAACAGCTTTTTGCTATCTGCAATAGTTTTCATACTATAGGGCAAAAACATGAAAAAATGCTATTTTTCACCTTTAAGGGGCCGTAACCCCTATAAGGGGTCATCTGACAACGTCGACCAAATGGAGACTTTTGTAGAACTTTTGATCCTGAAGCAGTAGGGTGGCATCAGATTTCATCTATCTCTTATACTTTTTGAATTACAAGCCAAAAACAGTAGTCTGACCCCCCTGGTCTATTTTTAGCCACAGCGGCCATGTTTTTTGATGAATCAGAACTTGAAACTCATCTATAGTGCATGACACCCTATTGATCAATCATACCAAGTTTCATTGAATTCTGTTCAGTAGTTTCAGAGGGAAAGATTTTTGAAAAAAGTTATTGTAAGAACAAACTAAAAGTTGTAATTTGGCCCCTTTTGGCCCTTAATTTCTAAACGAATAAAGGGGGGACTCCCAAAATCAATCCCATCCATCCTTTAATGGTAAGAAATATCATTGTCAAATTTCATTGGATTTGGATAACTAGAACTAAAGTTATCGTGCATACACTAAAGTTAACAGACAACGACGACGACGACGACGACGACGACAACGACAACGACGACAGCATCATACCATTATACGTCCGCAATTTTTTGCGGTCGTATAAAAACTAGAGGCTCCCAGGAGCCTGAATCGCTCACCTGATCTCTTATGCCAAAGTTTGAATTAATTTCACAAACTTTCAAGAATATAAAGTTGCAAAACACTGTTGTTTCAGTGGTTTCATAGAAGATTTTTGGAAATCAGTTTAAATTACTGTAAACGTACTTATTTTCGCGTGGTATTTATTTTCACGGATTTCGCGGTCACCTTATTTCCGCGAAAATAAATACCCGTGAAATTAAATACCATATTTTTGGAATAAAATATTAACCTTTGTTTTCATGTAATACTTACATGACTTATTGGCTAGAGTGTACTCTCGATGTTGAAAGTAACGGTTCTATGTGAATGACACACATCATAGCGATTGTTATCAAAACATCTTTACAATCGACCCAAGCTAACTTTGATTTAAATTGACATTTTTATTGTACACATTTGACCGTTCCAAGTGATTGACCCAAGCTGACCATGATCCAAATTGACACCTGTTTGTACCTGATCTTTAACCATTCAATTGTGTGATAATCAATAACAGTTTTAAATGACAGACGGATTATAGAATTGTAGCCAAAGTAAATTTTTATCGTTAATTGGGCTTCTGAGTAATTAGTACTTCAATTTATAATTGACCAAAAAACGTATTTACAAATACGACGAACTCTCAAATTCATAGGCTCAATGAATTAGTCAGTTGTCGTCAGTATTTATTTTTAATCATGAATTATTAAGAAAGGACCGATATTTTAGGTTTATACTCACTTTAAATCATTTATCCGCGAAAACCGCGAATGGTAAATGAGAAAAACCGTGAAATTAAGTACCCGCGAACTTGTTCCAAATACGGAAATCGCGAAAATAAGTACCCGCGAAAATAAGTACGTTTACAGTAGTAGAAAAAACTAGAGGCTCCCAGGAGCCTGAATCGCTCACCTGATTTCTTATGCCAAAGTTTGAATAAATTTCACAAACTTTCAACTATACAAAGTTGCAAATAATCCCTTCAGTGGTTTCAGAGAAGATTTTTGGAAATCAGTTTAAATTAATAGAAAAAAAACAGTTAAAGGGCAATAACTCCTATAAGGACCTTTTGATGCTAAACAAGAAAAGTTGCTTCGGATTTTCTCTATCTCTTATACTTTTTGAGTTATAAGCCAAAAACAATGGTCTGACCCCCCCTGTTCTATTTTTAGCAATGGTGGCCATGTTGGTTGGTTGAGGACATCCTAAAGATCAATTGTACCAAGTTTCAAAGCAATCCCTTCAGTGGTTTCAGAGAAGAAGATTTTTGAAAATCAGTTAAAATTAATGGAAAAAAACAGTTAAAGGGGAATAACTCTTAAATGGCTGATCTGACCATTTTGACCCTGAAATCATTTTTGTAGATCTCAATGAGCTGAACAATTCTGCAATGCTAACTTTTCCTCTAGCTCTAACGGTGTTCAAGATATTGTCCAAAAACTGCAAAAATGGTCAATTTTGACGATGAAAGGGCAATAACTCCTATAAGGAGTCGTTTCACAACTTCGACTCAATGGAGAGATTTGTAGAGCTTTTGATGCTGAACAAGGAAGGTTGCTTCGGATTTTCTCTATCTTTTATACTTTTTGAGTTATAAGCCAAAAACAATGGTCTGACCCCCCTGTTCTATTTTTAGCAACGGCCACCATGTTGGTTGGTCGACATGTATATAATTCACAAACTTGGTAGAGGACATCCTAAAGATCATGTATACCAAGTATCAATGCAATCCCTTCAGTGGTTTCAGAGAAGAAGATTTTTAAAAATCAGTTAAAATTAATGGAAAAAACAGTTAAAGGGGAATAACTCTTAAACGGCTGATCTGACAATTTTGACCCTGAAAATCGTTCTTGTAGATCTCAATGAGCTAAACAATTCTGCAATGCTAACTTTTCCTCTAGCTCTAATGGTTTTCAAGATATAGTCCAAAAACTGCAAAAATGGTCAATTTTGATGATTAAAGGGCAATAACTCCTATAAGGAGTCGTTTCACAACTTCGACTCAATGGAGATATTCGTAGAGCTTTTGATGCTGAACAAGGAAGGTTGCTTCGGATTTTCTCTATCTCTTATACTTTTTGAGTTATAAGCCAAAAACAATGGTCTGACCCCCCTGTTCTATCTTTAGCAACGGCGGCCATGTTGGTTGGTCGACATGTATATAATTCACACACTTGGTAGAGGACATCCTAAAGATCATGTATACCAAGTATCAATGCAATCCCTTCAGTGGTTTCAGAGAAGAAGATCTTTGAAGAAAAGTTAACGGACGGACGACGGACGGACGGACGGACGACGGACGCTTAACGATGACAATAGCTCACATGACCCTTCGGGTCAGGTGAGCTAAAAACATGAAAAAGCGCTATTTTTCAAGGGCCGTAACCCCTATAAGGAGTCATCTGACAACTTCGACCCTATGGAGAATTTTGTAGAGCTAAATGAGCTGAACATTTAAGCAAGCAACAGCTAATCTCTATGTGCAATAGTTTTCATTCTGTAGGACAAAAACATGAAAAAACGCTATTTTTCAGGGGCCGTAACCCCTATAAGGGGTTATCTGACAACTTCGACCCTATGGAGACTTTCGGAGAGCTAAATGAGCTAAACATTTAAGCAAGCAACAGCTAATCTCTATCTGCAATAGTTTTCATTCTGTAGGCCAAAAACATGAAAAATGGCTATTTTCACCTTTAAGGGGCCGTAACCCCTATAAGGGGTCATCTGACAACTTCGACCCTATGGAGAATTTTGTAGAGCTAAATGAGCTGAACATTTAAGCAAGCAACAGCTAATCTCTATCTGCAATAGTTTTCATTCTGTAGGCCAAAAACATGAAAAAATGCTATTTTTCACCTTTAAGGGGCCGTAACCCCTATAAGGGGTCATCTGACAACTTTGACCAAATGGAGACTTTTGTAGAGCTTTTGATGCTGAATCAGTGGCGTGGCCTCAGATTTCCTCTATCTTTTATACTTTTTGATTTATAAGCCAAAAACAGTAGTCTGACCCCCCTAGTCTATTTTTAGTAACGGCGGCCATGTTTTTTATCGGATCAAAAATCAAAACACAATTTTGGTGCAGGACACCCTAAGGATCATTCATACCAAGTTTCATTAAATTCTGTTTGGTAGTTTCAGAGGAGAAGATTTTTGAAAAATTGTTAACAGACGACGACGACGACGACGACAGACGACGACGACAGACGACGACGGACGCCAAGTGATGGTAATAGCTCACATGGACCTTCGGTCCAGGTGAGCTAAAAACTAGAATGGCGGTTTTTCATGGAAGACGTATGTCGCATTCGGTAAACAGGAAGTAGATTTGTTAAGGGTATGAAATTGCTTTACACCCTATAGTACCATAGGAGGAAGCTACATACCAAATATCAAGAGATTGTGACATGTAGTTGCCCAGAAAACTGCGATGGAAATTTTTGTGACGCCGCAGGACAATGCAAGATGACGGATGGTGCCAAAGTAACCCCTATATGTCACTTCTGCAACCTGTTGCAGGCAACATAATTTCATTCCAAGTATTTATATATATGGCCTTAATTGTTACTTTTTCAATCAACTAACCTAAGTTTAACTTGGGTTTCATACTCATTACTTTCTTGGAGGTCCTTCAACTTCCTATTTTCTTCTTGTAGTAGTTTGGTTGTTATTTTAAAGTTCTGTATCTCAGTCTCTAAAATGCTTATTTGTTCTGCCTGAAATTAATAATTGAGGGAAAAAATATATCACCTGATTTAATGCATATTCATGTTTTCTGAAGAAACTTGGTTTACCATAAAAGCAAGCTCACAAACAAAATACCCCTTGCGTAATATTAAATCTTCATTGGAAAAAAAAAAAGGATATGTCAAAAAGACATAATGTCCCCATGTCACAACATTTGGGACAGACAGACGAACCGACCTACACACTATTTGCCCCCTACTTTTGTATATGGAGTATAAAAATCTTAGGTTCAATAATCTCCCTTCAATGATATCCAAGCCAAAGATATTTTTCATGCACTTCACCATCATGTCCGTACTATATATTTCTTTCATGTAAAGTTTCATCAAAATCCATTAATTGGTTGGACTCAACCACTTTCATAAAGACAGACAGATAGGGCAATTCCTACATCCTCCCACCAAACTTTGTTTGCAGGTAAATATTAATGGACAAATGTACAGATATGATGAAATTAACTACCAAAAAATAAAAAAAATATTATAGGATAATTTTATCATGAATACATATGCACTGTAAAATGTAGAATAAAGCATAGAGTTCAGACTATTTTGCCACAATTTAAGGTCCAATTTGTTCAGTTTGACATCAATTGATTAGATTTATAAGTATATCCCTTTCTTTAAAGTTGAGTTCATTCTAATTAAGACCCGAGTTTTAATTGTTTATTGCAGAGTATATTTTTACATTATCTATTATTTGTGAACTCTTGTGTGTGAACTGATCTTTTTACTTTTCCCTTTTTGACTTCTGATTTTCAAATGTCTTATTGTTACTTCTTTGTTTCTTGAAAAAACGATCAACAAAAAAAACCAACAGATATTGTTGAAATAAGAATGAAGCATAACTTGAAAATACAAACCATAACATTATTATTGGCCTCTAATGTTTCTGCATTAGCTATTTTTCTAAGCAGTCTTCTATTCTTCTTGTTGTGAAGTTCTCGTTTATGACGTTCATACATTAATTGGTTCTCCATCATTATTATCTGTCCTCGTAAGATGTTAATTTCATCTGCAGGTGGAGCACCTAAAGCAAAGATGAATATGTCTTACGTCTTCATATTAAAGATACTTAGAACCAGACTAATTTTCCCCTTCCTAAAATTTTGTTTACTGTGAAAGTATTATTATTCGTGGGGCACCGATTTTCGTGGTTTTTGTGGATAAGGAAAACTATGAAATTAAGTTCCCAACAAACAGAGAATTTCGCATTGCTTTCAATAGATTTTTTTTAAACCACGAATTCAAGAATCCACGAATATGCAGTTGACTCCCAATCCACGAAAATTGATACCCACGAATTTAAGTACTTTCACAGTATAATATACAAAGGCAGATAGAGACTGGCGTGCTGGGGGTGCGCCCTCCCATTTGACAGGAAAATTTAGTGAGGAACTGTATGAAACAAGAAGTCCCAGAATTTTTTTTAATTGCGCATGCTCCCATTAAAATAATTTCTGTATCCGCCACAGATATACTGTGGGGTATCAGTTTTTGTGTTTTTTTGTTGGTGGCCTTTACCCACAAAAATTGATGCCCAATGAAAAGGAAATTTAACATTGGTCTGTATGCTGCAGTCCTCAAAACCACGAATTTAAGAATCCACCAACTGATACTTTTTCATCAAACCACGAAAATTGGTACCCATGAAAATAATGAATCCACAGTATATTATTGCCAATGTATTGAGAAACTTACCTCCAAAATGTGTCCAGTTGATAGACTCCTGACTGGTAATGGGAATCTTACTAAGCTCTTTGGCATGGATTTCTCGACCCATGGTTAAATGTTTGTCTAACAGTTCTAATGGAGAGAGGGTCTGGAATAGTGGAACTTCTTTGTCTATAATATGACATTAAAATTGATACAATAATTCATAAAAACAATTCTACATTAAAAATACACATGTACTTAGAAATTAACAAAGTATATTGGAGAACAGATTTTTCATATTCCTTTTTAGATTTCAAGCATTGATTTATTTGATCACATTTCTTTCTGCAAAAAAAACAACAACAAGAGGCTCCCAGGAGCCTGAATCGCTCACCTGACATATGTGCCTGAAGTAAAGGTTATA
Organism: Arcuatula senhousia; assembly: GCA_963971305.1. Taxonomy (NCBI): domain Eukaryota; kingdom Metazoa; phylum Mollusca; class Bivalvia; order Mytilida; family Mytilidae; genus Arcuatula; species Arcuatula senhousia. The sequence continues at coordinate 50,614,755 of OZ020311.1, forward strand.
AGGCAAAATCGATTTAACGTTGAAAGGGTCATAAGATTAATAAGGGGGTCATCTGACAATATGGTGGATCTAAAGGTGCTGATCACTTTTGTTCTCAATCAAAATCTAAAAATCTGTCACCGTTTTTGAGTTAATTGCAAAAAAATGCAGTTTAACCTAATGTTCTATTTTTAGCCACAGCGGCCATATTTTACAACCAATCAAAAATCCCCACAACAGTTCTATACACCTAATAATAATAAACAATAATACCAAGTTTGGTTCCATTTGGACTTAAAGTGTCAGAGGAGTTAACATTTTCAATATAAGGAAATGCAGTTAAAATGCTCAATTTTGACGTTCCAATAACTCCTCAAAGGAAAGGTCCTACAACGTTGACCCTGTTACAAATTTTGTACTGTTACAAATTTTGTAGATCTTGATGCGCTTAACAATATGCAATTTAAATTTCTCAAATATCTTGTATAGTTTTCAAGATATTGAGCTAAACAGGTGCCAAATTTGCAAAAAATCCACAAAAGGGGAAATAACTCCTACATGGGTTATTGGATTTTCTTCAAAATTTCAGAGCTGGTAGATCTTGAGGTGCTGATCACTTTTGTTTCCAATCAAAATTTTGAAATCTGTCACTGTTTTAGAGTTATTTGCAAAAAAACTGCCATTTACCCCTATGTTCTATTTTTAGCCACAGCGGCCTTGTTTTACGACCAATCAAAAATCCCCACATCAGTTTTATACACCTAATGCTAATAAACAACTATACCAAGTTTGGTTCCATTTGGACTTAAAGTGTCAGAGGAGTTAACGTTTTTTAATGTAATGAGGAAATGCTGTTAAAATGCTAAATTTTGACGTTCTAAGGGCAATAACTCCTAAAAGGAAAGGTCCTACAACGTTGACCCTATTACATATTTTGTAGATCTTGATGTGCTTAACAATATGCAATTTAAATTTCTCAAATAGCTAGTATAGTTTTCAAGATATTGAGCTAAACAGGTGCAAAATTTGCAAAAAATCCACAAAAAGGGCAATAACTCCTACATGGGTATTTGGATTTTCTTCCAAATTTCAGAGCTGGTAGATCTTGAGGTGCTGATCACTTTTACCCTATGCCAGAATTTTGATATCTGTAGCCGTTTTTGAGTTATTTGCAAAAAACTGCATTCTACCCCTATGTTCTATTTTTAGCCATGGCGGCCATGTTTTACGACGAATTAAAAATCCCCACATCAGTTCTAAGCACCGAATGCTAATGAACAACCATACCAAGTTTGGTTGCAATTGGACTTATGGTGTCAGAGGAGTTAACGTTTTAAAAAGTTTACGGACGACGGACGACGGACGACAGACGACGGACGACGGACGGACGACGGACGGACGACGGACGCCAAGTGATGACAATAGCTCACATGACCCTTCGGGTCAGGTGAGCTAAAAAAGGCATAAAAAGTCTAAACTGCCCATTTGTCTGAAGAATGTTACTTGGCAAGAAAACCCATAGGAATCTACCCCATAACGTGAAAAATTGGTAGAAATATTACCTTGAACATGACCAATACCTAATTGTTTTAATTTTTCTCCTGTCTGTAAATGTCCAGTGCTGCTGCCAAACTTGAATTGTATTCTGTTGAGAGTTTTTTTAAATGATCAAGTTATATGTCAAATAAGGGGGAATAAATTGCTTTTTATTATCTGTATAACATTTACTTCTGTTAAAATCTAGAGACTTGGCTGAAATCTTATTAGTATTACCCTCTGGTTTGTCTGATATCATGTTGGATTTACACTTCTGACACAGATGTAGAGCGTTTGGGAGTAATGATTTCCTGATCTGGTCAATAAAACTACTCTGAGATGAGTGAGCACTATCAGTCCTTGTAAAGGCTGGACAAGAAACATTACTGATCTGTGATGTTGTCATGGTACCACCACTTGTTTCCATGGTTACTATGGAAGTTTCAGGTAAATTCTCACTGATCTGACTAGACGTGGGTGCTTGCTGTGTAATGTCAGTTGCCATGGAAACTGACCTTGACATTTCTCCACTATTATCTGACTCATCTTCATCATCCATGGAGGCAAGTTTTGGGAGACTAGGACATGACCTTGACCTGGTCGTTTTATTTTTTTCCTGTTTATAAATATCCATTGTATTGGTAGCTGTCAGACTGTTGAATCTGATTCTGTTAACACTTTTCATGAACTGAGCAACAGATTCAGCTGTGATATTAGAAGAGGAGTGTACTTGGTGGTTCTCATTTATCTCTGAAACTTCATCATCTGTAACAGATAAATAACTAACATTTTTTTTATATAGTAAATCACCACTGTTTCTTAAAATTTACAGGTGAAAAATTAATCTTTTACATCAAAGAAGATATCTATTGTTGTAATAAGCAGTATATGTAGACGAACATTTTATATCGATTTAAAACAAATCCAAATGTCCAACGTCTGAGTTGATAGACTATGACTTTTGGGGAATATGTGTAAAACCAAGAGTATGGTTGTCATGTTGCTAATACATTATACATTTATTTATCATTGACAAAACATGTTTGTTTCGTGATTTTTATTGCAGCAAGACAAAAACACTAGTTTTCATAGCATGTATCCTCCATGTGCCCTTAAAATATTTAGGTATATGAGTTTACCTTCATCACTATTATGTAAATCCTCCATCATTTTAGGTAGTGTATCCATAGAGAATGAGGACATGAGGTCAGGCCTATCCTCACTACTGTTTTGAGGGGGTACCTCCTCCTCCTTATCCTCTTCTGCCTTAGATTCACCAGAAAACATCATCCCCTCAGAAAAGGAAGGAAGTGGGGACTCAGGAACCATGTCAAACTTCAGTTCTCTGGCTGTGTTTTTCATTGGCTGTGATTTAAAAGTTCCAAATGGTGGTTCTGCTGTAAATTCTGTTTTCAATGGTGAAGGAGGCACACTTGATTTTGTTGTCTCTACTGAAGACTTGGTTACTATGGTAATTGAACGTTTGTCTGAACCTCTGTTTGTAAATAAGGATCCTTTACTGCTGTTCCGACTCATTCCCTATAAAGAAATTATTGCCACGCCGAAGCTGCATACCAAATATCAAGAGCTGTGATTAGAAATTGCTGAGAAAATTGTTACAGTTGTTACAATTATCTAAGTACCTAAATATAGGTCTGCAGCAACATTTGCCTTCTACCTAACAATTCACCATTCTAAAAATCCATATTTTTCATTCCCTGAAATGTGCCACAAAGGACAGATTGTGAACTTCATAGATAACATTTATGAAATTTTGCCTGATTTTTATAATTTAACTTAAAATTACAACTGAAATTTGGACTTGGATTTGTAAATTACATGTTTATAGCGGTAGTGCAAGAAAATGCATATAGAAAAAAGTATTATGGTGTCTTAATTAACTTAAATAGAATTTCTTTAAAATAATGATTATACCTTTTCTGTTTCGTCAAATATAGGTGTAGTTTCTCTTGGTGTTAGTACCGGGGTGTTACCATAGGTACCTGTGGCTAAAAATATAACTAACAATGAAATACTGTAATTTGGTGGGATCTTATTTTCACGATTTTATGATTTTACGACAATTTAATACTTGTGATAATAAGATGTATGTTGTTTACTATCAATTCAAATATTGATTTAATTAAGTTACTCTAGCAAATATCTTTTTTTGTTCTTCACCTTTTTTAATAACCTGTGTAAATTATCATAAGTCACATTTTAAAAGTTTCTAGTTGTACCTTCATCAAATATTTTTATGCACTGTTAAGTTGGCAAAATAAAACAATCCAATCAATGGCTTCAAAAAGTATGCAAATAAACTCTATAAATTATACCTGAATGAATGAAGGCAGAACTTGATGTCTCCAGTACACTTGTAGCTGGTGTATTTCTCTGAGATGGAGGTGGTGTGGACATTCCTATTGCCAGTGAGGGGCTAAAGAAGGTATCCTGTTGCTGGTATCCTGTAAATGGCATGGTTTCTGGGAGAGCAAGAACTGAAAATTACAAAAGGATTGATTGACAAATTTTTTCTGTGTTTTTGATTATTCATGTTTCATGCAGAAAAGTAACTGCTTTCTTTTTAATGGAGTATTCTAAGAGTTATCAGCAATAAAAAGTGTGCCAGAATGACTGACACAGATTAAAAAGTAAACATATCTTCTCCAAACCAGGGGTTTTAAGAAACTTTCTTTAACATTTACCCCTGTTTTCATTTTGCCCTGTATTCTGCAATGGCCTGTTGAAAATATTGTTCTGTGCAGAAGCATCCTCAAACATGCCCTCCATTACGTCCAAGGACATCTTAGCACACTCCATGACAACATCTTGAGTTTCCATGGATTTCCAGCGTGTATTGGATAGCTCGGCATCCCGGCTGGCTGTTATTAGACCTGGATGTAGTCGTACTCTCTCCAGCATAGGCTATTGAAATATAGAATAATTTATAATTTACTGAAGATACCTTTTAATTTAATCTATTGATATGATAATGAAGTTTAGACATGGGTCTTTAGCTTCGTTACAAGATATTCCCTTGTTTCAAATTAGTTGTTTTAATGTAGTGTGTCATAATAAATGAATTTTTGTGACAACTAGTACTGCTAGCAAGTTCTTTGAAGTTTCACATATTTATGGATTATATAATTGGAAAACATCAGTCGAATTGTCTGCCTTAAAAATACCAGAAAACAATGAAATTTCTTCAAACTCCTAATATTTCCATATTATGTTAAGTTGCATCAAAATCTACTAAGCCATTTAGGAAAGGTTGCATTTACTACAATTCAATACCCTAATGTGGATTTAACCCAAAGCTTGATAATAGACAGAACAGACAGACATAGAATCTGTTTAAAAATTGTTTTTTTAACTATACACTCTAAAGTCATCTTGTAGTATTTTTATGTGCAGGAGAGAGAATCTTATAACCAATTTTCCATCAAGTATGAGAATGATTAATCATTAAGTAGCTTCTACTTTGCCAATCCTACCTTTACAACTTCATCATAAACAGGGACATTATCTTTCTTGCTGTAATATAATCTAAGATAGCCAATAAAGTTATAGGGAAACATTCCATAGATTCTGTGAAACAGAGAATACAGGGCCACCTGTAGATGTAGCATGTAAACATCAGGGACATTACCTGAAAAAATGAAACAAAAACATAAACATGTACATGTAAACAACTATGAAATGAAGTATTTCTTCACTTAGATCTTTAAATTAAATGACTTATGCTCATTCATTTCAATTTGTATCTTAAGGCAAAGTAGAGAAACAGAATGTCATTACATGTAAACAAATTTCATATACATGTATGCTGTCTGCCTAATAATACGCAAGCAGAAGATGGTTAAAAAACTCTTTTTACATAAAATATGTGAGTAATGGTGACTTCAAACACATTTGTGATCCTAGCAAGGAAATATTCAAATTGAAAAGTTACTGATTGGGTTTGAAATACCATGATAATATTGGGACTCATAGTTTGCAAAATATAAATTAAGTGTTTTACTATAAAAATCTTACATATCAAGTACGTAATGGATTAAGAGACTGTCCAAGCAAAACCCAGGCAATAGCTTGCACATGACAAATTTTGTTTTCAAAAATTTTCATTGATTTCACATCAGGTTAATAGCCATTCCCCAAAACAAATGCAGATTTTGGGTTTATTAAAGTGATAACTTAAATATAATTTACATAGAATGCATTGAAAATATGCAGAAGAAGGGATATAACTCTTGCATATTTGCAAAATTTGGTTGCTTTGTTCATGAACTTTAAGGCTGAATCACAAGTCATCCATGTTGCTTTCAAACAAATCCTGGTGAGTTTTGTTTTACATATGAGTCCAACAATATATTAAAACAATAAATTTGCTGGGATAAAATTCTACATGTGCCAGCTTCTGAAGGCTTTTGCCTGATTTCTACATGGACAGCCTCATAGTCTAAAAACAAAAGCTTGAGGAAGAAAACAAAGAAGACACACATTGTGACAACACAATTAGTTACAACATAAATAAAATAATAACCTGAGCATAACTAATTATGCAAGTCATAAGTTTAACAAATTTAGTAGTGGACAGCCTAAAAACAAGTTTTAAGCATTTTTTTCTTTTTTTTTCTTAGAACATCATGATCAGCAGAATTTCAAATCCAACAATTTTGATTGTATTTCTGTATATTTTTACAGTGAAGGATAATCATTGAGCTGAAATGCTGTCTCATCTCACATCGGTCATCTAAACTTGAAAACGCAAATTAACAGAAGAATGTACAAGATCCACAGAATCTGTCTGCTTAGCACTTAATGTTTTTCTTTGCTTGAAATGTTGTGATCTGTGTCAGATATAATCTTTCAAAACCAAAAGGAAAAGTTCTGTTTGATTTGAAGGTAGAGGGTGAACATATTAAATTACATATCAAACAAGACAACAAGATTAAGACTTCTGGCTATAAGTTTAGTACGAAGACAAACATCACATTTAGTCTTACCAATATGATCCTTAGTTCCTTGATTTTCTGAGGATTGCAAGAACACATTAGACCTAGCTTTTAAGAATCTTCAAAGCTGTGGTATAATAATTCTTTTCAGCTAATAGCCAGTAATTTTACCAATGAGCAGTTTGAACAAATATAAGTCCTAACATTCAAATTATCATAGTTATTTTTTTAGTATATCTGTTAAGTATAAGAGTATTGGATTTTGAATTTTTGATCAATCAAATCATTGCTTTTTAGTTCACATGTCCTGATTTAGAGGGGTGTGAAGGGCGTGTGCCCCCTAAAACTTGCAAATTTGTTTTTTGCATAAAATCCACGTAAAAAACATAAAAGAATTTTGGGCTTGCTCTGCTCTGTATAAAAATTTTCAGTCCACCCTAAACTGTATTCATTTATCGATTATCTGGATCTAAAACAGCCAAGTCATCTTGTGCAGCTTTCCATGACTTTCGACACTTGCTAATACCATCCTTACCTGGCTTCTTGTAACTAAACGCCACAAGGTGTGTGAATACTTCAAATACTGTAGATAAATGGTTACCAAGGAAAGTTGGAATGGTGGGAAACAGAACAGTAAGGGACATGACTCCTGTCATCAAAATTGGAACGTCTGTTTCATTCTAAAAAAGAAGATCTTAATGAGATGTGGAATATGTAGGAATGGTGGGAAACAGAACAGTGAGGGAAATAACTCCTGTCATCAAAATTGGAACATCTGTTTCCTTCTTAAATAGAAGATGATGAGATGTAGAATAAGTTTATCTAACAAAACTCACATAAATCAGTGACAATTTACAAATAAACTTTTGGAAACAGTCGGCAGTGATTATTATTGTCCTAATACAACTGGAAATATACCATAAGTTATGGCATTTTAAAGCATTTATTGGTGCATTAACAGATTTAATTGAAATGTAATGTTTATTGTGTATTTAAGTAATTTCTATGTCTGTAACAGTTTTCTAGCTTTAAACATGTTAAAAGAATCAATGTCCTCATTTATATACTGCAATATTTCGCGAGTAACAGAAATTCGCGAAAATAAATTGTCGCCAAAAAGACTCATTGTTATAGTAATTTGATAGTTGTAACGAAGAATCGCGAAAATAAATAGCCGCGTTATCGTCTTTAGACATAAAAACGTGAAATAAAGTAGTCGCAAAAATAAGTTGGTTTACAGTAGTTGAAAGAACATGTAACATAATTTATTGTATAACCTCTCATTAATATTTGACTGTAGGTTCCTGGGAAATCATGAAATACAAGGTACATATGAATGTGACAAATAAAGAGGCTTTTTCACTGACTACATAAAAAAGGTTTTGTAACAAAAAAGTATCACTTCCAAAAGCACAAGAAAACCAAACATAAATATTTGTCCAAAAGGCACATTTACTACAGTCTGTGCCCAGTTCTATACTTATCTGACCTTTAAACATTTCATCAAAGCTCCAAACACTGACTGTGTGCCTAATTTCTGTATCCATGTTGGTTGTTTACACACTACATGTAACAATAACTGTACTGCTTTCAGCTTGAAATGGGAACTCTTGATTCCATCTGTGATTTTATCTACTAAATGCTGAATAAAATAATTTATTATACATGTATTTTATTATCATATTTTTGATGAATTTTTCTTCTCACTTAATTTCCCTAATCAATAGGGTCTTTCTTTATACCCTACAAGTTTTTATTCTTCAAATTACTGAGCCTTTTAGGTAATATATCTGTTAAGATATCGTCATACAGACAGCTAAACTTTTCCGCAACCCAACCCTATTTTAAAGTTGTCTTACACTGACCTTTACATGCCTGATATCAATAGGACATACTGTAACATTTTTATTTTCACTGTGTATTAATATTCGCTTTATTCACGTTCAATAAAAATCCACAATAAAAAGCTTCGCCGAGCGCAGCATGATACGACCGCAACATGTTGAACCCTGTATGGTTTAGGCCCAATATGGATAGTCAATTGCTCTGGACATATGCAGCCCATGGTGGACTGACAAAGGTTTTTGACACATGCAGCTTTTGGTGGACTTTCTAAATTAACATTTTAAAAAGGAATTATTTTTTTCCAAAGGAGATCAAAATCAGACCACAAATAAATAAGTTTCGATTTTGGCCCCTAATTACATAATAAGGGGGAAAAGATGGGGGTAGCAAAAATTAATTCTCAATTTTGCATCCGCTATTTGACAAGAACAAACATGCAAAAAAAATTTTCAAAATCGGTCCACTAATAAAAATGTTTCGATTTTGGCCCCTTTTAGGGCCGTAACCCCTATAAGGGGTCATCTGACAACTTCGACCCTATGGAGACTTTTGTAGAGCTAAATGAGCTGAACAATTAAGCAAGCAACAGCTTTTTGCTATCTGCAATAGTTTTCATACTATAGGGCAAAAACATGAAAAAATGCTATTTTTCACCTTTAAGGGCCCGTAACCCCTATAAGGGGTCATCTGACAACTTCGACCAAATGGAGACTTTTGTAGAACATTTGATCCTGAAGCAGTAGGGTGGCATCAGATTTCATCTATCTCTTATACTTTTTGAATTACAAGCCAAAAACAGTAGTCTGACCCCCCTGGTCTATTTTTAGCCACAGCGGCCATGTCTTTTGATGAATCAAAACTTGAAACACATCTGTAGTGCATGACACCCTATTGATCAATCATACCAAGTTTCATTGAATTCTGTTCAGTAGTTTCAGAGGAAAATATTTTTGAAAAAGTTATTGTAAGAACAAACTAAAAGTTGCAATTTGGCCCCTTTTGGCCCTTAATTTCTAAACGAAAAAAGGGGGGACTCCCAAAATCAATCCCATCCATCCTTTAATGGTAAGAAATATCATTGTCAAATTTCATTGGATTTGGATAACTAGAACTAAAGTTATCGTGTATACACTAAAGTTAACAGACGACGACGACAACGCCAACGACGACAACGACGACAACGACGACAGCATCATACCATTATACGTCCGCAAATTTTTTGCGGTCGTATAAAAATTAGTACATGTCACATTGTGAATATAAAAATAAATACCTGAAAAATAAGCAATTTAATTTCTAGCAGTTTTACAGCCTGTGTAAGGCATAGAAAATTTATAGCCTTGAAACTTTTTGTAATTTTGATTTAAAGCCTGTTATAGTTAGCACTTCTGTTAGATTCCAAATTTCCCAAGGTTTTCCATTTCCAGCATGTACACTTTTGTCTGGAAGAATACATCAGAGCTTTGAAACTGTCTGTGTACATTTCAAAATTTATCAAACCCTAAGATTTTCTTACCCCAGGCATAGGTTGATTTAAGTCATAATTTCGGCTCAAAATTTACATTTTTCCTATATTTCAATGCTCTTCATATTCATATGGTGTTTATGATTTTCAACCTTTTGGCTAGTGCGTCTCTGCAAGCTCTTAAACAAAGGGGCTAACAACTACACTGCTACGCGATGTTTGTTGGTAGAGAGTTGAGGAACAACCCGAATGGATAACCATGTAAAGAGTTTTTCCTATATTTCAATGCTCTTCATATTCATATGGTGTTTATGATTTTCAACCTTTTGGCTAGTGCGTCTCTGCAAGCTCTTAAACAAAGGGGCTAACAACTACACTGCTACGCGATGTTTGTTGGTAGAGAGTTGAGGAACAACCCGAATGGATAACCATGTAAAGAGTTTGGCGTCTCTGATGAGTTTTAAATAGACGAATTGAATGGCTGCAAAGCAAAATCTATTTTGATTTCACATGAAGATTGACTTACTTTATCATGAGGTTCCTTGACATTTATAAGTATATCAACGGCTTCCTTTGAAGAGGTTATATAAAAATATTCCACCAAACTATTCAAAATCCAGGTATCTCTATCTAGAATGTACAATAAACATGTGAGGTTAATGTACGTGTTTATAAATGACTTGTGTACAAAACATCAACATGAAACTTTTCTAAAACAAATTCTGGCAGGTATTCATGCAAGTAAAAAATACAAGTATTTTTAGGGCAAATATTTTCAAAATTTCATAATAAATGACTCCAACTTTTATGTAGATTATGATTTGCTTGTGATTTTTAGCACCACATGGACATTGAATCTTGGAGATCCACTTTGTGTGGCAAATTTTAAAAGTTGAAGGCTTATGATGTATGGTACTTACTTTGCAACAATTTCTCTTCAACTAATTCTTTGATTTCGTTCACATCTGCAATGTTTGTTGAGTCCAGCAGATTGAATAGCTCTCTCACATCAAGGTCATGGTCAAGGTCTTTATGACTATGAGAGCTTTCAAGAGTCATCATTAGACATCAATATCAGTTTAATTATTAATCTGAAATGATAATACATTTTCATAACTAGTGGGACCCAAAACCTGAATTGCTCATCTAATTTCCAGATTATTTACTTAGTTGGGTTAACAAAGTACATGTAGTAGCAACACTTTAAATACGGCTAAGTAAAAATTGCATTCTGTACAAACAACAGAAAATACTATAAGCATTAATCTATTTGCAATAAAGATTTATAGGTTCTTACATAGGTTCTTGGAAAAGACCGACTGATCTTTCAGGAGTGTTTTCAATCTTTTTGTGAATGGAGTGCAGCGGAACGAGCCAAAAGACCTGCAAAATTCTATCACGAGTGAAAGATCATCACCATTTTTCCAATACATGTGTAAGTACCAATTTCCTTTCCAAAAACAATTTTTTATACACTGAAATCCTTAGGTAACCACGGCAAAAAACAGCTAGCAGGTATCTGTTTGTGACATCTCTTATTTTTTTCTCTGATCCTTGGGAGCACCATTTCATGGTGCCATCAATTATATATGCTAATTATTTGTTATCTTGCTCCCCATCAAAGGCAGCAACTTAATTCATATTAATTCACAAGGTTGGGCGGAGCTTAACTTTCTCTGTCTTTAAGGTGAGATTTAAACGAAGAAGTCCGAAATAATTGACCTGTGACCAACCAGGTTAATAAAATAGAGTAATACCTAATATACAGGTCATGGATGATCGACACCAAACAATGGCAACAACCCACCTGCTTTTTTTCTAGATGAGCTAATAAAGGTTTCGATCCTGACTTAATTATAATAAGGGATGCAAGTCCCTTATACCGGTAGAAATCCCCAAGTGTATTTGTATGACGACTTCGCAGAAGTTACATGACTTCTATCGTTAGTACTGGCGGTCAAATTTATTTCACTTTTTTAAAACTTTTTCATTCTTATTTCTAAAAATACCCAGTCATTTTTAATGCATGGGTGTTTGGCAAAGTTTATGACCCTATCTAGACAAAGTGTGTTCTTTATTTATATAAAAAATATTATTGAACCGCGATGAAACTAGACTGGGGTTGTAACTAACACTACCACTGTGAGTGACTGGCCATTCAGACCAGCAGCCGACGGGATATGTTCTGGATCACAAGACGCAGACCTCACCACATGACTAATCACTGTTATAAGAATAAACAGACAGTACACGCAATGGTAAGGCAAAACCAATATTTTTTTACCAAATCCATGTTATGACTTATGTCCCTCAAACAGGTGTGCCTATACTTGCAAGACTGCAACACTATAAGACTGTTTGAGCACAGGGGCTTGTGTACAAGCCCCTGTGGTTTGAGAGAGAAAAAATCTGTCTGCAACATGAACAGATCAGATGGTTTGCTTTTTTTGGAAAAGACTAGTTCATACCACTGTATTATACCTGTATTTAAAACTTCAAAGCTAAGATTCCAACATAATCATATATTCTACAAAAATAAAGATTTGTAGACAAGTGACATGTATCATGTGTGTTGTTGATTCTGTTCCAATTGGAATGAACCATATTAAAGGGGTGGACAACTTCAAACAAATTATTAGGTTAATGTTTAACAATCTTTTGACTTCAACATTTGACTTTTACAAAAAAGTGTACATATAAGCACTTTTAATTGATGTGATTGAATCAATGGTTGCAGACAACCCTCATCATAAAGCTATTAAACACTTCCTTTAACCCCTAAATTTGTACAAAATAGAATGACCCTTTTCGGAAAATGAAAGTAGCTTTCTGACTGGTTGCGTGTTGGAAATAGGAAACAGTCCACGCTTCAAGAAATAATGGAGGCAAACTTTGCGTAAGGCTTTATCTTGATTTTGCAAATAATCATGGATAATGCAGCAGAAGTTAATAAGGATTCAGAAAGAAGAAAGCTTCAAGAAGATATTGAAAGATTACAGAATGTGATTGGTGATGACGAATATAACTCGGACGAGGACAGTGATACCGATGTTCTACACATTGATGTGGCTGGAGAAGGTTGCAAATAGTCACTAATTCGATTATTTTTTACACCGAACAAAATCGTAGTCGTTTTATAACAAGAAATTTAACATGTATTGAATAGCTGTTACTTTGAATTATTCTTTCTCTTTACTTTTTCCGGCATATAATGAAATTTACTAGATTATCTCCCTTACAAAAAAAATGATTTTCAATACCATAGAAACACAGAGCTGTGAAATTACCTCACAAATCATGTTATTAATGCACAACTGAATGTTTTGAAGGTAAATGTGCTAGATTACATTGATATATGAAGATAAATTATTAAACTAATTACTATTTTTGTGAATTGAAAGGGAGACTACTGATAATGTTACTTCCCAGATGAAAATGTTTTTTTTTCCTTTAAAGGGGGAGGGTTGTGGTAAATTTGAGAAATAACCCACTGAATTATGTATGCCCTTAGCATCATTTCACCAAAATTTGACCCCCCCTTTTCAAAACAAAATACATTTTTTTAGCTCACCAGATCGAAGGGTCATGTGAGCTATTGTCATCGTTAGGCATCCGTTGTCCGTCATTACAATGTAACTTTTCTTCAAAGATCTTCTTTTTTGAAACCACAGAAGGGATTGCTGTGTCTGTAAAGTTGAAGTCGTGGGAGGACTCCTTATAGGAGTTATCTCCCCTTAATTGTCAAAATAGACCATATTTGCAGTTTTGGGACTATATCTTGATACCCATTAGTGCTAGAGGAAAAGTTAGCATTGCAGAAGTGTTAAGCTCTTTGAGATCTACAAAAATAATTCAGGGTCAAAATTGTCAAATCAGCTGTTTGAGAGTTATTGCCCTTTAACTGTTTTTTTCTATCAATTTAAAAAAAAAAATTGAAAACTGTAAGACCTAGAGGAAAAGTTAGCATTGGAGAATTGTGAAGCTCATTGAAATCTACTAAACTGATTTCAGAGTCAAAATTGTCAAATGAACCCCTTATAGGGGATATGGTCCTTTAAAGGTTAAAAATATTGGGTTTTTTTCATGTAATGGATCTATAGACAGAAAAAAGCTGCTACAGATAGGAAAAAAAATGTTGTTTGCTTAGATCGGCAGTTCAATTAGCTCTTCAAAAATATCCATAAGGCTGAAGCTGTCAGATGAACCCCCATAAAAGTTATGGCCCCTTATTGTCAAGATTTGTGTTATTGCCTCGCAGATTAAACCTATTTATAAAAGATTAAGAAAAGTTTTTGTTTGCTTAAATGTTTGGCTATATGTGCTTTACACATCTATGATGATCATTTATTGGAGTTTTTCACCTCAGGTACCCCAAATTATTTTCATTCCATCAGTCATTATAGTTAGGTGTGCAGTCTTCGTGCTATAAATTTTGGTCCACAGGCCCGACAACTTATTATTGAAATATTTTGTATAGACAACATTGGCTTGTTGTTGCCATTTCTATAGGCCCTCAAGCATTTTCACTAGCCATGGCTTGTGGCCTGTGGCCAATTTCGAAGACTGGGTGAGCGATTCAGGCTCCTTGGAGCCTTTTGTTGTTAATATAATCCCCTATTATTAGGTAAATCTAACTTTCCGTCTGTTCACAATAGTTTTTGCATCACATTAGATGTAGATGCCTTATTGCTTTAACTTTGTCTGTCCATCAATAATTTTTATGAACACTAAAACTGAAAAACTATTGACTGTGCACTGTACAGCCTGATGCGCTTATATATTAAACTTTCATGTAAATCTGTTGAATAATTTTGAAAACACTCAATTTTTTGCTTTGCATGTGAAATCGAGAAGTTTTGTGTAAATCCATGGAATATTTTGGATTTTTTGTTTTCTGAATTTTCCAGTGTTCCAGGCAAACTACATGTATTGCCCTTCAAATGTCAAAAAAATTGATGGGTTTTTTTTGGCTTATATGGTTTCATTATTATTCGTGGGGTATCAATTTTTGTGGTTTTCGTGGGTGGTCTTGACCCATGAAATTTGATTCCCCATGAAAAGGAAATATAACATTGATCTTCATGCTGCAAACTTCAGAACCATGAATTTAAAAATCCACAAACCTATCAATTTTCATCAAACCACGAAAATTGATTCCCACGAAAATAAATGAATCCACAGTATAGTTAATGCTTGAAATGTATAAATACAATATTCAGACTCTGACCATCCACCTTCTTTTCTGTTCATTTATATATGATTTATGAGAAAAAAATGAGGAAGGAAACTTTGTCATCATAGAATAGAATGTAATTTTTGTAATACATGTATAAAAATGTCTGGCTGTTTTACAGGTGAAGATGGACATCCAATCAGATATTCAAGTCATGCTGGATCAGCTGCAGCTGTAAGTTATATCTTTATAAAAGGTTAAAGTATCATTTCCATAATGGAAGTACATGTATATGATATAAAAGGTTAAAGTATCTTTTCCATAATGAAAGTATATGTATATGATATAAAAGGTTAAAGTATCATTTCCATAATGAAAGTATATGTATATGATATAAAAGGTTAAAGTATCTTTTCCATAATGGAAGTATATGTATATGATAAAAAAATTCATATAAAAGGTTAAAGTATCATTTCCATAATGAAAGTATATGTATATGATAAAAGGTTAAAGTATCTTTTCAATAATGGAAGTACATGTATATGATATAAAAGGTTAAAGTATCATTTCCATAATGAAATCATAAAGACACATCACCATGTTATGAATGAACAGATACATGTATTATTGCAAGATTATACTGCTACCATCTGTTTCAAGGTTCAGTGATTGCTTTTTAGCTCACCTGGACGGAAGGTCCATGTGAGCTATTGCCATCACTTGGCGTCCGTCGTCGTCAGTCGTCCGTCGTCGTTAACATTTTTCAAACGTTAACTCCGCTAACACCATTAGTCCAATGGCTTTTAAATTTGGCACAGTTCTTAATTAGCATAGGTAGTATAAAACTAGCGTGGGGATTTTTGATTCGTTGAAAAACATGGCTGCCATGGCTAAAAATAGAACATAGGGGTAGATTGCAGTTTTTTGCAAATAACTCAAAAACGGTAACAGATATCAAAATTTTGTCGACGGTGAAAGTGATCAGCACCTCAAGATCTACCTGCCCAGAAATTTTCAAGAAGATCTAACAACAGAGGAGCTATTGCCCTTTTTCTGGATTTTTACAAAATTTTGCACTTATTTAGCCCTATATCTTGAAAACTATACAAGATATTTTAAAAATTCAAATTGCATATGATTAATCACATCAAGATCTACATTTCATGTAACTAGGTCAAAGCTGTAGAACCATTTCTTTGAGGAGTTATGGCCCTTAAAGCGTCAATATTTACCATTGTTCATTACTTTTCCCCTGATTTAACTGAAACGGTAAGACCAACTGCATCTTAACATAGCACACTGTTTGATAGCTTATATGCTACAACTCTATCGTTAAGATTTTTGATTCGTAAAAAAACATGGCCACCATGGCTAAAAATAGAACATAGGGGCAAATTTCATTTTTTTGCTAATAACTCCAAACTGTTTTCAGATATCAAAATTGTGCAAGAATCTAAAGTGATCAGCATATTAAGATCTACCTGTCCTGAAATTTTGGAAAAGATCTGACTGCTGATGTGGGAATTATATTGTTCTTTTTCCTAATTTTTGCCAAATTTGCACTTATTAAGCCCAATATCTTGAAAACTAACCAAGATATTTCATAAATTTAAATCGCATATGGTTAAGCACAATAATATCTACAAATATATGTATCTGTGTAGTTCAGGTGAGCGATTCAGGCTCTTGGGAGCCTCTTGTTTGCATGACACTATGTCTTTTGGACATTTCATTATCTCAATCCATGTCTCCATTTTTTCAGGAGATGACTGATGAAGCAGCTGGGGAAGATGAGATTGTGATTAATCTGAATGAGAATGTTCCTATTGATCCTGATACCTGTCTGGCATTGAACAAAGCTTACCAGGAGGTCCTACTAGATACACTTAGGTCTATAGAGATGGCTCTGATAGAAAACAGAGAAAAACAGGTAATTCTTACATCTATAGAACAAAGCTTATCAGGAGGTCCTACTAGATACACTGAGGTCTATTGAGATGGCTCTGATAGAAAACAGAGAAAAACAGGTAATTCTTACATCTATAGAACAAAGCTTACCAGGAGGTCCTACTAGATACACTGAGGTCTATTGAGATGGCTCTGATAGAAAACAGAGAAAAACAGGTAATTCTTACACCTATAGAACAAAGCTTATCAGGAGGTCCTACTAGATACACTGATGTCTATTGAGATGGCTCTGATAGAAAACAGAGAAAAGCAGGTAATTCTTAGAAGTGTAATAGTCAGGATATTTTAGCTCATTTGCAAGTGTATTATGTAGGGATTTCATCAATGAGTACTGTGAGACAGGGTACTCATGGGTGGCTTACAGAGCTATAGAACAAAGCTTATCAGGAGGTCCTACTAGATACACTGAGGTCTATATATTGTTGTATATAGTTGATCTTGTTCCTGGCAAACTCAGTTGAAGAAATTATATTTTTTGCTTTGTGTGTTTGCAAAAGGTATTTAGGTCTGTTTGTTCTCTCTTTGTGATCATCTCAAATAATTATAAATTAAATTTAAAAGCTAAACAACTTCTAGAACTACATGTTTTGGTAGTTTTTATGCCCCGCCTACAAAGTAGAGGGGCATATAGTGTTTGGGTAGGTTCGTTCGTCCATTTGTCCATCTGTCATTTGTCTGTTCGTCCGTCTGTCTGTCCCAAATTCAACCTTACTCACAAGTGCCACATCAATCATATTGGTATGGTAAGTGCACCTAGATCCAACATGCTTAGAATATGGTTCTATTTTATTAGCTCACCTGGACCGAAGGTCCATGTGAGCTATTACCATCACTTGGCGTCCGTCGTCGTCGTCTGTCGTCGTCGTCGTCGTCGTCGTCTGTTAACAATTTTTCAAAGATCTTCTCCTCTGAAACTACCAAACAGAATTTAATGAAACTTGGTATGAATGATCCTTAGGGTGTCCTGCACCAAACTTGTGTTTTGATTTTTGATCCGATAAAAAACATGGCCGCCGTTACTAAAAATAGACTAGGGGGGTCAGACTACTGTTTTTGGCTTATAAATCAAAAAGTATAAGAGATAGAGGAAATCTGAGGCCACGCTACTGATTCAGCATCAAAAGCTCTAAAAAAGTCTCCATTTGGTCAAAGTTGTCAGATGACCCCTTATAGGGGTTACGGCCCTTTAAAGGTGAAAAATAGCATTTTTTCATGTTTTTGGCCTACAGAATGAAAACTATTGCAGATAGAGATTAGCTGTTGCTTGCTTAAATGTTCAGCTCATTTAACTCTACAAAAGTCTCCATAGGGTCGAAGTTGTCAGATGACCCCTTATAGGGGTTACGGCCCCTTAAAGGTGAAAAATAGCCATTTTTCATGTTTTTGGCCTACAGAATAAAAACTATTGCAGATAGAGATTAGCTGTTGCTTGCTTAAATGTTCAGCTCATTTAGCTCTACGAAATTCTCCATAGGGTCAAAGTTGTCAGATGACTCCTTATAGGGGTTACGACCCCTGAAAAATAGCGATTTTTCATGTTTTTGGCCTACAGAATGAAAACTATTGCAGATAGAGATAAGTTGTTGCTTGCTTAAATGTTCAGCTCATTTAGCTTTACAAAATTCTCCATAGGGTGGAAGTTGTCAGATGACCCCTTATAGGGGTTACGGCCCCTGAAAAATAGCGATTTTTCATGTTTTTGTCCTACAGAATGAAAACTATTGCAGATAGAGATTAGCTGTTGCTTGCTTAAATGTTCAGCCTATTTAGCTCTACAAAATTCTTCATAGGGTCGAAGTTGTCAGATGACCCCTTATAGGGGTTACGGCCCCTGAAAAATAGCGATTTTTCATGTTTTTGGCCTACAGAATGAAAACTATTGCAGATAGAGATTAGCTGTTGCTTGCTTAAATGTTCAGCTCATTTAGCTCTACAAAATTCTCCACAGGGTCGAAGTTGTCAGATGACCCTTTATAGGGGTTACGGCCCCTGAAAAAAGTGATTTTTCATGTTTTTGGCCTACAGAATGAAAACTATTGCAGATAGAGATTAGCTGTTGCTTGCTTAAATGTTCAGCCCATTAAGCTCTCCAAATTCTTCATAGGGTCGAAGTTGTCAGATGACCCCTTATAGGGGTTACGGCCCCTGAAAAATAGCCATTTTTCATGTTTTTGGCCTACAGAATGAAAACTATTGCAGATAGAGATTAGCTGTTGCTTGCTTAAATGTTCAGCTCATTTAGCTCTACAAAATTCTCCACAGGGTCGAAGTTGTCAGATGACCCCTTATAGGGGTTACGGCCCCTGAAAAATGTGATTTTTCATGTTTTTGGCCTACAGAATGAAAACTATTGCAGATAGAGATTAGCTGTTGCTTGCTTAAATGTTCAGCTCATTTAGCTCTACAAAAGTATAGGGTCAACATCAAGACCAGGTGAGCGATTCAGGCTCCTGGGAGCCTCTTGTTATTAACAGGATTGTTTCCCAACTACCCAAGCAAAATTAATTTTATATTTATAGTTTTCAAATAAAAATGACCTAAAACTATAATCTTCATAAACCGGTAAATATCTTGTCATATTGTGTAAATCTTTGATTTCAGGAAGAACTACAAGATTGTCTTGATGATCCAAAAAAGGATAAAACAGGCCTACAGAAAAGTCGAAGAACAATCAGTAGTTACCAGCGACCTTTCTTTTCTGACCTGAATGGTGACACACCACCTCCCAACGCTGACGTCTATCTGAAGAAAAGAACAGAAGAAATGAGACAAGATTTAAAACCTCAACTTCCTTGTAATTAATGATAGATAGAAATTTCTTTTCATTTAATTGACAAAAATAATTAATGGCGGTGGAAAAAATGAATATGACACAATGTTTACCCCAAAAGAAAAATGTTAAAATCTTTGATGAAAACAAACAGCGACCTTCAACATATATCAAAAGCCTTTGATAATGAAACCAAATGTAAAAAATGATATAAACCATTTAACATACCCTAAAATACAGGAAAGCAAAAAAAAAGGTAGAGCATTCAAACAGGAATACACAAGAACTATAAAAAAAGTTCTAAAAATGTTAAATAGAATAGTCATTTTGTAGGGAGAAGTAAGATGAAGGCTGAATTAAAAGAAGCTGTGTATCTAGATTCCCTAAGTCAACAAACTAGACACTTGTTAAACAGGTTTGTAAATTTTCCAATTTCAATCTAAATGCATGGTAAATCATATGAGTTGTGAATAGCAAAAAGTTCAATATCTGATTTCTGAATGGATAGATTACATGTATATGTATATGATGAAAGTATACTCCTTAGCTTTGCAAAGTCCTCTTATAAATCAGCTTTAGTTAAATTGTGAGTGTGAGTGAGTTAGCATTAATGCCCTACCATCACTTTAATGGTTATATAAGGGTGGTAAATGCAGTTGACCTTATTGTAAAATTATGCTCATGTATATGTGATAAATGAAAGGGGATCACATGCATCTACATGATTTTAAAAGTTTATATATTTTTTTTGGAAAAAGCTGGTATTTCGGTAAGAAATAATTTTTTGCTGAATCTATTAAGGCAGTTCCACATCAATCAACCAAAGAATAACCTGCTATACAGGATTTTTTTTAATGAAATCGTTGTTCCTCTGAATGTCTGTTTAGTATTATCTTCATCAAATAGGTGAGACAACTGTTTTAATTCATTGTTATGAAATGTATATTAACAGGAAAGAAATTTATATAGAGAAATTAATTTTGATGAGTAAAGAGGCAAATGGTGAGGAATACACAAAGTTGGAAGATAAACTAGCTGAAATTGAGGAGGAGGTCCAACGTATCACGTATGTATTAATCATGATTTATATATTTGATTACTACCTATATCAAAAAAGGGGAATAGATTGGTTGGATCTTATTTACTGTCCTAAACAGATTATTAGTGATTTCCTTAATTAAATTAGTTTGTTTTTCATTCACTGAAATCAGGAATAACTTGTACATGTTTTTAAAAAGCTGTCAAAACAAATTGTACAAGGGACATAGAAATGGTTCTAAATTTCCAACTATAGTTTGGCTTTGAACCTCATTATGATTAAGTGAGTATGTTTTGGGTTTTTTCGAGGACAATCTTGAGTTAAGGATAAAAAAAATATACAGACAAATCTTTAAAAAAAAACCTGACCAAAATTTGCAAGCATTTTTTGCTATAACATTTCTTGCATTTTTAGCTCACATAGCCAAAGGCCATGTGAGCGTATGCCATCATGATGCTTCCGTCTTCGTCCGTTTACAATTTCAAAAATCTTCTCTGAAACCACTGAACTAATTTAACTGAAACTTTGCAGGAATGATAAATGACATGTTGGCAACAAACAATCCTCATTTTATAATGATTCGGAAAAAAACATGGCCGCTGTTACTAAAAATAGAACATCGGGTAAAATCACTTAAAATGGCTTATAACTCAGCAACCATAACAGATAGAAAAAATCTTAAGGATATTAGGCACTTCAGAATCAAAAGCTCTACAAAAGTCTCCATTGGGTCGAAGTTGTCAGATGACCCTTGATAGGGGTTATGGCCCTTTAAAGATCAAAAATAGCGTTTTTTTCATGATTTTGCCCTATAGATTGAAAACTATTGCAGATAGAGAAAAACTGTTGCTTGCTTAAATGTTCAGTTCATTTAGCTCTACGAAAGTCTCTATATGGTCAAAGTTGTCGGATGACCCCTTATATGGGTTACAGCCCCTTAAAGGAGAAAAAATATTGTTTTTGGCCTTTAGAATGAAAAACTATTGCAGATGGAGAAAAGCTGTTGCTTGCTTAAATGTTCAGCTCATTTAGCTCTACAAAAGTCCCCATAGGGTCGAAGTTGTCAGATAACCCCTTATAAAGGTTGCAGCCCCTTAAAAGTTGAATAATAGTGTCTTTTGCCCTTCTAGAATGAAAACTATTGCAGATAGATAAAAGCTTTTTCATGCTTAAATATTCAGCTCATTTAGCTATTCAAAAGTCTTCATAGGGTTGCCATCAAGACCAGGTGAGCGATTCAGGCTCCTGGGAGCCTCTTGTTTCAAGTGATATTCCATAAAGGTTTTTTAACAGAGATATGAAAATGTCTGTAAACAATCAAATGTACATGTTGAACCCAAAGATTCCAAAGAATTATTACTATTTTTACCTTCAGTTGAACATATAACATGTATAATATACATGTTTTTATGCCCCTGCGACGACATGTCGGGGGGCATTAAGTTTTACTCATGTCTGTCCGTACGAACTTCCGCCAAGCTTTTCTCAGAAACCGTAAATGGGAATGACTTGAAACTTTGTAGGATGGTTCAGTATGACAAACTATGTCCTAAGCGAATTTTAGGCCTGTCAGACATCTACTTCCTGTTTGGGGCTGGATCAATACCAAAATCGACATGAAAATTTCTGTCAAGCTTTTCTCAGAAACTGTACATGGGAATGACTTGAAACTTGGTAGGATGGTTCAGTATGACAAACTATATGTCCTAAGCGAATTTTAGACCTGTCGGACATCTACTTCCTGTTTGGGGCTGGACCGATACCAAAATCGACATGAAAATTTCCGTCAAGCTTTTCTCAGAAACTGTACATGGAAATGACTTGAAACTTGGTAGGATGGTTCAGTATGACAAACTTTATGTCCTAAGCGAATTTTAGACCTGTCGGACATCTACTTCCTGTTTGGGGCTGGACCGATACCAAAACTGACATGAAAATTTCCGTCAAGCTTTTCTCAGAAACCGTACATGGGAATGATTTGAAACTTGGTAGGATGGTTAAGTATGATTAACTATGCGTCCTAAGAGTCTTTCAGACCTTTCGGACTTCAACTTTTTATTTGAGGCCAGCGGGGGCATCCGTGTCCCATGGACACATTCTTTCTTTATTGTACTAGTATCAGTACACATGTACATGGTGTTTCTCTTTTGTAGGAATTTACCTCAAGATGCTGTGTTAGCCATGGTTGACATAGATAAAGTAGACTGGATGAAGATTTCTAATACTGTGGTATGTAATGGTTAGGTATTAAAATGACTTTGTAATAGAGGCTAACAAGTGCTAGTTGGATGTAGGGAGAGATGGAACCAGTTCATTAAAAAGAGAACAATGCATAGAAATAAAAAACAAAGCAAACAAAAACAAACTACCAACCTACAATCAGCAATATGAATTCAAAATCATACTGAGATGTTCTGTGAAGGATAAGCAGTTTCTGTCAGTTGCAGTGCACCATGCTGTCATGTGATTATTTTGTTGGGATTATGTGTTTGTTGGGCATTTAGTTATACTCATGTCCCTTATGTCTGTTCAATGGTATTTCCATCAAGCTCTTCTCTGTATGTCCTCAACAACTATCAGACCTTTCCTGTTTTGGAGTGGGCTGATATAAAATTGACTGAAAATTAGAATTATAATTTCCATTAAGATTTTCCGTGAAGCTACATAAATATGATTTAGAATTAAGTAGGATGGTTTAGTATGACAAGCTGTACGTCCTGAGTGATTTTCAGACCTGTTGGACTTTTACTTGTTGTTTGGGGACCTACACACTGTGTCCCATGAACAGTTTTTGTCTCGCCTGCGAAGCAGAGCAGGACATAGGTGTTACTTTACCGGCGGCGGCGGCGACGGCGGCGTTAACTTTTTGGAAAAGTTTTATGAGCACCTCCATATCTCAAGAACTATAGGTCCTGGGTTGATGAAACTTGGTATGCATATGCCCCAGTAGTAGCTTAGCACAGTTGCATCCCCATCTTTTGACCTTGACCTTGATTTTCCGGTTGAATGACTTTGACAATTTTCAATACATATAATAGCAATGAAAAAGTTTTGCGAGCACCTCCATATCTCAAGAACTATAGGTCCTAGGTTGATGAAACTTGGTATGCATATGCCCCAGTAGTAGCTTAGCACAGTTGCATCCCCATCTTTTGACCTTGACCTTGATTTTCCGGTTGAATGACTTTGACAATTTTCAATACATATAATTCCCTCTTTTCAGTTTACATAGGTTATCTCCCATAAGCAGGAGTTATCTAACTTTGCAGGAGGTGTAATTTCTTAGCCCCTCTGTTCTTTTCATGGAAAATCAAAGAAAAATCTAGAGAGATCTGAAAGAAATTAGGGATTTCCCTAAATTTCACAAGAACTTTACTATATAAAATCTTTTAAAGTTTACATTTTTATTGCAGATTATTTAATAAGTATTTTTGTAAAAGGAAATGTTTTAAAAAGTTACATAACTATCTCAAAATGTTGGGAAATCCCTTTTCTTTCTGAACCCCTCAAATTTATCATAGGATGTCAACAATAAATCCAGAGAAAATAAATTTCATACCTGCTTTAAAGTTAGATAACTCATGCATATGGGAGATAACCTATGTTAACTGAAAAGAGGGAATAGCAATGAAAAAGTTTTGCGAGCACCTCCATATCTCAAGAACTATAGGTCCTAGGTTGATGAAACTTGGTATGCATATGCCCCAGTAGTAGCTTAGCTCAGTTGCATCCCCATCTTTTGACCTTGACCTTGATTTTCCGGTTGAGTGACTTTGACAATTTTCAATACATATAATAGCAATGGAAAAGTTTTGCGAGCACCTTCATATCTCAAGAACTATAGGTCCTAGGTTGATGAAACTTGGTATGCATATGCCCCAGTAGTAGCTTAGCACAGTTGCATCCCCATCTTTTGACCTTGACCTTGATTTTTTGGTTGAGTGACTTTGACAATTTTCAATACATATAATAGCAATGGAAAAGTTTTGCGAGCACCTCCATATCTCAAGAACTATAGGTCCTAGGTTGATGAAACTTGGTATACATATGCCCTAGTAGTAGCTTAGCACAGTTGCATCCCCATCTTATGACCTTGACCTTGATTTTCTGGTTGAGTGACTTTGATTCTTTTTATTGCATATATTTGCAATGTTTAAGTTCTATATACATCTTTTGATCTCAGAAACTGAAAATCCATGTAAATTCAAAATATGGTGGAAGTAAGAAAGAATAAATGTTTCTGATGGTGCCGGCAGGCGAGACATACTTTAGTGTTAACTCTTGTCTTCTTTATTCTCATTTAACTTTAAAAGAGGTCATGAATGTTTCATTATATGTTGTAAATAAAATTCAGAACTACATTTATTAATACTGTTAATTTTACAGCTGAAAAACCTGAGAGATCCAAATGAATGTGAACTGTATTGGAGGAACACACTAAATCCTGCACTCAATAAAAATGAATTTAACAAGACTGAGAAAGAGAAGCTGAGAAATCTAGCTGTGAAACATGGAGAGAGAAATTGGCCAACTATAGCCAAAGAATTAGGGGTAAGTTTATGTTGTGTCAGTCGAAAAATTCTTCGAGGAAGACTATTGCTTAATAATTTAGGGTTGGTTAAAATTGTGCTAGTGGTCAAAATTTTGGACAGAAATATTGGTAGCAAAGTAATTAAGATATTATTACAATCAATGTGCTGTGGACACAAGCAGATTTTGATATAGAAGTTGGATGTAAATATAACATAGCAATTATAACCCAACTTCTATCTCATAATCTGTGAGTAGGAAAAGAAGGACTCGCAAATTTAAATTGATGTTGCTGTTAATTTTCTGTTTCATTTACATTTTGATTGGGACAACCTAGCATACTAAGCAGTGATTGTGATAAGGTGGGGCTGTTGGCCATTTTACACATTTAAATTTGAAATGTCCCATAGAAATCTGGAAAAATTTAAAGAATGTTAAAGAATTTTGAATGAAAGGGTAAAAAGGCACAATCTCAAAATTTGAATCCTAAATACAAACTAAGAGGCCTCCAAATCTGTGTATTTATAAAAAAAAAAACCAAAGATCTACATTTTTATTTATATAAAGATCGGAACCGAACATTCCTGGGATTTCTCAAAGTTAATTTGAAACATCTGGAGAGAACTTTTTTTATTTGATGTTGTAAGAGATTGAGGTATTTAATAAAATTTCTTTCCTTCAAAAAGTTTTAAAAATTTCCTTTAAACCTTTTGTAGACAAACAGAAGTCCGTTCCAATGTTTCCAGTTTTATCAACAGACTTTAAATGATGTACTCAACAAAAGGTAAAAAGTTGTGATATTTGTTTTAGTGTGCAGTCCTTATGATATGAATGTTTTAAAAAGATGAATCATATTATCTTTGTTAACCATGTAAACATTTTTGGTAGAATTATCCAAAAGCAGATTGATATAGGATTTACTGTCTAAAGGGGATTCGCCTGCGACGAATGTTGCAAAAGGCGAGACTTAGGGATGGTGATTCTGGCAACGGCAGCAGCGTCCACAAATGTGAAATTTTGCTTAAGTCTATTTTAAGTGAATAAGTTATGGTACATCATTGATATTTGGTATGCAGTTGCATAAGCATCCATACAGATCAGTTTTAAAAGCATTTCTTCTGTCTACTGACTTTGTGATTTTATACTGATTTGGCTAAATGTTAATGTTTTTTCTTACGTCTGATTAACCTGAAGCAGTTGTGGTTTATTGTCTCCCCTGCGATGAATAGTCACGGAAGGCAAGACATAGGTATTACTCTCCGGCGGCAGCCATGGCGACGGCATCGTAAACTTTTTTGTAAGACTTTTGTGGCTGATGAATTGCTGGAAAAGTATAATAGCTAGGCATCTGATATTTGGTATACAGACAGTTCAGGTTATGGTCTACCCAATTGTCACCATGCCGTGTGACCCTGACCCAATTTTTTTACGCTCTAGTGACTGTGAACTTAGGTCTTTTTTCAGGCCGTAAACTTTTTGGTAAGACTTATGTGGACAATGAATTGCTGCAAAAGTATAATAGCTAGGCATCTGATATTTGATATACATACAGTTCAGGTTATGGTCTACGCAACTGTCACCATGCCATGTGACCCTGACCCCATTTTTACTCTCCAGTGACTCTGTGTAGTTAGGTCATTTTTCAGGCCGTTTAACTTTTTTGTAAGACTTGTGGACGATGAATTGCTGGAAAAGTGTAATAGCTAAGCATCTGATATTTGGTATACAAACCGTTTAGGTTATGGTCTACGCAACTGTCACCATGCCGCGTGACCCTGACCTCATTTTCACGCTCTAGTGACTCTGTGAACTTAGGTCTTTTTCAGGCCGAAAAACTTTTTTGTAAGACATTTGTGGACGATGAATTGCTGGAAAATTATAATAGCTATCCATCTGATTTTCGGTTTACAGACAGTTGCGGTAATGGTTTACGCAACTGTCACCATGCCATGTGACCATGACCCCATTTTTACGCTCCAGTTACTCTGTGAACTTAGGTCTTAATTTCAGACAGAAAACTTTTTGTAATACTTGTGTTGACAATGGATTGCTTGAATAGTATAATAGCTAGGCATCTGATATTGGGTATACAGACACTTTTTGTGTTTATATCAAGAAATGAAAGCTTAGGTAGTTGATTTTAGTGATGGTACCAGCAGGCGAGACATACTTTTAGTGGCCACACTTGTTTAGTAATTGCCGGTGCTGTAGTCACTTATAACATTTGCATTTTTATTTTGCTTCATTTCATACTGTTTCCAGCTGCAACAGGCAAGACATATCTGTGTGTTATCAGTTTATTTTAGGAAGGTTTTATATTTGTGAATTTCTCATCCTCCATATATTCAAGAAATGAAACCACTCATAGATTGCTTTCTATGTTAAAAGACTAATGAAGGCCAGTTTAATAATTTGCAAAAATTGAACACATTTCAAAATCGAATATGCAAAATTTTAACCAATCAAAAATATCTCCTTTTACAGAAGATTACAAATTGTGATTTAATAGAGCTCTATTTATTTTTGTTTAAAGGGAATGGACTGAGGAAGAAGATATGACCCTTATAGATGTTGTAGAAAACTGTAAAGTTGGTAAAACTGTAGCATGGAATAATGGTAAATATATATATATATAGTTGTGTTCGGATGCCAATTCAGGAGTAATTTAAAATTGCCTTGAAGTATTAAATTCAAATCAGTAAACCAAATATGCCTAAAAATTAAATTTTGTGAAAGTGACAATGTTAAAATGACTTCAACCATCTTCAAGACATACATGTGACGGATCGGTCATGACAAAGCTGGAGATTTTGATTATTTTTTCTTGTAAACAAGATGCTGGATAGATCACCTTAGCTCAAAATGTCAATTTAACAGAAGAATATTTCATTTATCATAAGGAATAGACTATTTTCTGATCAATCTAGCTTTTTCAATAACATAGTTAAAATTTGAAATAAGCCCTCTGTATATTTTTTTATGTTTTAGTATCATATTATGTGGAAGGTAGAAGTTCATTACAGTGTTCCCAGCGCTGGAATCAGATAAACCCTGAAATGAAGAGAGGAAAATGGTCCCAGGAGGAAGATTTGGTATGTTTTAGTGGTGTTACTTTCAGAAGGTGCCTTTTCACATCCCAACCCTCTATATACATGTAATTGAATTTGATCTTTCCCTATTTTTTCCGAACAAAAGTCATTGTCTGTTGATATAAAATACATGTACTTCCATGATATATTTATACCCTTTCATGGAAAAAAGGAATTTATTATGTTTTTAACCTTATTATGTCGCCTGCAACGTGTTGCAAAGTGACTTATCTGAGTCACTTTGACACCATCCTTTGTCTTGCCTAGTCCTGCATCATGAGGCTTCCAAAACATTTCTGTCGCAGTTTTCTAGGTAACCACATGTCACAGCCTTTTGATATTTGACATGCAGCATCCTCCTAGAGTACTTTATGGTGTAAAGCGATTTTTTACCTGTATTGTAACTCATCTTCTTCCTGTTAACCAAGTATTTTAAGATGCAGGTGGCATACCTCTTCCATGGAAGACCACCATTCTAGTTAGCTTTAAGTGTTTATCATTTATGATACAGATAGTATTGTATTTATGGCAGTAGGGCTATAAATCAATCAGATATATTCAATGCGGTGTTTCTAGTCTTAAAGAAGAAGATAATGGGCTATTCTTTTCTTTCATAATATACCCCACACAATGAAGTTGTGAAGGGTATAATATTTTTGACTGGTCTGTTGGTGTGTCTGAGTCTGTCTGTGATCAGAATTTATGTAACAGATTTCTCAGCAATTGACAATTTTAGGCTTTTGATATTTGTAGCTTCAGGTAGGGACCCCATATGGTAGGATATGTTTTCAGGTCGTTGATTATCTACTTTATTTAACAAGCCAACTTTGTCCTTTTTCACTAACTATTTAGGGTCAAAAAATTTCATAACAGATTTCTCAGCAAATATTAATGGTAGGCATTCGATATTAAGGAGGCTGGGGGTACTAAAACGAAGCATCTTTTTCAGTCATCTTGCAAATTTTTAGCCTATATTTCAGTTTTAAAGACTTGTTACTGCATAAATGATGTAAAATTTATTTCTTTTTTATATTTTATTAATAAAAAAATTGACCAAATAAACACTTCAAAGGATATAAAGCTTTTTCTTAAAAATTTGACTTCAGGGGAGATAATTGGCAGGAAAATGTGTGACTATTTTTTAGAAAGAAATGTATTAGAAACTTTAGTTTTCCTTAAATATTTCTAAAAGGAGTACTGTGACCCCATGTTTTTATTATAGAAATCAAAAGTATATCCCATTTTTGTTATTTTACACAAATTTGTAAAAATTTCTATGTCTGGTTTAAAAAATATAAGCATTTTGAGAACTTTTATTATTCTATACATTCTATACAAATTTCTTAAAGATTAAAACCCAATTATTTGAAAAATAAGTACGGTGACCTATTGTTTTTATTGTAAATTTTGAAAGCTCATACTAATGTCAATTTACTATAAAAGTTTGAAAAAGATCCTATGTCAAATTTTTAGACCCCCAAGCCTCCTTAAGTATGAAGCTTTAGGTAGTGGGCAGGCATGGGGCGAATTACATTGCAATGTAATGCATTGAATTACCATTACTTTGAGAAAACTTGCATTGAATTACCATTACCATTACAAGGATTTTGAAAAGAAATGCATTGACTTACAAGTACTTTGGCTAAGTAATGCATTGAATTACCATTACTTTGGCTAAGTAATGCATAGAATTACCAATACATTTTTAAGTTTCGTTAGCTTGTTTGCAACATCCATCATACCTAGGTTAACTTTGTTTTAAAGGATTTCTAATAAAACTTAAAGTCAGAACTTCATAAACTTTTGTAGGCTGATACATTGTATGTCTTGGCACAAAAACACAACAGAAAAGTAAAAAAAGTTGCTAAGCAAGAACTTTGTTTGTTTCGAACTAAACTAAACTAAAATGTCATTTTCAATGTATATTTTTTATACTTCGTGCCATGACCAAAACAAATGTATAGAAAAATAGGAGTAAAATAAATGTTTATAACTCACATATCAAAGAATATTCATGACATTGAAAATATTATTTATACAAAAAATATGTTCATAATTCATACATTGAAGAAGATTAGATCATGAATAGGCTTGTGATCTGTACAAAAATAAGATTGTTAATCAAAGCAGTTGAATTCAAAACATTTTTAAAATAATTTAAAAGATTTTATCATTTTTGTTAAGGAAGATACATTGTAACATAGAATTACTGAATGAGGAATATGTCATTTAAGCATATTCTGTTGGGTAATTTGAAATCTATGCAATTTCAACTCTTGGTTCATGGTCAACTTTCTTCTGTTTAAGATATATTCTATAAACATTATAAATAAACTGACTGACTTGGGAGTTTAACATCGTGAATATATTATAAATAAAAATAAAATAATTTTATTTACATTTTTAACTTGAAGCCATTTAATTTTGACAGAAGAGTTGTTTTGACACTATGATTAAGTTGTTTTTACAACAGTGTCAAAAGAAAATACTTAATTATTTTGTGTTTGTATGGCTTCACTTAAATTTTTTTTAGAACAATATGTTTAATGATTTCATAATTTCATAAACCTTCTATAAAATGTTGAAAATTTTACTGACCCTTCTTCATTTTCACATTTAATAATAGTAATGCAATGTAATTCATGAATTACATGCATTTTTGAGAAAGAAAAACATTGAATTTCCATTACATGTAATGCAAAAAATGGTGCATTACACATTACATTGAATTACTTGAAAAAATGTAATGCATTGCAATGCATTACCATTACACATTTGCATTACCCCATGCCTGGTAGTGGGATAGGATTTCAGGTGTGTTGATCATTTACTTCCTGTATAACAAGCAGACTTAGACTTTTTTCACTAAATTTTAGGATGAATTCCTAACTCAAAATAGATAATCTTCTTCAAAATGTGGATTAGAGGGGTATGTATGTGAGTGAGCTCACTAATGTTCTTTTATTATTTCCTTTAATTCAAAGTTTAAAATATAGAGAAAAAAACCTTCTATTTTAGAAACTGCTATCATCTGTTTATCTACACGGGGAAAAGAATTGGGACAGGATAGCCGAAGATATTCCAGGGAGGACAATCCTTCAATGTAGAGAGAGGTATAGGTCATCACTGGATCCTAGCCTGATATCCCCTCAAGTTTGGTCATATGAAGAAGATAAACAAATGTTAGAACTAGCAGAGCAATGCAGAAAGCCAGGTAGTACTACATTAAATTATTTTATAGGGATGAATTTATCAGGTACAAAAGTTGCCATCTTTCATACAAAAATGGGATGTCTGCAATGTGTTTCAAAGGACATATAGAAGTCACCATCATCTTGTGTCCTGCGTCCTGTGGCATCACATAATTTTCTGTCACAGTTTTCTGGGCAACAACATGTCACAGCCTCTTGATATTTGGCATGTAGTGTCCTCCTATAGTACTATATGGTGAAAAGCGATTTTGTACCCGAAACTCATCAACTTTCTGTTTACCGAATGTTTTAAGACACAGGCGACATATGTCTTTCATGAAAGACCGCCATTCTAGTTTAGTTTAGCAATCATTATTATTTTAAAATGCATCATGAATAGAATGACAACCACAATGTTCTAAACAATGAAAATGTTAGGTTTTAAGCCATAAATGACCATCTTTTGTCTATTTCTTCTTGAACTTTTAAAAAACTGTGTAGAAAGTAGTTTATTCAAACTAGATATTAGTTTTGGCTTAGATAGCTTTTTATATTAATGAAATCAAGAATAGTAAAAAGTTAATATTTGGCCTAATGCTTACAAAATGAGCATTACTGAACTAACTCAACATTTTATTTTGTAGATGGAAGAATAGCCTGGGCCAGATTAGCAGGGAAAATGCCAGGACGGACAGATAATAATGTTCTCATTAGATACAGGAAATTAATGGAATGGAAAGAGAAAACGGAATGGCTGGAAAAACAAGATGTAAGATTAAGGGCTCTCTAGAAAATGTAGTACAAACAGGGGTTGAATTGCACACCTTCAAATTATATAATATTTCCACATTTAAAATAGAAATTACACCAAAGTTCACTATGCCTGATGTGTGTTGTCTAATGTCTATTTTAGACCGTGGCGCTCTACCTAAATGATTGTAATTGACAAACACCATATAAATATGAAGAGCATACAACTATAAAGTGTGATATCTGATTAACTTGCTGGCTAACCCATACAATTTGCTAAATTTGATGGGTCCTTATTCTTATATAATATTTTTGTCCCCCGCCGCAAAGCGGAGCGGGGACATAGAATTGCCGGGCGTCCGTCCCTCACACTTTTTGTAAGCGCTCTCAAGGCTACAAATTTTGTCGCATTTTCGTGAAATTTATACCGAATGTTTATATCACTAAAACCTTGGTCAAGTTCGACAATCAGCATTTTTCGATAATTTTTGTAGGAGTTATGGGACTTTGACCATAAAAAAGACTGTTTTTTTTGGCAAAACAGACCTTGTAAGCGCTCTCATCCTTACAGATGTTGACTGATTTTCATGAAATTTATACCAAATATTTATATCACTACTACCTTGGACAAGTTCGAAAATCAGCATTTTCAATAATTTTTGTAGGAGTTATGGGACTTCGACCATAAAAACAACTGTTTTTTTGCAAAACAGACCTTGTAAGCGCTATCATCCCTACAGATGTTGAAGGATTTTCATGAAATTTATACCAAATGTTTAAACCACTTATTCCTTGGTCAAGATCGAAAATCAGCATTTTTCCATAATTTTTGTAGGAGTTATGTGACTGACCATAAAAACGACTCTGTTTTTTTTGCAAAACAGACCTTGTAAGCGCTCTCATCCCTACAGACGTTGTTGGATTTTCATGAAATTAATACCTAATGTTATTATCACTAATACTTTGGTCAAGTTCGACATTCAGCATATTTCGATAATTTTTGTAGGAGTTATGGGTCTTTGACTACAAAAACGACTATGTTTCTTGTTGCAAAATAGATCTTGTAAGCGCTCTCATCTCTACAGATGTTGACGGATTTTCATGAAATTTATACCAAATTTTCATATCATAAATACCTTGGTCAAGTTCGACAATCAGCATTTTTCGATAATTTTTGTAGGAGTTAAGGGATTTTGACCATAAATAGGACTCTGTTATTTTTGCAAAACAGACCTTGTAAGCGCTGTCATCCCTAGAGATGTTGACTGATTTTCATGAAATTTATACCAAATGTTTAAACCACTAATACCTTGGTCAAGTTAAAAAATCAGCCGTGTTCAATAATTTTTGCTTCACCGGCGGGGGACCCTGGAATTCCTTTCTTGTAGATCAATGGGTCTTAAGGTATTGTATGTTGTTTAAAAAATATATTTTGATCATTACAGCCTAAATCTAAGGATGCTTTGGGTTACATCAATTTGGAAGCACTACTTGAGGAACAAAACAAAGGGGAATCTAAACAAAAGAAAAACCAGGTGCCACTAGATTATGTAAGTAATACAAGGGTAAATGTGTGTCATGCCATGAAATATAGAAAATTATAAGATGTGGAATAAGTGTACAGTACACAACCTACATATAACAAGAGCAATTTAGAAAATCACAATGGAAAACAGGAAGCAGCCTTCAATGTGACCAGTAGATGCTGCTTGCTGTCTTGGGATTGACACGAGATCGAGAATTTTATATATATATGCATAAGATTCAAGCCTTTTCACCTTTCTATCTATTCATCTGTACATACATCTAATTCTTATACGTATATGCAATCTTCCACCTACAATTTTTGTATGCCAGTACTTTTGGGGTTTAGACTCAAAGGTTATAGTATTATATAGTACTTTATTAAGAATGAGGAGTTTTATATCTTTGAACAGAAAGCTATACAGAAAAAGAATGAAGAAGATTACAGAAAGCTATCCAAAGCTCTAGGAGCTCTGCCAATGTGTGAATTTAGATGGGATTATGTCAAACAGCTTAAAGATATGAGAGAGGGTAAGTCTTAGACAGGGTTGCCAAACATCTTTGAAACATGGAAAAACCCTTGAATTTCATTTGTCAGTTCAATTTCCTAGAAAAGACCTTGAATTTTGAAAAAAATGAAAATATCCTTGAAAAACCCTGGAATTTGATAGTTTCACAATCAAAGGTTCATGATTGAACTGTTTCACAGAAAATTTCATCTGGGGACTGTCGACTATTTTCATCCTTGAAAATGACTTAAGTCCTGGAAAAACCCTTGAATTTCGCAACAACAAAATAGTGGCAACCCTGCTTAGACATTAGTGATATTGATTGTGGAAAAAATATATAATATACATGTATTATTAAGGCTTAGTAAAGTTCATATTTTTTATACATTTATAATATTACATACAAGTTAATCTAAAAATAATTTACCTTACTTTATTTGATTAAAATGATCAAAAGTATTTTTATGCCCCCATCTACAAAAGTAGGGGAACATAAAATGTTGATGACTTTTCCTTAGTCCTAAATGTTGCATGATGGGGCATTATGTCTTTTTGGACATATTCTTGTTGTGGTCTGTTACATTCACTAAGGACATGACTGGAAATGAAAAAGGTAGATATTTTTTACTTTTATAAAAAAAAAACTTGGTAGGTCATTTTTCAGCAATGCACTTTGGGAAGAGAATTTACCAATTAAAAATAATTCAAATTTAAACTAAATGTTAAATGTAATAATATGTTGAATTTGTTTTGTTGTTACCAGGGAATAGAGTTGTTCCAAGGCCCCCGCTATTATACAGGAGCACAAGGAAATACTCCAAAAATATCTGGGCTCGGAAGAAACACATGAAATATTTGATAGAGAAACACCTGGAAGCCCAACAGGTCACTAATCCTGAAGATAGAGCTAGTCTGCCACAGAAAACTGCTGAGGAATTCAAACCCTTCCATGGAATGGTAAACACCATATTTGTTTATTCAAGTACAGATTGATCTTGAAACATCTTATTTGTCATAGATATTCTATTAAACTTCTTATTGTAATAATTTTTGTAATAACTGTCAACATGTTTCAATGCTACTGCAGGCTCATCTTAAAATGTTTTAAAAGAATAATATGAAACATAATTTAAAGGGGCAGTGGTGACAGACAGATAAAAATATTTTTGAACTAATTTTGTGTTATGTAGATAATTTTTGTTATGTCTTTCTACTTTATTTCTTAGGATGACAAACAAATGGAGAGAATGAAGATTTTACTACAGAGTAACAATCCTTCACAAGTGTCTGTCAGAGACATGTTAGATATTGTTGAAAAACCAAAACGAAATTACGAATCCTCCAAACAAGCCCAGACCAAGAAACTGAATGCTATATTGGAGGTAGAGAGACGGGTATTGGACGTACTACAATACAAACACTGCTTCACTACTAAATCCAGGAAGCAAGGTGGCAGGAGGAGGAAATTCTACATCTGTAAGTTTAGCAAAGAATTTGGGGTAAACCAACTGTGTTTACTCTGAGATGGGATCTACTGAGATGTTTCTGTGTGACTACTTTTAGGTTACTTTGTTTTGATACAAAATTAATAATTTGCGAACCTGAATTTTCAAGTTACCTAAAATGATAATTCATTACAGTGAAAGTGTGTAACTTCTTGGGCATCTTCATGGATGGGAAATAAACAACATATTGGTGGATTTATTAATTTGTGGTTCAATAAATGATTAAAGAGATTAATACAAAACTTTATTTGTTTGAAATCAAATTTCATGGTTTGACTGACCCACACAAAAAAAATACAACCCCAATAAAATAATACTTTTGTAGTACTATAAGTAATTTATTTACAGTCATTTTCACAACATCTGTATATAAATTGACTTAAACATTCTTACAGGAATAAAAGGTTTTATGTCTTAAATCTCAAAATGATTTATTTTTAAACAATTTTTGTAGTTAATCCTGGTGGGAGAAAGCCAATGTATCATGAAGAAGAAAATACAGAACAGCTGAGCACTGTCACCTCGACTTTACTTATAAATGTAAGAGTTACATGTCTTGTGATGGTTAAATATGCATATACTGTTCCATGCATATTTCATCTTAAAATTACAGAATGTTGATTAATCTGTCTACAAACTACAAAATATACTAGACACAAAAAGAAACAATACCAAGGCTATTTCAATTTTTCCATAGTTCCACGAGAATGTTTGACTTCAATTTGTTATATGATTTGAATGAATAATTTATCCTTCAATTGAGGTAAACAGCATTTTTCTATGCTCTCAAGTAATGTCAATTTTGACGTTTTTCCAAAACAATAAAAAGTGAAAATTCTCATGAAAGAAAAGTGAAAATTTTAATCTTGATTATGAAATGTGTCATTTTTGTTAAGACAAACAAAAGATGATCAAAACTGAAACCGTAAAATCGAAAAACCGAATACAACGTCAACCTTAAAACAGAGCAAAATGAGACATTGAATTGTACAGGTTTCTTTGCATTTCCATGACGTTGAAATCTAAGTTTGATATTCAAACCCGATAAAACCTAGTCTGATGAATAATTTTTGACGAACATTTACTACTGCAAATCACTCCTGTACACGTCAACGATGAAAAACATGGAAACGTCAAAACCATTGTTTAACTCATACCCGTGCACAAAACAAGTTAATTTTTTGCATTGTAAATGCTGGACTTACACCATTTATTAATTTGATTTAAAAAAAAAAAACGAAGTGCCTGTAAAATGCTTTTGAAAAATGGCATTCATACAAGGCAAACACTGAAAGTAGTACAATATCATCACCCAAAAGATCAAACAATTGCTTTTTCCACTTTTAAACTGTTCAATTTGTTTAACTTTAAATGATAAAACTGGAAGTTGTTATTTAAAACCGTGTGTAATTACTTTGTTAAGAAGTCAATCTTAAATTTACTATATAAATTTTGGTATCATTTCTTTTTGTGCCTAGTATAGAATTGCATTTCTTCATTGCTGTTGTAAATGTTTTACATGGCACAAAAATTTGGCTGGGTTCAGACAACATCTTACCTTGAGTGAAATTAGAATAAATGATTATCTCAACACTGAAGTTCCTTGATAGAATAGAAGATGAGAAATTCTTCAAATGTAAGATGTTTTATGAAATCAGGCAACAATGACAGATTAATGGCAAATTATTCATATACTACACTAAATTCTGTGATACAATTCAGCTGCTATAAACAAATGATTTTGTTTAAGCCCTAATAACTCTAATGTCTATTCCCTACAATACTTATTTTTTTCTATTTTAAATTTTTGTACTTTTAAGTTTAAAAAATGATTGGTAATAATATTGGCAAAGTAAAACAAAACAACAAACTTTTCATAGCATACTGATATACATGTACACGTATATTTAAGATAAAACAAGACTTGTAGTAACACAATGTTACCATTAAAATTAACTTCTGAAAGTTTTATGTGCGTTAAGCAAAAAAATGCACCCTTTATTTTTTAGGCTCTGGAAATAGATGCTAAGAAGGTTATGACAACTTACTGTAACACGAAGCCAAAGAAACAAGGAGACTGCAAGCATTTGTTTAGTCTCTTATGTAGATGTTACCCCAAAATAGCAGAGACCCTCCCTAAGATGTTACCACCTCCCCCTCCCAGACCTGATCCTGATGAACCAAGAAAAAGGGGCAGACCTAGTAAAAAACAGAAAGAAATAGTGGAAGACATTGTAGAGAGTTCAAAGAATCAAACTAACAGTGATAAGTCTCTTGAAACATCACAAGATTCTGGGTCAAAGGTTGGCCGTAAAGGTAAAGCAGTGGCTGTAACTCAGGGTACGACGATACAACGGCAGACCAGGAAAAGAAAGTCATTAGACAAAGGTGATGTCACACCACCAAAAACACTTAAAACTAGTCCAACTGGTCAGCAAGGATCCACTGTGTCAGCACTTATGTCAAGTGGTAAAAAAGCAAGCACTGTGTCATCATCAACTAGTCTACAACAAAGTACTGCATTGTCAGTCCCCACAACAAGTAAACAGATAACTATGTCATCACCTCCATCAAGTGGTAAAAAAGCAAGTACTGTGCCATCATCAACTAGTCTACAGCAAAGCACTGCCTTGCCAGTGCCCACAACAAGTAAACAGAAAACTGTGTCATCTCCGTCACCAACAATTATATCTCTAAACTCTCAAAAATCTGCCTCTAATGGACCAGTCCCCACAGCTCTAGTTGTCAATTCTAACACTATGAAGGAGAAACAAATCATCCGAGTTGTCAATCCTAAGTCTACTGGTGCCCCAGTAACACTGCCTTCTGGTTCAGGACCAGCCAACAACCAAAAGGTCATTGTAATAAAACAAGCACCTAAAGTGCCCATCCTCCCTCCATGTGTTTGTACATTAGGAGGATACGAGGAATTATTATTACAGATGAACCTGTTGAAATCAAGAGCTGCAGAGAAATACAATTCCTTCTACTATTATGAAAAAGGACAGGTCCTTCAAAAACGTATGGATCCAATCGTCAAGGAGAAAACCATCTCATCTAGACTTGAGATTAATGACAAAATAGACCGTTACATAGAACATTCAGCTAAAATGGTGAACAATATGTTAATGCGACAAAACAAAGCTCCAATCAGTGGTCAGTATGCTACAGCCCTTGTTCACCCCCGGAAAGATCTGTTACAGGAGTACAGAGGATCAGAGGAATTCGTCAAGTTAAAGAGACGATTTGATGCTCTGTTCATGTGGCCAGCTCTCTTGTCGTTACTGACGCCAGAGGCAGAGAATTTCTTTGACAAACAGGAACAAGATGCAGATCTGGTGACCTATGATGAGTACTTGCGTATTGTGGAGGAAGAAGAGAAAAACAGGAAATCAGTCAAAGTGGGAAATCGTGGAAACAAGTAAGCAATTATTGATTAAAATGAAAAAATGATATAAAAATCATATCAATATACTCTACACACATTTTGTCTAGTTAAACCAACAAGTTTAACAAACTATTTAAAATTGCTGCCTGATTAAAATTTTTACTGACATTCATGATTCACAGTATATAAATATTATGGTTAATTATTTGCATTTTATAAATCATCCTATCAGATAAGTGCATTAAAAAAGACTCAGTGTTTAGGGATCTGTTTTCTTGTGGCAACATTTTGTACTTATTTTTCTGTATTGATTTTGTTTAAAACGCTTAAAGAATGAAACACATTGTAGTGATCACCAAAGTCCCCCAAAGATTTAAATTCATGGTTGGTCAGGTCACCTGAGTTCACTCTTGAGCTTACACTGTTAATTGCTATTCAATTGTATTTTTGTTTTGTTTGTTTGTTTGTTTGTTTCTTATTGCTGTTCCTGTTAGTGTTCACTGGTTTTGTTTGCCCTTTCAGACTTTTGACATTCGGATGGTCCATTGACTTCTCTGCTTCATGAATTGAACTTATCACAAAGAATAAAATCTGATCAGAATAGTGCTATTATTTAATAGTAGGCTGTTTACACCAAGTAATAATTGCAGAAAATTTCCTACTGAAGTTCTTTTTCATTCTTTTAAAATATCATTTCGTAAAGACAAAACAGCACACTTTTCGGTTGTACATCAATATTAAAAGGGGGAGCTTCACCCATTCTTTGGTGAACCTGTAAGAAGTCAAGACAGCCGAATTTTGTTTTTGGACTTTGTTGGAATATGTGATTAATCTTGTATTTTAGGGCTATGAAAGGTAAAAGCAGTGCCAAATTTAAAGTGAATTACTTCAAGAGGAAGGCTGATATTTCAGAAAAGAGACGAATGGCTAAGATGATGCAGATGAAAAGTATTGCCGAGAAAGGAATGGGTAACTAAGATTATTACATATATTCAAAGATTTGATCATTAATAAGTGGAAAATATACTGCAAGATATTAAAATAAAGGAGAAAGTACAATAGAGAGAGAATGGAAAGTACAATAGAGAGAGAATGTGATAAAATTATGATAATTATGACATAATGATTGTTTTAATAAGTTTTGGGCTACATGTGTATTTGTTGTGCTGACATGATCACTTTGCTATCCCAATTATTCTCTCAATAGAAGAGGAAGGTTTAGCGCCATAAAACCTTGTTGAACCTACTGTATTCTTTTTAATGCTTGTACCAAGAAGTTTGTCTTCTTTATCTCATCTTGACTTTTTAGTCCCCTACCGGCGAAAGCTCTGTCCGTCTGTCTGTCACGCCTCAGTTTTCCGCACTTTTTTTCTAAACGCTAATAGATAATGAACTGATTTTTTATACGACCGCAAAAAATTTGCGGACGTATTATGGTATGATGCTGTGGTTGTTGTCGTTGTCGTCGTCGTCGTCGGTGTCTGTTAACTTTTTAGTGTTTCCACAATAACTTTAGTTCTAGTTATCCGATTGCTATGAAATTTGACAGTGATGTTCCTTACCATACAAGGATGAATGGGATTGATTTTGGGTGCCCCCCTTTTTTTGTTAGCTCACCTGACCCGAAGGGTCATGTGAGCTATTGTCATCACTTGGCGTCCGTCGTCCGTCCGTCGTCCGTCGTCCGTCGTCCGTCGTCCGTCCGTAAACTTTTTAAAACGTTAACTCCTCTGACACCATAAGTCCAATTGAAACCAAACTTGGTATGGTTGTTCATTAGCATTCGGTGCTTAGAACTGATGTGGGGATTTTTGATTCGTCGTAAAACATGGCCGCCGTGGCTAAAAATAGAACATAGGGGTAAAATGCAGTTTTTTGCAAATAACTCAAAAACGGCTACAGATATCAAAATTCTGGCATAGGGTAAAAGTGATCAGCACCTCAAGATCTACCTACCCTGAAATTTTGAAGAAAATCCAACAACCCATGTAGGAGTTATTGCCCTTTTTGTGGATTTTTTGCAAATTTTGCACCTGCTTAGCTCAATATCTTGAAAACTATACAAGATATTTGAGAAATTTAAATTGCATATTGTTAAGCACATCAAGATCTACAAAATATGTAATAGGGTCAACGTTGTAGATCCTTTCCTTTTAGGAGTTATTGCCCTTAGAACGTCAAAATTGAGCATTTTAACAGCATTTTCTCATTACATTGAAAACGTTAACTCCTCTGACAGTTCAAGTCCAATTGGAACCAAACATGGTATAGTTGTTTATTAGCATTAGGTGTATAGAACTGATGTGGGGATTTTTGATTGGTCGTAAAATATGGCCGCTGTGGCTAAAAATAGAACATAGGGGTAAATGGCAGTGTTTTGCAAATAACTCAAAAACGGTGACAGATTTTAAAATTTTGATTGGGAACAAAAGTAATCAGCACCTGAAGATCTACCAGCTCTGAAATTTTGAAAAAAATCCAACAACCCATGTAGGAGTTATTGCCCTTTTTGTGGATTTTTTGCAAATTTTGCACCTGCTTAGCTCAATATCTTGAAAACTATACAAGATATTTGAGAAATTTAAATTGCATATTGTTAAGCACATCAAGATCTACAAAATATGTAATAGGGTCAATGTTGTAGGACCTTTCCTTTTAGGAGTTATTGCCCTTAGAACGTCAAAATTGAGCATTTTAACAGCATTTCCTCATTACATTGAAAATGTTAACTCCTCTGACAGTTCAAGTCCAATCGGAACCATACTTGGTATAGTTGTTTATTAGCATTAGGTGTATAGAACTGATGTGGGGATTTTTGATTGGTCGTAAAATATGGCCGCTGTGGCTAAAAATAGAACATAAGGGTAAATGGCAGTTTTTTGCAAATAACTCTAAAACGGTGACAGATTTTAAAACTTTGATTGGTAACAAAAGTGATCAGCACCTGAAGATCTACCAGCTCTGAAATTTTGAAGAAAATCCAACGACCCATGTAGGAGTTATTGCCCTTTTTGTGGATTTTTGGAAAATTTTGCACCTGTTTAGCTCAATATCTTGACAACTTTACGAGATATTCGAGAAATTTAAATTGCATATTGTTAAGCACATCAAGATCTACAAAATATGTAATAGGGTCAACGTTGTAGGACCTTTCCTTTGAGGAATTATTGCCCTTAGAACGTCAAAATTTAGCTTTTAAAAAGCATTTCCTCATTACATTGAAAATGTTAACTCCTCTGACACTAAAAGTCAAATTGGACCCAAACTTTGTATTGTTGTTTATTAGCATTAGGTGTATAGAACTGATGTGGGGATATTTGATTGGTTGTAAAACATGGCCGCTGTGGCAAAAAAATAGAACATTGGGTTAAACTGCATTTTTTTGCTAATAACTCAAAAAGGATGACAGATTTTTGAATTTTAATTGAGATAAAAGTGATCAGCACCTTAAGATCCATCATATTGTCAGATGACCCCCTTATTAAACTTATGACCCTTTCAATGTCAAATAGATTTTGCCTAATAGCCTTTACTCCAGGCACATATGTCAGGTGAG
Source organism: Arcuatula senhousia (assembly GCA_963971305.1). Lineage (NCBI taxonomy): Eukaryota > Metazoa > Mollusca > Bivalvia > Mytilida > Mytilidae > Arcuatula > Arcuatula senhousia. The sequence goes on from OZ020311.1 coordinate 50,657,527, forward strand.
CGATTCAGGCTCCTGGGAGCCTCTTGTTTCGAAATTATGGGCCCAAAAGGGGAAAAAAATCAAATATTTTACTTGTTTCCATCATTACTTTGGTCCTAGTTGGCCTATTGTTGTGAAATTTGTCAAGAATGTTTCTTACATTAAAGAATGAACCTGATGAATTTTTGCCCCCCCTTTTTCTCCTTATTACGTAATTAGGGGCCAAAAGGGGCCAAGATCAAAACTTTTTTTTTTTGTCAAATAGCGGATACAAAATTAAGAATTAATTTTTGCGACCCCCCCTTTTTCCCCCTATAACGTAATTAGGGGCCAAATGGGGCCAAAATGGAAACTTTTTTATTTGTGGTCCGATTTTGAAAAAAAATTTTGCAAGTTTATTCTTGTAAGTTAGCGAATCCCAATTTGAGAATTTATTTTTGCGACCATCCCTTTTTTCACTTGTTTTGTAATTAGGGGCCAAAAGGGGCTGTAATCAAAACTTTTTTATTTCTGATTTGTTTTTGAAAATTTTTTTTGCAAGTTTATTTTTGTCAAGTAGCGAATCCAAATTTGAGAATTTATTTTTCCCTCCCCTTTTTCACCTGTTACATAATAAGGGGCCAAAAGGGGCCGAAATCGAACCTTTTTTAATTTTTGTCCGATTTTGACAATTTTTTTGCAAGTTTATTCTTATCAAGTTGCAGATTTATTTTTGTGTCCCTTTTTTTACTGTTACGTTATTAGGGACCAAAAGGGGCCAAAATTGTAACTTTTTTATTTCTGGTCTGATTTTGAAATTTTTTTTTGCATGTTTGTTCTTGTCAAATAGCGGATACAAAATTAAGAATTAATTTTTGCGACCCCCCCTTTTTCCCCCTATTACGTAATTAGGGGCCAAATGGGGCCAAAATCGAAACTTTTTAATTTGTGGTCCGATTTTGACCAAAAAAAATTTGCAAATTCATTCTTGTCAGGTAGCGATTCTAAATTTAAGAATAAATTTTTAGGGCTGTAATCATAATTAAAAAAAAATTCTGGTTCGATTTTTAAATTTTTTCCCCAAACATTATTCTTTTAAAGAGCAGAATACAACATTCAAAATTTATATTTTTACCCCCTGGGTCGAAAGTCCATCAGAGAAGCATGTGTCAAAAACCTTTGTCAGTCCACCATGGGCTGCATGTGTCCAGAGCAATAGACTATCCATATTAGGCCTAAAACGAACAGGGTTCAACATGTTGCGGTCGTATCATGCTGCGCTCGGCGAAGCTTTTTGTGGTATGTGAGTTTACCTTGATGAGTTACAGATCAAGTTTGAGTTTCGTGCCGGTCCACAAATTTTTATGGGAGTTATGGCCCTTTGAACTTTGAAAATTCACTAGAATTTCAGTTTTCCGCCCTTTTTTCTAAACACTTATAGATAATGAAATGATTTTTGGTATGTAATTTAACCATTAGGAGTTACAGATCAAGTTTGAGGTTTGTGCCGGTCCACAAATTTTTATTGGAGTTAAGGCCCTTTGAACTTTGAAAATTCACTAAAGTATCAGTTTTCGGCACTTTTTTTCTAAATGCTTATAGGTAATGAAATGATTTTTGGTATGTAATTTAACCATGATGAGTTACAGATCAAGTTTGAGTTTCGTGCCAGTCCACAAATTTGTATGGGAGTTATGGCCCTTTGAATTTTGAAAATTCACTAAAAATTTCAGTTTTCCACACTTTTTTTCTAAAGGGTTATAGATAATGAACTGATGTTTGGTATGTGAGTTTACCTTGATGAGTTACAGATCAAGTGTGAGTTTTGTGCGGGTCCACAAATTTTTATGGGAGTTATGGCCCTTTGAACTTTGAAAATTCAATAAAATATCAGTTTTCCGCATTTTTTTCTAAACACTTTTCGATAATGATTTGATTTTGGTATGTGAGTTAACCATGATGAGTTACAGATAAAGTTTGAGTTTCGTTCCAGTCCACAAATTTTTATGGGAGTTATGGCCCTTTGAAGTTTGAAAATCCATTGCAATTTTATTTTCTACTTTTTAGCTCACCGAAGGGTCATGTGAGCTATTGTCATTGTTAAGCCTCCGTCGTCCGTCCGTCGTCTGTCGTCCGTCGTCCGTCCGTTAACTTTTCTTCAAAGATCTTCTTCTCTGAAACCACTGAAGGGATTGCATTGATACTTGGTATACTTGATCTTTAGGATGTCCTCTACCAAGTTTGAGAATTATATACACGTCGACCAACCAACATGGCAGCTGTTGCTAAAAATAGAACAGGGGGGTCAGACCATTGTTTTTGGCTTATAACTCGAAAAGTATAAGAGATAAAGAAAATCCGAAGCAACCGTCCTTGTTCAGCATCAAAAGCTCTACAAATCTCTCCATTGAGTCAAAATTGTGAAACGACTCCTTATAGGAGTTATTGCCCTTTAATCGTCAAAATTGACAATTTTTGCAGTTTTTGGACCATATCTTGAAAACCGTTAGAGCTAGAGGAAAAATTCGCATCGCAGAATTATTTAGCTCATTCAGACTTTTTTAATTTTTGTCCGATTTTGAGAATTTTTTTGCAAGTTTATTTTTGTCAAGTAGCGAATCCAAATTTGAGAATTTATTTTTGCAACCACCACCCCTTTTTCACCTGTTACGTAATAAGGGGCCAAAAGGGGCCGAAATGGAAACTTTTTTAATTCTTGTCCGATTTTGACAATTTTTTTGCAAGTTTATTCTTGTCAAGTAGCAGATATATTTTTGTGTCCCCTGTTTTTACTGTTAGGTTATTAGGGACCAAAAGGGGCCAAAATTGTAACTTTTTTATTTCTGGTCCGATTTTGAAAAATTTTTTTGCATGTTTGTTCTTGTCAAATAGCGGATACAAAATTAAGAATTAATTTTTGCGACCACCCCTTTTTCCCCCTATTACGTAATTAGGGGCCAAATGGGGCTTTTTTATTTGTGGTCCGATTTTGAAATTTTTTTTTTGCAAATTTATTTTTGTCAGGTAGCGATTCTTAATTTAAGAATAAATTTTAATAGGGCTGTAATCATAATTTTTAAAAAATTCTGGTTCGATTTTTAATTTTTTCCCCAATCATATTTCTTATCAATATAAGAGTAGAATACAACATTCAAAATTTATATTTTTACCCCCTGGGTCGAAAGTCCATCAGAGAAGCATGTGTCAAAAACCTTTGTCAGTCCACCATGGGCTGCATGTGTCCAGAGCAATCGACTATCCATATTAGGCCTCAAACGTACAGGGTTCAACATGTTGCGGTCGTATCATGCTGCGCTCGGCGAAGCTTTTTATTGGTATGTGAGTTAACCATGATGAGTTACAGATTAAGTTTGAGTTTCGTTCCGGTCCACAAATTTTTATGGTAGTTATGGCCCTTTGAAGTTTGAAAATCCATTGAAATTTCCTTTTCTGTTCCTTGTAGTTAATAAACTGATCAAGTTTAGGTATTCATTTGTTTTACAAATTGTTACCAGTGACTGAAATATGAGGCCGGTAGGGGACTATGTATTGTTTTGCAATACTCTCAGAATGCTTGTTTCTTTAAACTATGAGATTGATTATCCCAGTTCGGTAGTTTGTTATCACTATTATTTACAGAAATACTTTTACATGGATAACTGTATAAACCAAACCCCAAATAAACTGAAAAGCTGTCTATTCCAAAATGGTCCCTATTTTCAATTTCTTTACATTTTCAGCCTGTAAATAACAATACTAGTTTGTTCCAAGTTTTTTTTCTTCATTTCAAAAGAGGATCAATTTAGACAAGTTTCTTTGTTTAAAGTTTTTGTAGTCAAATCTTTTCTTTGTAACCGGTAATCAGTCTATTTTTATTGCCATCAAGTATTTATAGTAAGAATTTTTACTTTCTTTAAGAGCGACTTTGTTTAAGTGATTACTTTTTAGACCTTGGTAATAATTTCCAGTCACTGAAATTTTTTTTCTTAGTTGAAAATGATTTAGACATTTAAATTGAGGTCTTTAGTCTAAGGTGGCTTAGGTAGATAACATGTTAGATAATGTTAAATGGTCCATGTGTTATCTATTTCAGATAGGATAAGAGCTGAGAAAAGGGCTAAAGCAGAAGCTTTAAAGAACAAGAAATATAAAAAGTGGTCTCAGATATATGGAGTAAGAGCAAGTGGAAGAATGATAGAAAAGAAGGATGCAGAGGATGAAGAGGATAAACTAGCAGGAGTCTGCAAGAGTAACCTCAAGGTGAAAAGTCTTCGTGCATTAGATCGAGTTATTGAACATAAAAAGAAAGGATCCAACATCAACCAGGCTTTGGCTAAGGCTACAGTCCCTGCCAAGAGGAAGAGGAAGATAGAGAAGAGTGATGAGTCAGAGGATCAGATGGAAGATAAGAAGTCATTCCTGTCACCTTTCAAGAAAGCCAAGGAGAAACGATTTCCACAGAAAGTCACAGCTCCAGGTATACCTCCAGGCTATGTTCTGGTCCCCATTGTACTACCTGATGGAACTACCACTGCTCCAGGTGCCACTGGTGCTGCCACATCAGGTATACCTACATTGCCACCCTCATTACTGCAGAACATGATCCTGATGCCACAATCTACTAGTGGCTCTGTGGCAACATCTAGTGGTCAGCCATCATTTCCTATCTTAATGATGCCTAACCTCACAGGGACTCAGGAATGCATTACAACCCCAGCTTTAGGAGCACCTCTAGCTGTAACCTCTTCTGATTCACTACCTACCATTACTCTACCTGATGGAGTTGTCCCTATAAACGTTAACAATTCTAGTGAACCATCGTCTACTTTTTCATCTTCTTCATCTGGTATAGTCTCTCCTCAGTCAGCAAATACCTCTCGTCTATCTCATACCATGGAAAATGATTGCCAAGAAACTTCATTCAATGATGAGGATAGTTGTCAAGATTTATCAAGTGCTCCTGAGTCACCTGAGAAAGGTAATACTTCATTACCTAGAGTTGTACAAGTGGTAGAAACAGACGATTCCCAGATGGCTGAAGATGAAGCCAATACATCACATGTGTTTCTTGGCAGTGCCCCAGGAGAAGGCGGTGCTCCTGTTCTGATTTCTGTTCCTAAAGATAGTAACATGACAGTGAAGGAACTGATTCAAATGATGGGGAATCAGTCAAATGCTACTGATGATAATTAAAGGGCGAGGAGATCTGGCAACATCTTTTTAAAACTTCTCTCAAGAACTATGAATGTCAGTTCAAGAAAAAAAATTATCGATTATTGAAAAAGACTATTACAAATCATGCATAGTAATTTTGTACTGCAATGAAAGTGATGAAAAAAAATGACATGTGACTATTCTGTGAATAGTATAAAAGTATAATGATTTAGTATTTTTTTTGTTGGTTAAGTTTATGGACTCCAAAAATTCTTTTTAGCTCACATTAACTCCTCTGACACCATAAGTCCTATTGCAACCAAACTTGGTATGGTTGTTCATTAGCATTCGGTGCTTAGAACTGATGTGGGGATTTTTGATTCGTTGAAAACATGGCCGCCATGGCTAAAAATAGAACATAGGGGTAAAATGCAGTTTTTTGCAAATAACTCAAAAACTGCTACAGATATCAAAATTCTGACAGGGTGAAAGTGATCAGCACCTCAAGATCTACCTACCCTGAAATTTTGAAGAAAATCCAACAACCCATGTAGGAGTTGCCCTTTTTGTGGATTTTTTGCAAATTTTGCACCTGTTTAGTACTAGATATTTGCATGTTGCCAGCCATGAAACACCTGTTGAAGTATAACTCATTAAAAGAATATCTATTCAGGTAGAAATTTAAATGGATCAAACTGACCATTTGATCAGTAATTATTGGACAGGTGAGATCCATTTAAATTTCTACCTGAATTGATATGCTTCATGATTAATACTAACAACAAGTGCTTCATGGCTCACCAACTTCACTGACCTAATATTAAACCTCTATCTTCTCTTAAGACACCTATTTGTCAAACCTGTTGGTGTCATTTAAATTCAATTGATAAAGGTACCACTCTTCTGAATTTGAGTATAACAGCATTTCCTCATTACATTGAAAACGTAAACTCCTCTAATACTTTATGTCCAATTGGAACCAAACTTGATATAGTTGTTTATTAGCATTAGGTGTATAGAACTGATGTGGGGATTTTTGATTGGTCGTAAAACATGGCCGCTGTCGCTAAAAATAGAACATAGGGGTAAATGGCAGTTTTTTGCAAATAACTCTAAAATGGTGACAGATTTTAAAATTTTGATAGGAACAAAAGTGATCAACACCTCAAGATCTACCAGCTCTGAAATTTTGAAGAAAATCCAACAACCTATGTAGGAGTAATTGCCCTTTTTGTGGATTTTTTTGCAAATTTTGCACCTGTTTAGCCTAATATCTTGAAAACTATACAAGAAATTTGAGAAATTTAAATTGCATATTGTTAAGCCCATCAAGATCTACAAAATATGTAATAGGGTCAACATTGTAGGACCTTTCCTTTGAGGAGTTATTGCCCTTAGAATGTCCAAATTGAGCATTTAAAAAGCATTTCCTCATTACATTGAAAACGTTAACTCCTCTGACACTTTAAGTCCAATTGGAACCAAACTTGGTATTGTTGTTAATTAGCATTAGGTGTATAGAACTGATGTGGGGATTTTTGATTGGTTGTAAAACATGGCTGCTGTGGCTAAAAATAGAACATTAGGTTAAACTGCATTTTTTTGCTAATAACTCAAAAAGAGTGACAGATTTTTAGATTTTGATTGAGAACAAAAGTGATCAGCACCTTAAGATCCACCATATTGTCAGATGACCCCCTTATTAATCTATGACCCTTTCAACATTAAATAGATTTTGCCTAATAACCTTTACTTCAGGCACATATGTCAGGTGAGCGATTCAGGCTCCTGGAAGCATCTTGTTTAGTATTTTTATTACTACTTAATTTTTACAACTTTAAGTTTTGCCTTGGTTTCGATGTTATAACAGCTTTGATTACATTAAATTAATCATACATTTCTCATTGATGTAACATAATATCTGTTTATATTTGTTATCATTTCAATTGTTAATGATGCTAGAAAGAATAAAAATAATCTTTTGTACTTAATAATGATTTATATACTCCCACACACTTTTTGTGTTGCCTGAACACGTAGGAGCACCTATACTGATAAAGAGATCACTTATGTTGTCATTGCTTTTTGTATATCTGATTCTCCAGTGAGTCCTGGTAACTAGAAGGATTTTCATTAAATTTTCATAAATCTTTTGTTACATAAAGTTGATGTTCACCTTCAATATTGATAGTATTGGATTTCATGTGCAAAAAACAGACTTGGCATTTCACATTTAAGGGGGTTTAAGTTGTTTATCCACCACTCCTCCAATACAACTAAGTGGAGTTTCATGAAGCTTAGACAGATTTTTTTTACCTAATATAGATGTTTTCCTCAATAGATGTAGTCCTGTTTAAAAGTTCCTGTGCTTAAACATGGAAATTGCCACTCATTATGAACATTTTTCATTTGGTACTCCTTCAAAACCACTTCTAGTTGCATTTTGTAGATTAATTCCTCTGTTTTGTCATCCATGCATATGCAATGCCTTTAAAAAGTATATGTGTCTAGGTAACATAAGAAACTTGCATTAGTAATTACATCTGTCTGTAATGCCTATTTATACCCATGTGCAACAAAGTGCGGAGGGTGTAATGTTTTTGACTGGTCTGTCTGTGATCCTATTTTGTGTGGACTCACCTCCTCTTAAACTACTGAATAGAATTTAGTGAAACTTTGTATGCAAGAAGTTCAACATATGTACTTGTGCATGTTACCAGGAATTTTTGTTCTGCTAATTTTTGTGGGAATTATGGCCTTTTGGACTTTGAAATTTCTAAAATCTTCATTTATCATCTTGTGCACACAACTCTTCTGTGATTACTGAACAGAATTTAATGAATCTTGGTATATGCAAAAAGTATAATTTATGTAGTTGTGCATTTTAGGCCATCATAAAATAATTCCTAGATTACCATCCAGATTTCTTTTAAATATGAAGCAGGTTGGCAATTTTATTATACCCCCCCCAAACCAAACAAAGTTCGGGGGGGGGGGGGGTTATATAGGTGTCTGACCGTCCGTCTGTCCACATAACTTGTAAGTGCATCTTCTCCTTAACCGCTGGAAGGCTTTTGATGAACTTTACATGAAGGCAGTACATCATATGTAGATGTGCATGAAGAATTTTTATTGCAATCAGACATCATTCAGGGGAGATAACTGTACTTAGACTTTTTAAATACATTATTCAATGGGAGACCCAGTAAGCGCAACTCCTCCTAAACGGCTTGATGGATTTTGATGAAACTTTACATGAAGGAAGTTCATCATATGTTTATGTGCATGGGGAATTTTCATTGCAATCAGACATCATTCAGGAGAAATAACTGTTCTTAGACTTTTTAAATACATTATTCAATGGGAGACCCCGTAAGCGCAACTCCTCCTTAACCGCTTGATGGATTTTGATGAGACTTTACATGAAGGAAGTACATCATATGTAGATGTGCATGAGGAATGTTCATTGCAATCAGACATCATTCAGGGGAGATAACTGGACTTAGACTTTTTAAATATGTTATTCAATGGGAGACCCCGTAAGCGCAACTCCTCCTAAACCGCTTGATGGATTTTGATGAAACTTTACATGAAGGAAGTACATCATCCGTAGATGTGCATGAAGAATTTGTATCGCTCTTGGTTATTATTGAGGGGAGATAACTGGACTTGAGATTTTTGTACAGTACAGAGTCCAATATGAAGGGGGGGGGTATCCTCACATTTTACTTGTTTTTATAACCCCCGCAAACTAAGTTTGGGGGGTATATAGGAATCACCCTGTCTGTCCACATACCTCGTAAGCGCAACTCCTCCTAAACCACTCAATGGATTTTGATGAATCCTTACATGAAGGAAGTACATTATATGAAGATGTGCATGAAGAAGTTGGGAGGGGGGTATATAGGAATCACCCTGTCTGTCTGTCCGTCTGTCCACATACCTTGTAAGCGCAACTCCTCCTAAACGGCTCAACGGATTTTGATGAAACTTAACATGAAGGAAGCACATTATATTAAGATGTGCATGAAGAATTTTCATTGCAATCAGACATCATTCAGGAGAAATAACTGTACTTAGACTTTTTAAATACATTATTCAATGGGAGACCCTGTAAGCGCAACTCCTCCTAAACCGCTTGATGGATTTTGATGAGATATTACATGAAGGAAGTACTTCATATGTAGATGTGCATGAGGAATGTTCATTGCAATCAGACATCATTCAGGGGAGATAACTGGACTTAGACTTTTTAATTACGTTATTCAATGGGAGACCCCGTAAGCGCAACTCCTCCTAAACCGCTTGATGGATTTTGATTAAACTTAACATGAAGGAAGTACATCATCTGTAGATGTGCATGAAGAATTTGTATCGCTCTTGGTTATTATTGAGGGAAGATAACTGGACTTGAGATTTTTGTACAGTACAGAGTCCAATATGAAGGGGGGGGTATCCTCACAGTATTACTTGTTTTTATACACCCTGCAAACTAAGTTTGAGGGGTATATAGGAATCACCCTGTCTGTCTGTCTGCTGTCCACATACCTCGTAAGCGCAACTCCTCCTAAACCACTCAACGGATTTTGATGAAACTTTACATGAAGGAAGTACATTATATGAAGATGTGCATGAAGAAGTTGGGGGGGGGGTATATAGGAATCACCCTGTCTGTCTGTCCGTCTGTCCACATACCTCGTAAGCGCAACTCCTCCTAAACGGCTCAACGGATTTTGATGAATCTTATCATGAAGGAAGTACATTATATTAAGATGTGCATGAAGAATTTTCATGGCTCTCAGATATCATTCAGGGGAGATAATTGGACTTAGACTGTTCAAAATATAGTATTCAATTGGAGACCTCGTAAGCGCAATTCCTCCTAAACTGCTTGACAGATTTTGATGAAACTTTGCATGAAGAAAGCACATCATATGTAGATGTGCATGAAGATATCTCATTGCTCTTTGATATCATTCAGGGGAGATAATTGGACTTTAGGTATTTTTGGCAGTACAGAGTCCAATATGTAGCGGGGGTATCCTTTTGTGAGCTCGCTCCATTTTAATAAAATTTTCTGTCATTTTGAAGGAAATTGACCAAAAAACAGAATTTGCCCCAAAAAAATAAAAAAATCGGGGGGGGGGGGGGTTGATGAGAATCTAGGATATTTTTATGCCCCTGTGACGACATGTTGGGGGGGATTAAGTTTAACTCATGCCCGTCCGTAGGTCCTTCCATACGAATTTCTATCAAGCTTTATTCATTAACCATTTAACCATACGTGTGAAGGATGGTTCAGTATGGCAAACTGTACGTCCTAAGTGACTTTCAGGTCTGTCGAACATCTACTTCCTGTTTGGGTATAGGCTGATGTGAAAATCATAGGAAAATCAACTAACATATCCGTCAAGCTTTTCTCAGAAATCGTACATTGGAATGATTTGAAACTTAATAAGATGGTTTAGTATAACAAACTGTACGTCCTAAGCGACCTTCAGGTCTATCAGACATCTACTTTTTGTTTGGTACTAGGACAATATGAAAATCAACTTTCTGTTAATCTTTTCTCAGAAACCGTACATGGGAATGATTTGAAACTTTATAGGATGGTTCAGTATGGTAAACTGAACTTCCTAAGCGACTTTCAAGTCTGTCAGACATCTACTTCCTGTTTGGGACTAGGCCGACATGAAAATCAACTTGTAAATTTCCGTCAAGCCAGAAGCCTAGATTTGAAACTTTCTAGGATTGTTCAGTATGATAAGCTATATACGTCCTTAGTGACTTTCATGTCTGTCTTACATCTTCTTCCTGATTGGGACCTTGCGGGGGCATCCGTGTCCCATGGACACATTCCTTTTTGTTTATATTGGCCTTATCACAAAAAATTTGTTTTCAAAAATTAATGAATAGGTTATTTTTATAGTTCAATAGTGGAATGCCTGGGGTATGTGAGAGTATTCAGTAAGGTTCTTTCATTAAACTGCTTGTTAGTAAAACTCCTCCTTAAAAGCTGGATCATGTGGATGGAATGCTGCATGCTGAAGGAATTTCATTTCTCTAATGATATTATTTTGGAGATCATTTGTCTCCTACAGACAATGGAACATTTAGAAAACAGGAAGTTGAAATCTAAACTTTTAGCTTTTATCAAATTTGAGGACAGTCCCTCCAGTAGAAGCGAGGAAATCAATTAGCAAACTTTCCATTTTTGGCCGGATTTTCACTAGTGAAAATCCGGGTTATAAAATGGTGAATGTCGGGCGGCAGCGGCCGGTTGGTTGGGCGGGCGGGGAAAAACAGTTTCCTCAATTACTACTAATCACAGCCTCTTGATATTTGGTATGCAGCATCAGCATGAGCTCCCATAACGTGGAAGTCAATTTCAGGTCTGTCGCTCACCTACTTCCTGTTTACCGACTAAGTTAATTTTTGACATTAATGTCCAATGATAGAAAATTTTTCGTAACAGTTTTCTCAGCAACTGCTCATCACAGCATCTTCATATTTGGTATGCAACATCAGCATCGGTCCCATAATGTGGGATTTGATTAAAGGTCTGTCGCTCACCTACTTCCTGTTAAACGAAATCCGACCATTTCTGTCTGCGACCCATTTTTGTCTCGCCTGCGAAGCAGAGCGGGACATAGGTGTTACTTTACCGGCGGCGGCGGCGGCGACGGCGGCGTTAACTTTTTGGAAAAGTTTTATGAGCACCTCCATATCCCAAGAACTATATGTCCTGGGTTGATGAAACTTGGTATGCATATGCCCCAGTAGTAGCTTAGCACAGTTGCATCCCCATCTTTTGACCTTGACCTTGATTTTCCGGTTGAGTGACTTTGACAATTTTCAATACATATAATAGCAATGAAAAAGTTTTGCGAGCACCTCCATATCTCAAGAACTATAGGTCCTAGGTTGATGAAACTTGGTATGCATATGCCCCAGTAGTATCTTACCACAGTTGCATCCCCATTTTTTGACCTTGACCTTGATTTTCTGGTTGAGTGACTTTGACAATTTTCAATACATATAATTGCAATGGAAAAGTTTTGCGAGCACCTCCATATCTCAAGAACTATAGTTCCTAGGTTGATGAAACTTGGTATGCATATGCTCCAGTAGTAGCTTACCACAGTTGCATCCCCATCTTTTGACCTTGACCTTGATTTTTTGGTTGAGTGACTTTGACAATTTTCAATACATATAATGGCAATGGAAAAGTTTGCAAGCACCTCCACATCTCAAGAACTATAGGTCCTAGGTTGATGAAACTTGGTATGCATATGCCCCAGTAGTAGCTTAGCACAGTTGCATCCCCATCTTTTGACCTTGACCTTGGTTTTTCGGTTGAGTGACTTTGACAATTTTCAATACATACAATAGCAATGGAAAAGTTTTGCGAGCACCTCCATATCTCAAGAACTATAGGTCCTAGGTTGATGAAACTCGGTATACATATGCCTTAGTAGTAGCTTAGCACAGTTGCATCCCCATCTTTTGACCTTGACCTTGGTTTTTCGGTTGAGTGACTTTGATTATTTTTATTGCATATATTTGCAATGTTTAAGTTCTATAAACATCTTTTGATCTCAGAAACTGAAAATCCATGTAAATTCAAAATAAAGTGGAAGTGAGAAAGAGTCATTGTTTTTTATGGTGCCGGCAGGCGAGACATACTTTAGTGTTAACTCTTGTTAATCCTTAGGAAGGTTAAATCAGCTTGAATAAGATGACATACTTACCTGAAAAAAAGTGTAGTATACCATGTTGAAGCTCTGTATCAAATTGGAAAGCTATCTTTTTATACGAGCGCAAAAGAAATGCGGACGTATAATGATGCTGTCGTCGTCTGCGTCCTTGTCCCTAACTTTAGTGTTCCCACAATAACTTTAGTTTTAGTTATCCAATTGCTATGAAATTTAATAATGATGCTCCTTACCATGAAAGGATGGATGTGAACGATTTTTGTGGTTATCCATTTTTTTTATCCATTGATCCAACTAGGGGTCAAAAGGGGTAATATTTTTATACCCCCCACTTCAAAAGTGGGGGGTATATAGTGATAGGGGTGTCCGTCCGTCCGTCCGTCCTTCCGTTCGTCCTTCCTTCCGTTACACTTCAGGATACACATCTCTTATCCGCAACTCCTCCTAAACCCCTTGATGGATTTTCATGAAACTTACACACAATCTTTGTGACATAATGTAGATGCGCACCTACTATTTTAAAATTTGATCAGAATGATTTTTGGGGTTTCCCATAGTAAAACATGGACTTAGCCATTCGACTACATGGGGGTACCCATCTCTTATCCGCAACTCCTCCTAAACCCCTTGATGGATTTTCATGAAACTTACACACAATCTTTGTGACATAATGTAGATGTGCACCTACTATTTTAAAATTTGATCAGAACGTTTTTTGGGGTTTCCCATAGCAAAACATGGACTTAGCCATTCGACTACATGGGGGTACCCATCTCTTATCCGCAACTCCTCCTAAACCCCTTGATGGATTTTCATGAAACTTACACACAATCTTTGTGACATAATGTAGATGTGCACCTGCTATTTTAAAATTTGATCAGAATGATTTTTGGGGTTTCCCATAGCAAAACAGGGACTTAATTAGCCATTCGACTACATGGGGGTACCTATCTCTTATCCGCAACTCCTCCTAAACCCCTTGATGGATTTTCATGAAACTTAAACACAATCTTTGTGACAAAATGTAGATGTGCACCTACTATTTTAAAATTTGATCAGAACGATTTTGGGTTTTTCCATAGCAAAACATGGACTTAGCCATTCGACTACATGGGGGTACCCATCTCTTATCCGCAATTCCTCCTAAACCCATTGATGGATTTTCATGAAACTTACACACACTCTTTGTGACATAGTGTAGATGTGCAGCTGCTATTTTAAAATTTGATCAGAATGATTTTTGGGATTTCCCAGAGCAAAACATGGACTTAGCCATTCGACTACATGAGGTACCCATCTCTTATCCACAACTCATCCTAAAACCCTTGATGGATTTTCATGAAACTTACACACAATATTAGTGACATAATGTAGATGTGCACCTACTATTTTAAAATTTGATCAGAATGATTTTTTGGGTTTCCCGTAGCAAAACATGGACTTAGCCATTCGACTACATGGGGTACCCATCTCTTATCCGCAACTCCTCCTAAACCTCTTGATGGATTTTCACGAAACTTACACACAATCTTTATGACATAACGTAGATGTGCACCTATTATATTAAAATTTGATCAGAACGATTTTTTGGGTTTCCCATAGCAAAACAGGGATTAGCAATTCGACTACATAGGGGTACCCATCTCTTATCCATAACTAATCCTAAATCCCTTGATGGATTGCCTTGAAATTTTTACACAATCTTTGTAACATAATATAGATGTGCACCTACAATTTGAAAGTTTGATCAGAAGGATTTTGGGGTTTCCCATAGCAATACATGGACTCGGCCATTCGGCTACATGGGGGTGTCCATCTCTTATTTGCAAATCCTCCTAAACCCCTTGATGGATTTTCATGAAACTTACACACAATCTTTGTGACGTAATGTAGATGTGCATCTCCTATTCTAAAATTTTATCTGATTAATTTTTTTGGGGGGTGGGGGGTATTTATTTGTGCCAAAGGCTGCATGTGTCAAAAAAATTTGTCAGTCCACCATGGGCTGCATGTGTCCAGAGCAATTGACTATGATCCATATTGGGCCTAAAACATACAGGGTTTGACATGTTGCGGTTATGTCATGCTGCGCTCGGCGAAGCTTTTTATTAGTCTAAATAGATGGCTGGAAACACTGATGAATGACTTGCTACAAGTCCCATTTTAATCAGTATTTATTTCTACTGGTAAGTAAAGAGTAGCAAGAATGGAATTCCTGAGTCCCCCGCTAAAAGTAAAAAAAAAAAATAAGTCCGCTCGCTTTACAGGAAGTAGGTAAGCGACAGACCTGAAAAGGCATCCCGCCATATGAGACCCCAACCTGAAGCTGCATACCAAATATCAAAAGCCTAAGATTTGTTACGATTTTTTTTTCTTTTTTGACCCTAAAAAAATCTAAGTCGGCTCTTTAAACAGGAAGAAGGTAGGCGACACACCTGAAAATGCACTCCACCATATGAGACCCCTACCGAAGCTGAATACTAAATAGCCTAGGATTAAAAGTAGATGAGAAGTCTGTTACGAAAATTTTTCATTTTTGGTCCTAAAGAATTTTTTAGTCGACTCGTTAAACAGGAAGTAGGTACGTAACAGACCTGAAAATGCATCCCACCATATCAGACCCCTACCTGAAGCTGCATACCAAATATCAAAAGCCTGGGATTAATAGTAGCTGAGAAATCTGTTACTTTTGTGCTGGAGAACACATCAAAGCTTTAAATTATCCGTTTAAAAAATCCTAGGGTTCTTCCTACCCCAGACATAGGTTGTTCATTGGTTCCCCAGTTTGGTATTTTTGGTTTAACTGTTCAATGCTCTTCATAAATAATCATATAATGTTTTGCATTTTCAATATTTTTGGTAGAGCGCCTCTGATGAGTCTTGAATAGACGAAACGCGCGTCAGGTGTAGCAAAATTTATTGGCTGGAACTTTGTTGTCATTTTTATTACGAAAAGAAGTGTGACGGAAGGACGTCCGGCATTTCTATGTCCCCACTCCGCGTTGCGGCGGAGGACAAAAAAAATAAAGGGCTATTGGTTTAAAAAGGCAATTCTAAATTTTGTGAAATTGCAACAATCTGAAATTTTTCTGACTGTGGAATATAATATTTCATCTAGAAAAAGATTTTACAAAATAATATTGGAGAGGGACCTGTAGCAAGTTTCAGGTTATTGCAATATAGCCCATCTCTTATAATGTGTGTGTTAGTGTTTAACGCCCTTTTTGAGGCACCTGGGTCATATAGGGGCCGGTTAATTTTAATGTTGGAAAAAAACAGGAGTACCTGGAGGAAACCATTCACCTTCTAAGTACGGGTACTATTTCAGCAGCTGGATATCCTTAATACAGGAAGACTAACATATAAATCGCAATGAGGTTAACCTGGTCTAGTGCTAATATGTAACAATTTTGTGATGTGGATACATGAATTAAAGCAATGAGTCTGAAAGGGCAAGGAAAAAGTCAGTCAACAAATGAGAACAAATTAAGAAACAGACAACACAAAATCAACCAAATAGCAATGCCATCATAAGCATTAAATTTTCTGATATTTTTTTTTTGTTACAAAACTTCAGATGATTCTATTTCAATGCATAGTTTCATCTTGGTTTTAATGAAAGAACCTTAGTGAGCACGCTCCCATACCCTACGCGTCCACATTATGGACAGAGATTATCTACTTTCGAGTTAGGAATAAAAAAGTCAAGGTTGTTGTCTTTCCAAGCCGACTTGTTAAACAGGAAGTAAAGAGTGACAGACCTGAAAATGTATCTCACCATAAGGGACTCCTAAAGCTACGTATTAAATATCAAAAGACTATGATAAATCTGTGATGAAATTTTCAACACTGCAAATTTAGTTTAAAAAATCTAAGTCGGATCGTTTCACAGGAAGTAGTTGATCGGTAGATCTGAAAAGTTAAACGTATCTCACAATATGGGACCCATACCTGAAGCTACATACCAAATATCAAAAGCCTTCAATATATAGTTGCTGAGAAATCTGTGACGAAAATGGTCTAAGTCAGCTCGTTAAACAGGAAGTAGATGATCGACAGACCTGAAAACGAATGTCACCATATGGGATCCCTACCTGAAGCTATGTACTAAATATCAAATACCTATACAATTAACAGTTGCTGAGAAATTTGTTACGAAAATTATCAACCCTGAAAATTTAGTGAAAAATGTTTAAGTTGAAAACGTATACCAACATATGGGACCCCCGATTGAAGCTACATACTAAATATCAAAAGCCTACAATTAATAATAGCTGAGATATCTTTTATGAAAATTTTGATCAGGGACAGACTGACGGACAGACCAGTCGAAAACATTATATTCTTCGCAACTTCGTTGCGTGGAGTATAATAAAGCTCTTTTCAACACAGTTTTACTGCAAGAATTTATCAAAGTGTGAACAGTATACTAGTAACTTCACTAATTCATTTGTGCAGTTCCTTCATCGACAGTTGACCATGCACATCTACAAACAAATCAAGTCTGTACCAGTGCAACATGAAAATTTGTGATGGATCAAAACTATTAAATTATAATTCCATTAATTTATATTGCAAATCAAAATCGTTTTGCCTAGAAAAAGACATGCTTAACTCCAACAATGATCGTTCACTCAAGTTATGCCTGTAGTAATTCTATGCTTTTCATACTTCTGATTAAATACTTCTGAATGGAGTCCTTCTGATAAATCTTGTATAGATAGTGTATCAGAAGCAGTGTTAAGGTTTATGTTTTGTGTATTAAAATTTCATGGATCTCTGTAAGGATTTCAGTTCTTTTTCTCTTTGCTTAATGATGTTTGTTGAATAAATATATGCATGAATACACACTTATTTTAAAAGTTTACAATGGAAAGCAGCTAGCAGCCTTTATTTGGCCTCCACAGATTTTTCCATTACCTTTAAAACAACATGGATAAGATTTATTGCAAAAAACAGAAAAACAATAAATATGAATTAGGCTTAGTATATATGACCATTTACGCTATTCAGATGTACCTCTTTCATGATGGGTACATCCAGGTTTTTTGGTGTGAAAGCTCCCTGTTTCATTGCCATTGTAGGTACAAAACAGACTTCTAGTTTAGTGAAAATAGTTTATTTGGTAAAACAGGTTTAACTATATTATGAATGAGATGAATATGACATGCACCCTTTCACATGGCATCACATCTCATTTTCACATATTATTGTGATTTTCAAAAAAAAAAAAAACGGTATCACTTTAAATAGCTCAACAGGTAGCCTTTCAGGTAACACTTCTGTCCTACCAGTCTAATATCTAGTGGTATTCAATTATCTCCCCTGCAGAAAACAGCTAATGTGGTTTTTAAATTTTTCACGATGACAACAACGATGGCGACGGCATATAAACAATCTTCAATTTTCATTTATTACGCATGGATTTGACTACTATCATATACGTTGGACATGTTATGTTATTAACGAATCTTTTCTGTTGCGTAAACAGTTGTTTATAAGGTCAACAAAAGTGCATATTTTAACAAATCGAGTGAAACTTATTGGCCGTTGGAAAAAATTAAAATGTCATCTCAACCTTTAAAAAATCACACAAGGCGTAATACCTGCAGTACATTTTCGAAACTTGTGGGAATGTTAGGTAATTACCTTTTCTTTCGACAGATATTAGTTTGAAAATTATATTTTACTGTTATCATATAACGATCCATTTGAATTCAATGTGTAACTATGAAAAACTTTCAAGGGACACAACCAAGTTCTATCTTTAATAAATTATAAACATGATAAATGGGAGGCATTCCTATTTTTAAAACGGATGACTGAATATTGAATTGGACATTTACTCCAATACAATGCAAATTCACATACTGTTGATCCCAATTTACGGATACCGGTCAAAAAGGTAAACGATGTTCTATGACATAATCGAATTCAACAGGTAAATCGTGTACTTTTAAAAAGAAGGTTGTCAAGACGGACTAGAAAAATAGGTCTTTTTCTTAATTTTATTTTGGCTTTACCTCTTGCAGTACATGTCTGAAAATTTGCAGATGGGAAGATATACATTTAAACAAATAGTGTGATTTTTTTCAATTTTTTATATAAAAGTTAAAGTTGTGCGATCCATTTCAGTTTGCACCGTATGCATTTCATAAATATCCACATAATAACATGCATTAAAATGCAATCTGTTACATTTAAAAACTCTTTTTAATTCAACAAAGTTTATTTTATCAGCATAACTTAAAATTGGAAGACATTTTGTACTAAAAAGAACTTTTGATTCACTTGACAACCAGGATAAACATTTGAATTGACTTTCCTATCTTTTCCGATGAAGAGCTCACATTCTATTGTTTAAATACCACCGGTTTTCGGACTGCTACATAATAGTAAAATGACCTTTCAAATAGCTTTCTGTCCCCGATTCTGACCAGTCTAATTTTGGCAGGTGTCCAAAGAAGTCAGGGATTGAGTATTTTTAAAGTTCTATTGTTCATAATATTATTATACATTGGAATTACCTTTTAGGTATGATCTATAGAATTAGACAAACTGAAAAGTTGTATCAGGATATACATTTGAGATGTGCATTTATATGGAACGCAAAATTAACATATATTCAATTAATTGTACCTATCTTCATTTAATTGAAGATATGTTCAATTGAATTATACCTATCTTCAATTGAATTATACCTATCTTCAATTCAATTATAGATATCTTCAATTCAATTATACCTATCTTCAATTCAATTGTACCTAGGTACAATTCAGCACAATTAAAGATATCTTCAACTCAATTGTACCTATCTTCAATTCAATTGTACATATATTCAATTCAATTGTACCTATCTTCAATTCAATTAAACCTATCTTCAATTGAATTGAACCTATCTTCAATCAAATTGAACCTATCTTCCATTGAATTAAACCTATCTTCAATTCAATTGTCTCTATATCTATAATTGAATTGAAGATGAAGATAGACATAATTCAATTGAAGATAGGTGTAATTGAATTGAAGATATCTTCAAATGAATTAAAGATATCTTCAAATGAATTATGGAGATGTTGGAATAAGACCTATCTTCAAGTGAATTAAAGATATCTTCAATTCAATTGAAGATAGGTACAATTGAATTATACCTAGGTGCAATTAAATTGCACCTAGGTATAATTCATTTGAAGATAGGTTCAATTGATATGAAGATATCTTTAATTATTTGAAGATAGGTACAATTGAATTGAAGATATCTTCAATTTATTTGAAGATATCTTCAAATGATTGAAGATATCTTCAATTATTTGAAGATAGGTACAATTTATTGAATATATGTTAATTTGGCGTTCCATACATTTATAGTCCGTTTGAGTTTTATAAATCAACGAAAAATGGCTTGTATTTTTTTTCTTCTTGCAAAATACTTTAACTTTTTTAGTATGTCATAACTTTTTAATGGCATACGAACTCAGGCAAAAAATTTCAGAATTTTTGCATGATTAATAAAAATGTTTTCCTTAGACCTTAATTGTAAAAATGGACCAAAAATTCATAGAAATACATGGGAGTACAACCTAGTGACCAGGAACAGCATTTGCTCTGTAGACCTTTAAAAGTCCTTTGTGGGCCTAATTGGTCATCTAATCTCTTATTGTTAGTCATTTCAATTATGATCAGGTGGACCTACTCCTGGCTGTTCCGTCAAATTAACACACCAGTTTAGGTATTATTAAAATTGGTGAAATATTTAGCATTAGACCATATGGAAAACTTTTTAGTTTTAGAAGATAACATCTCGGTTTTTGTTATCAGAGTTCGTATACTAATAAAAAGTTTATTTGTGTTTAAAAAAAAAAAATTGTCAGAGAGACAAAAAAAATGAAAAAGATTTTTCGTTGATTGATAGAACTCAAATGGACTATATAAGGTTAAAAAAAGATCCATTACACATTTAATTTTGTCTTAAAATCAAGGTTACAGAAAAAAAGATCAGATAATTAAATTGTGGAGACAGAGTTACTGTGATGCTGAGTTTAAGACCAACATCAAATGAATGTATTATTATTTTGTAATATGAATTGAGAATTTTCCTTTGATCTTCAGAAAGAATAAATAAGTACTAATAGGCATTTGTATTCCAAATCACCTCAACTGAATGATATTGCATAAAATGTCACCTGTGTCATATTAACCCTATGGAAAATTTCCATGCAATAATCAACACCAAACACCCAAATATTGCATACCAAAAACTCCGCCTCTAAAACATGACTCCTCCTTCAAACAATGAAAAAAAATATTTGAATATTATTTTCATTTAATTAGTCCATCAGCCAACTCTGAAAATACGTCATATTTAAAAGTTGAGTGGATACCCCCGTAGACCGAATTTTTATGGTACAAAAATTTAGTATTACATCTAAGCTTCATAATTCCAAATGTTATACTTGTATAAAATATGCGGAAAATAGCGTAAAAATCATTTTTCTGGACCCTCTGGTGAGCAATTGAAAAGTAGTCATTCATTTATTTTCAATAAATTGAACATTGGGTTGAAAACTTCAATTACTGTTTTATAAATCTATAGTATGCATAGGGATTATTGACTTAGGAAAAGAATTTGCATCATAACAATGTCTAAAAAAGATATTTTTTAGATTTAAAATTGCTAATTATTACGTTCAAAATTTCCCTATTTTTACAATTTGCGAATGCCTTCCTTTGACTTCGCACGTATCACAGGTAAAATTTACTCAACAAGATTCACCTAATTACAATGGTCACAATTAAAAATATTAAAACCACCAGGATTTGATAAAAACAGTGTTTTACAGAAAAATCCATTTTTAATGTCCATGTGCGGATTGTAATGGTTTGACCGATATGGTTTTATTTTTTAAATTATTAAATGTGAAGGTCACTTTTTCTATTTTTAGAATCGATATTTTTTATGATTTTAACACAGGCGTTTGGGTTCAGGATAATTTTTTTTTATTAATAACGTGTATATAAAAAATTTCATACTCGTCTATATACTATTTCCACAAGGCAAGAATGTTTGACAGTTCTAAAAATAGAACAAAATTTACCCTTGGAAAACCCCCTATTTTCTCATAGAATTAAAGGTTTTGTGTAAAATATTGGTGATTTTTCTTAATCCTTTCAGTTTTATCTCGCAATAAATCACATATATATCGTGTAACAATGCACAATGACTTCAAATCTAACCTTTTTTCATTCGAAGTGAGCCACAAAACCACCAGGGACGGAAGTAGATAAGGGAGACAATATTCCGCCCCTTGTACCAATTTTATCATTGAATTTGAATAACCACATATATTTTATCCTGTAACGTCTTTTTTGTAAAACTATGGTACACATAACAGGTCCTAATGTAAAAAATGTGCGTTTTTGCTACTATCCGCGTAGTTAAAAATAATTCAAATAAGATCGTGACCATATTTTTCCGCCAAAAGATTTTGTTCGAACTCACCTAGATTATACCTTACTGTAGTGTCACTCGGAATTCCTTTTATTTGGCGGAATATTGTTTCCCTATCTACTTCCGTCCCTGGTGATATTTTTGGTCCGGTTCGGAGGAAAAAAGACTATATTTGACGTTATTACACATTGATACACTATAATTTTGAGCCCATAAGAGAGAGAAAACTAAAAAGAATGAGACAATTGCCAATTTCATTTCGATGGAAAACTACTTCTATAAGAAATTCGTAGATTTCCCAAGGTTCTATTTTTAGAACTGTCAAACATTCTTGCCTTGTGGAAATAATATATAGACGAGTATGAAAATTTGTATATACACGTTATTAATAAAAGAATAATCCTGAACCCCAACGCCTGTGGATTTTAAGTCATTTCTATGGTATTTTTTAAAAACCAACATAAAAGAAGTTATATTACAGTAAAGGTAATTTTTTACATTATTGAAAACAAAGTTATAACCAATTAATCACGTTTTCTTGTTTTTGGCCTGTTAGACTCGTTGAAGGCTGCTGGCGGTTGTCCATTGTGGTTTTTCTAAATTGCCGTTTAATTGTGGGCTGTGTCGCGTACACTTATTCCACATCTCTTTATTTTCTATTTACTTTAGGTCAGGTGCGTTTGACTTTATTTATACTTTATATGAAATATTTACATTACTTTTTACTTATAACTTATCTATTCTTTATTTCTGGCGACAATTTATATCGAGCTGTCGCCTTAAAATAATGTAACGATGTCGTTTTGTTAATTTAGTTTTTTTTCCCAATTCTATTGTTATGAAATCAAAGAATGGATGAGGGGGTTGGTGTTTTCCTAAAATAATATTATGAATCTGAATTTTGATGAAAAATATTTAAGTAACAGAGGATAAAATATTTTGAAGAAGGATTTCTGCCATATAGAATAATGCTAATAATGAAAACAAAAATTTGTCTCGAGACACCTTTATGAAAAAAATAATTGTTTGATCGGAACAAACCACCCCCCTTCTTTTCGTGGTAATGGTCTGTCTCATAAAAAAAGAGTACTAGAAGACAAGAAGTCCTCATTGATGATGGATTTTTACAATACTGCATTCCATTTTAAAGATTTAACAGCAATGTCATCTCATTCCTAAACATTCCCAAAGACTCCGCCACATACACAGACGAACAATTAGGATTTTTCGGACGATTGCTGTTGTTAAGAATCAAAAGCACACCAAAGTTCCTCAACCAATACTGGTACTGGTCAGCTGTAAATGAATAGAAAATGGTGCTGAAGCTTTTTCCGTTGCAAAGGGCACGTTGATCTTCATGTACTAGCATATGCTCTTAACCTTGAAGTGTCTGTTCCCATAGAAAGTTTGTATCCGTTTGCTCAGTTACTTTGTCCCAAACGATGTCAGAATTTTGTATTTTTGTCTATAAAGTATTCTATTAACAGGAAGTAGTTGAGTAATTCTTTAATTCTATTAAGAAATATAGAGTTAAGTTACATAAAAATTGAGACGGAATACTTAATAACTTTGCAGAGCGACGCTCGATTTAAGAAGACGAACAATCAAAAAGTGAGCCTATGTATGTCGCTTCTGTCTAATGTTACTGGCGACACACAAAGAATACAAGCATTTTAGGTCTACAGAAACTTATATCATTAGTGTACCATTATTTCTTTTTTTATGTAATTTCATGAAAAATGGGAAACACTGAAATCAGCAAAGTTAAAAACCACACAAATAGTAATATTACAGTATTCGCATTTTAACACAAAATCAGGACAAGTAGTTTTCTTTGATTTTTTTAGAAATTTTGAATGAAGTATAAGACGGGACATATTGTACTCGTGGAGAACTAGACTAGCTATCTCTTTTTATCTCACGTTCCGTTATACAAGTATTGATAATGTCCTTTCACTGAACAATCCTCTATTTGGTGACTTTCTCCTCCATCTCATATATCCTCAGGAACCTGAGATAAGGGACACAATGGATTCTAGGAAGTCTGCTTCATATTTAGATTTACATCTCGTAATTCACTCTCAAGGAATACTTCAACAAAGCTCTATGACAAACGTGATGACTTCAACTTTCCCTTTTTGTGTAGCAACATTCCGTCCGCTCCGGCTTATGAAGTGTTCGTATCATAGTTGATTCGTACTCCAGAGCTTGCGGCAATTACATCGATTCCTTGGCAGAGCGTCACGTTTGACACAGAAAAGGCTAACACAGGGTTATGTTGCTCCACGGCTGCTGTCTTCACTCAATAAATTGTACGGTAGACACCGTGCACTCGTAGACAATCTCTCAAATGAGTGCAGATGTTGGTTTGTCTTAGAAATTTGTTTTGATTTGACACACTGAATTGAAAATTAGCAACACGACGGATGTGCTATAGCAGCCAAAAACCGCTTACTCTTCCGGAGCACCCGAGTTAACTCTTGTTACGACTTGAGTTGGCGTTGTTGATTTCCGTTCGGTTGATTTTGTGTTTTGTGTTTTTTCGTGCTATTCTTGTTCATGTTTACCGGTTTTGTCGTTGCCCTTTCGGACTTTTGACACTCGAATGCCCTATTTGTGCCTGTTTGCTTCTTTCAATTCATTCGTCGGTTAGCACAATCACTTACTTCAATGGTTTGGTGATTTCAACTTCGTTTAGTTAACTTCTTTCTGGGAAAAATTGACCAAACTCTACGACATTGCTCAGCAGCATTAAAAAGTTCCCAATAAAAAGGCCTGTTTTTCAAAATATATTTAGTTACGATTGTAATGAGAGTTTCTTTTTTGTTGTTTTAGAAGTACGCTTATTGCTTTGAATTTCGTTAAAATCTAGATTCTTTAGAAGACGGAACCGGAAACAACTGCCAACAATGAAGAAGCTAAATATGGATCTTCAAAGTATTTACAAATATACTAGTAGTAATTTCAAAAGGCAAAACAATCATAACAAAGCGTCAAATAAATTGAAAAAAAAAGATCCATATAGAACTTTATTAATTGGCTGGCATATTAGTTTCCTCAATAACAGTTACTTTGTATCCCTTTTGTAACTAAGTGCAACAAACTGTCAAACATGCAGCGCCATTATTGTATACATGTTGTATGCTGCCTTGCAAAATGATCCAAAATGCACATGTACGTGTAATTATGGCAACTTTTAAACGATAATTAAGACTAAAGTTCTTATTTTCTGATACTATAGTTTCAAAAATATCAAATATATAAACTAAAATTGAAAAAAATATATAATGAAACACATTATGTTGATCATTTGTATTTACACATGAAAAAAAATATAGATTTCAGGCGACTGGGGCTACATTTATAAATACCGAAACTTTTCAACCGGTACCACAAATATTTTAATGGAACTGTTTTATTTAATTTGTTATGTTGTAGGTAGATTCTTTCCACAAAATATTCCACCTAGCTATCCTATTTTTTTAGGAAATGAAAAAAGAAAATGAAAAAAAAACCCTCATTTTAGTCATTCCTTGTATTATCTCCCTTTAAGACTTCTTTGAGTGAAAATTTTAACAAACTTTTGTCTGTCTGTTTTGTCTGGACAACATTCAATATGTTTAAAGTTTTCTTTTCAATAATATTGTAGCAGACTTAGTATAATAGAATGTTTTATAAGGGTTGAATTTTTTTGACAGTTTATACATGTAGTACCCCTAAAGGGGCCTCTGTTATACCAGTTTCCGCATCTTTTTGCAAAGTATAACAAGTTGCAAAATAAAGTTCACATAATTGTCTTTTGATTTCTGCAATAAAAAATCGGTCTACAGGGGTATCCACTCAAATTATTTTTTCCGGACCTGGCTGGTGGACTAAATATTTCCCGCCAGACGAAGTTCATTAATAAATATTTTGATTGGTTAAAATATAATCACTCTACAATTTACGTGTCCCGCCTTTCAATTATTTTTTTATCAGTGGGAGGAGTTAATTCATGTTACAAATAATTTATAGCACCGCCTACCTCGTTATCCAAATAAACTACTCACGCTTCGCGTTCGAAGTTTATCAGGATAACTCGTAGTACTGTGCTATAAATATAACATAGATCATAATAGGTAAATTGACAAATAACTATTGAATTCATAAATAACATCATGAACAATAGAACTTTTAAAGGACCTGTTTTCAAGGAAAAGTCACACCTGACTTCATTGGACACCTGTCCAAATTAGACTGGTCAGAATCCGGGACAGAAAGCTATTTGAAAGGTCATTTTACCATCACGTAAGTGAAAGGCTACCTGTTGAGATATTTAAAGTGATACCGGTTATTTGAAAATTACAATAAAACAAAGTTAGGAGTATATAGGATTGTAACATGAATTGAGAATTTTCCTTTGATCTTCAGAAAGAATAAATAAGTACTAATAGGCATTTGTATTCCAAATCACCTCAACTGAATGATATTGCATAAAATGTCACCTGTGTCATATTAACCCTATGGAAAATTTCCATGCAATTATCAACACCAAACACCCAAATATTGCATACCAAAAACTCCGCCTCTAAAACATGACTCCTCCTTCAAACAATGAAAAAAATTATTTGAATATTATATGGTAAAACTCTGGTGGTTATAATTGCACCCTGAGTTCACTCTACAATACAGTGGGTCCAAACTTAGGATAAAGTGTAAGATGCGTCTTACCTGTCCAAAGGTTCAGCAACAAGAAGACTGTTTCCGTGAGATCTCATTCGGTCCTCGGTTTTCGGCATCCATCAGCCAATCAGTGACTTGCAATCCGAATATTACCATGGTGACGATCTATTTATATCTAACGGAAACCCCCGTCTAATTTTACCACACTCCCCCCAACTTTATAAAGGTGGGACCTATACCTAAATTATAAAATGTTATGCCACCCAAAAATGGCAGAATGCCAGCCTTAACCCACATAAAATGGGATTTCAGGTAATATAATGCTACAGGCATTAAAATATATACCTTTCTTGCTACAGCGCAATATGTAGCGACCTAACTGCCATTATCCTGGGATGTAAACTAAAAACAACATTAGTTGAACCCATATAAAAGGGAAATAACCAAAATTGGAGTGTGATAATACTAAAATACTGAAAAGAACCTGGGCAAGGTGTAAGTCTGTCAAAACTGAGAATTTACTTAAAAACCACCCTTACCCAAAAATTAACTTGAAATTTAAATAAAAATCTCCTTTAAGATTCCTAGGCGGTACATGTAGTAAAAAATACTCAAAATTATTTAACAAAAATAACCCACACGAACTATTCTCCTGATAATTCGAAACAATCTAACAACCTTGTTAGTTTTAAAGTTTTACTACTGTACAATTAAAAAAATAACAAGTCATTAACCCTGTAATCAGGGGATTCTTTTCCTCTCTCTTATTAAAAAAATATCAGTATAAGTGGTCGATATTCCCAACTTATGGAAAAACCCTATAAAAAGGTTCCAAGTCTGAAGCAACAAAAATTTACTCAAAAATATTATAAAAATTAATATAAAGCTTCAACTTGGACTTGCCACTGGCAAGTATGTTTAAGCTGCATACAAAAATTATCAAAAAGAACATATGTACAACTGACTCAAAAGTCAAATTCTCTCTGAATATGACCACCTATAAATTTTCCTTTATCATTAATGCAACCCCTGACAATGTCGGGGAACTTATCAAATTATCAGTTCTTAGTCTGGCGTCTGTAGTCACGTTGGCAGTCCTAATTTATTTGTCAGTATCTTATACACACCAGAGGGAGGTCCCATCTGGGATATCCTCCAGGTCAACATCTGACTTGATCCGGCGTTGACCCCAGTAAATCTGGGAATACTCTCCGTCTGGACTTCTACAATATACCTCTGACCATTGTAGGAGTTCTCTGAAATTTAGGATTTCCACCCAATATTCATCGGTAGTATAACTGTTGGTCAGACCCAATTTCTTGGGATAAACATATAGTTCAGCAGTCCGTAACCTTTCCCTCTGGCTATCACTCAGGAACTGCAACATAGTAGCGGCCACCCTCCAATGGCATAAAAGAGCGGGACATTTAATAGGTCGCAACCTTAACTCATCCGGCTGTGTCCACCCAGCCATTCTACATAACTTTTGTATGGCTGGGAAAGAAGCAACTGGAACTTCACAAAACTCATACAGCTTAATGTATCTCGTACTCCATTGCCACAAGTCTGTGACATTGGCTCCACTCCCCAGTATCCACTGGGCCATTTGTCCCAAAACCTCCATCTGTCGTATCTGATGTACTCCATTCCCAGGTTCCGCTGGGAAGGTAAAAGCAGATGACAAATGACACTTTACCACGTGTCTCTTGATTGTTCTGTCTCGGACATCACATCCTGGCACAGGACACTTGGAGGCTCTAGCTAACCATCTGCCCCTAACAAATCTGGCCTCCACCAGTTGGGCTATATCTGGTACTTCAGTACTCTCCTCCTTCTCTCTAAGCATTTGGTTCAACTCCTCCCGAGTGAATTCTGCTATTCCTCTTCCTCTCCCCCTACTAAAAGCAGGGTTCTTTATTTTCTTCTCCTGAGACATGATAGTTTTTGGTTTATGACTACCAATAACTGAAATGAGAAATAACATCATTATTAACTGCCTGGCTACCCTTTTTCTAGGGTTATTACAGTGGTAAGGTCTATTTATCTTTATTACCCCTATTGGTAACATATTACAGTTAAAATCACCATTCCGACCTGGACTTCCTGTCCTGGTAACAGTGTACTTACATAGATCAAAGCCATCATTGGCCATTACCTCCAGGCCATCAGCCAACAGTGTTTCCTCTAAACTCTGTTCCTCAACTGGAAGTTTTACCCTTAACCCCTGCAAGTTCCAGGGAAGCTCCTCCTCACCTGGACAAGTCTGTCCACCAGATCTTGACTCCACTCCTCTGAGTAAGTTTACTTGCACCCTTGGGTCTTCACTAAGGGACTCAACTTTTTGATATAGTTCACTGTAATCCATTCCTTGATTCTCTTCTACCAGGACCCCATCTGTATCTGTCATAGAACAGATATGTGGACTACTTCTAGAACATATCACTCTAGGCTGAATAAATGTGGCTTTATCATCTACTGTAAAAGTCTCTACCATTACTGTGTCTATCGTAGTACCAATATCTTCGATTCCATCTTTACCTGGTAACTTGACCTCTAAACTTGGCTGTACTACTGCACAACTTGGTATAGTTACCCTGTGAATCTTTGGTACAAATTCTTGAACACCCTCCACTAACTGGAATGGGACAAGCTTACCACAAAACTCTAATTCTCTTCTACCCATATGGATTGAAACATTGTGCTTCTCTAAGAAATCTAAACCCAATAGCATCTCACAATCTAATGGCCCTACATATAGTTCTTCTTTGAACCGCTCAGAATCTATCTCAAAATAAAGAGGGTCTATAACATTACAGGTCATTGTCATATCTCTCCCTGCTGCATGCAGGGTAGATGTTCTCACAACTTTTGGTTTGTATTTGAGACTGTCATATATGATGTCTTTCAAAAGTGAAACTTGGGCGCCAGTGTCTACTATTGCATTAACTGGTATACCTTGTATATCAACATTTACCCTGATCATACGGGCTGTACCCAACATCCCAACAGCTGCAGTATTAGATGCAAATTTACCATCTTTTTTACCCTCCTGAGAGGGAATGGGTTTGGCTTGATCTTGATTTTTATCTTTATTTGGACAATTTTTAGCAAAATGACCCTTCTGGTTGCATGCATAGCAAATAACTTCAGACATATCAAATTTCTGATTTTTATTCTGACCTCTTCCCCCTCTTCCTTTCTGGAAGTTCTTCCCTTCTTTAGGAGTAGGAGTTGACGGTTCCGTAGATACCACAGTAGAACTGGGACTAACATTGCGGTCTAATCTGTCTGAAATGTTTGATAATTTGTCCATCACAGTGTTGAATCTATCTTCCAGCTGTGTAATTCTTTCAAGGCAATTATCTCGTGATGTGGCTTGTACCCTGATATTGGTATCTGGTTCTGATGTTAATACATTCGCTACCCCTATGTTGTTAGCAGACTGAATTGCCCGTTTTGAATGTTGATACCATTTAATGACATCAATCGCTGCGTCCATGCTTCTGGGTCTTGAATTACATGCATGCTGACCCGCTTCCATATCTTCACACCCTTGGCAAAATCTTAGTACTGCTTGTTCCATCATATGGTTCTCGGGTAATCCTTGGAAAGCCCTTGTAGCAAGGGAAAGGATCCTATCTGCCCAGTCTTCAAGCGACTCATTGTATTTTTGCTTGGTGGTAGTGAACTGTAACATTGCTGTCTCTTTAAGTTCTGAAAAGCCAAATCTCTTCTCAAGCTTTGACACCAATTCTCTAAATGGTGGTCTGACATCTCCCTCTACTAAAAGGGTGTAGTACTCACTGGCTTTACCTTCTAAACACCAGCAAAGTTGCTGACGTTTCTCTTCTTCAGTGCAGTGTGATGCTGCTGCCATCTCATTAAATTTGGTTATGAAAGCTTTCCAGTTTGTATCTCCTTTATATTTCAATGTTTTCATGGCTGAAAAGAAATTGGCATTTCTCTGGTTCTCATGACGGCGATTATAATCTATCCCTCTCTCTATTCTATTAGGGTTATAGTCTCTATTAAAGCGTCTCTCACCATATTGACGGTTATTCTCATTTCGTCGTGGTAGTTCATAATGCTCCTCAGTAAAATCTGAGTAAGAACCTACTGATTCCTGGTCTGAATCCACACGTTCGAGCAAAGTAGTTCTAATTATATCATCTCCAGACGGACGTCTGGGTCCTGGTCTAGGCTCCACTGGCTGACGTCTTTGCGGTTGGGGCTGTACTGGCTCATATCTTCCAGGATGACTTACTACTGGCTGCGGCATGGTATGTGTAGGCTGGTTCAGATTAAAATTAGGAGGAGGTCGCGAAAAGTCCATGTTCGCAAAAGAATATGTGACTGTGGTGTTGTGAGGGTATACTGGTTGGGTAAGTTGGACTGGTGGTTGGATGTTCATAGGTTGATTTAAACTTCCCTGCTGAAAATTCAGATTGGGTACACTTGGTTGCAGCCCTGCATTAAACCCAATTGGAAATTGGGGTTGGACAGCTGGTGCATTCATTGTGTACATATAAGCAGGTTGAGGTGCTTGATAGGTCATGGTAGTTGGAAAACTTGGGAATTGACTTGAACTCACTGGTTGGTCACCTTGTGAAAACATATTCCCAGTGTTAGCCGGGTTGGAATTGTTCATTGTTTGACCTTGTGGTAATGTCATTGGTTGTGACATATAATGAAACTGATTTATTGGAGCTTGTGTCATTGGACATGGCATAGCTTGAATCTGATTTGTCGGAGCTAGTGTCATTGGTCGTGACATAGCTTGATTCTGATTCGTAGGAGCTAATGTCATTGGTCGTGACATAGCATGATTCTGAAACATAGATTGATTGTTTGGAAATTGTGAATTCCCAGTTATGCCTGGGTTGGGCATACTGGTAACAGTGTTTTGAACCTGTGAAGTTTGTTGTTGCCCAGTAAAGTCTGGGTTGGACATACTGGCAACTGATAAAGGTTCGTTATTTCCCATGTGAGTGGGATTTTCACCTGATGGACTAAGAGAGGACAAACCAAATAATTGTTTCTCAGGCTCTAACATACCGGTTGGTTGGTTGTGATACAATGAACTGGCTACACCTGTTTGTTTTTGTGACTTGTATTCTTGACCTATATCACCTAATAAATCATATGTCCAACTATCATCATAACATTGTGATGTGCTTTGGTGTGAGTCTAATGCATACCCTTTTGAATCATTTGTGGGGTTTTGGACTGTACCAGTTGGTTGATTTCTGACTTCTTGTTTGATTTGTGAATTTTTCGGGTTGTCAGAGAAAGGTCCCCATCTTTCAAGACTAGCACTCAAGTCTTCATGTTTTCTAAAATCAACATGTACAAAAAGTCTTTCTGGTGCCCTTAAATAGGGAATACTACAAAATGTTTCCCATGTAAATGGGTCAGTTTCTCTTGTTCTGATTATGTAATCAGCTATTTGTTGCCCAACACCTGGCAACTTCAACAACTCCTCACGAGTGCACAAATTTATTTTTATTTTGTCTGTTGCCATTGTTTCTGTTTACCCTTATAAGTAAAACTAAACTACTTTATTCAATAAACAAAACACATACAATCAAAATAATATCTTAATTTGTAATCTACGACAATGTTTACACTCAACGGAAATCACTTCCGGTCAACTCGGGAATGTTGTGTACACGTCACACAACCTTTGTTGACTACGCAAAATCGAATCTCACGATTTCGTGTCTACGTCACAGCCGCAACTGTGAAAATGGGTCAACGTTTACAATTCCCACAATAATAACAATTCTAGTTCATATACTCTAATATAAACTCTACTCTTACAGTAAATATCTCAATATTTTACTGCATACCAAACTTCAACCGCCGCTTACTCAATTTCCAATGAAAACTCTAATTTCACACCTGAGTGACGACTGGCGGGAACATGTGCTTCTTATCTTTGTCAATATCCTAATAAAAACACCTCGTCGCCATTATGGTAAAACTCTGGTGGTTATAATTGCACCCTGAGTTCACTCTACAATACAGTGGGTCCAAACTTAGGATAAAGTGTAAGATGCGTCTTACCTGTCCAAAGGTTCAGCAACAAGAAGACTGTTTCCGTGAGATCTCATTCGGTCCTCGGTTTTCGGCATCCATCAGCCAATCAGTGACTTGCAATCCGAATATTACCATGGTGACGATCTATTTATATCTAACGGAAACCCCCGTCTAATTTTACCACAATTATTTTCATTTAATATTTCCTGCCAGACGAAGACACGGACCAGTGTTTCATTAATAAATATTTTGATTGGTTAAAATATAATCACTCTACAATTTACGTGTCCCGCCTTTCAATTATTTTTTTATCAGTGGGCGGAGTTAATTCATGTTACAAATAATTTATAGCACCGCCTACCTCGTTATCCAAATAAACTACTCACGCTTCGCGTTCGAAGTTTATCAGGATAACTCGTAGTACTGTGCTATAAATATAACATCACCCTGTCTGTTTGTAATAAATATTTCAAGTGCAACTACTCCTCAATGGCTTGGTGGATTTTGATAAAACTAAACTAACATAAAGAAACTCATATGGAGATGTTCATGTACATAGCTGTCAAACATCAATCAGGGGGAGATAAATTTTTAGATTTTTTTTTCAGAGAGTTTCATTTTCACGTAAAACAAAGAAAGTTTGGAGTATGAAGGAATCACCCTGTCTGTTTGTTTCAAATATTTCAAGTCCAACTACTCTAAATGGCTTGGTGGATTTTGATGAAACTAAAGTAACATAAAGAAAATCATGCTGCTTTGTTTCACTTAAGGTAAATGGGGTGTCTATCACTAAGCATCTTTTTTTTGGCACATCTAACATTACTTTAAAATTCATAATGCTTGTTGTTTTAATTTCTATTGGGCTAGGTAAACATCAAAAGTGAAAACTGAAAATTTTGATAAAATGCACATTCTTTGTGAATTTCAATATTTTCCTGTACTTTTTAAGGGGAGATAATTTTTATAGAAATAATACGGAAAAAATAAATTTTTCACTTTTTTTCCAAAAATTTGACGCTGAACTTTATTTTCTATTTAGTATATTTAACTATTCATACAAAACAAAGATTTTCACAAATTTTAAGAAAAATCTATGGAGTAGATTTTTTTAGGTAAAGGAAATTAGAATTTTCCCTATTGATCCTATATAAATAAACTGTTAACACAGAGACATGTCTCGCCTGTCGCAACTGGACACAGTATAAAATGAAGTAAAAATCCTCCTTAAACTGATCTTAACTGATGCTTAAGCAGCTGCATACCAAATATAAATGGTGAACCATAATTGCTTTATATATAACACTCATGACTAAGTAAAAAGTTAAAAAGTGTAAAATCTCAAAGTCAGTAGACTGTGACTGCAGGATCATATTGATAAAATACTTTTAAAATTGATCTGTACTGATGCTAATGCAAGTGCATACCCAATATCAATGATGTACCATAACTGCTTCATGTTAAACAGAGGTAAGAAAAAAGGTTAACCTCGGCCAAATCGGTGTAAAATTTCAAAGTCAGTAGACCGTGACTGCAGAAGCATACATACTGGTGAAATCCTTTTAAAACTGATCTGTACTGATGCTGATGCAACTGCATACCAAATATCAATGGTGTAATATAACTAGTTCACACAATACAGACTTAAGCAAAAACTTTAACCAATTGTGGCCGCCGCCGCCGCCGCCGAAAAACCATACCTAAGTCTTGACTTTTGCGACATTCGTCGCAGGCGAGACAAAAAAAACTAAAATCATGCATTTTTCAAAGTTCTTTCTACAAATATTCTTATAGTAAACTTTTAATTTTATTATAGATATTTAAAGAACCAATCTAAGAGCTAACTGTGGAAAAAATTTAAGAAAATTCTATGGATAACTTTTTTGACACCCCATCTACCTTAAATATCTTTACCGGTAATGTTTTAATAATTTTGTGCTCTCGAATATCAATCATGAGAGATAATTGGGCTTAGTCATTTCTGCATTATTGAATTTAATGGTAACATAATTAAGGGGTGTCCTTTTGTAAGCTCCCTCACAGTTCTCCATGTTTTTTTTTAAGTTCTTGCAAGGGTAATAATTCAATCCAGTCTTTATTTGGATTGATTCGATATGTAGTATTTGCTGTCCATAATAGACTGTTTGAAAAAATAAACTCAAAATAAAGAGAAATGTATAATTCAAAATAAAACAAAAACAAAAATTAACATAAAATTTCATATTTTTCTTTTACACTTGGTGGCATGAACCAAAAAAAAAACCAAACAAACATTCTCAAGAATTTAGTCAACTTTTTTGTCAACAATTTTTCGTAACCAAGCTTTGTCAACAGATGGCATGTTCCCTCCTATTATTAATTTACTAGGACTGGTTTCCTGATCCTTTGATTGGCCTGGAACCTGTTGATTTTTTAACGAAGAAGTGGTACTTCTAGTAACAGGCTTATCTTTTATTTTTCTTTTGCTCCTATGCCGTCTAGCAGGAAGTGGCATATGCATAGAAGGTTCTTTCTCATCTGGGAGTTTTAATGTATCAGATCTTTCAATTTCTTGTAAAGATTTTAGTTTACTTGATTGTTTCTCACTTGGAAGAATGAATGTGTCCCCCTTTTCCATGGGTAAAAATGGAAGGGTACCAGACTTTTTGAGTTGTTTCATATGTAACTTTTTGTTTCCTGTTTTTAGTATGTCCTGAACTTCTTCATCCGTATCAGTCACATTATCATCATGTGACTTGATTGACATTGTATCTTCATCAATAACAAGTTGTTCAGAGTTGCTTTCTTGTCTTGTCCTACTGGTTACAGGCACATTGTAACAGTGATCTCCCTTTGGAGTGTTGTGTTTGGTTTGTGCTTCATCCTCTATGATAAACATGGAGCCCAGATCTAGGGTATTCCCCTGGATTTCTTCCCCTTCTGACCTTGACACAGGATTTATCTGTAGACTGAGTTGGAGCTCATGAGGACTGTTGTTAATTCCAGAAGAGTTTTTAATGGTATTATTTGAGTACATTGTAATAACGTCACTAAGGGGCAGAGAGAAGTTCATGTGTTCTGAGGTCAGTGTAGGAACAGATGCCTGTAATGCTCCACTCTTTGTAGCCAGCCCTTTAGCATGCTTGTTTTGACCAGTCTTTAGTGAGGGTTTCTTAGATAGAGTAGTTCTGGGGACATTTTTGTCCTCTTCAACATGAACAGCAGTGTATACTGGTCCTGTGTTAAGTTCATTTGGTATTTGTGTACTATTTTGTCCTCGGTCTGCTGATTGGATAAGAGGTTTTTCAAGATTTTGTTGTTCAGTAGGCAATTCATTACTATTTTTCAATTCTCCATTTTCAGGTAAATTACTTTCAACCAAGTATGGAACTATTGTTATATTTGATAAAACTTCTGCCACTTTGTTGTCTTGGGAACTTGTTTGTGGCCTCGTATCACTTAAACTATACCCTGGAATGTTCTGACTTGGCATTTGTAACATGGAGACATTTTGGACGGCTATTGCATTTTGATTGGCTAGTGAAGTGACCACCTGATAATTAGGTAAAAACATTGGATTAGTCAGTTGTCCCTGAGATGACAATAGCTGTTGTGTGGTCTGTAAAGTTTGGACTGTTTGCTGTTGGTAAATTTGTTGTGGTACTATGTGATAAGGTTGATAAACCTGTGGTGCAATTTGTATAATATCACGGCCGGCTGAATCTGAGTATATGTTGGATGGTGATACAATGAACTGGTTTCCACTAACTGGTTGTGATATCAGAAAGTTTGTAGCCTGAGCTCCTATTGGTTGAGAGGCAGCAAAATTTACTGCTTGAGATCCAACAACTTGTAATACTTGTTTAGGCTGAGTCATTGGAACAGATGTTCTATTAGAGTTCTCTAGTCCTGTCAGAAAGTTTTGTACTTCAGTTTGGATTTGACCTGATTCACTTACAGTGGTTGATTTCTTTGCCTGTTTACTCGTGCTTTTAAAGTCAGCATTATTTTTGGCATCTTTTGCCTTTTGATGGCCCTTATTTAAAGCACATAATTCTTTTGCTTTTTTATTATCCCTTTCAGTGATACCCCTATTTTGAGAATTATTTTGGTTACCATCATCATTAGTCGTTTTATTAGCGTGATTACTGTTTGCAGCATGCCCTACTAGGAGCCCAATGTTTGTCAATGTTTGCTGCATCTGTCGCTGTGTGTTCTGTATTTGAACATTTAATTGATTTGTCATTTGTTGTAACACGGAAATGTTCTGAAATTGAAACAAAATGTGTTATATAATAAACCTTTCATTAAGAATGAACACAATATTTCTTTTACAAGATGGTTCCATTAGTTTAAAAAAAAATCAATTTAATTTACAAAATAAAATTGAAATTAAAATGAACATTTCATTCAATGATGACATGTCTTCTTTGAAAGTCTGTAACAGAAACTACTCAATTTTATTTTATACCTAAAACTTTTGAAAACACGGGTAATCTATTGATTACAAAGCTCACCAAACGAGGTGAGCTTTGCACATTATTGTCACTAAGTAGGAATTTACTTAAACTTTTCATAATTTTAAGTGTTCCTCCATGCAAAAAAAAATGTTACAGCCAGCACTTGATACCATGCATCTTGTTAAGCATCCCTAGGTTCACCTACCATACCACTTTGGTTAATGAGATACTTGTCTGTAAGCAGGAATGGACTTTAACCATTCTTCTGTGATTGGTCATCCATGAAGAAAATATAGGTCACAGCCAGCATATGAAGCATGCATTGTACTTAGAATCCCTAGGTGCACCAACCATACCAATATGATTGATGTGACACTTGTCAGTAATTTGGTATAGACCTTAACCATTCTTCTATACGTGAATGCTGATTCTCAGGGTATCACATAAGCCCCCTTCACTTTGGTGAGGTGAGCTAAAAAGTATTAAAAACTAGAAATGTGTCTATGAGCCACAGAATGGCCCTCCCGTTCATGAAATATCATTGACCCTCAATGTGTATTACCTGGGATATGGACCTTTACCAAGAAATTAATCAAACATGTTCATGCGTAAAATATAGGTTGCTGTGACCTTATTTCTGGTGGGTGGTGCCATGTTACCAATACTCATTGAGTAGTGATATATTATTGACCCCTAACATGTAGTATTAAAGATATGGACCTTAACCAAAGTCATTCATGCGCAAAATATAGGTCACAGTGACCTTATTTCTAGTGGCTGGTCTCACCTTACCCAAGACACATCTAGTGGTGAAATATCATTTACCCCCCAACATCTAGTATCCAAGTTATGGACCTTAACCAAGAACTTAAGCAAAGTCGTTCATGCATAAAATATAGGTCACAGTGACCTAATTTCTATTGGGTGGTGTCATGTTACCAAAGACACATCTAGTGGTGAAATACCATTGACCCTCAACATGTTGTATCTGAGATATGGACCTTAACCAAGAACTTGACCAAAGTCGTTCATGCATAAAATATAGGTCACAGTGACCTAATTTCTATTGGGTGGTGTCATGTTACCCAAGACACATCTAGTGGTGAAATACCATTGACCCCCAACATGTTGTATCTGAGATATGGACCTTAACCAAGAACTTAACCAAAGTCATTCATGCGTAAAATATAGGTCACAGTGACCTAATTTCTATTGGGTGGTGTCATGTTACCCAAGACACATCTAGTGGTGAAATACCATTGACCCTCAACATGTTGTATCTGAGATATGGACCTTAACCAAGAACTTAACCAAAGTCATTCATGCGTAAAATATATGTCATAATGACCTCATTTCTAGTGGGTGGTGTCACCTTACCCAAATAAAATCTAGTGGTGAAATATCATTGACCCCCAACATCTAGTATCCAAGTTATGGACCTTAACCAAAGTCGTTCATGCATAAAATATAGGTCACAGTGACCTTATTTCTAGTGGGTGGTGTGGCCCTACCCAAGACCTATCTGGTGGTGAAATATCATTGACCCCCAACATCTTGTATCCGAGTAATGGACCTAAACCAAGAACTAAACCAAAGTGTTACGGACGGACGTAAGGACGGACAAGGGTAAACTATATGGCCGATCCACATACGTGGTCGGGCCATAATCATTATTTGTTCTCACAACACAAAGATGTTCTGTTGAACAATAGATATAATTGTAACAGATGTACTGCACAAAAATACATAATGTAAGTAGATGTAAACTGACCTCTGATTGGTTAGATTTGTCTGTCTGTGATGATATGATTTGCTGTAACAGTTGTTGTTGTAATTGTTGTTGCTGTTGGAGTTGTTCCTGTTGCATTGCTAGCTGCTGTTGGAAATCTTTTAATGTTTCACCAGGTTTTATTACCTAATAAATAAAACCAAAAATCTGTCAAAGTATAAAATAGCTGGATTTTGTGAAACAGGAAGTGAAAAACCTGAAATCAAATCCCATGTTATATGACCCTATCTCAATGTTGTATATCAAACATCAAGTGGCTAATTAATAGTTGTTGAGAAAACTGTTCCAGAAATTTCTTCCCCGTCTGACCACCCATCTACCCACCGCCCAACATTCACCATTTTATAACCCAGTTTTTTAACTCCATGAAACCTGCCAAAAATGTTGAAATATTTTATTTTACAAGTAGTAGGTGAGCAAAACACCTCTCTTCTCTGAACGTGATGCATACCAATATCAAATGGCTGTGCTTTATTGTTACTGAGAAAACTATAAAAAATATTTTCACTATGTGAAATCTGACAAAAAACTAACTGAAGTCTAATGTTTCAAGTCTGTCTGTTGCTGAATACTTTCTTGAATTACAAAACTTTGCTTGTTGGACAGATTGAACAAGTAAATCTGTGAGCTAATGCTCACTAGTGATACCCCCGCTCCCCAAACTAAGCCATGCATACAAGTTTAAATACTCGGTAAACAGGAAGTAGTTGACCTAGGAACATAAAATCACTATACACCATATGGTATTATAGGATAAAGTTGTATACAAAATATCAGACCTCTATCTCATGTAGTTGCTTGGGAAACTGTGACGGAAATTTTGCATTTATGTCTATTATGTGTTAAAACCTAAGTATTCGGTAAACAGGAAGTAGACAACCTAGGAGCATAAAATTGGTATACACCATATGGTACTTTAGGATAAAGCTGTATACAAAATATCAGACCTCTATCTCATGTAGTTGCTTGGGAAACTGTGACGGAAATTTTGCATTTATGTCTATTATGTGTTAAAACCTAAGTATTCGGTAAACAGGAAGTAGACTATGTAGGAATACAAAATCGGTATACACCATATGGGACTATAAGATAAAGCTGTATACAAAATATCAGACCTCTATCTCATGTAGTTGCTTGGGAAACTGTGATGAAAATTTTGCATTTATGTCTATTATGTGTTAAAACCTAAGTATTCGGTAAACAGGAAGTAGACTACGTAGGAACATAAAATCGGTATACACCATATGGGACTATATGATTAAGCTGTATACTAAATATCAGAACTCTATTTCATGTAGTTGCTTAGAAAACTGTGACGGAAGTTTTGTTACGGACGGACGGACGAACGAACGGATGGACGGACGGACAAGGGTAAAACAGTATATCCCCCACTTCTTCGAAGCGGGGGTATAATAACTTATCAATAGATGAAGAAAAGTTACTAGCCCTGCTTTAATGGTGGAGGTAAAACATGTTCAACGTAAAAAATATTCAAAGCACTTACGTCACTGCTATTATTCACTGTATCTGTTTTTGATGAAGAACTTGTAGTTCCTGTTCAATAAAGGCCAAACAAATAAAACTTTATAAATATAATGACCACTGCTTGCCATGACATAACAAGATAATTGTAACATATATTGTATTTCTATGAGTTTTGATATATACATGTACAAAGTATGTGTAAGATGATTAAGTTAATTTTTCAATGAAGTTAAATCCTATGATTATTCTATTCTCTGTCATAGGTTAGTTTTAGTCTGAATTGAACACCATGGTGTGTAAAATTAAATGTGCCTTAAAATAATACATGGAGGTTTTTGAACTCAACCGGAAAATCAAGATTAAGGTCAAAAGATGGGGATGCAATTGTGCTAAGCTACTTCTGGGACATATCCATACTAAGTTTCATCAACCTAGGACTTACAGTTCTTGAGATATGTAGATGGTCATAAAATAACATTTCTATTATATGTATTGAAAATTGGTTTTTTTTTTTTGAGTCATTCAACCAGAAAATCAAGGTCAAGGTCAATAGATAGGGATGCAACTGTGCTAAGCTACTATTGGGGCATATGCACACCACGTTTCATCAACCTAGGACTTATAGTTCTTGAGATATGGAGATGCTCATAAAAATTAAACATAAAAGTTAACGCCGCCACCAGTAAAGTATCACCTATGTCTGGCTCCGCTTCGCAGGCAAGACAAAAATGATGAAAAGATTATATGCCCAATGTATGCATCAAATAAATTAATAAAAAATTAATCACTCTTTCGTCAGTCCACATATTATTCTTGAAAAAAAATCAACCATTTCTGATATTTTCTTTGCAAATAATTTCTTTTTAAGCCACATACCTGTTTTTTTATTATGATACTTTTTAAGCCCATGCTCTGGTGGTTCCCGACTCCCACCAGTACGAATCATTTGATGGTTAACATGTACAGCAGTCGTCCTTGAACATCCTGTCACAGCCGATACAAATGTGTAACAATTCTTTCTAGCATTGGCTGAAAGAAATAACACATGATTAATACGAAGTCTGCTTTAAATCTCAATCTGGAAATTAACACTCAAGTTTAAAAGAACCTCTAGGACAAACCGAATGACTTCAACTTTCTACAGGCAATGGTCAACTTTCCCTTCTTACATGGCAACAATTCATTTGCTCCAAAACAATTCATTTGCTCCAGCTCGTGGTGTTAACATGTCACAACTGATTCTTTTTTCTGTTGCACATATCTTGATTTCCTTGAGAGTTTCATGTCTGACACAATAATTGCTAACACTGGGTTATATGCTTCTAAATTGTAAAGAAGACCTAATGTGCTCTTAGACAAATATGTGATTTCTATAATTCAAAAAAGTCCATTGTGATGGACATGTAGAATTGACAGTAAACAATGTGATGGACATGTTGAATTGACTATTAACAATGTGATGAACATGTAGAATTGACTGTTGACAATGTGATGGACATGTTAAATTGAATGTTAACAATGTGATGGACATGTTGAATTGAATGTTAACAATGTGATGAGCATGTTGAAATGACTGTTAACAATGTGATGGACATGTTGAAATGACTGTTAACAATGTGATGGACATGTTAAATTGAATGTTAACAATGTGATGGACATGTTGAATTGAATGTTAACAATGTGATGGACATGTTGAAATGACTGTTAAGTTGTTAACAATGTGAAAGACATGTTGAAATGACTGTTAACAATGTGATAGACATGTTGAATTGACTGTTAACAATGTGATGGACATGTAGAATTGACAGTTAACAATGTGATGGACATGTTGAATTGGATGTGATGGACATGTAGAATTGACAGTTTACAATGTGATGGACATGTAGAATTGACAGTTAACAATGTGATGGACATGTTGAATTGAATGTTAACAATGTGATAGACATGTTGAATTGACTGTTAACAATGTGATAGACATGTTGAATTGACTGTTTACAATGTGATGGACATGTAGAATTGACAGTTTACAATGTGATGGACATGTTGAATTGACTGATAACAATGTGATGGGCATGTTGAATTAACTGTTTACAATGTGATGGAAATGTTGAATTGACTGTTGACAATGTGATGGGCATGTTGAATTGACTGTTAACAATGTGATGGACATTTTGAATTGACAGTTAACAATGTGATGGACATGTTGAATCAACTGTTAACAATGTGATGGGCATGTTGAATTGACTGTTAACAATGTGATGGACATGTTGAATTGACTGTTAACAATGTGATGGACATGTTGAATCAACTGTTAACAATGTGATGGGCATGTTGAATTGACTGTTAACAATGTGATGGACATGTTGAAATGACTGTTAACAATGTGATGGGCATGTTGAATTGACTGTTAACAATGTGATGGACATGTTGAATTGACTGTTGACAATGTGATGGACATGTTGAATTGACTGTTAACAATGTGATGGACATATTGCAACAAGCAAAAATTGCTTACCCTCCTAAAACACCTGATTTCATTATTGTTGTGAATTGAGTTTGCTTTACTTATTGTTGTTAGATTGTTTATGTGTTGTTCTTGTTTGCATAGCCATTTTGTTGTCCAATTTGAAAATGAAGGTCAATTTGACTTTATTACAAGTATAAGCACTTTCGTTTTCTCTTGAACTATTTGATATGTGATCAACTCATCAAGCTTAGTTTAAATATAGAATCTAAAGCTTCATAAAAATGTAATGTTAATTGTTCTCTGTCCAGAAATGGGTCTTTGCTGAAAATTTTAGGATTGTTACTGAATCTTATGTATCATTTTTGTAATCTAGGGCCAAACCAAGTCAGTGAGCAGCAACCATTTGTCATATTACAGGCTGTGGATTTTTTAAATTACGTATTATTTATGTTGGTTGTGTATACACTT
The DNA here is from genome assembly GCA_963971305.1 of Arcuatula senhousia. Lineage (NCBI taxonomy): Eukaryota > Metazoa > Mollusca > Bivalvia > Mytilida > Mytilidae > Arcuatula > Arcuatula senhousia. The sequence continues at coordinate 50,701,148 of OZ020311.1, forward strand.
GTTCCACATTTCATTATCATCTATATGGCTTACCTGATGGGGTTAACATTTCTGCAATGACCTTTCTGGCTTCTGTTTGACCTTTCTGTGACCTTGACCTCCATTCTTCTAACAAAGATCTGTGAGTAAGTGCCATCTATATAAAAATATCAGTTTTCATTTCCATATATGTACATGTATGGTATTGGAGATCTTATCTTAGTATAAATATTAAGGATGTATTCTTCTGAAGGTTCAACATCGTTGAAATCTCTTTGAGAGTAATATTTAGAAGATGCCTTAAAAGTGAAAACTTTTGATGAATTGGTATCATATGATGATCCATCTAAATCAAATTTTTAAAAAAATGTACATATGGCCAGTAGATTTTAAGAAATGGAACGTTCAAATTTTACCATTGATCCCAATCAAAATTTAGCCAACTTCAGGGTAGGCGTAATTAAATTATTAGTAATGATTCATGCAAAATATGCATGCTATTCATATGGTTTCTCTTTTCATTTCTGAAAGATATAAATGTCTAATTATTTGAAACAAAAAAAAGAGGGTTTTGAGAAAGAATATTGACTGTCAGATTTTATCATGTATTGAAAATGTTTTTTTCCTCCCGGCTATAAGATTATTTTTCTAACTTTCTATATTCTGCTTTGATCAACCATTACTTACGAAAATTTTACAGATTAGTTTATCTGGATTTATGTACTTAAATTCACTTTGATCATTTAACTCTTAGAGCTTTTCATTACCATGACACAATTATCCACACAACATCTCCTCTTTGGCAGTTCATCAAAAGATAGCAATAAACCTAAACGAGCTTTTCCTTTCACTGGTGTGGCACGGTATCGCTTCTGTAATATAAATGTTATATTGTACAATTGTAACAAGAGAAAATATAATAAATTGCACAAACTTATCTTTTTAAAAAGGCAACGAAGTTAACCCTCTTGGTGCGAGAGGGACAAATATGTCCTCATCTCTGCAAGTGCGGGAGGGACATATTCACATATATGTCCTTAACGATTTACTGCGGGAAGGACATAAATGTCCCCTTTACAAAATATAAAAATTGAAATTTCGTCACGGTATTTGCTAAAATCACTTATTTGTTTAAGCAAAATGGTGTATCATTTAACATCTATGGTTTTGTAAAAATCAAAAATATTTGTTTTGCACTTGTGAAAAAAATGTAACGTCATTATCAAAATGCGTCACAAACGTTTCTCGGATCAGTTCCCGCACCAAGAGGGTTAAAGAGCTTTGTTCCATAATGCAAATATAAATAACTTCAAAAAGGAAAAAAAAGAAAATCTGGACTGAAAAATGATACCGTGTACTCACTTTTTCAGTTTTTAGTCTTTTGTGTATAAAGTTATTAGAATAGGAAAGAATCTTCTGTGTGGCTCTTTCACATAGATCAAGTTCTCTTTTAAGATAATCCCTGTTGGAAAGGACAAACTTGGAAAACTTCTCTGATTTCTTGTGACCATTTCCTAACCCTATAGTCCTAGAAGGAAATAAAATCACTCATAAGAATACTGAAACAAATTTTTGTACAATTTTTCATGAATTTATCAACAAATATCTTCACTTCCATTATGTACATGTTTTTTATATCTGGTTTTTACTTTATTTGACCTTAAACACACTTTAATTTAAACTTCCAAAATAAAATTATACCCCTAAAAAAAGTAAAATATTGTTGACAGTTTCCTCCTATTTACTATATAATTCTACTGTGAAAATGTCATTGCTTGTGATAAAACTCAAACAATATAAACATTCAAAAATGCAGAATTTCTTTTGTAGTACTTATTTTGTAGATTCTCTATGGCAATGTTTTACTAATTCTTATGTTTTCATACCTTTGTGGGTTGAAACCTACTTGAAAAATATACAACCAAGGTTTACTTTTAGTGTTACCCACCCAACAGTACATCTTCCACCGGTCCCTGTATCTCTAGTGTCCTGGTTTTTCTGTGGACTAGAGTTGTCTCCTCCTGTTTTAGGTTCCTTGTTTTTCTGTGGGCTAGAGTTATCTCCTCCTGTTTTAGGTTCCTGGTTTTTCTCCGGACTGCTCCCATCTGTGTCGTAACATTTCAGCACACTTAATCTTCTGGCTTCAGCAGCCATTGCACTCAGACGTGATGCTCTCTTCTGCATTTCTGTTTCATTGCCTGTAAATTTTTCAAGTTACATGAGTATCATTAAGAGAAATCTAACACTTTTGACATTTACAATAAAGACAGTGATTCGATGAAAATGTTATAAAATCATAATACCGTATTTTGCCGTGTATAGTGCGCAGTTTTTTACATTTTTTTCATGATTCTAACATAGGGGTGCGCACAATACATCCCGATACGAGATTTTCACACATTTTCATGAACATCGGCAACGGCAAAAGATCGATGTTTGTCAGACTTTGGACACAAGATTCATCCATGATTGAACACAATAATCATAACTCACATGGTTTCTATTGAATCCTGTTCATTATTAGTATCTCTAAATAAATTTTATCATGCTTTTATCGAATAAAAACTTAATTCCAGTGTCTTAATGTGTTTGTTTATTAATTTCATTTCATATCGACCGCCATTGTTTTTGTTGTTGTAGTGGGTAAATTCCTCCGTTGACTTCGAAGCACCATTTTGAAACAAGTTGGTAAAAACATTTGTGTTCTTTAAAAAATTACTTTTGTCTAATTTCTTTATTCAAAATAAGAATAATAAAATATGATTCTAATTTATTTATTCATTCTCCCTTTACTTGTTTCCTTTCTGAATCAATATTGTGTATTCCCCTCAGTTACCTCATTTAAATAATTCTAAAAATAGAATGGTTTGTTTACATGATTGTGTATTTTCTTTCATGTAATTATTTGAGCAACTTGAGTAAGATATAACCATTTTCTTATTGTTTTGTGAATAAATACTCATCCCAAGCTGGAGATAATTTAGATTTACTGGTAATTATTTGTTTTGACACTTTGGCCAATTTGCACAAAACATCGATATTTTGTCAAACTGGCTTGGACAATTAACAATTAAAGCCATTCAGCTGTAATACTCCAGGATTGTTTGAATAGTAATTTGTTGATCATTACTGTTTTGACACCTTTATTGTTTCATCAAAAGATGTGAGCTTGGGTTAACACTTGTTGTTTGTTAATTGAAAAGGGGGACCATTACCGGGATTTACGATCTTGCTGTCATAATAAAATACACAAATAATATAACAGTTTATTTTTATTTTCACAAATAATTACAAAACAATTTTATTTTCATTAAAATATCTTCATCTGTAGTCTTTCTACCTGAAAAAAAGAGACAAATTTTCAGGGTTCTCTGTCATAGAAAAAGATCGCCGATTTTACACAGAACTTCGTTTTTTTCCCAGATTTTCATCATGAAAAGGGGTGCGCATTGTACATAAATGCGCACTATACACGGCAAAATACGGTAGTTAAAATTTACTCCAAAAAATGTATGCTGGCCCTTGATTACCTTCAGTGCCAAAGTTTTTATCAATGGATTATCTTCTTTATTTAAAGCATTACCCTGCAATGGCATCTATATCCAGTTCTGAAACAACCTGAGTTTTAAGTACTATTCCACAAGTACTATTCCAAATAAGGATTAGGCAAGGGGCACACCAATAATTTCAATTATTGATTTTAAGGTATGGATGCATTCATTTTACCATAAATAAACCAAAACAGTTTTTATGTTTTAAAATATGGTAATAACCTAGATATTTGTTTACTTTTTATGAAGGGAAAAAATATAGCCGGAAATTTTTCCGTACTTTTCACTGTACAATGTAACTAAATTTTGACTGGTTATATCTCATAAACCTTAGACTGGCTTAAAAATTTAGTGGTCAAAACAAAGTTTACTGGGGTTGCTTTACTTATTTAACTGATTTTGTTGTTGTGTATTTGTTACTGATGTGCCACCCTATTAATGGTATCTGTCTGATTCTTAGAAAGAGTAGGAAATAACTGCTGTTTGCATTATGGTTGGGTTTTTTGTTTGTTTTTTTATTTGTTGTTCATTTTAGCTTGTTGCTGTTTTGTATCTGATTCATTTGAAAATCCCCATGGTACTTCTTTGCTTCTTCAATGCAGATTAACTTTTATAACGGTTTTTTTCTTGATCATAAGTAAACAGTTTATAAACAAAACATATATGTGTGTGTGTTTGTTGGTGTTTAACGCCCTTTATTGACGCACCTGGGCCATGTACAGTGGTCACTTTTAATGGTGGAGGAAACCCGAGTACCCGACCTATGGCAGGTAACTGACAAACCTAATCACATACAGTTGGGAAAGTCCATTTTTTGTTAAATACAAACGGGACTCGAACACCAGCTGAAAGGTGATCGGCTAGTGATCAATAGTGTGGTATTTAAACCAGCGCCTTAGACCAATCTGCCACACAGGCCCCCAACAAAACCTAAGAGGAGTGAATATGGATAATACCCTAAATTACAATTATACATATTCTGAAGTAATACCTAGATACATGTAAATGCACATGTCAGGATTTTATTCATTGTAAAACCTTAATCTTGCTTTTTGTGTTTTTATGTCATGTTTTGAAGAATCCACATTTTCTTACTAACCAATATTTAATATTAATTCATTTGATACAATACCTTCAGCATCGATATACATCTGTAGACATCCACACATTGATTTTTGGTACACAGGACAGTATAAGTGGATAGCTGTAGTATATTCAACAATTATAGATTATTATAGGTGTTAGATCCTGAGAAATGATGCAAAAATCATTCCTTTGTCCTGAGAAATCATCTCTAAATTGGAACATCTTAATGCATGTTCTCACATACTCTTCATTTAACATTCAAAATTTTAATTTTACTGACAATTTGTCATATTTTTAAGCAATGAATATTTAATTAATTAAATGAGAATCATAAAATGTATGATTGAACTGAAATTAAGTGAATATTGATAATTCTGTTATTTTTACCCATCAATGCCATTAAAACATAAGTAAAGGTGCTTGTTAGCATCAAAGAATACACTTAAGATAAACTTAATTCTTTGACATACTTTAACTGGCAGCAAAAATTTGAGGTCAATTGAATAAAAGTTGTACCAAAATGAGCCCAAATGCTTCTTAAAGAATTCTACATAAATTGCATGCAAAGAATTTGGCTAGTTATATGTACCTACATTCTTTCATACATCTGATTTTAAAGTGCTATACCGAGGTGCTATAATTTTAGGGTTTTACCGTTTGGTAGATCATATTTGGTGGCCAATTGTTGAGCCCAGTTCTTTGCCTCCTGTAGATATTTCTGCTTCTCCTCTTCTATTGTAGCTTTTGATTTACCTCCAGCCATTGAACGATCGTCTTTTTTAGATGTTCTACTCAATAAATGAGCTGTAAAAGTAAAAAGTATGATTGAAAGGCAGTGCATGCAAGTACAATAAAGTCAATTTTGAAGTAGTAAAATTAACTGTTACACTGCCAACCTCCCACCTCCCCCAAATCCAAACTACAAAGGAAAAAAACTTATGATGTTTAGTTCGTGTGTAAAAACCAAAATATACCTTCTAAATACTCCGCAGTTAAAAAATAAAAGAAATACATTTAGAAATTGACAAATATCTGCCAATGGGATCAATTATATTGCATTTAAATCAGAACACCAATGAATAAGCATCCATCAATTTAAAGTTACACAAAAACAAACATAAAAACAAAATATTGCTTTTCATCCTTTAAGAACCTAATAAATCTTAGGTAGACCTACAGCATCCATTACAAAAAGTCATCAGTTTTTGTGTGACAGGGTCTATCATCTGTTTGGAGTAAGGTGTGTGTTTAGAACGTCTGTTATAAACCAAATAAATGTAGACTTACAGCATCCATTACAGAGAGTCATCAGTTTTTGTGTAACAGGGTCTATCATCTGTTTGGGGTAAGGTGTGTGTTTAGAACGTCTGTTCTTCAGAGATTTCTTTGATGATCGATCAACAACATATCTAGACTTGCATAAATCACAGCAGAAAGGATCACCTGCAAAAAAAAAAGATTTTAACATCTTTCATAATATGAGACAGGCGAAACTGTTTGAGGAACGAAACCTGCCCTGTATCCGCCATAACGTCATGTAGCACTTGAAATCATTAATGCATGACAAACAATTTACTTCTCTGCTTTTTAGTCAATCACAATGGTTACAATAAACATGTAATTTCACCCTACCAATAACCATAAAAATACACATGCCTGACCTTCCAAATATTCTCCTTCTCAATGTCTACATAGCCTTTTCTGGCAATTGTAAATCTGTGGAGCTGGCATTTCCGTACGTAGCAGTTTTTTATCTAAAACCCTGTTCTAGAATCACAACGGTCTACAATGTTTTATGTGACGAATAGAACACGTGATGTCTAGAAAGGGTAATAAATTTCGAGTATCCCTTCAATGTCATCGTCTGCTTTGTAAACAATGCTCCACCATTTTGTTTGTCATGTGACGTGCACGTTCTTGAATAGTATCGATCATCCAAATGTTATTATGTATAAAAAAAAAAAATGAAAATGCGTAGTACAACAAATTTACTGTTCAAAACCAGTTCAGATGGCTTGAATAATTTTTAAAGCAATTAAAAAAAATATTCGGACTGTTTATATAATTCGAACAAAAAAGTAGAAAAAAGTTAAATGAAATTTTGATGCCCATAAGTATAGAGATCGTGAATGGCGAAGTCACATGACACTGTAAAAATACTCTTGGGGGTATCTGGGAATCACTACTGTTAAAGGGACTTCGTCCCTTATAAACAATTCTTTTTTATCAAAGATTGATTTTATTAATATTTACATCTCTATTCAAAATCATATTTCTTTTTTGTCTGCATAAAACTCTTTAAACTTGTTAATTTTCACACAATAAAAAGTGTAATCTTTTGATCTGGTGTCTGTCAGTATTTTACAATTTTATTGAGGTCTTGTGCTTAAAAAAAGTTTTCCTAATAAATTCTTTTTATCATGTGCCATTCTAATATGGACCATGCCCATGAAAAAAGGAAACCATGATGACAAGCCGTGTGTAAATTTCCAATAAAAACCGGGTCCACGTCACAGTTACTTTAACGCTAAAATCAATGACGTCATAATATATTTTGTGCACAAAAACAACAAAAATGGCAAACATCTTGTCTTGCACTATTGGTCAATGGAAAACACAAAAATTGCATATTAGAATAGAAATAATCCATGGCCGCCTGTGGTTTATTGGAGATTTTAATATGGGTTGCCATTGTTTTCGTTATTATTTTACCCTGAGTGGAGCGCAGCGGAGCGAAGGGTAAAATAAACGAAAACAATGGATACCCATGTTAAAATCTCCCATAAACCACAGGGGGCCATGGATTATTTCTTAATTATAACTATGGGAGGTTAAAAGAGGATTTTTATCCAGAGGGCCCATCAAACTTATTGGATAACCCCATTTTTTCCGTTAAAAAAAATGTTATCAAAAATTCTGTAAAATACTGTGGTTTCACTATAATTAAGGAACTATGTCACATTTCGACTGTTACACTTACACCAATATTTTATCAATTGTAATTGCATTACAATTAAAAGTGTTTTCTTTGCTAACAAGCTTTTTTAAACGTTTAAAAATACCATTTGGCATCACATCATATGGTCTGTTTGGATTAGTAGATGAAAATGAAGTCAATCGTTTGGGTTTTTTCTGTTTCCTTCTTGATAGATCTTCATCGTCATCATCAGGTGAGTATATACGTCTCGGCTTTCTCTTTCGTTTATTTCCATTCTCTACTGAAGCAGTCTCTGTATCTTTAGCAGCAGGGGCTGCAGGTACAGTTTTTACCTGTAACAATAAATATGAACCAGAAATAAATATTATCTGTAAAGATATAAATGGTATGGGATTAGCGTAAATCTATATTTCTCTATTTCTTCAAAATTCTACTTAATTCCTCAATGCATAAGATTTCTATGTTTTGTCAGTCAGCAAAATTTATTTGAAGCTTTAAAACTGGTTATAATGAAGCCATTTATTATACAAATATGATTTTAACAATTCATTACATGTTAACCAGATAAAAATACATGTATGTATTTTTATCTGGTTAACAGATATATCTTGAATCTTTGCATATATGTATAGAAAAACAAGAATATGTCTAACAGACATAATGCCCCATCTCACAAAATTTGGGACGGATGGATGAAAAGAACTGAACACCATATGCCCCTATTTTTGTAGATGGGGCATAAAAATCATATGAATAACCTAACAGTCCAACATTAAGGTGTTCTTCTTCTTATTATTCCAAACATGGAGGTAACTTAGAATTGAGCATTATATTTGTTCATCCTCCAACTGGTAATTTTGTTATTTTCAGACCTAGCTGTATAATAAATAACTTTGTGTCTGATTCTTAACAACTTAAATAGTAAATTTTACATGTGTATGTGCAGATACAATTACAAACAATTGTTTAGATTGAAACTTTGTCATGTTAACCTAATTTCACAGGACAAAATTTATCAATAAATTACAGAGTATCTAGTATTGTTAGATTGTCTAACGGTATTATTAAATTATTTTTATAGGAGAAACAAAACTTAAACCTATAAATATGTTAGAGCCAATAGGTATAAAATTCAATTAATGACTTGGTATTATCTAATTGCCTTAAATTAAAGCTTAATGCAAGTTAAATGCTTATTTCACCTGTATTGCCTCTAACATAGGGTCGTTGTAATTAATACCTTCCCCATTCTATTTTTGTAACAGTTGAAAAGTTTAACTAATGAAAAACTTTTAAATACGTAAGCACTTGAGAAATTTAACTATGACTTTTATATAATGTCATGTCATAACACACGATCTAAATATGTCCAATCACAAACTTGATTCAAACAGACAGTCATTACTATTGCCTGATACCATAGTTCATTCAAAAGCAGAGTGTGTAAAATTGTTTTGAATATGATTGGTTGGAAGGAGCAACTCAGCTTACATGGAAATGAAGTATTAAAATGACTCTACATGTGTCTACAAACCCCATCTGCCTTGTCAGAACATTGTACATCAGCTTTTTGACCTGGTGAGTTTGGACTGCTCTGTGATACAGGACTTGAAAGATCTTCCTGGGGTGAAGTCCGACTCAGGTTATACTCATTCACTGCTCTTTTTAACATAGAACTAAACATCCTGGGAAAAAAAAAAAACACACTTATTTCATTTAATACTTTTTGCTTCAAATTGATTATGTTCATGGCAATTCAAGTAAAAGTTTTATGCTAATGCTGACAGTCTTCAAAGAAATAATTGCCTTTTTTTTTTAACTAAAACAATTTCCTTGCCCATATATGCACTGTATATGACAGACAGTTCAATCAATTTGTTCTTGTTCTAACTAACAGTCTTGAGGCTCAGTTTTTAATAAATGTCTGTCACCTGAATCAATCTTTAATTTGTACAAATAGTTCCTAGTAAGAACAAAGAGAATAACCTCAATAAATTAAGAGGCTCCAAGAAGCCTAAATCACTAATGCAGGTGGCTTCTAATACTTCTTGCACAGTATAAACAGGATGCAACATTAAACAATTTTGGTCACCAACATTTTATCTAGTTGAAATCATTTGTGTTGTCTGAATTTTAGTGAACAATTTTGCTATGCTAACTTTTGCTCACAGTTCTCTATAAGCTAGAACATAGTGTTTTAAATCAAGATAAAAGCAACAAGAATATTTCTAAGAGACATTTTGCCCCATCTCTCTATATCCCCCATTATTACTGAACCATTAAGTTGATACCAGGATTAATACATTGTATATAATCTAATGTGCCATATATATCCTGATGAATATGTGTATAATTAAGTTTCATGATGATTATAGTTACGGGTATACAGAAAATGCCACAAATAGCCAATAAATGTTCATACAGTGAAACCTGTCCAAACCGAACAGCAATGGGACTTTGGGATTTGTTCGGTTTTGACAGGTGTTCAGTTTTCTCAGGGTTCAATCACATATGGGAATGGACAATAGATGAAGAAACTTGAAATTATGTGAACAAATAAGGAAAGGAAATAACACTATAAAGACATATTCTGGAATCAAGTGAAGCATTGATATTTTCTTAACTAGAAGCACAGTGTAAAAACAAAATGAATTATTTGTCATTTGTATAATATTTTTATGGGTCCAAGAAAATAAAATTTTGTCATATTAATTAAACTTTTAAGCTAATCTTCGGTCACAATCAAGCCATATAACCATTGAAAGATTGGTGTAACTCATTGATATCAAAACATTATTAATATAACTGCTATAATAACAATATCTTAATTATTTTGACAGCTTGGGTCATTTCAGTTAATTAACATTGAAACCACATATAACAGATTATCAAACCCATACAACACTTGCATGCAAAATTTGTTTGTACAAAAGATTAATCCTTTTGCTCTGATGAGTTCGGTAAAGACAGGTTTTTATAACAACATTAATGAAACAAAGGGAATAAAAAACAGTTCAGTATTCGGTTTGGACAGTATTCGGTTTTTTTTAACAGGTTAAATTATTTTACTTCTTATTAAAAATTCTAAGGGACTTGAGATTTTGTTCGGTTTGATGTGAAATTTGGTTTTGTCAGGGTTCGGTTTGAACAGTTTTCACTGTATAACACTTTTTCATAAAAAAAACCTTAAACCTTTAGCATGTTTAATTAAATTTAAGTATAAACATCCTTTTTCTGTGATCATCACAAATTTAACATGTAAAGTTGATGAGCCAGGTACAATTTTATGGCGAATGCAAGAAGGCACCAACGGGGCATTTGAGTGTCAAATGTCAGAAACGGCAATGACAAAATCAGTAAACATTAACAAGAACAACACGAAGAAATTAACACAAACCATAATAAACTGTTAGCACAGAGAGATGTCTTGCCTGATGCATCTAGACACAATAAAGAATAAGAGCCAGCTCACACAACACGACCTCTCCTGTTCGACAGAAAAATTTGGTTAACCTCAGCCAAATCAGTGTAAAATTTCAAAGTCAGTAGATGGTGACTACAGAAGCATACAGATGAAATCCTTTTAAAACTGATCTGAACTGATGCTAATACAACTGCATACCAAATATCAATTATGTACCATAACTGCTTCATGTTAAACAGACGTAAGAAAAAAGGTTAACCTTGGCCAAATCAGTGTAAAATTTCAAAATCAGTAGACCGTGACTGCAGAAGCATACAGATAAAATCCTTTTAAAACTGATCTGTACTGATGTTAATGCAACTGCATACTAAATTTCAATGATGTACCATAACTGCTTCATGTTAAATAGAGGTAAAAAAAAGATTAACTTTGGCCAAATCAGTGTAAAATTTCAAAGTCAGTAGACGGTGATTGCAGGAGCATACAGATGAAATCCATTTTAAACTGAAATGCAACTGCATACCAAATATCAATGGTGTACTAATTCACATAAAACAAACTTGAGCAAAAACTTGAACCAATTGTGGACACTGCCGTCCTAATCACCATACCTTTTTACCTGGCTTTTTGCCACATTAGTCACAGGCGAGACAAAAATCAAATGATCACTCCCTTATCAATGTCTTGCCAATTTCGACCAGTACATAGAACATAAAACATATTTTATTTTCCAATCAATTATAAAGGGCCCAACAAGGGGCAGCATGAGTATACATTTAAAGAGAAAAGAACAATAATTAAAGAGTTACAATCACACATCAGTGTAGCAAGACAGATATCATAATATTCATGATGATTCTATATAAATTTTATTTTAAAGTTTTTAAAAATAAATTCACCCACTGCATTTAGCACTATAATGGATCTTCAGAAGTAAGTAAAAAAAATAAGTTTTTGTTCAGAGTTTAGAGTAAGACTTTCAAAATTTTTATTTTCTTTCTTAATACATGTAAATGAAAATAAAATTTCTCTTTCCTGCTGAAAATGATTACAATCAATGAAAAAATGAATTTAGTCTTCAATTGCACCCATATTGCATTCTTTGCAATACTGTTCTGTTCTAGGAATATTGACATGTCTACCAACTTCAATCATTAATTTATGTGAAGATATTCTAAGTTTACATGTACCTCCCCGTGGTGCAAGACGGGCACTGTTCCAGCTACAACAAAGCAAGGCGGTAACTACCATTGAGGCAAGTGAGGCAATTGCCTCACTAAAAAATTTGACAATTTAAAAAAAATATTTATAATTTAATGAAGATTGTCGTTTCGTAAGTTTGGGGACCCATTGTTTTAGTAATGATACAAGTAGGGGATGCATGTTAACCCCTAAAAGTGCTGAAAAGACTTTGCGGGCTTGTAATGCTTCATGGTCGTGTGTGGTTTATCTAGACTGCTATGTCGGTCGTTGTAGCGTTCAATAATGTTTGCTCAGAATGAAAACAAAAGGGACATGTATTCAAATAACTAATATATTAAAATCCCAAACCACACGAAAACAATACTTTAGGAGGAAGCAGAGACACAAACAGCAAAAGCATCACAAAACCACCATAAAACCAAGAGACGTCAGATCATCAGGGAAGCTAATGATGCAACACATGTTTAATTGCAATTTTTATGTGTGTATGTGTGATTTGGTTCATGTGAACTATTGCCATCACTTGATGTCGGTGGTTGTCTGTTGGCACTCGACATCTGTCGTTTTCGTCTGTAAACAATTTTTTCGAAAAACTCTACAAAAGTTTCCATCTGGTCGAAGTTGTAAGATGACCCTGCTCACAGAAGAGACCCTTATAGCTTAAGGGCAAGTTGGGCCATTCAATTTCGTGGGGGCCTTTTGTTGTAATCTCTTTGTGTCTTTGTCTTTTGAACTTCTGATATTTTGAATGTCTCATTAGTTCTGTTTTTCACCTGTCAACTAGTATATGAAGTCTTCCATAAAACTGAGTGAAGGCAAAAAATAGTTCAAACTTTATGTTATTGTAGCTTAATGTTTCAGACGCTACAGTCTATTTAAGATCAGCATGGGTGAAAATCCAAGGGTCAGTGCCTAAGTTGGCTTTTAATCTTCAAAGAGATTGTTAGATGTCTGCTTTATATGAATAAAGGAACAAATCAGTTGTACATACCAGTGTTTAAAAGAATTACGATGGTCTGATGAAATAGTCAAAAAGAAAGTTGGCCATTTTTATTATACTCATTTGTCGTTTTAATTGTTCTAAGGGACGGACCATTTAACTTGAAGGGGGGAGGCCTTGGTTTTTCTTTTGGTCAGAAATTTTTTTTACAGGCAGAGTGCGGAAAAAATATTTATTTTTTGAAGGCGTTGCCACAGAATATTTTTTTCATTATTATCATTATTTTATATGGCAGAAATCCTTCTTCAGAATATTTTTTTTAATACTCTCTGCTGCCAGAATATTTTTTTGATCAAAAATAATTTTCAGAATATTTTTTTAGGAAAAAGCCCAGCCCCCCCTTCAAGTTAAATGGTCGATCCCTAAAAGACAACAACTATTATACCTTGGTTCAGGTTCAATTAGCTCCCAGGAGACGCCCAGAATGCAGGATTTTGCACCAATTACCCTAGAGCATCTGGGGGCCTTGAGCGGCCCCCAAATCCCCTGCCAAAATTTTTTTCCAGGCAATCAGGTTTGCCTCACTAATAATCTCACCCTAGTTACAGCCTTGCAAAAGATACTCTGGGAGAGCTAACACTGGGCCAGTGGAGGGGTTGTGTAATTGGCTGAACGACCCATGACACATAGGGAGTCTTTACCTTAAATCATAGGTAAAAGTCGCTGCTGAGGGGCATTCCCTATAGCCTAGACCGAATTATCTGTCGTTTAAAAGCTTATTTTACTTTTTTCTATTCTGACATTTATCTTTTATTTATTTTTTTTTATGTTGCTTTTGACAATTAAAAGCAACATAAAAAATAAATGTCAGAATAGAAACAAGAGGCTCCCAGGAGCCTAAATCGCTCACCTGGTCTTGATATCAACCCCATATTTTGTAGAGCTAAATTAGCTGAACATTTAAGCAAGCAACAGTTTTTCTTTATCTACTATAGTTTTCATTCTATAGGCCAAAAACACAAAAAAACGTTATTTTAGGGGCCGTAACCCCTGTAAGGGGTTTTCTGACAACTTCAACCCTATGGAGACTTTTGTAGAGCTTTATGTGCTGAACATTTAAGCAAGCAACAGCTTTTCTCTATCTGCTATAGTTTTCATTCTAAAGGCCAAAAACATTAAAAAGGTTATTTTAGGGGCCGTAACCCCTATTAAGGGTCATCTGACAACTTTGACCCTATGGAGACTTTTGTACAGCTAAATTAGCTGAACATTTAAGCAAGCAGCAGCTTCTTTCTATCTGCAATAGTTTTCATTCCATATGCCAAAAACATGAAAAAACATTATTTTAGTGGCCGTAACCCCTATAAGGGGTCATCTGACAACTTCGACCCTATGGAGACTTTTGTAGAGCTTAATGAGCTGAACATTTAAGCAAGCAACAGCTTTTCTCTATCTGCAATAGTTTTCATACTATAGGGAAAAAACATGAAAAAACGCTATTTTTCACCTTTACGGGGCTGTAACCCTTATAAGGGGTCATCTGACAACCTGGACCAAATGGAGACTTTTGTAGAACTTTTGATGCTAAAGCAGTAGGGTGGCATCAGATTTCATCTATCTCTTATACTTTTTGATTTACAAGCCAAAAACAGTAGTCTGACCCCCCTGGTCTATTTTTAGCAACGGCGGCCATGTTTTTCGACGAATCGAAAATCCCCACATCAGTTCTGTGGGGGATACCCTAAAGTACCACCAGACCAAATTTGGTTTGAATCTGTGCACTGCAGCCGTTTCAGAGGAGAAGAAGTTTGAAGAAAAGTTAACGACGACGTACGACAACCATGTGACAACCGACCGACGCCAAGTGATGGCAATAGCTCACATGGCCTTTGGACAGGTGAGCTAAAAAGTAAATATGGAATGATAAAATAAGCTTTTAAACGACAGATAATTCGGTCTACCTATAGCCACGACTGTAGAGACTCACCACCATGATGGCACCATTACCTAGTCCAGATAATCATAACATCTTTCTGGGGGTTTTGTCATTTGGACTTTTTTAGATACCTAGAGACAGAACCAGAAAAAAAAATAAAATAGCCTTCCAACACTGCATAAATATACATGTACCAGACATCTGTGCTGTCATATTGTGCATTTTTGTTTTAAATAGATTTGAATCAGTCAAATTATCTGTATCTGTACCTAATTAAGCTTAACACTATATAATATGCTTTAAAGTTTTATTCATTTTTTTCATCAATTTCACTCATTTGCTTTGGGAGAATTTTTTACTTAAACAACAAAAGTAATTAAAAATTTAACCTTGCATGCCTTAACTAATTTGATTTTTAAGACGATAACGCTATCTTCATTGACAAAATATTAACAGCGTCAAAGTAGTTCTAGTTTATGTCTCTTCGGGTGACTTATTTCAAGATGATATGCCACATCGATCAAACTTGGACAGGTTGAACGCCATTTTCTCCTAACGATTACGTCACATATCGTTTCCGAATGGTCAATAAAAAGTTTTTACCGCCAAAATTATGACTGGCAAAGTTATGGAAGCCAAGTTCAGCCAATATAGTTTCATATTCCTGAACTAGACATGCTTTTAAAAGCGCCTTTTGTAAATCTTAAAAAAATATATTTTCAAATTTCCATAAATTACTTTCTAATTTAGTACCGTTAAACTGAGAAAATCATATCATTGTCCTGGAAATTGCGTAACTACTCATCTCAATCAGGAACATTAAATAAACACGTTTTATAATGTTCCTGTCTCAATTTCATTTAATTATCGTAAAAATTTTACTTGTTTTTTCTGCTCTAAAAAGGCAATTATTGCCAACTGGGTGCCGATCGTTTGCTGAAAAATTGTAAGAATATTTTTCTATAGGAAAATTTATAAGCACTTATTTGCCCTTCTGCACATTTCTTAATAAAAATACCTTAGCATAATCGAAGAAGCAGAGGTACCAATGGGGCATCCGAATGCCAAAGTCCGAAAGGGCATATCTAGAGACAAAACCAGCAAACACAAACCAGGACAGGACAAAAAAAATGACAACATATAAAGCACGGAAAAACAACTGAAAAAAAATAACAACGCCAACTCTAGTCGTATTAATGAGAGTAAACTAGCTCAGAGTCTCCTGATGAGTAAGCGGTTTCTGCCTCCTATAGAACACTTAAAGAATTGTGTACCTGCGTCTGTCATTCTTTAAAAAAAACTTGTTTAACTAGCATTGCAAAACGAGATTATACTATTCTTGCGGAATTTATATGTATATTGTGGGGAGGGGGTGAACATGATGATTATCTAATTATTTCACGGTGATCATATATTTTTTTTCAAAGTGGCTACCATTACCTGGATTTACCTAGAAAAGTAACAATAAGAAAAAAATTATTGTTACCTGACGCCGGAAGTCAAAGAAAAATATTAACCGGTCCACGGATGCGGACCTGATTTTATTAAAGTAACAATAAAAAAAATCTTATTGTTACCGCTCGTTATTGTTACCTGAAAATGTGTTAACTAACAACGAAATTCTTGTTTATTATTTATTAGCTTTTTTTAATACACATGATACAGTCACATGAAAACAATAATGAAATTTGAATTAGGACGAATTTAAGTGCAAGTTATTTCATTTTTTGTTACATTTTCTACACATCCAGTAGGTTGCTTTAGGTGGATTTTTAAGTCCGACACATGACAGATGATACCATTCCAGGCAACCATCACAAAAAATGGAGGCCCGAATATGGACATCATCGGAACAAACCATGCAATAGTAGTATGAAAATGACAATTCTGCCGCACATGCAGAAATCCTGCATAAAATCCCCACCTCGAGGTCAAAATGCAAACGGACGGAATTCCTATTGAGCATAAGGTAAATAATAAACATGGGAAGACATGACATGTTTTATGAAGGTGATGGAAGGAGTTTCGATTTGGTCGAAAATGACGACCGATCTAAGCCTAAAAATCCTGGGAGCATTTGCGTCATGGAAAATGACAAAATATCCAAGCAGGGAGATGATTTCATCAGCGAAGACGCCTTCCAGGAGAAAGTGGAAGATCAGAATCAGGAAGCGCTCAAATGGAAAGATTTGCCTACCGGGGTGATCTATAAAATCTTGGAGGTGGTAGAAGTGGATGGGAAATTCGGCAAAAGCAAAATCCTCACCCTGAAGGATCGAGACGGAGAGACCACCAGGGTATGGGCCTGCCCCACGCTTAACAAAGAGAAGAGCTCCTTGCAAGGAGCTTACGTCCGGAGCACGGGATTCAAGGTCAGCAAAAAATCTAACCAGCAATATCTCTCGTACGATCTGGTGAGGAAGTAAAAAAAAAATCTGGGGGTAGGGGTTCGAAATTTCTCAATCCAAATAACTGGATTGGGAAATTTTTTTTTTTGTCACTTGAAACTTTGATTCGGAGGATTTTGGAATAAGCGCGGGGAGCGAGGCGTAGCCGAGCGAGGCGCGCGTTGGAAGAATCCTCCCTATGGCGCATGCGTAGTGAGGTCTTCACTAAAAGAGGTGGTGGAAGGTTTTCGCAACTGATCTTTCTCATCGTAGTAATTCTTCAGGCAGATGACTGGGGTGGGGGTCTGGGACTGATAAGATCTCGCCAATCGCAAAGTATCGTGATGCTTTTTCACCTTCTTGGTGATGCGCTTGGAGGTCACTGAGAGCACAAGCGTCACGATGGCACTTAGGCAGGCGAGGGAACCCAATGGGAGAGAGGCAGGGATGCCTACACCAGTCAAAGCGGATCCCATGGTGCCGCTTGTCAGCAAAAGACTACCGACGGAGCACGCACCTAGTCCGATGGAAACCGCCTTATCCAGTCGCTTATAGATCCGCAGCAGGCGGGCGTATTTACAGATCTCAGCTTCCAGAAAATCCTCGATCGTAGCATCCACTTCATCACTCATTTATCTATATCTATAGGAGCATGTCCAAGATGGGAATGCTTTTGAAGGGGCTATTAGGTCCAAGGATCAGCCCACTTCCGTCGTAGATCTGACGTCCGCTCTTCAAGTACAATCCATCGCCGTACGTATTGGGCAAAGTGCCTGGGCTGAGATATAGACCACTACCCCGAGGCTTCACGCAGCATACTCTCCCACCCTTCTTGAGATATAATCCAGATCCCACAGCCTTTTGGATGGCTGCGCTTCCCAAACCGCTCAATGCTCCCACGCCCAAAGCAGGTAGCACGGTTTTGGCCAGCATGGGTAGTGCAGCAGAGGCGAGACCTGCCAGCATGGGGAGGAATCCACCTTCTTTCTGCACGTTACGCCTCACCTGCTTCGAACTCATCTCCAAGACCATACCACCCTTACCGCTCTGCAAGAGCTTGGCGATGCGTTGGATCTGACGGTGGGTGAGGAGCATCTTATGCTCGCCGGATAGGTTGGAATGCGACAATCGGACGCTCACGGGGCAACCGTTCTTTGCCGCACGCTGGATCTTCTCTGCCTGACCTTTCGTCAAGTTCAAACCATACTCTTGATAATCCATTTATTTATACCTCACGCAGATGGAAGCGGATGGTGAGATTTTCTCCTCGCAGATCAATCGGGCGAGCGTCTTGATCGGTCAGATACGTCTGCATGCGATCGATGGTCCTCAGAGTCACGGGTAAGTAGACAAGATTCTTGGGAGTCTGGATGATCTTCATGCCGGGATCGACGGCGGGAAAGAAGCTATAGATTGTGGACTGCTGCGTGCCGTTGACGTAGCTTCCGTGGATGATATCACTATTCACGAGGATGCTATTGATGCTGATGATATTGACGATATTCTCGCCTTCCGCGTAGCCATTAGTGCTTCGATCGTAGGCATACGTCCGACGCTCGAATCCAAGCACCGGACTGATGCTATTGGGCACATCGAAATCCACTTGATAATTTCTGGCGAGAGTGAGGGTCGCTCTCAGCGTCGCGCGATTGGCATCGAGAAGGATCTTAGCCTTATGCTTATTGAGCCGCAGTTGCCGCTGGATCTCATCATTGATATCATCGATTCCATAGGAGCCAGTGCTCAGCTCGATGGGAAACCACCTTGCCCCTTCATCGGGAGAATAGCGGAAGGAATTATTTCCCGCATGAATATTGGGGATGGAGTAGTAGGTCTCCAGATTTACGAGGGCCATCTCGTAAGATTTTTCCTCTCGCAGCTGGAGGGGTGGATTGAAGCGAGTCAAGATCTGACTATCGTTTCCAGAGACGATGAAGGAAAACCCATGCTTGGGCTCGGTATTGGTGGCGATTTTCCGCAAAAGTGAAGCGTCCATTTATCTAACCCACCTCAGAAGACGACGCTCATCTTCTGGCCGTCGGATTCGAATTGGAGGATTCGATCGGAAATGACCAGGGCGAAGGCTTGAGTATTGGCAGGGACGTTGCGCTCGAATTCGGCTCGGATCTGGATATCCACCGTCGACTCTTTCAATCGCTCGGACTGATGGCTCACGTCGATGACGAATAGGGGATAGAGATCGATGAAGTCGGAGGGATTGATGCCACCATTGCTGAGCAGACTTTCCATGCTATGGAATTTCTTACGGAATTCGGCAGCCTCCTTATAGACCCTGGCGACCTTGCATTGGGTGAAGCCGGCATTGAAGTCCACGGCGGGATAGCGCTCCGCATTGAGAGTCACGTGGATATTTCGCAATCGGCAGTGATCGAAGACGGCGGCATTATGCAGCTGATCGTTATCTCTTTCGGTCTGAAAGGCGACGATGATCCATCGCGGTTTTTCTCGCCCGCTTTTAGCGGCTAGGCGCCAGTGAAATTGCGAAGTCTGGGGCACGGCTATGGAGTCGCACTGCCGCATGCGAAATCCGCAATCGATCTTGGTCTTGCTCTGGATGGTCTTATAGAGCCACAGCTTCTTTTCGTCGGACGGGATGACGTGGGGGACGAACCAGGAGACCTTGCTCAGGACTATCTTGGCCACGTCGTTGAGGGCAGCGGCTCGGAGGATAGCATTGGCATCCGAATCGCGCACCAGGGAGAGCTCGTGCTTGAATCCGTAGACGATCTTATCATAGTCCTCGGCAAAGCCAAAGACGTGCTTGAGAGGGATGGAGAAGGAGAAGGATCCCTTATTGGTTGGCTTGGTGATGATATATCCGTGGCGTGCCGCGAATCCGACGTTATCTGCCTCAGCATCGGCCGTGGAGTCCTTAAACCATAGCTGGTTGAGGCCTTGCGATTTGGAAAAGTCGTCGGGATACGTCAGCATCCCTAGCATGGTGGTTGCGATACCCGGATCGTTGAGATGCTCGATCTGCTGGCCGGAAAGTCGGTAGCTGATGCTTCGGAAGAGAAACATGACACCGTTATGGACGAGCGATACGAGATCGGCGTCGGCATACGCAGTGCCATCATTTTTCTGAAGTCGGCCTTCGATCAAGAGATAGCTTTCGGAGGGATGAAGGAAGAGATCCTGAGTCTCGATATTGATGCGTATCTCTGCGCCGGCATTATTCAGCTGCGCCCCGGCTTGAGGTTCGTATTCGTGAACCTGATATTCCTGGAGACTTTCATCGAAAGTCAGTCCTTCGGTGATAGAGAGCATATCGGTCATCATATATTTATCTATAGCGCTGGACGAAGTCGTGGATGGTGGCGATGCCCCCGCCCGAGATGAGATTATTGAGACGGGTCTGCTGCTGTGGGGTTCTCTTGGTGGGTGGTGCTTGAGGCTTCTTTTTGCGGGTCACTCGATTGACGACGTGGTCCACCGCCTTACTCGCACCTTTCTCCACACCTTTCAGGGCAGCATTGGAGGCGGCGCTCACGGCCTTGCTTCCCAACGTCTTGGCGGCGGAGGAGGAAAGCACCCGTCCAGCCAGATTGGCGATCGTATCGAAAAGACCTTTTCCGCCGACGGCATACTTTCGACGATATCCGTGATTCACTACTAAAGGCATCGTAAATTTATTTAGAGGAGCTTCCGATGCAGCTTCTCGTACTCACTCCTGCTGATATGACCAGACTTCCTCATGGCATCGAGGATGGCCACGATTTCGTTGCGCACCCCATTATTTCCAGCCTGGTAGGCAGCAGCGCAAAGATCGAGGCGATCCAGCAACTGGTCGAAGCACGTGGGGAGGAAGACGGTCGAAACCCCACTCCCATACTTATCCTGCTTATAGAGGTAGGAGACGATCTCCTTCCATTTCCGACTTTTGCTGGCCTTGGGGGTCTGCGAGAGCGAAGAATTGCCTTGATACATGGCATTGGATGCTCGCAGGATTTCACTATAGGTATGCAAGTCCTCCACGTCGAAGTCTTTGGGATTCTTCAGGACCATGAGCTCCCACAGGCCGGGGGTTCCCTCATAGCGCTCGCCATCGACGAGGATATCGTTTCCATCGAAGGTGACGGGCAGACTTCCGATCATGATGCTGCCGTCTTCCACTCGCAGTCCAAAGGTATGGTCAGCCTTGGGAGTCATACTGAGCTGAAGATAGTGGGTGGCTCGCGGACCGAGGTTGGTTTTCAATGCTTGCTCGATGGCAAGCGGATCGTCGTCACCCTCGGCGGCAGGGAGAGGAGGAGGAAGGGCAGGCACCGGGGCGGGCAGAGCGAGTGGGATATCTTCGATCTTTTTGGTGATCTGGGAGGCAGTCTCCTTCTGCGTCTCGACCACGGGCTTGAAAATCTTGGAGAGATCGCGGCTCAGTCCGATCTTATCCAGGCGACGCTGCATATCGCTAGCCTGGATGCTGCGCTTCGTCTCTTGCAAATCTCTGGCAAGCGCCTCACGCTGCTTGGGATCGGTGATCTTGATAAACGTCATTTTATTTATAGCATCGCCCAACGCCCCATAGCGTTGAAACGAACGCCCCTTAGCGTTGAGACGAACGCCCCTAAGCGATGGATCGATCGCCCCATAGCGTTGGAACGAACGCCCCTAAGCGATGAATCGATCGCCCCCAACGCCCCATAGCGTTGGAACGAACGCCCCATAGCGTTTAAGCCATCTCCCATGCTTTTTGCCTCCTACCTCAGCAGGATGCAAAAACCATGGATTTACCCCTCCTACGCACTCTCCATGCATTTGGAGGAGCAGAAGGGCTTGGATGACCCTTGCACTCCATCGATGCGATCATACTCCCCCACCATCCTCACTTTTACGTCTGACCAGAGAGTGATAAATTTTGGAACGTATATAGTCTCCTCGCGGATATTGTGCAGAGCCTTGCCACGGGGGATCGCGACTCCACACCGGCAGCATGCCTCAGGGAAAAGGTTCGAATGCCTCTTGCACTTATCACTGCCCGATATGGAGGGATACGTGCACTGATGGCCGCGGACGGTCTTGATGCAGCACGGGGGTCCGGGCGCTGGCTTAGGTTTCCGGCGGGAGTGAGAATTATAGGTCCTTCCTTCGAAATCCTGATCATCGAAGCGGCTAGCGTACTTTTCAGCCCCGCATCTACTGCAGCTATGGCCTGGGATCTCATGGTTGATGAGCACACGCTCCCACCGGTGCTTGCATCTAGGGGATATAGGGGGTGGTAGTGGGGACTTTGGAGCATTCTCCCAATCCAAGTCCCGTTGATTCTCCAGGAAAAATTCCTTCAAGTGATCCATTCTTTAT
This sequence comes from Arcuatula senhousia, assembly GCA_963971305.1. Taxonomy (NCBI): domain Eukaryota; kingdom Metazoa; phylum Mollusca; class Bivalvia; order Mytilida; family Mytilidae; genus Arcuatula; species Arcuatula senhousia. Next base: position 50,723,911 of record OZ020311.1, read on the forward strand.
CTTAGACTCGATAGAAATCGTCTAGATTGCATCGATATTTCCCATTCGTCTTGGGGCTCGTGAGATCGATGGTCATGAATCCGTGAGGCTTGGACCAGCAGTGGTCGCACAGGGCATCGAATTGGGCGGGGGTGAGATCACCGCAATGATCTCGGCGGATATGATCGCGATTCTTGGCATCCTGCTCGAAGAGGCAGATGAAGTTGGTATTCTCTCGGATCGATTGCCGCGGGAGCTTGAAGTAATTTTGGCAGAGGTAGAAGCAGTCAACGTTATTATGGCGACCGCGCACGTAGTAGTCTTCACACTTGCTCTGCTTGCTCAGCATCAGATCGTCGAAGACCATGAGATTTTTGCGAGTGGGATCGAGATCTCGGGGATCGGGCACGTCGCTCGCTTCCTCGAAGAAGAAAGCTTCGATGCCGCTAGGCTTGGGCGGTGGCCTCATCGTCTGCACCACGTCGACCAGAGAGTGGGGATAGCGATCCTTGATGGAGAGAAGGTCGCGGATATCGTCTTTCGAAAATCCTTTCCCCAACGCCTGCCGCAGCAGCTGGTAGATGGACTGGTGGAGTGATTTTCCGAAGACGTAGAGTCGATCGTAGTCGAGCCATCCATCGCGCAGGAGGAGATTATTCAGCAGAGTCGTCTTGCCGCAGTCCGACTTCCCGATGATCAGTCCTCGGATGGATCGCTGCGGGAGGAGATAATGATTATTCCGACGACTCACGGCGGGCTCATCATAGGTAAGGTCTTCAACGTCCATTTATCTATATAAAATGGGAATGTATTGCTTGAAGTGTAAGAAGAAGACGGAGACGAATAATCGCGCCGTGATCACGAGCGATGACGGACGGCGGCGGCGAAAGGTGGGAACCTGCGTCGAGTGCGGTGTGCGAAAGTCGCAATTCATCAAGACGGAGGAGGGCGCCGGGCTCGTGAATAAGATGATCAATCAGCTGCCCGTCGAGATGCATCTGCCGGGGCATAATTTCACCGGTCCGGGGACCAGACTCAGCCAGCGACTCAATGCCGACGGCACGCCCAAATCTTGGTCGAGACCCATCAATCGAGTCGATGAGGCAGCCTATCGGCACGATCTTTGCTATGCCAAGCACAAGGATACGGCCGCACGCAATTCGATCTGCGATAAGACGATGCTAGCCTCCCTCGATGCCATCCCCAATCCCACTGCACGTGAGCGCCTCGAGCGTGGCATCGTCAGACCCATCATCGGTACCAAAGCACGATTTGGGCTGGGCGTGGGGGAAAAAAAAGTCCGATGGTCGGATGAGCTAGCCGAAGAGCTGCATAAGCCAGTCCGACGTAAATTTCAGAAGCGCCGCGTGGTGGTAGGTGGGGTGGACGAAACCTGGGTTGCCGATCTCGTAGATATGAGCGCCTTCTCCCGCGATAACCGAGGCTTCAAATACCTTCTAAGCATCATCGACGTCTTTTCCAAGTACGGCTGGTTGGTGCCGCTCAAGGATAAGAAAGGCGCCACGGTGCGAGATGCCTTCCAGACCGTCTTCAAGGATCGCACGCCCGAGAAGCTATGGACCGATAAGGGCACGGAATTTTATAATCGCGACGTGAAGGATCTGCTCCGGAAGCATGACGTCGATCTTTACTCCACAGAAAACGAAGAGAAATCGAGCGTCGTTGAGCGCTGGAATCGCACCATGAAGGAGAAGATGTTCAAATACTTCTCGGCCAATTCCACGCGCACCTACCTTCCCGTCCTGGACGATCTCGTCCGGCAGTATAATACCTCCAAGCATCGATCCATCAAGATGACCCCCACCGCCGCCAGCCAGAAAGAGCACGAGGCCAAAGTCTTCTGGAATCTCTACGGAGACCTTCCGCCCATGCAGCCTCACCGATTCAAAGTCGGCGATCAGGTCCGAATCACAAAGAAGAAGGGCATCTTCGAGAAGGGATATACTCCGCGCTGGACGGAGGAGGTCTTTACCATCGCTCAGGCCCTAGCGACGCAGCCGCCCACCTATCGTCTCAAAGACTACAAGGGTGAGGAAATCCAGGGATCCTTTTACGAGCCCGAGCTCCAGCGCACCGACCAGGATATCTTTCGCATCGAGAAAATCTTGAGCCGACGCATCCGGAATGGGGAGAAAGAAATCCGCGTCAAATGGAGAGGCTATCCCAAAACCTTCAATTCCTGGGTCAAGGAGTCCGACTGGCGATGATCCTCCAGGCTTTCCGGTCTCGATTCAAAGGAGACCAGAAAGTCTTGATTTATGCATGCTTCAGCTCGACGAAGATCCTCAATGCGTCTAGATCCTGCTGCAGGCGATCGTAAAGGGCTTTCGTGATGGGCTCATTATCAGTCATGGGGAGGGGGAGATTTAGCACGTGATATTTCTGCATGTCTAGGTCCGTCGTCATCAAGCCGCCATTCGTCGAGACGCACTCCGACTTATCGACTTTGCCATCTTCTACGATCATCAGCTTTTTGGTAAGATCTTTGATGGACGCTTCATACTCCCTTTGCATTCGCTTGATGGCCATCTGCATTTGCTTCATTTCCGAATCTAGCTCTTCGAGGTCTTTCATGCCGTCTTTCATCTGCTGATTAACCCATCGCTTCGTCACGGCATCCGAGCTATCCCGCGGCAATCCCAGACTAGTGATGCGATTATCATTCATATCGAGATCCTGGAGCATCCGCCAGATGGGCATGCGCTTCCTCGAGTGAGATCCAAACTTATCCATTTATCTATAGTCCGAAGATTACGTCTTCAAGCGTCCGACCTTCCGAAAGGAGCTTCAGGACATGCAGGCAAAAGTGTCCGCAGACCACGTCGCCGCGCCGCTGAATTTCATCAGTATTATATCGAATCTCCGGCCGCAGATAGTCGATCATCTCGTCGGGCGGAGGCAGGCCGTAAGGATCGAAGTAGACTTTGAATCTTCCGCTCTTATACCAGCACGTCCAGTGCGTGCCGGGGCCATCGCTATCGTCGTGATTAAGGATACCGCATTCGATGGGCTGGGGGCTGGGAGGCAAGGCATCGCGCATGAATATTCCTCTGAATCGAGGGATGCCTAGGGCTGAGGCGGCTTCCTCAAGCTCTACGTTGGAGAGGGGCTTGTGGGGGAGGAGGAAGCCGTGCACGCGTATGCTGCTCATTTATCTAGATATGCCAAATGCAGATGAGGAGGGATGGGCATCCGCACCCGTCAGAGCCTGCTAAGTGTGGGATGGGCATCCGCACCCGTCAGAGCCTGCTAAATGCGGAGGGGAGGGGAGGTGCCTCAGCTCACTTGCTGCCGCGAGTGATTCGATAGTGTCCGTGAGCGAGGGTGCTGATGCCATCGGGGAGTATGTGGCGCTTGTCATCTTTGGCGGAGAGAGCGATCTTGTTGATCTCCTGAGCGTAGATCTGATGGAGATGGCTCCGGAGGATATTCATCGGGCGATGGATCTCCTGCTGGGTGTCAAGGCAGCGCTTGTAGTCCTCGAAGGCGATGCTGCGCTCGCGGACGCTCTTGGTGACTCCCTTCGCCTTCTTGGTGGTCTGACCCTCATCCACCTTGAAAGCGTATAGTTTTGCCCGGAGCCCTACGAAGTCAGTCATAGCCTTACCAGCGCACTCGTCCTTGAATTTGCCGATGACTTTCTTATTCACACCAGTGGGGATGCCGGAGGGATGCTCAGCTGGATAGTTGGACGTGTCGAATTTGGCTTGGACGTGCGGTGCGATATCTTTGTAGAAGTCGTCGGTCTGGATCTCATAGGCCAAGCTGTCGGTGTCCGTGAAAAGAAGCCGCGCGTGATCGCCGTACATCTTCCTCACGAATCCATAGTGGAAGTCGTACATGAGGAGCTTTGAAATGTCTAAGATGCAGGCTCCCAGGTAGATTGGCTTATCGAACTTCAGCTTGGTCTTCTTCATGTGGACGGCTGCTAGATTTTCGGTGAAGACCACTCGACGATCGAAGTTGGGCTTGGCCACGAGCTTCAGGGCCTGCTTCTCGGTGGTGACCAGCCTAACGTCTACGCGCTTCCGGATATTTTCCATGGTCTTGCCAAAGACTGAGTTGATCATCAGCTTGAAGAAGTCTTTTTCCGAGTCGGTCTTAGCCTTGGTGCGAAGAGTGGTATTCAGATCTACGTATTGCTTGAGCCACGGGGATTGCTTGAATCTGATGATTCGATGGCATTTGGTAAGCTTCATCCCCCTCTCCAGATACGTCTTGAGATTTCGATAGTGGAGCGTATATTTTTCACGCTTGCCTAGATGAGGCACGAGCTTACGCACCTTACCGATCTCCACGTTCTCGGGCGCGAGAGGGTAGTCATTGTGGGCGTCGTGAAGATCTTGTGGATATTCCAGATCGCATTCCACCATAGCTCCGTACTCGTGATCATCGGGATACTCCAAGACCTTCTCGATTTCCTTCGGCTCCATCCATTCAAAATCTCCCGTGGGAAGGGGCTGTGCCATCGCCCATCCGTAAAGATTATTAGCATCGAGGTAGGTGAGATACTTGGTGAGCTGGGAGCTATCGTAGTTGGTCATGTAGGGGTTGTTGGCCTTGCCTTGACGATGAGAGATCATGGCCACCCCTCCCCTGGTCGCCTGCTCAAACATCATCAGCATATCTGGATCGGAAAGAAGCTCCAATCTGACCCCAGTGGATTTCATGGCGGCATCATAGGATAGTCCGGGGGATGTGAAGTAATGGGCAGGATCGAGCTCATAGTTGGTCATGCAGATATTCCTGAAATTCTCGAAGATATCCTCCAGCAGCAGCACGTCGGTTTCCATGTAGAGATTATGGTAGTCGCGTAGGGTTTTACACTCGAAGGCCTCCCAGACCTTCTGTGCGTGCGCGTAATCCTCGTCACTGATATGCTCATTGTAGAGCGTGCTGTAGAAGGCTTCTTTGGGTGGGAGCTGAGTCTCTTCCAGCTTGGTAGGTCCATCCATATAATCGTAGGGAAATACCCCCTTCCGAATCATCAGCTCGTGGCGATCGCCGAATCTCGTCTTCACGGTCTTGAATTGGTCGGAGGTGAGATTCTTTGCTAGGGTATCCAGGCTACTGAGCATAAATCTGCACGAGTCGACGAACCTCATCTCCAGATCATCTACCTGCTTGGAGAAGCTGATGTACTTCTCGTCGGTATTGGGGATGCAGTTGATCTTACCCTCGGTGTGGCCGAGCTCCTTCACGAAGATGTGGGCGTCGTACCCACTCAAATTGTGGAAAAGGATGGGGACGTGCTTCGGAAGCTGGAAATCTAGATTGCACTGGTTGTGCGCTGCACCACGATATTTCCCGGTGAGATGGTCGTGATCTCGGACCTTATCCTCTCCCAATTCATCCCCACAGATGTGGCAGTGTGTGCTTTCTGCGAAGCTCTCCTTGTCCTCGTCGGTCATTGTTATGGGCTTATTCTCCTTGTATAGCTTGGCGATGGCCTGCACTTCTTCTTCCACGCACTGCACGAATTTCTTTGCCGCATCCTCCCCGCAGTAAACGACCGGATCTTTGTAGTCACCATGAGCGTATTTTACGTGATAGCAGAAACCCGATGGTCGCTGGAGCTGGTAGGCCTTCGTGTAGGAGTGGGATGGATCCGGCTGGCAGGTGTCGAGCTTCTCAGTAAAGCACTCGAAATCCGCGTAGATCGCGAAGGGGACTCTCATCATCTTTTTGATACTATGGAAGGCTATGGTGGTTCCCTCTTCCGGCATCTCGATCCTGACAGCCTCTTTCTGACTGCAATATCCCATATGCTCGTCGAGGATATCTTGCCTCGTAAAGTGGGAGAGGCATCTGCGGCAGAAGTATGCTTGCCCATCGTGATTTGTGACCTGTGCGGTCAAAAGACGCGAGAGGCTCTTGATCCAGCAGTAGTGCTGCTTGTCTTCGTGCTTCAGGAAGAGAAGATCTACGTGGGTGGAGCCCGTATTTTTCGAAATCTTCAGGGGATATACCTGGAGATCCTCTTCCTCATCCTCACCCTTCTTGACGCCATCGAAGCCGAAGACGTTGACGTTGATGGAGGCATTCTGCCTCTCGAATTTATCAATCGCCTTGAGTGAGACTGGAAAGTCGATGCCTTCAAATTTTAGCTCATCTTCCCATTTCTTGTACTGAGCCACGCGGTTGGTAGATTTCTGATCGACTTCCTCGTGGTGAAGGGCCGCCAGCACCGCCCACTGGAAGCAGCGATCATCTTCATTTTTCACATTGATGATCGCCTTCTTTTTCGCGAGTGCTGAGGGAGTCGGTATGAAGGAAGCCCCCTTGAGCGGCTTGAATTGGTTGAGATGGATTTCTAGCTTCTCGACGCTGCTGAAAGTCCACCCGCTCCCTTCCCGCATGTACTTTGCCATATTTTCCTTGACCTTCTCCATCATGAAGGCGATCTCCAATTCGAGGTCAGATGATTGGGTGAGGGTAGCAAGGGCTGATCGGAAGTAAGGGGTGATGTAGATATTTTCTCCAGTCGCGGGGTTGGTCTTCACCATCTCTGCTAAAAATACTAAGTGCACCTTCAATCCCTTCTTTTGGGCGAGCGCATTGGAGATGGTGGTGGTGATGGTGCTTCGACTTACCTTCAGAAAAGTGGCCACATCGTGCGGTTTCAAAGGTTCGATGACGACCGTGCCAAATACCCCATTCAGCGCTTGCCGCCTATCGGTGATCTTGATCTCATCTTCCAGTGGGGCGCTTCTGATGCTCTCTTCCACCAGATGGAGCAGATCGTCTCTCTTGAGCTGGGAGTATTTGGTGAGGCCGCGATTCTTTGCCAGCGCTTTGAGCTGCTTCTTGGTGAAGACTTCCTGGCGGGCAAATTTACGGGTGGTTTTCTCCTCGATGAGCTTCACCAAGGCCTCCTTGTTCTTTCTGCTGACCCCCCTCAGACCCTCATCCTTAGCTATTTGACGGAGAGTCTTCATGCTTTCTTTCACCACCATTTTTCCCTCGACTGGGATCACTTCCTCCTCCTGCTGCTGGTGTGGTTGCTGTCTATGCCTCCCGCAGAGACCATCCATCCCGGGCTTGCTCTTGCAAAACTGCCCCTTCTTCCTCTTGAGTGGATAGCCGCAGGTGGTTTTCTGCTCCCCGGACTGATGCTCAAATCGCGGCTTCATTGACTGCGCCCCACAATTTTGACACATCTGGGTATGCTCATCCATCTGCGTCAGGTTGGGGGCTTTGCAGCACTGCTGCTGCCTTTGGGGGGTTGGGACTGGGGGGCTATCTTCCAAATCTTGCTCATTCTCCAGGAAGAAATCCTGAAAGTGATCCATCTTATCATTATTGGATTCCATCCTTTTATTTATTTCAATCTGGGGCACACCTCTCTTTAAGGTGTCCTTATCCCCACTTTCCTGTGGGGTGACCTGACGTATGCTCTGTACGAAAGCCATAATTCTTGTATTTACCCTATGCTCAATAGGAATGCCGTCCGTTTGCATTTGGCCGTCGGGGTTGGGATTTTATGCAGGATTTCTGCATGTGCGGCAGAATTGTCATTTTCATACTACTTGCAATTCCACTTGGCATCTTCTCCAATTGAAAAATTCACCATCGGCACCTCGGAAGCCATTTTTGTCTCGCCTGCGACGAATGTCGCAAAAGGCGAGACTTAGGTATAGTGATTCCGGCGGCGGCGGCGGCGGCGGCGGCGTCCACAATTGGTTAAGTTTTTGCTTAAGTATTTTTTGTGTGAACTAGTTATGTTACTCCATTGATATTTGGTATGCAGTTGCATCAGCATCAGTACAGATCAGTTTTAAAAGGATTTCACCTGTATGCTCCTGCAGTCACGGTCTACTGACTTTGAAATTTTACACTGATTTGGCCGAGGTTAACCTTTTTTCTTAAGTCTGTCTGTTTTCAAAATCATTATATATAAAGAAATGTACATATTGTTAATAATATTCTGAAATACAATAATATTCAAATTCATATAATCAGGTAACAATAAGAAAAAAATACTTATTGTTTCTTAAAACAGGTCCGCGTCCGTTACACGGTTTTTCGTTAGTCCGTCCTTCCGGTGTCAGGTAACAATAATTTTTTTCTTATTGTTACTTTTCCAGGTAAATCTATCCACTATCCAGTGCCTTTTTTTACACCAAAAAGCGACAGAACCACATTCAATCAAATTATCAGGCTTGACTGATTTGAAAACGTGTGATGCAAACCTTGATGTAAGACGTCAATCAAGAAAAACAAATTGTATTCGATCATTATGAAATGTTCGGCTACTCTTTAACGGGTTTAAAACGCCGAATGAACTTATTAACGGACCATATTGGCAAAACAATGAACAAAAAATACATTTTTAACGTAAAAATGTGCATGTAACCTATATTTATGACTTAACATGGTGCGTTGATCTTTCGAATCGTGAAACACACAACAAATCATTGTTATCTGTTTTATAGGGTATGAAATTTACTATTTTTCTTGTTTTATGCATTATAAAACATGATTGTAGCTACACGTCTTTCGGTTTTATGAAATATTGACTCATTGAAAAACTTTTTCTTTTACACCATTGGGTTCAGGAATAGCTACGATTCAGACAGTGACATTTATTTTTTTTTCAAAGACTCCCTATATTTTGTCAAAACTGTGTTTTTTACAAAATTTAGACGATTTTACTCGTAACACACCTACTCACTGAATGTTTAACGTGCGATTCTTAGACCGAACGTTGGTAGATTATTATCAACGTGCAGAAATCTCGATAAACGTATCTATAGGACCCCTTGGTATAAAGGTGATAATAAAATTAATTACTGAACTTGGAGAAGCAATCTTAATGTCAAAGAGAAAGAAGGAGTCGTGCTAATAATAACTCCACTCAACCAGTCAGAAAACAGGAAATAGATATGGAACTGACCTGGAAAGGAGAGGCACGATACAACTCATCATGCTAAAGCTGTATACCAAATTTGAGATCAATCCTTCAGTAGAAGCCGAGAAATCTGTTACGAAATTTTTTTCTATTTTTGACCCTTAAAAATGTCGAAGTCGGCTCAGAAAACAGGAAGTGGATGCGCGACTGACATGGAAAGGGGAGGCACGATACAACTCATCATGCTGAAGCTGTATACCAAATTTAAAATCAATCACTTCTATAGAAGCTGCTTAATCTGTAACGAAAGTTTGTTACGGACGGACAGACGGACTGACAAGGTGATTGCAATATAGCCCTCTCTCTTACGAGTGGGGGTATAAAAACGAAATATGGAAGACATGTCGGAAAAATTGACGATTGCACTGGTCCTGACTTAGTACAGGCATTTCAAAAGAAATGGTGGGTTAAACCAGGTTTTTATGGCGCGCCAAACTGCTGTAGTAACGCAAAACACAATACGATTGTGAAGACGTACCAGTAATAGGGATATTGAGGTGAAAAATCTCCTTGTTTTTCTAAGATGCTAAAATCGTGAACTATACATGATCCTCTGATAACCCCACATTCTCTGACGATTGACCCACTTACTAGTATATATCCAGTGTTATCTACGACAAGAACAGGTTCTTTGCAGTTTTCTCTCTTTTTTTTTTTTGGTGGAGAGGGAGTAGGTAAGGATCCGATAAAGGAACATTATATCTTATACATGTTACAAACAGGTACCCAGGTAGCCCATAACATTTTATGACATTATTCAAACATTTGCATTATGTCATATATAGGGTTTAGCAAAATGTTTGAATAAAAATGTTATTTTGATATTAGAATAACATCATACTGTATGTTTTTCTAAATGTTTTTCAAAACATTTTGACAAAACATTTATATAACATTTAACAAATATCAATTAATAATGTTTGAGATATATTTTTAATAAATGTCTGCTACAAATATTTTAAAAACATTTTACTTATCTTCGTGAAAACATTTTCTTAATGTTTGAATTTAACATTATTATAAAAACATCAAAGAAACATTTTCCCTTAATATGTTGCATCAAATGTTATAAAAACATATGTGGTTTACGTTTTTAAAACATTCTATTAAAATGTTTCCAATCAACATATTTCAAATGTTTTGCATTTACATTAAACAAACGTTATATAAACATACTTTTTCTTTACATTTAAATAACATTTTCTTAAAACATCAAACACACGTTATAACAAAAACATCGAACACAAACATTTTGAAAATGTTTGATAACTATATCAGATAAACATAACTATAAACATCTTTTAAATATAATGATCTGGACATTTGTAAAAAGCATTGGAAACACAGCACCAATGATATCTTTTATAAAATGTTATAAAAACATCTGGGTTTGATATTATAAAAACATTTTCTAAAAATAATTCTCACAAATGTTATAAAGACGTTATATGTATATATCATACTAACGTTTTAGAAACACATTTTATTGTCACGTTTGAATAACATTTATCTATAACATCAAACGAACATTGGACTAAAAAATGCCAGAAAAAATGACGAAAACAAACGGTATGTCAACAATGCTGACATCATTAATGCCTGAGCATTTTAAATGGTATCCCTGTCAGATACTGTCATGACATCATTATTTTTAGAAACTTTAATATATAAATCCCAGATAGCAAGGTACTAATGGCCCACTGCTGGTTTACTGATGGCACTGTTGGTAAACTGGTGGCTATGGCGTGTTAGTGCTGGGCCACATGTGGCCCAGTTATTGGTCGCCAACAGTTGGATTGTTCCTAATGGGCCATCATTGGGTCACATCTTAGATACCAACATATGTTTATGAACAATTGATGGCCCATATTATGCTAAAAAATTAACTTGCATTATTTGCTAAATTATGTTAATTGGTTTAAAATAAAAAAAATATAACTTGTTTTCTGTATCTAGTAATAATTTTAAATTAAATGACGAGCATTGAAAAAACCACAAAAGTTGTTTAATAAAACACAAAAGTTTTTTTTTTAATTAATAACATGACTATCAATTTTAATCCATTAGACATTATTTTAAATATAGTTTAAATAATTATACACATAATATACAAAACATTTCATAAAGTACAATCCCATTTTGACTAAATGACTAAATGACAAAATATTTTGTTTTGATATCTTAATCTTTATTTCTTACTTAATCTTCTCTGAAAATTACACATCTGCAATTAATCAATGTCAGAGTTCATGCCATGGTCATGGTTGTATTACCACCACACAAGACTTCCAGCTGAGTTTCACGTTAACAAGATACTTGAACTTTGGTCATTTCCTTATTGCATTTACACACAGGCGCTTTTTACATGAAGTCTTTTTGGAATTCTTTGAGAATTAACATGTAAGTATGATTTATTTTTCCTTTTAATTGAAAGTTGATTATATGATTAAAGTTTGTATTTGCTATACATGTTATATTAATAATTTTGCAATTTTCAACTTTCGAGTCTTGATGTACAATGAACACTGATGAATACAGTCCTATAATTTACAAATGTTGTAACACATTTATTTTGATCAAGTCTACGTTCACTTCGGAAGAAAATTAAAGGGGTTATCAAATTAATTTTTTTTCCAGTGAGATTTGTAAGAAGGTGAAACCATCCAAGACTGTGTATATTAAGAAGGAGCAGATGTAGGATCATAAAGAAAAAAACTTTTCAAAGACTGCTTTTTATGATGCTGTTATCAAATGTAAATTATACTAATATTTTTTAAATTAACTTTTATAAATAAATGACGCACAGTACCAACACATATTTTATAAATAAAAAATTAAAAGCATTCTTGTATACATGAAACAAATTTTCGTCCGAATTTCTATATCAAATATTGCATGACAATTATAATATATAATTGACCACTATGTTGCGTTGAAAGAAGGAAAATTAGTTTGCCGATTGTTGATTTCTTCTTTATGTTTTACAGAAGGCGGAAAAGGAACAAGATATACGAGACTGAAGACTGATGATTCCGGGATGATGAACTTACAAGAAATGAACATAATGAACGAAATACAAAGTGAACTTACATGTACATGCTTTTGGACCTGACCGTTTCGTTTTGTGTGATTTTTTTTAAACTATTATGGAATTACAAGTTAAAAACAGTTGTATCTAGTTTATTTCATTGTATCAAATTCTAAAGAAAATGGATTTTTGCGGTAATCGATCTTAACACAATTCATACCGACACATGTTTTGATTATTAAGGATTCGCAATAGAGTATCTAGCCAAAAGGTTAATAGACCCAAAGTAAAAAAAAGGAATACACAGAAAAAAGAATGATCAACAAGAAGGCATTCTTATTACAGTTAGAATATTAATAATGGCGTATTAAAGGCAAACGACGGATATATACAGCCTGAAAAAAAATTGAAAATGTCAGCTGGATGCTTTTAAAACATGTTTTAGCTCAATGTTAAACAAATGTTTAACAAAAAACATCAATTACACATATGGAAAAATGTCATGAAAACATTTTCATTTCATCATCCACAAAATATTTTATCGTTATGTTGATATAATGTTTCCATAAAACATTTTCTTACTATAAGTTGAAACATTTGAAAAATGTTTTCTAAAAAACATTCTAACATATCATCAATATAACATCAGAGAAAATGTCATGAAAATGTTTTTAAAAAACATTGTATCATAACATCAATCTAACATCAGATAAAATATCATGAAAATGATTATAAGAATACCTCAGAATGGTTTCTTCAAATGTTAGAAAGTTATATTTTGTTGACATAAACAAAACAATATATTAAACATCAGATAAACATTAAAAAAAAAACATAATAATTTTTGCATCCAAACAATATCAGAAAAAACGTCAAAAAAATGTTTTCTGAAAATGTCATAAAAATGTTTTTTGAAAAGTTTGAAACAAACATTATACTGATATAATCCCAACCATACACTTGAACGTCATAAAAATGTTTTTTCTAACATCATTCTGACAAAAGTGAAAATATTTATTTGATATTATAATAACATTTTTGTGCTAACTGGGTATACGATAGCAAATCTATTAAATAAATCCTGATGTTTTCGGACTAGTGGACCTTCGAACTACCGAACCTTCGGACTAGTGGACCCTCGGACTAGCGAACCTTCGAACTAGTGAACCTTCGGCCTCGCGGACCTTCGGACTACCGGGCCCGCGACACCTGTCGATAACCGCCGACCAATTTCAATCTGATTGCGAGGATTTGCATTTATCATTTTAAAATAAAAATAACAAGAGGCTCTTAGGAGCCTCAATCGCTCATCTGGTCTTGATGTCAACCCTATGAAGAACTTTTGTAGAGCTAAATAAGCTGAACATGTAAAAAAGCAACAGCTTTTCTCATTCAGCAATAGTTTTCATTGTGTAGGCCAAAAACATGCAAAATGTTATTTGAAGGGTAGTCTGAACACTGACTCTTTAGAGACTTTTGTTAGGAGCTTAATCGATGAACTGAACATTTAAGCAAGCAACCACTTTTCTTTATCTGCTATTGTTTTCATTATATAAGCCAAAAACATGAAAACATGTTAATTTAGGGGCTGTAATCCCTATAAGGGGTCATCTGACAACTTCAACCCTATGTGAATGCTTTTGTAGAGCTAAATGAGCTGAACATTTAGGCAAGCAACGGCTTTTCTCTATCTGCTATAGACCAAAAACACTATTTTTCGCCTTTAACGGACTGTAACCCCTATAAGAGGTCATCTGACAACTTCGACCCTAAGACGACTTTTGTAGGGCTAAATCAGCTGAACATTTAAGCAAGCAACCGTTTTTCTCTATCTGCAATAGTTTTCATTCTATATAGGCCAAAACACTATTTTCGCATAAAAGGGGCTGTAACCCCTATAAGGGGTCATCTGACAACTTCGACCATATGGAGATTTGTAGGGCCAAATGGGCTAGCAACAGCTCTTCTCTATCTGCAATAGTTTTCATTCTATTAGCCAAAAACATGAAAAAACGCTATTTTTCACCTTTAAGGGGCTGTAACCCCTATAAGGGATCATCTGACAACTTCGACCAAATGAAGACTATAGTAGAACTTTTGATGCTGAAGCAGTTAAGTGGCATCAGATTTCTTTATCTCTTATACTTTTTGATTTACAAGGCAAGAACAGTAGCCTGACCCCCTAGTCTATTTTTAGTAACGGTGGCCATGTTTTTTTGGTGGATCAAAAATCGAAACACAAGTTTGGTGCAGGACACCCTATATATGTCATCTATATAAGGATCATCCATACCAAGTATCATTAAATTTTGTTCAGTAGTTTCAGAGGAGAAGATTTTTGAAAACAAATGATGGCAATAGCTCACCTGGACCACAGGCGTTTGGGTCCAGGATTTTATTGTATTATAAATAATGTGTATATAAAAATTTTCATCTCGTCTATATACTGTTTGGGTCCAGGATTTTATTGTATTATAAATAATGTGTATATAAAAATTTTCATCTCGTCTATATACTATTTCCACAAGGCAAGAATGTTTGAAAGTTCTAAAAATAGAACTGACGGAAACTCCCTTTTTTCTTGTAGAAATATTTTTTACCATAAACAACTAGAACATTCCATAACTCCTTTCAATTGTTACTCTCTTTAGGAAGCAAAAGTAAAGCATGTCAGTATGTATAAATCTCACATCGGGTCTTTTTTCCTACGAAGCGAAACAAAAGATCACCACGGACGGAAGTGGCCAAAGAAACAATATTCCGCCAAATAAAAGGACTTCCGAGTGACACTACTAGTAAGGTAAAATCTGAGCGAGTTCGAACAAATCATTTGGCGGAAAATGTGGACTCAATTTTATTTGAAATATTTTTACTGACGAGTTGGTAGTATAATAAAACGTACATACAAACTAGGACTCGATGGGTGGTCCATAAATTTTTCAAAAAGACGTTCAAGGATAATAAATACGTGGTTATTTCATTTCAATGATAAAATTGGAAAAAGTAAAAGAATATTGTCTCCCTTTAAAATTTTAAACTACTTCCGTCCGTGGTGGTTTGTAAGGCTCGCTTCAGTGGAAAAAAGATTAGATTCAAAGTCATTGCGAATTGTTTCACGATAAATGTGTTCCCAATTGTGAGATTAAACTGAAAGGATTTAGAGAATCACCAATATTTCATGTAAAACAGTTGATTCTATTGGAAAATGTGGGGGTTTTCCGCGAGTAAATTTTGTTCTATTTATAGAACTTTCAAACATTCTTGCCTTGTGGAAATAGTATATAGACGAGATGAAAATTTTTATATACACGTTATTTATAATACAATAAAATCCTGGACCCAAACGCCTGTGACCTGGACCTTCGGCCTTCGGTCCAGGTGAGCTAAAAAGTAAAGCTGTTAAAAATGATACTATCACATGCCAAAAAGACTCAGCTATCAAATAGTAACAAGTTCTTTTTCCACGCCCGAGTTTACTCGCGTTTTTCACAGCGACGACACTGTTATTTTAGCCGATTTCTTAGGTTTAAAAGGATGATTCATATCTCTTTAGTTTTAATTTCCCCAGGGCATAGCCAGCGACGTTCCGATAAAATTTGTACTAAAACTATAAATAGACTGGAACTTTTCTGGAAATTATCGGTGCTATTAATAGACGTTATGAAGTTCCAGATGTTCGTATAAAATATGATTTCATTTTACAACGAATCATTTATCAAAGTGGAGTTAAATCGGATGGTAAACAACCAAAATTATGGATAATTCAATGTTAAACAGATTTTACGAGGACAATGTGAAAATGATGAGAGATGAGACCAGCAGAAATGTCAACTTTGCTCTTCCAATAGTGCAAGATATCCTGAAGTACGTTAATGCCAGAGACAAACGTTTTAAAATTCAACCACTTAATGTCGGAAGCTATTATTCACATCTCAAAGTTTCTAGAGCTGATGAATTTGACTATAGTGTTATTTTGGATACCCCAAATCTGGTGTGGACTACAGGAAAGCCGGCTTTTTATGGTTTTAATTCGAACAAAGAAGTTGTGAGAACAGCTACTGCCTTACCCCCTGCTCCAGTTGGGATGTACTTAACACAGTTAAGTGGTGGAACAATTCAGAAGTGGGACGGCGAAAGAATAAACGAAGGTACAGCCTGTTTGAACATTGATGAACATATTGTTCCATTGAAGGTAAAGAGACATTTTAAAGCTTTGGTTACGGAGGCCGTTAATAGGCCACAGACAAAACAGTATATTGATGCCAAGAAATTGTCTGAATCCCCAGCCGCAACACTAACGATTCATCACCCTAGTATCGCGGGCAAAGAAATAAGCATAGACTTAGCACCGCTTATAGAAGCCAAACTACCATTTAAAGATGAATTCGGTTGGCCAAGATATAATGCACAGTGGCCTTCACGGCAAAAGATACAAGAGATTCATACAGAGGGAATCCATGAAGTGGCAAAACACCCATTCTACTGGTCATTATCATTTGTCAAATGTGAAAAGATTCTTTTGGATGGAATCGATGCTAACGGAACGTGCCGTAAAAAGAGCCAGCGCATCATGAAAAAGTTACGTGAGCTGGTATTTTGCCCACAAGGTATGAAACAGGAGCTAACATCATATCATCTAAAGAACCTTTTGTTCTGGGAATGCGAGAACCACCCATGTGACTATGAATGGGTACAGGATAAGCTATCGGAGAGGGTGGAGTCTATGTGTCAGCTTCTGATCAGATTCATACAAAGAGGGAACATGCCGCTCTACTTTCACATCAAAGTTAACTTGTTTGAAAGTAAAGACAAAGAAGTGCTTAATATGGTTGTAAACAACATTTATAAATTTATGAAATCTCCAACAGATTATCTGAACTAAGCCTGATAAAAAAAAATGTATTGACTCATACCATATGTTGATACATCACGAGTTTGTTTTCTAAAAATGTAATCTTACTTTCTATTTCATTTTCGAACTTTCTGAAAATCTAACTTGTTTTACGATTGTTCCTTTCAAACTTTGCTTCCTTTTATGAATTGAGTCATAGCCATGTTATATTGTATGGACTTGTATACGTATTTATATTTTTCAAATTTATAAAATTGTTTTTTTTTATTTGTTAATTGTTTCATTTTCGAACTGTATAATTGTCACCCTTTAATAATAACCCTGTGATATTTAGTAAATAAATAAAATGGAACTTGTTAAACGGTTGTTTTTTTATGTAAAAATTGCCTAATAAATGTGCTTGGCTTTAGCCATCAAAAGGGAAGGTGGGCCTTATATTTGTTAACCTAGTATTTCCCCGGCATCACTATCACACTATAGGTATAGGTTTTTGTAGAGTCCATGGCACATCTTTTTAGCTTTCATAGAATTTCATGAATCTTGTACAGATCAATTTTTCGGGTGAGGGAGGAGGTGCATCAAGGCGAAGTTGCACCAATGGGACCATCAAAAGTCATAAAGGCAAAGACAAAATTTGAAAACACGAATCACAAAAAATAACTCACAACAAACAAAACTAAAATACATAATACAACCGGTCGCTTAAACTCAAATCGACATCGGAATGAACGCAAGTAGTCGTTTTAGTGTGGGTCAACTTCAGTAAAAATCCGTGCTCATTTGAGAGATAGAAATTCTGTCTTTGTTTACAAGCACATGGTGCTCGTAAACTTTCTTGAGAAGACAACAAGCAGGTAGCAACGTAAGCAATTTGCCTGTTTGCCTGTCAGCTAGTCTACCAATTACGTAAGGAAAGTCACAATATTGGAAGCTGAAGCCATCAAGATTGTCTTAGAGCTTTGTGCAAAGCTTTCCGTGTGTGTCAAATTCGAGATACTAGAAGCTCATATGTGGTGCGGAACTCATGGAATCTGTAGTGTCCTTTATATCAAGTTACACTGTGAATCTGTGATGTACATATAGTCACCAAATCGAGTATTACATGTAATGAATGACATCATCAATATAACGAAAAGTAAAATTAAAGGATATAATAAGACTACGATCTTATTTGTGGAGAAGTAATTGTGTTATCAGTCCCCTTCACATAAATGGGCAAGCTATTGAGCACGATTCGTAGCCACTGGAATGCCAATTGTCTGCTGAAAAAGAAGTCCACCAAACTGTTGTTGATAAAACAGTTGAGCATTTCTGTTATGTTTGTTTATTTCACTAGACTCATGGATGGCAAAATAAGTCGTTTAATGATCGACTACCCGGTATATTTATACCTAGGACGTTTTCCGTCCTTTTTGGAACAAGTTTGTGTGTCAAAAAGGATTTTAGTTTTGAATGAGGAATTGAAAGTGTATAATGTGAAGAAATTAAAAGTTTTAATCCTATAACAAGATAACAATAACTTAGAAAAAAGAACTTCCAGTTAGTTCTTTTGATTTTTTGAAAATCCACATTGATTGATGTCATTCTATAGAGTAACAATTATCGAAATACTTTTGAAGATCGGGTTTTATTTCCATTCATATTGGTGTTAAAGGGAAACTGAGAGAGTTTTAGCTGTACGTTTGGAAGACCAAGCAAGAAAACGTTGCTTATATTGCTTTTATGTAATTTTGTAATCTAATACATGGATGGAATTGGTCAACAGATAGTCCAACGGAAAAATTAATTGGCTGTTATAAGTTAATATTTTTGTTTGGCAAAATTGGGCCAATGCAAGACGACTGCTGGTCACGTTTAAGACTGCTGGCTGTCTAACAAATAGTCGATTGTTTATGTAGTTTGTGTCGCATACACTTACTAGTATTCTATATACCTCACTATCGTCTTAAAACGACAAATATGCATCGACAGTCCTATTCAGAATGCATATGTGTCCAAAGCTACTGACCCTCCACATTGGGCCTCCAACTTACGTAGTTCAACATGTTGCGGTCCGTATTCTGCGCCACAGTGTAGCTTTTTATTACATGATATCATATTGCGATCGTGTAATGCTACGCTCGGTGTGGCTTTTTATTGCAATATTAATCACATATTCTAACAAAATCTGAATTGTGATTTACTTTGGGTCATAACTCACTCAGTAAGTAAAATATGAAGGTGAGACTTTGTGGTTGATTTTTTTTTAATCATAATCATATATTTTAAAAGTCAGCTGTAATGGTTTCTATCCATGTAATTGACTGCGACCATACCTCACTAGGTCAAATGTAAAGGTTACAGTGTCTGTGATTGACTTTGGATCAAAGCACACTAGGTCAATGTGAAGACTACAAATAGATGTATTCGACTTTGGATCATAACTCTCTAGGTCAAATTAGAAAGTTACAGTTTTACTGGATTGGGTCATAATTAATTCATGAGGTCAAATGTAAAGGTTACAATCTCTTCATGTGCTTGGTTTTGGGCCATACTTCACTGGTTCAAAAGGTTACAGCTTGTCCATGCCTCTCTAAGTTATAAGTCTCTGTGATTTACTTTGAATTATACTGACTCATATTCGATTAAATGTGAGGGTTACAGTCTCTGTGGTTGACTTTGGGATATAACTCACAAGGTTATGTGTGAAGGTCACAGTTAAAGTTGCCTGATTGACTTTGTGTCACACTACATTATATACTGAATGTGGAGCCAATGATTATGTTGATTCTCGATTAGCTTCGGGTTGTACTGACTCTTATATAGTTTTTATTCTCATGATGATTTGTTCAAACAAGGCTACTTTTGTTAGTCACATATAACCCCTATATGTTTAAACTGAGATAATTAAACTAATTATTAATTAGTTTTAATTTTCTCAGGTTTAAACAATGCTAAATTATTGATTGGTAATAATTTGATAACATTTAATTTTCTTTCTTTACCTCTCCAGATATATTTAGTAGGGATTTTTAATAATAATAGGTTGCGTTTACGGGATTTCATAAACACGGGCTTTTAACTGAACCTACATTTTATTTACGCGGCCATTTTAAAATGAAGACAGGATGAACAAGAATATAAACCTTTGATCTAAATACAATGGCGAGGTTTAGAATACCATTTTATGATTAATGTACTCAACGATGACAAGTTCTTCTATTCTTGTCGGCTTGAAATCAGGAGCGATTTCTAAAATAGACAAAGAAGTGGAAGTACGTACGTTAAACATGCCTTGTATTTTTTTTTTTTTTTGAAAAATATGATGATTCAAATTATATTTACTTTTTAATCTTTTCCTATTCCTTCATATTTCTCTATTTCATAGACTTATATATAAGACACAGGTCTATATCCAGTTCCTTGGATAACCCTTACTACTTTTCTCTATGTAAGGGTTACCATTCCTGCCCATTGACCAACTTGACAAAAGCAAAAGATTTTATTTCACTCTGACAGATAATGATTTGTGCCATTCTTTACACTGGAAGCATGCTTTTTTATCTTCCTGCCTATAATAGAAATGACATTTTTGGATTGGATTGGAATCACGAAAAGTCAAACACGGTATCGATTTCCAGAACATGGGATAAAATATCGTCATGCACCAGTGAATCCTTACACCCCTGATGTATAGTCAACACCCAACCCCACCCCTTATTGACAACTGCCTGCTAATAAAACCTTCTGTCTAATAATTTTGAGTCCCGTGCGGGGCTCGGGTGGCGAATAGGCCCGCAGCAGTGCCTAGAGCTTGTCGTAAGAGGCGACTAAGGGTCTTGGGATTCTGACATCGGGTCAGTGCTCAGCCCACAGAGCCACCAAGTGTGTACTTTAGGTGGCTGAATAGGGTGGCCCTCGTCCGCCGGGGTTGTCAGGTCTATAATACGGAAACCCTGACCGCTGACCATAATGGGCCAACGTGTGTGGAGAGTGCCACGCTTCATGCACGTAAAAGACCCCTTTGTGGACCGCCAAGTAGTGCACCACTTAGGCTAAATTTTCCGCCCCTACCCACCTCTCCCCTTTTCCTGTGGTTCTTCAAAATTAACCAGTCCTTTGTGTCCCACCCCACCCCCAAAAAACATCACATGGGTTTACTATCGGTGGCCATTATCAGTTACACTATTAATAAGGATACGGGACCGCCTGTGGTTCCCTTGGTGTGCAGTAACCTGCTTGCAACGGCTTCTACTACTTATTCAAAAGTAAAGAAAAAAAATGGTAAAAACCGGTCAACATTGATTGAGCAGAGCTATGGCACTATGAAGATAAAGAATATCTGCTCAATTATTGATTATTGAAGAAAGCTCAATTTTTTAAAACTGTGATTACTTCGGTTCTTTTCGGATTATGAAAATATTATGGTCTTCAAAAGGAAAGATTGATATTCTATGTGGTATGTGTTGTAACCTTGTAGGATGTTGTGGTATACTCCGAAAAATAAGAAAAAGTGAAAGAAATTTATTGTGACATACAGAAATTTTTGTAGTTATTACACTGAAAAAAATAAACCTGCACTATGTTATGATTTTGTAAAATTCATATTATTATCTTCTAAAAAGAAATCTTAAACTGAATTTTTGTAGTTTTGTGAAAAGATGCCTGATTTTACTTCTTAATTCTGTCATACTTTTACCAGGAAGGTTAATCAATAGGCTAATAAATAATACTCGTACAAAGGACACTTGAGAACAAAATGTAAAGAAATTTGACAAAATGTATCAGATTTTAAGAATGAAAATGCACAATGATTTAAAAAGGTAAAATGAAATTGAAGAATACAATCTCAACAAATTTCTTTAAATATATTTTAATTGAAAAATCAAAGGATGCAACTGCAAACAATGAAGATAGACCCGCAATCTTTTATAATTATATTAATTATGATCCCATACTTATAAGGACGTGACTCCTAAAATGAAATTAAATTAAAGCTATTGTTAACATGCATTGTTCTAATACATATTTATATTTTACTACTTGCATTTTGTTCAAAAATAAATAGATACTCCATTTGTGCGGTCATTATTTTTCGATAATAAATCCACTCATAACTAAGAAGATAGACATAACTTGGCTTAGTATGACGTGATTAGTAGGTACTTGACGATTTTGCCGTAACACAGATTGAATGTTTGAAGTAAGGCTGTTGGAATTCCTGTCAATTTAATACTGCTAGGTCTAATGATCCTACTTGTACCTAGCCAGATGTATGTCTGTCACAAGAAAATGCATTGTTCAACATGGTCATGGTGTGGGGGGGGGGTACAATTTGTACAATATTGTTTTAGAGATGCTTGTCAACTAACAACATCAGTTTTTATGGCCCGACCACGTATGTGGATCGGACATATAGTTTTACCCTTGTCCGTCCGTACGTACGTAACACTTTGGTTAAGTTCTTGGTTAAGGTCCATTACTCGGATACTAGATGTTGGGGGTCAACGATATTTCACCACCAGATAGGTCTTGGGTAGGGCTACACCACCCACTAGAAATTAGGTCACTGTGACCTATATTTTATGCATGAACGACTTCGGTTAAGTTCTTGGTTAAGGTCCATAACTTGGATACTAGATGTTGGGGGTCAATGATATTTCACTACTAGATGTGTCTTAGGTAAGGTGACACGGACACACCACCCACTAGAAATTAGGTCACTGTGACCTATATTTTATGCATGAACGACTTCAGTTAAGTTCTTGGTTAAGGTCCATAACTTTGATACTAGATGTTGGGGGTCAATGATATTTCACTACTAGATGTGTCTTAGGTAAGGTGACACCACCCACTAGAAATTTGGTCACTGTGACCTATATTTTACGCATGAATGCATTTGGTTAAGTTCTTGGTTAAGATCCATATCTCAGATACTACATGTTGATGGTCAATGGTATTTCACCACTAGTTGTGTCTTCGGTAACATGACACCACCCAATAAAGATAAGGTCACTGTGATCTATATTTTATGCATGAACGACTTCGGTTAAGTTCTTGGTTAAGGTCCATAACTTGGATACTAGATGTTGGGGGTCAATGATATTTCACCACTAGATGTGTCTTGGGTAAAGTGACACCATCCACTAGAAATGAGGTCACTGTGACCTATATTTTACGCATGAATGACTTTGGTTAAGGTCCATATCTTGAATACTACATGTTAAGGGTCAATAATATTTCACTTCTTGGTGAGTCTTGGTACATGGCATCACCCATCAGAAATAAGCGACCTATATTTTACACATGAACACTTTTGATCAATTTCTTGGTAAAGGTCCATATCCCAGGTAATACACATTGAGGGTCAATGATATTTCAAGAACGGGAGGGCCATCCTGTGGCTCATAGACGCATTATCTAGTTTTTGTCTCGCCTGCGACGAATAGTCGCGGAAGGCGAGACATAGGTATTACTTTCCGGCGGCGGCGACGGCGACGGCGGCGGCGTAAACTTTTTTGTAAGACTTTTGTGGACAATGAATTGCTTGAAAAGTATAATAGCTAGGCATCTGATATTTGGTATACAGACAGTTCAAGTTATGGTCTACGCAACTGTCACCATGCCGTTTGACCCTGACCCCATTTTCACGCTCCAGTGACTCTGTGAACTTAGGTTTTTTTTCAGGCCGTAAACTTTTTTGTAAGACTTTTGTGGACGATGAATTGCTTGAAAAGTATAATAGCTAGGCATCTGATATTTGGTATACAGACAGTTCAGGTTATGGTCTATGCAACTGTCACCATGCCGTTTGACCCTGACCCCATTTTCACGCTCCAGTGACTCTGTGAACTTAGGTCTTTTTTCAGGCCGTAAACTTTTTTGTAAGACTTTTGTGGACGATGAATTGCTTGAAAAGTATAATAGCTAGGCATCTGATATTTCGAATACAGACAGTTCAGGTTATGGTCTACGCAACTGTCCCCATGCCGTTTGACCCTGACCCCATTTTCACGCTCCAGTGACTCTGTGAACTTAGGTCTTTTTTCAGGCCATAAACTTTTTTGTAAGACTTTTGTGGACGATGAATTGCTTGAAAAGTATAATAGCTAGGCATCTGATATTTAGTATACAGACAGTTTAGGTTATGGTCCATGCAACTGTCACCATGCTGTGTGACCCTGACCCCATTTTCACGCTCCAGTGACTCTGTGAACTTAGGTGTTTTTCAGGCCAAAAAACTTTTTTGTAAGACTTTTATGGAAGATGAATTGCTTGAAAAGTATAATAGCTAGGCATCTGATATTGGGTAAACAGACAGTTGCAGTTAAGGACAACGCAACTGTCACCATGCCATGTGACCATGACCCCATTTTTATGCTCCAGTGACTCTGTGAACTTAGGTCTTTTTTCAGACAGAAAACTTTTTGTAATACTTGTGTGGATAATGGATTGCTTGAATAGTATAATAACTAGGCATCTGTTATTAGGTATACTGACACTTTTTGTGTTTATATCAAGAAATGAAAGCTTAGGTAGTTGATTTTAGTGATGGTGCCGGCAGGCGAGACATACTTTTAGTGGCCACACTTGTTTATTGCATCCTATTCCCATGGTCCTTGCATTTGGGATTGGTATATTAAAGAATTCACAATTGGTAATTTGACATATTGTTCTGAAATCTTTGACATAAATTTTTATGTCGACTGCAATGTGTTGGAAAGTGACATACATGTATAGGAGTCACTTTGACGCTATCCATCGTACTGGCGTCCTGCTGCATAACAAATTTTTTTCCCCAGTTTTCCTGGCAAGTACATGTCATAACCTCTTGATATTTGGCACATATCTTCCTCCTATAGAACAAAAATGTACTATATGGTGTAAAGCAATTTGATACTTGTAACTCATCTACTTTCCATTACTGAATTTTAAGAAGCAGGCGACATACATCAATGGAAGATTGCCATTCTAGTTCAACACAAGTGATTTATTGAATACTGGTATATTTTTTAGCAATGACTTCCGTGTAAATTTACTCCTGTATTATGCATTTTGGTAGGAAGATGCTAAAAAATTAATGAAATTGAAACAGGAAAAATAAAATGAAAAAGGATCTCTTTATGAAAAACCCTTGCTGTTCTTAGCTCACCTGGACCGAAGGTCCATGTGAGCTAATTCTCATCACTAGATTTTGGATTAACACTTTCAGTAGAATAGTTTATTTTAAAGTGGATATGCAAAGGTGCATGGTCACTGTACGTTGTAAAGTTGCTAGTAATAAATTTTGAAACCAAGTCGAAGCTACCAGATTTACATAGAACATAGTCTATAACACTCATACCTCTTGGTCCGCTGTAAGTAAAATCACTTGCCATACCATCGGGATGTCGACCATTCAAGATACGCAAACTACTACTTTTACAGAGATCAATAATCTTCAAACCATAGTCGTTGGTCGCAGTATCCGGATTACTTCTGACAGGTAGAGTCTCGTCAGTAACGTAAGTAAAACATTCACCAACCCTATCTAAAACACTATCATGTAATACATCATTATTAACAAAATCATACAAATTACCAGTTCTAGAGTTACAATCACCAATGATAAATATATTTGGACAGTCATTAGAATATTCGGCTACCTGCGTTTCTAGTTCATAAAACAAATCAACTTCATGTATCTTATAGAAAGATGAGTTCTGAGGGGGTATATAGACGAAAGCTATCAGATAATCAGTTCCACAGCCTGTTAATTCTTTGGACACTCTCAGCCATACAATAGTTTCATATACAATTTCCAATACTTTTACATGTTTTTCGATTGAATTTTTTATCATAAGATATAAACCACAACCTTGTTTGTACTTTTTTCTGGACAATGGAATAGCTTTACAATTGTAATTATCAATTTCAACATCACAAGTATCATTAATCCAGCATTCAGACAAAAACACAATATCATAAGTGCTAATAAAATTTCTAAAACTAGTATCTTTTACTTTATTTTCAAAACCACCATTTATATTCCACGCTAAACACTTGAGATTTGTAACAGATAACTTCGACGTGTCCTACGCCATTGAAACATCATCGAGTCCACCTTCCGCTCTGTTGTTTTCGTTCGAATTTTGAGTTTCAGCTTCTGCTTTTCTAATTTTCGCCTGTTCAATAGCACCATCGATCGACCCACCGGTATAAGTGACACCTCCAATGAATAACTTATCTCGAATTAGAACAGCCTTAATATCGGCCCCTCGGGCTTTCTTTAGTAACGGAATCAACTCTCGTCGTTTTTCCACCACAGATCTCGGGAAATGATCAGTTATTGAGACGGTTGTATTCTTCAGTTTGGGACTTCTTTTACGAACCTCGTCGCGTTTCTGTCTATCACCAAATTTCACCAAAATCGGACGGATTACCGCTTTATTTTCATTCGCTTGTATATTTTCGGGCCGTTTAGTTTTGCCAAGGCGAAATGCGGATTTGATAAATGGAGTAAGATCTTCGTCTATTTCGAGATCGTCCTTGCAAATTTTCTTTATGATTTCGGAGCAGTCTTCATCCGCTGCTTCATTAATACCATGAAAAAGTAAATTGTCCCGCATTGACTCATTTTGGATAACCTCAATTTCACTATTCAATTTTTCATTTGCTTTTACAATTTTATTAATATCAAGTTTAGACTCGGTTATTGTTTTTGTCTCTGCCTTCATTGATGCAATGTCGATGCGCAACGCTTCGTATTCGGATTGAATTTTTTTAACTTGAGATTCCAGAGTTTTACACGTTTTCTCCGACCTTTTAATATTATCATCAAAAGTTTTCGAAATAAACGTCTGACTGTTTTCAACCTCCGTCACTCGATTTGACAAACTACAAATATCACTTTTCATTTCATTCATTTTCAAATCAATACTAGTTACTGATCTCTTGATCTCGTCAATGGAGTTCATTTTTAAGGACATGGCCTCAAATTTAGACAAAAGTTCACTCGCCCATGACGGTGGATTGGGCGTACTTGGTTGTGCGGTTGACGCGAAGGGTATAAATCCGGAATTACTAAACTGCATTTGCTGGGTCGGTGAAGAGACCAGAGGAGATGCCATCATTGGCATGGGCATATTCTGCATGTTACTGTTCATATTATTCATGTACGGCTGGTTGTTCATGTTGAAATTCATTGAGTGAAGTGGTTGGGGGGTGAAGGACAAATCAAACACACCCTTTTGATATTGTTCGTTGTTTTTGCTTTTAGTTCGTTTTTTCTTCTTTTTGGGTTGTTGTGATCCGTCCGGTGATGCCATCTGGTCTTACCATTACTATAGAACATAACATTCCTCTCTATCGAACGACCAAAACATATCTAAATCACACTTTTCTGAGGACCGATGAAAACATCCTGCCATTACTATAAGGGAGATAACTATTAGAGCTATGTTAAATGTTTTTGGATTTTTACAGCTAGACAAAAAAATGGGACATTCAAGTGTCAAAAGTCCAAAAGGGCAAAGAAGAAACACAAAACACAAAATCAACCAAATGGAAATCAACAATGCGAACTCATGTCATGACAAGACTTGAAGAGTGAACTCAGGTGCTCCAGAAGAGTAAGCGGTTCCTGCTTGCTATAGCACACCCGTCGTGTTGCTTATTTCCAATTCAGTGTGTCAAATTCATATCATTCCTAATCCTTTTGAAAGCACAAAATATTACAATTTTTTTTTTTTTAGTTTCTTTGACTAATCCTGCCACACAAAGTGTCAAGGAATCTTGTGGTAATCCTCAATTTTGTTTAGTGTCCATATATGACAAATAAACATAAATTCTTAACTCATTATACAAGACTTGAATGAAAATATATTTACCACAGAAAATGTAAAAAAAAATGGAAATTAATCATATTTGTTTTATATTTTTCAGAAGTACCTCAGTCCTGTTCTCTCCAAGAAAGTTGATGACATTGAACAGTATGGAACATTTGCTATACAGTTTCTGCATGGAAGTTTCTCTGTTATCTCTGCTGGGGGTCTGTCTGAGGGTTTACTGGTCGCTGTGGAAACATGCTATAGATGTTACAGACTGGCGAAGGATCAAATCAAGCTTACAGAGCCCTTAGCTGTACCCAAACTATTGTATCATATTGTCACAAAATTGCCTCTCACAGTTAGTATCACTCAAACTATTGTATCATATAGTCACAAAACTGCCTCTTACAGTTAGTATCACTCAAACTATTGTATCATATAGCATGTATAGTCACAAAACTGCCTCTTACAATTAGTATGACTCAAAATGTTGTATCATATAATCACAAAATAGCCTCTTACAGTTAGTATCACTCAAACTGTTGTATCATATAGTCACAAAATTGCCTCTTACAGTTAGTATCACTCAAACTATTGTATCATATAGTCACAAAATAGCCTCTTACAGTTAGTATGACTCAAAATGTTGTAGAATATTATTGTCACAAAAGTACCTCTAATCGCTAGTTTCTCCTAAACATAGATGAATGTCAGCTAAATAGAAGATCATAAGATATGGAATAAGTGTAAGTGACAAAACCTACATTGTATCAATGACTGTTTATAAATTTCCGATAGAAACCATGATACCTAAATGTACACCGGTAATCCACAGTGGAAAAATCCATCCGCTAGTTTCATGAATAGTACCAGTAGTCAAAGCAAAACCAATATAGCAGATTTCATATCATATTTTTTTCTTAGTCTTCTTCGTGCTGGGAGCACATAAGGCCTTTTAATAATATTGATATTTTTAACTGTCAAACTATCAGTACATGACAAACAAATCAAAACTAGTGTCAAAAGTTATACTCATGCAGATACAGGAAAAGGTCAACTTAAATTTTGCTAGCTAAGAGTTTTTTGGCTAGTGGCTATGGATATTGATTGATCAACCTACTTTGTATTTTTGTTGTTAATAAATGTTGTATATTGCAGGGGTATCACCAGCATATTCTGACATTATTGACCTGTCTCCATGAAGAGTTAGAGCCCTTGTCACATGATAAAAATGACATGGTTACAACCATCATTAGTAACACCTTCAGTAGAATGTGGAACCTGACTGTCAAGCATGAACAAGAGGCCCCAGAAGGGGATCTAGACGTCCTGAAACTCAGACATGTTATACTGAAGATTATGCTTCTAAAACCAGGGGCTGTTACAGCTGTTATTAACAAGCTAGTTCTGGCAATGACAAGGTACTACCAAAAGTAATCACTTCCTGAAACACATAATCTGTTTTAGGAGTTTCTTTTAATTGAATTACATCTACATAACATTATACATGTAATATATATATTTTAAAACTTATACAATTTACCAAATAAAGACTTTTGTCCATCTACTATATATAAAAAAAAACTTTTTGAATTTTGGCAGTCATTTATTTTCAGGTTCTTCAAATTGTCCATGGGAAATGTGTTATTATATGACTAAATTTAGGTTAATCAAAATTTGCAAATGTATTAATTATTGTGTAATGCTGTCTATTTGGTGTTCTGTTAACTTTAGTACCAGTTATTTGAAATTTACAGTGATGTTATTTATTACCATAGATGGACAGATAAGATTTATTTGGGAGGCGCCTCTTTTTATACGACCGCAAAAAAAATGCGGACGTATAATGGTATGATGCTGTCGTCGTCGTTGCCTGTTAACTTTAGTGTATACACAATAACTTTTGTTCTAGTCATCAGAATGCAATGAAATTTGACAATGATGTTCCTTAACATAAAAAGATGGATGAGATTGATTTAGGGGGTCCCGGACTCCCCCCTACTAGGGGCCAAAATTGCAACTTATTTGTTTGTTGCCATGATAACTTTAGTTCAAGTTATCCGATCGCTTTGTAATTTAACAATAATGTTCCTTACTATAAAAGGATGAATGAGATAGATTTTGGGGGTCCACCCTTTTTTTGTTTCAAAATCAGGGGCCCAAAAGGGGTAAATAATTCAATTATTTTATTTGTTTCCTTCATAACTTTGGTCCTAGTTGGCCTATTGCTGTGAAATTTGTCAGAATGTTTCTTACAAAGAATCAACCTGATGAATTTTCACAACCACCTTTTTCCCTGTTGTGTAATTAGGGGGCAAAATTGAAACTTTTTTATTTGTGGTTTGATTTTGAAAATATTTTTTGCAGGTTTGTTCTTGTCAAATAGCGATACAAAATTGAGAATCAATTTTCGTGCCCCCCCCCCCTTATTATCAAATTCAAATTCAAATTCTTTATTCAGCCCAATTAGAGGGGCCCATTGAGGGCATATAAATCAAAACATGTATACAAACAAGACATATTTTACAATGATTATGTTGATTGGACATAAAAACAAATAAATATTGAAGAACAATAATGTGAGTCAGTCAGGACAAAGAGGGATAACTCTACACGAATTATGATATTTTCTAATCTGGAATAATAATTTTTTTAATAGTTCATCCAGAAAGGTTTTTCTTTGATTATTATAAAGGGTACATTTAAATAAAAAATGTTCTTCGTCTTCAACCGAGTTCATTGAGCAAAACTGGCATGTTCTTTCTGATCTTGGCAGTGTTATACTTTTCCCATGTTCATCAATTTTTCGCTCATAACGGCCTCTCTCTATGCGGAGACAGTGATTGCTTATTCTAAATCTAGTTAAAATTACTCTCTTATCTCTGTTCTTAATATTGAGGTAATCTTCAAAAGTGAAAGCATATTTAAATTTAAAGTAGTTGCTTAATTTACTGTGATCATCTCTTTTTAATAAGTCTCTTTGATGGCTCCAATATGTTAAAAAATCAGTTTTGATATTTTTTTTAAGTAAAATTTTGAATTTATTTTTACTGAGTTTTTTACAAAGTGCTAAATTTAGTCCAAGTTTTTCACTAAAAAACTTAATATTTGCATACCATGATTGATAAGCCATAGCTTTATCAGAGGAGCTTTCAATATAAGCATCACTTAAGAGATCAGTGGGGGAGTTTTCAAGTCGGTGCCAATACATAAATATTTGAATTACTATGTTAATATATAAAGGAAATCTACCTAGCTCTGATATAACTCCAATATTTGTGCAATTTTTTGAGACACCAAGAATGTACTTGCAAAATTTAAGATTTAATTTATCAGGTTCCCAATCTTTGAAAATTTCAAAAAGATGCATGGCTCTTCTTTTTGGAGTCAAATTTAACATACCCCATATTTCACAGCCATATAAAGCTATTGGTTTGATGGTGTGATCGAATATATGAAGTAAGGTCTTAATTGATGGAGAACATGATTTAATGTTTTTGTAAAATTTAAAAGAGGCCTTTAGTCCTTTATCATATAGATTTTTTTTAGCAGCATTAAATTTTCCAGTATTAGTAAGAACTAATCCTAAGTATTTATAGAATTTCACACATTCTATTCTGTTTGCACCTATATTAAATTCATCTGACAGTAGTCTTCCATTTTTATTAAAGATTATAATTTGTGTTTTCTTTGTGTTTATTTCAAGACACCAGTCATTACAGTATTGGTATAAAATATTAAGTTGGGTTTGTAACCCCTTTTTATTATCTGAAAATAACACCAGATCATCCGCATAGAGAAGGCAAGGTATACATTTATTATTTAATTGTAAACAGTCACAGTTGTCTTCTAAAGCTTTGGGCAAATCGTTTATGAAAAATTTAAACAGGTTAGGACTTAAAACATCCCCTTGACGGACTCCAACTTTGGAGCTAAAAAAATCAGTTATTTTATTATCTACCCTCACACAAAGTCTGTCATTGTTATACATACTATTTAGAATTCTATAGAAAAAACCATCAATTATTATGTAATTAGTGGCCAAAAGGGCCCAAAATTGAAACTTTTTTACTTTTGATCCGATTTTGAATTTTTTTTCTGCATGTTTGTTCTTGTCAAATAGTGGATACAAAAATGAGAATTTATTTTTGCAACCCCCTTTCCCCCCCCCCTCCCTATTATGTAATTAAGGATCAAAATGGAAAATTTGTGGTCTAATTTTGATCTCCTTTGGGAAAAAAAATAATTCCTTTTAAAATGTAAGTGGAAAGTCCACCAAAAGCTGCATGTGTCAAAAACCTTTGTCAGTCCCTATGGGCTGCATGTGTCCAGAGCAATTGACTATCCATATTGGGCTTAAAACGTACAGGGTTCAACATGTTGCAGTTGTATCATGCTGTGCTCGGCAAAGCTTTTTATTGTTAATTGACTTAAATACACATGTATAGCTATTTTAGTGTCATGCCAGTATAGTAAAAATTAGCTGCTATGGTATACTAAAGTTTCCACAGCCGCCAAAGCAACATTGCCTGTTTCTAAGGTTTTCTGATAACTATCATTTCTAGATTTTAATATTTGAAAGCAATGGAGAAAGGATATAGAGCAAATATGCAGTCATGACACAAATCACATCATGATCACAAGTAACAGTGCCTTTGTTGCTGTAACATCTCTTTTAACATTGTGTATGCATACTTTACTTTTAACTTTTGATTTGTATTCATAACAGGTATGAGAAGATTAGTATTCAGAAGAGCCATGAGCTGGATAGCACCTGTGTAGTAGATATAGCCACTGATGTCATCCACTCATTACTGCTTATGACTTTATCAGGAGAGGAGGAGTTATCTCTCTTGACACTGTTACAGTTTCTACTCAGATATGGTTCCCAGTATGATTTGAATGGTGCTATTGAAATCTGTCTGCTCTCTGTCAAATCCTTGTTTGCTGCACCACGACAAAATCAAGGATACGAGTCATTATTTAAAATCTATTTATTTTGTGGTAGACAGGTTTACACATTGAATAAGAATAGCCGTAAGAAAACTGCTGCTAAAAATGGCAGAAGTGTTTCTCCAGTATTGAATATAGAAATGAATGAGAATTTGAATGAAATTATTGAATCAGTGACTCCTGACAAATTAAACATTGCTGTTGAGATTTTAACCATTTTAGTTCGATATATAGACAGGAAAGACTTTGACGAGGAAGAGATTGTTTTATTATTTCAAACTCTATGTAAAGTGGATGAGATATTGTTAAAATGGATGTCAACAGAGGAGAAGCAAGCTAAAGCTGTCATTGATTTTGTACAGTCACAGATTAAGATCATCTTTAAGTTTGTCAAATCTTCAGGTATGTTTGATCATAAAGGCTAGTTATCCTGAATCATGATTTTGATCCTCAGATACTGATATGTTATTAGCAACTAAGTGTTTAATAGTAACTAACCTAAGACAACATCCTCATCATTGATAAACAAAGTGATATTTTTATTCTCCACCAACTAAAGTCAAAGAACATGTAGTTTCTATTTTGTATGTACAACCCAAATTGGGTGACGTTTATATATTTTTTCAGGTTGTGAGATGGGACATCATGTCCTTAGGATATATTTTTCTTTGTAACTTAATTTCAAAATCATGACTTATTGTAAACAAGATGTCCAAAATCAGCTTGGATTATAATTTATTGTGATCCATTATTCCTCTAGATATGAGATAGATATTTTCTTTTTCTCTTATTCACAGATGGAGATGATTTTACTTCCTGGATTCAGATCTGCCAGAGTGTCAGTGGTGTATACAACAGTGTTTTGTGTAATGGGGCTGCTAAGGATCAAGATAGACATTATTGTGGTAAGATTTGGAAGTAAAAAGCAAAATGTTCATGTATTTTATAGCAAGTGCATGCTATTTTGTCTCAACCAGAATTACAAAAAAATTGAATGTACAAGTTGTCCTAAGAAGGAGATTCTTTTCTCAAATGAAAAGATGTTAAACTAGGGGCTCCCAGGAGCCTGAATTGTTCACCCGATCTCTTACGCCAAAGTTTGAATTAATTACACAACCTTTCAAGAATACAAAGTTGCAAAACAATCCTTTCAGTAGTTTCAGAGAAGATTTTTTGAAATCAGTTTAAATAAATAGAAAAAAACAGTTAAAGGGCAATAACTCCTATAAGGACAATAGCAATGGGGGCCTTGTTGGTTGGTCGACATGTATATAATTCACAAACTTGGTAGTGGACATCCTAAAGATCAAGTGTACCAAGTTTCAAAGCAATCCCTTCAATGGTTTCAGAGAAAAAGATTTTTGAAAATCAGTTAAAATCAATGGAAAAAAAACAGTTAAAGGGGAATAACTCTTTAATGGCTGATCTGAAAATTTTGACCCCTAAATTTTGTAGATCTGAATGAGCTTAACAATTCTGCAACGCTAACTTTTCCTCTAGCTTTTACACTTTTCAAGATATTGTCCAAAAACTGCAAAAATGGTCAATTTTGACGATTGAAGGTCAATAACTCCTATAAGGAGTCGTTTCACAATTTTGACTCAATGGAGAGATTTGTAGATATTTTAATGCTGAACTTGCTTCAGATTTTCTCTATCTCTTATACTTTTCGAGTTATTAGCCAAAAACAATGGTGTGACCCCCCTGTTCTATTTTTAGCAATGGCGGCCATGTTGGTTGGTCGACGTGTATATAATTCACAAACTTGGTAGAGGACATCCTAAAGATCAAGTATACCAAGTATCAATGCAATCCCTTTAGTGGTTTCAGAGAAGAAGATTTTTGAAAATCAGTGTAAATTAATGGAAAAAAAACAGTTAAAGGGAATAACTCTTAAACAGTTGATCTGACAATTTTGACCCTGAAATCATTTTTGTAGATCTCAATGAGCTTAACAATTCTGCAATGCTAACTTTTCCTCTAGCTCTAACGGTTTTCAAGATATAGTCTAAAAACTGAAAAAATGGTCAATTTTGAAGATTAAAGGGCAATAACTCCTATAAGGAGTCATTTCACAACTTTGACTCAATGGAGAGATTCGTAGAGCTTTTGATGCTGAACAAGGTAGGTTGCTTCGGATTTTCTCTATCTCTTATTCTTTTCGAGTTATAAGCCAAAAACAATGGTCTGACCCCCCTGTTCTATTTTTAGCAACGGCGGCCATGTTGGTTTGTCGACATGTATATAATTCACAAACTTGGTAGAGGACATCCTAAAGATAAAGTATACCAAGTTTCAATGCAATCCCTTCAGTGGTTTCAGAGAAGAAGATCTTTGAAGAAAAGTTAACGGACGGACAGACAGACGGACGGACGACGGACGCTTAACGATGACAATAGCTCACATGACCCTTTGGGTAAGGTGAGCTAAAAAATAACATATTTTATAAACTAAGAAAGGACTGTAACCACCAATTTTAATAAAGCTCTTATGAGTGTTAGTAACTGTTTTTTATGTTTAACCCTTTTTATGTCGCCTGCAACGTGTTGCAGAAGTGACATATAGGGGTCACTTTGGCACTATCCGTCGTCTTGCGTCCTGCGGCGTCACAGAAAATTTCCGTCACATTTTTCCAGGCAACTACATGCAGCAGGCTCTTGAAACTTGGCAGGCAGCTTCATCCTACGGTACTATATGGTGTAAAGCGATTTTATGTCCCAAAAATTAACTACTTCCTGTTTGACAAACAAACAGATACGCAGGCCACATATGCCTTCTGGGGAAGTCTCCATCTAGTTTTATTTTATTTCTTAGGTTATGTGATGTCCAAACTAGGTCAAATGTGCTCAGAGAAATCATTTTTCCAGCAAGCTATTGTGTTCTATAAAGTAGCCTGTTCCCAGCTTAAACTGTATATAGATTCTGAGAACAGTTTACAGCAAAAAAGAACAGAAGAGGTAAATAGTCAATACAAAAAACTGAGAACTTATTGACGTTTATTGTCATATGCACTAACTCTTAATTTAATTTTCACAGTTTGTTACTATACCCCTCCTCCCTGCAAACAGAGTGGGGTTATACAATGTATAGGAGTCACTTTATCTGTCTGTCTGTCCACATACCTTATAAACACTTCTCCTCCTAAACTGCTTAACGGATTTTGATGAAACTTTACACGAAGGAAGTACACCATATGTGGATGTGCATGAAGAATTTTCATTGCTCTCAGATATCATGCAGGGGAGATAATTTAACTTAGACTTTTCAAATATAGTATTAAATGGGAGACCTTATAAGGGCAACTCTTCCTAAACTCCTTGACGGATTTTGATGAAACTTTACATAAAGGAAGTACATCGTTTGAAGATGAGCATAATTTTTTTTTATTGCGCTCAGATATCATGCAAGGGAGATAATTGGACTTGAGGTGGTTTAATTATATGCAGTATAGAGTCCAATATGAAGCAGGGGGTGTCTTTTTGTGAGCTCACTCACAGTATTATTTGTTTAAATACTAAAATTATAAGTTTCTTAAGTTTACATAGTAAGCTATACATGTATTTCTTCAATACTTTTGGTTTTTGACCTTGCAATGTTTGCATTGTTTTGATTCAAATGATGCTGATGAGAGGTTACTCCTTGAAATATGCATACACAACATAACCAAATTAACCACTTTTGAATATTACTTAGGAATTTTGAATCTTAATTAACTGATGGCTGAGACATACATGTTCAAAACTCCATGTAAAATGTAATATTCAAACTCAAATCTCTTGTAAAATGAAAAAAGCGAAGAAAGGAAATATGAATGATGAAATTATTAAACTAAGGGCCATTTACTACATTTTCTATTAAAAGGTCTGTCTGGGAAGAAAATACATTTGTTTAGCAGAGACCTTTCTGAAAACTGATGATACGACTGCAGCCATGGAAACACTGGCTGTATGTGTATTAGCTGATTCAAGTCACATGACCCATGCCATCAGGACTTGGGTTAGACTTAAGAAAGATTTGATTAAGAATGGAAAAGATGATTTTATCCAAAAGTGAGTAAAAGAATGTGAATTAAAATTATAAAAAGTTCACAAATGTTTAGTATAGAATTACTTGAATGTAATAATCAGATACTTCATATTGCTATAAAGGAAACATTAAAAAAATTAAGACATATAAAAGATTTTATTACTCGTGTAGATTTTCCCTGTGATTATTGGTTACTTTCAACTATAAAGTGCACTTTTTATTATTTTGCTGAATTCAAGTTGGAATATTTGGTAATTTCAACATATCTTATTTTGTTTACATATATATAAGTCATGGCACTACTTTTGATGTATATTGTATAAAATGATATGTTGACAGAATTAATTTTATATTTGAAAGGACATTGGGGCAAGCTGTTTTGGCAAAGGACAAGAGATATGATATATGTAGTTTACTGAAGGCTGAAAATGATGCATTTAAGTCTACAAGGTATAAAATCTGTTAAAAATAGAACCCCCAAATTTGAAAATTTATAATTTGACCTTCTTTCAAATATTTTTCTGTTAATTTTTTTTTTCATAAACATGTTATTCATTTAATTCTGATATTTGTTTTCATAAATTATCAAACACAATCATTTTTTGCCAAATTTTAGTGTAAAAATGCTTTTCATAACATTGCTCAAGAAATTTTCCTCATGTTTGAAGATCATGCTAAAAACATTATTTTGTATTCTGTGATGTATTTATAGGAAAAGGATTTTCCCAACAGAGATAGAAATACTGAAGCAGTTGATAACAGCCACTGAGGATCCTCTGGTCAAAGGAAAGTGTATGTTGGAGATGGCAATAGTGTATTGGCAGAGTGGCATTAAGAACAATCAGTAAGATTATTTGAAATTAGAAACAGTTACTTACATTGTTTATTTTATATTCAAATGAAATATTTTGGTAATACTTTTTTAATTGGACAATACTCAGAGTAAAACCCACAATTTACATATTGAAACTCAGAAATCAACATGGATGTTTTTTTCAAGAAAAACACATGCTCATTTTGATAAAGTTTGAAATAAACACTTGTTATCAAATTCTCAGAAATGAGGGAAAAGGAAAATTGCATGTGCCTTCACATTGATCTGTTTAAAAAAATCATTAGATAATACTGTTTTGCTGACTTTTCTTCATTTAAAAAGTCGATTACATTAGAATGGAAACAGCTGGAATAGCTGTAATGGGACTCCAGTTTTTCCCCAAATAAGATATAGATATGAAAAAATAGTTTCCTTTACAAATTTTATCACTTTATAAACTGAATAAAGAATAATTTCAGGGAAATTCTAAAACATCTGAATAACAGTGAATCAGTATTGGACAAGACATCTGGATCAGAAGAGGTGCTTGGGCAGGTCATGTTATGGCAGTTTGTCATCAGTCAGGAGGAAATGTCACAGCAGGTAAAATCTTACTACAAGTATCTATATGTCATGACCAATAAAATACTATTTCTGTGAAAATAACATTGCAAATAAAATTGTAAATTTATGATGCATTTAAGTCTTGGCAGTAAGACAAAGAAACCTCATGTGGGTATATGTATACTTAAAAGAGAAATACAAAGTAGAATAAGACTTTTGTTATAGTGTATCGTATGAGAAAAAACAACAAAATGCATACCACACATGTACTTATAAGTTTTGTACAAAATGATTGTTTTTCTATAAATATAATTATAATAAATATATTAGTTTTTATGCCCAATCTACTAAAATGGGGGTGTGCATATAGTGTTCTGGTCCGTCTGTCTGTCCCAAATGTTGCCAGATGGGGCATTGTGTCTTTTGGACATATTCTTGTTTAACTTTTGGTTATAGCATACCCAAAAATGTAAAAGTTATGTATTCTTTCCAGATTTTATCCAGTATCAATTTGACTGTAGAAACAACAAAAACAGAACCAGGAGAGGAGCCAGAAACAGTAGTAACAGATTCTCCCTCTGTTTACATGACTGTTACTAAGCAACAGGAAGCCATGACAGTTTTGGAAAAAGCTGTGGCATTGTGGGATAGTATCAACAATGATATCAGTGATGTCCCTTTGTTTCTACAGTCTTTGATGATTTGTGCAAGACTTTATGAGCTCTTCAGAATGGTTTGTTTATCAAATTTCATCATTATTTGCAATTCAATTAAGATATGAAAAAAACTAATACAGTCAACCCTCGCTACAACGACATTCGATTTAACGGAAAATTCGACATCCGACAAAACTTTTATGGGAACAAAGGTGCCCACATGTAATTTATACTCGAAATAACGGAATATTCGGTATCCGACTCCGACAGTGAATGTTGGTAACAAAAGGTCATAATCAAGCACAAATCGATCCCTTATAACGACAGATTATCAAGATTTACCTGTAATTAATTGTATTGATTTTATAACGGTCCACTTCACAGGTGAACACCTGTTGCTATTGAGTAATTAACCTCACATGACATTTCCGTTATACAACAAGTTGACAGAAATATGGCCTCAATTAAAGGTGCGAAAGGCATTTTGAATTTTAATCTTTTAATGTTTGATATTTATCAAAACATGTGGACATTTACATGGTGTTTGACTACGCATGTGCGGGATAATATTTATTTTGTAAATACTCTTTCATTGTGCAAATTGTTTTATTAGTTTAATAAAAACAATAATTGTTATCAATTTCACTTTAAAATAACATTTCTCAGTCTTTCTTGACATTTAATATGTTTATTTGTGTTCCCCATTTATGAATCCACATACGGGCATTGTACTTTCACTTTCACTTTTTACACGAAACGTGTTTTGTTTACAAGGAAAACAAAAGAAATTTTTATCTATGAAAAGACTCTTCATGAAATAAAAACCTGTTCTGGATATCAAGTTTGATGTAAAAAAAAGTTATTCACAAACAAGCACTGCCTTTGTAGATTAAAAGATGGATTTGACAGGAGGATAAAGGAAAAAGGGGGGTCATTGTTATGTTTATTTATGTACGTATTCAGCACAATCGGACTAAAATGACCTAAATCAGCTCAAAAACTTTTCAAACCCTTGATTGAGACTGACACTAGACGAAGCCAGAATTGTTGAGCTACTGTAGTCACCGAGACCATAACAACTGTGTCAACACAACAAATAATCTTTCACAAGGTCAAAGATATTCCATGTACAAATAAAATAAAAAACAATCAAAGACATACTAATGTATAAAAAATCTTTATTACAAAACATAACAAATTTATGTTTATTAAGAATATTTCACTCCTTTCTTCTTGCTGTCAATTTGTCCTGAAATAAAAATACTAGAAAGGGAGATAATAATAATACAAAAATAAAAATTCATATGTTTTGTTGACTTACAAAAGGCCTTTGACTCCCTTTGGAGAAATGGCCTTCTTTATAAGCTTAAAAATATGGGAATTGGACAAAATATGTACAATATAATTAAAAATCAGTTTAAGAATACCTTGGGCTCATTAAAGCACCAAAACTTTATTTCAAGTCCATTCAAAATAGATAAAGGAGTGAGACAAGGAGACTCTATTAGTCCCACTTTATTTAACATTTTTATTACAGTAGACTCCGCCAAATCGGATATCGAATTTGTCAGGAAAAAATATCCGATTACCCAGGATATCCGATTTGCCATTTCAGGAGATCGAATATCAGTTTTGGTGATGTAACTCCAAGCCTTGCCCAAGTGTTCCATGTTGAGGATGCCATCATATTATATATTTGTTGAATCATGCAAGAATAAAGGATTTAGTGAATAGCTATTGTTATTTTATTAATTAATAAAGAATTTTCATCAGTTTGTGTACTTATATTCCCTCCATAACATGTGTTTTAATGAGGTCGTCCATCTTTGTTGTTTACATTGTAGAAAATTTATTAATCTCTAACAAGAATCAACATTTTTTCTCTATCAATGAACAAGATTTAAAAAGCTGGTATTCATTCATATTTAATCTAAATCGTAAAATAATGCATTTCAGGATCACATTTTTATAAAGATGTCAAAATTTGTCTACATTTGTCAATCAAATATGAGATTATAGCAGCTCATGAATATTCAAAATGGCGACTAGTGATTTACAAAATGTTGATTAGCCATGTGGTTGTCCACACATCGTCTTGGATTTTATTTCAAATTTATTGAGACATCCTTTTCAAGATTGGCATCAAAGTGGAGGAATATCAATGTTTCAAAACTGAGAACCTTCAATAAAGGAAGTCAGTTGAAATGTTAGCATTACACAACTCACATGATTTGTTTACAGTCATGACGTAATAAGTACACCTGTAATTTCAATGACCTACATGTTACCCACACACCAAATATACACAGACTTCACCACTAATAAATTTATTTTGTACCAACACCATATCATTTTGAAATCAATTTTATTAGCTGTGCCAACATAGGATTACAGAAATAACAACTTGAAAGGTTTCAAAACATTTATATTTTGACTTCCGGCATGTACGATGATCATGATTGACAGGTGTGCAAGAAAATAAACACACAGAAGATAGATCTTTTATTGCTTAAATAAAAACAAGTATTTGAATAAAAACATCTTTATTTGTAAATACAATATACATTGTTCATTAAAAATCATACACAGAGAGTTGAATGCAAATGTTGGTGAAAACTTGTCAAACTTCCGGTCATCACGATCTTCTGAAATACAAAAAATATCCGATTTTTATACAAAATGGCAACATTTTGGAGAAATATTCTATCCTATTTGCCTATATATCCAATGTTCCGATATCCTATTTCCCGATCAAAAATATATAGAAAGAATAGGAAATGGTTTGGTGTTTTGAAATTCTATCCCATTTGCCGATATATCCAAGTAGCCGATATCCGATTTCGTGGAGTCTACTGTAATGACTTAAGTGACATATTTTCTAACGCTACTTGTGAACCTTTAACACTATTAAATTCAAAACTTGGAAGCTTACTGTTTGCAGATGACCTTATCATTCTATCAGAGAGCAAAGAAGGCCTGCAAAATAGTTTAACAAATCTCTCAGAATATTGTGATAAATGGCAATTAACTGTAAATGCCAGTAAAACTAAAACTATGATTTTTCAAAATAAACCTGTTAATATACCAACTTCATTCACAGAGTATAAAAATATTCCTATTCAGAATGTAAAAGAATTTAGATACCTGGGATGCTCAATAAACAGCAATGGTAGTCTGATAAACAGTACTGTGGATATGACAAATAAGGCCAGAAAAGTACTTTTTACTGTGAAGGGGTACACATCAGACTTAAGTCAAATTCCTGTGAAAGTTTCATGCAATATATTTGATACACTCATTCATCCTATTTTAACTTATAATGCTGAAATAAGCTTCATGGACCATTATTTGAAATATTATAGAGCCAAACTTAGAGCTCACAAGAACAATCTAGAGGTAGATCCCAATACGTTTATAGATAAAACACCTATTGAGAAGCTACATCTAAGTTTTTGTAAAAATACACTTGGAACTAAGAGAAGTTCCTCAAATTTAGCAACTAGAGCTGAACTTGATAGACTTCCTGTTGAATCCAATGTAAAAATACAAGCCATATCATATCTTGCTAGACTCTATAGCAATGATATTAATCCAATACTAAAGGAAGCCTTTCAACTAACAGAAAAACTAGATGTTGAGGGAACATATTCTTGGAACACTTTTGCAAAAAATATTTTGGAAGAAACTATTCAAAAACATCAGTTAGTAAACTGGGATCCAATAAAAAAAATTAGGTCATGTTAAAAAAACAATTAAAGACAATGTGACCGAATATTATAAAAAAATAACTATTAACAAAATAGAAAATTTAACAGAAGACAATAAATTGTTCTTATATAAAAGTATTAAAGTAACAAAAAATCAAATGGAGTTTTACTTAAAACATCCAAATAAAAAAGTACGTCAAAACATAACAAAGTTTAGAATTAGTGACCATACATTATTTATTGAAACTGGTAGATATTTAAAAATTCCCAGGCATTTGAGACTATGTGAAACCTGTAATACTTTAGATGATGAGCAACATTTCTTTTTAAACTGTACAATTAACAAAAAAGAAAGGGAAACATTACTTAAAAACCTTTTAGATTGGTATCCAAATTTTGATCTGCTTAACAATAATGAAAAACTAATAAAAATTTTAAACCCGTCAACACCTGAAGAAATTGGGATTATTGTCTCTTTTATAGATCGGTCATTAGAACTGAGGAAGGGAGAGCCTAGTTAGTTCCAATATTTAATATAAAATGTTTATATTACTGACTATATGTTTGTTTCATATTCTTCATGTCAATTTGTTATTATTCATGTATGTCATTGTTTTATAATGTATGTCATTGTCAATTGTTTTGTATTGTATGCCATGACTGTACTAGTCTCTAGTTGCATTAATAAACTAATTATAACAGCAAATTCAGTTTAACGTCATTTCTGACTGGAAACAAACATGGTCGTTGTAAAGAGGGTTGACTGTATCAGTTTTATATATGTCAGGGTCAAATCAAAGATATTGAAATAAGCTAAAAAAAAAAATTAAAAAGGTTCAAAGAAATGTTTCAAGATACTAAACAAATAAGATATGCCTGCTAAAATCCTTTTATTTCAGGAAGTGAACAGTTACATGTGATACAGATGTACCATCGTGTAACGGAGAAGTACAGTGTAACGGCCACATCTAATGCCTTGAGTCTTATGATTGAAGCTAAATCACTGATTCTTTTTATTTCAGGAAGATAAACAGTTACATGTTATACAGATGTACCATTGTGTGATGGAGAAGTACAGTGTAACGGCCACATCTGATGCTCTGAGCCTAATGATTGAAGCCTTGTTATCTCTAAACTTCACCACTCAGGCCAGCAATCTGGTACAGGATACTGATGATTGGGATAGGACATCTTGGAATGAACAGATGGTGTATTTCCAGATAGCTAGGAGCCATGTCAACATGTATTGTCACCAGGTGTGATTAATTATACTATTGTTCAGAGGTTATTTGTGTGTTTTCACATTACTCAGGGGAAAAAATGAAAAATGGTATATAATGGTCTTGTGTAGTTTTTTTGCCCTTTGAATAACAAAGAAAACAATCTCCAGTTGATAACCACTTGCGCTTCCTTTCAACTTTGGAATTGGTTAAGGGTTTTTGTTTTGGATCATATCCATTATGGCTTTTTTTTATGCCCCTGACAACAACATGTCGAGGGCTTTAACTTTTACTCAAGTCCAGCCAGCTTTTCTTAGAAACTGTACATGAGATTGTATGAATATTGGCAGGTTGGTTCATTATAATGAACTGATTGTCCTAAGAAACTTTCAGATGTGTCAAACTTCTACTTCCTGTTTGGACCTGAATGTGAATATTCCCATCAAACTTTCACAGTTCTCAAAACGCTACACAAAAATGATTTGAAATTTGGTAGGGTGGTTCAGTTTGACAATCTGTATGTGTTAAGTATTTTTGAGACATATCGGATGACTACATACTGTTTGGGGCCCTATGTTTGGGCTTCTGTGTGCTTTGAACATCTTATTTGATTTTTGCTGAAAAAAATGGCTCATTTATTGGATATGTAATCTTTTATCATGTACTTGATTAAGATGTTACAACATTAATCCATTATCATATGTTCTTATCTTTGGTTTTAGTATGAGAAGGCCATATCCATCCTGAAGGATGTTCTGACACTTATATCATCTCAGGATAAAACATGGACAGTTTTATTACTGGAAGGGAAAGCCAAGAGATTGATGTCCCAATTATTAACCTTCCCTGAACTATCTGTGACGGACTATTGTTTAGACTATGCCTATGAAGCTGTGAGGTTCCACACAGGAGTTATACAGTTTTTATTAGGGAAAGGCTTTCTTAGCAAAGATTCAGATGGAAGTAAAGGTACAGAATTTGTAAAAAAAAAAATCTGCTCTTTTAGTGATAGAAAAGCTAGGACATTTGATCCTATTAAGAATGACTAAAAATTTTGTGAATGAAAATTTTTGTTAATACAATCCATTGTTGAACTGATTATTAAATTTTTCGTCTTAATTTTGTATTAAGTAAACATTTGTTCAATTATTTATTCTGTATGTTCCAGTTAACTTTTACATTACCATTTTGGCAGGACATTCTCTGATAAGTCTTAGGAGAGGAAAAAATGTGTTGGACACAAAGAAAATTATCTCAAGGACTTTTCTTCTATTAATTTTTTTTCAATCTTTACTCATAACTTTAGTATTTGTTACTTGATACAATGTAAACATTGCATAGGAGTGATGGATCTTCATTTTAACAAATTTTCTGTACCTTACGAAATCCAGGTTAAGCAATACATGATTTATATATTTTCAGGGAACACTGTTGATAGATGGACAGCAATTACTGAAGTATTGAAGTCACTTTATACACTT
This sequence comes from Arcuatula senhousia, assembly GCA_963971305.1. Lineage (NCBI taxonomy): Eukaryota > Metazoa > Mollusca > Bivalvia > Mytilida > Mytilidae > Arcuatula > Arcuatula senhousia. The sequence continues at coordinate 50,768,910 of OZ020311.1, forward strand.
GGTACTCTGTTCAGCCATGTAGGGGAAGCAAGAGAAGCCAAATGTTACCTCAAAGAAGGATGGAAGATTGCTAGATACTTTGGTCTGCCTTCATGGTAAATGGAGTTATTGACTATCTATAAGTAACATGAATATTGCTCACAGAAACCTCTTCTACATTATTAGCTCACCTGACGCGAAGGATCATGTGAGCTATTGCCGTCACTTGGCGTTCGTCTTCCGTCATCCGTCCGTAAACTTTTAGAAACTTTAACTCCTCTGACACCATAAGTCGGATTGTAACCTAACTTGGTGTGGTTATTCTTTGGGGTATGGTGTATAAAACTAATGCTTGGATTTTTGATACTCAAAAAACATGGATGCTGTTACTAAAAATAGAACAAGGGGGTCAAATACAGGTTTTTGCAAATAACTCAAAAACGGTCACAGATATCAAAATTCTGGCATGGGTAAAAGTGATCAGCACCTCAAGATCTGCCTGCCCAGAAATTTTCAAGACGATCCAACAACCGATGTAGGAGTTATTGCCCTTTTTCTGGATTTTTTTCAAAATTTTGCACTTATTTAGCCCTATTTCTTGAAAACTATACAAGATATTTTAAAAATTCAAATTTCATATGATTTATCACATCACGATCTACATTTCATGTAATTAGGTCAAAGCTGTAAAACCATTTCTTTAAGGAGTTATGGCCCTTAAAGCGTCAAAATTTACCATTTTTCATTACTTTTACCCTGAATTTCAAAGATTAAGTTGTCTTACACCATACATCCAACTTCAACCAAACTTGGCACACTTGTTTAATAGCATAAATGCTACAAATCTATTGTTCAGATTTTTGATTCGTCAAAAAATATGGCTGCCATGGCTAAAATAGAACATAGGTGTAAATTGCAGTTTTTTGCTAATAACTCAAAAATGGTTACAGATATCAAAATTCTGATGGGGGACAAAAGTGATCAGCATCTCAAGATCTACCTGCTCTGAAAGTTTCAAGAAGATCCAACAATTGATGTAGGAGTTATTGCCCTTTTTCTGGATTTTTTCAAAATTTTTCACTTGTTTAGCCATATATCTTGAAAACTATTCAAGAAATTTCAAAAAATTAAATTGCATATGATTAAGCATATCACGATCTACATTTCATGTATTTAGGTCAAAGCTGTAGGACCATTTCTTTTAGGAGTTATTGTCCTTAAAACAACAAAATTTACCATTTTTCATTACTTTTACCCTGAATTTCAAAGATTAACTTGTCTGACACCATAAGACCAACTGCATTTTAACTTGGCACACTTGTTTAATAGCTTATATGCTACAACTCTGTCATTCAGATTTTTGATTCGTCAAAAACATGGCTGCCATGGCTAAAAATAGAACATAGGGGGAATTTTCATTTTTTTTTGCTAATAACTCAAAAATGGTTTCAGATATCAAAATTTTGCAAGAATCAAAAGTGATCAGCATATTAAGATATACCTGTCCTGAAATTTCGGAATAGATCTGACTGCTGATGTGCGAATTATTGACCTTTTTCGTAATTTTTGCCAAATTTTGCACTTATTAAGCCCAATATCTTGAAAATTAACCAAGATATTTCAGAAAATTAAATCGCATATGGTTAAGCACAATAATATCTACAAAATATATATATCTTTGTAGTTCAGGTGAGCGATTCAAGCTCCTGGGAGCCTCTTGTAAAAGATATAAAGAAATACACAATACAAGAAAAAAACATGTCACATATAAATGGTTATAAATGAAGTATCATTTATCAAAGCTTTAATTTTTCCATAATTTTTCACTTGCCATAATACCTGCCCAAGGTCGGTGGTTTCCTCTGGGTACTCTGGTTTCCTCCACCATTTAAACTGACTGCCCTAGATGGCCTTGTTGGGTCAATAGAGGGCTTTAAACACCAACATACACATACACACTTGCCATAAAATGCACATACCATCAACACAATATTGTCATTTTGAAAGAAATATATTTTGAATTGATACATCACTGTTCAATTTGACAGCCATTGTTGTAAAAAGAAATTCTTCAAATAACAGGAGATAACCTACTTGCATTTATAATCTCATTGCAACTTTAGCATAGAGGATATTTCGTAAAATGCTATACCTTATTTCTATTATAGTGTAATTATGTAACTATAATAAACATCATTAAGACCTGGAATATAGAATAATTCATAAATTACACAATCAATTTCATAATTGATGTCATGAATATTTTAATGCTGTACAATCAAATATGAGTTACATTCGCATAACATTAGAGTATTATGAGTTATGATATGCATTGTTTTATTTTGAATTCTTTTAGGAACATAAAATTTTCATCAGAAGTAGCAAGACTCCATTGTATCAGTGATAAAGTTGATGATGCTGTGAAAGCCATGATAGAGATCAGAGAAGTTTTGCCCTCTACTGATAAAACTTTGTCAGAAATTCCAGATTGTATAAACCATATCATTGAGGAGGAATACTGTGACCATTGTCAGAACAATACCAAACTGGTCCTTGATTTAGTACCAGTTGTTTCTCAGGTGTTCATTGCTCAAGGAAAGGAAGAAGAAGCTTGTAATCTCCTGGAAAAATCTGAGTCAGTTGTATGTAAATTGATGGGGAATGAAAGTACAAAAACAAAGAACAAATCAAATGGTAAAAAAAGAAGCGTGTTAGAGATCAAAAGTGACCTGACATCATTATACTTTGAAATTTTGACTAATTTGTTAGAGTTAAGTCTCTCAAAAGATCCTCAGAAGTGTCAGGAACTGATCTTGAAAGGCAACGAAATCAACAACAGTGATTTACCTTTTCATGTGGTGTCAAGATTTAGGCTTTATCAATCATTAAGTTCTGTCAACTGGCAGAGCCTAACATTAGTGTCATCTATGAGTGACTCTAGTGAACAAACCTCCAAAACTAAAGAGCATAAATCAGTGGAGGAGGACATATTTGATGCTCTACCTGTGGCCAATCTGTCTAAGAAATTTGAGAAAATGACAGTGGATAATAAATCAAATGAAGAGAATAAAACCACTCAGAAAAAGAAAACAGGTTCCAAAGCTGGCAAACAGTCCTTGGAGTCAGATAGTGGTGAACCATATAAAGAAAACACAGAGAAAAAAGATGAACTTGTCACACAAGCAACTAAAATAAGAGGAAAACATGTAGAACGTCTGAATAGCTTTGATGAACTAGGAATTACTCAAATGAATGTCAAGAAAGAAGAGAATGTTGGTAAAAGAACTGACTTTGAAAAATTACAGACTGGTAAAGAGATTTTGAATAGTGTGAAAACAAAAATCAATTCCAAGGCTAGTAAACTTATAAAACCTGTTTCTAATGACTGTGACACTCCAATGCTCCAGACACCATGTAAATCTCAGCATGTTTTACTGATGAAAACACCCAGGAGTGTCTGTAGTAGGAAAGCTGCACTCGATAAGCTGTTGGACAGTGACAATGAGGATGAAGATGACATTCGACCTTTGACCTCTGCTAGGAAAACCAAGACGACCACAAGGAAAGGGAATGTCAGAAAATCTGTGAAGAAAAATTCAGATGTGTATCAGTTCAGTGATGAAGAGAAAGATGAATCAGAGAAAAAACAAAAGTTTAAAACTCCAATTCCTGTTACGAAGAAAAAGTTATTTGACTCAGAGAAGCCTGACAGGTCATCTAAAATCTCTAAGCCTAAGTCTACTCGAGGGAGGAAGGTTAAAGATTGTGATAATCAAAGTTTAGATGTGGAGGTAGCCAGGGAAACATCAGTAGAAGACAACAGTTCTCCTAAAAGTTCCGACACAAAATTGATTAAATGTAACTCTAAAATACCAAGACTGTCAAAAAATAATGTTAAGCAATTGAATAAGACTAAGGAATCGGGCACAAATGAGAAAAACAAGGACCAGCAAACAGATGTTTATGAGTTTGAAGAAAATGAAGTAGAGAAAAGCAGTAAAAAGAATGTCAAAGGAAAGAAAAATGTCATGACAACGAGAACCAGGAGAATGCCAAGGTCAAAGGTCGAGGGAACAGAGAAAGCACGATCAGATTCAGACTCTGATGGCGACAAGTTGTTTGATTTAGATGGAAGTTTTAGCATCAAAGATGATGAATCAGGTATAGAGCAATCTTACTGTTTAAGTATACCCTTGCTCCAAAGACAGATGTTTACTGGTTTATTAAACCCCTTGTTTATTAAAAAAGGGGGAACTGGTTTACCTTGGACATCCATCTGACAGCATAATAACTCTCATAACAGTTCTTAGCAACTACTTATTGCAGCAACTTGGTTAATGACCAGTATGAGTATATTGGGGTAGCAGATGTACACTAAACTATAGTGGTGGCTCAGAAATATCTTGTTATTCTACACTTATCACTTATAAGTCAAGTGATGTTTATAGAACTTTTACAAGCAAAGTATTAGATTGAAAATTGAAAGCTACATTGACATGATTATGGTCAAAGTTTTAAGCTAATTTGTCCTAAACAGTAAATGTTCATTAGACTGTTGATATATTCGTATTTTTGTTATATAATATTTTACAGAGATTACGGAGGGTAACTTGACGTGTGAGGACTATAGTTTGATAGAACCTGTCCACATGGAATCTGAGGAGTATGAAAACATTGTCATACAAGAAGTCACTGAATATGGTATACTGTCACTATTGATTACTTTGTTTTATTTTTGTCTTGCTAGCGTAGAAGAGCGGGACATAGGTGTTGCTTTACTGGCGGCGGCGGCGTTAAATATTTGGGTAAGGTTTTATGAGCATCTCTATATCTCAAAAACTATAATTTCTAGGTTGATGAAACTTGGTATGCATATGCCCAAGTAGAAGCTTAGCACAGTTGCATCCCCATCTTTTGACCTTGACCTTCATTTTCCAGTCGAGTGACTTTGACAACTTTCAATACATATAATAGCAGTGGTAAGCATTTGCAAGCACCTCCATATCTCAAGAACTATAAGTACTAGGTTCGATGAAACTTGGTATGCATTACCCCAGTAGTAGCTTAGCATAGTTGCAACCCCATCTTTTGACCTTGACCTTGATTTTCCGGTTGAGTGACTTGACTATTTTCGATACATATAATAGCAATGGTAAAGATTTGCAAGCACCTCCATGCCTCAGTAGTAGCTTAAACCCAGTTGCATCCCCATCTTTTGGCCTTGACCTTGATTTTCTAGTTGAGTGAGTTTGACAATTTTCAATACATATTATTGCAGTGTTAAAGTTTTATGAGCACCTCCATATCTTAAGTATTTACTATTACATTTGTAGTATTAGCTTGATGAAACTTAGTATGCATATGCCCTAGTAATACCTTAGCACAGCTACATCCACATCTTTTGACCTTGACCTTGATTTTCAGGTTGAGTGATTTTGATTATTTTTATTGCATAATGCATATATTAGCAATGTTTAAGTTCTATTAACACCAGTCAAACCTGTTTTAAGAGGCCACCCTTGGGACGTGAAAAAAGTGGCCACTTAAGACAGGTGGCTGCTTAATTCAGGTTCATTTTTGTTGAAAGGGACAAAAATATGTGGCTGTATAAGACAGGTGATTGCTTAATAGAGGTGGTTGCTAAGGCAGGTCTGACTGTATATTGTTTCTGATGGTGCCGGCAGGCGAGACATAATTTAGTGTTAACTCTTTATAAGTGAAACACCCCAAGCAGCCTTCAATAAGACCAGTAGATGCTTCTCACCATTCTGCAATTGGCCCATGGTCTAAATAAAATGCATATAATTCAAATCCGAATGGAATAGTCACAGATGGACCCCCTTCTTAAGGAAGAGAAAAATTAAAAAGACAAGTACAAACAAAAGCTTTGTCAAAGGTTCCTGGCTAAGGACAGGCACATATAAAGTGTGGCAGGGTTAAACTAGTTTTTTGGCCCAACCTTGTTATGAATTTCTTTTACGTAGAATTATTTGATTGCTAGAGATATAATAAAGTGAAAAATTATCAAAATTTGCCGATTGTTAACAACTCTTTAATTTTTTCTCATATTTTAACCAATGAATTCTTATATAGATGTCAGTCTGAATGAATCAATAGAAATGTTACGTGGAGATAACAAGCCAGGAAGAAGGGGGAGAACTCAAAAGAAAACCACTGAAGATCAACAACCAGGAGAGACACCTGCTGAAGTTTTAAGGTCCAGTAAACTAGTCAAAAGACCACAGGTTAAAACTGAGAAACTAGTGAAAGTTGAGGCTGCACCAAAGAAGGAATCAAATTCTTGTAAGCTTAGATTTGGTTGTATTATATATTTTTTTCCTTTATACTGTTATAATTTCTCTGAAACTGTAAATTTGGGGACTTGACCCTTGATATGCAACCTTAATATATGAGGTTCCATATTTTGATCATCAGTTTTAGGACTAGTGGTTTAAGTTGCACACTAATCAATTACTATCAAGATGAGAGTCTTCCTATGTAATTGATTGCCTTACAGCATCAATTTTATAATTTAGGTGATACTAATATTCAGCTGATACAGACTTTAGAGACAGCCTACCATCAGATGAAACATTTACCGTCCCCTCCTGTGTATTCCTCCAGGGTTCACCACCGGCTGTTTAAGCGTGGGGTCCACAACGCTTGATTTACCTGCGCCAAGCTTCAAACTTGGTGCGCCACGTTAAAATAATTCATATTTGTAAAGGACAAGGTACGGTAAGGCCCGTATTTGGCCCCCTCTAAAACTGAAAAATAGAAAACTGATCTAGAGAAAAGTCCTTTTGTTATTTATTAAGTCAAATGAATGAAGAAGATAAAACAACTAAATTTATCAGAATTTTTCATGTTTATTATTTGAAATTGCTTGTCAAAACATGGTGAATATGTATGATTTCTTTCAAATTCAAGGAAAATGGACAATATTTGGGTAATATTTTCAATTTTTAGATGCCAGCGACTACTTAGACCACAGTTATTGTTTATGAACTTTAATTTGCACCATAAAATGGTTATAAATCAGTTGAGAAATCCATGGTCTACGTTGTCGCTGGTCATTAAAAATAACAAAATAAGCATGAAAAATGACATATTTCGACGATTTTGATACTTTTGGACTACTTTAAGCCTCTATAAAATTGAAATTAGAGTAGATGATGGAAAATGTTTACCATTGTCAAAAAGTTAAATCATCTTACTTGAAACCTTAATGATATTTAAATCATTTACTTTGGATTTGATTTTCTTTAAATAGGGGGGCCAAATATGGCCCTTACTGTACCTTGTCCTTTCTAAAAGTCTTTCTGAGTAACAGTATCTTGAGAATCTATGAGAAGCCATTCAAATTTTAAGCCATTGACATATTTATAGCCCCCCTTGGGTACAATTAACAAAATGGTCGTCTTGTGTCAACTAATTAACGAGATCGATCTGATCAGCAAAGATAAAAGAATGCCGCTGACATGGTAAAAATAGGGAGGTGTTTTGAATAATTATTATGTAAATTTCTAACTGCCAATCAAAACTGGACATTAGATAATACACATGTATGATTCATCATTGACAGTTGAACTTACAGCCTAAAGTCTTATAATTTCATAGGTTATTACTTAAAGACAATAAATGGTGATATTTACCTTCACAGAGAAATAGTTTAATCCACAAAACATAATTTATCACCAAAAAAATCTCAATTTATGCCGAAAGTATGTCTGCAAAGGATCAGATAATGTTTGTTTACTTTGAGCAATGACCATGTGACTTTTTGGCTGGAAAATTTAATACCGATAGTACTAGGAAAAGAAGGATAACTCTAGATGCCCAAACAAAATTAAAACAATATCAGATGAAAATTGAAATAAAGCTTTTAACTGGTGCAGAAACGCTCCTTACTTATGAAAAATATAATTTAGCTTATTTTTTTTTTAAACAACAAATGAAATATAAAGCAAGAAGCATTTAATGCAATGAAAATTATGGTGTCTACAGATTTGTAAAGTCTGTAAACATAGCCTTCCTGGTCTTTGGCAAAAAATAACAGTGTAAGTTGTCATTTTCCCAGCAATCATTACACACAAAACAGATATAAATGCAAACAGAAAATCTGAAAGTAACTGGTGAATATTAAGCATTATATAGTCCGACATCTGTAACTTGAAAAAAGTAATCCAAATGCTATTTTATGTAATCTTTGCACTATAAATCCTAAATTTCTAAAAGTATATATTTAAATGTTCTAACTTTTACCCTTTGCCTTTGGATATAAGGCAAAAACATGTGTTAATTTTTCGTTTTACATGATAAAAAATCTGACAAATTTTCTCCCACCCTTAATTTTTCAGCTGTGGTGATCCCTGATTCCTCTATCTGTCATATATTAGCCTTACAGCATCAATTTTATAATTTAGGTGATACCAATAACCAGCTGATACAGACACTAGAGACAGCGTACCATCAGATGAAACATTTACCATCCCCTCCTGTGTATTCCTCTATTTGTCATATGTTAGCCTTACAGTATCTGGCGTTGAGTCCTTTGAAGGCAGCATTTTATCTGGCAGAGTCTATAGCCATTACATTTAGACATCAATCTCTGGTCAATGCTGCAAGGAAAATCAGGTCAGTATTATACAATGTATGTCAGATTTATCTGTTCTATAAAATATTGGAGGGTATAATATTACTAGCATTCACTAAGTGGTAATTATCTTCTTTCCATGTATGCACAATTGCTTTTCAACCCTTAATGGATAGTATTGAATTTTACATGAAGGAAGTACATCATATGAGGAGCTCTGCGATATCATTCAGGGGAGATAATATGATTAAAAACGAAAGAATATGAAATATGTGCGAAAGAAAGACAGGATCCTCATATCGATATTATTTTTATAAATGATAAAAAACAAACATTCAATGTGTGTGAAGTGCTTTTCTGAACTTACCTTCATCAGACACGCTAGGGGCTTTTTATATTTTCTTGTACATTTTATGTATATTAAAAACGAAAGAATATGGAAAATGTGCCAAAAAGACACGATCCACATATTGAAATGATTTTGATAATTGTACAAAAGCATAAATTTCAATGCGTGTGAAGCGCTTTTCTGGATTTACCTTCATCAGACACGCTAGGAGTCGAAAACTTGGAAAACCGGTAGAATACTATAGATTTGATAAAACAAAAATAGAAGCCAAAAATATTATACAACAATGACCAAACAGATAAATTTATCAAATAGAAATAGCCAAAACGTTGTCAAATTTTGGGAAAATGTAAACTGTGTCTTTCCAACACATATTCCAGTACTCGAAATATATAAGAGCATACAACTGAAGCTTTCTACGACCTCCACACAGCACTAAAGTCAAACTCTGAAATAATATGCAACTCATCCTTAATAACACTAGATTGAATTTGATTAAAGATACATAAAGAAATTACTTCATATAAAGACTTGAATGAAGAAATTTTATTGTGTTTGTATATCATTCAGGACCACTAATAAAGTGCCCTATCTTACAACATTTGGGACTGACAGACTATATGCCCACTTCTTTTGTAGATGGCACATAAAACTGGATAAAAACAACGTCCTTAGACACTTCATGGTCAAGCACTTTTCATTTTGTATGTATTTTCAGAAAATGTAATAAATCTAATGACAACACAGATGCAACAGATCTACAGAAAAGTCAAGAAATTCTACAGTTCAACAAAACTGAGGAAGAATTCAAAGACATGATGTCACATATTCCTGAGGGTAATCTATAAATATTGTCCGTCCAAATACGCATAAAGATTCTTTCTTTCTATGAAGGAAAATTTAGTTAGAGCAGTACTAATTTTATCTTTTAACAGAATTTTAAAATGATTTTATAAGCCTTGTTAAAGGTTTTATACTTATATTTCTTAGTTACTGTCAAAGTAATAATTCTTATTTCGTTCTTTAAGTTTATTTTATTTTTTTTATATCTGTCCACTTTACAAAAATACCATGGAATTTGATACCCAAACAAACAATAAAACTGTAATATAGTTTAGAAAAGAACTTTCAAGCTTACTTTTAAGTCATAAGATTAATGTTTAAGCTATTCTTTATTATGGATTGTGATAGATGGGCATAGTGTATTTTCTTTATCTGTTAAAGGATGTTGTGCAGTGGCCACTATGCAACTAACATAATTGATATTGCAATCTTTATTTGTAGGTTGGTCATGTTGTCAGATGTCAGTTGTTTCCCAGAGCACCCCTCCAATGTTAATGCTTAGTAAATTAGATAAAGGGAGACAACCCATTGTTGTGCAATTACCAGGATTCAATTCTAGTCAGGTTTGTATTATAATTATAAGCAAAACAAATTGACAAAATATACTTTGCAATGTAAAAGTTACTCAAGCTGTTTACTATCTCCCCACTGAAAGGGGTTCACATATCCAAACATTGGAAAGGCAATTCTAAGACCTACCTTTCTACAAAATTACACAGGATTCAGTAGGATAAAGTAAGGTGAATATTTTATGGTGAGTATTAACAATTATTTATTGAAAAAAGGAATTTATTTTTCCTAGTAAGAGTTGCTACACAAATTTCTCAGTACTCAGTGCCGGTGTCTGTTCGTCACACTTTTTTTTGGTAACAGTATTCTCAGCAACTATAAGTCATAGGCTTTCCATATTTGGTATGTAGCTTTAGGTAGGGGTCCCTTTTGGTGTGATGGGTTTTCAGATTTGTTGCTTATCTACTTCCTGTTTAACAAGCCAACTTAGATTTTTTCACACTCAAAGGACAGGGGACCTAGAGTCTGTTCTTGTTAACAATAGTTAAGACAGTACCATAAATAAAAGGTGTTGTGTTGTATTTTTTAGGGCCAGGAGTTACTGGAGGAGTTTACCAGTATTATTAATGAGAGTAGAGATAGTATGAAGATCACAGATAAAAATGAATGGTGGAGGTGGAGGAGGAGCCTAGATTCCAGGATGCAGGTTACTAGAACATCTTACTGAATTACTGTAGTTGTTTGATTTGTAGGAAATTTTAATTGAAAAAAACTGTCTACCTTCTTAGCTCTTTTCCTATTTCAGACAAAAATGTACATTGGGATAAGATGTCAACCTTGATTTTATTGATACAGGGTTACTCTTTCATGAAGAAAAAATTCTAGAATTTATGTACATAACTTTTAAGCACTTTGTAAGAGCTGGTATTTCAGAGCTACTGATGGCATGAATTTCACTTTGTTTAAAAATGTATTGTTTATCCTATGTAGTCCCAATGACCTAGATCTGTAGATCAACCAAAGATATAAGTTTATGATTTATGCTTGTTAGGTCCTGCTAGAGACCATGGAGAAATGTTGGCTTGGGCGGTGGAAGTTTTTATTACTGGGTAACCCTGTAGGAGTTGATGACACCGAGTTACAGAGGACAACCGACACCTTAATCAAGAAAATGTCTCCTAACAAACCTGTCTACAGGCCTATGGTTAAAGTAGGTGTTAATTATATCTCATTAGTTTGATAATAAAAAAAATATTTGGACTGTGTAAGACTGTGTGGACATGTCAAAACATGAATTAACTAAGACATTATCAATTATCATAAAAAATTACCATTTAGTTTTAATCTAAGAAATGCATTTTAAGTAGTACATTTTAGATGCTTAACTAATCTATACCTGAAATATGTAAACAGAATTAATCATTCATATTTACAGTAAAGTTTTATGACTTTCAGGCATTACTACAGAATGGATATGGTTTGACTGAGGGTCAAGTTCAACAGATTCTATCAGACATCAGTGGAGATAGTCATATGTCAGGCCTAGTCGAGACTGTCACTGAGTTCTGGTCTAAACATATGTCATGTGACACCAAACGAAGTCATGTAATCTTACTCTTAGACAAGGTCAGATTTATAGGTGTTTTATAAGTGCCCCACATTGAAGATGCTGAAGTTTTCACTTTGTTTGTCCGTCCGTCTGTCTGTATAAAAAAATGTTTTGGCTTAAGTCCAAAACTATAAAGAGTTTATATCGTAATTGTTTTTAAGTGATTTAGTATCATTTGATGATTTGGATATTAAAATTTCTTGTAAATTTGTCGTATATTTTTGGGAATAAATTTGTGATGGGGTGCCTCCTAACTTTGTAAGTATTCTAGTTTACAACATGTTTTAAGGACAATATCTTTACCCTTCAATTCTAAATGTTTAGAAAGTTTGTAAAAAATACTGTTACTTCAAAACTTTTTTTAACATGAAGGGATGTATTATAAAAAAAAATATATTCTCTTATGTCCTATATATTACAGGCATTACAACATTTACCTTGGGAGAATTTACCTATTCTGAAGAAGCATTCTCTGTCTCGTCTCCCATCACTGTACCACATGATCAACTACTTGTCACAACAACAAAGGGTCGAGGCCACACATGATATGGGCGTGGCGATGGTAGATCAACAGAATGTGTATTATGTCCTCAATCCAGATAATAATCTACCAGCTACTCAGGAAACATTTCAAGACTGGTTTGAAAAGTAGGTTCATTATTATTGTGAAAATCATATAGAAAGACATAAAGGTAATAAAAAAACTTGGAGGAACAATCTCAAATGTCTGAGCAAGACAAAACACGGCAGACATACTTGAGAAACCAAAGACCACATCATTTTCAACTTTGTACAGGCATTTAAATAAAAATGATGGGTAAAACCAGGTTAAATCTTAAAGAAGTTAATGGTGTTGGAAGGGTTTTTATTAAATCATTTACATTTTGGACTGAATATGTTAGAATTATAGTATACATGTTTTTGGATGAACTTTAAAATCGATTGAAAATAGGATTTTCATTAATGAACCTTCTTATATAGTAATATTAATTAGATTGATTAATTTATACTTTATGTTCATCTTTTAAGAACAAAGGGATGGAAAGGTATTACAGGGAAACCTCCAACAGCAGAACAGTACAAGACAGCCCTGACACAGTATGATCTGCTGGTGTAAGTATTTAAGGTGCTCTGTTATACTTTATTTTCTAACCATGGATCTACTATCATCAGATTCAGTCTGAATCAATGTTTTTTTGTGTGTACCATGTTGAAGGATATTTTAAAATCCCTCTCTAGAGCCCTGTACTTAGGAAATGATCACACTTGAATTTGAGTTGTTCTTTTTTAAGTGAATGCCATTAAAGATACCTAGATGTCTAGTATTTTTAAAACTTGGTACATAGTTTATTATTGCATAGACAATATCTTTTATAAAGTTATTTTAATTTATGTATATGATACAGTAAATGTTTGTAATTAGTAAAGGGCTTAGTAATTACGTGAAATTCCTGATTTTCATCAGTAATTACATGAAGTTACTGAAATTTTTTGGATATTTTACACACATTTACTGAAAACAAAATCTTCAACTGTGGTTGATTTATTAAAGTACTAGAAAGAAATTTTTACTATATATGTTTCAAACCATGCAGGTACGGGGCACATGTCTTCATTCCCATAATCTATGAATTGTGTTTTTGTGCTCATAATCAAACATTGTCATTCTTGGAATTAGATAATTCGAAAGGTTGATAAATGGAATTTCACAAAAAGTTGTACAAGATGTAAATATTTAAAAGTAACATTTATGGTAAAAATAAGATGGACTTAACCAAATCAAAGACAAAGTTCCTCTTTGTCAGCTGGCAGAGAATTAAAAAACAATAAAGCTAATCACATATGAAATAGAAATTTAAACAAATTGATACTATTTAGTAATAAAAGGTTGCCATTTATCAAGTTTGTATTGAGCTATTTCATGAAAATATGATGCAACTGGGTACCAATATACTACACCAGACTGACTGTTTGTACGATTTTCGTCAAGCTTGTTTAGAAAACTGTGCATTAGAATGATTTGAAATTTAACCGTCTTTCAGACTTTTACTTCCTGTTTTGGACCTAGAAGAGGCATCTGTATCCCATTGGCATATTTCTTCTTTATTTTTTTCAAGTTTGTCATACCTATGCAGATGTGTAAAATTTAACAACAGAAAGATAATTTTTGTAGTTCAGGAGTTGCAAATTCAATTTTTTGTGTATATCTTTTTAAGCAATCCAGATTCCTCCAAATAATTCTTCACTATTCTTTCATATTGTTTTGCACATTTCATCATTATTTGATAGCCAATTTGTAATAATAATGAAGTCAGTAAATGTGTGTAAATTTCATGATTTTTTTCAGTAATTTCATGAAATTACTGGAAATTTTAGAAATTTCACGTAATTACTAAATGGCCCAGTAATTATATGAAATTCCTGAAAAAGTTAGTAATTTCACATAATTCCTAATTACACACATTTACTGTAACATATACATGTTTAATCATAGTATTCAAAGTAGCCTTGTCTTGATTTGCATCTAAATGTGAGAATGTTGATTCATTGAACATGTGCTTTTCAACATAGTATTTCATGTAACGAGCCCTTTACAAATTTTATACATTGTACTAGTATGTAAGGACAAGTGGAGAGATTGAAAATAGTATTTCACTACCTTAGTTTACATGGCTGTATAATTTCCTAATGTCTCATATAAGATAGTATTTCACCACCCTAGTCTTTATGGCTGTATAATTTCCCAATATCTCCTTGTTTTGTAGATACTGTGGGCATGGCACCCTAGTTTTATGGCTGTATAATTTCCCAATATCTCCTTGTTTTGTAGATACTGTGGACATGGCAGTGGTAGTAAATATCTGAACGGTGACGACCTACAACAACTGAGATGTAGAGCTGCTGTATTCCTCATGGGATGTAGTTCTGGACAGCTGACCACCAAAGGACAGCTAGAGGCTTCAGGCATGATGCTCAACTACTTTCTGGCTAACTGGTTAGTTAATTATAGATTCTTCTCTAAAAAGGGGGTGGTTAGGAAATATATTTATATAATGCAATGAAAAGCAAGTATAATTGTTGAGCAGTATAACATAAAAATAAAAAATAAAGGATTTGAAGTATAGAATTCTTATTATTATTCTTGTATTTTCACCTCAGTATGTCCAAATGATTTCTAAAGGATACATACGAATGCTTTTCTCTGTCACAGTGTTGTTCCACCAATTCCTCTAAAATTACACTGTCAGAAGTTAATGAACTTGGTTTGTAGCAAGTACAACAAATAAAGTTGTGTGAATTACCACAATTTGTAGGAAAACCACGAGGAGGAGACATTGCATTTACATTGTTTTTAATTACAAAAAACAAGCGTAAATTCTGAATTTGATTTATAGATTTACTAAAAAAACATTTTATTATAAAAGTTTTTTTTCCATTTGTTATTAGGATATTCATGTACAGTTTTTTCTTTAGCATAATTCTCGTTTTAAAATTTCTTTTTCAGTCCATGTATAGTTTCCAATCTTTGGGATGTAACAGATAAAGACATTGATCGCTTCCTGGAGCATTTACTTCAGTCCTGTTTGTCTGAAAAATCATGTGATGTACTCTCAGAAATACCGTCTGCTCGAGAAGCCTGTCGTCTGCCATATTTAATAGGGGCAGCACCAGTAGTGTATGGCTTCCCTATCGTAACTAAAAGTACTAGTAAAAAATGAGCTTACTGAATGATTAAATGTACTTATCGTAATTCTGTCCATTGTCTACATATTAAAGTGCAGATCAGTGATTAAGCAAGAAGCATGTTGTTGTTTGTTAGTTTCAACAATAGTGGAACTTTTGATCTTAATTAATAGACTAATAACAAAATGAGGTATAATAATACACTCTCTGAATGTTCATGGAATTTAGATAATTAGAAAAATGAAGATGTTTATACCCAGATTTTTACATGATCAGTTCTGAATACTCTGTAGCTATTGTTTACTCATCAAGATGAAAAGATTGGGTCAGTTTTTGTGATGCCCAGATTTTATTTTGAAATAACAACTAATATAGTAACTTTACCAAAATAATTTGATTTGCCCAATACACTTTATGCACTAGGAGTTGGTAGTTTATTAACCTATTTGTTGGAATTGATTTGTTTTTAGAATTTTACTATTGTGAAGTATATTCTCAGGTGTATTTGTATCATATTTTACCAAGATCAATGTATTATTTATTAGAAAGAATAAAGTCTTACTGTATTATTTGTCAGAGGCTTTCATTTCCTATCAATTTTAAGACTGTTAACTAGGGATGGGTTAAAGTAAAATTGCTATTATTTTGTAACTTTTCAATTCTACATGTATTAAACTAAATCAAAACTTCTAATTTATTATCATTGACAAGAAGAGATTCTATTCTAATGAATAACAAACAATTATCAAAATCCCTTAGGGTGCAGACTAATTGCAAGACAGTATTATTTTAACATCACTATAATAGTTATAAAAATATGCTATGGACAGATAAAAGTTGGGGTATCACTAGTGAGCATTATTTAAAACTTAGCCTACAGATTTACTTGTTTGTATCTATACCTTTCAAGCAGAGAGAAAGTAATGTACAATGGGTGAAGTATACTGACATATACAGTATGTTTTCACATGAATAGCCTTTATCTTAATTTGTTACAGGTTTCACTATAGATTGTACAAGTCTTCTACTTTTTAGCAAGCCTGACACAAATGCTCATGTAACTATTGTTTTGGTGTCCAACAATCCATTAACTCCTCTAACACCTTCAGTCATCATCGCTGATATTCTGAGTTGGATATTCTTGGGGATTCAGGGACAATAACTCTTGCAGGGAATCATCGTTTCATAAATCATTTACAACTAATAAAAACAATTGAGATGATTGGTAGAGCTCAATAAGCTAAATATTTCAGCCAACTTAAGGCTATTCTGTTTTCTCTAGTTTCTACAGATCAGACAACTTTGACCCAATGTAGTTTTTATTGCCATCACTTTGTGTCTGTTATGCTGGGCTGCTATTGTCTTTTCCCTTAACTTTTCTTGCAAAACATTCTCCTCATAGGCAACATGAGTATTACTGCTGAAACAGGACAGTGTAGTTTGTTTTTTTTAGACAAAAGCTAAACAAAACTTAATTTTTCAGCATCAAAAGCTTAACAGAAGTCTCCATTTGGTCCGAGTTGTCAAATAACTCTTATAGCAATAATAGCACTATGAAGAGAAAAGGATGGTTTTTTTTATGTTTTGTACTTATTGGAAAATCTTTAAGAAAGAGAAAAGTTGTTTCTTAATTCTGTAAGCTCTACATAAATGTCCAATATGCCAAAGGTGTTAAATGGCTCCTTATGGTGATTATGGTCCATTTAAATGAACAAATTAGTGTTTCGGGCTTTTTTTTTTGGTTCACCTGGTCAAAGGCCAGGTGAGCTATTGGCATCCAGCATCCGTCTGTCTGTCTGTCTTCCATCGCTAAACTTTTCAAAAATCTTTTTTCTCTTTAACTGCTTCACAAAATGTAACCAAACTTGAAAGGGTTGTTCTATAGTATGTACTCTACAAAATCAATGTTCAGATTTTAGATTCAACAAAACCTTGGCTGCTGTGGCTAAAAATAGAGCAAAGGGGTAAATAGAAATTTTGCTCCATAATTGTTAAAGATATCAAATTTCTGATGGAGCAAAAGTAATCAACATCTGAAGATCTACCAGTCTTGAAATTTTGAAGAAGATCCAACAAATAATGTATGAGTTATTGCCTTTTTGCCTTTCAATAGTGAAAATCCGGCTTATAAAATGGTGAATGTCAGGCGGGCAGGGAAAATGCTTTAGTAACAGTTTTCTCAACAACTACTAATCACAGCCTCTTGATATTTGGGATACAGCATCAGCATGGGCTCCAATTACATGGGATTTAATATCAGGTCTGTCACACACCTACTTCCTGTTTACTGACTTAGTTAATTTTTGACATAAATGTTCAATAATAGAAAAGTTTCCTTAACAGTTTTCTCAGCAACTACTAATCACAGCCTCTTGATATTAGGTATGCAGCATCAACATGGGCTCCCATAACTTTGGATATGATTTCAGGTCTGTCGCTCACCTACTTCCTGTTTACTGACTTAGTCAATTTTTGACATTAATGTGCAATACTAGAAAATTTTCGTAACAGTTTTCTCAGCAACTATTTATCACAGCCTCTTGATATTTGGTATGCAGCATCAGCATGGGTTCTGATAATGTGGGATTCGATTTCAGGTCTGTGGCTCATACACTTCCTGTTAAACGAAATCCGGCCATTTCTGTCTTTGACCCATTTTCTTGATTTTTTATCCCCAGATTTTGCAAGATATTTGAACGAATTAATTTTGCATATGGTTTAGCACATAAAGATCTTCATGGTCTAACTACAAGTCTTTGAAGAGCCTTTATTCGTATAAGGAGTCATCTGATTTTTGTTTCGCATGCGAAGCAGCCGGATATAAGATAAGATAAGATAAAGATTAAGTCCAATTAAGGGCACAAGAGGACATGATGACAAAACATAGTGTTTCTTTAATGGTGGCGGTGGTGTTAACTTTTTGGAAAAGTTTTATGAGCACCTCCATATCTCAAGAACTATAGGTCCTGGGTTGATGAAACTTGGTATGCATATGCCCCAGTAGTAGCTTAGCACAGTTGCATCCCCATTTTTAGCTCACCTGGACCGAAGGTCCATGTGAGCTATTACCATCACTTGGCGTCCGTCCCTCGTAATCTGTCGTCGTCTGTTGTCGTCCTCGTCTGTCGTTGTCGTCGTCTGTTAACAATTTTTCAAAAATCTTCTCCTCTAAAACTACTGAACAGAATTTAATGAAACTTGGTATGAATGATCCTTAGGGTGTCCTGCACCAAACTTGTGTTTCAATTTTTGATCCGTCAAAAAACATGGCAACCGTTACTAAAAATAGACCAGGGGGGTCAGACTACTGTTTTTGGCTTGTAAATCAAAAAGTATAAGAGATAGATGAAATCTGATGCCATGCTACTGATTCAGCATCCAAAGTTCTACAAAAGTCTCCATTTGGTTGGAGTTGTCAGATGATCCCTTATAGGAGTAACAGACCCTTAAAGGTGAAAAATAGCGTTTTTGCATGTTTTTGGCCTATAGAATGAAAATTATTGTAAATAGAGAAAAGCTGTTGCTTGCTTAAATGTTCAGCTCATTTAGCTCTACAAAAGTTTCCATAGGGTCAAAGTTGTCAGATGACCCCTTATAGGGGTTACAGCCTCTTAAAGGCAAAAAATAGTGTTTTTGGCATATAGAATGAAAACTATTGCAGATAGAGAAAAGCTGTTGCATGCTAAAATGTTCAGCTCATTTAGCTCTACAAAAGGCTCCATGGGGTCGAAGTTGTCAGATGACCCTTTATAGGGGATAAAGCCCCTTAAAGGTGAAAAATAGCATTTTTGCATGTTTTTGGCCTATAGAATGAAAACTATTGTAGATAGAGAAAAGCTGTTGCTTGCTTAAATGTTCAGCTCATTTAGCCCTACAAAAGTTTCCATAGGGTCAAAGTTGTCAGATGACCCCTTATAGGGGTTACAGCCCATTAAAGGCGAAAAATAGTGTTTTTGGCCTATAGAATGAAAACTATTGCAGATAGAGAAAAGCTGTTGCTTGCTAAAATGTTCAGCTCATTAAGCTCTACAAAAGTCTTCATAGGGTCAAAGTTGTCAGATGACCCCTTATAGGGGTTACAGCCCCTTAAAGGCAAAAATAGTGGTTTGGGCTTAAAGAATGATAACTATTGCAGATAGAGAAAAGCTGTTGCTTGCTTAAATGTTCAGCTCATTTAGCTCTACAAAAGTCTCCATAGGGTTGAAGTTGCCTGATAACCCCTTATAGGGGTTACAGCCCCTTAGTGTTTTTTGATTATTTAGAATGAAAGCAATTGCAAATAGAGAAAAGATTTTTCATGCTTATAAACATTCAGCTCATTTAGCTATACAAAAGTCTTCATAGGGTTGACATCAAGACCAGGTGAGCGATTCAGGCTCCTGGGAGCCTCTTGTTTGACCTTGATGTTGATTTTCCGGTTGAGTGACTTTGACAATTTTCAATACATACAATAGCAATGGAAAAGTTTTGCGAGCAACTCCAAATCTCAAGAACTGTAGGTCCTAGATTGACGAAACTTGGTATGCATATGCCCCAGTAGTAGCTTAGCACAGCTACATCTCCATCTTTTGACCTTGGCCTTGATTTTTCGGTTGAGTGACTTTCACAATTTTCAACATGTAATAGCAATGTTAAGGTTTTGCAAACACCTCCATATCTCAAGTATTATTGGTCCTAGGTTGATGAAACTTGGTATGCATATGCCCTAGTAATAGCTTAGCACAGTTGCATTCCCATCTTTTGACCTTGACCTTGATTTTCAGGTTGAGTGACTTTGATTTTTTTTATTACATATATTAGCAATGTTTAAGTTCTATAAACATCTTTTGATCTCAGAAACAAATTCAAAATATAGTGAAAGTAAGAAAGAAGAATTGTTTCTGATTGTGCCGGCAGGCGAGACATACTTAAGTATCTTTAGTGTTAACTCTCAGCTCATTCAGGTGTGTAGCGGTCCACTCCGTTGTCTCGCCTGCGACGAAAAGTCGCGGAAGGCAAGACATAGGTATTACTCTCCGTCGGCGACGTAACCTTTTTTGTAAGACTTTTGTGGACGATGAATTGCTTAAAAAGTATAATAGCTAGGTATTTGATAATGGGTATACAGACAGTTGAGGTTATGGTCTACACAAATGTCACCATGCCGTGAGACCCTGACCTCATATTCACGCTTAAAAAGTATAATAGCTAGGCATCTGATTTTGGGTATACAGACACTTTTTGTGTTTATATCAAGAAATGAAAGCTTAGGTAGTTGATTTTGGTGAAGGTGCCGAATTTAGTAATCACACTTATTAGTTAATTGTATAAACATAGGAAATTACTAAAGCGTTATTCAGTAAATGCCCCCATCTAGACAGAATCTCAAGATCCGCCGCTGGAACATTCTGTATCTGTTTGGGATACGTTATAGTTTTTTAAACAACGAGAGAAAGAGCGCCGGAGACATCGTTTAAGCAAACGTAAGTTTTACTAGGTTTTGAGGTTTCTATTATAATAATAAGAAACTTTGAACACCTGCAATATTGGGTTCTAAAAGAAATACCTCTCCTCTTTAAGATATATGCCCTCGTACTTTATTTTTTTTCCTGCTGATCTTGCAGTTTTTGAGATGAAATGTTAAATAAGCACACACCGTAAATCGGAAAACATTTTTTTCAAATGTGGATCTCATTAATTTTACCCGTTTGTATACAAAAAAGATTTGTACAGGCATTGAAATCTTCAAAGAAGAATTCGTTGTTGGTTAAAGTTTAAGTTATTATACGGTTATGATATTCAAGGTTATTCAACTAATTATAGAAAAACAACGTTTACGGTTTTATTCCATTATTTTAAAAGGTCGACTCATTGATTTGTCATAGTTTTAGGACCAGGGTCACCAATATTGATAAGTTAACTATTAAGAGGTATGTACATGATCTTTTATTGTTCATTTTTAAAAGTCTATAAGGAAAGTGTCACGGCTCGCTTCTAAGAATAGTGTTGGTTTGGTTCCTCTCCTTCATGTTTTCTCCACCTTTGTCAATATACAGAAGTTTTCTCTTAGTTAAGATCAGTCAACACAGTCCATTTTTTTCCTATAAAATGCAATAGCATAGTGGCATATCCAGAAGAGCGTCACGTTTAATAATTTGGACCCCTTTACGTGAAAATCAATGTTTGCCTCTGAAAATACCTTGATCTTCCAATGGACCTTTTGTAGTTCAGAAAAACAACTAAAATGAACTCTATATCATTTTGGTACAAGAGAAATTTGCATATTTAGAGAAATTTTGTTTCTTTGAATGAATAACAATTACTAATAGTGCAAGTACACGTATGTATACAAAGATATTTATCTCGTAATTTTGTCAATTTTCCATGCATGATAACAACGGTTACATGCATTTATCTTTTTTTAAACTGCAATATAAAAATTGGAAATATGAAAATAATTGGAAAAAAAAACAAAAAAACAAAAAACAAGAATGCCCCATGATCTCAACATTTATTTTCCTTCAATTTCCAAACCATGAAGTTGATGAGACCGATACAATTTCATGATGGTTTTGTTTGTTCATATCCATGATGTCCTGACGTCTAGGTGTATAAAGTTTCATAAGGCAAAAAATGTGTGTTTGGGGTAATGGTTTAAAAAGGAAGGGTAGGTAGGATTTTTGTCTCGCCTGCGACGAATGTCGCAAAAGGCGAGACTTAGGTATGGTGATTCCGGCGGCGGCGACGGCGGCGGCGGCGTCCACAATTAGTTAAAGTTTTTGCTTAAGTATGTTTTGTGTGAACTTGTTTTGTTACACCATTGGTATTTGGTATGCAGTTGCATCAGCATCAGTACAGATCAGTTTTACTGCTAATAAAGAATTATAATCCCCGTGTTTATATTGGTACTCCTTAATGAAATTAGGTAAACTACAACTTAATCCCTCAATTAAAATTTGCAACAATGGAAGATGATTACCGTGATCAGTTAAATTGACATCTATACAGAGGAGATTAACTTGTTATGGGTATGAATTTTTTTGCTTGAAGGAAAAAAACTCCTACACTAAGGAAAAAAAAAATCCTACACTGTAGGAAGAAAACTCCTACTCTGAAGGAAGAAAACTCCTACATCAAAGATGGTAATATGACCATCAATTTGATAGTTTTTACTATTCAAATCAAAATCTGTTTAATATAATGTTACTCTAAGGACAAAATCTTTTTACTTATGCATCATTTACATTTTACACCATCAAAGACCATACCATTTGATTCACATAGAATTGAAAATACATGTATAACATGAAGCAAATATGGAAACCGCTTCTGCTCATATTTTATTTCCCGTAATGGGAAATTTCAATCCTGATATGGGATATTGGCAAACACTTTTTTTCGGAAATGGAATATTTGATAAAAGATTGGGGGGATATTGGTACCCCTTCTAAACGAGCCCAAAAACTATATATACAGATAGACACTTAAACAGTCAATGTAATCTAAAGTCATTCAACAGTATAATTTCGATAAGAATGACCTCGTTTATGACTAAAAATGTATAAGAAATCTGAATAATCAGTAATATCAGATATTTCAGATATATCTGAGGACAAACTATGATGAATAGAGTTGTAAAAACCATAAAAAAATTGATTAATAAAGCATTTCATAAAAAAAAATATTTTTAATATGCTAAAAGTACTCTGATATAGAAAATAGTTTTTAATAACAAGTATTTCCTAAAAAAAAAACATGTAACCTACTACAGGTAGTCTGTATAGCATTTCATTAGTTCAGTTCGTACTATTCAATTTCTACAGGTAAATTTCAAACAGGTAAAATTTTCATACAGGTAAATTTCTCTTTCCTAAAACAAGATAATCTTGTTTGTATAGCTGTTACTTTAACTGATCAAAGAGATCAAGTTCCATTGTTGCAAATTTCAACAGAGAGATTATTCTCAAGTTTACCAGAGTTCACCGGGGTCATGCAACCCAAGGTCGTGGATTGTTAGACTTTACTTGCTATAAAAGGATTTCACCTGTATGTTCCTGCAGTCACGGTCTACTGTAGTCCGAGATTGCTCTGACGTCCTCGGCATTTTTTCCAGCAAGCTGGTGCCGTGGGACGTCAGAGCTCCTTCCATATCAAAAACACAGAATTTTGCACAACAGTTTTGTTGTGCACTTCCGAGATAAATTAAGCAACTTTATCATCATTGATGCATGTATATTTCGGTCTCAAATGAAACATTTGGTTATGTAGAATAAAAATACAACATATCTTAAAGAAAAATATCTTGAATAATTAAAATAATCTTAAATTTGTACATTATTTTGCTGATCTTGAACTTGATGAAATTGATAAAGTTCAAGATCAGCTCAGTGTTTTTTTCTAATTTTTCTCAATTAAATCAGGTTGTTTCTAGAATGATATACTTTGAAAGTATTAATTTAGTCGTGTTTTTACATCTCCCATTTTACAAATGACTGATGTAAGAGTTATTTTACATTTAGAAAGCATTCGTTAAAATCCCGTGCTTTTGATATGGGCGGAGCTCTGACGTCCCACGGCACCAGCTTGCTGGAAAAAATGCCGAGGACGTCAGAGCAATCTCGGACTAGGTCTACTGACTCTGAAATTTTACACTGATTTTGCCGAGGTTAACCTTTTTTCTTACGTCTGTTAACATGAAGCAGTTATGGTACATCATTGATATTGGGTATGCACTTGTATTATCATCAGTACAGATCAATTTCAAAAGCAATTCATCTGTATGCTCCTGCAGTCACGGTCTACTGACTTTGAAATTTTACACCGATTTGGCCGAGGTTAACCTTTTTTATCACGTCTGTTTAACATGAAGCAGTGATATTGGGTATGCACTTGCATTAGCATCAGTACAGATCAATTTCAAAAGCATTTCATCTGTATGCTCCTGCAGTCACGGTCTACTGACTTTGAAATTTTACACCGATTTGGCCGAGGTTAACCTTTTTTCTTACGTCTGTTTAACATGAAGCAGTTATGGTACATCATTGATATTGGGTATGCACTTGCATTAGCATCAGTACAGATCAATTTCAAAAGTATTTTATCCTCGTCACGGTCTATTGACTTTGAGATTTTACACTTTTTAACTTTTTACTTATGTCATGAGTGTTTTATATAAAGCAGTTATGGTTCACCATTTATATTTGGTATGCAGCTGCTTAATCATCAGTTAAGATCAGTTTAAGGAGAGGATTTTTACTTCATTTTATACTGTGTCCAGTTGCGACAGGCGAGACATGTCTCTGTGTTAACAGTTTATTTGACATTGGGGTAAGGGGGGCATCTCGGACATGAACGGTCCTTGTTGTTACTAAAGGGAAAACACCTTTAGGGTAGGCATAAAGTTATATTTAGGGTTACGTTACCCTAAACTCAACCTGTGGGTAAACGTAAGTATACCCCCCCCCCCTTTTTCAGTGATCAATCAACCATGAAGTTGATGAGGCAGGTACAATGTTATGCTATGAAATTTGTTTGTCTATATCCTGATGTAAACCTGTATAAAGTTTTATGATTATACCACTTCTAATTAATTGTTAAGTAACTTCAACCCATATGTTAACCTAAGTATAACAACCAATTTTTGATCAATCAACTATATGAGGTTGGTGAGACAGGTACAAATTTTAGTTTGTCCATAACATAATGTGTATGTGTATTAAGTTTCATGATGATGCAACACTTTCTTCATGGTAAAAACATAACATGTAGGTATACCTTGTGGGACGGACGCAAGGACGGGTGGAAGAACAGACCCCAACATTACATGCCCTCTTCTTTCGCGATGAAAAAGTTTGTTGGCCGTATTACATGTAAACACATGAAAACATTTGAAATTAACAGTTCTTTAATTGAGGAGATTACAATAAAAGTCGGACAAACGATTAAGTAAGTCATCGTTTTCATGGTCGACTCGCCGGTAATCAAACGCATAATAGATTAAATATATTTATAAAAACGTCCGAAAAAAGTAAAAGTCTAAATAAAAAACATAATAGAAATGTAAAAACTTTCTCAGGCTCATAGACAACTTATTTGTACAGCTTGGTAGACGTATTATTCAGCAGACAATTGGCATTTCAATGAGTACGAATTGTGCACCATTGTTTGCCGATGTTTTTCTTCATTCGTACGAAACGGAATTAATTCTTACACATCTAGACAGAAAGAATTGTAAACTTGCTTTATCTTTTGAAAACTTAATCATGTTTCGCTTTTTTTATGACGTTCTTTCTGAACAATCCTCGGATAGATGTTATAATATGAATATTGTATGTTTATTTTTGTCATTCGCTGTCCCCTGAATGGAATACTGTGACAAATATTGATATTGGCTGAGGCAATATCAACTACAACAAACATGTTTAATTTACGGTCTATATAATGTTTCGTTCGAATAATTGTTATTTTTTTATTTTTACATCGACTGAAGTTTTATATTAGAGCTCTTTTATTTTAGGCACAGGATACGATTACGGCAAAACCGTAACAATAAGAAATTCTTATTGTTACGGCAAAGACGAAAATCGGGAACGGATGACGGGGCTGAGACCGAATCAATTATGACCGTAACAATAAGAATTGTCTTATTATTACGGCAAATCTTTTTATGAACGAGACACATTAGAAATTTACCAAATATTAGATATTTTATAGTTACTTTCTTCCCAAATTAACACTTTTTATTTAGTTTATGCTAAATTGGATACTTACAACAGATTAAAACGTGTAGCTTTTTCTGATATTGTTGCCGAAAACATAACTGAGGCACTGACTGGGTCGCCGACACAAATTTAAGACGAAACATTAACATCTAAGTAGAATAAAGTGACTTTATACCCCCGGCGGATAAAAGGAACTTGCATCAAATAGAAAATCATGAGATGTGGAATAAGTGTACGCGACACAGCCAACAATTAAGTGGCAATTCAGAAAAACCACAATGGACAACCGCCAGCAGCCTTCAATGAGGCCAGTAGGCGCTGCTCGCGGTTCTGCAATTGGCCCATGGTCTAAATAAAATGCATTTAATTTAAACCCATTTCTGAAAGCTGGAAAGAAATTGCAAATTGAAACTGCAAAGTTTGTTCCACTGATGTCCACACTGCGGCATCCCTGGTCTGTGTTGGATGTCTTGAATAGTTTCAACAGAAATGCACAGAATAAAAACAAAACCCGAAAACCAATTATTGGTTGTGTGGCTTGTGCTATAAGTTATCAAAATAAAATTGAGTTAAATTGAGATTATCTGAGTATTTTTGCCCGCTTGTCATATATATATAAATCAATAAAATGTTATGCCACTCTATATTTCATATCGTATGCCACTCTATATTTCATATCGTTACAATATCGATTTGCCGTAATAATAAGAAAGTTCTTATTGTTACGGTCGTAAATGATTCGGTCTCCGCCCCGTCACCAGTTCCCGATTTTCGTCTTTGCCGTAACAATAAGAATTTCTTATTGTTACGGTTTTGCCTAAATTTGCCGTAACCGTATCCTGTGCCTTTATTTTATTTTTTGGCCCGGGCATGCGTCCGTCCGTCACACTTTTTTTCGTAACAGATTTCTCAGCTACTATTAATCCTAGGCTTTTTATATTTGGTATGCAGTTTCAGGTAGGTGTCTCATACGGTGGGATGTGATTTCAGGTCTGTCGCTTACCTACTTCCTGTTTAGCGAGCGGACTTAGAATTATTTTACGCTCGGTGGGCGACTCAGGAATTCCGTTAAATCTGGATTTCTCAATTTCTCCGTATAAATCCAGGTGTGAACAATAAGAAACGAATCGTCAATCTTTGCATAAGAAACTGCATGGGCGTTCAACTTCATGTTTAATAAATGATCAAAAGATAAGTTTATTAAATCCATGATATGAAATGATGTTCCTTACAATTCCCAGATGGTCGTGAGAAAGATCTAGACACGTGTGGAATTGACCAGTCACACATGGCTACCCTGAAGATCGAATTGGAGATTTTCCCTTGGGAGGATTCCGAATCAGTCGCGGAATCAAGGCGAACCGTGTGTTTTTTTAAGGCCGGTACCAAGCAGGGATTAAATAAAACTGATTTGGACATCCCTGTACCAAGTGAGGACCATTGCGATCTTTAATATCGGGGGGGGGGGGGGGGCATATCTCCGGGTGTCGCACGCAAAAAAGTGGTCATTACCTTTTTGTATATTGTAACGTTACGTTAATTAGATTTATCTTTACATTCCACTAATCATTTATTCTTTTTATTTCAAAAAGATATCATCTGTATGACGTAATCTTTCATGAAGTTGCATTTCTGTTTGAAACAACCAGCTGTTTTAGGCAAATATTGCAAGCCAGCTTTATCCGGTTTGTTGAAATGTTCCCAACTCGATCTGGTTATATCCGCAAAATGTGTAAATTGTTTGTTTTGATTTTATATATTTGCCACATAAGGAAATGCGCAAATAAGTTTTGTTGATTGAGAAAATTGTCGCTATGCCTATGCACCAATAGTTTACCATTACAGTGGGGAAAATACCCGGTCACGTGATCTCACCAGTAACTTTCCTCTGAGAAAATGAAAACGTTTAGTTTAATTTTCTCAGCTTTCCTATTACGGACTTGAGATTTAGCGTTTTGAAAAACACGTTTAAATTGTTTTGATGTGATTTACAGTGAACCAAGATGAAGATATCTGTTAAAAAAGCACAACAAGTGGCTCAGCTGTTGGATGTTTATTCACAGTACTGTCCACAGTCTCTTTCGATGAAAAGATTCATTGATTTCGGTAAGTAAAAGTCATAATTTAGGTCGCAGTTGTCTGAAATCAGCTGATGACCAATGCATATATAATTTTTAGCAAGCCTTTCTAGTTTTAATTTGAGTAGAATTAGTCGTTTCATTATAAGCATTCTATTTATACGACGAATGCTGTATTTATTGTCTAATTAGGGCATTTATTGTATGATAATAATAATAACAAAATTGGCCTTGAGATATGCTAAGAAGGCGGTGGCTCATTTGACCAATCAAAAGCGTTGTTACATGGGATACAGGAAATTCTAAACTGAATGAAAGCTGATGAGTTCCAGCTTCATCAAGTTGACGAATGACAACAGAGAAACAAAATGCGTCTTACACTTCGATTAATGGTTAAACATGTGTTACAGGATTTTGAAAAATTTGCAAAGTATAACCCTTCTCCCCTGTCACTGGCAGATATGTCCATGTTTGGTAAGAAATGTCAGGAAGACAAATTGTTGGTTTTTTTTAAGTTTTCTAGTTTGCCCCACAGGGGCTTGAATTCTGGTCATAAATTTCGACAAAAAAAAATCGACCCCTTCTCTATAATACCCACAAGGGAGGAAAGTCACCATCTACATCTACATGGTACGTTGATCCGTCAATATCTTGACAATTACTCAACGCTTCCGGTGCATGAAGAAAATTTAGAAGATTTTATGTCCAAAATTATTATCAAATCAAAGAAGAATTAACAATAAAAAATAAGAATAAATAATAAAAATAAAAAATAAAAAAAAATAATGAGATACCCGATTTGCTCTTCACCCATCTAGTTAAGACCTGTTCGGCTTCCGTGGCGGTACCAGGGTCTCAGGCCCCGCCGACATAGCTCTATTCCATCACCTTGACTACTGGGCAAATGGGAGGAAAGCAGATTTAGAAAGAGACTGTAGCTAGCTCCCTCTTGAAGGATACCAAAGAGGGAGCCTCAGCAACGGATGCAGGCAAGGCGTTCCATGCTGGAATTTTCCTGGGGAAAAAGCTGTACTTTAGTGTGTTGGTCTTTGTCAAGTACTGGCGGAACTTCTTTCCATCTTGGCAAGACTTCACATATTCCCTTCAAAATCAATTTATTTGTCTCTTTTCTTTACTTATTGTAAATTTGACATTTTTATACAACTGACAAATGATTTTCCTTTCCATTTGTATGCTGCATGGTTGCAAAATGTAATTTGTAAGCTTATATTCACCTATGTTTAAAGAAAATTTCAATTTTTAAGTTTTTTTTTATCAGAACAAACAGAAGTGATGCACGATTGGCTGATTATCAAAAGAGAATCTTGAACATCTTTAAATATAAAATAGGGGGTAGATTTTTTTATAGTCGATATCTATCATAAATTTTTTAAGCACATGTGGAATGACAATTGTTATTTAAATCTGACATGTATACAAGTTAAAAAAGATAAACAATGTCATCGTAAGGTACTATGTACATTCCTTGACCTGTAATACAGTAGAAAATACTTTGTATAAATCAGATTTCATATACGGTATATATTATGATATGCATGGATTTTTAGGTGTTGGTGTACTCCTATCACATATTAAGAGGTCTTGTTTTCATACCTCAATACTGTGTTAGGATGACAGCAAGTAAAAAATAGCATGGCGTCCAACCTCCAATGTTGTTGGAGTAGGTGTAGGTGCTAAGATTCTTATGGAAAGGGAAGCTTACCAAACCTTTTATTTGAATTGGAATAGCCCTTTTCTCTTCATAACTAAAACATGCCGGAATACCATTTGATGCCATGCCTTTTTCATATGAATTAAAACAGTCTAAGAAAAAAAAAAAAACAACACAACACTGATACAAGATCTGAACACTATTCTTATCCTTCATTTCCACTTATTGTAAATTTCACCTCTTTGCAATCATAACAGTAAATTGTCAATTAATCAGCTCAAAATATTTATTTGTTAATGAGGACTCAATTATAATTTACTTTGTTTAAAGATCTATAATCATGCATGTATATGGCATTTATATTCTCAAAATTGTCTATGTTTTAGCTGAGCTTATGTCTTAAAATTTTGCTGAGTACATTTAGTAGACAAATAACTATTTGTTATTATAACACCAGTCTTGTCCATGTGACTTTTGGTCTTTATTTTGACTAGTTTTATCTATAGAGATAATGTTCAAACCAAACATAATTATTTAGAGTCTGTTTTTATCAGATTTTTGACCTTCAAAATGTTTGTCTGGTTTCTAGGTCAATGAAAACTAGATCATGGATCCCAAACTATTTTTGCTATAGGAACATGCACATGTTTATGAATTGCCTAATATGACTTGATTAAAACCCAGGATCTGCATGTAAAACATTGTGCATGTAATGCAAATACATGTAATAGTAACTCAAGCTTTTCATAAAGATATATAGAATATAATTATAAAATAAAGACGATCTTGAAAAATAGTCAACGCTTCTCTCACAAAGCGGTAATGGATCGTAAATAAATACAACGTATTTAAAACGATACTATACATAAAAAACTAATCAATAGGGTCTAGAAAATGTACACAACATTACCAATTGATGTTAAATAATTTAAAGATTATAGATATTTCGGACATTCGTATGTCCTTCATCAGTATAATAAACAATTTTTAAACACAATAACGTAATAACCCTACTTAAAACAGGTCATTCTAAACAAACTAGTCAAAATCGGAGCATGCTGAAATTTACTGGACAGGTAAATGATCATAAAAATAAGAACATATGTACAATGCAAATAAATAGTGAGTGAGTAGGTGTTTAACAAAAGAAATGATGATAAAATGAATACAAAATGAAGATGTTCAAAGTGAGATGGAAACTGGAATATTTAATGATACAAATCAATCCACTATCTAGATTTTCTCGTTTATTCCGTAGGGATTTCTCGTTTCTAATGTTTTAATCCAGAAACTTTCCCGAGCTTGCCTTTCATAGGTTGACCAAGACGGATTGTGGTCAATGATGGTGATGGACAACCTAGAGAGATCATCTGGGCTGTGCCCATTGGATCTGAGATGGCGACTGACAGGGATGTCTGGTTTGCATTTGTAATCGCTGCGATGTAGATTCATACGTTTGTTGAAAGGTTGAACCGTTTCACCAATGTATTGAAAGCCACATCTACACTGGAGGAGATACACTACGTTAGCTGTACGGCAATCAACATTGCAGTAAATAGTGAATGTCTTTCCAGTCGACCTGCTGGTAAATGTTTGGGTCTGCAACATTTGCTTGCACGTCAAACATCTCTTACTGTCGCACTTTCTGCAAGATCCAACAGATTTGGGGGGTTTGGGAGCCAGACTGGATCGAACCAAAATGTCGCGAAGGCTTTTTGGTCGACGAAACGCACAGATAGGAGGCTCGGGAAAGATTCTGGAGAGTTTAGGGTGTTTTTTTATTTCTTCCCAGTGACAACGGAGGAGTTTTGACAAACCACCAAGAGAGGGTTGGTATGTCAGTACGAGAGGAATTCGTTTATTTCTTTTTCTCTTTTTGTATTGTAGAAGGGATTCTCTGGATGGTCTAGATGCCCTTTCAAAGCCCTTGTCGATGTCATATTTTTTGTAGCCCCGTACAGTCAAATGCTGGCGGAGCTCTCCTAGGCGTTTGACAGCAGTGTCGTTAGAAGAGCAGATGCGCCTGATTCTAAGAGCCTGACTGTAGGGTCTACGAATTCCTCTCGTACTGACATACCAACCCTCTCTTGGTGGTTTGTCAAAACTCCTCCGTTGTCACTGGGAAGAAATAAAAAAACACCCTAAACTCTCCAGAATCTTTCCCGAGCCTCCTATCTGTGCGTTTCGTCGACCAAAAAGCCTTCGCGACATTTTGGTTCGATCCAGTCTGGCTCCCAAACCCCCCAAATCTGTTGGATCTTGCAGAAAGTGCGACAGTAAGAGATGTTTGACGTGCAAGCAAATGTTGCAGACCCAAACATTTACCAGCAGGTCGACTGGAAAGACATTCACTATTTACTGCAATGTTGATTGCCGTACAGCTAACGTAGTGTATCTCCTCCAGTGTAGATGTGGCTTTCAATACATTGGTGAAACGGTTCAACCTTTCAACAAACGTATGAATCTACATCGCAGCGATTACAAATGCAAACCAGACATCCCTGTCAGTCGCCATCTCAGATCCAATGGGCACAGCCCAGATGATCTCTCTAGGTTGTCCATCACCATCATTGACCACAATCCGTCTTGGTCAACCTATGAAAGGCAAGCTCGGGAAAGTTTCTGGATTAAAACATTAGAAACGAGAAATCCCTACGGAATAAACGAGAAAATCTAGATAGTGGATTGATTTGTATCATTAAATATTCCAGTTTCCATCTCACTTTGAACATCTTCATTTTGTATTCATTTTATCATCATTTCTTTTGTTAAACACCTACTCACTCACTATTTATTTGCATTGTACATATGTTCTTATTTTTATGATCATTTACCTGTCCAGTAAATTTCAGCATGCTCCGATTTTGACTAGTTTGTTTAGAATGACCTGTTTTAAGTAGGGTTATTACGTTATTGTGTTTAAAAATTGTTTATTATACTGATGAAGGACATACGAATGTCCGAAATATCTATAATCTTTAAA
This sequence comes from Arcuatula senhousia, assembly GCA_963971305.1. Lineage (NCBI taxonomy): Eukaryota > Metazoa > Mollusca > Bivalvia > Mytilida > Mytilidae > Arcuatula > Arcuatula senhousia. The sequence goes on from OZ020311.1 coordinate 50,801,913, forward strand.
TTATTTAACATCAATTGGTAATGTTGTGTACATTTTCTAGACCCTATTATAAAATAAAGGATATATACTTGTATATTTTTAAACTAGAACAGGACGTTACAAAATGTAAAAGTTCATAATGTTGTGTCAATTTACAAAATGTAGATCTAAAGAAAGAAGCTGAATGTATCTTACTGCAAATTCATGTTCAAACCAACCCAGTTAAATAATTTGAAATAGCTGTAATGTATTATTAACAGTACAGTCAAATGATCTAAATTCTTTTTGCAAATACTTTGAATGACAGACATTGTTTACGATAAGAGCCTGGGTGGCTGAGTGATCTCAGACACAGCCACACTGGTTTGAATGCCATATTCTACCAATCACTTATCAATAACCTCCAATATGTTAGTTCAAGCCTTTAGTTCAAATCTTGCTTTGTATTTAAAGACAGGATTAAGGTGGCAACAGTTTCTTCAACCAGTAAAATTGACTGCCTTGAGCGTGTCTCTAAGATGGGTCTTAAACCAAAACACTCCCTTTCTTTTTAGAAATGATGAAATCTGTACTAAACTTCATACATACATTTTGTAGGTATAAAGTTTATCTACATATATAAGTTAATTTTCATAAGGAACTGAGCATTTAATTGTTTACTTATTGTATCAGATACCCAGACGGCACTGAGCAGTCATCGTATGAGTTTTTGAGGCAGGAGTTGCTTGTCAGACTTGTCAATATTATGATTTTTAGTCCCCTACCGGTGAAAGCCGAAGGGGACTATAGGTTTGCGCTCTGTCCGTCCTTCTGTCTGTCACGCCTCAGTTTTCTGCACTTTTTTCTAAACGCTTATAGATAATGAACTGATTTTTGGTATGTGAGTTTACCATGATGAGTTACAGTTTGAGTTTCCTGTCAGTCCACACATTGTTATGGGAGTTATAGCCCTTTGAACTTTAAAAATTCACTAAAATTTCAGTTTTCCTCACTTTTTTCTATATGCTTATAGATAATGAACTCATTTTTAGCTGACCTGGACCGAAGCTAAGCTTAGTACATCCGAAATGAATGAAGGGATTGCTTTGAAGCTTTGCACGCTTCATCTATGGGATGTCCTCTACCAAGATTGCACAAATGGTGACTGCCGTCCAAACAACATGGCCGCCATTACTAAAAATAGACTAGGGGGGTCAGACTACTGTTTTTGGCTTGTAAATCAAAAAGTATAAGAGATAGATGAAATCTGATGCCACATTATTGCTTCAGCATCATAAGCTCGATGCCACATTATTGCTTCAGCATCATAAGCTCTACAAAAGTCTCCATTGAGTCGAAGTTGTCAGATGACCCCTTATAGGAGTTATGGCCCCTTAAAGGTGAAAAATAGCATTTTTTCATGTTTTTGGCCTATACAGGTAGAATGAAAACTATAGCAGATAGAGAAAAGTTGTTGCTTGCTTAAATGTTCAGCTCATTTAGCTCTACAAAAGTCTTCATAGGGTCGAAGTTGTCAGATGAACCCTTATAGGGGTTATGGACCCTAAAATAACGTTTTTTTCATATTTTTGGCATATGGAATGAAAACTATAGCAGATAGAGAGAAGCTGTTGCTTGCTTAAATGTTCAGCTCATTCTGCTCTTCAAAAGTCTCTATAGGATCGAAAATGTCAGATAACCCCTAATAGGGGTAACACCCTGTAAAAAATGACGTTTTTTAGCTCACCTGGACCGAAGGTCCATGTATGAGCTATTGCCATCACTTGGTGTCCGTCATCGTCCCTCGTCCGTCGTTGTTAACATTTTTCAAACGTTAACTCCTCTAACACCATAAGTCCAATGGCTTTTAAATTTGGCACAGTTGTTAATTAGCATAGGTAGTATAAAACTAGAGTGGGGATTTTTGATTCGTTGAAAAATATGGCCGCCATGGCTAAAAATAGAACATAGGGGTCAAATTACAGTTTTTTGCAAATAACTCAAAAACGGTAACAGATATCAAAATTCTGGCTGGTGATCAGCACCTCAAGATCTACCTGCCCAGAAATTTTCAAGAAGATCCAACAACCGATGTAGGAGTTATTGCCCTTTTTCTGGATTTTTTTCAAAATTTTGCACTTATTTAGCCCTATATCTTGAAAACTATACAAGATATTTTAAAAATTCAAATTGCGTATGATTAAGCACATCAAGATCTACATTTCATGTAATTAGGTCAAAGCTGTAGAACCATTTCTTTTAGGAGTTATATGGCCCTTAAAGCGTCAAAATTTACCATTTTTCATTACTTTTACCCTGGATTTCAAAGATTAACTTGTCTGACACCATACATCCAACTTCGACCAAACTTGGCACAGTTGTTAAATAGCATTAATGCTACAATTCTATCGTTCTGATTTTTGATTCTCAAAAAATATGGCCTCCATAGCTTAAAATAGAACATAGGGGTCAAATTACAGTTTTTTGCAAATAACTCAAAAACAGTAACAGATATCAAAATTCTGATGGGTGCCAAAAGTGATAAGCATCTCAAGATCTACCTGCTCTGAAATTTTCAAGAAGATCCAACAAACGACATAGGAGTTATTGCCCTTTTTCTGGATTTTTTTCAAAATTTTTCACTTATTTAGCCCTATATCTTGAAAACTATACAAGATATTTCATAAATTCAAATTGCATATGATTAAGCACACCAAGATCTACAATTCATGTAATAAGGTCAAAGCTGTAGAACCATTTCTTTTAGGAGTTATGGCCCTTAAAGCGTCAATATTTACCATTGTTCATTACTTTTCCCCTGACTTGTCTGAAACGGTAAAACCAACTGCATCTTAACATGGCACACTGTTTGATAGCTTATATGCTACAACTCTACTGTTCAGATTTTTGATTTGTAAAAAAACATGAATTGGGCAAATTTCAGTTTTTTGGTAACAACTCAAAACTGGTTTCAGATATCAAAATTGTGCAAGAATCAAAAGTGATCAGCATATTAAGATCTACCTGTCCTGAAATTATGGAAAAGATCTGACTGCTGATGTGGGTGTTATTGTTCTTTTTCCTAATTTTTGCCAAATTTGCACTTATTAAAGTTAATCCCAATATCTTGAAAACTAACCAAGATATTTCATAAATTTAATCGCATATGGTTAAGCACAATAATATCTACAAATATATGTATCTGTATAGTTCAGGTGAGCGATTCGAGCTCTTGGGAGCCTCTTGTTCATGTTTTTGGCCTATAGAATGAAAACTATAGAAGATAGAGAAAAGCTGTTGCTTGCTTTAATGTTTAGTTCATTTGGCTGAACAAAAGTCTTCATAGGGTCAAAGTTGTCAGATGACCCCTTATAGGGGTTACGGCCCCTAAAATAACATTTTTTCATGTTTTTGGCTTAGTGAATGAAAACTATAGCAGATAGAGAGAAGCTGTTGCTTGCTTAAATGTTCAGCTCATAAAGCTCTAATAAAGTCTCCATAGGATCGAAGTTGTCAGATGACCCCTTATAGGGGTAACGGCCCCTAAAATGATGTTTTTTTTCATATAGCATATAAATAACATTTTTTCATGTTTTTGGCTTAGTGAATGAAAACTATAGCATTTAGAGAAAAGCTGTTGCTTGCTTAAGTGTTCAGATCATTTAGCTTTACAAAAGTTTTCATTGCGTCAAAGTTGTCAGATGGCCCTTATAGGGGTTACAGCCCCTAAAATAACGTTTTTTTCATGTTTTTGGCCTTTAGAATGAAACTATAGTAGATAGAGAGAAGCTGTTGCTTGCTTAAATGTTCAGCTCATTCTGCTCTTCAAAAGTCTCTATAGGATCGAAAATGTCAGATAACCCCTAATAGGGGTAACACCCTGTAAAAAATGACGTTTTTTAGCTCACCTGGACCGAAGGTCCATGTATGAGCTATTGCCATCACTTGGTGTCCGTCATCGTCCCTCGTCCGTCGTTGTTAACATTTTTCAAACGTTAACTCCTCTAACACCATAAGTCCAATGGCTTTTAAATTTGGCACAGTTGTTAATTAGCATAGGTAGTATAAAACTAGAGTGGGGATTTTTGATTCGTTGAAAAATATGGCCGCCATGGCTAAAAATAGAACATAGGGGTCAAATTACAGTTTTTTGCAAATAACTCAAAAACGGTAACAGATATCAAAATTCTGGCTGGTGATCAGCACCTCAAGATCTACCTGCCCAGAAATTTTCAAGAAGATCCAACAACCGATGTAGGAGTTATTGCCCTTTTTCTGGATTTTTTTCAAAATTTTGCACTTATTTAGCCCTATATCTTGAAAACTATACAAGATATTTTAAAAATTCAAATTGCGTATGATTAAGCACATCAAGATCTACATTTCATGTAATTAGGTCAAAGCTGTAGAACCATTTCTTTTAGGAGTTATATGGCCCTTAAAGCGTCAAAATTTACCATTTTTCATTACTTTTACCCTGGATTTCAAAGATTAACTTGTCTGACACCATACATCCAACTTCGACCAAACTTGGCACAGTTGTTAAATAGCATTAATGCTACAATTCTATCGTTCTGATTTTTGATTCTCAAAAAATATGGCCTCCATAGCTTAAAATAGAACATAGGGGTCAAATTACAGTTTTTTGCAAATAACTCAAAAACAGTAACAGATATCAAAATTCTGATGGGTGCCAAAAGTGATAAGCATCTCAAGATCTACCTGCTCTGAAATTTTCAAGAAGATCCAACAAACGACATAGGAGTTATTGCCCTTTTTCTGGATTTTTTCAAAATTTTTCACTTATTTAGCCCTATATCTTGAAAACTATACAAGATATTTCATAAATTCAAATTGCATATGATTAAGCACACCAAGATCTACAATTCATGTAATAAGGTCAAAGCTGTAGAACCATTTCTTTTAGGAGTTATGGCCCTTAAAGCGTCAATATTTACCATTGTTCATTACTTTTCCCCTGACTTGTCTGAAACGGTAAAACCAACTGCATCTTAACATGGCACACTGTTTGATAGCTTATATGCTACAACTCTACTGTTCAGATTTTTGATTTGTAAAAAAACATGAATTGGGCAAATTTCAGTTTTTTGGTAACAACTCAAAACTGGTTTCAGATATCAAAATTGTGCAAGAATCAAAAGTGATCAGCATATTAAGATCTACCTGTCCTGAAATTATGGAAAAGATCTGACTGCTGATGTGGGTGTTATTGTTCTTTTTCCTAATTTTTGCCAAATTTGCACTTATTAAAGTTAATCCCAATATCTTGAAAACTAACCAAGATATTTCATAAATTTAATCGCATATGGTTAAGCACAATAATATCTACAAATATATGTATCTGTATAGTTCAGGTGAGCGATTCGAGCTCTTGGGAGCCTCTTGTTCATGTTTTTGGCCTATAGAATGAAAACTATAGAAGATAGAGAAAAGCTGTTGCTTGCTTTAATGTTTAGTTCATTTGGCTGAACAAAAGTCTTCATAGGGTCAAAGTTGTCAGATAACCCCTTATAGGGGTTACGGCCCCTAAAATAACATTTTTTCATGTTTTTGGCTTAGTGAATGAAAACTATAGCAGATAGAGAGAAGCTGTTGCTTGCTTAAATGTTCAGCTCATAAAGCTCTAATAAAGTCTCCATAGGATCGAAGTTGTCAGATGACCCCTTATAGGGGTAACGGCCCCTAAAATGATGTTTTTTTTCATATAGCATATAAATAACATTTTTTCATGTTTTTGGCTTAGTGAATGAAAACTATAGCATTTAGAGAAAAGCTGTTGCTTGCTTAAGTGTTCAGATCATTTAGCTTTACAAAAGTTTTCATTGCGTCAAAGTTGTCAGATGGCCCTTATAGGGGTTACAGCCCCTAAAATAACGTTTTTTTCATGTTTTTGGCCTTTAGAATGAAACTATAGTAGATAGAGAAAAGCTGTTGTTTGCTTAAATGTTCAGCTCATTTAGCTCTAGAAAAGTGTTTACATGTTTAGGGTTGACTCGAGACCAGGTGAGCGATTCAGGCTCCTGGGAGCCTCTTGTTGGTATGTGAGTTTACCATGATGAGTTACAGATCAAGTATGAGTTTGTGCCAGTCCACAAATTTTTATTGGAGTTATGACCTTTGAAGTTTGAAAATACATTGCAATTTTATTTTCTACACTTTTTTATTGTTCCTTGTACATGTAGATAATAAACTGATCAAGTTTAGGTATTCATTTGTTTGACAAATTTTTACCAGTGACTGAAATATGAGGCCAGTAGGGGACTATGTATTGTTTTGCAATACTCTCAGAATGCTTGTTTATCCACAGATACCCAGACAGCACTGAACAGTCATCATTTGAGGTTTAGAGTTTTAGGAGTTGCCCATCAGACTTGTCAATATTATGATTTTTTTATCCACAGGTACCAAGACAGGGACTGAGCAGTCATCATTTGAGTTTTTGAGGCAGGAGTTGCCTGTCAGACTTGCCAATATTATGATTTTTTTATCCACAGGTACCAAGACAGGGACTGAGCAGTCATCGTTTGAGTTTTTAAGACAGGAGTTGCCTGTCAGACTTGCCAACATTATGATGGAAATGAACCAGTTACCAGAGCCTCTTCTTAAGATTCCCTCTGTCTCTATGGTTAGCAGCTGGTGAGTTATTTTTAGTGAAAATCTGGGTTATAAAATGGTGAATGGTGGGCAACAGGCTGAAGGGGAACATTTTCCTCACAAGTTTCTCATCAACTACTTATCACCACCTCTTGATATTTAACAATCCAAGATTCAATTTCAAGTCTGTCACTCGACTGTTTTCTGTTAGGACAATTATGGCCAAATTGGCTTGGCCAATTTTTGTCTCGCCTGCGAAGCAGAGCGGGACATAGGTGTTACTTTACCGGCGGCGGCGGCGACGGCGGCGGCGTTAACTTTTTGGAAAAGTTTTATGAGCACCTCCATATCTCAAGAACTATAGGTCCTGGGTTGATGAAACTTGGTATGCATATGCCCCAGTAGTAGCTTAGCACAGTTGCATCCCCATCCTTTGACCTTGACCTTGATTTTCCGGTTGAGTGACTTTGACAATTTTCAATACATATAATAGCAATGGAAAAGTTTTGCGAGCACCTCCATATCTCAAGAACTATAGGTCCTAGGTTGATGAAACTTGGTATGCATATGCCCCAGTAGTAGCTTAGCACTTTTGCATCCCAATCTGTTGACCTTGACCTTGATTTTTTGGTTGAGTGACTTTGACAATTTTCAATACATATACATGTAATAGCAATGGAAAAGTTTTGCAAGCACCTCCATATCTCAAGAACTATAGGTCCTAGGTTGATGAAACTTGGTATGCATATGCCCCAGTAGTAGCTTAGCACAGTTACATCCCCATCTTTTGACCTTGACCTTGATTTTCCGGTTGAGTGACTTTGATTATTTTTTTTGCATATATTTGTAATGTTTAAGTTCTATAAACATCTTTTGATCTCAGAAACTGAAAATCCATGTAAATTCAAAATATAGTTGAAGTAAGAAAGAATAATTGTTTCTGATGGTGCCGGCAGGCGAGACATACTTTAGTGTTAACTCTTGTCTTGTGCTTAGATTTAGAAATTGTTACATTACATTGCATGTTGAAGAATATCTTGTTGGTTTGCTGCTCAGAAATGTTTGTTTTATACAGTTTTATACAGTCTTTCTTTAATATCCTTTCCAGGTATCAAATGAGTTTTAGTGAAATATTAAGTTTTGAAGATGCAGACTCTAAGGACAAGGATATCCTTTCAAAGTATGTATACCAATCAGTTTACCACACAATGGCTTAGCAAACTCCAAAATCTGGGTTATAAAATGGTGAGCGTTGGGCGGGCAGGGAAATTACAGTCAAGGAAATTAGGATTATTTGGGGCAGGACATTCGGTCCCATCCTTGGTCAAGATTCACAGGACCAGAAGAAAAATAGAGGTCCAATAACACAATTTATTGTTTAAATACTGCTAATTTCTATCAGACATTCGGACCTGTGAAAGGCACAAAAACACCAGACCGAATGAGTTTTTACAGGCCTTGGGCTGTTGGTCCTGTGCTAATTTCCATGACTTGGAAAATATTTTTGAAAATTGTTCTAGTCCATTTCATTCACAAATTATAAAAAAAATTCTCATGAGAGAGAAATTAGAAAAAAAAATCTTTAATAATACCAAAAAAAAACCAGTTTAGTTGACATAACATGCTTTTTTGTTATACATGTATCACCAACTGTCAGACACATTGACAAGTTGTCATTCATATTTTATATGTATGTGATGTAGTAGACTGTTGCACAAAATTGAAAAAAAAGTTTTTTTGTACTATTATTAATTTAAACATATTTTATTGTCAAACAAACTAAGACAAAGGGATAGGACACAAGTTCTACAACTTAGATCGTCTTCTCCCATACAAAATACATACATTACATTAAACAGACAACAATAATTATACAACTGAAATAAGTTTTTTATATATAATATGTACACCAAGGTAAATCATGACAGAGTTTGGTTGTGGAAAAAAAGGAAAGAAAGGAAACAAAAGAAAAAAAAGAGGAGAAAATTTATAGAAGAATTTCACAATTTACGTCTGTAAAATTTGAAAAGAAAGATTGAAAAATGAAGTATCTGGTCTCTGGTCTAGTGTCGTTTGTAAATATTTAAAGACTATATTTATCATGAAAAACGCCCAGTGTCTTTTATGTATGTTTGTACGCTAATAAAAACCAAGGAATTTACATCATCGTTTCTGGTGCTATCTCCAAACAAAATAGTTTTCATTGATATAGGAACTTCCAGGTCATGTAAAGACTGTAACAGTACGGCTCTTTGTGATTCGAATCGGTTGCAAGAAAGGAAAAAATGTGCCGAAGTCTCAACATTATCATTACAATCACACAATTCATCGTTTATAATATTCTTTTGAAAAAGATCATGTTTAAGAGCACTACACTTATTGCGTATTCTAGTGTGTATAATGTTTTGCATCCGGTGTCCCACATTAAAGTAGCATGGTGGTTTAGTCAACGTTCTATATTTTAGTTTTAGTTTTGATTTAAAAAGCTCGAAAGTTGGACACTCTCGAAGTGATGGGTCAAGGCTATTCCAAAGATTCAATGTACCTGGTAAGAATGAATGTTGGAAAAGGGAAAGTCTAGCAGACGGGATATTAAAATTATTTCTGTTTCTTAAATTGTAATTTGAAGATTCTGATACTAGAGTAGGCAATAAGTCAGTTAAATACTCTGGACACTGTCCGTTCGCCATTGAGTTTTCTCTGTTCTCTTCTACATTTTAATGACTCCCAGCCAGTTTCCTTGTAAATGGATTCTATACTGCAATAGCAGCTTAGACCAGTTACGATTCTACCTGCCTCGTATTGGATTTTCTCAATTCTATCAGAATTTGATTTTCCACAGTTATCCCATACTTCACACGCATATTCCAGAACAGGACGAATAAAAGTGAGATATATCTTTTCAAGATATTCTCTTTTCAGTTTAAATTTCAATTTACGTAAAACGTTTAATTGAACAGACGTCTTTTCTATGATATAATCAACATGTTTAGTCCATTTACAATCTGAACTAAAAAGTACTCCAAGATGTTTATGAATCGAAACTGGTTCTATGATGGTGTCTTCAAAACGAAAACTCACATTGACTGTTCTAGGAAAAGTACTAAAAACAACAATGTCAGTTTTATCTGGGTTTAATTTAACTAACCATCTTTTTGACCACTTAGAGATACTATCGAGGTCAGAATTCGTTAGATTAACCAAGGTAGTATCATCATGTGCCGAATGTCCAATAGATGTATCATCAGCAAATAATCTACACAAACCTATCATGTCATCAGCAATATCATTAACATATACAAGAAATAATAAGGGTCCCAAAACTGAACCTATTGTACTATTGCACAACTATAAATAAATATGGGTCTCCTGCTTAATGGTGTCAAGGATATACATGTACATGTATTATTGTAACTATTAATAACTACATGTACTGTATTCCTGCTGAATGGTGTTTAGGATATATCATATCTTTTTCACTTGTTACTATAAATAACTACATGTACTGTTTTCCTGCTGAATGGTGTCTAGGATAGTACATTATTTATTTCTATATAAGGTTGAACTGTACCATTCTATTTGATCATTTGTCATTAAAAAATCATTACTGCTGCTGATATTCAGAACTATGTGTGACTTTTTCTTCAAAGTTTATGTAGATACATGTCATGTATGTAATTTAATGCATTTTTCAAAGTATAAAATATTTAAAATAGCAACATAAAATTGTTCAGAAAGAAAAAAAATAATAATGGTGCATGCTGTAAAATCTCACAACATTCCCAATGTCACCAGAATTAAAATGACATCAAAATTGTTTATGTCCCGATTTTGGCTGCAATATCGCTGATGTTACATTAAGCAGACAATCAATCACTTTTATCAAATGACAGTTTTGTTACACTTCAGAAAAATTATTGCATGGATATCAGAGAAAATGACCACGAGTAGAGTATGCATGTACATTGCATATAGTGATAAACAATGAACATTCAAATTAAATTCTACTCTGATATTTATATATATATACATGTATGCTTATTATTAGTGCAAAAGCATTAGTTTCTCGTTATTTTGAATTTTCTATTAGATATTTTACAGCGGTTTATCTTTTATCACAGGTTTGCTGATACTCTAGTCAAGATCAGAAATCGTCATGCTAATGTGGTGGAAACTATGGCACAGGTACAAAATGTATTTTAAATATTACTTTGTGTTCTTTTATTTGTAGTCTCAGTTTTAAGCACTACACTCAGGCTAAAGTGGTCCAAAAAGGGTGCAGATACACAAAAATAACCTACTGAATTAATTATTGTTACACTTTACAAGTAGACTCATCAGCAATATTCATGTATTTATGTTCATAACTGTTCCTGTAATGTTATTTAATTTATTTCCTATAAAAAAGTTAACTTAATCACAATATGGTGTTGGACATTTGTTAAATTTGATTCATATAATTTCAGAAACCTGAAAAGTTATCTGCCCCATAATATCAGGAACACTGAGATTAATATTAAAGGTATTGGTATTAATTGCCTTAAATTTAGTCTATTCATTCACATTTTATCTTACCATTTTTAGGGTGTGATGGAACTGAGGGATAGAAGTGGAGAGGACAGCATTGAAGACACGCTACAATATTTTCTTAACAGATTTTTTACCAGTAGAATTAGTATACGAATGTTAATTAATCAACATGGTACGTCTCTAGAGGGATAACAATGTTTCCTAAGCCTTTCCTTATCATATGTGAAATTCAATTGTCAGATTGGAAGTCGAAAATTTAATAATTAATCTCCTTAATCAATATTTAGGTGTTTGAAAAAATATTGAAACCAAATATGTCCTACATATTGCTGGCACCAATCAAATATTCATGATTTCATTAAACAACAAATTTGAATTAGTTTTCTAATAAATAATTTGCTATATTTTTCATAACCTTTTAAAAACTACATTTTGTGTATCACGTGACTTTAGTCACCTGTGCAATTGGGAAATATATATTTAGGGGGAATATACAAAATATAGAAATTAAAACTATAGAAGCTGAGATAATTAAACTAATGATTTTCTCAGATAAAAGTTACAGAAAAATACATGTAGTTATATTGATTTCATACCGTTGTAAGAAAGCATGGTTCATACATAAATAAAGATATATTTAAATTCAGTAATTGCCTTCTTCTGTCAAAAAAGTTATAAACCACAACACAAATTGCTTGCCTTCGTTCAAATGTGACTTCCAAGTGCACAGTACCAACGGTACTTTGATTTTTACCTGGTACAATAATTTTTTTTTTAATTTTAAAGGCTGTTAGAATAAGAAAAGGATTCAAACCAACATTTCATGATGATATGTAGAATGAGCCACTGAACGAAAACTAATTTGAAATCAATGACTTTTTTTTTTAATCATTAATTATTTAAAAAACTTATATTGATTGCTCTTAATGTACTTCAAAATGATAAATTTTCTAGCTGTGTGAATATATTTTGCTTAGAAATCATCAACAAATGTTTTGTGATTAAACCATTTTTTATAGCCTTACTCTTAGGATCACTGCACCCTATCATGCTTGAATTACTTATTTAATTTGTAAATTTCCGTCTATGTCGTTTTGGCACTTAAAATTAAATTGTTTTAATTTTCCAGCTTTAATGTATCATGTCAAAGAACTGACTAGTTTTCTAGTTTGCAGCTTTATTATAATGGTCACAGATTTATGAATTATTCTTTCTATTACATGTAACAGCTTTATTATATGGGTCCCAGCTTGCCAATCACCCCAGACATATAGGTTGTATAGATCCTAAATGTGATGTGTTGGAGGTTGTGAATGGTAAGTAACCTTGTACATAAGTAGAGGGTCATATTGTGTTTTGGTCATGTCCATCCCTCACAAATCAGGTTTACAGTCAGGTTAAAGTTTCTTTTCCGTGTGAGGGGGACACCATGGCTTTTGGGTCATGTGATTGTCCATCCCTCACAAATCAGGTTTACAGTCAGGTTAAAGTTTCTTTTCCTAGTTAGGTGGGACACCATGGCTTTTGGGTCATGTGATTGTCCATCCTTCACAAATCAGGTTTACCGTCAGGTTAAAGTTTCTTTTTCGTTGTGAGGTGGGACACCATGGCTTTTGGGTCATGTGATTGTCCATCCTTCACAAATCAGGTTTACCGTCAAGTTAAAGTTTCTTTTTCGTTGTGAGGTGGGACACCATCGCTTTTGGGTCATGTGATTGTCCATCCCTCACAAATCAGGTTTACAGTCAGGTTAAAGTTTCTTTTCCTAGTTAGGTGGGACACCATGGCTTTTGGGTCATGTGATTGTCCATCCTTCACAAATCAGGTTTACCGTCAGGTTAAAGTTTCTTTTTCGTTGTGAGGTGGGACACCATGGCTTTTGGGTCATGTGATTGTCCATCCTTCACAAATCAGGTTTACCGTCAAGTTAAAGTTTCTTTTTCGTTGTGAGGTGGGACACCATCGCTTTTGGGTCATGTGATTGTCCATCCCTCACAAATCAGGTTTACCGTCAGTTTAAAGTTTCTTTTCCTAGTTAAGTGGGACACCATGGCTTTTGGGGCATTTTCTTGTAACAATAGATAATAATGAGACCTGGAATTGGTACAACACAACCTCCACAAATCAGCAAGGTCAATATAATCCACACTAAACCGCCAGTAGCAATGTGACAATTATGTAGGTTGCTGTCCTTTAACCCTTAATCAAAGATACAGTGCTTATTGTTCAAAACCCTAGCACAAGCTTTGAAAAACATGACTTACTCATTTTAGTAGGTTTCCTTTTAAGTAACATCAGTATTAGAACCTAGACAAGTAACAAAGTGTATAATATGCTCTCCAGTCAATACCAGATATTTTTAAGAGCAAACGAAAAACACATTAAAGTCTTTTGCACATGGTAAGAAAGTTAAATATTTTCTTGGGAGGAGGGCACATTTAAAAACATTTTATATTCCATATTGTACCCATGGTATCCCTCATAAGAAATTGAGACAACAGTATTATAATTACAAGCATTTTAAAACCTGAAACCTTTTGTTCACCCAAGCTTTATAATTTATTCATGTTTATTTATTTCCAGATGCATATGCCAATGCACGATTTTTATGTGAGCAGTATTACCTAACTTCTCCAGAATTAGAAATACAGACCAACAATAGTAAGACATATCTGCTAATATAATTTACATGTAAAATGACCAAAAAACAATTCTTCAAATCAAAAATCTTGATGACATTTTAAAAGTCTTGAAACAGAAAAAAAGGATTAATGTTTAGGAGACAAAGAACAAGATCAATATAGCTGACATTTTTTGCAGAGTCGCCAAATCTCAGATCTTTTAGGGACAACAGTCTTAGCATAGAATGCTTTAATCAGATTTTGTGATGCAAAAGTTATTCCCTAAAAGAGGCCCCTAATAATATTTCACAAATATTTTTTAAAATCTAAGAAGTCAGAAAAAGATCTGATTAAAACTTAATGAATGTGTGTTCGTCTTTCTGTAGTCTGCCTTTTTATATTATTTAGCTAAAACATACATTTGAACCAATTACACAAATAAAATATTTTAAATTCTTTCTCATTTTCAGTTCATGATGAAGAGAAATCAATAAGCATGGTCTATGTCCCTTCTCATCTCTACCATATGTTGTTCGAACTGTTTAAGGTAAGATTTTAATTCTGATATAAAACCACGCATAACAGTATCCATGTAAAAAAAAGTATAACCATACATGATTTTCAAGCTTTAACTCAATGTCACAATTTCTTTGTGCTTAAAGACATTGGTCAATTTTCACAAATTGTAATTGAAAAAAGGCATTTTAATGACTAAACACACTGCAAGAATTGATTTAGTGTTAAACTTTTTAACTTTAATTTTCCTGTTGAATTATGTGACGTCAAATGTTAAACTTTAACATGAAATTAACAATCGTAGCTCGATTAACACTAATTTAAATTTAATTTTTAACATTAAATTAACATTAACCAAAATTGCCTGTGTACCAGTGTAAAATGAGAGTCTTTATACCATGTATCTTTATTACTTGGCACTGCTGTGGTTAACTTATGATTATATGCGCTGGAATTGAAAGCATTAATGTTGAAAAATATACAATATATCAGCATATTTCAAGGATTGACCTCTTAATTGTCTCCAATTTAAAATGTTTCGCATAAATTATTTTGTTTGTATAATTCTGTATATACAAAAACAACCATATCAGTAATTATATTATTCCTTGGACATTTCATTCCTCTATTTGACATATTTTATATTTCTAAAATTGTAAGAAGTAGAGCCACGAAGGCCTCAAAATGGCCCAAAAATTCAACTTTGATATATCTGCTTGTAGTTGCTGCAATAATGTTCATTAGTCTTTATATTTATTCAATTGCAATATTTTTTCCTTCAATTATTTATCAATAATGAGAGCAGTGAGGTAAAAAATAGACTTTTTTTGTGAAAAATAACAATTTGTGACAGTTTTCCTTGATTTTCATGTATAAATCGATGAATATGAAATGGGCCACACCTGTCGACCAAAATTATTTTGTGATAGAAATGTCTATTATGATATTAGGAATTAATTATCAAAAAATTACGATGGTCGAGGAATGTGGCCAATACTAATTTTGACGAAATATGCAGATAAAACAGTGAAAATGTGTAAAAATGAGGAATTTTCAAATTTGTGGTCTGTTTAAAGTGTCAAGGCTAAACCTGTAGTATAGATAGTTTGCTAAATCTTACAGATATGAAAAGTTTGTTCATACCTTAACATGTTTTAGTTAAATTTTTGACAAGTCATAGTAGTTGAAAAAATAGTGAAAATACCGGGCCGATTTTGGGCCTTCGTGGCTCTACTCCTTTATCTACTTGGTAGATGACAGACACCTAACTTTCTTGTTCTTTGGTTTAATTAATATTTTTATTGTATTGACACATGATGACGATACAACACTTTATTTTTGTTATAGAATTCCTTAAGAGCAGTTGTTGAGAATTTCCCAGTAGACAGCACATTACCGAAGTTAAAAGTCCATATTTGTAAAGGAAAAGAAGATCTGACAATTAAAGTGAGTTTTTATTCCCAAGCACAACTTTGATAATTATTAACAGCTGTTCCAGAATTAGGTCACCTTGACTTGCATTTTAATGTGACAATGAGGGGATAAGCTATCGATCACTCCAATATACTTTTAAACTATTGAATCTTGAATCTTCTTTATTGTTTCATGGAAATAATGTCACATTTTTTTCTGTATCATTTTACACAACTGCAGAGTATTCTAGAAATATCTGGACAGATGTTAAAATTTAGTCTCTTTTAGGAAATCAAAGATATATAATGATGTTGTGCCAAAATGGGCTTTTATTACATAGATTGCAGTGAAATATTGAGATTTCCAAGTGAACAGAAATCGTTGATCACACTCAGTGAAATAACTAAAAATGCAGGAAATTTTAATTAACTGTTATTCAGCGTTACCTACAACGTCGTTTATCACGTAAAAAACGCTAAGGAAGTTTAATCATTTTGTTATGGTGCAAGATGAAATGTGTTACAGAGTTTCAGAGTAAATGTTTAATTTCTTGCAGCTGAATGGAACAAAAGATATGAGTAGTCTATGCAATGTAATAATAATAAAGTGACTTAGTCATGCAATAGAAATTTACTCATTTTGTATAGATGTAATAATATATTTTTTATTTTCCAGCTGAGTGACCAGGGAGGTGGTATAGCTTACCATAACACAGGGAAATTGTTTGAATACATGTATTCTACAGCTCCTAGGCCGTCCTCAGCAGAAACAGGATCTGCTCCATTAGTATGTTAACTTTTAAAAATAAACCCATTAAACACTTTGTGAGGCCATGATAGTTTCAAAGTATTTTCTGATTTGAAGGATTGTAACAATTATTACTTTGAACTGATAAAAATGCAGCATCACTTAGTTAGGAAATTGGTTTTCTAGTAGTGTTAGGTTTTTTACAGTATTTTTGTTAATAAAAGTACACATTAAAGCTTAATGGTATTTGCTATGGTGAAGACTTGAGACTTTCAAAAAGGTAGGGAAGAGCCTTGTGCTTACAGACGCAAGGGGGTGCATATGGTTCTAAGATCTACCTTTGAGCAATGATGAGGTTCTGAATCTGTTCAAAATGTTACTTTATGTTACATTTTCTATTTACTAGTTAAAATTCAAACCATTTTCTTTTCCTCAGCATGAAACAATAATTCACTGTTATATTATATTACAGGCAGGGTATGGCTATGGATTACCTCTGTCTAGACTGTATGCTCAATATTTCCAAGGAGATCTAGTCATTTCTTCTGTCGAAGGCTTCGGAACAGATGCATATATCTATCTAAAGGTTAGGGTTTACCTAAGTCTGTTTTCAGATATTACTGTATTAAAACTGCAACATTTTGTGCAGAATATTTGCAATCAAAGATGTGCTCCTTCTTCTTGAAAGATAATAAGAAGATACTTATACATTTTTCAAAATTTAACTTAAATGGAATAAATGTACATGACACAACTTCAATTTATATTGACATTTGAAAACCCTGTAATTAAGAAACCAAGCATCCTCCATTTGTCACTGCTATGCAATCCCCCCTTATAATAGTTATAGTGAGATAGTGAGTGAGTGAGTTGGTGTAGTTATATTGCAACAAAATATGTATCAGAAATATAGAACTACCATATGATTTTAAGACTGAAATACAAAAATTCTGTCTTAGAGATGTGACGATTACCATTTATGATACTACTCAACCTTAAATAGCTACAATATAATGTTCTTAAAAGTGTACAATGAAATTTTTTTTTTAATTTTGAACTTTACATTCAACCAACATTGATTATTTAATTTCAGGTTTTATCAAATGAAGCTAATGAAGTTTTACCTGTTTACAACAAGACATCAGCCAAAATGTACGAATCAGATGTTGTGGTATCAGACTGGACAAGTCCACCAAAGAATCCACAACAATCACGGACTTATTCAACCATGGCCTCCAGGGGTCAACTCATACGGACTTGAACCAGCCGGTATAAACATAGTCAGCAATAACCCCATCAATGGTGTGAAACATTCATAACCACGATGTTCACTTGTGAAAACCACCTGTTCTTTTTTGTTTTTAACAAGGTAGTTTTGTTGTTTAGTTGACAAGAGAATAAATGTCCGAAAGAATGGTTCAAGTGACTTTGTTAGAACTTATTATTGGCTGCTTGAGCTTGATAAGTGTGTTAGGATTTTGATAATTTTATTTTGCAACTTACAAAGACCTATTGAGCTGAAGATGATGGGAGATAATCCAACTACCCTTTAACCATTAAGATGAATTTATTTGTGTATTGATGCTAATTGTGAAGTGTATAGACATATCTTATTTAAGTTTTACATATGTGAAGTTACTCCAATGTTCAATTTGTTAATCAACTGTTTCAGCTAATAGATGCAATTCCCCTTACACACTTTAATAGATAAGGTCACACTTTACATGTAAAAAAAGCTTTATTGGAGATATGCATTAAGATATTATTATATTTTTCTAGAAGAGCATTCAGGGGAGATAATTTGACTTTTTTGTCTTTATCAGGTCAAAAATTGAGTTACCTCGGTGAGCTTGCTTGCAGTTTAAGATCTATTTTACTATTTTTCCAAGTGATATTATGTTTCTTAAGTTTTCTTATGTTAAAGTCATTCTCCATTTTTTTTTCCATGTCTGAAACGTGGAGAGAGACAGTTACATTTAAGTTTGCCTTCCCATCACAGAGACAAGGAATGATTGATATATTCATTCTGCCCTTTTTTGTAGGAAACATAATATGATGCACATTTTGCATTAGATGCTACTTCAGGGGTACCAAATGAATTTTTTTGAAAAAATAATCATTATACTATTTTCTTAAACATATTTTTGTTAAAATCAGTCATGGCTTTTCCTTACAGAAGAGATATTAACATTATAGAGTGTGCCATACAATCATATGAAACATGGTCTTTCATTTTAGTTATATAAAGATAGGGATCACTTTGCTGACCATTTACAATGAACATAGATTTTTTTAAAGATAATACAGGTAGAGTTCATCTTTTGATTTTACATTTAGTAAAAATATATTTATATAGTAATTCTGAACCTGAAAATAAATGAAATATTTAATATTTATGTTAGGTCTGGTAATTATTGAAGTAGTTTCTCGTGAAATCTAATGATAATGATAAACTATTGTAGTCAGAAGAATGATCATGATAAACTCATGCAAGAGGTAAAACATCTTTGTTCCTAAATATTATTTAAAACTTGTGAATGTTTATTTCTATTATTTAGAGACTAGTCTATATATGTGTATGCTGCCATCATCAATTGTTGAGGGGTAGGGGCTTTCATGTCACGTGTTTGCAGCAAATATGAGGAGCCTGGTGACGGAGTGGTCAAAGGCCCTGGTTTAAATACCACACCATTGATCACTAGCCAATCAACTCTCAGCTGGTGTTTGAGTCCCGTTTGTATTAAACAAAAAAGGGACTTCCCCAACTGAATGTGATCAGGTTTGTCAGTTACCTGAGAAATTAAATACAGAACAATAGTAATTACTTCATACACCTCCAACAAAAAGGTAGACATGTTTAAAGTAAATGTGAAATTTAAATCTTAGAAATAAAGTCTTTGAGCACACCTACCCCTTAAACTATTTTTGTTGGTTAGCAAGGCATTAAAATGTGTTCCATGTGTATATTTTCTTGTGTTATGTTTCCATAGATATCTAAACATGGTCAAGAGAAACAACATAATCATACAAGAGAAGTGTCTATTGTTTTCCCTGTGAAGTGTACATTATTTTGTTTTTGATTAGTAAGCAAATATGATTGTTTTTATCATAGTTGTATATAAATGGCAAATTTATAGCAAATTAGTTTTATTTATACATACTTTTGAATATTTTTGTTGTTATTATTTGCATTTTTTTTTTGTTAGAGTAAAAGTTGAGTATGTTAAGAGTGTAAATGTGCAAGAATGTGAACTAAACTAGAACGAAATTTTAGTAATTTTTTACTATAATGTTAATTATATGTACAATGTTAGTCCACTTACGATGAGATGGACTTATAATGTATTGTAAGTGTAAGGTTACAGATAATTGAAAAGCATTGGTTTGCCAAATACATATTTTTATTAAAATCTTAGATCTCATGGGTTTATTTAGTAAATTTGTGATAGATAAGGTGCTAATTTATATGCCTTGGGTTACTTTCTGCCTTGAACATTTTATTATAAAGATTCACCAGACTGATTGAGACATATTTCAGTCTATTTCAAAGAAAATGTAGGAATATGGTGTGAAATGTACTAATCGGGTCTTGCAACAAATTTTGACTGAGAATTTATCATGTTGAAAAAAAAATTGAAAAATGATTTTAAAAGATCATGATATTTTTTTAGAACTGTTTATGCACCAATCACACTTTTAATTATTATTTTTTCTATTAAATTATTTTTCTGTGTTTTTTATGTATAACAATCATATACTTATTTAATTAATAGAGTAAAAGTTTATTATACAATTCAAATGAGCATTTCATATAAGTTAACAGCATTTCTCAATCTGATTTTACCAATGATCCTCTAAGTACATTCACAACTTATAACCCCTATTATATGTTAAATGCATTGCTATTTCTACATTTACATCTAACAATGTCTTGGTTATAAATTGACGTTCACAAATTTTATCACAAATTTAGGTGTTTTTATAAAGTAAGATGTCTCATATTTTCAAATTATTAAATTATTTCTCTATATTTGTTGTTTGTCTTTATTCTTAATTTTAGATACCCTTTTATTCTTCAAAAATGCTACAAAATAAGATAGGAACACACAAACAATCTTTAAACCAAGTTAATGAAGAAATTACACAATCCTTAATAATAACCATTAAGATCACAGCAATGAAAACCAGAAAAAAAAAGTGATGTTGTACTGAAGGTTGCATTTTTTATACCAGTTGCCATGTATTATGTGATTCACTCTATTTCGTTCAGTGTTCATCTGTTCATCCCCCAAAAGTTTCTAGATGATAATTTGAAAAAGCTTCAAGAGATTTAAATGCTATTTTGTACAGCTAATAGATTCAATAAAATAAAGGTCAAGTTCAATTTTCAGGATGATCTGAATATTTTATATAATTTTGCTACTTTCTAAATTTCAAATTTTGACTGTGAATGCTGAAATATTCTGGTCTAAGAAACTCATTTCTCCTTCAACAAAATTTTTTATGAAAGAAGGGGGGCATATAGCAATCTGGTCTGTCTGTTCGTTGTTCCGTCCGTGCCAAATCAGGTATACATGTACCTACAATTGGAGTTGGTTTTCCATGAAGGAAGTCTGGTACCAACATGAAACTGTACACAAATACAACAGGATATGAACAAACAAAAAACATCAAAGAATTGTATCTGTCTCATCAACTTCATGGTTAATTGATCACAGAAAAAGGGGGTGTTAAAATTAGGTTTACCTATAGGTTTAATAGAAGATAATGTTGACTAGATGTATGCACACAGCTCGCATAACAAGCAGTAATTTAGAAAAAAACACAATGGACAACGAGGGCTGTAAGCACTGCTCGCCAATCTGCAATTGGCCCATGGTCAATAAAATGCATATCATTCAAATCCAGTCCCGAAATAGTCGCAGATAGACCCCCTTCTTAAACAAGGAACAGAAAACATCAAACAAAATCTTTGTCAAAGATGCCTAGCTTAGAACAGACACATATAAAATGTGGCGGGTTAAATTGTTTTTTGAGCCCAACCTTTCCTCTATCATTATTCCCAGACAAAGCACAAAAATTAAATTGAAGTTACTTTACCATATGAACAAAGTGTGGTACCATCATGAAACTATACACATATACATCAGGATATGCACAAACACAAGCCATCATAAAATTGTACCTGTCTCATCAACTTTATGTTGATTGATCACAGAAAAAGGGGAGTTGTGGTTTGAATAAAGTTTAGCAGTTTCTGGTTAATGTATCATGAAACTTAATGAATCATCATAAAATTATACCCCTGGCATCAACTTTCTGGATTGGTGATTTGGGGGGGGGGTAAATGTTTCGAGATGGGGCATTGTGTTTTTTGGACAAATTCTTGTTTATATATATATAACGTGGCGGGGTATCATTTAATTCCCCATTAGATGGTCTATTTTCACTTGGATCACAGGTCGTTTACTATTCTACCTGGCTTGATTTCAAATTATTGTACAGCATAAAATGGTAATTCGGTATCCACCATGTTTTATTTGCCGAGAGTTTCACTACTTTCTAAGTGCATTGACATTTGGTGTGTTGAGGGTACAGTGTACATTGACCCGTTTTGTGAGTTTGGTTCATTTCTTTCTGGTTTGTGGTTGTACATTGGCCTGTGTTATGAGTGCTTTGTCTGGGTGGGTCTTCACAATTCAATTTGTTGCTTCAATTTGATCTTGTCAAAAAAAAAAGATAACAGTTTTGATTTTTAAATATTGATTGTGAAATATTCTTCTTTAATAAATCCGCCCCTTTTGGTAGAATTTGTTAGATGCACCATTGCAGGAGGTTTTGCGCTTCTATAGTTTATAGTGTTATCTTGGTAAATTAGTGCTATTTCAGATTAAAACACAAGTAATCTAGAGTATAACTAAAGTGGAGTCGTACACTTTTGTTTTATTTCGAAATATTTTTTTATGGTAAGAAAAAATAAAAATATATTTATGTGTAAATGATACCATTAATGTGTTTTTTACAGTCCAAGCCGCGGATTTGAGTTGAAGAACTATTAAATAAGAGTTAAAAACGAAATCTATTAAATCAGCTAACATGACCATAAACTATACTTTTAACAATAGATATATTGAAAACTAAATAAAATGTTCTGTCAAACACAACTCTAAAAATATTATTTTGAAATATTTCCTTAAAAAGTTACAAATATAGTACTAGTGAATTCCGGCACCCTCTATCAACATAACGAAGTAAAAGATAAAAACGCTAATTCTTTTGTAAGTTTAGAGCAGAAATAACAGTTATAAAAGTCTTATATTAATTATTTTCCGTTAATATTTTCAGAAGTGCCAATCGTTATTTCAGTATTTATGGTCTAAATATAACGTGCCGATTTTTACATTTTTTTTTTGGGGGGGGGGGGGTCAAAAAAGCTGCATAAATGCTTCATGTTTGTATACTATTAAATTGAGAAAACTAATCAGTGACAAAATGTCTTTGACATGATTGTCTTTCAGCCCATATACCTCTCGGTAGAAATTGAACGGACATTTTCAACATTTATAGGTGTACGACTCCACGTACTATTTAGAGCAGTTTTCCTTGCTTTTGTTACGTTTAAATATTATATTGACGATATGCAGTTTTTGTCCATCTCAATATTTTGGAAAACGATTGAAACCGATTCACAACAACAAGTTAAAACCGTAAAAAGTGTGTACGACTCCATGTACAGTCACTGTATTTGGTAAGCCGACAATACACAACTGTTACTGTACCATAAGATCATGACCCTATTTCCACACTTCAACGACTTGGTTAACTAAGGTCTTTTTGTGTCGACTTTTCAGTGTAGAAAATAAATTACAAAAATGTTCTTGAAAAAAAAATATATATTGCTAACATCTGATATTTGTAACGTAAATATGAATCTCTGAAAAAAACTGCGTTTTTCGATCAAATTTGCAATTAAGAGTTTCGTCTGCACAAATGGTTTCTATGACAATAGCTTTATTTATTATACCCGCACTTCGAAGAAGAGGGGGACTGTTTTACCTGTGTCCGTCCGTAGTTCTGAAGTTCCACAGTTCCGTCCCGCTTTCCACCCCGCTTTTTGTTTACTCGCAACTCAATGTACTATAAGTCGGCGTAGGTTGTTAATATTTGGTGCAAAGCTTTACTTACTGTATATGGACGCGAAACATAAATGTAGTGGAATATGACGTTGTTCATTGTCATTGTCGGGAACTTTGTTGTAATTTATATATTACTAACCACTTAGGGTCATATTGCATCGAGGTTTTTTGGCCCGGGGTCGGTTTCACAAGAGGAGCAAACATGTGTGCATTGATGAAACTGCTATAATATTAGTTTTTCGTCCGATTTCGAGAAAAAAGCCCCAAAAAAAAACAAAAAACAAAACAAAACAAAAACAACAAAAAATTGTTTTCCAATATGGAATTTGTCAATTAAATGCTTCAACTGTTTTGATGTATATTGCGCCGTTTTAATGCCTTTTCGGCTTATGTCGAAGCATAAAACCAATCTCAACAATCTACTTATTAACTCACAAGTACAGATAAACTATTGCCATTACTTCGCGTCCGTCCTTTTCCGCTATTAACTTTTTTAGAATTTAACATCTCCCCAGAAACTGGTTCACTATTTGGAACCAACCAATCTTTCTGAAAGTTTCTTTCAGTATTCTGCACACGCAGTACTAAATATGGGGATTTTTTATTCGTGAAAAAAATATATGGCCATCGTAGACAACAATGGAACACTTCTAGACAAAAAAGATAGTAGACTAGTTCTCTCATTTAACCTCCAGTTCCGTTATATTGGTGATGTCTTTTCTATTTACAATTCTCAATTTGATGACTCATTCTCCATCTCATATATCCTCAGGAACTTGAGATAAAGAACGCAACTGATTTTAAGGACTTTGCTTCATATTTGGATCTACATCTCGAAATAGACTCTCAAGGAAAACTTTAAACAAAGCTCTATGACAAATGTAATGACTTCAACTTTCCAATTTTTCCTTCTTATGTAACAACATTCCGTCCGCTCCAGCTTGTGGAGTTCATGTATCACAATTGATTCGTTTCTCCAGAGCTTGCGGAACTTAAAGCGATTTCCTTGGCAGAACGTAAGGTCTGACACAAAAATTGATTTCACCAGGTTATGTTGCTCGGTTGCTGTCTTTTTGCTGATATTATACGGAAGCATCCTGCACATATAGACAAATTTTGGATTAATATATCTCAGATCAGTACGTGCAGATGTTGATTTGTCAAATTGTGGGATACGATTTTCGATCCATCGGACATCTACTTCCTGTTTACCAAAAAGCTTTTAATAAAAATGTGCGGGTATCACTTGTGAGCATTGGCTCACAGATTTCTTTTATAGTATACCAACCAGTCGTTATTGCATGTTTTAATATATGGAACTAACCACTTCGGGAAAGTCATATTGCCGGCCCGTGGTTTCACAAAAGGGGGCAAACATTGGTGCATTGATAAAACTGCTAAAATGTTAGTTTTTCGTCCGATTTCGAGAAACAAAACAACAACCAAAAAAACCCAATTGTTTTCCAAACTGAAATTTGTTTCAACTGTTTTGATGTATATTGCACCGTTTGAATACTTTATTGGTTTATGCCTAAGTATAGGACCAATCTCAACAATCTTCTAATTAAACCACAGGTCCAGATTAACTATTGCCATTACTTCGCGTCCGTCTTTTTCCGCTATTAACTTTTTTATAACTTTACATCTCCTGAGAAACCGCTACACTATTTGGAACCAACCAATCTTTCTGACAGTTTCTTTCAGTATTCTGCACAGTACTAAATATTCGTGAAAAAAAATATGGCCATCATTGACAACAATGGAACACTTCTAGACAAAACAGATCGTACGCTAGCTCTCTCTTTTAACCTCAAACTCTGTTATATTGATTATGTCCTTACTTTACAATTCTCGATTTGATGACTAATTCTCCATCTCATATATCTTCAGAACCTGAAATAAATGACGTAACGGATTCTAGGAAGCCTGCTTCATATTTGGATCTACATCTCGAAATAGACTCTCAAGGAAGATTTTCAACAAAGCTCTATGACAAACGTGATGACTTCAACTTTCCAATCGTTAATTTTCCCTTGTGAAGCAACGCTCCGTCCGCTCCAGCTTGCTTATGGAGTTTATGCACCACGTATCACAATTGATTCGTTACTCCAGAGCTTACGGAACTTACAGCGATTTCCTTGGCAGAACGTCAGGTCTGACACAAAAATTACTTTCACGAGGTTATGTTGCTCGGTTGCTATCTTTTTGCTGATATTTTACGGAAGAAATCATGCACTCATAGACAAATTTTGGATTAATATCTCTCAGATGAGTGCAGATGTTGGTTTGTGATGAGTTTTCATCTTTCTTCCTTTAACAGATTGGACAAACTGAATTGACAATTGGCAGCGCTACTGGTGTGCTATAGGAAGCAGGAACTGCTTACTCTTCCGGAGCACCCGAGTTTACACTCTAATTGAGTCTGCGTTGTAAATTTCCGTTCGGTTGTTTTTGTGTTTTTATGTTTTGTGTTTCTTCGTGCTGTTCTCGTTCGTGTTTCCTGGTTTTGTATTTGCCCTTTCGACTCAAATGTCCCATTGGTGTCTTCATGCTTTTAAGACCATAACTTGTTGCTAATAAAATAGAAAATGCAGACGAAGGAAGTAAGCACCGTTGCTTTTTAACAAAACAAAGATACAGATGAAATAAGTAAACACTTGATTTTTTGAAAATGATATAATAATCAAACTAAAAATGTGACTATAACCCGAGGTATGGACATCAACCAAGAACTTGACCAAAGTGGTACGGACGTACGGATACAGAGGGATAACCATAGGTGTGGGCGGCCATAATTATCAATACAAAATGTTTAAAATGTATTTTATAAATAAAAGGAATGTGTCCTTTATTCACCTCGGTTGATTTAGATCTTATCCATAAAATGCACTTCTAGTCTGTCTCAGTACTTTGGCTCTGGGACCTGATGAATCACAGCCTTTATTACCACTGCCTGTGGGTTAGTGTACTACTGAGATCAAGTCGGCGATAATCGAGAAAATTCATCACTAGAGAATCAGCAAGTATAATACACTTCTCTCCTGCATGTTACCTTTGCCAGGAAATCGTAAGACCACTGAAATAATTTCTATGAAAAGAAAAAGCAATCATCGTAAGAAAATTACCAGGTCTTAAACGCTTCTCCTCCTGTAAACTTCGCCAGGGAATCGTTGGACCACTGAATTCAGTTATATGATAAGCAAAAGCAATAATCTTTAGGGAATCATTAGGTCGAACACGCTCCTCTCCTGTAACCTTCATCAGAGAATCTTTTGACCACTGAGATCAGTTCTGACACGCCCCTTTCCTGTACCATTCATTAAAGGTTCTACCGCTCCACGTTATGTTTCGTGTCTGGTATGTATTCAAGAGTTCACATAGGTCACATAAACTCCTATCATAGTTTCTCTCGTTGTCTATATGGTATTTATCTGCCTCCTTCAAATAGGAAATATAGCGGTTTTCATCCGCACTAAGTTTTGTCAAATAATCCGCTAAAGATTTGGGACTATCGAAATCAGAAGCATCTATATATGTATTTGGAGGCATAACAGATTTAATGTTTGGGGCAGATCTAGCTACATAGACAGCATTACTATTGTCCAGGAATGTATGGAAGACTTTCTCAGTTATGTAGTCTTTACATATACTGTTTTCAAACCCTAGATAAAATAGGTACTTTTGTGATAGACGTTCGTGACATTCCGGCATAGAACCTGGACATGCAAGTCTACCACAATTTCCATAGACATCTACTTTAATGTATTGCCTCAGCTGGCTGACATAAGCCTCACGTTTAGATTTAGAGTTACAGTTGCTGACAACCCAAGCCGCAAACCCAGTTTTGTTACGGTAAATCTCTTGGTAGTTTTTCTGTAGTGGAGTTGTTCTAAGAAACGTCTTGTAGTTTAGAAATACTTCACTTTCTTGTCTGTACGACATGCTCCAGTCGAACTTGTTTTTCCATGCTACACTGAGATCACTATCATAAGCAGGACTTTCAATGTTAACAATCACCCAGATCTGACCGTCTTTCTTTTGAGGGACATTCTGCCGCATGTCTCTATAGGCAAACAAAACTACATCGCTGGTATTTAGGAGTTCTTTATTTTTAGTCATTAAACAGTTTCTGTATTTACAACCACAAACTGTCAGATTTCTCTCCGCAATAAAATATGGCTGAATAGCATACCACAGTATTACAAATGTTTTGTTACCCTGTTTGGCAGCCGTAGTTATGTTGGTTCTCCCACCGCCACTGTTTATAGCAATATGAGATGTTTTGTTCTTTGTCATTGATATGGACAAGTCGAGCTCACCTTGAGCAGTTACCTTGACCCCTTTTGTTGTCGAGCTTTCAATTAATTTTGTTCGTGTAAAGTTCAGAATTTGCTTGATACCATTGACAACCCCTGCTCTTACAGAACTTTCATTTCGATTTATTTTATTGTTCAGCAATGTCTGGTCATTTTTCGAAGTTATTGTTACAGGAATAGACGTTTGAATGCTTTGGTTCACAGCAGTCACGTATGAGAGGGGTCGTGGAATAAAATATTTGATATTTTGTCGGTCATATTTCATAAATAGCATCAGAAGCATAAATCCAGCTAGACACAGGGTGAAGAACGATAGCTCCTTATTCTTAATAGTATCTACAAAAATGAACAGATCATGTGGTGTTGTTATTATTATAAAAACTGACAATATCGAGAATTACATCGAAGATTGTCATATTCAAGTATCACCTATTTTGTGTAAATATTTCATGTTACAAATATTACAGTTCATCAATTTTAGGTATACGCATATATTTATTATTTATGTTCATTTCAATTGCGGTCCCATAGGAGCACATCAACATAAACGACAGCAAAAATCGGACTCAATAACCAACAAATTAAGCCGAGTATTGACTCTCAGTATTGACTTTAAAAAACAATATATATTTGATTATACATATAATTGGTTTGGAAATACTACCCTTAACTTTAAACAGTACAACATTTTAATCACTTATCACAGAAGTGTTAGTTAAACACAAGAAAAACGCTAAAACATGTCATTCGGCCAAACAGATCCTGTCAATGTTCCAAGTCTGTCTTTTGTCACAGTATCTTTTGTTTTAAATAAAATAATCCCAATGCATGTGAAACAGGCCGAGGCATTCGTCTCTATTCAAGAGTTTTGTATAATGATCCAAATGTTAATGTAAAATTTCTAAATACAGAAAATAAATTAAACTACATTTACCTAAAATATCTCTCATATTCCACCATGGAAGACACTTTCTAGTGAAGAAAAAGAAAGCCAAATTCATTAACAATATATTCACATCCCTGTCAGGTAATCGTTATTTGTCCTTTTAAAAACTAAAATCAGCATAAATTTGAAGGCTAGGTAAGTGGGGTATAAATTACATTTTTAAAATGTTTAAATATGTATTCAATACGCTTTATTTCATAAAAAATGTGTTCCACAGAGCATATCGCAGCTTCATTATATTTTTAAAGTATGTATCCATTTCATCTGTTAAGGTAACTGCACAATTGGTTGCGAAAATAAACGACAGAAAACGATTAACAAGTACATACATGTTAAAAGATGAAAAAGACAGTGGAAAAAGATCCCTCATTTCTCCCCAATATGCAATAATACCAATGCGTCCTGCTATATACCTTAACTGTGTCGTTCATGTATCTATAACTGTTTCCGTTTATCTAGTTATTAGCGACAAAACAGGAAGTTATTTGAAACATTTCCTAATAAAAAAATCACTTTGTCTGCCATGTTTGTTGTATTTTTGTTTTTACCATAACTAGTTGTAGAGAGTCTTCCGGGAGATCAACCTCTTCTGGTGCCAACACTCTCACGGGTCAAGTGCAGAAGATACATCAAATAAATGAAATTTCAGCAGAAATTTCTACTTTTGATTTTACCCGGAGATAGTTCAAATCAAATCCTGTACATACAGTTAACTGTTAATGTTATAGAATTTCTCTTCAAATTCAAAGATAGAACTTTTGCTCAGAGCCTCTTTGATGGTACCTCTTTATGAAAATTTAGACTCGGTATAAAAGTTTTACGGAAACACCCATGCACCCCTAAATAAAAATAAACAAAAAAATAAAAGTCCTTAGAATGATTAAAAAAACATACCTGTTAATGCATTGAACATGATAAACTTTGGATACGAAAAACCCAGAAGCAATACACATATACCGTCAATAAAGGTTTATTCCTTGCCATGACATAATGCCTGTTTTGTTTGCATTACTCCTTATTTGCGAGATAGTTGCACTATAATGAATCAAATTTTAATTATTAACAGATTACTAAGATCAATTAGTTTGTCTTTAGCGTGACTTAAAATCTTCTGAAGGTTATCTTTTGACCAATGCGGAGAAACAATCTTATCAGAACGATGAACTAAAAAACATTCAACCATGGTCACTCGACCAAGTGAAATCCACCAATAAGTTGCTCCTCCGGTAACACAATTATGCTTAGAACAATAGAAAACGATTTCGTTTTAAATGTTTGTTTAGGAGATTTAAGTGCATTTAATTTACTTCATCACCACTTGTTTTTTTTTTTGCCAACCAAAGTTTCAAAGGCGGATCATTGATAGGCGTTTGACAGGAAAATTTTGTTGGAAACTGTATGAAACAATAAGGTCTAAATAGATTTTTTAAAATTGCGCGTCCTTCCGTTTGAAAATTTGCAGATCCATCGAATTGAATAGCGATAAGAATACTAGTGCTAGGACGGTCCCAAGACTGGTTGCAAGATAGGGACTGTCTTTGACCGACATAAATCTTATGCGAGTCCTTATAGCCTAAGACCGTTTCAGAACTTACAGTGAGTTGCAAGCTGTTTGATCAAGGGGCGTCACAAAACTGGCAGTTAGATGATAGCTATCAACCAAGGACCGTCCCAAAACTTGCAGTGAGATGAGATCGCGAGCAAATCTATGACTAGGGCTAGGGGCGTCTTGAATCTTGCGTTGTGATGCGAACTGCTAACCTAGGGTCATCCTAAACCTCACAGTGATGTGGCAGTGATGCAAAGTCTTTTGAGGATAAAAAACACAAATTAAAGTCAAGAATATAATAAAGAATAGGGAAATTTTACAAAATCTGTGAGATTTAATTATTTTCAAAAACAAAGTGCATGGAGTATAACATACCTTTTGTTAATCAACACAGGCTACAGATTAAAGTTCAAGAGAAAAAGATTATTTACACAAATAGATATAACATCTTTTAAACTATGTCGGTCAATACCAAGAAAACATTGCTAAAGTTATTATACAAAGCTTCATACATATGTATCCTACGACTCCGTTGTTACTTCATGTGCCAGATTAGATGGGCGTTAAAGTCAACTCGATTTTCTGCTACGTTACCACACAAGTGACATACAAAGGGCTTTACCGGGTTGATGTGTAAAGTCTTGTGCACAAGGTACATACTGTACTCTCTAAATATAATACGGCAATGTTTGCATTCGTGAATTTTACCGGCCATTTCTAAGTCACAAAATAACTGGTCAGTGTTAGACAAGATGGCGGTCTGGATGGCTTTCTCGTCTGTTGGTATGATGGTAATGTCAGATGATTTGTTACATGATCTGTCTGGAACTTCTCTGTGGAAGTAGTTGTCAGCAATGGAAGGCATTGTATACGGTTCGTTTATTATCTCTTCTTCAGCGTCTGATAAGGGTTCTTTTTTTATGCCATTTTCGGTTGTACGTATAAGTCCTGTTGGGAAAACGAACGGTTTATTTTCATTCGAAGATGAATGACTTAAGGTAGTGAATGGATTGTCCTCGTGCAAAGTTCGACCGAGATATTCGATATCAAATTCTTGGTTGATATTTGAGTTCCCCTCTAAATGTTCCGTTATATCGCTGATCGGGTTTGTATCTGCAGACATAGTATTAACAAAATCGGAAGTATTTATAAAGTTGCAACCACCAGCAAGCTGGCTCTTCATCTGATGGACATGTAACGAGTTAAAAGACCTGAAAATCATGCCGCATTGCTTACAGTGATGCGAATCCGACTCATGGCATTTTTCATGTAGGCTTCTCCGGCGTCCACTCACAAACGATTGGTTACAAAAGTGGCACTTGAAAGGACGTTCTGTGTTATGGGAACGCACGTGTAGTCTCAGTTCTTGTGGAGATTGAAAAACTTTACTACATAACATACATTGAACTTGTTTCGGGTCGTTGTGGAACATCATATGTTTCTTAAGAACAGTCTCAAAAGTAAATTTACGCCCACAAATTTGGCACGAGTAAGGTTTGGTGCGGACATGACTACGCAGGTGGGATCGCAATGTCGTCGTATCCTTGAAGTTCTTCCCGCAATGCTCACATTCGTGCGTTCTACTCTTAACGCGCGTGTGCGTTCTTTCGTGCTTCCGGCAGCTTCCTTGACTGTTGAACTTTTTGGCACAAACCCCGCAGGAAAATGGTTTCTCGCCCGTGTGTATCCTTTCGTGTTCCTTCCGATAAAAAGATCGGGTAAAAACCTTGCCACAGTACCGACACTGAAGTGGATTCTGACTTTGTGGGACCGGCGGCAGACCAGACGACCCAGCAGTCAGTTCCTCAGATTTCTCGCTCGGAGAATCACCGTCAGATGTTGGAGTTTCATCAGGTTTGACATCGGGGTTGGTTTCACCCAAGTCGTCTTGACTCTTTATCTGTTCTTCGTCAACATCATTAGGTTGGTCTGAATCCATGCTTAAGCCTGAAATGAAATATAGTCATAAACAAGAGGCTCCCAGGAGCCTGAATCGCTCACCTGGTCTTAATGTCAACCCTTTGAAGACTTTTGTATAGCTAAATGAGCTGAATGTTTAAGCAATAAAAAGCTTTTCTCTATCTGCAATAGTTTTCATTCCAAAGCAAAAAAGACTATTTTTCACCTTTAAAGGGCCATAACCCCTTAAAGGGGTTATCTGACAACTTCGACCCTAAAAAGACTTTTGTAGAGCTAATTAAGCTGAACATTTAAGCAAGCAACATCTTTTCTCTATCTGCAAAAGTTTTCTTTCTTTAGGCCAAAAACACTTTTTTTTGCCTTTAAGGGGCCGTAACCACTATAAGGGGTCATCTGGCAACTTTGACCCTATGGAAACTTTTGTAGAGCTAAATGAGCTGAACATTTAAGCAAGCAACAACTTTTCTCTATCTGCAATAGTTTTCATTCCATAGGCCAAAAACACTATTTTTTGCCTTGAAGGGGCTGTAACCCCTATAAGGGGTCATCTGACAACTTCAACCATATGGAGACTTGTGTAGAGCTAAATGAGCTGAACATTTAAGCAAGCAACAGCTTTTCTTTATCTGCAATAGTTTTCATTCTATAGGCCAAAAACACTATTTTTTGCCTTTAAGGGGCCGTAACCCCTATAAGGGGTCATCTGACAACTTCGACCCTATGGAGGCTTGTGTAGAGCTAAACGAGCTGAACATTTAAGCAAGCAACAGCTTTTCTCTATCTGCAATAGTTTTCATTCTATAGGCCAAAAACACTATTTTTTGCCTTTAAGGGGCCGTAATCCCTATAAGGGGTCATCTGACAACTTCGACCCTATGGAGGCTATTGTAGAGCTAAAGGAGCTGAACATTTAAGCAAGCTACAGCTTTTCTCTATCTGCAATAGTTTTCATTCTACAGGCCAAAAACTCTGTTTTTTGCCTTTAAGGGGCCATAACCCCTATAAGGGGTCATCTGACAACTTTGACCTTATGGAGACTTTTGTAGAGCTAAATGAGCTGAACATTTAAGCAAGCAACAGCTTCTCTCTATCTGCAATAGTTTTCATTCCATAGGCCAAAAACATGAAAAAATGCTATTTTTCACCTTTAAGGGGCCGTAACTCCCATAAGGGGTCATTTGGTCTCATTAACCCCTTCCGGGTCAATTGGTCCCTCCCTCAAATAGTCCATTAAAAATAAAAAATGCAGTGTTATTGTTTGTAATTGTCAAAGTTTTATTGGATTAATAATGGAATCATGTGTACAATCAAATGAAACCTAAAGATTCACTCATTTTGAATATCCTTGATTCATTTTTGACAAGTGTATGAATTTTGTTTACATGGCTATGTGAAAAGGCTCCATGTGGAAGACCGGAAAGCATGGTAAAAAGGGTATTTTGAGCATTTTGTAAACAATCCAACTTTGCGAAAAAAGTAATCCTTGATGGTGAAGGTTTTATACCAGCATTAGACAGCAAACTTTATTTGCTTCGCAATGATATATAACATGTGTACCATCTTACCCGTATTTGTTCAAGCAAAAATCTAGAAAATGCAGATTTTAAGCTGAAAATGAATGTGAACGTCAAAAGGGTTATTTGAGACCTTAAGAATACAGCTTATTTGTGTCTTCTGTAGGCTGTCCTGGTAGTTTCACAATGGTACCCCCTTAGCAACCATTGTATTTTTTGCTTTTTGTCACTGTATTTACCCTCATACAGGAATAGAAATATTGTTTGATGCATATTTTTTTCCAAACCTCACTCTTAAACAGAAATTAAGGCTCGAACGATTGAAAATAAAGAGATTTTCTTGCTCGCGACACGACAAAATGTTGATTATTTCATATGCTGATGCCTGTTTTTATTTTTTCATAGAGTTGTCTGCCCTTAGACCATTTCACTAAAGTCACTGCAATGTTACTCTACCTATAAAAAATGTTTTAATTGTGAGAAAGTGAATAGAGTAAAGTCTTAGCCATTTAACATAGAAAATTTTATGCGACGTCAACTTTTTAAGGTTTTCTCATGGTACACCCCTATTTCAAATGCCCATAAAATCAAAACCGCACAACTCCTAGGCTTGTATGAGGGCTTAATAAATTCAAAAAATCCTCCTCTTTTTATTTTCATATTCAAATATGATTATCTGGTGCATTGTGTTATTTTAAGGTCTCATTAACCCCTTCCGGGTCAATTGGTCCCTCCCTCAAATAGTCCATTAAAAATAAAAAATGCAGTGTTATTGTTTGTAATTGTCAAAGTTTTATTGGATTAATAATGGAATCATGTGTACAATCAAATGAAACCTAAAGATTCACTCATTTTGAATATCCTTGATTCATTTTTGACAAGTGTATGAATTTTGTTTACATGGCTATGTGAAAAGGCTCCATGTGGAAGACCGGAAAGCATGGTAAAAAGGGTATTTTGAGCATTTTGTAAACAATCCAACTTTGCGAAAAAAGTAATCCTTGATGGTGAAGGTTTTATACCAGCATTAGACAGCAAACTTTATTTGCTTCGCAATGATATATAACATGTGTACCATCTTACCCGTATTTGTTCAAGCAAAAATCTAGAAAATGCAGATTTTAAGCTGAAAATGAATGTGAACGTCAAAAGGGTTATTTGAGACCTTTGACAACTTCGACTCAATGGAGACTTTTGTAGAGCTTTTGATGCTGAAGCAGTAGCGTGGCATCAGATTTCATCTATCTCTTATACTTTTTGATAGGAATATTGTGTTATTTTTGTGTGTTATAATTTACATATCGTTGGTCCATTTTGGTGCACAAAAAGTAAAAAAAATAGGGCATCTAATGGGACATTAAATGATACCCCGCCACGATATTCATCAATAGTTAAATATATTTGCATATATACTATACTATACATCTATATATTTTTCCTATATGCCATTGTTAATTTCCCGCCAAAATTGCAGTTTTCAAATGCATTTATTTTAAAAATGAAGGTCCGTGACCCCATTTTTTATTTCATATATGGATGCATATCACTAAGAACTATACGTCTACCAAGTTCATTAGAATCTGGATATATGTCATTCGATACAAATGATTTTGATATTGAAGCACCTGTTTAAGCAACCAGAATTTGAATGTAAGATACAGTTTGATACAAACGAACATTTAGAAAATTTACCATTTATTGCAGAAATTTTGCCGTATTCAATCTATGTAAATATTCTTAAAAATGCAATATTATAGCCTATAACCATTGCTATATGATTTACAAAAAAAATAATGAACAAAAATCCGATTCATTTAGTTAATTAAAATAGATATGTAATAAAAAGCTAGGCCGAGCGCAGCATGATACGACCGCAACAAGTTGAACCCTGTATGCTGGATTGTCAAATGCTTTGGACACATATGCAGCCCATGGTGGACTCACGAAAATTTTTGACACGTGCATTCTGTGGTGGACTTTAAATGAAAAATGCATATTTGACATATTTATGCAAACTTTTAATAATTTACGTTTTTGGCCCCTTTGACCCCTATTTCTATAAAAATGATAAGAGATATTGCAAATCTGATTGAAAAACGCAGTCAGGGAATTTGACAAGGATTCCAATGAAAAAAGATTTTCCAATATCGGACAACAAATAAAAAAGTAGATTTTTTTAGTGTGGCCCATCTTTGACCGCCTGTAGCAATGTTAGCGTGTAATGTATATCAAAACCATGACAGAATTCAATGAGGATTGCAATAAAAAATAATTTTAAAATCGAATGAATAATAAACATTCTACAGAAGTTTTGTCAATACAGCTATTTAGCCCCTTTTGTCATTTTTTCTTAAACGGTAAGGGCTACAAAGCCCAAATACAATACCAACCTTACTTAAGTGGTTACAAACATCATATCAAAACACCATAACAATCAGTCAATATTTACTCAAGTTATCGCACGGAAACCAAATGTCCACAGACGACGACACAGACACAGACGACATCGCCATAACATTATACGATCGCAAAAATTTGCGGTCGTATAAAAAGTGTAATATACCCTCTAAATCCTGTTTTCTTTTAGAAATAAACTTCGCTTTCTTCCTCATTCAGACTGAAGGTTTCTGAAAAATAAAACGAATGTGACAAGTGATGAAATGAGGACCACGAAAAAAATTACCAAATATCCTAATAATTTTAGCGTCGTTGTAACAAAAACTACTCTTTTGATGTACTTGAATTCACTCTTAATAAAATGTTGCCTAATAAATAGCTGGTCTTTTTTGTAGACATGAGATCCGGCTTCAATAAGTTGCATTAATTTAAAAGAAACTAATCAGGTCTGGTAGATATATAACATACGTCTGGTAACTTGTCGGCATGTTTGGCAGGAGGATTGTTTTTCTATGCTTGCCTGTCTTAGATAATTTACGTGTCATTTTAACCTACACTGATTGACCTGGTGCTTCACCTGGTGCAAATGCTAAATTTATCTTGGGGTTCAAAATAAATGTTACAATGTTAAAATAATCATGATTATGAACAATGATTTGATCATGAACAATGATTTTATGATAAAAATAAACTAATCATTACAATTAACTGATGCCTTTAACCGCACAACATGCTAGACAGATTCTTGTCTATTCCTGCGGTTCTAGCTGCTACAATTGCTAGTTTACTTTTACTGGAACAAGAGTTATTAAAATTGTTATAAACGAAGAAAATCTATATAACTTATAAAATATACGAACAAAGAAAAATTATTAAGAACTTACCAGACTTTGCTGTCGGCTGCTGGCAGACTAGAAGATCGTCTGCTGTCAGATGATATGCAGATGTTTTCAATGACTTGCTGATTAGCTGGCGATCAATGGTAATACAGATAACACACACTGGTATGTCTTCGCTAGCTAAATGATTAGTATGGTTTCAGCTAGAGATGTTG
The DNA here is from genome assembly GCA_963971305.1 of Arcuatula senhousia. Lineage (NCBI taxonomy): Eukaryota > Metazoa > Mollusca > Bivalvia > Mytilida > Mytilidae > Arcuatula > Arcuatula senhousia. Next base: position 50,839,145 of record OZ020311.1, read on the forward strand.
CTTCATGCAAATGGCATGTAATCACCGGGGCATTTTCTTGATTGACATGTTTCACTGTTGATGTACAGTTTTCGAATCTTTAGAAGACAAGGTTGCAAGGTACGGCTAACAAAAAAAAAAAAAACAAAACAAAAAAAAACAAAAACACGACGCAAAGACAAGGCTCACTGCGACTAGGCCTTTTTGCAATGTTTTGGGTTCAAACTGTCTGTCGACTTGCACATGCCAAAAAAAAATAATAATTTCTTTACACCAAGAGTTTCATAGCATTTAGAGGAATTTCAACTTTGGCAGTCAATAGCAAAATTAATAGCTTGACAACTAGTGTAACCCCCTTTACTCTGGTGTCTTATGACGGGGTGTGCATTTTGTTGATTGAAATTGGTAACCGAAATTATGTCAGAAAATCGTCAAAAACATACCCAAATCTATGTGATAAGCAAAAAAATACCCATTTCTATATAACGAAATAAAAGTCAATTAAGGTTTTTTCTATTTATTAGGGCCTTAAAAAAGCCTTAAATAAATTACAAGTCTCTTTCTTACTTAAAATGACGTCTTAACTTCGTTAAGTATCCCAAAAACACAAAAGACCCAAGTCTATGGCACCTTTTCCGTTTTGACTCTCATGCCTATGTAAGACATCAACAAAAATGGGTACCAAATCTATGTGTACTGCTTATATAAAGATACTCAAATCCATGTAAAACATTGATTTGATGGCCCCATAAAAATGCAAATCCCGTATATTAGTTTATAGGGAGTAACCCCCCAGTAGTGTAACTTTGATCATGACAAGTGCGACCGCTGATTAGAGACCGGGATTTTTACGAGTGAGAGAATCAGTCGGGTTAGAGTTTTGGTTAAGGTCCATATCGCAGCAAATGCAAGCGGTAGAAGGATATTGGTTCAGTGAGTACATCTTTGATAGTAACCAGCATCCGTACCAAAATTAGGTCATACTGACCTAGATTTTAATGTTGATGGGCGATGGGATTTCAGTGTTGTCGTGTGCGGCTTCATCGTTTCTTTTCTTTTTTTTTTTGTTCTTTTAAAAAGCTCTCTCAAGCGGACAAATGAAAAGAGTAACTGAACATGGATTGAGAATAAAAAAAATATATAATTTGTATTACAAAATATAAAAAAGGACCACAAAATGATTTCTGAAAATAGAATAATACATGAATCTTACTAATTTCTTTCTTGTTGACTACACTTTATCTAAAACACTTATAACCCGATTTCTACCGATAACGAATTAATTGTATTCGGCCAATAGAGTAATAGTATTGGTTTTGTGAGACAGTTTTTTTTTCTTTAATTTTGTTTATAACCACAAACCAAAAGCCTACAAACAGTAGTCGCTGAAAACTGTTACGATTTTTTTCCGATTTTCGACCCTATTGCTACAAGTCGTCTCTTGCAAGATAAAGTAAATGAGCGACAGGCCTGAAAACGCATTCCATCTTTTGAGATCCTTACCTGAAGCTGCTAACCAACTATTGAGAGCCTACAAATAATAGTAGCTGAAAAATTTGTTACGAAAAAAGTGATGCGTACAGACGCATAACAATTCTAGTCTCTGCATTGAGACGGGGAATAATCCTAAAGATTATGTAAACCAACCTTTAAGCCAAAAAAGTATAGTAATAATCTAACGACATAATAAATTCCATCAAAACTAGTAACGATATCTCTCGATTTGGACTTGTCATCTGCTTGAAAAAAAAATTATAACGGTGAAAAGAAAAACAGAGAAATTTTCCTGGAAGAGGATAACTTTTTATTACTACAAAATAAACACACTACTTATCATAAACAGATATATCAAATAAACTGGCCGTGTTGTATAAAAATACACCGTAAGCTGTTACTGGAATTATTTTATGAATATTACTTTTTTTGTTATATATTGATGACTTTATGTTTAAAACAAATAAACCTGTATATAACTGCATTCATGGTAATGAGATGAATAGTACATGTACATATCTTGATCTCAGTGATCATGTCTGTCAGCTCTTGCTTCATGATATAAATAATGGTTATTAAGCTGGATAATTGTATTGTATTTAAAACAGACATAACGTTTACTAGGGCTATCAAAAAGAAAAGAGAAACGAATAATAGAAACTATATACAACTGCTGAGTACTGCACCAAAACAGCATACAGGTCTATTAAAGAAGAATTCAGTATCTTAAATTCATTAACCCACCATTTCTTTTGAAAGGACCATTGTGATCTTCGATATCTTTCGTATGTCTTCCTTGATGTCCTTTCTATTGGCCATTGAGATTGGTCCTCCATCTTCGGTAATTTCGATGTTACCTTAACCCTACACAATCTAGGTAGATCGCGACTCGAATTCTTTGGAATGTAGACACCTGAAAAAAAGCTAAGCACTCCCGAGTATTTAGTGCTTTTCAATGATGTGAAATAAATCTGAATTCATCAGGTATAATGATTTTGGTCAGTCTATGGTAAAAAGGATGGTACCTTGCTTTGGGTTGGCAGCAAATTTAGGCCGAAAATAGCAGTATATAAAGCTGCAACAAATCAGACGACCAAATTTCAATTGTGATTTAGACAACTGAATAACAGGTGTAGCTTTCGGTGACAATACAGTTTGAAAATTTGTGTATGTTCAAAAGTTGTACTTCTTTCTATGTCATGTTAAGCAAATTTAAACAAGAGGCTGAATCGCTCACCTGGTCTTGATGTCGATCCTATATAGACTTTTGTAGAGCTAAATGAGCTGAATATTTAAGCAAGCAACAGCTATTCTCTTGTTACTATAGTTTTCATTCTGTACGCCCAAAACATGAAAAAACATTATTTAAGGGCCCACAGCCCCTATAAGGGGTCATCTAAAAATTTCCACCCTATAAAGACTTTTGAAGTGCTTAATGATCTGAATGTCTTAGCGAGCAACAGCTTTTTCTATCTACTATAGCTTCATTCTGTAGGTCATAACATGAGTTACCTTATTTTAGGGACCGTAACCCCTAAAAGGGGTCATCAGATGACTTAGATCCTATGGAGACTTTAATAGAGCTAAATGAGCTGAACATTTAAGCAAGCAACAACTTCTCTCTATCTGCTATAGTTTTCATTCTGCGTAGGCCATAACATGAAAAAACACTATTTTAGGGGCCTTAACCCTTATAAGGGGTCATCTGACAACTTTGATCCTATGGAGACGTTTGTAGAGCTAAATGAGCTAAACATTTAAGCAAGCAATAGCCTCTCTCTATCTGCTATAGTTTTCATTCTGTAGGCCATAACATAAAAAAAAACATTATTTTAGGGGCCATAACCCCTATAAGGGGTCATCTGACAACTTTGATCCTATGGAGACTTTTGTAGAGCTAAATAAGCTGAACATATGGACAAACAACAGCTTCGCTCTATCTGCTATAGTTTTCATTCCATAGGCCAAAATAATAATAAAAAACCCATTATTTTAGGGGTTGTAACCCCTAAAAGGGGTCATCTGACATATTCGACCGTAAAGAGACTTTTGTAGAGCTAAATGAGTTGAACATAAAAGCAAGAAACAGCTCATCTCTATCTGCTATAGTCTTCATTACATAGGCAAAAAACATGAAAAAATGTTATTTTAGGGGCCGTAACCCCTATAAGGGATCATCTGACAACTATGTACCTACGGAGACTTTTGTAGAGCTAAATGAGTTTAACATTTAAGCAAGCAACAGCTTTTCTCTATCTGCAATAATTTTCATACTATAGGGCAAAGACATGAAAAAAACGCACCTTTTCACCTTTAAGGGGCTGTAACCCTTGTAAGGGGTCATCTGACAACTTGGACCAAATGGAGACTTTTGTAGAGCTTTTGATGCAGAAGCAGTAAGGGCTGTTCCAGCAAAACATACATGGGACGGGGGAAGGCAATTTAATTTGCTGGTATGGTTGGGTGTTAGAAAGAAGCAGAGGTACCAATGGGGTATCCGAATATCAAAAGTCCGAAAGGGCAGAGACAAAACCAGCAAACACCAACAAGAACGGGACAAAAACAGACAACATGTAAAACATGGAAACACAAAACAACTGAATATCAATCAACAACGCGAACTCTAGTCTTGTCTAGTCTTGTATTAAGTTCAAAGAAAATAAAAAAAAAAAAGGAAATGTTTATAATTTGCTTCTATGGGTGGTACCCCTGTAGAAAAAGTGCCTTCCCCTGGTCCCATGTATGTTTTGCTGGAACAGCCCTAAGGTGGCATCAGATTCCATCTATCTCTTATACTTTTTGATTTACAAGCCAAAAACAGTAGTTTGACCCCCCTGGTCTATTTTCAGCAACGGCAGCCATGTTTATTGACGAATAAAAAATTCCCATATCAGTTCTTTGGGAGATACCCTAAAGTACCACCAGACCAAATTTGGTTTGAATCTGTGCAGCTGTTTCAGAGGAGAAGTTTAAAGAAAAGTTAACGACGACGACGACGGACGCCAAGTGATGGCAATAGCTCACCCAGGTGAGCTAAAAGGTCTTATTTTCTCTGTTACAGGCATGTTTAATTGTACTTTAGTTCGCCCGACTGGCATTCCAATATAAGTCCAAAGATGTTTTGAAAATGAATAACTTTCAAACTAGAAAATGAGTCTACGAGCTTCAGAATGGCCCTCCAGTTATTGGAATCTTCATCATGTTTTACATGGGATATTGACCTTAACCAAGAAATATATCAAAGTCGTTCATGCGTAAATGTAAGTCACAGTGACCGTATTTCTATTGGGTTGTGTAGCACCACCCTAGACTCATCTAGTGGTGAAATATCATTGACCCCAACATCTAGTATCCAAGTTATGGACCTTAACAAAGTACTTAAACAAAGTCAATCATGCGTAAAATATAGGTCACATTGACATAATTTAAAGTGGGTTGTGTAGCGCTACCCAAGACACATCTAGTGGTGAAATATCATTGACTTTCCCAACATCTAGTATCCAAGTTATGGACCTTAATAAAGAACTTACCAAAGTGTTACCGACGTATGGACGAACAAGAGTAAAACTTTATGTCCCATTCATATACGTTGTCGGGCCATAAAAGCCGCTGCTGCTCAACTTTTTCTTTTCAGGTGAATATATATTGGATAATCGGAACCTAGACCCCCATAAAAAATAATTAGATCAATAAAAACATTAACCCATGATGACCCATTGTGGGGGTTGTAAGCATGAGACTAATCAACACAAGCAATCAACAAACCACTTCGGAAACCCTGAGAAATGAACTCTCATGCAGATATTTCATTGTGCAAGGTTTCGTAGGCAGAACCCGTAAAACGATTGCCGCTGAGAACTGATGTACCATCATACCATGTATCAGAATCTGTTCGTCATCCGAAAACATGTGGTACTATCGTGTGTAAATGTTAATGGACATGATATCTAGAGAGAAGCAGAGGTACCAATGGGGTATCCGAATGTCAAAAGTCCGAAAGGGCAGAGACAAAACAAGTAAACACCAACAAGAACGGGACAAAAACAGACAACATGTAAAACATGGAAACACAAAATAACTGAATATCAATCAACAACGTCGAAACAAGAGTGAACTCGGGTGCTCCGGAAGAGTAAGCAGTTCCTGCTTGCTATAGCACACCCGTCGCGTTGCCAATAGTCCATTCAGCGTGTCAAATCCGGTTAAGGAACACAAAACAAAACCCTATGACAAACCAACATCTGCACTCATCTGAGAGATCGAAATCCCATATTTGTCCATAAGCGCATGATGTCTTCCGTAAGTGAAGACAGCAACCGAGGTGCAACATAACCCTGTGTGAGCAATTTTTGCGTCAGACGTGTCGCTCTGCTAAGGAAATCGATGTAAGTCCCGCACGCTCTGGAGTAACGAATCATTGAGATACGTAAACTCCATAAGCTGGAGCGGACGGAATGTTGCTACACAAGAAGGGAACGTTGACGATTGGAAAGTTGAAATCATCACGGTTGTCATAGAGCTTTGTTGAAAGTCTTCCTTGTGAGTCAATTCTAGATTTGAAGCAGACTTCCTAGAATCCGTTGTGTTCTTTATATCAAGGTCCTGGGTATATATGAGATGGAGAAAGTCACCAAATCGAGAATTGTTTGGGAAAGGACATCATCAATATAACAGAACGTGAGGTTGAAAGAGAGAGCTAGCCTACGGTCTTTTTTGTCTAATCATTCTAATCAAAAATATTTGAAAAAGTATTAAATTTAACCCCAAAATGTTATATAATAATTTCACACATAGCTACCCTATTACATACTAGAAGAGATTGTAAGAAGTCTGTTTCATATGAATGAAGAAACAAATCAGCAAGCAAAGGTGCACAATTAGTGCCCATTGGAATCCCTATTGTATGCTGAAAACACGTCCACTAAACTGAACAAATATGTTGTCAATAAGAAAGTTGAGCATGTCGATTATCTGGTCTTCTGTAAATTTGTTCTTTTTCTTACTCATTGATGACAAAGTAAGTTTTGGTTTAATCGACTACTAGATATTTAAGTCCCCCAAACAACGTTTGGGGACTTATTGTTTTTGCACCGTTTCTTATTATTATTATTAAGTCCCCCAAACAACGTTTGGGGACTTATTGTTTTTGCACCGTTTCTTATTCTTATTATTCTTCCGTTTCTTCCACTTAGTCGTGAACTTGTCCGGAGATCCCAGAGAAAACGACTCCACATATCAATATGAAACTTGGCAGGATAATAGATTGTAAAGAAAGGAAGCTTCGTTGACAGTCGGAATTTTCAAAATGGCCGCCGTTTCCATGGAAACAGGAAAATGGACTAAATATTGGACATTGCAATATCTCGGTAACCTAGGTGCGCAGGGTTCTGAAATTTTGTAGGTTGATAGAACAAAACATTCTCTTTAATAATATGAAAAAAAAAATTGAAGCGATATTTACGGTTTTCGAGATATAAATAAAAATGTGATTTCAAGGGAGATAATTGGGTCAAAATTTTCAAAGTGCTCCGATTTACATGAAAATTGATATCTAGGGGTTTTATGACATGCTGCAGAGAATAGTGACAAATACGGGTCGTTTGGGGGACTTTGTGACTTGCTTGCAATCACAGTTAATACTTGTTATTAAGTCCCCCAAACAACGTTTGGGGACTTATTGTTTTTGCACCGTTTCTTATTATTATTATTCTTCTTCTTCTTCTTCTTCTTCTTCCGATTCTTCCACTTAGTCGTGAACTTGTCCGGAGATCCTAGAAAAAACGACTCAACATATCAAAACGAAACTTGGCAGGATAATAGATTGTAAAGAAAGGAAGCTTCGTTGATAATCGGAATTTTCAAAATGGCCCCCGTTTCCATGGAAACAGGAAAATGGACTAAATATTGGACATTGCAATATCTCGGTAACCTAGGTGCACAGGGTTCTGAAATTTTGTAGGTTGATAGAGCAAAACATTCTCTTTAATAATATGAAAAAAAAATTTGAAGCGATATTTACGGTTTTCGAGATATAAATAAAAATGTGATTTCAAAGGGAGATAATTGGGTCGAAATTTTCAAAGTGCTCCGATTTACATGAAAATTGATATTTAGGGGTTTTTTGACATGCTGAAGAGAATAGTGGCAAATACGGGTCGTTTGGGGGACTTTGTGACTTGCTTGCAATCACAGTTAATACTTGTTCTTCTTCTTCTTCTTCTTCTTCCGATTCTTCCACTTAGTCGTGAACTTGTCCGGAGATCCCAGAGAAAACGACTCCACATATCAATATGAAACTTGGCAGGATAATAGATAGTAAAGAAAGGAAGCTTCGTTGACAATCAGACTTTTCAAAATGGCCGCCGTTTCCATGGAAACAGGAAAATGGACTAAATATTGGACATTGCAATATCTCGGTAACCTAGGTGCGCAGGGTTCTGAAATTTTGTAGGTTGATAGAGCAAAACATTCTCTTTCATAATATGAAAAAAAATTTTGAAGCGATATTTACGGTTTTCGAGATATAAATAAAAATGTGATTTCTCAAGGGAGATAATCGGGTCGAAATTTTCAAAGTTCTCCGATTTACATGAAAATTTATATTTAGGGGTTTTTTGACATGCGGAAGAGAATAGTGGCAAATACGGGTCGTTTGGGGGACTTTGTGACTTGCTTGCAATCACAGTTAATACTTGTTGTATCTGCGTTTTCCATTCTTTTTGAAAAAGCTGCGTTTAATCAGCTGTGCCAATTGCGATTTCAGTTGTTCATGTGGAATAGAAGTGTAAAGTGTGGAGAAATCGAATGTTTTAATGCTGTTACAAGATGAAACTGGTTTAGAGTTAAGAATCTCCATCAGTTCTTTCGAATTCTTCAGGATCCACATTTGATTGACACCATTTCTAGAATAACAACAATCGTAATATTTCTGGAGGCCGGATTTTATTGCCGTAATTATTGAAGTCAACAGAACTGAAAGAGGCTTAGTTGTACATTTGGATGACCCTGCAATGAAGCGCTGTTTGTATGGATTTTTATGTAATTTAGGAATCCAATACAGGGATGGAATGTCATCATTATTGCCACCAACAGAAAGGCCGAAGGAGGAAATGACAGATTTGTGATTGTCAATGATTTCCTCCTTAGACAGTGTTGTAGCCGTGTATGTGGTGCTGTGGTTTCCATATATCTAATATCTTTATGATGCAAATGCTTTTTTGACATTAAAGATAGACCCCATTCCAGAAAATTCTGGATGTTAGAATGTACACGTACATATGTCAAAAGTCATCTCGGCATAGGGAGCAATGAGAGCAAGATGTTAACCGTTTTTTTTTCAAGAAAAAAATAATAAAAAGTCTTGTAAGTCAATAAGTTATGGTTAAATAAACTGTCAACTAAGAGCGAGCTAATTATATGTCTCACCTTATGCAAATGGACACTGTATAAAATAAAGTTAAAAAACGCAAATATTGAAATTGGTCTGTACTTATTTTCCACTTGCAAACTAATATCGATGTCGTACAATAATTTGTTCACATAAACAAAAGGCTCCCATGAGCCTGAATTGCTAAACTGGTCCTGAAGCCATAAGGGGCTTCTATAAGGGGTCATCTGACAACTTCGATTAATGGAGACTTTTAAAGAGCTAAATGAGCTGAAGGTTCAAACAAGCAACAGGTTTTTTTTTTATCAGCATAAGTTTTCATTCTTTAGGGTACCTGAAAATTTAACCTTCAAAGGGCCATAACTCCTATAAAGGGATCGATCGGACCCAATGTATACTTTTGTAGAGCTTAGTGACCTGAAGGTGTAAGCAAGCAACAGCTTTTCTCTATCTGCCGGTAAGGCAAAGACATGAAACAAGAGTTAACACTAAAGTATGTCTCGCCTGCCGGCACCATCAGAAACAATTATTCTTTCTTACTTCCACTATATTTTGAATTTACATGGATTTTCAGTTTCTGAGATCAAAAGATGTTTATAGAACTTAAACATTGCAAATATATGCAATAAAAATAATCAAAGTCACTCAACCGGAAAATCAAGGTCAAGGTCAAAAGATGGGGATGCAACTGTGCTAAGCTACTACTGGGGCATATGTATACCAAGTTTCATCAACCTAGGACCTATAGTTCTTGAGATATGGAGGTGCTCGCAAAACATTTCCATTGCTATTATATGTATTGAAAATTGTCAAAGTCACTCAACCAAAAAATCAAGGTCACGGTCAAAAGATGGGGATGCAACTGTGGTAAGCTACTACTGGGGCATATGCATACCAAGTTTCATCAACCTAGGACCTATAGTTCTTAAGATATGGAGGTGCTCGCAAAACTTTTATATTGCTATTATATGTATTGAAAATTGTCAAAGTCACTCAACCCGAAAATCAAGGTCAAGGTCAAAAGATGGGGATGCAACTGAGCTAAGCTACTACTGGGGCATATGCATACCAAGTTTCATCAACCTAGGACCTATAGTTCTTGAGATATGGAGGTGCTCGCAAAACTTTTTCATTGCTATTATATGTATTGAAAATTGTCAAAGTCACTCAACCGGAAAATCAAGGTCAAGGTCAAAAGATGGGGATGCAACTGTGGTAAGCTACTACTGGGACATATGCATACCAAGTTTCATCAACCCAGGACCTATAGTTCTTGAGATATGGAGGTGCTCATAAAACTTTTCCAAAAAGTTAACGCCGCCGTCGCCGCCGTCGTCGCCGCCGCCGCCGCCGCCGCCGCCGCCGCCGTCGCCGCCGCCGCCGCCGGTAAAGTAACACCTATGTCCCGCTCTGCTTCGCAGGCGAGACAAAAACGCTAGTTTTGACCTTTTAAGGGCCATATCCCCTATAAGGTGTCATCTGACATCTTTGTCCCAATGGAAACTTTTGAAAAGCTCAGTGAGCTATAGGTAGAAGGCTTCAAGCAAGCAACAGCTTTTCTCTATCTGCTATTGTTTTCATTCTACAGGGCAAAAACATGAAAAAAAATGTTTTTATGACCTTAAAAGGACCATAACCCTTAAAAGGGGTTATCTGACAGCTTGGACTCAAAGGAGACTTTAGTAGAACTCTTAATGCTGAAGAAGAAATGTTGCATCAGATTTTTGCTTTATCTTATATAACAGCAGTATGACCCCCTGGTCTATTTTTAGCAATGGCAGCCATGTTTTTTGACGGATAAAAAAATCAAAACACAACTTTTGTGCAAAACAACCTAAAGATCCATCAAACCAAGTTTCATTAAATTCTGTTCAGTAGTTCCAGAGGAGAGGATTTTTGAAAAATTGTTAACAGAAGATGTTGACGAACACCAAGTGATGGCATTAGCTCACCTGGACGGAAAAAATACAAGGAAAACAACATTAACATTAAGACAAATCCGTATAAAATCTAAAAGTCAGTACACCATGACTACAGAAGCATACAGATAAAATCTTCTTGAAAGTGATTGGTACTCCTCCATACTAAATATCAATTTTGTACCATAACTGCCTGTGTTTAACAGACCTAAGAAAAACATAAACTTTGGACAAATCAGTATTAAATTTCTAAGTCGGTATGACAGCAGGAACATACAGATGACTGAATGCTCTTGAAATTGATCTGTACTGATACTAATGGAACTACATACAAAACATTAATGGTGTATCATATTAAAAACGAATAACTGCTTCATGTTACTATTTAACTGTGCTAAGCTGCTACTGGGGAATATGCATACCAAGTTTCATCAACCTAGGACTTATAGTTCTTTCATAGGGATTAGAAAGAAAGGAACAGGTTTCCTCTTTTTCATTCAACATAAAGCAGGTATAAGTTCTCCAGTAAATTGGAGTAAAATGGAGGCTATTATAGAACTCACAATTTTTGACCTACCGGTATATGGATGAAGGTATTATAGCGAATAAAATGATTAATTACCCCAAGCTGAACAGGGACTCATCAAGGTACTTTGGAGTACCCATACTTAATCATCCTATTGAATGTGTTACAATGGAAGTTAATCTCTCTGATCAATTTAAACTCACATCTATAGAGAGGAGACTATCTTGTTGTATGAAGGAAAAAAATTCCTAGTATAAAAGATTTACCTGTTGAAAATTTCACATTGAAAAAAAGCTCAAAAAGGGTATTTATATAAAAGAAAATGTGAAAGATAAATGTCAAAGAGTTGTTTAAAGCATTAAATTCATAAAACAATATTATTTTGTTGCAACAATCATAGATATAAGCAATTATCTTTTGGAGATAGGAGTTTTTTTCATTCAGGTAAAAATCATCTACCTATGAATAGTTTTCATTTTCAATGAATGTGCGAGTTTAACTGATCAAAAAGATTAACTTCTATAATTACAACATTCTATAGATAGATTAAGCACCAGTACTCCAAAGTACCTTAATGAACTCCTGTTCAGCTTGGGGTTGGAACATTTGATTTGCTATAACAAGGGAATCTTAGAACCCTGTATGTTCTAAGTCCAATATGGTCAGTCAATAGTTTTTGACACTTGCATCCTATGGTGGACTAACAAAGCATATTTGTCACATGCATGCCATTAAAGATTGTCAAGGAATATTTAGAAATAAAAATATCTAAGGTTCCTAATATATCTAACAAGAATTTTGAAAAACAAAAGAAAAATTAGACAAAAAATAAGTTTCAATTTTTTACCCTTTTGACCCCCCATTTGCAAAACAGAAAAAGTGGGGTAAAAAAGAAATTAATCCTCCATTTTGTATAAAAAATCAACTTGCACAAAAAAATTCAAATCAAGTTGCATTATTGCCTCTTTAGGGACCCCTTTTTGCCGAAAAAAGCGGAAACCTAAAAAATCATTCTCATCAATCAGTTTATGGTTAGCAACATGATTGTAGAATTTCATAGCAATCAGTCAACCTGAATTTAAATCATTGCAGTAAACAAAACGCTTCATTTTTGGCCCTTAAATATTAAATGAAAAAGAAGGGACGCCCAAAATGAATCCCGTCCATCCTTTTATAGTAAGTAACAATACTGTAAAATTTTATAACAATAGGTCAACCAGAACAAAAGTTATTGTAGGATCAAAGTAGAAAGTAGGTTTTTTTTCCTTTAGGGACCCTAATTTCTAAATGGAATTATATAATGATCCCGAAAGGGACGGTACACATCTTAATTATATCTGTAACTACTGTGTAAAATTTCAGAAAGATCTAGTGTTTGGTTTTTGAGATTCAGATTACAAAAGACAGCGTGACAGACAGCGACCAGACTCCTAGACCAGCTTTCCCCCTTAGCAATGCAGGTAAAAAAAACTATGTTTCTTTTAATTAAAGGGTTATATTTCCCAAAAAGGGTGGGGGCATTTCGGAACGTTTACCCAATAACTAAACTAGCTGTAGGTAAAAGCAAGCAACAGCTTTTTTTTTTATCTAACATGTTTTGGGTCAGTCTGACAGAAGGTATAACATACATATAATACATGTACCTTTGTATTCAATGGGTATTAAAACAACTTTAACATACACGTATATTTTTTCTCTTTAAATAATAGAATCATAATTCATCACAGACTTAACTATAAAACAATATATATACAGATCATACATAATTATTTTTTTAGTTTAAATTTTCTATTCACATATAGAAAATGAAAAGATTTAAAAGAATTTTCATATTTAACAAGTAAGATGTTTACAGAATGATAACGATGTTGGTGATGCCACACAAGTTAGACATAACACAATCTCATCTACATGATAGCATTCTCTTTCTCCAAGTCTCATCCAATGTACAACAAACAATTGTTTAAAAAGACGACGATGTGAACTTATCTTTAAGATGTACTGCTACTTGTATTTTCAGCTGAAAAGAAAAATAGTGATAATTTTAGATGTACTGCTACTTGTATTTTCAGCTGAAAAAGAAAAATAGTGATAGAATGCCAACAGAGATGCACATCAGTTTTCATCATGATGCCAGTTTTTTTCTTCTTCATATTTCTACAACTGAGATAGAATTGTTTTTGTTCAAAGTCTGAATGGCAAGGAAAAAAAAAACTATAATATTTATTGATTTTATTCAACTAGTGCAAAACAGGGATATTTCCACATGGTTTCATTCTCATGTTTTCTGCTTTTACTGTATTCACAATATTTATCTTTTGCAATATACCTGACCTTGTTTTGGCATATAACATGGATATGAAACTTTGACGGGTTTTAAAATTATCTGAGAAAAAATTCAGGGAATTCATCAAAAAGCAAAATGCTCAATGTCCCCAAAACAAAGATGACAGGACAAAGAACCTGGAACCTTTATATTAGAGACAACAATATGTGTTATCTAGTTGCATCTTGGTGAATTGATGTACAGTAGAGCCTGTCTTAACCAAGTCCCTGTAGGACTTGAGAATTTGGTCAGTATGGACAGTTGTTTGGTTTATACAGGTTCAAATTACAACATATTTTCAAATTAAAGAACTGAAAACTACACAAGACTTTGGTTTAGGTATTCAAGGTTCAATTCAGGCAGATTTCTTTGTGCAGTTCATGGATTTAATCAAAATTTGAGTGATGATTTTTCATTACATTTTGATTAATATACATTACAAATAATTGTTTTTCCTAATCACAGGCCCGTACAGAGGGTGCTTTAATAAGATACAAAGATAACAAACACAAAACATTAATCAATCATACATACTCATATTTGCTCTAAATGCCGGGAAGGGTGCATAATTTCGAGCCTTGTGATAATCATCATAATCTTTCCAGAATTCAGTTTCACATTTGCGATAATTATTTCGGCAATATAGAAATGATAATGCTCCCCCAACAGTTATTGGTATTAAGTACATGAATTTAACTCTTGTTCTTGTTGTTAGTTCCTTATAATTGAGATAAAAACCAACGCCAGTACATGCTGAAAAAAAAGAGTAAAAGTACTGTGATTTAATAATCATGATAAAAACATACATTTTTATACAAATACTTGCTTTAAATGAGAAAAAAGAAATATGGGAAGTGAATTATTTAAATTAAATTCAAAAACATAAACATGTAACATTGTTGTAAGTTGTAACAGGATATATTTGAAAAAAAAATGGTATGTAAGGATCAGACAAATGGTTTGACAAATTTGTTTTGCTATAGAAATCTAATTGAACTTCATTTCTTCCATGAATTGACATCTTTGAGTTGACTGGTGTGTGATGGATTTATGTGAGCCGGTCTAAAATTGTGAATCCAAAGAAAAGTCATCTTCGCTAGCCAAGGGTTACGATCCGCTATATCATAAAGATGAGAGATAGCGGATCGTAACCCTTGCCTAGCGAAGATGAAGAAAAGTTGACTTGTTAACAAGAACGTCAATAATAAATCAGTTCATAGGGCAACATGAACGTAACAATAAAATGTTTCCATAAAATCCAACGTCACAATAAAACTAGCAATGCCAATATGGTCCGTATCTAAGATAAAGATACATGCACAGTGTTTTATTGTGGAAGAAATAGGTAACATGCATAACACCTATCATCAAGATCATCTTACACTGAATGACACATACCAGTACAGTTCAAGGTACTATTTTTCGTGGTAAAGCTATTCTCATGGATTTCTCATGGGCCAGGGATACCAAATAATAAGAATCTATAACAAATTGGCAATTTGCTTCGATTTCCATCCAAAGTTTGTTTTAAATTAAACTATTAGATTTGTTATGATGATTTATTAATGTAATGACAAAAATATTTTAATTTTTTTTTCTACTTACATAAAAACATAAATCCAATCCCTTTGAAAAACCCTCGTGTGTAACACTGGTCTTTCTTTTTCACAAACTGCAAAAGAAAAGTTATTAGGCTATCAAAAGTTATTAATATTTATAAACAAGAGGCTCAAGGAGCCTGAATCGCTCACCTGACTTATATGCCTAAACTATAGGCTATTAGTCAAATACTATTTAACATTGATCCTTTTCTAAGCGGAAAGACTTATTAGCAAAAAACAGCAATTTACCCCTGTGTTCTATTTTTAGCCATGACGGCCATGTTTTTCAACCAATCAAAAATCCCCACATCAGTACTGAACATTTTATGCTAATAAACAACTATACCAAGTTTGGTTCAAATCGAACTTAAGGTGTCAGAGAAGTTAACATTTTAAATGTAATGAGTAAAAGCTGTAAAAATGGTCAAATTCGATGTTCTAAGGGGAATAACTCTTTAAAGGAATGGCCCTACAACATTGACCTTATTACATATTTTGTAGATCATGATGTGCTTAACAATATGCAATTTTAATTTCTTAATTATCTCATATAGTTTTTAAGATATTAAGATTCATAAGTGCAAAATTTATAACAAGAGGCTCCCAGGAGCCTGAATCGCTCACCTGGTCTGAGTCAACCCTAAACATGTAAACACTTTTCTAGAGCTAAATGAGCTGAACACTTAAGCAAGCAACAGCTTTTCTCTATCTACTAAAGTTTCATTCTATAAGCCAAAAACATGAAAAAACGTTATTTTAGGGGCCGTAACCCCTACATGGGGTCATCTGACAACTTCCTTCCTATGGAAACTTTTGTAGAGCTTAATGAGATGAACATTTAAGCAAGCAACAGCTTCTCTCTATCTGCTATAGTTTTCATTCCATAGGCCAAAAATATGAAAAAACGTTATTTTAGGGGCTGTAACCCCTATAAGGGTTCATCTGACAACTTCGACCCTATGAAGACTTTTGTAGAGCTTAATGAGCTGAACATTTAGGCAAGCAACAACTTTTCTCTATCTGCTATAGTTTTCATTCACTACGCCAAAAACATGAAAAAACATTATTTTTGGGGCCGTAACCCCTACAAGGGGTCATCTGACAACTTCCATCCTATGGAGACTTTTGTAGAGCTTAATGAGTTGAACATTTAAGCAAGCAACAGCTTCTCTCTATCTGCTATAGTTTTCATTCCATAGGCCAAAAATATGAAAAAACGTTATTTTAGGGGCTGTAACCCCTATAAGGGTTCATCTGACAACTTCGACCCTATGAAGACTTTAGTAGAGCTAAATGAGCTGAACATTTAAGCAAGCAACAACTTTTCTCTATCTGTGATAGTTTTCATTCTATAGGCCAAAAACATGAAACAAGAGGCTCCCAGGAGCCTGAATCGCTCACCTGGTCTTGATGTCGACCCTATAAAAACTTTTCTGGAGCTAAATGAGCTGAATGTGTAAGCAAGAAAATACTTTTCTCTATCTGTAATAGTTTTCATTTTAAAGGCCAAAAACATGAAAAAACGTTATTTTAAGGATCGTAACCCCTGTAAGGGGTAATCTGACAACTATCTCCCTATGTAACTTTTGTAGAGCTAAATGAACTCAACATTTAAGCAAGCAACAGCTTTTCTCTATCTGCTATAGTTTTCATTCTATGGGCCAAAAACATGAAAAAACATCATTTTAGGGGCCGAAACCCCTATAAGGGGACATCTGACAACTTCGACCCTATGGAGACTTTTGTAGAATTAAATAAGCTGATCATTTAAGCAAGCAATTGCTTCTCTCTATCTGCTATAGTTTTCATTCCATAGGCCAAAAATATATAAAAAAACGTTATTTTAGGGGCTGTAACCCCTTTAAGGGGTCATCTGACATCTTCGACCCTATGAAGACTTTTGTAGGGCTACATGAACTGAACATTTATGCAAGCAACAACTTTTCTCCATCTGTCATAGTTTTCATTTTATAAGCCAAAAGCATGAAAAAATGCTATTTTTCACATTTAAGGGGCCGTAACTCCTATAAGGGGTCATCTGACAACTTCGACTCAATGAAGACTTTTGTAGAGCTTTTGATGCTGAAGCAGTAGCGTGGCATCAGATTTCTTCTATCTCTTACACTTTTTGATTTACAAGCCAAAAACAGTAGTCTGACCCCCCTGGTCTATTTTTAGTAACAGCGGCCATGTTGTTTAGACGGTGGTCACCATTTGTGCAATCTTGGTAGAGGACATCCCATAGATGAAGTGTGCAAAGTTTCAAAGCAATCCCTTCAGTCGTTTCAGAGAAGAAGATTTTCAAAGAAAAGTTAACGACGACGACGACGACGACGGACGACGACAGACGACGACGACGGACGCCAAGTGATGGCAATAGCTCACATGGACCTTTGGTCCAGGTGAGCTAAAAATGCTATTTTTCACCTTTAAGGGGCTGTAACTCCTATAAGGGGTCATCTGACAACTTCGACTCAATGAAGACTTTTGTAGAGCTTTTGATGCTGAAGCAGCAGCGTGGCATCAGATTTCATCTATCTCTTATACTTTTTGATTTACAAGCCAAAAACAGTAGTCTTACCCCCCTAGTCTATTTTTAGTAACGGCGGCCGTGTTGTTTGGACAGCGGTCACCATTTGTGCAATCTTGGTAGAGGACATCCCATAGATGAAGTGTGCAAAGTTTCAAAGCAATCCCTTCAGTCGTTTCAGAGGAGAAGATTTTCAAAGAAAAGTTAACGACGACGACGGACGACGACGGACGCCAAGTGATGGCAATACATTTGTAGCTCACATGGACCTTCGTCCAGGTGAGCTAAAAATTCAAAGAAAAGGGCAATAACTCCTACATGGGATGTTGGATCTTCTCTAAAATTTCAGGGCAGGTAGATCTTGAGGTGCAGATTACTTTTGTTCTTAAACAGAATTTAAAAATCTGTCACCGTTTTAGAGTTATTTGCAAAAAACTACATTTTACCCCTATGTTCTATTTTTAGCCATGGCTGCCAATTTTACAACCAATCAAAAATCTCCACATGCTAATAAACATTTGTACCAAGTCCAATGGGATTTAAGGTGTCAGAGAATTTAACGTTAAATGTAACATGGAAATGCTGTTAAAATGGGTAATTTCAAAGTTCTAAGGGGAATAACTCCTAAAAGGAGTACTACATTGTAATAAGCTCCCGGAGGCAGTGATTATGGAAGAAATGTAACATTCAATTGTATCCCCCGTGAAATAATTTCCTTAGGAAAACATTTAATATTAAATATTCTCCAGAGATACTTTCTTATTATTAAATGTTTTCCTTTGCTATCAAATTGTGTCCTTCTTAACTAGATATCGTCTGAAAAGTGTTCACCTAAGGGGTGATATTCAATCAATGAGAAATGGAGCTTTGGAATACCAAATAACTCACAAAGAGTTCATGATTTCTTTTTACAGATTATCCCTTTAACCAGGATGATATTTGATTGTTGAATTTCTCCCTGGATAATATTTCATTAACAAATAATGTCCAGGATAATTTTTCATATTTATTTCACATTTAATACTCTCCTTCGGATAGAATTCAGTTCGGATAGTATGATGTCTTACATAAATGTCAATAATTTAGTTGTACTATGAGCTGAATTTCCCTTCAACGTCCGGGTAAACACGCTTGGTTTCCCGAACTTTCGATGTCTTTTTAACGATTTTTTCTTTGAAAATTTTAGACGTCATTAAACCCATGCGTTACCCACAATCATGACAAGAAAAGCTAATTTGTTTTTAATTTGAATAAAAAAATAAATAAAATTAATTGCAAATTCGGGGGTGTCACAGGTTTAACCTGTATTATATAACTTAATATAACTAATTTATATATGTTTTATTGGGGATGGATCTAACGAAGGAACGGATCTACTTGGGGATGGATCAACTAGGGGACAGACAACTTTGGGGAAGGATCAACTAGAACTCAAAAATGTATAGTTACAGAGAAAAAAAACATGAATTTTGCTGTTTTGTAAATGGTGTTGCATAATTTTTTCATTTCAAACAAAATAAAAGAAAAATTAAAAAGTAACCGCAGCATCCTCTGCATATAACAGCTCATCAAGTAATCCAGATCCAGTTGGCTGGGACTGTTGTGCTTGTGACATCCTCTTGAAATCTGTGATGACTCTCTTTTTTTTCCTTGGAGGTCGAAAATATTCGGAACTCCTTTTATTTTTCCTCGGACTTCGCACTGTGAATCATTAAAACGTTTGAAAGAAAAAGCATGAATAACGAAAACAACCGACTGAAAGATGACCAAGATGTAAATATAAACAAGCATGGCTCTTTCAGTTGATATTCGTGTATCTGGTTCAAGAGAGAAACGAAAACAAAATTTTGGAGAAGAAGTAGAAAACCTCGTTTGTCCTGGGGATGTTATCACTACTGATTCTGGTTTCATGCGGTGAGATTGATCATATCACCATGGCATAAGCAAAATTATGCCATAATTTGAGTCACAGCTAGGCACTTGCCTGTGTGTTCTTCTTCTTTCAGTTACAGCACTCCATCAATATTGATGATTACGTGCCTGACAAATGATGTTAAATTGCCGGGCAAAGATGTTACTTGCCATCCCATGCGTGGGTAGTAACCAAATAAATCATAAGTACCATTGGTTATGTTTACTTGGATGTCACTGTGGTTTATAACTTGGCAATTACTGAATTTAAATATATCTTCTTTCTGTATGAACCACGCTTTCTTACAACGATATGAAATCGATATAACTACTTGTATTTTCTGGTAACTTTTATCTGAGAAAATCACTAGTTTAATCATCTCAGCTTTCATACAACCCGTCCGATTTAACTATGGACTTTCGATTGAAGCGTGCAAACACAACAATGAAAATTTGCGTAGTTGTGAACGAGCCAATCGGTAACAAAAACCGCAAATCGTCACAGTAGGAAAAACAACAGCCAGACTATTCATCAATATCCAATCAGATTTTATGTTTGCACGACCCATTCATTCAATCAATGTGTCATCAAATGTAACAATTTGTGGTTTTTGTTAACCATTGGCTTTGTTCATGACAACGTACATGACATAAATTTTCATTGTTGTGTTTGCACATTTCACTTTATGCTACAGTCAAAAGTCCATAGTTAAATTGGACGGGTTGTATAGAGCATTAATGGTTTTAATTTCTATAATTATTATATATATAAGTCGTGGACAATATCCATGTCGACAATGGACTTTACCAAATATGAAATCGTTGTTTCCTGCAACAATCTCAACATTAGATGTAATTACTCTTTGAAGGTGAAATTTGTTTTTTGGGTGTTTATTTTGGCCTATCCAATGAAAACTAATGCAGAATGAGAAAGGCTGTTTTTTTAAACCTTCAGCTCATTGACCTCTACAAAAGTGTTCATTGGGTTGAATTTCAGATGACCCCAGCCTTTAAAGGTGAAAACTTTTGTATTTTCATGTTTTTGGCTTGCTTAAATATTTGACTATGTGTCAGTGCATTTACAAAAACCTCCTTAGAAGGCTTAGCTTGAAGTTATATCAAGATCCTTGAAAGATGCCCCAAAATATGTAGATAATCATTTTTATTCTACTATCAGTCATTGAAGTCAGATAAGCATTTCAGGCTCCTGGGAACCTCTTATTTTCTTTCTACCTTAAATCCTTGAAATAGTTTTCTGTTTGCATTGATCTTTTCATAATTTTGTTTCAGGGGGCATGGTACATACATGGAAGAAGAGAAGCTCCATGCATCAGTGGCCGGAGTCATTCAACGGGTCAACAAACTTATTTGTGTTAAACCATTAAAAACAAGGTAACTTTTAGTCTAAAAGATACAACAAGATACTGAAATACCAACCGGTATGAAGATATAAACCATGCTTTAAATAAATTGCAATGACTTGATAATTTGAAAAGCTGTGAACAAATGTCGCATTATGTGGTATACATATCATGATAGGTTTTCTTAAAAAGAAAAAAGCAATAAAATATAAAACTTGTCTATGTAATCTACTTTATATATGGTACTTCCTCTATAATTTAGTTTCAGTCAGCTATTCATTAGATTATTGACAGTGGCGGTTCCAGGATTTTTGAAAAGGGGGGGTCCAAAACTATAATTTGATGATTTTTGCCCAAATTTTGCTTGAAAATCACAGAATTTTCTGACGAAAGGGGGGGGTCCAGACCTCCTGGACCCCCCTCTGGATCCGCCACTGATTGATTTGATATACACATCAGTTTTAAATTTTTCAGATACAATGGAGAAGTGGGTGATGTTGTGATTGGCAGAATCATAGAAGTCGGACAGAAACGTTGGAAGGTGGATACCAGGTCCAAACTAGACTCCATGTTAATGTTATCATCTGTAAACTTACCTGGGGGAGAATTGGTGAGTGGACATAATGTTATCATCTGTTAACTTACCTGGAGAGAATTGGTGAGTAAACATAATGTTATCATCTGTTAACTTACCTGGGGTAGAATTGGTGAGTGGACATAATGTTATCATCTGTAAACTTACCTGGGGAGAATTGGTGAGTGGACATAATGTTATCATCTGTAAACTTACCTGGGGAGAATTGGTGAGTGGATATAATGTTATCATCTGTTAACTTACATGGGGGAGAATTGGTGAGTGGACATAATGTTATCATCTGTTAACTTACCTGGAGAGAATTGGTGAGTGGACATAATGTTATCATCTGTAAACTTACCTGGGGGAGAATTGGTGAGTGGACATAATGTTATCATCTGTTAACTTACATGGGGGAGAATTGGTGAGTGGACATAATGTTATCATCTGTTAACTTACCTGGGGGAGAATTGGTGAGTGGACATGTGGACATAATGTTATCATCTGTAAACTTACCTGGGGGAGAATTGGTGAGTGGACATATTTGTTATCATCTGTAAACTTACGTGGGGAAGAATTGGTGAGTGGACATGATGTAATCCTCTGTAAACTTACCTGGGGGAGAATTGGTGAGTGGACATGATGTAATCCTCTGTAAACTTACCTTGGGGAGAATTGGTGAGTGGACATAATGTTATCATCTGTTAACTTACCTGGAGGAGAATTGGTGAGTGAACATAATGTTATCATCTGTGAACTTACCTGGGGGAGAATTGGTAAGTGGACACAATGTTATCATCTGTGAACTTACCTGGGGAGAATTGGTGAGTGGACATTTGTTTGAAAAGACACAACACCTTGCTTACCTTCACAGTTTGAGGAATTTACTGTATCATGTACCTGAATGGATATACATGTACATATATTTAAAACAGCTGTTGTACCAGTACTCCTTTTTGTTCCTTTCATTATTTAAAGTAGATGGAGTGTCTATAAATTCATCCATACAATTTTCTTAAATTTTGGCCACAGTTAGCCCTAAAATGGTTCTTTAAATCTTGACAATAAAAGTGAAAGTTCACCATCATAATGTTTATAGAAACAACTTTGAAAAATGCATGATTTTAGTACTTTTTATATAGGATCAATAGGGAAAATTCAAATTTCTATCATCTAAGAAAATTTTCTCCATAGATTTTTCTTATAATATGTGAAAATTTTTGTTTTGTATGAACATTTAGATATTCTTAATAAAAGACTAAGGTCACTATCAAAATTTTTTGAAAAAAGTGAAAATGTGTTTTTCCCCCTATTTTTAGCTCACCTGGACCGAAGGTCCATGTGAGCTTTTACCATCACTTGGCGTCCGTCGTCGTCGTCGTCGTTGTCGTCGTCGTCTGTCGTCGTCTGTAAACAATTTTTCAAACGTTAACTTGTCCGACACCATAAGTCCAATTGCAACCAAACTTGGTGTAGTTGTTTAGTGGCATTATGTGTACAAAACTATCGTTCGGATTTTTGATTCGTAAAAAAACATGGCCGCCATGGCTAAAAATAGAACAGGGGGGTCAAATACAGTTTTTTGCAAAAAACTCAAAAATGGTCACAGATATCAAAATTCTGGCATAGGGTAAAAGTGATCAGCACCTCAAGATCTACCTGCCCAGAAATTTTCAAAAAGATCCAACAACCAATGTAGGAGTTATTGCCCTTTTTCTGGATTTTTTCAAAATTTTGCACTTATTTAGCCCTATATCTTGAAAACTATACAAGATATTTTAAAAATTCAAATTGCATATGATTAAGCACATCAAGATCTACATTTCATGTAATTAGGTCAAAGCTGTAGAACCATTTCTTTTAGGAGTTATGGCCCTTAAAGCGTCAAAATTTACCATTTTTAGCTCACCTTGCCGAAGGCAATGTGAGCTTTTGCAATCACTTGGCGTCCGTCGTCCGTCGTCCGTCGTCCGTCGTCCAACTTTTCAAAAATCTTCTTCTCTGAAACCGCTTGGCCAAATGTAATGAAACTTGGTAGGGTTGTTCTGTAGTATGTCCTCTACAAAATTATCGTTCGAAATTTTGATTCGACAAAAAACATGGCCGCCATGGCTAAAAATAGAACATAGGGGTAAATTGCAGTTTTTTGCAAATTACTCAAAAACGGTAACAGATATCAAAATTCTGGCATAGGGTTAAAGTGATCAGCACCTCAAGATCTACCTGCCCAGAAATTTTCAAGTAGATCCAACAACCGATGTAGGAGTTATTGCCCTTTTTCTGGATTTTTTTCAAAAATTTTACTTATTTAGCCCTATATCTTGAAAACTATACAAGATATTTCAAAAATTTAAATTGCATATGACTAAGCACATCAAGATCTACAAAAGTTGTAACAGAGTCAAAGTTGTAGGATCATTCCTTTAGGAGTTATACCCCTTGGATTGTAAAAATTGACCATTTTCACAGTTTTTTGTTCAACTTTTCAAAAATCTTCTTCTCTGAAACTGCTTAGTCAAATGAAATGAAACTTGGTAGGGTTGTTCAATAGTATGTGGTCTACAAAATTATCGTTCGAAATTTCGATTCGACAAAAAACATGGCCGCCATGGCTAAAAATAGAACATAAGGTAAATTGCATTTTTTTGCAAATAACTCAAAAATGGTAATAGATATTAAAATTCTATTTGGATAATAATGATCAGCACATAAAGATCTACCTGCCCTGAAGTTTTGAAGAAGATCTTACATTGGTTGTAGGAGTTATTGCCCTTTTTCTTGGTTTTTTTTCAAATTTTGCTCTTTTAAGGCTTATATCTTGAAAACAATACAAGATATTTGAAAAATTTAAATTGCATATGGTTAAGCAAATAAAGATCTAAAAATTATGTAATGGGGTCAAAGTTGTAAGACCTTTCTTGATAGGAGTTGTTTCCCTTAGAACATTAAAATTGATAATTCCACAGAGTAGCAGTCCTTTAATGAAATATCCAGCATATAAGTATCATCGAATACAAGGTGAGCGATTCAGGCTCCTGGGAGCCTCTAGTTCATTACTTTTACCCTGAATTTCAAAGATTAACTTGTCTGACACCATACATCCAACTTCAACCAAATTTGGCACAGTTGTTTATTAGCATTATTGCTACAATTCTATCGTTCGGATTTTTGATTCGTCAAAAAATATGGCCTCCATGGCTTAAAATAGAACATAGGGGTCAAATTACAGTTTTTTGCAAATAACTCAAAAACGGTAACAGATATCAAAATTCTGATGGGAGACAAAAGTGATTAGCATCTCAAGATCTACCTGCTCTGAAATTTTCAAGAAGATCCAACAAGCGACATAGGAGTTATTGCCCTTTTTCTGGATTTTTTCAAAATTTTTCATGTAGCCCTATATCTTGAAAACTATACAAGGTACGTATTTCAAAAATTCAAATTGCATATGATTAAGCACATCAAGATCTACAATTCATGTAGTTACGTCAAAGCTGTAGAACCATTTCTTATAGGAGTTATGGCCCTTAAAGCGTCAGTATTTACCATTGTTCATTACTTTTCCCCTGACTTGTCTGAAACTGCATCTCAACATGGCACACTGTTTGATAGCTTATATGCTACAACTCTATCGTTCAGATTTTTGATTCGTAAAAAAACATGGCCACCATGGCTAAAAATAAAACATAGGGACAAATTTCATTTTTTTGCTAATAACTCAATACTGGTTTCAGATATCAAAATTGTGCAAGAATCAAAAAGTGATCAGCATATTAAGATCTACCTGTCCTGAAATTTCAGAAAAGATCTGACTGCTGATGTGGGAGTTATTGTTCTTTTTCCTAATTTTTGCCAAATTTGCACTTATTAAGCCCAATATCTTGGAAACTAACCAAGATATTTCATAAATTTAAATCGCATATGGTTAAGCACAATAATATCTACAAATATATGTATCTGTGTAGTTCAGGTGAGCGATTCAGGCTCTTGGGAGCCTCTTGTTTCTATACAAATTATCTCCCATTAAAAGCTACTGGAAAATATTGAAATTTGCAAAGATTTATAGTATAACTAACGAATGATTCTTAATATGAGGAAATATTCAACAAGTGACCGAACAACCCAATAATTCACGAGTGGGCCAGGCGCACGAGTGAATTATAAAGGTTGTTCGGTCACAAGTTGAATATTTCCCATATTCGGAATCTTGAGTTTGTTATACTATTTATTACATATATAAATGTTCATTTATGGCTTTATTTACTATGGTTGAATTACGAACATTTTCGGTTGGACTTTTTTCATGCAGGCGCAATGGTTTTCGACGTCACAGACGACGTTATAGGTAACACCGAATAACAGTTAATTAAATGTTCCCGCGTTTTTAGTTATTTCACTCAGTGAGATAAACGATTTCTGTTCACTCGGAAATCTCGATATTTCACTGCTATCTATGTAATAATATGTTTTTTTCCCCAAATTTTTGTTGTAATTTTTAATGTTGATTTTTAACAAGCCCATTAGAAATTGATTAGAATACCTATCATAATAGAATATAAAGTTATGATAGATGTGCACAAAAGATACTCAGTCATAGACACCCCATCTACCTTACATGTAAATGTAAAATGGTAATATTAAAGAATTGTATGGCATTCATGCACATTTCAGTCTGTCAGTCACAATCTGCAGTAATCCTGTGCCAACAATTCTAAAATATATCAATGAAGTTAACACATGATTTTTGTATCTTAATTTCTAGGACAAATTAGACAAAAAATGTATGAGAGTTATGCCCCTTAGACATAAGATTCAAGTACCATGTGGGAGACATTGAACTTTTGTTTAATTTTATAAAAATTAAAGTAAAAAACATTGAGTAAAATTGTTCTATTTATTTACAGAGAAGGCGATCTGAAGAGGATGAGAAGATGATGAGGAACTACTTGAAAGAAGGGGACTTAATCAGTGTATCCTTAATTTATATAATCTATGCATTGAATTTTGTATGTTTCATGCAACTACAGTATTAAACAAATGTCAATGAAAACATAGTTTGAATATTACCATAAGCAGGTATTTTATACTTGTGTCAAATTTTGCCAAAAAAGTGAGAATTTAGTTTTTAGGGACACCTGTAGTCAGGGTTCGACATTAACGGTTGTCCGATTGCCCGGGACAAGTGAAATGCGAAGTCGGACAACTAAAACTTAAATCCAGCTTGTCCGATCGGGCAAGTGAAAAAATATTTATAATAACTATATTGATTTCCTAGTTTCGTCATTTCCGAAGTTAATTTCTTTAAAAACTGTGATTTGAAACTTCTTTCGTTGTCGTTTTTCATAAATCGGTCGCCATTTTGTATAAATTTTCTCAAAAAGGAAAACCCAAGTATAATTATAGAACATTCTATTTAAAACCCTATTCCTATTGGTTAATTAAATATATCATATCCAATTGGAGATGAGTTTTTCGAAACTTCTCTTGTATAACCGATAATACATAATAAGATACCCGAGCACTACGAAGTGATGATCACACATTCCTTCATGGCCATTTAATTATCAACCAATCAGATAGTTGATGGATATTATAGTTATATAAATAGTTAAACTGAAAGCAAGTATGGTGTATTGGAGTCGTAGTCAAAAGAGGACAGTTAAATCTTCATAGAAAATTGAAAACACAATTAAAATAAAGTTTGTTAATATGGTTAAAGTGCAGTCCATTCTATTGATATTTTTAAAAAATTCCTTTAAATATATATGCCTCTACGTCATTCTAGGTAAAAACTCGGACAAGTACTTTGTACTTTCGGACAAGTAAAACTTAGCTGTAACTTGTCCGACGGGACAAGAGGATTTAAAAGTTAATGTCGACCCCTGGTAGTGTACATGTATTTACATTCTTTAGTTTGCTTTTAAAGACAGACAATGTACATGTATAGTTGACCAAAATTTATCAAGTTTTTATTTGCCTGCTTCTGAACAATAACAAAACTGAAAAATATAAAAAGATCAAGAAAATAAGCTTTCCAGATGACCTAAAAAAATCCGAAAAATTTGCTTCTGTAATTTAAAAAAGCAAATTTTATAGATATACATGTATAGAGTTAATTGCTTCTGTATCTATGTGCCATTAATTTGCTGCAGTTACAATATGTTGTATTGCCTTTATAATGTTGTCCCACAAAAAATAAAAAAAGGTTTTAAATTTATTGTACTTTTCCTTGAATGATTTACTAGGCTGAAGTTCAATCTGTTTTCTCCGATGGAGCTTTATCTCTGCACACAAGAAGTTTAAAATATGGAAAGGTAATTGTATAAATGAACTTTTAGGGGTATTGCCTCTTGAAGTTAAAACAATTTTGTTCATTTCAATGTGTATAAGTTGAAATGTAACAACTTTTCAAAAAACATAACGAAACTAAAGCAAATATAAATGTATGTTAGCTGTTTATCCTCAAAGAATTTTATCATTAAATTTGTTCAAAACAGTGTATAATATTTTCTGTATTGGTTGTCTGCAAATGAAAAGGAAAAGATCTTAACCAGTTATCAGCTCAATTAGATTGTCTGTAAATTAAAAGAAAGATATACATTAGACAAGAACTTTAAGAGCTATAAGCTTAATTATTGTGTTTCTTTTGATTTTATAGCTTGGTCAAGGATCATTAATACAAGTATCCCCATCCCTAGTAAAAAGAAGAAAGACTCATTTCCACACTTTACCATGTGGGGCTACTATAATCCTCGGAAACAATGGGTCAATATGGATATCAGCCACACAGAGTGAAGAAACAGAAAACACCGGAGGATATGAGCAAGATCTTGAGGTAGGGTAAAAAGAGGTAACACCCCACCCAGGATATGGGCAAAATCTTGAAGTTGGATGAAAATAGAATAACTGAGAAATGTGACCAAGATCTTTGGGGGGGAAATAGATAACACCCGGGGATATGAACAAGATTTGGAGGTACGCTAAAACAGTGCTTTTATAGTCAGTTTGTAATTAAACATTCCTTCAGATGAGTTTTTAAACAATGAGCATCGACCCCTGATCACATAGTAGACTGCTGTTTTTTTTCCTTTGTGGACTTTTAGGTTTGCTGCAGATTTATGTATTAAAAGTTGAAAAAAGAATATGAGGGAAGTCCAAGTATCTGTCAAAAGGAATGGAGGGTTGAACCATGTTGCCAAACCTTCCACTTCCATTTAAACAATCTCAGCAACAGCTTTCTCTATCTGCAACACCTTTACAGTCTCTGGGGCAAAAACACGAAACACAACAGGTTTACCTTTAAAAAAGATAAGCTGTTGCTTGCTGAAAGCTTTAGCTCACTGTACAAAAGTCTTGATTGGCTTGAAGATGTCACATGACTCCTTTTTGGGGTAATTGCCCTTTAAAGGTCAAAAATGGCAGTTTTTCATGTATTTTGTTTGGTATATAGAATGTAAACTATTGCAGATAGAGAAAAGCAGTTGCTTGCTTAAACCGTCAGCTCATTAACCTCTACCAAAAACTCCATTGGATCAAAGTTGTAAGATGAAGTCCTCCTTATTGGGGTAATAACTCATAAAAAAGACCCTTTTAGCTTAAGGACCAGGTGAGAGATCCAGGCTCCTGGGAGTTGCTTGCTTAATAAAATATTCTGTGTACCGGGTATTCTTTTTTGGAGGGGAGGATGGATCTTAAGGTGATGAGTGGTTAGTGATCCTTTTTAAGCAGTTTGCATTGCTTCAAAGGAAATGGACCAAAGGGATTAATTTCAATTGTTGTATTTCTCTTATGCACAATGAGTTGTTCTGTGCCTCCCCTTTTCAGACTTTCTTTTTCCTACTTTCCTTTACTTAGCATGACTTTATGCATTTTTGATGTGAACCTGTACATGCATTTACTTTACCGTAATTGTTTTATATTTCTTTTCAGCCGGTACCCAAGTCTGACAGAGAGGTCATATCAAGGTTAAGAAATTGTGTATTGGCCCTGGCAGAATACCAGATGATGTTATATGACACTAGTGTGTTATATTGTTATGAAGAATCACTCAGGTTTGATGTAAGTATATAATGTTTGTTTTACATGTGTTTAAGAAAGATTTTTCCCAAAATACGAATAGTCTTCGCACGTCAGGGTTACCTTGGCATTTTACATTTTCAAACATGTCAGATCTTTCATCAAACTTTTTAGACTCATTAACCACAACATGAACAACACACAACATCAAAAAGAAAATTATCCAGTTTTGACAAAGGCTGCTGGCTGTTCTCCTTTGCCGATTTTTGAATTGCTGGTTCTTTTTTCATGTACATATATTCCATTTATTAATGTCTCATTATTATCTATTATTTACAGAATACTATTCAAGTTGTAAAATTGAAAAGTAATTTTGTGGTAATAGGCTCGGGTTTGTAAGGTTTTGAAAGTGCACATGAAAATTTGAGTAATTCTGTATTTTTGGCAAATAATTGGTTTGATCAGATTGTTCAAATGGATTTAAGTTTACTGTCCATATTTTAGTTCAGACCTTAAACAAGTCAAAAGACCTGCAAAATAATTGTTTTAATGTTATTTACACTAATTACTTTTGATATACTGATTAATAGAGACCGACATTAAAAATATAAAAATAAGTATGGTTTACCAATTCACACTGGACAAGGAATAATGTTGACCATTTATTATTTGTTTAGGTCAAAGATATATTGAAGCCAGAAATTATGTCAGAAATTATTGAGAACACTCAACCAAGATTGGAGAGCTTGGGAACTTGATAGAAATAGATATTTTAAGGCTGAATGATATATCCTGAAGGCGACATGATTTCATTGATTTCCATCTGAAGGGAGAAATAGCTGTTTATAGAGAAGTGGAAGGAAGGCTGTGAAAAGGGATATTTCTAGTGATTAAAATATTGAAATGTGTTCGACAGGTTAAATTTTGGCGATCTTACACTGTATTGACATTTAACATAAAAATCATCTTCACAAATATATATTGATGACACAAAATTTAACCCCTCAACATTACCTGTGTACTCTTTTACAGTTATATTAGAAATGTACATTATAGTATTTGTTATGGAGAAAAAGCACAATGTAATAAAAAAGCTTTCTTTTTATCCTTGTTTTTATGATATTCAATGTACTTTATTTAGGGGTACATAAACACCAGTGGATATATAAAATCCTCTTGTCTTATATTGTGAAGGTGCAATTCCATTCAAATTGATTGATGACTTCCATAAATTGATAGTTAATGTTATTACTTTGTAATTTGAAACCACTGAATGGCTGCTGGTGTACTGGAGATCTTAGTTCAATGTTTTTTTTTAATATTGAAATTAAGTTGTCATAATTCAACATTGTTGAAAACACCAGGTTTCTGTCCTTGTATTGCCCATGGTCGATATATATAATGCTGGATTTGGCTTCCCTGTTTGAACTTTTTGAGTTTATTACTTCAAGTGCTTTTCTTTCCATAATTTTTATTTTTTTTTATTCCAATGTTTTGATTCAAATGCTGATGATGAAATATGCATATACAGCATAACTAAATTGATGGTTATATTGATACCCCTTCTGTACACAGGTAGGTTTGCCTTAAGAAATTTTATTTCTCTCAGATTTTAAAAAAATAATAGAATAATGAACGATCCTCCTTGAGCTTGTGTTCAGTTCTTGTTTGATGCTAGGATGAAGTATTTTATGAAACAATGGAAGTGTAAATGGCTCAACAACTTAATATGAATAACCATACACAGAAGTTTTAAATTTTATTATTAAACAAATCTATAAAATGGGACCTGCTATTAGCAGAACATATCCACTCATATAACAATACATCATAATACAACAACATTCAGAACAGAGATAAAACATGTTTTGATTTAATTCTTACTGTACAATTAATACAAATACATGTTGAAATTTCATTCATAAAAATCAATTTTAAAAAGTGTTTATCAAATTAATTAAATTTTGTATGTGCAAATTTACAATATTTTGAGCAGTTTTTAAACAAATAGTGACCATGATTATAGTTTTCAGTAAGTTAGCATAATCTTCTGAATTAAACGCTTTAAATACAAGGTACATAAAACATTGAGAGATCAAAGATAAGTATTTCTTTAGACAAAACAGATATTTATGATTGTTTATTATATTATTTTATAAGTATATATTTAAATAAAATGTTTAATACTTAACAATGCAAAAAAAAAATCAAAACTTATATGACAAAGTAGGTCACAACAAATACAAAGCACGAATCTCTCATTCAGAGTTATTCAGAAAATAAAGTCTTTTATTAAAGATTATTTTTAAAATAAAGTAGAATTTAGCTAATATTCAGTGAACGTTTCTGAGGAATTCATCCTTGATTTGGTTTAAAGACATAATACTGGGCCATAGACTGCAAGGAAAAAATTTGCTTTTCACTGTTGTTGCATTTGATTTCTATGCAACTCCAATATGTGCATAGTTGCTGTTTTGTGTGTAGCAAACATCGCTAGAACTGAGTTGCACCCATCAATATCTTACAAACAGTGATTCCAAAGGTCCGTCGGACCGTCAGAAATCAGGTAAAAAATCTAGATTATTCACAATGGAATTATTGCAAACTTTTGTTAAAAATATGTTTCGGTCAAAATCAAAATCAGCTTCGGAATCACTGTACACATTGAATGCCATCATATCAAAATGACAATTTTATGTCTAATGCATCTGAGGCCCAGTGTATTATATTTATGAAAAATCATATAAAAGAACTGGAAAGCAGGACTAAGTCCTCGTTTTACATTTACCATTTAAAAGAATAATGTCAACATTCAAATATTGAAACAACTAAAGAAGGAATAAAGATTTACAATCATTAAACATTCTGTTAGATTTTAAACTACAGATTACAAAATAAAAGGTTGAACAACTCTGCACGAGAGATTGAGAAAGCAACAAAAATGATATGTCTAAACACCTAATGGGATGTTATAAGTATATAAAATGAACACATGGTCTACAAATAACTACTTGACTAGAGGGTGTGAAGGGTGGCTACAGGAAGAACTGAAATACTTTTAAGGGGAGATAATTAACTGAAATAATAAAGGGATTTGTGGGTCTGGTTTATCACTCGATTATGAATTGTCATTAGGTGGTTTCTTTAAATTTTGAAAACTTTGTGTGTTTTGAACTTTAAAATATGCAATCAATTTTTTTTTTAAAAAAGGCTTCCTACAATCAATGTCAATTGAAAAAGCTAATTCGACGTTGTACAATTATATTTGATTTTAGAACATTCTCACTACAGATATACAACATTTACTCCTGGTTTATGGAAGACCAATTAAACAAACTCAATATACAAATTCTTTTGGCATTTGTATAATGTAAACTAAACTAAAAAACAAAAAACCTAGATCCAATGACCACAATACCTTAAAAAATTTTGAGATTTAAATTATTTTCTCATGGAAAAAATACTGAAGAAAAATACTAAAATTATTAATTTGACAGACAATGAATTATTGATTCAATCATTTCCTGCTCGAGGGAAAGATTTATGCTATAAGATTCATTTTAAAATGTAAACATACAAATTAAGTTACAATAGACAATGTTCATTAAATTTTGGTAAAAAAATTTATCACACTGAAAAAGCACCATATCTTTCTAAGCACTTAAAACATTCATACACTTATTCTGACAACATACATCAACCATTACAAAATGAACAGAAAGGTTATTTGAAGGCATAAAACTAACTTATACCCTGCCACAGATACTAAAAACATCTTTTTACTAAAAAAAAATGTTTTATGTTTGAATCGTAATTTGCACTAAAACGGGGTGCAAAATTTCAAGAAAACAAGAATAAGTTGGAAGGACATAATGCCCCATTTCGCAACATTGGGGACAGATGGATGAACAAACGTAAGAACAGACATGAACACTAAATGCCCCCATAATTTCGTAAATGGGGCATGAAAATAGATATAGCATTAATTTGGGTTGGATAGTTGTATATAAACAATACTTGACAGGCCATTAAAATTTTAACTCTCCTCCCTAAAGGTAGTGCATGTTTTGGTGTATTAATAGGACATTTTTTTACCTTCAATATTAATTTAAATGAAAATTGCTAAAAATATTACTATTTTATTAAACAGTTGTTCAAAATTTTATCAAAATCTTTTCGGGATAGACAGACCAGGACGTCATGATACAACATAATTCCGAGTCACGTTGAGTGGTGGGTTACAAAAATAGGATTGGTGGAACCCCTCCCCCTAACCAGACAGCCATTTGTGTACTTATTATGACATAATTGTAGTAATATCATGGCAGTATAAATACATTGTATTGTGATTTGTCAAACATTAAATATACACAATTTCTGAACATTAAAAGACATAAAATACACTCTGAACCATTGCTTTAAACATTTCATGGAAATGTTTCTAATTGTGAAAACAGTTTTAAAATCAAACATCCAATCATAAATTATTACTCAATGCACACACACACACACACACATACAAACATTTATTATAAATTACGATGTATTATTTGATAAGAATTAACAACTAATGCAAAGATTGCTATATTTATGAGCATGAAAAAGGTGAAATTCTATGCACCAGTGTAAAATATTTAATTGATGATAAAACATGTTATTCCATCTCCCTTGATTAGCATGATGGTAAATGGAATAGCAAGAAAGTGTGGACTAAATAATAATGAGGTAAAATTATATATTGTATTATTTGAACTAAGACTGTTTTAGAATTATAAAATAACTGTGAAGGAGTTTGGTAACATTTAAATTGAAATTCCTACTTTACTATTTTCTTCTTTATCCTTGGTAAGGAAAATACTAAAGGTTATTATTTGATGCATGGTGGGTCAAAAGGTGCATTTAGTTTCTTTCAAACATTTAATTAAAAAAAAAAAACCATAAGAACTTATACACAGTGTTATAAAAATCTGTCAAATGAATAAGTATAAGCACTATCTAGCATTTAATCATTTTTGTTAAACTTTATTACAGGTATTAAAAACATAACTAATTTATATAAAATTATATGCATTTGAGTAAATGCTGAACCCAATATAAACATCATATGAAAAAATACATGTACTTATTTTTAATTTCTTTTCAAATGAAATAAAGTTCAATGTAATACCTATTTTATAACAAAAGCATGCTCATTTTATTAAGAATTTTAAAACTATTTTGAGCAGATTGAAAACTTAAGTTAAGAGTTAGTCTATTAAAATTGTGTCATACTATTTAGAAAAATACATTATAAATACATGTATCACAACTCATCTTTATCTTTTAAGTTATTAGTAGTGGATTTATCATTATTTATATTTGAATTTGCAACATAATCATCTATATTTTCATAAGGAGTTTCATCGGTGTCTTCATCTGTTAAATAAGACCTCACATCCATATCACTTCGAATGTCCTGAGAATGAGTTATCTCCCTTTCTTGAATTAACTCCCCTTCTTCACTTTCAGTCAGTTCCTCTACAGAGGCATATGACTGGAGATTATCACTTTGTTCTGTAGAATATGTCTCTTCTTCAAATACTGAAGTGGATTTCTGTTCATTTTGGCTTGATGAAATATCACTAAGTTCTAAAGCATTAGCTAACTCATCAAATATGGATTGGGAATGTTTATCTATGGCCATATTAAAATATGCAGATTCTAAAAGTTTGGCTACTGCAGTGAGGTAGTCCTCTTTCTTATCTAACGACTGAAAATTAGTCTTTTCTTTTAGAGATTTTACTAAATATTGATAAATTTGATTAAGTTGTGGCTGTTGTCCATTCAGTGGCGATGAGAACTGATCAAAACGGAACGACAGCTGTTTTGACCCATCTGGCATAGTATTTATAACAATCACATTATCATCTGTACCTTCATTAGGTACCTCAGGTTGTTGTTTTGTCTCTGGGTTGACTCTGACATTCATTGAAACTTTATCAGTACCTGCCTGATATTTATAATACAACTTATCTCCTGAGGTTTCAGTCTGAGGCGGAAAGTCAGACAAGAATGTGGATTTCTTCTCTTGTTTTGAACTATCCTTAGACGATACAGTCTGATATGCCTGGTCTCCCACCACTCTCACTGTGATAATAGGCCCTGTCTCTGCTACTGGAGGACCTTTAGCACTTTGTGGTGATGATTCAACTTCTGTTTTTATTACTTTTTCCATTCCTGGTCTAAAATAGTCTACAAAGACAATTAAAATAAATCTAATGCAAACAAAACATGATGCCTTTCCTCTCAACAAGCCATTATTCTGCAGTCACTAAACTGTTAAGTTCAAGTGAGAGATTTAATTTGTCAGTATGTACAATTTGTATAATGCTTGTGTTATCTTTATCAAATGAAATCTGAAATTTTGCTTTTTTTGTTGCATTCTAGACATACTTGTGATGATTCTCAAGTTTTAAACATTTTGTACTTTTATTGGTATTTCTTTACACAAGAAAAACAAAACACCAAAAATTGCTTTCATATTAACTACAATGTACTTAAACTAAATTATATTCTGAAAGAGGATTTTTTCCATTGGAATATTTGCCTGGTTTTACTTAAACCAACTCTGCAATGGATGTACTTTCACTATAATTTGTAGGGTACCAATTTTTGTGGTTTTCATGAGTGACAGCTAAATGAAAACTAGAATACTGACAAAGTCAGAAAGGGCCCCGCGGCAAAATATCTAAGTGTTTTCAAAATCATACGAACTTTAATCATAACCACTAAGGCATGTTCCATGGAATGCATATGAAACTAGAGATCTGTATTGTTAATAGCCTTTGAGTTTTATTGTTCACATTAGTCCAGTTCTCAAAATCTGTGATTTTCGATAAAAAATGAAGTTTTTTCCAAAAAAAATTATCAGATTTGCACGAAATTTTAATATGCAAATCAGGACATGCTACTTAGCAGCTGAACAAAGTTTCAGAACTGTTTCGTAAACAGTTTTTGAGTTTTAGTGTTCACAAAGTCCAATTCTCAAAATCTGTGATTTTCGTTAAAAAATGAAGTTTTTTCCAAAAATATTAATCAGATTTGCACGAAATTTTAATATGCACATCATGACATGCTACTTAGCAGCTGTGCAAAGTTTCAGAACTGTATTGTTAACAAAACTTTTCGTTAAAAAATGAAGTTTTTTCCAAAAATATTAATCAGATTTGCACGAAATTTTAATATGCACATCATGACATGCTGCTTAGCAGCTGTGCAAAGTTTCAGAACTGTATTGTTAACAGTTTTGGAGTTTTAGTGTTCACAAAGTCCAATTCTCAAAATCTGTGATTTTCGATAAAAAATGAAGATTTTTTACAAAAATTTTAATCAGATTTGCACAAAATTTTAATATGCACATCATGACATGCTACTTAGCAGCTGTGCAAAGTTTCAGAACTGTGGTGTTAATAGTTTTTGAGTTTTGGTGTTCACAAGAATTGTTGACGGACGGACAGACGAATGGACAGACGGACGGACAAAGTGAAAACTATAGGGCGTCCGCATCTTCGATGCGGGGCCCTAATAAATGAATTCTAGACTATTAGACACTTTAGAACTTACCCTCACTTTTCCGAGTATGAGCTAGTAGGACCTCAGTTTCTGGGAATGCCAATATACATTCATACATGGCGTATCCCTCTTTACCAAACAGGAAGACGACTGGAATGTTGACATCCTGTTTACCATCCCCTGACATGGCAAACAATAACTGACCGTCTGCTGTGCTGTCACGATTACTGTCTAAAAATAGAAATACAGCATCACTGAAAATGGGTCGTCCTGGACATTGAATACAAAAGAAGCTAAAGTATAACCTGAATGGTTTAAAATATTTCTTGACAACATAACAGGTTATATGGCTAGCCTTTGACAACATAACAGGTTATATGGCTAGCCTTATGTCACTCAGAAATTCCTAGGCTAACATTATGTCACTCAGAAATTCCTATATATTTTGCAGCTATTATTAATAGTATTTGTTAACAACAGGCAAAAAAGAACATTTTGGAAGAATTTTATAATTCATTATATTCATCCACTATAAATAACTCACAAGATCTTATACAAATATTCAGTTTATAATAAATACTGTTTCACAATCTAAGTGATAATTTTACAATTTTAAACA
Organism: Arcuatula senhousia; assembly: GCA_963971305.1. Classification (NCBI taxonomy): domain Eukaryota; kingdom Metazoa; phylum Mollusca; class Bivalvia; order Mytilida; family Mytilidae; genus Arcuatula; species Arcuatula senhousia. The sequence continues at coordinate 50,876,939 of OZ020311.1, forward strand.
AACTGAGTTATAATTTTACATTTTTTAAACCGAACTAAGTATAATTTTACAAATTGTAAGTATTGAAATCCTTGCTATATGATATCAAGTAAAATAAAGACCATCCCAATGTCCCAGAGTAAAATACTACTTCAATTTTTCTGAGTATGAGTGATACTCTTCTATAAACTATGGTACCAACATACTGAATTTCTTAAAATACTGGTCACTTTCAGAGTTCAGTAAATTCAGGAATTGTTTAGTAGAATTTGTCCATTCCAGTAGTAAAATGTTCTTTAGTATAGTGCTTACCAACAACAATGAGTCCTATAGCTCCAGCTGCTTGTACATGTCTTGCCTGTAAAATAAAACGAAGAATAATTCTAAAATGTAATCTCTAATGTAAAATTTCAAAAATGAAATAGGAATCTATATCAGAGGAATTTTAGTATCTATAAAAAAAAATTCAGAGCTTGTTATGTTCATAATAATATGTTGTATTATTCACCTTCATCATACACTGATACATTTCCAAAAGAAAACCTAAAATGAATTTATTTAGAAACATTAAAGATCCTTAGCACTTTCACATACCCCAGGTGTTCCTCTATTAGATTATCAATATTATCCATTAGTTTAGAAACTAGTATTGAGCTACAGCAAGCATTGTAAAAGTGAACTTGCAACTATTTGAATGTCATAACAGAAGTTCTATCAAATACATTAAAGCACTTGGGTAGAAACATGAAATAAAGAAATCAGGATTCTCGGAATTTAAAGAACATAACTCCCAAAAAATTTTGCAGATCAAAAATCCCTGGCAATATGCACAGCTACATATGATTTTCTTGAAAACAACTTCAAACTTTCAGAAATGCTGGATTTCATCATTTTACACATTTTATCCAAGTATGAAGTTGTTGTTTAGATGCGCCCACCTTTTTCAAGACCAAAACGTGTGTGAAAATCAGCAAAAACCAATGAAATTACGACAATTTCTATAATTCATAGCTTTTTCAATTAACAAATTAGCATAACAACAAAACTAATATGGCAAAAGCTTATCATTTTATTTAAGCCTTATATTTAATCAATTGTTCAGCGACTTTAGACATCTGTATGCTTAGTTTTAATTTCATGGTAAATGTGGGGCCAAAAAGGGGTCTTATTGCCACTCATCCTTTTGCTCAGAAGTTTGAATGAGTTGTGTCCACAACATGATAACCTTGATTTTCTGTAAAGGAGTAGGTTTGGTTATAACCAAAATTGGCCCAAAATTTTAACTAGGGAATAAACTTTCTGAAGCTACTGCCAAGTATGTTTTGAAATGTTGTAATTTAAGAAACAACAAACACTAGGTTCAAAATATTGAGCAGATAGAAGAAACCTGGGCTAGAAATCATACGATTTAAATGAAATTTATTGATATTTGGCAATTTTTTAGCATTTTTGGTTAGAAATCTCTTATTTTAACATAGAGCGCATGCGTCGACAAAAACGATTTTGTGAGGAAATGCTTTTTTTTCAAAGACAAACAAATGGGCAAAGAATTAGGGTTGTCGACGAATGCGCTCTATACTAATTTCAAGAAAAACCTCTTGTGAACTCTCAAAAATGAAGCAAATATTGATATTTTCAAAGTTTTCAGCACGTTTATGACATCATATCAAGCATATTGTCGTCAGCATGTGGAATGGACTGAATATGTAGTTTGGTTATCTAATAACTGAATTACATCAAATTCATGTAGATTGTACAAGGTTGACAATTTGTGCAAATATGGGGCCGATTTCAGCACTTCCTGAACATACCCCTTTCTATTTTCAAGGGCCATAACTCCCACATTTTTTTTTTAATTCTGAGATTTTTAAATTCTCATGACAAATAATAAAGGGATGTGGAAAATAAATCATAAATAAAACTACAATACATTTTCTATTTCAACTTAATGTTTTTTTATGAAAACAGCTAATGATTTCATTTTTGAATCTGATGTCTATCATTAAAAAACATTTTTGCGATTCACTTGATTTTGAAAGAGATACCAAAGGAAATTAATGTTTCAGAAAAAGGGTGTCAACAGAGTAAGTAAAACTAACCTTGTCATTAAACATACACTCTCCCCTCTCTACAAATGCTATCTTATTCTTCAGCTCTGCTGCATTCTCCAGTTTTCCACATGCTTTGAATGGCTCTACCTTGACTACATTCCCTTGTACCTGAGTAGTACGAAACATGAAGATGTGAAAGTTGTAGTATGAAAAAAATATCCAGTTTATATAAATTGGTTGTAACTTATTTTCTTTTTGCTTTCATGATATTTACATGTTATAAATGTATTATTACATTGATTATTCTATCTCCTAACCTCAACATGTAATTTTGAATTTGAATAACATGGCCTACAAAGCTATAAGAATACCATATGTACTTCAAGACATGTTAGTACTGCAAAATTTCAATAAAAACAATTCTAACTTCTATTTCAACATTATCATTACATTTTCAGTTTACTTACAGGGGGCCTTGTCTTTAGATTATAACCAAACTGAGCAGGTCCTGCTTTAAACCATACACTGCCATAATAAGGCTCTGTAATAACCTGTACTATCATAGGCTCGTGTGCTAAAAAAAAAGAGAAACAAATGCTGTCAATATCATTGTAATATCTGATGACCTTAACAACAGATTCTTGATGTTCTACTCTAAAAACTTATAATATATGATGACAAACAAGGGGTTGCACTTACTTGTTCTAAGGATACCCTCACTTGACCATTCAAAAAATAGGAAGTAGATGCCTGACTGACCTGGAAAGGGGAGGCACGGTACAACTCATCATGCTTAAGCTGTATACCAAATTTGAAATCAAACCCTTCAGTAGAATGCCCAAAATCTGTTACAAAAAATTGTCTATTTTTGACGCTTAAAAAAGTCAGCTCAGAAAACAGGATGTTGATGCACGACTGACCTAAAAAGGGGGGGGGCACAAAAAAACCTACCATGCTAAAGCTGTATACAAAATCTAAAATCAATCCCTTCAGTAGAAGCTGAGATATTGTACCAGACGGACAGACAAGGTGATTGCAATATACCCCATCTCTTAAGAGTGGGGGTATAACATATAAAATTACCTATATTTTAATGAAAAGATATTGAATATAATATAATAAAAGATTTATAACAAATTAAACATTTTTAAAGACAGTTTTATGGTTGAAATTATTCAGAAGAGGCTAAAACAAGAATTAAAAAGCACATAAAGAAGAAAAAGTAAGGTAGATAAGATAGTCTTGATCCTAGCACAAACATGAATGAATTTGAATGAAATAATTGGATAGGTTCTATCTAATTTAGAAGTAGAAAGTAATAAATCATTTTATCTTCAGCATAACAAAAATGAATTGGTCAGGTTAAAATTATAGTTCAAATCAACATAGTTAAACACACTTATGACTAATTGTAAAAAGAACAACATCAAATGACAATACTTTTACCATCCTGGGGTTGTTTGGTGGACAGTTCTATCATCTCCTGCATAAACCTCATTCCATTCTCAGCATCTTCTACAGAAGCAGCCTGAAAAAAATAAAAATAAAGGGATTTGTTAAAATGCACTAAATGTATAAATACTACAGTTTCTATGACAGTGGCTATTTTTCAACAAATTTAACATGTACACATTGTAACAGACGGACAGACAGACCAAAAAAACTATATGCCCCCCTACTTTCATAGATGGGGCATAAAAATACTAGTACTAGGTTTGTCCATGAACAGGTTTATAAATCTGTTGTGTGAATATTGGTTCAATATTAATATATCTTTCAAAAATATCATTTAACAAAGACATTTTTTGCTACTGCAGTTGATTGGTTCTTTAAAGACTGAACAAAGTACATAATATTATATTCTTTTTATTTCTATAAACAAGTGTGGACTCTAATGCATATTGCCTAGCAAGCCGGCTATGGACACAAAAAAGCAAAGGTCTGCTTTAGTAACATAAAAAAGACTTTATTATTTCTAGGTCCTGCTAAGGTTTATTGTTGAATTCTATAAGTAGCCTTTGTTGTACACATACTATAAAATCAATCTAAAATTAAGCCATTTTAAGATAAACATGTTGATGAATCTAAGTCATGTAAGCGTTTATCCTAAACATTATTTGTTTTTAGATCCAGTACATTGTACATGTAGGTTTATTATCTCCTATTTAGTTTAAAATAACTGCATCAAAGTTTGGTTATGTTAGTGGAGGAATTAGGAAACTATTGCAGTTGCTTGCTTAAACCTTCAGCTCATCGAGCTCTACAAAAGTCTACATTGGATCAAAGATGTCACCGTCTGTTGTTTATAGGTCTTTATAAATCAGCTTAATGTTTAAGTTCAAAAAAGTTTCAATCTTCAAATTATTCTGAGAACAAAAGCTACCAACGGGATTCTGGGAATACCGAAGACGAAAATCAAACATATATTTTTTGCCTAGAAATTTTTACAATTTTCCTTTTATAATATTATTATTTTCAACATTTAGTTGCATTCCAAGCATGCGAAGATGTAAAAAAAAATCGTACATTGTTATTTTGACTTTTTTCTAAGTGTGACCAAAAGGCAAACTGGACTGTATTTTAGTTATGGGCCAATGCAAGACGGCGAGCAGCGACTTATGGTCATGCTGAAGACTGCTGGCTGTTTTCCATTGTGAATTTTTAAATTCCCGTTTTTTTATGTTGGTTGTGTCACGTACAATTATTCCACATCTATTTATCTATCGTCTACTTTAATGGTTATCATTTGTCAGATCAGCCTATGATTTTGAAGTATATAATATTATATGAAATAAGTTTAAACCTAATGTAGATCTCTTTATGAAAATTTGCAATGTACATGTATGCCTGTAATTTTTTTACGTCTAATAGCAATAAATTGTATTATAACTCAAACAGGGCCAGATCCAGAATTTTTGAAAGAGGTTGGTCCACTTAAAGTCCGCTGAGGACGAATGACGAAAAGGGGGTGGTTCCAGACAAATTTTGCAGAAAACTTACACGTTACTTGCGAAATTTTTGGCGGAAAGGAGGAAAATTCCAACCTCGGAACCCCCCCCCCCCCCCGGATCCGCCACTGCTCAAATATTTTGGATTGTCACCTATTCAAAGATTGTCTCTCCCTTTATGATAGAGACTAAAGCAAACTTATACAGGAATGTTGCAATCCATGTTCCGCACACAGGGGCTTGGATTCTCGTCATTTATATTGACTTTAAAAAAATCGACCCCCTACTCTATAATCCAAGCCCCTGTGGTTCCGCACAGTTAAAATTATTTTTCTGACATGTTTGTAAGTGTGGCGACTTTGGTCTCTGTGTGGTGAATCGACAAAATTATCAAGCAATGATAACATTTTCGAACAACCAATAACTTGTGACCAATAAGTTTATTTTTTCCGGATCCCGCAATAGCTTCGTGAGAAATAGATAAAATTATTCATCCTTATTAAAATGACCTAGATCAAGACAGACGAATGACCCAATGTGGCTATTTTGTCATTTTCTAAAAATCAATAAAATGCTTGAATTGTGTGTGTCTGATTGACCTATATTTCTGTCTGTAATGAATTAACATTTTGCAGTCAAAAATTTATAAGAAAGTACGCTTAAACATGTGCACAACCTGATAAAGTGACTACGCCATTTACGCTACATGATCTTGTTGCTTTAAAACACCGCCACATAAAAGCATGAAATACGAAGATGCTGTGTACAACTTTTTTGCATGATTTAACTTATTTTTGGTGTCCGATTAGTATTTTTGTCCTTTAAAACTTTATTTTGACAATTAAGTAAATTTTCGCAATCCAAAATCAAATATCCATTTATACGCTAAAGTTACGCAAGATATGCTACACTGACTAAAATATAATCCGAATCTACTGGTCGCGGCCATATTGTCTTGATGGAAATCCGAAGATTGAGAACCCAAATATAGCCACCGAGTGAAAAGTGAAAGTATATACATTGCAAAGAGCTTTTGTAAATATAGAAACGACGGAAACAAACGACCTAATTTCAGTATCACTGATAATCTTTTTATAATAGGTAGTAATAAAGAAAAAGCAAATCAGATAAATACAGTAGTACTAAAACTGGATCAGATCAGCTTAATCAGACAATAGTTCTTACATCTGCAGCTGAATGTAGAAGTTGTATTCGACCATCTGCCATTGTAGCTAGTCTTATACCCATATCATGTAGCATCTGTAGCTGAGCCTTGTTACCAGCGATGAAATCTGATGCCTTCAGTCGAGAGGTTGATGAGCAACTAAAAATATAAACAGAATTTGTTACCAGCGATAAAATCTGATGCCTTCAGTCGGGAGGTTGAGGAGCAACTAAAAATATAAACAGAATTTGTTACCAGCCTTAAAACCTGGTATTTTGAGTCTGGAGGTTGACAAGCATCTGAAAATACAAACAGAATTTGTTATCAGCATTGAAATCTGATGCATTCAGTCAGAAGGTTGACAGAATACTGAAAATATAAACAGAGTTGTTACTCGTAATCAATTCTGCAGCTATAAGTGGGGAAGTTAATGAGCAACTGGATATCAACAGAATTTTAATAGCAATGACATCTGTTTCTTTAAGTTAGCAACTGAACATATAAAGAATTGTAATTGGCTACGTAATCTGCAGCTTTTAGTCAGGAAGTTCAAGAACAGTAAAAAGTTTTTAAAACTAGATGGAGCCTTCCCCGGAAGGCATATGTCGCCTGCGTATCTATGTTTGTTTGCCAAACAGGATGTAGTTAATTTTCTGGCATAAAAACGCCTTACACCTTATAGTACTATGCAATGAAGCTACATACAAAATATCAAAAGGCTGTGGCATGTAGGTGCCTGGAAAACTGCGACGAAAATTTGGCATCTATGTCCATTTTATATAAAATGTTAAGTATTCGTCAAACAGGAAGTAGTTATTTTTCAGGCATAAAATCGCTTTACACCTTATAGTACCATGAGATGAAGCTACATACCAAATATCAAGAGGCTGTGGCATGTAGTTGCCTGGAAAACTGCGACGGAAGTTTGGCATCTATGTCCATTATATATAAAACGTTAAGTATTCGTCAAACAGGAAGTAGTTATTTTTCCGGCATAAAATCGCTTTACACCTTATAGTACTATGTGATGAAGCTACATACCAAATATCAAGAAGCTGTGGCATGTAGTTGCCTGGAAAACTGCGACGGAAATTTGGCATCTATGTCCATTATATATAAAACGTTAAGTATTCGTCAAACAGGAAGTAGTTATTTTTCCGGCATAAAATCGCTTTACACCTTATAGTACTATGTGATGAAGCTACATACCATATATCAAGAAGCTGTGGCATGTAGTTGCCTGGAAAACTGCGACGGAAATTTTTGTGACGCCGCAGGACGACGCAGGACGACGACGCAAGACGATGGATGGTGCCAAAGTAACCCCTATATGTCGCTTCTGCAACACGTTGCAGGCGACATAAAAATGAAACTGACTGATTTTTGTTCAGTGATTGAAAAATGTTTGTCTTTAATTGCATTACCATGAATAGCTTGAATGGACTTGCATTTAAGTAGATGATATTGAAAACACTTCTAGCTAGCTTTCAGATTGTTATAATTACCTTTGAGTGGGTACAGATCTATCCATCCATCCCTTCATTTCACCTCTGACTTTAGTAGCATAGTTCATCATGTCTTTACCGAGGTATTGTGGATTTTGACATGTAAAATCGGACTTCAGATCATTTAGGTCTATAGTTGTTACGATATCTCCATCATCAAAACTGTTCTCCATGCTCTCATACACCTCTCGTCTGATCTATAAATAGAACAGCATTTATCACTATTAACCTTTTGCCTTATCTATAAATATAACAGCCTCTATAAATTTCAAAAGACTTCAATTTAACCATCTTTAATGTTAAAAACAATGTGAAATTGGCCTTTGTCCTTGTAAACAGAACAGATGATATTTCTGAAAACATCTATTATAATACCATATGGTACTCTCATAAAGTATATATTCATAGATTTGTGGACAAGGAACACTCATTACTTTAGTAAAAAACCTTTTCGATTCAAAATAAGAAAGTACAAACAATAAGCCAGTTATGATTGCTTGACTTGGTTAACACTGCCAATTATTTTTTTAAAGATTTGATGAGGGTAACCAGAAAATGAGGTAATATCATTAAAAAAAATTTGAACATTAATCTACTCTTATTCACACAAAACTAAAGATACCAAATATCAAACCTCACCTTCTTGTTAGACACCCACACAAAACATGTAAATTAAATCCCCCAAAATGATACCATTTCCTAGTAACTTACTGTTGGTACTTAGGTAGAAAAGTTACACACAGACAATGTTAGGGGAAATAGACCTTTATTGGGTACTTTAAAAGTTGAAGAGTTTTACATCGACAATTCCTTTTTGTCATTAAATTACCTTTGGTACTTTAGTAGTAGAGTTATAAACAGACAAAGTTAGGGGTAAGAGATGTGCCTCTGTAGTAAACAGGTAATCATCTATATTAATTATCAGGTCAGACTTCTCAGCAAATAACAGGTACAGGTATTTAAAGGTTTCTGCTAACACATAGGAATCCATCCTGAAAAATATAATATAAAAATGAATTCAAATGTTACAAAAAATAAGCACAGTGCTTGTGGTCTCCCCATTGCATACTTGTCTGAGAAAATGTTATCTTGGACTTTAATCTATTGACAGACCATTTCTTTTCCACATACATGTAAGCTTCAATGTGTAAACATTCTAAAAAAAATTAACATAAAAACATATTTTTTTCAATTTGTTCTGAAATATAAAAAGAAATGCTTTGTAAATATAAAACTAAAATGCTTACTGATCTTCATGTGCACCAGATGTGACATCTTTAATGGCAGCAAACCCACATGGAACACGAGCATGGTTGTCTAGATTTTCCATCATCTTTTTACCAACTTCTAAATAATAGTTGTCTCCTGTGGCCTAAAATACATTAAAATTCACATGGAAAATAAAATTCATATATGAAGCAATATGTGAAAAAGTAAGCATCTGATCCTTTCATTTAAGTAAGAAATTGTATCTTAGCCCTTATTTTTTTATTGATTTTTTAGAGGATTAATATTTTTGATATGATTTCAAACTTTCACCAATCAGTAGCAATGTTTGTTTTTGTACCCAAATAAAAACAAGACCAATCGATGTCTGACCCTGCATCGCACGGAAAAACGTTGAACCCTGTACGTTCTAGGCCCAATATGGACAGTCAAAATATTTTGACACTTGCGTCCTATGGTGGACTTACAAAGCATATTTGTCACATGCCACCCAATATTGTAATAAAAAGCTACGCCGAGCGCAGCATGATGCGACTGCAACATATTGAACACTGTACGTTTGAGGCCCAATATGGATAGCCTATTGCTTTGGTCACATGCAGCCCATGGTGGACTTACAAAGCTTTTTGACATATGCACCCTGTGGTTGACTTTAAAATGCACATTTGACACATATATATTTACAATAACATCTAATAGAAAAGTCTTTTATTAATTGACATGTTTGGTTCTTTTTTACCCCTTTTTTTCAAAATAAAAAGTTAAAAATTATTGCAAATCTGATTGAAAAATATGGGTAGGGATTTTCACATTGATTCCAATGAAAAAAAGATTTTGAAAATCTGACGAAAAATAAAAAGTTGACATTATAAGTGTGGCATGTCTTTGGCCCCCTGCAGCAATGTAAAGGTACAATATATTTTCAAACCATGGACACTGTTATGTGACCGAATTCAATGAGCAATTCAACAAAAAAAGAAATTTCAAAATCAAATTAATAATAAACATTCTAAAACATTTTTGTCAATGCACCCGTTTTATCCCCTTTTGGCCCTTTTTTCTTAAACAGTAAGGGCCACAAACCCCAAATACAGTATCAACCTTCCTTGAGTGGATATAACCATCATATTAAAACTTCATAACAATTGGCTGGTCCACTACAGCTAAATTTATTTACCTAGACAAACTTTAAACAAAAATGGCGTTTTTTGCCCCTTTTACCCCTAATTTCTCGAAAATGGTTAGAGATATTGCAAATCTGATTGAAAAATGCAGGCAGGGATTTTCACAAGGATTCCAATGAAAAAAAGATTTTCAAAATCGGACCACAAATAAAAAAGTCAATTTTTGGGGTGTGGCCCCTTTTTGGCCCCCTGTAGCAATGTAACGGTGCAATATATATTAAAACCATTGACACATTTAGTTGACAGAATTTTATGAGGAATTTAAGAAAAAAAGAATTTTCCAAATCAAATGAATATTAAACATTTTACAACAGTTTTGTCAATACACCCGTTTTAGCCCCTTTTGGTCCTTTTTTCTAAAATGGGAGGGGCCACAAACCCTAAATACAATACCAAACCAAATGTCTACAGACCACGACGACAACGGAAACGACGACAACGCCAACGACATCGCCATAACATTATACGATCGCAAAAATTTTGCGGTCGTATAAAAATTGACAAAAAAATAGTTTCTATTTTCTTTCCCCTTTTGTTCCCCTTATTGCTTAACAGAAAAGGTGGGTCAAGAAAAAATTGTATCCTCCATTTTGTATCCAATATATGACCAAAATTAACTTGAAATTTTTTTTTCTAAATCAGACCATAAATTAAAAATGTCACATTTTTGCCCCTTTTGGGTCCCTTGTTCCTAAACAAAAAGAGAGAGGACACCCAAAAGCATCCCCACCCTTTAATTAAATGGTGAGTAACACTACTGTAAAGTTTCATTGTATTTGGTCAACCAAAACAAGTTATTGCGGAAACAAATAAAAAAGTTGATTTTTTTACCCCTTTAAGGCCCTTAGTTTCTAAACGAAAGAAGAGGGGACACCCAAAATCAGCCCAACACTTCCTTTTATGGTGAGTAACATTATTGTAAAGTTTCATAGCATTTGGTCAACCAGAACAAAAGTTATTGTGGAAAAATTTATTTTTTTAGTCGCTTTATTGGCCCCCTTTGGGCCTCTAATTTCTAAACGAAAAAAAGAGGGGACACCCAAAATCAGCCAAACCCTTCCTTTTATGGTAAGTAACATTACTGTAAAGTTTCTTAGCATTTGGTTAACCAGAACAAAAGTTATTGTGGAAACAAGTAAAAAAGTCAATTTTTTGGTCCCTTTAGGGCCCTTAATTTCTAAACGAAAAAAGAGGGGACACCCAAAATTAGCCCAACCCTTCCTTTTATGGTAAGTAGCATTACTGTAAAGTTTCATAGCATTTGGTCAACCAGAACAAAAGTTATTGTGGACAAAAATTAAAAAGTTGCTTTTTTGGCCCCTTTTGGGCCCCTTTTTAAACGAAATTATAAAATGACCCCAAAAGGGGTGGTGCACATCTTCAATATATATGTAATCACTGTGTAAAATTTCAGAAAGATCTAGTGTTTGGTTTATGAGATTCAGATTACACAAGACAAGCACCCCATAGCGGGACGGACGGACAGACGGAGTGACCCGACTACTAGACCTGCTTTCGCCTTTGGCGACCCAGGAAACAAATACAATGTACTAACATATTATGATGCCTAGTGAAACATGGTTATTGAATTCTTCTAATCTAAACTGCAAGCAAAAATCCTCATACTCTATCTTCATGAGCATTGGTGATATGTACAGGGTATCATACCTTATACAGAAAATAGGTGGATTCAATCAACTCTGGTCGTAATGGATGGTTTCCCCAATGTACACGGAAGTCAGAAGTAAATCCCTGAAAGTACAGCAATAATCTGTGAAAAAAAGCAATAATAATTGATTTTTTTCTTGAATTCATTTTTCATAACTTTTTTAGTAAAATTTCATGGAATATGGGTCTTAAAAGAAAGCTTTATAATACAGACCTATATTCTGCAACAAATGTCTAGCCTGGAAAGTTCTCAGAAGTTAAGTGACACTAATTAAGCTAAGATTGACAGACCTGAAAACATATCCTACCATATGAGACCCCTTAAGTTACATACCAAATATCAAAAGCCAACAATTTAATACTTGATGAGAAATCCTTTACTAAAATTTTTATCATGGATAGACTCTCGGACAGACGGACCTGTCAAAAACATTATAATCTTAACAACTTTGCTGCGTTGGGTATGATAAAAGCAGGAAGAACAAATCAGAATAGTTATTATGGTGAATCAACCAGACTTCTCTCTGATTTGGTGTTATGGCCTGTTATTAAGATATTTCCGGTGTTTTCTTTGATCTGCAGGACAGCTTGTGATAAAGACTTCTCTGCATTGTACCAAACACCTATCACTGCACATCTTTATATAAGAATAGGCCATCCAATTTTCACTAGTTTTAAAGAATACTCTTTAATTGATGTTTTTGAACTTTTTCTTTGAGTGAATTTGGCTTGTCACTTTAGACTTCCCCAAAATAACCCTAAAATTGGAAAGAAGATATCCTGCCTATGCATTTTTTATTTGTATGTTGGTGCAAGTTTGGCAGATTGCCTGGTGACCAAACATCAGGGGATGAAGAAAGTTTCCAAGCTTCAAAGGAAAAGTCTCAGACTCTCCCTTACAATATTCATACAAACCTCTGGTAAGAACTTGTGTTTCTTCATCACTTGGTATAATAATTCATGTGTTTCTATTGCTGGTCTTATGTCACCTTTCAGAACCTATAAAAAAGCAAATATATTTCCTTAATAGACAGCTAAGCAACTTGATATAGGTCAAATAGGATACTAAAGTGGGTAACTGTAGATTAGTAGATATTATCATTATGATTTGAGAATAATTCATACAAAGAGATCTCATTGATAATTATTTTATCGCAACTTTTAGGCCAATCAACCCTATTGAGACAGGAAGACCTGTATTTTAATCGTACTGTTTTTTTTATAAAATTATTACCTGTAGTCCTGGCCAGAATGCTAACAGAGAATCCATGAATGTTCTTGATACAGCTTCAGGCTTATGCATGTGAACATCAACTAGTAATGGTCCCTGACTGATGTATTTCATAACTGCTGTATAATGCTATAAACAAATGAAAAATCATGAATATATTTGTGAAATAAAATAAATCAGATTACTTAACATAAGAGGCTGAAAATATTTGTTAGGGTGAGGCTATACAATATTTTTGTATGTAAAGATGTGAAGATTTTAAAGAATGTTTCCTATCAAGATAGTTAAGTCAAAATTTTTAAATCATCAAGTTTGTCTACAATGAAGTTTTTAGATCTTAATGTAAAATCCTTATTGATATTCTTTTGAAACTGTTTTCTTCGTCATAAATGATACATGGCATGCATGTATTAATGAGTTTTGAGCGGAAGAGTATTGAATTAAGATAATACCTAGGTTAATACCTACTCTAAGAATATCCAAGATTATAACAGTATCATATTATTTTCTGTTTAATAATATGCTTTACAGACTAAGCATTGAAAAACTGTTGAACATTATCATACCTTATTAAATCGATCAAGGTACTCATCATCACCCAGTAATATATAAGCCTTTAATACATATTCATAGTACGAGTCTATACCAGCACCGACACCACTCTCTGAAAAAAAACACACACAAAAATAGTTTAAATAAGATATTTTGTCAGCAAAATTAAATCTGATATTATCTTTTTATCTAAAATTTGTGATAATTATAAAATATTTAAAAAAATATAAATGAAAAGATGGATAAACAACTATTTTGGTCATCACATCTTACCATTTAATATTGTAACAATAATAGCAATTAACAATGAGATACATGTATCCTCTTGCAAGAATGTCAAGTTCATGCTTACCTCTCCTGACCCAGTCCCCATTATGTATATTAATGACAGTTCCTACTAAATCACTGGATCTGTGTCTTTGTTCCCATAAATAATCCATAGCTTTATGGGCTTTCTCCTGAAAATTAAATATCATATAGAATGAAATATGATAGCCACAAACATATTTGTGTACGCTTAACTCAATGTTATGAAATAATATGGTTTTTCATGAAGAAAAAATGTCTTATATGACACTATATGGCATGTGGAAATAGAAAATTGCCAACAAAACATTTGAGACATTGAATTTTTCGAATATCATATAAATCAATCTAATATCAAATATTTATTATCTGTTGATAACTAGATACCAGGGAGATGATAGCCATCTCCAAGGGCCCCGCTACCGGCCTCATATTTCAGTCACTGGTAACAATTTGTCAAACAAATGAATACCTAAACTTGATCAGTTTATTATCTACAAGGAACAATAAAAAAGTGTAGAAAATAAAATTGCAATGGATTTTCTAACTTCAAAGTGCAATAGCTCCCATAAAAATTTTTATTGAATTTTCAAATTTCAAAGGGCCATAACTCCCATAAAAAATTGTGGACCAGCACGAAACTCAAACTTGATCTGTAACTCATCAAGGTAAACTCACATACCAAAAATCAGTTCATTATCTATAAGCGTTTAGAAAAAAAGTGTGGAAAACTGAAATTTTAATGAATTTTCAAAGTTCAAAGGGCCATAACTCCCATAAAAATTTGTGGACCGGCACGAAACTCAAACTTGATCTGTAACTCATCAAGGTAAACTCACATACCAAAAATCAATTCATTATCTATAAGTGTTTAGAAAAAAAGTGCGGAAAACTGAAATTTTAGTGAATTTTCTAAGTTCAAAGGACCATAACTCCCATAAAAATTTGTGGACCGGCACATAACTCGAACTTGATCTGTAACTCATCAAGGTAAACTCACATACCAAAAATCAGTTCATAATCTATAAGCGTTTAGAAAAAGTCCAGAAAACTGAAATTTTAGTGAATTTTCAAAGTTCAAAGGGCCATAACTCCCATAAAAAATTGTGGACTGGCACGAAACTCAAACTTGATCTGTAACTCAACAAGGTAAACTCACATACCAAATATCAGTTCATTATCTATAAGCATTTAGAAAAAAAGTCCGGAAAACTGAATTTGTTACGGACGGACGCACAGACGGACAGACTGATTACTATAGGGCGTCCGCAACAAAGTTGCGGGGCCCTAATTACTGTGGTTTCATTATTATTCATGGGGTATCAATTTTCGTGGTTTTCATGGGTAGCCTTCATCCACCAAAAAGGAAATTTAACATTGATTTGTATGCTGGAGGCATTAAAACCAAGAAATTAAGAATCCATGAACTGATCCTTTTTCAACAAACCACGAAAATTGGTACCCACAAAAATAAATGAATTCACGGTAGTTCAATTTTAAATCTCCTTCAGCCAGGATTGGATGAATGATTTGGCTACCTCAGGATATTTATCATTTATTTTCAAGAACTCCCATTGAAATTTAAAAACCATTCACAGATTAAATTTGTTTGTTATTTTAACCACTTCAATACCATATGTATGAATAGGAAAAATGTACTTAAGGCACTGATCCATTTTATGTTTTATTGAAAACAATAAGTACCTCAAATATAGGATCTTCTGTCAGTCGACTGAGAGCTGCAAACTCCAACACCATGGTCCCAGCACATGCTGTACATGTGTCTTTATATTTACCAGCAATGTCCTTAATACCATGTCTTAGATTTATCTGAAATTAGAAAGTTTCAACATGATAAACGCAGATAAAAATCTGTCAAAGTCAAAAATGGCCAGTTTTCTTTAAACAGGAAGTAGGTGAGCGACAGACCTAAAATCGGTTTCCACATTATGGGACCCCACCCTGATGCTGTACACCAAATATCAAGATTAGTGTGATTAGTAGTTGCTGAGAAAACTGTTACGAAAATTTTTTCCCCGCCAGCAGGCTGCACGCCGCCCGACATTCACCATTTTATAACCCGGATTTTTCACTCCATGAAATCCGGCCAAAAATTCTAAAATAAGACACAAATCTTGAAAAAAATACATTTATGATAAACTTAGCTAACTATATGTATGTAGTAATTAATACATGGTCTATTTATAGCTATCTCTAACGTGTATGCTTTCAAATTAATAGCTCTGTAATTAAAAACCTTGCGACGCTTCATACATTGTGTTAGCAGAATAAGTTGTAATTGTACTTCGCAGGGAAAAGTAACACTACCCAAACGAAAGCTCTTCTTTTTGAGGAGCCTATGATGGTGTAGTGGTTACAACCTCTGTTCTGTTAGCTAGGCGCATACGCCGTAAATGTCCCAAATGTTGTGAGTTCGATCCTTGCTGAGGGCACTCAAAAAATCAAAACCTGTTTGTCAGATGATTTTCAGGGTTGAAATTACAGAACATTGTTTGATTATATACTAGACATTCATATGTAGTAATTAATACATGTAACAATGTAACAAAATTCAAAACCCTCTTTACAAAATAAGAATTCTTCAACTCATTGACTGGTTTATATTTTTCTTTCCATGACATTTTTCAGATTAATTTTTGCAAATTAGAATGTATTAAACCTTTAAACATGAGCTATAGTTACAAAATTGAAAGTTTAGACCATTTAGTGTGTTGGGATATATTTTAATATTCTATGAATGACATATAGAAATGATCAGATTTAAAGGAATACACAGTTATAAAATTATTTGTTGCAATGGCTTAAAGATGGGTTATTAATAGAAACAACATTTTTTACTTCTGTACTCACTCTAGGATAAGGAATCCCCGTCGATGTATTAAAGGCTGGCAGTAATCTGTATCCTACTTCTTTAGCCATTGTTAGAAGTTCATCTTTATACCATTCCATACCTTTACGTTTTCTCTTTAAATATGCAGCTAATACATGGCCCCCTAAAAGACCCCTATAAATCAAAAACAAAAAGAAATAGGTCACAAATGATTTAAACAATCAGAATAATTATGTGTGATTCATGGATAAAGATGCATTTTTCTATAAAATGAGGGTTAATGGTATCCTTTTGTAAATTAATGCAAACATGAACAAGACTCAATGTAATAATGTCACATATATACCGGTATGCATTTGTAAATTTTGGATGTTATTGATAACACAAGAATGTGTTCAAAGGACTTGAAGTCTCACCTGGTAACATGGAAAAGGATATTTCAACCTGAAACTAAACTTGATTTTCGACAGATGGACAAATGGACCTAACAAATATATGAAGTCTGATCTACGTTTGTTCATTGTAGGTTGGACACAAAAATGTAGATTTGTTAATTTCTTTTAACCTGACATACATATATGCATTGTTCTATTTTCTGAAATAGCATTTTTTTTATTTGAATGTATTTTTTATGAATCTTCAAAAACTTACCCTAGCACCCGTATATTAGTTTCAAATACTGACACAACGACATCTGTGTCAAAGGTCACCTGAGATATAACTAGTTTGACAGCTTTGTCAAATTCTTCTATTTCTCCTAAAACCTGCAAAAATAATGGAATATGATACATCAGAGAGATCTTACATTAACAATGTTTAATTGAAATATAATTAACTGATCTGATGCAAAATCTTCATTTTTGTATACTGTCTTGGAAATAAAATGTAAAAACATATTATTTGATGAAAGAAAACATTTTTTTAATGATTTTTTTTGGAAAAACAAGTCTTTCAAATGTATTAATCAATTCTTTGAAATGCCTGTACCACGCCAGGACCATTGCAATTTATAATATCTCTGGTTTGTCTTTCTTATTTTGCCTTTGAGATTGATCCTCCAAGTTCTGTAGTTTTGTTATTACCTTGACAGTATGACATAGCTGGATTTGAACGAAAATTGTAAAGTTACTAAATAATCATAAGATTGAAGGAATTAAAATCACTAACACAGATCACTATCTGGAATGTTTTTTCTTGACAAAGCTACTCTAAATTGTATTACAGCCTCTTTTTTTTTACAGGTGACTGACTTAATACTTACGGCAAGGGTATCTAAGGTGTCTATCAATGTTAATGTAAAGCTGAAAGAAAACAATCAAAGATTAATTTCAAAGCCTATATCAATAAACATTTTGTGAAAATACAAAATTACTGACCACAGACGAACCCAATCTTTAACAAATTTATGAATGGCGTAGTAATTTGAACTTATAAATGGCACGAATGGCAGAGTAATTCTATCGTCAGTTATCATGCCAACAATGCAATACGATTCACTATGTCATATTTGACTGTTTTGAAGGAAAAGACGCAAGAGTGAAAATGTATATTTTGTTTATTTAGTACATGTATATGATCAAATATAATAATATCTTAACAATCATTTACAAACTGCAAACACCATAAATACCTGAGTTGTGAGACAGTCGAGTGACTTACAACCTTACCTTTATTCCATTGAGACTTACAGGCAGCCTTACTTTCCTAAGCTATCATCGATATCTCTTCTGTTTGGTTCAGAACCTCTGTATCGTCTGACAAGTGACTTAAAACCTTAACCTTTTTCCATTGAGACTTAAAGGGGGACTTACTTTCCTAAGCTATCATCGATATCTCCTCTGTTTGGTTCAGAACCTCTGTATCTTCCTTTACAACTCAGCGGCATTAGTTCATCAGCTGGGTAGGCATATTGCTGCCAAGAAACAAAAAAAAATGTTGTAATAATACATTTGTAGTATAACTAATAAATGATAACAAATATGTGACGAAATATACACTCATGAACAAACAACCCAATAATTCATTAGTGTGCATAGTCCTGTCCAAGAGTGAATTGTAAAGATTGATGAGTCAAAAATTGAATATTTCTTATATTTGGTATCTTCAATTAATAATAGTTTTTGTTACTCAGATTAAACCACAATTATTGCACATATACATGGGTGAATTACAAAAAAGAAAAGAAAAAAGAATCAGTTAACTTTTGCATGTAGATGCACTGCTTTTTCAAGTCATAGTCACCATTGTACACATAGGTTACTTTGCTTTGGCAACAGATATTTGTATATACATGTAATTGTAAAATGTAATACATGTTCAATATGTTGCATATTTAACATGTTTAAACTGTATGTCTTCTGCTAAGTTGCGGTCTTACAATACATGTACATGTATCAATATACATGAATGCTTCAGGTATGTTTTAAAAAAAGACTGGCACAAAACTTTGCTTATGTAAAAAGATAAACAAAAAGCTCTCCATGTTTTAACATTACTTATAAATGTTTTTTGTAACCACTAATGTGTCTGTTTTTAGATATTTTGGTGTATAATATATGTGTAACCGGAGAGCATGAATTACTTCACAAAATCGACATGTCCTGAGCGGGATTCGATCCCGGAACCTCTAGGTTTACAGTCAGACGCTCTACCTCTGAACCAAAGAAGTACTTCCCTTGTTCAGGGATAAAGGCTTGCTATTTAAATCTACTAATTAATGTATGAAGGGGAGCAACCCCGTTACATATGTATATAAGGTGTTAGTGGTTTATTTCTAAGTAAAGGAATATAATTTTACCTACCATATAGGAATTATAAGCATGGAAAAACATTTCTTTCAACTTAAACCTACAAAAAATAAAAAAAATATAGATCATTGATTCATGTTTTTAAACCATCAAAGGATCATGTATGTACAGTTAATATCAACATCCAAATACCATATGAGTTTCTTAATACAATTTTTAAGTTTCCTAATACAGAATGCAAGACAAACTACATTGTACATATACATATACATGTATAAAAGAACATCAGTACATGTATATTGTTAAAAAGTATATGCAATATACTATGGCCCCTTTCCTGTCCTGATACTGTAAGCCAGCCTTTGAGTTGCTTATCAAACATTACATGTAATCAAATTGTAGGTTGCAATACACTAGCACATTGGTAAGATTTATTTCTTCGAAGCAAATATTTGTGACCATATTTACTCATGTTCTTTGTCAAAAATGAGCGATAATGGTAGAGATGTCAATATTTTGTAGTACTATGAGCTGAATTTTCCTTCAGTGTCTGGTTAAGCATGCTTGTTTGCACGAACTTTCAGTGTCCTTTTTTAAAGGCTTTTTTTGTTGAATATTCTGTAGATCATTAAATACATATGTGACTGACAAGAAAAGCTAGATTTGTCCTATATATTGTTCAATTCATCACATTATAAAGACATTTAAAAAATTAATTTCAGCTTGTAAAATATTTAAAAATATGTTGTAACTTCAGGAGTGTCACAGGTTAAACCTGTCTCATGTTATTAACAAAATTTTTCTTTCATTTGGCATAAAATTAATTGCTTCATGAAATTAAAATTTGAGGTTAATGACCAAAATGTCAATAAAATGTTTAGGCCATAAGAAAATAATTCCTAGATTCTCTTCCAATTATCTTGAAAATATGAGAATCTAGGATATTTTTTATATTGGCCTTACAGACTTGGCCAAATAGTTTTGGAATAGGTCGGACTTTTGGTCCGATAACGTAATATCCCCTACCAGTCCAACCAAAACACCATTGGACCAAAATTTTATTGAACTTTGATATTATCGTCAAATTCCAGAAATCGTTCATGTTTTTTTCCAGATTTCAACACATGATTTCACTATTTCCGATATTTGGTGCATGTGCAACAAATTTTGTTGACAGTTTCATCCATTTGTTGATGTTGTATGTTAATAAATAAAGTAAAATTAACCGGAGGGAGCGATAATGGTAGAAATGTCAATATTTTAGTTGTACTATGAGATGAATTTTCTTTCAACGTCCGGTATAGCACGCGCTTGTTTTCCCGAACTTTCGGCGTCTTTTTAACGTTTTTATCTTTGAAAAATTTAGACGTCATTAAACGCTCACATAACCCACAAGAAAAGCTAGTTTGTTTTTATTTTCGGACCCCAAATATTAAATTAATTAAAACTTCGGGAGCGTAACAGGTTTTACCTGCTTCATATTAAATAAAGTAAAATTAACCGGCTGTCAATAAATAGCAAGTAAAATTGTGATATTTCAGTCAAAATCGAAAGATTGGAAGAAAAACAATGAAAAATAACAATTAAATACATTATGATCCATAAATCTGACGGACATCTGGTCTGGTGTCGTACTGACTTTGGTCAGACCGATGTTTATCCGTAGGACCGACAAATTTCCCCAAGTCTGGCCTTATGACATAGTTATCACAAACACACACACGCAAAAACTGTTCATTAAACCAAAATGTGAAGTAATGAATTATTAAGCAGGAACACAATGGGCGATTCCAGAAATAGTCTGTACCCCCCCTGTGGAAGATACTGGAATTTCCAGAAAATTTTTTGGCCGTAAACCCTGTGGGTGGGTTTGGATGATTTAAAATATAAAATTTTTCATGGACCTCTTCCACAGGGGGGGTACAGAAAATTTCTGGAATAGCCCAATCTTACTTCAGTTCTCTTTTCTCTGACATAGACATTGCTTTAACAATTCCATCTTCTAATACAAAGACCACAATAACAACAAAGGACAGGACGATCACAACTTTTTGGCACTTCATTTTCTTCTGACGATCACGGTTTCAGGCGTAAAATGTCACTGTGTATCAAGTGGTTTGCTCTGTTGTCATTTTGCCTTGTTGTCACTTGATGAACTTCCGGTTTGACTAAAGGGTGTTTTGTTTCGATCTTAGCTTTAGTAAATTAGAATAAACTAACAATGAAATGAAATATTGGAGTAAAGAATCATGTATTTTTCCAAAAATAAATTTCAACAAACATATAAACTGTTTACGAAAGTTTATTATATAAATCTATCATTTATTCATCCTCTCATTTTCAGAACTTCCGGTTAAATTGAAGGGCACATGAGAGACAAAAAATTGCACATTTCTTAGTAGAAAGGGTTAAATGGCTTTAACATTTTGTAGAAGTGGCTGTAAACTGATAAGAAAAAGCCAGGCACCACATCCTTTCTTAGCAAAAGGCGTACAATCCTTCTCATTAGAGACGGAGGCAAGTCCCACAGCTCATTTTAGCAGTTTTCTGCAGAATTCTAGTGGATCCGTCCCCAAACTTGTCCGTCCCCTAGTTGATCCGGCCCCAAGTAGATCCGTCCTTGGTTGATCCGTCCCTTAGTTGATCTGTCCTCCAGTAGATCCGTCCCCAATAAAACATATAATGTATTAGTAATACATGTTAATAGTTGACGGGTATAGGCACATATTTTAGACAGGTGCGGCATATATAGTGACTTAATTACGTGGTTAAATTGCAAGTAAACTTGTTAATTTGGAGAAAAAGTTTATAAATGTGAATTGTTGTTGGCGCAAAACTAAGGTTCTCTCTGCCCCATGTCTCTTTCTGTTGTCATAATTATTGCTCTTTCTTCTTTTCATGATCTACAGTTATAAAAATATGACAATAAATACCCAAGCGAATTTGTTAAAAAAATATATAAGTATTATATGCAATATCATTTAGGTTATGATTGATTCTAGTGCCGGTACAAAGTTTTGATAATTGATAAATTCCTCCATCACGAGCATAATTCACGAGCAAAAAAATACGGCACACCATTCATCACGAGTCGATTTTTCGGTACTGAGCATATTTTTCTTAGCTTATTAATACATGTTTTCTTAAATTCATTATAATGGTGTGGAATATATAAAAACAAAAGATGCTACACACGCACATACCAAATTTGCAACGTTTTATGCAAAAGGCAACCCGCAATTCGTAGAATTACATGTTTGTTTACAGAAAAAATGATGACGAAATATTCGCCTTGAATGAGTTTGAAGAAAGTAATGCATTTTATTTTTATTTTTTGTTGGCTTTTGTTCATAATGTTCATTAATTTTGTGAGACATGTTTGTTTTTTGAATATTTTGTATATAAATATAAGTAAATTAGAATAAAAGACTGACCTTCTATTTGAAATGTCCGAATTCCTCCACCACGAACCGTCGCCTCCTCCCTCCACGAGCAGCTTTCTATACCTTGCCGCCATTGTCGATTCCTTCACGAGTCAAAAACTCACGATACTGAATGACGGCCGTGAATCAACACCTGTCAAAACACTGATCCAATTTAATAAAGCCAATTAGCGAAAAGTGAAATTAAGGGTCTCAAAATTCTCTTTTTTTTTTTTTTTAGAAAATAACAATTTCTTAAAATTTTATAACTTAAAAGTAATATGGTATCGTTCTTGAAAAAAAGACTATTTCATTATATTTTAAATTGGGGCCGGATCAACTAAGAACTAGAGGCCGCATCAACTAGGGGACGGATCTACTGTGGACGGATCAACCGAGGACGGATCAACCTGGGGACGGAACCACCTGCGACCGATTCTGCACAGGCACTTGTTTCGTGAAAAAAAAATCATATACTTTATGCCCGTGGTTTTCTGGCTTGCAATTTTGGTCCGACGAAAACTCTCAGAAACTCTGCCAATTGACATTGACATTGTTCCAGCTGAGCAGCTAGAAAAGTACAAATAATAATACGGCTTTCATACAAACCTTTACTTCGTTGATTTGTTCAATAAAATATATATATTGAATATTGACAATATTTAGACTGCCATAACATGAGGCAAGTTAAACCTGTGACACTCCCCAAGTTAAAACATATCTATATCTATAGATATTTTACAAGCGATAAATTATACAAGGGGAGTATGCTGTCAGTGTTCGGGACGTCGACCCATACACAAACTGGAAGACATTTTAAAAATTGACTGGTACAATGTAGATACATGAATGTCACTTGTTGCTTCAATAAAACACCAAGTGCTAGTGATATAATCCAAAATCTGATCTGATCTTTAGGTCCTTATAGCTGTAAATCATAAATGTAGCAGAATGCAAAACGACTCCTGTTTAACTATGCTCCATCTTCGCTAGCCAAGGGTTACGATCCGCTATCTCTCATCTTCACCCTTGGCAGATCTAGAAGGTTTTTGTAATCTCAACATTTTAATTATCTCCCTTGAAGCAATATCTATTCCAAGTTAAAAAAATTATTTTCATCCAGATAGTTGCAAAAATAGGAGATATTTTATTCCATTAACGACAAACATTTATCTAAAGATAAAATAAAGGTAATTTTGGTAAGATTTGATCAAAACTGCGAATATTTTTTTGCAAAAATAATAATTATTTATCACCTTTGTAAACCCACATGTTTGTTAACAGATTGTTTAAAAATTGAAATGGAGCAATTTGATTGGATGCAGCCAACTTTCACTGCATCCAATCAGATGAGATAATGTATGACCACAAAAATCCTTCTATATCTGCCAAGGGTGAAGATGAGAGATAGCGGATCGTAACCCTTGGCTAGCGAAGATGACTATGCTCTTATAAAAGATAGTATATGAAAAAGTTGCAGTTCTGACAAAAGATAGTTATTAAACAAAATACAGCATACTAGATGCATGCATCACTCCTACTAGAACCAGTGAGTGACATATCTTCAAATGTGTCATCTGTCATTCAATCCCCAAACAATGCGAAACTGGTACAACCTTCTTCTGGATACTGTAATGTGTCCTGGGTTACAATTCCCAAACAATTCGAAACTGGTACAACCTTCCTCTGGACACTGTGATGTGTCCTGAGTTACCCAGTTGTCATTCAAGGCAGCTGTCTCAGTAATTCAAGTTTTATTTCACAAGGCTTGTACATCATTTAATCTAAAGCTTAAAAATGTAAAAAAAAGTTTCAATATTACATGTAGTATTTATCTGCTAACATTGGCAGAATATTCAGTATGTTGAAGGCGGCCAATTAAACCTCAGAAGTAGAAGACAATCATTGAATTGAATATGAGAACTCCTAAGGACAACAATAGCAATGACTGTTCTAAATGTAGTGTCTGAGAAGTTCCGAAATGAGTTCAATGTTATTGTCTTTATAAGGAGCTGTCATATTTTATTAATTTTGACCTATAATGTAAGAAAATGAGGGTGTTTATGATTAAGTTCAGAAATGGACATCAATTTCTGACATCAACTTTTAGTTAAGTTCCATCATTCATTATTAACTACATGTACCTATATATGGATTGAACAGTCTTGCCTTGATCTTTGAAAAAGGCATATTGTGAAACCCCATTATAGAAAATGGTGGGAATTAGTTGTATAGCATTCCAAATGATTTTGTCCTTGTGTTGCTTTTTAAACAAGAGGCTCCCAGGAGCCTGAATCGTTCACCTGACATATGTGCCTGAAGTAAAGGCTATTAGGCAAAATCTATTTGACATTGAAAGGGTTATAAGTTTAATAAGGGGGCCATCCAACAAAATGGTGGATCTTAAGGTGCTGATCACTTTTGTTCCCAATCAAAATTTTAAAATCGGTCACCGTTTTTGAGTTATTTGCAAAAAACTGCCATTTACCCCTATGTTCTATTTTTAGCCACAGCGGCCATGTTTTACAACCAATCAAAAATCCCCACATCAGTTCTATACACCGAATGCTAATGAACAACCATACCAAAATTTGCAAAAAATCCACAAAAAGGGCAATAACTCCTACATGGGTTGTTGGATTTTCTTCAAAATTTCAGGGTAGGTAGATCTTGAGGTGCTGATCACTTTTACCTGTGCCAGAATTTTGATATCTGTAGCCGTTTTTGAGTTATTTGCAAAAAACTGCATTTTACCCCTATGTTCTATTTTTAGCCACGGTGGCCATGTTTTATGAAGAATCAAAAATCCCCACATCAGTTCAAATATAAGCACCGAATGCTAATGAACAACCATACCAAGTTTGGTTTCAATTGGACTTATGGTGTCAGAGGAGTTAACGTTTTAAAAAGTATACGGACGGACGACGGACGCCAAGTGATGACAATAGCTCACATGACCCTTTGGGTCAGGTGAGCTAAAAAGAGTTATTACAGTAAAATGGTGATATATTAAGTAAACAATAAATGATTTCTTTTCTTTAATGTTTTAACAGGTTGCTCGGGTACCATATTTCTTGCATAGACCTTTGGACCTACCAGATAAATCACAAAACCACAATAAAAATCCACTCCACCATGTATTCCTACCATCACAATTTGATTGGCGTAAAGATGCATTGATACTTGACAACTACACTTCATTGTACATTTATCCACAGTGGAAAACACAAAGCAATTCGTTAAAAGGATTTTCAGCATCTGAAGAGACATGCCTTCAAAATGATATATGTCAAGAACTTCATAAAACATTGGACAAAATACATATAATACCTAGAAATGAACTGGACTTTCTAGGTAGCCATATATCATGGTGTAGTGATCCGTCTCTATTGAACTGTTCTAGGACTCCTGATAGTAAACCTTCAGACAATACAGAGAAACCAACAGAACAACAATTATTTGAGATCAAGGAGAAACTTATAGACACGGTATGTAAGATTGAACAGTCAAGCCTGTAGTTTAAGCATTTTATTTTTTGTACATGTACATGATGTATATTGATACATGTTTAACGCAAAAGAATGTCCATCATTCCAGAACTAATCTGAACTGAAATGTTTAAAAAGGGAATCAGAAAAGTCTGTTGACCTTCCCAGTGTTTCTGTACTGTATCAGCAAGTAATTTCACCTCAAGTTTTTAATTACTGGGAGTTTCAATATGTATTTAAACAACTATGCTGGTTTTGTTTTCTTTGATGTCAACCAATGTTTACATGTATTCTTCCCAGCTGCAATGCAGAGCGGGAACGTAGAAATGAAGGGCTTATGTGTGTACATCCATCACAGGTTTTCATAACAGATTGACTGATGGGTATTTATAGTCATGACTATAGGGGAATGTCCCTCTACATTGACTATTTAACAGTACAAAACTGTTAAAGACTCGCTATGTGCCATGGGTTGTCCAGCCTATGTCACACCACTGCCAATGTTAGCTGCTCCATAGTATCCTTTGTTGTCGATGGATGCAGGGCCCGTCTTCCACCACAAGGGGGTACTGGTTGGAATTCTGGACAACCATAAGAGATTGCTCAGCTGTTATTTTTAATAGACTTTGATATTTAATATGCAGCTTCAGGTAGGGGTCTCTTAGGATGGGATGTGTTTTCATGACTGTTGCTTATCTACTTCCTGTTAAATGAGCCGACATAGAATATTTTTAGATTAGTAAGGAACAAGGGTCTGGAAACGGTCATATTTGCCGGACATGACCGAAATTTTGTCCTGAATGACCGAATAAAAATTCTTCCAATCGGACATTTTAAAATTTTATTATAAGCATTTTTTGACTTATCAGTCATATAATTGTTTAATTATCTTCCTGAGCATCCGGTCTTGTGGTCATTAATCTCATAATTAACACCTCCAGCAGGTGTCAAACAGGTAAACATAGCCCTGGGGTTACGCTAATTAGATAATCGGTCAAACCTGTCTGACCATGGCCACTGTATTTACCTATGGTTTTAATTAATTGAGTCAACTCATGTTATCAATCTGTCCTAAGATGCCCATTTTGTTTATTTAGAAATAATTTCTCATTATATCCAGTATTTATCAAAACATGTGCACACCAAATATTGTTTACATTTAATGGTGTTTGATTACGCATGTGCGGAGAAATTATTCACTGTACATATTGTTTTGATATTAATACAATCAATTATTGTTACTAATTTCATAATTAAAGTAATCTTTCTCATAAATATGTTTATTTTGTAAACAGAACAATAAAGTGGTCCCAATTTATCTACATCCGGGGATTCTACTTTCACTTTCATTTTTTACATGAAACGTGTTTTGTTTATATTGAAAACAAAGAAATTTTTAATTATAAAGAGCCTTGACCTGAAATAAAAACGTGATCTGGATATTAAGTTCAACGTCTGGAATGTAATGCACAAACCAATACTCCTTTTATGGATTTAAAAGGTGGATTTCCAGGGAGGCCAAGGAAAAAAGGGGGAGGGGGTAATTGTAACATTTATAGTCGGACAAAAATGACCGAAATTAGCTCAAATATTTTCCAGACCCTTGGTAAGGAACCCAGAAAATCAGTTCTTGTATTCATGATAGTCTGTAAAGAATTCACTTGAGGAAATCATTTTTAAAATAACATTTACAGGGGGAGGGGAGGAGGGGGTCCCGTCCCGAATTCCCGTCAAAATAATTTCATAATCCCATTTTCCCGGATAACAAAAACTACCGATCCCGCATCCCGAAAAATAAAATGCTGGTTCCCGTGTCCCGTTAGTCGCTTTTCCCGAATTCCTGTTAAATAATATGGCCAATCCCGGCGTCCCGGAAAAGGTCTTCCCGACCCTCATTTACAAGTTGATTAAAATATCTGTTTATCTATTACAGCTTCCAACCTTTTTTACCAAATATCATGACTATTCAATGTATACCTCCAGTATAATTTTCGAGAACAACATATGGAATCAAAAGTCTCAGTAAGTAAAGTCTTGTCCTTGTTGTATCATGTAAATGTTAAAAGAGTATGGTTGTTGTAGAAAAAAATTCCAAAAAATGCCAAGATTATACAGGCCTACCCATGTACATCTAGAAAAATTCAGATACATGTATTGTACTAATACATTGTATCTTCAGATAAATGGGCTAGATTTCTTAATTGCTATGCTATAATTTGTATGTTACAGGAGAAAAATTAAATTTCTAGAAATTTTGAAACCCACTTGCACCCAACCCTCCAAAAAAAGCAACAACAACAAAAAAAGCACACACACGCAAAACAAAAAAATACACTTAGTATACACACAATTCAAACAAATTGTGTTAAAAGAAAAAAAAAAAGATATCTTGATCATATACACACATATATGTACATTCTTTATTGCCTTTCTTTTAAAAAAATCATTCATGTATATCTTTCTGAAGTTTATTCATTAACAATAAATTATGGTCATGCTCAGAATAAACTAGAAAATAACATTTAAAGTTTATTTTATTCATTTCAGAGGTATAGGTGCATATTCTTTAAAACTAGCAACAATAAGAATCATCGCTACAATAAAATACACTCGGGTATCTGTCAAATTACTGAAGGTTACGACACATCTAGACCAGGGATGTATAAAGGTACGGTGGAGCGTGTCGGGACTATCCAACTTACAATCTCTGAAGATATGGCAGTATTATCCTGGGAAAATCAAAGAAAACATAGAGAAAAATTCACAGTAAGTATCACAAAAGATATGACAAATGTTTGTTTTTGTCTTGTTTACAAAAGAAGAGGTGTTTGTTTATTTGCTTTTCTCAAATCAGAATTATCCTCAGGCTGAAGTCAGTTTTCAATGTACACATATACACATTTGTAAAGGATATTAACCAAAATTCATCATGAGATTGTACCCCTCACATCAATTTTGTTGTTAAGTGAATTAAGAAAAAGAGGTTTTAAAGCAAGGCATTGTTACTTGAACTGTAAATGCTAAAATCATTTATCATAGGTCTGATATTAAAAACAACACATACAGATTGCTACTTGCATATAATGTCATCAAACAGTACTGAGACTTCTATGTCGGAATGATTTTTTGTGTAACACAAAAGAAAAAATCGAGTTGATTTGAAAAGCTGAATATTTTACAATTTGACAAGAATGGGCATATTTAAAACAAAAGTCCCAAACAAAACTACACCAGTACAGAGGGGTTACTGATTCCTGGTTACCTACTCTTGCATAAGGCTTCTATCTCCCATGACGTCTTTTTCCTCGCTATGCTCCTACCCCTCTTACTTTTGGTGCCTTGATTTCTCTTGTTCTCCCTTTCCTATCCCTGGGCCCTTAACATCCCTGTTCACCAACAATCATAAGATATCAAGTTGTGATGAAATGGGCTTTTTGGCTCACCAATAATATTATGTGTTCTAGATATTTGATTTAGATAAAACTTCTTATTACAGGGTAACTGATGGTCTATCAACATTTTATCTCAATAAAGATGGCCTGATCTACAAACATGTAGTAGATAATGTAAGTACAGAGTCAGTGAACACAACACGCTGTCTATAAACTTGCAGCAGCTTTTATAAATCCACAATGGAAAACTTACAGGAGCATTTAATGAAAACTAGTGCTTACTGCTTGTGATCTTTCAATTGACCTCAGTTAAAAACTAATGCATATTGTAGTATACCTCCAAGGGTTAGCCTGGATTTGACAACTTTTTGATGCCCCTTTGGAAGATTTTGTAGTACTCATAGATCATTTTACCCCTGTTAATTGTAGTAGATTTTTGTGTTTCATTTTTGTCAGTCTTTGACCCCCCTTTTCTCTTGTTTTAGTGTAACCCTAGTGGATTTTAGGTATTAAAAGCTATATGCTTACATTCCCCTCATCCGAGGCTAACCAATTCCTTTATACAGGTGCCATATATATTGTACTTTTACTAGAAAGTGTTGCAACAAGTGGTTGAAACTCGCTACTTTCATTTTTGTCAGCGTTCATAGAAACACCGGAAGTTTACAAAATAATCTTTAACTTTGGCACGTTTTTACATTTTTTAAGAGTGAAATAATATTTCCGAGTCTTTATAAGACAAATTGGCCTTCCAGAATCTATGTAGATTTTTACGTAATTCATATTTAACCACTGTGCTAACTTTGTTCTACGGAACTATTTTTATGTGTAGGGATTCATGTACATTCCATTTAAATCAAGTTAGTCGGCTGACGCATAATCGATGACTCATCACTGATAGAAGTTTTTATGCCGGGAAATTTAAATTATAAGTTTCTTTTATTATTGTAATCGTATTTTTAGACTGCCGGCAAAGTAAATAAATAGATTGTAAATGTTATAAGCTTAAGTAAGGGGGCTGCCGGCCGAGTATGGATTTGCCGGCTTTTCCTGCCCCTATATAAGGCGGGAAGCACTTCAAGATGGCATATCGCATCTGACGCTCAAGCTGTTAACATCGCAGAAACCAAATAAACCAACTTCGCTATTAAGCCTTAAGACAGGTACCAGTCCCGATAGTTTTAAGAAGAATATTTAGAGAATAATACCAATAGTAATTTAAAGAAAGAATAGTCAAACAATATAATTTATACAAAGCCATATTGAATGTATTCCATTTCAAATTGAAAGTCAGTCAACCAAAGAAAGATGTCCATTGTTTACTTCCGTTTTGAATATACCAAATTTTACCTTAAGATTATAAAAAGAATTAAAGAGAAACGTACCTTATAGAAAGAATTTAACGAAACTGTCAGATGATGCGATGTCCCACCACACCGACGAACCGCCTTATATATATAAGCAGCACTGGTTTTATTGGGGAAAAGGAAGGCCAACATCCTGCATTTTTATTGTTACAATATTTGATTGCTGTTGAATAACGTTGTACTACTACTAATTAAATGAACTCATGATAACAGATTTATACAATACAAATATTTATTGAAGAGAATCTTTATTTATTGCCCCTACTGAAGACCAGTTGAAGAAGACCATTACAATATGAATCCAAACCAACCCCTTATATTGTCAAAAAAGGACACGTTTTTATACCCAGCCACATGAAGTGGCGAGGTATTATGTTACACCCTCAGTTTTGTTCGGTGTCCGTCCATCTGTCTGTCCCCCGGAGGTTTCCAGATGATAACTTGAAAACATGTCAAGGGATTTGAATGATATTTTGCATAACTGTTGAGAACATTTTACAATAAAATAATGGTCAAGTTCAATTTTCAGGATGATCCGAAAAATATTAAATATAGTCTTGTCACTTAAACTTTTCAATTTAATAATGCTGAAATTTTCTGGTCTAAGAAAGATAACCCTTTCTCTCCCATATAAGATATATATTTTCTAATCTTAAAAACTAGCTTATTTCTCTTTCCAAAAAAATTATGTATATATTGTGGCAGGGTATCATTTCATGTCCCATTAGATGACCTATTTTTAATAAATTTAAGTGAAATAAATATTACAAAGTAGGCAACAAAGGTCAAAATGAATTTCATTTGTGAAGAAAAAAAATGCTTTGGGGTTCAACTACATGCAAGGAACTAGTTCAGTTTGTTCATTTGTTCAATACTTATAACATACATGTAGAAAACAATATTTGTTAATCACAAAGAAAGTTTGTCAGAGGGAAAATATTTTATTACAGTTTTCTCAGCAACTAATCTTCAGTGCCTCTTGATATCTGTATACAGAATCAGTATTTGGTTGCACATACTATTACTGTGGACCCAAATCCTGACATTTTTTCCTAGATCCATTGATGTTTTGTTTATTTTTCAGGTCGTCCCAGATGATGAAGAAAAAGTTACGATAGAGGAACTCAATCCTATTGTAGCACCAGTGGGGCTTATGTCCAAGACTGAGATTGACAAATTTGTTTATTCATTGTTTGATCCTCCAAAATGTGATTCATTATCATAGTAATTTTTTATAGGAGAAAAAATACAGTAGGAAATTGGCATTTTTTATTTATTCTACATCTCATATTTGCTTTTTTACCAGTATCACATACTGTTAACATGGAAATTTTTGCATGGGGGTCCTTTTTGCTAACTTTGTGATAAAAAAATTTGTTCCTTTAGCAATGAATATAGATAATCAGAAGAAAAGCTTATTTATAAAAATAAAAACAAAGTAGCTTTTCTCATGGGTCCTTTGTGCCCTTAATGACGTCAGAAATTTTCAAAGAAAAAAGCGTTAAAAAGACGCAGAAAGTCCAGGAAACCGCACGTGATTTACCGGACGATAAAGGAAAATTGAGCCCATAGTACAACTAGAATATTGACATTTCTACCATTATCGCTCCACATTTACAGTTTACAATTTATACAGTCACAATTTCATACACAAATCTTAAAAGTAATAGGAAAACTAGTGAAAATCAGCTTTTGTATACAACATATACTGTATATGTAGATAATGAGGGTATAAAATTGGAAGACTACAAATGTTGTGAACTGAATATATTTTTGTTAGCTCACAAGCTATTGCCATGACTTAGTGTCATTTGTGGTTGTCTGTTGTCAGTTAAAATTTTTCTCTGAAACTACTAAACAGAATTTAATAAAACTTGGTATGATTAATTCACAGGGTGTCCTGCACATATTTTGTGTTTATGTCCCGTCAAAAAACATGGCAGTGGTTGCTAAAAATTAACCAGGGGAGTCAGACTACTGTTTTTGGCTTGCAAATCAAAAAGTGTAAGAAAATCTGATGCAACCATCCTTCTTTAGCATCAAAAGATGTACAAAAGTTTTCATTTGGTCGAAGATGTCAGATGATCCCTTATAGGGGTTAAAATAGTGTTTTTTCATGTTTTTGTCCAATGGAATGAAAACTATTGCAGATAGGAAAAGTTAAAGGGGTAATAGCTCATAGAAGAGACCCTTAAAGCTTAAGAACCAGATGAGTGATTAAGGCTCATGGGATCCTCTTATTTTAAGAAATTAGGGAAATCTCCATAAGGGTTCAATTTCAACTTTAAATGGGTGGCATGTTTAGAAATGTGTTTTTGTTCACAAGAATGAGAAATGTTAAAAGCAATCTTTGTGTATCAGTTAAGAACACTAATCTTTCTTTAAATTTTTAGAAATTTTAGTCACATTTCACAGAGTGAAAAATCAAGGTTATAAAATGGTGAGCGGATGGGGAAATTTCTTTAATTACAATTTTAAGCAGCAACTTATCACAGCCTCTGAATATTTGGTGTGCAGCATCAGCAAGTGGTCCAATATTGTGGAATGGTATTTCAGGTCTATCACTCACCTATTGCTGCTGGTTTTTTACGGAAATCCAGCCAATATGTCTTAAATACTTTTAAGAAATGTCATTACACAAAAAGATCAGGTTTGCATTTTATGAAAAATCTTTTGTGGATAGAAAACAACTTTTTTCTTTAAGCTGATATAATTTTTTTTTCGTACCAATATATACACAGCTTTTGTGCCATGATGTTTGCATAAGATATTTTCATCCACTGTTAATGCTATTTTTCTTTTTGTTTCAGTTGCATAATCTATGTAATAGTTTGTTTATTAGATTTTTATGAGACATTAAAAACCAGCCATGAATGTAGAATATTATAACGATAAGGTTGCATGGTTTATCTGTGTTATCATTGTTACTAGATTTTTTTTTGTAAAAAAAAATATAATGGAAAAAGTGACAAGTTGTTTTTTACTATTATGTTTAAATTTTATTCTTTGGGTGACCCATCTTGCTAGCTAAGGGTAACGATCCGCCCTCTCCTCTTCAAGAGCGAGATGCTAGAAAAGATGTTGGTACCTAGAGGAAAGGCCATTTCCATTATCATAATGCAGTTATCAGTGTTTTTATCTGCTTGACTTCAGCAGAAGCAGGTCTAGGAGTCTGGTCACCCTGTCTATTCCTTGCAATAGAGAAGTGCCTATAGAGACTGTATTATGTAGTTTTTAATTCCAATTCATTCCCTAGATCTTTCTGAAATTTTCATAGTGAATACAGACACACCAAGCAGTCAGATATTGTCCCATAGTTTGTGTTTCACTTAAAGAAAGAAAACTATTGCAGATAAAGAAAAGTTGTTGCTTCCTTTTATGTTCAGCTCCTGATCTACGTCTCCAATGTAATTGCCAGAGGACTTCTTTTATGATTTAAGCCTCTTTAAAGTCAAAATAAGAGACTAGATAAGTAATGAAGGCTCATGGAAGCCTCTTGTAAATTATTGCAAGCATATGCATTGAAGAACCACTATTTCATGAAAATCTATTCAGAAGTGCATAATACGCTGAATGTCAGAGCAGAAGTCCATGTTTTGCATGGGGAAACCCTAGATCTGAGGAAGGTGATACACATTGACATATCAGAAAGGTTTTGTGTCAGTTGCATTAAAATCCATCCAAATGTATTGTGAAGAGTTGTGTATTAACATAGTGGACCCACTTAAACACCAGTTGCTAACTTGTCTAAGTCCATATTTTTGCCTGAGAAAACTCAAAGATATTTAGTCTGAGAATATCAAATAGAAGGATTGTTGTCACAAAGGTTCTGTGAAAGTTCATGAAAATCAATTGGGTATTATAGGATGATAAGTGGATAAATGAAAAGTAACAGATGACAATGACATTATGTGACATATAAAGATTCTAAAATGTGATCAGGGGAAATAAATTTGATTATTTTAATCGAAGCTTGCAAGTTTCATAAATTTGATTATTTTAATCGAGGCTTGCAAGTTTCATAAATTTCTATAAAAATTGTCAGCCTAAAATTTTAAAACATCAAAGAACACATCTTGACCAACTGACCCTTAATGAATACCTTACCTAATAAGCTGTATGTACAAGTTTCATGAAATTCTATGAAGGTTTTCAAATTCTGATAGATATAAAGCAATTTTAACAAAACATGTGTGACCTTGATATTTTATCTAATGATCCTAAAATTAAGGAATGCCATCCTTATAAGATTCAATGAGTGTTAGTTTCATGTAGTGTCATTATTATTATCCATTAGTACCATTTTCATGGGTGGTCTTGGCCAATGAAAAAGAAATTAAAAATTTATCTGTATGCTACAGACATCAGAACTGCATGAACTGTTCACCTTTTACTATTTAACAAAATCTTGCCATTTTTTTCACCCATTCTCATTAAAATTTATTTTATATTTCAAATATAAATATATAGTGAGCTTCATGTCTATATCATTAAGCTATTTATTTGGCTCCACTTCTTCCTTGTGTCCAAATACTGTATTTTGAGTGATGCTCGTTTGACGATTGGTGTCATGTGATTCCTCCATCTCATCAACAGACTTTGTAGCTATAGCCTGCTCATTAACAGACTTTACTGTTGTTTGAACTTTATCTCTAATGTCAGTTTGTACAGGTTTACACTCATCTACTTTTGAAGTCTGGATGTGGAAAGCAGGTACAACCCATTCACCACAGGGACATTGCTCACCTGAAAATAATTTTAACATAAAATATTTTTGCCATTATTATACTAAATTTCACTTCCATGGGAAAAGAACCAAGTGTTGGACCTCTAAATATATTTTTGTTTTTCATGCATATTAAGATTTCAATATTCATTATTTTAATATTTGATTGTGCTGTATGTAATTTCCAACCCCCTTTTTCCCCAAAAAGAAGTTGTTATACTTCTACTTGGGAACATTCAAATATCTCTAAACTTAAGATTTTAAGTACTATTCCACATAAGAATCAGGCAGGGGGTGGCACATCGATAATTTCCAATTTCAGATTTTGGGGTATAGATGCATTCATTTTACCACAAAAACAAACCCAATGCAGTTTTTACATCTTAATATGTATTTGGTGCTTAGATATTTTTTGACTGGTTATATAGGAAAAAAATATGGCGGGAAATTTTCCCGTACTTTTCACTACACAATGTAACTAAATTTTGACTATTAATATCTCCTAAACCCAAGATAGACTGAAAAATTTAGTGGTCAAAACAAAGTTTACTGGAGTTGCTTTACCTGATTATGTTGAAATTTTTTTGTGTATTTATTATCGATGTGCCACCCTATTAATGGTATCTGCCTGATCCTTAGAAAAAGTAGTACTTAATATTCTAAAACAGCTTACCATGCCACACAAATGATCCCAACTTAGCTGCACATTTAGGGCAGGCCAACTGAAAATAAATAAACTTCAAATTGTTAATGCACAAAACCATTTGACACAAAAAAAACATTGAACAAAACATTTTTGCCAAAAGACAAACAATACATTTAACTATGTAAGACAATTTAAGTAACTGTGGTTTCATTATTATTGGTGGGGTATCAATTTTTGTGGGTGGCCTTGACCCACAAAATTTGATATCCAACGAAAAGGAAATTTAACATTGATCTGTATGCTGCAGACTTCAGAACCATGAATATAAAAATCCACTATTTGATTGTTTATCATCAAACCACAAAAATTGATACCCACGAAAATAATTGAATCCACAGTTGATTTATTTGAGAAATGTCTAGTATTCATCTATTTCATTGCTTCTATTTTTTAATTCTCTGTATAATGAAGAATTTTTCATACAGATTGCATTGCAATCTATCTATAACTTTTCAAAATTCCCCTTTTGATAATCAGCCAATTGCACATCACTTCTGTCTGGTTTGATCCTAAAACATAAAATGTCATGAAATTTTCATTCTTTCCTCCCTTGTGAATATTATAGAGTAGGGGTATTTTTTTAAGTGGTAATAAATGACCAAAATTCAAGCCCCAAAAAGACATTTTGTTTAATAACGTGGTTTGTACATGTTCCATAAAAGAATCTATGTAAAAATAATACTTTGTTGGATTCTTGTTTTCATGGTTTACTGCTCTCCACAAAAACCACAAAAATTGGTACCCATAAATATTTATTAAACCTCAGTAAGCCTATGACTGTACAAACCTTGCCCTCTGTGTTGACAATAGATTCTTTCATCCATAATACTGGGTGTATAAATATAGATTTAGCACAGATACAAGGGGGTGTGTCAAGCTCCTGGATGTCTTTTCCTCTCCAATCAAACGCTGCCTCCCCAGGACCCTCGGCATGGGTTATAAATCCTGACTTCTTAAACAGAGGCTGTCTACAAACAATAAACATTACCCGGTAATACAGATTTCTCTTAGCAGGAATGAAAAAAGAAATTGCATTTTTAGGTTTGTTTACTATGGAACGCCAAATTAACATATATTCAATTAATTGTACCTATCTTCAAATAATTGAAGATATCTTCAATCATTTGAAGATATCTTCAAATAAATTGAAGATATCTTCAATTCAATTGTACCTATCTTCAAATAATTAAAGATATCTTCATATCAATTGAACCTATCTTCAAATGAATTATACCTAGGTGCAATTTAATTGCACCTAGGTATAATTCGATTGTACCTATCTTCAATTGAATTGAAGATATCTTTAATTCACTTGAAGATAGGTCTAATTCCAACATCTCCATAATTCATTTGTAGATATCTCCAATTCATTTGAAGATATCTTCAATTCATTTGAAGATATCTTCAATTCATTTGAAGATATCTTCAATTCAATTACACCTATCTTCAATTGAATTATACCTATCTTCAATTCAATTATAGATATAGAGACAATTGAATTGAAGATAGGTTTAATTCAATTGAAGATAGGTTCAATTCGATTGAAGATAGGTTCAATTCAATTGAAGATAGGTTTAATTGAATTGAAGATAGGTACAATTGAATTGAAGATAGGTACAATTGAATTGAAGATATCGTTAATTGTGCTGAATTGTACCTAGGTACAATTGAATTGAAGATAGGTATAATTGAATTGAAGATATCTATAATTGAATTGAAGATAGGTATAATTCAATTGAAGATAGGTATAATTCAATTGAACATATCTTCAATTATTTGAAGATAGGTACAATTAATTGAATATATGTTAATTTGGCGTTCCATAGTTTACAATGCACTCTAAGGAAGTTAAGTAAAAATGCTAAAGAAATCATATACATGTATAACATTGAAACTAAACAACACACTATTCTCATTGGACAACCTATGTATAAATAGATGACAGTTTGATAATAATATCAGTTGGCGAGTTTCAGCTGCAGAGCATCATATCTGTTTTTTGCTGTTATATTTAATTGATTAAATAATCGTATCAAAATGAAATTAAACAATGATGTTGCGTTTAATTCGGATCAATTTATGCAGTTATTAGTTATGTTTCGAGAAAAAGATCATTATACAGAATTGAATAGTTACCAGGACGGTGTTGCATTAGATACTTTAGGGGATGATGATCTTGTCAAAAGAGTGTTAAAAAGTTTTGATGTTCGGATCGATAAAATAGAGACAATAGTTGGACACAAACTAAGTTCAGGTGAATTGATCAATATTAATCATTGCGCAATTGAAGTGGCTAATAAATTTGTTATACCTGGGAATATAATTACAAATAAGAAGAGGTCAGTACCAAGTGCCGCAGCAGGTAGCGAAAGCCAGGAAGAAGAAGTGAAAAAGAAAAAGAAAGATACAAAAGCTGATGAGCTATCTGTAAGTAAAATACATTTGAAATGCAAAATAGTTTATTTTTTTTTTAGATTTTGTTAAGTAATATTGTATTTCCTGTGACCCCCTTTTTAAGCATTACAAAATTGCAGTTAAATGTGAGAAGAATGCTGCAGGTTTAGAACTTAGGTTTGCTCTGTGAAATCTAATATGCAGAAAGACCTTTTTAAAAGTAAATGAGTTGTAATGCAATATTTTTAAATCCATAGCGGGCATGCGAAAGGAACAGGAGCTATGGTATATTTTGCATGAGAATTGTAGAAAAAAGTAGAAAAATGTAAATTTGGGCACAGGAGATAAATATTTGATTTGTTAGAATTTCTTTAGAAAAAGAAAAAAAAAGAAAGAGAGAAAAAGGAAAAGAAAAAAAAAGAAATATAAATGATGAGATGAATAGAAAAAGAAAAAAGAGTTATATATGATGAGATGAATAGAAAAAGAAAAAGAGTTAATGATGAGATGAATAGGAAAAGAAAAAGGGTTAATGATGAGAGTACTATAAATGATGAATTATTATGTTAATGTGGAAAGAAGATGTTTTATGAGATTGAAAGATTTACATGATTAATATAAGTTATTCAAGAAGAAAATTATTGGTTAAATATTGATTTAGTTTAGATGAACAATCTGATAGTATTAACTGTGGTATTAATATGTTAATTTTTGATGGAGGAAAAAGTTTAATGTTCTGATTATGGTATCTACATGTAGTAAAATTTATTTGGATATAGAATTTAAAGTACATGTTTATTTGATGGTGAGTTTTTTGTGATTAATTTGTAGGGTGAACAAAGTTGTAAGGATTATAATGATGTTTACATCGATGAAGATAAAATCCAATCTCGGTTATTAGAATTAGACAATTTAATGGATAGCACAAAATATTCAAAACAAAAAGATTCTTTAACAGTGGAATTAAGTGGATTTTTAAGGTCACTAAGTCCGAGAAAAACATTAGCAGATGCTGTACCAGAAGATATAAGAAAATTTTTAGTTTTTAAAGATGATAAAGGCAAAACAAAAGTTCATAAAATTACATGTGAATTTAGTGGATCTAAAAAGAAAAAGGATCCGTGTCAGTGCCCGTTAAGACAGTCAGCTGGATCTATTGATAGTCTTTTAGGCAAATTAAGGATGATCGCTGGTCAGTTTAAAAATAACAAGGTCTCTAAATTGATATATTAAATGAATAGCCCATAGGTAAAGGTACCAAATCAGCTTAAAAAATTCATAGGTCACTGAACTCATTCTTGAGATATTTAGCGTTCAAAATTTGGCGGGAAAAGGATTTCTCGGACTTTTTCATAGGTTTAACATTAGACTTCTTTAAGTGTAAAAACCTATGAAAAAATAACAAGAAATTTATAAAACTTTGTTAGTTAGCCCTTTATGCTCTAATAAATGATAATTTAAAAAGAAAATAGGGGGTTAGTGGGCAAAAAATTATCACCATTTCAATGGTAAAATCCAGAGGATTCCGAAAATCTGACAGAAATCTCAAATGCCGACCAGCAATCATCCTTAAGAGCAATTTTTAGAGATTTAGGATTGGGTACAGAATGGAATTCTATTTATGCTATTGGAAATCCGGCATCTTCCCCCCTTGTAAAAAGATATCTATCGGCAATTCGTTTAGAACAATCAAATAGTGCAGTTTGCCCAAAACGCCCCCCACCGCTGTT
Source organism: Arcuatula senhousia (assembly GCA_963971305.1). Classification (NCBI taxonomy): domain Eukaryota; kingdom Metazoa; phylum Mollusca; class Bivalvia; order Mytilida; family Mytilidae; genus Arcuatula; species Arcuatula senhousia. Next base: position 50,917,578 of record OZ020311.1, read on the forward strand.
TATTGACAAGTTATTTAAAGTATCACGTCATATATTGTATAAATTACATAATCCAAGCTTGACTCTTCTTCAAAGATATGTTTACAAGCGTGATTTGTTGTTTTTTAATTTGTTATCATATACTGGTGATCGGGCAGGTGATTTAGGTTTACTATTAGTGTCACAAATACGTTCTTTGCCTAATAATGAAGGAATTATTTTCTCTTTGACAACTGGGAAAACTGTTGATATTCGAGACCCTAGAGTGGTTATTGTTATTAATTCTGACAAATATGAATTTTGTTCTGCTAAAGATATTCGAAAATTTATTTCTTTTTGTCAAGAAAATGAGTTATTGACGTCTAAATGTGGCTATTTATTCCGAGTATTACATTCTTCTCAAAAACAGCTTACTAATAACCCCTTTTCTTCGTCCTCAGCAAATGCTCGGTTAAAATTATATCTGACAAATATTAATATGTGGGAAGGAGAAACACCACATAGTGCAAGAAGTGGATGTGCTTTGACATTGTCATGGTTAGGTGTTGATAAAGATAATATTAAGAATCATGTTGGATGGAAGTCAGATGCAATGCTTAGTCATTATACTACAAGTGATGACCTGGTTGTTTCATCAAAAACTTTATCAGAGGGGCGTTGTGAGCAATTATCAGATAAATTTGATAAGTATAAAGATTTTCATAATTTCGAGAAGTTGATTCTGTAGTTAGTGTTGTTTATTTTACAGAATTTTGAGTTGCAAAAGCAGATTGATCAAATGAAGAAAAGCATGAATGTAGATACTGTTGAACATGCCCTTAGAGAAGTTAAAGAATATGCTTCACGATCAGTGGATCTGAATATTGATACACTACAACTCAAATTAATGCATCTTGATGAAGTTGGTAGACGTTTTGATCATAAGGATAAAGAACTTTTTTCAATGGTCTTAGCTAGGTTTTTGAGTCATAAAGCGCATCCACAGATAGGATATTTAGTCACCTCTCTACTATGTTCCCAAGCAGAAGCTAAGATTTATGAAAAGGAACAAAAATTTTTGAAACTTCATGGAAAAGGAAATCAGAAAGAAAGTTCACCTAAACAAGAAACGGTAAAGGTTGAATCTCCTAAAGAGGATTATTTAGCTTCCATGTTTCATTTTATGCAAGCGTACCTGCCCCAGCAACAGTCTCCTCGGTATGCTTATCAACCACGTTATCAAAATTTTCATATGCCTCGTCGAGGTGTTCAAAGCCCACGTTTCCGTTCAGGGGGAAACCCGCCAGTTGGGTGCTATATTTGCGGAGATCCATCTCATTACAGGGTTGACTGTCCAAAAAAGCAATAGAAAGGCAGTCGGTTGACAATGAAGTTATTTTTTTATTATTATAAAATTATAGTTTTCTAGAAATATTTTTAGTGTATAGTGAACTTATATTGTTCTTTACAGACTCGTCAAGATCCGCAGGTGTATACTTGGGAGTATTCTCAAAATTTTGAACCTACGACAATATCTGCTAGACCTCTAACAACATATTATATAAATCATAACGGAGAGAGACAATTTGAATTTGATGCTATGAAAGCGTTTCCACCATCGGATTTGGAATCTTTACTGAAAGAGGACTTATTGTTTTATGATCCAATTTTTTTCATCGCTGGAAATGTTAACCGTCATTGGAAGGTTTGGTACAATTATGTGTTAAGAGATCAAAATACTAAGCAATCAGAAGAAGTGTTTCGTTGGTTAAAAGATGGTGTAGATATTTATTAATTTATGCAACCATTCTCTGGTGAGTTTTGGGGAGTGAAATATAATCATGATTTTCCACCAAGTAGATGTTTTAGCAATGCTAGAAATTGTGAGGGTTTTACAACATTTATTGACAGAGAACTTAAAGAAAGGTTATTATCAGGATCTATTAGTTATGTCGGAAAGGTTGGAGAAGTTACGCCACCGTATATTGTTTCACTAATAACAATTGAACCTTCTAAACCTAGACTCTGTATCAATTTAATGTATTTAAATTGTTTTATGAAAGACAGGCCGTTTACATTAGACACATTAGTTGAAGTACCTAAGATAGTTAAGGCAAATAGTTTGTTAACAAAATTAGATGATAAATCAGGTTATGATAATATTTTTATGTCCGAATCTTCAAGATCGTTATTGTGTTTCCAGTGGGGTGGATATTATTTTCAGTGTAATACATTGCCTTTTGGGTGGAAAGAAAGTGCATTTGTTTACAACACAATTAATTTACATGCTATGACTTTATTAAGACAACATTATGTTTCTTTTTGCTTTATATTGATGATAGATTGTTTGAAGAATATAATGGAAACCTTCAATCTCATTTAGATACACCCATTATTCGTTCTCAGATAGCTATACGATTAGCTATTAAATTGATTGTAAATTTGGGATATTTTTTGAATATTTCTAAATCTATAATTGTGCCAACTAGAAAATTAACATTTTTGGGAATGGTCATTGATACTGAAAAAAGGTCATTTTTTCTGACTGACAGTAGGAAACTTAAGTTTCTAAATTTAAGAAAGTTAATTTTGGAATCAAAATGTGTAAATGTCCATACAATTCAACGTTTCACAGGAATGTGTGTATCCATGTCTATGGCTATTCCAGGGGCAAAACTATATACATCTGCTTGTAACATTGCCATTTCTCATGCAAATAAATTTTCATCTTTGATTTACATTGATTTAGAAATTAAAAGAGAAATAGAATATTGGGGTTTTTTAGAATCTTGGGACAAGCCATTTGTGTGGATTAATGAGAGTCATTATGTGTTAGAAATGGCAACAGATTCGTCAAATTATAAATGGGCTGTGTCCATTATGGGAAATGATGTAAATAATGTAAATCTGTCTGTATCGGATTACTGGAATGATGAGCAATTACAATTGCCTATAATGATAAAAGAAGCATTAGCTATACAATATGCTTTGAAAAGTATCTATGAGTCTATCACTGATAAAAGAGTTGTAATACATGTTGATAACCAAGCAGTTGTTTATGCATGGTTAAATCAGTATTCAAAAAATGAATATCTTAATAATGTTTTAAAAGATATTTTTCAAATTGTATTTAAGTGTAATTGTTTTTTATCTTTGGTATATATTAACACTAACATTAACCCAGCAGATTATTTTTCTAGGCAATTATCAAAATCGGATACAACACTCAGTTTAAGAACATGGGCATATATACAACATTTATTTGGTAGACACACTGTTGATATGTTTTCATTAGACAGCAATGCTATGAGAAATTGTGAGGGACTTATATTAAAACATTTTACACCAAGTTCATCTCCTTTGTCAGCAGGAATTGATGCATTTGCACAAAAATATTCTAAAGAAGAAAATTATTATGCATTTCCTCCATTTTGTTTATTGTTCCCAGTAATAAAATTTATTGTTGAGATGCAAATAAATTGCACATTGGTAATTCCAAAACTAAGTCCTACTCCAGTGTGGTTTCCATTTCTTTTGAGACATATAAAATGTTTGAAAGTAGTAGGATATAAAGGTGATAAAGGGGTGTTGTTATATCCATCTAAAAAAGGGTATGTTGCAGATAAACATGGTTTGCAATTTGATTTGTATGCTGCTAGATTTTTAGCAGGTAGTTGCAAAGAAACTTGTGTTTCTTCGTGCATTAGTACGGTATTACAACCATTGAATTTTGTTCCTTCTGTTTTTATAGGGGACTCTATGATTAGATTTTTAATTGATAAAAATGTAAATCTAAAAGTATGTTCGGTAGGAGGTGCAAAGTTGCTAGATGTGTTGCAATTACTTATTGATGAGTTAAATATGATTAGCACCTTTGTGGTTATTATACATGTAGGCACGAATAATGTAAATAAGGTTCATGTTCCAGAACAGATACAGTTAGAAAACGCACATAAAGACCTTCTGTATATTAATGAAGAAATTTATAAATTGCAACAGAAATGTGGTTTTGCTGTGATTTATTCTGGATGTATGTTTACGAAATCAGAAAAAATTAATACTCGAATAAAATTGGTTAATGAGTGGATTTTACAAGAGTGTAAAAGATTAAATTTTTACTATGTTGATAACACAAATGTCACAGCTAAGCATCTGCGAGATTTTGTTCATTTGAATGGGTGTGGAGAACAATTGTTTATTAAGAATCTCAAGGGTCTGGTATGAAATCATATCTATGGTTCACAAGGTTAATGTGTTGGTATTGTTCAGCAAAATAAAATGTTTGTATGTTTTATGAGTATTAAAATATATTTGATATAATAAACAATTGATTAAATCTGACAGTTGTTATTTAACATTTCACTGGTATGTCTAAATTTTTGTCAGGAAATTAAATGTTACAGCATTTATGGGAAAGTATAAAAAAGGGGTATTTATGTAATGGGTTGTTAGTTAAGTGAGTGTTGAAATAGGTGTCATTTACATAATTGGTTTTGTTTTTGGAAGAGGTATTAGTAAGGATGGGACATGGGGTGTTCAAGAGGGTAACTTTGTTAAGGTACTTGACAGGGGAACTTGGAATCTTTCTTTAGTTTTATCTGCATAACTAAAATCTATTTGTACATAGGGGTACCTTTGAGAATAGGATACTATTCTCATTGGACAACCTATGTATAAATAGATGACAGTTTGATAATAATATCAGTTGGCGAGTTTCAGCTGCAGGTTGATTGTAGCTGTTGTGCAGTTATTTTGTGATTGGGACAATAGGTCTGTGATAATGCAAAGAGACATTCAAACAAACAAACAAACAAACAAACAAAAAAAAAAAAAAAAACAAAACAAAAACAAAAGCAAAAAAAACAAAAAAAAAAAAAAAAAAAAAACAAAAAAACAAAAAAAAACAAAAAAAAAAAACAAAAAAAAAAAAACAAAAAAAAAACAAGGAAATATAGAGGAAAAATTAAATAATAAACAGTAAAGAAGAAAATACACAAGAATTAATATATGTCGGTAAGCAAGTAAGAGATAAATATTGAATAAAAACATTTTTTGACCATATAAAGGTTTGTTTCTTTTAAGATTCGGTTTACAGGTACATTACTTTGAAAAAGTGCAGGGAGATAGAATAAGGTGTTAATATTTATGTGTGGATAGAGAACTTATATGTTATAAAACATTTATACAATGTTTATATGATCTAACTCTAAGTGACAGCGAGAAGTTTGGTTATTTGTCCTTATTCTTTGGTTCTCATACCAAATTTGTATTATGGTACCCTTTGTGTACTTATTGAACTTTCTTTAGTTTTATCTGCATAACTAAAATCTATTTGTACATAGGGGTACCTTTGAGAATAGGATACTAGTTAAAATCCACCTAGCATTGTGGTCTTTGACTTTAATCTAAATTAAAGAACCTTATTGAGAACATCACATACTCCACACCTCCACATTTTTGACAGAGATTATCCATTTTGAGTTAGAATTCAAAAGTCAGAATTGTTGTCTTTCCAAGTTGGCTGGTTTAACAGGAAGTAGACAATTGACCGACATGAAAACCCACATAAGGGATCTCTACCTGAAGCTACATACCAAATATCAAAAGCCATTTATAGTTGCTGAGAAATCTGTTACGAACATTTTTAACATTGAAAATTAGTGAAAAAAGTCAAGTTAATTAGGAGTAGATGATTGACAGACCCCAAAACATATCCCATCATATGGGACCCCTACCTAAACTGCATGCCAAATATCAAAAGCCTATGATTAACAGTTTTTGAGAAATCTGTTATGGAAATTTAATCAGGGACAGACAGACCAGTCAAAAACATTTAACACACTTCGCAACTTCAAAGCTTTCCGAAAAAAGTTACCGGTCGAAACTTTAAATTGATAGAAAACAGTAAAAAGGAACTCTTTAACGGTTGATCTCACAATTTTGACCCTGAAATCATTTAAGTAGATCTCAATAAGCTTAACAATTCTGCAGTGCCAGCTTTTCCTCTAGCAAATATGTATACAGCTTTCATCTAAGTTGGAAAAACTGTGAAAATTGTCAATTTTAAGGGGAAATAACTCCTACTATAATGAGTCTTTCCCACAACTTTGACTCAATGAAGAGTTTAGTACAGCTTTTGATGCTGAAGAAGGAGGGTTGCTCTTATATTTTTGGAGCTTTAAGCCAAAAACTATAGTCTGACCCCCCTGTTCTTTTTTTAACAGCAGCCATGTTGATTGGTAGTTGTGCATTAATTTTACAAACTTGGTAGAGGACAACCTAAAGAGGGATGTTAGGTGATGACAATAGCTCACATTATCCTTCTGGCCAGGTGAGCTAAAAATAACAAATACAAATAAAAAATTGTAAAGTAGCTTATTGAACATCTGCTTTCTTGAATGATAAAATAAATTTGAAGTTAACATTTTTGGTTGCTTCATACCTGCATTTTTTACATTTGTAGATTATATCTTGACTGTTTACTACAGGATTGTCTGATAAATCACCAGGGAGAAACAAGTCACCATCTGTAACAACAATAACATTGAACTTTTTATCTTGTTTGTATCTACATGTTAATGAATTATCATTGTGGTATGGTGTTGGTCTAGAAAGGTTAGTTTGACAGTCATGTAAAAAAGGAATATCGTGAGCGAGGTCATGAAGGAATAACCCACGCTTCAGTTCATACATGTCATATTGTACACTATATTGATAAAAAAATAACTTCCAATTATCTCCCCTGAGTGATATCCAACAGCAATGAAAATTATCCATGCAAATCTCCATATGATGTACTTCTTTCATATAAAGTTTCATCAAAATACGTCAAGCCATTTAGGAGGAGTTGCGCTTACCAGGTCTATCATTGAATACTATACATTGATTTAGAAAGTCTTTGTCAAATTATTGTCCCTGAATGATATTAACAGCAACGTAAATTCTTCATGCACATCTCCATATGATGTACTTCTTTCATGTTAAGTTTAATCAAATTCCATAATGTGGTTAAGGAGGGGTTGTGCTTACAAGGTACGTGGACAGACGGACGGACAGACAGTTAAGGTGCTTCCAATATATCCCCCAAACTTTGTTTGCAAGGGGTTAAATTAAACTTGTAAATTTTATGATATTCTAAGTTTTTTACAAGTATATGATCATGACCCGCTTTAGCTTTTTGGCAGTAGTTTGCCGTGATGTCTTTGAAGTTTACCTTAAGAATGATCTATGGTAAGAAATAAAAGTTTACCTTTAGGTTGGCTGCCCTGCATTGTGATGGCCAGGCTTGACAATCTATATAGGCGATATTCTTCATCTGATGGATCCAGTTTACATCCCATCTTCTCATATAGCCGTAACTGTTTCTGAAATCCCTCGTTAGGACTGATGAAATAGGAAATTGTGTTTTAGGTAAAAATTTTAAAATCTAAAACAGAAAACAGCAAATATCCTCCGATTTTGTTGCTTGCTGTTTGTTTCCCATACTTACAATAACATACTTATTACATAGAAAGCAGCAAAACATTAATGATATGTTAAATAGCTAAAATCACTAGAAATTCTAATCAACAATACTTGTGTCATTACCTATAACATTGTCACTGATGTTAAAAGCCCTTGCAGTAAAACTTAAAATTTTCCTAATTTAGTTATAAATGCACCCCTAATTGTGGTTTTATCTGTGTATTAAATAGTGTAACTATTTCATGATTACCGGTAATAGGAGAATGGGATATATTCAACTTGTGACTGAACAACCTTCACAATTTACTAGTGAATTATTTGGTCGTTCGTTAACTTTTTGTTTGAAATATTTCCTATTTTCAGAATCATTCATTTGTTATGTATGCAATAGAAAATAATTGCCTCTAAACATTTTATTCTTTACTTCAGCATGTATTACTTAAAATGTTTGGTTTTTGTTTGACAAGTTTGCACAAATAACAAGGACTTACTATGCATATTTTCTTTTTTGCTGTACCAGTTTTAATGCTCTTTCAAAAGACATCCCCCTTTTCTCCATTAGATAGGCACATACCATGGACACACTTCGGGAGACACCTGCAATACTAGAAATACAATGGAATATCTATACCTTATTTACGTTTTATATGTATCAGGTAGTCAAATGATCTATAATGATAAAAAAGTGGTTATTTTTCCTTTTAAATTTAGTGTTTCAAGGTTATTATACAGACAAAACAATATAAAAGAATAAGTTCATGAACGTGTACTGTTTTTTATGCATTTAAATCAATGTAATGACTTAAATTATTGTTTGCTTTAATTTGCTTATTATATCACTATATATTTATAACTACAATTCATAACGTAAAATTTATATTGCATTTGTATTTTTCATTTATTACTTTACTGATCTATGAGTTTGTGCTAATAAATATTTGATTTGATTTGATTATTGTAAATTTGTTATTGTTCTTTTTTAAATCTGTAATTATGACCCAAAAGGGTGCTTTAATTTATAAATAAAGATTGTCTTATCTTATCTTGTCTTGTACTCTTTTTTTTAAGAGATACAGTTAAATCAATTAATCCCCTACTTCCTTTATCAGATTTGTGGCTATTTGTGACTTTGGCAGCAAGAATGGAAGTTGGACAGCATGCTATTTTTTTTTTACTTGTACCATCCTTACAGTATTGAAATACAAAAACAAGACCTCTTAAAAATAGGAGTAAATTCAAACAGAGCTATATTCTAATAGTAAATAGAAATTGGTCTGCTATTACCATAAACATGAAGAAAAAAAAAATTACCAATGCACCAATACAGCACCAGTTTGGACTGCTTGATCTATAAATGCTGTCACCTCAGGGAACCTCTGAAGTAAATCTGTGATTTCAAAATCAATGCCCTCAATAAATTTGTATTTAAAATATCCACAGTTCTGAATTTTGTTGACTGGTTCATCACAAACTGTTACAATGTGGGTTATTCCTATGTCTCGTAAATGCTGTGGTTCTTTTGTGGCCTGCATTCCCCCAACATATAAATTGTCTACAATCATGTCCATATCTAATGCCATCTTGGAAACTAAAAAAAATATAAAGTTATAAAAGTTAAATATGTTCAATATTTGAAAGAATATATATTACAGAAAAAGGAATTCATTTATATGAAGACCCAATACATATCCATGAACATTCATTTTTTCTTTCAATATCTAGTTTGAACAAGATATTTTTGGAAATTGGAGTTTGCCAAATATTTTGGAAAACAATCTAAAACCCAGTGTGATGAAAGAAGATGGGCTTTAGATCGTTTTCCAAAATATTTGGCAAACTCCAATTTGTACCAGTAGTTTGGAAGCATGCAAGGACTTAACACTGGAGAAAACGATGGCAAATCATCAACTTACTGGAAAAATATTAAATGTAAAATGTACATGTATCACCATCTATTTTTTATTGTTTAAAAATTGGTTTGCGTCCCTGTAGTAGGAGCATATATTGCACACACATGATGATTTGTACCGTATTTGATTCTCTTTGTCACCTACTACCTTGATCAACATTTAACTAGTATTTGAGAAATTATACTGAGAAAAACTGTATGAGGGAGTCACTATGTTATGCATACAGAGAACAGTTGTGTTTGTATACAATGTAGACGGCAGGAGTATAACGCTCAAGTATTGAGTTACCTCCATACATTGAAGAAAAGGATCAGGAACCTGTAGTCTTATACAAAAGTGTTTATGAGATCCAAGAATTTAGATCATTTCTATATAAATTATATCTTATGAGATCTACTGTAGAAATATTGTCGACAATCTTGATACGTTTGGGAGCCATAATGGAAGAAATGTCAATATTTTAGTTGTACTATGAGCTGAATTTTCCTTCAACGTCCAGTTAAGCATGCTTGTTTTCCTGAACTTTCAGTGTCTTTTTAATGTTTTTTTTTCGTTACAAATTTCGAACACCATTAACAGGTTCGAGTAAATGCCTGAAAATGGTTATACTGCACTAAGTCCGACTAAGTGTAGAATATAGGTCACATGACAAGTGTATTAATGTTGCAAACCGGATGTAGCATTTTGTAAATTAATCCCATAATCCCCCGAAGGCCAGCTTTAGCTGTGTTTTCGCTTAATAAAATGTTTTGGCGAAGCCAAAATATAATTTCTAAGCCAATTAAATTTTCAAACAATTTTTTTTTCAAGTTTTACAGCGAAATTGAAACTTAATTTGAAACGTTGGTCAGTGACCTACAAAAAACACCATAACAACGGATTCCAATATGGCGACGTGTTTACATGACGACAGACTAAAACATTACTAATGACGTCACCTATAACATGACACCATGTCAACGTAATCAATATGGGATTGTTTACATACGAACAGTAATGCTCATGATCATAAATAAGTCTTGCACTTATATATTAAGTAAATATATAAAAAAATTGTACCAAGCCCCTGTACTGTGACACTTCAGACAGGGTCAACATTTTTGAAGGGTCATAGAAGTAAATATATAAAAAAGAATTGTACCAAGCCCTTGTGGTCACAGGTTAAACCTACCTCATTATATTACATATTATACTAATGCAATATTTTCGAAGTAAATATATAATGTATATTTAAGGTCTTTATTTTGTGCTTTAGCACATTCATATTTTACCTTATATATTAATGAAACAGAGAAATTGATTGGATTGGAATTATAATCATAAAATCACATTCGCCATCGACGTCCTCAATTTTAACCCCAATAGTTGGAACTTCCGTTTTTTTTTACTGCTAAAACCATGGTGTGTTTTCTAGGCTCATATTTTGAAAACAAAATATTTTTAAAAAAAATCCGTGGCATGCATCTTCATCGACGATTCGAGAGCCTATATAACTATATGTTTCTAAGGCTTTTTATGCCATTTTGTTTCTTATTTGAGAAAATCGGAACTTTTGCTATCGAAAAAACACCGGCCGGTTGAATTAGCCGTGCCGTCGTTACCGGCAATATAGTCTCCCAGGCTATTTTGCCGTACTTGTTAAAATTTATCAATTAAAACAGATATGACAGCCTTAACTCGACTAATTAGGTACCATTTGTACATAAAAATTATAAGGAAAAAGATCTTTTGTTCAATCGGGGCTGAATATTATAGTTTGAGCAAAATAGCTTGCGCCTTTAAAATACATTGTAGCACATGTTTATCATTCCAATTATCATTATAAAAGCTTATCCTAATACTTGATTTTATTTTTCGGTACTATAGGTGATCATATGTGTCTCCGCATAGGCATGCAACAGGTCAGTCTAATGCATGCCTTCCATAGAAAAGAATGAGATGTGGATTAATCTTCATATACATAAAATCACTTAAAAGCTTGCCCAGCCCCTGTCTTTATGTGTCTGTGTTGTAAGCATGTTTCATTTTGATATATAGTTTAAGGTTTCTATCTTGGTCGAGTAACAGATTCGTTTTAAGAGCTTACAAGTGTTATTGACCTCAAACGAGGCAAATATAATTAAGCAGGTTCGTTTATTTTAGTTGCTAATACTTTTTTATTTTTTTAGTTGCTAGCCTGTACGACTGTGTGTCGGGTTTTCACATGATTTCGAACAATATGGTATACATTTTTATATATTTTCTTAGTTTTAATAGATTTTACGGCCTAAACATAACAAATTTGTTCTATTTGGTTCTTTACATCAAACAACTGCTAGTAGAATATAAAACCACTTAATAAACTGATAAACGTTTTAAAATTATAGATTTGTTGTATTATAGAGAAATCTGCTCGTTCTTCAAATGTCAGACCTCTGAACCTCATCAGTTCGAGCGATGATGTGCTATTGAGAGTGAAAATTAAGTAACCCCCACCCACCCCCACCCCCAAAAAACAACAACAAAAAGCTAAAACACACAAAAGACAAAAAATACGTAGCCCATATATAATGATATACAGAAATCACCCGAATGACGACACAAAATTAGGAAAGTACAAAAATGTTGTTGCATTTATTTTACCTATACCATATGACTTATAGTTGTCTATAAGCCTTGGGCATCCAGTTAAGGAAGTTAAGTTACATGAAAATTGTAATTACTAACACATTTTCTACTGTAGTTCTGAAACTGATAATAAATATTGTAGTTAGGAAACATTTATTCAAGACTGATTCTCCAAAAGGTAATGTTATTCAAACGTTTTAGCATAATTTTGGTTCAGAAAATATTATAATTGGTATAACAGTAATAGGTGTAAAAACGGCGATCCAATCAAAACCGTAAAAGGTACCAACACTATTAAGACGTAACTTAAAAGATTTGACAATCAACGTTGTAACAAAGAGTCCCGTAGTTTGATTGAGATTAAAAAAAACAACAACAGCATTTCAATAATGTTCATTTTGTTTTAGATTCAGAAACGAGAAAACAACGAAGAGTCAAATCTAAAATGTAAGTAAAGATATCTAGATATTTAAGAATAACTTCTCATATGCCAGTCTGAAAAATCCAATTCTTACTTAAAATCCAAATTTTGTTATTGCTTATTTACATTAAAAAAAAAGATAGAATTAAGCCCCACTCACACAACATATAGTAACATATAACAATAATAATATCATAGGCCGAAAAATGAAATATGAAAAAAAAAATTTTTTCCCCTAAAGCAAAGGCACATGTAGTTTCTGTTTAAGTGTTACTGACAATAATAACTGGATTAAGCTGTGTTTTTACTTACATATTCGTTGTGTCATATACGTCCTATTTCAGGTTCATTGCATGGTTGTTTATATCTGCGATCTTCAGAGGCGTCATATCCTACCCCTCTTTTCAAACGTTGATTCCTAACGGAGATAGAGTCCCTCATCCCTGCGAGGACTCCACGACGTGGGAGGGAGTTGGCCATCAAGAGGAACACGGTGGAGGTGCCCTCACTCCTTTCGGTTTAGACCTGTACCACAGTAAGATAGAAACAGGAAAGGTATATGGTTATTTCACTTATTTGTGATAACTGAAATTGGCAAACTCATTGTTTAACTGCCCGTTAACTAATTCTATAAATGTGTATTGAAACATTGAAGAGAAAACTGAATATTTAACTCTTTTTGATATGCTTTAAAGAGGATAGTGTTTACCTTTCCATTGCTTACATGTCCATTCAACTTGATGAACAACTCCAAAAATACTGACAGTTAAATTTTTCAGATTTGGACAAAGTCCGTGTGTGAGGCGGACTCTGACGGTGATGGTAAAACTAACGGACAAGAGCTTGGTGATCCAGATTGTGTTTGGACTAACACCAACAATTACACACCACAAGCATCAAACATTTCTCATCCGGGTAAGAATAAAACTGTATCTTTAATCTACCCCAAACCTTTATATTCACGAAAACGGACAATGATGCTACCACTTTATCTTGCGATTTTAGGAGTTTTTGATACAAAAGGTATCTAATATTACTTTTCTGTCATATCATTTGTGTTTTGAAAATTTTGAATTAATCAATTACTTCCGAATTTATTCGCTAGTGGCACGGTTGGTAGCAAAAATTTAAAACCTTACATGTACTTATCATTGTTTTTTATGTTGTAGGTATTTGCGAGCCACTCGATTCAGAAAAATGTCAAATAATAAACAAATGGTTACAATGCCACAATGGCGAACCACATTGCCACGGGATACATGAGCCAGGTATGTTACAATAATTAACAGGGAAGGATGATTCTAACCAACAAACCAAAGATCAGTTTTTAAAATCGGAACGTCCGAAACTTCTTGGCATTCAAAATCAGAGTATATATAGAACTTTTCAAATTGATCTGAAGGCTTGCAAGTATTTTTCATGTCAATTTTTTGGACACATGGCAAATACTAGTATACATTTTCAGAAAGTCTAATTTAAGAATAAGAGGGGGAAAAAACATTAACAGAAGTTACGTTAATACTTGATATTTTTTTATTTAGATGTAAAAGAACTGACAATAAGAATGCCAGAAACGAAGGTTCCGGTGTCGTCTGCTAAGTACATGTGTACCTATTTCCATGTTCCATTGGAGAAAGACTATCACGTTGTTGCCATAAGACCGTTCCTAGACAATTACCGCGTCGTACATCACATGGTTTTATTTGGATGTAAAGATGACGGTATGTATAGAGTAGGTTTATTGGTATCAAATACAGATTAGCATCCCAGCAAATTAGAGCTCAGACTTGATTTTTAAGTTGCTGGTTATAGTTAAGTTATTGCCTCGTCTTCGATGTCCCGACACGTCTTTGCCTTTTGAGACCGAACCCGAACAATCGCATGTCCCATCATTTGATCTTTTTTGCTGTCGCCATAATTTTTCATTATCCCAATGAATATACCGTACACTGTTTCACAACACCCTTAAACAACCCATTATAAAAACGAACCACACATGCAAGTTCGTCTTATATACTGAAGAACAGTAATAAATTATGTTAAATAAATCATAGACATGTTTGTTTCTGGCTCCTTTTCCAAACATTTTTTTTCGTCTTTCACTGCAAGCACAGTCACTCAACTCATCTGAGGTTGTTTTTTTCTCATTTGGATATTTTATAAAACTTTTCTTTTATCTATTATAGAAAAAAAAATTGCATGAAGATAAAAGAGTGTTGTGTTTCATTATTGTCTATTTGCTTACACTTTTCCCAGACTGGTCGGAAATTTGACGTGCTTGATTGTGATGATGAGAGGTTACTACTTGAAATATCGATATACAGCATAACCAAATTAACCGTTTTTATATCCGTTTTGGTATTGTAATTAAAATTTGACGTGCTCGATTGTATATATAACGTAATGTTACTTTCATTTCCATTTTGTTTTTGTTTTTTAGCCAACCAAACTAAGGTAAACACACCCGAAGATTGTGACGAAGAGAGCCCGCCTAACTGCTCTTCACTTGCTGTTTGGTCTATTGGAATAGAGTTGACGTGTTACTCACGGGACTTCGGCATCTTAATTGGTAAAAATGGCTTTACAAGATTCATGCTACAGGTATTATAAATGTTCATATTGTTTGAAAAGATTTTAAAATTGGCGAAGGAAAAATTTATGGACTGTGAAACTGTTTGCTCTATCCGAAGTCAAATTCATCAAAATTAATTTTCTTTTTTGTTGTTGCTATTTTTGACACTTTACGGATTCGATATTTTAACTATACTACAAAAATATCCAACCCAAGCACGGTTAAAAATAAAATATTCTTGTTTTTTTTTAGATGCATTGGCACAACTCTGAGCACCGTGATGATTTAACAGACAGTTCTGGCCTCACCCTATACTATACTCCCCACCTTCGTCCATACAACGGGGGCATGCTTGTAACAGGCCAAACTATCATAGAATTGGAACCGAGAAAAAGTGACATTAAAGTCGACGGCAAATGTCCAGCAGTTTGTTCTAAAATGACCTTCAAAGGACCTATTTACATTTATTCAACTATGAACCACATGCATAAACTAGGTATGAATTTTTCATAAATATGAAGAATGTATAGTTAATATCTTATCTTGGACATATAGTTTACTTTTGTAATTATACCCATAAGTTTATTTGAAGCAAGGGCAACCATATGCAACTCCTATGTGCCGACGCATTAATGAAATATACATCGACATACTTGATTATTTTACACTAGTCGATGGATGCTTCTTGGCTAGCTGTCAGTAACGTCGGGTATCTCTACGTCCCGTTGATTACTTATTGTCCTTTTGTCTCAGATACTCTCTTGTTGAATTGAACTTCTATCGATTTGATTTTTACTGCGTGATAGTTTGTGCTTTGTTATTTGTTATCAATAGGGGGAAGGTTGGCCTAAAAAAAAAAACTAGTTTAACCCCGCCACATTTTTAAGGTGCCTGTCCTAAGCCAGGAATCTTCATCAAAGCTTATGTTTGTATCAAGTCGAATTTATGTTAATTGTTTTTTTTTGTCAAGAAGAGGGTCTTTCATTGCACTTTAGGATTGGGCTTGAATCATATGAAGTTTATTTTCAATCGGACCAGGGGCCAATTGAAAAACAGCGAGGAGCGACCGCTGGTCACATTGAAGGCTGCTGGCTGTTTTCCATTGTGGATGTTTTAAATTTACGTTTATATTGTAGGTTGTGTCGCGTACACTTATTCCACATCTCATTTTCTTCTATTCAAAGTCAAACGATACAGTCCGATTTCCACCGAAAAGAGAACAAAAGAATTTAACTCTTCTATCAAACGAGGTAGAAAAGTGCTATTGGGTTGTTTACGCTGTTGTCAAGACCTTTAAAAAGTTATTAAACGACAATTTTGGACAAAATTGTTCTTAAATGCGGATTAAACATTTATTTCTTAACTTACATACGAAATATTACGACCGAAAATGTTTTACGTTTACAAATATTTTAACTTTTGTATCAAATGGGGGGTGTTGTTATTTACTGTTACACTTTTTTGCCCGTAACAGGAAAAATCTACAAAAAATTCCAGTTAAACAGTAAAAATTTTCCTATAAATTGATGCTACAATCAAGGTGGCACCTCAAACATTTACAGAGATACGTAATTCTAAAGTTGGTTCATTTTTAATGCCTGTGTTATAACTATTTACCCAACGAACACACCCGTCCTTGACATTGCGATAAGTAACAAAAGAAAAATGCTATTTATTCACTAAAACATTTTTATAAAAATAGTTTCATTAAATTTGGATGAAAATTAAAAAAATAAAACAAATTTTCATTTAAAAAATCAAAAGGATATTCAATTTATTTTGAGTTGCGAGGATTTGACCTACTTAAATACAAATCAAAATACACAGACATTGAATAACGACCAATCTTGTGTTTTGTTGATCTTTTTTCGCTTTATCCAAACTAATAGAGAACCGGTTTTATATAAGATTGATAAACAACTTGAATGATAAGTACCCGTTAAGAAAACAAAAACAACTGAATGTGTATCGCTTGAGTAGCAACACAAACTGTTTATATAAAATATAAATGAATTTGATTCAAATAATTATAGGTTTTGTTCTTTGTTTCAAAATGTATTTTTTTTTGCATCTTGTATAGTAATATTATGAATAAGTTAATTCGTTTTAATGTATAGAAACTGTACAAATTTGACGGCTTTTGTATATTCCACGCCTCCTCCTTTTCAAAGTCATTTCAAAACTTCCATGCAATTAACAAGTTTCCTTTTCAAGGTTAACAGTGGTCGTTTGTATTAGCCTCAACATCTTCATAATTCATGGAAAAAAGTCGCACAAATTTAAATCTGAACAATATATTTTATCATGGCAATGTCGGGTCAGTGGGGTGATGATCGGGGTTTTGAATCCCCTTTCCATTGAATAATTTTGTTACTTTCGTGCAAGTTTTTTGCGGAATTGACCCCCTCCTCCTTTCCTCAGTAGACTATAAGCGGTACCCCCACCCCCTTCTGCTGTGAATCAATTCTGGATCTGCCCTTGCAACAAAAGTTTTCCTATCCAAATGTTAAAATTAAAAGATAAACGATGCATGAATTAGAATTTAGATTGAGGTAGTAAGTCTCCATTTCAAAATTATGTAAATTATATATCTGTTATTTCTTTTGCGCAATGTTACATCTCTATAAAAACCTATCAAACGCACCACTTGTACTTGGTCAAATATAACATTAATTCCCCTGAAATTACTTGACTACGGGCTATTCAAAAGTGTTACACTTTTTTGCCCGTGTACATAGAATTTTTCCAATTAGCTGATTCTGTGTCTTTTTGTTATCGCAATTACTAAAGCGAATGTGTAGGTGGCACCCATGGAAATAAATACACAGGATTTTTTTTAACAAAAACAGAGTATCAGTTCCGCTTGGCCTTAACGACGTGTTTGTGTTAAAATAATGAATCTCTATCATTAGGTATGGTGATTTAGATTGTATTCATAGAGGCAGAAATATGTCTAGACCTTACCTTTTAAATTACAAGTCGCTTAATCCAACACCTGATTTTTAATCGCATATTGTATAAGAGTGCATCTCACCTTAGCGTCATGTATTTTTAAGGTACTATTTTTAACCTTTTTACAGGAGAGCGAAAAAATAGGGCAGATAATTTTTTAACGGTGGAAAACGGACTGGATATAATGTATCGATTGCTCAATGTAAAAGAATTTTTCGAATGCGTTGTTCATCCATATTCGAAGTTATTATCAACATTTTCGGAGAGGGAATTAATTTCATATATGAAGGTACATGTAAATGGTCTCTTTATTTCCTTCAAAGAAAACATTTACATGAGAAAGGTTCCAACCTGCAGGGTTCTGGACAAAGAAGGATGCTAAAGACTCACATTTTGCCGAATATGTAACGGACACATAGCAAAATTTCCCTTACAAACAAACCACCGACCCACTTAAATATCCACATATCGAACTTATTTATTTCATTTCAGGTCGACATATGAAGGTGGAGCACTACCGTAACGGAAGACTTATAGATGTCGTAACGGATTCTAACGTTACATTTTCTAAAACAGAAGTGATAACGTAAGTTTTATTCAGTTAAACAACAAAGCAAAACAGCATGTGTCCGGCAAAAAAAATCTTAACTACTTCTGGATAGGAGTTTTTGTCTATGTCTCAGACTCTTTATCTTCTCTAGACAGCCAAAATTGACATAAAAATCAAAGTTGTACAAAGAAACAAATCGGCAAGCAATGGAGTACAATTCATATCCATTGAACTTCCATTTTTTAATGATTTTTTTTTAACAGTTACACGGCCACCCTAAAACTGTTAAAATAAGTTGTCGATAAGAAATTTAAGCATGTTTATAATTTTTTGCCCGAAATTTTCGATTTTTACTAGAATCAGGGATGACAAAATAAGTTTTGTTGTACTAGTAATCATCTTCCAGATATTCGAACCTGCGTTTCTCGTTCTTTTTGAAAATAGGATTTTAGTTAGGCCTGTGGAAATGAAGTGTGTAATATGGAGAGATCAAAATGTTTAATGCTATTTGAAAAAAATGAAAATGACTTAGAATGGAGAATTTCCATCAGTTCTATTAATTCTTTGGAATCCACTTTTGATTGAAAATCAAAAGCGTTGTTTCTTTCATAATCAAACTAATTCAGGGTTTTATTTCTCTAGCAAACTGCCAATTATTTTATTTTCTAAAAGAAATGGTATGGGTTCCCCTTTGATATACAGATTTGTCCCCGATAAAAAGGTGTGGCACGTCTGGTCTAAATGATCATCGACAAGAAGATGTATACCGGGTATATGTACAATGAAGAACCACGAACTAGAGTTCAGACTTTTACTGTTGACGAATTGTCATTGATATGTTGAATGTATATAGGGATTTGATTGCTCCCTTTGTATATTTTTGATGGCTTTCTTATTAGCATATTTTATTTTCAAATACATTTCGTGGGTTTAGGGTGGCGATTAGCCTTGCGGCAGTTAGTCGGTGAAGATCCACTAAAGAGCGCCCAGAAAGGTTCATGCAGACGTCGGGTATGATCTATTTGTTCACAAAGTGACTGGAACATGTTCTTATAATGGTGCTGCGTGTTCAATGGGGTTGCCCTGTCATGAGGAATGCCGGGGTCGTCAGGTTTGAAAGCAGAAAAATCTGACCACTTACCATAGGGGTGCATCGGATGTGGAAATATGTCACGTTGCTAGAACTTTAAAGAACCCTACTACTGCAGGTCTCCATTATGGAGGTTGCGGGTCTAAAATATTGACATAGGATCTTTTTCAAACTTTTATAGTAGATTGACATTAGTATCAGCATTGAAAATATACAATAAAAACAATAGGTCACGGTGCTTACTTTTGAAAAAATAGGGTTTCAATCTTTAAGTTTTTAGATTGTATAGGAAAAATTCTCAAAATGCATATATTTTTAAAACCTGACATAGAAATTTCTACAAATTTGTGTAAAATAACACAAATGGGATATGATTTGGATTCGATTTCTGTAATAAAAAACATGGGGTCATGGAACTATCGTTCGAGATATTCATTGTATTTATTGAAAATAAATTTTCTCTGTAAAAATGAGTCACTTATTTCTCCGCCAATTATCCCCTGAAATAAGCTTAAAATCTTTTGAAGTGTTTATCCAATTTTTGTATTCATAAAAGACAATAGAGAAATAAATTTCACATCATTTATGTTGTAAGAAGTCTTTAAAACTAAAATATAGGCTAAAACTTTGCAAGAGAACTGAAAAAGATGCTACGTTTTAGAACCCCCAGCCTCCATTAGACATCCCCTGTGGGAGTTTGAACTGTCAGATCCTACCCATCTCTCATTTTCAAGTGGCCGTCAAAACTCTTATCAACTATATCGTCACTTCATGTTCATTTTATCACCTATGCATGTTCATCTCCTTGATATAGTCGATTTTGTGCTGCTTGTGAGGAAAGCAATACCTAACTACTAACTAACTAACTTAGAAATACATTTCAAAACTACTTACATTTGAGTATTTACAGTCATAATGGTAATAGGTAATTTATTTTTCCAGACTTAAGAAGCCAGTGAAGTTTTTACCAGGAGATGAACTACGTATCACGTGCTCTTACGACACGACATCAAGTGAGACGTCCACCCATTACGGTCTCGGAGCAGACAATGAGATGTGCTTTGCCTTCTTGACCATTTATCCAATAGAAAACGCCAACTCACTGACCTGCCACACTTTTGGGAAATTCTCCACGTGTCTTTTAAGGACCGTTGAGTCTGTCTTCGAACAAATGAAGAAAAACCCATTTTTAAAATTAGGAGTGAAGTCGGTTATTAGTTCAATGATAAAACATGGATAGTTCGAATATATTATTCATTTGAGTTTTACCGACACAAGACCTCTTAATACATATACACATAAGTACAGTATAAACAGAAGAATTTTTTTTATACTAAACCGAAAATAATTAAATGTCTGTATGTCTGTATTAAAGATATTTGCGTGTTCACTTTTTTCAGAATATGAAAGTATATTCATGATATTGTAACAAGAACATCATTGTTACGACTGTGCATTATATGGTATTTTGTATAAAATAATAAAGAGAATAAAAAACTCCGTCCCTTGATTTTCTTTTATTATAACGCAAGTTAAAAACTACATATGATTTATAAAGGATAATGGAAGTGTCTTATTTGATCTCCAAAATTCATGCTTATCACATGAAAAGTTTGGTCATTATGAAAAGTTGAGAATTGTCGCCTATAGTCGAGGCGGCTCTCTGATAGTCGACGTTTAACTCCCTATTGCTAACCTGATGATTGAGGCGACTGTCTGTTAGTCGCAGCGCTAAAATCATTGAAAGTTTATAAAAATATAAGCTATATTAAAGCTATAAGCTATTTTATGCTATACTCTCATAGTCGGGGCGGCTCCCTGATGCTAACCGGATAGCTGGGCTGGCTCCCTGAGACTCGCAGAGCAATTAAAATATTGAAAGTCAATAAGAAAATAAAGCTATATAAAATGCAAGGTGGCTCCCTGATGCTACCCTGATCGTAGCACGTTACTTGTAAAAGACACATTTGGAAGTGTTAAATCTGACTGATTTTGTCTTCGCTTTTTAAAAGTCCAATTGTTACTACCATGCCTCTTTCGCCATTGCTACATGATGTCTCCTCTGTAAAGCTCTGCAACACTCATCAACGTTTATCTCAAATTGCAAAATTCAATCGTGAGAATAAATTAGATCAAATTTTCAAACAAAAATAGAGGATAATAAGATGTGATTTAAGTTTACGCGACACAGCCTATTAAGGCCATTTTAAAATCCGCATTTCAAAACTGTCAACAGTGCAGGGTGTGGTGCAAAGCTACACTGTATCTTTAAGATCGTTTAAAGGTTCATAAAAATCATTTATTATTAAGGAGGAGTTATATGGAAATGTATCCTAGAGTGAAACGGACGCATGGGTGAACGAGTAGCCCTATCGCCTTATAAATACATGTTCTCCCAAATTTTAGCGCCGGCGGGTATTAACAACAATTAGGAAGATAAACTTCTGCCCATGTCACCAGCCATTGGGTTATGGTGGCCGACATTATGCAAAATATACAATGCATTGTATTGTATCTATAATAAACCCAAAGTTAATGATATCACGGGGTATTGGTTTTATTTACAAGACTACCATATCTGGGTGATAAATCTGAGGAAAGCTATGTAATGAAATATGGAAGGAGTTACGACACTTTTACTTTTCTTCTCGATATCTAGCATTTGTTCTGGCTATTTAACGTACATTGCTATTCGACTTCCATTGAAGGTAAACATGAATTTTAGTTCACATTGGAGTATTTGTTTTAATCTTTTTTTAAACAAAATTACTCGTCAATTCGTTAATTTAAAAGTAAAAAATGCATTCAAAATTGTTTTCGATGCTTTTTTTCTCTTATGCGTGTTTGTTTTAAACTGTCGAAACACGCACCAGACACAGCTTTATGAAATTAAAAAGCTTGGCCTCTTAGAGACTAACTTCTCAATTATTATGAATAACTTGGAACCAAAGATTTTTTGAAAATTTAATCAGAATGAAATAATCCATCTAGCCTTTACATGTGTTTGCTTGTCAAGGGTTTTCGATCTGCCTTCTCCTCTTTACTTGGTGTTGTTTTCAGGGTAACCGATCAGAGCCAGGGTCACCATGGCCACGGCCTGTCTTCACCGAGACGTCTTCTGACATCTTTACCATTGATCCGTCATCGTTTCATTTTTCCTCTAACTTAGCAAACTGTGACATCATTAGAGAGGCTATTCTGAGATATGAAAAGATACTACAGTTGGACAAGAAATACGGTGTAGATCAAGCTTTACCAAGAGCCAAGACTCTAAATATTGACGTACAGGATCAAATATGTCCAGGCTACCCGACGCTGGGCATGAGTGAAGTTTGTACGTACTTGTATTTTTACTGTAGATGTAGTTAGTATATTTCATTGATACGTGTTCTAACGTATAACTTTACTAAATGTCGAAAAAAAAAAATTCACTTGAGACAAACACGATGTACAAACTCTCGTTAAATTAAGGAAGCAAAATATTCACGCATGCATGCAGATTAATTGATTAAAAGTAAAATTCATGATTCAAGATGGTGGTACCGTTTAAGATATGGAAAGAATGTTCATAAGATAACAAATATTTAAAGTAATGCTACAAAATGCATGAATTACTTGGCATTTATATAGCGAAGAACTATTGAGGCAGAAATGAAAGGACTTTGAGTAGTACTCCATGATTTATTTTAGACGCTCAATTTTGCATGTGCTTGATATTGTGTATTTTGTCCCTGGTGCTTAAATTCGCTTACACAGCTATTTGCACTGTAAACTGGATGGTGTTCCACACTCCAGACATGTGAAGTCGCATTAAGGGCCGTATTTGGTTTCTTTATTGTACACGTTGCTCTAAGCAACTCTTAAAATATGTCGAAAACTTGGAGAAACCGTCAAAATCGGAGTTTTGTCGTTATTTTGAACTTTGTCTGTAATCGAGCCTTAAGTTCAGGTGAAATCAATAGGAACGAAATGAAAGCCCGTGGCCATGCAGTCCTTTCTTTCAAGAACGAATAAATATACTGAGTGACATTAAAAACGCAACACTTAATTTTTTGGAATATTTTTTATTTATGTTAAAGTTTCATAAATTGGAAAGGATAGATGTGTTTTTAACCAATATGAAACCAATCGATACATTCATGGTTCAGTGATTTTTTAAACTTTTCTTCCTACAGTACCCCCGCACAAACGCACGAAATTCTTGTTTCGACATGCAGACATGCATGAATAGCTTCAGTAAAAGTCCGTTTGTTAACCTTAACTTACGGTTACAAAAATTCCATCCTAATTTTTCAAGTTCTTTTCGAAACAAATTTGATAATGCCAAGGCTTTCAGACAACCAGCGACATGAGGTTTTGGCAATGATCCAAGGAGGGATATCTTGGCGTGAAATTGCTCGTCGAATAAATTCTGCACAATAGACAATTACTCGCCTGTCCCAAAACGTCATTATCAGACGGGCTCAGTAAACAGCAGAATCACGTTTAAAAAGACAACATAAACGAGCTGTAAGGAGACGTCAACAACCGTTGATCACGCTTCGACGGCTTGAAATTGTCTTACAAGAAGAATGGAACAATATTTCACAAGAACAAATTCGTTGTTTTATCTGATCAATGCCACGAAGTTGTCGCGCATGCGTTGCAGAAAATGGTGGTCACATTCGCCTTTGACTGTGGGAAATTCAGATTTGACTGTGAAAACTGTGTGAACCGTTGCACAGAAAAGAATCAACATTAAATTTAAACGCTTGCGTCGAATTTTTGCTATTGTTCAGAAGTTTTGAAAATACTATTTGTTTAAGTAATGTTGTTTCTATACAAAAACATATTTATGTAAATACTAGTGTTGCGTTTTCATTGTAGCTCAGTATATATCCAATTTCGGCTCTTTTTTACACAAATTTAACCCATTCCACTGGTTACCATGACACACCAGAAGCGATTTCAGTCTGCCATTTCTTTCAGACTTGATATCTTTTGATATTTTGTCATTATTTTATAATTTCAGATAGGCTCACAATAAATGAGACAATAACATTGTCTGCTCGATCAGTATGGGGTGTTCTTAGAGGTGAGTGGTCTACAATAGTACGTCACGAGTTTTCCCTAATCAAAATGATAATGCGCCGTTTTGGACGCCTTTTTGTAATTTATGAAGTTTGGCTACGTCGTTGGGGATATTAAAAAAGTCTTAAAAATTAAAATGACAAAATCCCCGGAAAAACTTCATAATTATTTGGGCTACGTTTTCCTTATCTCATCAGAGACGCCACAATTGAGTGCAACTTTGAATATGTTATTATATTTGTTGTTGTTAAAATGTCAGAGGCTTTAGAATGAAGTACCAATTGCAAGACAAGACTTAAAAATAATTTTAATGCTTATTTGATAAGGTTTAATGTATATATTTTTTTAGGTTTCGAGACCTTCAGCCAAATTGCAAGACAAGACTAAAAATAACTTTAATGGTTATTTGAAATATATTTTTTTAGGTTTAGAGACCTTCAGCCAGTCGATTTATGTGAGCCAAAGAAGAACGGTACGCTTTAGATACATCATACCTAGAAAAAACAATGAACAATTAAAAAAGACCATGTCTCCATTCATTTCATAAGACAATGTCAACAACGAATATTCTTAAGTGAAGAGCTGCGGTAAGGGTAAAAGCCTAGACAAGATATTTTCTTTTTCCAGATTCAAATTCGGAGAGCTTTAATAGATGACTATCCAAGATTTAGTCACAGAGGGATTATGTTGGATACTGCAAGACATTATCTTCCTGTTAAAATTATTCTTCAAAATCTGGTAAAATCTTAAAAACTTTCGTAAGTTTTGCGTTATTCAGTTTAGATACATTTAAATAATAAAAAGTCATTAGATATCACCATTGTGATACAGAAATGATATAACGACCTGTTTTAAATCTGTAAAGACAGAGGATTGTGTATAGACGTCTCTTGAAAACAAATATACAATAGCTTTGAATTTGTCTTTTTAGTGTTGCATTTGGTTGTAATGTCTCTTTGTACTTGTTTTCATTTCTGTTTGAATTATGTTGTTATAATTTTACCATTTTTACCATATGATACTATTTTAAGGTGATATGATTTCCAAAAACCGGCTTCTTGAACATTTGGAAATTGGCATTTCTGTTGTTGTTATGGCATCATAATTTGTTTATCATTATAACAGGATGCCATGTCTTATAACAAGATGAACGTGTTCCATTGGCACATCGTGGACGACCAATCTTTTCCTTATCAAAGTATCAAATTTCCAGATTTATCTAAAAAGGTAAGATTTTAGATTATTTTTGGACATGTTATTTCTCGATGATTTTTAACATAAAATATTACAACTATGAATTTCTATTTGCAAATTGGCAACGCCCTGAACGGTTGAATATCGCGAATAAACGACCAATATTTCTTTATTTTGATATGTAAATGAAAAAAGCAATAATTTACCAAAATTAGCCAACTGGTGTCAAAACAGACAGTGGTACTAAAACATCTGTTCACTAAATACAAATGTATCACTGATTTTTTAGACTCACTTCTGACACAAAAGTTATAAACACTCAGGATTATTTTGCTCTTCGGTTGTTGTGTTCCCTCAACATTTGTTTACGGGACATCATCATCTGCTCGTACAGTAATACGGAATTTCTATCTCTAAGTCGGCTTGTCTCAGAGTTTCGGTCATCCTTTACCAAGTTTTACCTATACCGAATTAATCGTTGAGTGTTAAAAATGCGAAAAGCAGGAACTGCTTATAAATACATTTCCAAGGTACATTAATTCACCATAGTTCTGATGGCAGTTCGTTCTGCTGGCTGTAGTTCAGATTTCTTAAAATGTGTCTTTGTGAGTTTGGAGTGGCAGAGGTAACATCGACTTAAAAAAAAAAAGATATCACGAAATAAAAAACACAACGAAACAAAACATCCACACACGTAGCAGAACTGAAATCAGCAAGACGGACAGCAATATTTGATAGTGTGAGTTTTGTTTCTTGTTATCGGCTGATGTTGCCTCTTCAGACTTCCAAAATTGTTAAAATAATTTCTATTTTTTATTTCACCCACGTAGGGAGCATTTACTCCAAAACATGTATACACACAGGCTGATATTAAGAGGATCCTGAATCATGCTAGACTTAGAGGCATTCGAGTTGTCCCTGAATTCGACACACCTGGACACACTGCATCCTGGGGGAAAACAATAAAAGGTAATAAATGCAATTTTGTAAAATTAGTAAACATGAAAATGCTAAATCTTATCACAGAACTGACAATAAGTTTATGGTGGTCCTTTTTTTGGGTATTTTATTATTCCTTTTGAGATTAGAGAAATTGGTATTATAATGGAACTAGAGGCACAGACCTATATTGACCTCGAGGACAGGATTTAAAGACCTTTTTTTGTGAATCATTAATTTGTTTGAAAACCGAAAATATATCTCTAGCTGTATTAAAATATAGAAGAATGATTTTGACAACTGAAGTTGGACCATAGATCATTCTTAAAGTTAATAAATATTAAATGCAGTAAGGTCCGAAACACCATAAATAAAACTCAGAATTTGAATAAAATTTCAAACATCAAAGTTAGAAGTACATTCTAAATATACAGTATACTAGCTCATGCAGTTATAATGAAAAAGAAGAGATAACATACTGATTACAGATGTTAAACTGCTATGTGTCACATTGAACAATAATATGGAATCCTATCCTAGACAGTGAAACATGACCTCCAATAATGAAAATAAATTGAATATTTAATTGAGCAAAATAGAAAATGAGGAAAAAGTCTTAGGCTGAACGGTGCAAAGATGGGATTTTGTGATTTTTTTTTATAATAATTTATAGACATTTCTTTTTTTTCAAATTTCACCAAGCAAGTTTTTACAATTTGCCTCAGAATTTTTAAGAATTATTTGTGTGTGTTTCAGACTTGCTGACCCCTTGTTATGAGAACGGAGTTAAAGGTGTGGTAAAGTACAACGTCCATGGGGCTTATGAAATAGTCAACCCCACCCTGAACACTACCTACACATTCATGAAGGATTTGTTGTCAGAAATAAAGGATGTATTCCCGGATCAATTCATCCATCTTGGAATGGATGAGGCATATCATGCTTGCTGGTTATTGTTTTTTTTTTAATTGTATAACACAAATAAAAAAAAGTTTGATTGGATAGAAATTACATACTAAAATTTGGAGGGTTAGATAGGTGCCTGAAGATAAAACCATCTGCTGCAGCTTTAAGTGCAATTAAAAAGGTCATTTCTAACAGTTTTTGTATCATGCAGATTTTACATCTTAAGCGAAAACGTGTCGCCTTCAATACATTTTTAATTTCTTATGTTCACAGTGGTCATATTGTTAGAATGTAACCTCAAAACACCAAGAGACCTATCTTCAATGTCTAAAGGGTGTGGATTGTGTGGAAATTTTATCAAAGATCCATTAAATGTTTAAGGGGGTTATGGATAAAAGATAGGTACCCTGGGGTATAATGGGCACACGAATGAACGGATGGACGGACAATTCTATTATATCTTTCTCTACAGGAGAACAAACCGAGATATTCAAAGGTTTATGGTCGATAATGGGATACAAGATTATGGAGGTTTAGAGCAGTACTACATCGGAAGAATCTTAGACATCGTGGACAACCTGAACAAAAGTTATATTATATGGCAAGATCCCACGGACCATGGAGCTCAAGTAAGATATGAGAACGTACAAAAGTTATATTATATGGCAAGATCCCGCGGACCATTGAGCTCAAGTAAGATATGAGAACGTACAAAAGTTATATTATATGGCAAGATCCCGCGGACCATTGAGCTCAAGTAAGATATGAGAACGTACAAAAGTTATATTATATGGCAAGATCCCACGGACCATGGAGCTCAAGTAAGATATGAGAACGTACAAAATTTATATTATATGGCAGGATCCCGCGGACCATGGAGCTCAAGTAAGATATGAGAACGTACAAAAGTTATATTATATGGCAAGATCCCACGGACCATGGAGCTCAAGTAAGATATGAGAACGTACAAAAGTTATATTTTATGGCAAGATCCCACGGACCATGGAGCTCAAGTAAGATATGAGAACGTACAAAAGTTATATTATATGGCAAGATCCCGCGGACCATGGAGCTCATGTAAGATATGAGAACGTACATAACAAAAAAGGCTTTTATTATCTTTTTTTCAAATCATACTATTTGCCAAGAAACAAAAGAGCTTTTGAAAAAAATCTGAAGTTGTCTTATACTTTGCCATTTAGCTATGTAATAAGTTTTCTTTGAGTGCCAATTCCGAAATGGCAATTTACATATAAAGCGGACTTGTATGGGATGTGCGTTAAATAAAGTCTTTGAAACAATTTATGAGAAAGTAACCAAATCGAGAATTGTTGAGTGAGAGGACATCATTAATATGACGGGAAGTGAGATTAAAGGACTATGATGAAAGGATATATCTGAAAGATTGAAAAAATTCTGCTTTATTTGAAAGGAAGATGCATATCAGCAAGCACACTCAGGGACTATTGGAATACCGATTTTCTACTGAAAAAAAAACCAAACAGGTCCATCAGATTGAACAATCATGTTGTCGATCTAAAGTTTGGCCTTTCGTTTATTTGGACTTTCTGTTATTTTTGTTTGTTTGTTTTAGATTTTTGGGTAACAAAATAAGATTTTGGCGCAATGAAACATCCTTCAACCCACCCTTTCTTTTGAAACGTCTTAACAAAGTCAGGACCATTGCGATATTTATTTTTTTCCGGTTTATGTTATAACTTGTTTTGTCTTTTATTTTGATAAAGGTCGTAATTTTGTAATTACATTTTGCAGAAAAAATGTTCATCAATATGGCCAATAGAAAAAAAAAGGATTCGAAAGTTGTAAAGTCGAATGCTTAAATAGTACTATAGTTTTACAAGATGAAAACGATGTAGATTGTTAAATTTCCTGGTGTTCTTTTGAATTTATAAGAGACCACATTTGCTTGACACAATTTCTTGATTAAAAAACAATCAAATATAATACCAAAAATCATGAAAACGAATGAGCTTAATCAAGAAACCGTTTAGTAGTTGTTAAAAATGTATAAGAGACCTTTTTCAAATCAAAGGTTAGCAAGGATGCGATTATGGAAGTATGGAAAGGAAATGAGACTGTCGACTGGAGGTCATACATGGCAAATCAGACGGGATCAGGTCATCAGGTCATTCTCTCGTCCTGCTGGTATTTGAACTATATCTCTTATGGCCAAGACTGGAGAAAATACTACGAATGTGATCCTCTAGACTTTAAAGGTAGTTTTAGATAAAAAAATTGTTTTATGAAACGATACAACAAATAACAAGTGTGGATACTAAAAGTATGTCTCGCCTGCCGGCACCATCACTAAAATCAACTACCTAAGCTTCATTTCTTGATATAAACACAAAAAGTGTCTGTATACCCAATATCGGATGCCTAGCTAATATACTGTTTAAGCAATTCATTGTCGACAAAGTATTACAAAAAGTTTTCTGCCTGAAAAAAGACCCAACTTGAGAGTTACTTGAGCGTAAAAATGGGGTCAGGATCACGCGGCATAGTGACAGTTTCATAGACCATAACCCCAACTGTCTGTATACCAAGTATCAGTTGCTTAGCTATTATACTTTTCCAGCAAATCACAGTTCACAGAGTCATTTGAGCGTGAAAATGGGGTCAGGGTCACAATGCATGATGACAGTTACGTAATCCATAACCTGAACTGTCTGTATACCAAATATCAAATGCCTAGCTTTTATACTTTTCAAGCAATTCATTGTGCACAAAAGTCTTACAAAAAAGTTTACGCCGCCGTCGCTGCCGGAAAGTAATACCTATGTCTCGCCTTCCTCGACTATTTGTCGCAGGCGAGACAAAAACAGCAAGGTTTCTTTCCTTGTACTGCACAAAGGTTAGGACTTCATTACAAGTCTTCGTTTCATTGACACCGTTTTGGTAATTGATGTGTCTGACGTTAGAATATTTAATACAATAGTCATCAGAGAGGTCTTACTGAAAACTTGTATTGTCAAAATAAAGAGAAGCACTAGGAGCACAGTAAAAAAAAATAAACAAAAACTTTAAAGAAGAGAGATTCTTATCATGGAAGTCAGACATGGACCGATTATCTAAACCAAGAACAATTCTGATTTTAAATTAAATTAACCACATACGTAGTTCCAGACAATATTTTTTTCTACGCTGGACCCGCATTTATTCTATTCAAGACTCATCAGAGTTGCTCTACCAAAAATATTGAAAAAGCCAAACACTGTTAGATTATGAAGAGAATATATCAAAAAACAAAAATACCGAACAAGGGAACCAAATTATAAATTTATATCTTAGATGATCAACCTATGTCTGGGGAAGTAAGAACCTTAGGGTTAAACAGTTTTGAAATTTAAACGGACAATTTAAAGGTTTGATGTGTTCTCCAACACGAAAGTGTCGGTGCGGGAGCGGGCTAACCTTGGGGAATAAAAACTCCCCCAGCAGCGCTAATCTGCACAGGTGTTGAAAACAAAAAAAGGACTGAAGCGCGTTTCGTCTATTTAACACTCATCAGAAGCGCTCTATCAAAAATATTGAAAAGCTTTTGTTACTAAATGTACTCACTGTGTTTAGCCAAATATGTAATTTGTTGCCTCTTTTGTACTATGATTTGGTGAAAAGAGACTATACAATGAGAGCAAGCGTATTTACTCTTTAATAGGTACAGACGAGCAATACGGGCGAGTTCTAGGAGGAGAGGTTTGTCTTTGGGCGGAATATGTCGACCAGACAAATCTTTTGTCTCGTTTATGGTAGGAATAATAGTAGAAATACAACTCAAAAACAGGAGTTCGCTATTTTTTGGTTGCCTTCAAGAAATCAAAACGCTTAAGCGTTTAAGGGCAAGCAAAATATTATATAAGTACTATAAAACATTCATTCTCGTTCGAAATTGCGAAATAATTTTGGTGAGCGAAGATAATTAGTTGTTGTTGTTTGTTGTTGACTGTTATTCAGTTGTATTTATATTTTATGTATTCTATCTTGTCCTGTTCTCGTTGTTAATTAGTGGTTAAGTCACTGTCCTTTCGAACTTTTGATATTCGGATGCCCTATTGTTACCTCTGCTTCTTATCAACTCTTTAAAAATATATTGCATCTTCATATTTGGGTATAAAGTCATCACTTTTTGAAAATATAAATGAAATATGAAATAACACTTGACAAAGTACACAACAACAACAAAAAATATGCAGATGAACTTAAGATATTTGATGTTTACCATATAGGCCTCGAGCATCAGCAGCAGCGGAAAGATTATGGAGTCATAATGAAGTCATACAGGACACAGATTCTGCTGCATTCCGATTGGACCAACAACGATGTAGAATGCTCAAGTAAGAATTGAAGTGGGACCGATTTTCAAGATATACAGAAACATTTCCTAAAGCCTTTCTAAATCAAAACAACAAAGAATGGGATATGTGATGTTCGTTTTAAACCATACCTAATCAGCAGCAGAGAGTCGATAAACAAAATACAAAATAAGAAGAAGACAAAGCAAGGCTAAATAGAACCAGGTTTTAAGTCACTAAACTATCTCTTCAATTGTGATCGTATGGTCCTTTGACACAAAACACAATACGGTTGTGAGACATACCAAGGATAAAGCGGTGATCATATCAGTACAACAAAGTAATTTATACAAAGGGTGCTAGATATTTGTTTGATTATGTTTCATTGTCAGAAACGTACATGCTTGTCGTATTCGTGTAGTTCAGACTATGAATAAATCCTGATATAAGATGGATGTATTGCAAAAAATTACTCATTATGATCAGTTATTGCCAAAATAAAAATCTTCCTGAATATTTCATAAGCGTGATGATTGACTAAAGTCTAATACAAAATTACTGTCTAATAAAGTTGGGATGAAATATAAATTTAATAAAAACTGATGTAAAATGGAAAAAGTGAATGTGTTATAATATATTTAATTAATTTCATCGCAAGCCTTAGAGACCGTTTCTTGGTATTGGTATTGAATATTAGAATTGATAAATTTTCAGGCGTGGGATTCCAGCGGAACCAATCTTAGATGGATACTGTGACGAGTTTGAGATCCCAGAACACGAGATGGAAATTCCTGCAGTGACGTCACAACCCTGCCCTGTCTCTTCCTCAACTCCGGTTGTGATAAATGTTTTGTGGGTTTCACTTTTATTGTTTTTATGTCATTAAAAATGTAGTATACCACAAAGTACAAGAAGAGTCAAATATAGAAAATGACATATACCTTTGCTAAAAAAAAATCTCAAATAACAAAATTAATTTAAATATATTTCTAAATTATATTAGTCATATCTTATTCTGTCACTGTTTAATCACATGTGTTTTTTTTAGTAATTGTACAGTATTTTTTTCTACCTTTTAACACTAAAAATCATACTTTTTGATAAAGAAATGTTATATGTTTTATTACAAATAGTTATTCATGTAAACAGTGTTCAATATTTTACATAGGAGTTAAGAGCATACAAATTAAGAATGCATTTGAAGTCATTTCAGTATATAGAACAAATTATAAAAAGGCTAGACGAATATTCTTATGTAAGTCTACCACCTAGATTTACCGAGGAAGAGAGACCCATATCGCTTATTGCCACCTTTTTGTGAGGTAAATAATCTACCAAAACGTTTCCCAATTTGACCATATCGATATCCTCCGTTAGCGAATAGCTTCCCGAATCTCTTTCCAACTTGCATTCTAGGATATCCACCGAAAAACATTTTACCAAATCGTTTACCGAAAGTTCCTGGATATGACCAGCCACCGGTGAACATTCTTCCGTATCGTTTGTCAACTCCGACTTCCTCCTCGGATGACCCGTCATCAATGTACTCCTCACTTGAAATACTTTGAGCATCATCGAGACAACCCTCGGGATCCTTAGTACATATCTGACACACGGTGTAAGCCTTTGGTTCGGAGCAGCAAATCGTTAAGGGAACAGCAATTGTTTGATGCAATCTGGAACATGTCAAGCAAGTGTTTGCAACGCTAATGTCTGCGTCACACTCCGTGCCCTCACCCGTATCACTGACCGTAATGGGGTTTTCTTTTACAGCTTGCGTACCAACAAAAATAGCAATAACCAGGAGAAAACATATTGACGTCATCTGAAATGCACAAAATATAATCTAAAAGTTACATTGTGAACTATTAAAAAGTGCAAATCAATGAACCGTGATTTTTCAGAACTGTATTAAGCATATACTTCTAGGCTATAGATGACTATTTGTAAAAACGATAAGTACAAACTAAAATTGTCAAAAACAAGTACCACACTGAATACTTTTTCTCAAAGTATTGTTTATTTTTGTCTTCGACAGACAATCGTTTTTTTTTTTTCAAATGGGCACTATCAATTCATTGTGCATCTTTTCTGTCGTACAACAACTTTGGGACAAGAAGAAACAGCCTTGATCCGGGCCTTGATCGGTCCTGTATCATTACAATTCGTTTTAATAATGAGCAATTCTCGATGTGGTGACTTTTTTTTTCATTTTATGATTTCGGGGAAGAATAATAATTGGGCTTGCTATAAGGCTACAATATCTGTCTATACTTTTCCTAATTGTAGTAATCAATTATTAAATATTTTTTTAAAATAACACTATAGAGAACAGACATGTATAAAACATTTAATATAAATCTATAAATTCACATTATCTAACCCGAGCACGAAACCTGATTGTGTTACTCTTGTGCCATTAATTCTTATGAAATAAGCATTAATAGGAAAAACCGAACAATTCATACTGGCAATAATTAAATAGGAAGACAGTAAATCAGCTTTACGAACAGAAAACTTTCACATGACACAATGTTAATGTGTTGACGTGTTGTTTTTCAAAGACATAAAATATTGTTTAGGATAGAACGCTAAAAAAGTTACATCTCCTTTAT
Source organism: Arcuatula senhousia (assembly GCA_963971305.1). Classification (NCBI taxonomy): domain Eukaryota; kingdom Metazoa; phylum Mollusca; class Bivalvia; order Mytilida; family Mytilidae; genus Arcuatula; species Arcuatula senhousia. The sequence goes on from OZ020311.1 coordinate 50,952,139, forward strand.
ATTAAAATGCAATGCAAATTTTTTTTGTTAACTGTAAGGATAACACACACAAAGATTGACTTATACTATGACGTTAGAATTTGTCTTAATTATTTATCTCCGCATTTGTCTACGAGTACTTGGAGTTTTTAAGTAAAACAGCCTTAGAGGAACAAAAGCTTTTGCTTGCAGTTTAGTTGCCTACCGATGTTCACTCTCGTTACGAATTGAGTTCGCCTTGTTGATTGCTATTCAGTTGTTTTCTATTTCTGTGCTTTCGGACTTTTGACATTCGGATACCCCATTGGTACCTCTGCTACTTTCATGTCGTCTGTTTTTTTTGTTCTGTTCTCGTTAGTGTTTACTGGTTTTGTCTCTGCCTTTTAGGACTTTTGACACTCGCATGCCCTTTGGTACCTCTGCTACTTTCAGGCAAACAATGAATGAACACCAAATTGGCAATTTAGAGTATTTGTCTGGATCTATTGTTGCTTTTCTGATCGAATATTGTACCTTGAATCTTGAAATAAAATCTAAGTCTCAATAAAATATCAATTATTCTTGTCAAAAGTCACTTGTGTCTATGAAAATTACTCTTACTCTATTGAAATTTTACTACAAGAGTAATTACTGCTGTAATTAATTCATGCTTTTATCCTGAAAAGCTTTTAAAACAAAATATTTTTACAAATCGGTTTCATCAAATGAGAAAAGTATTGGATTCAATTGTTCATAAAACATCAACCTAAGTACAATGTCAACAGTTCTAAGTGGTCTACTAGATTTATTAGACTTCCACAATAACTTTCCAATTAAGAATATTGGGTAATTCTATACGGTTGTATACAATTATATTCGATGCTTCAATGTCGCTATTATACCATTATCATTAAGGCAAAACAAGGGTACATGTATATGAATGGTATGTGATACACTTTTATGCTCAGTAAAACTGAATTGATACTAAGGATCATTGTCATCCTTTAAAAGATTAATCGATATAAAGCTAAAAATCATGTTTTCCATTAATTATTCTGAATTCACATACACAATTACAATTTGAAAATTATGAAAAATTAAAAAGGTTGAATTTGAAAATGTATAAAAGAATCCTTGATCATTTTTCAATCTGTTAATTAAAATTAACATGCAACAAACAATTCCTTGCAGGTGGAAATTGAAGTTTTTTTAAAAGATTTAACTAAAATATTGAATTTCTTATTGAAAATATATTTATTCAGAAGGGATTTTGAATAATAAAAAAGTTGATCAAATTTTGGCATTCCAATGGGCACAAACGGTGCCACTCTCCTCCCCAACTTGTTTTTATACTCTTGCGATTGCTTTCTTAGGAAACTAGTAAATACAAGATGAGAGAAGCGAAGTTCTTTTATCTCCCCTCCAGATACATTGTATAATGATGATCTCCGCTCTGTCAACACTTTGTTTGTTGATAAGATACCTCATTTGTCCTCCAGAGTAGGAGATCAAAGAATCTACTTGTTTCATGTCATTGTTGATTTTGCATCTCAACTTTGACTCAGATGGACACTTCAGTACAAAAAATACGATAAAATGGAATAACTTTGATTTCAAAAGAATTAATCATACTAACCCCAAAAATGACTTACACATCTCACTCCCCGCTCAATTCTATACGGTTGATTACAAGTAATGTACTATCAGTAGGATAAAGCAGGGGTATATGATATAGTAAAACTGATTTTATACAAATATCATTCGTAACCCCTGTACGAAATAATCGATTTAAAGTAAATTAATCTTGAATTCAATTATTTATTCCAAAACCACATACAAAATTATATTTTGAAAATAAGGAAAAGAAATAATGAAATGGATTTTGGAAATATATTACTGAATCCTTTTTCTTATTAGAAATCCATATGAAAACAAATCATACAGAATCAATGCAAGGCTTGAACAAAAAGGGCCTGGCATGTTTAAATTAAGATTTGAAAAGATTTTACAAAAATATTAAAAACAAATCATTTCTTACACAATGTGACGTGAAAATTGTTTAATGTCAAATACTAATTATAACTTTGGATAAAAAAAAAAGAAGTGGCAGCTATTGCAAAAAAAACCTCCACAAAAAACCAAACAAGTGACACCATCTGATGTCAACCCCATGCCTAGGAAAAAATAAAACAATAAGTAAATATGATAAGCGTGTTTATCCCAGATTTAGCACGATTTTACATCATAGTTTATTCGTTACCGTCTAAGTCGCTTTGGGCCACGAAAATTAATTCAATTTTTATTTCATTACACACACCAGTGCTCTCATATTCCATTAAATGTTCGAAATTCAGCCTAACTTGTGAGCTTCGTCTTGAACTGCAGAAGATTCGTTTCTAGTTTCATCCATTAGTAAAAAAATAAAAATGTCAAAACATTAAAAAAATCAGTAAACAATGTCACTTTACGTGCAACTAAGGTAGGGGTGTAACACATCTTTCTACCACGAGTTAAAATTTTACCACAGTCTTAAATACAAATTACAACAAAGTTCCAGACAATAAATTTCGCTACACCTGACGCGCGTTTCGTCTATTCAAGACTCATCAGAGGCGCTCTACCAAAAATATTGAAAATGCCAAACACTATATTAATATGAAGAGCATAGAACAGTAAAACAAAAAAATACCAAACTGGGGAACCAAATTATTACTAAGATAATCAACCTATGTCTGGGGTAGGAAGAACCTTAGGGTTTAGACAATTTTGAAATTTAGACAGATAATTTTAAGCTTTGATGTTTTCTCCAACTCAAAAGTGTTGGTGCCGGAGCGGAATAACCTCGGGGAATTAAAACTCCACCAGCAGTGCTAACCTTCACGTGTGTTCGAAATACAAATTACAACAAAGTTCCAGACAATAAATTTCGCTACGCCTGACGCGCGTTTCGTCTATTCAAGACTCATCAGAGGCGCTCTACCAAAAATATTGAAAATGCCAAACACTATATGAATATGAAGAGCATAGAACAGTAAAACAAAAAAAATACCAAACTGGGGAACCAAATTATTACTAAGATAATCAACCTATGTCTGGGGTAGGAAGAACCTTAGGGTTTAGACAATTTTGAAATTTAGACAGATAATTTAAAGCTTTGATGTTTTCTCCAACTTAAAAGTGTTGGTGCCGGAGCGGAATAACCTCGGGGTATTAAAACTCCACCAGCAGTGCTAACCTTCACGTGTGTTCGAAATACAAATTACAACAAAGTTCCAGACAATGAAAATGCCAAACACTATATGAATATGAAGAAATGAAAATATAAAGAAAAATCACCAAATGGAAAATAATCTAACTTGAAAATTCTACAAGTTGTCAATGAATGTATGTCTTCCCAATTTTGACGGGCTATGATATATATTTTACCCAGAATGTATGTCTGCAACCTAAGAATAACTTTGACGGGCTATGATATATATTTTACCCAGAATGTATGTCTGCCCATTTTTGACGGGCTATGATATATATTTTACCCAGAATGTGTGACTGCCCATTTTTGACGGGCTATGATATATATTTTACCCAGAATGTATGTCTGCCCATTCACCCAAGAATAACTTTGACGGGCTATGTGGATATATATTTTACCCAGAATGTATGTCTGCCCATTCACCTTAGAATAACTTTGACGGGCTATGATATATATTTTACCCAGAATGTGTGTCTGCCCATTCACATAAGAATAACTTTGACGGGCTATGATATTTATTATACCCAGAATGTGTGTCTGCCCATTCACATAAGAATAACTTTGACGGGCTATGATATATATTTTACCCAGAATGTGTGTCTGGCACCTAAGAATAACTTTGACGGGCTATGATATATATTTTACCCAGAATGTATGTCTGTCACCTTAGAATAACTTTGACGAGCTAACCCAGAATGTATGTCTGCCCACATTTGACAGGCTATGATATTCATTTTACCCAGAATGTGTGACTGCCCATTTTTGACGGGCTATGATATATATTTTACCCATAGTGTATGTCTGCCCCATTCACCTAAGAAGAACTTTGACGGGCTATGATATTTATTTTACCCAGAATGTGTGTCTGCCCATTCACATAAGAATAACTTTGACGGGCTATGATATATATTTTACCCAGAATGTGTGTCTGCCCATTCACCTTAGAATAACTTTGACGGGCTATGATATATATTTTACCCAGAATGTGTGTCTGCCCATTCACCTAAGAATAACTTTGACGGGCTATGATATATATTTTACCCAGAATGTGTGTCTGCCCATTCACCTTAGAATAACTTTGACGAGCTATGGTATATATTTTACCCAGAATGTGTGTCTGCCCATTCACATAAGAATAACTTTGACGGGCTATGATATATATTTTACCCAGAATGTGTGTCTGCCCATTCACCTTAGAATAACTTTGACGAGCTATGGTATGTGTCTATTTCCACCCCCATCCCATCACAATACAAAGTACATTGAAGGTATTAGTTACAGCAATAAAGAATCGTTAAACGACATCAATTACCATTCTGTTAACAATGAATAAATTTCTTCTTTTTATGATAGTACACATGAATTGCGTTTTATTACCAATCAAAGCTGATAATATCATCTTACGGAGAGACTATGGTCAGTGAAATGTTGAATTATTACCAATAATCGACCGATGATTGCTACAATAATGTCTTAGACTCGACTGGTTTTGAACGAGTTTAATGTTTTGATTGGAACTATTATGCCAATCATTGCTCATTGAATATATCATCATATGTGTCCAGTACAAGTTAAAAAAATGCAAAGTGTGATGTTTTGGGTTATTTCGGTGTATCATACAAAACATAAGTACATGTATTAATCTCAGACATTTTTTCTGTTGAAAGTTTAAACTGAACCGTTTTCAATTATCAACACAAAATAACAACAAAGTGCTATTCATGAATGGCTATAAAAGACTTTATAGCATAAATTTAAAAAAAAGTTAATATGATACACTTCATTACACATTTTCATTGTTGGTTCGGCCATTTGAAGGGTGAAAAGTTGACAGTATTGGTCCCTACATCACAATGACATTTTCCTTCCGATGTCTATACTTATAATGTAGAAACTAATAATGATACTAACGTGATGTCACTCATAGTATATACAAAAGGCCACACTCGCAAACTGCTAGCTGGAGAGGGATTGATATAAGCATCAAGCTTGTTTCCCAATCCAGGATAAATAAATATGTTTAAACTATATACAAATTGATAATTTTCACACAATGATGTACGTATGACCTAAACTTTTAAAAGTATAAACTGGCCATGGTTTAAATTGAAAGTCCTATAGATGTGGCAGAATGATGTCATTTAATCAAATATATATATATATAGATAACAACTACAGTTCTTTAGTATACAGGTTTGAGAATGATAAAAATCAGGCTTCATGAAAGAAGCAGAGGGACCAATATTGTCAAAAGAAACTTACATTTTCTTAACCGTAATACTAAAGCCCACCGGGGAGAGGTAATAGAGATATAATCAAATGTGAGAATATTATCTTCAAATTAATTCTCTCGGCATACTTTGCACTTCATTTGGCATCTCAATTGTGCGAAAAAATATTTCATTTGTGTTAATTTTTTTCACCCATCAAAAGAAAATAAACGTAAAGAAATGATTGCCAAATTTATATTTTAAGAATCTTTCAGAAAAAAAATCAAAGCATGTTAAAAATGGAAAAAAAGTTTTATGTGTTGAAAGCATATACAATTTTTGAATGGTAATGGAAATAGAAAAAAAATAGCTCAAATGAAAAGAACGGTCATTTTAAAGATGCACCCAATTATTTTACACTCCAAAATTGAAACTTAAAAAGGGAATTATTTACCGATAAAGCCAACAGCTAAAAGAAATAAAAGAAAGAAAATGATAACAAAGTTTTAGACAGTAAATTTTGCATGCCTGAATATTCAACAAATATAAATTTAGATATACCCTATGCATGTAAATCTCGTTCTGGATTTGATGTCAAATAGATGGCCAACTTTCTTGTCCGCCTTTTTAAAAAGATAAATCACAGTTATTAGACAACAACCTAGGATTTGAGTGACTTTCTACCTTGATCCATTTATTGGATCCAAGATCAAAATAACAAAAATCCTTTAAATAATTTTGACACACGTTTTGGTTTTGTTTTAAAATTAAGGACCACTCAAAAGCCAAGATAAAGAAAAGATGGGTAAGTAGGTCGTCCTCAATGCATGTAATTATTTAAGACACAAATACGTTTACCATAAGAAACCAGCACGAGGCCTGGATGGCCAAGTGGTCAAAGGCGCTGCATGGTAAAGACAATAAGCTTTCGATTTCTAATTTACAAAATTGGCTTGCACAATTGAAAGATGTATGTTCATCGGCTAACTGTGTACGGTATCTCCGGGTACTACTGTTTGTCCAATATCAAGTATGGCCTATGTGCAAAACTGTAATAAAACACTTCCAGAAATCGCCATCATCTAGTTTAAGACGATTTTTATTAATATTGCTGAAATCAATGCATATACTTTTTGCGTAATCTTTTTGGACAACCAAAATTACAGGAGAGTCAATCTTCTCTTATCGTTTGTTAAGTATAAGTTTGGAACAAGAGAATGATTGAAAAAGAAATGTTACACTGCCTTTTCACATTTAATTCCTAATACATGTACCTTGAAAGTCTTTTTTGAATCTATATGTAGATTCAATGAACTGATAATTAAAGAAAATAGATACTTAAGTAAAAAATAACTTACCTCAAATATACTATTGAAGACTTTTCATCTAAGTGTGCAACGGCTCTGGCCGAAAAGTTTATATAGCAGAGGAATCCTTACCCACTCAAAAATCAATCACTGCGCTATCCTGTCTCTTCCGGTCCTATTCATGCTAATATTTTCATTGAATTAACAAATAAAATCGCAGTATTTGTTAATTTTAACGATCACCACAATTAAGGTTTAGAAAATAGATTTTTGAAATTAATGAGGCTGTCGACAACATGCGGTAATTGTGGACTCTGAATAGAACCTTTGCTCATAAAATGCCAACAAACAGTTAACACTGAATAGGCCTCTAATGGAACGAAGATTTTTCGGTTTATATATTGATCCAATAGAAAAAAGACATCGTTTGTTAAACCAAACATTTTGTAACATAAAAGACTTCATCAATTTATTTGTCAATAATAGTAAAAACGTAGTAACCAAACAATAAATCTGATTCGTCAAATGTCTCTCATAGTCGAAAAAAATACCATTTAAGTTTTTTTAACAATAAAAGAAAAGTTATTCGAATACCTTTTGATTTTAAAATTATGGAAATAAACCATTTTTTATGTTTATGTTTATATTGTTTTTTTCTTGTTTGATACTACAGATAATTTATAAATTATAAAAAAAAAACTATAAATTATTCTATGTTTTTGGTTTAAACCCAGACACGTAGGTTGTAAAGATCACATGTTTGATGGTCTTGATTTTTAATAATTTATATTTACTGAAGACATTTCGATCTTTCAGTTCAGGATCAATCTTTTATGAATATGTCAAAGACGAGTATCATATAAAATTGCATATTTAGTGTTTAAAGTAAACAGACACAGAACAAAGTTGAGGACAAAGAAAAACCAACGACACTATCAAAACAATCTATACTACTTTGTTCATAGTCAGTCTTTTTAAACGAAATCTGATACACTGTATAACTTTTATGTTTTCACGAGAGAACTAAGAGAAACAAATCTCAAAACATTTACACAACTTAATTCGCCGTTTTAACTGACACGTTGAAAAATTATTAGAAAAAATTATTAGACTACCGAAATTTAAACATTTTCCTTTTTAGGTGACAGACAATAACTATGAGTAACCACCTAGTTGGAAGTATAATGAAGACCCCAGTAACACTGGTTTTCTGTGGGTTGTAATACTAAGTACTTGGGTTCATATAACGATTGTCATTGACACTTAATAACATTGTTATTATATGATGTCAGTAAAGATACAACATTGTTGATGTTACTAATTGAAAGTTTACTACAGGACAATTATATTTTTGTATCATCAACATTTGTTTATTCTTGTATTTACAACACCACTTATCCAGGGTCAATATTGATATAAAGTTTCCTGGTAATGAGACCAATATTTTCTAGACCAATCAGATAAAAATGTCAAATGATGTAGATATTCGATCTGTTTTCCTTTATATTTATTAATATTTTTTAAATGGGGGGCTAAGAAACAAACGTAACACCTTTGCATCATACAAGTATGATAGTTCAACAAACTTGGCGGATAGCGCTTATATCTTATTGAAAAAGTTTTATATATTTTTGCTTAATTTGGGTTTATTTAATTTTATCACAAATTTAGGTTCTTCCTATCCCAGACATATTAAAGTCATCATTTTTGTGCGAATTCGGCATGTTTTGGTTTTATCGTTCTAAGCTTTTCTAATTCATGTTAAACACTCGGACGCCTCATTGGTACCTGTGATCCATTGCCATTTCAAATCGTTGGGGCAGAGCGCATTTGATTAATTTTCAATAGTCGAAACGCGCAACAAACGAAGCACACTTTGTTGTTATCTTGATTAAAAAACTTATTCTCAATGTTCAACAACTATCTGTAAAATGATTCAAAATAATCATTGACAAAGCTTTCGTTTGTACTTGTCTTTTTGATGTTTTCTGTTCTTTGTTTAAGAAGAGGGTCTATCTGTGACTATTTCAGGACTGTATTTGAATTATTTATTTAGACCATGGGCCAATTGCAAAACCACGAGCAGCGCCTACTGGCATCGTTGAAGGCTGGTGGCGGTTTTCCATTGTGTTTTTTTTTCTGAATTGCCGCTTGATTTTGGGCTGTGTCGCGTACACTTATTCCACATCTCATTATTTTTTATTGTTACCTATGGGGGGCTAAGAAACAAAAGTTTTTCATTGCACTTTGGGATTGGGCTTGAATCATATGTATTCTATTTTCAATCCAGGGGCCAATTGAAAAAAAGCGAGCATCGACCGCTGGTCACATTGAAGGCTGCTGGCTGTTTTCCATTGTGGATATTTAAAATAAATAAAGTATGTTGCACTGTGGCTTGTGTATAAATAAAATAGATAAATAAATGGATGGTGAAGCCACATTTAAAAGGTAAAAACTAAATAAGAAATATAAAGAAATAAAACCTTTAAAACAAATAAAACAAGAATGCCCAAATTTTCGGACATAAAGTCCTTCTTCAGGGGCTAAAAAGTAAAAAGGTGTTCACACATCGACTGACGAGGACAGAATGACATAAAATTGACTCGAAGAACATCACATGGTATTTAAATCCTGAACTTGATGACTAAACTATAAATATTAAGAAAAGGTCTGTCTTTTTACATTCATACCAAAGGGTTGAAAAGTGCCTAAAAAGTGAATTAGTCTTTGCTCAAGAAACTGTCTTTGTTTTTCGCCGGTGCATGTTTCAAGGAGAACGGTCACCTGCATATCCTTGACGCCATGGTTTGGCAATGAAAAGTGCTGGCCGACTGGGCAATCGTCGCATTTGAGAACACTTCTCCTGTGTTCAGCAAATCTGTCACCCAGTCGACGACAAGTTTCTCCTACGTAAATTTTAAGGCACTTGGCACAGCGGATGGCGTAAATGACATTTTCGGAGATGCAGGTGTAACCGTTCTTCAACTTAAAGGTGTTGGAGGGGCCAACTATCTCTTCAGTCTCCCAGGTAAAGGGACATGTGACACAGATTGATCGACCACAACAAATAGAAACGTCTGTGTTCTATAAACCCACTGATGCACACTGCTACCTGAACTACCAATCTTGTCATCCCCAGAGCTGCAAAAATGCCATTCCTAGGTCTCAATTTCTGAGACTTAAACGTATTTGCAGCAATGAGGATGATTTTAAAGTTCAAAGCAGCACTATGAAATCATTCTTTGTCAAAAGGGGATATCCTAACAACATCTTGGATAAAGCTATCGACTCAGTTTCCCGGGTGACACGATCCAAGGCTTTGGAGCCCAGGTCAAGACGCAAGAATGACCGTATACCTTTGGTACTTACATACCACCCTCATAACATCGTTATACGGAACATTCTGTTGCGCAATTTCAAGTCCATCGTCTTGAAGGACGAACACATGTCGACAGTGTTCGACTCGCCACCCCTGACTGCTTTTCGCAAAGGTAAGAGTTTGAGGCAACATCTTGTCTCCAGTTCATTTGACAAATCCAAGAGACGTCCTCGCTCTGCCTTTTCAGGCACCAGGGGTTGTGGTCGATCAATCTGTGTCACATGTCCCTTTACCTGGGAGACTGAAGAGATAGTTGGCCCCTCCAACACCTTTAAGTTGAAGAACGGTTACACCTGCATCTCCGAAAATGTCATTTACGCCATCCGCTGTGCCAAGTGCCTTAAAATTTACGTAGGAGAAACTTGTCGTCGACTGGGTGACAGATTTGCTGAACACAGGAGAAGTGTTCTCAAATGCGACGATTGCCCAGTCGGCCAGCACTTTTCATTGCCAAACCATGGCGTCAAGGATATGCAGGTGACCGTTCTCCTTGAAACATGCACCGGCGAAAAACAAAGACAGTTTCTTGAGCAAAGACTAATTCACTTTTTAGGCACTTTTCAACCCTTTGGTATGAATGTAAAAAGACAGACCTTTTCTTAATATTTATAGTTTAGTCATCAAGTTCAGGATTTAAATACCATGTGATGTTCTTCGAGTCAATTTTATGTCATTCTGTCCTCGTCAGTCGATGTGTGAACACCTTTTTACTTTTTAGCCCCTGAAGAAGGACTTTATGTCCGAAAATTTGGGCATTCTTGTTTTATTTGTTTTAAAGGTTTTATTTCTTTATATTTCTTATTTAGTTTTTACCTTTTAAATGTGGCTTCACCATCCATTTATTTATCTATTTTATTTATACACAAGCCACAGTGCAACATACTTTATTTATTTGAATTTACAATTTGTACTCTTACCCGTTGCAACCATGTCCTCCTTAAAAGATCTCCTCTTCAAATTGTTCAAAAATTTTTCTAAATTCATCTCTCCACATCCTGACTTTGTACAGAGGACATCTATTGATCTCTATAGAACTATCATCGCCATTACCAAGTGCAATAGCCATCTGTTTTTTCTTCGAAAATGTCTTCAACTCAATACAGTTCCGAAAGGTTTCATTCCATCTTTTCATCCAATTGACGAAATCTCAAACCACAAGGTCTTAGCGACTTCTCTAGAAACTATATCGTCATCTTACTCAAGATCTCTTGTTCGTCTTACGTTGTCCGCCATATCTGAAAAATTGAATTCTCTTACCTTGAGAAAGCTTATTCTGAAAAACAAATTGCACCTAGACTGTCATAAGATTGTGGCCAACTCTATTGTAGAAGAGATTCGCCTCCTCAACAAATCAGTCTACGATTTTCTATATTTTGAAAAAGAAACGAAATTGCAATCTCTGGCTCCACAATGTGATCACAACTTGGACACTCCTGTCGATACCGACGATACCGAGACCGAGAATTTTGAAGTCACTGTCCATTGTGTACCAGATTCAGTCAAGCTTTCTCAAGCAGAGTTGAGTCTCCTGTCCAAAGGTCTAAATTTTGTTCCAACAACTTCTTTAGCAGACTCTTTTCAAAACCATACGGACATCCAAAACTTCTTCAGACGCCTCCTCTTAAAAGCTTTTTTCCACGAGAAGGAAAATAACCACTTTGACGAGGAGGATAATGAAGCCGCCTCTTTGTTTCGCGATTATGGCAACAAAAAATCAAATTTCACTCCCAAAACATCCTGGTTTCCTGTTTTGGAGAAATATATCAAATCTTGTCTTAACCAAATTGATAATTTAAAAACCAAACCCCTCAAAAGACATAATCTGACTAATAACGAACAAACTGCTCTCCGAAATTTAAAGACCCGCACAGACATAGTCATAAAACCTGCTGACAAAGGGGGTGCAGTGGTCGCTTGGGATGCCAAGTCTTATGTCTCCGAGGGCGATTTTCAACTTGCAAACCCAACATTCTATTGTAAGTTAAAAAACAATAATACTAAGAAAAATCAGCAACAAATCAAAGAATTTATCAAAACATCCGTGGAGAACAATGATCTTCCAGATAATGCTAGAAACTTGATTGTCTCCCAACCCAGGACATCGAGATTCTACATGCTTCCTAAAATCCATAAATTGGGAAACCCTGGTAGACCCATAGTCTCTGCATGTAGTTGTCCGACTGAAAACATTTCCAGCTTTCTCCATAATGTTTTCATGCCAATAGTGGAGAACTTGCCCACCTATGTTAAGGACACTACTCATGCTCTTAATATCCTAGAGTTCTTTGAACCTGAAAATCCGAATGACTTTAGATTGTTCTCCATGGATGTTACTGCTCTCTACACTAGTATTCCGAACAACGATGCCATGATCGCATTAAAACATTTTTTGGACAGAAGACCCAATCCCTATGTGAAAAAGGATGTCATCTTGAGATTAGCAGAACTTGATCTCAATCTCAACACTTTTCAGTTTAATGGAGAGTTTTATTCTCAGTCTGGCGGTGTTGCCATGGGCACTAAGATGGGTCCTAGTTTCGCCTGTCTGTTTGTTGGGTATTTGGAAGAGAAAATGTTTTCTGAATACGTTGGTCCTGTTCCTGACCTATACAAACGATACATAGATGATGTTTTCGGTGTATCCTCTGATAGTGAAGATGATTTGAACTCGTTCATCAGCTTTGTCTCTTCCTATCACCCTGCCATTCAGTACACCTTTACAATCTCGCAAGAGAAACTCTCCTTCCTTGACTTGGAATGTAGCATCCTTAACGGCAAAATAGAAACGTCTGTGTTCTATAAACCCACTGATGCACACTGCTACCTGAACTACCAATCTTGTCATCCCCAAAGCTGCAAAAATGCCATTCCTAGGTCTCAATTTCTGAGACTTAAACGTATTTGCAGCAATGAGGATGATTTTAAAGTTCAAAGCAGCACTATGAAATCATTCTTTGTCAAAAGGGGATATCCTAACAACATCTTGGATAAAGCTATCGACTCAGTTTCCCGGGTGACACGATCCAAGGCTTTGGAGCCCAGGTCAAGACGCAAGAATGACCGTATACCTTTGGTACTTACATACCACCCTCATAACATCGTTATACGGAACATTCTGTTGCGCAATTTCAAGTCCATCGTCTTGAAGGACGAACACATGTCGACAGTGTTCGACTCGCCACCCCTGACTGCTTTTCGCAAAGGTAAGAGTTTGAGGCAACATCTTGTCTCCAGTTCATTTGACAAATCCAAGAGACGTCCTCGCTCTGCCTTTTCAGGCACCAGGGGTTGTGGTCGATCAATCTGTGTCACATGTCCCTTTACCTGGGAGACTGAAGAGATAGTTGGCCCCTCCAACACCTTTAAGTTGAAGAACGGTTACACCTGCATCTCCGAAAATGTCATTTACGCCATCCGCTGTGCCAAGTGCCTTAAAATTTACGTAGGAGAAACTTGTCGTCGACTGGGTGACAGATTTGCTGAACACAGGAGAAGTGTTCTCAAATGCGACGATTGCCCAGTCGGCCAGCACTTTTCATTGCCAAACCATGGCGTCAAGGATATGCAGGTGACCGTTCTCCTTGAAACATGCACCGGCGAAAAACAAAGACAGTTTCTTGAGCAAAGACTAATTCACTTTTTAGGCACTTTTCAACCCTTTGGTATGAATGTAAAAAGACAGACCTTTTCTTAATATTTATAGTTTAGTCATCAAGTTCAGGATTTAAATACCATGTGATGTTCTTCGAGTCAATTTTATGTCATTCTGTCCTCGTCAGTCGATGTGTGAACACCTTTTTACTTTTTAGCCCCTGAAGAAGGACTTTATGTCCGAAAATTTGGGCATTCTTGTTTTATTTGTTTTAAAGGTTTTATTTCTTTATATTTCTTATTTAGTTTTTACCTTTTAGATATTTAAAATATACGTTTATAATGTAGGTTGTGTCGTGTACACTTATTCCACATCTCATTTTCTTCTACTTTAACACTTATTTTTTATCGATGGTTTTGTTTCAGTAACACGTTGTCTAAAAAGATAATGTATTGTTTAAATTGGTTCAACTTTTGGAAAATCAATTGAGTGTGTCTACTATGAAACTGGGTTGTTGACCATTTTAAATTAATTTAATGTTAGTGTGGATAAAGTAAAATTGGTAACTGAATAACATAAAATCAACATTTTGCAGACTTCGTAGGTATGATCTACTTGTCTTTTTAGTCCTTTCATAGAACTAAGTAAAAAACTATTAGTTTGATACAATTTTTAGTTTTATTAAAAGAAGAGTCATTAATTGATTGTACAGGCAATTTATAAAAGAGTGTGTGCTTATGGAACTATGCAAATCAATTTTTGGCACAACAAAGAAAAAAGAAAACTTTTACATACGACAACCTCTTTCTACTTCCTCGAAATCTTTTGATTATGAAATGTTGGATTATAACTTTTATTTTGAATTTTATCTATCATTTTAATCCAATTAGGCGCTCTTTCTCTTTGACGAGAATTCATAAAAGTTGTATCCTTTTTGTTGGGATTGTTTTCTGGAATTTGATTGGATACTGGTTTCTTGACTGCGGATGATTTACCGGAATACATTACAATAATGGCTGTAATGATACCCAGTATGACTCCCAAGGTCGCCACTCCTACGATGGCACCAGTTATAATACCTCCTACAGCGGCATTTGACAAGGGTTTATACTCTGAAAAAAAGAAAAAAAGATGTTTGGTAGATACATAATTCTGGACGCATACATTTTCAAAAGGATCAACAAATCAACTAATATGGCCTGAGAGTTATATTCTCTTACAGAGTCATGCAAGTAATCAAAATGATTTGAGATTGTTACAATAATTTGAAAACTATTTTTTTTCTTGAAATTATTTGGTCTGAAAATTTTTCTAAAAAACAAATGAGTAAAAAAGAGCACCACCAGGTTTTAGTATTCGATCAGTACTTTTTAATACCGAAATAGAAGCCAAAGACGTTGTTGCAGACGATTAAAAAGTTGTGTCATTACGTTTGAACTTTAACAGTTGTGGTATTTTATATGTAGCAGCCATCCCATAATTAAATGTGTTCGCAAAATTGAGAATAGTTTAGTGAATACTTCATTAATATTATGCAAAGTGGGCCTAAGGCTGTTTTGTCTAAAGCTATAATAACATTTTATAATAATAAAACATTGTTACACAATTACGGTATTCATACCCAGTTGTGTCGTCACAAGAACTGACGATGTTGTATCTTGCTGTGTAATCCCAACAATGGACTCGGTGGTTGTTTCAAATGTTGGAAGAACCGACTGTGATGTAGTTTCTTGTGACTGTTTTGTCGTATGAGCTGACTGTGATGTAGTTTCTTGTGACTGTTTTGTCGTTTGAGCTGACTGTGATGTAGTTTCTTGTGACTGATTTGTCGTTTGAGCTGACTGTGATGTAGTTTCTTGTGACTGTTTTGTCGTTTGAGCTGACTGTGATGTATTTTCTTGTGACTGATTTGTCGTTTGAGCTGACTGTAATGTAGCTTCTTGTGACTGTTTTGTTGTTTGAGCTGACTGTGATGTAGTTTCTTGTGACTGTTTTGTCGTTTGAGCTGACTGTGATGTAATTTCTTGTGACTGTTTTGTTGTTTGAGCTGACTGTGATGAAGTTTCAACTGGTTGGGACTGGGTTTCTTTTGACTGTGTTGCCATATAAGCGGACTGAGATGATGTACTTATAATATCTAGTAGCATTGATGTAGTTTGAACAGAATTAGATGTGGTTTGAATGGACTGTGAAGTGGTTTGAGTTGACTGAGATGTGGTATCTTGTAGAAATGATGTGGTATGAGCAGACTGGGATGTTTCTGGTATCTGATATGTCGTAAGAACTTCCTCCGATGTCGTGAGACTTGATGTTCTTTCTGGTTTTGAAGTGCTCATGTCCTTGGTGAACGGTATCCCTGAGGTCGTTTCATCGGGTAATGACTCAGTACTATCCATATCAATGTTCAAGGCTTTGTAAGATAATACGAATCCTTTATGTTGATTTCCATGGGCATCAGACTTGAAACGAATTGTAAAAGACCCATTTACACGGATATTAAATCCATCTAGATAATACATATTATCGCTGCAAAGGGGATCTAAATCTGGAACAAAAGGGCGCTATTATAATATACTCTAGTCATTAACTAAGCATGTAATATCCAAAATCGTTTAAACACAGGCATTTTTTGTCCTTCATATTTTGGATTTTGCTTACTTTTACGAAGATGTTTCGCTCTTTATTCTATAAGTTTGATTTTTCATTTTTTTATGTAAATGCTGCTGATGAGAGGTTGTTTTTTTTAAAATATGCAGCATATAAAGCATAACAAATAAAGGTAATAACAAAACTACCGAATTTGAATGATCAATCTCATAGTCCAAAGAAAATGACAAAAACGAATCAGTCATACCGGAGAATTGGTGGATCGCAATGGTCCTGACTTGGTACAGGCATTTCAAACGAAATGGTGGGTTAAACCAGGCTTTATGGCGCCAAACCTCCCTCTTCCATTGCGATCTTAGGATCTGGTAATGACCATAGAACACAACATAGTTGTGAGACACAATATGGATATTGAGGTGATCATCTCAGTACAGCAGACCAGTCAAACACTAATTCAAACAATTAACCACCATATCTTTTAACTCAATTTTGAACTTTTCTATTAGTGGCTGATAACGAAGAAAGAATTTTTTTAGGGATCGTATGAAACGTATTTTCTTATAGCCCTGCTCCAAAAGTCGGTCACGAAGAAATCGGTGTCTGATAAAAAAATCTGTGAAATGTGTACAAGCTCTGGCATATCGAATAAGTTGTGAAATATAAACACCGTATGCAGGGGAAGTAGGTATATTGCTCCGTAGATTAGGAAAATTAATAATTTGAAAATTAAAATCGTCACTTTTATCGTAAATTTTTGTACTGAGATGACCACCTGGGTCAAATTCGAGGTGCAAATCCAAGAAAGACGTGAAGCCATTTGATTCGGTGGTCTCTTTAATCTCCAATTCTGGAGGATATATTGAAGGAATCCATCTACCAAATGAAGTGTTATTGACAGAAAGGACATCATCAATATATCTGAATGTAAGATTAAATGACCTTGCCTCTTTCATCTTCTTGTTCTTTACGAGTCCTTGCAGAAATTCAGTCTCGTAAGAGTATAAAAACAAATCGGCGAGGAGAGGAGCACAGTTTGTGCCCATTGGAATGCCGATATGTTGTTGAAAAATCTCTCCTTCGAAGGTGACAAATATGTTGTCAATGAGGAAATCAAGCAAACTGCAAACTTGTTCCAGTGTGTAACAAATTTTATCTTTGAAAGATATTTTGGAAAAGAAAAAATAGTTCATATCCGCTATTGTATATGTATTCCATCAAACTAAGAAGACTGATTTTTCCATAGAGCTACGTACCTATGAAATAACATAATATGCTGAGGCTTTGTTGTAGCAGAAAAAAATGACACCACAGGGTACACGAAATTAAGAATTAACACTTATACCTTAATATGAAACACCATAACTGTCTCTTGTCATATTCCATAGCCTTATCTTTAATTTCAGTCCTTTCTTTTTTTTCCTTCTTTATAAATCATAGAGTGACCTTTACATTATGTTGCATAAACATTTCAATATGTTCATAGTTATTCAATTATGTTCAGTAAATGTTAATTATGTTAGGTAGATATATCATTATGTTCTGACAGTGGATATCTCATTATGTTATCATTGGCTTTACAGGATAAAGCAAGGAAAACTAAGGTCATATTGTTATTTAAAAAGAACCATATCTCTAAACCACAGAATCCACTTGCTTTACATCATTTTTGGATCTACATCTCGAATTTGACCCGGTTGGTCATCTCAGTACAAAAATTAACGATAAAAAGAGACGATTTTAATTTTAAAATTATTAATTTTCCTAACCTGGAAAGTAACATACCAACGTCATTTGCATACGGTGTCTATATTTCAATTCGATATGCCAGGGCTTGTACACATTTTTCAGATTTTTTTTATCCGACACCGCTTTCTCTGTAACCGACTATTAGACCAAGGTTATAAGAAAATACTTCTCATACGATCTCTAAAAAAATCTTTCTTCGTTATCAGCCACTGGTAGAAAAATTACATATCATGTTAGACGAAATGGTTAGTTCTTGCTTTGATTAGTGTTTGGCTGGTTGATGTACTGAGATGATCACCTCAGCATCCCTGATATGTCATCACAAACCTGTTGTGGTTTGTGTAACTACCGGACCCAAAGATCGCAATGGAAGAGGGAGTTTTTGCGCGCCTTAAAACCTGGTTTAATCCACCATTTCTTTTGAAATGCCTGAACCAAGTCAGGACCATTTCGGTCTTCAATTTTTCCGGTATGTCTTCCTTGTTTTGTCTCGTCTAATGGACATTTGAGATTGTTTCTCCAAGTTGGGTAATTTTGTTATTACCTTTATTTTGTACAAACTCAAAGGCCAGGAAATCTTTAACCAAGTTTAGAATGAGTGCTCATGATTTGGCAATATAATATAATCGATACAAAAATATTGATAAGGATAAAAGAATATGTTAACTATGTTTAAACGATGCTATAGAATATAAATTTTATGACAAAGAAAGAGCAATCCTTTTTTCGAACATGTTGAATCTTCTGTATTAATTTCACATATCTTAATAGTGGCTGCTATCGTGTGAAAGCAAATCATTTTTAGAGAATTATCTTTATTTATTCATAATTGCTTTGATATGAGAAAAACTATAGTAGATGGTAATCAGTGTGTTTATTTTCATAGATCACTTTGCTTTATTTCGACTGCTAAATATTTTCTTATTGTTGTGGTTTGTTGAGGTTACTTTGTGATGTTTGCAGTATTCATGTACGTAAATATACGACCAGTAATGATGAGTAACGGGCCCATAATTGGTTTATCAAATTATTCTTTTCTGACAACATTATGTTCAGTAGATATTTCATTATGTTCAGTAGATACTCCATAATGTTCTGTAGATACACATTCATGTTCAGTAGAGGCACCATTTTGTTCAGTAGATAGACCATCATGTTCAGTAAATATTTCATTATGTTCAGTAGATCAATATTATGTTCAGTATATATTTCAATATGTTCAGTAGATACACTATCATGTTCAGTAGATATTTCAATATGGTCAGTAGAAATTTTCTGATGATCAGTTGATGAAACGTTCATTTTTCTAAGTAGATTGAACATAAACAATATATGTAGTGCTGTAATCATAATATGTGTTTTTTTCATCATATGATGGCGGTCAAACTGTGCAAGATATAAAATGATAAGGCCATATTATCCTTACTGAAAAAAAAACCAGTTTCCTCAGTATCACTATGATATCTTGCAACACAATAGAAGAAAACGAAATTAAACAAAGCATGGTACACATAACAAATTGAACCTGATTTATCCTGTCACTCTTTGAAATGCCTGTAACAAGTCAGGACCATAGGGATTTTAATTTTTTCCAGTATGTCTTCCATGTTTTGTATTTTGTGTAACCAACTTTTTAAGATCTCAATGGAAGACTGAGGTTTGGCGCCATTTGACCTGATTTAACTCTTCTTTTGAAATACCTGTTCAAAGTCAGAACCATTGAGATTTTCATTTTTCCGAAATGTCTTCTATGTTTTGTCTTTGCTATTGAACATTTGAGATTGATCCTCCAAGTTATTACCTTAATTCCAAATCGACATACTTTTGTCAACGAATGTATGAGACTAAAACTCATGCTTTGATTGTTTGTTTGTTTGTTATGTATTTAATCTATTATAAAAGAAGCAGAGGTACCAATGGGGTATCCGAATATCAAAAGTCCGAAAGGGCAGAGACAAAACCAGTAAACACCAACAAGAACGGGACAAAAACAGACAACATGTAAAACATGGAAACACAAAATAACTGAATATCAATCAACAACGCGAACTCCAGTCGAAACAAGAGTGAACTCAGGTTCTCCGGAAGAGTATAATCATTACTTTAAAGTATTTTAAGGTTTAATTTCTTTTTGTTCTATTGTGTAAAATAAGTAAATAATGAGATATGGAACAAGTATAGGCAACACAATTTTCTAAATACATTAATCAGCAGTAATATAAAAATCCGTAATGGAAACAGCCATAAATGGGAGCAGTGGTCGCTGCTTGTAGTCTTACATTGAATTAAATACGAGTTCACGATCCGGAGCGGAGGTGTTCACGATCATGATTCAATACTTGACCCCCATACGCGATCATTTCCATCGATTTACCGATTCTCCGGTGTGATATAAATGAAATATCTACTGAACATTATGAAACATCTACTGACCATAATGATGTATCTACTGAACATAATGAAATGTCTTAATATAATTTAAAAGCCATTCAATATAAACAATATAAAATAAAGTTGAGGCAACTATATTACATTTTCTATTACAAAAGAAAGCTATACCTGCTATTGTTAATGTATCGTAACACGAAGTTGCGGTATTTGGTTCGACATCAAGATATCGTATAGAAACAAGAACTTGGGATTGTTCATCCGCTACAATGTTCCAAACAGTCTCGCAGTTACTAGAAAAATTACATTTTTTACTATTAAGATATACATCCATATATTTTATATATTTTTGATAATATAAACATTACATCATAACAGTCAATCGCTGTTTATTTCACTAAAAATATCAAACTTATGAGTTTAAAATTTGAAAATGCAACCATAATAGGAAGCCTTGAAAATAAATCTCGTAAAATAGCAACAAAAACAAAAACAAAACAAAAAAGAATAGACGAATACGAAAACACGTCGGGCACACATATAATAACATAATACTTTATAATTAAAGGAAAGGCAATACTGGGGAAAATTCCTGTGCAAAGAAAAAAAAACATTTGCTTGATACAACACACATGCCTTCATATTCAATGTAGGTATACTTTGAAATCACTTTTCCGTCTGAATTTTATTAACATTGGAAAACTTTATAAACTTACGTTGGATAGCTATTAGGGAAGCTTGGACTACTGATGTACTTTGGAAACATTTCAACTGTGACATTAGTTTCCCCTCTACATGACAATCCTGCTAAATTATAAAACGTTTCAATTATATTCCCTTTGAAAAATTCAGAATTTGGTGACTTTCTCCATCTCATTTTTCCTCAAGAACTTTGAGATAAAGATCACAACGGATCCAAGGAAGTCTACTTCATATTTAGATATACATTTTGTACATCTCTAAATTCACTCTCAATGAAGCCTTTCGACAAAGCACTATGACAAACGTGATGACTTCAATTTTCCAATCGTCAACTTTCCCTTCTTGTGTAGCAACATTCCGTCCGCTCCAGCTTATGGAGTTTTCGTATCACAGTTGATTCGTTACTCCAGAGCTGGGTGAATTAAATCGATATCCTTGGCAGAGCGTCACGTTTGACACAGAAATTGCTAACCCAGGGTTATTTTGCTCCACGGTTGATGTCTTCACTCAAGCAATTTTACGGTAGACACCATGCACTCGTAGACAAATATGGGATTTCTATCTCTCAAATGAGTGCAGATGTATAGAATTTTGCTTTATCTTGCCTTACCGGATTTGACACACTGAATTGGAAATTAGCAGCACGACGGGTGTGCTATAGAAGGCAGGAACTGCTTACTCTTCCGAAGCACCTGAATTCACTCTTGTTACGACCTGAGTTCGCGTTGTTGATTTCCGTTCGGTAACGGTTGATTTTGTGTTTTGTGTTTCTTCCTGCTGTTCTTGTTCGTGTTTACCGGTTTTGTCATTGCCCTTTCGGACTTTTAACAATCGAATGACCCATTGATGCCTCTTTACCTCTCGATAATGCATTAAATTTTAAATAAACGGTATTTAAAAATGTCTAAAAAGAAACCAAAAAGTCTCGAAGGGAAGGAAGTTGAATACACAGGGAAATAATGTTTTACGTGAAATTACCATGAAATCATGTTTCACGTGAATTTCACGTAAAAAGTTTCACGGTAAATGAACAATTAACACGTGCATTTTATGTGACATATTCAAAGCGTGAATTAGATGTGAAATTCACAAGAAATTATGTGAAAATAACGCGAATTTCACGTTAACTTTTTCAAACATCAATTTCGCATGTAAACCCTCATTACTTGGAAAATGCTGAATTGCATGAAAGAAAATTATATTTAATGATAAAAGCATTTGAAAAAGTGAAAAATATTGTTTTTCCTTATAACTTCTATACAAATTATTGCCCTAAAAGGTATGGAAAAATATTGAATTTGGGAAACAAGGTGTATTTATTCCAA
Organism: Arcuatula senhousia; assembly: GCA_963971305.1. Classification (NCBI taxonomy): domain Eukaryota; kingdom Metazoa; phylum Mollusca; class Bivalvia; order Mytilida; family Mytilidae; genus Arcuatula; species Arcuatula senhousia. Next base: position 50,974,603 of record OZ020311.1, read on the forward strand.
TTATTGGCTGTAATTATCAATTTTGATGTTTACTAAGTTCAACAGAAATCGATTTTAATAAAAAGCATAATAAAATTTAAAGTTATGATAGATGTGCAAAAAATATGCTTAGAGGACACCGTGGATATTTTTTTTGTCTAAAAATGTTTTACAACGACATGCTCTCAAATAATTTGACATACTTTTGTTAAAATCAATTGTTTCTTTGTTAAATGTATAATAAAAAATTAAACCTTTATAGTGTCATTCTATTTAAACTGGGTGAGAAGATTTCACTATTCAATAATCTACATTTACAGTGTTTAAGCAACCCCGATTCAGTCGTCTACTCAAATAGGTTTTTTTGAGATTTTTTACGTGGATTGCTCTATACAATTGCAATTACCAATCTCACAGGGTGGGAACGGAAATTGTACAGTTTCCGGAAGCGCCGTTCGCGAAGCGAGAAGATTTTCTAATACAGGTAGCGACAATTTCAAAAATGTCAAAACACGGGAATCAGCAGTCATTTGCAAGCACAATATGTAGGAAAAAATAATAAAATTATAACGAAAATAGTAACAGGTAAGTTATATACGCAGTAAGGCTCATAATATTGCGATCAGCGATGTTTTTGACTATCTAATTCATCGCGAACATTGAGAAGTAGACGAAAAATGTGACACGGTGTGTCTTTTTCGGGGTCTGATGTGAAATCGGTTTCAATCTGGACCTCGTTTAATACACCAATCCACAGATCAAACAAATAAGATTCAAACCATTATAAAAATGTTGTGTTATTTTTGTGTTTTAATTGTATAATTGCATTTTTTATATCACCCCTAAATTTCAACAGTTGAACGGGGAGCGCCCTGTGTATTGAACAGGTAGCTCCAAAATTCACATTTTTTTTGAACGGGTAGCTCACACTAAAATATATATATAATTCATTTGGATAGCGCATTTAAATATAAAACAGGTTAGTAATGGAACATAAAAATGAACACCAAATTGATTATAGCAAATTTGAATACTTTTTTTGAATTCATTAATTGCTACATTAAAAATGCTAAGAAGAAACTTAAAAAAAAAACGAATTAACCGACCATTAGGAATTGGTGAAAATACCCTAGGAGCATCATATAGTTTATTAGCAACATATGGTTTGTTATCTATACAGAGCAATACACATCTCTTTTATTTATATTAAATCATTAAAATTGTCCTGTGGTCGCGCGTTTTTATTGTTAAAATGCATTTTCATGCAGCATCTTAAATTATCAGCAATTTAATAACAACATTCTGAGCACTGAACAGATTTTCGGATATTCTGTAGACTGTCCTCCCTTTGTGATTTATGTAGGCTGGTACCCCGCTGTTATTTGAAGAGTAAGGAGCCAGTTGCCAGCTTATGATTTATGTGCAACGAAAAGAACGTAAAACAATTACATTCACCCACCCACTGACTTTGTGTTTAGTGCGTCTCTAATACGAAATGCTCGTCAGTTATAAAATCAAGTGCCTAGAACTCTGTTGTTGCTTTCCGATAACCACGAGAGTTAGTTCTGCTGACAGTTTTACTGATTCCCGAACTAATTAGACAACTTAGGCACCTACTCCTATCTACTCTACCGAGAGAAAGAACAAAACAAGACATAACGGATAACTTGGTGACCGCAATGGTACTGACTAGGTACATGCACCTCCGAAGAAATGGTAGGTTAAACTAGGTTAACGGCACTAGACCTCCCTCTTTTGTGTCTTTTTGTGGGCTTTTTGATAACAACATGATCTTTCATCCTGACTTATTTGACTGCATTTCAGGGAAGATAGTTCATAATAACAGTTTGCTCCAAGTCGAGCTAAGGATACAGCCCTACTGATCTGAAAAGGGCGGGGCACGTTATAACTCATCGTAATAAATCTTTGCATCAAATTTAGATTCAAACCATTTTATAGAAGCGAAGAAATCGGTTTACAATTTTTTTCTATCTAAAAAAGTTTAAGTCGGCTGAAAAAAACAGGGTGTAGATGTTCGTGTGTTTGTTGGTGTTACGCCCTTTATCGACGCACCTGGTCCATGTATGGCGGTCAGTTTAAATGGTGGAGGAAACTGAAGTACCCGGAGTAAAAAAACCGACCTTGGGCAGGTAACTGACAAACAAAGTCACATACAGTTTGGGAACACCCGTTTTTGTAAATTACAAACGCGAGTTGAACACCAGCTAAGAGGTGATCGGCTAGTGATCAATAGTGTGGTATTTGAATCTGAGCCTTTAACCACTCGGCCAACCAGGCCTCGGAAGTAGATATGCAACTGCAACTTGCAAATCAAGCAGATAGCAGATAGTAATAAAATTTTAGTTGATATGGGGTTCCAACAGACGAGCAACCTCTTTAGATCCGTCACCGAATATACAACAAAACCAAATAGCATAAAACAAACAGAAAAGGCAAACATGTTTTCACTTCTTTTTATACAAAGAAGAGGCTCCCAGGAACCTAAATCGCTCACGTGGTACTAAGGGCACCAAGGATCTCTTCTGTATGGGGTCATCTGACAATTTTTGTCCAAAAGAGACATTTATAGAGCTTAAAAAGCTGAATGTTCAAGAAAGTAATAGCTCTTCTTTATCTGACATAGTTGTCATTCTATGGAACAAAAACATGAACAAGATGCTCCCTGGATCCCGAATCGCTCACCTGGTCTTTAGGGCCATCTGACAAAGGCTTAAGCAAGTCACAGCTTTCATATATAAGCAATAGTTTTTATTCTATATAAAAACATGAAAAACACCCTTTTTTACCTTTAAAGGCACATAACCTCTTAACCTCTATAAAGGGTCATCTGGCAAAATAATCCCAATGAATACTTTTGTAGAGCTGAATGAGCTAAAGGTTTAAGCAAGCTTTAAAGCTTTTCTCTATCTTCAACACTTTTCGTTCTACGGGGCAAAAAACATGAAAAAAATCCGCTATTTTTTACCTTTAGAAGCCAATGATCCATAGGAGGTCATCTGACAACATCGACCCAATGGACTTTTGTAGAGCTTATAATTTTAAAGAGCCTTAGATTTTTCGGATTTCTTTTTATCTGTTTTAGTTGCTTAATTATAAAAGCCATTTTAAGTGATTTTACCTTATGTTCTACTTTTAGTTACAGCGGCCACGTTTTTTTTTTATCAAATCTGTTCAAAATGAGAATCGTTTGTTGCCAACATGTCATGTATCATTCCTGCAAAGTTTCTGTTAAATTGGATCTGTAGTTTCAGAGGAACTGAGGATTTTTTTAATTGACGACGGCGAACAGATGGCGCATAGTGTTGGCATTTATAAGCTCAATTGACCCTTAGCAAGGTGAGCTTTTAAGGACCACTACTAGTACTTGACTTGAAAAAAAAATGTCGTGTGTAAAGTCTTAAATAAAGATTTACCAAGCGGTTTAAGACGAGCAGTTCGAGCTTAAAGAAAGGGGTTTATTTGTATACAAAATATACCCCCTCCCCCAAAAAAGAACTGAAAATATAAGAAACTAAAATTAAAGAAACAATATCAACAAGGGTACAAATGGTTAGAGAGGGGAATTGGGGGAAGGGTAGCCTCACAAAGCTTAAAAAATATAGACTAGGAAATTAGTTGCCACAAAGTCATGAATAAAGTTACCAAACGCTAGTTTACATCAAATGAACTTCTATGTATATTCCTAAATCGACTTGTGATGAGTTAGAGAGGTTGTATGTATTTAGAATAATTTCGGCGCTACCTATTCATACATTTTTTCTTACCTTGACGCTACCCGTTCAGTTTTGATTTCTATATTTTGAGACAATATCATAAATTATCACTAAACAACTGAAATCTGCTCTATAAATGCATTTGATTTTTAATGTTCAATATTAAGAGGCTACAAAAAATACAAATCGACATTCGTTCAATGTGTGTTTTCTTTAAAAACGATCGAAAAAAGAAGATGGTCTTGTATTTTTGAGATGTTCGAGCTACTTTTTTGTTAAAAAATCCATCCTTAAACGCAAATATACAAATAAAACGGATTTAATGCAGATACTTGTCACTACATAAAGCTTATATGTGCACTATATTGATAGCAAGGGTGGAATGTTATTGTGTACTTAACTAAATAAGAAGTACTTTTATTAACGAGATCGTGGGATTTGAACTTGGCGCTACCTTTTCCTTGTCATAAGAACGGCGCTTCCGGAAACTGTACAATTTCCGTTCCCACCCTGTGAATCTACATGACAAACATTTTCTGTCACTATTGTATTTTCATCCTTCATCCAAGATTATAGACTTTACAAAGCTGTCATAAGAAATAAATAGTAATAAATATTTTATAGGTGTTTTTTTTCGCCACATATATGGGAAGTTTCGCGAATGCATGCATTTTATTCGTCTAGCTTTTATCGATTTAAAGAAAATAGTAGATGAAAGAGCAATATACTACTTGAAATATCTAATTAAATGTAGCTATACATAAATGTTGACTTACAAACATCTTTTCCATCTACGACATATAAAAAGAATCCCTGTCCATTATTCTCAGATATTTCATCAGTGTTGAACAAAACGAATATATCATTTTGAAGAACTTTTCTACTTAGTGTCCTGTTAGCAGTTGTATGTTCTGTAGAATCCAAGAAACTGGTTCCTGTTTCATCTGTTCCTGTGGAAGAAATTTATTTTTTATCAATAAGCATATCTGAAGGGTGTGTAAAATAACTTCTGTAAATAGTCGAGCTGACTTAAAGGAAGCAAAGGGGTACCAATGGGGCAATCGGTTTCATAATTCTGAAAAGGCCAAGACAAAATTGGAACTAAAACAAATCCAGAACATACAAAAACACATACTGTGGATTCATTTATTTTCGTGGTTACCAATTTTCGTGGTTTGATGAAAAATGAAAAGATCGTGGATTCCTAAATTCGTGGTTCTGATGTGTGTAGCATATGTAACAGATCAGGCAACCCACGAAAACCACGAAAATTGATACCACACGAATAATAATGAAACCACAGTAACTTAAACGCAATCGGCAATCAGCAACTCGTTGAACCTCGGGTGATTCGGAATAGTGAGTAGTTCCTGCTTGCTATAGCACACCATCACGTCGCCAACAATCGATTTAGTGTGTTTTAAATCCGGCAAAGGACGATTATATCAACCCTTTATGTCAAAACAACATCTATGCTCATCTGAGAAACAGACATTGACACAACTGCATCCGTAAACGAGAACAAGATAACACTGTGTCCAATTCTAGAACAAGATAACACTGTGTCCAATCCGAGAACAAGATAACACTGTGTCCAATCCGAGAACAAGATAACACTGTGTCCAATCCGAGAACAAGATAACACTGTGTCCAATCCGAGAACAAGATAACACTGTGTCCAATCCGAGAACAAGATAACTCTGTGTCCAATCCGAGAACAAGATAACACTGTGTCCAATCCGAGAACAAGATAACACTGTGTCCAATCCGAGAACAAGATACCACTGTGTCCAATTCGAGAACAAGATAACACTGTGTCCAATCCGAGAACAAGATAACACTGTCTCCAATCCGAGAACAAGATAACACTGTGTCCAATCCGAGAACAAGATAACACTGTGTCCAATTCGAGAACAAGATAACACTGTGTCCAATCCGAGAACAAGATAACACTGTGTCCAATTCTAGAACAAGATAACACTGTGTCCAATCCGAGAACAAGATAACACTGTGTCCAATCCGAGAACAAGAAAACACTGTGTCCAATCCGAGAACAAGATAACACTGTGTCCAATCCGAGAACAAGATAACACTGTGTCCAATCCGAGAACAAGATAATACTGTGTCCAATCCGAGAACAAGATAACACTGTGTCCAATCCGAGAACAAGATAACACTGTGTCCAATCCGAGAACAAGATAACACTGTGTCCAATTCGAGAACAAGATAACACTGTGTCCAATCCGAGAACAAGAAAACACTGAGTCCAATCCGAGAACAAGATAACACTGTGTCCAATTCGAGAACAAGATAACACTGTGTCCAATCCGAGAACAAGATAACACTGTGTCCAATCCGAGAACAAGATAACACTGTGTCCAATCCGAGAACAAGATAACACTGTGTCCAATTCGAGAACAAGATAACACTGTGTCCAATCCGAGAACAAGATAACACTGTGTCCAATCCGAGAACAAGATAACTCTGTATCAGCAATTTTTCTGAGGATATCAAGCCCTGAAATGACGAATTAAATTTCATATATAAGCTTCATAAACTGGAGTGGACGAAATGAGTTAAAGTTAAAACCATCACGTTTTTCAAAGAACTCCACCTTGTGTGTCGATTTCGAGATATAAATCCAAATATAGACCCGGCTACCTAGAACCCTTAAACTCAAATTCCTTGGAGTATATGAGATGTAAAAAGCTACCAATTACAGGGCTGTTTAGGGAAAGGACACCATCAATAAAACGAAATGTCACTGGGATTAAAGGATAAAGCAAAACTGTTTCGTAGGAATAAATATATAAAATCGGCAAACAGTGGTTCTCAATTTGTACCTATAGGGATGGCAATCGTAGCTGGAAGAACTCGTTTACAAAACTTTGCAAATATTTTTGTCTATAAGGAAGTTGAGCAGTTTTATTATTTGTTCCTCTGCAAATTAATTGGTTCATTTTGCTAGACTCGTGGATGTAAAAATAAGTCTTAGCATAACATCTAGGAAAAAACCGGCCGATCTTTCACATGTGAAAGAATTATTAAGTTTTTTTAGGGCAGCCAAAAGACCCCCCCCCCCCAAAAAAAAAACCAAAAAAAACCCAAATCATAACTGTTACGAGTGAAAGATCATCGCCGGTTTTCCAACGCGTTCAAGATTTTTACAATTTTTTCCCGCAAAAATGACTGAAATCCTAGGTAGCTTTATTCTAAAGAACCGAAAAGCATTTTATTGAAACAACACGATTACGTCGACGGATTTTATTGTTAATTGACCAGTGTGATATCGCTGCACCTGTTCGCATTTCAACCTTTAGAGACAAAGAGGCACCAATGGGGCATTCAAGTGTCAAAAGTCCGAAAGGGCAACGACGAAACCGGTTAACACGAACAAGAACAGCACGAGGAAACACAAAACACAAAAACAATTGAACGGAAATCAACAACGCGAACTCAAGTCGTAACAAGAGAGAACTCAGGTGCTCCGGAAGAGTAAGCGGTTCCTGCCTGCTATAGCACACCCGTCGTGTTGCTAAATTCCAATTCAGTGTGTAAAATCCGGTAAATAGGACAAAACAAATCTCTACGACGAACCAACATCTGCACTTATTTGAGAGATAGAAATCCCATATTTGTCTTCCGTAAAATTTCTTGAGTGAAGACAGCAACCTTGGAACAACATAACCCTGTGTCAGCAATGTCTGTGTTAAACGTGACGCTGATGTAATTCCCGCAAGCTCTGGAGTTACGAATCAACTGTGATACGAAGACTCCATAAGCAGAAGCGGACGGAGTGTTGCTACACAAAAAAGGAAAGTTGACGATTGGAAAGATGAAGTCATCACGATTGTCATAGAGCTTTTGTTGAAAAAACTTCCTTGAGAGTTGATCTTAATATTAAGCAGACTTCCTAGAATCCGTTGTGTCCGTTTTCTCAAGTTCCTGAGTATATATCATGAGATGGAGAAAGTCACCAAATCGAGGTGAGGTTAGAAGAGAGCCACGATCTTTTTTGTCTAGGAGATAGAAAATAATGAGATGTGGAATAAGTGTACGCGACACAGCTCACAGAACAAGAGATAATTTAGAAATGGAAAATCACCAGCATCCTTTAACGAGTCCAGTAGGCGCTGCTCGCCGTTTTGCAATCGATGAAATCGGCAAATGATTTAAATAAGATGCATTTATTAATTCAAATCCAGACCTAAATTGACAAAGAGAAAAAAAATCTAATGGGTTTTGCTTTTACCCCCGAACCACCTTTAAAAATTATCAATTGTATTGAGAAACATACATTTAGACAAAAATATAAGTGTATTAGTTGATTTTACCTTCATAGCCTTTGAAGTAGTCATTAGTTTTTGACTTGCTCAAGCCAAAATATTGCAGATATACTAACAGCCCATTGGAATCACTAGAACTATTGAAGAGCCAAGAACAAGTTAAATTTCTGAAATAGAAACGATTCCTTGATCAACTATGTGAACAAATGTTAAATTCTGAAAGAGAAACGATTCCTTGATCAGCTATGTGAACAAGTGTTAAATTCTGAAATAGAAACGATTCCTTGATCCGCTTCGTTAACAAGTCAAGTGTTAAATTCTGAAATAGAAACGATTCCTTGATCAGCTTCGTGAACAAGACTTAGTGTAAAATTTCTGAAATAGAAACGATTCCTTGATCAGCTACATGGACAAAACTTAGTGTTAAATTTCTGAAATAGAAATTATTCCTTGATCAGCTACGTGAACAAGTGTTAAATTCTGAAATAAAAATGATTCCTTTATCAGCTACGTGAACAAGTGTTAAATTCTGAAATAGAAACGATTCCTTGATCAGCTTCGTGAACAAGTGTTAAATTCTGAAAGAGAAACGATTCCTTGATCAGCTACGTGAACAAGTGTTAAATTCTGAAATAGAAACGATTCCTTGATCCGCTTCGTGAACAAGTGTTAAATTCTGAAATAGAAACGATTCCTTGACCAGCTTCGTGAACAAGACTTAGTGTTAAATTTCTGAAATAGAAACGATTCCTTGATCAGCTACATGAACAAGACTTAGTGTTAAATTTCTGAAATAGAAATGATTCCTTGATCAGCTACGTGAACAAGTGTTAAATTCTGAAATAAAAATGATTCCTTGATCAGCTACGTGAACAAGTGTTAAATTCTGAAATAGAAACGATTCCTTGATCAGCTTCGTGAACAAGACTTAGTGTAAAATTTCTGAAATAGAAACGATTCCTTGATCAGCTACATGAACAAGACTTAGTGTTAAATTTCTGAAATAGAAATGATTCCTTGATCAGCTACGTGAACAAGTGTTAAATTCTGAAATAAAAATGATTCCTTGATCAGCTACGTGAACAAGTGTTAAATTCTGAAATAGAAACGATTCCTTGATCAGCTTCGTGAACAAGTGTTAAATTCAGAAATAGAAACGATTCCTTGATCAGCTTCGTGAACAAGTGTTAAATTCTGAAATAGAAACGATTCCTTGATCAGCTTCGTGAACAAGAGTTAAATTCTGAAATCGAAACGATTCCTTGATCAGCTACGTGAACAAGTGTTAAGTGCTATTCTCTGTAAGAATCAGGCAATGGGTGAATCATGATTTAAAAAACACACGTGTTTGACTTCCCAATACTAATCAAAATGCTTTAAAAGACACCAAAATGCATTGGCACGACTCAAAAGTCTCAGTAATTTGAGATATCTTTTGGTTGAAATGCATATAAAATTTCAATTAAAGGGAGATAACTCTGTAAAGTAAGCTTAAATTTCTATTATTCTAACATAAATTTTTCTCCATCCCCTGACACTCAAGACAACAACTAATGACTGTTTCTTCACGAGAAGGCTAGTATATTTTGAATGCCAAAACCATGTGTTTTTAAAATCATGATTCAAAATTTTTCAATATTGCCTGATTCTTACAGAGAACTGCACTTAAATTGCCGTTTAAGATAACATTACAACAGAGAATATACATAAGACTTTTCGAAGTACTGTGTATCTTAAACACTTGAAACCTGATGTACCGCGAAATAATTGAACAAAATTAGGAGGAATAAGCTTGACCTGTATTTACTATAAAAGACATTAATACATTCAGCAATGACATAATGTTGTTTCTCTACTAGTAACTTTACATACTCAGCATAGTTTTGGTTTGCGATATTGGGAGACTCGATGTATGTTGGTTTAAAAAGCTCCAGTTGTATCACTTGTGTTGTATCTCCACATTGACCAGTTGCTAAAAAAATGCAAAAGAAATCAATACAAGTCCTGGTGCGAACTATGTATTTTAATGAAACTAGCATTATATGCGTTTTACGTATTTTTAATTTGCAATATGTAAGATAAAACACTAAAAATTTACAAATTATAGAATTATTTGAATGCTTCAACGGTAAAAAAATTAAGGAACTTGAAATATACAAATCAATAATCATGAGGGAACTTACCGATTCTTCCAAAAAGGGTCAGAAATAATGCCAGTGTAGTTATGATCATATCTCTCTCAGTCTTTTAATAACCAACATTCTATGCATCCAAATTGAGCCTATCTGTAAAGAAACACACTTTTGAATAAAAATCCTCTGCAGGATATATAAAGTAAAATACAGAAGAAAGTCCTGAGTAGAGAACTGATTTCTTGTTGGAGGTTTACAAAAGTTAGAAAACCAATCGCTCATACCTCCAGGATATAATGGAAATAGTAGAGAATGTAAATATGAGATGGGCTTGTGTAAAATGAATCTTAATGTTGGTTCTTAATATACCTTATAAAACTAATTTCATCTCTTTTTATAATGGCCATGTAGAGAAGTCTGTACCTTTTCTTTCTGAAGAAATCAAATTTCCATATAATATACATTACCTTATAAAAAATAGTCATTTAGATGACAAAGTGAGCTAATAATTTTCTTTAATGTTTTATTGAATCAAAGAAGACTATTTACAATTATGAAACAACTTTCTAGATACTTATTTATTTCCCAGTTAGTCAAATTTATCTTACTTTTTTTTTATTTCCACGTGTGCGCATTCGTTTGAAATGGTATGTCTGCGTTGAATAAATTTCTATAAAATTTGTTAATTTACAGAAGCAGCACTGTATGAAAATAGCGCAAATTAAAAGTTATTTTCTGTGAACTGGTGTATTACGCAAGTCGTATTTTTGTTTGCCTTTTCGCAGACATCTTTTTAAAAAAATGATCATATGATTTCATATTGTTCGTCCTTATGACTAAGTTTGACAACGTATTTAGATATACCGAAAAACAACCTTTAAGAAACTAATGTGAAACTAAAAAGGGTTATACAAAACACAAATTGGAAAATGGAATTTTATAGCAAGACGATGGAAATGGCATAAAATATCATACGTTTAATGGTTTAAACATTTGGTAAAAGGTCATGGTACTAAAAATGTTGTTGTATTAAAACTGTTTAGATATTCGGATTGATTTAGGATACACGATAGTATGTGAAGTGAAAGATGTAACTATCCTAAGCTAACCTCGCCTTACACTTTCTATACAAGTCGAAATATCACAAAAGCTCGCTAAAATTGACATATTAGGCTGTCATAGTTCATTCAATTACATTCAACCATATCTAATTGATGGTAAAGACGAACTATAAAACGCTTCAGTTATAAATCTAGTTTTTAATGAGCTGTGTCATTTTTTTAAATAGTGTATTGAAATGTAAGTTTGATTTTAACAAAATGTTTTAAGGCTTTATCAGTACCATCTTCGATATAACCCTGAGAGTCAGATAAAACATTTCAAAATTAAAAAGAAAAAAGTAGAAAAAATAAAGAAAAATTGTGACTGATGTTTAGATAATTCCCGAAATAACGCTATCATCAAAACCAACAGTTTTCCTTGTTAAAAGAAAGAAGTCTTATTTCAAACTATATTATAAGGATTTTAAGATAGCAATACATGATGTAGTGGTAAATGTGCTACTACACCAAGGTTTGTGGTTCAACCCTCATTAGGAGTGAAATTTCGAACCAATTTTCTGGCTTTTTATTGACGCCATCTGCGAGGGTGGTCCAAGGGATGATGTTGGTCCTTCGAAAGGGACGAAAAATGGTTGCCCTGTAAAAATCGAGAGCAATACCCCATGCACTTAAGATCCCTGCGAAAAAATTTAAAAGAGTAGACTCACTGGGGTTACTACAAAGGTCACACTCCAAAACTGCGAACTGGAGCGGGATTTACATATAAGCATACCGCTTATTGGTAAATAAGTATGTTATAAAACTAAGAACCAAGATTCATCAAAAATGTCATTCGCATTTCAAGATTTTAATTCAATTTTTTATGGAAGTTGTAGGAACCGTGCGTTTTATTTCCATATACTGACAATTTCACTTTTGAAATGCCAGAAAATATTACTTATGGTAATTTGAACATGAATTTCGTGATAATCAAACAATTTAAAAAAAATGATGCTTCGAGCAACAAGTATATTCTTTGAAGACCAAACGACGTAGGGTGTATTTTTTATAATTTTTTGACAGTTAAATTCTAATTTTAAAGATTTGAATTTCAATTTAAATGTATGATATATTCCTTTCTTTCATTCCATACTCAAATATGGTTTCGTTTATTTACTTAAATGCAATAAACTGTTGAAATATAAAGAGAATTTGCAAGTAATTGAAAACTACAACTTTACTATCAAAACTACTTTATGCTTTAGAATTCAATATAAATAAAAAATTATATGAGAATAATATTGGTTATCATTCAAATTTACCTTCGGTGCAACCCTGTACTATTCGACATTGTGTTTTGCGTTAAAAAATTAAACTTATTATTTTAAAAAGGAAAATATCAGAATATTTGTAATATACATAGTAAATAAATACCTTTGCATTTGAATGCTTTAAAATTTTCATTTTTATTTTTGTTTATGGCTTTATTCAAAGCCAAGAAAACAATGTATCATCTTACCTGCATGGAATTGTAATAGTACAAGTTGGTTCTGGTCTTCTCTTAATAGATGATGTCAACTACAATACATATGTAAAAACCACTTTAAATTGGTAGCATAAACATATTATGACTATACAAAAAAGTAATAATTGTTAACACGAATCCTAACAAAAGTTTCATTACCCGTAAGATTTGTAAATTAAGTTGTAATTGTAGGATTGAAAAGAAACATCATATTTCTTTAAGTATGACAAGTTTTGACATTTTGAGAGAGTTGATGAGATCATACCCTCTTAATAGATATATCGTATAGAGGTGTTACTCGCCTATATGTCCTCTTATGAGTCTGTAACTGGATAGTATTGCGGGTCGGATATAATATCAAAGATCTAATTAATACATAATGTGTGGGTCATAAAACTTTAAACTAATAGAAAAATAACAGAAAATGCATTTTCATGTGACAACGACCCACCTATGTGACGCTAATTGTACAATAGACATACTAAGTATGATCTCATGAACATTGACCTCAATAATATGTGGGACATATAAAAATGAATGATATCAACAGCGATAAAGTAGAAGTCCGGACGTTCTGGGACTTTTCTTTCAATTATTTCGGTTTTCGTTTTTCCAATATTTTGATTCAAATATTGCTAATGATAGTTTAACCCTTGAAATCTGGAAATGCAGCATATTACAAATTAAATAAACCTTTTGTATGGCCGATTTGGTATTCTAGATATTTTAGAAGTATTATTTTCTCTGTACCTACATATTATTGCTTATTTGCTATAAAATAAAAGTTACTGTACCTACATCAACTTGCCAGGTTTCTTATAAAAAAGTAACTGTACCTTTCATATACTTGCCTGATTTCTTATAAAAAATACTGTACCTACATATACTTGCTTTGTTTCTTATAAAAAGTTACTGTACCAACAAATAATTGCCAGGTTTCTTATAAAAAGTTATACTGTACCAACATATAATTGCCTGGTTTCTTATAAAAAGTTACTGTACCTACATAATTTGCTTATTTCCTAAAAAAAAAATACTGTACCTACATATTCTTGCTTATTTCCTATAAAAACAAAATACTGTACCTACATATTATTGCCAGGTTTCTTTTAGAAAAGTAACTGTACCTTTCATATACTTGCCAGGTTTCTTTTAGAAAAGTAACTGTACCTTTCATATACTTGCCAGGTTTCTTTTAGAAAAGTAACTGTACCTTTCATATACTTGTCAGGTTTCTTTTAGAAAAGTAACTGTATACCTTTCATATACTTGCCTGATTTCTTATAAAAAATACTGTACCTACATATACTTGCTTGGTTCCTTATACAAAAGTTACTGTACCTACATATACTCGCCTGTATTTTTTGCTTATGGTAGGACAATGCTTGGAAAAACCTCAAATATGTTCTTTTGTAGAAGAAAACTTGCAACTTTAATGAAAAAATGCAGTTTTGATACTATCTAAGAAATATCTTATTGGTCTCTTGTTATATCTTTGCGGAAAATAATTGCAAACACACCTATGAGAGACTCTCATAGGTGTGTTTGCAATTATTTTTTTGAGAGTACATAGTAAATCTTATTCCTGGAATATTGGAGGGTCCCTTTAAAACAGGCTAAATTCAGATAAGAACCACATACAAAACAAGTACATCAGAGTGCCAAGCAATTTATTCTTATATGTACCTGACATACGCACCTATTTGGCGCGCCATAAATAGAAAATAATGAGATGTGGAATAAGTGTACGCGACACAGCCAACAATCAAGCGACAATTCAGAAAAACCACAATGGACAACCGCCAGCAGCCTTCAACGAGACCAGTAGGCGCTGGTCGCGGTTCTGCAATTGGCTGGTTTAGCCCACCATTTCATTTGAAATGCCTGTACCAAGTCAGGACCATTGCGATCTATAACTATTCCGGTGTGTCTTCCATGTTTTGTCTTTTCTCTTGGACATTGAGATTGATCCTCCAAGTTTGGTAATTTTGTTTTAAATTTACCTTTATTCAGGACTCATCGGAAACCGGTACCCGAAACTGACCAAAAGCATGTATCAAGTCTAATTATCACACCAGTCACAGGAAAAGAGGTGAAAAAATCGACTGATTGAAAAAAGTGACTTAGTATTATGCAATTTGGGATTCTGATGTCCCTGTCTTTGTATAATGCAGGCCTACCTGTATATTGGTAAATTCATTAAGTTTTCTCTGTCACTATTAGACTGTGTTCACCATAAACTGTAAAACACTTACATCAATCTTCCGTGCCACCTTTGTCAGCGTAAATCGTGTGATTATTTCAGCCTACAAATAAATTGGGTCTTTTAAAGGTAATTGTACAAAATTAAACAGTCAAATAGTTTAAAATACAAACTTAAAGACACCTGCATACACCCATTTTGATAAATATGAAAAAAAATGTAACAGAAAGTTATACAAGCATTTATATGTTTAGCCAATACTTAAATAAGAAATTTATTTATTTATTCCCCATTTCAAAAGATTTTTAAGGAAGGTAGAGTTGTTCAGACCTTATAGAATTCAAGCAAAGTAAAGAGAACAAAGTCTCTTTAAAACAAGTATTTGGTTATCTTTAAAGCAACTTAAATTAAGTAACACTTAACCATGGACTTAACCAATATATTTGTTTTAAAACAATATTTACACTTTTAGATCTTTTTAAGTGCTTACTAGTATTTTAATAGTCGAGATTGTCTTTGCAATAGCATTTCGTCTATTCTACATTGTTCAGCATTTATCGTTAGTGGACTTCCTCCGACCAACCCTGTACATTGATGTAGGTAGAGTAAAAGTACCAAGGCTCTTATTTCAAACTGTCGTTGTTGAAGTGGTCCAATTTTGCCTCGTGGATTTAACTCCACTGCACACTGGCTTTTAAAGTAACTAGCATTGATCAAAACCTACGTACTCGCGAGATGCAAAACAAATGGCCCGCGATAAAATTTTATTTTATATAAGAACAAGAAAACTAAGTTGATAAAAGCTGGAGAGCAAAACATTCAGTGAATACCAGCAGCTTAATTGCTTGCTTAGTTTTAATTGTCATTTGTAACTAATGTTTGTTGGTAAATAAGACATTGAGACCTAAATACAATTGCCAAAACGGGTATAAACGGGTAATTTTTTGTTATGCTGTACATGCATATTTCAAGGAGTAACCTGTCATTAGCAGCATTTGAATCAAAACATTGGAAGGTCAAACCCAAAAGTATTGAACAACGAAAAGTACTCGAAACCAAAAAAGTTCAAACAGGAAAGCCAAATCCAGCACCGAGGATATCGACCATGTGATGCATGCAGTACAAGGAAAGAAACCTGGTTGTTGAAAAAAGGCAATACTCAGTTCACGGCTTATTTTTCAGTAATTTCCTATAATTAAGTTTTAGGATAATTCTATTTCCAATCAATCAATTAGCCACCTCAGAAAATTTTATAATTGATAGGGCTGTTTTTAACTTATATCTGGTGTATGTATATGGTTTCATATTCAAGGGTAACAACTCTCACCTACTTTGGTTCGTCTCAAACTTTCTGGGTGCATTGGACCATGTTTTATTTTCTTACCCGTTTTGGTATTTATATCATATAAGAAATTTCATGCAAACATCAGCATAATCCGACATTTATCACAATATTTATTGGTAAAATTAAATGTTGGTTCAGATAATTTGTAATTTGCATTTAAATGTTTAATAAAACTTGCAGGTAACATGCAAAATAAGAAATTGAATACATATATGACCAATAAAAGTTTCTTAAATGTTATAATTAGGATATCACGTTAACTGATATAATCACTGCAAATAGTTAGTATTGAGATGTAACATAGTCAGCCGTCAGCCACACAGAAAATATATGAACACAACGTAAAAATGTAACCATGAATGTGTAAATAATACAAAATATAGATCTTTGGTATCTAAATGACTTATTTTTGTCAAATTGAAAAAAAAAATGATGGTCTCGAGGAACATGTATTATTGTTTATAACACAATACAGATATGTTTATATTGCATGAAGTTGCTTAACTTCAATTCAGCAGTTGTGACCACCACCTTTAGAAATATTACATATTAAAAGGCTTCGACAGCAAAACACTTTAGGTGCATTTTGATCTCCAAAGTCACTTTAGATTTGCATGCCTATTTCAAGCTGCTGAACAAAGTACAGATATTTTAGAAAACTTTGCATCATCTTTGGTCATTTTCGCGAAACACAATAACGTAGAAAGAATTTCACATATCTTTACAAATTCATTGTCATCTTATTCAGAATATGAGACTATAAATTAAATCAGATTGTAAATAATAAGAATTACAATCTTACATGTAAGAGGATCCATTGTGACATAAATTCTCAGGTAGTGTCCTTATTAAAATGTTAACAAAACATGAGATAAACAGCATTGTTAGTGTCAAATTGGAACCTTTCATACACTTTGACACCTGGTTTAAGTTTTTTTTAATGTGATGCACACAAAAACAGTCTGGAACAATAGCACATTCTGTTGAGCTTTACATACAAAATTGAATAATAAGACACAAAACTTTTAGACTGTGTACTTTGAAAGGAAACTATGCAAATTCTAAAGTCTTTTTCACATCTTCATTAATATTTTACATCTCTAAATTAAAAATCTCCTTCTCCCATTACGGTATTAGGGTCCGGTAGTAACGCAAAACACATCAGAATTGTGAGACACAAAATAATTAGTGATGTGATCATCTCAGAACAACAAACTCCTAAAAACTAATTCAAATCTTACTTCATCTGACATAATTTTGATTTTTTTTTTTCTAACCATGACGAATATCGAAGGAAAACGTTTTTGAAACCGTATAAGACTTTATTTATTATAAAATTGGTCAAAAAGTCCATCACAGAGACAACAGTGTTGGTTAATAAACCAAAATATTGTACAAGCCATGGCATAACCAATAGGTCGTGAGATATACACACCATATGAAGGCGATGTAGGAATGTTAATTTCAAAAAGACATCGTCAACATATCTGAAAGTGAGATTAAAAGGACATTGCTTCTTTTGTCTTCTTGTTCTTTATGAGTTACAAAAATAATTAAGTCTTGTAAGAGTATAATAACAAGCCGGGGAGGGGAGGGTCACAGTTTGTGCCAATTGGAATGCCAATTTGTTGTTGAAAATATTCTCCAAATGTGGCAAATACGATGTCAATAAGGAAATCAGATATACTGCAAACTTCACAATTTGTTTTCTTTATAAGATGTGTAAGGAAAAAATGAATGTAGAATTATAATCTAAAACAAAGTTCCAATAATTCAAAAAATCTTTATAATTAGATTTTTCACACGACTTTTTAATTTCTGGCAATCTCTTTTGATAAGGTGGTGTACAAAGTAGAGAAAAATCGAAATTTAGAAAATGGATATGCAAATTTCCAACAATTCTTTTGAGTTCTTTAAAATCTTTTTAAATATGACCGAAATTAAGTTATTGAATACAAATATGACAACTCCGCGTTTTTCTTCTTCAATTGAGTATAAAAAATATGTTCGGTTTTGGTCGCATCTTCGAGTGTTCACGGATAAGGTTTTGCTAAAATCTGGTACATGTTCATGATTTTACCCCCCCCCCCCCCCCCAAAAAAAAAAATTAAAAAATCAGACACTCACTTAGGTTCTTTGCATTTTCATCTTTCTGAATGCATTGCACTATGTTTTATTTCTATTTATATATTTTTTTTCTGTCAATATTATCATAATCCGACATTTATCACAATAATGGTATAAATAAATTTTGGCGCAGATAATTTGCAATTTACATTTTTATGTTTAATAATACTTACATGTTAGATGCAAAATAAGGAATTAATTACATAATATGACAACTAGTCTGTCTAAAAGCTTCTTTAACGATAAGATAAGGATATCAAGCTAACTGGTGCAACCAACTTGTCATTGATATAAACCGCTGCATGGCAAAAAGAGGATATCATTGGAATGAACTATAATAATAAAACACATAAACAATATTAAGTATTAAAAACATAGACCCTTGTTTCCTTAAATATAAAGTTAAAATGTTGTGATGGTTTCTAAGAAACAAATTTACTTTTAAATATAGATAAATTTTTGGATACTTAAGTGGCATTACTTCAATTTAGAAGCACTGACCACCTTAAAAATAGTTCTACAATATTATGAGATTTCACTAGCATTTCACCTTGTGTACATTTCGATCTCCAAATTTGTTCGTATAGTACCGATTTGTTATTTCAGAACATCTATAGGTTATATTATAGTTTCCTCAAAACAGGGTAATATCTTACATAAAAAATGCTATCCAATGGTTATGGTGCTCCCCATTTATTGTCGCTGGTGAACTAAAACGGAAATCATATGTCTCGGGTGAATACATTGCTTCTCACATACAACAACCTAACTTGGTTGGTTCAAGTCGAAACGATTGGTTTTGGTTAGCAAGCAACGGTCGAATTTTATTCGCTAACAGTTTTCCTTGACATTTTGTACATAATTATTTTTCATTAAACTTAAAAGGATAACCTACAACCCTGAAATTGTGTTCAGAATTATACTCATATCTGAGACACCATAATAATTGTGGCAATGAAAGTATTTTAAGGTACAGTACTAGTATATAACCCATGGTATAAACCTTATCCTAAGATGATAACGACATAAGAGTCAATAAAAACAATATGGCTGATTGCATGTAGGTCTTACTTGTATGTAGAGTTACTACTATGGTAAGTTTTACCTGTTTTGTAAATTTCCATTCTGAAATATGTTCAGTTGCATTGGCATTTAATAATTTTTCTCACTGCATAAACGAACAAAATGCATGTTTGTCTAATATATCCAAAAAATCGAGACATATAAATGACCTTCCATTTTTTTCCTATTGAAACAATCGTGACCTGAAATAAGGATTTTAATGAAATTGTGGTTGGTAGTTCATCAAGCTTTATGTAGCTTTCTTATACAACCTTAACAGCCACAGTCAAAGCATAGACATTCTATGCAAAATATAATGAAACACTGATCTGTTTGATAGAATATGACCTAACATTACTGCCAAATTGTAAATACCTACTAATGTTGAAGAAAATTATAGTCAAACAAAAGTTAGATTCCAAAACAAAGTTTTGTTTATTTTGACTACAGGAGAAACGAATAGCTATAATAGGGGCTGGTTGCAGTGGCCTGACTGCTATCAAAGCCTGTCTTGAAAATGGTATTACACCAGTCTGTTATGAAAGGTCCGACTCAATAGGTAGTATCAACTGTTGTAAAAATGACAATTAACAGCTAACATCTATGATAAATGCGTAGCATTGTTCTCCACAAGGAAAGAAATATAAAAGACACCAAAACATTACAATTAAATTAAAAACGAAAGAATATGGAATATGTGCCAGAAAGACACGATCCACATATTGAAATGATTTTGATAAATGTGCGAAAGAAAAATTTCACTGCGTGTGAAGCGTTCCTTTGGTTTATGTATCATAAAAACTTGTTTTGTGTACTTTAGTAATCTTACATAGAAGATTACGAAATGTGGAATAAGTGAACGCGACATAGCCTACAATATTAACGATACTTTTAAACAATCCACAACGGAAAACAGCCGACAGCCTTCAGTGTGACCAGGGGTCGCTGCTCGCTGATTTGCCTTTGGCTCTAGATTGAAAATAAACTTCATAGTTATAGCTAAAAACTACCCGGAAAAAACAAACGGCCGATCGCGAGAGAATAAAAACGGAAGAACTCTCAGAAGGTAAATGATACTAGTTATATATATTTAAGGTGGTCTTTGGAACTACACAGAAAAGTTTGAGGACGGACAGGGCTGCGTTATGAAGTCGACTGTAATTAATGTCAGCAAAGAGCAAATGGCTTTTAGTGACTTTCCTATTCCCGAGGAATTCCCAATGTTTATGCATCATAGTTTAGTCATGAAATACTTCCACATGTATGCAGACCATTTTAATCTAAAGCAGCATATACAGTTTAGAAAAGAAGTAAGCATGCAGTAAAAGTATCAAACAATTAAAAATTCGTGTATAAATTTAAAAAAAGAATCCAGATAAACACTCTAGTTAGAAGCTTTGATACAGCTAAAAAAATAATAAAGAAAGAAAAAAAACAACAAAAAAACAACAAAAAAACTCACATACTAAATAGAGTCTTTTAGAACTACAAGGCACCATAACGTGCCAATAAAACCATTCATTTTGGGAACGCTGGATATGTATTTTTCAGGATCAACCTCAGAAGCAATTGAGTCCATTTGGAAATGTCAACCAAAAAAAAAAAAATGAAAAATGAAAAATCAAATGTCATATGGAAGATATTAACTATGAGCAGATTATTGTAATGAAAGTTAGTAAGGACAACAACGTTAGCCAAAGAAATCAAACAACACAATTATCCGGAAAAATCGTAAAAAGGGTCATTCAATAAAGTCCTCCTCAGCTTTCAAATCACTTTTCTCTTACAAAGTTCTACGCAAATGAAAAACAAACAAGCAATGAGATTCTGGCAGAAAGGTTATACATACAACATATTAAGCATAATATTACTCCTTGTTCGCAGATAATGAGCTGTAAGCCATCTGAAGACTTCGAGGGCACAGGAAGATGGGTATTGACGATTAAGGATAGAGCAACGGGTGGGATATACTATGAAACATTTGATGGAGTCATGTCAGCTTCCGGTCACCATTCGGCACCACATATACCTAAATTTAAGGATCTGAGCAAGTTCAAAGGTCGAACTTTGCATACTGTCCAATACAGAGATGGAACTGAATTTACAGGAAAGCGTGTGCTGGTGGTTGGACTAGGGAATTCTGGAAGTGACATCGCTAATGAACTGTCACGTATAAGCTCAAAAGTGAGTTCTAAATCATGGCATCATGATTCGTGTTATTTGTTGTTGTTCATAACTAAAAGTCATGTTATTAACATCCAAATTCTATATGTTATTTTCGAATCATTGGTTTTGGGCATGCTAACTAAATTCGGTTACAAAAACTCTTATCTGTCAGATATTATGAGAGACATGTTTTTTTTCTACTTTAATATGTAAACATATTGATCAACATCTTTATCTGATAGTTTTAAAATGCTTAACGCATCCAGTGACTTAACTCCATCAATATATGAAACCTATCTCCATTAACATCAAATGAATACCAAATAAAGTTTAATGGGTGTCATAAAAGGGATATTATAATAAATCATATTTATTTATTATTAAGAATTACCAGTGGTTATATGATGCCGTGAATCGTCAAAATCTACACCACTGACACTAACTGTGGTTTATGCAAAAAGTATATCAGAACTTAACACTTTATTGTTCGGTAATATGAGCCTAAATTTTAGGCAGGTTTTCACTTTCATGGGTTGATTTGAAGGAAGTTCGATTAATAAGGGCCTTTTGGTGTGATAAATACAACGTTTAAAATAATAATGACGTTCATTTCACAATTTGTCGATTCATACTTATATAAAGCATATTAATGTCAAATAATGATACGTTGTGCAAAAAACTTTTTTGTCAATGTCTGTGGCATGTGTTTTTAAAGCCGAAAAAAGAGTAGGCGAAATAGATAAGACGCATGCAACAGGACTAAATTTACAGAAATTAAGA
Organism: Arcuatula senhousia; assembly: GCA_963971305.1. Taxonomy (NCBI): domain Eukaryota; kingdom Metazoa; phylum Mollusca; class Bivalvia; order Mytilida; family Mytilidae; genus Arcuatula; species Arcuatula senhousia. Next base: position 50,996,982 of record OZ020311.1, read on the forward strand.
TTCAAATATTTTTCTGGGTTATGGAAACTGGAAAAGTAGTGAACATTTTAGAATATATACTTGCAGGCAAAAAGTTGTTCTTCTTTTTAATCTGAAACACTCGTATGGTCTCTTGTTTATGTGCGCTTATAAAACATTTTGGTTCAGTTTTTTTTTTTTTTCAAAATAAATCTGGACTTTAGTCAGATACCCATACTAGTAATTTCTCTTTCATAGGTAGTCCTTAGTACTAGAAGTGGAAGTTGGGTCATTCAGCGTGTAGGTGACCACGGACTACCTTTTGATATGCTGGGGACAACCCGAGCCGTACAGTTCATCGAAAATGCTATTCCATTCTGGCTTTTGAATAAACTTACAGAAAAAGAAATCAATGTTCGATTTGACCACGAGAAGTATGGAATCAAACCGACCTATCCACCAAGAGCCCAGGACCCACTCATCAGTGACGAATTCCACCTCCGTATTGCTAATGGCTTGGTGGAGATAAGACCGAACGTTGACCATTTCAGCGAGACTGGTGTTGTTTTTACAGACGGGTCCAGATTCGATGAAATTGACGTCGTCATATTTGCGACCGGATATTACATCGGGTTTCCTTATTTAGATCCTGATATTTCTGAGGTCAAGGACAATGTAGTCAGTTTGTACAAATTAATGTTCCCACCAAATCTCAGCAGACCAACGTTTAGCATCATTGGGTGCATACAACCGCTTGGATCTGTTTCGTGTATCGTAGAACTACAGAGCCGAGTCTTCACTGGAGTTATCAAAGCAAGTATAAATGTTCTGTCACAACAACGATTGATACAAACAAGAGCAAAAAAACATCAATGACAAATGTCTCTTAGTTGCATGATATTAATAGCAATCGTCCATACTGAGATTTCAGAATAAAACTAAAGATGTATACAAAAACTCACCATTAAACAGTATAACGTATCAGTAGTCGAAAATAAGCAATGTCAGAATTATGGCAGACATCATGCACTTATAGACAAATATGGGATTTCGATCTCTCAGATGAGTGCAGATGTTGGTTTGTCATAGGGTGTTGTTTTGTCTTGCTTTACCGGATTTGACACGCTGAATGGACTATTGGCAACGCGGCGGGTGTGCTTTAGCAAGCAGGAACTGCTTACTCTTCCGGAGCACCTGAGTTCACTCTTGTTTCGACTGGAGTTCGCGTTGTTGATTGATATTCAGTTGTTTTGTGTTCCATGTTTTACATGTTGTCTGTTTTTGTCCCATTCTTGTTGGTGTTTACTGGTTTTGTCTCTGCCCTTTCGGACTTTTGACATTCGGATACCCCATTGGTACCTCTGCTTCTTTCGTAAATGATAAAACATATATTGTTGTTAATATCTTACTATAAACATTGATACAGCACAATTTGGAACAATGTTTTAATAGGGTGATATACAACTTCCGTCCACAGACAAGATGTGGGAGGAAGTTCACAAGAGGAGACGGGACCTTTCACAGCGGTACCACAACTCACTTCGTCATACAGTGATGGTAGATTATATACCGTACATGGATGAACTAGCAGAAATGGTCAGATGTAAACCACCCATATGTAAGTCATTTACTCGGTCATTTATAAATGACAGATAGACTATATAGTATATACCATAAGAGGCAAATGGTAAAAATGGAAAAAATGTAAACCACCAATGTGTAAGTCATAGTCACTGGTATAGATTATATACCATACAACGACGAACTAACAGAATGATCAGATGTAAACCTCCCATATGTAAGTGATAAGTCACTGATAGACGGACGAACTAGCAGAAATGATCAGATGTAAACCACCCATATGTAAGTCATTTATAAGTTTCTGATATAAAACATACCATAAGAGGCAGATATGGTAAAAATGATCAGATGTAAACCTCCCAAATGTAAGTGATAAGTCAATAATAGACTATATACCATACAAGGAGGAGCCGGCAGAAACGATCAAATGTAAACCATCCATATGTAAGTCATAATTCACTGGTAGACTATATACCATACATGGACGAGCTGGCAGAAATGATCAAATGTAAACCACCCATATGCAAGTCATAAATCATTGGTAGACTATAAACCATACATGGACGAGCCGGCATAAATGATTAAATGTATACCACCCACCCATATGTAAGTCATAATACACTGGTAGACTATATACCATACATGGACGAGCTGGCAGAAATGATTAAATGTATACCACCCACCCATATATAAGTCATAATTCACTGGTAGACTATATACCATACATGGACGAGCTGGCAGAAATGATTAAATGTATACCACCCACCCATATGTAAGTCATAATTCACTGGTAGACTATATACCATACAAGGACGAGCCGGCAGAAATAATCAAATGTAAACCACCCATATGTAAGTCATAATACACTGATAGACTATATACCATACATGGACAAGCTGGCAGAAATGATCAAATGTAAACCATCCATATGTAAGTCATAATTCACTAGTACACAATATACCATACATGGACGAGCCGGCAGAAATGATCAAATGTAAACCATCCATATGTAAGTCATAATACACTGATAGACTATATACCATACATGGACGAGCTGGCAGAAATGATCAAATGTAAACCATCCATATGTAAGTCATAATTCACTGGTACACAATATACCATACATGGACGAGCCGGCAGAAATGATCAAATGTAAACCATCCATATGTAAGTCATAAATCATTGATAGACTATATACCATACATGGACGAGCTGGCAGAAATGATCAAATGTAAACCATCCATATGTAAGTCATAATACACTGATAGACTATATACCATTGATGGACGAGCCGGCAGAAATTATCAAATGTAAACCACCCATATGTAAGTCATAATTCACTGGTAGACAATATACCATACATGGACGAGCCGGCAGAAATGATCAAATGTAAACCTCCCATATGTAAGTCATAATTCACTGGTAGACGATATACCATACATGGACGAGTCGGCAGAAATGATCAAATGTAAACCATCCATATGTAAGTCATAATACACTGATAGACATCCATACATGGACGAGCTGGCAGAAATGATCAAATGTAAACCATCCATATGTTAGTCATAATTCACTGGTAGACGATATACCATACATGGACGAGCTGGCAGAAATGATCAAATGTACACCACCCATATGTAAGTCATAATTCACTGGTAGACTATATACCATACATGGACGAGCCGGCAGAAATGATCAAATGTACACCACCCATATGTTAGTCATAATTCACTGGTAGACTATATACCATACATGGACGAGCTGGCAGAAATGATCAAATAAAAACCACTCATATGAAAGTCATAATTCACTGGTAGACTATATACCATACATGGACGAGCTGGCGGAAATGATCAAATGTAAACCACCCACCCATATGTAAGTCATAATTCACTGGTAGACTATATACCATACATTGACGAGCTGGCATAAATGATTAAATGTAAACCACCCATATGTTAGTCATAATTCACTGGTAGACTATATACCATACAAGGACGAGCCGGCAGAAATGATCAAATGTAAACCTCCCATATGTAAGTCATTAATCACTGGTAGACTATATACCATACATGGACGAGCCGGCAGAAGTTATCAAATGTAAACCACCCATTATAAGTCATAATACACTGGTAGACTATATACCATACAAGGACGAGCCGGCAGAAATGATCAAATGTAAACCACCCATATGTAAGTCATAATTCACTGGTAGACTATATATCATACATGGACGAGCCGGCAGAAATGATCAAATGTAAACCTCCCATATGTTAGTCATAATTCACTGGTAGACGATATACCATACATGGACGAGTCGGCAGAAATGATCAAATGTAAACCTCCCATATGTAAGTCATAATTCACTGGTCGACGATATACCATACATGGACGAGCCGGCAGAAATGATCAAATGTAAACCATCCATATGTTAGTCATAATTCACTGGTAGACTATATACCATACATGGACGAGCCGGCAGAAATGATCAAATGTAAACCATCCATATGTAAGTCATAATACACTGATAGACATCCATACATGGACGAGCTGGCAGAAATAATCAAATGTAAACCATCCATATGTTAGTCATAATTCACTGGTAGACGATATACCATACATGGACGAGCTGGCAGAAATGATCAAATGTACACCACCCATATGTAAGTCATAATTCACTGGTAGACTATATACCATACATGGACGAGCCGGCAGAAATGATCAAATGTACACCACCCATATGTTAGTCATAATTCACTGGTAGACTATATACCATACATGGACGAGCTGGCAGAAATGATCAAATAAAAACCACTCATATGAAAGTCATAATTCACTGGTAGACTATATACTATACATGGACGAGCTGGCAGAAATGATCAAATGTAAACCACCCATATGTAAGTCATAATTCACTGGTAGACTATATACCATACATTGACGAGCTGGCATAAATGATTAAATGTAAACCACCCATATGTTAGTCATAATTCACTGGTAGACTATATACCATACAAGGACGAGCCGGCAGAAATGATCAAATGTAAACCTCCCATATGTAAGTCATTAATCACTGGTAGACTTTATACCATACATGGACGAGCCGGCAGAAGTTATCAAATGTAAACCACCCATATGTAAGTCATAATACACTGGTAGACTATATACCATACAAGGACGAGCCGGCAGAAATGATCAAATGTAAACCACCCATATGTAAGTCATAATTCACTGGTAGACTATATATCATACATGGACGAGCCGGCAGAAATGATCAAATGTAAACCTCCCATATGTAAGTCATTAATCACTGGTAGACTATATACTATACATGGACGAGCCGGCAGAAGTTATCAAATGTAAACCACCCATACGTAAGTCATAATACACTGGTAGACTATATACCATACAAGGACGAGCCGGCAGAAATGATCAAATGTAAACCACCCATATGTAAGTCATAATTCACTGGTAGACTATATATCATACATGGACGAGCCGGCAGAAATGATCAAATGTAAACCACCCATATGTAAGTCATAATTCACTGGTAGACTATATACCATACATGGACGAGCCGGCAGAAATGATCAAATGTACACCACCCATATGTTAGTCATAATTCACTGGTAAACTATATACCATACATGGACGAGCTGGCAGAAATGATCAAATAAAAACCACTCATATGAAAGTAATAATTCACTGGTAGACTATATACCATACATGGACGAGCCGACAAAAATGGACGAGCCGGCAGAAATAATCAAATGTAAACCACCCATATGTAAGTAATAATTCACTGGTAGACTATATACCATACATGGACGAGCCGACAAAAATAATCAAATGTACACCACCCATATGTAAGTCATAATACACTGATAGACTATATACCATACATGGACGAGCTGGCAGAAATGATCAAATGTAAACCTCCCATATGTAAGTCATTAATCACTGGTAGACTTTATACCATACATGGACGAGCCGGCAGAAGTTATCAAATGTAAACCACCCATATGTAAGTCATAATACACTGGTAGACTATATACCATACAAGGACGAGCCGGCAGAAATGATCAAATGTAAACCACCCATATGTAAGTCATAATTCACTGGTAGACTATATATCATACATGGACGAGCCGGCAGAAATGATCAAATGTAAACCACCCATATGTAAGTCATAATTCACTGGTAGACTATATATCATACATGGACGAGCCGGCAGAAATGATCAAATGTAAACCACCCATATGTAAGTCATAATTCACTGGTAGACTATATACCATACATGGACGAGCCGGCAGAAATGATCAAATGTACACCACCCATATGTTAGTCATAATTCACTGGTAAACTATATACCATACATGGACGAGCTGGCAGAAATGATCAAATAAAAACCACTCATATGAAAGTAATAATTCACTGGTAGACTATATACCATACATGGACGAGCCGACAAAAATGGACGAGCCGGCAGAAATAATCAAATGTAAACCACCCATATGTAAGTAATAATTCACTGGTAGACTATATACCATACATGGACGAGCCGACAAAAATAATCAAATGTACACCACCCATATGTAAGTCATAATACACTGATAGACTATATACCATACATGGACGAGCTGGCAGAAATGATCAAATGTAAACCATCCATATGTAAGTCATAATTCACTAGTACACAATATACCATACATGGACGAGCCGGCAGAAATGATCAAATGTAAACCATCCATATGTAAGTCATAATACACTGATAGACTATATACCATACATGGACGAGCTGGCAGAAATGATCAAATGTAAACCATCCATATGTAAGTCATAATTCACTGGTACACAATATACCATACATGGACGAGCCGGCAGAAATGATCAAATGTAAACCATCCATATGTAAGTCATAAATCATTGATAGACTATATACCATACATGGACGAGCTGGCAGAAATGATCAAATGTAAACCATCCATATGTAAGTCATAATACACTGATAGACTATATACCATACATGGACGAGCCGGCAGAAATGATCAAATGTAAACCACCCATATGTAAGTCATAATTCACTGGTACACAATATACCATACATGGACGAGCCGGCAGAAATGATCAAATGTAAACCATCCATATGTAAGTCATAATACACTGATAGACTATATACCATACATGGACGAGCCGGCAGAAATGATCAAATGTTAACCACCCATATGTAAGTCATAATTCACTGGTAGACTATATACCATTCATGGAGGAGCCGGGAGAAATGATCAAAGGTAAACCACCCATATGTAAGTCATAATTCACTGGTAGACTATTTACCATACATGGACGAGCCGGCAGAAATGATCAAATGTAAACTACCCATATGTAAGTCATTAATCACTGGTAGACTATATACCATACATGGACGAGCCGGCAGAAATGATCAAATGTAAACCATCCATATGTAAGTCATAAATCATTGGTAGACTATATACCATACAAGGACGAGCCGGCAGAAATGATCAAATGTAAACCTCCCATATGTAAGTCATTAATCACTGGTAGACTATATACCATACATGGACGAGCCGGCAGAAGTTATCAAATGTAAACCACCCATATGTAAGTCATAATACACTGGTAGACTATATACCATACAAGGACGAGCCGGCAGAAATGATCAAATGTAAACCACCCATATGTAAGTCATAATACACTGATAGACTATATACCATACATGGACGAGCCGGCAGAAATGATCAAATGTAAACCACCCATATGTAAGTCATAATACACTGATAGACTATATACCATACATGGACGAGCCGGCAGAAATTATCAAATGTAAACCACCCATATGTAAGTCATAATACACTGGTAGACGATATACCATACATGGACGAGCTGGCAGAAATGATCAAATATAAACCAGCCATATGTAAGTCATAATTCACTGGTAGACTATATACCATACATGGACGAGCTGGCAGAAATGATCAAATGTAAACCACCCATATGTAAGTCATAATTCACTGGTAGACAATATACCATACATGGACGAGCCGGCAAAAATGATCAAATGTAAACCATCCATATGTAAGTCATAAATCATTGATAGACTATATACCATACATGGACGAGCTGGCAGAAATTATCAAATGTAAACCACCCATATGTAAGTCATAATTCACTGGTAGACTATATACCATACATTGACGAGCTGGCATAAATGATTAAATGTAAACCACCCATATGCAAGTCATAAATCATTGGTAGACTATATACCATACATGGACGAGCCGGCAGAAATTATCAAATGTAAACCACCCATATGCAAGTCATAAATCATTGGTAGACTATATACCATATATAGACGAGCCGGCAGAAATGATCAAATGTAAACCACCCATATGCAAGTCATAATACACTGGTAGACGATATACCATACATGGACAAGCCGGTAGAAATTCCCCATATGTAAGTCATAATTCACTTGTAGACTATATACCATACATGGACGAGTCGGTAAAAATTATCAAATGTAAACCACCCATAAGTAAGTAATAATACACTGGTAGACTGGTAGACAATATACCATACATGGACGAGCCGGTAGAAATTCCCCATATGTAAGTCATAATTCACTTGTAGACTATAAACCATACAAGGACGAGCCGACAGAAATTATCAAATGTAAACCACCCATATGTAAGTCATAATACACTGGTAGACGATATACCATACATGGACGAGCTGGTAGAAATGATCAAATGTAAACCACCCATATGCAAGTCATAAATCATTGGTAGACTATATACCATACATGGACGAGCCGGCATAAATGATTAAATGTAAACCACCCATATGTAAGTCATAATTCACTGATAGACTATATACCATACATGGACGAGCTGGCAGAAATGATCAAATGTAAACCACCCATATGCAAGTCATCAATCATTGGTAGACTATAAACCATACATGGACGAGCTGGCAGAAATGATCAGATGTAAACCACCCATATGTAAGGCATAATTTACTGGTAGACGATACACCATACATGGACGAGCTGGCAGAAATGATCAAATGTAAACCACCCATATGTAAGTCATAATTCACTGGTAGACTATATACCATACATGGACGAGCCGGCAGAAATTCCCCATATGTAAGTCATAATTCACTGGTAGACTATATACCATACATGGACGAGCCGACAGAAATTATCAAATGTAAACCTCCCATATGTAAGTCATAATTCACTGGTCGACGATATACCATACATGGACGAGTCGGCAGAAATGATCAAATGTACACCACCCATATGTAAGTCATAATACACTGGTAGACGATATACCATACATGGACGAGCTGGTAGAAATGATCAAATGTAAACCACCCATATGCAAGTCATAAATCATTGGTAGACTATATACCATACATGGACGAGCCGGCATAAATGATTAAATGTAAACCACCCATATGTAAGTCATAATTCACTGATAGACTATATACCATACATGGACGAGCTGGCAGAAATGATCAAATGTAAACCACCCATATGCAAGTCATCAATCATTGGTAGACTATAAACCATACATGGACGAGCTGGCAGAAATGATCAGATGTAAACCACCCATATGTAAGTCATAATACACTGGTAGACGATATACCATACATGGACGAGCTGGTAGAAATGATCAAATGTAAACCACCCATATGCAAGTCATAAATCATTGGTAGACTATATACCATACATGGACGAGCCGGCATAAATGATTAAATGTAAACCATCCATATGTAAGTCATAATACACTGGTAGACTATATACCATACATGGACGAGCTGGCAGAAATGATCAAATGTAAACCTCCCATATGTAAGGCATAAATCACTGATAGACTATATACCATACATGGACGAGCTGGCAGAAATGATCAGATGTAAACCACCCATATGTAAGGCATAATTTACTGGTAGACGATACACCATACATGGACGAGCCGGCAGAAATTCCCCATATGTAAGTCATAATTCACTGGTAGACTATATACCATACATGGACGAGCCGACAGAAATTATCAAATGTAAACCTCCCATATGTAAGTCATAATTCACTGGTCGACGATATACCATACATGGACGAGTCGGCAGAAATGATCAAATGTACACCACCCATATGTTAGTCATAATTCACTGGTAGACTATATACCATACATGGACGAACCGACAGAAATAATCAAATGTACACTACCCATATGTAAGTCATAATTCACTGGTAGACTATATACCATACATGGACGAGCCGGCAGAAATTCCCCATATGTAAGTCATAAATCATTGGTAGACTATATACCATACATGGACGAGCCGGCAGAAATAATCAAATGTAAACCACCCATATGTAAGTCATAATTCACTGATAGACTATATACCATACATGGACGAGCCGGCAGAAATGATCAAATGTAAACCATCCATATGTAAGTCATAATACACTGATAGACTATATACCATACATGGACGAGCCGGCAGAAATTCCCCATATGTAAGTCATAAATCATTGGTAGACTATATACCATACATGGACGAGCCGACAGAAATAATCAAATGTAAACCACCCATATGTAAGTCATAATTCACTGATAGACTATATACCATACATGGACGAACCGACAGAAATAATCAAATGTACACTACCCATATGTAAGTCATAATTCACTGGTAGACTATATACCATATATGGACGAGCCGGCAGAAATTCCCCATATGTAAGTCATAATTCACTGGTAGACTATATACCATACATGGACGAGCCGACAGAAATGATCAAATGTAAACCTCCCATATGTAAGTCATAATTCACTGGAAGACTATATACCATACATGGACGAGCTGGCAGAAATGATCAAATGTAAACCACCCATATGTAAGTCATAATTCACTGGTAGACATCCATACATGGACGAGCCGGCAGAAATGATCAAATGTAAACCTCCCATATGTAAGTCATAATTCACTGGAAGACTATATACCATACATGGACGAGCTGGCAGAAATTATCAAATTTAAACCACCCATATGTAAGTCATAATTCACTGATAGACATCCATACATGGACGAGCTGGCAGAAATGATCAAATGTAAACCACCCATATGTAAGTCATAATTCACTGATAGACTATATACCATACATGGACGAGCTGGCAGAGATGATCAAATGTAAACCATCCATATGTAAGTCATAATTCACTGGTACACAATATACCATACATGGACGAGCCGGCAGAAATGATTAAATGTAAACCACCCATATGTAAGGCATAATTCACTGGTAGACTATATATCATACATGGACGAGCCGGCAGAAATGATCAAATGTAAACCACCCATATGTAAGGCATAATTCACTGGTAGACTATATATCATACATGGACGAGCCGGCAGAAATGATCAAATGTAAACCACCCACATGTAAGTCATAATTCACTGGTAGACTATATACCATACATGGACGAGCCGGCTGAAATGATCAGATGTAAACCACCCATATGTAAGGCATAATTCACTGGTAGACGATATACCATACATGGACGAGTCGGCAGAAATGATCAAATGTAAACCTCCCATATGTAAGTCATAATTCACTGGTAGACGATATACCATACATGGACGAGTCGGCAGAAATGATCAAATGTAAACCTCCCATATGTAAGTCATAATTCACTGGTCGACGATATACCATACATGGACGAGCCGGCAGAAATGATCAAATGTAAACCATCCATATGTTAGTCATAATTCACTGGTAGACTATATACCATACATGAACGAGCTGGCAGAAATGATCAAATGTACACCACCCATATGTAAGTCATAATTCACTGGTAGACTATATACCATACATGGACGAGCCGGCAGAAATGATCAAATGTACACCACCCATATGTTAGTCATAATTCACTGGTAGACTATATACCATACATGGACGAGCTGGCAGAAATGATCAAATAAAAACCACTCATATGAAAGTCATAATTCACTGGTAGACGATATACCATACATGGACGAGCCGACAGAAATAATCAAATGTAAACCACCCATATGTAAGTAATAATTCACTGGTAGACTATATACCATACATGGACGAGCTGGCAGAAATTATCAAATGTAAACCACCCATATGTAAGTCATAATTCACTGATAGACATCCATACATGGACGAGCTGGCAGAAATGATCAAATGTAAACCACCCATATGTAAGTCATAATTCACTGATAGACTATATACCATACATGGACGAGCTGGCAGAGATGATCAAATGTAAACCATCCATATGTAAGTCATAATTCACTGGTACACAATATACCATACATGGACGAGCCGGCAGAAATGATTAAATGTAAACCACCCATATGTAAGGCATAATTCACTGGTAGACTATATATCATACATGGACGAGCCGGCAGAAATGATCAAATGTAAACCACCCATATGTAAGGCATAATTCACTGGTAGACTATATATCATACATGGACGAGCCGGCAGAAATGATCAAATGTAAACCACCCACATGTAAGTCATAATTCACTGGTAGACTATATACCATACATGGACGAGCCGGCTGAAATGATCAGATGTAAACCACCCATATGTAAGGCATAATTCACTGGTAGACGATATACCATACATGGACGAGTCGGCAGAAATGATCAAATGTAAACCTCCCATATGTAAGTCATAATTCACTGGTAGACGATATACCATACATGGACGAGTCGGCAGAAATGATCAAATGTAAACCTCCCATATGTAAGTCATAATTCACTGGTCGACGATATACCATACATGGACGAGCCGGCAGAAATGATCAAATGTAAACCATCCATATGTTAGTCATAATTCACTGGTAGACTATATACCATACATGAACGAGCTGGCAGAAATGATCAAATGTACACCACCCATATGTAAGTCATAATTCACTGGTAGACTATATACCATACATGGACGAGCCGGCAGAAATGATCAAATGTACACCACCCATATGTTAGTCATAATTCACTGGTAGACTATATACCATACATGGACGAGCTGGCAGAAATGATCAAATAAAAACCACTCATATGAAAGTCATAATTCACTGGTAGACGATATACCATACATGGACGAGCCGGCAGAAATAATCAAATGTAAACCACCCATATGTAAGTAATAATTCACTGGTAGACTATATACCATACATGGACGAGCCGACAAAAATAATCAAATGTACACCACCCATATGTAAGTCATAATTCACTGATAGACTATATACCATACATGGACGAGCTGGCAGTAATGATCAAATGTAAACCACTCATATGAAAGTCATAATTCACTGGTAGACTATATACCATACATGGACGAGCTGGCAGAAATAATCAAATGTAAACCACCCATATGTAAGTCATAATTCACTGATAGACTATATACCATACATGGACGAGCTGGCAGAAATAATCAAATGTACACTACCCATATGTAAGTCATAATTCACTGGTAGACTATATACCATATATGGACGAGCCGGCAGAAATTCCCCATATGTAAGTCATAAATCATTGGTAGACTATATACCATACATGGACGAGCCGGCAGAAATAATCAAATGTAAACCACCCATATGTAAGTCATAATTCACTGATAGACTATATACCATACATGGACGAGCCGGCAGAAATAATCAAATGTAAACCACCCATATGTAAGTCATAAATCATTGGTAGACTATATACCATACATGGACGAGCCGGCAGAAATAATCAAATGTAAACCACCCATATGTAAGTCATAATACACTGATAGACTATATACCATACATGGACGAACCGACAGAAATAATCAAATGTACACTACCAATATGTAAGTCATAATTCACTGGTAGACTATATACCATATATGGACGAGCCGGCAGAAATTCCCCATATGTAAGTCATAATTCACTGGTAGACTATATACCATACATGGACGAGCCGACAGAAATGATCAAATGTAAACCTCCCATATGTAAGTCATAATTCACTGGAAGACTATATACCATACATGGACGAGCTGGCAGAAATGATCAAATGTAAACCACCCATATGTAAGTCATAATTCACTGGTAGACATCCATACATGGACGAGCCGGCAGAAATGATCAAATGTAAACCTCCCATATGTAAGTCATAATTCACTGGAAGACTATATACCATACATGGACGAGCTGGCAGAAATTATCAAATGTAAACCACCCATATGTAAGTCATAATTCACTGATAGACATCCATACATGGACGAGCTGGCAGAAATGATCAAATGTAAACCACCCATATGTAAGTCATAATTCACTGATAGACTATATACCATACATGGACGAGCTGGCAGAGATGATCAAATGTAAACCATCCATATGTAAGTCATAATTCACTGGTACACAATATACCATACATGGACGAGCCGGCAGAAATGATTAAATGTAAACCACCCATATGTAAGGCATAATTCACTGGTAGACTATATATCATACATGGACGAGCCGGCAGAAATGATCAAATGTAAACCACCCATATGTAAGTCATAATTCACTGGTAGACTATATACCATACATGGACGAGCCGGCTGAAATGATCAGATGTAAACCACCCATATGTAAGGCATAATTCACTGGTAGACGATATACCATACATGGACGAGTCGGCAGAAATGATCAAATGTAAACCTCCCATATGTAAGTCATAATTCACTGGTAGACGATATACCATACATGGACGAGTCGGCAGAAATGATCAAATGTAAACCTCCCATTTGTAAGTCATAATTCACTGGTCGACGATATACCATACATGGACGAGCCGGCAGAAATGATCAAATGTAAACCATCCATATGTTAGTCATAATTCACTGGTAGACTATATACCATACATGAACGAGCTGGCAGAAATGATCAAATGTACACCACCCATATGTAAGTCATAATTCACTGGTAGACTATATACCATACATGGACGAGCCGGCAGAAATGATCAAATGTACACCACCCATATGTTAGTCATAATTCACTGGTAGACTATATACCATACATGGACGAGCTGGCAGAAATGATCAAATAAAAACCACTCATATGAAAGTCATAATTCACTGGTAGACGATATACCATACATGGACGAGCCGGCAGAAATAATCAAATGTAAACCACCCATATGTAAGTAATAATTCACTGGTAGACTATATACCATACATGGACGAGCCGACAAAAATAATCAAATGTACACCACCCATATGTAAGTCATAATTCACTGATAGACTATATACCATACATGGACGAGCTGGCAGTAATGATCAAATGTAAACCACTCATATGAAAGTCATAATTCACTGGTAGACTATATACCATACATGGACGAGCTGGCAGAAATAATCAAATGTAAACCACCCATATGTAAGTCATAATTCACTGATAGGATATATACCATACATGGACGAGCTGGCAGAAATAATCAAATGTACACTACCCATATGTAAGTCATAATTCACTGGTAGACTATATACCATACATGGACGAGCCGGCAGAAATTCCCCATATGTAAGTCATAATTCACTGGTAGACTATATACCATACATAGACGAGCCGACAGAAACGATCAAATGTAAACCTCCCATATGTAAGTCATAATTCACTGGAAGACTATATACCATACATGGACGAGCTGGCAGAAGCGATCAAATGTAAACCACCCATATGCAAGTCATAATTCACTGGTAGACTATATACAATACATGGACGAGCCGGCAGAAACGATCAAATGTAAACCACCCATATGTAAGTCATAATTCACTGGAAGACTATATACCATACATGGACGAGCTGGCAGAAATGATCAAATGTAAACCTCCCATATGCAAGTCATAATTCACTGATAGACTATATACCATACATGGACGAGCCGGCAGAAATTCCCCATATGTAAGTCATAATTCACTGGTAGACTATATACCATACATGGACGAGCCGACAGAAATGATCAAATGTAAACCTTCCATATGCAAGTCATAATTCACTGATAGACTATATACCATACATGGACGAGCTGGCAGAAATGATCAAATGTAAACCTCCCATATGCAAGTCATAATTCACTGATAGACTATATACCATACATGGACGAGCCGGCAGAAATTCCCCATATGTAAGTCATAATTCACTGGTAGACTATATACCATACATGGACGAGCCGGCAGAAATTCCCCATATGTAAGTCATAATTCACTGGTAGACTATATACCATATATGGACGGAGCCGGCAGAAATAATCAAATGTAAACCATCCATATGTAAGTCATAATTCACTGGAAGACTATATACCATACATGAACGAGCCGGCAGAAACGATCAAATGTAAACCACCCATATGTAAGTCATAATTCACTGGTAGACTATATACCATACATGAACGAGCCGGCAGAAACGATCAAATGTAAACCACCCATATGTAAGTCATAATTCACTGGAAGACTATATACCATACATGGACGAGCTGGCAGAAATGATCAAATGTAAACCTCCCATATGCAAGTCATAATTCACTGATAGACTATATACCATACATGGACGAGCCGGCAGAAACGATCAAATGTAAACCACCCATATGTAAGTAATAATTCACTGGTAGACTATATACCATACATGGACGAGCCGACAAAAATAATCAAATGTACACCACCCATATGTAAGTCATAATTCACTGATAGACTATATACCATACATGGACGAGCTGGCAGTAATGATCAAATGTAAACCACTCATATGAAAGTCATAATTCACTGGTAGACTATATACCATACATGGACGAGCTGGCAGAAATAATCAAATGTAAACCACCCATATGTAAGTCATAATTCACTGATAGACTATATACCATACATGGACGAGCTGGCAGAAATAATCAAATGTACACTACCCATATGTAAGTCATAATTCACTGGTAGACTATATACCATATATGGACGAGCCGGCAGAAATTCCCCATATGTAAGTCATAAATCATTGGTAGACTATATACCATACATGGACGAGCCGGCAGAAATAATCAAATGTAAACCACCCATATGTAAGTCATAATTCACTGGTAGACTATATACCATACATGGACGAGCCGGCTGAAATGATCAGATGTAAACCACCCATATGTAAGGCATAATTCACTGGTAGACGATATACCATACATGGACGAGTCGGCAGAAATGATCAAATGTAAACCTCCCATATGTAAGTCATAATTCACTGGTAGACGATATACCATACATGGACGAGTCGGCAGAAATGATCAAATGTAAACCTCCCATTTGTAAGTCATAATTCACTGGTCGACGATATACCATACATGGACGAGCCGGCAGAAATGATCAAATGTAAACCATCCATATGTTAGTCATAATTCACTGGTAGACTATATACCATACATGAACGAGCTGGCAGAAATGATCAAATGTACACCACCCATATGTAAGTCATAATTCACTGGTAGACTATATACCATACATGGACGAGCCGGCAGAAATGATCAAATGTACACCACCCATATGTTAGTCATAATTCACTGGTAGACTATATACCATACATGGACGAGCTGGCAGAAATGATCAAATAAAAACCACTCATATGAAAGTCATAATTCACTGGTAGACGATATACCATACATGGACGAGCCGGCAGAAATAATCAAATGTAAACCACCCATATGTAAGTAATAATTCACTGGTAGACTATATACCATACATGGACGAGCCGACAAAAATAATCAAATGTACACCACCCATATGTAAGTCATAATTCACTGATAGACTATATACCATACATGGACGAGCTGGCAGTAATGATCAAATGTAAACCACTCATATGAAAGTCATAATTCACTGGTAGACTATATACCATACATGGACGAGCTGGCAGAAATAATCAAATGTAAACCACCCATATGTAAGTCATAATTCACTGATAGGATATATACCATACATGGACGAGCTGGCAGAAATAATCAAATGTACACTACCCATATGTAAGTCATAATTCACTGGTAGACTATATACCATACATGGACGAGCCGGCAGAAATTCCCCATATGTAAGTCATAATTCACTGGTAGACTATATACCATACATAGACGAGCCGACAGAAACGATCAAATGTAAACCTCCCATATGTAAGTCATAATTCACTGGAAGACTATATACCATACATGGACGAGCTGGCAGAAGCGATCAAATGTAAACCACCCATATGCAAGTCATAATTCACTGGAAGACTATATACAATACATGGACGAGCCGGCAGAAACGATCAAATGTAAACCACCCATATGTAAGTCATAATTCACTGGAAGACTATATACCATACATGGACGAGCTGGCAGAAATGATCAAATGTAAACCTCCCATATGCAAGTCATAATTCACTGATAGACTATATACCATACATGGACGAGCCGGCAGAAATTCCCCATATGTAAGTCATAATTCACTGGTAGACTATATACCATACATGGACGAGCCGACAGAAATGATCAAATGTAAACCTTCCATATGCAAGTCATAATTCACTGATAGACTATATACCATACATGGACGAGCTGGCAGAAATGATCAAATGTAAACCTCCCATATGCAAGTCATAATTCACTGATAGACTATATACCATACATGGACGAGCCGGCAGAAATTCCCCATATGTAAGTCATAATTCACTGGTAGACTATATACCATACATGGACGAGCCGGCAGAAATTCCCCATATGTAAGTCATAATTCACTGGTAGACTATATACCATATATGGACGGAGCCGGCAGAAATAATCAAATGTAAACCATCCATATGTAAGTCATAATTCACTGGAAGACTATATACCATACATGAACGAGCCGGCAGAAACGATCAAATGTAAACCACCCATATGTAAGTCATAATTCACTGGTAGACTATATACCATACATGAACGAGCCGGCAGAAACGATCAAATGTAAACCACCCATATGTAAGTCATAATTCACTGGAAGACTATATACCATACATGGACGAGCTGGCAGAAATGATCAAATGTAAACCTCCCATATGCAAGTCATAATTCACTGATAGACTATATACCATACATGGACGAGCCGGCAGAAACGATCAAATGTAAACCACCCATATGTAAGTAATAATTCACTGGTAGACTATATACCATACATGGACGAGCCGACAAAAATAATCAAATGTACACCACCCATATGTAAGTCATAATTCACTGATAGACTATATACCATACATGGACGAGCTGGCAGTAATGATCAAATGTAAACCACTCATATGAAAGTCATAATTCACTGGTAGACTATATACCATACATGGACGAGCTGGCAGAAATAATCAAATGTAAACCACCCATATGTAAGTCATAATTCACTGATAGACTATATACCATACATGGACGAGCTGGCAGAAATAATCAAATGTACACTACCCATATGTAAGTCATAATTCACTGGTAGACTATATACCATATATGGACGAGCCGGCAGAAATTCCCCATATGTAAGTCATAAATCATTGGTAGACTATATACCATACATGGACGAGCCGGCAGAAATAATCAAATGTAAACCACCCATATGTAAGTCATAATTCACTGATAGACTATATACCATACATGGACGAGCCGGCAGAAATAATCAAATGTAAACCACCCATATGTAAGTCATAAATCATTGGTAGACTATATACCATACATGGACGAGCCGGCAGAAATAATCAAATGTAAACCACCCATATGTAAGTCATAATACACTGATAGACTATATACCATACATGGACGAACCGACAGAAATAATCAAATGTACACTACCAATATGTAAGTCATAATTCACTGGTAGACTATATACCATATATGGACGAGCCGGCAGAAATTCCCCATATGTAAGTCATAATTCACTGGTAGACTATATACCATACATGGACGAGCCGACAGAAATGATCAAATGTAAACCTCCCATATGTAAGTCATAATTCACTGGAAGACTATATACCATACATGGACGAGCTGGCAGAAATGATCAAATGTAAACCACCCATATGTAAGTCATAATTCACTGGTAGACATCCATACATGGACGAGCCGGCAGAAATGATCAAATGTAAACCTCCCATATGTAAGTCATAATTCACTGGAAGACTATATACCATACATGGACGAGCTGGCAGAAATTATCAAATGTAAACCACCCATATGTAAGTCATAATTCACTGATAGACATCCATACATGGACGAGCTGGCAGAAATGATCAAATGTAAACCACCCATATGTAAGTCATAATTCACTGATAGACTATATACCATACATGGACGAGCTGGCAGAGATGATCAAATGTAAACCATCCATATGTAAGTCATAATTCACTGGTACACAATATACCATACATGGACGAGCCGGCAGAAATGATTAAATGTAAACCACCCATATGTAAGGCATAATTCACTGGTAGACTATATATCATACATGGATGAGCCGGCAGAAATGATCAAATGTAAACCACCCATATGTAAGTCATAATTCACTGGTAGACTATATACCATACATGGACGAGCCGGCTGAAATGATCAGATGTAAACCACCCATATGTAAGGCATAATTCACTGGTAGACGATATACCATACATGGACGAGTCGGCAGAAATGATCAAATGTAAACCTCCCATATGTAAGTCATAATTCACTGGTAGACGATATACCATACATGGACGAGTCGGCAGAAATGATCAAATGTAAACCTCCCATATGTAAGTCATAATTCACTGGTAGACGATATACCATACATGGACGAGTCGGCAGAAATGATCAAATGTAAACCTCCCATTTGTAAGTCATAATTCACTGGTCGACGATATACCATACATGGACGAGCCGGCAGAAATGATCAAATGTAAACCATCCATATGTTAGTCATAATTCACTGGTAGACTATATACCATACATGAACGAGCTGGCAGAAATGATCAAATGTACACCACCCATATGTAAGTCATAATTCACTGGTAGACTATATACCATACATGGACGAGCCGGCAGAAATGATCAAATGTACACCACCCATATGTTAGTCATAATTCACTGGTAGACTATATACCATACATGGACGAGCTGGCAGAAATGATCAAATAAAAACCACTCATATGAAAGTCATAATTCACTGGTAGACGATATACCATACATGGACGAGCCGGCAGAAATAATCAAATGTAAACCACCCATATGTAAGTAATAATTCACTGGTAGACTATATACCATACATGGACGAGCCGACAAAAATAATCAAATGTACACCACCCATATGTAAGTCATAATTCACTGATAGACTATATACCATACATGGACGAGCTGGCAGTAATGATCAAATGTAAACCACTCATATGAAAGTCATAATTCACTGGTAGACTATATACCATACATGGACGAGCTGGCAGAAATAATCAAATGTAAACCACCCATATGTAAGTCATAATTCACTGATAGGATATATACCATACATGGACGAGCTGGCAGAAATAATCAAATGTACACTACCCATATGTAAGTCATAATTCACTGGTAGACTATATACCATACATGGACGAGCCGGCAGAAATTCCCCATATGTAAGTCATAATTCACTGGTAGACTATATACCATACATAGACGAGCCGACAGAAACGATCAAATGTAAACCTCCCATATGTAAGTCATAATTCACTGGAAGACTATATACCATACATGGACGAGCTGGCAGAAGCGATCAAATGTAAACCACCCATATGCAAGTCATAATTCACTGGAAGACTATATACAATACATGGACGAGCCGGCAGAAACGATCAAATGTAAACCACCCATATGTAAGTCATAATTCACTGGAAGACTATATACCATACATGGACGAGCTGGCAGAAATGATCAAATGTAAACCTCCCATATGCAAGTCATAATTCACTGATAGACTATATACCATACATGGACGAGCCGGCAGAAATTCCCCATATGTAAGTCATAATTCACTGGTAGACTATATACCATACATGGACGAGCCGACAGAAATGATCAAATGTAAACCTTCCATATGCAAGTCATAATTCACTGATAGACTATATACCATACATGGACGAGCTGGCAGAAATGATCAAATGTAAACCTCCCATATGCAAGTCAGAATTCACTGATAGACTATATACCATACATGGACGAGCCGGCAGAAATTCCCCATATGTAAGTCATAATTCACTGGTAGACTATATACCATACATGGACGAGCCGGCAGAAATTCCCCATATGTAAGTCATAATTCACTGGTAGACTATATACCATATATGGACGGAGCCGGCAGAAATAATCAAATGTAAACCATCCATATGTAAGTCATAATTCACTGGAAGACTATATACCATACATGAACGAGCCGGCAGAAACGATCAAATGTAAACCACCCATATGTAAGTCATAATTCACTGGTAGACTATATACCATACATGAACGAGCCGGCAGAAACGATCAAATGTAAACCACCCATATGTAAGTCATAATTCACTGGAAGACTATATACCATACATGGACGAGCTGGCAGAAATGATCAAATGTAAACCTCCCATATGCAAGTCATAATTCACTGATAGACTATATACCATACATGGACGAGCCGGCAGAAACGATCAAATGTAAACCACCCATATGTAAGTCATAATTCACTGGAAGACTATATACCATACATGGACGAGCTGGCAGAAACGATCAAATGTAAACCACCCATATGTAAGTCATAATTCACTGGAAGACTATATACCATACATGGACGAGCTGGCAGAAATGATCAAATGTAAACCTCCCATATGCAAGTCATAATTCACTGATAGACTATATACCATACATGGACGAGCCGGCAGAAATTCCCCATATGTAAGTCATAATTCACTGGTAGACTATATACCATACATGGACGAGCCGACAGAAATGATCAAATGTAAACCTTCCATATGCAAGTCATAATTCACTGATAGACTATATACCATACATGGACGAGCTGGCAGAAATGATCAAATGTAAACCTCCCATATGCAAGTCATAATTCACTGATAGACTATATACCATACATGGACGAGCCGGCAGAAATTCCCCATATATAAGTCATAATTCACTGGTAGACTATATACCATACATGGACGAGCCGGCAGAAACCATCAAATGTAAACCATCCATATGTAAGTCATAATTCACTGGAAGACTATATACCATACATGAACAAGCCGGCAGAAACGATCAAATGTAAACCACCCATATGTAAGTCATAATTCACTGGTAGACTATATACCATACATGGACGAGCCGGCAGAAATGATCAAATGTAAACCACCCATATGTAAGTCATAATTCACTGGTAGACTATATACCATACATGAACGAGCCGGCAGAAACGATCAAATGTAAACCACCCATATGTAAGTCAAAATTCACTGGAAGACTATATACCATACATGGACGAGCTGGCAGAAATGATCAAATGTAAACCTCCCATATGCAAGTCATAATTCACTGATAGACTATATACCATACATGGACGAGCCGGCAGAAACGATCAAATGTAAACCACCCATATGTAAGTCATAATTCACTGGAAGACTATATACCATACATGGACGAGCTGGCAGAAACGATCAAATGTAAACCACCCATATGTAAGTCATAATTCACTGGAAGACTATATACCATACATGGACGAGCCGGCAGAAACGATCAAATGTAAACCACCCATATGTAAGTCATAATTCACTGATAGACTATATACCATACATGGACGAGCTGGCAGAAATTATCAAATGTAAACCACCCATATGTAAGTCATAATTCACTGATAGACATCCATACATGGACGAGCTGGCAGAAATGATCAAATGTAAACCATCCATATGTAAGTCATAATTCACTGGAAGACTATATACCATACATGGACGAGTCGACAGAAATGATCAAATGTAAACCTCCCATATGTAAGTCATAATTCACTGGAAGACTATATACCATACATGGACGAGCTGGCAGAAATGATCAAATGTAAACCATCCATATGTAAGTCATAATTCACTGATAGACATCCATACATGGACGAGCTGGCAGAGATGATCAAATGTAAACCATCCATATGTAAGTCAAAATTCACTGGTACACAATATACCATACATGGACGAGCCGGCAGAAATGATTAAATGTAAACCACCCATATGTAAGTCATAAATAACTGGTAGACAATATACCATACATGGACGAATCGGTAAAAATTATCAAATGTAAACCACCCATATGTAAGTCATAATTCACTGGTAGACTATATACCATACATGGACGAGCTGGCAGAAATGATCAAATGTAAACCACCCATATGTAAGTCATAATACACTGATAGACATCCATACATGGACGAGCTGGCAGAAATGATCAAATGTAAACCACTCATATGAAAGTCATAATTCACTGGAAGACTATATACCATACATGGACGAGCTGGCAGAAATGATTAAATGTAAACCACCCATATGTAAGTCATAATACACTGATAGACTATATACCATACATGGACGAGCCGGCAGAAATGATCAAATGTAAACCATCCATATGTAAGTCATAAATCACTGATAGACTATATACCATACATGGACGAGCCGGCAGAAATGATTAAATGTATACCACCCACCCATATATAAGTCATAAATCACTGGTAGACTATATACCATACATGAACGAGCCGGCAGAAATGATCAAATGTAAACCACCCATATGTAAGTCATAAATCATTGGTAGACTATATACCATACATGGACGGAGCCGGCAGAAATGATTAAATGTATACCACCCACCCATATATAAGTCATAAATCACTGGTAGACTATATACCATACATGGACGAGCCGGCAGAAATGATCAAATGTAAACCATCCATATGTAAGTCATAAATCATTGGTAGACTATATACCATACATGGACGAGCCGGCAGAAATGATCAAATGTAAACCATCCATATGTAAGTCATAAATCATTGGTAGACTATATACCATACATGGACGGAGCCGGCAGAAATGATTAAATGTATACCACCCACCCATATATAAGTCATAAATCACTGGTAGACTATATACCATACATGGACGAGCCGGCAGAAATGATCAAATGTAAACCACCCATATGTAAGTCATAAATCATTGGTAGACTATATACCATACATGGACGGAGCCGGCAGAAATGATTAAATGTATACCACCCACCCATATATAAGTCATAAATCACTGGTAGACTATATACCATACATGGACGAGCCGGCAGAAATGATCAAATGTAAACCATCCATATGAAAGTCATAATTCACTGGAAGACTATATACCATACATGGACGAGCCGGCAGAAATGATCAAATGTAAACCATCCATATGTAAGTCATAAATCATTGGTAGACTATATACCATACATGGACGGAGCCGGCAGAAATGATCAAATGTAAACCATCCATATGTTAGTCATAATTCACTGATAGACTATATACCATACATGGACGAGCCGGCAGAAATGATTAAATGTATACCACCCACCCATATATAAGTCATAAATCACTGGTAGACTATATACCATACATGGACGAGCCGGCAGAAATGATCAAATGTAAACCACCCATATGTAAGTCATAAATCATTGGTAGACTATATACCATACATGAACGAGCCGGCAGAAATGATCAAATGTAAACCACCCATATGCAAGTCATAAATCATTGGTAGACTATATACCATACATGGACGGAGCCGGCAGAAATGATCAAATGTAAACCATCCATATGTAAGTCATAAATCACTGGTAGACTATATACCATACATGGACGGAGCCGGCAGAAATGATCAAATGTAAACCATCCATATGTAAGTCATAATTCACTGGAAGACTATATACCATACATGGACGAGCCGGCAGAAATGATTAAATGTATACCACCCACCCATATATAAGTCATAAATCACTGGTAGACTATATACCATACATGGACGAGCCGGCAGAAATGATCAAATGTAAACCACCCATATGTAAGTCATAATACACTGATAGACATCCATACATGGACGAGCTGGCAGAAATGATCAAATGTAAACCACTCATATGAAAGTCATAATTCACTGGAAGACTATATACCATACATGAACGAGCCGGCAGAAATGATCAAATGTAAACCACCCATATGCAAGTCATAAATCATTGGTAGACTATATACCATACATGGACGGAGCCGGCAGAAATGATCAAATGTAAACCATCCATATGTAAGTCATAAATCACTGGTAGACTATATACCATACATGGACGGAGCCGGCAGAAATGATCAAATGTAAACCATCCATATGTAAGTCATAATTCACTGGAAGACTATATACCATACATGGACGAGCCGGCAGAAATGATTAAATGTATACCACCCACCCATATATAAGTCATAAATCACTGGTAGACTATATACCATACATGGACGAGCCGGCAGAAATGATCAAATGTAAACCACCCATATGTAAGTCATAATACACTGATAGACATCCATACATGGACGAGCTGGCAGAAACGATCAAATGTAAACCACCCATATGTAAGTCATAATTCACTGGTAGACTATATACCATACATGGACGGAGCCGGCAGAAATGATCAAATGTAAACCATCCATATGTAAGTCATAATTCACTGGTACACAATATACCATACATGGACGAGCCGGCAGAAATGATTAAATGTAAACCACTCATATGTAAGGAATAATTCACTGGTAGACTATATATCATACATGGACGAGCCGGCAGAAATGATCAAATGTAAACCACCCATATGTTAGGCATAATTCACTGGTAGACTATATATCATACATGGACGAGCCGGCAGAAATGATCAAATGTAAACCACCCACATGTAAGTCATAATTCACTGGTAGACTATATACCATACATGGACGAGCCGGCTGAAATGATCAGATGTAAACCACCCATATGTAAGGCATAATTCACTGGTAGACGATATACCATACATGGACGAGTCGGCAGAAATGATCAAATGTAAACCTCCCATATGTAAGTCATAATTCACTGGTAGACGATATACCATACATGGACGAGTCGGCAGAAATGATCAAATGTAAACCTCCCATATGTAAGTCATAATTCACTGGTCGACGATATACCATACATGGACGAGCCGGCAGAAATGATCAAATGTAAACCATCCATATGTTAGTCATAATTCACTGGTAGACTATATACCATACATGAACGAGCTGGCAGAAATGATCAAATGTACACCACCCATATGTAAGTCATAATTCACTGGTAGACTATATACCATACATGGACGAGCCGGCAGAAATGATCAAATGTACACCACCCATATGTTAGTCATAATTCACTGGTAGACTATATACCATACATGGACGAGCTGGCAGAAATGATCAAATAAAAACCACTCATATGAAAGTCATAATTCACTGGTAGACGATATACCATACATGGACGAGCCGGCAGAAATAATCAAATGTAAACCACCCATATGTAAGTAATAATTCACTGGTAGACTATATACCATACATGGACGAGCCGACAAAAATAATCAAATGTAAACCACCCATATGTAAGTCATAATTCACTGATAGACTATATACCATACATGGACGAGCTGGCAGTAATGATCAAATGTAAACCACTCATATGAAAGTCATAATTCACTGGTAGACTATATACCATACATGGACGAGCTGGCAGAAATAATCAAATGTAAACCACCCATATGTAAGTCATAATTCACTGATAGACTATATACCATACATGGACGAGCTGGCAGAAATAATCAAATGTACACTACCCATATGTAAGTCATAATTCACTGGTAGACTATATACCATATATGGACGAGCCGGCAGAAATTCCCCATATGTAAGTCATAAATCATTGGTAGACTATATACCATACATGGACGAGCCGGCAGAAATAATCAAATGTAAACCACCCATATGTAAGTCATAATTCACTGATAGACTATATACCATACATGGACGAGCCGGCAGAAATAATCAAATGTAAACCACCCATATGTAAGTCATAAATCATTGGTAGACTATATACCATACATGGACGAGCCGGCAGAAATAATCAAATGTAAACCACCCATATGTAAGTCATAATACACTGATAGACTATATACCATACATGGACGAACCGACAGAAATAATCAAATGTACACTACCAATATGTAAGTCATAATTCACTGGTAGTTTATATACCATATATGGACGAGCCGGCAGAAATTCCCCATATGTAAGTCATAATTCACTGGTAGACTATATACCATACATGGACGAGCCGACAGAAATGATCAAATGTAAACCTCCCATATGTAAGTCATAATTCACTGGAAGACTATATACCATACATGGACGAGCTGGCAGAAATGATCAAATGTAAACCACCCATATGTAAGTCATAATTCACTGGTAGACATCCATACATGGACGAGCCGGCAGAAATGATCAAATGTAAACCTCCCATATGTAAGTCATAATTCACTGGAAGACTATATACCATACATGGACGAGCTGGCAGAAATTATCAAATGTAAACCACCCATATGTAAGTCATAATTCACTGATAGACATCCATACATGGACGAGCTGGCAGAAATGATCAAATGTAAACCACCCATATGTAAGTCATAATTCACTGATAGACTATATACCATACATGGACGAGCTGGCAGAGATGATCAAATGTAAACCATCCATATGTAAGTCATAATTCACTGGTACACAATATACCATACATGGACGAGCCGGCAGAAATGA
The DNA here is from genome assembly GCA_963971305.1 of Arcuatula senhousia. Lineage (NCBI taxonomy): Eukaryota > Metazoa > Mollusca > Bivalvia > Mytilida > Mytilidae > Arcuatula > Arcuatula senhousia. The sequence continues at coordinate 51,025,447 of OZ020311.1, forward strand.
TTAAATGTAAACCACCCATATGTAAGGCATAATTCACTGGTAGACTATATATCATACATGGACGAGCCGGCAGAAATGATCAAATGTAAACCACCCATATGTAAGGCATAATTCACTGGTAGACTATATATCATACATGGACGAGCCGGCAGAAATGATCAAATGTAAACCACCCATATGTAAGTCATAATTCACTGGTAGACTATATACCATACATGGACGAGCCGGCTGAAATGATCAGATGTAAACCACCCATATGTAAGGCATAATTCACTGGTAGACGATATACCATACATGGACGAGTCGGCAGAAATGATCAAATGGAAACCTCCCATATGTAAGTCATAATTCACTGGTAGACGATATACCATACATGGACGAGTCGGCAGAAATGATCAAATGTAAACCTCCCATTTGTAAGTCATAATTCACTGGTCGACGATATACCATACATGGACGAGCCGGCAGAAATGATCAAATGTAAACCATCCATATGTTAGTCATAATTCACTGGTAGACTATATACCATACATGAACGAGCTGGCAGAAATGATCAAATGTACACCACCCATATGTAAGTCATAATTCACTGGTAGACTATATACCATACATGGACGAGCCGGCAGAAATGATCAAATGTACACCACCCATATGTTAGTCATAATTCACTGGTAGACTATATACCATACATGGACGAGCTGGCAGAAATGATCAAATAAAAACCACTCATATGAAAGTCATAATTCACTGGTAGACGATATACCATACATGGACGAGCCGGCAGAAATAATCAAATGTAAACCACCCATATGTAAGTAATAATTCACTGGTAGACTATATACCATACATGGACGAGCCGACAAAAATAATCAAATGTACACCACCCATATGTAAGTCATAATTCACTGATAGACTATATACCATACATGGACGAGCTGGCAGTAATGATCAAATGTAAACCACCCATATGAAAGTCATAATTCACTGGTAGACTATATACCATACATGGACGAGCTGGCAGAAATAATCAAATGTAAACCACCCATATGTAAGTCATAATTCACTGATAGACTATATACCATACATGGACGAGCTGGCAGAAATAATCAAATGTACACTACCCATATGTAAGTCATAATTCACTGGTAGACTATATACCATACATGGACGAGCCGGCAGAAATTCCCCATATGTAAGTCATAATTCACTGGTAGACTATATACCATACATAGACGAGCCGACAGAAACGATCAAATGTAAACCTCCCATATGTAAGTCATAATTCACTGGAAGACTATATACCATACATGGACGAGCTGGCAGAAGCGATCAAATGTAAACCACCCATATGCAAGTCATAATTCACTGGAAGACTATATACAATACATGGACGAGCCGGCAGAAACGATCAAATGTAAACCACCCATATGTAAGTCATAATTCACTGGAAGACTATATACCATACATGGACGAGCTGGCAGAAATGATCAAATGTAAACCTCCCATATGCAAGTCATAATTCACTGATAGACTATATACCATACATGGACGAGCCGGCAGAAATTCCCCATATGTAAGTCATAATTCACTGGTAGACTATATACCATACATGGACGAGCCGACAGAAATGATCAAATGTAAACCTTCCATATGCAAGTCATAATTCACTGATAGACTATATACCATACATGGACGAGCTGGCAGAAATGATCAAATGTAAACCTCCCATATGCAAGTCATAATTCACTGATAGACTATATACCATACATGGACGAGCCGGCAGAAATTCCCCATATGTAAGTCATAATTCACTGGTAGACTATATACCATACATGGACGAGCCGGCAGAAATTCCCCATATGTAAGTCATAATTCACTGGTAGACTATATACCATATATGGACGGAGCCGGCAGAAATAATCAAATGTAAACCATCCATATGTAAGTCATAATTAACTGGAAGACTATATACCATACATGAACGAGCCGGCAGAAACGATCAAATGTAAACCACCCATATGTAAGTCATAATTCACTGGTAGACTATATACCATACATGAACGAGCCGGCAGAAACGATCAAATGTAAACCACCCATATGTAAGTCATAATTCACTGGAAGACTATATACCATACATGGACGAGCTGGCAGAAATGATCAAATGTAAACCTCCCATATGCAAGTTATAATTCACTGATAGACTATATACCATACATGGACGAGCCGGCAGAAACGATCAAATGTAAACCACCCATATGTAAGTCATAATTCACTGGAAGACTATATACCATACATGGACGAGCTGGCAGAAACGATCAAATGTAAACCACCCATATGTAAGTCATAATTCACTGGAAGACTATATACCATACATGGACGAGCTGGCAGAAATGATCAAATGTAAACCTCCCATATGCAAGTCATAATTCACTGATAGACTATATACCATACATGGACGAGCCGGCAGAAATTCCCCATATGTAAGTCATAATTCACTGGTAGACTATATACCATACATGGACGAGCCGACAGAAATGATCAAATGTAAACCTTCCATATGCAAGTCATAATTCACTGATAGACTATATACCATACATGGACGAGCTGGCAGAAATGATCAAATGTAAACCTCCCATATGCAAGTCATAATTCACTGATAGACTATATACCATACATGGACGAGCCGGCAGAAATTCCCCATATGTAAGTCATAATTCACTGGTAGACTATATACCATACATGGACGAGCCGGCAGAAACGATCAAATGTAAACCATCCATATGTAAGTCATAATTCACTGGAAGACTATATACCATACATGAACGAGCCGGCAGAAACGATCAAATGTAAACCACCCATATGTAAGTCATAATTCACTGGTAGACTATATACCATACATGGACGAGCCGGCAGAAATGATCAAATGTAAACCACCCATATGTAAGTCATAATTCACTGGTAGACTATATACCATACATGAACGAGCCGGCAGAAACGATCAAATGTAAACCACCCATATGTAAGTCATAATTCACTGGAAGACTATATACCATACATGGACGAGCTGGCAGAAATGATCAAATGTAAACCTCCCATATGCAAGTCATAATTCACTGATAGACTATATACCATACATGGACGAGCTGGCAGAAACGATCAAATGTAAACCACCCATATGTAAGTCATAATTCACTGGAAGACTATATACCATACATGGACGAGCCGGCAGAAACGATCAAATGTAAACCACCCATATGTAAGTCATAATTCACTGATAGGCTATATACCATACATGGACGAGCTGGCAGAAATTATCAAATGTAAACCACCCATATGTAAGTCATAATTCACTGATAGACATCCATACATGGACGAGCTGGCAGAAATGATCAAATGTAAACCACCCATATGTAAGTCATAATTCACTGGAAGACTATATACCATACATGGACGAGCCGACAGAAATGATCAAATGTAAACCTCCCATATGTAAGTCATAATTCACTGGAAGACTATATACCATACATGGACGAGCTGGCAGAAATGATCAAATGTAAACCATCCATATGTAAGTCATAATTCACTGATAGACATCCATACATGGACGAGCTGGCAGAGATGATCAAATGTAAACCATCCATATGTAAGTCATAATTCACTGGTACACAATATACCATACATGGACGAGCCGGCAGAAATGATTAAATGTAAACCACCCATATGTAAGTCATAAATAACTGGTAGACAATATACCATACATGGACGAGTCGGTAAAAATTATCAAATGTAAACCACCCATATGTAAGTCATAATTCACTGGAAGACTATATACCATACATGGACGAGCTGGCAGAAATGATCAAATGTAAACCACCCATATGTAAGTCATAATACACTGATAGACATCCATACATGGACGAGCTGGCAGAAATGATCAAATGTAAACCACTCATATGAAAGTCATAATTCACTGGAAGACTATATACCATACATGGACGAGCTGGCAGAAATGATTAAATGTAAACCACCCATATGTAAGTCATAATACACTGATAGACTATATACCATACATGGACGAGCCGGCAGAAATGATCAAATGTAAACCATCCATATGTAAGTCATAAATCACTGATAGACTATATACCATACATGGACGAGCCGGCAGAAATGATTAAATGTATACCACCCACCCATATATAAGTCATAAATCACTGGTAGACTATATACCATACATGAACGAGCCGGCAGAAATGATCAAATGTAAACCACCCATATGTAAGTCATAAATCATTGGTAGACTATATACCATACATGGACGGAGCCGGCAGAAATGATTAAATGTATACCACCCACCCATATATAAGTCATAAATCACTGGTAGACTATATACCATACATGGACGAGCCGGCAGAAATGATCAAATGTAAACCATCCATATGTAAGTCATAAATCATTGGTAGACTATATACCATACATGGACGAGCCGGCAGAAATGATCAAATGTAAACCATCCATATGTAAGTCATAAATCATTGGTAGACTATATACCATACATGGACGGAGCCGGCAGAAATGATTAAATGTATACCACCCACCCATATATAAGTCATAAATCACTGGTAGACTATATACCATACATGGACGAGCCGGCAGAAATGATCAAATGTAAACCACCCATATGTAAGTCATAAATCATTGGTAGACTATATACCATACATGGACGGAGCCGGCAGAAATGATTAAATGTATACCACCCACCCATATATAAGTCATAAATCACTGGTAGACTATATACCATACATGGACGAGCCGGCAGAAATGATCAAATGTAAACCATCCATATGAAAGTCATAATTCACTGGAAGACTATATACCATACATGGACGAGCCGGCAGAAATGATCAAATGTAAACCATCCATATGTAAGTCATAAATCATTGGTAGACTATATACCATACATGGACGGAGCCGGCAGAAATGATCAAATGTAAACCATCCATATGTAAGTCATAATTCACTGATAGACTATATACCATACATGGACGAGCCGGCAGAAATGATTAAATGTATACCACCCATCCATATATAAGTCATAAATCACTGGTAGACTATATACCATACATGGACGAGCCGGCAGAAATGATCAAATGTAAACCACCCATATGTAAGTCATAAATCATTGGTAGACTATATACCATACATGGACGGAGCCGGCAGAAATGATCAAATGTAAACCACCCATATGTAAGTCATAATACACTGATAGACATCCATACATGGACGAGCTGGCAGAAATGATCAAATGTAAACCACTCATATGAAAGTCATAATTCACTGGAAGACTATATACCATACATGAACGAGCCGGCAGAAATGATCAAATGTAAACCACCCATATGTAAGTCATAAATCATTGGTAGACTATATACCATACATGGACGGAGCCGGCAGAAATGATCAAATGTAAACCATCCATATGTAAGTCATAAATCACTGGTAGACTATATACCATACATGGACGGAGCCGGCAGAAATGATCAAATGTAAACCATCCATATGTAAGTCATAATTCACTGGAAGACTATATACCATACATGGACGAGCCGGCAGAAATGATTAAATGTATACCACCCACCCATATATAAGTCATAAATCACTGGTAGACTATATACCATACATGGACGAGCTGGCAGAAATGATCAAATGTAAACCTCCCATATGCAAGTCATAATTCACTGATAGACTATATACCATACATGGACGAGCCGGCAGAAATTCCCCATATGTAAGTCATAATTCACTGGTAGACTATATACCATACATGGACGAGCCGGCAGAAATTCCCCATATGTAAGTCATAATTCACTGGTAGACTATATACCATATATGGACGGAGCCGGCAGAAATAATCAAATGTAAACCATCCATATGTAAGTCATAATTAACTGGAAGACTATATACCATACATGAACGAGCCGGCAGAAACGATCAAATGTAAACCACCCATATGTAAGTCATAATTCACTGGTAGACTATATACCATACATGAACGAGCCGGCAGAAACGATCAAATGTAAACCACCCATATGTAAGTCATAATTCACTGGAAGACTATATACCATACATGGACGAGCTGGCAGAAATGATCAAATGTAAACCTCCCATATGCAAGTCATAATTCACTGATAGACTATATACCATACATGGACGAGCCGGCAGAAACGATCAAATGTAAACCACCCATATGTAAGTCATAATTCACTGGAAGACTATATACCATACATGGACGAGCTGGCAGAAACGATCAAATGTAAACCACCCATATGTAAGTCATAATTCACTGGAAGACTATATACCATACATGGACGAGCTGGCAGAAATGATCAAATGTAAACCTCCCATATGCAAGTCATAATTCACTGATAGACTATATACCATACATGGACGAGCCGGCAGAAATTCCCCATATGTAAGTCATAATTCACTGGTAGACTATATACCATACATGGACGAGCCGACAGAAATGATCAAATGTAAACCTTCCATATGCAAGTCATAATTCACTGATAGACTATATACCATACATGGACGAGCTGGCAGAAATGATCAAATGTAAACCTCCCATATGCAAGTCATAATTCACTGATAGACTATATACCATACATGGACGAGCCGGCAGAAATTCCCCATATGTAAGTCATAATTCACTGGTAGACTATATACCATACATGGACGAGCCGGCAGAAACGATCAAATGTAAACCATCCATATGTAAGTCATAATTCACTGGAAGACTATATACCATACATGAACGAGCCGGCAGAAACGATCAAATGTAAACCACCCATATGTAAGTCATAATTCACTGGTAGACTATATACCATACATGGACGAGCCGGCAGAAATGATCAAATGTAAACCACCCATATGTAAGTCATAATTCACTGGTAGACTATATACCATACATGAACGAGCCGGCAGAAACGATCAAATGTAAACCACCCATATGTAAGTCATAATTCACTGGAAGACTATATACCATACATGGACGAGCTGGCAGAAATGATCAAATGTAAACCTCCCATATGCAAGTCATAATTCACTGATAGACTATATACCATACATGGACGAGCTGGCAGAAACGATCAAATGTAAACCACCCATATGTAAGTCATAATTCACTGGAAGACTATATACCATACATGGACGAGCCGGCAGAAACGATCAAATGTAAACCACCCATATGTAAGTCATAATTCACTGATAGGCTATATACCATACATGGACGAGCTGGCAGAAATTATCAAATGTAAACCACCCATATGTAAGTCATAATTCACTGATAGACATCCATACATGGACGAGCTGGCAGAAATGATCAAATGTAAACCACCCATATGTAAGTCATAATTCACTGGAAGACTATATACCATACATGGACGAGCCGACAGAAATGATCAAATGTAAACCTCCCATATGTAAGTCATAATTCACTGGAAGACTATATACCATACATGGACGAGCTGGCAGAAATGATCAAATGTAAACCATCCATATGTAAGTCATAATTCACTGATAGACATCCATACATGGACGAGCTGGCAGAGATGATCAAATGTAAACCATCCATATGTAAGTCATAATTCACTGGTACACAATATACCATACATGGACGAGCCGGCAGAAATGATTAAATGTAAACCACCCATATGTAAGTCATAAATAACTGGTAGACAATATACCATACATGGACGAGTCGGTAAAAATTATCAAATGTAAACCACCCATATGTAAGTCATAATTCACTGGAAGACTATATACCATACATGGACGAGCTGGCAGAAATGATCAAATGTAAACCACCCATATGTAAGTCATAATACACTGATAGACATCCATACATGGACGAGCTGGCAGAAATGATCAAATGTAAACCACTCATATGAAAGTCATAATTCACTGGAAGACTATATACCATACATGGACGAGCTGGCAGAAATGATTAAATGTAAACCACCCATATGTAAGTCATAATACACTGATAGACTATATACCATACATGGACGAGCCGGCAGAAATGATCAAATGTAAACCATCCATATGTAAGTCATAAATCACTGATAGACTATATACCATACATGGACGAGCCGGCAGAAATGATTAAATGTATACCACCCACCCATATATAAGTCATAAATCACTGGTAGACTATATACCATACATGAACGAGCCGGCAGAAATGATCAAATGTAAACCACCCATATGTAAGTCATAAATCATTGGTAGACTATATACCATACATGGACGGAGCCGGCAGAAATGATTAAATGTATACCACCCACCCATATATAAGTCATAAATCACTGGTAGACTATATACCATACATGGACGAGCCGGCAGAAATGATCAAATGTAAACCATCCATATGTAAGTCATAAATCATTGGTAGACTATATACCATACATGGACGAGCCGGCAGAAATGATCAAATGTAAACCATCCATATGTAAGTCATAAATCATTGGTAGACTATATACCATACATGGACGGAGCCGGCAGAAATGATTAAATGTATACCACCCACCCATATATAAGTCATAAATCACTGGTAGACTATATACCATACATGGACGAGCCGGCAGAAATGATCAAATGTAAACCACCCATATGTAAGTCATAAATCATTGGTAGACTATATACCATACATGGACGGAGCCGGCAGAAATGATTAAATGTATACCACCCACCCATATATAAGTCATAAATCACTGGTAGACTATATACCATACATGGACGAGCCGGCAGAAATGATCAAATGTAAACCATCCATATGAAAGTCATAATTCACTGGAAGACTATATACCATACATGGACGAGCCGGCAGAAATGATCAAATGTAAACCATCCATATGTAAGTCATAAATCATTGGTAGACTATATACCATACATGGACGGAGCCGGCAGAAATGATCAAATGTAAACCATCCATATGTAAGTCATAATTCACTGATAGACTATATACCATACATGGACGAGCCGGCAGAAATGATTAAATGTATACCACCCACCCATATATAAGTCATAAATCACTGGTAGACTATATACCATACATGGACGAGCCGGCAGAAATGATCAAATGTAAACCACCCATATGTAAGTCATAAATCATTGGTAGACTATATACCATACATGGACGGAGCCGGCAGAAATGATCAAATGTAAACCACCCATATGTAAGTCATAATACACTGATAGACATCCATACATGGACGAGCTGGCAGAAATGATCAAATGTAAACCACTCATATGAAAGTCATAATTCACTGGAAGACTATATACCATACATGAACGAGCCGGCAGAAATGATCAAATGTAAACCACCCATATGTAAGTCATAAATCATTGGTAGACTATATACCATACATGGACGGAGCCGGCAGAAATGATCAAATGTAAACCATCCATATGTAAGTCATAAATCACTGGTAGACTATATACCATACATGGACGGAGCCGGCAGAAATGATCAAATGTAAACCATCCATATGTAAGTCATAATTCACTGGAAGACTATATACCATACATGGACGAGCCGGCAGAAATGATTAAATGTATACCACCCACCCATATATAAGTCATAAATCACTGGTAGACTATATACCATACATGGACGAGCTGGCAGAAATGATCAAATGTAAACCTCCCATATGCAAGTCATAATTCACTGATAGACTATATACCATACATGGACGAGCCGGCAGAAATTCCCCATATGTAAGTCATAATTCACTGGTAGACTATATACCATACATGGACGAGCCGGCAGAAATTCCCCATATGTAAGTCATAATTCACTGGTAGACTATATACCATATATGGACGGAGCCGGCAGAAATAATCAAATGTAAACCATCCATATGTAAGTCATAATTAACTGGAAGACTATATACCATACATGAACGAGCCGGCAGAAACGATCAAATGTAAACCACCCATATGTAAGTCATAATTCACTGGTAGACTATATACCATACATGAACGAGCCGGCAGAAACGATCAAATGTAAACCACCCATATGTAAGTCATAATTCACTGGAAGACTATATACCATACATGGACGAGCTGGCAGAAATGATCAAATGTAAACCTCCCATATGCAAGTCATAATTCACTGATAGACTATATACCATACATGGACGAGCCGGCAGAAACGATCAAATGTAAACCACCCATATGTAAGTCATAATTCACTGGAAGACTATATACCATACATGGACGAGCTGGCAGAAACGATCAAATGTAAACCACCCATATGTAAGTCATAATTCACTGGAAGACTATATACCATACATGGACGAGCTGGCAGAAATGATCAAATGTAAACCTCCCATATGCAAGTCATAATTCACTGATAGACTATATACCATACATGGACGAGCCGGCAGAAATTCCCCATATGTAAGTCATAATTCACTGGTAGACTATATACCATACATGGACGAGCCGACAGAAATGATCAAATGTAAACCTTCCATATGCAAGTCATAATTCACTGATAGACTATATACCATACATGGACGAGCTGGCAGAAATGATCAAATGTAAACCTCCCATATGCAAGTCATAATTCACTGATAGACTATATACCATACATGGACGAGCCGGCAGAAATTCCCCATATGTAAGTCATAATTCACTGGTAGACTATATACCATACATGGACGAGCCGGCAGAAACGATCAAATGTAAACCATCCATATGTAAGTCATAATTCACTGGAAGACTATATACCATACATGAACGAGCCGGCAGAAACGATCAAATGTAAACCACCCATATGTAAGTCATAATTCACTGGTAGACTATATACCATACATGGACGAGCCGGCAGAAATGATCAAATGTAAACCACCCATATGTAAGTCATAATTCACTGGTAGACTATATACCATACATGAACGAGCCGGCAGAAACGATCAAATGTAAACCACCCATATGTAAGTCATAATTCACTGGAAGACTATATACCATACATGGACGAGCTGGCAGAAATGATCAAATGTAAACCTCCCATATGCAAGTCATAATTCACTGATAGACTATATACCATACATGGACGAGCTGGCAGAAACGATCAAATGTAAACCACCCATATGTAAGTCATAATTCACTGGAAGACTATATACCATACATGGACGAGCCGGCAGAAACGATCAAATGTAAACCACCCATATGTAAGTCATAATTCACTGATAGGCTATATACCATACATGGACGAGCTGGCAGAAATTATCAAATGTAAACCACCCATATGTAAGTCATAATTCACTGATAGACATCCATACATGGACGAGCTGGCAGAAATGATCAAATGTAAACCACCCATATGTAAGTCATAATTCACTGGAAGACTATATACCATACATGGACGAGCCGACAGAAATGATCAAATGTAAACCTCCCATATGTAAGTCATAATTCACTGGAAGACTATATACCATACATGGACGAGCTGGCAGAAATGATCAAATGTAAACCATCCATATGTAAGTCATAATTCACTGATAGACATCCATACATGGACGAGCTGGCAGAGATGATCAAATGTAAACCATCCATATGTAAGTCATAATTCACTGGTACACAATATACCATACATGGACGAGCCGGCAGAAATGATTAAATGTAAACCACCCATATGTAAGTCATAAATAACTGGTAGACAATATACCATACATGGACGAGTCGGTAAAAATTATCAAATGTAAACCACCCATATGTAAGTCATAATTCACTGGAAGACTATATACCATACATGGACGAGCTGGCAGAAATGATCAAATGTAAACCACCCATATGTAAGTCATAATTCACTGATAGACTATATACCATACATGGACGAGTCGGCAGAAATGATCAAATGTAAACCATCCATATGTAAGTCATAATACACTGATAGACATCCATACATGGACGAGCTGGCAGAAATGATCAAATGTAAACCACTCATATGAAAGTCATAATTCACTGGAAGACTATATACCATACATGGACGAGCTGGCAGAAATGATTAAATGTAAACCACCCATATGTAAGTCATAATACACTGATAGACTATATACCATACATGGACGAGCCGGCAGAAATGATCAAATGTAAACCATCCATATGTAAGTCATAAATCACTGATAGACTATATACCATACATGGACGAGCCGGCAGAAATGATTAAATGTATACCACCCACCCATATATAAGTCATAAATCACTGGTAGACTATATACCATACATGAACGAGCCGGCAGAAATGATCAAATGTAAACCACCCATATGTAAGTCATAAATCATTGGTAGACTATATACCATACATGGACGGAGCCGGCAGAAATGATTAAATGTATACCACCCACCCATATATAAGTCATAAATCACTGGTAGACTATATACCATACATGGACGAGCCGGCAGAAATGATCAAATGTAAACCATCCATATGTAAGTCATAAATCATTGGTAGACTATATACCATACATGGACGAGCTGGCAGAAATGATCAAATGTAAACCATCCATATGTAAGTCATAAATCATTGGTAGACTATATACCATACATGGACGGAGCCGGCAGAAATGATTAAATGTATACCACCCACCCATATATAAGTCATAAATCACTGGTAGACTATATACCATACATGGACGAGCCGGCAGAAATGATCAAATGTAAACCACCCATATGTAAGTCATAAATCATTGGTAGACTATATACCATACATGGACGGAGCCGGCAGAAATGATTAAATGTATACCACCCACCCATATATAAGTCATAAATCACTGGTAGACTATATACCATACATGGACGAGCCGGCAGAAATGATCAAATGTAAACCATCCATATGAAAGTCATAATTCACTGGAAGACTATATACCATACATGGACGAGCCGGCAGAAATGATCAAATGTAAACCATCCATATGTAAGTCATAAATCATTGGTAGACTATATACCATACATGGACGGAGCCGGCAGAAATGATCAAATGTAAACCATCCATATGTAAGTCATAATTCACTGATAGACTATATACCATACATGGACGAGCCGGCAGAAATGATTAAATGTATACCACCCACCCATATATAAGTCATAAATCACTGGTAGACTATATACCATACATGGACGAGCCGGCAGAAATGATCAAATGTAAACCACCCATATGTAAGTCATAAATCATTGGTAGACTATATACCATACATGGACGGAGCCGGCAGAAATGATCAAATGTAAACCACCCATATGTAAGTCATAATACACTGATAGACACCCATACATGGACGAGCTGGCAGAAATGATCAAATGTAAACCACTCATATGAAAGTCATAATTCACTGGAAGACTATATACCATACATGAACGAGCCGGCAGAAATGATCAAATGTAAACCACCCATATGTAAGTCATAAATCATTGGTAGACTATATACCATACATGGACGGAGCCGGCAGAAATGATCAAATGTAAACCATCCATATGTAAGTCATAAATCACTGGTAGACTATATACCATACATGGACGGAGCCGGCAGAAATGATCAAATGTAAACCATCCATATGTAAGTCATAATTCACTGGAAGACTATATACCATACATGGACGAGCCGGCAGAAATGATTAAATGTATACCACCCACCCATATATAAGTCATAAATCACTGGTAGACTATATACCATACATGGACGAGCCGGCAGAAATGATCAAATGTAAACCATCCATATGTAAGTCATAATACACTGATAGACATCCATACATGGACGAGCTGGCAGGACCGATCAAATGTAAACCACCCATATGTAAGTCATAATTCACTGGTAGACTATATACCATACATGGACGGAGCCGGCAGAAATGATCAAATGTAAACCACCCATATGTAAGTCATAAATCATTGGTAGACTATATACCATATATGGACGGAGCCGGCAGAAATGATCAAATGTACACCACCCATATGTAAGTCATAAATCACTGATAGAATATATACCATACATGGACGAGCCGGCAGAAATGATTAAATGTATACCACCCACCCATATATAAGTCATAAATCACGGGTAGACTATATACCATACATGGACGAGCTGGCAGAAATGATCAAATGTAAACCATCCATATGTAAGTCATTAATCATTGGTAGACTATATACCATACATGGACGAGCCGGCAGAAATGATCAAATGTAAACCACCCATATGTAAGTCATAATTCACTGGAAGACTATATACCATACATGGACGAGCCGGCAGAAATGATTAAATGTATACCACCCACCCATATATAAGTCATAAATCACTGGTAGACTATATACCATACATGGACGAGCCGGCAGAAATGATCAAATGTAAACCACCCATATGTAAGTCATAATTCACTGGAAGACTATATACCATACATGGACGAGCCGGCAGAAATGATTAAATGTATACCACCCACCCATATATAAGTCATAAATCACTGGTAGACTATATACCATACATGGACGAGCCGGCAGAAATGATCAAATGTAAACCACCCATTTGTAAGTCATACGACACTGGTAGACTATATACCATACAAGGAGGAGCCGGCAGAAACGATCAAATGTAAACCATCCATATGTAAGTCATAATTCACTGGTAGACTATATACCATACATGGACGAGCCGGCAGAAATGATCAAATGTAAACCATCCACCCATATGTAAGTCATAAATCACTGGTAGACTATATACCATACAAGGACGAGCCGGTAGAAATGATTAAATGTATACCACCCATATATAAATCATAAATCACTGGTAGTCTATGTTTCATAAATGGATGAGCTCACAGAAGAGCTGGTAGAAATGACTATATAAGTCATGGTAACAGTTGCCTATATGGGGACTAACACTTAGAACTTTGTTCAATTTTCTTTTGAAATTCTTCTACAGAATCACAGACTCTAAAACTCTTATTAATCATTGTTGTTGAATTTATGTGAATAATCTAACTTGTCTTATATATTTGCTTATTTAGAACTTATTTGTATTTTACAGTTAAATTATGTTTCACTGACCCCAAACTAGCTTACGCCTGCATCTTTGACCCGTGTGCTGCCTATCAGTATCGGCTCTGTGGACCACACCCTTGGGCTGGTGCCAGGGAGGCTATTCTCACTCAATGGGACAGGACTTTGTATCCCCTCAGAGGAAAGCGACCACAGAAACTCAAAGACAGTAAAAGATCTTGGACAGTTTATATAATGGGTGTTGCTATACTTACTACTAGTGTATATATAGCAACACGGACTGAATTTTTAGGGCAATTGAAAGATTCTTTTAAGAAGTTAATTGCTATTTACAGATGAAAGACGTGACCAACATGTCACATGTGTGTACAAATGCAATTTAAACTTCCCGAAAACGGTAAAGATAGCTTTTTTGTGCGATATATACAAAATGTGTATAAGCATAATTTTATACTTACATATATATGTGCACTTTTAGTTGTTTGTAACATATTTGTACTAAGAAGATTGTTTTAGACTTTATCAGATTTATGTTGGACAGAAGTGTAAAGGTGTAACTCTCTATTGCATATTTTTTATTACAACATTGTGTATTCAAGACTTATGGTGTAATTGGATTAAACATAAATTAAGAAAGTCTTTATGTAACTATTTGTTTATATGATTTATTAATTAAAGATACAGAGAAACAATGAGAAAATTGTGTAGGATCAAGAGATTTTCATAAAAGATCAGCTTATGTCTCGCATCTCTTTTAACATTATACACCTTTGAAGTCATGATGAACAAGATACTAGTTCACAAGAAAGGGCGTCATCAGTGATGCTGACAGTATTACTATTTGGAAATCATCACATCATAAGAGATAACCAAACCAAGAACGTCACAACCTAAGCAAAGTGAGTATTCTTTTACAATATAGCTAATGATGTCTGTTTTGCGGCTTAATTCAATTTTAATCATTATAAATAGTTATGCATGCGATATTTTTCGTTCACAATATATCAAAATTTATTTTTTAAGTTTAAAATTGACTTTAATAAGCAAACTTAATATATGTTTTAACTTTTTTCCAGGGCCTGTATTCAAGAACAAAAATGATTTCCACATACTTCAAGCCCGGTGTTAACTATAGAAGTTGGGCTGACCGTTTCAGCAGTTTCTGGACTTTCTCTCTGTTTCTCGTACTGGCTGTGGTTGTGGCTATACGGCATAATAATGGGCCAAACGTCGAGTGTTTTACTCCTAAGCTGTTCACTGAGAAGATGGTCCAGTACGTCAATGAGCGGTGCTGGGCAGCTAGACAATTAAATGTTTACTTCCCAGACCATGTTGTGCACGAGTACGCCATTCTATCAGACGAGAATTACAGTCGAAGGGATTCTAGTTTACGTACCCTGTATCAGTGGCTTCCGTTAATTATTGTCTTCCAGGCATTACTGTTCCGACTACCAGATATAGTTCTGAGGGTAGTAGAATCCCTCTTTGGGTACGGATCTACAAAGATCGTCGGTCTAACACGTGGTTATGAGAATCTTTGTACAAGAGACAGGCCGACGCTGGCGTGTGAAATGGCTAACTATTTCGATAACATATTCACAAAACGTCCATTGAAGGCTATAGGACTTATGGCATTGGTCATCATTTTTGTGAAAGTACTGTTTTTCGTCAACGCTTTGGTCCAGCTGATAATTTTAGACGGCTACCTAGCACCATCAAGTGAGGTCACGTACGGTCAACACATATTGGATGGGATTTCAAGCCGTAACTATTCAGAAATCAGTCCGTCTCCCGCCTTTCCTCGGCAGGTCATGTGCCATGTCAACCTGAACCGTTACCAGAGACTGCTGAACTATACTTTACAATGCTCTATTCCCGTGAATGAGTTTAATGAACAGGTTTCCTTCTTCATATGGATCTGGCTGTTGGTTGTGTGTATTGCATCTGGTATTAGTCTTCTTGTCTTTATCATCAAAACCTACGTCCCAGTTGTAAATGAAAGGTTAGTATGTATTTATCTGGAAGCAAAAAAGTTTTTTTTTAGAACTGTTGGTTATTATCAAAATGACCTGAATGTACATGACTGTCAGAAATAACACCTCAAATAGTAGTAAGTGTAATCTCGAAAACTGTGGAAGTTTCAATGTGATTTAGAAAACAATTTTCTAAAGTTAACATGGTTATCAAACAATCAAATCTGAATATCGCAACTGGACACAGTATAAAATGAAGTAAAAATCCTCCTTAAACCGATCTTAACTGATGCTTAAGCAGCTGCATACCAAATATTAAAATGGTGAACCATAACTGCTTTATATAAAACACTCATGACATAAGTAAAAACTTAAAAAGTGTAGACTGTGACTGCAGGATCATACAGATAAAATACTTTTGAAATTGATCTGTACTGATGCTAATGCAGGTGCATCGCCAATATCAATGATGTACCATAACTGCTTCATGTTAAACAGACGTAAAAAAAAAAAGGTTAACCTCGGCCAAATCGGTGTAAAATTTCAAAGTCAGTAGACCGTGACTGCAGAAGCATACAGATGAAATGCTTTTGAAATTGATCTGTACTAATGCTAATACAAGTGCATACCCAATATCAATGGTGAACCATAACTGTTTCATGTTAAACAGACTTAAGAAAAAGGTTAACCTAGGCAAAATCAGTGTAAAATTTCAAAGTCAGTAGACCGTGACTGCAGGAGCATACAGGTGAAATCCTTTTAAAACTGATCTGTACTGATGCTGATGCAACTGCATACCATATATCAATGGTGTAACATAACTAGTTCACACAAAACAGACTTAAGCAAAAACTTTAACCAATTGTGGACGCCGCCGCCGCCGCCGTCGCCGTCGCCGTCATCACTATACCTAAGTCTCGCTTTTTGCGACATTCGTCACAGGCGAAACAAAAAATGGTAAAATGTTGTACTTTGTACGAAATATCGGGGTGTTTGCTGTCTAAGCTAAAAACGAAATAATATATAATCAAACTACAATCTTGCTATTTCTTCTGAGTTCTGTTCAATCAGAGACAGACAGTGCCTAAAATTAATTTTTATAAGGGCCAATAATTTATTGAACCCCTCATCTATTTTCTAGATTTCTGCTGAAGTATTTAGAGATGGGGAATTTATCACCAACGAAATCTCAGTTGTCTACATTCACCAAAACAATAATAGGCAAAGACGGTGTCATTCTGCTGAAAATGGTGAGCGAACTATCGTCCGACATATTGGTCCGCGATGTCGTTTTAAGGATCTGGTACCTCCACTTTGATCCGGAACCCAGAAGCAAGTCCCAGGCCGTGCAGCATCCAGAGCTAATTAGTCCTTACAGGGCTTAGATATACAATCAGTTGATATTTTCATGATATAGCTTTTTAGTTTGTAGTTGCTTCAGTTTTTAAACTGATAATCCAATTTATTTTGGTTTATGGCACAGCGTATCCTGCTTTGATTACGTATATACAGACGTAACTAGATTGGTGTTTCAACCAAAAATAATACATTTTAACAATAGCCTTTTTTGGATAAAATTTTGTAAATAAAATTTGTTTGGGGTTCTTGTTTTCTTATAATTATGAAGGAAAAAAACCGGTCAAACCAGTAAACTTGGAAATTTTTAGTACCCTTAATTCTTAACAGTCTAAGAAAAAAAGGATTTGAGATTCACTTTTTGCCCGAATCCTTGATTTTTAGTTTTGTTCTATTTATCCAATAATCCAGAAAGGAGTTTTGCTGGCCAGGGACAAGTGAGCCAGTTTTAATTTCACATACTGATTTTTAAATAAAGTTGGTTTGTCCTTGTTTATAGATGGTATCTCAGGAACATATATTCAACATTATCATCCACATTTAGTTACAAGCAAATGCCCTATCATCCCAAGACCTATAAGGTGATGATTTTTTCCCCCGCCGAAACGCGGAGCGGGGACATTGAAATGCCGGGCGTCCGTCCGCCCGCGCGTGCGTGTGTGCATCCGTCCGTCACACTTTTTTTTCGCAACAGATTTCTCAGCTACTATTAATCCTAGGCTTTGGATATTTGGTATGCAGCTTCAGTTGGGGGGTCTCTCATATTGTGGGATTTTTTTTTAGGTCTGTCGCTTACCTACTTCCTGTTAAATGAGCCGACTTAGAATTTTTTAGGGTCAAAAATGGACATTTTTTCGTATTTAAACCAATTTCTCAGCTACTATTAATCCTAGGCTTTCAATATTAGGCATGCAGCTACGGGTAAGGTTCTCGTAGTAGAGATTTCTCGACTTCATACGGTTGCTACCGTGCAACGAAAGGGGAGCGGTTATTTGTCATGTAGTTAATTTAAGATGAAAACAAGCTTATTTTGCACGAATTTCCAGTTCTAAAGTTAAAATTAGATAAAAGTTTTAGTTTTTCAATTGAATTTTCTTTTAATCTTTGCCAAGAATATCTATTGTAATAGAAAATGACCTCAAATGCATGTTCGTTTTTTAGTTAAACTAACGAATCGTTCTTTGGAAAGTAACCGTTGTGTTACGTATCACTTTCCCAGGGATTATCTTTGTTTAAGAATTATAATCCCCCTAGCGGCCAGGTAAAATACCACGATAAAAAATAAATTTAATTTAAAGGGGGGAATGGGCAATGATTTTTGGTCAGAATTATTTTTGCGCAGGGCGCCAAAAACGGCAAAAAATATTGATAATACTATAAATGTGTGACGTCCGTCCGTGTGTGCGGTCAGTCGCACTTTTATTTTGTAACAGATTTCTCGGCTTCTATCATTTTTAGGTTCAATATTTGGCAAGAAGCTTTGGGTAGGGGTCTTGTATGATTGGATGCATTTTTAGGTCTGTTGCTTATGAACTTCCCGTTTAACGAGCAGACTTTGAAACTTTGTGCTCGGTAGGGGACGTCAGGAATTATGTTCTTGTTCAATAAGCAGAAATTCTTCAAATATTTTTGTCTCTGGGTCTCTAACCGCTAAAATCACTTTATCTTTACTCCTGGTTTTCAACTTGTATTTTTTGTCAAGCATGGTTCATGCCCTTGTACATTTAAACGATGGTGTGTTATGAAAGTTTATAGACCCAATGCAAGGGAGAATCTTAGTGTTAAGCTCGTCTTACGGTTAACCGAAACCACATACATGTATGCCCTGCTATAAAAAGGTTTCATATAAAAACGGACAGTTCTTTTATAGTTTTAAAGTTAATATGTATTAATTTAAATCATTATTTTTGCATTGCTTTTTGTATATACTTCAAACAAAGAGTTGCGCTAAATCTGTTTAGTATATCCCTACTCTTGAAAGCAGAAAGAAGCTGACCGACGGATCTGTAAATGAAAGACAGAAATAATGCAACTCGTCATACTAAAGCTGTGAACCAAATTTTGTATCTTTCGTAAAAGCAAAGAAATCTGATACGAAAATTCTCCCTTCAACTCGCTTATATTCGGCTAAGCAAACAGGAAGTAAATAACTCACTGACATCAAACGAGAAGACACAGTTCAACTCATCATGCTCAAGCTGCAAAACCAAATTGGAAATAAAGAAATACAGTGGAAGCCCAGGAAATGAGTTACAAAGATTGTGAACATACAGATAGAGAGACGGACAGACAAGTTATAAGAAATATTTCTTCTTATTTTATAAGTGGATGGGGGCTTAATAGTATTTTTTTATTATGATAAATTTCTTACAGGCGTAACGAAAGAAAAAAATTCTCTTGATGAAATGGACTTGATCGATTTGATTTTAGCGTGTGTTATTTTTGTGTTTATTAATCCGCGTCATTTTATATGTGCCTGTCCTAAGCCAGGAATCTTTGTCAAAGCTTTTTTTGCCTCTGTCATCTATCTCTTTATTGTTCTATTATCAGAATGGGGTCTTTCGTTGATAATGTAAGGATTAGTTTTGAAACTTTTGTATTGTATTTTTAGTCTTTGGCCAATGCAAGACGACGAGCAGCGACCTATCATGGTCGTGTTGAAGACTGGTGGCTGTTTTAAATTCACGTTGTGTCGTGTCTACTTATTCCATATCTCTTTAATATCATCTAAGTCAAAAATTAAATTGTAAATCAATTAACCCCAAAATCCATATTATTATATAGCCCCGATTGAAAATTAGGGGGTATTTTATGGAAGGTCTATCCATTACCTCAGGGTACCCGTTTTATCTCACTATTTTATCTGAACACTATATAGTTTGAATTTGTATTCCCGAAGATTATTTAGATATATCATAACTCTGTGCTTATACCCTTGACTTAATTGTCACGACTCTATTTCCTCGACTTTTTGCTATGTATGTATTAAGGAAAGAAATTAAGTTTCGAATTTTACGGTCTTGACCAATTTGATGATTACTAACAGTTATGAAGTGTATGTAGCATCAATATATAGTCAAATGAAAGTATAAAAACCAAGTTATCGACAGACTTGAACATTAGTTCATCAATAATTTCTCCCGAAAACGTGTTACGGTTACGATTCGTAGCAACCGTGCCTGATACGTAGCAAGTCGAGAAATCTCTACTGTGAGATGCGTTTAGAATTTTTGACGCTCGGCAGGGGACTCAGGAATTCCGTTCATGTAAATCTTGGGCATCTCTAGAGAGTTTAGAGAAACTAACATTGGTCAAAATATTTACAATTAAAACTGTTAAGGTGTTCCTCTCTGCAGTTAGAGATTAAGCTTTTAAATCTATTTTAGCACTTATGTAACCAAGCTACTTGAAGAAGCAATAGGCTCAGAGAACCATAAATAGCTTACCCGACTTCAATACAAACAAGGGGTTGCTAATTAAGGATATCCCTACTCGAACATTTGAAAAAAAACAGGAAACAGATGTCAGACTGACCTGAAAAGTGACTGAGAAATACGTTAAGAAAATTTTTATTTTATTCTTTTTAAAAAATAGTCCAAGTCGGGTCAGAAAACAGGAAGTATACGGTCGACCGACTGACATGGAAAGGGGAGGCACGGTACAACTCTAAGTCCTAAAGCAATGTAACAAAGTTGAAACCAATCGAACCAAATTAATAGAAGCCAATCATTCTGACGGACATACGGACAAGGCGATTGCAATATAGTCCCCTACCTAAAGAGTGAGGGTATAGTTAAACTATGTAGATGTAAATTTTAGTCATGATGGACAAAAGCTTAATCAGCATTACAAGAAGTAAAGAGGTACAAATAGAAAATTCATATGTCATAGTTCGAAGGGACAAAGAAAAACCAGATAACTTGAACGAGAGACAACACGAAGAAACAAGACAAACTTAAAAACAAAAAACAACTGGATAGCAATCTTGCAATAACACGATCTGCACTATTAACGAGAGTGAACTTAGGCGCACCCGAAGGGTAAGTTGTTCCTGCTTGATGCAACCCATCCGTTGTGTTGCTAACGGTCAATTCAGCATGTCTAATCCGGTCAAGGAAGACAAAACAAAATCCTATGACAATCCAACATCTTCACTCAGGTTTGTCTACAAGCACATGATTCAGCAAGCTAATGTTTTTTACTGTCTGGTTTATTCTGTACGTGGCTATACTATTGTAGATTATTGTGTGCTTTAAGGGACACAAGCTGGAATTTCTGACATCAACTTTTGAATTTGCAAAATAAAATAGTTTTTTCGTCACATTTAAAAAAGTTGAAATTTGGATATGTTATATACAACATAATGCTTCTCGGTTCATATCAACACTGTCAAAGTTACTCTAACTAAATTATGTACATAACCGTCATTGCTTCACGTATTTTGTAAAATTACAATATTTTAAAGCCTTATTATCTGAACAGCTACTTGAACAAGGAGAAAATGCCAAAAATAGAGGCTGAAACCTTTTGCAATGGATTGTAAAAAAAAAATATGGATAAAAAGAAAAAAGAGGCTCCCAGAAGCTTGTATAGCTCAACAGACTTTGGATGGAAATTATTATATGCCAATCGTTTTACAAAACTCCTATAAGGATGTCAGCATACAACCTCAACTTAGGATATTTTGTTAAGCTCATTAAGCCGAACATTTAAGCAAGCAAACGCTAGTCTTTGTCATATACAAATTTTCAATTTTTACGGCAAAAACAACTTTTAAAAACATTTTGGGGCCATAACTTCCATAAGGGGTCATGTGCTAATTTAAACTATTTCTATAAGAATTTTGAACACTCACTTTACTTAATATTTAAAGCAAGCAAAAACTTCTCTCTATCTCATACTGTTTTACAACACATTTTGCAAATTATTGACCAAATCTAGCAACTTTTATCTAACTATAAAAGTATTCATTCTACAGGCCTAGAACATGGTAAAAAATTCTATTTGTCACCTTCAGAAGGGCATAGCCCCTAAAATGAGGTGTTCTGAAAATGTTCAAAGACTTCTGTAGTGCTCGACGATTTGAAAATTTTAGCAAGCATTAGATTCTCTCTATCTACAATGGGTTTCATTCCATAGACCAAAAACATTCACAAATGCTAGTTTGGACCTTTAAACGGTCATAATCGCTAGAAGGGGGTGGGTGACCTGTTTACTTCAATCCAATAGAGAGATTTTGGTACTGAGGAGAGAACGTTGCATCAGATTCCCCCAATCTCTCAATCTGTTATGATTTATAAGCCAATGAATAAACTACCCCAGCCTGGTATATCACAACCCAACATGATGAGCCCTTTATATTAGAGGACTGATATTCATTGTCAGTTGCTTTGTTCACATGCATTTTGTGGTGGATATTTAATATATATTTGACATCAAATATATTTTAATCAACATAGGACTTCTTGTACATGGAAACCATTTGCCAAGGCATACAGTATACAATGTACATACTGTTACAATAAAGAGTTTAGCCACTTTGGTCCCTTATGTAACACAAACATTAACAGGTATTACAAATCCGATTGAACATAATAAGGCAGGGATTTTATACAAGGATTCTAAGCAAATGAAAAGTTGATTCTTAAGGTGTGGCTTTTATCTAGCCCTGTTGGCAATGTAAAGGTGCAAAATACATTTAAACATTTGATACATTTGGATTTTTGTCAATATATCCATGTTTCCGCCTTAAAGTTCTTTTTCTAAAACAGTAGGGGGCCACAAAATATGTGGCAATATGGAGATTCTTTTAGCAGATAGAAACATTTTATCAAAATTTCAAAACAATCAGTCAACATTTACCTTAACTATCACACAGACACCATATGTTCCAAAATGACAACAATGACAATGACATCAGCCCAACATTATACAATCACAAAATTTTGCAGTGGTATCAAAATTGTTGCCTGACCTGCTTGTTCTATTTTTAGCAACAGGTGCCATGTTGTTTAGTAAACAGTTAAAATTTGTTGCAATCTTGGTAGATGACTAGGAATCTTTGACAAAGCTTTTGTTTGTACTTGTCTTTTTTGATGTTTTCAGTTCCTTGTTTAAGAAAGGGGTCTATCTGTGACTATTTCAGTGCTGGATTTGAATTATATGCATTTTATATAGACCATGGACCCATTGCAGAAACGCGAGCAGCGCCTACTGGCCTCGTTGAAGGCTGCTGAAGGTTGTCCATTGTGGTTTTTCTGAATTGCCACTTGATTGTGGGCTGTGTCGCGTACACTTATTCCACATCTCTTTATTTTTTTATATCATTGTCGAAGTGTGCAAAGTCGGCGGTTCCGAGGAGATTTGTTACAGATAATTGAACAATGAAAATATAACAGATGCCAAGTGATTGCAATATCTTATATGGCCATTCAGGTCCGAAGAGTTTAAAAAGTGTTGATCCTTTGCTTTGTTTTTTTTCAATATTTATAATGTGGCTTCATGTCAAGCACATATACTCCATTTCCCTCCTTTTTAGCTCACCTGTCCCGAAGGGTCATGTGAGCTATTGCCGTCACTTGGCGTCTGTCGTCCGTCCGTCCATAAACTTTTTCAAACGTTAACTCCTCTGACACCATAAGTCCAATTGCAACCAAACTTGGTATGGTTGTTCATTAGCATTCGGTGCTTAGAACTGATGTGGGGATTTTTGATTTGTCGTAAAACATGGCCGCCATGGCTAAAAATAGAACATAGGGGTAGAATGCAGTTTTTTGCAAATAACTCAAAAACAGCTACAGATATAAAAATTCTGGCTGAATTAAAGTGATCCACACCTCAAGATCTACCTACCTTGAAATTTTGAAGAAAATCCAACAACACATGTAGGAGTTATTGCCCTTTTTGTGGATTTTTTGCAAATATTGCACCTGTTTAGCTCAATATCTTGAAAACTATACTAGATATTTTAGAAATTTAAATTGCATATTGTTAAGCACATCAAGATCTACAAAATATGTAATAGAGTCAACGTTGTAGGACCATTCCTTTAAGGAGTTATTGCCCTTAGAACGTCAAAATTTAGCATTTTAACAGCATTTCCTCATTACATTGAAAATGTTAACTCCTCTGACACTTTAAGTTCAAATGGAACCAAACTTGGTATAGTTGTTTATTAGCATTAGGTGTATAGAACTGATGTGGGGATTTTTGATTGGTCGTAAAACATGGCCGCTGTGGCTAAAAATAGAACATAGGGGTAAATGGCAGTTTTTTGCAAATAACTCTAAAACGGTGACAGATTTCAAAATTTTGATTGGGAACAAAAGTGATCAGCACCTCAAGATCTAGCAGCTCTGAAATTTTGAAGAAAATCCAACAACCCATGTAGGAGTTATTGCCCTTTTTGTGGATTTTTTGCAAATTTCGCACCTGTTTAGCTCAATATCTTGAAAACTATACAAGATATTTGAGAAATTTAAATTGCATATTGTTAAGCGCATCAAGATCTACAAAATATGTAACAGGGTCAACTTTGTAGGACCTTTCCTTTGAGGAGTTATTGCCCTTGGAACTTCAAAATTGAGCATTTTAACTGCATTTCCTCATTATATTGAAAATGTTAACTCCTCTGACACTTTAAGTCCAATCAGAACCAAACTTGGTATTATTGTTTATTATTATTAGGTGTATAAAACTGTTGTGGGGATTTTTGATTGGTTGTAAAACATTGCCACTGTGGCTAAAAATAGAACATTAGGTTAAACTGCATTTTTTTGCAAATAACTCAAAAAGTGTGACAGATTTTTAGATTTTGATTGAGAACAAAAGTTATCAGCACCTTAATATCCACCATATTGTCAGATGACCCCCTTATTAATCATATGACCCTTTCAACGTCAAATAGATTTTGCCTAATAACCTTTACTTCAGGCACATATGTCAGGTGAGCGATTCAGGCTCCTGGGAGCCTCTTGTTAAATATAATATATATGACCAAGATGTGTGGTAAAATAAAAATCTAATATATAAAAATAAATTTTATTATTCTATCTTAATCTCTTCTTCTTAGGTGTTACCTGAAATGGGAAAGAAAACCATTGATACAATCACAAAAAATTAGTTGCAATTGCTTTAATAAAGGCACACCATCTTTTTGAATTAAAAAAAAAAAATCAATATTTTTACAGCTCTGCTACCTGGTATGAATTATTAAATCATATTATTTTGTTTTTCCATTTTGTTTTTTTTTTGCATTGAAAATCTTAAAAGCAGAGTATTTTGTCTTTTTTTTCAATTTCTAGGTATGTGAAAGTTAAACCTTGTTAAATTGCGTTGAAAAGGGACAATCAAATAGTAAAATTGATATTTGCAACTTTATACTTTTTGTTACTTTTCAAAGGGAGATAATTTGTAAAACATTTCAATAATTTTCAAATAAAGTCCAGAGTGTATGAGTTTGAAATAAGTATCAATGTAATTTTTGCCTACATGTATTCATTTTGCATAAAATTTGTTAAAAAATGTCACAAATCCAGCATCCCTTGAAAGTGTAAATACAATTCAACATTGACCTACCATTCTTGTGAACATATTAGATTTAGATATTCTTTTTTTTTTATCAAAATCTGAGAAAAAAAATAATGGAAAAAAATCTATTTCATGTCTATAAATTAACCATATATTTAAACTTGACAATACCTTTGTTTCTGACTGTGTGCCTTCTCTCTTGAATTTCTTCAGATCAGCAGTAAACAAAACCTAAAATACATTTAAATGTACATGTAACCTTAAGTAACATGCAATATACAATATTTATGTTGAAAATGTTAAAATATTAATTGTAAATTGAACATATAATAATATAACCAGGTAAAAATAAAATATCTGATTTTACACGATTCCCTAATGATTCCAACATATATCTAAAGTAGACTAATTTGAAAAATACTTGTTTAGGGCATTGATGAAAAGGGAACATAAAGTTTTTTGCATGGTTTCTATCACATATGTGCTAATTTTAGGAAGGATTTCTCATTAATTAAATAGTGAATGTTAAGTAGCAGGCAGACAGGTGGAAAAATATTTTTTCTGACATTTGTTATAGCAACTACTTATCACAGTCTTTTGATAATTGGTATGCAGCATCAACAAGAGGTCTCTAGCATAGGTTTCAATTTCAGGTCTGTCACTCAGTCATGATTATATTTACAATGGTAGGAAATTTTTGTAACAGTTTTCTAAGCAACTACTTATTACAGCGTTTGAAATTGGGTATGCAGCATCAGCATGAGATCCTATAGTATGAATTCAATTTCACGTTTGTCGCTCAACCACTTCTTGTTAACCAACTTATTTAATTTTTTTTTCTGTTAAGGCGAAGACAATGAACAGATTGATGCCAAGTCAGAGGGTTAACATAAAATTATTACAAAATTAGTTTGAAATGGATGCATAAGTGCCACACAATCATGAGAAATTAAAACTCTCCAAGTTTAACCTTACTAAAGTCCTCTTACACCCTTTAACTGCAGAAATTACTCTCAAGTGTGAATAATTATTGTTAACAAGTTGGCATTAAAGTCAAATAAATTGTTCAGAAATTGGTATCTTACTAATGAAACCAATAAATGAACATTGGGAACCCCACAAGAGAACTAAAGTTAATTGTTAACTCTTGGATTGATTTTGCATTAAAGTGTATAGAGGTTCAGCAAGCATATGTGTACCAGTACTTGTAGAAGTTGAATCGCCTACTTCTAAGGTGTATAACATCATCAGTTTTTGACATCCAGTGAATTCTACACAAAGCTGAAACTTGTAACATCTCCACTTCACATTAGTGCTACTTTGTATGATTATTTGCTAAATGTCTTTAATTACACAACCAATAGTGCATGTATGATAGAGGTTTACTTTACGGTTCCAATACACAACTTATGTGTAGCCTAATAAACAAGAGGCTCCCAAGAGCCTGAATCGCTCACCTGGTCTTGATGTTGACCCTATACTTTTGTAGAGCTAAATGAGCTGAACATTTAAGCAAGCAACAGCTTTTCTCTACCTGCAATAGTTTTCATTCTATAGGCCAAAAACACCATTTTTCACCTATAAGGGGCCATAACCCCTATAAGGAGTCATCTGACAACTTTGACCCTATGGAGACTTTTGTAGAGCTAAATGAGCTGAACATTTATGCAAGCAACAGCTAATCTCTATCTGCAATAGTTTTCATTCTGTAGGCCAAAAACATGAAAAATTGCTTTTTTCAGGGGCTGTAACCCCTATAAGGGGTCATCTGACAACTTCGACCCTATGGAGAATTTTGTAGAGCTAAATGAGCTTAACATTTAAGCAAGCAACAGCTAATCTCTATCTGGAATAGTTTTCATTCTGTAGGCCAAAAACATGAAAAATCGCTATTTTTCAGGGGCCGTAACCCCTTACGGTTATCTGACAACTTCAACCCTAAGGAGAATTTTGTAGAGCTAAATGAGCTGAACATTTAAGCAAGCAACAGCTAATCTCTATCTGCAATAGTTTTCATTCTGTAGGACAAAAACATGAAAAATCGCTATTTTTCATGGGCCGTAACCCCTATAAGAGGTCATCTGACAACTTGGACCCTATGGAGAATTTTGTAGAGCTAAATGAGCTAAACATTTAAGCAAGCAACAGCTAATCTTTATCTGCAATAGTTTTCATTCTGTAGGCCAAAAACAAGAAAAATGGATATTTTTCACCTTTAAGGGGCCGTAACCCCTATAAGGGGGTCATCTGACAACTTCGACCCTATGGAGACTTTCGTAGAGCTAAATGAGCTAAACATTTAAGCAAGCAACAGCTAATCTCTATCTGCAATAGTTTTCATTCTGTAGGCCAAAAACATGAAAAAATGCTATTTTTCACCTTTAAGGGGCCGTAACCCCTATAAGGGGTCATCTGACAACTTTGACCAAATGGAGACTTTTGTAGAGCTTTTGATGCTGAATCAGAAGCGTGGCCTCAGATTTCCTCTATCTCTTATACTTTTTGATTTATAAGCCAAAAACAGTAGTCTGACCCCCCTAGTCTATTTTTAGTAACAGCGGCCATGTTATTTGACAGATCAAAAATCGAAACACAAGTTTGGTGCAGGACACCCTAAGGATCAATCATACCAAGTTTCATTCAATTCTGTTTAATAGTTTCAGAGGAGAAGATTTTTGAAAAATTGTTAACGGACAACGACGACGACGACGACGACGACGGACGCCAAGTGATGGCAATAGCTCACATGGACCTTTGGTCCAGGTGAGCTAAAAACCACATGAACATGTACATCTATCTACAAGTACAAGCAAACTTTCACCTATGTTTGCTTTACCTCCCTACTTTTTTGTAAGCCAAACTTAAGCAGTGACTTACAGAATGTGCCCATCCAGCATATGGTCCCCATATCTTCCTGAAGTGATCACCTGTAAAAACATAAAAAGTACGACATTAATCAGAATATCAGTAACAGTAATAATCAAACCCCAGTTTGGAAGAATAGGGGGTTATACTGGTTAACCTCGTCTACAACAAAAATTTTCAAACAGTTTTCACAGTGACTTGAAATTTGGTACATGACTTCAGTTTATATCACGAGTACTGATATTAGGCCTTACACTTATCTACTCCTGTTTAACGACTTAGTGAATTTTCCATATTAGTAGACATAGGTTGAACCATTAGTAACAGTTTTCCCAGCAACTACTTTTTACATGTACAGTGAATTGATAATCCGTATTCTACTATGGTCATGATGGTGTACTTAGTGTTAAGAAAAAGGGGCTTGCAAACATATATACAATGTATGTCAGTGGCTCACAGATTTCCGGACCTTAATTATAATGGGGTTCCAGTTAAAGATTTCAATGCAAGTGTTTTAAAGTAAAAGTCTGCATTCATGTGTATGTAATACAGCAAAAAAACCCTATACATTGCAAAATACTACATGTACTAGTTTTCAAAATACAACAATAGAGTCAATTTAACTATTTTTTATTCACAATTTCCATCTGTACGTGAAAAGTGTGTGTCAATGGTTAATATTGTTTCAGTTTAAATTGATTTAAGGCTAAAAAGTTACATGCATGACTGCATTACTCATTAAAAGTGTTACCTATTTCTGTGTACAATGTATCCGTCAATGATTTTGATTGTTTCAGCTTAGGTATATAATCTCTAGCTGCTATCTGCCACACATGTGTATCTACAGGTATGGAGCCATGCTTGTCCAGTGACATCAGACAGACACAGTCAGCTACCTGCAAAATACTGTATCATTACACAAATTCTGATTGAGAACAAACATTTTTCATTTGTAATTTGAACTACCAAAAAATTATTTTTTTATAGAATCATTTAAGCTGAGGTCAAAATATATCTCCTATTATTAAATCTAACAACAAATCTAGGATTGTTTTCAAATCCTATGCATAATAATTTTGCCAATTACAAAATGATGTGCAGGAACCACTGGTCATACTGAAGGCTTCTAGTGAATTTTAAAATTTTTGCTGGTATATGTGGGTTGTGTCTTGCATGTGTATTCAATATCTCATTATAATCTAAAAAGATTCTTCTAAAAATACAAACCTTCAAAAGAAGTACAGTTTATGCCAGAACCATTGATTCTTTTTTAACTTTCCAAAGTCATAACTTGGATCACTGGTAAACCTCAACAATAAACCAACCAATTTCATTGATTCAAATACATGTATACAGAAAGAGTATTGACTAATTTCTAAAGTTACCTTAGCTCCAACACCATTTAGTTTGATCAATTCCTTTTTAGCCTCCTCGTATGATTCATTCCTCAGTTTGAACAGCAGGTCTTCACCTCCATTTTTGTCTAGGTACTGAGCTGAAACACTGATGTACTTGGCTCTGTAGCCGAACCCTAACTGACGTAATTTCTCCTCCACCCCATGTCCTGCTAGAGATGATATTGATGGGAAGGAGTAGTAAGGAACACCATCAACTTCTGTGACGTAGTCTCCATAATTCTCACACAGCTTCTCTACCATTGAACTGATTCTAGAAATGTTATTGTTAGAAGAACATATGAAAGAGAACAAGTTTTCTACTGGATGTTGTCGTAAAATTCTTATGCCCTCAAAATCTTTAGACTTTTCTTTAAAATTTGTGTCATTTTGTGACCATTCTTTATAAAGATCTTGTAATTTTACTGAGAGTTGAAAGTAATCTTGTAAAATTTCCAAATCACTTTGCCCTTTTCCATATTCGATATGTTGAAGATCTTGTTTTTCTGTTTTTCTGTCCTTTGATTTGATTGTCCTATCATGCTTGTGGCAGTCTGTTTTGTTGAAGGTTGTGAACAAAATATCATTTTCTGTCTGAGAAAGTTTCCAAACTTTTCCTGCCAGGACCCCAACCCACGAACCTGGGCTGCACTCCTTCCATCTGTAATAAATACAATATTTTGTTAATAAAATACAACTTCATGTTGAAATCATTTGGTATCGACATACCAGATCATCAATAGTCAATTGTTCACTATAATACAGAAATATACACTATTACTTGGATGTTATTTTTTATGTATAAAAGTTATCATTAAAATAGTATATACTCAACATGCTTAAAAATAAGGTGAGTGGCTCACTATTCAAGGTTTATGTCCAGAACATTCAATTTTATTTCATAATTAAAGTTACATTAAAACATATGAGGTAACCAGGGAAGGCACTTTTTATAATTACCTATGGGTGGTTGATTCTTTTTCATGACACATAAATGCAATAACAGTGCTTTTTTAAAATTTGCTTCTATCCATGATTGGTTAAATATTCAAAAGTGCCTTCCCTGGGTACCTGACAGTGATTTTTCTAGGCTTAGTCACTTTAGTCATTTACTAATCATCTTTACATGTGACTAAAACTTTTTGCAATATTATCAGTCAGGGGTGTAACTTAAATAAGTTATTACAGAAAAAGAACAGTCATGTGTTATTAGAGGTGGATTTTTGAGTTGTCTTCTCTTGATTATATATAATTTTCTTAATCTCTAATAACATGTGGCTGTTATTTTTCTAAGCAACCATTTCATTTTCTGTTTAAATTAGATTCTGTAGATCTCTAAACCTCTTTGCGCAGTGACTTAATTGATAGAATTTACTAATGGCTTATCAATGAGGTAAACACATTTATAATGAACCATACCAAATCAATGATACAAGACTTTAGTGATGCCTCTTGACTGTAATAACAATTGTTTGTTATTATGTATTTTCTAATAACTATGGCCTGTTATTACAGATAACAGTGAACACTTCAAACCCCATGTCATTTATTTGGTATGATTCATTGTAAATGTGGTTATTGAATTGAGAAACAATGGGTAAATTCTATCAACTAAGTCACTGCCCAAAGATGTAGAGAGATCCTAAGAGGCCAATTCAAGCATAAAATGGAACGATTGCTTCAAAAATTAACAACCATATGTTATTACAGATTCAGAAAATTACAGAAGACAACTAAAAAAACCACCTCTAATAACACATGACTGTTATTTTTCTGTAATAACTTATTTAAGTTACGCCCCTGACTGATTATGGCCTGATTTAGTCAGAATTAATATGTTTTTGTACAAAACATAGAAAAGTGACTAAAACTTTTGAAATCCTGGAAAAAAACACTGGGTACCATATATGTTTAAATGGAACAGCCCTTACATACGAATTAATATCTAAACAAGAACAGAATTCCTGGATCCCCCCACCTCAACCCTGTATGTAATTTGTAAATTTTGAAAAATGTTACTAGATTTTCATTTTTTGTACAAATTGCATTTTGAATCTCTTTATTCTTTGAATATGTTTCACTTTTGTGGAATTTAGATAAAAAAAATAGCAAAACAATATACACACGTCTTTACCAAGATTGTATTAGTTTTATGGTTGATGTTACTATGTCTTACCATTCATATGGCTACTGATTTAGTTGTTATTGTCAACAAATAATTTTTTTGCCTAATTTACTAAAAGGACTTGATTTTATTCTAAATAATTATGGACTGGCATACTCGTCATCATTGAATAGAACTTCAGGAAGGGCTATGTCAGTGAAAATCCACATTTTTTACAAAAACAATTTTGAAGAAATTTAAGTATGTACAAATGGACATCCTCAATCGTGACTTTTAAAATCCCTGTTTAAAAATTTATATCTAACCCTATAAAATGTTTATAGACTGTTAGTATGTACACATTGTCTTGTTTTATACCAACTACTTGATGTATTCCAGTCAAATGACAGTTCAAAGTGTATACATACATGTATTATTACTATAATTTGTACTTATAATTAGTTCTAATACTCAGCCACATCAATTAATTTGCGGAAAAAAAATACTTAAACTATTTATTACAATTGTCAATGCAATAAAGCCAACAATGGGCTTCCAAATGGTTTTTAACTTTCTTAAAATTGTGTTAAACATTTATTGTTGTAAGTCAGTCAATTTATTGTTTAAAATATCTGATAAATATGAAAATAATGAATTATATTTATTCATTTAAAGTAACAAAATGACTAGTACCAAGTATCAAAATGTACCTCTTTATCAATCTTGAGAAAAAAATTGTAGTGATGTCATGACCCAGATTGACAGCAGTCAATACCTTTACCCTAACCTTTAGGCAGTGTCTGCACATCCATGCTGTGTGGAGGAATAGTCCACAAGCTATTCATCCCGCTTCCCATTTTTACAATAAATATGCATGTTTCTGGAATTGAACTACATGTACATGTAGTATAACTAGATAATTTTACTTAAAAAATAATTTAGATATATCATTTAACAAGTATTAAAATATGATACAATTGAATCTAATGAAATTGAACCCATTTTATTCTTGAATATATACAGAAAAATGGTTAAAATAAAATTAGAATAATATCATCAAAACTTTGGTATTTTTAAGGAAATAATATTTCTTTTTGGATTCAAAGTAAAAAATTTTAGGTAAGATCTCTCTCTATAGATTTTTTCTGCATATTTTTTTTAATAAGGCGCATACACAATGGATAATAGAAATATAATAGGTATTTGAAGATGCCTCCCTTTTTTAATTGCAATTTTTTTTCATCACAATTTCATTATATGTAATATGAACAAACTGGTGTATAATCATTTTTATTTTTATTAGTTTTTCAGTTACGAAATTATTGAAAACAATTGATGGTATCTGAAAAACTCTTGTTTTACCACATTTTCAGGAAGCATGGACGAATAGCCTGTGGACTTTTCGTCCATGCCGAGTGGACGGGCAGCCACCAACTATAAACTTCAAGTGAAACAAGCGCAAGAATAGTTTAAATAATTATGCTGTCTTGAAAGCCTTTTATACAGAAACAGATATTTTATTTAACCAATTAATGATGCCCAAGCTCTGAGCGATTACAATTAAACACCCCAAAGAAGCAACAATGGTAGAAATGTTTTGGTTGTACTACATGTATGAGCTGAATTTTCCTTCAACGTCAAGTTTAGCATGCTTGTTTTCCCTAACTTTCTGTGTCTTTTTCAATGATTTTTTCTTTGGAAACTTAGACGTCATAAAACGCACGCATCACCCACAAAAAAAAACTAGTTTGTTTTTATTTTTCGAACCAAAAAAACTTAAATTGTATCTTCAGCATGTGTTCAGGAGCGTCACAGGTTTTATCTGTCTCATATTAGTTTTTTACATTTACCTTCCTACGACACCCAAGAAAGACATCATGATTTTCTGGACTAGCACACGAATTGAAGAAATCATAAACACAGACAATATATCAGGTTAGGTACAAGTGCAAAACGAGCTAGGTACATCAATCGAGCTAGGTAAGCTCGATCGAGCTTTAAATTATTATCTCCCTTTGCTGATTTTGACAAAACATTGCATAATTTTTTTCACTCTTCCCTGTGCATCATGAAATTGTAGATTCTTTTTTCCAAGATACTTTTTTTCAATATGCAACCATAATTTTTCATTTCTACCCTGGAAATTATTTTTGTGAAAGTTTGAATTTTTGCATTAAGTTCAATGCAATTTGGTTTTTTAAAAGGCAACGGTAAAATATTGATATTTTGATGTTTCTATGTCCTGGTATGTTAACTTAATGTTAATAGAAAGTTTCATCTTGCACTGACCCAAATTAAATTGGATGGAGATATTTTTGTCAAAAACAGCAAAGGGAGATAATAATTAAAAGCTCGATCGAGCTTACCTAGCTCGATTGATCTACCTAGCTCGTTTTGCACTTGTACCTAACCTGTATATTATTTTATGTGGAATAAAAGATCTACAGAGCTTATGTTTATTGTTACAAAACCGACTTTAAATAAAATTTATCTCTATCTCACAATAAAAAATTTCAAGAAATGGTGGCAATAAAATTGGTAAACATAAGACATAAGACATAATTTATTTTCCAATTATGGTCCCTCAAAGGGCAGCATCAATATATACAATGATTACATTATTAACAGAGAATAGATAATTTGAAGGGAGATTTTGAATAGAACATGAGTAAGTGCAGCGTTTTGACAAAACAAACTAGATCTACCGAAAAGATTGACCACAAGCCAACGTCTTATCTAGACGCAATTCTTTAAAAGAACAGCTAAATCTGTTTACATTTGCTTCGATTATGGAGGCTGCCATATTGGAAATGAAATCACGTTTAGTGCGAGATATTTTGTTGTTGAGGGTAACGTTTACAAATGGCGGACACAAGGTGATGATTGGAGGTGAAAACCTTTATTTGCCAACTATTGCAGTGTTTCTTCATATAAAACACAATTTAAACACCACCACAGATCAGAAAACTGACAATAAATATTGAAATGAGTATATGACAGCCCTTTATTAAAATAGATTGACAATAAAGCTGTTTTATTTGTGATGTTTGCAACAGACATGCAGAACAAAATTGTAATGAACAAATTGAAATTATCCCACACAGAACTTGCTAAAATAGACTGAGATCTTAGATATCTCATGTCCCATCCATGTACGGGTTGGTTGGGGTATATAGTTTGTTGTATGAATGTTGATGTTGTGATTTGCTATGCCTGAAAAGGCCCTTTGATTAGGAAATAAAACATTTATTATTATTATTATTATTATTATTATCTCCTTGAGATGTTAGAGGAGGCCAATAAAATTTTTTTCACTGGAGCTAACATCTCAACAAGATTAGGGGGTAGACTCCTAACAGGACTTCAGGAGTATAAAACATCAGCTACTATATGTTTACGTAACGGTATCCCTTACTCCATTGCTCTCCGTGAGGGTTTTGCTTTGCGCCCATTGGCTTCAACATAGCAAAACAATTTTCATATGAAGCAAATTGTTTGAGGATAAGTTTAATCAAATGTGTTGATAAATTTTCAAATAAATCAAATAATTTAGGTTTAAGTATGATATTTTCACTTTTACACTGATTTGGAACTTTATGAACTTTCGGATCAGAAATTTGAAATTTTTCATAATAAGTACATGCATGTAAGTAATTAAACATTTCAAAGTTAATGTTATAATCCATTGGAGTGGTAAAGGGGGGATCCCAACACGAAAACACATGCTTCAAAATGCTGAAAACAAGGCACAAGTTATAAAAATCGCCAAACACGAAAATGAGAAAAATGAATTCAGATCATTGAAAACACGAAATCACGTGCCTCAAAAAAGCAGAAAATGTAGCACGGGTAATAAAAATCTCAAAACACGAAACACGGGACAAAAATACAGACAAAAACGGAGCACGTACAACCTCCCTAGCACGAAAACATGAGAAAAAAAACAAAACAAACAAACACAGAAAATAAAAACGTCGAAAACAACCCTTTACCACCCTCATCCATTAAGTTGTAAAATAACATATACTAAGCAAATAATTGAGGGTCTGGGTCTTAAATCATTTCTTTCAGTGCGTTCATTCAACCGCCACCAATTGGTTTTGCTGTGCTTTGTTGAGAGAGTAATGGGTGGGAATTGTAACCCAAATGTAGGAGAACTGAATAAAGGTTACGTTATTGTAACTACCATTACTCTTAACACCAAATATATATTACATGACTTTGGCTCTTCCTTATGTCCCTATTTAATCCAATAAAGGGTTTACTTGCAATACTTGGTCATCTTTTTAACATACATGTCATATCCACAGTGATGTGTCAAAAATATTGATATACTGCAACTTTTGAAATCTTTGGAAAAAAATTTGTGACTTCAAATCTTAACCAATTGTCATCAATTTTTTACAAAAAAATACTTTGAATTTGATTTGTTTATTTGAAATAGTTATTCATTGCCCAAGACCAAGAATTTTTTTTTAAAACAGAGAGTAAAATTTTGATGTCACAGATTTACGTTGAAAATAAAGAAAATATTGATCATAAAAAATATTCTTTGTATTCAAACTGTATCTATTCTGAAACTAGAAAATGGATGCCCAAACCCAAATAAAGAAGCACTCTCTTCATAAATTCTTATCTTTAAAAAAAACATGAAGATTTTTCACAAATAATTTAATTCACAAAAGTATTACACACCAATTGAATTTGGTTCAAATTGTTAGGGATTTTTTAAAAAGTAGCATCAATTTTAGCATTTCACTGTACAGTTAAAAAAAACACATTTAAATTAAAGAACATAATTCACTTGTACAGGCATAAAAATGATAAATAGTAATCTATAACAGGCATGACATGTACAATATATATCATGAAAATGCTATATTATCTGCCTTTTTTAAAAAAAAAAAGTAAGATATGGAGTATTTTTTTAAATAGAAAATGAATGAAAGCTTAATTATGCCTCAATACACAAGCGATTTCAAATAGCATTTCATTTTGATATTTTCAAATTGGTGTCAAATGACATGTAAAAAAAAGTACCAAATTTTAAATTCACTTTGGATTGTTGCTGTGTAACCACCTTATTGCCTGTTTTGTTATCCTTAGACTTTGTTGATCCATGATTATTCTTTATTTATGTCATTGACTTTACATTTAAGGTTTTCTTAATCAGACAAAGGAACTGTCAAGATGGTCAGTATTCCGGATTGGACAAAGTTTTCTAGGATCCAGGACAATGTTAAAGAACCTGGCAATGTCCTGATGAATAAATATTACAAACAGAGGGAAGAAGAAGTCATTCGATTGGCAGAGGAACAGGGCTACTTTCTGGTTCCTTCTCAAGAGTACCTTGTCAAACATAATGGTCCATCAAATGGAAGGAGAGTCAAAGACACAAATAAACTGTATCTGGTCAAGTTGGTTGGAGTGCACATGAGAAGGATTGGGGACATATCATATTGTATGAATCTGAAGATCTGTATTTTAAATAACAACTTTATAACCAAGATTGATGGTTTATCTTCATGTCGTCAACTGATTAAACTTGATCTTCATTCTAACCAGGTTTGTAAATTTCTACTTGAAATGCTCATCTGTAATTCTTTAACAATATATATGTTTAAATTTCTTATAAAGGTTTAAATTTTTATCTGATTTCAAGTAATGGATATTTAGAAAGATTGTTTGTTAGGTCTGATTTTTCCTATCCATAGCATAGACGATAAGGAGATGTGGAATAAGTGTACCCGACACAACCAACATTTAAGAAACGGCAATTTAAAAAAGGCCGCGGCTACGATTACCCCTTACGGGTAACAATAAAAAAAAATTATTGTTACCCCCTTCACTAAAATCGGAAACGGTTTCCGGATACGGCACCTTTTTGTCCGGAATTTGAAGAGTAACAATAAGAAAAAAAATTAGGGTTACCCCCCTTATTGTTACTCGCCAAATGAAAAATAAATGTCTCAAAAATGAAATTGTTTTATTTTGAGTTATGTTTATATTCAGAATAACATTTTTCATTTTTGTTTATGATGACTTGAGGCATTTGCGACACATCCAATACGTTGTTTTTGGTGGTGCCTTCAATCCATGGATGCAAGTGTATTTCAATTTACAGTAAACGAGATCACTATTTTCTATTTCTTTTTTGCTCTTTTCGATTTTCGTAGAGCTTCTTTTGTAAAGCTGTACATGTTGTGTTTTTTGAAACTGTTCTAGTTTCTGCGAAAATTCCTCAAAAGATCTGAATTTTTCTCCTGGTTTGAAATTGTGATCCGTTTTTTCAGACATTCCGATCAGTTTATGGACTTTTTGTGAAAAGTGATCATTTAATATACTAACCCGATACTAATCCGCGACATTTGATATACCTTATAGCTCACGGCATAAAGTTACAGGACATTGCAATGCAATTGGTTTTTTGGGATAATTGATAAAAGGTTCAGTCAGTCTTTAAATAATTTTATATATTTCCATTCAGTTTTTTTTTCAAGTTTTTTTTTGTAATTTAATGTTGTTTGTTTCTTTGTGTGTTCTTGTTGGCTAAGAAATTTCGGACTTTTGATATTCGGAAGTCAATTTGGTATCTGTTTTTGTGATACTTATGATAATGTGTCTAAAATACATCATCATACAAAAAAAAAAAAAAAAAAACAACCCCAAAAAACAACATATTTTTTTGCTCCATTTGGCGAGTAACAATAAGGGGGGGGGGGTAATCCTAATTTTTCTATTATTGTTACTCTTCTAATTCCGGACGAAAAAGGTGCCGTATCCGTAAACCGTTTCCGATTTTAGTGAAGGGGGTAACAATAAAAAAAAATTATTGTTACCCGTAGAGGGTAATCGTAGCCAGTCCGTTTAAAAAATCACAATGGAAAACAGCCAGCAGTCTTCAACATGACCAGAGGTCACTGCTCGCTGTCTTGCATTGGCCCAAGACTAAAAATATAATACATAAGATTCAAACAAATCCCTAGATTATCAACAAAAGACCCATTTCTGGACATAAAACAAAAAAACAGATAGTTGACAGGGACAAACAAAAGCTTTGACAAGGATTCCTGGCTAAGGACAGGCACATATAAAATGTGGCGGGCTTCAACTAGTTTTTGTGGCCAAACCTTCCCCCTATTGTTAATCTTGTACAAAGCACGAAAAATATTACACACTTAAAAAATCCAATGGATAAAAGTTCTATTCACCAAGAGAGAACCTGAGACAAGAATTTCCTTAAGTTATTTTAAAATTAGTACAAACCTAATACATCTGTCTTATTTATAGTTGAGGATTCAATGATTTCTTTTTCAGTTGACAAATGTTCCTGGGATAGCGTTCTGGTCATCATTACGACAATTGAAGTTCCTTCTACTCCATGACAACCCCCTGGGGAAGTATGAGACCCTACAGAACGTGGCCACCTGTCCTAGTCTTATCGGTCTGACCCTTTATGACACGCCCCTCTGTCTGAAGAGGAATTATCGTCACCATGTGGTCAATAGTATCTGGTCACTGAGAGCTTTGGATCACTTTGTGGTCTCTGATGAAGAGATCATAGAAGATGCTGTTTTTGGAGGACGATTTGGGACCTTGAATGAACAGTTTAGAATTAATTTGTCACCTTTGTGGTATGAGGTATGGTTTATTTGTTGTAGTTATTTGTTCACAGCTGTATCAAAGGTGTATGTCATGATTCAAGAATGTACTCAGCAGTGTGCATTCTAGAAAAGAAAGATGACTTTCAAGCAGTATTCTAATACAAACTATATATTCTGTTCAATAATAATAATAATAATACTTCATAGGTACAAAATCAAATATTTATATATTTGTACATATATACTTTTCAAATTAAATTTAAACATGTTAAAACCTTTTAAAATTATATATCTAAGGTTCATTTAACTGTCTTGCATGAAAAAAATACATGCAAGTTTCAAATAAATATTTTGATTGCATACCTTTATTTGATGATCTTGAGAAATGCTACTTAGATACATGCAGATGTCTGGTCTGTAAGCTTTACGTCTATACACTTTGATTAAATAATGTTATGATTAGGCCTAGGACAATGTTTTCAACCTTCTATGTTTTTGTATTTATAGGATGGTACATTTGAAGAAGAATTAGCTCTTGTTCACCACACAGAAGCTACTATCAACAGAATACAGGCAAAATACTCACCAGTTCTTATCATCCAGAAGTTATTCAGAGGTGTTTTAACCAGGAAAAGGTAAGAAAAGACAAGAAAGTTAAAATTGAGAAAATGTTCAGATTTGGAAAAAATAGATTTATCTCCCCCTGAGGAATTAAGGGACAAAATATGTAAAACATTTGATATAAACAAGATTTATGAATTAATGAGTAATTCTAAGGGTTTTAGCCATAAAGAATGTTCAGCTAGTGGTTTACAAACAAAAAACTTGTTAGAATTAATTGTTTATAAGCTGAAAAATCAAATATTTCCATTGGTCAGTTTTAAATTTTTGACAAAATTGATTTAAGGGACTGAAGTTGTAGCAAAACATGCATCCTGTTCATCATTGACCTGCCGCCTCTCGTGACCAAATATTCAAAACTCACCAGTGAGAATTATTAGATATTGTCAGTTGACATATGTCTAAATCAGGTCTTTTGCCCAGTTCTATGAGTCTGAATACCTGAGTGGCTTGTTTTTGTTCATTACACATTTCATTTTCAGGTATGGTTTCCTTGGCCATAAGACCAATGCCTATAGACAGATAGATGTACCTCATACCACAGATGCTGTGCCTCCACCTCCCAGCACCTCTCCTGCCTTCACCATGCACCCAGAGATCTCTAACCTCAGCAGCATGGAATTGGATTCTTTTGCTAAGAATAACAGTAGAAGACCAGATTCTTCAGCACCTAGTGATGCAACAGGGCTTACAACAAAGGTATATCTGTAAGATAAAATCTAAAACGCATCTTTATGATATTTGTGTTTTGTTTGAAAAACTAAAATTCCATAAGTAAGGTGTTCAGACGTACACAAGTTGAATGAAGTATTTTTGTCACATTGATGCACATTCATTTTTTAAAAATCATTAAAATGGGCAAAATTAAGTGTAAAAAATGGTTATAGATACATTTATAAAATTAGATCATCAATAAAGTTTCATACAAACATTTCAATTGTGTCATTTTGTGTTGAACTTGCCCAGTTGTATTCTACAAAGCTGACTA
Organism: Arcuatula senhousia; assembly: GCA_963971305.1. Classification (NCBI taxonomy): domain Eukaryota; kingdom Metazoa; phylum Mollusca; class Bivalvia; order Mytilida; family Mytilidae; genus Arcuatula; species Arcuatula senhousia. The sequence goes on from OZ020311.1 coordinate 51,067,929, forward strand.
ACCTTTACTTCACAAGTGATTTGAGTCTTCAAAAAAGAGTTGTCTGGTAACCATATTTTCATCAATAAAACTTTGGTACATGTAAATAATTTTGGGAAAAGGTTTTTGTGAAGTCCTAGAATTAAAATATTTAAATGACTTAATTATCCCTCTACAAAGTCTAATCTACTGTCAACAAGCTCTTCAAGATAATAACAGATAAATGCTTATTTGACAGGAGGTAGAGCCACACCCAACCCCACAGCCACAGACACCACAAACCCATACAGAGGATACTGATGTCCCAAAGAAAAAGAAAAACTTGCTTATTAATCTGGCTAAACTACAAACAGGGACCTTCTCTGCACTGTACGATGAAGCTATAGCTATAGAGACTATTCTACCGGAGCTGACATTTGACAGTGTAGCCACGCCGGCAGAAACAAAGAGGAGTCGACGGAGAAAAAGGTCAGAACACCAAAAGAGAATTGTAAAAAGTGTAAAGCAGTTCTTTGGTCCAGTTGTAGCCACAAATGAAAATCAGGAGCCAGAGAGAGAAATTGATGAAGAAACTCCAATCACACAATACAGACTGAGAGGGGTGCGTCCTGAAACAGGGTATATTGATCCAAAAACACAACTTATTCTGAACAATCAAGAAGCAGGGAGAATGGTTCGTGATGCTGAAGATGAAATCCATGTAAGAACAAATAGCATGCCTAAACCCAAAATTACTCCTAGAAAAAACATTAACAATGACCAAAGAATTTTTGCTCGTGTTCATGGCACTATGGGTATTTCAAGTTTGCTGGCAGTGCATCAAGCTTATCGAGATAGAGAAAAGGCTGAAAGGTCAGCTGCAAAAATGGAGAACATTTTGAACTTGAGAGATGAAAAAGATAGAGCTAAGGAAAGAATAAGATTATTTAATGAGGAGAAGAGAAACCAGGCATTACGGAAACGGGACCAGGAGAGGGCTCAGATGTTAGAAGCTTTAGAAAGGAGGGAAATGAAAAGACTGAGTTATCTTGATAAACGTCATGACCTTAAAGCAAGGTCATCTGAAATGTCAAGGACATTCAAAGCAGATTTCACTTTTATAACCGAGTTCAGTACACAACACACCTCTGTATCAAATGCTTTAATGAGACATGATAAACAAACCAAACATGAAGATAGAGTTACTGCTAAGTCAGACTTGGTCCAGAATCTGAAATCTACCAAACAGGACCAGCAGGATATAGTAAAGAAATACCTAGAACATCGTCAGTTAATGAGGCAGACAGAATCTGCCCTACAAAGGTCTAATCTAGACTCCAGAATGCTACAGGAAGCAAATGAAAGACTGATGGAGGCAAAAACCAGGGTAGCTCAGCAGAAACAAAGAAAAGAAACTGTGAAAACGTTTTATCCCCTCCCTCAGACTGTAACCCCAGGGCCTGACCCTGACAGAATGTCTGCCCCACTCAGATATACCCCAGGTGCTACTCACTATGAAGCTAGTGCTATCTTTGCGGATGGGCGTGTGGGGAAACATCCAACCATGGTTTTGTAAAACTGCATTTTTTTTGTACATTGTCATAAAATTGAATTTTGTTAAGTACATGAACTAATTGTTGTTTATTGAATTTTGTAAAATACAAGAAATGACAATTGTTTTATAAAAAGAAGTTTGTTATGTGATATCATATACATGAAACAAAATATATGGTTGAACAGATGTCCATCAGTTGAATTCTGAAGTTAGTAACTCTTCAATATTTCATTATTTTTAATTCTATTGATAAACTTTTGATATGTGTTAAAGAATTCTTAATTATAAATAACTATATGTTATAAACTAGCACCTACGATTTTGAAAGCATCTTTTTGTACTTGAATTAATTTCATTAAAAATAAACCCAACTTTGTTCAGATTGCACTACTTCCATAATATATATGGTGATTAACATAGTTAATTGAAGTCCTTGAACTATGAGAAATACAAATAATATTTCAAACCTTGTTTTGATCATATAAACGTTATTTCAAACTAAGAAGCAGTGAATATTTTTACAACTTCAAATCTTTTCTGACTTGTAAATAAGCTAAGCTGCTTTAAAATTTGATATTTCAACATGATATTAATAAATACTTTTAATAAATATAATATTTATATACAGATGACAATGGGAAAGCTTTTGCCAAAATTAACTTAGCAATATATGGTAGAGTTAGAAATCTATAATCAGAAAGCATTAACCATATTAAAAAGCCAAAAAGGTTACAGTTTTTAACTGCATAAATCTATATAAAGCATTATAAAGTTAAAATGTTTGTTGTAGTTTTTGTACAATTTTGTCATTTTAAAGAACTATAAATGTCATTTAAAAACAGTCATTTGTATCTCTAAAATAAAGTGAACTGAGCCATTCTACAGATATGTGTTATTCTTCACATTCCTTCATTACAATTTTACAGGGTGCATGTCTTTTCTGGTGAAAGGTAAAAATAAAGTTTATTCTCATAAAATTCTCTCTAACAAAATTGCTTATGTATAAAGAGAAGTTAAATTTGAAGTAATACTTTTGTTTACTAACAAAAAATTCTGATGCACGTTTTAAAAAGGTGTAATTTGATCACATTAAATTTGTGCTATTACAAAATGTATAACTTCAAAGCATTAAACTCTTCCTACATTAGGCCTAAAATCTAAATTTAAGTGTTTAAAATTGTAGAGTTGTGTCCTGTGTTATTAATTATTGTGGATTATTCTACATTAGCAATGCATAATATATACTCCATGTTAACTCTGCTTTGTGTGTTAATAATAATGTTAGTCAGTATTATCTAGTCTTTTATTTCTTGTTTTACATGTACTACATCATTCTATGTATCTTCATTAGACAAACACAGATTGTTGAAATCCTAAAAAAATTTAAAACCCCAACATACATGTAGCAAAACACGTATTCAGTTTTAATTGATCTTTAAAAGTTTTATATTTGGTAACTGTACATCCTTATATTCGAATAATTCAAGCCCTTTCCATCTTCGTAAACAGTAATAACCGTAGGGAGTGAGATACCGGATGAGTTGGGTTTTTTCGCAGGAGCTAAATTTCCTGCATTTCTAAAAAGAAATGAAAGATCTTTTTAATGTAGAATTCAATTTAAGCAATTACTTATATGGGAGTATAAACTTTACATATAAAAGATTTTTTTTCACGGGTTTAAATTTTTGCGAGTTGCCAATTACAGTGAAAAAAGCGAAAATTAGATACCAGCAAAAAAGCAACTTTTACAGTATAACAGCTGAATTATTCAGGTTAATCCTTAAATGAAATATAGAATATAGAAATTTTTTATTTCGAGATCGATTTTATCACTTGTTTTGGTGAACCAAAAAACAAGTGATAAAGTCGATCTCAAAATCAAAAAGTCATATATTCTCTTTATTGGTAATAATTGTGACGTAACATACTGACCCGATAATTTCGGTGATACACACCTGTTCGTGAGACAGACTTTATCAGCCAGTACACATCAAAGGAAAAATGTACTAATTACCGATAAATCAATTTATACATATTCAAACATCTCAATCTTTTTGACGTTGAAGTTTTACACTTTGGTTGAGGTTTGATCTCATGTTGTTCACTAGTTACACACGAGATTGTATCACTTGCACCTGATTGTTGATCCTTTGTTGTCTTATTTTATATTACTGTGATATACTTTGTATTTTTGTTGATTATATTTTTATTGTATTGATCTATTTTTATATTGATTTACATTTTGTATGTTTGATAATTTAGTGAAATAACATATTAAAACTGTTTCTGTACATGTATCTTTCTTATTGTTTGTACATGAATTGTTGAGTCAAAGAATACAACCACATGTGCCTACCCAGTTACAATAACAAGAAAGATAGGAGTGCACCTCCTTAAACTGACATACCAAGGTTTTATTTTAACTATTAAAAGGTTTAAGGGCCCTTACAAAAATGACCAAAGACTATTAGATTAGAGGATCCCAGGGGCCTGAATCACTCACCTGGTCCTCAATGATACTTATAAGCTCATAAAACAAAGGTCTGGAGAGATGGACAACTGAAAATGTGATAATGATCAATTTGGTCCTACAGCTTTATATATTACATATTGTATTCAACAATATGCAATTTAAATTTTGCAAATTTCCTATTTAGTTTCTGAGATATTAAGCTCAATATGTGCCAAATTCAGAAAAGAAAAAAAAAACAGAAAAGGGGAAATAACTCCTAAAAAAAGATGTCATATCTTGTTGAAAATTTCAGGATGGGTATATAAGGTGCTGGTCACTTGCCTTCTATCTGAAATGGTTTTTAAGTTCATTGCCAAAAACTGAAATTTACAACTACATGTATGTTCTTATTTCAACCATGTTTTCCCAAAACAAAAGTACTACTTATTTTAATATATAAACTAGAAAAACTGAGCCGCAGCTCACAAATAAATACCCCCCATCCCTAAAAAAATTAATCAGATAAAATTTAGAATAGGAGATGCACATCTACATTATGTCACAAAGATTGTGTGTAGGTTTCATGACAATCCATCAAGGGATTTAGGAGGAGTTGCAGATAAGAGATGGGCACCCCCATGTAGTCGAATGGCTGAGTCCATGTATTGCTATGGGAAACCCCAAAATCATTCTGATCAAACTTTCAAATAGTAGGTGCACATCTACATTTTGTCACAACAATTGTGTGTAAGTTTCATGAAAATCCATCAAGGGGTTTAGGAGGAGTTGCGGATAAGAGATGGGCACCCCCATGTAGTCGAATGGCTGAGTCCATGTATTGCTATGGGAAACCCCAAAATCATTCTGATCAAACTTTCAAATAGTAGGTGCACATCTACATTTTGTCACAACAATTGTGTGTAAGTTTCATGAAAATCCATCAAGGGGTTTAGGAGGAGTTGCGGATAAGAGATGGGTACCCCCATGTAGTCCAATGGCTAAATCCATGTTTTGCTATGGGAAACCCCAAAAATCATTCTGATCAAATTTTAAAATAGTAGGTGCACATCTACATTATGTCACAAAGATTGTGTGTAAGTTTCCTGAAAATCCATCAAGGGGTTTAGGAGGAGTTGCGGATAAGAGATGGGTACCCTGATGTGTAACGGAAGGACTGACAGAAGGACGGATGGAAGGACGGACACCCCTATCACTATATACCCCCCACTTTTGAAGTGGGGGTATAATAAATGTTACAAGTTTAGTTGAAATTTGACTTATGATGTCAGAGTAGTTAATGATTCCATAGAAGACGAGAAAAGCTGTGAAATGGTCAATTTTAAAAAAAAGGTGCTGATCACTTTTGCCCCCAACCAGATTTTTGAAATCTAACCATTCTTGAAATATATGCAAAAACTACAATTAACTAAAGTTTGCCTGCAATTGAAATTAAGGTGTCTGATGAGTTAACATTTGAAAAATTTAATGGATGACAGACTGACGGATGACAAATTATGGCAATAGCTCACATGACCCTTTGGGTCAGGTTATTTAGAATGGACAATGACTTCTACATGGGTTGTTGGATCTTCTATAAAATTTCAAAGCAGGTTGATCTTGAGGTGCTGATCACTTTTATCCAGAGAGAATTTTGATAAGGTCAAAAGATGAGGATGCAGCTGTAACAGATTAGCTCTGACACAAACACATGTTAAGTTTCATCAAACTATGACTTATACATGTTATAGTTCCTGAGAAATGAAAATGTTTATAAAACCTAAACATTGCTATTGTAATGCATTGAAAATGTTAACTCAAGCAGAAATTCAAGGTCAAGGTCAAAAGATTGTCAGAGGTACTGTGCTTAGGTGCCACTTGGGAATATGCATACCAAGTTCATCATCCTATGACATATAGTTCAACAATACAAATGCTTTCTGACCACTATACATTAATTTTGTTTCCTTGAGAAGCCAGATGCCAAGTCTCAATTGTAATTCTTAAGAAATGTGGGCCCCTTTAAATCAAGAAATGCAAGTAATATGTGACATTACCTACATTTAAAGATGAATATATGACCATTGTTTCATTATATTTTTTGAAATAATTTATTGCACAATTACAAGGTGAGATACAACATATAATTTATCACAGATCTGTTGGTGGTAAGAGTTAGAACACATATTATCTATGAAGCTGATAAATGATAGCCATGGTAAAGTCATTAGATGTTGCATGGCCTCCCAGATCTTTGGTCTTCACCTGAAAATAAAATCATTTTAAGTTGCAATTGCAAAAGTCATAACTATAAAGAAATAATTACTGTACATTAACCCCCCCCCCAAAAAAAAAAATTAATTAGGATTTAGATTCACCACCTTACTGTCACAACACAAATCATTAAGGAGGGGTTATCATTTTATAATGATTTTCGTTTGTTAACACTCTGATATATATGTGTATAAAGTTTCACAATGATATGCTTGATTCGTGAAAAAGCAGTTTAAATCTAAAGGTAAACCTGATTTAGGATAGACAGACAAACAGACCAAAACACTATATGCCATTATATGCCCTGAACTTTCCAACAACTTCATTGTTATCTGCATATTAACACCCTCAAGAAAAAAACAAGTTGGCATTGGATTAACACCGTTCTGACAGGTCTGTACATCTCTTTCAAGGACAAAGAGTTAGTAACATCATGCCACACTGCCAAATTTCTTTTGGTCATGTCCAGTTTCTGAGAAAAAGAGGGGGGCATAAAAAGAAACATAAACAAGACAAACTTACTTTTCCAGCTCGTATTACTTTATGTACAGCGTCTTCGATAATTTTGGCATGGAAATCTAGATGAATATGTTTGAGCATGTTACAACCACTGAGCAAGACAGCAGTAGGATTGGCTATGTTTCTTCCTACTGCCTCAGCAAATGCATGTCTAGCACCCTGATAAAAGGTAATATGATAAGTCACTATATCTTAAGTATGGAATTTGGAAGTGCCTCTTAAATTCATGTCATGTTTGCTTTATATTCATACACTTACTCCCTTGAACAAAGAATTTAAGCCAAAGCATCATAATTAAAAGGATACAATAATTGTAGCTTCTCCAACAAAAGATTTTAATAAATGGTTTGTTAATCAGTGAAACTGCTTTTGCTTTGACAAATTAATGGCGAAATGAAAGGTAGATAGATTGGCATGTTAAATCTTCTTTTCAACCAAAGTATTTTCTTTCAAAAGGTAAAGTTTAGAGAAATTTGATGATTGCAACTCAATGCATGCAAATTCAAATTTTATGAAATATATGTTTTTTCAAAGATTTTCTCTCTCTTTGATTTTTTTAAAAGATCTTCTTGATCTTCTAAAAGCCATTCAAGACATTCATATATGACTTTTGAAAATGCCAATTATGATAATTTGAAGAATTATATCAGCCATCTTAAATTAAAAAAAATATATGTCTTTAAAAATCTTAAAGGTGGTTTTTGGGTATAAAACTGTGCATCTTTTTTGGACATCTTTGCAAATTTTTAGTCTGCACTTCATTAAAAAGGACAAAACAACACAAGAGATGCAAAATTAAATTCTTTATTTTATTTCATTAATGAAATAAATATAACATTAATGTTAAAAAAGAAATTGAGCTTTTTCTGATTCGTTTTCAGGGGAGGTAATTGGCAGAATTTTTTTTTTTCAACAGAATGAATGGGTTGCCATTTGTGAAATATAGCTAAAGTCTTACGGGTTTCCAACTCAAAATGATGCTAAATATCTCTTTTTACCTTTATAGAATATATAAAAAAAACTTTAGGTCACCAACTTTACAAGGTCATTAATCTGTAGAAAGGTCCTTGACCCAACACATTTTTTCGAAGTTCAATTTTATAATGTTTTTAAAAAATGTAATAGATTATGTTTATACCTCAGATGTTGGTCAGAACCCCATAAAATATAATCATTTCTATAGAAATTATCTCTCCTTCAAAAGTTAAGATAAAAAATAAAAACATTCTTTTAAGTACTACTTTTTATTACCATTAATAGGGTGGCACATCAATAATAAATACACACAAAAAAATCAACAGAATTAGGTAAAGCAACCTCAGTAAACTTTGTTTTGATAACTAAATTTTTTCAGTCTATCTTGGGTTTAGGAGATATTACCAGTCAAAATTTAGTTACATTGTACAGTGAAAAGTATGGGAAAATTTCCCACCATAATATTTCTCTATATAACCAGTCAAAAAATACCAAGGCACCAATTACATTTTAAAATGTAAAAACTGCATTGGGTTTGTTTTTATGGTAAAATTAATGCATCTAAACCCCAAAATCTAAAATTGCAAATTATCAATGTGCCACCCCCTGCCTGATCCTTATATGGAATAGTACTTAATAGGACATATTTTGGAAAGTTTTTGCTATTGTGGTTATCATACTGAATCTTTATTAGTTCATTATATTCAAATTGGAGTATCAAACATATTAAAAAACTAAATGAAATAACAGATATACAAAAAGATGGTCAGGATCATCCTATCTGCCTATAATGGGTTTACCTGTTCAAATACAGCACAGTCGTTACTGTAACTTATTCCAGGGACAACACCAGCCCCTCCCACCAGACCTGCTGCAAGGTTATCTACAATGTTCCCATACAAGTTAGGCATCACCATCACATCAAACTGATGAGGGTTAGAGACAAGCTACAAGTAGAAACATTAACAAAGGTTAAGATCTATGGTATTTGTTAAATGCACATTTAGGATTAAGATAAAATTTAAAAAAAATTAATGGTCTATCAGCATGTTCATGTACATGTATACATTATTATGCAGAAAAAAAAACCAACAACAAAAACAATAATGAAAATGTAACGAGTAAATTTAAATGTTTTCATAAAAGCACTAAAATTTTCAGGTTCAGAACCTGGTGCATGTATTATTGAACAATTTATTTATTATGTACCATGTGACTGATAGACTTTAGTGTAATCTGTTTTATAACAGATACACCTGTATGCAATTATAAACAAAAACTTCTTTCAATGTTTATGTTAGATAGGAAGATAGGAAGACATCTACATATATAGGATCAAGAACATTCAATGATAAGTTTAAAGATTTACAAATTTGGTGAATTCATGTCTTTTTTTTTTGTAGCGGAAGCTCACTGAGCCTAAATTCATATAAGACTTACACTGCAATAAAATATGCTCAATTATCTCCCCTGAATGAATTATAAGAGTGATGAAATCTCCTTTAAAGGTGTATGTACAATTTCATCAAAATCCAAGAGGTTTTTGAGTAGATGCCCTAACAAGATATATGAACAGACAGGGTGGCTCCTACATTTTCCCCATCTTACATTTAGCTGTGGGGTATAACAAGTTCAATACTTAAAATATACCTGCATACAGCAATTATCAATTATCATGTTTTCAAATTTAATCTTTGGATAGAAACTAGCTACTTCTTCACAACACTTCAGAAACAAACCATCACCTAGCTTCCTGAAATAAATAATAGGGTTATATTTTTAAAAAGTCCTTTTACACAACTCTTGCAAGAAAAACAATAAATGCAAACCAAAAAAACAGAGCACTGAATCCTGATTTACCCAGGACAATGAGGATCTGTTAGACTAACCAATCAAAAAAGAATTTGCTCATTTGATTTTGGAAAGGAATGAGCTATGAATACCCCTGCGGATGGCTTGTGAGCACAATTTAACTAACTAAGGAATAAAACATTAAAATATTTTCTCTCAGAAACCTTGTCAAGTAATGATAGTAGTGCAAACAAAATACTTATGCATAAAACCATTATCAAGAAGGCACATGGTTGTATTCAACTCTTATCAATTTTCATGATTTGTAATTTGCTATACTTAAATTTTATGTACCTATTAGATATTGGTTTAGCACTAACAAATAAAATTTAATGATTTATGCCAAAGATTTTATTAAGCTGAAAATCTTTCTGTATTTTCCATTGTGAGTTATTAAATTAATGGTATTTAATTTATGTAGCATACCATAATTCCACACCATAATATTACATAGACAATGCAAAGAAAGAGTACATCTGCATGATGTTAGCTTTGTGAACTGCTGACTTACATCATGAACATGATGTTACCTTTGTGAACTGCTGACTTACATGATATTAGCTTTGTGAACTGCTGATTTACATGATGTTAGCTTTGTGAACTGTTGGCTTACATGATGTTAGCTTTGTGAACTGCTGACTTATATGATGTTAGCTTTGTGAACTGCTGACTTACATGATGTTAGCTTTGTGAACTGCCGACTTACATGATGTAACATTGCAGTTTTGTGAACTGTCGACTTACATGATGTTAGCTTGGTGAACTGCTGACTAACATGATGCTAGCTTTGTGAACTGCTGACTTACATGATGTTTAGCTATGTGAACTGCTGACTTACATGATGTTAGCTTTGTGAACTGCTGACTTACATGATGTTAGCTTTATGAAATGCTGGCTAACATAATGCTAGCTTTGTGAAATCTTGACTTACATGATGTTAGCTTTGTGAACTGCTGACTTACATGATAATAGCTTTGTGGACTACTGACTTACATGATGTTAGCTTTGTGAACTACTGACTTACATGATGTTAGCTTTGTGAACTGCTGACTTACATGATGTTACTTTGTGAACTACTGACTTACATGATGTTAGCTTTTGTGAACTACTGACTTACATGATGTTAGCTTTTGTGAACTACTGACTTACATGATGTTAGCTTTTGTGAACTACTGACTTACATGATGTTAGCTTTGTGAACTGCTGTTACTTTACTTCTGTTGTGTCTCATGGCATAGTCAAAGGCAAACTTGGCAATTCTCATGGATTTCACTTTTGTGATGATCTTCATACTCTCTACAACACCTGACACACTCTGTAAATATATAATAAAGAAATGGAACAGTCACACATGACAGCAAATCCCCTCCCCGTTACATTAAAACGTAAGTCAAGCGAACATTATCTGAAACAGAAGTTACTTCTAATTACTATCCAAGATAAAGCCACTTTCCAAATATAATTCCTTTACCAACTTGAGTTGCTGAGATATGCATCTTTACCAAAACTTTAACCTGAGTCATTCATTCAGAAGATGTATGTCAAGGTGATCTTATTTTGGTACAGATGGTATCTCTCTATCACTTGCACTTTCTGAGATATGAACCTTCACCAAAACCTTAGTTATTCATGTGGAAAATATAGGTCAATGTCACTTAATTTGGGTATGGATGGTTGTTACTTTCAAAGATGTACATACTGACCCAATATCATCTCTCTATCACTTGCAGCTGCTGAGATATACACTTTAACCAAAACTTTAACATTAGTCATTCATGCTGAAAATATAGGTCAAGTTCTCTTAATTTTGGTACTGATGCTGACTACCATCAAACATCCCTCTTTGAAAACCCAAGAAAAAAACCCTAAACCTAAAGTTTTTTAAGTGTTCTACATATTAACCTCCGTACCAAATGTTACATTAACCCTCATACCTCATGTTCCAAAGCACTGTATTCCCCTTCTGTTTGTTCTCTGATGATGACAAAATCTAAGTTGTTGTGCCTTGTTTTCAACCCTGGTAAACTTTTAATTACAACAACGTTGGCAAATAAATCTAGTTCTGATCTGAAAGAGTAAAAGTTAAAAACCTTCTATCATTTTCACCCCACCGAAACATTTGAATGTCTTATTGTTGTGGATTTATAACTTTAACAATGTTCCATTTTTTCTTGCGTGTTTACAAACAATACTAGCTTTCGGGTACATCTTTTTACCACAGAACACCATAGAACTATATTAAATCACTAAATAAGTTAAGGACTTGTATAAAAATTAAAATATCATGTATGTAAATTATCTTTAAATTAATAAAAAATCAACAAAAATGTTTGAATTTTTTTTCCCAACAATACAGTCGACTATTTTATCCAATACTCGTAGCACAGAACAAGCCAATTACTTATGTTGGTTATACTACAAGAAGTAACAAACGAGACCATCTAAATAAAAAAAAATGATGTCATGTTTAAAGAAAGATTACTGTCATAAATATTTAATTCAAGTTTAATAAAAAGAAGAAAAATAATACCGACACAGATCTAAAATCAGATGTAGTCAATGGTAGTAGCCTGAGTGCATGCAGTTTTGGTAGTTTAGCGTAAGGCGTTCTGTGGTACTTGTATATTGCCCATAAATAAATGTTTTGGGCAAAAAGTAAATCCTTTTTGAATTTTGTTAGTTTTTTATTTATTTTTCTATTTACATATAACTGTTTTATAGTGTTTTGATAGTGTTCTGTGGTAATCTGTGGTGTTCTGTGGTAAAAAGACGCACCGCTGGCTTTCATGTGTGTATAAGAGATTGTTTTTGCCAGTACCTTAGTTTCATATTAAGGGTCTGTAATATCCCTCCTTTAAAGTGAGTTGGTGTAGTAATAATGCCTTTGATTCCAACGCCATTTCTCCTGAAGGATTCCACCACTGTATCTAAGTTAGCACTCTGGCCATGCTGAACTTCACTGAAAAATAATTATAATAATTTTATTTAAGTCATGATGTAGAAGGCCAGAAAAAAAAGAAGAAAGAAATTGAAGGCATTTGACCAAACTATTTAAAACAAGAGGCTCCCAGGAGCCTGGATCGCTCACCTGGTCTTGATGTCGGCCCTATAAAAACTTTTCTAGAGCTAAATGAGATGAACATTTAAGCAAGTAACAGCTTTTCTCCATCTACTATAGTTTCATTCTGTAGCCATAGGCCCAAATCCTGAAAAAATGTTATTCTAGGGGCCAAAACTCCTATAAGGGGTCATCTGACAACTTCGACCCTACGAAAACTTTTGTAGTGCTAAATGAACTGAACATTTAAGCAAGCAACAGCTTTTCTCTATCTGCTTTGGTTTTTATTCCATAGGCCAAAAACATGAAAGAACGTTATTTTAGGGGCCGAAACCCCTATAAGGGGACATCTGACAACTTTGACCCTATGGAGACTTTTGTAGAGCTAAGTAAGCTGATCATTTAAGCAAGCAACAGCTTCTCTCTATCTGCTATAGTTTTCATTCCATAGGCCAAAAATATGAAAAAACCTTATTTTAGGGGCTGTAACCCCTTTAAGGGGTCATCTGACAACTTCGACCCTATGGAGACTTTTGTAGGGCTAAATGAGCTGAACATTTAAGCAAGCAACAACTTTTCTCTATCTGTCATAGTTTTCATTCTATTAGCCAATAAAAAGCTTCGCCGAGCGCAGCATGATACGACCGCAACATGTTGAACTCTGTACATTTTAGGCCTAATATGGATAGTCTATTGTTCTGGACACATGCAGCCCATGGTGGACTGACAAAGGTTTTTGACACATGCTTCTCTGATGGACTTTCGACCCAGGGGGTAAAAATATAAATTTTGAATGTTGTATTCTACTCTTTAAAAGAATAATGTTTGGGGAAAAAATTAAAAATCGAACCAGAATTTTCTTAAAATTATAATTACAGCCCCAAAAATTTATTCTTAAATTTAGAATCGCTACCTGACAAGAATAAATTTGCAAAAAAAAATTTCAAAATCGGACCACAAATAAAAAAGCCCCATTTGGCCCCTAATTACGTAATAGGGGGGAAAAAGGGGGGTGTCACAAAAATTAATTCTTAATTATTTTGTATTTGCTATTTGACAAGAACAAACATACACAAAAAATTTTCAAAATCGGACCAGAAATAAAAAAATTACAATTTTGGCCCCTTTTGGTCCCTAATAACGTAACAGTAAAAAAAGGGGACACAAAAATATATCTGCTACTTGACAAGAAGAAACTTCAAAATCGGACAAGAATTTAAAAAGTTGCGCTTTCGGCCCCTTTTAGCCCCTTATTACGTAACAGGTGAAAAAGGGGTGGGGGTCGCAAAAATAAATTCTCAAATTTGGATTCGCTAACAAAAATAAACTAGCAAAAAAAATTTCAAAATCGGACCACAAATAAAAGTTTCGATTTTGGCCCCATTTGGCCCCTAATTATGTAATAGGGGAAAATAGGGGGGTCGCAAAAATTAATTCTTAATTTTGTATCCGCTATTTGACAAGAACAAACATGCAAAAAAAAATTTCAAAATCGGACCACAAATAAAAAAGTTTTTATTTTGGCCCCTTATTACACAACAGAGAAAAAGGGGGTGCAAAAATTCATCAGGTTCATTCTTTTATTGTAAGAAACATTCTTGACAAATTTCACAGCAATAGGCCCACTAGGACCAAAGTTATGGTGGAAACAAGTAAAATATTTGAATTTTTTGCCCCTTTTGGGCCCCTAATTTCGAAACAAAAAAAGGGGGGACCCCCAAAATCAATCCCATTCATCCTTGTATGGTAAGGAACATCACTGTCAAATTTTATAGCAATTGGATAACTAGAACTAAAGTTATTGTGGAAACAAACAAAAAAGTAGTATTTTTGGCCCTTTTTTGGCCCCTAATTTCTAAACGAAAAATGGGGGGACCCCCAAAATGAATCCCATTCATCCTTTTACGGTAAGGAACATCATTGTAAAGTTTCATAGCAATCGGATAACTGGAACTAAAGTTATTGTGGAAACACTAAAAAGTTAACAGACACCGACGACGACGACAACGACAGCATCATACCATAATACGTCCGCAAATTTTTTGCGGTCATATAAAAACATGAAAAAATGCTATTTTTCACCTTTTAGGGGCCGTAACTCCTATAAGGGGTCATCTGACAACTTCGACTCAATGAAGACTTTTGTACAGCTTTTGATGCTGAAGCAGTATTGTGGCATCAGATTTCATCTATCTCTTATACTTTTTGATTTACAAGCCAAAAACAGTAGTCTGACCCCCCTGGTCTATTTTTAGTAATGGTGGCCATGTTGTTTAGACGACGGTCACCATTTGTGCAATCTTGGTAGAGGACATCCCATAGATGAAGTGTGCAAAGTTTCAAAGCAATTCCTTCAGTCGTTTCAGAGGAGAAGATTTTCAAAGAAAAGTTAACGACGACGACGACGGACGCCAAGTGATGGCAACAGCTCACATCAGTGTTCTCCCCAGGCCCTTATAGCATCTTGGGACCGAGACGCTATCAGATTTTACCGAGATGCTAGCAGTCTGCACCGAGACGCTATAAAAATTGCTTTAAAAAGATCTCAGGTGTAAAAAATGAAGCCATTGAGGACCATGAGTAATTGACACCTTTACAACAACAAGCCAATTATCAAATCAATGTTTGGTTAATCAGTGTTTTTGTTGCCCTCTTTCAAAGCAGCCCCCTCCTGTATGTTTTGGGAAGAAAAATCACAAATTATAGGTATTTGGGAACCCGAAATAGGGGGGTAAATTGATGATTTTGGGAATTTTGCATGATTTTGAAAGAAATTTACTAGGGGAAACAGCCTGTATTCGGAGGTAAAATCAAGCAAACAAAAACACTGGGTTTATGTCAATTAATTGGAAGGTATCGATTTTTAACTAATAAGACATGATTACAGGTGATTTGCCGACAATAAGCACCTACAGCCGAATGTTTATTTTGGTTGGACAACCAATCAGATATGACTAAAATAAAAACAAACACATGCCATGTGTTTGATACACGTGGGTTTTTGGACTTGCATGAAAAGAAATGGAAATCAAAAACATGAAAGACTGATCAAGATATAAAGAATATATTTTACCTTAAAGAAGGAAGATTTTAATCCTTAAACATCTTTATTTACGATTTAATAGTCCAAAACATTGATTTCACAGATTTGATTTTGGCAGTAAATTTAATAAACAAAGATAGATAACTTTGGGGGAAAGGGAGATAACTAAAAGGCAGTGACTATTATGTACAAATAACATGTACACTATATTTTTTTAACTAAAGTCAGCAAAGTTATTTATTCCAAGTACCTTAGAAATGATATATATTTATGATACTAATATTAGTTTTTATTATTACTTTTTCAGGCAAATGCTTTTTCTGTCCCTTTCTCTCCCATTTTTATTTTAGCGTTGTGAGTCATCATATGTAACTATAGGCTATTATCAATTCTCACCAAAGAGAATCTAAGATAGTGATAATATTTAACAATGTATTTACTGCTATTTTCCAGTCATGCATACAACTCACCCCTCCTTTATTATTTAAATAAAGTATTTCTGAGTCTTTTTTATATTAAGGGGGGGGGGTTGATACTTAAAATTAAAACTCTAATAAAACTTGAGCCAGAAGTCGATCGACACGATTCGTTTTCCTGTGACTAAATCTTGTTTACGCAAAATGTGATGCTATCCAAAATTTCTGGGAAGAACACTGGCTCACATGGACCTTTGGTCCAGGTGAGCTAAAAAGTGGTTACTTTAAGAACATCTATGCAGACACCATAATCTGATATGGATTTTAAAAAAAATATCTTGATCTTAGTTAGCACTCAAGCAAAAATAAATATACAATCTAATTCAAAATATCTACAAATTAAAAAAAAATGTTGTCAAAGTAAAAAAAAAAGACGGATTTTGTTCAAAAGGATTCGAATAAGGCGAGTGACAGACCTAAAATTTAGTCCGACTTTATAGGACCCCATGCTGATACTGTATACCTGATATCAAGGGGCTGTGATAATTAGTCGGTGAGAAAACTGTTAAGAAACTCCCCCCATATAATAATTCATCTTTAAAATAAGAATGGTTGTAGAGAGAAACCTGCCTTGTCTGTTAGTCCAATGGGGCCTTTCAAAATAAGAAATATTAAAGTAGTTTTTCAAGTGCTTTATAAACATGATAAATTTGAAGTACAATGGGTTTTTTTGGTTTTTTTTTTTTGTACCTCAAGAAATATTCTTCGAATTCGATAGGTACTCCTGCATGATTGAAGACTTCACGAAGACTATTCATGAGATCAGGACCTACGCCGTCACCTGGGACTAAGGTGGCTACTTGCTTCCCAACTTCTTTGGCAACTGGATTTGACTGAAAATAAAAGTTATATACTAAGGAGAGCATTGTATCATACCATGTTTGAAGAATGATAAATTAAGACAGCTTTTCAAAAAAACAAAGCTGACATAACATTTTCCATGATGGCATCAGTCAATAAAACAATGCAAATACATGACAGTGAATACGAAATTGTTCCAAGGTCTACCAGACCAAATGCTAAATTCAGAACTTTTCTCCTAGAAACTAACTAAAATAGATCAAATTTTTTACCAGACCGAAAGAATTTTTACCAGACATTTCATTCGGTCCTGTGAATTTCATATTCACTGAGTCATGTATTCTTTATTTTTTGTTTCAAATATGTTCATGTATTATATCAAAATTAATACATGCACATGTATGAAATACATTGTTTTTAGACCTTGTAATTTGTTTATTTCTAACCTTAATTATTTGTAATAATGTATCATTTATGTATACAATCTTTCTTTGATGCTTTCCTCTACCAGATAGACTATTAAAAAAATTTCAAGTCAATTTTATGGATCTGAAGATCAAATAAAACAAATATTTTTTATTGTCATTCAAGAAATAAACCTGGAAATACCTTTTTACAGCTTGCAATTGACAAACAAGAAAGAAAGAAGGATTTGTTGAAATACTTACAGCTTGTTGACAGCATGGAGCTGATAAGTGTAGGCTCTGGTCTAAGGATGTTATGACACATGGAGTCTGAAATTATCATTACATTATAAATGGTGAACATGTATAAAATGTACATTGTACAGCAAATATGTACAAAAACATTAATTACACTGCTAAATATTTAAGCAAACAATCGTCAAGCTCTGTAGGAAATGTACATGTTTAGATTAACATTTACCTATCATTTATTTTTTAGGCACTGGCTACATTTACACGGATGTGTTAACCTAAGAATATGTTAGATTTACACTTATGAAAATATCGAAAACTTAGGTTGACACAGAAAACTAAAATCAGAATAGAATGAGAGTGACGGAATCGAAAAGTGTAAAATTAGTCATTGTTACATATGCTATCGGATCCGCGACCTAGAGCAAGTCCAGAGGTGAGCAGCTCCGTTCACATACAACTGCTACCAAGACAAATCTCCAGGCTGTGTGACCAAGCTCCTTGACAATCTACAATGGGAATTCCTCGAACACAGACGGTGGAAGCAGTGATTTAGCTAGCGCTCGTCATTTTCGTCATTGGCGAAAAGATTTTTCAAATAGCGAAAATTTATTTAACCATTTTCGTCACCTAAATTTTCAAAGTGTGTAAAATTTATTTTACGAAAATCAGTGGTAAAAGTCAATTCCAGTGTCACTTTCGTCAATTATTTTGAATGAATCAAGGCTAATTAATTTACGAAGCCAAGCTGATCATGAACACCGGATATGATTGGAGACATCAATTGACACTTTTACAACTCATGCCAATTAAATTTAAAGATCGATATGAGACCAGCAAACATAAAAGAAATCCGCCGACAAGGTAAAACAGTAGGTGTTAAGAATAATTGAAATTATGCAAATTTCTATTTAGCCAATCAAAACGTGAGAAATGTAAATAAAAATAAAATGACCGACTCAACCACGTGGTTTATTTTTCAAAGCCAAGGTCTTATTGAAAAGAAAATGAATGCATGGGGATATTTACCTTTCTAGGAAAAATTTAAATCCATAAAATAGCACAAAACATACAATAATTTGAATATATGCCATACATATGCAGAAGGAACTTCTGCAAAGGTCATGAATGACCAGAGTGTGTTTGTTTACATTTTAGCTGTGATCATGTGATGTTTTTGGCGGGAAAATTAACATATTGGATTACTTAGTAGAAAAAGATAGATAACTCTAGTCCAAAGCAAAAAAACTTGATTAATATAACATAGATTTTATCAGGAACTTTAAATATTATTTAATAAGGTTATATATTTATTCTGCATCTTTATATACTGTGTATTTTATGATTAAATATAAATAAAATAGAACTCTCTTTGATTATGGGTAGTAAAACACTGCAGAGTTCTTTCTTTTCCTACTCATGTTATTTTTTTTTCTTTTGAGGGGAAAAAGGGGGGTGTTGAAATACATAATTAGTATTCATAAAATATAAAAACATACATATAATTCTGGCTTAAATAACAAAGCTGTAAATGTTGGATAATACTTTATTTAGAAGATAAATTTTATTAGAAATCAATGAATAACAAACAGACAGTTTATAAATTAAGATTAACCATAGACATGATAGAATATTACTAGCTCTGAACAGTGACTGAAAATGTGGTCCAAAATGTGCCCGCCGCTAAAGTGACTAAAGCCTGAAAAATCCTAGCTAAATCCCTGTGGAAGCAAAGCCTCATCACCTGCTACAAGATACAACACCACCAGATTGCCATTGACCCAGGGAGATACTACACAACTGGAGATGCCCAGACCATAGGTATCCATAAGCTCAGACAGATCATAGCCAAGAAGGACTCGTACCACCATTCCTTCTTCCCAAAATCCATACGATGCTGGAACCAATTACCATGATTACCAATATCTGTAGTTGATGCAGTCACCCTAGAAGTATTTAGGGCCAGGCTGAGCACCATTCCCTAGAGCCCTACTCAGCACAAACCATAGATGCCAAGACAATCAGTTTTTATTTGTAAATACTATCCATTTATTGGACTTTTTTAACTGTGTGTGAATGAGAGGAGTGTTATTTATATACAGATATACAGATTGTTTGAGCATGTACCCGAGTCAAGTACACTCTCAACAGAGGCAGACTCGTAAGCGGGAAGAAGAAGGAGAATAACAGGTAAATTTGTTCTGAGACTTGCATTTATAGAGATGATATCACAGGGACTTGTTACGAAAAAAAAATATATATATAGAGATATCTAAAAAAAATTTCGTAACAAGTCCCTGTAATGATATTGATTATCTTGTAATCTATATGTTCTAATCAGTTCATAACAACTTTATGAACAATTAAATTACATTAAAATTAGATATAAATAACCTACATTATTTAAGAAACCTTTACAAGACCGAAATAACGTCCTTGTCAAGGAGGCTGCCATCTTTCTTAAACGTCACAATTATGAACAGCTCGTCACAAAGATTGTCGCCCCATGAAAATCGCCAATGAAATAAAAAAAAAATCAGTTTTAATTGACAGTCAAACAGAAATAAAATATTGCCTTCAATCTTAACAATTTCCTTTTTTATTTTCTCTCCTCATATTAGGACAATAAAAAAAGAAATTGATCTATACTGATGCAAATGCAACTGTACAACAAATATCAATGGTGTAATTACTACAACTGAAGAATGGGAACATGAAAAGTTTAGGTGTATAAAAAATACCACCTGGCACCAATTTAGCAGTTTTATCAGAGTTGGGGAGGTTCCCCCTTTATTTTGATGTTGTACTCCAAATGATAATGTATTGGCATAGACTCGAATACTGACCAATACTCACCATCTGAGCACAGGCGTTTGGGTCCAGGATTTCATTTTATTATGAATAACGTGTATATACAAATTTTCTATATATTCATACTATTTCCACTAATAGTATAGAGACGGGATGAAAATTTTTATATACACATTATTTATAACAAAATAAAATCCTGAACCCAAACGCCTGTGCATCTGAGCTATTGAAATCTGCATATAGTGAATATAAAATTAACAAAAAGTTAAAAGATAATACTTGGTATTCTTATATTGTCTTCCTGTTGGATAAATTAGGCATAAAAATGGACATTTGCAAAAACTATAGTAAAGATAAACTAAAAATATTAATCAAGAAAAAAATAAGAGAAAACTTTTTTAAACAGTGGTCAGAATTCAAAGAATCATATAATCAAGAACAAGGCAAACTAAACACTTATTTTAAGTCTAAATAAAATTTTGAATATGAAAGCTACTTAGATATTAATAATAAAGAAAAAGGAAAACTTTGACAAAATATCGTCTCAGTTATCATCTACTCATTATAGAAACGGGTAGACATGAAAGAAGACCAAATAAGAACACTGGAAAATTAGAAATTCTCCCCCGCAGTGAAAGAGTCTGTCTGCAATGTTCTTGATAAAACATTTATTTATTTCTTGTTCGCATAAAACAGACTAAGAAAAAGCATTAACATCTAGCCAAATGACTATAAAATCTCAGTCAGCAGGAGCATTCAAACAAAATGCCCTTAAAATTGATCTGCACTAATGCTATCAAATGCAGCGATATACCAAACCCTAGCTGCTTCATGTTAAACAGACTTAATTGGCCAAATAAGTATAAAACTGTATGTATAGTCAGTAGACCATGACTGCCTGAGCAAATTAGAATTTATCTGTACAGATGCTAATGCTAAGTTGCATACCAAATATCAATGGTGTACCACAACTGCTTCACATTAAACAGACGTAAGAAAAAACATTAAAATTTAGCCAAAGCAGTATAGAATCTCAAAAGTCACTAGACCGTGAGTGCAGGAGCAAATACACAAGATGCACATGAAATTGATCTGCACTGATGCTAATGCAACTGCATACCAAATATCAATGGTGTATCATAACTGCTTCACATTAGACAGAACGTTGGCCTAATCAGTACAAAATCACAAAGTCAGCAGACTGTGACTGCAGGAGCATACGGATAAAATTCTCTTGGAATTGATCTGCATGTATACTGATGCAAATGCAACTGCATACCAAATATCAATGGTGTACCATATCTTAACCACATAAAATATACCTTTAACAATTGTGGACGTCGCCGGAATCAGCATACCTAAGTTTCGCCTTTCGCGACATTCGCGAGACAAAAACTCCATTTTTGCCCCTTTGCCCCTTTAAGGGTTCATCGGACATCTTCGATTCAATAAAGACTTTGTAGAGCTCAATAAGCTGAAGGTTTCAGCAAACAACACCTTCTCTCACTGGCCTTTTCTTCAACGAAAGTTATTGTTCATTCTATGAGGCAAAAAAAAAAAAAAAAACGATGAAAAGGCGCTATTTTTGACCTTTAAAGGGATACATCGAACAAATACAGACTTTTTACAGCTGTTGATTCTAAGATCCTTTATGTTATAGTTTTTGAGTTATAAGCCATTTTATGTGACTTTACCACATGTTCTATTTTAGTAAAAGCAGCTATGTTTTATCGAATCTTACCAAAATGAGGACTATTTGTTGCCAACATTAAAATTCATTGCTGCAAAGTTCAATCAAAATAGTTCATTGGTTTCAGAGGAGAAGAATTTGAAATTGATAACGGACGACGGACGATGAAAGATGACAACGGACGCACATTGATGGTATAAGCTCACCATGACCTTTGTCAGGTGACCTTAAATTGCAGTCGATAACTAGAAAATGTGTCCATGAGCCACAGGATGGCCCTTCCGTTCTTGAAATATCATTGACCCTAGTTGTGTATTACCTGGGATATGGACCTTTACCAAGAAATTGATCAAAAGTGTTCATGTGTAAAATTTAGGTCGCTGTGACCTTATTTCTGGTGGGTGGTGCCATGTTACCAAGACTCATCGAGTAGTGAAATATTATTGACCCCTAACATGTAGTATTCAAGATATGGACCTTAACCAAGAACTTAACCAAAGTCATTCATGCGTAAAATAAAGGTCACAGTGTCCTCATTTCTAGTGGATGGTGTCACCTTACCCAAGACACATCTAGTGGTGAAATATCATTGACCCCCAACATCTAGTATCCAAGTTATAGACCTTAACCAAGAACTTAACCGAAGTGGTTCATGCATAAAATATAGATCACAGTGAACTAATTTTTATTAGGTGGTGTCATGTTACCCAAGACACATCTAGTGGTGAAATACCATTGACCATCAACATGTAGTATCTGAGATATGGACCTTAACCAAGAACTTAACCAAAGTCATTCATGCGTAAAATATAGGTCAAAGTGACCTCATTTCTAGTGGGTGGTGTCACCTTACCTAAGACACATAAAGTAGTGAAATATCATTGACCTCCAACGTCTAGTATCCAAGTTATGGACCTTAACCAAGAACTTAACCAAAGTCGTTCATGCATAAAAATAAAGGTCACAGTGACCTCATTTCTAGTGGGTGGTGTCACCTTACCTAAGACACATCTAGTAGTGAAATATCATTGACCCCCAACATCTAGTATCCAAGTTAAGGACCTTAACCAAGAACTTAACCGAAGTCG
Source organism: Arcuatula senhousia (assembly GCA_963971305.1). Taxonomy (NCBI): domain Eukaryota; kingdom Metazoa; phylum Mollusca; class Bivalvia; order Mytilida; family Mytilidae; genus Arcuatula; species Arcuatula senhousia. The sequence goes on from OZ020311.1 coordinate 51,091,133, forward strand.
TTCATGCATAAAATATAGGTCACAATGACCTAATTTCTAGTGGGTGGTGTAGCCCTACCCAAGACCCATCTGGTGGTGAAATATCATTGACCCCCAACATCTAGTATCCGAGTAATGGACCTTAACCATGGACTTAACCAAAGTGTTACGGACGTACGTACGGACGGACGGACGGACAAGAGTAAAACTATATGTCCGTTACACATACGTGGTCGGGCCATAAAAATATATATCCATAGCTCCCCCACCCCCACACACAAATCAAACGATTCACATTTCAAATCAACCGACCAGAAGTTTCTTAATTTGGTGCATTTTTTGTTGTTGTTATCAGTACTTTTTAAATTACTATTTTAGGGATGGATTCGAGATCTAAGTCAAAATATTCACGCTTTAATAAGATATTTAATTGTTAACTACAACATTTTGGCAGAGGCACATCCAGGATGGTGGGAAATGTAATGCACCAATAAAGAATCTTTGATCTTGAACTTCAAAATAAAAAAAAAATCGGATCAAAGAAGCAGATGTACCAATGGGGCATCCAAATGTCAAAAGTCTGAAAGGACAGACAAAACCCGTTAACACCAACGAGAATAGGACGAAAAGAAACAGTCAACATAAAACACAGAAATACAAAAGCAACTGAATAGCAATCAACAATGTGAACTCTAGTCGTAACGAGAGTGAAGTCAATTGCTCCGGAAAAGTCCATTTTTTTTTAATTAGCTTAATTTTGAATGTTCTGTTAAAATGTACAAACAACACAAGAAAGAAAAAACACCGTTTACAAATATATATATTACCAAGGTTAGTATAAGGTGAAATGTCGTTTTAATTCCACATTTATCGAGAAAGGAAAGATTAGACGCGTATTTGGGAAGCCGAATTTGTGATGTGGTGGCCGCCGGTACATGTGTATATGTTACAGTAAATGTGTGTAATTAGGAATTTCATGAAATAACTGAAATTTCAGGAATTTCGTGTAATTCATACAGGGCTTAGTAATTACGTGAAATTACTGAAAAGTTTAGGGAATTTTACACACATTTACTGAAATCAAAATCATCAACTATAGTTGATTTATCAAAGCACTAAAAAGAAATTTGTACTAGAGTATATTAAAAAAGACTGTTTTAAAGGTAAAACAAAAAACAAAAACAAAAGTAAAGAAAATTAATGTTTCAAACCGTGCAGTTAGGGAACACATGCCTTCATTCTCATATTATATGAACTGTGATAAAAGACCATAACATGTAAAACATTGCTATTCTTGGAAATAGAAATTCCAAAGGTCGATAAATGGAATTTCCCAAAGTTGTACAAGAGGTAAATATTTAAAAGTGACACTTATGGTAAAAACACGATCGACTGAACCAAGCGATAGACAAAGTTCCTATTTGTCAGCTGACAGAGAATTAAAAAGAAATAAAGTGAAAAAGAAATTTAAACCAATTTATGCTATTTAGTAATTATATATATATATAAGGTTGCCATTTTGAGATACTTCATGAAAATAGGATCCACCTGGGTACCATTACACGACAATAGACATACTTTCATTTGTCTTTTTTGAAAAAAAAATATATCACTTTTCCTTATTTCATGCCAGCGCGACAACATGTCAAGGGACATTAAGATTAACTCATGTCTGTATGTCTGTCCATTCAAACGATTTTCATCAACTGTACATTAGAATGATTTGTTAACAGAGTGGTTTAGTTGACAAATGTATGTCCTAGTGTAAGCGTCTTTCAGACCTAATGAACTTCTATTTTCTGTTTGGGACAAGGTCGATATGAAAATTTATACAAAGCAATTTCTGTCAAGGTGTTTTCAGAAACCATACAGGAGAATGATTTAAAACATAATAAAAATGTAGGATGGTTCAGTATGATGCGATTTTCAGACCTGTCAGACTTCTAAATTCCTGTTGGGGGCATAGAAGAGGCATCTGTATTCCATGGACATATTCCTTCTTTATTTTTTTAAATATTTGTCATACTCATGCAGATTTGTAAAATTTCTTCTTCTTCTTTAGGTATACAGTTCACTATCACTGCATTGATAATTACGAACTGTTTGCGCAGCGTGGCTAAAATAGTAATTTATTGATTTTAGGGAAAAAGAAAAACTAGATAAATATATGTTATTAATAATAAATGTGCAGCTTAAACAGAAAAATGTGATTAAAACTATGTACAAAGGGTATGTTGGAATTTAATGTAGTGTGTAGAGCACAGCTGGGGTCAGCTGTACTTTAAAGGCATCCAGAGTATTGGCGTTAACAACACTTGCTGGTAGGGAGTTCCACTGTATAATGGTGTAGGGAAAAAATGAAAATTTGTAGCTGTCTTTTAGAACTGAGATTTGCCGAAATGTGAAGTCATGGTTTTTACGTGTTCTATGGTCTGTGGGTACTAAGACTGTTGTTGGTATTGCGAGTAAGTTGTGAACAATTTTGTAAAACATGGTAAGTCTGTATTTTAGTCTGCGTTCCTCTAGTGTTGGCCATTGTAGTTTGGTTAGCATTTCATTTACACTGCTGGTATTGTGGAAGCGATTACAGGCATACCTTGCTGCTCGTCTTTGGACCATTTCGATTTTATGAGTTTGGTCAGCTGTATGAGGGTCCCAGACAGAACAAGAATATTCGAGTTTGGGCCTGACAAGAGAAAGGTATGCCTGGCTCTTGATGTTTTCATTTGAGGTTTTGAGGTTTCTTCTTAAAAAGCCTAGTTGTTTGTTACCGTTTGCAATAATATTGTTTGTGTGTTGTGACCATTTTAAGTTGGATTGTAATGTTAAGCCTAAATATTTAGCAGATGTAACAAGTTCAAGTTTGTGATTATGTAGGATGTAGTCATGTTTGAAAGGATGTTTTTTCTGGGTTACAGTGAGAACTGTGCATTTGTCCGAATGGAAGGCCATCAACCAGTCACTTTCCCATTTTGCTGAAGCATTGAGGTCCATTTGTAGGGCCTCACAGTCAGATGCTGATGAAATGGTTTTATAGATGATGCTGTCATCGGCAAACAGTCTGAGCTTGCTGGAGTTCAGGTATTCTGGCAGGTCATTTATATATGCCAAGAATAATACCGGGCCCAAGACTGTGCCTTGAGGTACACCTGAAGTGACTGGGGCAGTTGATGATTGTTCTCCATCCAGGACAACTGTCTGAGTTCGGTCAGAGAGAAAAGCTTGTACCCATTTTAATGTGTTATTTCTGATGCCATAATACTAATAATAATTTGACAGTGGAAAGAGAACGTTTTAGTTCAGGAGTTTTTGTATATCTTTTTAAGCAATCCAGATTCCTCAAAATAATTCTTCACTATTCCTTTATAATTTTTTGCGTATTTCATCATCATTTAATAGCCAATTTATATTAATATGTGTGTGTATTACGGAAGCCCTGGCCAAGGGACATTTTGAGTTAAGAGTTAGGATTTAAGAATAAGGAGTTACAACTTACTACTTAGCACTTATTTCAATAAGTTGTAAATCCTAAATTTTTCAGTAATTTCATGAAATTACTGGATTTTTTTAGGAATTTCACGTAATTACTAAGTTAGTAATTTTACGTAATTCCTAATTACACACATTTACTGTAACATTAAGTAACATATATGAGACAAATCTGTTCAGTGAAGTAGAGAAACTTTGCTCAAACTTTCAACACTTAGACGTAACTAACAAATTTATCTGGTTGTTATCTTGTGAAAATGAGAATATATGCAATATGTTAGCATCTTATACCAAAAAATGTTTTCAAATACGAGAAACTGTTAGTAGATTATGAATCGTCACGAGTCATGCTACATGTGTAATTATTGTTTGTTTTCTAATTTGTTTATTTTATTTCCATTATTATTGCCAGATTATTATTTTTCATGTACGAATTATGTATTTATATATGCTCTTTCGAGGGCCCATGATTTGGTGTAATAAATTATACTTATACTTATACTTATATATAGCTGATTTTAATTAGATCTTGATTTTGGTATCGCAGTTTTGGCCCGAGACCATAGTTATTTTTTCCAAATTTTTAATGCATTTTCAATATAGCCTTATGTGAAATTAAAAAAATCGCACCATTTCTTTTTAAATGAAACTTTGGCCACATACAGTTCATTAACTTCCAGAACATTAGTTAAAAATTCAGAAAATCCTACCGTCTAAAAAAAATTTGATTTTTTTTTTAAATTTACACCTAAGAGGGTCAGAAAAGAGGTGCTTGAAAAATGAAAAAATCACCTTTTTGCACTTAGCCGAATCACAACTTTATCAATGAATTTCAAAAAAATTAAAGTTTGATAAATTTATACTATCTTTAATCTCTCATTTCACTCCAAGTTCATCCTTTAGTCATAAAAACTAACATTACAATAGCATTTACAAGAAATACTATGTTTTAATAGGGACTATATTATTGGACAACGAAAATTGAAGGGAGCTAACTGTGGTCTCGTACCTAATAGTCCTCAGAAAAGCCTCGGACAGTCAAATAAAATTATTTTCACATAGAATAGTCTTTTTCCAACTGAACTGCCAAGTTTCAAAGTGATCAGACCAACAATAGTGAAATTATTAGCACTACAAAACACTAGTTGCATATAAGAATTTTGATCGAAAATACACCAGGAAAATCCATAAGGCCTATTTGGCCAAATTTTTTTTATTTCATAAAAGTTCACAAAACTAATGGCTGAAATCAATAACATTATCCCCTCTGAGCATGGAAAACACTAGTTTCAGTGAAATATCTGCATGGTTTTAAATTTTGACCCTTTCCCATATTTGCGGATAGGAAAATTAGCCATTTTAGCCTTATTGAGGGGTACATGTATGGCCATGAGAATTTTTTAAGAAAGGAAATGAAATGTTGAGACCAAAAGGGGTTTAAAATGTTAAATACATAATAAGCTTACAAAATAAAACAAAAAAACACCATATTCATATGAAAAATATGTTATAAATAGTGTTTAGGAGTGGATAAATGGTGTAATTTCAAAATGCTTTTTCCCTACACATCACTAAAAACTAATGTTTGAGGGTAAAAAAATGTAAAAAATGCAACAACTTGCAACATTAAAGGTGTATTTAGTATGAGATGATGATGATGAACAGAATTTAACAGCAAAAAGACTAGTCATTGCACTTTAGATGAAAATTGGTTCAAGACTCATGTGCGAAATAAGGAAAAACGGCCAAATCTACAGCAAGAAATGGGGGATATTTTCAATCCTGTGACTTTTTCTATGAAATCCAGAGACCTTTCATTTGCTATTTTGTGTTGTTTAGCTATTTTTCAGTTTATTCTGACTGTTTTTTCTATAATATACCCTGTACAGAAAGATTACATTGATATGGCATTCATAGGTCCAACACAAAAAAGCTTATCTGCTGCCGCAGCCCCATTTTGCAAGTAGTAAAATATTTTTTTTTCAGAAATAATTTATAAAGTCTAGTTTAAACAGTTTCCTTACATCATATAAGAAGATTTATAGCTGTTGTGGCCCTCTGGAAGTCATAATCTGCAAGCATTGGCCCTATAAATGTTAAAATAATACAAAACAGGCCATTACCATTGAAAATCCCATAGACATACAAATATGGCTAAATATGGCAAATATTGAGATAAACTCATGAAATAAAGGCTGAAATTGAAAGAACTTATTAATCTAAACAACTTAAAACCATTAATGGCATTGCAAAATAATTCTAAGAGGTGTAAATAGGCCATTCTTACCCCTCTAATAAGGCCCGAGACCATAGTTATTTTTTCCAAATTTTTAATGCATTTTCAATATAGCCTTATGTGAAATTAAAAAAATCGCACCATTTCTTTTTAAATGAAACTTTGGCCACATACAGTTCATTAACTTCCAGAACATTAGTTAAAAATTCAGAAAATCCTACCGTCTAAAAAAAATTTGATTTTTTTTTTAAATTTACACCTAAGAGGGTCAGAAAAGAGGTGCTTGAAAAATGAAAAAATCACCTTTTTGCACTTAGCCGAATCACAACTTTATCAATGAATTTCAAAAAAATTAAAGTTTGATAAATTTATACTATCTTTAATCTCTCATTTCACTCCAAGTTCATCCTTTAGTCATAAAAACTAACATTACAATAGCATTTACAAGAAATACTATGTTTTAATAGGGACTATATTATTGGACAACGAAAATTGAAGGGAGCTAACTGTGGTCTCGTACCTAATAGTCCTCAGAAAAGCCTCGGACAGTCAAATAAAATTATTTTCACATAGAATAGTCTTTTTCCAACTGAACTGCCAAGTTTCAAAGTGATCAGACCAACAATAGTGAAATTATTAGCACTACAAAACACTAGTTGCATATAAGAATTTTGATCGAAAATACACCAGGAAAATCCATAAGGCCTATTTGGCCAAATTTTTTTTATTTCATAAAAGTTCACAAAACTAATGGCTGAAATCAATAACATTATCCCCTCTGAGCATGGAAAACACTAGTTTCAGTGAAATATCTGCATGGTTTTAAATTTTGACCCTTTCCCATATTTGCGGATAGGAAAATTAGCCATTTTAGCCTTATTGAGGGGTACATGTATGGCCATGAGAATTTTTTAAGAAAGGAAATGAAATGTTGAGACCAAAAGGGGTTTAAAATGTTAAATACATAATAAGCTTACAAAATAAAACAAAAAAACACCATATTCATATGAAAAATATGTTATAAATAGTGTTTAGGAGTGGATAAATGGTGTAATTTCAAAATGCTTTTTCCCTACACATCACTAAAAACTAATGTTTGAGGGTAAAAAAATGTAAAAAATGCAACAACTTGCAACATTAAAGGTGTATTTAGTATGAGATGATGATGATGAACAGAATTTAACAGCAAAAAGACTAGTCATTGCACTTTAGATGAAAATTGGTTCAAGACTCATGTGCGAAATAAGGAAAAACGGCCAAATCTACAGCAAGAAATGGGGGATATTTTCAATCCTGTGACTTTTTCTATGAAATCCAGAGACCTTTCATTTGCTATTTTGTGTTGTTTAGCTATTTTTCAGTTTATTCTGACTGTTTTTTCTATAATATACCCTGTACAGAAAGATTACATTGATATGGCATTCATAGGTCCAACACAAAAAAGCTTATCTGCTGCCGCAGCCCCATTTTGCAAGTAGTAAAATATTTTTTTTTCAGAAATAATTTATAAAGTCTAGTTTAAACAGTTTCCTTACATCATATAAGAAGATTTATAGCTGTTGTGGCCCTCTGGAAGTCATAATCTGCAAGCATTGGCCCTATAAATGTTAAAATAATACAAAACAGGCCATTACCATTGAAAATCCCATAGACATACAAATATGGCTAAATATGGCAAATATTGAGATAAACTCATGAAATAAAGGCTGAAATTGAAAGAACTTATTAATCTAAACAACTTAAAACCATTAATGGCATTGCAAAATAATTCTAAGAGGTGTAAATAGGCCATTCTTACCCCTCTAATAAGGCCCGAGACCATAGTTATTTTTTCCAAATTTTTAATGCATTTTCAATATAGCCTTATGTGAAATTAAAAAAATCGCACCATTTCTTTTTAAATGAAACTTTGGCCACATACAGTTCATTAACTTCCAGAACATTAGTTAAAAATTCAGAAAATCCTACCGTCTAAAAAAAATTTGATTTTTTTTTTAAATTTACACCTAAGAGGGTCAGAAAAGAGGTGCTTGAAAAATGAAAAAATCACCTTTTTGCACTTAGCCGAATCACAACTTTATCAATGAATTTCAAAAAAATTAAAGTTTGATAAATTTATACTATCTTTAATCTCTCATTTCACTCCAAGTTCATCCTTTAGTCATAAAAACTAACATTACAATAGCATTTACAAGAAATACTATGTTTTAATAGGGACTATATTATTGGACAACGAAAATTGAAGGGAGCTAACTGTGGTCTCGTACCTAATAGTCCTCAGAAAAGCCTCGGACAGTCAAATAAAATTATTTTCACATAGAATAGTCTTTTTCCAACTGAACTGCCAAGTTTCAAAGTGATCAGACCAACAATAGTGAAATTATTAGCACTACAAAACACTAGTTGCATATAAGAATTTTGATCGAAAATACACCAGGAAAATCCATAAGGCCTATTTGGCCAAATTTTTTTTATTTCATAAAAGTTCACAAAACTAATGGCTGAAATCAATAACATTATCCCCTCTGAGCATGGAAAACACTAGTTTCAGTGAAATATCTGCATGGTTTTAAATTTTGACCCTTTCCCATATTTGCGGATAGGAAAATTAGCCATTTTAGCCTTATTGAGGGGTACATGTATGGCCATGAGAATTTTTTAAGAAAGGAAATGAAATGTTGAGACCAAAAGGGGTTTAAAATGTTAAATACATAATAAGCTTACAAAATAAAACAAAAAAACACCATATTCATATGAAAAATATGTTATAAATAGTGTTTAGGAGTGGATAAATGGTGTAATTTCAAAATGCTTTTTCCCTACACATCACTAAAAACTAATGTTTGAGGGTAAAAAAATGTAAAAAATGCAACAACTTGCAACATTAAAGGTGTATTTAGTATGAGATGATGATGATGAACAGAATTTAACAGCAAAAAGACTAGTCATTGCACTTTAGATGAAAATTGGTTCAAGACTCATGTGCGAAATAAGGAAAAACGGCCAAATCTACAGCAAGAAATGGGGGATATTTTCAATCCTGTGACTTTTTCTATGAAATCCAGAGACCTTTCATTTGCTATTTTGTGTTGTTTAGCTATTTTTCAGTTTATTCTGACTGTTTTTTCTATAATATACCCTGTACAGAAAGATTACATTGATATGGCATTCATAGGTCCAACACAAAAAAGCTTATCTGCTGCCGCAGCCCCATTTTGCAAGTAGTAAAATATTTTTTTTTCAGAAATAATTTATAAAGTCTAGTTTAAACAGTTTCCTTACATCATATAAGAAGATTTATAGCTGTTGTGGCCCTCTGGAAGTCATAATCTGCAAGCATTGGCCCTATAAATGTTAAAATAATACAAAACAGGCCATTACCATTGAAAATCCCATAGACATACAAATATGGCTAAATATGGCAAATATTGAGATAAACTCATGAAATAAAGGCTGAAATTGAAAGAACTTATTAATCTAAACAACTTAAAACCATTAATGGCATTGCAAAATAATTCTAAGAGGTGTAAATAGGCCATTCTTACCCCTCTAATAATAGTCCTCAGAAAAGCCTCGGACAGTCAAATAAAATTATTTTCACATAGAATAGTCTTTTTCCAACTGAACTGCCAAGTTTCAAAGTGATCAGACCAACAATAGTGAAATTATTAGCACTACAAAACACTAGTTGCATATAAGAATTTTGATCGAAAATACACCAGGAAAATCCATAAGGCCTATTTGGCCAAATTTTTTTTATTTCATAAAAGTTCACAAAACTAATGGCTGAAATCAATAACATTATCCCCTCTGAGCATGGAAAACACTAGTTTCAGTGAAATATCTGCATGGTTTTAAATTTTGACCCTTTCCCATATTTGCGGATAGGAAAATTAGCCATTTTAGCCTTATTGAGGGGTACATGTATGGCCATGAGAATTTTTTAAGAAAGGAAATGAAATGTTGAGACCAAAAGGGGTTTAAAATGTTAAATACATAATAAGCTTACAAAATAAAACAAAAAAACACCATATTCATATGAAAAATATGTTATAAATAGTGTTTAGGAGTGGATAAATGGTGTAATTTCAAAATGCTTTTTCCCTACACATCACTAAAAACTAATGTTTGAGGGTAAAAAAATGTAAAAAATGCAACAACTTGCAACATTAAAGGTGTATTTAGTATGAGATGATGATGATGAACAGAATTTAACAGCAAAAAGACTAGTCATTGCACTTTAGATGAAAATTGGTTCAAGACTCATGTGCGAAATAAGGAAAAACGGCCAAATCTACAGCAAGAAATGGGGGATATTTTCAATCCTGTGACTTTTTCTATGAAATCCAGAGACCTTTCATTTGCTATTTTGTGTTGTTTAGCTATTTTTCAGTTTATTCTGACTGTTTTTTCTATAATATACCCTGTACAGAAAGATTACATTGATATGGCATTCATAGGTCCAACACAAAAAAGCTTATCTGCTGCCGCAGCCCCATTTTGCAAGTAGTAAAATATTTTTTTTTCAGAAATAATTTATAAAGTCTAGTTTAAACAGTTTCCTTACATCATATAAGAAGATTTATAGCTGTTGTGGCCCTCTGGAAGTCATAATCTGCAAGCATTGGCCCTATAAATGTTAAAATAATACAAAACAGGCCATTACCATTGAAAATCCCATAGACATACAAATATGGCTAAATATGGCAAATATTGAGATAAACTCATGAAATAAAGGCTGAAATTGAAAGAACTTATTAATCTAAACAACTTAAAACCATTAATGGCATTGCAAAATAATTCTAAGAGGTGTAAATAGGCCATTCTTACCCCTCTAATAATAGTCCTCAGAAAAGCCTCGGACAGTCAAATAAAATTATTTTCACATAGAATAGTCTTTTTCCAACTGAACTGCCAAGTTTCAAAGTGATCAGACCAACAATAGTGAAATTATTAGCACTACAAAACACTAGTTGCATATAAGAATTTTGATCGAAAATACACCAGGAAAATCCATAAGGCCTATTTGGCCAAATTTTTTTTATTTCATAAAAGTTCACAAAACTAATGGCTGAAATCAATAACATTATCCCCTCTGAGCATGGAAAACACTAGTTTCAGTGAAATATCTGCATGGTTTTAAATTTTGACCCTTTCCCATATTTGCGGATAGGAAAATTAGCCATTTTAGCCTTATTGAGGGGTACATGTATGGCCATGAGAATTTTTTAAGAAAGGAAATGAAATGTTGAGACCAAAAGGGGTTTAAAATGTTAAATACATAATAAGCTTACAAAATAAAACAAAAAAACACCATATTCATATGAAAAATATGTTATAAATAGTGTTTAGGAGTGGATAAATGGTGTAATTTCAAAATGCTTTTTCCCTACACATCACTAAAAACTAATGTTTGAGGGTAAAAAAATGTAAAAAATGCAACAACTTGCAACATTAAAGGTGTATTTAGTATGAGATGATGATGATGAACAGAATTTAACAGCAAAAAGACTAGTCATTGCACTTTAGATGAAAATTGGTTCAAGACTCATGTGCGAAATAAGGAAAAACGGCCAAATCTACAGCAAGAAATGGGGGATATTTTCAATCCTGTGACTTTTTCTATGAAATCCAGAGACCTTTCATTTGCTATTTTGTGTTGTTTAGCTATTTTTCAGTTTATTCTGACTGTTTTTTCTATAATATACCCTGTACAGAAAGATTACATTGATATGGCATTCATAGGTCCAACACAAAAAAGCTTATCTGCTGCCGCAGCCCCATTTTGCAAGTAGTAAAATATTTTTTTTTCAGAAATAATTTATAAAGTCTAGTTTAAACAGTTTCCTTACATCATATAAGAAGATTTATAGCTGTTGTGGCCCTCTGGAAGTCATAATCTGCAAGCATTGGCCCTATAAATGTTAAAATAATACAAAACAGGCCATTACCATTGAAAATCCCATAGACATACAAATATGGCTAAATATGGCAAATATTGAGATAAACTCATGAAATAAAGGCTGAAATTGAAAGAACTTATTAATCTAAACAACTTAAAACCATTAATGGCATTGCAAAATAATTCTAAGAGGTGTAAATAGGCCATTCTTACCCCTCTAATAATAATAGTCCTCAGAAAAGCCTCGGACAGTCAAATAAAATTATTTTCACATAGAATAGTCTTTTTCCAACTGAACTGCCAAGTTTCAAAGTGATCAGACCAACAATAGTGAAATTATTAGCACTACAAAACACTAGTTGCATATAAGAATTTTGATCGAAAATACACCAGGAAAATCCATAAGGCCTATTTGGCCAAATTTTTTTTATTTCATAAAAGTTCACAAAACTAATGGCTGAAATCAATAACATTATCCCCTCTGAGCATGGAAAACACTAGTTTCAGTGAAATATCTGCATGGTTTTAAATTTTGACCCTTTCCCATATTTGCGGATAGGAAAATTAGCCATTTTAGCCTTATTGAGGGGTACATGTATGGCCATGAGAATTTTTTAAGAAAGGAAATGAAATGTTGAGACCAAAAGGAGTTTAAAATGTTAAATACATAATAAGCTTACAAAATAAAACAAAAAAACACCATATTCATATGAAAAATATGTTATAAATAGTGTTTAGGAGTGGATAAATGGTGTAATTTCAAAATGCTTTTTCCCTACACATCACTAAAAACTAATGTTTGAGGGTAAAAAAATGTAAAAAATGCAACAACTTGCAACATTAAAGGTGTATTTAGTATGAGATGATGATGATGAACAGAATTTAACAGCAAAAAGACTAGTCATTGCACTTTAGATGAAAATTGGTTCAAGACTCATGTGCGAAATAAGGAAAAACGGCCAAATCTACAGCAAGAAATGGGGGATATTTTCAATCCTGTGACTTTTTCTATGAAATCCAGAGACCTTTCATTTGCTATTTTGTGTTGTTTAGCTATTTTTCAGTTTATTCTGACTGTTTTTTCTATAATATACCCTGTACAGAAAGATTACATTGATATGGCATTCATAGGTCCAACACAAAAAAGCTTATCTGCTGCCGCAGCCCCATTTTGCAAGTAGTAAAATATTTTTTTTTCAGAAATAATTTATAAAGTCTAGTTTAAACAGTTTCCTTACATCATATAAGAAGATTTATAGCTGTTGTGGCCCTCTGGAAGTCATAATCTGCAAGCATTGGCCCTATAAATGTTAAAATAATACAAAACAGGCCATTACCATTGAAAATCCCATAGACATACAAATATGGCTAAATATGGCAAATATTGAGATAAACTCATGAAATAAAGGCTGAAATTGAAAGAACTTATTAATCTAAACAACTTAAAACCATTAATGGCATTGCAAAATAATTCTAAGAGGTGTAAATAGGCCATTCTTACCCCTCTAATAAATAGTCCTCAGAAAAGCCTCGGACAGTCAAATAAAATTATTTTCACATAGAATAGTCTTTTTCCAACTGAACTGCCAAGTTTCAAAGTGATCAGACCAACAATAGTGAAATTATTAGCACTACAAAACACTAGTTGCATATAAGAATTTTGATCGAAAATACACCAGGAAAATCCATAAGGCCTATTTGGCCAAATTTTTTTTATTTCATAAAAGTTCACAAAACTAATGGCTGAAATCAATAACATTATCCCCTCTGAGCATGGAAAACACTAGTTTCAGTGAAATATCTGCATGGTTTTAAATTTTGACCCTTTCCCATATTTGCGGATAGGAAAATTAGCCATTTTAGCCTTATTGAGGGGTACATGTATGGCCATGAGAATTTTTTAAGAAAGGAAATGAAATGTTGAGACCAAAAGGGGTTTAAAATGTTAAATACATAATAAGCTTACAAAATAAAACAAAAAAAACACCATATTCATATGAAAAATATGTTATAAATAGTGTTTAGGAGTGGATAAATGGTGTAATTTCAAAATGCTTTTTCCCTACACATCACTAAAAACTAATGTTTGAGGGTAAAAAAATGTAAAAAATGCAACAACTTGCAACATTAAAGGTGTATTTAGTATGAGATGATGATGATGAACAGAATTTAACAGCAAAAAGACTAGTCATTGCACTTTAGATGAAAATTGGTTCAAGACTCATGTGCGAAATAAGGAAAAACGGCCAAATCTACAGCAAGAAATGGGGGATATTTTCAATCCTGTGACTTTTTCTATGAAATCCAGAGACCTTTCATTTGCTATTTTGTGTTGTTTAGCTATTTTTCAGTTTATTCTGACTGTTTTTTCTATAATATACCCTGTACAGAAAGATTACATTGATATGGCATTCATAGGTCCAACACAAAAAAGCTTATCTGCTGCCGCAGCCCCATTTTGCAAGTAGTAAAATATTTTTTTTTCAGAAATAATTTATAAAGTCTAGTTTAAACAGTTTCCTTACATCATATAAGAAGATTTATAGCTGTTGTGGCCCTCTGGAAGTCATAATCTGCAAGCATTGGCCCTATAAATGTTAAAATAATACAAAACAGGCCATTACCATTGAAAATCCCATAGACATACAAATATGGCTAAATATGGCAAATATTGAGATAAACTCATGAAATAAAGGCTGAAATTGAAAGAACTTATTAATCTAAACAACTTAAAACCATTAATGGCATTGCAAAATAATTCTAAGAGGTGTAAATAGGCCATTCTTACCCCTCTAATTAATAGTCCTCAGAAAAGCCTCGGACAGTCAAATAAAATTATTTTCACATAGAATAGTCTTTTTCCAACTGAACTGCCAAGTTTCAAAGTGATCAGACCAACAATAGTGAAATTATTAGCACTACAAAACACTAGTTGCATATAAGAATTTTGATCGAAAATACACCAGGAAAATCCATAAGGCCTATTTGGCCAAATTTTTTTTATTTCATAAAAGTTCACAAAACTAATGGCTGAAATCAATAACATTATCCCCTCTGAGCATGGAAAACACTAGTTTCAGTGAAATATCTGCATGGTTTTAAATTTTGACCCTTTCCCATATTTGCGGATAGGAAAATTAGCCATTTTAGCCTTATTGAGGGGTACATGTATGGCCATGAGAATTTTTTAAGAAAGGAAATGAAATGTTGAGACCAAAAGGGGTTTAAAATGTTAAATACATAATAAGCTTACAAAATAAAACAAAAAAACACCATATTCATATGAAAAATATGTTATAAATAGTGTTTAGGAGTGGATAAATGGTGTAATTTCAAAATGCTTTTTCCCTACACATCACTAAAAACTAATGTTTGAGGGTAAAAAAATGTAAAAAATGCAACAACTTGCAACATTAAAGGTGTATTTAGTATGAGATGATGATGATGAACAGAATTTAACAGCAAAAAGACTAGTCATTGCACTTTAGATGAAAATTGGTTCAAGACTCATGTGCGAAATAAGGAAAAACGGCCAAATCTACAGCAAGAAATGGGGGATATTTTCAATCCTGTGACTTTTTCTATGAAATCCAGAGACCTTTCATTTGCTATTTTGTGTTGTTTAGCTATTTTTCAGTTTATTCTGACTGTTTTTTCTATAATATACCCTGTACAGAAAGATTACATTGATATGGCATTCATAGGTCCAACACAAAAAAGCTTATCTGCTGCCGCAGCCCCATTTTGCAAGTAGTAAAATATTTTTTTTTCAGAAATAATTTATAAAGTCTAGTTTAAACAGTTTCCTTACATCATATAAGAAGATTTATAGCTGTTGTGGCCCTCTGGAAGTCATAATCTGCAAGCATTGGCCCTATAAATGTTAAAATAATACAAAACAGGCCATTACCATTGAAAATCCCATAGACATACAAATATGGCTAAATATGGCAAATATTGAGATAAACTCATGAAATAAAGGCTGAAATTGAAAGAACTTATTAATCTAAACAACTTAAAACCATTAATGGCATTGCAAAATAATTCTAAGAGGTGTAAATAGGCCATTCTTACCCCTCTAATAATAGTCCTCAGAAAAGCCTCGGACAGTCAAATAAAATTATTTTCACATAGAATAGTCTTTTTCCAACTGAACTGCCAAGTTTCAAAGTGATCAGACCAACAATAGTGAAATTATTAGCACTACAAAACACTAGTTGCATATAAGAATTTTGATCGAAAATACACCAGGAAAATCCATAAGGCCTATTTGGCCAAATTTTTTTTATTTCATAAAAGTTCACAAAACTAATGGCTGAAATCAATAACATTATCCCCTCTGAGCATGGAAAACACTAGTTTCAGTGAAATATCTGCATGGTTTTAAATTTTGACCCTTTCCCATATTTGCGGATAGGAAAATTAGCCATTTTAGCCTTATTGAGGGGTACATGTATGGCCATGAGAATTTTTTAAGAAAGGAAATGAAATGTTGAGACCAAAAGGGGTTTAAAATGTTAAATACATAATAAGCTTACAAAATAAAACAAAAAAACACCATATTCATATGAAAAATATGTTATAAATAGTGTTTAGGAGTGGATAAATGGTGTAATTTCAAAATGCTTTTTCCCTACACATCACTAAAAACTAATGTTTGAGGGTAAAAAAATGTAAAAAATGCAACAACTTGCAACATTAAAGGTGTATTTAGTATGAGATGATGATGATGAACAGAATTTAACAGCAAAAAGACTAGTCATTGCACTTTAGATGAAAATTGGTTCAAGACTCATGTGCGAAATAAGCAGGGTTCCCACTATTTTTTGGACACAAAATTCAAGGGTTTTTCAAGGACTTTTCAAGGGTATTGAGGTCATTTTCAAGGATAAAAATAGTCTATAAAAATCTTAAAAAATCAATATTTTTCGGCCTCTTTTTATCAAATGGTCAACAAATCTGCATATTACAAAATTCCAGGGTTTTTCAAGGATATTTGGTAAAATTCAAGGATTTTTCCAGGATTTTTAACATTGAAATGAAATTCAAGGACTTTTCCAGGTTTCCTTGAATTCAAGGATGGAGTGGGAACCCTGAATAAGGAAAAACGGCCAAATCTACAGCAAGAAATGGGGGATATTTTCAATCCTGTGACTTTTTCTATGAAATCCAGAGACCTTTCATTTGCTATTTTGTGTTGTTTAGCTATTTTTCAGTTTATTCTGACTGTTTTTTCTATAATATACCCTGTACAGAAAGATTACATTGATATGGCATTCATAGGTCCAACACAAAAAAGCTTATCTGCTGCCGCAGCCCCATTTTGCAAGTAGTAAAATATTTTTTTTTCAGAAATAATTTATAAAGTCTAGTTTAAACAGTTTCCTTACATCATATAAGAAGATTTATAGCTGTTGTGGCCCTCTGGAAGTCATAATCTGCAAGCATTGGCCCTATAAATGTTAAAATAATACAAAACAGGCCATTACCATTGAAAATCCCATAGACATACAAATATGGCTAAATATGGCAAATATTGAGATAAACTCATGAAATAAAGGCTGAAATTGAAAGAACTTATTAATCTAAACAACTTAAAACCATTAATGGCATTGCAAAATAATTCTAAGAGGTGTAAATAGGCCATTCTTACCCCTCTAATAAAATAGTCCTCAGAAAAGCCTCGGACAGTCAAATAAAATTATTTTCACATAGAATAGTCTTTTTCCAACTGAACTGCCAAGTTTCAAAGTGATCAGACCAACAATAGTGAAATTATTAGCACTACAAAACACTAGTTGCATATAAGAATTTTGATCGAAAATACACCAGGAAAATCCATAAGGCCTATTTGGCCAAATTTTTTTTATTTCATAAAAGTTCACAAAACTAATGGCTGAAATCAATAACATTATCCCCTCTGAGCATGGAAAACACTAGTTTCAGTGAAATATCTGCATGGTTTTAAATTTTGACCCTTTCCCATATTTGCGGATAGGAAAATTAGCCATTTTAGCCTTATTGAGGGGTACATGTATGGCCATGAGAATTTTTTAAGAAAGGAAATGAAATGTTGAGACCAAAAGGGGTTTAAAATGTTAAATACATAATAAGCTTACAAAATAAAACAAAAAAACACCATATTCATATGAAAAATATGTTATAAATAGTGTTTAGGAGTGGATAAATGGTGTAATTTCAAAATGCTTTTTCCCTACACATCACTAAAAACTAATGTTTGAGGGTAAAAAAATGTAAAAAATGCAACAACTTGCAACATTAAAGGTGTATTTAGTATGAGATGATGATGATGAACAGAATTTAACAGCAAAAAGACTAGTCATTGCACTTTAGATGAAAATTGGTTCAAGACTCATGTGCGAAATAAGGAAAAACGGCCAAATCTACAGCAAGAAATGGGGGATATTTTCAATCCTGTGACTTTTTCTATGAAATCCAGAGACCTTTCATTTGCTATTTTGTGTTGTTTAGCTATTTTTCAGTTTATTCTGACTGTTTTTTCTATAATATACCCTGTACAGAAAGATTACATTGATATGGCATTCATAGGTCCAACACAAAAAAGCTTATCTGCTGCCGCAGCCCCATTTTGCAAGTAGTAAAATATTTTTTTTTCAGAAATAATTTATAAAGTCTAGTTTAAACAGTTTCCTTACATCATATAAGAAGATTTATAGCTGTTGTGGCCCTCTGGAAGTCATAATCTGCAAGCATTGGCCCTATAAATGTTAAAATAATACAAAACAGGCCATTACCATTGAAAATCCCATAGACATACAAATATGGCTAAATATGGCAAATATTGAGATAAACTCATGAAATAAAGGCTGAAATTGAAAGAACTTATTAATCTAAACAACTTAAAACCATTAATGGCATTGCAAAATAATTCTAAGAGGTGTAAATAGGCCATTCTTACCCCTCTAATAAGGCCCGAGACCATAGTTATTTTTTCCAAATTTTTAATGCATTTTCAATATAGCCTTATGTGAAATTAAAAAAATCGCACCATTTCTTTTTAAATGAAACTTTGGCCACATACAGTTCATTAACTTCCAGAACATTAGTTAAAAATTCAGAAAATCCTACCGTCTAAAAAAAATTTGATTTTTTTTTTAAATTTACACCTAAGAGGGTCAGAAAAGAGGTGCTTGAAAAATGAAAAAATCACCTTTTTGCACTTAGCCGAATCACAACTTTATCAATGAATTTCAAAAAAATTAAAGTTTGATAAATTTATACTATCTTTAATCTCTCATTTCACTCCAAGTTCATCCTTTAGTCATAAAAACTAACATTACAATAGCATTTACAAGAAATACTATGTTTTAATAGGGACTATATTATTGGACAACGAAAATTGAAGGGAGCTAACTGTGGTCTCGTACCTAATAGTCCTCAGAAAAGCCTCGGACAGTCAAATAAAATTATTTTCACATAGAATAGTCTTTTTCCAACTGAACTGCCAAGTTTCAAAGTGATCAGACCAACAATAGTGAAATTATTAGCACTACAAAACACTAGTTGCATATAAGAATTTTGATCGAAAATACACCAGGAAAATCCATAAGGCCTATTTGGCCAAATTTTTTTTATTTCATAAAAGTTCACAAAACTAATGGCTGAAATCAATAACATTATCCCCTCTGAGCATGGAAAACACTAGTTTCAGTGAAATATCTGCATGGTTTTAAATTTTGACCCTTTCCCATATTTGCGGATAGGAAAATTAGCCATTTTAGCCTTATTGAGGGGTACATGTATGGCCATGAGAATTTTTTAAGAAAGGAAATGAAATGTTGAGACCAAAAGGGGTTTAAAATGTTAAATACATAATAAGCTTACAAAATAAAACAAAAAAACACCATATTCATATGAAAAATATGTTATAAATAGTGTTTAGGAGTGGATAAATGGTGTAATTTCAAAATGCTTTTTCCCTACACATCACTAAAAACTAATGTTTGAGGGTAAAAAAATGTAAAAAATGCAACAACTTGCAACATTAAAGGTGTATTTAGTATGAGATGATGATGATGAACAGAATTTAACAGCAAAAAGACTAGTCATTGCACTTTAGATGAAAATTGGTTCAAGACTCATGTGCGAAATAAGGAAAAACGGCCAAATCTACAGCAAGAAATGGGGGATATTTTCAATCCTGTGACTTTTTCTATGAAATCCAGAGACCTTTCATTTGCTATTTTGTGTTGTTTAGCTATTTTTCAGTTTATTCTGACTGTTTTTTCTATAATATACCCTGTACAGAAAGATTACATTGATATGGCATTCATAGGTCCAACACAAAAAAGCTTATCTGCTGCCGCAGCCCCATTTTGCAAGTAGTAAAATATTTTTTTTTCAGAAATAATTTATAAAGTCTAGTTTAAACAGTTTCCTTACATCATATAAGAAGATTTATAGCTGTTGTGGCCCTCTGGAAGTCATAATCTGCAAGCATTGGCCCTATAAATGTTAAAATAATACAAAACAGGCCATTACCATTGAAAATCCCATAGACATACAAATATGGCTAAATATGGCAAATATTGAGATAAACTCATGAAATAAAGGCTGAAATTGAAAGAACTTATTAATCTAAACAACTTAAAACCATTAATGGCATTGCAAAATAATTCTAAGAGGTGTAAATAGGCCATTCTTACCCCTCTAATAAAATAGTCCTCAGAAAAGCCTCGGACAGTCAAATAAAATTATTTTCACATAGAATAGTCTTTTTCCAACTGAACTGCCAAGTTTCAAAGTGATCAGACCAACAATAGTGAAATTATTAGCACTACAAAACACTAGTTGCATATAAGAATTTTGATCGAAAATACACCAGGAAAATCCATAAGGCCTATTTGGCCAAATTTTTTTTATTTCATAAAAGTTCACAAAACTAATGGCTGAAATCAATAACATTATCCCCTCTGAGCATGGAAAACACTAGTTTCAGTGAAATATCTGCATGGTTTTAAATTTTGACCCTTTCCCATATTTGCGGATAGGAAAATTAGCCATTTTAGCCTTATTGAGGGGTACATGTATGGCCATGAGAATTTTTTAAGAAAGGAAATGAAATGTTGAGACCAAAAGGGGTTTAAAATGTTAAATACATAATAAGCTTACAAAATAAAACAAAAAAACACCATATTCATATGAAAAATATGTTATAAATAGTGTTTAGGAGTGGATAAATGGTGTAATTTCAAAATGCTTTTTCCCTACACATCACTAAAAACTAATGTTTGAGGGTAAAAAAATGTAAAAAATGCAACAACTTGCAACATTAAAGGTGTATTTAGTATGAGATGATGATGATGAACAGAATTTAACAGCAAAAAGACTAGTCATTGCACTTTAGATGAAAATTGGTTCAAGACTCATGTGCGAAATAAGGAAAAACGGCCAAATCTACAGCAAGAAATGGGGGATATTTTCAATCCTGTGACTTTTTCTATGAAATCCAGAGACCTTTCATTTGCTATTTTGTGTTGTTTAGCTATTTTTCAGTTTATTCTGACTGTTTTTTCTATAATATACCCTGTACAGAAAGATTACATTGATATGGCATTCATAGGTCCAACACAAAAAAGCTTATCTGCTGCCGCAGCCCCATTTTGCAAGTAGTAAAATATTTTTTTTTCAGAAATAATTTATAAAGTCTAGTTTAAACAGTTTCCTTACATCATATAAGAAGATTTATAGCTGTTGTGGCCCTCTGGAAGTCATAATCTGCAAGCATTGGCCCTATAAATGTTAAAATAATACAAAACAGGCCATTACCATTGAAAATCCCATAGACATACAAATATGGCTAAATATGGCAAATATTGAGATAAACTCATGAAATAAAGGCTGAAATTGAAAGAACTTATTAATCTAAACAACTTAAAACCATTAATGGCATTGCAAAATAATTCTAAGAGGTGTAAATAGGCCATTCTTACCCCTCTAATAAGGCCCGAGACCATAGTTATTTTTTCCAAATTTTTAATGCATTTTCAATATAGCCTTATGTGAAATTAAAAAAATCGCACCATTTCTTTTTAAATGAAACTTTGGCCACATACAGTTCATTAACTTCCAGAACATTAGTTAAAAATTCAGAAAATCCTACCGTCTAAAAAAAATTTGATTTTTTTTTTAAATTTACACCTAAGAGGGTCAGAAAAGAGGTGCTTGAAAAATGAAAAAATCACCTTTTTGCACTTAGCCGAATCACAACTTTATCAATGAATTTCAAAAAAATTAAAGTTTGATAAATTTATACTATCTTTAATCTCTCATTTCACTCCAAGTTCATCCTTTAGTCATAAAAACTAACATTACAATAGCATTTACAAGAAATACTATGTTTTAATAGGGACTATATTATTGGACAACGAAAATTGAAGGGAGCTAACTGTGGTCTCGTACCTAATAGTCCTCAGAAAAGCCTCGGACAGTCAAATAAAATTATTTTCACATAGAATAGTCTTTTTCCAACTGAACTGCCAAGTTTCAAAGTGATCAGACCAACAATAGTGAAATTATTAGCACTACAAAACACTAGTTGCATATAAGAATTTTGATCGAAAATACACCAGGAAAATCCATAAGGCCTATTTGGCCAAATTTTTTTTATTTCATAAAAGTTCACAAAACTAATGGCTGAAATCAATAACATTATCCCCTCTGAGCATGGAAAACACTAGTTTCAGTGAAATATCTGCATGGTTTTAAATTTTGACCCTTTCCCATATTTGCGGATAGGAAAATTAGCCATTTTAGCCTTATTGAGGGGTACATGTATGGCCATGAGAATTTTTTAAGAAAGGAAATGAAATGTTGAGACCAAAAGGGGTTTAAAATGTTAAATACATAATAAGCTTACAAAATAAAACAAAAAAACACCATATTCATATGAAAAATATGTTATAAATAGTGTTTAGGAGTGGATAAATGGTGTAATTTCAAAATGCTTTTTCCCTACACATCACTAAAAACTAATGTTTGAGGGTAAAAAAATGTAAAAAATGCAACAACTTGCAACATTAAAGGTGTATTTAGTATGAGATGATGATGATGAACAGAATTTAACAGCAAAAAGACTAGTCATTGCACTTTAGATGAAAATTGGTTCAAGACTCATGTGCGAAATAAGGAAAAACGGCCAAATCTACAGCAAGAAATGGGGGATATTTTCAATCCTGTGACTTTTTCTATGAAATCCAGAGACCTTTCATTTGCTATTTTGTGTTGTTTAGCTATTTTTCAGTTTATTCTGACTGTTTTTTCTATAATATACCCTGTACAGAAAGATTACATTGATATGGCATTCATAGGTCCAACACAAAAAAGCTTATCTGCTGCCGCAGCCCCATTTTGCAAGTAGTAAAATATTTTTTTTTCAGAAATAATTTATAAAGTCTAGTTTAAACAGTTTCCTTACATCATATAAGAAGATTTATAGCTGTTGTGGCCCTCTGGAAGTCATAATCTGCAAGCATTGGCCCTATAAATGTTAAAATAATACAAAACAGGCCATTACCATTGAAAATCCCATAGACATACAAATATGGCTAAATATGGCAAATATTGAGATAAACTCATGAAATAAAGGCTGAAATTGAAAGAACTTATTAATCTAAACAACTTAAAACCATTAATGGCATTGCAAAATAATTCTAAGAGGTGTAAATAGGCCATTCTTACCCCTCTAATAAAATAGTCCTCAGAAAAGCCTCGGACAGTCAAATAAAATTATTTTCACATAGAATAGTCTTTTTCCAACTGAACTGCCAAGTTTCAAAGTGATCAGACCAACAATAGTGAAATTATTAGCACTACAAAACACTAGTTGCATATAAGAATTTTGATCGAAAATACACCAGGAAAATCCATAAGGCCTATTTGGCCAAATTTTTTTTATTTCATAAAAGTTCACAAAACTAATGGCTGAAATCAATAACATTATCCCCTCTGAGCATGGAAAACACTAGTTTCAGTGAAATATCTGCATGGTTTTAAATTTTGACCCTTTCCCATATTTGCGGATAGGAAAATTAGCCATTTTAGCCTTATTGAGGGGTACATGTATGGCCATGAGAATTTTTTAAGAAAGGAAATGAAATGTTGAGACCAAAAGGGGTTTAAAATGTTAAATACATAATAAGCTTACAAAATAAAACAAAAAAACACCATATTCATATGAAAAATATGTTATAAATAGTGTTTAGGAGTGGATAAATGGTGTAATTTCAAAATGCTTTTTCCCTACACATCACTAAAAACTAATGTTTGAGGGTAAAAAAATGTAAAAAATGCAACAACTTGCAACATTAAAGGTGTATTTAGTATGAGATGATGATGATGAACAGAATTTAACAGCAAAAAGACTAGTCATTGCACTTTAGATGAAAATTGGTTCAAGACTCATGTGCGAAATAAGGAAAAACGGCCAAATCTACAGCAAGAAATGGGGGATATTTTCAATCCTGTGACTTTTTCTATGAAATCCAGAGACCTTTCATTTGCTATTTTGTGTTGTTTAGCTATTTTTCAGTTTATTCTGACTGTTTTTTCTATAATATACCCTGTACAGAAAGATTACATTGATATGGCATTCATAGGTCCAACACAAAAAAGCTTATCTGCTGCCGCAGCCCCATTTTGCAAGTAGTAAAATATTTTTTTTTCAGAAATAATTTATAAAGTCTAGTTTAAACAGTTTCCTTACATCATATAAGAAGATTTATAGCTGTTGTGGCCCTCTGGAAGTCATAATCTGCAAGCATTGGCCCTATAAATGTTAAAATAATACAAAACAGGCCATTACCATTGAAAATCCCATAGACATACAAATATGGCTAAATATGGCAAATATTGAGATAAACTCATGAAATAAAGGCTGAAATTGAAAGAACTTATTAATCTAAACAACTTAAAACCATTAATGGCATTGCAAAATAATTCTAAGAGGTGTAAATAGGCCATTCTTACCCCTCTAATAATAAGAGTCCTCAGAAAAGCCTCGGACAGTCAAATAAAATTATTTTCACATAGAATAGTCTTTTTCCAACTGAACCGCCAAGTTTCAAAGTGATCAGACCAACAATAGTGAAATTATTAGCACTACAAAACACTAGTTGCATATAAGAATTTTGATCGAAAATACACCAGGAAAATCCATAAGGCCTATTTGGCCAAATTTTTTTTATTTCATAAAAGTTCACAAAACTAATGGCTGAAATCAATAACATTATCCCCTCTGAGCATGGAAAACACTAGTTTCAGTGAAATATCTGCATGGTTTTAAATTTTGACCCTTTCCCATATTTGCGGATAGGAAAATTAGCCATTTTAGCCTTATTGAGGGGTACATGTATGGCCATGAGAATTTTTTAAGAAAGGAAATGAAATGTTGAGACCAAAAGGGGTTTAAAATGTTAAATACATAATAAGCTTACAAAATAAAACAAAAAAACACCATATTCATATGAAAAATATGTTATAAATAGTGTTTAGGAGTGGATAAATGGTGTAATTTCAAAATGCTTTTTCCCTACACATCACTAAAAACTAATGTTTGAGGGTAAAAAAATGTAAAAAATGCAACAACTTGCAACATTAAAGGTGTATTTAGTATGAGATGATGATGATGAACAGAATTTAACAGCAAAAAGACTAGTCATTGCACTTTAGATGAAAATTGGTTCAAGACTCATGTGCGAAATAAGGAAAAACGGCCAAATCTACAGCAAGAAATGGGGGATATTTTCAATCCTGTGACTTTTTCTATGAAATCCAGAGACCTTTCATTTGCTATTTTGTGTTGTTTAGCTATTTTTCAGTTTATTCTGACTGTTTTTTCTATAATATACCCTGTACAGAAAGATTACATTGATATGGCATTCATAGGTCCAACACAAAAAAGCTTATCTGCTGCCGCAGCCCCATTTTGCAAGTAGTAAAATATTTTTTTTTCAGAAATAATTTATAAAGTCTAGTTTAAACAGTTTCCTTACATCATATAAGAAGATTTATAGCTGTTGTGGCCCTCTGGAAGTCATAATCTGCAAGCATTGGCCCTATAAATGTTAAAATAATACAAAACAGGCCATTACCATTGAAAATCCCATAGACATACAAATATGGCTAAATATGGCAAATATTGAGATAAACTCATGAAATAAAGGCTGAAATTGAAAGAACTTATTAATCTAAACAACTTAAAACCATTAATGGCATTGCAAAATAATTCTAAGAGGTGTAAATAGGCCATTCTTACCCCTCTAATAAAATAGTCCTCAGAAAAGCCTCGGACAGTCAAATAAAATTATTTTCACATAGAATAGTCTTTTTCCAACTGAACTGCCAAGTTTCAAAGTGATCAGACCAACAATAGTGAAATTATTAGCACTACAAAACACTAGTTGCATATAAGAATTTTGATCGAAAATACACCAGGAAAATCCATAAGGCCTATTTGGCCAAATTTTTTTTATTTCATAAAAGTTCACAAAACTAATGGCTGAAATCAATAACATTATCCCCTCTGAGCATGGAAAACACTAGTTTCAGTGAAATATCTGCATGGTTTTAAATTTTGACCCTTTCCCATATTTGCGGATAGGAAAATTAGCCATTTTAGCCTTATTGAGGGGTACATGTATGGCCATGAGAATTTTTTAAGAAAGGAAATGAAATGTTGAGACCAAAAGGGGTTTAAAATGTTAAATACATAATAAGCTTACAAAATAAAACAAAAAAACACCATATTCATATGAAAAATATGTTATAAATAGTGTTTAGGAGTGGATAAATGGTGTAATTTCAAAATGCTTTTTCCCTACACATCACTAAAAACTAATGTTTGAGGGTAAAAAAATGTAAAAAATGCAACAACTTGCAACATTAAAGGTGTATTTAGTATGAGATGATGATGATGAACAGAATTTAACAGCAAAAAGACTAGTCATTGCACTTTAGATGAAAATTGGTTCAAGACTCATGTGCGAAATAAGGAAAAACGGCCAAATCTACAGCAAGAAATGGGGGATATTTTCAATCCTGTGACTTTTTCTATGAAATCCAGAGACCTTTCATTTGCTATTTTGTGTTGTTTAGCTATTTTTCAGTTTATTCTGACTGTTTTTTCTATAATATACCCTGTACAGAAAGATTACATTGATATGGCATTCATAGGTCCAACACAAAAAAGCTTATCTGCTGCCGCAGCCCCATTTTGCAAGTAGTAAAATATTTTTTTTTCAGAAATAATTTATAAAGTCTAGTTTAAACAGTTTCCTTACATCATATAAGAAGATTTATAGCTGTTGTGGCCCTCTGGAAGTCATAATCTGCAAGCATTGGCCCTATAAATGTTAAAATAATACAAAACAGGCCATTACCATTGAAAATCCCATAGACATACAAATATGGCTAAATATGGCAAATATTGAGATAAACTCATGAAATAAAGGCTGAAATTGAAAGAACTTATTAATCTAAACAACTTAAAACCATTAATGGCATTGCAAAATAATTCTAAGAGGTGTAAATAGGCCATTCTTACCCCTCTAATAATAAGAGTCCTCAGAAAAGCCTCGGACAGTCAAATAAAATTATTTTCACATAGAATAGTCTTTTTCCAACTGAACTGCCAAGTTTCAAAGTGATCAGACCAACAATAGTGAAATTATTAGCACTACAAAACACTAGTTGCATATAAGAATTTTGATCGAAAATACACCAGGAAAATCCATAAGGCCTATTTGGCCAAATTTTTTTTATTTCATAAAAGTTCACAAAACTAATGGCTGAAATCAATAACATTATCCCCTCTGAGCATGGAAAACACTAGTTTCAGTGAAATATCTGCATGGTTTTAAATTTTGACCCTTTCCCATATTTGCGGATAGGAAAATTAGCCATTTTAGCCTTATTGAGGGGTACATGTATGGCCATGAGAATTTTTTAAGAAAGGAAATGAAATGTTGAGACCAAAAGGGGTTTAAAATGTTAAATACATAATAAGCTTACAAAATAAAACAAAAAAACACCATATTCATATGAAAAATATGTTATAAATAGTGTTTAGGAGTGGATAAATGGTGTAATTTCAAAATGCTTTTTCCCTACACATCACTAAAAACTAATGTTTGAGGGTAAAAAAATGTAAAAAATGCAACAACTTGCAACATTAAAGGTGTATTTAGTATGAGATGATGATGATGAACAGAATTTAACAGCAAAAAGACTAGTCATTGCACTTTAGATGAAAATTGGTTCAAGACTCATGTGCGAAATAAGGAAAAACGGCCAAATCTACAGCAAGAAATGGGGGATATTTTCAATCCTGTGACTTTTTCTATGAAATCCAGAGACCTTTCATTTGCTATTTTGTGTTGTTTAGCTATTTTTCAGTTTATTCTGACTGTTTTTTCTATAATATACCCTGTACAGAAAGATTACATTGATATGGCATTCATAGGTCCAACACAAAAAAGCTTATCTGCTGCCGCAGCCCCATTTTGCAAGTAGTAAAATATTTTTTTTTCAGAAATAATTTATAAAGTCTAGTTTAAACAGTTTCCTTACATCATATAAGAAGATTTATAGCTGTTGTGGCCCTCTGGAAGTCATAATCTGCAAGCATTGGCCCTATAAATGTTAAAATAATACAAAACAGGCCATTACCATTGAAAATCCCATAGACATACAAATATGGCTAAATATGGCAAATATTGAGATAAACTCATGAAATAAAGGCTGAAATTGAAAGAACTTATTAATCTAAACAACTTAAAACCATTAATGGCATTGCAAAATAATTCTAAGAGGTGTAAATAGGCCATTCTTACCCCTCTAATAAAATAGTCCTCAGAAAAGCCTCGGACAGTCAAATAAAATTATTTTCACATAGAATAGTCTTTTTCCAACTGAACTGCCAAGTTTCAAAGTGATCAGACCAACAATAGTGAAATTATTAGCACTACAAAACACTAGTTGCATATAAGAATTTTGATCGAAAATACACCAGGAAAATCCATAAGGCCTATTTGGCCAAATTTTTTTTATTTCATAAAAGTTCACAAAACTAATGGCTGAAATCAATAACATTATCCCCTCTGAGCATGGAAAACACTAGTTTCAGTGAAATATCTGCATGGTTTTAAATTTTGACCCTTTCCCATATTTGCGGATAGGAAAATTAGCCATTTTAGCCTTATTGAGGGGTACATGTATGGCCATGAGAATTTTTTAAGAAAGGAAATGAAATGTTGAGACCAAAAGGGGTTTAAAATGTTAAATACATAATAAGCTTACAAAATAAAACAAAAAAACACCATATTCATATGAAAAATATGTTATAAATAGTGTTTAGGAGTGGATAAATGGTGTAATTTCAAAATGCTTTTTCCCTACACATCACTAAAAACTAATGTTTGAGGGTAAAAAAATGTAAAAAATGCAACAACTTGCAACATTAAAGGTGTATTTAGTATGAGATGATGATGATGAACAGAATTTAACAGCAAAAAGACTAGTCATTGCACTTTAGATGAAAATTGGTTCAAGACTCATGTGCGAAATAAGGAAAAACGGCCAAATCTACAGCAAGAAATGGGGGATATTTTCAATCCTGTGACTTTTTCTATGAAATCCAGAGACCTTTCATTTGCTATTTTGTGTTGTTTAGCTATTTTTCAGTTTATTCTGACTGTTTTTTCTATAATATACCCTGTACAGAAAGATTACATTGATATGGCATTCATAGGTCCAACACAAAAAAGCTTATCTGCTGCCGCAGCCCCATTTTGCAAGTAGTAAAATATTTTTTTTTCAGAAATAATTTATAAAGTCTAGTTTAAACAGTTTCCTTACATCATATAAGAAGATTTATAGCTGTTGTGGCCCTCTGGAAGTCATAATCTGCAAGCATTGGCCCTATAAATGTTAAAATAATACAAAACAGGCCATTACCATTGAAAATCCCATAGACATACAAATATGGCTAAATATGGCAAATATTGAGATAAACTCATGAAATAAAGGCTGAAATTGAAAGAACTTATTAATCTAAACAACTTAAAACCATTAATGGCATTGCAAAATAATTCTAAGAGGTGTAAATAGGCCATTCTTACCCCTCTAATAAAATAGTCCTCAGAAAAGCCTCGGACAGTCAAATAAAATTATTTTCACATAGAATAGTCTTTTTCCAACTGAACTGCCAAGTTTCAAAGTGATCAGACCAACAATAGTGAAATTATTAGCACTACAAAACACTAGTTGCATATAAGAATTTTGATCGAAAATACACCAGGAAAATCCATAAGGCCTATTTGGCCAAATTTTTTTTATTTCATAAAAGTTCACAAAACTAATGGCTGAAATCAATAACATTATCCCCTCTGAGCATGGAAAACACTAGTTTCAGTGAAATATCTGCATGGTTTTAAATTTTGACCCTTTCCCATATTTGCGGATAGGAAAATTAGCCATTTTAGCCTTATTGAGGGGTACATGTATGGCCATGAGAATTTTTTAAGAAAGGAAATGAAATGTTGAGACCAAAAGGGGTTTAAAATGTTAAATACATAATAAGCTTACAAAATAAAACAAAAAAACACCATATTCATATGAAAAATATGTTATAAATAGTGTTTAGGAGTGGATAAATGGTGTAATTTCAAAATGCTTTTTCCCTACACATCACTAAAAACTAATGTTTGAGGGTAAAAAAATGTAAAAAATGCAACAACTTGCAACATTAAAGGTGTATTTAGTATGAGATGATGATGATGAACAGAATTTAACAGCAAAAAGACTAGTCATTGCACTTTAGATGAAAATTGGTTCAAGACTCATGTGCGAAATAAGGAAAAACGGCCAAATCTACAGCAAGAAATGGGGGATATTTTCAATCCTGTGACTTTTTCTATGAAATCCAGAGACCTTTCATTTGCTATTTTGTGTTGTTTAGCTATTTTTCAGTTTATTCTGACTGTTTTTTCTATAATATACCCTGTACAGAAAGATTACATTGATATGGCATTCATAGGTCCAACACAAAAAAGCTTATCTGCTGCCGCAGCCCCATTTTGCAAGTAGTAAAATATTTTTTTTTCAGAAATAATTTATAAAGTCTAGTTTAAACAGTTTCCTTACATCATATAAGAAGATTTATAGCTGTTGTGGCCCTCTGGAAGTCATAATCTGCAAGCATTGGCCCTATAAATGTTAAAATAATACAAAACAGGCCATTACCATTGAAAATCCCATAGACATACAAATATGGCTAAATATGGCAAATATTGAGATAAACTCATGAAATAAAGGCTGAAATTGAAAGAACTTATTAATCTAAACAACTTAAAACCATTAATGGCATTGCAAAATAATTCTAAGAGGTGTAAATAGGCCATTCTTACCCCTCTAATAATAATAGTCCTCAGAAAAGCCTCGGACAGTCAAATAAAATTATTTTCACATAGAATAGTCTTTTTCCAACTGAACTGCCAAGTTTCAAAGTGATCAGACCAACAATAGTGAAATTATTAGCACTACAAAACACTAGTTGCATATAAGAATTTTGATCGAAAATACACCAGGAAAATCCATAAGGCCTATTTGGCCAAATTTTTTTTATTTCATAAAAGTTCACAAAACTAATGGCTGAAATCAATAACATTATCCCCTCTGAGCATGGAAAACACTAGTTTCAGTGAAATATCTGCATGGTTTTAAATTTTGACCCTTTCCCATATTTGCGGATAGGAAAATTAGCCATTTTAGCCTTATTGAGGGGTACATGTATGGCCATGAGAATTTTTTAAGAAAGGAAATGAAATGTTGAGACCAAAAGGGGTTTAAAATGTTAAATACATAATAAGCTTACAAAATAAAACAAAAAAACACCATATTCATATGAAAAATATGTTATAAATAGTGTTTAGGAGTGGATAAATGGTGTAATTTCAAAATGCTTTTTCCCTACACATCACTAAAAACTAATGTTTGAGGGTAAAAAAATGTAAAAAATGCAACAACTTGCAACATTAAAGGTGTATTTAGTATGAGATGATGATGATGAACAGAATTTAACAGCAAAAAGACTAGTCATTGCACTTTAGATGAAAATTGGTTCAAGACTCATGTGCGAAATAAGGAAAAACGGCCAAATCTACAGCAAGAAATGGGGGATATTTTCAATCCTGTGACTTTTTCTATGAAATCCAGAGACCTTTCATTTGCTATTTTGTGTTGTTTAGCTATTTTTCAGTTTATTCTGACTGTTTTTTCTATAATATACCCTGTACAGAAAGATTACATTGATATGGCATTCATAGGTCCAACACAAAAAAGCTTATCTGCTGCCGCAGCCCCATTTTGCAAGTAGTAAAATATTTTTTTTTCAGAAATAATTTATAAAGTCTAGTTTAAACAGTTTCCTTACATCATATAAGAAGATTTATAGCTGTTGTGGCCCTCTGGAAGTCATAATCTGCAAGCATTGGCCCTATAAATGTTAAAATAATACAAAACAGGCCATTACCATTGAAAATCCCATAGACATACAAATATGGCTAAATATGGCAAATATTGAGATAAACTCATGAAATAAAGGCTGAAATTGAAAGAACTTATTAATCTAAACAACTTAAAACCATTAATGGCATTGCAAAATAATTCTAAGAGGTGTAAATAGGCCATTCTTACCCCTCTAATAAAATAGTCCTCAGAAAAGCCTCGGACAGTCAAATAAAATTATTTTCACATAGAATAGTCTTTTTCCAACTGAACTGCCAAGTTTCAAAGTGATCAGACCAACAATAGTGAAATTATTAGCACTACAAAACACTAGTTGCATATAAGAATTTTGATCGAAAATACACCAGGAAAATCCATAAGGCCTATTTGGCCAAATTTTTTTTATTTCATAAAAGTTCACAAAACTAATGGCTGAAATCAATAACATTATCCCCTCTGAGCATGGAAAACACTAGTTTCAGTGAAATATCTGCATGGTTTTAAATTTTGACCCTTTCCCATATTTGCGGATAGGAAAATTAGCCATTTTAGCCTTATTGAGGGGTACATGTATGGCCATGAGAATTTTTTAAGAAAGGAAATGAAATGTTGAGACCAAAAGGGGTTTAAAATGTTAAATACATAATAAGCTTACAAAATAAAACAAAAAAACACCATATTCATATGAAAAATATGTTATAAATAGTGTTTAGGAGTGGATAAATGGTGTAATTTCAAAATGCTTTTTCCCTACACATCACTAAAAACTAATGTTTGAGGGTAAAAAAATGTAAAAAATGCAACAACTTGCAACATTAAAGGTGTATTTAGTATGAGATGATGATGATGAACAGAATTTAACAGCAAAAAGACTAGTCATTGCACTTTAGATGAAAATTGGTTCAAGACTCATGTGCGAAATAAGGAAAAACGGCCAAATCTACAGCAAGAAATGGGGGATATTTTCAATCCTGTGACTTTTTCTATGAAATCCAGAGACCTTTCATTTGCTATTTTGTGTTGTTTAGCTATTTTTCAGTTTATTCTGACTGTTTTTTCTATAATATACCCTGTACAGAAAGATTACATTGATATGGCATTCATAGGTCCAACACAAAAAAGCTTATCTGCTGCCGCAGCCCCATTTTGCAAGTAGTAAAATATTTTTTTTTCAGAAATAATTTATAAAGTCTAGTTTAAACAGTTTCCTTACATCATATAAGAAGATTTATAGCTGTTGTGGCCCTCTGGAAGTCATAATCTGCAAGCATTGGCCCTATAAATGTTAAAATAATACAAAACAGGCCATTACCATTGAAAATCCCATAGACATACAAATATGGCTAAATATGGCAAATATTGAGATAAACTCATGAAATAAAGGCTGAAATTGAAAGAACTTATTAATCTAAACAACTTAAAACCATTAATGGCATTGCAAAATAATTCTAAGAAGTGTAAATAGGCCATTCTTACCCCTCTAATAAGGCCCGAGACCATAGTTATTTTTTCCAAATTTTTAATGCATTTTCAATATAGCCTTATGTGAAATTAAAAAAATCGCACCATTTCTTTTTAAATGAAACTTTGGCCACATACAGTTCATTAACTTCCAGAACATTAGTTAAAAATTCAGAAAATCCTACCGTCTAAAAAAAATTTGATTTTTTTTTTAAATTTACACCTAAGAGGGTCAGAAAAGAGGTGCTTGAAAAATGAAAAAATCACCTTTTTGCACTTAGCCGAATCACAACTTTATCAATGAATTTCAAAAAAATTAAAGTTTGATAAATTTATACTATCTTTAATCTCTCATTTCACTCCAAGTTCATCCTTTAGTCATAAAAACTAACATTACAATAGCATTTACAAGAAATACTATGTTTTAATAGGGACTATATTATTGGACAACGAAAATTGAAGGGAGCTAACTGTGGTCTCGTACCTAATAGTCCTCAGAAAAGCCTCGGACAGTCAAATAAAATTATTTTCACATAGAATAGTCTTTTTCCAACTGAACTGCCAAGTTTCAAAGTGATCAGACCAACAATAGTGAAATTATTAGCACTACAAAACACTAGTTGCATATAAGAATTTTGATCGAAAATACACCAGGAAAATCCATAAGGCCTATTTGGCCAAATTTTTTTTATTTCATAAAAGTTCACAAAACTAATGGCTGAAATCAATAACATTATCCCCTCTGAGCATGGAAAACACTAGTTTCAGTGAAATATCTGCATGGTTTTAAATTTTGACCCTTTCCCATATTTGCGGATAGGAAAATTAGCCATTTTAGCCTTATTGAGGGGTACATGTATGGCCATGAGAATTTTTTAAGAAAGGAAATGAAATGTTGAGACCAAAAGGGGTTTAAAATGTTAAATACATAATAAGCTTACAAAATAAAACAAAAAAACACCATATTCATATGAAAAATATGTTATAAATAGTGTTTAGGAGTGGATAAATGGTGTAATTTCAAAATGCTTTTTCCCTACACATCACTAAAAACTAATGTTTGAGGGTAAAAAAATGTAAAAAATGCAACAACTTGCAACATTAAAGGTGTATTTAGTATGAGATGATGATGATGAACAGAATTTAACAGCAAAAAGACTAGTCATTGCACTTTAGATGAAAATTGGTTCAAGACTCATGTGCGAAATAAGGAAAAACGGCCAAATCTACAGCAAGAAATGGGGGATATTTTCAATCCTGTGACTTTTTCTATGAAATCCAGAGACCTTTCATTTGCTATTTTGTGTTGTTTAGCTATTTTTCAGTTTATTCTGACTGTTTTTTCTATAATATACCCTGTACAGAAAGATTACATTGATATGGCATTCATAGGTCCAACACAAAAAAGCTTATCTGCTGCCGCAGCCCCATTTTGCAAGTAGTAAAATATTTTTTTTTCAGAAATAATTTATAAAGTCTAGTTTAAACAGTTTCCTTACATCATATAAGAAGATTTATAGCTGTTCTGGCCCTCTGGAAGTCATAATCTGCAAGCATTGGCCCTATAAATGTTAAAATAATACAAAACAGGCCATTACCATTGAAAATCCCATAGACATACAAATATGGCTAAATATGGCAAATATTGAGATAAACTCATGAAATAAAGGCTGAAATTGAAAGAACTTATTAATCTAAACAACTTAAAACCATTAATGGCATTGCAAAATTTTCTAAGAGGTGTAAATAGGCCATTCTTACCCCTCTAATAAAATAGTCCTCAGAAAAGCCTCGGACAGTCAAATAAAATTATTTTCACATAGAATAGTCTTTTTCCAACTGAACTGCCAAGTTTCAAAGTGATCAGACCAACAATAGTGAAATTATTAGCACTACAAAACACTAGTTGCATATAAGAATTTTGATCGAAAATACACCAGGAAAATCCATAAGGCCTATTTGGCCAAATTTTTTTTATTTCATAAAAGTTCACAAAACTAATGGCTGAAATCAATAACATTATCCCCTCTGAGCATGGAAAACACTAGTTTCAGTGAAATATCTGCATGGTTTTAAATTTTGACCCTTTCCCATATTTGCGGATAGGAAAATTAGCCATTTTAGCCTTATTGAGGGGTACATGTATGGCCATGAGAATTTTTTAAGAAAGGAAATGAAATGTTGAGACCAAAAGGGGTTTAAAATGTTAAATACATAATAAGCTTACAAAATAAAACAAAAAAACACCATATTCATATGAAAAATATGTTATAAATAGTGTTTAGGAGTGGATAAATGGTGTAATTTCAAAATGCTTTTTCCCTACACATCACTAAAAACTAATGTTTGAGGGTAAAAAAATGTAAAAAATGCAACAACTTGCAACATTAAAGGTGTATTTAGTATGAGATGATGATGATGAACAGAATTTAACAGCAAAAAGACTAGTCATTGCACTTTAGATGAAAATTGGTTCAAGACTCATGTGCGAAATAAGGAAAAACGGCCAAATCTACAGCAAGAAATGGGGGATATTTTCAATCCTGTGACTTTTTCTATGAAATCCAGAGACCTTTCATTTGCTATTTTGTGTTGTTTAGCTATTTTTCAGTTTATTCTGACTGTTTTTTCTATAATATACCCTGTACAGAAAGATTACATTGATATGGCATTCATAGGTCCAACACAAAAAAGCTTATCTGCTGCCGCAGCCCCATTTTGCAAGTAGTAAAATATTTTTTTTTCAGAAATAATTTATAAAGTCTAGTTTAAACAGTTTCCTTACATCATATAAGAAGATTTATAGCTGTTGTGGCCCTCTGGAAGTCATAATCTGCAAGCATTGGCCCTATAAATGTTAAAATAATACAAAACAGGCCATTACCATTGAAAATCCCATAGACATACAAATATGGCTAAATATGGCAAATATTGAGATAAACTCATGAAATAAAGGCTGAAATTGAAAGAACTTATTAATCTAAACAACTTAAAACCATTAATGGCATTGCAAAATAATTCTAAGAGGTGTAAATAGGCCATTCTTACCCCTCTAATAAAATAGTCCTCAGAAAAGCCTCGGACAGTCAAATAAAATTATTTTCACATAGAATAGTCTTTTTCCAACTGAACTGCCAAGTTTCAAAGTGATCAGACCAACAATAGTGAAATTATTAGCACTACAAAACACTAGTTGCATATAAGAATTTTGATCGAAAATACACCAGGAAAATCCATAAGGCCTATTTGGCCAAATTTTTTTTATTTCATAAAAGTTCACAAAACTAATGGCTGAAATCAATAACATTATCCCCTCTGAGCATGGAAAACACTAGTTTCAGTGAAATATCTGCATGGTTTTAAATTTTGACCCTTTCCCATATTTGCGGATAGGAAAATTAGCCATTTTAGCCTTATTGAGGGGTACATGTATGGCCATGAGAATTTTTTAAGAAAGGAAATGAAATGTTGAGACCAAAAGGGGTTTAAAATGTTAAATACATAATAAGCTTACAAAATAAAACAAAAAAACACCATATTCATATGAAAAATATGTTATAAATAGTGTTTAGGAGTGGATAAATGGTGTAATTTCAAAATGCTTTTTCCCTACACATCACTAAAAACTAATGTTTGAGGGTAAAAAAATGTAAAAAATGCAACAACTTGCAACATTAAAGGTGTATTTAGTATGAGATGATGATGATGAACAGAATTTAACAGCAAAAAGACTAGTCATTGCACTTTAGATGAAAATTGGTTCAAGACTCATGTGCGAAATAAGGAAAAACGGCCAAATCTACAGCAAGAAATGGGGGATATTTTCAATCCTGTGACTTTTTCTATGAAATCCAGAGACCTTTCATTTGCTATTTTGTGTTGTTTAGCTATTTTTCAGTTTATTCTGACTGTTTTTTCTATAATATACCCTGTACAGAAAGATTACATTGATATGGCATTCATAGGTCCAACACAAAAAAGCTTATCTGCTGCCGCAGCCCCATTTTGCAAGTAGTAAAATATTTTTTTTTCAGAAATAATTTATAAAGTCTAGTTTAAACAGTTTCCTTACATCATATAAGAAGATTTATAGCTGTTGTGGCCCTCTGGAAGTCATAATCTGCAAGCATTGGCCCTATAAATGTTAAAATAATACAAAACAGGCCATTACCATTGAAAATCCCATAGACATACAAATATGGCTAAATATGGCAAATATTGAGATAAACTCATGAAATAAAGGCTGAAATTGAAAGAACTTATTAATCTAAACAACTTAAAACCATTAATGGCATTGCAAAATAATTCTAAGAGGTGTAAATAGGCCATTCTTACCCCTCTAATAATAATAGTCCTCAGAAAAGCCTCGGACAGTCAAATAAAATTATTTTCACATAGAATAGTCTTTTTCCAACTGAACTGCCAAGTTTCAAAGTGATCAGACCAACAATAGTGAAATTATTAGCACTACAAAACACTAGTTGCATATAAGAATTTTGATCGAAAATACACCAGGAAAATCCATAAGGCCTATTTGGCCAAATTTTTTTTATTTCATAAAAGTTCACAAAACTAATGGCTGAAATCAATAACATTATCCCCTCTGAGCATGGAAAACACTAGTTTCAGTGAAATATCTGCATGGTTTTAAATTTTGACCCTTTCCCATATTTGCGGATAGGAAAATTAGCCATTTTAGCCTTATTGAGGGGTACATGTATGGCCATGAGAATTTTTTAAGAAAGGAAATGAAATGTTGAGACCAAAAGGGGTTTAAAATGTTAAATACATAATAAGCTTACAAAATAAAACAAAAAAACACCATATTCATATGAAAAATATGTTATAAATAGTGTTTAGGAGTGGATAAATGGTGTAATTTCAAAATGCTTTTTCCCTACACATCACTAAAAACTAATGTTTGAGGGTAAAAAAATGTAAAAAATGCAACAACTTGCAACATTAAAGGTGTATTTAGTATGAGATGATGATGATGAACAGAATTTAACAGCAAAAAGACTAGTCATTGCACTTTAGATGAAAATTGGTTCAAGACTCATGTGCGAAATAAGGAAAAACGGCCAAATCTACAGCAAGAAATGGGGGATATTTTCAATCCTGTGACTTTTTCTATGAAATCCAGAGACCTTTCATTTGCTATTTTGTGTTGTTTAGCTATTTTTCAGTTTATTCTGACTGTTTTTTCTATAATATACCCTGTACAGAAAGATTACATTGATATGGCATTCATAGGTCCAACACAAAAAAGCTTATCTGCTGCCGCAGCCCCATTTTGCAAGTAGTAAAATATTTTTTTTTCAGAAATAATTTATAAAGTCTAGTTTAAACAGTTTCCTTACATCATATAAGAAGATTTATAGCTGTTGTGGCCCTCTGGAAGTCATAATCTGCAAGCATTGGCCCTATAAATGTTAAAATAATACAAAACAGGCCATTACCATTGAAAATCCCATAGACATACAAATATGGCTAAATATGGCAAATATTGAGATAAACTCATGAAATAAAGGCTGAAATTGAAAGAACTTATTAATCTAAACAACTTAAAACCATTAATGGCATTGCAAAATAATTCTAAGAGGTGTAAATAGGCCATTCTTACCCCTCTAATAATAATAGTCCTCAGAAAAGCCTCGGACAGTCAAATAAAATTATTTTCACATAGAATAGTCTTTTTCCAACTGAACTGCCAAGTTTCAAAGTGATCAGACCAACAATAGTGAAATTATTAGCACTACAAAACACTAGTTGCATATAAGAATTTTGATCGAAAATACACCAGGAAAATCCATAAGGCCTATTTGGCCAAATTTTTTTTATTTCATAAAAGTTCACAAAACTAATGGCTGAAATCAATAACATTATCCCCTCTGAGCATGGAAAACACTAGTTTCAGTGAAATATCTGCATGGTTTTAAATTTTGACCCTTTCCCATATTTGCGGATAGGAAAATTAGCCATTTTAGCCTTATTGAGGGGTACATGTATGGCCATGAGAATTTTTTAAGAAAGGAAATGAAATGTTGAGACCAAAAGGGGTTTAAAATGTTAAATACATAATAAGCTTACAAAATAAAACAAAAAAACACCATATTCATATGAAAAATATGTTATAAATAGTGTTTAGGAGTGGATAAATGGTGTAATTTCAAAATGCTTTTTCCCTACACATCACTAAAAACTAATGTTTGAGGGTAAAAAAATGTAAAAAATGCAACAACTTGCAACATTAAAGGTGTATTTAGTATGAGATGATGATGATGAACAGAATTTAACAGCAAAAAGACTAGTCATTGCACTTTAGATGAAAATTGGTTCAAGACTCATGTGCGAAATAAGGAAAAACGGCCAAATCTACAGCAAGAAATGGGGGATATTTTCAATCCTGTGACTTTTTCTATGAAATCCAGAGACCTTTCATTTGCTATTTTGTGTTGTTTAGCTATTTTTCAGTTTATTCTGACTGTTTTTTCTATAATATACCCTGTACAGAAAGATTACATTGATATGGCATTCATAGGTCCAACACAAAAAAGCTTATCTGCTGCCGCAGCCCCATTTTGCAAGTAGTAAAATATTTTTTTTTCAGAAATAATTTATAAAGTCTAGTTTAAACAGTTTCCTTACATCATATAAGAAGATTTATAGCTGTTGTGGCCCTCTGGAAGTCATAATCTGCAAGCATTGGCCCTATAAATGTTAAAATAATACAAAACAGGCCATTACCATTGAAAATCCCATAGACATACAAATATGGCTAAATATGGCAAATATTGAGATAAACTCATGAAATAAAGGCTGAAATTGAAAGAACTTATTAATCTAAACAACTTAAAACCATTAATGGCATTGCAAAATAATTCTAAGAGGTGTAAATAGGCCATTCTTACCCCTCTAATAAAATAGTCCTCAGAAAAGCCTTGGACAGTCAAATAAAATTATTTTCACATAGAATAGTCTTTTTCCAACTGAACTGCCAAGTTTCAAAGTGATCAGACCAACAATAGTGAAATTATTAGCACTACAAAACACTAGTTGCATATAAGAATTTTGATCGAAAATACACCAGGAAAATCCATAAGGCCTATTTGGCCAAATTTTTTTTATTTCATAAAAGTTCACAAAACTAATGGCTGAAATCAATAACATTATCCCCTCTGAGCATGGAAAACACTAGTTTCAGTGAAATATCTGCATGGTTTTAAATTTTGACCCTTTCCCATATTTGCGGATAGGAAAATTAGCCATTTTAGCCTTATTGAGGGGTACATGTATGGCCATGAGAATTTTTTAAGAAAGGAAATGAAATGTTGAGACCAAAAGGGGTTTAAAATGTTAAATACATAATAAGCTTACAAAATAAAACAAAAAAACACCATATTCATATGAAAAATATGTTATAAATAGTGTTTAGGAGTGGATAAATGGTGTAATTTCAAAATG
Organism: Arcuatula senhousia; assembly: GCA_963971305.1. Classification (NCBI taxonomy): domain Eukaryota; kingdom Metazoa; phylum Mollusca; class Bivalvia; order Mytilida; family Mytilidae; genus Arcuatula; species Arcuatula senhousia. Next base: position 51,132,208 of record OZ020311.1, read on the forward strand.
CTTTTTCCCTACACATCACTAAAAACTAATGTTTGAGGGTAAAAAAATGTAAAAAATGCAACAACTTGCAACATTAAAGGTGTATTTAGTATGAGATGATGATGATGAACAGAATTTAACAGCAAAAAGACTAGTCATTGCACTTTAGATGAAAATTGGTTCAAGACTCATGTGCGAAATAAGGAAAAACGGCCAAATCTACAGCAAGAAATGGGGGATATTTTCAATCCTGTGACTTTTTCTATGAAATCCAGAGACCTTTCATTTGCTATTTTGTGTTGTTTAGCTATTTTTCAGTTTATTCTGACTGTTTTTTCTATAATATACCCTGTACAGAAAGATTACATTGATATGGCATTCATAGGTCCAACACAAAAAAGCTTATCTGCTGCCGCAGCCCCATTTTGCAAGTAGTAAAATATTTTTTTTTCAGAAATAATTTATAAAGTCTAGTTTAAACAGTTTCCTTACATCATATAAGAAGATTTATAGCTGTTGTGGCCCTCTGGAAGTCATAATCTGCAAGCATTGGCCCTATAAATGTTAAAATAATACAAAACAGGCCATTACCATTGAAAATCCCATAGACATACAAATATGGCTAAATATGGCAAATATTGAGATAAACTCATGAAATAAAGGCTGAAATTGAAAGAACTTATTAATCTAAACAACTTAAAACCATTAATGGCATTGCAAAATAATTCTAAGAGGTGTAAATAGGCCATTCTTACCCCTCTAATAAGGCCCGAGACCATAGTTATTTTTTCCAAATTTTTAATGCATTTTCAATATAGCCTTATGTGAAATTAAAAAAATCGCACCATTTCTTTTTAAATGAAACTTTGGCCACATACAGTTCATTAACTTCCAGAACATTAGTTAAAAATTCAGAAAATCCTACCGTCTAAAAAAAATTTGATTTTTTTTTTAAATTTACACCTAAGAGGGTCAGAAAAGAGGTGCTTGAAAAATGAAAAAATCACCTTTTTGCACTTAGCCGAATCACAACTTTATCAATGAATTTCAAAAAAATTAAAGTTTGATAAATTTATACTATCTTTAATCTCTCATTTCACTCCAAGTTCATCCTTTAGTCATAAAAACTAACATTACAATAGCATTTACAAGAAATACTATGTTTTAATAGGGACTATATTATTGGACAACGAAAATTGAAGGGAGCTAACTGTGGTCTCGTACCTAATAGTCCTCAGAAAAGCCTCGGACAGTCAAATAAAATTATTTTCACATAGAATAGTCTTTTTCCAACTGAACTGCCAAGTTTCAAAGTGATCAGACCAACAATAGTGAAATTATTAGCACTACAAAACACTAGTTGCATATAAGAATTTTGATCGAAAATACACCAGGAAAATCCATAAGGCCTATTTGGCCAAATTTTTTTTATTTCATAAAAGTTCACAAAACTAATGGCTGAAATCAATAACATTATCCCCTCTGAGCATGGAAAACACTAGTTTCAGTGAAATATCTGCATGGTTTTAAATTTTGACCCTTTCCCATATTTGCGGATAGGAAAATTAGCCATTTTAGCCTTATTGAGGGGTACATGTATGGCCATGAGAATTTTTTAAGAAAGGAAATGAAATGTTGAGACCAAAAGGGGTTTAAAATGTTAAATACATAATAAGCTTACAAAATAAAACAAAAAAACACCATATTCATATGAAAAATATGTTATAAATAGTGTTTAGGAGTGGATAAATGGTGTAATTTCAAAATGCTTTTTCCCTACACATCACTAAAAACTAATGTTTGAGGGTAAAAAAATGTAAAAAATGCAACAACTTGCAACATTAAAGGTGTATTTAGTATGAGATGATGATGATGAACAGAATTTAACAGCAAAAAGACTAGTCATTGCACTTTAGATGAAAATTGGTTCAAGACTCATGTGCGAAATAAGGAAAAACGGCCAAATCTACAGCAAGAAATGGGGGATATTTTCAATCCTGTGACTTTTTCTATGAAATCCAGAGACCTTTCATTTGCTATTTTGTGTTGTTTAGCTATTTTTCAGTTTATTCTGACTGTTTTTTCTATAATATACCCTGTACAGAAAGATTACATTGATATGGCATTCATAGGTCCAACACAAAAAAGCTTATCTGCTGCCGCAGCCCCATTTTGCAAGTAGTAAAATATTTTTTTTTCAGAAATAATTTATAAAGTCTAGTTTAAACAGTTTCCTTACATCATATAAGAAGATTTATAGCTGTTGTGGCCCTCTGGAAGTCATAATCTGCAAGCATTGGCCCTATAAATGTTAAAATAATACAAAACAGGCCATTACCATTGAAAATCCCATAGACATACAAATATGGCTAAATATGGCAAATATTGAGATAAACTCATGAAATAAAGGCTGAAATTGAAAGAACTTATTAATCTAAACAACTTAAAACCATTAATGGCATTGCAAAATAATTCTAAGAGGTGTAAATAGGCCATTCTTACCCCTCTAATAAAATAGTCCTCAGAAAAGCCTCGGACAGTCAAATAAAATTATTTTCACATAGAATAGTCTTTTTCCAACTGAACTGCCAAGTTTCAAAGTGATCAGACCAACAATAGTGAAATTATTAGCACTACAAAACACTAGTTGCATATAAGAATTTTGATCGAAAATACACCAGGAAAATCCATAAGGCCTATTTGGCCAAATTTTTTTTATTTCATAAAAGTTCACAAAACTAATGGCTGAAATCAATAACATTATCCCCTCTGAGCATGGAAAACACTAGTTTCAGTGAAATATCTGCATGGTTTTAAATTTTGACCCTTTCCCATATTTGCGGATAGGAAAATTAGCCATTTTAGCCTTATTGAGGGTTACATGTATGGCCATGAGAATTTTTTAAGAAAGGAAATGAAATGTTGAGACCAAAAGGGGTTTAAAATGTTAAATACATAATAAGCTTACAAAATAAAACAAAAAAACACCATATTCATATGAAAAATATGTTATAAATAGTGTTTAGGAGTGGATAAATGGTGTAATTTCAAAATGCTTTTTCCCTACACATCACTAAAAACTAATGTTTGAGGGTAAAAAAATGTAAAAAATGCAACAACTTGCAACATTAAAGGTGTATTTAGTATGAGATGATGATGATGAACAGAATTTAACAGCAAAAAGACTAGTCATTGCACTTTAGATGAAAATTGGTTCAAGACTCATGTGCGAAATAAGGAAAAACGGCCAAATCTACAGCAAGAAATGGGGGATATTTTCAATCCTGTGACTTTTTCTATGAAATCCAGAGACCTTTCATTTGCTATTTTGTGTTGTTTAGCTATTTTTCAGTTTATTCTGACTGTTTTTTCTATAATATACCCTGTACAGAAAGATTACATTGATATGGCATTCATAGGTCCAACACAAAAAAGCTTATCTGCTGCCGCAGCCCCATTTTGCAAGTAGTAAAATATTTTTTTTTCAGAAATAATTTATAAAGTCTAGTTTAAACAGTTTCCTTACATCATATAAGAAGATTTATAGCTGTTGTGGCCCTCTGGAAGTCATAATCTGCAAGCATTGGCCCTATAAATGTTAAAATAATACAAAACAGGCCATTACCATTGAAAATCCCATAGACATACAAATATGGCTAAATATGGCAAATATTGAGATAAACTCATGAAATAAAGGCTGAAATTGAAAGAACTTATTAATCTAAACAACTTAAAACCATTAATGGCATTGCAAAATAATTCTAAGAGGTGTAAATAGGCCATTCTTACCCCTCTAATAATAATAGTCCTCAGAAAAGCCTCGGACAGTCAAATAAAATTATTTTCACATAGAATAGTCTTTTTCCAACTGAACTGCCAAGTTTCAAAGTGATCAGACCAACAATAGTGAAATTATTAGCACTACAAAACACTAGTTGCATATAAGAATTTTGATCGAAAATACACCAGGAAAATCCATAAGGCCTATTTGGCCAAATTTTTTTTATTTCATAAAAGTTCACAAAACTAATGGCTGAAATCAATAACATTATCCCCTCTGAGCATGGAAAACACTAGTTTCAGTGAAATATCTGCATGGTTTTAAATTTTGACCCTTTCCCATATTTGCGGATAGGAAAATTAGCCATTTTAGCCTTATTGAGGGGTACATGTATGGCCATGAGAATTTTTTAAGAAAGGAAATGAAATGTTGAGACCAAAAGGGGTTTAAAATGTTAAATACATAATAAGCTTACAAAATAAAACAAAAAAACACCATATTCATATGAAAAATATGTTATAAATAGTGTTTAGGAGTGGATAAATGGTGTAATTTCAAAATGCTTTTTCCCTACACATCACTAAAAACTAATGTTTGAGGGTAAAAAAATGTAAAAAATGCAACAACTTGCAACATTAAAGGTGTATTTAGTATGAGATGATGATGATGAACAGAATTTAACAGCAAAAAGACTAGTCATTGCACTTTAGATGAAAATTGGTTCAAGACTCATGTGCGAAATAAGGAAAAACGGCCAAATCTACAGCAAGAAATGGGGGATATTTTCAATCCTGTGACTTTTTCTATGAAATCCAGAGACCTTTCATTTGCTATTTTGTGTTGTTTAGCTATTTTTCAGTTTATTCTGACTGTTTTTTCTATAATATACCCTGTACAGAAAGATTACATTGATATGGCATTCATAGGTCCAACACAAAAAAGCTTATCTGCTGCCGCAGCCCCATTTTGCAAGTAGTAAAATATTTTTTTTTCAGAAATAATTTATAAAGTCTAGTTTAAACAGTTTCCTTACATCATATAAGAAGATTTATAGCTGTTGTGGCCCTCTGGAAGTCATAATCTGCAAGCATTGGCCCTATAAATGTTAAAATAATACAAAACAGGCCATTACCATTGAAAATCCCATAGACATACAAATATGGCTAAATATGGCAAATATTGAGATAAACTCATGAAATAAAGGCTGAAATTGAAAGAACTTATTAATCTAAACAACTTAAAACCATTAATGGCATTGCAAAATAATTCTAAGAGGTGTAAATAGGCCATTCTTACCCCTCTAATAAAATAGTCCTCAGAAAAGCCTTGGACAGTCAAATAAAATTATTTTCACATAGAATAGTCTTTTTCCAACTGAACTGCCAAGTTTCAAAGTGATCAGACCAACAATAGTGAAATTATTAGCACTACAAAACACTAGTTGCATATAAGAATTTTGATCGAAAATACACCAGGAAAATCCATAAGGCCTATTTGGCCAAATTTTTTTTATTTCATAAAAGTTCACAAAACTAATGGCTGAAATCAATAACATTATCCCCTCTGAGCATGGAAAACACTAGTTTCAGTGAAATATCTGCATGGTTTTAAATTTTGACCCTTTCCCATATTTGCGGATAGGAAAATTAGCCATTTTAGCCTTATTGAGGGGTACATGTATGGCCATGAGAATTTTTTAAGAAAGGAAATGAAATGTTGAGACCAAAAGGGGTTTAAAATGTTAAATACATAATAAGCTTACAAAATAAAACAAAAAAACACCATATTCATATGAAAAATATGTTATAAATAGTGTTTAGGAGTGGATAAATGGTGTAATTTCAAAATGCTTTTTCCCTACACATCACTAAAAACTAATGTTTGAGGGTAAAAAAATGTAAAAAATGCAACAACTTGCAACATTAAAGGTGTATTTAGTATGAGATGATGATGATGAACAGAATTTAACAGCAAAAAGACTAGTCATTGCACTTTAGATGAAAATTGGTTCAAGACTCATGTGCGAAATAAGGAAAAACGGCCAAATCTACAGCAAGAAATGGGGGATATTTTCAATCCTGTGACTTTTTCTATGAAATCCAGAGACCTTTCATTTGCTATTTTGTGTTGTTTAGCTATTTTTCAGTTTATTCTGACTGTTTTTTCTATAATATACCCTGTACAGAAAGATTACATTGATATGGCATTCATAGGTCCAACACAAAAAAGCTTATCTGCTGCCGCAGCCCCATTTTGCAAGTAGTAAAATATTTTTTTTTCAGAAATAATTTATAAAGTCTAGTTTAAACAGTTTCCTTACATCATATAAGAAGATTTATAGCTGTTGTGGCCCTCTGGAAGTCATAATCTGCAAGCATTGGCCCTATAAATGTTAAAATAATACAAAACAGGCCATTACCATTGAAAATCCCATAGACATACAAATATGGCTAAATATGGCAAATATTGAGATAAACTCATGAAATAAAGGCTGAAATTGAAAGAACTTATTAATCTAAACAACTTAAAACCATTAATGGCATTGCAAAATAATTCTAAGAGGTGTAAATAGGCCATTCTTACCCCTCTAATAAAATAGTCCTCAGAAAAGCCTCGGACAGTCAAATAAAATTATTTTCACATAGAATAGTCTTTTTCCAACTGAACTGCCAAGTTTCAAAGTGATCAGACCAACAATAGTGAAATTATTAGCACTACAAAACACTAGTTGCATATAAGAATTTTGATCGAAAATACACCAGGAAAATCCATAAGGCCTATTTGGCCAAATTTTTTTTATTTCATAAAAGTTCACAAAACTAATGGCTGAAATCAATAACATTATCCCCTCTGAGCATGGAAAACACTAGTTTCAGTGAAATATCTGCATGGTTTTAAATTTTGACCCTTTCCCATATTTGCGGATAGGAAAATTAGCCATTTTAGCCTTATTGAGGGGTACATGTATGGCCATGAGAATTTTTTAAGAAAGGAAATGAAATGTTGAGACCAAAAGGGGTTTAAAATGTTAAATACATAATAAGCTTACAAAATAAAACAAAAAAACACCATATTCATATGAAAAATATGTTATAAATAGTGTTTAGGAGTGGATAAATGGTGTAATTTCAAAATGCTTTTTCCCTACACATCACTAAAAACTAATGTTTGAGGGTAAAAAAATGTAAAAAATGCAACAACTTGCAACATTAAAGGTGTATTTAGTATGAGATGATGATGATGAACAGAATTTAACAGCAAAAAGACTAGTCATTGCACTTTAGATGAAAATTGGTTCAAGACTCATGTGCGAAATAAGGAAAAACGGCCAAATCTACAGCAAGAAATGGGGGATATTTTCAATCCTGTGACTTTTTCTATGAAATCCAGAGACCTTTCATTTGCTATTTTGTGTTGTTTAGCTATTTTTCAGTTTATTCTGACTGTTTTTTCTATAATATACCCTGTACAGAAAGATTACATTGATATGGCATTCATAGGTCCAACACAAAAAAGCTTATCTGCTGCCGCAGCCCCATTTTGCAAGTAGTAAAATATTTTTTTTTCAGAAATAATTTATAAAGTCTAGTTTAAACAGTTTCCTTACATCATATAAGAAGATTTATAGCTGTTGTGGCCCTCTGGAAGTCATAATCTGCAAGCATTGGCCCTATAAATGTTAAAATAATACAAAACAGGCCATTACCATTGAAAATCCCATAGACATACAAATATGGCTAAATATGGCAAATATTGAGATAAACTCATGAAATAAAGGCTGAAATTGAAAGAACTTATTAATCTAAACAACTTAAAACCATTAATGGCATTGCAAAATAATTCTAAGAGGTGTAAATAGGCCATTCTTACCCCTCTAATAAAATAGTCCTCAGAAAAGCCTCGGACAGTCAAATAAAATTATTTTCACATAGAATAGTCTTTTTCCAACTGAACTGCCAAGTTTCAAAGTGATCAGACCAACAATAGTGAAATTATTAGCACTACAAAACACTAGTTGCATATAAGAATTTTGATCGAAAATACACCAGGAAAATCCATAAGGCCTATTTGGCCAAATTTTTTTTATTTCATAAAAGTTCACAAAACTAATGGCTGAAATCAATAACATTATCCCCTCTGAGCATGGAAAACACTAGTTTCAGTGAAATATCTGCATGGTTTTAAATTTTGACCCTTTCCCATATTTGCGGATAGGAAAATTAGCCATTTTAGCCTTATTGAGGGGTACATGTATGGCCATGAGAATTTTTTAAGAAAGGAAATGAAATGTTGAGACCAAAAGGGGTTTAAAATGTTAAATACATAATAAGCTTACAAAATAAAACAAAAAAACACCATATTCATATGAAAAATATGTTATAAATAGTGTTTAGGAGTGGATAAATGGTGTAATTTCAAAATGCTTTTTCCCTACACATCACTAAAAACTAATGTTTGAGGGTAAAAAAATGTAAAAAATGCAACAACTTGCAACATTAAAGGTGTATTTAGTATGAGATGATGATGATGAACAGAATTTAACAGCAAAAAGACTAGTCATTGCACTTTAGATGAAAATTGGTTCAAGACTCATGTGCGAAATAAGGAAAAACGGCCAAATCTACAGCAAGAAATGGGGGATATTTTCAATCCTGTGACTTTTTCTATGAAATCCAGAGACCTTTCATTTGCTATTTTGTGTTGTTTAGCTATTTTTCAGTTTATTCTGACTGTTTTTTCTATAATATACCCTGTACAGAAAGATTACATTGATATGGCATTCATAGGTCCAACACAAAAAAGCTTATCTGCTGCCGCAGCCCCATTTTGCAAGTAGTAAAATATTTTTTTTTCAGAAATAATTTATAAAGTCTAGTTTAAACAGTTTCCTTACATCATATAAGAAGATTTATAGCTGTTGTGGCCCTCTGGAAGTCATAATCTGCAAGCATTGGCCCTATAAATGTTAAAATAATACAAAACAGGCCATTACCATTGAAAATCCCATAGACATACAAATATGGCTAAATATGGCAAATATTGAGATAAACTCATGAAATAAAGGCTGAAATTGAAAGAACTTATTAATCTAAACAACTTAAAACCATTAATGGCATTGCAAAATAATTCTAAGAGGTGTAAATAGGCCATTCTTACCCCTCTAATAAAATAGTCCTCAGAAAAGCCTCGGACAGTCAAATAAAATTATTTTCACATAGAATAGTCTTTTTCCAACTGAACTGCCAAGTTTCAAAGTGATCAGACCAACAATAGTGAAATTATTAGCACTACAAAACACTAGTTGCATATAAGAATTTTGATCGAAAATACACCAGGAAAATCCATAAGGCCTATTTGGCCAAATTTTTTTTATTTCATAAAAGTTCACAAAACTAATGGCTGAAATCAATAACATTATCCCCTCTGAGCATGGAAAACACTAGTTTCAGTGAAATATCTGCATGGTTTTAAATTTTGACCCTTTCCCATATTTGCGGATAGGAAAATTAGCCATTTTAGCCTTATTGAGGGGTACATGTATGGCCATGAGAATTTTTTAAGAAAGGAAATGAAATGTTGAGACCAAAAGGGGTTTAAAATGTTAAATACATAATAAGCTTACAAAATAAAACAAAAAAACACCATATTCATATGAAAAATATGTTATAAATAGTGTTTAGGAGTGGATAAATGGTGTAATTTCAAAATGCTTTTTCCCTACACATCACTAAAAACTAATGTTTGAGGGTAAAAAAATGTAAAAAATGCAACAACTTGCAACATTAAAGGTGTATTTAGTATGAGATGATGATGATGAACAGAATTTAACAGCAAAAAGACTAGTCATTGCACTTTAGATGAAAATTGGTTCAAGACTCATGTGCGAAATAAGGAAAAACGGCCAAATCTACAGCAAGAAATGGGGGATATTTTCAATCCTGTGACTTTTTCTATGAAATCCAGAGACCTTTCATTTGCTATTTTGTGTTGTTTAGCTATTTTTCAGTTTATTCTGACTGTTTTTTCTATAATATACCCTGTACAGAAAGATTACATTGATATGGCATTCATAGGTCCAACACAAAAAAGCTTATCTGCTGCCGCAGCCCCATTTTGCAAGTAGTAAAATATTTTTTTTTCAGAAATAATTTATAAAGTCTAGTTTAAACAGTTTCCTTACATCATATAAGAAGATTTATAGCTGTTGTGGCCCTCTGGAAGTCATAATCTGCAAGCATTGGCCCTATAAATGTTAAAATAATACAAAACAGGCCATTACCATTGAAAATCCCATAGACATACAAATATGGCTAAATATGGCAAATATTGAGATAAACTCATGAAATAAAGGCTGAAATTGAAAGAACTTATTAATCTAAACAACTTAAAACCATTAATGGCATTGCAAAATAATTCTAAGAGGTGTAAATAGGCCATTCTTACCCCTCTAATAAGGCCCGAGACCATAGTTATTTTTTCCAAATTTTTAATGCATTTTCAATATAGCCTTATGTGAAATTAAAAAAATCGCACCATTTCTTTTTAAATGAAACTTTGGCCACATACAGTTCATTAACTTCCAGAACATTAGTTAAAAATTCAGAAAATCCTACCGTCTAAAAAAAATTTGATTTTTTTTTTAAATTTACACCTAAGAGGGTCAGAAAAGAGGTGCTTGAAAAATGAAAAAATCACCTTTTTGCACTTAGCCGAATCACAACTTTATCAATGAATTTCAAAAAAATTAAAGTTTGATAAATTTATACTATCTTTAATCTCTCATTTCACTCCAAGTTCATCCTTTAGTCATAAAAACTAACATTACAATAGCATTTACAAGAAATACTATGTTTTAATAGGGACTATATTATTGGACAACGAAAATTGAAGGGAGCTAACTGTGGTCTCGTACCTAATAGTCCTCAGAAAAGCCTCGGACAGTCAAATAAAATTATTTTCACATAGAATAGTCTTTTTCCAACTGAACTGCCAAGTTTCAAAGTGATCAGACCAACAATAGTGAAATTATTAGCACTACAAAACACTAGTTGCATATAAGAATTTTGATCGAAAATACACCAGGAAAATCCATAAGGCCTATTTGGCCAAATTTTTTTTATTTCATAAAAGTTCACAAAACTAATGGCTGAAATCAATAACATTATCCCCTCTGAGCATGGAAAACACTAGTTTCAGTGAAATATCTGCATGGTTTTAAATTTTGACCCTTTCCCATATTTGCGGATAGGAAAATTAGCCATTTTAGCCTTATTGAGGGGTACATGTATGGCCATGAGAATTTTTTAAGAAAGGAAATGAAATGTTGAGACCAAAAGGGGTTTAAAATGTTAAATACATAATAAGCTTACAAAATAAAACAAAAAAACACCATATTCATATGAAAAATATGTTATAAATAGTGTTTAGGAGTGGATAAATGGTGTAATTTCAAAATGCTTTTTCCCTACACATCACTAAAAACTAATGTTTGAGGGTAAAAAAATGTAAAAAATGCAACAACTTGCAACATTAAAGGTGTATTTAGTATGAGATGATGATGATGAACAGAATTTAACAGCAAAAAGACTAGTCATTGCACTTTAGATGAAAATTGGTTCAAGACTCATGTGCGAAATAAGGAAAAACGGCCAAATCTACAGCAAGAAATGGGGGATATTTTCAATCCTGTGACTTTTTCTATGAAATCCAGAGACCTTTCATTTGCTATTTTGTGTTGTTTAGCTATTTTTCAGTTTATTCTGACTGTTTTTTCTATAATATACCCTGTACAGAAAGATTACATTGATATGGCATTCATAGGTCCAACACAAAAAAGCTTATCTGCTGCCGCAGCCCCATTTTGCAAGTAGTAAAATATTTTTTTTTCAGAAATAATTTATAAAGTCTAGTTTAAACAGTTTCCTTACATCATATAAGAAGATTTATAGCTGTTGTGGCCCTCTGGAAGTCATAATCTGCAAGCATTGGCCCTATAAATGTTAAAATAATACAAAACAGGCCATTACCATTGAAAATCCCATAGACATACAAATATGGCTAAATATGGCAAATATTGAGATAAACTCATGAAATAAAGGCTGAAATTGAAAGAACTTATTAATCTAAACAACTTAAAACCATTAATGGCATTGCAAAATAATTCTAAGAGGTGTAAATAGGCCATTCTTACCCCTCTAATAAAATAGTCCTCAGAAAAGCCTCGGACAGTCAAATAAAATTATTTTCACATAGAATAGTCTTTTTCCAACTGAACTGCCAAGTTTCAAAGTGATCAGACCAACAATAGTGAAATTATTAGCACTACAAAACACTAGTTGCATATAAGAATTTTGATCGAAAATACACCAGGAAAATCCATAAGGCCTATTTGGCCAAATTTTTTTTATTTCATAAAAGTTCACAAAACTAATGGCTGAAATCAATAACATTATCCCCTCTGAGCATGGAAAACACTAGTTTCAGTGAAATATCTGCATGGTTTTAAATTTTGACCCTTTCCCATATTTGCGGATAGGAAAATTAGCCATTTTAGCCTTATTGAGGGGTACATGTATGGCCATGAGAATTTTTTAAGAAAGGAAATGAAATGTTGAGACCAAAAGGGGTTTAAAATGTTAAATACATAATAAGCTTACAAAATAAAACAAAAAAACACCATATTCATATGAAAAATATGTTATAAATAGTGTTTAGGAGTGGATAAATGGTGTAATTTCAAAATGCTTTTTCCCTACACATCACTAAAAACTAATGTTTGAGGGTAAAAAAATGTAAAAAATGCAACAACTTGCAACATTAAAGGTGTATTTAGTATGAGATGATGATGATGAACAGAATTTAACAGCAAAAAGACTAGTCATTGCACTTTAGATGAAAATTGGTTCAAGACTCATGTGCGAAATAAGGAAAAACGGCCAAATCTACAGCAAGAAATGGGGGATATTTTCAATCCTGTGACTTTTTCTATGAAATCCAGAGACCTTTCATTTGCTATTTTGTGTTGTTTAGCTATTTTTCAGTTTATTCTGACTGTTTTTTCTATAATATACCCTGTACAGAAAGATTACATTGATATGGCATTCATAGGTCCAACACAAAAAAGCTTATCTGCTGCCGCAGCCCCATTTTGCAAGTAGTAAAATATTTTTTTTTCAGAAATAATTTATAAAGTCTAGTTTAAACAGTTTCCTTACATCATATAAGAAGATTTATAGCTGTTGTGGCCCTCTGGAAGTCATAATCTGCAAGCATTGGCCCTATAAATGTTAAAATAATACAAAACAGGCCATTACCATTGAAAATCCCATAGACATACAAATATGGCTAAATATGGCAAATATTGAGATAAACTCATGAAATAAAGGCTGAAATTGAAAGAACTTATTAATCTAAACAACTTAAAACCATTAATGGCATTGCAAAATAATTCTAAGAGGTGTAAATAGGCCATTCTTACCCCTCTAATAAAATAGTCCTCAGAAAAGCCTCGGACAGTCAAATAAAATTATTTTCACATAGAATAGTCTTTTTCCAACTGAACTGCCAAGTTTCAAAGTGATCAGACCAACAATAGTGAAATTATTAGCACTACAAAACACTAGTTGCATATAAGAATTTTGATCGAAAATACACCAGGAAAATCCATAAGGCCTATTTGGCCAAATTTTTTTTATTTCATAAAAGTTCACAAAACTAATGGCTGAAATCAATAACATTATCCCCTCTGAGCATGGAAAACACTAGTTTCAGTGAAATATCTGCATGGTTTTAAATTTTGACCCTTTCCCATATTTGCGGATAGGAAAATTAGCCATTTTAGCCTTATTGAGGGGTACATGTATGGCCATGAGAATTTTTTAAGAAAGGAAATGAAATGTTGAGACCAAAAGGGGTTTAAAATGTTAAATACATAATAAGCTTACAAAATAAAACAAAAAAACACCATATTCATATGAAAAATATGTTATAAATAGTGTTTAGGAGTGGATAAATGGTGTAATTTCAAAATGTTTTTTCCCTACACATCACTAAAAACTAATGTTTGAGGGTAAAAAAATGTAAAAAATGCAACAACTTGCAACATTAAAGGTGTATTTAGTATGAGATGATGATGATGAACAGAATTTAACAGCAAAAAGACTAGTCATTGCACTTTAGATGAAAATTGGTTCAAGACTCATGTGCGAAATAAGGAAAAACGGCCAAATCTACAGCAAGAAATGGGGGATATTTTCAATCCTGTGACTTTTTCTATGAAATCCAGAGACCTTTCATTTGCTATTTTGTGTTGTTTAGCTATTTTTCAGTTTATTCTGACTGTTTTTTCTATAATATACCCTGTACAGAAAGATTACATTGATATGGCATTCATAGGTCCAACACAAAAAAGCTTATCTGCTGCCGCAGCCCCATTTTGCAAGTAGTAAAATATTTTTTTTCAGAAATAATTTATAAAGTCTAGTTTAAACAGTTTCCTTACATCATATAAGAAGATTTATAGCTGTTGTGGCCCTCTGGAAGTCATAATCTGCAAGCATTGGCCCTATAAATGTTAAAATAATACAAAACAGGCCATTACCATTGAAAATCCCATAGACATACAAATATGGCTAAATATGGCAAATATTGAGATAAACTCATGAAATAAAGGCTGAAATTGAAAGAACTTATTAATCTAAACAACTTAAAACCATTAATGGCATTGCAAAATAATTCTAAGAGGTGTAAATAGGCCATTCTTACCCCTCTAATAAAAAGAGTCCTCAGAAAAGCCTCGGACAGTCAAATAAAATTATTTTCACATAGAATAGTCTTTTTCCAACTGAACTGCCAAGTTTCAAAGTGATCAGACCAACAATAGTGAAATTATTAGCACTACAAAACACTAGTTGCATATAAGAATTTTGATCGAAAATACACCAGGAAAATCCATAAGGCCTATTTGGCCAAATTTTTTTTATTTCATAAAAGTTCACAAAACTAATGGCTGAAATCAATAACATTATCCCCTCTGAGCATGGAAAACACTAGTTTCAGTGAAATATCTGCATGGTTTTAAATTTTGACCCTTTCCCATATTTGCGGATAGGAAAATTAGCCATTTTAGCCTTATTGAGGGGTACATGTATGGCCATGAGAATTTTTTAAGAAAGGAAATGAAATGTTGAGACCAAAAGGGGTTTAAAATGTTAAATACATAATAAGCTTACAAAATAAAACAAAAAAACACCATATTCATATGAAAAATATGTTATAAATAGTGTTTAGGAGTGGATAAATGGTGTAATTTCAAAATGCTTTTTCCCTACACATCACTAAAAACTAATGTTTGAGGGTAAAAAAATGTAAAAAATGCAACAACTTGCAACATTAAAGGTGTATTTAGTATGAGATGATGATGATGAACAGAATTTAACAGCAAAAAGACTAGTCATTGCACTTTAGATGAAAATTGGTTCAAGACTCATGTGCGAAATAAGGAAAAACGGCCAAATCTACAGCAAGAAATGGGGGATATTTTCAATCCTGTGACTTTTTCTATGAAATCCAGAGACCTTTCATTTGCTATTTTGTGTTGTTTAGCTATTTTTCAGTTTATTCTGACTGTTTTTTCTATAATATACCCTGTACAGAAAGATTACATTGATATGGCATTCATAGGTCCAACACAAAAAAGCTTATCTGCTGCCGCAGCCCCATTTTGCAAGTAGTAAAATATTTTTTTTCAGAAATAATTTATAAAGTCTAGTTTAAACAGTTTCCTTACATCATATAAGAAGATTTATAGCTGTTGTGGCCCTCTGGAAGTCATAATCTGCAAGCATTGGCCCTATAAATGTTAAAATAATACAAAACAGGCCATTACCATTGAAAATCCCATAGACATACAAATATGGCTAAATATGGCAAATATTGAGATAAACTCATGAAATAAAGGCTGAAATTGAAAGAACTTATTAATCTAAACAACTTAAAACCATTAATGGCATTGCAAAATAATTCTAAGAGGTGTAAATAGGCCATTCTTACCCCTCTAATAAGGCCCGAGACCATAGTTATTTTTTCCAAATTTTTAATGCATTTTCAATATAGCCTTATGTGAAATTAAAAAAATCGCACCATTTCTTTTTAAATGAAACTTTGGCCACATACAGTTCATTAACTTCCAGAACATTAGTTAAAAATTCAGAAAATCCTACCGTCTAAAAAAAATTTGATTTTTTTTTTAAATTTACACCTAAGAGGGTCAGAAAAGAGGTGCTTGAAAAATGAAAAAATCACCTTTTTGCACTTAGCCGAATCACAACTTTATCAATGAATTTCAAAAAAATTAAAGTTTGATAAATTTATACTATCTTTAATCTCTCATTTCACTCCAAGTTCATCCTTTAGTCATAAAAACTAACATTACAATAGCATTTACAAGAAATACTATGTTTTAATAGGGACTATATTATTGGACAACGAAAATTGAAGGGAGCTAACTGTGGTCTCGTACCTAATAGTCCTCAGAAAAGCCTCGGACAGTCAAATAAAATTATTTTCACATAGAATAGTCTTTTTCCAACTGAACTGCCAAGTTTCAAAGTGATCAGACCAACAATAGTGAAATTATTAGCACTACAAAACACTAGTTGCATATAAGAATTTTGATCGAAAATACACCAGGAAAATCCATAAGGCCTATTTGGCCAAATTTTTTTTATTTCATAAAAGTTCACAAAACTAATGGCTGAAATCAATAACATTATCCCCTCTGAGCATGGAAAACACTAGTTTCAGTGAAATATCTGCATGGTTTTAAATTTTGACCCTTTCCCATATTTGCGGATAGGAAAATTAGCCATTTTAGCCTTATTGAGGGGTACATGTATGGCCATGAGAATTTTTTAAGAAAGGAAATGAAATGTTGAGACCAAAAGGGGTTTAAAATGTTAAATACATAATAAGCTTACAAAATAAAACAAAAAAACACCATATTCATATGAAAAATATGTTATAAATAGTGTTTAGGAGTGGATAAATGGTGTAATTTCAAAATGCTTTTTCCCTACACATCACTAAAAACTAATGTTTGAGGGTAAAAAAATGTAAAAAATGCAACAACTTGCAACATTAAAGGTGTATTTAGTATGAGATGATGATGATGAACAGAATTTAACAGCAAAAAGACTAGTCATTGCACTTTAGATGAAAATTGGTTCAAGACTCATGTGCGAAATAAGGAAAAACGGCCAAATCTACAGCAAGAAATGGGGGATATTTTCAATCCTGTGACTTTTTCTATGAAATCCAGAGACCTTTCATTTGCTATTTTGTGTTGTTTAGCTATTTTTCAGTTTATTCTGACTGTTTTTTCTATAATATACCCTGTACAGAAAGATTACATTGATATGGCATTCATAGGTCCAACACAAAAAAGCTTATCTGCTGCCGCAGCCCCATTTTGCAAGTAGTAAAATATTTTTTTTTCAGAAATAATTTATAAAGTCTAGTTTAAACAGTTTCCTTACATCATATAAGAAGATTTATAGCTGTTGTGGCCCTCTGGAAGTCATAATCTGCAAGCATTGGCCCTATAAATGTTAAAATAATACAAAACAGGCCATTACCATTGAAAATCCCATAGACATACAAATATGGCTAAATATGGCAAATATTGAGATAAACTCATGAAATAAAGGCTGAAATTGAAAGAACTTATTAATCTAAACAACTTAAAACCATTAATGGCATTGCAAAATAATTCTAAGAGGTGTAAATAGGCCATTCTTACCCCTCTAATAAAATAGTCCTCAGAAAAGCCTCGGACAGTCAAATAAAATTATTTTCACATAGAATAGTCTTTTTCCAACTGAACTGCCAAGTTTCAAAGTGATCAGACCAACAATAGTGAAATTATTAGCACTACAAAACACTAGTTGCATATAAGAATTTTGATCGAAAATACACCAGGAAAATCCATAAGGCCTATTTGGCCAAATTTTTTTTATTTCATAAAAGTTCACAAAACTAATGGCTGAAATCAATAACATTATCCCCTCTGAGCATGGAAAACACTAGTTTCAGTGAAATATCTGCATGGTTTTAAATTTTGACCCTTTCCCATATTTGCGGATAGGAAAATTAGCCATTTTAGCCTTATTGAGGGGTACATGTATGGCCATGAGAATTTTTTAAGAAAGGAAATGAAATGTTGAGACCAAAAGGGGTTTAAAATGTTAAATACATAATAAGCTTACAAAATAAAACAAAAAAACACCATATTCATATGAAAAATATGTTATAAATAGTGTTTAGGAGTGGATAAATGGTGTAATTTCAAAATGCTTTTTCCCTACACATCACTAAAAACTAATGTTTGAGGGTAAAAAAATGTAAAAAATGCAACAACTTGCAACATTAAAGGTGTATTTAGTATGAGATGATGATGATGAACAGAATTTAACAGCAAAAAGACTAGTCATTGCACTTTAGATGAAAATTGGTTCAAGACTCATGTGCGAAATAAGGAAAAACGGCCAAATCTACAGCAAGAAATGGGGGATATTTTCAATCCTGTGACTTTTTCTATGAAATCCAGAGACCTTTCATTTGCTATTTTGTGTTGTTTAGCTATTTTTCAGTTTATTCTGACTGTTTTTTCTATAATATACCCTGTACAGAAAGATTACATTGATATGGCATTCATAGGTCCAACACAAAAAAGCTTATCTGCTGCCGCAGCCCCATTTTGCAAGTAGTAAAATATTTTTTTTCAGAAATAATTTATAAAGTCTAGTTTAAACAGTTTCCTTACATCATATAAGAAGATTTATAGCTGTTGTGGCCCTCTGGAAGTCATAATCTGCAAGCATTGGCCCTATAAATGTTAAAATAATACAAAACAGGCCATTACCATTGAAAATCCCATAGACATACAAATATGGCTAAATATGGCAAATATTGAGATAAACTCATGAAATAAAGGCTGAAATTGAAAGAACTTATTAATCTAAACAACTTAAAACCATTAATGGCATTGCAAAATAATTCTAAGAGGTGTAAATAGGCCATTCTTACCCCTCTAATAAGGCCCGAGACCATAGTTATTTTTTCCAAATTTTTAATGCATTTTCAATATAGCCTTATGTGAAATTAAAAAAATCGCACCATTTCTTTTTAAATGAAACTTTGGCCACATACAGTTCATTAACTTCCAGAACATTAGTTAAAAATTCAGAAAATTCTACCATCTAAAAAAAATTTGATTTTTTTTTTAAATTTACACCTAAGAGGGTCAGAAAAGAGGTGCTTGAAAAATGAAAAAATCACCTTTTTGCACTTAGCCGAATCACAACTTTATCAATGAATTTCAAAAAAATTAAAGTTTGATAAATTTATACTATCTTTAATCTCTCATTTCACTCCAAGTTCATCCTTTAGTCATAAAAACTAACATTACAATAGCATTTACAAGAAATACTATGTTTTAATAGGGACTATATTATTGGACAACGAAAATTGAAGGGAGCTAACTGTGGTCTCGTACCTAATAGTCCTCAGAAAAGCCTCGGACAGTCAAATAAAATTATTTTCACATAGAATAGTCTTTTTCCAACTGAACTGCCAAGTTTCAAAGTGATCAGACCAACAATAGTGAAATTATTAGCACTACAAAACACTAGTTGCATATAAGAATTTTGATCGAAAATACACCAGGAAAATCCATAAGGCCTATTTGGCCAAATTTTTTTTATTTCATAAAAGTTCACAAAACTAATGGCTGAAATCAATAACATTATCCCCTCTGAGCATGGAAAACACTAGTTTCAGTGAAATATCTGCATGGTTTTAAATTTTGACCCTTTCCCATATTTGCGGATAGGAAAATTAGCCATTTTAGCCTTATTGAGGGGTACATGTATGGCCATGAGAATTTTTTAAGAAAGGAAATAAAATGTTGAGACCAAAAGGGGTTTAAAATGTTAAATACATAATAAGCTTACAAAATAAAACAAAAAAACACCATATTCATATGAAAAATATGTTATAAATAGTGTTTAGGAGTGGATAAATGGTGTAATTTCAAAATGCTTTTTCCCTACACATCACTAAAAACTAATGTTTGAGGGTAAAAAAATGTAAAAAATGCAACAACTTGCAACATTAAAGGTGTATTTAGTATGAGATGATGATGATGAACAGAATTTAACAGCAAAAAGACTAGTCATTGCACTTTAGATGAAAATTGGTTCAAGACTCATGTGCGAAATAAGGAAAAACGGCCAAATCTACAGCAAGAAATGGGGGATATTTTCAATCCTGTGACTTTTTCTATGAAATCCAGAGACCTTTCATTTGCTATTTTGTGTTGTTTAGCTATTTTTCAGTTTATTCTGACTGTTTTTTCTATAATATACCCTGTACAGAAAGATTACATTGATATGGCATTCATAGGTCCAACACAAAAAAGCTTATCTGCTGCCGCAGCCCCATTTTGCAAGTAGTAAAATATTTTTTTTTCAGAAATAATTTATAAAGTCTAGTTTAAACAGTTTCCTTACATCATATAAGAAGATTTATAGCTGTTGTGGCCCTCTGGAAGTCATAATCTGCAAGCATTGGCCCTATAAATGTTAAAATAATACAAAACAGGCCATTACCATTGAAAATCCCATAGACATACAAATATGGCTAAATATGGCAAATATTGAGATAAACTCATGAAATAAAGGCTGAAATTGAAAGAACTTATTAATCTAAACAACTTAAAACCATTAATGGCATTGCAAAATAATTCTAAGAGGTGTAAATAGGCCATTCTTACCCCTCTAATAAGGCCCGAGACCATAGTTATTTTTTCCAAATTTTTAATGCATTTTCAATATAGCCTTATGTGAAATTAAAAAAATCGCACCATTTCTTTTTAAATGAAACTTTGGCCACATACAGTTCATTAACTTCCAGAACATTAGTTAAAAATTCAGAAAATCCTACCGTCTAAAAAAAATTTGATTTTTTTTTTAAATTTACACCTAAGAGGGTCAGAAAAGAGGTGCTTGAAAAATGAAAAAATCACCTTTTTGCACTTAGCCGAATCACAACTTTATCAATGAATTTCAAAAAAATTAAAGTTTGATAAATTTATACTATCTTTAATCTCTCATTTCACTCCAAGTTCATCCTTTAGTCATAAAAACTAACATTACAATAGCATTTACAAGAAATACTATGTTTTAATAGGGACTATATTATTGGACAACGAAAATTGAAGGGAGCTAACTGTGGTCTCGTACCTAATAGTCCTCAGAAAAGCCTCGGACAGTCAAATAAAATTATTTTCACATAGAATAGTCTTTTTCCAACTGAACTGCCAAGTTTCAAAGTGATCAGACCAACAATAGTGAAATTATTAGCACTACAAAACACTAGTTGCATATAAGAATTTTGATCGAAAATACACCAGGAAAATCCATAAGGCCTATTTGGCCAAATTTTTTTTATTTCATAAAAGTTCACAAAACTAATGGCTGAAATCAATAACATTATCCCCTCTGAGCATGGAAAACACTAGTTTCAGTGAAATATCTGCATGGTTTTAAATTTTGACCCTTTCCCATATTTGCGGATAGGAAAATTAGCCATTTTAGCCTTATTGAGGGGTACATGTATGGCCATGAGAATTTTTTAAGAAAGGAAATGAAATGTTGAGACCAAAAGGGGTTTAAAATGTTAAATACATAATAAGCTTACAAAATAAAACAAAAAAACACCATATTCATATGAAAAATATGTTATAAATAGTGTTTAGGAGTGGATAAATGGTGTAATTTCAAAATGCTTTTTCCCTACACATCACTAAAAACTAATGTTTGAGGGTAAAAAAATGTAAAAAATGCAACAACTTGCAACATTAAAGGTGTATTTAGTATGAGATGATGATGATGAACAGAATTTAACAGCAAAAAGACTAGTCATTGCACTTTAGATGAAAATTGGTTCAAGACTCATGTGCGAAATAAGGAAAAACGGCCAAATCTACAGCAAGAAATGGGGGATATTTTCAATCCTGTGACTTTTTCTATGAAATCCAGAGACCTTTCATTTGCTATTTTGTGTTGTTTAGCTATTTTTCAGTTTATTCTGACTGTTTTTTCTATAATATACCCTGTACAGAAAGATTACATTGATATGGCATTCATAGGTCCAACACAAAAAAGCTTATCTGCTGCCGCAGCCCCATTTTGCAAGTAGTAAAATATTTTTTTTTCAGAAATAATTTATA
This sequence comes from Arcuatula senhousia, assembly GCA_963971305.1. Lineage (NCBI taxonomy): Eukaryota > Metazoa > Mollusca > Bivalvia > Mytilida > Mytilidae > Arcuatula > Arcuatula senhousia. Next base: position 51,154,257 of record OZ020311.1, read on the forward strand.
AAGTCTAGTTTAAACAGTTTCCTTACATCATATAAGAAGATTTATAGCTGTTGTGGCCCTCTGGAAGTCATAATCTGCAAGCATTGGCCCTATAAATGTTAAAATAATACAAAACAGGCCATTACCATTGAAAATCCCATAGACATACAAATATGGCTAAATATGGCAAATATTGAGATAAACTCATGAAATAAAGGCTGAAATTGAAAGAACTTATTAATCTAAACAACTTAAAACCATTAATGGCATTGCAAAATAATTCTAAGAGGTGTAAATAGGCCATTCTTACCCCTCTAATAAAATAGTCCTCAGAAAAGCCTCGGACAGTCAAATAAAATTATTTTCACATAGAATAGTCTTTTTCCAACTGAACTGCCAAGTTTCAAAGTGATCAGACCAACAATAGTGAAATTATTAGCACTACAAAACACTAGTTGCATATAAGAATTTTGATCGAAAATACACCAGGAAAATCCATAAGGCCTATTTGGCCAAATTTTTTTTATTTCATAAAAGTTCACAAAACTAATGGCTGAAATCAATAACATTATCCCCTCTGAGCATGGAAAACACTAGTTTCAGTGAAATATCTGCATGGTTTTAAATTTTGACCCTTTCCCATATTTGCGGATAGGAAAATTAGCCATTTTAGCCTTATTGAGGGGTACATGTATGGCCATGAGAATTTTTTAAGAAAGGAAATGAAATGTTGAGACCAAAAGGGGTTTAAAATGTTAAATACATAATAAGCTTACAAAATAAAACAAAAAAACACCATATTCATATGAAAAATATGTTATAAATAGTGTTTAGGAGTGGATAAATGGTGTAATTTCAAAATGCTTTTTCCCTACACATCACTAAAAACTAATGTTTGAGGGTAAAAAAATGTAAAAAATGCAACAACTTGCAACATTAAAGGTGTATTTAGTATGAGATGATGATGATGAACAGAATTTAACAGCAAAAAGACTAGTCATTGCACTTTAGATGAAAATTGGTTCAAGACTCATGTGCGAAATAAGGAAAAACGGCCAAATCTACAGCAAGAAATGGGGGATATTTTCAATCCTGTGACTTTTTCTATGAAATCCAGAGACCTTTCATTTGCTATTTTGTGTTGTTTAGCTATTTTTCAGTTTATTCTGACTGTTTTTTCTATAATATACCCTGTACAGAAAGATTACATTGATATGGCATTCATAGGTCCAACACAAAAAAGCTTATCTGCTGCCGCAGCCCCATTTTGCAAGTAGTAAAATATTTTTTTTCAGAAATAATTTATAAAGTCTAGTTTAAACAGTTTCCTTACATCATATAAGAAGATTTATAGCTGTTGTGGCCCTCTGGAAGTCATAATCTGCAAGCATTGGCCCTATAAATGTTAAAATAATACAAAACAGGCCATTACCATTGAAAATCCCATAGACATACAAATATGGCTAAATATGGCAAATATTGAGATAAACTCATGAAATAAAGGCTGAAATTGAAAGAACTTATTAATCTAAACAACTTAAAACCATTAATGGCATTGCAAAATAATTCTAAGAGGTGTAAATAGGCCATTCTTACCCCTCTAATAAGGCCCGAGACCATAGTTATTTTTTCCAAATTTTTAATGCATTTTCAATATAGCCTTATGTGAAATTAAAAAAATCGCACCATTTCTTTTTAAATGAAACTTTGGCCACATACAGTTCATTAACTTCCAGAACATTAGTTAAAAATTCAGAAAATCCTACCGTCTAAAAAAAATTTGATTTTTTTTTTAAATTTACACCTAAGAGGGTCAGAAAAGAGGTGCTTGAAAAATGAAAAAATCACCTTTTTGCACTTAGCCGAATCACAACTTTATCAATGAATTTCAAAAAAATTAAAGTTTGATAAATTTATACTATCTTTAATCTCTCATTTCACTCCAAGTTCATCCTTTAGTCATAAAAACTAACATTACAATAGCATTTACAAGAAATACTATGTTTTAATAGGGACTATATTATTGGACAACGAAAATTGAAGGGAGCTAACTGTGGTCTCGTACCTAATAGTCCTCAGAAAAGCCTCGGACAGTCAAATAAAATTATTTTCACATAGAATAGTCTTTTTCCAACTGAACTGCCAAGTTTCAAAGTGATCAGACCAACAATAGTGAAATTATTAGCACTACAAAACACTAGTTGCATATAAGAATTTTGATCGAAAATACACCAGGAAAATCCATAAGGCCTATTTGGCCAAATTTTTTTTATTTCATAAAAGTTCACAAAACTAATGGCTGAAATCAATAACATTATCCCCTCTGAGCATGGAAAACACTAGTTTCAGTGAAATATCTGCATGGTTTTAAATTTTGACCCTTTCCCATATTTGCGGATAGGAAAATTAGCCATTTTAGCCTTATTGAGGGGTACATGTATGGCCATGAGAATTTTTTAAGAAAGGAAATGAAATGTTGAGACCAAAAGGGGTTTAAAATGTTAAATACATAATAAGCTTACAAAATAAAACAAAAAAACACCATATTCATATGAAAAATATGTTATAAATAGTGTTTAGGAGTGGATAAATGGTGTAATTTCAAAATGCTTTTTCCCTACACATCACTAAAAACTAATGTTTGAGGGTAAAAAAATGTAAAAAATGCAACAACTTGCAACATTAAAGGTGTATTTAGTATGAGATGATGATGATGAACAGAATTTAACAGCAAAAAGACTAGTCATTGCACTTTAGATGAAAATTGGTTCAAGACTCATGTGCGAAATAAGGAAAAACGGCCAAATCTACAGCAAGAAATGGGGGATATTTTCAATCCTGTGACTTTTTCTATGAAATCCAGAGACCTTTCATTTGCTATTTTGTGTTGTTTAGCTATTTTTCAGTTTATTCTGACTGTTTTTTCTATAATATACCCTGTACAGAAAGATTACATTGATATGGCATTCATAGGTCCAACACAAAAAAGCTTATCTGCTGCCGCAGCCCCATTTTGCAAGTAGTAAAATATTTTTTTTTCAGAAATAATTTATAAAGTCTAGTTTAAACAGTTTCCTTACATCATATAAGAAGATTTATAGCTGTTGTGGCCCTCTGGAAGTCATAATCTGCAAGCATTGGCCCTATAAATGTTAAAATAATACAAAACAGGCCATTACCATTGAAAATCCCATAGACATACAAATATGGCTAAATATGGCAAATATTGAGATAAACTCATGAAATAAAGGCTGAAATTGAAAGAACTTATTAATCTAAACAACTTAAAACCATTAATGGCATTGCAAAATAATTCTAAGAGGTGTAAATAGGCCATTCTTACCCCTCTAATAAAATAGTCCTCAGAAAAGCCTCGGACAGTCAAATAAAATTATTTTCACATAGAATAGTCTTTTTCCAACTGAACTGCCAAGTTTCAAAGTGATCAGACCAACAATAGTGAAATTATTAGCACTACAAAACACTAGTTGCATATAAGAATTTTGATCGAAAATACACCAGGAAAATCCATAAGGCCTATTTGGCCAAATTTTTTTTATTTCATAAAAGTTCACAAAACTAATGGCTGAAATCAATAACATTATCCCCTCTGAGCATGGAAAACACTAGTTTCAGTGAAATATCTGCATGGTTTTAAATTTTGACCCTTTCCCATATTTGCGGATAGGAAAATTAGCCATTTTAGCCTTATTGAGGGGTACATGTATGGCCATGAGAATTTTTTAAGAAAGGAAATGAAATGTTGAGACCAAAAGGGGTTTAAAATGTTAAATACATAATAAGCTTACAAAATAAAACAAAAAAACACCATATTCATATGAAAAATATGTTATAAATAGTGTTTAGGAGTGGATAAATGGTGTAATTTCAAAATGCTTTTTCCCTACACATCACTAAAAACTAATGTTTGAGGGTAAAAAAATGTAAAAAATGCAACAACTTGCAACATTAAAGGTGTATTTAGTATGAGATGATGATGATGAACAGAATTTAACAGCAAAAAGACTAGTCATTGCACTTTAGATGAAAATTGGTTCAAGACTCATGTGCGAAATAAGGAAAAACGGCCAAATCTACAGCAAGAAATGGGGGATATTTTCAATCCTGTGACTTTTTCTATGAAATCCAGAGACCTTTCATTTGCTATTTTGTGTTGTTTAGCTATTTTTCAGTTTATTCTGACTGTTTTTTCTATAATATACCCTGTACAGAAAGATTACATTGATATGGCATTCATAGGTCCAACACAAAAAAGCTTATCTGCTGCCGCAGCCCCATTTTGCAAGTAGTAAAATATTTTTTTTCAGAAATAATTTATAAAGTCTAGTTTAAACAGTTTCCTTACATCATATAAGAAGATTTATAGCTGTTGTGGCCCTCTGGAAGTCATAATCTGCAAGCATTGGCCCTATAAATGTTAAAATAATACAAAACAGGCCATTACCATTGAAAATCCCATAGACATACAAATATGGCTAAATATGGCAAATATTGAGATAAACTCATGAAATAAAGGCTGAAATTGAAAGAACTTATTAATCTAAACAACTTAAAACCATTAATGGCATTGCAAAATAATTCTAAGAGGTGTAAATAGGCCATTCTTACCCCTCTAATAAGGCCCGAGACCATAGTTATTTTTTCCAAATTTTTAATGCATTTTCAATATAGCCTTATGTGAAATTAAAAAAATCGCACCATTTCTTTTTAAATGAAACTTTGGCCACATACAGTTCATTAACTTCCAGAACATTAGTTAAAAATTCAGAAAATCCTACCGTCTAAAAAAAATTTGATTTTTTTTTTAAATTTACACCTAAGAGGGTCAGAAAAGAGGTGCTTGAAAAATGAAAAAATCACCTTTTTGCACTTAGCCGAATCACAACTTTATCAATGAATTTCAAAAAAATTAAAGTTTGATAAATTTATACTATCTTTAATCTCTCATTTCACTCCAAGTTCATCCTTTAGTCATAAAAACTAACATTACAATAGCATTTACAAGAAATACTATGTTTTAATAGGGACTATATTATTGGACAACGAAAATTGAAGGGAGCTAACTGTGGTCTCGTACCTAATAGTCCTCAGAAAAGCCTCGGACAGTCAAATAAAATTATTTTCACATAGAATAGTCTTTTTCCAACTGAACTGCCAAGTTTCAAAGTGATCAGACCAACAATAGTGAAATTATTAGCACTACAAAACACTAGTTGCATATAAGAATTTTGATCGAAAATACACCAGGAAAATCCATAAGGCCTATTTGGCCAAATTTTTTTTATTTCATAAAAGTTCACAAAACTAATGGCTGAAATCAATAACATTATCCCCTCTGAGCATGGAAAACACTAGTTTCAGTGAAATATCTGCATGGTTTTAAATTTTGACCCTTTCCCATATTTGCGGATAGGAAAATTAGCCATTTTAGCCTTATTGAGGGGTACATGTATGGCCATGAGAATTTTTTAAGAAAGGAAATGAAATGTTGAGACCAAAAGGGGTTTAAAATGTTAAATACATAATAAGCTTACAAAATAAAACAAAAAAACACCATATTCATATGAAAAATATGTTATAAATAGTGTTTAGGAGTGGATAAATGGTGTAATTTCAAAATGCTTTTTCCCTACACATCACTAAAAACTAATGTTTGAGGGTAAAAAAATGTAAAAAATGCAACAACTTGCAACATTAAAGGTGTATTTAGTATGAGATGATGATGATGAACAGAATTTAACAGCAAAAAGACTAGTCATTGCACTTTAGATGAAAATTGGTTCAAGACTCATGTGCGAAATAAGGAAAAACGGCCAAATCTACAGCAAGAAATGGGGGATATTTTCAATCCTGTGACTTTTTCTATGAAATCCAGAGACCTTTCATTTGCTATTTTGTGTTGTTTAGCTATTTTTCAGTTTATTCTGACTGTTTTTTCTATAATATACCCTGTACAGAAAGATTACATTGATATGGCATTCATAGGTCCAACACAAAAAAGCTTATCTGCTGCCGCAGCCCCATTTTGCAAGTAGTAAAATATTTTTTTTTCAGAAATAATTTATAAAGTCTAGTTTAAACAGTTTCCTTACATCATATAAGAAGATTTATAGCTGTTGTGGCCCTCTGGAAGTCATAATCTGCAAGCATTGGCCCTATAAATGTTAAAATAATACAAAACAGGCCATTACCATTGAAAATCCCATAGACATACAAATATGGCTAAATATGGCAAATATTGAGATAAACTCATGAAATAAAGGCTGAAATTGAAAGAACTTATTAATCTAAACAACTTAAAACCATTAATGGCATTGCAAAATAATTCTAAGAGGTGTAAATAGGCCATTCTTACCCCTCTAATAAAATAGTCCTCAGAAAAGCCTCGGACAGTCAAATAAAATTATTTTCACATAGAATAGTCTTTTTCCAACTGAACTGCCAAGTTTCAAAGTGATCAGACCAACAATAGTGAAATTATTAGCACTACAAAACACTAGTTGCATATAAGAATTTTGATCGAAAATACACCAGGAAAATCCATAAGGCCTATTTGGCCAAATTTTTTTTATTTCATAAAAGTTCACAAAACTAATGGCTGAAATCAATAACATTATCCCCTCTGAGCATGGAAAACACTAGTTTCAGTGAAATATCTGCATGGTTTTAAATTTTGACCCTTTCCCATATTTGCGGATAGGAAAATTAGCCATTTTAGCCTTATTGAGGGGTACATGTATGGCCATGAGAATTTTTTAAGAAAGGAAATGAAATGTTGAGACCAAAAGGGGTTTAAAATGTTAAATACATAATAAGCTTACAAAATAAAACAAAAAAACACCATATTCATATGAAAAATATGTTATAAATAGTGTTTAGGAGTGGATAAATGGTGTAATTTCAAAATGCTTTTTCCCTACACATCACTAAAAACTAATGTTTGAGGGTAAAAAAATGTAAAAAATGCAACAACTTGCAACATTAAAGGTGTATTTAGTATGAGATGATGATGATGAACAGAATTTAACAGCAAAAAGACTAGTCATTGCACTTTAGATGAAAATTGGTTCAAGACTCATGTGCGAAATAAGGAAAAACGGCCAAATCTACAGCAAGAAATGGGGGATATTTTCAATCCTGTGACTTTTTCTATGAAATCCAGAGACCTTTCATTTGCTATTTTGTGTTGTTTAGCTATTTTTCAGTTTATTCTGACTGTTTTTTCTATAATATACCCTGTACAGAAAGATTACATTGATATGGCATTCATAGGTCCAACACAAAAAAGCTTATCTGCTGCCGCAGCCCCATTTTGCAAGTAGTAAAATATTTTTTTTCAGAAATAATTTATAAAGTCTAGTTTAAACAGTTTCCTTACATCATATAAGAAGATTTATAGCTGTTGTGGCCCTCTGGAAGTCATAATCTGCAAGCATTGGCCCTATAAATGTTAAAATAATACAAAACAGGCCATTACCATTGAAAATCCCATAGACATACAAATATGGCTAAATATGGCAAATATTGAGATAAACTCATGAAATAAAGGCTGAAATTGAAAGAACTTATTAATCTAAACAACTTAAAACCATTAATGGCATTGCAAAATAATTCTAAGAGGTGTAAATAGGCCATTCTTACCCCTCTAATAAGGCCCGAGACCATAGTTATTTTTTCCAAATTTTTAATGCATTTTCAATATAGCCTTATGTGAAATTAAAAAAATCGCACCATTTCTTTTTAAATGAAACTTTGGCCACATACAGTTCATTAACTTCCAGAACATTAGTTAAAAATTCAGAAAATCCTACCGTCTAAAAAAAATTTGATTTTTTTTTTAAATTTACACCTAAGAGGGTCAGAAAAGAGGTGCTTGAAAAATGAAAAAATCACCTTTTTGCACTTAGCCGAATCACAACTTTATCAATGAATTTCAAAAAAATTAAAGTTTGATAAATTTATACTATCTTTAATCTCTCATTTCACTCCAAGTTCATCCTTTAGTCATAAAAACTAACATTACAATAGCATTTACAAGAAATACTATGTTTTAATAGGGACTATATTATTGGACAACGAAAATTGAAGGGAGCTAACTGTGGTCTCGTACCTAATAGTCCTCAGAAAAGCCTCGGACAGTCAAATAAAATTATTTTCACATAGAATAGTCTTTTTCCAACTGAACTGCCAAGTTTCAAAGTGATCAGACCAACAATAGTGAAATTATTAGCACTACAAAACACTAGTTGCATATAAGAATTTTGATCGAAAATACACCAGGAAAATCCATAAGGCCTATTTGGCCAAATTTTTTTTATTTCATAAAAGTTCACAAAACTAATGGCTGAAATCAATAACATTATCCCCTCTGAGCATGGAAAACACTAGTTTCAGTGAAATATCTGCATGGTTTTAAATTTTGACCCTTTCCCATATTTGCGGATAGGAAAATTAGCCATTTTAGCCTTATTGAGGGGTACATGTATGGCCATGAGAATTTTTTAAGAAAGGAAATGAAATGTTGAGACCAAAAGGGGTTTAAAATGTTAAATACATAATAAGCTTACAAAATAAAACAAAAAAACACCATATTCATATGAAAAATATGTTATAAATAGTGTTTAGGAGTGGATAAATGGTGTAATTTCAAAATGCTTTTTCCCTACACATCACTAAAAACTAATGTTTGAGGGTAAAAAAATGTAAAAAATGCAACAACTTGCAACATTAAAGGTGTATTTAGTATGAGATGATGATGATGAACAGAATTTAACAGCAAAAAGACTAGTCATTGCACTTTAGATGAAAATTGGTTCAAGACTCATGTGCGAAATAAGGAAAAACGGCCAAATCTACAGCAAGAAATGGGGGATATTTTCAATCCTGTGACTTTTTCTATGAAATCCAGAGACCTTTCATTTGCTATTTTGTGTTGTTTAGCTATTTTTCAGTTTATTCTGACTGTTTTTTCTATAATATACCCTGTACAGAAAGATTACATTGATATGGCATTCATAGGTCCAACACAAAAAAGCTTATCTGCTGCCGCAGCCCCATTTTGCAAGTAGTAAAATATTTTTTTTTCAGAAATAATTTATAAAGTCTAGTTTAAACAGTTTCCTTACATCATATAAGAAGATTTATAGCTGTTGTGGCCCTCTGGAAGTCATAATCTGCAAGCATTGGCCCTATAAATGTTAAAATAATACAAAACAGGCCATTACCATTGAAAATCCCATAGACATACAAATATGGCTAAATATGGCAAATATTGAGATAAACTCATGAAATAAAGGCTGAAATTGAAAGAACTTATTAATCTAAACAACTTAAAACCATTAATGGCATTGCAAAATAATTCTAAGAGGTGTAAATAGGCCATTCTTACCCCTCTAATAAAATAGTCCTCAGAAAAGCCTCGGACAGTCAAATAAAATTATTTTCACATAGAATAGTCTTTTTCCAACTGAACTGCCAAGTTTCAAAGTGATCAGACCAACAATAGTGAAATTATTAGCACTACAAAACACTAGTTGCATATAAGAATTTTGATCGAAAATACACCAGGAAAATCCATAAGGCCTATTTGGCCAAATTTTTTTTATTTCATAAAAGTTCACAAAACTAATGGCTGAAATCAATAACATTATCCCCTCTGAGCATGGAAAACACTAGTTTCAGTGAAATATCTGCATGGTTTTAAATTTTGACCCTTTCCCATATTTGCGGATAGGAAAATTAGCCATTTTAGCCTTATTGAGGGGTACATGTATGGCCATGAGAATTTTTTAAGAAAGGAAATGAAATGTTGAGACCAAAAGGGGTTTAAAATGTTAAATACATAATAAGCTTACAAAATAAAACAAAAAAACACCATATTCATATGAAAAATATGTTATAAATAGTGTTTAGGAGTGGATAAATGGTGTAATTTCAAAATGCTTTTTCCCTACACATCACTAAAAACTAATGTTTGAGGGTAAAAAAATGTAAAAAATGCAACAACTTGCAACATTAAAGGTGTATTTAGTATGAGATGATGATGATGAACAGAATTTAACAGCAAAAAGACTAGTCATTGCACTTTAGATGAAAATTGGTTCAAGACTCATGTGCGAAATAAGGAAAAACGGCCAAATCTACAGCAAGAAATGGGGGATATTTTCAATCCTGTGACTTTTTCTATGAAATCCAGAGACCTTTCATTTGCTATTTTGTGTTGTTTAGCTATTTTTCAGTTTATTCTGACTGTTTTTTCTATAATATACCCTGTACAGAAAGATTACATTGATATGGCATTCATAGGTCCAACACAAAAAAGCTTATCTGCTGCCGCAGCCCCATTTTGCAAGTAGTAAAATATTTTTTTTCAGAAATAATTTATAAAGTCTAGTTTAAACAGTTTCCTTACATCATATAAGAAGATTTATAGCTGTTGTGGCCCTCTGGAAGTCATAATCTGCAAGCATTGGCCCTATAAATGTTAAAATAATACAAAACAGGCCATTACCATTGAAAATCCCATAGACATACAAATATGGCTAAATATGGCAAATATTGAGATAAACTCATGAAATAAAGGCTGAAATTGAAAGAACTTATTAATCTAAACAACTTAAAACCATTAATGGCATTGCAAAATAATTCTAAGAGGTGTAAATAGGCCATTCTTACCCCTCTAATAAGGCCCGAGACCATAGTTATTTTTTCCAAATTTTTAATGCATTTTCAATATAGCCTTATGTGAAATTAAAAAAATCGCACCATTTCTTTTTAAATGAAACTTTGGCCACATACAGTTCATTAACTTCCAGAACATTAGTTAAAAATTCAGAAAATCCTACCGTCTAAAAAAAATTTGATTTTTTTTTTAAATTTACACCTAAGAGGGTCAGAAAAGAGGTGCTTGAAAAATGAAAAAATCACCTTTTTGCACTTAGCCGAATCACAACTTTATCAATGAATTTCAAAAAAATTAAAGTTTGATAAATTTATACTATCTTTAATCTCTCATTTCACTCCAAGTTCATCCTTTAGTCATAAAAACTAACATTACAATAGCATTTACAAGAAATACTATGTTTTAATAGGGACTATATTATTGGACAACGAAAATTGAAGGGAGCTAACTGTGGTCTCGTACCTAATAGTCCTCAGAAAAGCCTCGGACAGTCAAATAAAATTATTTTCACATAGAATAGTCTTTTTCCAACTGAACTGCCAAGTTTCAAAGTGATCAGACCAACAATAGTGAAATTATTAGCACTACAAAACACTAGTTGCATATAAGAATTTTGATCGAAAATACACCAGGAAAATCCATAAGGCCTATTTGGCCAAATTTTTTTTATTTCATAAAAGTTCACAAAACTAATGGCTGAAATCAATAACATTATCCCCTCTGAGCATGGAAAACACTAGTTTCAGTGAAATATCTGCATGGTTTTAAATTTTGACCCTTTCCCATATTTGCGGATAGGAAAATTAGCCATTTTAGCCTTATTGAGGGGTACATGTATGGCCATGAGAATTTTTTAAGAAAGGAAATGAAATGTTGAGACCAAAAGGGGTTTAAAATGTTAAATACATAATAAGCTTACAAAATAAAACAAAAAAACACCATATTCATATGAAAAATATGTTATAAATAGTGTTTAGGAGTGGATAAATGGTGTAATTTCAAAATGCTTTTTCCCTACACATCACTAAAAACTAATGTTTGAGGGTAAAAAAATGTAAAAAATGCAACAACTTGCAACATTAAAGGTGTATTTAGTATGAGATGATGATGATGAACAGAATTTAACAGCAAAAAGACTAGTCATTGCACTTTAGATGAAAATTGGTTCAAGACTCATGTGCGAAATAAGGAAAAACGGCCAAATCTACAGCAAGAAATGGGGGATATTTTCAATCCTGTGACTTTTTCTATGAAATCCAGAGACCTTTCATTTGCTATTTTGTGTTGTTTAGCTATTTTTCAGTTTATTCTGACTGTTTTTTCTATAATATACCCTGTACAGAAAGATTACATTGATATGGCATTCATAGGTCCAACACAAAAAAGCTTATCTGCTGCCGCAGCCCCATTTTGCAAGTAGTAAAATATTTTTTTTCAGAAATAATTTATAAAGTCTAGTTTAAACAGTTTCCTTACATCATATAAGAAGATTTATAGCTGTTGTGGCCCTCTGGAAGTCATAATCTGCAAGCATTGGCCCTATAAATGTTAAAATAATACAAAACAGGCCATTACCATTGAAAATCCCATAGACATACAAATATGGCTAAATATGGCAAATATTGAGATAAACTCATGAAATAAAGGCTGAAATTGAAAGAACTTATTAATCTAAACAACTTAAAACCATTAATGGCATTGCAAAATAATTCTAAGAGGTGTAAATAGGCCATTCTTACCCCTCTAATAAGGCCCGAGACCATAGTTATTTTTTCCAAATTTTTAATGCATTTTCAATATAGCCTTATGTGAAATTAAAAAAATCGCACCATTTCTTTTTAAATGAAACTTTGGCCACATACAGTTCATTAACTTCCAGAACATTAGTTAAAAATTCAGAAAATCCTACCGTCTAAAAAAAATTTGATTTTTTTTTTAAATTTACACCTAAGAGGGTCAGAAAAGAGGTGCTTGAAAAATGAAAAAATCACCTTTTTGCACTTAGCCGAATCACAACTTTATCAATGAATTTCAAAAAAATTAAAGTTTGATAAATTTATACTATCTTTAATCTCTCATTTCACTCCAAGTTCATCCTTTAGTCATAAAAACTAACATTACAATAGCATTTACAAGAAATACTATGTTTTAATAGGGACTATATTATTGGACAACGAAAATTGAAGGGAGCTAACTGTGGTCTCGTACCTAATAGTCCTCAGAAAAGCCTCGGACAGTCAAATAAAATTATTTTCACATAGAATAGTCTTTTTCCAACTGAACTGCCAAGTTTCAAAGTGATCAGACCAACAATAGTGAAATTATTAGCACTACAAAACACTAGTTGCATATAAGAATTTTGATCGAAAATACACCAGGAAAATCCATAAGGCCTATTTGGCCAAATTTTTTTTATTTCATAAAAGTTCACAAAACTAATGGCTGAAATCAATAACATTATCCCCTCTGAGCATGGAAAACACTAGTTTCAGTGAAATATCTGCATGGTTTTAAATTTTGACCCTTTCCCATATTTGCGGATAGGAAAATTAGCCATTTTAGCCTTATTGAGGGGTACATGTATGGCCATGAGAATTTTTTAAGAAAGGAAATGAAATGTTGAGACCAAAAGGGGTTTAAAATGTTAAATACATAATAAGCTTACAAAATAAAACAAAAAAACACCATATTCATATGAAAAATATGTTATAAATAGTGTTTAGGAGTGGATAAATGGTGTAATTTCAAAATGCTTTTTCCCTACACATCACTAAAAACTAATGTTTGAGGGTAAAAAAATGTAAAAAATGCAACAACTTGCAACATTAAAGGTGTATTTAGTATGAGATGATGATGATGAACAGAATTTAACAGCAAAAAGACTAGTCATTGCACTTTAGATGAAAATTGGTTCAAGACTCATGTGCGAAATAAGGAAAAACGGCCAAATCTACAGCAAGAAATGGGGGATATTTTCAATCCTGTGACTTTTTCTATGAAATCCAGAGACCTTTCATTTGCTATTTTGTGTTGTTTAGCTATTTTTCAGTTTATTCTGACTGTTTTTTCTATAATATACCCTGTACAGAAAGATTACATTGATATGGCATTCATAGGTCCAACACAAAAAAGCTTATCTGCTGCCGCAGCCCCATTTTGCAAGTAGTAAAATATTTTTTTTCAGAAATAATTTATAAAGTCTAGTTTAAACAGTTTCCTTACATCATATAAGAAGATTTATAGCTGTTGTGGCCCTCTGGAAGTCATAATCTGCAAGCATTGGCCCTATAAATGTTAAAATAATACAAAACAGGCCATTACCATTGAAAATCCCATAGACATACAAATATGGCTAAATATGGCAAATATTGAGATAAACTCATGAAATAAAGGCTGAAATTGAAAGAACTTATTAATCTAAACAACTTAAAACCATTAATGGCATTGCAAAATAATTCTAAGAGGTGTAAATAGGCCATTCTTACCCCTCTAATAAATAGTCCTCAGAAAAGCCTCGGACAGTCAAATAAAATTATTTTCACATAGAATAGTCTTTTTCCAACTGAACTGCCAAGTTTCAAAGTGATCAGACCAACAATAGTGAAATTATTAGCACTACAAAACACTAGTTGCATATAAGAATTTTGATCGAAAATACACCAGGAAAATCCATAAGGCCTATTTGGCCAAATTTTTTTTATTTCATAAAAGTTCACAAAACTAATGGCTGAAATCAATAACATTATCCCCTCTGAGCATGGAAAACACTAGTTTCAGTGAAATATCTGCATGGTTTTAAATTTTGACCCTTTCCCATATTTGCGGATAGGAAAATTAGCCATTTTAGCCTTATTGAGGGGTACATGTATGGCCATGAGAATTTTTTAAGAAAGGAAATGAAATGTTGAGACCAAAAGGGGTTTAAAATGTTAAATACATAATAAGCTTACAAAATAAAACAAAAAAACACCATATTCATATGAAAAATATGTTATAAATAGTGTTTAGGAGTGGATAAATGGTGTAATTTCAAAATGCTTTTTCCCTACACATCACTAAAAACTAATGTTTGAGGGTAAAAAAATGTAAAAAATGCAACAACTTGCAACATTAAAGGTGTATTTAGTATGAGATGATGATGATGAACAGAATTTAACAGCAAAAAGACTAGTCATTGCACTTTAGATGAAAATTGGTTCAAGACTCATGTGCGAAATAAGGAAAAACGGCCAAATCTACAGCAAGAAATGGGGGATATTTTCAATCCTGTGACTTTTTCTATGAAATCCAGAGACCTTTCATTTGCTATTTTGTGTTGTTTAGCTATTTTTCAGTTTATTCTGACTGTTTTTTCTATAATATACCCTGTACAGAAAGATTACATTGATATGGCATTCATAGGTCCAACACAAAAAAGCTTATCTGCTGCCGCAGCCCCATTTTGCAAGTAGTAAAATATTTTTTTTCAGAAATAATTTATAAAGTCTAGTTTAAACAGTTTCCTTACATCATATAAGAAGATTTATAGCTGTTGTGGCCCTCTGGAAGTCATAATCTGCAAGCATTGGCCCTATAAATGTTAAAATAATACAAAACAGGCCATTACCATTGAAAATCCCATAGACATACAAATATGGCTAAATATGGCAAATATTGAGATAAACTCATGAAATAAAGGCTGAAATTGAAAGAACTTATTAATCTAAACAACTTAAAACCATTAATGGCATTGCAAAATAATTCTAAGAGGTGTAAATAGGCCATTCTTACCCCTCTAATAATAGTCCTCAGAAAAGCCTCGGACAGTCAAATAAAATTATTTTCACATAGAATAGTCTTTTTCCAACTGAACTGCCAAGTTTCAAAGTGATCAGACCAACAATAGTGAAATTATTAGCACTACAAAACACTAGTTGCATATAAGAATTTTGATCGAAAATACACCAGGAAAATCCATAAGGCCTATTTGGCCAAATTTTTTTTATTTCATAAAAGTTCACAAAACTAATGGCTGAAATCAATAACATTATCCCCTCTGAGCATGGAAAACACTAGTTTCAGTGAAATATCTGCATGGTTTTAAATTTTGACCCTTTCCCATATTTGCGGATAGGAAAATTAGCCATTTTAGCCTTATTGAGGGGTACATGTATGGCCATGAGAATTTTTTAAGAAAGGAAATGAAATGTTGAGACCAAAAGGGGTTTAAAATGTTAAATACATAATAAGCTTACAAAATAAAACAAAAAAACACCATATTCATATGAAAAATATGTTATAAATAGTGTTTAGGAGTGGATAAATGGTGTAATTTCAAAATGCTTTTTCCCTACACATCACTAAAAACTAATGTTTGAGGGTAAAAAAATGTAAAAAATGCAACAACTTGCAACATTAAAGGTGTATTTAGTATGAGATGATGATGATGAACAGAATTTAACAGCAAAAAGACTAGTCATTGCACTTTAGATGAAAATTGGTTCAAGACTCATGTGCGAAATAAGGAAAAACGGCCAAATCTACAGCAAGAAATGGGGGATATTTTCAATCCTGTGACTTTTTCTATGAAATCCAGAGACCTTTCATTTGCTATTTTGTGTTGTTTAGCTATTTTTCAGTTTATTCTGACTGTTTTTTCTATAATATACCCTGTACAGAAAGATTACATTGATATGGCATTCATAGGTCCAACACAAAAAAGCTTATCTGCTGCCGCAGCCCCATTTTGCAAGTAGTAAAATATTTTTTTTCAGAAATAATTTATAAAGTCTAGTTTAAACAGTTTCCTTACATCATATAAGAAGATTTATAGCTGTTGTGGCCCTCTGGAAGTCATAATCTGCAAGCATTGGCCCTATAAATGTTAAAATAATACAAAACAGGCCATTACCATTGAAAATCCCATAGACATACAAATATGGCTAAATATGGCAAATATTGAGATAAACTCATGAAATAAAGGCTGAAATTGAAAGAACTTATTAATCTAAACAACTTAAAACCATTAATGGCATTGCAAAATAATTCTAAGAGGTGTAAATAGGCCATTCTTACCCCTCTAATAAGGCCCGAGACCATAGTTATTTTTTCCAAATTTTTAATGCATTTTCAATATAGCCTTATGTGAAATTAAAAAAATCGCACCATTTCTTTTTAAATGAAACTTTGGCCACATACAGTTCATTAACTTCCAGAACATTAGTTAAAAATTCAGAAAATCCTACCGTCTAAAAAAAATTTGATTTTTTTTTTAAATTTACACCTAAGAGGGTCAGAAAAGAGGTGCTTGAAAAATGAAAAAATCACCTTTTTGCACTTAGCCGAATCACAACTTTATCAATGAATTTCAAAAAAATTAAAGTTTGATAAATTTATACTATCTTTAATCTCTCATTTCACTCCAAGTTCATCCTTTAGTCATAAAAACTAACATTACAATAGCATTTACAAGAAATACTATGTTTTAATAGGGACTATATTATTGGACAACGAAAATTGAAGGGAGCTAACTGTGGTCTCGTACCTAATAGTCCTCAGAAAAGCCTCGGACAGTCAAATAAAATTATTTTCACATAGAATAGTCTTTTTCCAACTGAACTGCCAAGTTTCAAAGTGATCAGACCAACAATAGTGAAATTATTAGCACTACAAAACACTAGTTGCATATAAGAATTTTGATCGAAAATACACCAGGAAAATCCATAAGGCCTATTTGGCCAAATTTTTTTTATTTCATAAAAGTTCACAAAACTAATGGCTGAAATCAATAACATTATCCCCTCTGAGCATGGAAAACACTAGTTTCAGTGAAATATCTGCATGGTTTTAAATTTTGACCCTTTCCCATATTTGCGGATAGGAAAATTAGCCATTTTAGCCTTATTGAGGGGTACATGTATGGCCATGAGAATTTTTTAAGAAAGGAAATGAAATGTTGAGACCAAAAGGGGTTTAAAATGTTAAATACATAATAAGCTTACAAAATAAAACAAAAAAACACCATATTCATATGAAAAATATGTTATAAATAGTGTTTAGGAGTGGATAAATGGTGTAATTTCAAAATGCTTTTTCCCTACACATCACTAAAAACTAATGTTTGAGGGTAAAAAAATGTAAAAAATGCAACAACTTGCAACATTAAAGGTGTATTTAGTATGAGATGATGATGATGAACAGAATTTAACAGCAAAAAGACTAGTCATTGCACTTTAGATGAAAATTGGTTCAAGACTCATGTGCGAAATAAGGAAAAACGGCCAAATCTACAGCAAGAAATGGGGGATATTTTCAATCCTGTGACTTTTTCTATGAAATCCAGAGACCTTTCATTTGCTATTTTGTGTTGTTTAGCTATTTTTCAGTTTATTCTGACTGTTTTTTCTATAATATACCCTGTACAGAAAGATTACATTGATATGGCATTCATAGGTCCAACACAAAAAAGCTTATCTGCTGCCGCAGCCCCATTTTGCAAGTAGTAAAATATTTTTTTTCAGAAATAATTTATAAAGTCTAGTTTAAACAGTTTCCTTACATCATATAAGAAGATTTATAGCTGTTGTGGCCCTCTGGAAGTCATAATCTGCAAGCATTGGCCCTATAAATGTTAAAATAATACAAAACAGGCCATTACCATTGAAAATCCCATAGACATACAAATATGGCTAAATATGGCAAATATTGAGATAAACTCATGAAATAAAGGCTGAAATTGAAAGAACTTATTAATCTAAACAACTTAAAACCATTAATGGCATTGCAAAATAATTCTAAGAGGTGTAAATAGGCCATTCTTACCCCTCTAATAAAATAGTCCTCAGAAAAGCCTCGGACAGTCAAATAAAATTATTTTCACATAGAATAGTCTTTTTCCAACTGAACTGCCAAGTTTCAAAGTGATCAGACCAACAATAGTGAAATTATTAGCACTACAAAACACTAGTTGCATATAAGAATTTTGATCGAAAATACACCAGGAAAATCCATAAGGCCTATTTGGCCAAATTTTTTTTATTTCATAAAAGTTCACAAAACTAATGGCTGAAATCAATAACATTATCCCCTCTGAGCATGGAAAACACTAGTTTCAGTGAAATATCTGCATGGTTTTAAATTTTGACCCTTTCCCATATTTGCGGATAGGAAAATTAGCCATTTTAGCCTTATTGAGGGGTACATGTATGGCCATGAGAATTTTTTAAGAAAGGAAATGAAATGTTGAGACCAAAAGGGGTTTAAAATGTTAAATACATAATAAGCTTACAAAATAAAACAAAAAAACACCATATTCATATGAAAAATATGTTATAAATAGTGTTTAGGAGTGGATAAATGGTGTAATTTCAAAATGCTTTTTCCCTACACATCACTAAAAACTAATGTTTGAGGGTAAAAAAATGTAAAAAATGCAACAACTTGCAACATTAAAGGTGTATTTAGTATGAGATGATGATGATGAACAGAATTTAACAGCAAAAAGACTAGTCATTGCACTTTAGATGAAAATTGGTTCAAGACTCATGTGCGAAATAAGGAAAAACGGCCAAATCTACAGCAAGAAATGGGGGATATTTTCAATCCTGTGACTTTTTCTATGAAATCCAGAGACCTTTCATTTGCTATTTTGTGTTGTTTAGCTATTTTTCAGTTTATTCTGACTGTTTTTTCTATAATATACCCTGTACAGAAAGATTACATTGATATGGCATTCATAGGTCCAACACAAAAAAGCTTATCTGCTGCCGCAGCCCCATTTTGCAAGTAGTAAAATATTTTTTTTCAGAAATAATTTATAAAGTCTAGTTTAAACAGTTTCCTTACATCATATAAGAAGATTTATAGCTGTTGTGGCCCTCTGGAAGTCATAATCTGCAAGCATTGGCCCTATAAATGTTAAAATAATACAAAACAGGCCATTACCATTGAAAATCCCATAGACATACAAATATGGCTAAATATGGCAAATATTGAGATAAACTCATGAAATAAAGGCTGAAATTGAAAGAACTTATTAATCTAAACAACTTAAAACCATTAATGGCATTGCAAAATAATTCTAAGAGGTGTAAATAGGCCATTCTTACCCCTCTAATAAATAATAGTCCTCAGAAAAGCCTCGGACAGTCAAATAAAATTATTTTCACATAGAATAGTCTTTTTCCAACTGAACTGCCAAGTTTCAAAGTGATCAGACCAACAATAGTGAAATTATTAGCACTACAAAACACTAGTTGCATATAAGAATTTTGATCGAAAATACACCAGGAAAATCCATAAGGCCTATTTGGCCAAATTTTTTTTATTTCATAAAAGTTCACAAAACTAATGGCTGAAATCAATAACATTATCCCCTCTGAGCATGGAAAACACTAGTTTCAGTGAAATATCTGCATGGTTTTAAATTTTGACCCTTTCCCATATTTGCGGATAGGAAAATTAGCCATTTTAGCCTTATTGAGGGGTACATGTATGGCCATGAGAATTTTTTAAGAAAGGAAATGAAATGTTGAGACCAAAAGGGGTTTAAAATGTTAAATACATAATAAGCTTACAAAATAAAACAAAAAAACACCATATTCATATGAAAAATATGTTATAAATAGTGTTTAGGAGTGGATAAATGGTGTAATTTCAAAATGCTTTTTCCCTACACATCACTAAAAACTAATGTTTGAGGGTAAAAAAATGTAAAAAATGCAACAACTTGCAACATTAAAGGTGTATTTAGTATGAGATGATGATGATGAACAGAATTTAACAGCAAAAAGACTAGTCATTGCACTTTAGATGAAAATTGGTTCAAGACTCATGTGCGAAATAAGGAAAAACGGCCAAATCTACAGCAAGAAATGGGGGATATTTTCAATCCTGTGACTTTTTCTATGAAATCCAGAGACCTTTCATTTGCTATTTTGTGTTGTTTAGCTATTTTTCAGTTTATTCTGACTGTTTTTTCTATAATATACCCTGTACAGAAAGATTACATTGATATGGCATTCATAGGTCCAACACAAAAAAGCTTATCTGCTGCCGCAGCCCCATTTTGCAAGTAGTAAAATATTTTTTTTCAGAAATAATTTATAAAGTCTAGTTTAAACAGTTTCCTTACATCATATAAGAAGATTTATAGCTGTTGTGGCCCTCTGGAAGTCATAATCTGCAAGCATTGGCCCTATAAATGTTAAAATAATACAAAACAGGCCATTACCATTGAAAATCCCATAGACATACAAATATGGCTAAATATGGCAAATATTGAGATAAACTCATGAAATAAAGGCTGAAATTGAAAGAACTTATTAATCTAAACAACTTAAAACCATTAATGGCATTGCAAAATAATTCTAAGAGGTGTAAATAGGCCATTCTTACCCCTCTAATAAGGCCCGAGACCATAGCTATTTTTTCCAAATTTTTAATGCATTTTCAATATAGCCTTATGTGAAATTAAAAAAATCGCACCATTTCTTTTTAAATGAAACTTTGGCCACATACAGTTCATTAACTTCCAGAACATTAGTTAAAAATTCAGAAAATCCTACCGTCTAAAAAAAATTTGATTTTTTTTTTAAATTTACACCTAAGAGGGTCAGAAAAGAGGTGCTTGAAAAATGAAAAAATCACCTTTTTGCACTTAGCCGAATCACAACTTTATCAATGAATTTCAAAAAAATTAAAGTTTGATAAATTTATACTATCTTTAATCTCTCATTTCACTCCAAGTTCATCCTTTAGTCATAAAAACTAACATTACAATAGCATTTACAAGAAATACTATGTTTTAATAGGGACTATATTATTGGACAACGAAAATTGAAGGGAGCTAACTGTGGTCTCGTACCTAATAGTCCTCAGAAAAGCCTCGGACAGTCAAATAAAATTATTTTCACATAGAATAGTCTTTTTCCAACTGAACTGCCAAGTTTCAAAGTGATCAGACCAACAATAGTGAAATTATTAGCACTACAAAACACTAGTTGCATATAAGAATTTTGATCGAAAATACACCAGGAAAATCCATAAGGCCTATTTGGCCAAATTTTTTTTATTTCATAAAAGTTCACAAAACTAATGGCTGAAATCAATAACATTATCCCCTCTGAGCATGGAAAACACTAGTTTCAGTGAAATATCTGCATGGTTTTAAATTTTGACCCTTTCCCATATTTGCGGATAGGAAAATTAGCCATTTTAGCCTTATTGAGGGGTACATGTATGGCCATGAGAATTTTTTAAGAAAGGAAATGAAATGTTGAGACCAAAAGGGGTTTAAAATGTTAAATACATAATAAGCTTACAAAATAAAACAAAAAAACACCATATTCATATGAAAAATATGTTATAAATAGTGTTTAGGAGTGGATAAATGGTGTAATTTCAAAATGCTTTTTCCCTACACATCACTAAAAACTAATGTTTGAGGGTAAAAAAATGTAAAAAATGCAACAACTTGCAACATTAAAGGTGTATTTAGTATGAGATGATGATGATGAACAGAATTTAACAGCAAAAAGACTAGTCATTGCACTTTAGATGAAAATTGGTTCAAGACTCATGTGCGAAATAAGGAAAAACGGCCAAATCTACAGCAAGAAATGGGGGATATTTTCAATCCTGTGACTTTTTCTATGAAATCCAGAGACCTTTCATTTGCTATTTTGTGTTGTTTAGCTATTTTTCAGTTTATTCTGACTGTTTTTTCTATAATATACCCTGTACAGAAAGATTACATTGATATGGCATTCATAGGTCCAACACAAAAAAGCTTATCTGCTGCCGCAGCCCCATTTTGCAAGTAGTAAAATATTTTTTTTCAGAAATAATTTATAAAGTCTAGTTTAAACAGTTTCCTTACATCATATAAGAAGATTTATAGCTGTTGTGGCCCTCTGGAAGTCATAATCTGCAAGCATTGGCCCTATAAATGTTAAAATAATACAAAACAGGCCATTACCATTGAAAATCCCATAGACATACAAATATGGCTAAATATGGCAAATATTGAGATAAACTCATGAAATAAAGGCTGAAATTGAAAGAACTTATTAATCTAAACAACTTAAAACCATTAATGGCATTGCAAAATAATTCTAAGAGGTGTAAATAGGCCATTCTTACCCCTCTAATAAGGCCCGAGACCATAGTTATTTTTTCCAAATTTTTAATGCATTTTCAATATAGCCTTATGTGAAATTAAAAAAATCGCACCATTTCTTTTTAAATGAAACTTTGGCCACATACAGTTCATTAACTTCCAGAACATTAGTTAAAAATTCAGAAAATCCTACCGTCTAAAAAAAATTTGATTTTTTTTTTAAATTTACACCTAAGAGGGTCAGAAAAGAGGTGCTTGAAAAATGAAAAAATCACCTTTTTGCACTTAGCCGAATCACAACTTTATCAATGAATTTCAAAAAAATTAAAGTTTGATAAATTTATACTATCTTTAATCTCTCATTTCACTCCAAGTTCATCCTTTAGTCATAAAAACTAACATTACAATAGCATTTACAAGAAATACTATGTTTTAATAGGGACTATATTATTGGACAACGAAAATTGAAGGGAGCTAACTGTGGTCTCGTACCTAATAGTCCTCAGAAAAGCCTCGGACAGTCAAATAAAATTATTTTCACATAGAATAGTCTTTTTCCAACTGAACTGCCAAGTTTCAAAGTGATCAGACCAACAATAGTGAAATTATTAGCACTACAAAACACTAGTTGCATATAAGAATTTTGATCGAAAATACACCAGGAAAATCCATAAGGCCTATTTGGCCAAATTTTTTTTATTTCATAAAAGTTCACAAAACTAATGGCTGAAATCAATAACATTATCCCCTCTGAGCATGGAAAACACTAGTTTCAGTGAAATATCTGCATGGTTTTAAATTTTGACCCTTTCCCATATTTGCGGATAGGAAAATTAGCCATTTTAGCCTTATTGAGGGGTACATGTATGGCCATGAGAATTTTTTAAGAAAGGAAATGAAATGTTGAGACCAAAAGGGGTTTAAAATGTTAAATACATAATAAGCTTACAAAATAAAACAAAAAAACACCATATTCATATGAAAAATATGTTATAAATAGTGTTTAGGAGTGGATAAATGGTGTAATTTCAAAATGCTTTTTCCCTACACATCACTAAAAACTAATGTTTGAGGGTAAAAAAATGTAAAAAATGCAACAACTTGCAACATTAAAGGTGTATTTAGTATGAGATGATGATGATGAACAGAATTTAACAGCAAAAAGACTAGTCATTGCACTTTAGATGAAAATTGGTTCAAGACTCATGTGCGAAATAAGGAAAAACGGCCAAATCTACAGCAAGAAATGGGGGATATTTTCAATCCTGTGACTTTTTCTATGAAATCCAGAGACCTTTCATTTGCTATTTTGTGTTGTTTAGCTATTTTTCAGTTTATTCTGACTGTTTTTTCTATAATATACCCTGTACAGAAAGATTACATTGATATGGCATTCATAGGTCCAACACAAAAAAGCTTATCTGCTGCCGCAGCCCCATTTTGCAAGTAGTAAAATATTTTTTTTCAGAAATAATTTATAAAGTCTAGTTTAAACAGTTTCCTTACATCATATAAGAAGATTTATAGCTGTTGTGGCCCTCTGGAAGTCATAATCTGCAAGCATTGGCCCTATAAATGTTAAAATAATACAAAACAGGCCATTACCATTGAAAATCCCATAGACATACAAATATGGCTAAATATGGCAAATATTGAGATAAACTCATGAAATAAAGGCTGAAATTGAAAGAACTTATTAATCTAAACAACTTAAAACCATTAATGGCATTGCAAAATAATTCTAAGAGGTGTAAATAGGCCATTCTTACCCCTCTAATAAGGCCCGAGACCATAGTTATTTTTTCCAAATTTTTAATGCATTTTCAATATAGCCTTATGTGAAATTAAAAAAATCGCACCATTTCTTTTTAAATGAAACTTTGGCCACATACAGTTCATTAACTTCCAGAACATTAGTTAAAAATTCAGAAAATCCTACCGTCTAAAAAAAATTTGATTTTTTTTTTAAATTTACACCTAAGAGGGTCAGAAAAGAGGTGCTTGAAAAATGAAAAAATC
The DNA here is from genome assembly GCA_963971305.1 of Arcuatula senhousia. Lineage (NCBI taxonomy): Eukaryota > Metazoa > Mollusca > Bivalvia > Mytilida > Mytilidae > Arcuatula > Arcuatula senhousia. The sequence continues at coordinate 51,179,054 of OZ020311.1, forward strand.
ACCTTTTTGCACTTAGCCGAATCACAACTTTATCAATGAATTTCAAAAAAATTAAAGTTTGATAAATTTATACTATCTTTAATCTCTCATTTCACTCCAAGTTCATCCTTTAGTCATAAAAACTAACATTACAATAGCATTTACAAGAAATACTATGTTTTAATAGGGACTATATTATTGGACAACGAAAATTGAAGGGAGCTAACTGTGGTCTCGTACCTAATAGTCCTCAGAAAAGCCTCGGACAGTCAAATAAAATTATTTTCACATAGAATAGTCTTTTTCCAACTGAACTGCCAAGTTTCAAAGTGATCAGACCAACAATAGTGAAATTATTAGCACTACAAAACACTAGTTGCATATAAGAATTTTGATCGAAAATACACCAGGAAAATCCATAAGGCCTATTTGGCCAAATTTTTTTTATTTCATAAAAGTTCACAAAACTAATGGCTGAAATCAATAACATTATCCCCTCTGAGCATGGAAAACACTAGTTTCAGTGAAATATCTGCATGGTTTTAAATTTTGACCCTTTCCCATATTTGCGGATAGGAAAATTAGCCATTTTAGCCTTATTGAGGGGTACATGTATGGCCATGAGAATTTTTTAAGAAAGGAAATGAAATGTTGAGACCAAAAGGGGTTTAAAATGTTAAATACATAATAAGCTTACAAAATAAAACAAAAAAACACCATATTCATATGAAAAATATGTTATAAATAGTGTTTAGGAGTGGATAAATGGTGTAATTTCAAAATGCTTTTTCCCTACACATCACTAAAAACTAATGTTTGAGGGTAAAAAAATGTAAAAAATGCAACAACTTGCAACATTAAAGGTGTATTTAGTATGAGATGATGATGATGAACAGAATTTAACAGCAAAAAGACTAGTCATTGCACTTTAGATGAAAATTGGTTCAAGACTCATGTGCGAAATAAGGAAAAACGGCCAAATCTACAGCAAGAAATGGGGGATATTTTCAATCCTGTGACTTTTTCTATGAAATCCAGAGACCTTTCATTTGCTATTTTGTGTTGTTTAGCTATTTTTCAGTTTATTCTGACTGTTTTTTCTATAATATACCCTGTACAGAAAGATTACATTGATATGGCATTCATAGGTCCAACACAAAAAAGCTTATCTGCTGCCGCAGCCCCATTTTGCAAGTAGTAAAATATTTTTTTTCAGAAATAATTTATAAAGTCTAGTTTAAACAGTTTCCTTACATCATATAAGAAGATTTATAGCTGTTGTGGCCCTCTGGAAGTCATAATCTGCAAGCATTGGCCCTATAAATGTTAAAATAATACAAAACAGGCCATTACCATTGAAAATCCCATAGACATACAAATATGGCTAAATATGGCAAATATTGAGATAAACTCATGAAATAAAGGCTGAAATTGAAAGAACTTATTAATCTAAACAACTTAAAACCATTAATGGCATTGCAAAATAATTCTAAGAGGTGTAAATAGGCCATTCTTACCCCTCTAATAAGGCCCGAGACCATAGTTATTTTTTCCAAATTTTTAATGCATTTTCAATATAGCCTTATGTGAAATTAAAAAAATCGCACCATTTCTTTTTAAATGAAACTTTGGCCACATACAGTTCATTAACTTCCAGAACATTAGTTAAAAATTCAGAAAATCCTACCGTCTAAAAAAAATTTGATTTTTTTTTTAAATTTACACCTAAGAGGGTCAGAAAAGAGGTGCTTGAAAAATGAAAAAATCACCTTTTTGCACTTAGCCGAATCACAACTTTATCAATGAATTTCAAAAAAATTAAAGTTTGATAAATTTATACTATCTTTAATCTCTCATTTCACTCCAAGTTCATCCTTTAGTCATAAAAACTAACATTACAATAGCATTTACAAGAAATACTATGTTTTAATAGGGACTATATTATTGGACAACGAAAATTGAAGGGAGCTAACTGTGGTCTCGTACCTAATAGTCCTCAGAAAAGCCTCGGACAGTCAAATAAAATTATTTTCACATAGAATAGTCTTTTTCCAACTGAACTGCCAAGTTTCAAAGTGATCAGACCAACAATAGTGAAATTATTAGCACTACAAAACACTAGTTGCATATAAGAATTTTGATCGAAAATACACCAGGAAAATCCATAAGGCCTATTTGGCCAAATTTTTTTTATTTCATAAAAGTTCACAAAACTAATGGCTGAAATCAATAACATTATCCCCTCTGAGCATGGAAAACACTAGTTTCAGTGAAATATCTGCATGGTTTTAAATTTTGACCCTTTCCCATATTTGCGGATAGGAAAATTAGCCATTTTAGCCTTATTGAGGGGTACATGTATGGCCATGAGAATTTTTTAAGAAAGGAAATGAAATGTTGAGACCAAAAGGGGTTTAAAATGTTAAATACATAATAAGCTTACAAAATAAAACAAAAAAACACCATATTCATATGAAAAATATGTTATAAATAGTGTTTAGGAGTGGATAAATGGTGTAATTTCAAAATGCTTTTTCCCTACACATCACTAAAAACTAATGTTTGAGGGTAAAAAAATGTAAAAAATGCAACAACTTGCAACATTAAAGGTGTATTTAGTATGAGATGATGATGATGAACAGAATTTAACAGCAAAAAGACTAGTCATTGCACTTTAGATGAAAATTGGTTCAAGACTCATGTGCGAAATAAGGAAAAACGGCCAAATCTACAGCAAGAAATGGGGGATATTTTCAATCCTGTGACTTTTTCTATGAAATCCAGAGACCTTTCATTTGCTATTTTGTGTTGTTTAGCTATTTTTCAGTTTATTCTGACTGTTTTTTCTATAATATACCCTGTACAGAAAGATTACATTGATATGGCATTCATAGGTCCAACACAAAAAAGCTTATCTGCTGCCGCAGCCCCATTTTGCAAGTAGTAAAATATTTTTTTTCAGAAATAATTTATAAAGTCTAGTTTAAACAGTTTCCTTACATCATATAAGAAGATTTATAGCTGTTGTGGCCCTCTGGAAGTCATAATCTGCAAGCATTGGCCCTATAAATGTTAAAATAATACAAAACAGGCCATTACCATTGAAAATCCCATAGACATACAAATATGGCTAAATATGGCAAATATTGAGATAAACTCATGAAATAAAGGCTGAAATTGAAAGAACTTATTAATCTAAACAACTTAAAACCATTAATGGCATTGCAAAATAATTCTAAGAGGTGTAAATAGGCCATTCTTACCCCTCTAATAAGGCCCGAGACCATAGTTATTTTTTCCAAATTTTTAATGCATTTTCAATATAGCCTTATGTGAAATTAAAAAAATCGCACCATTTCTTTTTAAATGAAACTTTGGCCACATACAGTTCATTAACTTCCAGAACATTAGTTAAAAATTCAGAAAATCCTACCGTCTAAAAAAAATTTGATTTTTTTTTTAAATTTACACCTAAGAGGGTCAGAAAAGAGGTGCTTGAAAAATGAAAAAATCACCTTTTTGCACTTAGCCGAATCACAACTTTATCAATGAATTTCAAAAAAATTAAAGTTTGATAAATTTATACTATCTTTAATCTCTCATTTCACTCCAAGTTCATCCTTTAGTCATAAAAACTAACATTACAATAGCATTTACAAGAAATACTATGTTTTAATAGGGACTATATTATTGGACAACGAAAATTGAAGGGAGCTAACTGTGGTCTCGTACCTATTTAATAGTCCTCAGAAAAGCCTCGGACAGTCAAATAAAATTATTTTCACATAGAATAGTCTTTTTCCAACTGAACTGCCAAGTTTCAAAGTGATCAGACCAACAATAGTGAAATTATTAGCACTACAAAACACTAGTTGCATATAAGAATTTTGATCGAAAATACACCAGGAAAATCCATAAGGCCTATTTGGCCAAATTTTTTTTATTTCATAAAAGTTCACAAAACTAATGGCTGAAATCAATAACATTATCCCCTCTGAGCATGGAAAACACTAGTTTCAGTGAAATATCTGCATGGTTTTAAATTTTGACCCTTTCCCATATTTGCGGATAGGAAAATTAGCCATTTTAGCCTTATTGAGGGGTACATGTATGGCCATGAGAATTTTTTAAGAAAGGAAATGAAATGTTGAGACCAAAAGGGGTTTAAAATGTTAAATACATAATAAGCTTACAAAATAAAACAAAAAAACACCATATTCATATGAAAAATATGTTATAAATAGTGTTTAGGAGTGGATAAATGGTGTAATTTCAAAATGCTTTTTCCCTACACATCACTAAAAACTAATGTTTGAGGGTAAAAAAATGTAAAAAATGCAACAACTTGCAACATTAAAGGTGTATTTAGTATGAGATGATGATGATGAACAGAATTTAACAGCAAAAAGACTAGTCATTGCACTTTAGATGAAAATTGGTTCAAGACTCATGTGCGAAATAAGGAAAAACGGCCAAATCTACAGCAAGAAATGGGGGATATTTTCAATCCTGTGACTTTTTCTATGAAATCCAGAGACCTTTCATTTGCTATTTTGTGTTGTTTAGCTATTTTTCAGTTTATTCTGACTGTTTTTTCTATAATATACCCTGTACAGAAAGATTACATTGATATGGCATTCATAGGTCCAACACAAAAAAGCTTATCTGCTGCCGCAGCCCCATTTTGCAAGTAGTAAAATATTTTTTTTCAGAAATAATTTATAAAGTCTAGTTTAAACAGTTTCCTTACATCATATAAGAAGATTTATAGCTGTTGTGGCCCTCTGGAAGTCATAATCTGCAAGCATTGGCCCTATAAATGTTAAAATAATACAAAACAGGCCATTACCATTGAAAATCCCATAGACATACAAATATGGCTAAATATGGCAAATATTGAGATAAACTCATGAAATAAAGGCTGAAATTGAAAGAACTTATTAATCTAAACAACTTAAAACCATTAATGGCATTGCAAAATAATTCTAAGAGGTGTAAATAGGCCATTCTTACCCCTCTAATAAGGCCCGAGACCATAGTTATTTTTTCCAAATTTTTAATGCATTTTCAATATAGCCTTATGTGAAATTAAAAAAATCGCACCATTTCTTTTTAAATGAAACTTTGGCCACATACAGTTCATTAACTTCCAGAACATTAGTTAAAAATTCAGAAAATCCTACCGTCTAAAAAAAATTTGATTTTTTTTTTAAATTTACACCTAAGAGGGTCAGAAAAGAGGTGCTTGAAAAATGAAAAAATCACCTTTTTGCACTTAGCCGAATCACAACTTTATCAATGAATTTCAAAAAAATTAAAGTTTGATAAATTTATACTATCTTTAATCTCTCATTTCACTCCAAGTTCATCCTTTAGTCATAAAAACTAACATTACAATAGCATTTACAAGAAATACTATGTTTTAATAGGGACTATATTATTGGACAACGAAAATTGAAGGGAGCTAACTGTGGTCTCGTACCTAATAGTCCTCAGAAAAGCCTCGGACAGTCAAATAAAATTATTTTCACATAGAATAGTCTTTTTCCAACTGAACTGCCAAGTTTCAAAGTGATCAGACCAACAATAGTGAAATTATTAGCACTACAAAACACTAGTTGCATATAAGAATTTTGATCGAAAATACACCAGGAAAATCCATAAGGCCTATTTGGCCAAATTTTTTTTATTTCATAAAAGTTCACAAAACTAATGGCTGAAATCAATAACATTATCCCCTCTGAGCATGGAAAACACTAGTTTCAGTGAAATATCTGCATGGTTTTAAATTTTGACCCTTTCCCATATTTGCGGATAGGAAAATTAGCCATTTTAGCCTTATTGAGGGGTACATGTATGGCCATGAGAATTTTTTAAGAAAGGAAATGAAATGTTGAGACCAAAAGGGGTTTAAAATGTTAAATACATAATAAGCTTACAAAATAAAACAAAAAAACACCATATTCATATGAAAAATATGTTATAAATAGTGTTTAGGAGTGGATAAATGGTGTAATTTCAAAATGCTTTTTCCCTACACATCACTAAAAACTAATGTTTGAGGGTAAAAAAATGTAAAAAATGCAACAACTTGCAACATTAAAGGTGTATTTAGTATGAGATGATGATGATGAACAGAATTTAACAGCAAAAAGACTAGTCATTGCACTTTAGATGAAAATTGGTTCAAGACTCATGTGCGAAATAAGGAAAAACGGCCAAATCTACAGCAAGAAATGGGGGATATTTTCAATCCTGTGACTTTTTCTATGAAATCCAGAGACCTTTCATTTGCTATTTTGTGTTGTTTAGCTATTTTTCAGTTTATTCTGACTGTTTTTTCTATAATATACCCTGTACAGAAAGATTACATTGATATGGCATTCATAGGTCCAACACAAAAAAGCTTATCTGCTGCCGCAGCCCCATTTTGCAAGTAGTAAAATATTTTTTTTCAGAAATAATTTATAAAGTCTAGTTTAAACAGTTTCCTTACATCATATAAGAAGATTTATAGCTGTTGTGGCCCTCTGGAAGTCATAATCTGCAAGCATTGGCCCTATAAATGTTAAAATAATACAAAACAGGCCATTACCATTGAAAATCCCATAGACATACAAATATGGCTAAATATGGCAAATATTGAGATAAACTCATGAAATAAAGGCTGAAATTGAAAGAACTTATTAATCTAAACAACTTAAAACCATTAATGGCATTGCAAAATAATTCTAAGAGGTGTAAATAGGCCATTCTTACCCCTCTAATAAGGCCCGAGACCATAGTTATTTTTTCCAAATTTTTAATGCATTTTCAATATAGCCTTATGTGAAATTAAAAAAATCGCACCATTTCTTTTTAAATGAAACTTTGGCCACATACAGTTCATTAACTTCCAGAACATTAGTTAAAAATTCAGAAAATCCTACCGTCTAAAAAAAATTTGATTTTTTTTTTAAATTTACACCTAAGAGGGTCAGAAAAGAGGTGCTTGAAAAATGAAAAAATCACCTTTTTGCACTTAGCCGAATCACAACTTTATCAATGAATTTCAAAAAAATTAAAGTTTGATAAATTTATACTATCTTTAATCTCTCATTTCACTCCAAGTTCATCCTTTAGTCATAAAAACTAACATTACAATAGCATTTACAAAAAATACTATGTTTTAATAGGGACTATATTATTGGACAACGAAAATTGAAGGGAGCTAACTGTGGTCTCGTACCTAATAGTCCTCAGAAAAGCCTCGGACAGTCAAATAAAATTATTTTCACATAGAATAGTCTTTTTCCAACTGAACTGCCAAGTTTCAAAGTGATCAGACCAACAATAGTGAAATTATTAGCACTACAAAACACTAGTTGCATATAAGAATTTTGATCGAAAATACACCAGGAAAATCCATAAGGCCTATTTGGCCAAATTTTTTTTATTTCATAAAAGTTCACAAAACTAATGGCTGAAATCAATAACATTATCCCCTCTGAGCATGGAAAACACTAGTTTCAGTGAAATATCTGCATGGTTTTAAATTTTGACCCTTTCCCATATTTGCGGATAGGAAAATTAGCCATTTTAGCCTTATTGAGGGGTACATGTATGGCCATGAGAATTTTTTAAGAAAGGAAATGAAATGTTGAGACCAAAAGGGGTTTAAAATGTTAAATACATAATAAGCTTACAAAATAAAACAAAAAAACACCATATTCATATGAAAAATATGTTATAAATAGTGTTTAGGAGTGGATAAATGGTGTAATTTCAAAATGCTTTTTCCCTACACATCACTAAAAACTAATGTTTGAGGGTAAAAAAATGTAAAAAATGCAACAACTTGCAACATTAAAGGTGTATTTAGTATGAGATGATGATGATGAACAGAATTTAACAGCAAAAAGACTAGTCATTGCACTTTAGATGAAAATTGGTTCAAGACTCATGTGCGAAATAAGGAAAAACGGCCAAATCTACAGCAAGAAATGGGGGATATTTTCAATCCTGTGACTTTTTCTATGAAATCCAGAGACCTTTCATTTGCTATTTTGTGTTGTTTAGCTATTTTTCAGTTTATTCTGACTGTTTTTTCTATAATATACCCTGTACAGAAAGATTACATTGATATGGCATTCATAGGTCCAACACAAAAAAGCTTATCTGCTGCCGCAGCCCCATTTTGCAAGTAGTAAAATATTTTTTTTCAGAAATAATTTATAAAGTCTAGTTTAAACAGTTTCCTTACATCATATAAGAAGATTTATAGCTGTTGTGGCCCTCTGGAAGTCATAATCTGCAAGCATTGGCCCTATAAATGTTAAAATAATACAAAACAGGCCATTACCATTGAAAATCCCATAGACATACAAATATGGCTAAATATGGCAAATATTGAGATAAACTCATGAAATAAAGGCTGAAATTGAAAGAACTTATTAATCTAAACAACTTAAAACCATTAATGGCATTGCAAAATAATTCTAAGAGGTGTAAATAGGCCATTCTTACCCCTCTAATAAGGCCCGAGACCATAGTTATTTTTTCCAAATTTTTAATGCATTTTCAATATAGCCTTATGTGAAATTAAAAAAATCGCACCATTTCTTTTTAAATGAAACTTTGGCCACATACAGTTCATTAACTTCCAGAACATTAGTTAAAAATTCAGAAAATCCTACCGTCTAAAAAAAATTTGATTTTTTTTTTAAATTTACACCTAAGAGGGTCAGAAAAGAGGTGCTTGAAAAATGAAAAAATCACCTTTTTGCACTTAGCCGAATCACAACTTTATCAATGAATTTCAAAAAAATTAAAGTTTGATAAATTTATACTATCTTTAATCTCTCATTTCACTCCAAGTTCATCCTTTAGTCATAAAAACTAACATTACAATAGCATTTACAAGAAATACTATGTTTTAATAGGGACTATATTATTGGACAACGAAAATTGAAGGGAGCTAACTGTGGTCTCGTACCTAATAGTCCTCAGAAAAGCCTCGGACAGTCAAATAAAATTATTTTCACATAGAATAGTCTTTTTCCAACTGAACTGCCAAGTTTCAAAGTGATCAGACCAACAATAGTGAAATTATTAGCACTACAAAACACTAGTTGCATATAAGAATTTTGATCGAAAATACACCAGGAAAATCCATAAGGCCTATTTGGCCAAATTTTTTTTATTTCATAAAAGTTCACAAAACTAATGGCTGAAATCAATAACATTATCCCCTCTGAGCATGGAAAACACTAGTTTCAGTGAAATATCTGCATGGTTTTAAATTTTGACCCTTTCCCATATTTGCGGATAGGAAAATTAGCCATTTTAGCCTTATTGAGGGGTACATGTATGGCCATGAGAATTTTTTAAGAAAGGAAATGAAATGTTGAGACCAAAAGGGGTTTAAAATGTTAAATACATAATAAGCTTACAAAATAAAACAAAAAAACACCATATTCATATGAAAAATATGTTATAAATAGTGTTTAGGAGTGGATAAATGGTGTAATTTCAAAATGCTTTTTCCCTACACATCACTAAAAACTAATGTTTGAGGGTAAAAAAATGTAAAAAATGCAACAACTTGCAACATTAAAGGTGTATTTAGTATGAGATGATGATGATGAACAGAATTTAACAGCAAAAAGACTAGTCATTGCACTTTAGATGAAAATTGGTTCAAGACTCATGTGCGAAATAAGGAAAAACGGCCAAATCTACAGCAAGAAATGGGGGATATTTTCAATCCTGTGACTTTTTCTATGAAATCCAGAGACCTTTCATTTGCTATTTTGTGTTGTTTAGCTATTTTTCAGTTTATTCTGACTGTTTTTTCTATAATATACCCTGTACAGAAAGATTACATTGATATGGCATTCATAGGTCCAACACAAAAAAGCTTATCTGCTGCCGCAGCCCCATTTTGCAAGTAGTAAAATATTTTTTTTCAGAAATAATTTATAAAGTCTAGTTTAAACAGTTTCCTTACATCATATAAGAAGATTTATAGCTGTTGTGGCCCTCTGGAAGTCATAATCTGCAAGCATTGGCCCTATAAATGTTAAAATAATACAAAACAGGCCATTACCATTGAAAATCCCATAGACATACAAATATGGCTAAATATGGCAAATATTGAGATAAACTCATGAAATAAAGGCTGAAATTGAAAGAACTTATTAATCTAAACAACTTAAAACCATTAATGGCATTGCAAAATAATTCTAAGAGGTGTAAATAGGCCATTCTTACCCCTCTAATAAGGCCCGAGACCATAGTTATTTTTTCCAAATGTTTAATGCATTTTCAATATAGCCTTATGTGAAATTAAAAAAATCGCACCATTTCTTTTTAAATGAAACTTTGGCCACATACAGTTCATTAACTACCAGAACATTAGTTAAAAATTCAGAAAATCCTACCGTCTAAAAAAAATTTGATTTTTTTTTTAAATTTACACCTAAGAGGGTCAGAAAAGAGGTGCTTGAAAAATGAAAAAATCACCTTTTTGCACTTAGCCGAATCACAACTTTATCAATGAATTTCAAAAAAATTAAAGTTTGATAAATTTATACTATCTTTAATCTCTCATTTCACTCCAAGTTCATCCTTTAGTCATAAAAACTAACATTACAATAGCATTTACAAGAAATACTATGTTTTAATAGGGACTATATTATTGGACAACGAAAATTGAAGGGAGCTAACTGTGGTCTCGTACCTAATAGTCCTCAGAAAAGCCTCGGACAGTCAAATAAAATTATTTTCACATAGAATAGTCTTTTTCCAACTGAACTGCCAAGTTTCAAAGTGATCAGACCAACAATAGTGAAATTATTAGCACTACAAAACACTAGTTGCATATAAGAATTTTGATCGAAAATACACCAGGAAAATCCATAAGGCCTATTTGGCCAAATTTTTTTTATTTCATAAAAGTTCACAAAACTAATGGCTGAAATCAATAACATTATCCCCTCTGAGCATGGAAAACACTAGTTTCAGTGAAATATCTGCATGGTTTTAAATTTTGACCCTTTCCCATATTTGCGGATAGGAAAATTAGCCATTTTAGCCTTATTGAGGGGTACATGTATGGCCATGAGAATTTTTTAAGAAAGGAAATGAAATGTTGAGACCAAAAGGGGTTTAAAATGTTAAATACATAATAAGCTTACAAAATAAAACAAAAAAACACCATATTCATATGAAAAATATGTTATAAATAGTGTTTAGGAGTGGATAAATGGTGTAATTTCAAAATGCTTTTTCCCTACACATCACTAAAAACTAATGTTTGAGGGTAAAAAAATGTAAAAAATGCAACAACTTGCAACATTAAAGGTGTATTTAGTATGAGATGATGATGATGAACAGAATTTAACAGCAAAAAGACTAGTCATTGCACTTTAGATGAAAATTGGTTCAAGACTCATGTGCGAAATAAGGAAAAACGGCCAAATCTACAGCAAGAAATGGGGGATATTTTCAATCCTGTGACTTTTTCTATGAAATCCAGAGACCTTTCATTTGCTATTTTGTGTTGTTTAGCTATTTTTCAGTTTATTCTGACTGTTTTTTCTATAATATACCCTGTACAGAAAGATTACATTGATATGGCATTCATAGGTCCAACACAAAAAAGCTTATCTGCTGCCGCAGCCCCATTTTGCAAGTAGTAAAATATTTTTTTTCAGAAATAATTTATAAAGTCTAGTTTAAACAGTTTCCTTACATCATATAAGAAGATTTATAGCTGTTGTGGCCCTCTGGAAGTCATAATCTGCAAGCATTGGCCCTATAAATGTTAAAATAATACAAAACAGGCCATTACCATTGAAAATCCCATAGACATACAAATATGGCTAAATATGGCAAATATTGAGATAAACTCATGAAATAAAGGCTGAAATTGAAAGAACTTATTAATCTAAACAACTTAAAACCATTAATGGCATTGCAAAATAATTCTAAGAGGTGTAAATAGGCCATTCTTACCCCTCTAATAAGGCCCGAGACCATAGTTATTTTTTCCAAATGTTTAATGCATTTTCAATATAGCCTTATGTGAAATTAAAAAAATCGCACCATTTCTTTTTAAATGAAACTTTGGCCACATACAGTTCATTAACTTCCAGAACATTAGTTAAAAATTCAGAAAATCCTACCGTCTAAAAAAAATTTGATTTTTTTTTTAAATTTACACCTAAGAGGGTCAGAAAAGAGGTGCTTGAAAAATGAAAAAATCACCTTTTTGCACTTAGCCGAATCACAACTTTATCAATGAATTTCAAAAAAATTAAAGTTTGATAAATTTATACTATCTTTAATCTCTCATTTCACTCCAAGTTCATCCTTTAGTCATAAAAACTAACATTACAATAGCATTTACAAGAAATACTATGTTTTAATAGGGACTATATTATTGGACAACGAAAATTGAAGGGAGCTAACTGTGGTCTCGTACCTAATAGTCCTCAGAAAAGCCTCGGACAGTCAAATAAAATTATTTTCACATAGAATAGTCTTTTTCCAACTGAACTGCCAAGTTTCAAAGTGATCAGACCAACAATAGTGAAATTATTAGCACTACAAAACACTAGTTGCATATAAGAATTTTGATCGAAAATACACCAGGAAAATCCATAAGGCCTATTTGGCCAAATTTTTTTTATTTCATAAAAGTTCACAAAACTAATGGCTGAAATCAATAACATTATCCCCTCTGAGCATGGAAAACACTAGTTTCAGTGAAATATCTGCATGGTTTTAAATTTTGACCCTTTCCCATATTTGCGGATAGGAAAATTAGCCATTTTAGCCTTATTGAGGGGTACATGTATGGCCATGAGAATTTTTTAAGAAAGGAAATGAAATGTTGAGACCAAAAGGGGTTTAAAATGTTAAATACATAATAAGCTTACAAAATAAAACAAAAAAACACCATATTCATATGAAAAATATGTTATAAATAGTGTTTAGGAGTGGATAAATGGTGTAATTTCAAAATGCTTTTTCCCTACACATCACTAAAAACTAATGTTTGAGGGTAAAAAAATGTAAAAAATGCAACAACTTGCAACATTAAAGGTGTATTTAGTATGAGATGATGATGATGAACAGAATTTAACAGCAAAAAGACTAGTCATTGCACTTTAGATGAAAATTGGTTCAAGACTCATGTGCGAAATAAGGAAAAACGGCCAAATCTACAGCAAGAAATGGGGGATATTTTCAATCCTGTGACTTTTTCTATGAAATCCAGAGACCTTTCATTTGCTATTTTGTGTTGTTTAGCTATTTTTCAGTTTATTCTGACTGTTTTTTCTATAATATACCCTGTACAGAAAGATTACATTGATATGGCATTCATAGGTCCAACACAAAAAAGCTTATCTGCTGCCGCAGCCCCATTTTGCAAGTAGTAAAATATTTTTTTTCAGAAATAATTTATAAAGTCTAGTTTAAACAGTTTCCTTACATCATATAAGAAGATTTATAGCTGTTGTGGCCCTCTGGAAGTCATAATCTGCAAGCATTGGCCCTATAAATGTTAAAATAATACAAAACAGGCCATTACCATTGAAAATCCCATAGACATACAAATATGGCTAAATATGGCAAATATTGAGATAAACTCATGAAATAAAGGCTGAAATTGAAAGAACTTATTAATCTAAACAACTTAAAACCATTAATGGCATTGCAAAATAATTCTAAGAGGTGTAAATAGGCCATTCTTACCCCTCTAATAATAGTCCTCAGAAAAGCCTCGGACAGTCAAATAAAATTATTTTCACATAGAATAGTCTTTTTCCAACTGAACTGCCAAGTTTCAAAGTGATCAGACCAACAATAGTGAAATTATTAGCACTACAAAACACTAGTTGCATATAAGAATTTTGATCGAAAATACACCAGGAAAATCCATAAGGCCTATTTGGCCAAATTTTTTTTATTTCATAAAAGTTCACAAAACTAATGGCTGAAATCAATAACATTATCCCCTCTGAGCATGGAAAACACTAGTTTCAGTGAAATATCTGCATGGTTTTAAATTTTGACCCTTTCCCATATTTGCGGATAGGAAAATTAGCCATTTTAGCCTTATTGAGGGGTACATGTATGGCCATGAGAATTTTTTAAGAAAGGAAATGAAATGTTGAGACCAAAAGGGGTTTAAAATGTTAAATACATAATAAGCTTACAAAATAAAACAAAAAAACACCATATTCATATGAAAAATATGTTATAAATAGTGTTTAGGAGTGGATAAATGGTGTAATTTCAAAATGCTTTTTCCCTACACATCACTAAAAACTAATGTTTGAGGGTAAAAAAATGTAAAAAATGCAACAACTTGCAACATTAAAGGTGTATTTAGTATGAGATGATGATGATGAACAGAATTTAACAGCAAAAAGACTAGTCATTGCACTTTAGATGAAAATTGGTTCAAGACTCATGTGCGAAATAAGGAAAAACGGCCAAATCTACAGCAAGAAATGGGGGATATTTTCAATCCTGTGACTTTTTCTATGAAATCCAGAGACCTTTCATTTGCTATTTTGTGTTGTTTAGCTATTTTTCAGTTTATTCTGACTGTTTTTTCTATAATATACCCTGTACAGAAAGATTACATTGATATGGCATTCATAGGTCCAACACAAAAAAGCTTATCTGCTGCCGCAGCCCCATTTTGCAAGTAGTAAAATATTTTTTTTCAGAAATAATTTATAAAGTCTAGTTTAAACAGTTTCCTTACATCATATAAGAAGATTTATAGCTGTTGTGGCCCTCTGGAAGTCATAATCTGCAAGCATTGGCCCTATAAATGTTAAAATAATACAAAACAGGCCATTACCATTGAAAATCCCATAGACATACAAATATGGCTAAATATGGCAAATATTGAGATAAACTCATGAAATAAAGGCTGAAATTGAAAGAACTTATTAATCTAAACAACTTAAAACCATTAATGGCATTGCAAAATAATTCTAAGAGGTGTAAATAGGCCATTCTTACCCCTCTAATAAGGCCCGAGACCATAGTTATTTTTTCCAAATGTTTAATGCATTTTCAATATAGCCTTATGTGAAATTAAAAAAATCGCACCATTTCTTTTTAAATGAAACTTTGGCCACATACAGTTCATTAACTTCCAGAACATTAGTTAAAAATTCAGAAAATCCTACCGTCTAAAAAAAATTTGATTTTTTTTTTAAATTTACACCTAAGAGGGTCAGAAAAGAGGTGCTTGAAAAATGAAAAAATCACCTTTTTGCACTTAGCCGAATCACAACTTTATCAATGAATTTCAAAAAAATTAAAGTTTGATAAATTTATACTATCTTTAATCTCTCATTTCACTCCAAGTTCATCCTTTAGTCATAAAAACTAACATTACAATAGCATTTACAAGAAATACTATGTTTTAATAGGGACTATATTATTGGACAACGAAAATTGAAGGGAGCTAACTGTGGTCTCGTACCTAATAGTCCTCAGAAAAGCCTCGGACAGTCAAATAAAATTATTTTCACATAGAATAGTCTTTTTCCAACTGAACTGCCAAGTTTCAAAGTGATCAGACCAACAATAGTGAAATTATTAGCACTACAAAACACTAGTTGCATATAAGAATTTTGATCGAAAATACACCAGGAAAATCCATAAGGCCTATTTGGCCAAATTTTTTTTATTTCATAAAAGTTCACAAAACTAATGGCTGAAATCAATAACATTATCCCCTCTGAGCATGGAAAACACTAGTTTCAGTGAAATATCTGCATGGTTTTAAATTTTGACCCTTTCCCATATTTGCGGATAGGAAAATTAGCCATTTTAGCCTTATTGAGGGGTACATGTATGGCCATGAGAATTTTTTAAGAAAGGAAATGAAATGTTGAGACCAAAAGGGGTTTAAAATGTTAAATACATAATAAGCTTACAAAATAAAACAAAAAAACACCATATTCATATGAAAAATATGTTATAAATAGTGTTTAGGAGTGGATAAATGGTGTAATTTCAAAATGCTTTTTCCCTACACATCACTAAAAACTAATGTTTGAGGGTAAAAAAATGTAAAAAATGCAACAACTTGCAACATTAAAGGTGTATTTAGTATGAGATGATGATGATGAACAGAATTTAACAGCAAAAAGACTAGTCATTGCACTTTAGATGAAAATTGGTTCAAGACTCATGTGCGAAATAAGGAAAAACGGCCAAATCTACAGCAAGAAATGGGGGATATTTTCAATCCTGTGACTTTTTCTATGAAATCCAGAGACCTTTCATTTGCTATTTTGTGTTGTTTAGCTATTTTTCAGTTTATTCTGACTGTTTTTTCTATAATATACCCTGTACAGAAAGATTACATTGATATGGCATTCATAGGTCCAACACAAAAAAGCTTATCTGCTGCCGCAGCCCCATTTTGCAAGTAGTAAAATATTTTTTTTCAGAAATAATTTATAAAGTCTAGTTTAAACAGTTTCCTTACATCATATAAGAAGATTTATAGCTGTTGTGGCCCTCTGGAAGTCATAATCTGCAAGCATTGGCCCTATAAATGTTAAAATAATACAAAACAGGCCATTACCATTGAAAATCCCATAGACATACAAATATGGCTAAATATGGCAAATATTGAGATAAACTCATGAAATAAAGGCTGAAATTGAAAGAACTTATTAATCTAAACAACTTAAAACCATTAATGGCATTGCAAAATAATTCTAAGAGGTGTAAATAGGCCATTCTTACCCCTCTTAATAGTCCTCAGAAAAGCCTCGGACAGTCAAATAAAATTATTTTCACATAGAATAGTCTTTTTCCAACTGAACTGCCAAGTTTCAAAGTGATCAGACCAACAATAGTGAAATTATTAGCACTACAAAACACTAGTTGCATATAAGAATTTTGATCGAAAATACACCAGGAAAATCCATAAGGCCTATTTGGCCAAATTTTTTTTATTTCATAAAAGTTCACAAAACTAATGGCTGAAATCAATAACATTATCCCCTCTGAGCATGGAAAACACTAGTTTCAGTGAAATATCTGCATGGTTTTAAATTTTGACCCTTTCCCATATTTGCGGATAGGAAAATTAGCCATTTTAGCCTTATTGAGGGGTACATGTATGGCCATGAGAATTTTTTAAGAAAGGAAATGAAATGTTGAGACCAAAAGGGGTTTAAAATGTTAAATACATAATAAGCTTACAAAATAAAACAAAAAAACACCATATTCATATGAAAAATATGTTATAAATAGTGTTTAGGAGTGGATAAATGGTGTAATTTCAAAATGCTTTTTCCCTACACATCACTAAAAACTAATGTTTGAGGGTAAAAAAATGTAAAAAATGCAACAACTTGCAACATTAAAGGTGTATTTAGTATGAGATGATGATGATGAACAGAATTTAACAGCAAAAAGACTAGTCATTGCACTTTAGATGAAAATTGGTTCAAGACTCATGTGCGAAATAAGGAAAAACGGCCAAATCTACAGCAAGAAATGGGGGATATTTTCAATCCTGTGACTTTTTCTATGAAATCCAGAGACCTTTCATTTGCTATTTTGTGTTGTTTAGCTATTTTTCAGTTTATTCTGACTGTTTTTTCTATAATATACCCTGTACAGAAAGATTACATTGATATGGCATTCATAGGTCCAACACAAAAAAGCTTATCTGCTGCCGCAGCCCCATTTTGCAAGTAGTAAAATATTTTTTTTCAGAAATAATTTATAAAGTCTAGTTTAAACAGTTTCCTTACATCATATAAGAAGATTTATAGCTGTTGTGGCCCTCTGGAAGTCATAATCTGCAAGCATTGGCCCTATAAATGTTAAAATAATACAAAACAGGCCATTACCATTGAAAATCCCATAGACATACAAATATGGCTAAATATGGCAAATATTGAGATAAACTCATGAAATAAAGGCTGAAATTGAAAGAACTTATTAATCTAAACAACTTAAAACCATTAATGGCATTGCAAAATAATTCTAAGAGGTGTAAATAGGCCATTCTTACCCCTCTAATAAGGCCCGAGACCATAGTTATTTTTTCCAAATGTTTAATGCATTTTCAATATAGCCTTATGTGAAATTAAAAAAATCGCACCATTTCTTTTTAAATGAAACTTTGGCCACATACAGTTCATTAACTTCCAGAACATTAGTTAAAAATTCAGAAAATCCTACCGTCTAAAAAAAATTTGATTTTTTTTTTAAATTTACACCTAAGAGGGTCAGAAAAGAGGTGCTTGAAAAATGAAAAAATCACCTTTTTGCACTTAGCCGAATCACAACTTTATCAATGAATTTCAAAAAAATTAAAGTTTGATAAATTTATACTATCTTTAATCTCTCATTTCACTCCAAGTTCATCCTTTAGTCATAAAAACTAACATTACAATAGCATTTACAAGAAATACTATGTTTTAATAGGGACTATATTATTGGACAACGAAAATTGAAGGGAGCTAACTGTGGTCTCGTACCTAATAGTCCTCAGAAAAGCCTCGGACAGTCAAATAAAATTATTTTCACATAGAATAGTCTTTTTCCAACTGAACTGCCAAGTTTCAAAGTGATCAGACCAACAATAGTGAAATTATTAGCACTACAAAACACTAGTTGCATATAAGAATTTTGATCGAAAATACACCAGGAAAATCCATAAGGCCTATTTGGCCAAATTTTTTTTATTTCATAAAAGTTCACAAAACTAATGGCTGAAATCAATAACATTATCCCCTCTGAGCATGGAAAACACTAGTTTCAGTGAAATATCTGCATGGTTTTAAATTTTGACCCTTTCCCATATTTGCGGATAGGAAAATTAGCCATTTTAGCCTTATTGAGGGGTACATGTATGGCCATGAGAATTTTTTAAGAAAGGAAATGAAATGTTGAGACCAAAAGGGGTTTAAAATGTTAAATACATAATAAGCTTACAAAATAAAACAAAAAAACACCATATTCATATGAAAAATATGTTATAAATAGTGTTTAGGAGTGGATAAATGGTGTAATTTCAAAATGCTTTTTCCCTACACATCACTAAAAACTAATGTTTGAGGGTAAAAAAATGTAAAAAATGCAACAACTTGCAACATTAAAGGTGTATTTAGTATGAGATGATGATGATGAACAGAATTTAACAGCAAAAAGACTAGTCATTGCACTTTAGATGAAAATTGGTTCAAGACTCATGTGCGAAATAAGGAAAAACGGCCAAATCTACAGCAAGAAATGGGGGATATTTTCAATCCTGTGACTTTTTCTATGAAATCCAGAGACCTTTCATTTGCTATTTTGTGTTGTTTAGCTATTTTTCAGTTTATTCTGACTGTTTTTTCTATAATATACCCTGTACAGAAAGATTACATTGATATGGCATTCATAGGTCCAACACAAAAAAGCTTATCTGCTGCCGCAGCCCCATTTTGCAAGTAGTAAAATATTTTTTTTCAGAAATAATTTATAAAGTCTAGTTTAAACAGTTTCCTTACATCATATAAGAAGATTTATAGCTGTTGTGGCCCTCTGGAAGTCATAATCTGCAAGCATTGGCCCTATAAATGTTAAAATAATACAAAACAGGCCATTACCATTGAAAATCCCATAGACATACAAATATGGCTAAATATGGCAAATATTGAGATAAACTCATGAAATAAAGGCTGAAATTGAAAGAACTTATTAATCTAAACAACTTAAAACCATTAATGGCATTGCAAAATAATTCTAAGAGGTGTAAATAGGCCATTCTTACCCCTCTAATAAGGCCCGAGACCATAGTTATTTTTTCCAAATGTTTAATGCATTTTCAATATAGCCTTATGTGAAATTAAAAAAATCGCACCATTTCTTTTTAAATGAAACTTTGGCCACATACAGTTCATTAACTTCCAGAACATTAGTTAAAAATTCAGAAAATCCTACCGTCTAAAAAAAATTTGATTTTTTTTTTAAATTTACACCTAAGAGGGTCAGAAAAGAGGTGCTTGAAAAATGAAAAAATCACCTTTTTGCACTTAGCCGAATCACAACTTTATCAATGAATTTCAAAAAAATTAAAGTTTGATAAATTTATACTATCTTTAATCTCTCATTTCACTCCAAGTTCATCCTTTAGTCATAAAAACTAACATTACAATAGCATTTACAAGAAATACTATGTTTTAATAGGGACTATATTATTGGACAACGAAAATTGAAGGGAGCTAACTGTGGTCTCGTACCTAATAGTCCTCAGAAAAGCCTCGGACAGTCAAATAAAATTATTTTCACATAGAATAGTCTTTTTCCAACTGAACTGCCAAGTTTCAAAGTGATCAGACCAACAATAGTGAAATTATTAGCACTACAAAACACTAGTTGCATATAAGAATTTTGATCGAAAATACACCAGGAAAATCCATAAGGCCTATTTGGCCAAATTTTTTTTATTTCATAAAAGTTCACAAAACTAATGGCTGAAATCAATAACATTATCCCCTCTGAGCATGGAAAACACTAGTTTCAGTGAAATATCTGCATGGTTTTAAATTTTGACCCTTTCCCATATTTGCGGATAGGAAAATTAGCCATTTTAGCCTTATTGAGGGGTACATGTATGGCCATGAGAATTTTTTAAGAAAGGAAATGAAATGTTGAGACCAAAAGGGGTTTAAAATGTTAAATACATAATAAGCTTACAAAATAAAACAAAAAAACACCATATTCATATGAAAAATATGTTATAAATAGTGTTTAGGAGTGGATAAATGGTGTAATTTCAAAATGCTTTTTCCCTACACATCACTAAAAACTAATGTTTGAGGGTAAAAAAATGTAAAAAATGCAACAACTTGCAACATTAAAGGTGTATTTAGTATGAGATGATGATGATGAACAGAATTTAACAGCAAAAAGACTAGTCATTGCACTTTAGATGAAAATTGGTTCAAGACTCATGTGCGAAATAAGGAAAAACGGCCAAATCTACAGCAAGAAATGGGGGATATTTTCAATCCTGTGACTTTTTCTATGAAATCCAGAGACCTTTCATTTGCTATTTTGTGTTGTTTAGCTATTTTTCAGTTTATTCTGACTGTTTTTTCTATAATATACCCTGTACAGAAAGATTACATTGATATGGCATTCATAGGTCCAACACAAAAAAGCTTATCTGCTGCCGCAGCCCCATTTTGCAAGTAGTAAAATATTTTTTTTCAGAAATAATTTATAAAGTCTAGTTTAAACAGTTTCCTTACATCATATAAGAAGATTTATAGCTGTTGTGGCCCTCTGGAAGTCATAATCTGCAAGCATTGGCCCTATAAATGTTAAAATAATACAAAACAGGCCATTACCATTGAAAATCCCATAGACATACAAATATGGCTAAATATGGCAAATATTGAGATAAACTCATGAAATAAAGGCTGAAATTGAAAGAACTTATTAATCTAAACAACTTAAAACCATTAATGGCATTGCAAAATAATTCTAAGAGGTGTAAATAGGCCATTCTTACCCCTCTAATAAGGCCCGAGACCATAGTTATTTTTTCCAAATGTTTAATGCATTTTCAATATAGCCTTATGTGAAATTAAAAAAATCGCACCATTTCTTTTTAAATGAAACTTTGGCCACATACAGTTCATTAACTTCCAGAACATTAGTTAAAAATTCAGAAAATCCTACCGTCTAAAAAAAATTTGATTTTTTTTTTAAATTTACACCTAAGAGGGTCAGAAAAGAGGTGCTTGAAAAATGAAAAAATCACCTTTTTGCACTTAGCCGAATCACAACTTTATCAATGAATTTCAAAAAAATTAAAGTTTGATAAATTTATACTATCTTTAATCTCTCATTTCACTCCAAGTTCATCCTTTAGTCATAAAAACTAACATTACAATAGCATTTACAAGAAATACTATGTTTTAATAGGGACTATATTATTGGACAACGAAAATTGAAGGGAGCTAACTGTGGTCTCGTACCTAATAGTCCTCAGAAAAGCCTCGGACAGTCAAATAAAATTATTTTCACATAGAATAGTCTTTTTCCAACTGAACTGCCAAGTTTCAAAGTGATCAGACCAACAATAGTGAAATTATTAGCACTACAAAACACTAGTTGCATATAAGAATTTTGATCGAAAATACACCAGGAAAATCCATAAGGCCTATTTGGCCAAATTTTTTTTATTTCATAAAAGTTCACAAAACTAATGGCTGAAATCAATAACATTATCCCCTCTGAGCATGGAAAACACTAGTTTCAGTGAAATATCTGCATGGTTTTAAATTTTGACCCTTTCCCATATTTGCGGATAGGAAAATTAGCCATTTTAGCCTTATTGAGGGGTACATGTATGGCCATGAGAATTTTTTAAGAAAGGAAATGAAATGTTGAGACCAAAAGGGGTTTAAAATGTTAAATACATAATAAGCTTACAAAATAAAACAAAAAAACACCATATTCATATGAAAAATATGTTATAAATAGTGTTTAGGAGTGGATAAATGGTGTAATTTCAAAATGCTTTTTCCCTACACATCACTAAAAACTAATGTTTGAGGGTAAAAAAATGTAAAAAATGCAACAACTTGCAACATTAAAGGTGTATTTAGTATGAGATGATGATGATGAACAGAATTTAACAGCAAAAAGACTAGTCATTGCACTTTAGATGAAAATTGGTTCAAGACTCATGTGCGAAATAAGGAAAAACGGCCAAATCTACAGCAAGAAATGGGGGATATTTTCAATCCTGTGACTTTTTCTATGAAATCCAGAGACCTTTCATTTGCTATTTTGTGTTGTTTAGCTATTTTTCAGTTTATTCTGACTGTTTTTTCTATAATATACCCTGTACAGAAAGATTACATTGATATGGCATTCATAGGTCCAACACAAAAAAGCTTATCTGCTGCCGCAGCCCCATTTTGCAAGTAGTAAAATATTTTTTTTCAGAAATAATTTATAAAGTCTAGTTTAAACAGTTTCCTTACATCATATAAGAAGATTTATAGCTGTTGTGGCCCTCTGGAAGTCATAATCTGCAAGCATTGGCCCTATAAATGTTAAAATAATACAAAACAGGCCATTACCATTGAAAATCCCATAGACATACAAATATGGCTAAATATGGCAAATATTGAGATAAACTCATGAAATAAAGGCTGAAATTGAAAGAACTTATTAATCTAAACAACTTAAAACCATTAATGGCATTGCAAAATAATTCTAAGAGGTGTAAATAGGCCATTCTTACCCCTCTAATAAGGCCCGAGACCATAGTTATTTTTTCCAAATGTTTAATGCATTTTCAATATAGCCTTATGTGAAATTAAAAAAATCGCACCATTTCTTTTTAAATGAAACTTTGGCCACATACAGTTCATTAACTTCCAGAACATTAGTTAAAAATTCAGAAAATCCTACCGTCTAAAAAAAATTTGATTTTTTTTTTAAATTTACACCTAAGAGGGTCAGAAAAGAGGTGCTTGAAAAATGAAAAAATCACCTTTTTGCACTTAGCCGAATCACAACTTTATCAATGAATTTCAAAAAAATTAAAGTTTGATAAATTTATACTATCTTTAATCTCTCATTTCACTCCAAGTTCATCCTTTAGTCATAAAAACTAACATTACAATAGCATTTACAAGAAATCACCTCCTTCACTCGGCTAACTGAGAACTCGGTCAGTTGGTTTTATTTAACATGGAGGCTATATGGGAAATGGGTCTGTTGAAGAGTCGGCTATAGGTCTGTTGAGAGTAAAATCCAATGGATGGTCATGAAATTTTGTAAACAAGATGTTATTTTGGCAAAATGACAATTAATTGTCAAAATACAAAATGTTTCAACCAAAATGATATTTATTTGAGCACATTTTCAACTTGCAACAGAGTCAATTAGTTATACCAGTGTTCGATAAAACGAAAAGGCGAGACAGCGGTATGCTCAAATTTGGCAACTATGAATGATTTTTTTACAAATAAACAAAATTTTTATACTTTTGAAATATAATTAGCGATTCGGAAAGTAATCTTCAGTTTAAAAATAAAATATTCAAACAACAAAAAGTGATTTAATGTTAAAATGTTATAAAAAATGAGTTTTTCTTAAAAAAGTGCCGGCTAAAGTCTGTTGGTGAGTCGGCAAATTAAATTAAAGTCTGTTGAGAGTTAATTAGCCGAGACAGAATGATTGCAAGCGAGGTATATTTTGAATTTTTAAAAACTTTTAGGATTAACATTTTATATTGTATTAAATCAAGAGTGAAATTATCTCTAATTTTGCGTGTATGTACAGGAAAAAGAAACCTTAAAGCACGAAATCATTACACACTATATGGTACTATAGGATAAGGCTGTATACAAGGTATTATACCACAACTTCTATGTCATGAAGTGTCGAGAAAACTGTGAGGAAAATTTTGCATGTATGTACAATACATCTAAAAACCTAAGTTTTCGGTTAACAAGAGGTAGATGACCTAGGGGCGTAAAATCGAAATACACCATATGACACTTTAAGACAAAGCAAAATACCAGACCTTTACCTTATGTAGTTGCGTGAATAACTGCGACGGAAATTATGTCACATACGAACGAACGAACGGACATATGGATAAGGGTTAAACAGTATACCACTCTTCTTAAAAGCGAGGGTATAATTATAAGTATTTAACTAGTCGAAGCAGCCACGCTGCATACCCCCGCGCTACTATGGTGTTTGATAGTATAAGGGCAAATAATTAAAAGAAACAAACTATGACTATAATAAGCATTACTAGTACTATCAAATGTGTATGTATTAATATGAGACTTTTCCCTGGTCACGCTGGTAGTGGGAGTGATAGTCATGTAATGAATTATGCATGACGAAGGAATAATGTGCCCTTAAGCAATCTATGCAGCCCAGCCCCTAGGGGCATTATCAAAATTCCGAAACCTTTGGCAGAATCTACATCCATGTTCCATAGTGCAACTAACAAGCCAAGTTTCAGTTCCATATTCCAAATAACCTAGGAGGAGTTGCGTGACGAAAGAATAATGTGCCCTTAGGCTACCTATGCAGCCCAGCCCCTAGGGGCATTATCAAAATTCCGAAACCTATGACAGAATCTACATCCGTAGTGCAACTACTGAGCCAAATTTCAGTTCCATAATCTAAATAACTTAGGAGGAGTTGCGTGACAAATGAATAATGTGCACTTAGGCTACCTATGCAGCCCAGCCCCTAGGGGCATTATCAAAATTCCAAAACTTTCGCAGAATCTACTTCCATAGTGCAACTACTGAGCCAAGTTTCAGTTCCATAATCCAAATAACTTAGGAGGAGTTGCGTGACAAAGGAATAATGTGCACTTAGGCTACCTATGCAGCCCAACCCCTAGGGGAATTATCAAAATTCCAAAACCTTCGGCACAGACCCCAACCACAATGCAATTAATAACCCAAGTTTCATCTTTCTACTCCCAGTGGTTACAGAGATTATCCTGGACATTAACGCCATACGTAAGTACGTACATCGAACAGCAAAACATTTTCCCCGCGCTTTCGCTAGCGCGGGGATAATAATATGGCTTTAAAATTGTTGATTTTAGATTCGTACTTTTTACTTGTACACAATTATAAGGGCTTCAAAATGCATAAATTAGAACCGATCTGATTTATGGATTCAATCACCGATTATCATATGGAAATAAACAGACCGAACGAACATCCCATCCCCCAACCCACCCGGGTAGTAACAG
Source organism: Arcuatula senhousia (assembly GCA_963971305.1). Taxonomy (NCBI): domain Eukaryota; kingdom Metazoa; phylum Mollusca; class Bivalvia; order Mytilida; family Mytilidae; genus Arcuatula; species Arcuatula senhousia. The sequence continues at coordinate 51,204,819 of OZ020311.1, forward strand.
ACTGTTTAAATTCTCGATTTTTTTAATGCACGTATCATGGTTGCTTTAAAACGATTGCCATATATATATAATACATTATACTTTGGAGGTTATAATGGTTTTTGGCCATGTTTGCAATACAAAATCAGTTGGCATAGTTTATAATAATCTTTTTCACTCTCTTTCTAAGACTAGTGTTACAATTTTTTATTAGTATTTTAGGGATAAGCGTCTCTTGTTAAACGTCTTCATCTTTGATTTTTTAATTCTTTATTTTTTTTTCTTTCCATGCTTTCTGTTGGAAAAATTCATTCTTTTTCTTTTCATACTGAAAAATTAATGGTAAGCTTGATCAAACAGACTGATGTGCTTGATATAACGCGATTTATATTAATTTTACGTCTAATCTATGACTAAACAATCATCACTACGAATATATACGCTTTATGTCACTTTGTAAGATATTTCTATTTGTAAAAAATGTGTGTTATGGCACAAATATAGTATGATATCAGTTGAATAATTTACTCTCAACAGACTGACCAACAGACTGAGTTCATTATAGCCGACTCACCAACAGACCCAATTTAAGGCAAAAACACAATAAATGCCACAAAAACGCATGTCTGTCGGTTTTTCTTTCTTATACGTACAGTTATATGTCAAACATACATGATGTACAATTTAAGTTGCGTTTTTCGTAATGCTTTCGACTTAATTTTAGCAAAACGCTGTTATGTTTACATTTTTGAATGACAAAATTGATAGAAATATCTCGATGAGTAACACGCCTTTCCATTTTGTAGCTTACCAATGTAAGCTACAGAGAAAAACAATATATGAATACGTTCAGTATTCAATATTGTTTTGCCCAACATAATTTTTTTTTTTATTAAAGTAAGTAAAAAAGAAATATTTAGTAAAATATATTGACCTTGCTATGTTTTTCTCGATAGTATTTGACCAACAGACTTTAGCCGACTCTTCAACAGACCCATTTCCCATATAGCCTCCATGTTAAATAAAACCAACTGACCGAGTTCTCAGTTAGCCGAGTGAAGGAGGTGAGAAATACTATGTTTTAATAGGGACTATATTATTGGACAACGAAAATTGAAGGGAGCTAACTGTGGTCTCGTACCTTTTAGCGTTCAACATTTTGTTTCTTTAGATTTTTCTTACATATTTGCATGGATCATGCTACTAACAAATGGCGACTACACAGAAATAAACTGAACTTTTTTTTTCAATCTTTGGGTGTCTTCCTGGGCAAGAGGTTCCCAAACGCAACAGCCACTGAAGGTCTTTTTCCAAAAGTTATATACTTTAAGCCAATCCACATAGATTCTTCGTTCGTCGGACATGTTTGGCAAAAATAGGTAGCGAGCGCGTGAAATTTTTATCTTTAATTTTTTTTTTCCAGAATCGTCAATTTTTAAGGCGATAGGATTTTCACCTAGCAAGCGGCTAATTTATTTTTATCTATGGAAAAACTAGAATACTGCCAAGTCAAAAAGGGCCTCACGGCAAAAAAAAGTAAGTGCTTTAAAAATCATACGAACTTTGATTATAACCACCAAGGCATGCTCCATGGAATGTGTATGAAACTTCAGAGTTGTATTGACATGTTTGAGTTTTATTGTTCAAAAATTCCAATTCTCAAAATCTGTGATTTTCGATCCAAAATGAAGTTTTTTCCAAAAATATTAAACAGATTTGCACGAAATTTTAATATGCAAATCATGGCATGCAACTAAGCAACTGTACAAAGTTTCAGAACTGAATTATTAATAGGTTTTGAGTTTTAGTGTTCACAAAGTTCAATTTTCAAATCTGTGATTTTCGATAATAAATGAAGTTTTTTCCAAAAATATTTCAAATTTTTGCATGAAATTTTAATATGCAAATTATGACATGCTACTTAGTAGCTGTACAAAATTAGAGAACTGAGTTGTTCATATTTTTTTAGTTTTAGTGGTCTCAAGAATTGTTGACGGACGGACAGACAGACAGACATGCAGATGGACAAAGTGAAAACTATAGGACGTCCGCATCCCTAATAATCGAAATCCTCTTCAACGAGCGCTTAAGTTTTAGGACTCATTTTTAGTATATTTAGAGATACTTTATAATGCAAATTACTCATCTAACATTTGCCACACATGTTTTGATGTTACATGAAATTACTGAAATTACGGACAAGATGTAGTCTAACAACATGGTAACTGTTTAATCCATGTGAATTAAGCATGTTTTACTTTTAAAAGCATGCAGTGATAAAAAAAAAATGCAATTTTGGACACAGAAGCGGGAAAACCTGGCAAGACGAAAAGTTTTATTTCTTCCCGACAATTTGAAGACGCGGGGAATCCGACGAACGAGGAATAGGTTTGGAGTGGAATAACGGCACTGTTAATTACATGATCTCAACTGATATCATTCAATAACATATTTGACAAATGCACAGTGGAAAATGTTCCTATATTGTTATATCTAAAAGCTCCGGATTGTATAGTTATACTATACATATAGGTCAAAAGGAAACCAGAAACTCTTACTAAATCGACAAGAAGCAGACAGGATATAAACTTTGATGCAAATTTATTAAATATTTCATTCACGGTATGTGAAAAAACACGTGACAGTCGGGCGATTAGGTGTCACGCTGGCTGGGCAAGAAAGCCTATCGATGCGTATTCTCGTAACAAATTCAAATAGAACAAAAACTAAATTTCCTGGGTCCCCCGCCGAACGGCAAATATTTGAAATCCACTCGCTATACAGGAAGTTGAAAAGCGATAGACCTGGAAACGCACCCCACTATAGAAGACGAAGAAGAAGAAGAATGTTTTATTAACCAAAAGCATGGGCCCACAAGGGGCATGATACAGAGCAATTAACACAATGTAATAACAATTAATATAAGTTACATATGAAGTATATAATTAACACCTATATATAAGTTTATTTATTTTCAGTATATTTGGAGTCATTAAGATTATAACAAGTACTAGTATTCTTATTATAAGCACTCAGGTACAACCCAGACGAGGAGATCGGCCTATTAATGGAAGCAATGGTGCACAGTTAGATTTAAAAAGTTATATATAATATAATTCTACAAGTTAGCTACAAAACCGGAGTGGCCATATATGAGAACTCTACCTATAACAGTAGCTGAGAAATCTGTTACGGAATTTTCCCCATTTGTATACCCTTAAACAATTCTAACTCAGCTCGTAAAACAGGAAGTAGGTAAGAGACAAACCTAGAAACGTATCCCACTGTATGAGACCCCTACCTGGAGCTGCATACCAAATGATCAAAAGCCTGTAGGATTAATAGTAGCCGAGGAATCTGTTACGAAAAAAATATGTGACGGACGGACAGACGGACTGACGGATACTGGTATCTATGTCCCCGCTTGGTGTTGCGGCGGGAACAAAAATACTTTAGATATTTATAATAATTGACATAGTTTTAAACTTTGTATATCTATATCTCGCGTCTAAGTCAGATCTGGAGTAGAACCTCCTAAATAAGTCTGAAGATCTTTGACGGTGGATTTGATCAGTTTACATGGAATTGTATTTCTGTCGAGTCTTTTATAAGCTTCGTATCTATGACAACCACCAAACGAGTAGTAATAATTTCCCCCTTTTCTGCCTGTTATCCACAAGACGTCGATTGCAGGGACTTTGCTTTCATCTTCCTAAAAATTAAGATGATAGACATATATACATATATGCATGTTTAAGCTTACAAGGTAGTATCATGGAAAATAATAAACATGTACGTACTATTCTAAAATTTCTGACAATCTGACTGCCCAGTCTGAATGTAAGTTGCCTGAGTAGTTATATCAAGGAGGCCTAACCGTTTATCGAGAAATATGGTCCGTTAAAAGGTGTTTCACGGTTTTTGTGGTCCGTTAAAGTCGCCGTGACAGTCCGTTAACCAGGTATAATCGAGAAAAAACACTGAAGGTCAGTAATTAATTTGTTATATCATAATTAATACGCATTTTAGACTTATAAAAATTACATCTGTCAAAATGAAAAATGAATGACTGTTCGATAAGATTTGCATTTCTGTAAAAATAGTTCTAAAAAACTTCATAAAATGAAAAGGCGTGTGGCTCCTTAGTATTTTAAAGGTCGCAAATGTAAACATGTTTACCTCATTAATATCAATTTCTCTTTTTAAATAACAAAACATATGTTTTGGTTGATATCCATAGAAAGTACAATAATGTATCAACATTCTGTTAAATTTTCAATGCTCTATGTTATATAATAACTTTGTAATAGGGGAAAAGTTATAAAATATGGTCCGTTAAGGGCTGATGACATATGATTTTGTCCGTTAAGCTGGTCCGTTAAGTGCCTGTGACAAAATATTATTTCCGTTAAATAACATAAATAAATAGAAGATTAAAATAGTTTTGTTTGATGTGACATATCATAATTTTACTATAAGGACTGAACGCTAACTAGTATACAGAAGAAAAGACAAAATTCATGTGGATCTATCGAAACTGAAATACATACGTTTGAATATGCACGTCTAAAAATGAACCATTGTCAAAAGGCTTTACTTGTAACACCATTCTAGATCATTCTACGAAACAACGGTATTGAAAACATGCAACACATGTGTATATAATATATGAAAGAAGCAATAAGCTACTGATTATTAATAAATGTAATGAAAACGGTTCAATACGGTCTGTTTTGGATATTTATTTTAGGCAATGAAAAGAAAAAAGAACAAAAACTATGGAAATAAAAAATATAAATGGAGAAAAATATCTAAATATGAAGGGATTTGTACCACAGACATATTTTCTGGAACTTTAGACCGTCCTGAAACCGACGAAATTTTCAAAACTCCACACATACAAACTGACGTCAAAGAAATACACTCACTACTTCATGAAGTGATACTCCAATTGCAGATCAATGGCTTTTGTACATACCTCTTAATATTTTTTCGACTCGTGGCAAACAAAACCTTCGACTTTCAGAACATATGCTTTCTTCTTTTCTGTGACAATTTACGATTTTGGGCATAAAAAACTACAACTCTCATGCGATATCCGTTCAAGGCAACGAAACAGTTTTGGTCACTCGGCAAAATTCTATTTCACGGCAAATTTATCCGATTCATGTCCGGTGACATCGAATATGGTTCGTATGGATGCTAAAATTATCTTTGCAGTACCTAACAAAATTAATGTAACACTATATTATTCTATTTGTATCATATATGTAAGTATTTCCAAATAAAATACATTTAAATAAAATTAATAATTGTGTTCAAATTTATTTCCATTGCCACAAACTCTTGTAAATATTTTAGGCATTTATATTATATTAAAAATAATACAATAATTCTGGGAAACCAATCATTACAATCTTCTGACAAAGATATCATCGATTTTGCCAATTTTAATAATTGGGATTCGCTATATTAAGGTTAATTTCCATCAGACCTGCATTTTCAAAATGTGAGACATGCATCATTAACGGACCTAAAAGTGTCACGTGCCTCTTAACGGACCATGTTTCTCAAAGTAATACCAATTTTGGCATTTTTGTCCCAATATTAATATTTTGGTCCAGAAAATCCTTCTCTTATGTTTTTAATTGTGCAAGTAGCACAAGACTTACTAAAAAAAAGTGTTTCAACGACGAAAATAACTTATTTTAAAGCATTTTTCGTCATTATAATGATACATTTTTGCAGAGGGTAGGTCTCCGCCTTTTCGTTTTGCGAAGAAGTGTCAAATCAAATCAAAATCGTTTTTGCGGGATGATTTTCGTGAATAAAAACCATTTGGACACACCTATCACAAGTTTCACTTATTTACAATATTTAAGCCTAAGAGTTAATTTAGTAAAAATAAATGAATTGTTTTCTTCATAAAACTACTTAACGGACTGTCATGGCGACTTTAACGGACCACAAAAGCCGTGAAACACCTTTTAATGGACCATATTTCTCGATAAACGGTTAGGCCTCCTTGTATATTGTAACTACCCAAGCAACTTCAGAAGAATTTTTTCAAATAGTACTTTGAATAAATGTATTAAAGATTACGCCAAATCAGTCATAATTAAACATATGATAAACAAGTCTTATGAAGTTGCTAAACTTACCCGAATCGTTTCCATGAGCGATGAAACCTTTTCTTCCTCTAGGACAGATGGTAAAGGTCTTATTATAACCTTTATAGGAACATTGTGAACTTCATTTTTCTGACCGGCATGTATACTTGTCATGCTTTCAGCATTGCAATCGGAATTTGGGATTTCACCCAATTCACAGTTATAATTATCATTGGAAGCATCCAAAGTAAAGTCACCACTCTCCAAAAGATATATAAAGTCTAAATAAGATAAAACAATGATATAATATGGAACAGGATGTCGAAACATTCGTTTGACATTTCAACACGTGTTCAGATAAGGAAGTAAACAAACTAAAGGCTTACTTGTTTAACATTTTTTTTAGTATTCTGGTTCTGGTTTTTAGCATTTTATTTTTTCTATATTGGTTCTATATTTTGGTTGTCATTGATAATGGTACTTGTCTTTTGGGCATGTAGATGGTCATTTCAGTTATCTATACCTTGTCACCCGGTAGAAAGATTGCTTTGCGTAACTAAGAAACACGTTAAAAAAATTTTTTTTTTCTAATTCCTGCTCTCGATAGTTCTGATCTTGTTATGTACTGATAGCGTCTTGCATTTATCTGGATGGAAACGTACGTAATAGCCAAGTAGAGCTCCAATCGAACAATTTATTCAAATCTGATTGTATGATGTTATTATCGCTCTCTTCCTTGATTTCCCTGAATACCTTGGTGTCGTCAGCAAAGAGGAATACATCGGATTCTACGCAATCTGGTAAATCATTGATGAAGATGACAAATAGAATTGAACCCAGTACTGACCCTTGTGGTATCCCACTTGTTACATTATGCCATGCTGATTTTTTGCCGTTGACTTGGACACACTGCTGTCTGTTAGAGAGAAAGCATTCTACCCACTCACATAGCTTATCTTGAATTCAATATACCTTGAGTTTCTGTAACAGGCGTGTATGCGGCACCTTATCGAATGCCTTAATAAAATCCATGTAGATGGTATCAAGTGTTCCGCCTCTATCTAGGATCTCTGTCCATTTGTCCAAGACCGCTAGAAGCTGAAGTGTCGTGGGTCTGCCACTAAGAAATCCAAACTGTTTGTTGCTGAACAGATTGTGTTTGTCCATATGGTCGATGATACGTTTCCTGACAAGCTTTTCGAGTAATTTACACAAAACACTAGTTAAACTGACTGGTCTATAGTTTGATGCTAGTTTCTTTTCTCCTTTCTTAAATAGTGCTGTGATTACTGCTGATGTCCAACCTTTGGGTACAACTCCGGTTTCTAATGATTCCATGAATAGTATACATAGAGGTTTACTTATAACATCTCTCAGTTCATACAGTATTCTTGGGTGTACTCTGTCTTGTCCTGGTGATTTTGACGTGTTGAGATTCTTAAGCAGTTTTTCTATCTCTTCCTGTGTAATCGGTTCTATCTCAGTTTCCTCTGTGATAACTTTTGGTGGTATATGTGGTAAGTTGCTAGTATCCTCGTCAGTGAATACGCTACTAAAAAATCTTGCAAGAACATCAGCCTTACCTTTGTCAGTTGATGCTATAAAGTCACTTCCTCCTGTTTTCTCGTGTAGTTCTGATATTCCACTCTTACATTTTCTTTTCGAATTAATGTATCTCCAAAAGTTCTTACAGTTTGATTTTGCCGTCTCAGCTATTTCTCTTTCCTTTTCTTTACGTTCTTTGCGGGTTAGACGCTTCACTTTGTTTCTCGCCTTGCAGAATTCCCTGTGCTTCTCTTCTGTGTGATTTTCCATATACCTTTCCCACATTCTATGCTTATGCTTGATGCACTGAACAGTCTCTTTGCTGAGAGGAATATTTCCTTTGTGTTCTCTTACTTTGCATGTTGGTATGTGTCTATCTATAGCGTTGTTTAGCTTGTCCATAAAAACTGATAGCATTTCTGTGGTATCTTTATCCTTGAGCAGAGTAAACCAGTCTATGTCCATATCTCTGCACATTTCACTGTAGTTTCCTTTAGAATAGTTCAGATGCTCAACGTTAACTGACTCATATTGAAAATAACAACGAATGTCAAACCTTATTACACTATGGTCACTTGATCCTACTGGTACTTGGTACTCAATATTGTAAATAATGTTGCTGTCTGATACTAAGATAAGTTCCAGTAGTGATGATTCTTGTCCATATGTCTATGCCTTGTGTTTTCTTCAATGATTTGGTATAGATAATTGTCTCTAACACATTCTATAATTGATTCATCTTTCGAGCTCCATGCTGACCAGTTAATCTCTGGATAGTTAAAATCCCCTGTAATTACTAAATGAGAAAAATTCATATTTGAAGATTTGTCAATAAGATCATTCAAGTCTTTTAAATTCTGCTCATCAGATGATGGACTCTTGTAAACACAGCCAAATAAAACTTTATCATTTCCTTTTAGTTCAATCTTTACCCAAACGCTCTCTTTAAATTAAGTCATTTCCCTTTTAACATATATAATAATGCCTCTTTTCGCTCTACCTGGAAAATCATTGGGAACAGTTCACGTACCCTTGCAAATCAAGCTCAGCTTTATTTAAGTTGAATCTCAAGTTTTTAGGTAGGACTTCAGTTATTGCTATTATATCTGGTGTGCTTTCCTCCATCAAAAATCTATTTTGGAACTCATCAACTTTGTTTAAAAACGGTACCTATCAGCATTAGTGTATAAGCATGATAATCCATTTTTACCATCTTTAAAAACATCAACGTTAGAACGATTTAACGCATTTACGTCACTATTTACAATGTCTGATTTTGCTAATGGATTAATTACTGTGCTAACTTTTTCTTTACAACTCTTGGGTCCCACGGTGGTCCCCTTACGATGAATTTGGCTTTTCCCGATTCATCATTTTCACTCATCTGTTTAGCTTCCTGTACTTTTTGTTTGTTAATGTCTCTTTCTGATTTTGTAAGATCATGTGTTACGCTCATTTTTCTGGTTTTACTGTCGATAGGAGTATTCTTATCTTGTGTAGGTTCTTCATAAGCTTGTATTTTGAGTCAATATCTGATAGGGTTACCTTGACCGGTCTTGGTTCTTTGCCTTCAGTGTCTGTCTTTTCTTGTCTCTTTCCGACTCGAACAACATTGCGTATGCTCCCTAGATCAGCCTCTGCAACATTAAACAGATCATTGACAAGATTAATATCATGTTGTTTTCTTCAGCATTTGACTCTTCAATACCAAAGATTATTATGTTTTTGTCGCTGAATGTACTTTCTCTGATTTCACTTACCCTTGAGTTTATTGCTTTCTCCATTTCTGTCACGCTGGTAGCGCCCTCAATATTCAATCAATCAATCAATCAATCAGTTTATTGGATAAAGCACATGAGTAACAATGCATTGTAATCCAAAAGACATATATGTAACACATAAGTATAAATGTAAATACATGAAATAAAACATTTGAAGTCCCAATATTTTAAGTTATATTATAAATTGTAATTATTTTATATGTTTAAGATATAAAAATAGTAGTTTAGTTAGTCTGTAGTACATGATATTGGATTGGTTTCAGTGGAATCAAAAGAACGAATTTTAAAAGCCTCCCTGAGGTAATTACAGATTTCCCTGGCACTTTCTTCAGTTGAAGGATTCAGTAATTTTTCACTATCTACTTCAGTGTTGTTAAAAATCTTAAATTTTTCTCTTAGAGATTTGTATTTAGGGCAATTTAGGATGAAATGAACTTCATCTTCAACAGTGTTTGTGCAATATTTAATTTACAAATTCTATTATTAGCAGGTACTATTGGTTTAGAATACCTTCCTGTTTCTATGGCCAATGGATGTGCACTTATTCTGATTTTTGTTAACCATGATCTGTCTGATTTTTTAAGATTATATTTAAGGTAGCTCTTTAGTTCAAAGGAAGATGAGATTTTACTGTAAAAACGTAGTTTACCTTCATTATTATTCTTAATAAAATTAAGTTGTCTATGAACTTTATCTTTCTAAAAATTTTCTAAAGATGTTTTGAACTCAGAAGAACTTATGTCTAGATTTGGAATTAAAATAGTATCTTTAATCTTATGTAAAGTTGAAAGCCAACTATAAGTTTTGTCTTGGAAAAGATCTTTCTCTTCTTTGAATGCTGCTTTTAAAATATCGAATTTTTGTTCATGTTTTGATTCCACAGCAACCAATCTTAAATAATATTTATACATCAAAAAGTAGGACTTAATGCTTATTGGGTTAAGTCCCAATTCAGTTCTTAATGCGAGATTGGATGCCTTACTGTGAACTCCCAAGATATTCTTCATAATCATGTTTTGAACTTTTTCAAAGGGTTGTTTATCTACTGAGTCTAAATTTGAATTAAAATCTGAGATCCATATTTCAGATCCATAAGATATAATTGGTAAAATAAGTGTGTTATAAAGTTTTATCCATTTTTCTACTGAAATGAAGTTAGAGTATGGTATTTTGGATTTCAAAGCGAAATAAGCTTTACGAGCTTTTATAGCCAGTTCTTCGGCTGCTATTTTGGTTTTTCCTTTGTTATCAAAGGTAATGCCCAGATATTTATAAGTTGTAACAGATTCAAGAGTGTTTGCACCAAAATAAAAGTCAAAGTTATCAATTACAGATCTGTTTTTAAATTTGGATAGAATCATTATTTTTGTCTTTTGGGTGTTCACACTAAGGTTCCAATCTCCACAGAATCTTTGCAAGCCATCTATACAATGTTGCAAGCCTGAGGGTGATTCTGAAATTAATACTAAGTCATCCGCATGAAGGAGATGATTAAAATTTATTTGATCTAGTGTAACTGGGTTAGATTTGTTAAAATCAAAGTAAGACTTAATATCATCAACAAAAATGTTAAAGAGTGTGGGACTTAAACTATCCCCTTGTTTCACCCCAATCTTTGATAGAAAAGGTTCGCCTAAGATATTATCAGTCTTACAACAGTAAAGTGTATTAGAGTACATATTTTTGATGAGGTCATAAAATTTCCACCAACTTTGTTTCTAAGTAGTTTAGTAAAAAGAGCTTTTCTTGCAACACTGTCAAAAGCCTATATTAGTTTTGTCTGGTATGGCATCCATAATCATTATTTGCACTGTTTCAATGCTAGGTTTCTCCTGCATTGCTTTTTCTAATTGCTCGACTCTCAATTCCATAGCTTTACAAAATTCTCGGCATCAACAATAACAGAAAATTCATACTCTGGGTAAACAAGCATGACCTTAAAATATATGGGTCGAAAACTAAGGTACGAGAGAAAGAAATATAACGCATATTTTGATTGGTTTCTATATTTAGCTTTCATAAACACGACAGGTGATGACAGAGAATTTTTTAAGGTTTTGAAATTTGAACATGTATGGATATTTTGCTTCTGATTTCACAACATCGGTTGTTGCACATCAAATATATGTTTTTATGTGCCGTTATGTAAAATCATACATTGATCAATTCATGTTTTTTAGTGTACAGAATTTTTTGTTGTTGTTGTTGTTATTTAGTTTCAGTTTCCTTGTTAACCTGAGAAAATTGAGGCTTGTTTAGGGTATATTGGGATATGGCCATGGGATATTCACACATTTTCTTAGCGGGATACGGGATATTTGAGACAAAACTAATTGGGATATGGGATATTTTGTCAATTTTATTTACAGGGATATGGGATACTGGAAAAACACTTTTTGGGATAGGCCTACAGGATATTTGATGAAAAATTTATGGGGATATGGGATATTGGTACCCCCTAAACGAGCCCTAAAATTAAACTGTTTTCATTTTCTCAGTGTTAACTAAGAGTCAATGTTTATTACTAAATCTCAACACACAAAAAAACACATGCCCAGTCCAAGTAAATTGCATAATCTTCAACACGATGAAGGAGGCAATTATATGGCAGAAGCAGAAGGCCAAGATAATACCAGATTGCTCATAGTACAGTGGTCTACAAATGTACATGTACGTACTGTAGTATGTAGATCACCTGAACAAACTAGCCATGGTTAGAGCATTGTACACTCTAATTTTCATTTAAAATGTGTTTTTATTAAAACTTAAATAGCATAATCATATGTACATGTACAAAACAGAACAATATAGCTGTTTTTTTTTCAAAAATTCAGCTATAGTGATACCATATACATGTAGACCTGATTCTGTGGTGTAACAACTACATTTAACTGTTGACATAAAACTGATTAAATAATTGCTTAAATAAACTCATTTTCAACATGCATGTATAAAGAATTTCTATTTCTACTATTTTGTAGTGTTGATTAATCTTCTCCTACTCTTGAGACTCATTAATCATGTCACTTTAATTGAATCATTTTATGTGACAATTAGTGATCAGTGTCATTAACATATTTCTTACTGATTAAATTAACAATATGATATCCACTCTATTTTAGACTATAAAGTTACAGTTTCAATAATGACATGACAGATGAAACAGAAGAGAATCCATCACCTAAACGTCTTAAATCCTATTCCTCGATGGTGTGTTCCTTTGTTAGGTTTGTCAACAAGACAACTTGTAATGTTGACACCATCTGGATTAACTATGAAGGTCAAAGGGCAAGATATAGAACATTGAGACCAAATGAATTTGTTGATGTGAATACCTATGTGGGCCATCCCTGGATCTTTGTGGATGCTGATACTGGAAACAGAATGGTAGTCCAAATGAATGAGGTGTTTGAAGCTACAGATGGATGGAAACCAGAAGACAATGTTTCTCCTAAGAGAAAGGTCTACAACATCACCCTGCCTTGTAAGTAGACTATCATCGTGATCATGTTTATCAATAGCTAGTATGTATTCTTAATTAATAAACTACTTTAAAATACAAATCATGTATTGCAAACAGTAGTGAATTTGATAACAGTGCCATCATGAAAGTTCTAAATTCTAATGTACATGTTTGTACCCCCCCCCAAAAAAAAAAATCTTCAAAATCCATAACATTTTATATAAATTTTATTTTGTAGTACATGTGGAATAAAAGCAATGAATTTTCTCCTGATGTTGTGTCTTTAACCATGACATTAACATTTATTTATAATGTGAGCATTACTCTTCCCATGTACATATACTAAATCTGTAGTTGTTTTATGATTTATCCATTCTATTTTGACAGTGTATCCATTAAAAGAACGATGTCTGCAGTACTTAACAAAGATCGTAAAACAGGAAGACATTGAAGCCCTAGAATTGCCAAGAAATGTGCTCACTGAGCTGGAGAATAAATTTGATGCTTTAAGAAGTGGTAACAGGACATCCTGATGTCAATATAGAAACAATGTGACATTGGTATTAGTGTATGATCTATGGCATTGACAGACCACAGACATATTGTACATGTACCAGTTGCAAGATATCAATATCTGACTCATTGCAATACATATGTTACAAAATTGTTCAGATTATTGTTATATATGTACATGATTATATCCATGCATGTCCTACATGTAGTTATAACAAGTACATGTACAATGTTGGAACATATGTACATGTATTAATACAAGACAAGAAGTGATTTATGCAAAACATCTACCGTGTTAGTCCAGTAGATACATAGAGGGATTGAGAGAAGCAAAGTGTTACATGTATCTTAAAATTAAAGGAGCTGAACTTGGATTTTTGTCATCTTCAAATTAAGTCAAACATGTTTTGTTCACTTTTACTAGTCATCCTATGTGTACAAATACATGTGCATGCTCATTTTAAACATTTATTGTAGCTTTCAAATATAAGTACATGTATATACATGTATGTATCTCAAATTGTTATTATGTTGTTATTTTGTTATGTTTATGTCCCAAAATTTCAGTTTTAAAAATAAATGTAGAAAAGATTTCAAATTTGTATTGTCAATATTTATTTGTAAAAAAAACAGGTTTTTAGCTCACCTGACCCAAAGGGTCATGTGAGCTATTGTCATTGTTAAGTGGCTGTTGTCCGTCCATCTGTCTGTTAACTTCTCTTCCAACATCTTCTTCTTTGAAACCACTGACGGTATAGACGATCTTCCAAAAGTGCCATTCCGGAACGTTCCTGATGTTAGAATAGGGGTCACAAGAGGTCAATGGGGGTAAAATGGCGGCTTTTTCAGAAGAGAGCACAGGGACTGAATTATTCTATCAATCTATTAAATGTGTTTTCTAATGGAAAACAATCAAACATGAAATGAATTAATTTGTTTCACTCGGAGGGTCCTTTCAAACCCATTTATTTACACTTGAATAATGAAATTTAAAAATTCCCTTTTACGCGCAAATGACGTCGGCAACCAGTTATCCAGTAATTAGAGGTAAGATTTCGACAATTACCAAAAAAAATCGAAATTGGAAGATCGTCTATTGCTTTGAAACATTAACGTTGTACACTTGATCTTTAGGATGTCCTCTACCAAGTTTGTGAAATTTGTGAATGTCAACCAACCAACATAGCCGTCGTTACTTAAAATAGAACAGGGGGGTCAGACCATAGTTTTAAGCTTATAACTCAAAAAGTATATGAGATTCAGATAGAGAAAATCCGAAGCAATCAGCCTTCTTCAGCATCATAAGCTCTTCGAAACTCTCCATTGTGTCAAAGTTGTGGGATGACTCCTTATGGGAGTTATTTCCCCTTAATCGTCAAAATTGACCATTTTCACAGTTATTGGACTTTATCTTGAAAACTGTAAGTGCTAGAGGAAAAGTTAGCATTGCAAAATTGTCAGATCAACCCTTTAAGAGTTATTCCCCTTTAGTTGATTTTTCTGTCAATTTAAACTGATTTTTAAAAATCTTTTTCTCTGAAACCACTGATGGGATTGCTTTGAAACTTTATACACTTGATCTACCAAGTTTGTGAAATTTGTGAATGTCAACCAACCAACATGGCTGCCGTTACTAAAAATAGAACAGGGGGGTCAGACCATAGTTTTAAGCTTATAGCTTAAAAAGTATGAGATACTGAAAATAGAACAGGGGGGTCAGACCATAGTTTTCAGCTTATAGCTCAAAAAGTATATGAGATAGAGAAAATCTGAAGCAACCCTCCTTCAGCATCAAAAGCTCTACAAAATTCTCCATTGAGTCAAAGTTGTGGGATGACTCCTTTTAGGAGTTATTTCCCCTTAATCATCAAAATTGACCATTTTCACAGTTATTGGACTTTATCTTGAAAACTGCAAGTGCTAGAGGAAAAGTTAGCATTGCAAACTTGTCAGATCAACCGTTTAAGAGTAATTCCCCTTTAATTGATTTTCTGTCAATTTAAACTGATTTTTAAAAATCTTTTTCTCTGAAACCACTGATGAGATTGCTTTGAAACTTTATACACTTGATCCTTAGGATGTTCACTACCAAGTTTATGAAATTTGTGAAAGTCGACCAACCAACATGGCTGCCATTACTAAAAATAGAACAGGGGGTCAGACCATAGTTTTCAGCTTATAGCTAAAAAATAGGGCATGTAATGGGACATTAAATGATACCCCGCCACGTTACAATATCAAAAGTTTATGAAATTTGATTTCAAAGTGGCCTTTCTCGAAATCAATTTTTCGGATCAAGCTGGAAATTGAACTTGACCTGTATTTTATTGTACTCAATAGCTGTACAAAATATCATTTGAATCCCATGACGCAGATTCAAGTTATTGGTCGGAAACTCAAAATTTCATGAAATTTGATTTTTCAAAGTGCATGGCCTATCTCGAAAACTATTTATTGGATCATGCTGGAAATCAAACTTGACCTGTATTTTATTGTACTAAACAGCTGTGCAAAATATCATTCAAATCCTTTGACGCGTTTTCAAGTTATTGGTCGGAATGGCCGGGACTTCCGCGGAGAAATTTATTTTCCCCACAGTGCCCGTGGCCGGGACTCAAAATTTCATGAAATTTGATTTTTCAAAGTGGCCTATCTCGAAAACTATTTTTTGGATCATGCTGGAAATCGAACTTGACCTGTATTTATTGTACTAAACAGCTGTGCAAAATAATTCAAATCCTTTGACAGGTTTTCAAGTTATTGGTCGGAAACCTTCGGGGGACGGACAGACACCGAAAAAAACTGAGGGTATATTTTTCAACTTATAGCTCAAAAAGTATATGAGATAGAGAAAATCCGAAGCAACTTTCCTTCTTCAGCACCAAAAGCTCTACAAAACTCTCCATTGAGTCAAAAATGTGGGATGACTCCTTATAGGAGTTATTTCCCCTTAATCGTCAAAATTGACCATTTTCACAGTTTTTGTACTTTATCTTGAAAACTGTAAGTGCTAGAGGAAAAGTTAGCTTGCAAAAATGTTCAGCTTATTGAGAGCTACAAAAATGAATTCAGGGCCAAAATTGTCAGATCCACCGTTTAAGAGTTAATCCCCTTTAACTGATTTTCTATCAATTAAACTGATATTTAAAAATCTTCTACTCTGAAACCACTGATGGGATTGCTTTGAAACTTTATACACTTGATCTTTAGGATGTTCACTACCAAGTTTATGAAATTTGTGAAAGTCGACCAACCAACATGGCTGTCGTTACTAAAAATAGAACAGGGGGATCAGACCATAGTTTTTAGCTTATAGCTCAAAAAGTATAAGAGATAAAGAAAATCTGAAGCAACTTTCCTTCTTCAGCATGAAAGCTCTACAAAACTCACCATTGAGTCAAAGTTGTGGGACGACTCCTTATAGGAGTTATTTCCCCTTAATCGTCAAAATCGACCATTTTCACAATTTTTGGACTTTATCTTGACAACTGTAAGTGCCAGAGGAAAAGTTAGCATTGCAAAATTGTTCAGCTTATTGAGAGTTACAAAAATGATTTCAGTGTCAAAATTGTCAGATCATCCTTTTAAGAGTTATCCCCCCCTTTAACTGTTTTTCAATCAATTTTAACTTGTTTGGTTTGGGGTATTTTTTCAAATGGAAAGCCTTGTAACTTTGATGTTATACTTTATTAGCTCACTTATGCCATCACTATGCGTCCGTCGTCGTCTGTCGTCGTCCGTTAACAATTTCAAAAATCTTCTTCAACCAATTTAACTGAAACTTTGCAGGAATGATCAGTGGCGGATCCAGGGGGGGGGGGGGGGGTTCCGGGGGTCGGAACCCCCCCTTTCCTCAGAATTTTTAAAAATTTTTTGTAGATTTTCAGCAAAATTGATCTGGAACCCCCCCCCCCCCCCCTTCTGGCCCACAGAACCCAGTATGTGGACCCTTCCCCTTTCGAAAATTTCTGGATCCACCCCTGATGATATATGACATGTTGGCAACAAACGATCCTCATTTTGAATGATTCGATAAAAACATGGCCGCCGTTGCTAAAAATAGAACAGGGGGTAAATCAGCAGTTTTTTGCAAATAACTCAAAAACGGTGACAGATATAAAAATTCTGGTGAAGGTTTAAGTGATCAGCACATCAAGATCTACCTACCCTGAAATTTTGAAGAAATTCCATCAAACCATGTAGGAGTTATTGCCCATTTGCTTGATTTTTTCTGCGTTTTGCACTTATTTTGTCTTATATCTCAAGAACTATATAAGATATTGAAGTTATTTTAATTGGATATTGTTCAGCCAAGTAAGCTCTACAAAATTGTCCATTGGATCAAAATTGTCAGAAGACCCCTTATAAGGGTTATGGCCCCTTAAGTACCAAAAATAAATAGATTGTGAACGATAGAAGATAGGGAAAAGGTTTTGCTTGCTTAAATGTTCAGCTAATTGAGATCTACAAAATTGTCCATTAGGTTGAAATTGTCAGATGACCCCTTATAGGGGTTATTGCCCCTTAAACGTCAAATATAATGGTTATAGCTTTATAGTTAGTGAACGATAGAAGATAGGGAAAAGGTTTTGCTTGCTTATATGTTCAGCTAATTGAGATCTACAAAATTGTCCATTAGGTTGAAATTGTCAGATGACCCCTTATAGGGGTTATGGCCCCTTAAATGTCAAATATAATGGTTATAGTTTTATAGTATGATAGTATGTGAACGATAGTAGATAGTGAGTAGGTTTTGCTTACTTACATGTTCAGCTCATTAAGTTTTACAAAAGTTTCCATTGGGTCGAAGTTGTCGGATGACCCCCTTATAGAGGTTATGGCCCTTTACAGGTTTAAAATAGCATGCATTTCTTTGGGTATTTGTCCTTTGATGAAAAACTAATGCAGAGAAAGAAAAGATTTTGCTTGCTTAAACATGCAGCTCTTTAGAAAAGCTTCACAAAAGTCTCCATCGGGTCTCAGTTGTCAGATAACCCCTTAAAGAAAAGACCCTGATGGCTTAAGGACCAGGAGAGCGATTCAGGCTCCTGGGAGCCTCTTGTCTATCTATACTCTAAGTTTCAATCATGGTGTACAATCTCAACACTATTACATTGACAGCCTTTATTGTTATTATTAAATTTACATGTGTAGGTTCATAAACAGGTTTTCTTCAGGCGTGGATCCAGGATTTGATGTTAGAGGGGACGCATTAACATAATATAAGAAAAATCTAGTGGTATTCGAGGAAATCAGAATTATATGACAAAAAAATTAAGATTTTTCAAGTTTTTCAAGAGGGGGCGCCTGCCAGGTTTCTTTGTTTTATGAAAAAAGGGTATGCAGTTGCCATAGTGTTACTAAAGGTTACAAGTATCCAAATGTTTACAATGCATTTTTCCATAGGTTAACCCATCTGTAGACACTTTGGTTTCCATGCAATAACTTAAGTTGTAGTGACCCAATTGTTATAAATTTTTGATATAATGTTTGTGACCACTGAAGGAAGATTGGTATTGCTTTTTTTAAAAGTTGATGGTTGATTTTCACTTTCTATGGGGCAAAATCTTGTAGTTTACTTTAGCCAATAAAAAAGCTATGTCAGTTTGGCTTTTATAAGCGTAATTTTAGGTTGAAAAAGATTGGTTTTTTTTTGTTTTATTTTTAATACCCAAATTTTCAAAAGATTAGAGCGCCCTATAGACACATGATTGCCACCAGAATTTCTTTGTTAATATTTTACACAAAAAGTATATTAACTTGTCTATTTAAATATTATCTTATATCAATCTGTCACATTCCTTTTTGTATTTTATTCCAAATTTTATTTTGGGGTAAAAAATTTACCAATGTAACCTGTAACTTTGCTCTATGGAACTGATATAAGAACTAGAGTTATTTCCCTTTGATCATTGATTTTAAAATCTGAACATTTGTTGATAATTTTCAAAAAAATGTCTTAATTTGAAATGAATTGAAGGGGCATATGAATTTCAAAGTTCATAAAAACATATACAAAAAAAATTAAGAAACACTGAAAACAAAACTACAGACCCACAACTAAAACTGTAATGTGCAACCTGAACTCCAGTAAAATTAAATGTAAAATATACACCTATGCAGTCAAGAAACAACTGTCAAAATACATAACATAAAACACCACATAATTTGTAGTTCTGTACTTTTAAGCTCACCTCACAAAAGTGAAGGGCGTTTATGTGATAGGCGGAGCGTGGCGTCCACAATTACTTCAGAAAAATGGTTACGTTCTATACCCACATTTGAATGGTAGATGCATCTAGTGATACTAGCGAAATGCATGCCTTCAATTCTAGCTGTGATCCATATTTTCCACATGGTTGACCACTTACAGAAGAATGGTTCAAGTCCATTCCCTTGCACCTAGTGATGCTTAGCACAATGCATGCTTTTGATGCTGGATTTGACCTATATGTTAGGCATGGATGAGCACTTCAAATTTTGAAAGGCTAAGTCCTTTCCCGCTTGTTGACAATACTGCGTAACGAGGTGAGCTTCGTAATCGATGTAACCATAGACTTCTAATATACAGGTCTATGATGTAACCTATGTTTTTAAGCAGTCATATTTTTGTCAAAATTATTAAAAATCAAAAAGATTTTTTTTGTATCCAAGTGAAATTTCATAAAACATTCCAAAGAAAAGGTCTTTATTTCAATATCAGTAAAACAAAATCAATGACAACAAATGCAAACCAGACAACTCCTATCTAGATACTGTAATATTCTTGACCGCATATTGGTAGAAAATAATGAGATGTGGAATAAGTGTACGCGACACAGCCCACAATTAAACGGCAATTTAGAAAAACCTACATGGACAATCGCCAGCAGCCTTCAACGAGGCCATTTGGCACTGCTCGCGGTTCTGCAATTGACCCATGGTCTAAATAAAATGCATATAATTCAAATCCAGCCCTAAAATAGTAACAGATAGACCCCCTTCTTAAACAAGGAACAGGAAACATCAAAAAGACAAGTACAAACGAAAGCTTTGTCAAAGATTCCTGGCTAAGGACATGCACATGTAATATGTGGCGGGGTTAAACTAGTTTTTTGGGGCCAAACCTTCCCCCTATCAATATTCCTAGACTAAGCACAAAAACTAAACGCACAATAAAAATCAAATCGATCAAAGTCCAATTCCACTAGAGAGAACCTAAGACAAAAAAACAAGAACAAACAAAAGGACGGTAAAGGAACTCTCTATAGAATACTCGCTGTTACTGACAGCTAGCTGAGAATCATCAATCGACTGATGTAAAAAAAATCAAACGTTTCGATCTTAAATCCGACACAACACTTCAAACAATAATGATTTAGTGAAGTGTCATCACACAAAACCGACACGCTTGATCGCTATAATGCTTAAAAATGACAATAGTTAAAACGTTTATGAAAGTTTTAAAGCAAACTTTAAAGGTAGTACATCAGGCTGCGCTGATGAAGATGTCAAAACAAGGAGGGGCCATTACAGGTTTCTAAAGCCGACTCAAAAAGCAGATTACTAGAATAACAACTACAGTTGTGAAACTTGGAGAGAAACCGCTTTCACTATCAAGTCTCTTCAGTAGGTCTATGTCAACAAATGCACCATAAACCCCAAGGTAACAGAAAGAAAACAGACCACATGAAAAAGAGGTCAAATTGCGAAACAAATTAAGATGATATAGTTTTAGGCCAGAATTGGCATAATTTGAGGGAATTTATTGTTCCCTACATTCATGTCCACTTATGAACGAAGTGGAATATGTCAAATTTCGAGTGTTGAACATTACGTCTATGAAACCTTGCTGAATGAAGTTCAGACGCATTATATCAAGTTATTCTAGATTATATTCCTTCAATAGAAAATAACACAGAAAAACGTGAATTTATAAGTGCTAATATTCGATATTTGTTCCCTTCCTTGAATTTGGATTATCTTTGAAAGTTTGTTTTTTTTATAAAACAATCGAGGGACATCTTTCTAATATTATTATTCATCTCCCACAAACAAAAACGATGGGGTTGTATATGAAAATCACAATGTCCCCCGTCCGTACACATACTAATATCTCGTAAGCGTAACTAGTCTACATGATTCTTTTATCCATCTTGAATTAGATTTTAAGGTCTAATTCAGTGTAATTCTTTAAGGAGTGGCATTTTTGTCCCTTTTATTATGGACACAACTCAAGTCTATTCTTTCTTAAACATTGAATAGCGTCGAATAATTCATCTCTTCTTACATATTAATAATCCTTTATCATCATGTTTTAATTTTTTTATCTTGAGATCTCGACGTTGATTTGTAAACATACCAAACTCAAAAGTTTTGTGGGAATTTTTTCCCAAAGACAAAGCTGGCCTGAGAAAGACTGGCGAAAAGGGCGCAGTCCAATTCATTGAAGCCTTCACTAGTACAATAACCCGTCTACATACCACTGAAATGTTCACACGAATATTACCCGCCTCACTGATCGGGTCAAAAGGTTATCGAGATTCAAGTACATCACAGTTTGAGATGAAAAACGTACAAAATACTTCATTTTGATTTATATTTTTCAAATCCATTTTATTCTGGGTGACAAGTTCATAAAAATTGAATAGAAACACGCATTTTTATAAAATATACATTATATACAATAAAAGATCATGAAATAATTGTTTCTGAAAAAAAATCAACGTTTTTAAACAAATTTCCGATATATAATTACTTGACATTGTTTGTTACCATTATTTTTGATAAATTGATCTTTTGATGATGAAACCACAATTTGCTTAAGATTGACCAACAGCAATTTAAGTCCCACGAGAAAATTATGACTATGAATGTGATCATGACCTTTAATGACCCGAAAATTCGGAAGCCGCGTAAATGAATTCATCCTTGTCATTATCATGTTTAAATTTTATCAATATCTCATTATTTCAATCTCATGAGAATGAACCCTCTTTTTATTTTTATTTAATCAGGCACATGTAGATATGGTGCATGTACATTTAATGCATTTTCATGGGAAAATCAGCATATATGCTATAGAATTTTTCTTTATTTTCCACAAAATATAAAGAAAACACATTTTAGTTTTGTTTGGGGAAAGAAAACCTATTTTGATTTTTTTCAAGTGCCACAAATGTAGGCTAATTGATATTTGCTAAAAAAGTGAATAATAAAAAATGAAATAAAATCTGTGGCCACCTCTCTCATCGCTATTGTTTCTCATGACAGATCCACTTGAGGCGGTAGCATTCCTTTCTGTAATATTACGCAACTGAAACTTAAATTCCCATGGACAAGTTCGTATATAAATCTGATAACATCGTGAGATTGGTCTGCTGTAAAACTACAACTCGATTTGACGAACGGTTCTTTGGACAAAGCTATAGTTTGTTCAAAGAACCAGTTTATACACAAAAAGCATGCATTTAAAAGCTAAAGCCAACATCATTTATGGAAAAATATCTAAAAAGTTGAACTAGATTACTTAATTATTTGCATCTTTTCCCTTTTTTACTTAGTTAGAATTTAGGAACAGACCTTTTAACTTGAAAGCTGCCTTGCTTTTTTTTGTTTTGTTCAGATTTTTTTTTCGAAGGCGTCGCGATATTTTTTTTCATTATAAGCATTATTTTATATGGCAGAAATCCTTATTCAAAATATTTTTTTTCTTACTCTTTGCTGCCAGAATATTTTTTCATCAAAAATAGTTTTCAGAATATTTTTTAAGGGAAAACCAAGGCCCCTTTCAAGTTAAATGGTCGGTCGCTAAGCAACGTTTAAGCAGGTCTAGGGACAGAACGGAGACACCAGCCGTGATCAGACAATATCGGTGCATAAATCGGACAATAATTAAAAAATCAATTCATGTTTCATACATCTAATCACACAAAAAGTAAAAGAACATATAGCAACAAAGCTAAGGTCACAAAGGGTAAATAGAACATATAGCAAAAAGCTAAGATCACGAAGAAAGCAAACATTGATAAAACATGTATTTTGATAATGTACCAAAAAGCTTAGGTGGCGGACGTTAATCAGTCATGTAGTAATAACGCTAAGGTCATGGACAGATCAATTGATGTTTAGTAACACACCACTTTCATGGACAGGCCAATGGATCGTATAGCAATGAAGCTTGAACCATGTAAATTGACTGTTTAGCAATAAAAAGCTAGTTGTCATGTTAATAAATTGTGCTGCAATAAAGCTAATATCATGATACGATCAGAAAGGCATTAAAAATAAAGCTTTGGTAAAGACAGGTACATAAGTAATGTTGTAATAAAGCAAATGTCTTGCATGAACAAATGAATCATGCAGCTATAAAGCTAAGATCACAGACAACTGAATTATGTATATAGTCACGGGCAAAGAATCATGAAAATTTATATGAAGCTAGATCACGGACAAATGAATTATGTACATATAAAGCTAAGGTCACGGAAAAATGAATTATGTATATATAAAGCTAAGGTCACGGAAAAATGAATTATGTATATATAAAGCTAAAGTCACGGAAAAAAATCATGTAAATATAAAGCTAGGTCACAGAAAAATGAATTATGTATTATAAATTAAGCTTAAGTCACGGAAAAATAATCATGTAAATATAAGCTAAGGTCACAGACAAATGAATTATGTATATTTAAAGCTAAATTCACGGAAAAATAATCATGTAAATATAAAGCTAGGTCACAGACAAATGAATTATGTATATTTAAAGCTAAGGTCACGGACAAATGAATTATGTGTATATAAAGCTAGGTCACAGACAAATGAATTATGTATAAATAAAGCTAGGTCACAGACAAATCAATCATGTGGCAATAAAGCTAATGTAATGCTATGGTTAATCAATCGTGTAAAAAAGATACATACGAAACAGACAGATATATGAAGCATGTCGCAATAAGCTGGGGATGAATCCAGATAAGTTAAGCTAAGGTCATTGGCCGGTCAATGGACAGTGTAGCAATAAAGCTCTTGTCGCGGACAGGGTATTAAATTATGTAGAAATAATGATTAATCCATGGACCATGTAGCAATAAAGCTAAGATCATGTACATGATAAATGGTGTTGCGTACAGCTCTGTAAAGTAATTGGTATAATATAGAATGGATATGGTTAGCTGTAAAGTTAGAAAGGGTGTCCGTGTGCCAACAGTGATGAAAATCATCTTTTTAAAGCCATTGACACCGGAAAATCCAGCATGGGGTTGAGCTGGAATCGAACCCATACTCTGTCATCTATGGCAACTTCGCCTGCACTGTGTCCAGCGCCCTAGACCACTAGACCACCTAGGCTAGATAAAAATCTAGCTTTCGGTTGCCTAGTTAAGCCTCCTCGTAGACAATCTAAGGTTGTAACACAGTACACGATGAACATTAGGTGGGTAGGGAGAGAAAGATAGAGAATTGGATCGCAACTGGTATAGTAATATAAGCATATATATGATAAATGGTGTTGCGTACAGCTCTGTAAAGTAATTGGTATAATATAGAATGGATATGGTTAGCTTTACAGCTAAACATATCCATTCTATATTATACCTAAGATCATGTACCAATGGACAGGTTAATAAATCGTGCAGCAATGAAGCTATGGTCACGGGCGGTGTAATGAATTATGTAGCAATGAAGTTACACCATGCAGCAATACATCTAAGATCATAGACCGACAACAAATGGTGTAGCAATAAAGCCAAGATCATGGACCGAACAACGGATGGTGTAGCAATAAAGCTAAGATCACGGACCGGAAAACGAATACACGAATGGTGCAGCAATAAAGTCGAGATCACGGACCGGGTATCGAATGGTGTACATATCAATAAAGCCGAGATCACGGACCGGACAACATATGGTGTAGCAATTAAGCTAAGATCACGGATTGGACAACGAATGGTGTAGCAATAAAGTCGAGATCACGGACCGGAGATCGAATGGTGTACATATCAATAAAGCCGAGATCACAGACCGGACAACGAATGGTGTAGCAATGAAGCAAATATCACGGACCGGACAACGAATGGTGTAGCAATAAAGCTAAGATCACGAATGGTGTAGCAATAAAGTCGAGATCACGGACCGGAGATCGAATTGTGTACATATCAATAAAGCCGAGATCACGGACCGGACAACAGATGGTGTAGCAATAAAGCTAAGATCACGGACCGGACAACGAATGGTGTAGCAATAAAGCTAAGATCACGACTGGTGTAGCAATAAAGTCGAGATCACGGACCGGAGATCGAATTGTGTACATATCAATAAAGCCGAGATCACGGACCGGACAACAGATGGTGTAGCAATAAAGCTAAGATCACGGACCGGACAACGAATGGTGTAGCAATAAAGCTAAGATCACGACTGGTGTAGCAATAAAGCTAAGAACACGGACCGGACAACGAATGGTATAGCAATTAAGCTAAGATCACGAATGGTGTAACAATAAAGCCGAGATCACGGACCGGACAACGAACGGCGTAGCAGTAAAGCTAAGATCACGGACCGGACAATGTAGCAACCTACCTTGAATCAATTCATGAATCCACCATCCATAAAAAGAAACGCATTTAACTGATTATAAAATCAGTTTATCACCTATAAATTATCAGTTTATTGCCGCACTAATTTTGCACAACACAAAACCACATTAGTAGTAATGTCCATATTTTAAGATATTCCCCCAGCGATTATTAAACTTAACAAGTGGTCGTATAAATATTGAGAAAGTGTTAAGATTTTACTTATTTACGGTATTTTTGAACTTTATATGTGAGAAAGATTGGGACATTGACACAGAAAGTCCCCTCTTTGTAAATATGTGTTTATATAAGAAGAAGTCAGTTTTTCTTGTAAGAAATTAATTGAGACTTTAATAAAGAAGTCAAGAAATTGTCAATTTTACAAAGTAATCGGATTGCCCCTATTGCTTCTTTGATGTAAACCTTTTATTTACCGAAAAACAGAAGCTGTGGTGGAGCTTTCCACTACACGAGCTTTTTGTTAAGGACTTTAATTCTTTATTTTGTGGTTTGCGGTTACACGCAATAACTTTTCATTTTGATCTGAAGTAAGGGAGTTAAATACTTGAAATTACATAAGGTATTTTAACTTATAATTTTTTAAATTAAGAAATTTGAATTTCATTACATCTTGCATATAATACATGACTGACGTCAAGTGATTTGTGAATTTGCATCAGGAATTTCAATATTGCCAATAATAAACGGCAAATATTAGTACATGAAGGGCTTAAGAGGTTAGAATTTATAGATACGGGCGAATATAGGAATTAATTTTTGAGGTGAATGCTTAAAAGACTCTTATCCAGCGTGTAGATGGAGCTGACTACATTCAAGCTCCGGATGATACGAAAAACGCCTTATCCCCATCAAAATGTATAATAGCTGTCGACAACTTACGTGCACGAGGGAAATTCCGAGTGCTTATAAAAATATAGAAGTGCATGGCATGAACAAATTAATTCATTTATTTCACAATTCAATCAATGTCATATCAAAACTTTTCAAAGATTCATGTTCCAGAAAAAAAATAGCAAAAAATTTCACATAGAAGTCGTGTCAATTTGAATAATTTCCCTAATTACTCTGATACTTTAGAATTTATAGCAAATCAATTAAACAATCAAAAACAGAAAAAATCATTTAACGTTTTCACATAAACATTGGTTTTCTACATGGCTTGACTTCATTACAACTCTGAATCAATGGATCTTAATCTATGTGAAAGGCATATTAAAAGCAATTTGAGCAAATCCCGTGGGAATCTGTTAAGGCAACGATTTCTGTATATAGACAGAAATATGAAATACTCATACCCGGAAGATTTAACATTTTTTCTCTGAACGATTAGAGGAGATGTGATGGAATCGCCAAACATGCAAATTTTGTAAATAGATTTCGGGTAGATGGACCCAAAAAAAATATCTCAGTTTCAGCCCCCCACCTCCAGCCCACCCCAAAACACATCTGAATCCGACACTTTATAAGGGACAGCCAAGGGGCTTTAACTTTGCTTTATCTGTTTCTTAAAATATGATCTGATTATCGGTTAGGGGGGGCTCTAAATTCTAAAGACACAAATACTTTAATTTATTACATATTTTAGAAAATTTGTTTATTTTACACATTGTCAAGATAAAATAGAGATATTTGGTAAACATCTTGTTAAATTTTATTTGATTTAAAGAACCTTTGAGCGTTTTAAAGAGGATAGCGTGATTAAAGGCCAATCTTTTCTCATACTATGTGCATATTTCTATCAAGTTTATACAGGTTGCTTTTAAAATGAGAGTCAAAAAAATTTTATCTATGTTCAACAAATTGAAAAACACTTTGAAATAAGTCATAGGTTAAAATATCTTCAACAAGTAATACTTTAAACTGCACCAGATAAATTTAATTACCAAATAATTTATTCACTAAAGTCGTTGGGGTTACTTTTTTCCTTCAAAATATTTCAAGATTTTTTGTACAAGTTTCCCATATCAAACATTTACCCACCATAAACCTCCCAGGAATGCGATACTATACAATCGTTTTAGCATACTTCAATAAACATTTAAATTTTTGATAGAATTGCTGAAAATAATTTTCCCATGTTGCCGATCGTACAAAGATTATAAATTAAACTATACGCTTTCTTTTTTTTTTAACATTTTTCTTAAGGGGGCGTTTCTTATACAAGTCACTCAAATTATAACCCCATTCAGGTTACGTTTAAAATCGGACAACTACAGGATATATTGACACTAGTTTTCCCACGCTCGAAAGCTATCGTGAATCAAATAAAGTTATATACTTTAGCTGGCCCTCGGCCAACCAATGGTGTACGGCAATAGCCTGAGAATTAAAACGATCAAAATCAGATTTTCACTTTGGAATTATGAGCTCGGCAGGCAATAAGCACCAGAAAGGATTCCTAGAAGCCGTACGCAATGGAGACACGGCTGAAATTAAACAAATTCTCGAGTCACGAGAAGGAAAGATAAACGTGAATTCGTTCGATAATGAGGGACAAACTGCCTTACATCAGAGCTGTATGAACGGAAATTTAAAACTAGTGAAACTCTTGGTGAAATTCGGAGCGGACGTAAGACTAGCAAATAGCGATGGATGGAATCCACTTCACATAGCGGCATTCAGTGGCCACCAGGACATTACTTTATATCTACTGCACGCCAGTCGGACTATACCACCCAAGAGATAATGTCTGTGATATATTGTCATCGTTGTATATTCTTGTTGTTACATTGTTATTTTGTTTTCAAAGCCAGTATATAATTTTCATTGTTTTGTTAATTTTTGTTGCAATATTTGTTTCATAATTATGTGGTCGTTAGATGTCTACCTCTACAACAAATGACGAACTAGACGGTGAAAAGACTATAGTACCTGCAATATCACACCCTGTCTTCACGCAGAACACTAAGCATTGGCGAAAATCTCATGGAAATGCTACATATTAACACTCGAACTCGGTGTGAGACTCGTACTTTTACTTGGACTCGCAGTTCCTGATACCCGACCATGGTGGAAAACTCGTCTTCAAATATTGAAACCGTTGTAACAATGACTAACTAGAGAATACAATAACTGGCCCGACTCTTAAATTCAATGTCACAGGGACGACTAAGCTTACAGTGCAAAAACTAATAAAGCGCCATTTTACAGATCACAGAAAAGGCGTATATTTGAAACATGCGATAGAGTGATTTTCTAGTGTTCCAGATCCAACAGACATTTGCTTTGGCAACTTAATTCCCGCAGCGACGAAGGACGAATTTTATTTGTATTTTGAATGTTTTTGAAACTATTTTTCTAAGTAGCCAGGCGTGTAACTCTATATGACAAAGGTAAAGCATCTATTAAGCTTATTTAAGTGACATAATTTAAAGTAAATTGGAGGTAATTTGACATGGCCCTGGGCACTTGTGACATATATGTGTTTGAAAGCAAATTTAAATTTATTACAAGAATCTAACAGTTTAAAATAACTAGAGCATATACAAATTTTAATGTCAATATATCCTTTAATTTTTTTTGGTATAAAAAGAGAACTGTATTTTTTAACAAGCTATTTCGAAAGTTTCTGAATAATGCAACTATTTATGAAAAGATTTTTTTTTCATGTCAACTTTTGAGCTCATTTTTCATCATTTGTCAAAGCAAACCTGTTCAGTCATTAAACATGAGAGCCTGGTAACAATAAATATATTGTGCTCATTGTTTGCCTAACTGACAGTCCTATCTTTATTCTATACACTCCACAGTGGTAGACCGAGGTGCTATATATATTTGAACAAGTCTTTCAATAAAATTTTATTTTGTTTAAATGTTATGTTATTCATGCATAGTATTTTAATACTTTCTTGTAAAAATATTGTATAAATCCATTAAAATTGAATTATGTTTATATACAAGACGAGTTTTATTGAATTTTGAATTTCATTTCAAAGATATTTTTTCATATACATACCGGGTATACTTGTTATTGTCAGTGGTATAAGCTCGTTGTCCACAAGTTTTGTATTTGTCGATTGTGCTTATTGATCAAAGATTCTTCAGCTTTTTCATATGGTCATAGCCAGGCCTCCTCATGTGTCTTGTACATAGTGAGACAATTTTTGAACAGACCATTGTCTTTGCATTCAACACGCAATATCTCATAGAATTTGGAGTTTATTTTTTTTCTATACATAGTGAGACAACAGACCATTGTCTTTGCATTCAACACGAAATATCTCAATAGGTTTGGAGTTTATTTTTCTCAAACTCACAAAACATGTGGCAGAGGTACTGTAGTACACACTTGTTCAACCTTTGTATAAAAATAATAAAAAAAAACAAATCGTCATATGTCTACAAACAAGAACAAAAGTAGCACGCCACTTCTGTTCTATCAAGATTCTTTTTATAAAGCAGAAGAAAATCAATTCTTTTAAACCTGTAAATGCTAAATTGGATATATTTCTTTCAATGTCATTTTCGAGTTTTAAGTAAAAAATCTTGGATTGGTCAATACAAAAATACTTGGTTAAAAAAATAGAGTCGAGGAAAAGAAAGCTTTTCTTCATAACACTGATGATTTTTTTCATTAATTTATATATCCAAAAACGAATAATCAGAAATTATATGAAAAAAATACAGATCTTGACGTTATAATGGAATCAAAACAAGTTGTGCCCAAATTTCAGGTCCATCCGGCAATTATTGATGTTTGCCGTTTGTAATTAAAGGAAAAGAATGAAAGTAAGCATGTCTTGTGTTGTTCAGTATATCATGCACAAACAGAAACAAAGTTACAATAGATTGACAACCATATCCACCTCAATTTACCCAATTGGCATTCAACATCTTTTGTTTTTTTTATCCCCAATGATATATAGAGTTATGTTACTCAGCGATCGTTGTCTTCACTCAAGACATTTCACAGAAGTCATCTAATCGTAGACAAAAATGGGATTTCTATCTTTCCGACGAGTTGACAATTATCAATTTGAAGGTTTTAAATGGCAACAAGCATTAACTGCTAACCCTTCCGAAGCTTCTAAGTTTACTCTCCGGTTGCGTTTACTGATTGTTGTTCGGTGGATTGGTTTTTGTGTTGTCTATTTCTTCGTGTTCTTCACACCCGTGTTGACTAACTTTGTATCGACTCTTCAAACATTTGACATTCGAATGCCAAAAAACGTACTTTTCTGCTTCAATCATATGATCAAAGTGAGTTATAACTGCAAATGAGTTTCATGAAAACTGGAGAGTGCCACATCTGACAAAAAACAAGAACATGGTTCTATGCTGCTCCTATATTGTTGACTTCACTATAGAAATTTAACGCATTAGAGCTTCATTCAATTAAACACACATGATTCTATTACTTACAGTAAAATCGCATTTTTTTTTCATTTTAATGCCCCGTATGACGCTACAGGCAGGAGCCAATGGACCCGGAAATGGTAAACGATACTTGTAACAAGCAGGAACTGTTTACCCCTCTTAAGCACCAAAATTTCAGAGACTTCAGTTTGCGTTACTGATTGCAGATTCAGTTTGGTTCTTTTGCTTTTTGTACATGTTGTCTTATGTGTAAACTGATTTTTGCTTTTGCCTTTTCGGACCAACATTTGATCCATAGCAAGTTGTGGAAAGTAAAATTCAGAGCTAAGTTATTCACATCCATCACATATTAGTTGAATTATAAGATATTACGTAAAGTTAAATGTAATTTCTTTCGCCAACAGAAAAGAGGAGGCCCGCGTTTCCGGGGTAGCAGATTATAATGTCTTGAGAATTTAACCATGCTTTGAGTTAAAAAAATTGATTTCAATTTGATCAATAATAATGAATCAATTTAGGATCTACCTGCACGAAACTAAAATTATCCCACTGATATTGGTATTTTGAATCCTTTGATACATATTCAATTCTAATGGTTGCACCTCGATTATGCAGAATGCAGACTATCGCTAGGACGAGGATTGGGTCCGACATTGAGTTTTTACTCAAGTCCGTCTGTACTCAAGTTTACGATCAAGATTTTCTCAGAAATCGAACAGTGCATGGAATTGCAAACAGTTTTCAGACATGTCGGACTCCTTCTTCCTGTTAGGGTCCAAAAGGTAGCATACATTCTTCGATTCTATACTACTGAAATAATGAGTTTATAGCCGGATTGCAGTTTAACAACAAATACGACGGATAAGCTACACATATCAGAAGTATTGGGCCATTGAGAAATTAAACCATGAGTGAGTGAGTTGGTGTTTTACACCCGTGCAACGCTATATAGGTTATTTACAGGCGATGCATATGCATTATAGTTTACACATTTAGCTTATTTAGTCTGGATAAGGAACCGTTACTGTGCCGAGAGTATAATGTTAAGAAGTTCCGGGTCCATGAGAAGTAAAAAGCATGCACGTCTTGGAGTTTGAACATGTAAATGGCACTTTGGTGTAAAGAGTAAAAAAATAAGGTTTGTTCCACAGCAGACCAAGATGAAATAAACTGATAATGTCAAACACTGAAATAGCTACTTTTGCTTAAAACGTATACAAATAAAACTTAGAATGCAAACATCTCATTGTCTTCTATAAGTACTCCATTGTAAAGGTATAGATAGAAAAACGCTCCGATTGCTTTGTTTGGGATAATTGATCGGAGGTGAGTGAGTGAATTGGTGTTTCACGCCCTTGCAACGCTATATAGGTTATCTAAAGGCGATGCACATGAAAAATGATGATAAAATGAACATGACATGAAGAAGAGAAATGAAACATTGGGGTGTGATGGGATGTTAATTTTGAAGACGTTAATTTTGAAGACCACAGGAAAAGGGGAGAGGTAGGTAGGTAGGGGCCAAAAATTGGCGGTCCACAAAGGGATTTTTTACGTGCATAAACTTGGTCCACTATGGTTTGCGGTCAGGTTTTCCGCATTATAGCCTGGCGACGAGGCTGCCCTTTCATTCACCTGGGGCACCCATCCCAGTCGCTTTATGTGCTAAGCGACCTGATCCGATGTCAGATGCTTTAGTGAACTTTTACCGACAAGCTATTTATACGCTGCTGTTAGGGGGAAGGTTGGGCCCAAACAAAACTAGTTTAACCCCGCCATATTTCAAATGTGCCTGTCTGAAGCCAAAATCTGACAAAGCTTTGTTTGTACTTGTCTTTTGATGCTTTCTGTTTCTTGTTTATGAAAGGGTCTATCTTTGACTATTTCAGGACTGAATTCGAATAATTAGACCTTGGTTTGATTGCAGAACGGCGAACAGCGCCTACTTGCCTCGTTGAAGGCTGCTTTGCTTTTTCTAAATTACACAGGCAAAATGTTGACTGCGTTTAACGTGCGTCAGGCGTACGTTAAACGCATGTCATCTGACGCATATTAAATAGGCGTTTCTAACCGCGTACGTCTGAGGCACGTTAAAAAAATTTCTTTGCAATATTTTTATTTCATAATAAAACACACTAAATAAATAACTTACTAACTTCATACATTTTAGGAAACTATATGTCTGACATATGGTAAACTTACGTTTACCGCACGTTTAAAAAACGTACGTTTACCCCACGTTTAAAAAACGTACGTCTGACATATGTTTTTACAATAATTTGACGTACGTTTACCGTACAGCGGTTAGAAACGTATGTTTAACGTACGTTTATGCACTTCGTCAGACGCACGTTTTTATTAACGTACGTCAGACGCACGTTTTTATTAACGTACGTGAGACGTATGTCTAAATTTTGCCTGTGTACCGCTTGTTATGTGAGCGGTGTCGCGTACACTTATTCCGCATCTCATTTTTTCCTATTGTTTAAATGAAAAAGTCACAGAACAGAAAGTAAAAATGGACAAAAAAACATCCAATTGATGAATTTGAATTTTGTCATATTGTGTTCAATATATGACTGAAGATCAAAATAAGAATCAATTTTAATCATTATTAAAACAATCTGTGAACCCATGCTCACTAACGAATACCCTGCCGCCAAAACAATAAGATTGAATTTTGATATAAATTATATATCATTTACGTTATGTTACAAAGATTGTGTGAAAGTTTCATAAAATCCATGGAGAGGTTTAAGAGGAGTAGCGGATAAGAAATGGGTACCCCTTTGACATCTAATGGTTTAGCCCATGTTTTAGTATAGGAAACCGCATAATTCAGATCAAATTTTTAAAAAAAGGAGGTGCACATCACTGTGTATACCCCCTAATTTCAAAGCGGGGTGTATAACAAGAGGCTCCCAGGAGCCTGAATCGCTCACCTGACATATGTGCCTGAAGTAAAGGTTATAAGGAAAAATCTATTTAATGTTGAAAGGGTCATAAGATTAATAAGGGGGTCATCTGACAATATGGTGGATCTAAAGATGCTGATCACTTTTGTTCTCAATCAAAATCTAAAAATCTGTCATCCTTTTTGAGTTATTTGCAAAAAAATGCAGTTTAACCTAATGTTCTATTTTTAGCCACAGCGGCCATGTTTTACAACCAATCAAAAATCCCCACTACAGTTCTATACACCTAATAATAATAAACAATAATACCAAGTTTGGTTCCATTTGGACTTAAAGTGTCAGAGGAGTTAACATTTTCAATATAAGGAAATGCAGTTAAAATGCTCAATTGTGACGTTCCAAGGGCAATAACTCCTCAAAGGAAAGGTCCTACAACGTTGACCCTGTTACAAATTTGGTAGATCTTGATGCGCTTAACAATATGCAATTTAAATTTCTCAAATATCTTGTATAGTTTTCAAGATATTGAGCTTAACAGGTGCAAAATTTGCAAAAAATCCACAAAAAGGGCAATAACTCCTACATGGGTTGTTGGATTTTCTTCAAAATTTCAGAGCTGGTAGATCTTGAGGTGCTGATCACTTTTGTTCCCAATCAATATTTTGAAATCTGTCACCGTTTTAGAGTTATTTGCAAAAAACTGCCATTTACCTCTATGTTCTATTTTTAGCCACAGCGGCCATGTTTTACGACCAATCAAAATTCCCCACATCGGTTCTATACACCTAATGCTAATAAACAACTATACCAAGTTTGGTTCCATTTGGACTTAAAGTGTCAGAGGAGTTAATGTTTTCAATGTAATGAGGAAATGCTGTTAAAATGCTCAATTTTGACGTTCTAAGGGCAATAACTCCTCAAAGGAAAGGTCCTACAACGTTGATCCTGTTACAAATTTAGTAGATCTTGATGTGCTTAACAATATGCAATTTAAATTTCTCAAATATCTTGTATAGTTTTCAAGATATTGAGCTAAACAGGTGCAAAATTTGCAAAAAATCCACAAAAAGGGCAATAACTCCTACATGGGTTGTTCGATTTTCTTCAAAATTTCAGGGTAGGTAGATCTTGAGGTGCTGATCACTTTTACCCTATGCCAGAATTTTGATATCTGTAGCCGTTTTTGAGTTATTTGCAAAAAACTGCATTTTACCCCTATGTTCTATTTTTAGCCATGGCGGCCATGTTTTGCGACGAATCAAAAATCCCCACATCAGATCTAAGCACTGAATGCTAATGAACAACCATACCAAGTTTGGTTGCAATTGGACTTATGGTGTCAGAGGAGTTAACGTTTTAAAAAGTTTACGGACGACGGACGACGGACGACGGACGACGGACGACGGACGGACGACGGACGCCAAGTGATGACAATAGCTCACATGACCCTTCGGGTCAGGTGAGCTAAAAAAGACTTGGAAGACAATTCCCTTTATATAACACACCGGAAACAACTGAACAGCTGAAAAGTGCACCGATTAAAAGATAGAAATCTACAACACTAATATTAAAAGCATACTTCATTTCATCTATGCTTGCATTTGAAATTCACTAAACTTTAAGGAGATCAGCTGTTTCTTATAATTAAGTTTCCGGAAGTTCATCTTTTGTTTAAGCCGTTTGCATCATAAGAACAGGTGCTATACATAAGCAAGGTCGCCTACACCTGGCATAATTGTCAGTAGCAGTCAAAGACGTATCACAGGTTTCAGCTTATTTTCGAATTAATATTATTAGTTCAGAAGTGTCAAAATGTGAAATACTTAAAATCTTTGAATTCAGTAAACATTCCCACAAATATTTGAAGTTGCATTCTTATTTTAAGGCCTAAATATGTTTACTATGAGAAATAAATCACGCACTTGAAAAATTCTGTCATCAAATCTTTGTTTTCTCATAAAATTATGAACTTTATATGCAATTCTCACGTTTTGGTTCCCATACGAACATCAACAACGATCGATTTGTCACTTTAATTAGAATGATTGACACTCGGACGATGGGAAGTGAATTCAGGTCCAGCATGACAAGAGAAGCCGTAAAAATTAAACTATAATGTCATAACGGATAATAACAGAATTACAATGCCCACGACTTTCGGTATAAAAATGTTGTGAACCATTGATACAATGCAATCAATTGTACAATAACACGATTGGAAATTTCACTATCATACAATGCAACTGCATACTATATAATTCATTATCATTGTATTTTATGGGAAATGTAATCCAATGCAAAAAAGTTGCAAGATGACACACCGGTTCTCTAATTGGCGTTGTACGCAAATAGGAAATAAACAAGAGCAGAGCTCAAGGTCCCTAGTCTGGTATTTTATTTTACAAGCACATGTATGCATGACCTTAAGATAAATTGCGCAAGCGGCATACTAAGCCAAAAGTCATTATATGTTGTCTTTCTCGCATCATAACCTCCAATGCAGTCAGTTTCATGACACTACAAAAACATTTTAAGTTCTGCTATGGAAACAATCTAAGCCTTAAAATTTTCAAAACCCAAGAAAATGTTACCTTTTAAAAATATTTCACCTGTACCTTCTTATACGACCGCAAGTTTTTGCTATCGTATTTTGTTATGGCGACGTTGTCGTCGTCATCGTTATCGTCTGTCAACACTTTGGTTTCCATGCGACAATTTAAGTTGTAGTGAACCAACTGTAACCACTAAATGAAGGTTGGAAAGCATTTTGGGTTTCTGGTCGCTATCGTTTCTAAAAAGGGGCTAAACTGGGTGTTTTTTCACTGGAATACTTGTGAAAATACCTGCCTGCTTTTTTTTCAGAATATCAGATTGCAATATCTCCTACAGTTTTAGAGAATTTTAAAGTGGTCAAAGGGACCAAAAAACGCCAATTATAAGAGTTTGTGTCTGCAAATGGTTTAATTCAAAACATTTAGTTGAAGTGGGCTGACCAAATGTTTTAAAATGATGTTTCTAACAACTAGAAAAAGTTTCGTAGTGCATTAAGGGAGTGTGACCCCTACTGTTTCAGCTGATTCAAAGAAAAAGGGGCCAAAAAGGTAAAATGGATGTTAAAACAAAACTGGTTTAATACAAAACATTTATTTATCATTCGGCTTTGTTCATATTTTTTTTCATTGTATTCCTTAATAAATACTGTAATGAAAATATAGCGACCGTTTTGAAATATCTTGCACCGTTACATTTCTAGGAGGGGTCAAAAAGGGGCCACACCTCCAAAATGGACTTTTTTATTTGTGGTCCGATTTTCAAAATCTTTTTATACGACCGAAAAACTTTTGCGAACTTATAATGTTATGGCGATGTCGTCTTCGTCGTCTGTAGAAATTTGGTTTCCGTGCAATAACTTGAGTAAATATTGACCGATTGTTATGAAATTTAAATATGATGTTTGTATACACTATAGAAAGGTTGGTATTGAATTTTGGTCCCTACCGTTTCAGAAAAAAGGGCAAAAAAGGGCTAAAACAGGTGTATTGACAAAACTGCTGTAGAATGTTTGTTATTCATTCGATTTTGAAAATTCTTTTTTATTGAATTCTTCATTAAAGTCTGTGAACTAAAGTGTCAGTGGTTTTGATATATAATCCACTATTACATTGTTACATGGGAGGGCGAAGCTGGGCCACGCCAAAAAAATCAACTTTTTTATTTTTAGTCCGATTTTCAAAATCTTTTTTTTTTCATTGGAATTCTTGTGAAAATTCCTGCGTGCATTTTTCAAATAGATTTGCAATATCTCTTACCGTTTTTGAGAAATTAGGGGTCGAAGGGACAAAAAACGCCATTTTTAAGAGTTTGTTGAGGCAAACAGTTTTACACAAGAAATTTATAGTTGTAGTGGACCAGCCAATTGTTATGAAGTTTTAAAATATGATGATTATATTCACTAAAGGAAGCTTTTTTCGCATTTGGGATTTGTGGCCCAAACCATTATAGAAAAAAGGGCCAAAAGGAGCTAAAAGGGTGTATTGACAAAACTTGTAGAATGTTTGTAAGTCCACCATGGGTTGCATGTGACAAAAGCAATTGACTATCCATATTGGACATCCAACGTACAGTGTTCAACAATGTGCGGTCGTATCATGCTTCGCTCGGCGTAACTTTTTATTTTTTCATTGGAATCCTTATAAAAATCCCTGCCTGCGTTTTTCAATCAGATTTGATATATCTTCAACGATTTTGTGTAAAATTAGGGATCAAAGACGCAAAAGCGCCTCAGTGATGATTTTAACTTGAAGGTTTGTATAAATGTATAAAAAAAAATCAAATATGCATTAAAAGTCCACCGGCAAGGAATGCATGTGTATAAAGCTTTGGGAGTCCACCATGGGCTGCATGTGTCCAAAGCATTTGATAATCCATAGCAGGCGACAAACGTACAGGGTTCAACATGTTGCGGTGGTGTATCATGCTGTGCTCGGCGTAGCTTTTTATTTCATATTCCACGAAATACTTGCTCTGGAAACCAATTTTTGATTGAAGAATGGTAGAATAAGCTGGTGGAAAGTCGAGATTTACCAAAGGCCGATGACAGAAGAGAATCTTTTCATTTTAACATTGCATAAGAAAGAATCCTTGAGATTGGAACAATAAAGTTTCTTTTGCCTGCAAAAAAATTAAAATTATGCCCCCCTTTGTTACCCCTCAAAGTTCTAACTTGAAAGGCCGTAACACACAATTTTGAGGATTCAAATTTCCTTGTAATATGCAGAACTAGATATAGTGTATTTGCTACATACACAGTTTCATTAAATTCGGTTGATTTGATTAAGAGAAGGAATTGAGCTGAGCGGAATGACTTTGTGACGGGCAGGATTATACATTAGGTCTCCCAACCAAAGAGAGGGGTACATAAATATTCACCTTAAAGGTATGTCGGACTGCAAGAAAAGATCAAAAACACCATTTCCTTTTCAGATCTGTTTTTATTGAGGTAGATAACAAGCAACAACTCTGAAACCTGTGGTGTTGCTCGATATATAATAGAAGCTTACCAAATCAAAACAAAACCATATAAATGTTGGAAGAAGTTTACTCTAGGTAATCAAAAGACAAAGATAGACAAGTTTATATCTAATAAACAATTCAAATCAATAATAAATTTGTAACATCTCTCAATAGACTAGGTCATAAACATAACATACAAATATATCCATACTGTTAATAGTATTGTAAGCACACAATGAACAAATAGTCAAGTTTCACAAACGTTAACCCATTCTATTTTATAATGACAAGATATGACAGTTCCCATGAGAGGAACCCTGTCAAGGAGGGTTTTGGTATAGGCAATTTTCTTCAAGTCGATAAGGTATTTGATTCAAAATGATAAGACATCTATAACACCTAATTTTCTGGAAATTCAAGACATTTTTTACGGGTATAATGTAGATATAGAGATGAGGCTTATTCCCTGGAGGCTTACATATAAAACGAAAATTATCAAATGGATCCAATGCATTTTACCCAAATATACCAAGCATTTAAAATAGACAGACTGAAAGTAATGATACTAACAAATACTATTGAAGATCACTACTTTTAATACATGTAATAATACCACATTTGAGAGACTTAGGTATGTTATTTCTTATGATATTCAGAATACGTTTCTAAATAAAGTAATAGGGAGATCTTTTCATTTTCCATTTTAAAAAGTTTCTTGCAGAAAACTGAAAAAAAAACCACTGAGCACTTCTTACATAAGTAACTCCACATTTTTTTCAACAAACAAATTGAATATAGACATATAAAATATAATATGAAAATACTATTTAATGAGAAAAATAAGTTGTTTTACCCCCCAGCCCTTTCACAACGCAATCATGTGCGTACCTTTTCAATAAGCCAGCAGATTTTGTATAAAGGATAAAAACGACCCCAAAAGTAAACTGTTACCCTGTAACACGGTATATTATTAAAAAATACGAACTGTTCCCGACAGATAACAAGAGAAAAGAAAATTTCG
Organism: Arcuatula senhousia; assembly: GCA_963971305.1. Classification (NCBI taxonomy): domain Eukaryota; kingdom Metazoa; phylum Mollusca; class Bivalvia; order Mytilida; family Mytilidae; genus Arcuatula; species Arcuatula senhousia. The sequence goes on from OZ020311.1 coordinate 51,245,047, forward strand.
TGCATTTCCAATGCAAATATATACCAAGAGAGATAACTCAACCAATTTATCGTTGTTCCCAGTTATTTTTTTTTCTAAAACTTAATAGAATTTAAAAGTGAATTTAAAAAAGCCAAAACAATAATATAACTGTTTTAAAAAATCCAATAATAGTTTAGATTTAATATAAAATGAATTATTTCAAAACTTATTGACAAAATACTAAAAATTCCAATAAAAGATATTAATTATAAAATGTAGAAATTCGATTCAATTTCTATAAATATCTTTTCTTAATTAAGATACATATAAATTACAAACATCATCTATTTTATATGAAAAAAATAATATGACTTTCAATGAAGGAAAATTATGGGCCATTTTATCTATAATATTTAATTATCTTTTTGTGATAAATTCTATGTAAAGTAGTGTATTAATTGACATCTCTGGTCTACGAAATAAAACCACCAGTCCACTGTCCACCTCAAACCAATGTTAACACGTTCTGTTATCTCCTCTGTGCAGTCCAATGTTTACATAACAAGGTCTGTTCTGTTCTCTGTACAGTTCACTTGGCGAGTTCTGTCCTCTCCTCCGTAGACATATGTGACGACTGGGAAGACAGGCTGGCATTGTGGTCGTCGAACATATTTCCTCCATCATTTGATAAGGGGAGAACAGCATTGGGGTTAACATAGTCGGGGACCTGAGACACGTTATATGAGCACAGAGAATTGCCACCGTAGAACTGGTAGTAGGACTGTGGATCCATGAAGAGACCGAACGAGTCTCGCTCAACTGAGCTCTGTTTTGATTGAAGAGCCTGACCATAGAATGCATTGGCGAAGGGTTCGTGGTTATTGAAAGATCTGGAGTAGCTCTGAATGTCGTAGTCATTAAAGTAGTTGTACCCGTTATTGTATGTATATGATGACTGGGACTGATCTACAAAGATAAACATTTTATTTCCATTGATTTCGAAGAGGAAAAAACCCACAAGTTAACGAACCATTTACATTTATTTCTCAAAGGGCAAGACTATTATCGAATTTAGGAAAGCCCCAACATCGTTTAACGTGTCCACTAAATTTTAATATGCATAACTTGGTATGTTACTGTTTTATTGTGCAACATTAAAAAAAAATTGATGGACAGACCGATCGATATACGGGAGGCAAAACTCACACCGTGAATACAGTGCCCTGATACTTGATTGTATGTAAGGATTATATGGGACGAACTTCTACTGATTCTTACAAATATGCAAGAACCCCTCAACCACCGCCGAAAGCAAAAAATTGTAAGTCAGCTCATTAATAGCGACAAATCTGATAAAAGCACCCGCCGTATGAGTCAACTACATGAAGCTGCATATCAAATATCAAAAGCCCATGGATAGTAATTAACTTTTTTCCAATTTACAACCCTTAATAAATTTTAAGTCGGCTTGTTACTTGAAAAGTACTTGACGCTACATTCAAATTATCCGCGTTGCGGTTAGGACAAAAATGTATAATTCATATATTTACCATTATTTATCTGCTCCTTTCTAGTCATTGCATCATAGGATGGTGTACTGGAGAGGCATGGTGAGGGTGCTGCTCCATAATTGTCAGTTAGAAACCTGAACCTCTTGGAGGGATTGGAGCTCACCAGTGGGTCATTGTCTAAAATAGGTACGTACAATATAAATGCAAGATTTATGATTGCGTCGAAGTCATTGAGTAAGCCATGTTCATACCATAGAGTTCAGTTGATTGATCATTTTGAATGAGCTTGCCTTATAAGTATTGATGGAATCTACAGCAATCTTATAACCACCCTTAAATTAATATTTGCAATTATGGCCTATTAAGGCTTAACAGAAAAGTAAAACAACTATCAGTGTATCATTAAAGAGTAAATTTGTACAGATGAACAAACCCTTACCTTCTATCCTTTCAACGTCAATGTTTTTACTTCCACCATCACCACCAGACGTCACCTCGTTGTTGTTCCTACAAACATGATAAAACAATCATGTAAATATAATGTTCTGCTCTTGACATAGATTCGCCACGAAGATTTTCCTTGTCTCAAGTTTGATTCAAAGGTTAAAAAACTATAGGTATCATTAACAAGTTTTCAAGCAGAATTAATTAGAAATAGTTTCCTTCCTTCTTTGACAATGAAAACTTAAAAGAAATATAAGTTGATATTTCAAAAATGTCCAATTTACATCATAAAAAATAATCAAAAGTTAAGGAAAAAATACTAGTATTCACATAAGAACTTTAAAAAATTGAATAAGACAAATATCCAATTGCATTGTAACCTCAATAAGACAAATATCCAATGGCATTGTTACCTCGATAGGATAATACCATATAATTGTTACCTCGATAAGACAAATATCGAATAAAATTATATCGTCCACAAGACAAATATCCACTGAAATTGTTATCTCGATAAGACAATATTCAGTTACCTAGATATCTAGTGGAATTGTTACCTCGATAGGACAGATATCTAGTGGAATTGTTACCTCGATAGGACAGATATCTAATGGAATTGTTACCTCGATAGGACAGATATCTAATGGAATTGTTACCTCGATAGGACAGATATCTAATGGAATTGTTACCTCGATAGGACAGATATCCAATGGAATGGCTACCTCGATAAGACAAATATCCAATACAATTGTTACGCCCAAAAGACAAAAAATGAAATTATTTCCCCGACAAGACAAATATCCAATAGAATTGTTACTCGATAGGACATTATTTATATCAAAGGAGTTGCTACCTCGAAGAGAAAATATCCAATGGAATTGTTAACTCGATAAGAAAATATCCAATAGAACTGTTACCTCCAAAAGACAAATATATGTTGGAATTATTACCTCGGTAGGACAAATATCAATTATAATGTTACCTCAATAAGACAAAATCAAATGGAATTGTATTATATTAATAGGACAAATATCCAATTAATTGTTACTCAGATAAGACAATTGTCCAGTGCATAGTAACCTCATTAGGACATATAGATATCTATTAATATTGTTACTGCAATAAGACAAATATTCAACAGAATTGTAACCTTGCTAAGAATTAATCAAAATAATTGTAATCTCTATATTAAAGACAAATATTCAATGGAATTGTAACCTTGAGAAGACAAATCTTATAGTTTTGGAGCCTCTTTAGGACAAATATACCTTAATGAGACAAATATTCTATGGAATTTTTACCACGATAGAACAAATGTCAAATAGAATTGTAACGTTAATTGGACAAGTATCTGTTGGAAATGTTAGCTCGACAAGACGAATATCAAATGAAATTGTTACCTGGATGAAACAAATCTCCTATGGATTTGTAATCTCAATAGCACAAATGTCTATCAAAACTGATACCTCGATAAGACAAATATCCAATGTAAGTTAGTTAGTTATTGCTTTACTCCCAAGCAGCACGATTTCGGCTATATCCGGGAGATGAACATGAAAGTGGTGATACAATGAACATGAAATGATGAAGTGGAGGAAATGGGGACACAAGGCCAATCGGGTAGGAGAGTTTTGACTGCAACTGAAAAAAGGAGTGATGGGTAGGGACGGGAAATTTAGCCTCCTGCATGGGGATCCTACAGGTCCTACTCTTACCGAGACCTGCAGCAGGGTTCTTTAAGGTGCGAGGAACGTGACATTTTTCCTAACACGGGGCACCATTATGGTTTGCGGTCAGGTTTTCCGCATTATCGCCTGACGACCCCGCATCTCTCCATGTCAGGGCTGCCCCATTCAACCACCTGGGGCACACATCCCAGTCGCTTTGTGGGCAAAGCGGCCTAACCCGATGTCCGGTTTCTGAGCGCTCTTTAGTGGACTTTTACCGACAAGCTTAGCGCTGCTGCCGGCCTATTCACCACCGGAACCCGCACGGGTTCAAATATCTAATGAATTGTTAACTTAAAAAAATATCAATGCGAATTGATTCCTCAATAGGGCGGATATATGTTGAATTGTTACCTCGATAAGACTAATATCCAATTAATTGTTACTTAAAAAAATCATATCATATGGTAAAATTTCCTCGATGCAACATTTATTCAATGAAATTGTTACTTTCCAATGGAATTGTTATCCAATAAGACATATATCTAATGGAATTGCTACATCAATAGGACATATATCTAATGAATTTTTTACCTAGATAAGACAAATACCCAAAGGAAAAGACATACTAGTACATCCAATGGAATTGTTACCTCGATAAGACAATATTCAGTTACCTGTAGATATCTAATGGAATTGTTACCTCGATAGGACAGATATCCAATGGAATGGCTACCAATATAAGACAAATATCCAATAAAATTGTTACGCCCAAAAGACAAATATCAAATGAAATTATTTCATCGACAAGACAAATATCCAATAGAATTGTTACGCCCAAAAGACAAATATCAAATGAAATTATTTCCCCGACAAGACAAATATCCAATAGAATTGTTACACCCAAAAGACAAATATCAAACGAAATTACTTCCTCGACAAGACAAATATCCAATGGAATTGTTACTCGATAGGACATTATTTTTATCAAAGGAGTTGTTACCTCGAAGAGAAAATATCCAATGGAATTGTTAACTCGATAAGAAAATATCCAATAGAACTGTTACCTCCAAAAGACAAATATATGTTGGAATTATTACCTCGGTAGGACAAATATCAATTATAATGTTACCTCAATAAGACAAAATCAAATGGAATTGTATTATATTAATAGGACAAATATCCAATTAATTGTTACTCAGATAAGACAATTGTCCAGTGCATAGTAACCTCATTAGGACATATAGATATCTATTGATATTGTTACTGCAATAAGACAAATATTCAACAGAATTGTAACCTTGCTAAGAATTAATCAATAGAATTGTAATCTCTATATTAAAGACAAATATTCAATGGAATTGTAACCTTGAGAAGACAAATCTTATAGTTTTGGAGCCTCTTTAGGACAAATATACCTAAATTAGACAAATATTCTATGGAATTTTTACCACGATAGGACAAATATCAAATAAAATTGTAATGTTAATTGGACAAGTATCTGTTGGAAATGTTAGCTCAACAAGACGAATATCAAATGAAATTGTTACCTGGATAGAACAAATCTCCTATGGATTTGTAATATCAATAGCACAAATGTCTATCAAAACTGATACCTCGATAAGACAAACATCTAATGAATAGTTAACTTAAAAAAATATCAATGCCAATTGATTCCTGAATGTTGAATTGTTACCTCGATAAGACTAATATCCAATTAATTGTTACTTAAAAAAATCATATCATATGGTATAATTTCCTCGATGCAACATATATTCAATGGAATTGTTACTTCGATAAGACAAATATCCAATGGAATTGTTATCCAATAGGACATATATCTAATGGAATTGCTACATCAATAGGACAAATATCTAATGAAATTTTTACCTAGATAAGACAAATACCCAAAAGAAAAGACATACTAGTACATCCAATGGAATTGTTACCTTAATTGGACACGTATCTGCTGGAATTGTAAGCTCAAACAAGACGAATTTCAAATGGAATTGTTACCTGGATGGAACAAATATCCTATGGAATTGTAAACTCAATAGGACAGATATCTGTTAAAATTGTTAAAATCTTCATCTCGATAAGACAAATGATTGATTGTTGTTTTCTTAATGTCCCGTTGGCGATATTTTAGCCAAGATTGGAACATGGACAAGTTTTGACAATCAAATATCAAAGCGAATCGTTACCTCGAAATGTATGACAAATATATGTTGGAATTGCTGCCTTGATTCGACAAATATCAAATGTATAATTGTTGCTCGATAGGACATATATCCCATGGAATTGTTACTCTATAAGACAAATATCCAATGAGATATTATTCGATAGGATATATTTTAAAGGGAACGGGACTTGAAATATCCATTGAAAATGTTACATTGAATATTATTGATAGGACATTATATATCAAATGGAATGTTACTTGACAAGACAAATATCCAATGGAATCGTTAACTCGAAAGGACAAATATCCAATGATTTTTTACATCGAAAATACAAATATTTAATGATACTGCACCTCAATAGGACAAATGTAACCTTGATAAGAAATATTTCCAATAGAATTGTCATCTCAATAAGGCAAATATTGATTTGAAATGCTTTGTTGTATTAAAAAGACTAATAATCAATGGATTTATTGCTAAAAATGTCTTATTTAAAGGTAAGACAGATGAAATGTTATCTAAACTAAAACGACAACCAAAGTGAAACGTTTGATTGTCATTGATATCCAAGCAGTGTGCTATACAAAATTCAACTCATAGTACAACTAAAATATTGACATTTCTACCATTATCACTCCCTTCCAACATAAAAGGTAATGGTATCTCTTTCAAATCATGAATCAAAGAAATGTCAGGGTATTAAATGGAATTATGCAATTCTTACAAGAATCTTGTTTACCAGATTTCAAATGATTGTTAAAATCATCATTTATAGGAGACCTTATGAAAATGTTGCCTCGTTAAGGGAATATCAAACGTAAATTTATCTAGCTTATCTTAAGCAAAAATAACCCCACAAGAAGGAGATTCAGTAGAAATGTTACCTTTCGTTTATAGTAAAACAAATGCAATGATGCCTCATTAAGAGGTATACTAGTAGTTGAAATGTATTTATAAACATTTTTTTAAGTAATTGACTTCTTCTGTATGGTAATTATAGTAACATGTGACATGATTCAAAAATGTGAAGGGAGGACGAACAAAACCGTTATACATACACGTCTGTATCGACTGTAGAAGAGACTGTGTTGGCATCTGTTTCTGTGGGTTTCTTGGCTTTGTTCTTTTTGTCTGGGGACTCAGAACCTGCAGAATCTCTGGCTAATATGTCAACAATCTGCAATATAAACCAATATTTTGGGGAGAAACCATTCCCTTCAGTAGAAGCTAATAATAAGTTAATAAGTTTTTATATATGATCGAAGAAAACTCTAAAAACAAATTGATGCAAATTAACATATACTATTTTGGAAATGCAGCATTGACAAGCTAAGAGACTGTATTGTTGAATTCTGTCATTGACGATTACTAACTTGGTTTTGGAATTCCTGTGGCAGTGCAGCATTAACCAGTCTCAGATAATCTACACACATTTCTAATATGGATGCCATATCTGTCTTTCTACCTCTAATGTATGGCAACAAGACCCTTAGTTGGTCACAACTGTCTTTGATCCGTTCTCTACAATAATGTCATACACATGATGTATAAAAAATATAGTTGCAGTGATGAGAGAGTAGAGAAATTAGTCCATCATAAAAAAAGTTGGAGACAATTTTCCTTTTTTTAAGAGAAAGTCAATTCTCCAATATTCTCCTTAAAGAAGCAGATGCCCCAATGGAGCATCCAAAAGGGCAGAGACAAAACCAGTAAACACAAACAAGTTCAGGTCGAAAAAACAGACAACATATAAAACACGGAAACACAAAAACTACTGAATACCAATTAACAACGCGAACTCTAGTCCTAATGAGAGTGAACTAAGGTGTTCCGGAAGAGTAAGGCCAGTGGCGGATCCAGAAATTCTGAAAAGAGGGGGCCCACTGACTGGCCTAAGAGGGGGGCCGCTTCGGTCACGCTTCAATGATTTCCTATATATTCAACCAAATTTTTCGGCCAAAAGGGGGGGGGGGGGGCCCGGGCCCCCCAGGGCCCCCCCTGGATCCGCCTATGAAGGCGGTTCCTGTCTGCTATAGCACACCCGTCGCGCTGCCTATTTCCAATTAAGTGTGTCAAATCCGGTAAAGGAAGACAAAACAAAACCCTATGACAAACCAACATCTGCACTCATCTGAGAGATGGAAATCCCATATTTGTCTATGTGTGCATGATGTCATCCTCACAATGTCAGGGCTCCTGTGTTCATATTTGTCCGTGGGACCCACGGACAGATATGGTTACGACCAAGGACAGATATGGACACAGGAGCCCTGACATTGTGAGGATGTCATGATGTCTACCATAAAATTTCTTGATTGACGACAGCAACCGAGGAGCAACATAACCTTATGAAAACAATTTTTGTGTCAAACATGACGCTCTGTCGAGGAAATCGATGCAATTCCCGCAAGCTCTGGAGTAACGAATCAATTGTGATACGTAAACTCCCAAAGCTGGAGAGGGCGGAATGTTGCTACACAAGAAGGGAAAGTTGACAATTGGAAAGTTGAAGTCATCACGTTTGTCATAGGGCTTTGTTGAAATTTTTTACGAGAGTCTATTTCGAGATGAAGATCTAAATATGAAGCAGACTTCCTAGAGTTTGTTGTGTCTCTTCTCTCAAGTTCCTGACGATATATGAGATCTAGAAAGTCACCAAATCGAGAATTGTTCAGTGAAAGGACACCATCAATATAACAGAAAGTGAGGTTAAATAAGAGAGCAAGTTAACGATCTTTTTTGTCTAGAACAGATTGTAAGAAATCCGAATCATATGAATGAAGAAACAAATCAGCGAGTCAAGGTGCACAATTAGTGCCCATTGGAATCCATATCGTTTGCTGAAAGATAAAATAAGTGCTGACAATTATGTCAACAAGCTGTTGTCAACGGTCTTACAAAGTATCTTCTAACTTTCTTTTTAGTAGTTTGGTTTGATTGAGAATGATGTCTCTGTTTTACAGTGGGTAGGAGGCATGCATTGAAGAACTTTAGGTCTGATTGAGAATGATGTCTTTGATAAACATTGGAGTGTGAAGGATGGATTGAGGTAACTTAACCTTCTAACTTTCTCTTTAGCAGTAAGGTCTGATTGAGAATGATGTGGGACGGGAGGGAGGGATTGAAATTACTTTACTTTGGTATTATGGTCTGATCTCAGCCTTTACAATGGGGAGGGGTTGAAAGGGGAGTAACATTACCTTCTAACTTTCTCTTTAGTGGTGTGATCAGATTGAGAATGGTGTCTCTGCTTGATTGCGACTGTTGAGGAAGGTGGCATGGTTTTTATATTTATACCTCCGACCTGAGCAAGACTTAGCTGTCCAGTACTGTTATTTACAGAAATTCTGTTAAGGTAGACAAAAAATACACTTAGTTTTAATAAACATAATAATGTTGGACATGTTTCAATTGTCCGAACAGAAATTTTGTACCTTTTAAGAAATAATTGTATCTACAAAAATAATTGTATCCACGTTTGACTGTAAACCGTAATAAATGATTATAAGTAAATAATTTCGAACACACGTGAAGGTTAGCACTGCTGGTGGAGTTTAAATTCCCCGAGGTTAGCCCGCTCCGGCACCAACACTTTTGAGTTGGAGAATACATCAAAGCATTAAATTATCCGTCTAAATTTCAAAATAGTCTAAACCCTAAGGTTCTTCCTATCCCAGACATAGGTTGAATATCTTAGTAATAATTTGGTTCCCCAGTTTGGTATTTTTGGTTATACTGTTCTATGCTCTTCATATTCATACAGTGTTTGGCATTTTCAATATTTTTGGTAGAGCGCCTCTGGTGAGTCTTGAATAGACGAAACGCGCGTCAGGCGTAGCAAAATTTATTGTCTGGAACTTTGTTGTCATTTGTATTTCGAACACACGTGAAGGTTAGCACTGCTGGTGGAGTTTAAATTCCCCAGGTTAGCCCGCTCCGGCACCAACACTTTTGAGTTGGAGAATACATCAAAGCATTAAATTATCCGTCTAAATTTCAAAATAGTCTAAACCCTAAGGTTCTTCCTATCCCAGACATAGGTTGAATATCTTAGTAATAATTTGGTTCCCCAGTTTGGTATTTTTGGTTATACTGTTCTATGCTCTTCATATTCATACAGTGTTTGGCATTTTCAATATTTTTGGTAGAGCGCCTCTGATGAGTCTTGAATAGACGAAACGCGTGTCAGGCGTAGCAAAATTTATTGTCTGGAACTTTGTTGTAATTTGTATTTATAACTAAATGTAAGATTTGATTTGAAAAATCTTCTTTTGCATACATTATCTCCTCTAAGAAAACATGGATTAAAAGAAAATTGAACACGTTTTAGATTTTACCTGAAACCTTTTTCTATTTTCTCGGAAGTATTTGTAGGAATTGATGGTATTTGCCCGGTAGCGGTGTCCGAGGATGACTGATGACTTGTAGGTTCGTTCTCGCAGCATTCGATATCATCTTAAAAACATAACAATAGAAGCATGCTTATGTTTAGTGTGTGCTTTAAGCTAAATTCTATGAAGCAAATGAAAATATATGCTTTTCCTTCAACAAATAAGTAATGTAAGTCTTAACAAATACTAGTATTCAATTCAGCAACTTCTGAATTGCAGCCCAAGAACTGTAATAATTCAAATGAAAAAAATTTATATCAAAGAAGCAGAGGTACCAATGGGGTGTCCGAATATCAAAAGTCCGAAAGGGCAGAGACAAAACCAGTGAACACAAACAAGTTCAGGCCGAAAAAACAGACAACATATAAAACATGGAAACACAAAATAACTAAATATCAATGAACAACGCGAACTCCAGTCGAAACAAGAGTGAACTCAGGTGCTCCGGAAGAATAAGCAGTTCCTGCTTGCTATAGCACACCCGTTGCGTTGCCAATAGTCCATTCAGCGTGTCAAATCCGGTAAAGGAAGACAAAACAGCACCCTATGACAAACCAACATCTGCACTCATCTGAGAGATCGAAATCCCATATTTGTCTATAAGTGCATGATGTCTTCCGTAAAATTTCTTGAGTGAAGACAGCAACCGAGAAGCAACATAGCCCTGTATGAGCAATTTTGCGTCAGACGTGCCGATCTGCTAAGGAAATCGATGTAAGTCCCGCACGCTCTGGAGTAACGAATCAATTGAGATACGTAAACTGCATAAGCTGGAGCGGACGGAATGAAGGGAAAGTTGACGATTAGAAAGTTGAAGTCATCACGTTTGTCATAGAGCCTTGTTGAAAGTCTTCCTTGTGAGTCAATTTCTAGTCAATTTTAAATTAGCAAAACGTAAGCTTTTTATTGAGTATTTAACGAGAAAACCTCCAATTATTTAAACTGTACGAAAAGCAATAGACTTCTACTTTTTATGTTACTTACCAGGTACAATAGTGACGGCGGTCCATTTTGAATATTTTTGACGTATCACCGTCCCTTCAACGGGCCGAACTACTATTTCATCAATTCCATGAAGCCTAAGGTCAACTGAAAAGGCAAATAATTGAATTACGAGACTTAATTGAAGCGAAATTTACGGCAAATACGTATATGCTTCATGAAACTCTTTTTTTTTGCAATAAGCGGAACAAATGTGTAAAAGTTGTTTCTGCATTTCGACATTTCTTTATAACCTGATTGATGGTATCGGGCATGGGCTTGTAGTTTGCTCGCAAGCATTTTCAATACAACACTTTAAGGATTTTTAAAAAATTCCCGTTTTTTTCATATAAAGGAAACTTTGGTCATATAAAGTTCATTGGCTTTTTCAAGAAAAATTTCAGAAATTCCTACCGTATCATTTTTGAGATAGTTGAAAAAAAATCTCAAACTTTACAATTTTTAAAAACTTTTATCTCTCCTTTCTCTCAAAGATTCTCCTTAAATCATATTATCATTAACATAACAATAGAATTTGCAAGAAATTATATTTTTAATAAAACTTTTTTTGGTCAACGAAAATTGAAGAGAGCTAACCTTTAGCCCATACAGTAACCTTCAACCTTTACATTATGCAAACTTGAACACTGTTAAAAGCCAGCATCATTAGAATAGTAATTTGCATAAATACCCAAAACGTAGGAATGCTTCAAAGTACAGATTAGATAAGCACAAGTGCATAGGTTATTTTACATTTCTGGAAACAGCTTACCATTAGATGGGGAATTGGCTACACCAAGGATAGTTGTGTTCTTGTTGAACTTACTGGCATACCTGAAATAAAGCGAAAAACGTGACATTTTAAGAAGATTTTGATGCCTTTATAAATACATGAAATATATAACGTTACCTAAATTAAGATGATATTGCAGGAAAATAGATCGCCCTAAAGCTTTCGCTTGAAGTGAGTTACATAATATTAAATTTAAAAGAAAACTAGAAAATGTGCTTATGAGCCACAGGATTGCCCTCCCGTTCTTGAAATATCATTGACCCTCAATGTGTATTACCTGGAATATAATGGACCTTTACCAAGAAATTGATCAAAAGTGTTCATGTGTAAAATATAGGTCGCTGTGACCTTATTTCTGGTGGGTGGTGCCATGTTACCAAGACTCATCGAGTAATGAAAAATTATTGACCCCTAACATGTAGTATTCAAGATATGGACCTTAACCAAGAACTTAACCAAAGTCATTCATGTGTAAAATATAGGTCATAGTGACTTCATTTCTAGTGGATGGTGTCACCTTACCAAAGACACATCTAGTGGTGAAATATCATTGACCCCCAACATCTAGTATCCAACATATCCAAGTTATGGAATTTAACCAAGAACTTAACCGAAGTCGTCATGAATAAAATATAGATCACAGTGACCTAATTTTTATTGGGTGGTTTCATGTTACCCAAGACACATCTAATGGTGAAATACCATTGACCATCAACATGTAGTATCTGAGATATGGACCTTAACCAAGAACTTAACCAAAGTCATTCATGGGTAAATTATAGGTCACAGTGACCTAATTTCTAGTGGGTGGTGTCACCTTACCTAAGACACATCTAGTAGTGAAAAATCATTGACCCCTAACATCTAGTATCCAAGTTATGGACCTTAACCAAGAACTTAAACGAAGTCGTTCATGCATGAAATATAGGTCACAGTGACCTAATTTTTAGTGAGTGGTGTAGCCCTACCCAAGACACATCTAGTGGTGAAATATCAATGACCTCCAACATCTAGTATTCGAGTAATGGACCTTAACCAAGAACTTAACCGAAGTCGTTCATGCATGAAATATAGGTCACAGTGACCTAATTTTTAGTGGGTGGTGTAGCCCTACCCAAGACCCATCTGGTGGTGAAATATCATTGACCCCCAACATCTAATATCCAAGTTATGGACCTTAACCAAGAACTAAAACGAAGTCGTTCATGCATGACATATAGGTCACAGTGACCTAATTTCTAGTGGGTGGTGTAGCCCTACCCAAGACCCATCTGGTGGTGAAATATCATTGACCTCCAACATCTAGTATCCGAGTAATGGACCTTAACCAAGAACTTAACCAAAGTGCCCGGGTGGTTACTCTGGTGTTTTATGACGGGGGTGTGCATTTTGTAGATTGAAATTGGTACCCGAATCTATGTCAGAAAATCGTCAAAAACATACCCAAATCTATGTGATTAGCAAAAAAATACTCATATCTATGTACGAAATAAAAGTCAATTAAGGTTTTTTTTCATCTATTAAAGCCTTATAAAATAAATTACAAGTCTCTTTCTTACTTAAAATGACATCTTAACTTCGTTAAGTATCCTAAAAACACAAAAGACCCAAGTCTATGGCACCTTTTCTGTTTTGACTCTCATGCCTATGCAAAAATGGGTACCAAATCTTTGTGTACTGCTTAAAAAAAGATACCCAAATCTATGTAAAAAATTGTGAAAAATGGACCCATAAAAAATGCACATCCCGTATATTGGTATATAGGGAGTAACCCCCCCCCCCCCCCGGGCCAAAGTGTTACGGACGTACGTACGGACGGACGGACGGACAAGGGTAAAACTATATGTCCGATCCACATACGTGGTCGGGCCATAATTAAGGAAGATTGTGTCCATTGAACAAAGATGCCAAGGGGTAGGGACTCAAACAGGAAGTAAAAGTCCGAACATCACTAACAGTTAACCATAATGAACTTATTGACTGAACCACACTGTCAAATCATTCTGATGTACGGTTTCTGAGAAAAATTTGACCGAAGATCGTACGGACGGATACTAGTTAAACTTTTATAAAATGCATCCAACGTTGCATTTTAAAAGGAAACATGTGTAATAAGTGTATGTGAAAGAGCTACATAACTAACAACAAGGCAATAACGACAACAACAAATAAAGAAAGAATGTGTCCATGGGACACGGATGCCCCCGCTGGCCCCAAACAGGAAGTAGATTTCTGACAGGTCTGAATATCGCTTAGAACATATAGTTTATCATACTGATCCATCCTACCAAGTTTCAAAAGATTCTGGTATACAGTTCCTGAAAAAAGCTTGACGGAAATTTTCATATCATGTTCACATATTTTCACATTGGCCTAAGTTCCAAACAGGAAGTAGATGTCGGACAGGTCTGAAAATAGCACAGAACATACAGTTTGTCATACTGATCCATCCTACCAAGTTTCAAAAGATTCTGGTATACAGTTCCTGAAAAAAGCTTGACGGAAATTTTCATATCATGTTCACATATTTTCACATTGGCCTAAGTTCCAAACAGGAAGTAGATGTCGGACAGGTCTGAAAATAGCACAGGACATACAGTTTGTCATACTGATCCATCCTACCAAGTTTCAAAACATTCTGGTGTACAGTTTCTGAGAAAAGCTTGACGGAAATTTTCATATCATGTTCACATACTTCAAAATTGGCCTAAGTCCCAAACAGGAAGTAGATGTCCCACAGGTCTCAAAATTACTTAGGACGTATAGTTTGTCATACTGAACCATTCTACCAAGTTTCAAATCATTCTCATGTACGGTTCCTGTGAAAAGCTTGACGAAAATTTTTTAAGTCATGTTCACACATTTTCACATCAGCCTAAGTCCAAACAGGAAGTAGATGTCCGTTAGGTCTGAAAATCGCTTAGGACGTATAGTTTGTCATACTTAACCATCCTACCAAGTTTCAAATCATTATTGTGTACGGTTCCTGAGAAAAGCTTGACGAAAATTTTCATAGTCATGGTCACATATTTTCACATTCGCCTAAGTCCCAAACAGGAAGTAGATGTCCGATAGGTCTGCAAATTGCTTAGGACATACAGTTTGTCATATTTAACAATCCTACCAAGTTTCAAATCATTCTCATTTACGGTTCCTGAGAAAAGCTTGACGGAAATTTCGTACGGACGTATGTACGGACGTACGTACGGACGGACATGAGTAAAACTTAATGCCCCCCGACATGTCGTCGCGGGGGCATAAAAATATTTACCTTATAGAGGTAGTCAGGGAAAGGATATCAGGGCCAACCGGCATCTCCATCATCAGCCATATCAGTACGTATTTCTTCACATTACACTGCTCAAAAGATTCCTCTACTTTACACGTATCAACCTCGTGGCACGTCGTTGCTTCTAAAATGGCGTATTTCAAACGGTCTACGTGTTTTCCTGAACCAATCACTATAGATGTCGTAGTCTCCGGTCCCTACAATGCAAATGATAAGATATTTGGGATGCTAGTTTGATGTCGAACACAGGAGTAATCACTTTTCATTGAATTCTAAACTATAAGCCATTGAAATATCAAATCTTTATAATAGAAAGTTAAATTTTTATTCTACAACTTTCTGACATAATGCATCGATATCATCGCCTAGATGGAATTTCAGACTCGGTACATGTGACCTATACGTTTTACCAATTAGCAATAGTAGACAACTAACAAGAGTGGCCAGTAAAAGTATGTCTAGCCTGTCTCGAACTCTTGATATTTCATAAGAAAAATAAAGGTCGAGGTACTGTAGAAGGTGACAGAATAACATTCTGACAACGACAATAATAACCAAGAAAAATCTTTGGACAGCACAATAGTGGTTCAAATATCAAACAAAATCTTCAGTCATTAAAGTGTAAATATAAGGTCAAGGTCCCGTGGCATGGTGACAGGCGCGTAGTAAGTATCGTATCTATGTATTGAATATCAGATGCTCAAGAATTATACTTTTTTTATAGAATTCATGTTCCACAAAAATCTTATGAAAAAATATTTATGCCAAACCCTAAGTTTACAGAACACTAACATTTTTAAAAAGTCCAAAGAAAATTATTAACTGCTCAAGTGAAAACTCAAGATCAAGGTAAAAAAATATACAGCTGTAAAAGCCTGGCTCTGATGCAAAAACTTGGACTTAAATGATTTCTTAGATATGAATGTGTTCATAAAACTTTTGAAAAGCATTGGAAATCGCAAGAGATTCCGGATTGAAAGTTTTAAACCAAAAACAATGGCGTTTCTTTAACAAGGGCAAGCACGCTACGTCATATGAAGTATTCTTAAGAAGCCTTTCGTGAAATCTTGAAAGGGAAATCACAGTATACACATTGGTCAAAGTTTCACTACTATAATATTTTAAATAATTTAAATGACTATCTTGTACAAAACAAGGGTCCAAAAATATATAGACAAGAAGCTCCCAGGAGCCTAAATCGCTCACCTGGTCTTGATGTCAACCCTATGAAGACTTTTGTAGAGCTAAATGAGCTGAATGTTTAAGCAAGAAAAAAGCTTTTCTCTATCTGCAATAATTTTCATTCTAAATAAGCAAAGAACACTATTATTCACCTTTTAAGGGGCTGTAACCCATATAAGGGGTCATCTGACAACTTCAACCCTATGCAGACTTTTGTAGAGCTCAATGAGCTGAACATTTAAGCAAGCAACAGCTTTTCTCTATCTGCAATAGTTTTCATTCTATAGGCCAAAAACACGAAAAACACTATTTTTCGCCTTTAAGGGTCTGTAAACCCTATAAGGGGTCATCTGACAACTTCGACCCTATGGTGACTTTTGTAGAGCTAAATGAGCTGAACATTTAAACAAGCAACAGCTTTTCTCTATCTGCAATAGTTTTCATTCTGTAGGCCAAAAACACAATTTTTGCCTTTAAGGGACTGTAACCCTTATAAGGGGTCATCTGACAACTTCGACCCTATGAAGACTTTTGTAGAGCTAAATGAGCTAAACATTTAAACAAGCAACATCTTTTCTCTATCTGCAATAGTTTTCATTCTATAGGCCAAAAACACTATTTTTCGCCTTTAAAGGGCTGTAACCCCAATAGGGGGTAATCTGACAACTTCGACCCTATAACGGCTTTTGTAGAGCTAAATGAGTTGAACATTTAAGCATGCAACCGCTTTTCTCTATCTGCAATAGTTTTCATTCTATAGGCCAAAGCATTTAAGGGGCTGTAACCCCTAAAAGGGGTCATCTGACAACTTCGACCCAATGAAGACTTTTGTAGAGCTAAATGAGTTGAACATTTAAGCAAGCAACAGCTTTTCTCTATCTGCTATAATTTTTATTCTAAAGGCCAAAAACACTCTTTTTCACCTTTATGGGGCTGTAACCCCTATAAGGGGTCATCTGACAACTTCCACCCTATGCAGACTTTCGTATAGCTAAATGAGCTGAACATTTAAGCAAGCAACAGCTTTTCTCTATCTGCATTAGTTTTCATTCTACAGGCCGAAAACACTTTTTTCGCCTTTAAGGGGCTGTAACCCCTATTACAGGTCATTTGACAATTTTGACCATATGAAGACTTTTGTAGAGCTAAATGAGTTGAACATTTAAGCAAGCAACAGCTTTTTTCTATCTGCAATAGTTTTCATTCTACAGGTCAAAAACACTATTTTTCGCCTTTAAGGGGCTGTAACCCCTATAAGGGGTCATCTGACAACTTCGACCCCATGGAGACTTTTGTAGAGCTTAAGCAGCTTAACATTTAAACAAGCAACATCTTTTCTCTATCTGCAATAGTTTTCATACTATAGGGCAAAAACATGAAAAAATGCTATTTTTCACATTTGAGGGACCATAACCCCTATAAGGGGTCATCTGACAACTTCGACCAAATGTAGACTTTTGTAGAACTTTTGATCCTGAAGCAGCAGCGTGGCATCAGATTTCATTTATTTTGTATACTTTTTGAATTACAAGCCAAAAAGAGTAGTCTGACCCCCCTGTTCTATTTTTAGCCAGGGCGGCCATGTTTTTTGACGAATCAAAAATCGAAACACAACTTTTATGCAGGACACCCTAAGGATCAATCATACTAAGTTTCATTGAATTCTGTTCAATAATTTCAGAGAAGATTTTTGAAAAATTGTTAACAGACGACGACGACAGACGACGACGACGGACGCCAAGTGATGGCAATAGCTCACCTGGACCAGTCCAGGTGAGCTAAAAACTAGCGAAACGTAACATTTACTTAGTAAACGTACAAAAACCTCATTAAGCCTCGTGAGACATAGTAAATACCTAGGAAAACGTAGTAAACCCTGGTGGTTGGTATTCTGCTACGTTTGACTAGGTTTTCGTTAGACTTTCACTAGGTTTTAACACGTTTTAACGACGTTTTACCACGTTCTACCACGTAAACATCTGCTACGTTTATTTTCTTTAGCAAAGTTTCGCCACGTTTGTGTCGTGCAAACGATACTAACGGGGCATCCCATGTTTGCGTCCAGGTATCTCTACGTATATACCCGGTTTCAACTACGTGTCGATTCGTTTCGTGACGTTTATAGCCGTTTCACTACGTTATAGAAACGTAGTAAAAAGGGTGCCGAAACGTGACAGTTTGACTGGGGCTTAATATGATGCCCGACATCCCTTCAGGGGTTCTTGATTAGTTAACTTGAATACTGACAAAGTCAGAAAGGGCCCAGCGGCAAAAAATCTAAGTGTTTTCAAAATCATACGAACTTTGATTATAACCACTAAGGCATGCTCCATGGAATGTGTATGAAACTTCAGAGCTGTATTGTTAATAGCATTTGAGTTTTATTGTTCAAAAATTCCAACCCTCAAAATCTGTGATTTTCCATCAAAAATGAAGTTTTTTCCAAAATATTACACAGATTTGCACGAAATCTTAATATGCAAATCATGACATGCTACTTAGCAGCTGTACAAAATTTCAGAACTGTATTGGTAATAGTTTTTGAGTTTTAATGTTCACAAAATCTAATTATTAAAATCTGTGATTTTCAAAATATTTCACTGATTTGCACAAAAATTTAATATGCAAATCATGGCATGCAACTTAGCAAATGCACAAAGTTTCAGAACTGTATTGGTAATAATTTTTGAGTTTTAGTGTTCACAAAGTCCAATTCTTAAAATCTGTGTTTTTCAATAAAGAATGAAGTTTTTTTCTAAAAATATTTCACATTTTTGCATGAAATTTTAAGATGCAAATTATGACATGCTACTAAGTAGCTGTACAAAATTTGAAAAATGTGTTAAAAGTTTTTGAGTTTTAGTGTTCACAAGAATGGTTGACGGATGGACAGACAGACAGACAGACGGACGGACGGACGGACGGTCAAAGTGAAAACCATAGACCTAACCTAGAATTGATTGATTGATTGATTTTCATTTGTTTAATGTATTTTATGAATTTCAGTCATAATCAGGACAAAAACAAATTGAATTGTGTAGACCTACCCAGGACACAGCAAGCATCACACTGACCCATGTATAGCATACGAAAAGGGCAAATGTACGACCATAAACCAGAAAGAAAATGAACCAACTCCCAAGACAGGCTAATGTTCCCTCAAAGCACCATACATGATTGGCCAATGTAGCAAGAAAGTGACGAAACTCTCGGCAAATATTTCGCAGGCCTTACTTGACTGACAATGAAGAACACTTACATGAGATGATCATATAAGAGTAGGAACACTTACCTGAAATGACCACACAAGAGTAGGAACACTTACCTGAAATGACCACACAAGTGAGTAGGAACACTAACCTGAAATGACCACACAAGTGAGTAGGAACACTTACCTGAAATGACCACACAAGTGAGTAGGAACACTTACCTGAGATGATCACAAAAGAGTAGGAACACTTACCTGAGATGACCACACAAGTGAGTAGGAACACTTACCCGAGATGATCACAAAAGAGTAGGAACACTTACCTGAGATGATCACAAAAGAGTAGGAACACTTACCTGAGATGACCACACAAGTGAGTAGGAACACTTACCCGAGATGATCACAAAAGAGTAGGAACACTTACCTGAGATGATCACACAAGAGTAGGAACACTTACCTGAGATGATCACACAAGAGTAGGAACACTTACCTGAGATGATCAAACAAGAGTAGGAATACTTACCTGAGATGATCACACAAGAGTAGGAACACTTACATGAGATGATCACACAAGAGTAGGAACACTTACATGAGATGATCACACAAGAGAAGGAACACTAACCTGAGATGATCACACAAGAGTAGGAACACTTACATGAGATGATCACACAAGAGTAGGAACACTTACCTGAGATGATCACACAAGAGAAGGAACACTAACCTGAGATGATCACACAAGAGAATGAACACTAACCTGAGATGATCACACAATAGTAGGAACACTTACCTGAGTGGGATATAGCAAACCCTTACCCAGTTTCACATACACAACCATTATCTGTCAAAAATACAATGCTGAATTCTGGTTTGAATCTACACACACTGGGAGGCGAAAATGGAAAGGTGGGGTGGGAAACAAAGAAATTGAAAATTTTGGCGACCACTGGAAATGAGGAGCGGTGTGTAGGTGTGGAGAAAAGCCTTTGTGACGCACTACTTGGCGGTTGGTGGTCCAAATTTGTAGGGAGCTTTCACGTGTATGAAGTGTAGCATTCCCACACACGTTTGTCAACTATGGTTTGAGGTAAAGGTTTTCCGCATTATAGCCTGACGACCACGGCATGGTCAAAGCGGCGTCGGGTTTCTGGGCGCTCTTGTGGGCTTTTACCGACAAGCTAAGCGCTGCTGGGGCCTATTTGCCACCCAGAACACGCACTGTAGGCTCACCTAGAATGCTTTTCATTATTATAGATATGATACAGATCGTGACTAAGGGTTTGGGGGGGAAACTTTTATGCAAAAAAGATGTATACAAGGGAGGGAAAATTAGGGTATGTAGGTATTTTTTTATCGAACCTTTAATGGAAGAGGTGCTAAATATATAATGCTTAATATTAATGATTTACAGGCCATTACCTAGAATATGCAGCAATATGGGGTAGGTCTGGTAACCTTAAACAGTTTTTTTTTTTTTCACCAATAAATGAGATACGATTCCTAACCGGAAATCTTTATCGAAACTTGCGTTTGCACTTCCTATGTTAGCTACATTCTATGACGGGGGTCTTTCTTTGACAAAATTAGAAAACAACGAGCAATGAACCATTAGTCACATTGAAGGCTGCTGGCAGTTTTTTTTTCATTGTATATTTATTAGGGTTGTGTCGCGTACACCAATGCAATATTTCATTATCTTTTACACTTTTCACTTTTATAATTCACGTCAAAATTGATATATTTAAAAAGAAATATTTATTCAGTAAATCATCATTTATATTTTATGCTTAAATTGAAATTAAGCAAAAGTTATTCATGATGTATACAAAGTTCAGTATCTTTAACAGTTTAAGCTTAAATTATATCATGACGAAAATTTACTAATGAAAAAAAGCTGTCCACATATTATCAAATGAATCCAAATGTCTTTTCCCCAGAAAAAAAAACGTTAATAAATAAAGCTAGACTATTGATTTGTCCCTGATTATAAAGTGACTGATGGAGATCATTTTAACAGTTTAGGTAATGATCTATATATTTAGAAAATCTATTTAAGCTTCTGGTATTAAAAATAAAAAAAACTCTTTTTTGTCAAAAAATTAAACAAGGGAAAAAAAATTGGGTCACACATAAGCTGAGGAAACTGATTTTTAAGGAAATTCTAAACTGTGTTTTAGTTTTAAACACTATTTGTTAAAAAAAACAAACGATATTGCTACTTTGCCATCAAATAATAATGGGTGATGGGTCGTTGACCTTTTTCAAATCACGTTTATATGGAACTTACCCAGTTTTCAGTCGTAGATTCTTGGGCAGGATTACCATCACAGTAGACCTCTTCAAGACAGAGAAGTGTATCACTTGCGATACTGACCATATCGTCTTCAACTTTTTCACCTTTACGTGTTTCGCCGAGGATAGAAGAGACGACATCACAGCCGTCTTCAAACGTTACTAGAACTGGAGTTGAGTCTTCTACTTTTTCTTCCTTAATGGAACTGATAATTTCTATTTTTCTGTCATTTCTAAGTTTCTTGATAGTTTTTCTCCTTGTCCTGCTACTTGACGGCATACTGGTTGATGCTCTCTGCGAAAATAATTGCCAAACAACCGATTTCACCGTCCAGTCACGTGATCAAAGTAGCCGTGTACTTTTAGGGAATAAGGTTTCTAATGGGTATTTTTCGAATCAAAAGTTTTTACCTGTCTGGACATTTTTATCGAATTTTGTTGCATTGTATTAAACGCCATTTGTAAGGCACCAAAACTTATTCTAATTACTATATTTTTAAAGATTGAAATAGAAAAAAATCTTTAAAGTAAGGTTTGATTCTGCACCCCGTAGGTACCTTATTTATAATCATTTTGACAGGGTTAAGGTCAATAAAACAAGTTTTACCTCAAAGTATTGTGTATAATTTTTCAATTACAATTAAAGCCTTTTGAACACCCTACCTAATGTACACTTGACATCTGATCGTGAGTTGGTCGCAAATGGCATAAATTAGGACGCCTCAAACTTTGCAAGGTAAGAAAAACATCATTATGAAAGGATAATTTATTATTTAGTTGCACAGTTCGGGGGCCTGTTGATAAAGCTATATTGCAGTACCATTCTTTTTAAATTTGGTCCAGTCATTTTATCAATGGACGTGTTTTAACAAGATAAAAGGGGGGTGTCTTGAGGGTAAATATTGCATTTTCTATGTTGTTTTCAAATAAGTTTGTGTTTTCTTCATTTATCCACTTTTTTCAAATGTTGCTTTAATAATTGTTCTTATTAAAGATTTAACTTGCTTAAAAATATGATTTTCGATGAATAAATAAGGAACACACAATTTGCATATGTGTAGATGAAGAACAAGCATTTTCGTTAAGAGGTTGTCCGTTTCCCTTGTTACAATTAGTATAAGGCTATTGCGACTTTCGTTCGCGTTCCCGTGAATGATGGAAGTATTAGTCTATACAATGAACTGCTTGGTTGAAAAAAATGAATTGTCTTGAAGGTTTGAGTATTTTTGTCTATTTGTTCCCAAGCTCTTGTTGATTTAATTTGAATGTTTATTAAATTGGTTATTATTGTATGCTAAGTTTTGTGCTTTGTTAAGGATTATTAATTCTTCTGTTAATGCCTATTTTTAGTGTGAGATGACCAGGTTGAGATGCAAGCACTTGCAGCATTCTCACACTGGTAAATCAACCAATCATAACCACCATTACTGATATCCATTGATGATGTCGACTAATGAAGCAATGTTATTTAAATCTTTCTGTTTTCAGAATGGAGCCACATAAGGTTTCAGTATATTACAATTTGATTTTTATTGAAAAAATAGGTTCTTACGTGCGTTCTTGGAAAACCGGCAATGATCTTTCACTCGTGATATAATTTCTTAAGTCTTTATGCTCGTTCTGCTGCACTCCATTTGCATAAAACCTGAAAACTTCTATCACTTGTGAAAGATCAGCCGGTCTTTTCTAAGAATTTATTCCATACTGCATTATCTTCTATTATAGAGGGGGGTCAAATAGAAACCAGGAAGACCCGAGGCAGTTATTAATAAACCGTAACGATTGAGGAAAATCATTTTTATATCAGGGAGACGACCATTTCAAGAGGATCTCAGGAGCCAGCATGAACCTCTTACTTGCCGCTTAAGCCATAACGGTCTCTTTTATAAAGAATTATCTGACAACTTCGATCCAATAAGTACTTTATTGGAGTTAATGCGCTGAAATTTTATGCCTCCAACAGCTTTTCTTATTCTGTAATAGTTTTCATTCAAAAGTGCAAGAACATGAAAAACGCTATTTTTACCATAAATTATAAGGTATAATTTGCCGACTAAGACCCAACGTCAACGTCTAATTCTACACCCTGTCACACGAAGTGGCGAGGTATTATGTTATACCCTCACTTTCTTTCGGTGTCTGTCCGTCCGTCTGGCCGTCCCCCGAAGGTTTCCGAGTGATAACTTACAAACGCGTCAAAAGATTTAAATGATATTTTGCACAGCTGTTGAGAAGAATAAAATACAGGTCAACTATAATTTTCAGGATGATTCGAAAAATATTATTGAAGATTTGCCACTTTATAAATTTTCCAAATTTGAAAATGATGAAATTTTCTGGTCTAAGAAAGATAACTCATCTCTTTTCTGTCTCTCTATAGATGTATAGTATACAAATATATTCAACTTTTTATGGATATCGTGGCGGGGTATTATTTAATGTCCCATTACATGCCCTATTATTCCTTCTGTCATAGTCTCTGAGTGATAATCCAGTTTAAGTGATTTTAACCTCCCTATGTTCTATTTTAGTACATGTAATTTATCGATTCCCTTAAAAAAGGGACCGTTTGTTGCCAACGTCATACATCATTCGTTCCCTAATTGGTTCAGAGATTTCAGATCAGAAGATTTTTTATATTATTTACATACGACGGCGGATGAAATCAGGAGAAAGATGGAGGATGCAATCAAGTAGGATTTAGACACTGGAAAGTGAGGAATAGTTAAAAGTCAGACAACCTAGCCTAATTCAGAGGGTCCTATGATTACATCTGCATTAGTGTTTAACGTACAAGGAACATGTCATTTTTTTACTACAGCTCTATAAAGCTTACCACATATAGGCTGGAAAAGACTTAATATCTATAATTCGAAGTTTAACCATATCGAGTATACCCAGCTTCTTGTAACCTTGAAACATACTTGTAATATATCATTCTTCTTCTTTGAATAAACGCACTACTATTTCGTTCTATGTGTTTGTTAACCTTTACCAACCTCTCTATCTATATAACGTGTTACAGACAACACCTGATCAATTTAGAGTGTACTGTTAGAACACTTACTTTTTACTATGTTACCCCGTAAATATTATGTATTGTCATTCTGATTACATTATTATGATATCTATATATATAGCATGGCAATATTTAGCAAGTATCGAAGTGTTTTGATAATTTAAGACATCGACAACATCCAGTTTACATGTACATGTAATGGTTAAACAAGTATAACTTGTTTATATCCAATTTAAACTTCAAGCATGTGTGGCAATTATTTTGTGCATAGTTTGTGTTACCGAATGAGCTGTCTAAGTTTTATATTTATTATTCCGATAATAAGAAAAAATAAACTTTTATTGAAGAAAAATTTAAGCTCTTAATTAAAGAGTGGTGTTCTCGACAACACATATTGTTCATTTTTAACCTAAACATTGGACAGGGTGTTGAAGTCTATTTCTAAATACGTATATGAATTGATGGTTATAGTGCAAATTTTAGGAAAGTGCATTTTTTTCCCTCGAAAATAACAACACAAACTGAATATAACTTACCAAAGAAATATCAAAGTATAAAAAACATAGGTACTAAGCATGACCAAGCATTTAAATATAGATCTATATTTTTGTTACTCTGCTGGTTTCTTTTCGTGATTGTTTATTTTTTATTTATTTTTCTGCGATCGCTGAATATTTTTATACCATGAATGTACTGTGAGACAAAGTGTTGTCTTGAGGAATGTGTCCCCAAGCACAGCAATGGATGCGATATGTCGATGATGGGAAAGAGGGACGGGCTTGGTTTTTAAATAAATGGATCATGCCTCTGATCTTTTGAAATGAAAGGTTATGTTTTTCTCGTGTTTTGTTAACTTTGTCCTATTCAAGCTTTATTTATATAGAAATCAAAATCATAATCCTTCTGTCAGGTTCTGATTGATCATGCATTTTACTAACAATAATAAACAGTATTTTACTTTTTTCCATACAATGGGTCAAAAGTTGCCTTTATTACACCCTGTCCTCCTTTAAAAGATTCATATTCTTGTTTTTTCGCCTATAACTGTATAATTTAAAAAAAAAATCCTGTACAAAATCATGTTCCCTTCGCAAAAGTTTTTCCTTTACACCACTCACGGGACCAGGAGCGAAATTTTCTGATGCAATGATAGTATCCAGAGATCTGTCATTTTTATACCGTTTTTTTTTTCTTTCTTTTTTTATTAACAATATATGTTTCTTTCTTACAAAACAAGATGTTTTTAATTTGCCTCGGGTGCTCAACAACTTGGGTTGGTGGTTGTACTTACCCCATTTCCATGATCAACGTTTTATGAATGAATCCAAAACTTCAAAATAACACCGTTGCTAATGAAAACATTTTTCACATTAATTAAACTGTAACAAGATAAAACATATATATATATATATATTCCAGTATGCGAGCTGTAAAATCCACAGAAATAGTAGATGTTTACTCCGATCGTTTCAATACGACTCTCGTGTACTGACTGAGCATAATTCAAATGCATCACTCATCGGGTCGTGCGTGCATGATTTTCTCTCTCAGGGTTAGGATACCCGCATCGCTCCGGCGAAAGGGTTGATATGACTGGGTTTTTTTTTATTTTTGTTGTTTGATTTTTGTTTTTTTGTTGTTGTTGTTTTTGTATTTTAGTTAACTTATCTTTGCTAAATTTTTATTTTTGTGGCACCAAGTTGAAAAAATTACAATGTCCATATTCCGTATATTTTTACGGCATACTAATATAAAACAGAACACATTTTCATTTTTTTGGGGTTTTTTTTCTTCATTTTTTTATGTTTTAGATACATGTATATTCTTTGTAACATCTTCTTAACTCGTAAGTGTTAAACATTGTTATTCGCTTCTACTCATGGTATTGAGAGGGATTGGAGTTGCAGGGTTGTTGACTTCTGTGTATATAAGTTTAATAAGGCCCCATTTAATTTTTAAGGTTTTTTATAAATGGAACAGCCCGTAAATTCCCCCATTTCATTTGTACGTTCCAGTGGAACTTTTTTTTATCTGTTGATATAAAAATTTTAAATGATACTTTTAGGCTGGACCAAAAAATCCGTTAGAATAATTAATCTAGCTTTAAAGTTCGACCTAACAACATTTCGGGAGGGGGTTGGTTATTCTGCCAATCATTCATTTGTAGAAGCTATCATTATAGTAAATAGAACGTGTGTCGACAAATTGAAGGTAGATACCATACTTAGTAGACCGTTTGGAGTGTTGATCAGAGCGGATCCAAAAATTTTCGAAAGGGGGGGGGGGGGGTTTCCACATTCATTCCACTGTCGACAAAATGGTGGTTCAAGACCAAATTTGCCAAAAATCTACACGAAAATAACAAAATTTGTGCAGGAAAGGGGGTTTTCAAATGGAAGTCGCAACCAGAACTGATGAACAGCACACAGCAAGGAGAACTCTCAACATTTCTTATTAGAAACAACAGCCTGACAACTTTTGACATTGACCTTTGACATATTGATCCGAATAAGGTTTTTTTCTTTTCTGGTATGCTCTAATGTGTGCATGTTTAATGAATTTCTATCCAGACATTTGTGACATTTACCTTTGACCTTAATATTTATAGGTTTTGGGTTTTTTTTTTACCTTGCATATGCTTTAATGTGATATGATATCTAGACATTCGAAAGTTATGTTTCGGAAACCAATTTCAGACGGATGGTAAGCTTGATTTCAATACCATCTTTCGCAGGCTTGGAAAAAAACAACGCAACAGGAAAGGCAAAAGGAATGGTGTCTTAATGTACCTTTTTATCTAAACTGTTCAATCTTTAATGACTTGCATATATAATAAGTAATAAACTTTGAGTATATTGGCAATTATTGAATGCAATGCACTGGAAAACAGTGAATTAAATGATGTGGAAACTCTAGGCTGTTTATAAGAGAAAATATGGCGTTCACGGCAGTGGACATGTGTTTCAGGAGCATATTAGTTTCCTTATTAAATGAAAGAAACCAGTAAATAAAATCATGTTATATATAAATCATGAAGTATTAATCATATTGAAGTGAGTTTTCATGTTTAGTTATGGGAGATGCAAAAGGACTGGTGACAACTGGTGCGTTCCTTGTTCTCATTGGTGATCCAACAGTCTGGGTTGGCCCAGAGGGTTTTGGCTTCACTGGTGTTGATGTCATGCTAATCTTGGATAAACTGGAAATAGACAATTTAAGGTTTTGATGAAACAAATCAGTTATTGTAAACGCATCATTTCAGAATTAAGAATCAAAAGAGTACAAAATTGGTATAAAAAGGCAATAACAAAATTATTAGACAAATACCAGAAAATATGAACAAATTTAACTATCCCATCTTTGATAGATATAGATTTAAATGATTTAAGATTCATATTCATATATCTGAAAGATTAATATGATTAGAAAGGATACTGGTGATTTGAAGCAAAAGCTGCATTTTTTTTCTTATTTGCAAATAGAGTTATCCCTCTTTGTATACGAATGGAATAAGCGTAAGCGATCAACAACAAAAAACAGCCAACAGCTTTCAATGTGACCAGCGGTCGCTAGTCTACCCACTTTTTGCTATTCGCCCTGGATTGAAAAATAAAGATTCAAGCCCAATCCGAAAGACCCTCTCCTTGACAAAAAAAAACAAATAACATAAATTCGACGAATACATCCCTGGCTTAGGACAGGAACAAATAAAATTTAGCGGGGTTTAACTAGATTTTACCTTTTATGTGGCGACATGAATTGTCTGGAATCAGACGCATTGAAGATTTCTTCTTCAGAACTTGAAGAATCTGTACATATTGAAAAGTTGTTCGACTTATCCATCCTGTATCAATAAGAACAACCAATTATTATAGCATTATTGTTTGACGATTGTTATTCTCCATCATTGTCAAACATGCATGTTTTCAAACTTTGTACTGTGATTTGAATGATATTAATTCAAACAGAATGTTCAAAGGCTTATTTGTGAATAATGTCCTTAATGACAAGGTAGCAGGTCAGTTTCCCTTCAAGAACATTTTAATGTTTATATAAATGTAAAAAGTTTTGTAAACCAATTTTCATGTAGAAATAGCAAAGCTGAAAATATTACACTTTATATGAGTGAATGTTGTAAAAATTAAGTAAGTTTCTCTAAATAAAATGATATTAGCTATACTTTACTTACATGCTTACAACATACTGTGACCCACTGCGGCTTTTCCTGGGGTTGTGAATCTGAGATAAACGTACATAAACTGGATCTTTGATCTTCTCTGAACAGAAACTCAGATTGTTCAAGTCGACACAATTATTTTTCCTGAAGAAAAAAGCAAAAACGGTTTTCATGGTTTTGCTAGAGAATTTTAAGTGATGGAATAAATGTACGCTGCACAACCGTTATCAACCTGTGGAAATTCATGAAAACATTCAGCAGCTTTCAATTCGCTGCTCGCTATCTTGCAATTAATTTGTATTGAAGCTATATAGCTACATGGCTTTGTCTCCGTTCTTTATGTGATATTTCTTCTGATATCTTATGATGTTCTTCAAACCATTTCATTTTAGTGTTGTGATATTTTACTTATAACAAGAGCATGGCCTTGTTTAACTTTTGACCTTGACCTATTGACCCCTAAATCCTTCGACTTCTCCACTTACCTTATATAGACTTAATTGTAAAGTTATATCGTTGCATTTAAACGTTATGCTTCGGAAACTATCAAATAACTCTTAAAAAAATAATTCTAAACTTGCATCCTTGACCTGGACATTTTGACCTTTCAAATCAATAGACCTCTCCTGCTTTAACAAAAGGCAGGACGGGGATTAAAACTTTGATGACATTGCAAGGTATACATGTGTAACTTAATAAAATATACACTTTTAATCTTTTTACCTTTTATTCTTTTGGTAAAAACTAAACAGAACAAATCCAAGAGTAATAAGAGTCATAGATAAGACAGATCCTATCACCATTCCAATCCAGATTCTGTGATCTGAAATAAGAGTCATAGATAAGACAGACCCTATCACCATTTCAATCCAGGTTATGTGATCTGAAATTGGAAACATAGATAAGACACATCCTTTCCCCATTTCAATCCAGATTCTGTGATCTGAAATAAAAAACAACTCCAATCTAGATTCTGTGATCTGAAATGAGAGTGATAGATAAGACAGATCATTTCACCATTCCAATCCACATTCTGTGATCTGAAATAAGAGTCATAGATAAACGCCATTCCAATCTTGATTCTGTGATGTGAAATTAGAGTCATAGATAACTTAAGACAGACCCTATCACCATTTAAATCCAGATTCTGTGATCTGAAATAAAAGTCATAGATAATACAGATCCTATCACCATTTCAATCCACATTCTGTGATCTGAAATAAAAGTCATAGATAATACAGATCCTATCACCATTTCAATCCACATTCTGTGATCTGAAATAAGAGTCATAGATAAGCACCATTCCAATCCAGATTCTGTGATCTAAAATAAGAGTCATAGATAAGACAGATCATATCACCATTTCAATCCAGATTATGTGATCTGAAATAGGAAACATAGATAAGATACAGATCTTATCGCCATTCCAATCCACATTCTGTGATCTGAAATAAGAGTCATAGATAAGCACCATTCCAATCCAGATTCTGAGATCTAAAATAAGAGTCATAGATAAGACAGATCATATCACCATTTCAATCCAGATTATGTGATCTGAAATAGGAAACATAGATAAGACAGATCTTATCGCCATTCAAATCCATATTCTGTGATCTGAAATAAGATTCAAATATAAGACAGATCCTATCACCATTCCAATCCAGATTCTGTGATCTGAAAAAACGGTCAAATATAAGACAGATCCTATCACCATTCCAACCAGATTCTGGTATTTGAAATAAAAGCCATGGATAAGACAGATCCTGTCACCATTCCAATCCAGATTCTGTGATTTGCAATAAAAGTCATAGATAAGACAGACCCTATCACCATTCCAATCTAGATTCTGTGATCTGAAATAGATGCATAGATAAGACGGATCCTATCACCATTCCGATCCAGATTCTGTGATCTGCAATTAAAGTCATAGATAAGACAAATCATAACACCATTCCAATCCAGATTCTGTGATCTGATATAAGAAATATAGATACATGTAAGACAGATCCTTTCACCATTTCAATCCAGATTCTGCAATCTGAAACAAGAGTCATAGATAAGCACCACTCCAATCTAGATTCTGTAATCTGAAATAAGAGTCATAGATAGATAAGGACCATTCCAATCTAGATTCTGTGATCTGAAATAAAAATCATAGATAAGACACATCCTACAATCATTCCAATCTTGATTCTGTGATCTGAAATTAAACTCTAACTTTCATGTAACCAATAAAGTAAATAAACTTCTTGTTAAACGCTATATTTAAAATGTATATGTAGTATAATCAGATGGTATAGCCAAACTTTTACCATAAATATAAACTGTAAAACACTAGAAAATGGAGATTTATAGTTATAATTGTTTGACTGTGAAGCAAAACTTCCTGTCACTTAAATGAGAGAAAAACTCTTATGAACACATGCGATAAACGAACGCCAGTTAAAAATTAAAACAAAACTTTAACAGTTTATACATTTACCAAGTAGTAAGACGCTCAAGTCTATGTCTTTATTGAAATCCTTGAGAATTGCTGTGTGATTGTTGATGGTTTGGTGTTCTTGGTTCTGTATCTTGTGCTTTCTGATACTTTGTTTTAGCATGTGTAGAACCTTTTTCCTTTTCTTTTCTTTGTTGTCATGTTTTGAGTGGTGTTTTCTCTGAACTGTATCTTCATAAGTAGTATGGAAACGAACACCAGTTAGAAAAGTCTTTGGGAAATCGTTTGAAACTTTACTTATGTCATCTCTGATGGCCGAATTAAACGCGTCCTCTGGTTCTCTCTTTGGGACCAAGGAGTCTAATCCATTCAAA
The DNA here is from genome assembly GCA_963971305.1 of Arcuatula senhousia. NCBI lineage: Eukaryota > Metazoa > Mollusca > Bivalvia > Mytilida > Mytilidae > Arcuatula > Arcuatula senhousia. Next base: position 51,276,956 of record OZ020311.1, read on the forward strand.
AGATCGTCCACATCAGTAACATCATTGTACTTGCCTTGTGTTCCTGAAAGGTCAACTAATATAAAATACTTTTTGAATATTCATTACAATTGAATTTCAACTAAAAAATCTACATACTGCTATATATCACACTAGGGGAGAATCGGTATATCGATGAAAATGGTCGTGAACAAATATTCTCTATGGCAGCCAAGTATTGAATCATGGTCGTGAACAATTCAGTATACTACAATTCATATGTGTACGTTTTAATACATTTTTTTTTAAACTGTTCAAAATTAATGCTTCGGAAAATCTAAGTCTCAAATTTCTAATTTTTTTATTAGTCTACTCAATTGATTCGTTACTCTAGAGCATGCGGGACTTACATCGATTTCCTTAGCAGAGCGACACGTCTGACGCAAAAATTGCTCACACAGGGTTATGTTGCTCCTCGGTTGCTGTCTTCACTTAAGAAATTTTACGGCAGACATCATGCACGTGTAGACAAATATGGGATTTCGATCTCTCAGATGAGTGCAGATGTTGGTTTGTCTAGGGTTTTGTTTTGTCTTCCTTTACCGGATTTGACACGCTGAATGGACTATTGGCAACGCGACGGGTGTGCTATAGCAAGCGGGAACTGCTTACTCTTCCGGAGCACCTGAGTTCACTCTTGTTTCGACTGGAGTTCGCGTTGTTGATTGATATTCAGTATTTTGTGTTCCCATGTTTTACATGTTGTCCGTTTTTTGTCCCGTTCTTGTTGGTGTTTACTGGTTTTGTCTCTGCCCTTTCGGACATTTGACATTCGGATACCCCATTGGTACCTCTGCTTCTTTTTATAATTGCAATTTTGACCCTTTAGTCCTTGACCCTTTGGTCTCAAAATCTAAAGAATAGTTACCCTACAAGCTATAGTGGTTTGATCAAATTATATCTACCGTTAAGCGTTCAAATTTCTTGTTCCGAAAAAAAAAAATTTTATAGGGGCAAAAAATACGGGCAAAGTCATAAAAACAGCATTATTGCTAAGCAAAACACGTATATTTTCACGATTTTGAAAATTTTCTCCACACCTTTCAAAAAAGTTTGCCCGAGGCCATATCCATAATCCAATATGGCACAGATGAGATAATCATGATAAGGCCTAAACTCCAAACCCTTTTTATAGGATTTGGTGTTTGGCTTCCTACTTTATAATGAATCTGAAAAGGTAAAGCTCAAAATGACCAACAACAAAAAACGAAAGACGTCTTCCCTTGACCTTTGAATATCCTCGTTCCCGCACTTTAATTTCCGCTTCTCCATAAGTTTTATTTCGATTACACGGACACTGTTCCATATCCTCTTTTCCATGTCTCCCTAGCTCCTTACGAATTCATTGGCCTCAACACCCACACCCCTAGCTTAGTTCCCACTTTCCACACCTTTGATCCCCATGTTCTGCCCCTAGTCCTAATCCAAATGAAAAAAAAACAACCTCAAAAGCTACGTTTTCGCAGCCACGCCGATCCTATAGTCAAAATGATTATGCCGTCTTGGAAGTCTTTTATAATTTTTCACGTTTGGCTTCATTCTCTGGGGACAGACGTCATGATTATCTTGACTACCCCTAATCCTAGACCCACTTTTTGCAAATGCCTAGACCCCAATTTAGCTACTGCAAATCTAAAATAATGACGGGTTCTGCGTTAAAAAATACTAGTCAGACGGCAAATGTCTATTTTTTCCGTTAAGGATACAAAAGGACGGATTCCGGATTCAGGGGCGATAATTTTTACAATTTTGGCCACCAGACGTCGCTCCGCGGAAAATATTTATTGATTTTTGTAGGACTCGCGGTATTTTTAAAAGTTTTCAATAAACTGCTGAACATATTTATCATATATTGATATTTTAAGAAATAAAAATTTATGAAGAACACTATCATACAAAACTTAGTTTATTTGATGCTGAAATTGAATGGTTATTCTGATTTGAAGTAGGCGGAAAAAATCGCCATTTTTCGTTCAGCGACTTCACTTTGTACCCCCTGGAACGAATTGACACAATCAAAATCATTACACTCGATAAACTTGAAATAAATTAAAAACGAAGGATGAATATTTTAAGAATGCTCATGCAAAATTTCAGATTTTTACCTGTGATATTTTTTATGCAGCATCACTTTTTTCACAACATTCCACGTCATTTGGGGTCATTTTACGGGTCAAAAACCACATGACGTATGTGGCGGGATGTAAACAAAACGTAAAAAATAGGGCATGTAATGGGACATTAAATGATACCCCGCCACGATAGGATATCAAAAGTTCATAAAATTTGATTTCAAAGTGGCCTATCTCAAAAACTGTTTTTCGGATTATGCTGGAAATTCAACTTGACCTGTATTTTATTGTACTAAACAACTGTACAAAATATCATTTGAATCCCATGATGCGTTTTCAAATTATTGGTCGGAAACTAAAAATTTCATGAAATTTGATTTTTTAAAGTGGCCTATCTTGAAAACTATTTTTTGGATCATGGTGAAAATCGAACTTGACCTGTATTTTATTGTACATAACAGCTGTGCAAAATATCATTCAAATCCTTTGACGCGTTTTCAAGTTATTGGTCGGAAACTCAAAATTTCATGAAATTTGAATTTTCAAAGTAGCCTATCTCGAAAACTATTTTTTGGATCATGCTGGAAATCGAACTTGACCTGTATTTTATTGTACTAAACAGCTGTGCAAAATATCATTCAAATCCTTTGACGCGTTTTCAAGTTATTGGTCGGAAACCTTCGGGGGACGGACAGACAGACGGACAGACAGACGGACGGACAGACGGACGGACGGACAGACACCGAAAAAAACTGAGGGTATAACATAATACCCTGCCACTTCGTGTGGCGGGGTATAAAAACGTCAGTGAAATTTACCAAAACTTATGGATAATGCTTGGGAATTAAATAGACTCTGTTGTCAAGGTAAGTTCTTTAAATCTTATTACTTTTTCTTTACTTTTAACCCTAATAATGGTGATGCTGACATTGACTGACTGGTAGCCATTTTTTTCAATATTGACCTTTGATAAACTTGAATGACTGACAGGAATTTTTAAAACAAATGATTTACTATCAGAATTGGTGACAGAATTGTCATTTTCAACTGCTGTTTAATTACCGTGCTTGGCTGTTACACCAAATAACAGCCAATGCAATTTTTAAATTCATTTTTTTCAACAAAGGCAAACAACCTAGCTGTAGGTTTATCTGCATGGCAAGCACAGCTCAAATTTAACACTCACAACATTCACATTGTATTCATTTATTCTCATAAAAAAGTTCTTTTCCTTCTTATCAAAGAAATTCTCTTTGCACAAATAAATTTAATTTCAACTGATGATAATTGAGAATAATTAAATTTTAAATGCATGAGTTGCAGAATTTGGTGTTACTTAGTGAATCTAAATAACTCTGTCAGTTGAAAATACTTTATATTCAGCCAAATCAGTGGTTCAAGAATCTTGAAATGTGGCTTGAGTTTTTAAAAATTATGAATGAAATTGTTATTTTATAATTCTTCCATGTAATTTTCTGCAATGGATATATTAACAAAACAGTTTTACTTTGAATATCAGCTTGAAATATCATTTAAACAAACTGGTACATTTAAACATGGCATGATGTATGTAGGGACAAATATATTTATAAGTGCATGTTTATTCTATATATTGTTGCCAATTTTCTCTTTATATGACATGATATCAATTGAAACATAATTGTTGTTTTATTTAAGATAATTTGATAGGTACCTAGCTGTGCTTTTGATAATTAAATTGATAATTTTGTTCATTTAATAATTTTTCTAACTATAACTTATAGAAATGTCATTGAGCATAATGATGATAATTAAAAATCTTATATGCTTTCTAGAAGATAAAAATATTATAAATTCTTCATAAAAAAATAAAGGAAATTTTACAATGATGCTGACTGCATTATACATATTGTGTTAAGTTTTGGAAAGAAACAGTCATACAAATCAGTACAATTTGTTGATACAGGTCATTCAGATAAAAAAATCATTTATTCTTACTGTCCTGAAATGCATAAATTACAATAGTCGGATATTCTTTAGTTTGTGTACAAATAATAAATTTGCAACTAAAATGCATAAATTTTTAATAGAAATGTTAAATTGAATTACTGTGAATCATTCCATACAGAAAAAATAATCTGTGATATTTCAAAAAGTAAAAAAAAAACAATATTTTGGGTCATATTTTTGGCAAATTTCCCAATCCTTTATTTTATTTTGTAAATTTCTAGTACATTTACAAGACTTGAATAATGAATAAACATCCAATAGTACACATTCAAGTTATATTTTACTCATAGAATATTCCCAAGTTTCATTGAGCCATTTTTATTAGTGATTTTTCATTGTTTTTTACTATTTTATGATTTTGATTTTGTGAATGTTAGAGAGTTATCTCCCTTTTTATTGACAGGTGCTCGACCAAAAGGGTTTGATACACAAAATCAATATTATTAAGTTAAAACGAACAAAACCTAGTTGATAATGACAACAAGGCTTAATATAACATTTTCTTGGAAATGTAGCGTCTTTTTTCAAGTTTTTGTCTTCTATTTAACGTTTTACTTGCATTGAAGCTGTCACGGGCGGCCATTTTGTCTGTCCAAAATGTGCCAATTTTTGGTCGATTGAATTGACACAATTAAAAAGAAAGATCTTAAAATAATCTTAGTAAACAAAAATCGTTTCAGACTAAAATTTCCCTCCTTTATGAAAAAAATGAGCCCATAATTCAACGCTTTAAATTCACAATTGACGTTTTTCTTTCCACTGGGGTCGTTCAAGACGGGCAAAAGATTCTACGCTGTTGGCCTGTTTTCTGTTCTTAATTTATTATTTTCATTTTACGCTAGCGAAAATTCGAACATCTTGGGTCTTCAGATTAGACACATTATAATTTTTTTATTGACAAAGCAATTCTTTTGACATTTTTTGATGGACAAATCAAGTCACGGACGTAATTTTTACAAATGTAAAAATGCTATTTTGACACAAACGAATTGACACAATTAAAAATAAAGAATTGTTTTAACATTTTGATGACAAAGACTTATTGGCAAACCAATTCTAGATTAATTTGTAAAATTCGAGTGCTTTTCCTTTCCGATTAAAATTTTGGTGGGTATTTTTCTGAGGTACCCTGCCGTCACTTTTACGTCAATTTTCGGACACAGCGTACAACTTAATTTGTTTATTTCTCCCTTTTAACACAGTATTTCATCTAGAATTTAATATAAAGATAATCTGTAAGATCTGTAGATTTAATAAACATTTCAAATGAAAGAAGATATGTACAGAAAAGGGGTTTATTTATTTTATTTCCAATGACATGTCAACATTTTATGACAATGTCGTATTTTTTTCTATTTTTGAATTTTAAGTCACGTGCGCGGTGTTCGATAAAGCGCCCTCTAAAGACAGATCTGCCGTCCTACTATACCTTCCCCTTTCTGAATATCCCGGAAATGGTTTTAAATAGGGGACAAATAACCAAACACTTACCTGAACAGTCCAAAATTGTGGCTTTCAATAAAATAATGTACAGAAAAGCAAAAACAGAGAGCGCCATAAGAACTTTTCAATCATTGTTGACTTTGGCAAGTGTTATTTTTGTGACGTCATTTCCAGTTATAAACGTAAATCAAAAACAAAGACGGATAAGTTCGTTCGGCCACGTTCCGACCAAAACAAAAAACCAATGCCCCCCTTCAAGTTAAATGATCCGTCCCTTATCGACTCTGGCAACACATAAGATCGGAAAACTATTCAGGGGGTGGTAAAGCGGGATCCAAACACGAAAACACGTGCTTCAAAAACGCTGAAAACGAAGCACGAGTTACAAAAATGCCAAACACGAAACACGAGAAAAATAAATTCAGATAATCGAAAACACGAAATCACGTGCTCCCAAAAGGCAGAAGACGAAGCATGGGTAATAAAAATTTCATAACACGAAACACAGGACAAAAATACAGACGAAAACGGAGCACGTACAACCTCCCCAACACGAAAACGCGAATAATCAAAATCAAAATCACGAAACACGTAAAATAAAAACGTCGAAAACTTAGCACGAATATAACCCTTTATATCCATAATTTTTGCAGGCTGCAAGATTTTCTTTTATCCCTCTTTTTGCCGGGACAAACGAAAAACTTTCTAAATGTCTAGAATGCATGAAATATATACCAATGTATGGAAGGTGCGCTGCGTAAAAACGATTGAGAAGTACACCCGCTATAATTGATTAGTGCTTTTATGGTGGCTTGTGGGTAAATCAGACGAAAAAGACACCCGAAATTGGGAATTTACATCTAAAATGCCAGAAATATGCCAAATAGTAATGTTTTTTTTTTAACTGGAAACTATTATTAAGGCATTTATGTTACTAATGACTTAAAATTGACTTTAATTTAGTTCTTAAAAATACAAATTAAATACTTTTATACATAAATATTCCGAAAATCACGTATATAAAACATCATTAGTATTTAAAACATTATTTTTTATCCTAAAGATAAGCTACCTAAATAACAATATATTGAAGGGTAGAGAGTCGTTTTATTGTGCCCTTTAATGATAAAACACGACATTGGTGCACAAGTTGTGAAGCCATATGCGAAAGTTTTTTAGTACATCCGCACAAGTTGAATTGTACATCTTTTAACGATTGGCGAAAGTTGAGATGTGCAAATGCGACAGTTGAGATGTACAACTGCTTTAGTTGAGAAGTACAACGAAGAGTTGAAAGTACCAATAGGTAGATATTATTTTTTGCTTTACCTAGTTACGATTTAAGTTACATTGGTGGATTTTCAATTTCTCACGGTTCAGTTTTGTAAGTGTGTTTTGTTTTCTGTTATCCGATTATGTTTGCTAGATTCGTCTTTGATCTTTAGCTTTTTCATGTTTGGACCATATGGTTTGATCATTGATCAAATAAAAGGGAGTCGGCGGTAAAGTTGTTAACGTGTCGGGCTACTAACACTGAGTCTCGTGGTTCCATCCTCGTCTGAGGTGAAAATTTCAAGAACCAATTTTCCGACTCTCTTCTCAACACCGTTTGTGAGAGTGGTTTCGAGGAACGATGCCCAGTCCTTTGAAATGGGCAAAAAGATGTCCTTTTTTAATATGGTGAGAGGAATATCTTATGCTCGCTATAAAAGTTCTCTAAAACTTTAAAGTCCTCTCTTGTTTTTTCGTGCTTGTTTTGTTATTTAATGACAGATTTTGCCTTCGCTCTTCTTGACTTTTGGCTTCGGACTGCCCAATCGGTTTCTCTTGTCTTCTTGTATAGTTCGATAAGAGGAGGCTCAATTTTGCCGCTACAACGTTCACGCTCGCAAACTGCAAGACAATCTTTTCTAGCGATATATACGGTTTTCAAGTTACATGTATTTGTAAAATATGGAGATTTTTATGGTCCCAAAAATGCGAAAATTGTCATTTTATGCCACCCGCGACGCCATGTCGGGGGCACTATAGGTTTTACTTATGCTCGTACGTCCGTAGGTATATGTATAATTCCGCAAAGCGTTTCAAAGAAGCCGTAAATGGAAATGAGTTTGTACTTGGTAGGAAGGTTCAGTATGACAAACAATGCATCCTAAGCCATACATGCATAAGCGACTCTCAGATCTGTAGGACTTTCAACTTTTTATTTGGGGCCAACGGGGGCATCCTCGTCCCATGGACACATTCTTCCTTTATCTTTTTTTTATCTAAATTCGTTGTCATTTTCAACAAAATTTGGAATTCATATATTTTAAGATGGAGCGTGACACTGGTAATGTGACCGCGAAAAGCAATAAGTGCAACAATATGTGCAAATGTCATTAAATATGAATAAAATTCAGGCTAAACAGTTTTTTTTTTATATTAAAAGTTTAGGAATACTTTTGAATTACATTTGTACTATCAAACTCTTCAATCAAACGTATATACATGTAAATACATTTTTTTAATTTTTCAAGGGAAATAATTCATACAAAACCTGGCAAAAATTTCAAAGGATTATAATGTTGGCAAAATTTTAAGCACAGAACATATTGAAAAAGGTCATATTGATAGAATTTTTCTTGAGAACATATTTTATGCAAATATTTTGACCGTTCTTGTATAAATAAGGCACACTTTGAACCCTGATACTGGGAAAACAAGGTAAGTGACCTTGCTACGCCTGACACGCGTTTCCTTTATTCATAACTTATCAGAGGCGCTCTCGCAAAATATCTGTTTTCAATCGCGTTGTATGCAAAGTTCTCGCAGCGCTCTGTTTTGTCGGGTCGGGAAACATTGAGTATGGATATGACCCTTTTAAAGAATACATCCTTAAGTAAATTTCTTGTTTAAGGTGATTGCCGATTTTTATTTAAATTTAGTATGTTTCGTGTTCAAATTTGTATAAACAAAGTACACTGTTGCATTGATAAACTTTAGCTTATGTACTATTCAACATGTGCTTGTGTACTATTCAACATGTGCTTGTGTACTATTCAACATGTGCTTGTGTACTATTCAACTAGTGCACTCTCAAAAAAGTTGTACTTCACAACTATAACATGAAATATTTTACTTGCTTTGAAAGCTAGATTTGTAGCATTGCTTTATACCTTTATTTCATCTATTTTATTATATGTTTATTGAGGAAATTGTTTAAAGTATACAATATATACATGTTTTATTTTGTGTGTAAGCCCATTTTCATGCAGCAGCTACTTTATTTCAAAAAATGAACAAAACGTTCGACTTTTTTATTCTTACTTGACGACCATTGATTTTAGTTAAAAACGAATGTCATTTCATAGGACAATGTAATGTATAGTAAAGAAAGTGCCAATTAAATTCAAAGAAATGACTGCTTACAAGTCCGTTTTATGGAAAAAGCCAAAAAATATGCAGACGGTTTTCTAGGTTGCACGAAGTCAACTAAGACGTATGTACTTCTCAATCGTTTTTACACAGCGCACCTTCCATGAATAAAATGAATGCTTAAACTAAATTCAATTAAAGTGTGGTGATAATTATTTCATTTTCTTATATGTGTTATGTAGATACACTCTTTTTAAGAAAAAAGTACGATCACCTTGTATCTAGTATTATCATGTTAAAGAGAAAAGGTCGATTATGGTAAAGAATCTATAAAAAGCAAGAATGGCAAGTATTATAGGACTTTGTTCAGCATTAGAAATGCCAAAGGCTTTCGAAAAACTCTGAAAGAATCCATTGAGAAACCATGAAAAGATTTGTGAAAAGAAAATTTAGTCGCACTATTGGCCATGCACATGACGTGTTCTCGCCAAAATATTGCCTCTGGAGGCAGATGGCGAATCGTTTTCAAAAAACAATCGAACCTTTAAATTTGGACATTCCTGTCACAACAATTAGCATAAAAATCACTACAGGAGACTGGGAGTTCTGGAAACCTTAAGGTTGTTCAATTTAACATGCTTCAGAAGATCCTTTTACCTTTTATCGGTAGAAATACTGTTTATGTCTTCTGAATGAAGGGATACTCTGGGGACACATTCCGGAAATATGCTCCGGCAAAGTTTTCTTTTTCTTCTAAAAATTTGCCTTCGCCGCTGCACAGATTCTTTGTTATATAATACAATGCACATGGTATTATCCTCGAGTTATCTTTGTTTTAATTGGAGAATGAAATTTATTTAATATCCTCTTATTTGTCTTGTTCGATTAAGTAAGTGTTCTTGTAATGGCATATTTCTTCTTTAAAATAAATATTGTTTTCTCTATCTTCAATAGTTTTCATTTTATAGGCCAAAACACTATTTTTTGCCTTAAAGGGGCTGTAACCCCTATAAGGGGTCATCTGACAACTTCAACCCTATGAAGACTTTTGTAGAGGTAAATGAGCTTACATTTAAGCAAGCTACAGCTTCTCTCTATCTGATAGTTATGTATATTTATAAACAGTAACATGTTTACTATTAAAGGCAGTATCATTTCCAACTATGAACATGTATATTTCTGGATCCAAGTCAATCATAAGGACTCTAATTTTGTCTAATTATATCTTTTATTCCCTTTTGAATCATTTTGGTCATTTATATATCTTTTTTCTTTCTTTTTTTTTTTTGAGCAAGTAGCAAGTTTATTCAACAATGTATATCTTCTTAAAAATTCAAGTCCCGTGTGTATTTTTTTTTTAAATTATTTCTATATACATCTTCAAACCTTGCTTATATCGCATTTAAATAAATTCAGATGGAGAGAAATCTTCCAAAACAATGATTTAAAGTTATGATCGTCTACTATTCAAATGAATTCTGTATCCATTAAAACAATACCTGCATATCGACTTTGACCTTGCCTATAACATCTCGAACAGCTGGCCACAAAAATTCCACGAAAAATCTCTACACCATGTATGCACGTGTATCAAAATTGTTACTTTTGCTTCCTTCGTTTGATTTCATTTGGAATAAATAACAGACCTCAAAATATTCGCACGTGCGTTAAAAATACTGGTATCAAGTTCTTTTATTTTTGCAAGTGTTCTCTATTTCTAAACATAATCGTTTGAAAGATGAGCGAAGACGAGGAAATTGTAGAGGTAGATCCCTTCTTCTGTCTTTATGAACCAAGAATGAAAATACAAACAGGTGGGACCCGTCCATCTATATCGATATAATTGATACTTAATGGTCAGTTTTATCTTACTCTTATAATATTTAAAAATATATGAATTTTTAGGTGCAGAAACAAATCATCTGTTACACTTCATTTAAAAAATGCATCACTTCAACACAGAAACTTTAAAAGGGAAATTTTCTGAATTTCAACCAGATTATAACTAACAAAATCACAGGCACTCCCTCTTTTTTCTAATACCCCTAACAAAATAAAATTTTGACAAAATATATCTAGAAATGACAAGGATGTATTCTTCTGAGGGGTCAAAATTTTCCTTAATCAAGTTTTTCCCCAAACCTATATTTTTGAAATGCTAAGACCCTGAGAAAATCAAATTTACTCAGAAAACAATATGTCTGTGTGCATTTTAGTTCGCTACAGTCATTTAAAAAGGGCCTATTTTGACAATTTTCCCCACATTTTATAATTTTTGGCCTATTTTGAGGTAATTTTCTTTAAAATATCAAGTTTCAAAATCAAGTTTTCTCTCAAAGTTTGCATATTGATAAATGCCATGATTCTGAACAAATTTAACTTATAAAAAGTATATGTCCGTGATGATATAAGAAAGTTTAGTCCCGAAAATGTGCCTTTTTAGGTCATTTTCAAGACACCATAAAACCGGTAAAAATCAAGATTTTAAAATTTTCTATCATACCAAAACCTCAAAACTCTCCATTTTCGTTTGAAATAATTGGACAAATATATCTTTTTGAATTTAGAAAAGAAATTATATGAATTGCATGGATATTTTGTTGGAAAAATGAATTTTACTACCCCTACCCTGGAATTGGCTAAATTCAAACTGAGATCGATGGTCAAATTTGGTCAAAAATTAAAATGTTGCATATCTCAAAAACTACTTATCATATCTTCATAATTTTTTGACAAAATTTAGATGGAACATCAGTTGATATACATTCACCAAAAGTTTTCAATTATAAGGCAAGGTTTAAAAAATATTCACAAACGAGATTTCAATGAGACTGAAACCTCAGAAGAATACCTCCTTAAATCATTTTTGTCAAAGAAAAATTTTGTTAGGGGTATTAGAAAAAAAGGGGGTCATATATGAAATCCATGCTCCAAATGCCTGTGATCGTTCTTTGACTCTATCTGGTAATATCATTTTTGGATAATATTCGGTGAAAAAGCTGTTTACATGTAATGCTACATATGTGAACGTGAAACTCAGTTTACATATGTTATACATGTACATGTCTTATGTTTTTACTGTTGTACTTGACGACCAGTGCCAAAGGAGGGTGTTTTGTTTACGTGTATTACATGACACAACAACACAAACAAACACACTCCATTGTAGTGTGTTATACAAAACAAACAGAAATAAGAAAGAATTTGGACCACACGGCAAGACTTTGTTTTTATTTCTGCTTTTTCTGAAGAAGTCATTTCATGGCATTATGAACTCTGTAAAAACTGAACCACTTTATAGCTATAGTTCTTGGACACGAGGTGCAGTGCGTTAAAAATGGTATTTATCCTTTGTCTAATATTCTATTACAATTTCCCTTTTCGTTTGTCATTTAGGGGCTCGTCTGTCCAGTATATTAACATTTGACTCCATTTTCTCCCAAAAAGGGAACACAGAACTGCGACCCTTGGTACTGTTCACGTACATGTTTAAAAGCTCGTAACGTTGATGTGTAGTCAATTACTTGCGGAAACAGAAATATTAAGTGTCGATCGGAAATTCTTTAAGAGTATTTAACAGGGATCAAAGGTTGTGGTAGGGGGAATTAAGTAATGACCATTTGTATTAATGTAAATTGTAATGTCATTTATGGTTATTTGATATTTAGCCACGAGCTTTTCTCAAAATTTTGTCATTTTAAACAATACTTTTATAGCAAAGTTATAGGAGACAAATTTTAAACTAATTCTGACGTGTGTCTTTAAAATACATATTACAGCCGCTTTTGTACTAAAACTTATTCAAAAACTAATCAAGTAAAAAAAAACCTTAGTACTTTAAGAAATGGATCAATGTAGATACATAAATCACAGATAAATTCACACGAAAATGCTCTATATATATATACATATTTTACAAGACACCAACTTTGGAACTGTTAATAGTTTATAGATTTTTTTTCGCTTCTAAAATAAGAAAGCTTTGTGGATATTCAGTGCATTTTGTCATCTTGTTTCAAATGCATGGTCATAATAATGTAATATCTATAGATATACACCATTTGTTCCTTGCTTAATCAACATCGTATAACTTTATTTATTTATTTATTCTTTTTTATTTGAACAAATCCTGTTGTCATATTTTTACATGTAGACGGTCCAGTATGTTTGCTGTAATAGTCATTTTCAAAATAAAAAATTCTAATAAATATCGTTTTAAATATAAAAAGTAAGTTTTTTTTCTTGCTTTTTTTACTGTTGTTCACTTATAATGTGGATTACAATTATTAATATTATATTCTTTCAACAGAAACTTGGATGTTTTAATATGAATAGTGTATATCTCTTGGAAATAAGAATTACTATAGTAGCTACTATACAAGTCATACATGTGGTACGAATATGTTTATTGTTGTTGTTGTAGGGCTCTGACAAGAAGTGTGAAGATGTTATGTAACTGGCCGACCAATCATTTAATCAGCATCAGAGATGCATGCTGTCCGGTTTACCGGTGAAATGGGATTTCTAGTTTACAGGAACTATTTATTATTTGTTACCACAATAACCAGACGAAGACGACAAATGCGAAAAAAAAAGAATGGTTCTGTCGAAAGCATATAGAAAATGGTCCTCGAAATTCCAGCAACCCACTTGTAGTTAAGACGAAGATACAACCCGATTTCTCAAGTTCCTTATAAAAATTCCAAAACAGGATGTTATAAGCTCAAATACATTTGACTCTGTAAACAAAATATAGATATACAAATATTCAAACACTAGTAATGTATTTAAGAGAACATTTTTTATTTTCTTATACATGTTTCTTATTCAAAATTATATTTTGAGAGTATAACTATTAAAAAAAAACATTGACCAAAAAGCTGCAGAAATAAATATTTTATGAAAAATATTTTGAAATTTGTAATGTCTTATGTTTGCCTAAATCATACAAAACAATTCATGTTTCTTAAGATGTATACAAGAAAACGGCTTATAGATGAAAATATTATTTTTTGCTTTAATCTGCTCAAAGCCAAAGACAAATGCTTCCTTGGTGTGAATATATCAAACTGTTTTAGCGAAAAGCCCGACAAATTGTTCAATAACATAAGAGTTTTCAAGCTGTTTCTCATAAAAGAGATTATCTGGATTTATTTAAGTTTCAGTATTACATAAAATCAAGTATTAAAAATAAAAATGGATAAAATTGAAAATCTAAATACACAGATAGGTCTTAACAGAAATGTTTCTATTGCTCCGCCTTTGGTGAAAGAGGAATAGAGAATTCAGCCAATCAGCAGCTAGTGTCTGTTGAATAATACAAATTGTATTGTCGCTGAATATCAGATTCTAGTGTTGAAATATCTGGGACTCCTCCTCTATGGGATAAAGCTGCTTCAGGCGAAGCACGACTTTGAACAGACTACATTAAGTTTAAAGATTTAATTTTTTTGTAAAACCGAAAACCCTATGTAAATATTAATATTTAATATTATTTAAAAACCGTTTGCAAAACAAAAGAAAATCGGTGAAAGATTCAAGTTTTCCACGACAGAATTTAATATCACGCGTGGACATGCATTAGGAAAGGGTAGAATTTCACAGTGCAAAATTAATGTGTCAATGAGGTTGAAAGACATGGTGGAGAAATCGAGTTTGGCCCTAGCTGATGGAGGATTCGATTATTATGGGAATGACGTGCCCTACGGGGACCACCATACAGGAGCCAGGGTATGTAACTTTAAAGTTTTTCCCCTTATTTTGTGTTTGATTACTTTTTAACACATTAAATTGATAAAGCATTTGCATCTGCTTCAAAAGCTAAAAATATAAATTGAAAAGTTTTATTTAGATTTGAAAGACTGTTTTCTCAAATGAAAAACAATTCAAAAATCTTCTTAATCTTCATTATATCCATTCAATAATATTTATCCCTTCATTAATGCAAAATATTATAATTGATGAAATTGAAACATTGCTGAATAACAAAGTCAAGCCTCTACTTTTTAAAATTTTTATAAATAACAAGATGGGTATATCATCAATAAATATTATTTGATAATTGTATATAAGAGGGGACAATATCTTTGTTTTGTCCATACAATTCTAAATAATTCCTAATTCAATATTCAGTATAATTTAGATGGTGTGAAAAGATCTAGGAAATGTGATAATTTGTCGGCTTGTTTCTTCTAATAATTTGCCTAAATCAGTTTAGCATGGTCAAAAGATTACAGATAAAAACAGTGGGGCAATTCAATAAAAATCAATCCCCTTATTCAATATTATTTATTGATATAATCATTTTAATATAGTAAATAAATTAATTAAAGGAAAAAAATACATAATAATGAATTTATAATGAAGTAGTATGCATTTGTTTGACCTTTTTTGCCTAAAAGTTGACTGAATGTTAGTACATGCCTTTGGTAGTCTTTATGCTAAAATTGAATTATTAAAACTTCTTGCTTGTTTGAGGACCTAAACTTCTATAATGGAGTCGTGTAATAGAAGTTTTGATGAAACACGTTCATGTGTTTTGTATTTTTTTTTTTTTCAAAGCTGCAAAATATTTTTAAAACACATCTTAGATTTTAAATACATGATCATGCTTTGTGCTTTTTCGCTTTTCTGTTAATCGAATTGTTTTTCTTTACTATATTATTTAGTTGGATAAAAATAGTATATTTCTGGTTAATATATTAATTTGTATTTTTTATCAAGAAGTAGTAAGAACTGTCTGCATTCATGATTTTTTTCCAAAAAAAGAAAAGAAATTACAGTATTATTTTTGGTCGTACTTAAGTTTTTACATTTTTGTCTGAATATGATTTTTAATTATTATTGGTGTCCATATATGGAGCAAGTAAATTTATATCTGTAAGAATAATTATTAGTTCTAAGTGCAGAACACAGAGATCTACATATATTCATATCCCCTTTCTCAATCTTATTCTTATTTCAACATAAAAGGTTTTATTGAAATCCCCCTTTTTTATTCTTACTTTTCAAATTGTCCCCAAAACAACAAGTTTTGCCATCTTGGGTGTTTTTTTAAAATAGAATTAAGAAAAGTCAATTGAAAAATGTATAAGATTAGCAAAAATTCTAGTTTTATTGTTTCCCAGTTCGTCTTCCATTTTAAAAATGCAGAATATAATGTGCAAAAGTGTAAAACCTTAATGAAAGTTTTTTTATGATAACCATGCATATTCAAATATATTTTTGCCAGTGTAGTTTTTTAAGTGCAATCTATCTCTAAAACTAAACAATAAACCGAGTTGATGCAAAGTTTATCTCTCTTGTTTTCATTTGTAAGTAGTTTGGGTGTTTTTGCTTATCATCAAAGTGTCACATCCGAAATACACAAGCATTTATCACTGGTGCTAGATACTTATCGATAGCAAGCGAGTCTGTCAAAAGTGCCGCTTGAAATTAACTGCAGCAGGTTGCAGATAGAATTCGGAAAATTCCAACGATTTATGACCGTCTATATAATGCACGTTTTACTAATTTTCCTCCCATAACAATTTGTTGACACGTTGCTGCTACATTTAATATAAAAAAAAAACATATTTTGTTTCTAGTTTTTATTAGTACTAGATAATATATTTTTTTATGTTTTAACTTGTTCATATTATTTTTTCAAAAATATTGAAATTACATCAGAAATCCGAAAAATAAAAAATAAAATTTTTTTTAGATTTTTTGTTTTTATTTTTACAGATATGTTCTAATATTTGAATAAAAGTCATACGGTAGGATAAATAGCACAAAGCATGATCATGTATTTAAGATATCAAGACCAGTTACAATGGGCGTACCAAAAAAAAGAGTTTTTACTTCATGTCACATTTGAAATATTTTTGTAATAAATCCGAGTGGAGGATAACAATTTAATTTGATGGTAAGCAGATCCCCGTGTCATATAACCAAATGCTGGTCGGATCAGGTTTGCCTCAGAATTAAGAAAAGCTGGGTCACGTGTCGGTAATCACATAGTACAGATATTTTAATTACTTAGTACTTGTGCTTAATTGTTTGAGGCGTACGTCCGGACAATCGAGCTCAACCCTCCTTTAAACGGATGAAAATCTGACGACTCGAAAGACAACGATGGGCTAGCCCCATGATGATACAGCCATATACAGTTATATAGATTAAATAATAGAGGGCACGGTTTCTCGGTTTGTCCGTCCTTGTATTGTCTTTTGAATATTTTGTTTCATTTGCTTTGTTGGTTCTCATATCTTTTGATTAATGTCTATCTTTATTTCATACTACCGGCTGATGTGATTTTTAATCAAAAAAGTTTAAGACAAATTCAGTTTACAGTCAAATGACTATTATTTAATCTTAAATGTACATTTTCTTTTCAGACGATGCCCGTTTTAAACAAGTACGAAGGCCAAAGTTACTGTGCTGGATGTGGTGCCCAAATTATGGAGCGATATTACCTCTTGGCGGTAGACAAACAATGGCATGTGACATGTTTAAAGTGCTCCGACTGTAAGGTCCAGCTCGATTCTGAACTCACCTGTTTTGCCAGGGGAGGGAACATTTTTTGTAAGGAGGATTATTTCAGGTGGGTGGTCAGTTGTTTTCATGCTGTAGAGCGTGTTTTAAACATGCATGTTTAGCTATGCTTCTAGTGTAGGACTTAAAATTGTGAATAGATGTTGCAGGCTTATCTTTTGGTTGTATGAAAATTAAGGAATGGAACCTTTTTTCCCCATAATTTCAAAATCTCTCGTGGTTGCAATATGGGACAAAAATGCATCTCTTTCTACATTTAAAATCATAATGGAAAATTTAATGACAAACTTATCACCAATTACAAAAATATTTGTTGTATATATATTTTTTTCTTGTTCGTTGACTTTGCTTTTTAAGATAAATCGGGAATTTCCATGCATACTTGTTTGTCCTTGTAACTTTGTAACAAGATGCTTTATATAGGCTCTTGTTTAGAAAATAGAAAAAAATATTCTTGGTTTGGTTCTGTCAGTCAAGCATGCTTACTTGTTAAAAATGCCCCTTCTAACTTATCGATCAATATCTTCAAGTTATTATAAGTTAGTATACAAACACAGAAATCGAAATATTTAACAAATTTTTTTTTCAAAAATAGTAATCAATTATTTTCCAAATTTTAAATTTGAAAAATATCAATTAAATAAATTTTGTGATCTTATTTCTAAATATCACGTGTCCTTTTAAACACAAACCTTGTATGAGAAAGGATAGCATTGTTTATCCGGAAATTTGGTTCCATCCGAGATTTCATTCCATTTACTTATTTAAATATTTGTTTCATTTTTAAGAAACGCCAAGAGGTGTTCTTAAATTTTGAAAATAAATAGTCAAACGTTTGAATTCACTTGTTTCAAGTGAGACCTTCATAAATTAAATAAATATTGACTGAACTTTAGTATAATACATTAAGTTTCGATAGCCCTTTTGCCACTAACCTTTTTTTAATTTTAAACATGTCTTTTCCAGTGTCTATGCACTTAGCTCGTATATTTATTTGAAGTGAGGTTTTTTTTTTTAAATAGTCCACACATATCGACAAATTGGGAGCTTATTATTATGTAAATTAAAAATAAATAAATAAACTTATAAATTTTAATACCACTAACCCTTGTAAAACTTGGAACAAATTGATGTTTTAAGATAATCACTGAGAGGTGTCCCCGACTGCGGATAACTTTATGTATTAGGAATCGGATAGCAGATAAAAGCTTGACTACACGTTGAACATTCTAAAAAATCAATTTGTACACAAAAAATGTTCTTTTTCTTTAAACCTCTACTTCATGACTCCGTTACCGGCGGGGTTCTATTGTCAGATTTTGATAATCTTCATTTAGACTCAATAATTTCATATGCCCCGCATGGTTGGGTATTTATCGTCCATACAATACAGTAATTTTCCAATGGCATACTCAATCTTTCCAATTATTTAACCATGGTGGTCTCTCTTCCCTCTCTTCATAAAGAACAAATATTTGATCAATTCACAGTGAAGTATCACATTTAATATTTACTAGAACAAGTGTGTACTTTAAAGTTGAATAACGGCTCCTGTTCGTTGAGTAATAATTTTTACTCTTAGCTTTCGTTCAATTTGTATTCAGACTCTAAATAAACTCCCCGCCTTATACCATCCCCCTCTCAACAGATTCTGTGATTTTGCATATATATGTTTGTGATTTTACACCATCATGACCATGTGCGACCAAAACCATTAAAGTAATCAAATGTTCTAAATAAAACAAAAAAATCACCTGAATATGTACAAATGGCAGGTACGGGTTTTTCAGAAAGGACAGACAAGGAAAAGTCATGAAATACAAAAAGAAAAAAAGCCTATAATCGCAAATTAGCAATTTGCATTTGTTTTTTTATCATGTCGGTTTTCAGTCGTATATTGTATATGAGCATCTTTTAATCATTTTGAAAAAGTAAATGAATATTCTTCTGGTCAATATTAATCGGACGACGGTTACTTTTAGTTTTATAACAGATAAAAAGCACCAGATGCTATCGATATTATTTTAAAATGTTGATTGTTCTAGAAGGCAACATGTGACGTTCAAAAAAGACTTTAGTATAAATATGAAAAATAAGGAAACAGTTATAGCTTTTAGTTAAACATTTTTTTCTAATAATATTTTACGTATCTACCTTAACAAAATGCTATATACATCGTTTAATATTGCCCCCGACAGTATGCTTTAGTCTCTTATATTTCGTTTGGATTTTTTCTAAGCTGTAGAATATGTTGGTCGTGATTCTTATACATTTAGTGCTAAAATATAAAATCGAATTTAGGCTGAAGATGACATGTAGACTAGCTTTATCAAAGAGAAACCGATTTAGGGTTTGAAGATTTCTCTGCTTCCTCCTTTTATTTTTTGAGGGGTTAAACAATAAAACCATTCAGTATTTATTCGTTTGCATTTTGATTTGAAAGCATGTCTTCGCCCAATCAGTCAAAAACTTTTTTTTCAGATCAGTCTAAAATACTATTTGATTCTGATTGGTTTATAGCTTGGATCGTTTGCCGATCTATCCGTCCACAAGTATTGGAATTTTTACCAATTTCACTCTAAAGTTTCCAATAGTTTTCGTCCGGTCAGTCGTAATCTTTCAAACTTATAAGTTCCCAAATTATAAGCTTTCGATCACTTTTCGTGCTATCAGCGAGAAGCTTTCGACCCCTTCCCCGATCGGTCTCAAGCTGCCGATCATTTTATGTAATTAGTGTAAAGCATTCGATCATTTTCACCTGATCAGTTTAAAGCTTTCGAACTTTACCCCAGATTCGGCCTAAAGATTTCGATCATTTTCGTCCAATCAGTCTAAAGCCTTCGATTACTTTTGTCTGATCAGTCTAAAGCTTTAGAACTTTTTCCTCAGATAGACCAAAAGCTTTAATTCCTCATTTTTGTCCGATTATTTAAAGCTTTCGATTTTTTCCCCCATATTAGTCTAAAGGTTTTGATCATTCTCGACCGATTAGTCTAAAGCTTTCGAACTTTTCCCCAAAGATTAATCTAAAGCTTTCGATTATTTTCATCCCGTATGCCAAAAGCTTTCGAACTTTTCACTACGAATTATTTGTAGCTTTCGATAATTTTTTGTCCTATATGTCAAAAGCTTTCGAACTTGTACCTCAGATCGATCCGTAGCGTTCGATCATTTTTTGTTCGATATTGTCAAAAGCCTCAAATCGATTTGTAGCGTTCAATCATTTTCGTTTGATCAGTCTAATGCTTTCTCGAAATTTTCCCCTAGATCGATCTAAAGCTTTCGATCATTTTCGTGCTATCAGCGAGAAGCTTTCGACCCCTTCCCCGATCGCTCTCAAGCTGCCGATCATTTTATGTAATTAGTGTAAAGCATTCGATAATTTTCTAAAGCTTTCGATTATTTTCGTCCCGTTTGCCAAAAGCTTTCGAACTTTTCACTAAGAATAATTTGTAGCTTTCGGTAATTTTTTTGTCCCATATGTCAAAAGCTTTCGAACTTGTCCCTCAGATCGATCTGTAGCGTTCGATCATTTTCTTATGCTTTCGAAATTTTCCCCTAAATCGATCTAAAGCTTTTGATCGTTTTCGTCCGATACGTCAAAAACTTTCGAACTTTTCCCTCAAATTGATCTGGAGCTTTCGAACTTTTCCCTCTGGTCGATCTATAGCTTTCGATAATTTTCGTTTGATCAGTCTAATGCTTTCGAACTTTTCCCCAGATCGATGGAAAGCTTTCGGTCATTTTCGTTCTCTACTTTTCCACAGATTGATCATTTTCATCCGATCAATCTAAAGCTTTCGAGCATTTTCGTACATTTAGTCTAAAGCTCTCGATCATTTTCATTTGATCACCCTACAGCTTTCGTAAGTAGAAGAGTTTAGAATTTTATCTCTATAAGGATCGATGAGCTGAGAACGGACTTGAATCTATCAGTTACCTACATCAAAGAACTTTACATTGCCTTGTCAATTTCAGACATGTGCGGCTTTAGATTCGCCAAACTAGTTTGGAGAGCAAAATAAAGAAATACTATACATTTGGGAAGCGAAGACAAATATATTTTTGACAAGATAACTGTGATAGAGTATTTATAAAGTGTCTTTAATCCTTAAAATAAACATTTTCGAAATTTGGTGTACTTGTGATAGAAATGTGCCGATATTTGCTTTTATTCCAAGAGATTTAAACTTCTCAACCCTGATCAGAGACGATCATACCCAGGATTTAAATGTAGGTTTTATACAAAATCAAGGAAAAAAACAATGTCTAAATAAAAAGATTTTTCTATCAGTTACACTCTTGAAAGTAATAACACTTGTGTCCCATCTTGAAATAGATTTGAAATAGAACCTCGTGTCAAAATTTTATCTTATCTCAAAACAAATTGCAAAGAAAAAAATGAATATTATTTTTCATTTCAATAATGAAAAATTCCTAATGTCATTCGACTGTGGAATATGGCACCAGAATTTCTTGTTTTTTCACGAAATTCAATTATGAATTTAGAGATATCATTGATCCATAACTCGCCTCGAGTTGATAAAGGTTCATACAAGATATAGCTCAAGAAATCTACACCCGAGCTGTCAGTTCTGAAATTATTACAAAAATATTGTGTTATAATTTTAACGTTACGGACCACCAACCTTGACGAATTTTTTTTGTCGGTTTTTAGACATTTTATGCAGATCATATCAATACTTTAAAATTCGATCACATTTCCAGGAATTATGGGATACGTTATTGACAGACGATCTCTTGAAGCCATTGGCGGGAAAAGTGGCACGGGGCGAAACTATGCTTGAATATGTCATTGGATTCTTGATTTTTCATTCGCATGAATTAAATCTTTGGTTTTGTCAGTTGGTAAAGAAATTGTACCCGAGTGCTGTACCAGGTCAACCCGCTGATTGGGAAATAAATTGTTTTAACAGAAATGTGAACGATGGGTTACGCCGGTGCGTTATGCGAGTCTATGACTCTACCATTTGTATACATTGTATGTTTGCGAAAAACGTAAGAGAAACAAATTCTGCAAAGTATCAATAAGATTTATTTTTCTTATTTGTTTTTATGGAATAATACTGTGTTATGATATGTTATTTTTATCAATTAATGCGATAATAAGCAATCTTAAATTGAAATAATGGTCTTTAATATATAAGTTCCATGAGAAATACTTTGAGCTTGTAAAGGAGGGATGTCTTCAATTCTCATAGTTTCAAACTTATTATCATTGTTTTTGTTTTTTTTTTGGTTATACAACCGCAAAAAATTGTGGGGGTATAATGGTATGATGCTGTCGTTGTTGTTGTTGTCGTCGTCGTCGTTGTTGTCTGTTAACTTTAAAAATAATGTTCCCACAATAACTTAAGTTCTGGTTATCCGTTTGCTATGAAATTTAATAATGATGTTCCTTACCATAAAAGGATGGATTGGATTTTGCCCCCCCCCCCATTTTTCGTTTAGAAATAAGGGGCCAAAAAGGGGCCTAAAAGGCTACTTTTGTTTTGGTTCCCACAATAACTTTTCTTCTGGTGAGCCAAATACTGTGAAATTTTACAATAATGTTCCATACCATTTACGGATGAATGGGATTGATTTTAGGGGTCCCCTTCATTCGTTTAGAAATTATGGGTCCAAATGGGGCAAAAAATTTAAATTTATTATTATTTTGGTTCTGGTAAGCCAATTGCTATAAAATTTAACAATGATATGCCTTACCATAATTCTAAATATGGGATTGATTTTGGGGGTCTCCTCTTTTTTTCATTTAGGAATAAGTGGCAAAAAAGGGACACATAATGCAACTTTTTTATTTCTGGTCAGATTTTGAAATTTTCAGTCTTGTCAAGCAGTGGATAAGAAAATTAATGATTAGCCACCACCCTTTTTCTGTTTTGTAATTTGGGGCCAAAAAGGACCAAATCGAAACTTTTTATTTATTGTCCGATTCCAAAAACAATGTTCTTGCTAATTAATTCTTGTCAAATAGTGAATTTACAAAATAAAGGATTTATTTTGTGACACTCTGTTAAGGGCCAAAGGGGACAAAAATGAAAGTTAGTAGAAACGCTTTATTAGATAACAAAAGGGGTAATATTTTAGTAACTGTAATTTAGTTTTGGTCCGATTTTGAAACAAAATCAAATCCTTAAGATATGTGGATGGAAAGTCCACCAAAGGCTGCATGTGTCAAAAATCTTTGTCAGTCCACCATGGGCTGCATGTGTCCAGAGCAATGACTATCCGTTTTGGGCCTCAAATGTACAGGGTGGGTTCGACATGATGCGGTCGTATCATGCTGCGCTCGGTGAAGCTTTTTATTTGTACAAGTGTAAATTGCTTAGCACGGCAATGGATGTCCTTAATAAAAAGAAAGATACTTGATTTAATTCATTGGTCACATCATCAGCGAAGTGGCCTTTTTTATCTTGTAAATTCTGAAAAGCATATACAAAATTTTGTTTTATTTTGATACAGAAAGTAAGTTGCATAGCAGGTGTTGTTCGAATAACTTCTGTGTTTCGACAGAGAGGTCAAAGATTAAAGAATGAAAACTTTCAGAAATATGATGAGGTTACTTTTATTTTAACCATGCACTAATCAAATTAATACAAAGGAATTCTTCTGAAAGTACAACGTGGTCCGGAACATATGACGGGCCTGTACCGACATGCTGTTTGATATTAACTTTACCAGATGTAGAGTTGGAAGTTTTTGACATAACTGCTTTCCCGAATGGAGAGATGAGGGTCACAAAACTGTATATACTTAATGTTCCTTTAAACAATGCAGAGTGCATCAAAAAGAAAACTCGATTTGTTTATTATTGTCAGGTGTGCATCTATCGAAATGCCACGCCTTTCCTAACGCCTACCGAATTATCTTGAAGAGTGTCTACAGATTTACTACATCCTATATTCACAAAAGTTAATTTTTATTGTAGACACACATGTGCAGTTTTATTTCTCTCCGCCTTTTTATCATAAGGGTATATTACCTCTTGATAAGGTTTTTTTGTTATTTGCTCTGGGTCAGTTATTAAATTTTAAGTTTGGACGATGAAGTTATATTTCATTTATCCGAATTTTCACAGCGTTTTACCATTAAAATGGATCAGAAATTAGCCAAAACAATTAAAACCACATTGATATACGTTCATTAAAAAGCCATGCCAAGTCAGGATCATTGTGGTATTACGGATCTCTTTTTAGACGCTGAAGACAAGCGACCACTGCCTACGCTTAAATAACCCGGCAGACTTCTCGTGACTGGTTTACAACCGCGAAATTCCTTTCTCTCTTTTTCTTTCAAAGGAAACGAATGCTCTTTTGGTATTTCTTAAAGTCGCTATATTTTTTCTTTGTAACTCCATTAGAGTTTCCATGTGAGTTTCTTTGAAGTTTTTTCAAGTTCAACTGTTGGTTGCCTTAGGGAGTTGCATTTAAAATGCGGACACGAGGCTCTTACGATTTTTTTTTTTTTTTTTTTGGGGGGGGGTGGTCCGGCTTTGGAATTGCCATTGACTATAAAGGGAATAGCTTCTCGAAGACAATAAACATTGCAAAGCTGTCGTAAATTTTGGGATGGAGTGACTTTAAAACGTTTGAAATGCCTGTACCAAGTCAGGACCATTGCGATCCACCAGTTCTCCGGTATGACTGATTCGTTTTTGTCATTTTCTCTGGACTATGAGATTGATCATTCAAGTTCGGTAGTTTTGTTATTACCTTTATTTAATGCGTTTAACTTTAGGACGATGGTTAGTAAAGCCAGGACACTTGCTTTCTGTCGTGTTTAAAATTCTATTCCTTTTGCAAGAACAGACAGTTATGCTTCAAGATTGTCATTGTGTATGGACGTTTTCATTGACTGTAAATTGGGAGTGGATGAACCACAATTCTAGTTAGAATCAAAATTCAAAATATGAAATTTAAAAGATATTCACACTCGTTGAACTTCTCTTTTCTGAATTAAAACTGACGTTTGCAAAATAGGGGAAGATATAAACTAATCAAGTGTCATATATAAATACCTTTTCACAATATATACTTTTAACTGTTTAAAAAAATACAATTTACCTCTAGACAGGGTGGTCTTACTAAGTTCATAAAGACACAGTGACTAAGCGCTTCTTTTTGCCTCAGAGGGGCGTTAAATTATTTCCGGAAACTATAGAGTCTTTTATTTCGCCCGCCGAGGAAAAAGCTTCTTCAGATTGCTAAAGATATCAATGAAAGGAAATGTTATTATAACGTTTATATTTGGTATCAAAATATATTTTTCGACCTTATCAGTTGTTTGCCATCTGAACATTTATGAAAACGCCAACGCTTGAAATAGTTTTGTGTCTACGTTCGGTCGGACGCCAGAGCGAATTTCGGAGTGTCAAGGACGTATCACATGCGTCTCCTTATCATTTTTATTCATGCGTCAAATTATTTGATCTCACTTTTAATTGAGTCACAAATAAAGGTCATATATCAGAAACTAAAAAACAATATCAATAAAACCAAGCCTGTCGAGTAGCTTTCTGCATATCCATTGGTATATCTATGGTTCTTATTTTTTTTTCTTCAATTCATCTTTTTGTACAAGCGTTCAATTTGGAATGGCAATAATAAATGAAAAAAATATAATCAATATAGCCGTTTTTATTTGGTCAGCACATGTTTTTATCGACAGAAAATATGTTTCAGCCTCTGAGTTCGTCCTTATTCGATATTTATAGTTATTCATGAGACAGCGTCGACCTCACAAAAAGCAGTATGATATATAATGTAATAGATATAGAAAATCATAAAATACTTTTTTCTAGTGATTTTTTATGCCAGTAACTAATCTTTCCAGACTTCATATTTGAAATCTTGCTTTATTTTGCAGACGATTTGGTGTAAAAAGATGTGCTCGATGTCACCAAGGAATAGCAGCGAACGAACTTGTCATGAAAGCGCGAGAAAATGTGTATCATATCACCTGCTTTACGTGTTCGGCTTGTCATAAACCTCTTTCCACTGGAGACCAGTTCGGTATGAAGGAAAGTCTTATTTACTGTCGACAGGACTATGAATTATTATTCCAAGGAGAATACTTTCAAAGTTTATCAGACGAACTTTCATGTCATTCGGACGGACATCTACCGTTTTATAATGGCGTCGGGACAGTTCAGAAAGGCCGACCGAGGAAGAGAAAAAATCACCTGCCAGAAAATGACGTCTGTCCCCCTGGCATGGGTAAGTTATATATAGCGACTTATGTCCAAGATAGAATTGACTGGATTTCATTAACAGGAAGTAGGTAAGCAACAGACCTTAATCCCACGATATGAGACTGCATACCAAATATCTAGAAGAAAGCTGTTAAGAAAAATGTTTTACTTTTCGTCTATTTCATAACTCAAATTTTGATTACGTGAAAATAAGGTGAATTGAACTTATTCGTGAATATCTCTGAACATACTCTTTTATAGGTTCTGTTCAGAAACACAAATTGAGAATGTAATTTGTAGATTTAACTTTGGCAATGAGGGGTAAAGTTGTTGACAGATAACCTACTCCTATACTACTCAAGCCGTCAAAATGTCAGGATGTCCACACGATAGAACTCATCATCGAGGCCTAATGGTCTAGCTCATCTCTGTCACGGTGGCCATAAGCAATGATGGATGATGGGAGAGATACCTCTGTAATTACTGAATGTCCGTAACACTCCCGCCAAAATATAATGACTTTATAATTAACGCTTGTATACGATTCATAATTTAACATTGATGAAATAGACTTTTTTTTCATTAAAAGTATTAAACTAAATATATCAAAAGCAAAAACAAACCAAAATAAATATGCCTGACATACAAGGTCTTCTGAGACGCCCTTAGTGCCCTTAAAGTTGAAAATGTTTTAAAATCCCGAAAACTTCTCGACGGATTTTGATGGGCATGGTGCCGTTTGATCTTTTAGATTTTTACAAAAGGATCTACAACTTGACGAATCTTTAAAAACCTATTTGTAGAAATGCATGCACTTATTTATGAGACCTTTATAAAAAAATGATTCCCACATAATCGACTGAATTGAGGGAAAACAGGAAAGAGAAGAATGTGTATTCATCAGATAACCTGAGCGTATGTGATATCTCCACTGTACCAACACGACACTGTTCAATGTTTTTATAAGTCTTACATAAGTTTATTTTACAAATGTTTGCTATAATCCGAGTTGTATTTTATTTCTGATAAAATTTGAAGATTTAACAGATAAAAGGTACATTTTGATAACAATTTCATCAAATTTCTAGGCTTCATCTGATAGTAGCGTAATTTTTATATAAAATAACAAATGATTTTTTTCTTAAGATGTTTTTTTTTCTCGACGAAATCATGTTGCTTATAGCATTTATTCTTGAATTTAATCTTTTTTTTTCTATTTTTATACCACAGCCTACAGAACAATATTCCAATTCAAGTGCATTTTTAGACAAATAAAAAATAATGTCTTCCCCATTACAGGCGAAATAAAACTTTTTAAAAAGTTATTGCTGAAAACAAGCAAATATAAGCATTTTCATTTCTTTGTCTGTGTATTATATTTTTCTAATATATCTCTATGCAAAAGGTTTTGTAAAAATAATAAGTCCTAGTTAAAATTCATAATATTTTCTATGAATTAAGTTTACATTTAAACCGAAGAATTTTTAACATGTTTTTGAACAAAATGCATGCTTTTTCTTTAAATTCATAGAAAATATTCATACAAAAACATAAGCCATGAAGATGGGGGTTTTTTTTTTCAGTAAACAAATTTTACAATTATATTTTTTGACATTGCTTCTCTTAGGAAATATTTTTAAGGATTTCATTTGACCCTTCATGTTTTATTTTTAAATTCAGAACAATGACATTTCTATACTTTTTGGTGTAAAGCGTTGTGATTTTCAACAAAGATTAATGGGTAAAGAATATTCAACATATATCAGAACATATATATAGAGTGGGTACATTTATTTTCCTAGACTATGTGTATCGGGTAAACATATTGAGAAGAGGGTTTTTTTACGTCCGGCCTCATTCGACTCAAAACGAATTAATGAGAATGGATTGACGGAAATTAGAGATGAAAAGAATAAAGAGAAATGAAGACGGGATCAATAAGGAGACATCCAAGTCCATTATTCTCTGTTTAAATAAGAGATCAGTTGAACAAGGCCTACAATAATTGAAAACGATCGCTTTTAATATGATTATGAAAACTAAAATAGTCTGTATGAAAATAATTATTTGTTTTCCTGCATAATCAATTGCACTCGAATTATTTTTATGGAAATCTTGATGACAAGATTCATTCCGTGATGTGTCAATTCAATTTGTATTAATGTCGGCCCCTACTCTCACAGAAAGTTAATGGGGTTAAGGATCTACACCGATTTTGTAATAAACCAATGATAAATAATTCATTCAACAATTTATTAATACATTCTGATTACTTGAACACATTAAGAACGCATATGCTAATTATTCAAAATATTCCAGATAATTTTCATCATATTTTTTGCTTGAGCTTCAGTCTGTTTCATGTAAAATTAACTTTTACTGAAAAAGGGTTTATTTTCGTAGATAGTTTCCTTTAAAATATTTTTTTTAGATATATGTATTCCATGAAATTAAAACCAGCAAACGTTATGATTCTCTAAAATATATTTGGCACCGTCCAAATTTTGGCAACCATTTATTTTCTTTCTTCAAAATTCCAAGATGTCAACTTGCGACGTCAATCGAAGATATAAAAATCATAAAATCTGCCAATTTGTTTAACGATCAGATTTTACAAATTTACAAAATGTCCGCACGCGTGCCGTACTGGTTCTAATTGGCACAGAAACGCTGACTTCGTTTAATCATAGTTGATATAGACAACTAATGTCCATTTTATGGGAACAAGGGATCGAGGTCGGGGTCGTGGCACCTATTATAGATAAGCACTGTGAAACGTTCTTGATAAAATGAGTATCACCGATTCCGAATGTGAAAAAAATGGAAGGGTGTCTTTCTTAATTTTTCAATCAACCAAATTTGATTTCGAATTACAGTTATGAGAAAGGAGCAGAAAAGCATTGCCGCAGCAGATTAAAATGATTTCCTTATTTCTTGGAATTGCCAGTTTCCGGATAATTTTTATAATATACAAGAAAGCATTTTGGGGATAAGAATATAAAAATGACAATGGTAAATTATATATTATTAAGCTGAATATGAAATGTTTCAAGGTCGTGGGAAAGAGGTGTTTTGGTGTTTTAAATTCTGTTACATTCTACTAGACACACCTGAGGTATAAACTGGAACAAAAGTTCGACTAATCTCCTTTGCTCCCGCCGTGACACAGTCCAGCTTTGTCGATAATCTGATCTCGAGGCTATGTCCCTGACAGTTGTAATTTAACACGCCATTGTTTCGAATTTTTCTGCCTTTAGTCCTTTACAGCAGGGGTTCGGACAAGATTGTCACAATTTTCCTATTTGTTCGTCGTCTCTAAAATAAATTCAATAGCCTTCCAGTCGGTCAAGTATGCTTTAAATTTTTGAACTTTTTCTCCATGCCAAGGTGTAATTTTACATGGTGGTAGAGCATTCATTTGCGTAATATCATAGACCTGTACTAAGGTAAAGAGGGACTTTTTGTAGGACTGGGAGGTAACAAACTTGATCAAAATATTTTGATTATGTGTAATCTTTATATTCAAATTCTCAGGCGCCGTTTAAACAACTTTGGCAAGTTAGACAATAGTCGAAAGTAAATTCTGTAGCTTTTTATTTTTTACCAGCCATAAAACAGAGTAAAGCTTATACTTTATGATGACTAAAAGGGGGATGCTGATAACTCGATGACAACCGGGTCAAATAAATTTCTTTATTATCAGTTTCTAATTCTTTATGTACAGATGTTTTCTACAGAGTCAGAATGTTTTTTTCTATATCTTTGTTTCATCATAATTCAAAATCAAACTTTTTTGTCGCTTTCCAACGTTAGAAAGCATATCAGCAGTATCGTTATCATACCGGGGCTAAATTTCAAAGAAATGTCGTTCCTTTGGCAAAACGATATGATAAAAACGTCGTCTATTCGACGAACTTTGCTGAGAAATGTTTTCAGAAATACAATCATAATCTATATAATAACAATTTAGAGTCAATTTGTTACTTTTGAAGGTTATC
This sequence comes from Arcuatula senhousia, assembly GCA_963971305.1. Taxonomy (NCBI): domain Eukaryota; kingdom Metazoa; phylum Mollusca; class Bivalvia; order Mytilida; family Mytilidae; genus Arcuatula; species Arcuatula senhousia. The sequence goes on from OZ020311.1 coordinate 51,307,582, forward strand.
TAAGGGTGCAAGATAACTGATAAATCGAGCTGCACATTTATAATACAGGCAGAAGAAATCTTAGAGAAAACACGATCCAAACATTTGTTCTCAATCACTCTGAAGAGATTATAAATATGCATCTTTTTTCTATCAAATTTATGAGCTTCAAAGAGCTTAAACTGTAGAAGTTACATTCGCTTTTGTTTTCTTTAGGGACTTTGATGAACTTCAATAAAAATATTAACTATTCATGCATATGGTATGTTTTTTTCTGTAAGAGACCTTAGTTTAAAACTTATACTGTAGTTCTGTTTCTATACATGACATTCTTCATAGTTCAAGTTTCAGTGAAGATCTAACGCCATAAGCACACGAAACGACTATCCATTGCTGGCAACTGCATATATACCTTTTGGGGCATGAGATTTTTAATCAATGAACTTCTTTCTTCTTTGACCTAACTAAAGCGATGACATTCATTGATAAAACGGATACATGTACATGTAAATGTTCGGATTTGACATACTGAACTATATAAGAGTTCCGAACGGATGGGATTATAATTTTAGAGCAGGAGAAATCAGCAATTGACCTACTTCCGAAAACGTGTGATACACAACCGGTAGCGGGCAGGATGTGTTCGGCAGTTTTAAGTAAAGTAATTGTTCACATCCTTAGTGCTGGTTTCCTTTGCTGTTTCTTGGTTCAAATCTGTGTGATTGAGCAAGCATTGGCCGTTTCAGAAAGGCCGTTGGGGTGTTCTGCACATTTGTTTTGCACTCCCTTTTATTGGTCCCTTTTTGTAATTACTAACTCAAAATAAAGGACAGTTTTGTGCGTTCGAAATCTTTTTTCTGTAGGATGAATAAATAAATACGATTAAATATATGTTTTAAACATTGCTTTAACTAAATAAAGATCCTTGCCAAAAAAAATAAGTAAATCAATTTATCTTTTATGGAAACCTGTTTGCAAATTTATGCTAATTTTTTTTTCTCATGAAATCGAATTCGTCTATTTTATAGTGATATGACCCCGTTCATAAGTTTAAGTTTGGAAAAACAGAACCCGAATTTATTTAGATAAAGATAATTGGATAAAGCCAATTCATTGACCATCACTCTGGGAATTTAACAATTCTGTTCATTTCACATAAGAATATTGTTGATATTTTATTTTAACCCTTTACACATTGAGAGACAATAAAGAACAGAGCTTGAGTATGTATTGAAAAAATGGCTAGTTTGTTTGTGCTTTGAATAATTAATACAACATCTACTGGAAAACTTGATTGCTATTTTAAAGTAAACATAATGTTAAAAAGGACACAATTTTGCTCACTTCAACAAATTATAGAACAAAAATATTTACATAAAGATTTTAATTAACACTATTTGTACATTGAAATTAGAAAGAAGATCTTGGGTTCCACGTGTTGGGTTCTAACCCTAAACATATCAAAAACATCGTTAAAGATAGAATAAGCGTATCTGCATCAACTCTGCTATATGCAAAAAAGGAAATTATTATTTAAAAATAAAGAGTTTTCTTGCATCGAGTCTACTAGGACAGGTGCGAAAATATTTTGTCTTTACTTAGGCCTTTTTCGTGATTTATTGGAGTAAAAATTCAAATATTTAGATTGAAATTGTTAATATTTACTTATTATGTTTGCCAGTAAACACGTGCAAGCGTCTTTTGTCGGCTAAGTGGTTCTGGTAAATATTACAAGTTACAGTATTTTAACCAAGAAAAAATGTCAACAAAAAATTAATATGAAGTTCTTACTGCAAACACGACGTGGATATACTATATTACTATTCATATAGGCACATCTTGATTTAATTTTACTTTTTAAGGTTGAATCTAAAAAAGAATTGAAACAAATGCAACGTAGAATAAAATAAACACAGTCAAATGCTTAAATAGCGTCAAACAATTAAATTAAAACTCCGTCCATTATGAAAGCAATGATTATGCTGTGAATAAGCAGGTGATATAGTGATCACATCTCTACGCCGCTGGGTTGATTACCCTACGTGGAGCGCAGTAATTTGTACCCGATGATTTAAAGTGCTAAAACTATTGCAGAAATTTCCTAGTTCTCTGCAGGCAAGTTTTATTCGTGGTTAGATCCGATAACGAGCCTGTGATTTATTACTACCCTCGTTCTGACATCAAACGTCAGACGGGCACATTGTAAAAAGAAGATTCTAATGGACGTGTCAGTTCACATTTATTTCCAGTTGCAGAAAAATTTTGTAACATTTTTGAAACTACAAATCATAAGTTGTAGAAATTTACTATATTCTGCAGCGCCATCGTGGATATTTCGTTCATGTTAGTTATCTATTTGCAACAATTTTACCAGCAATATAACAATATATTTTGTATGCAAACCTTCAACTGTAATGTGGGATTTCATCAACTTTCTGTTTGTCGATATTGTCAACTTTTCTCCTGAATTAATTTTTAAGCAGTCGACTAAGGGACCAACCATCCTAAAATAATATTGGGAAACATGATTTTTGATGAAAACAATATTACGGCAGCAGAGAGTAAAGCCCCGTTTACACGATCAAAGTTTTTCATCAAAATCTGTGTCCAAGTTTTTGATGAAAAAGTTGTACAAATAAAACTTTGTCAAAGTAGCTGTTTACACGATCAAACTTTTTGGATGGTTTTCTGCTATTTATAGTGGCTTAAGTGTGGGGACTATATTGTAGTATGTGAGTGCATATTCATTTTATATGCAGTTACTGTGCAGAAATTGCCATCAGACCAAGACGGCCTGGTTGCTCAAACACTTTGATTAATTGTTGAAAATGCCAATAAATATTAGTACTGTTACGAAAGCTGCATGAGAATGCATTATGATTAAACATTTCAAAAAGAAATTAACCAGTTATTAATTTTCTTTCAATCCATCAAGTCATCAATAATATTTTGTTACCATTGAAATTTTGTTCCTGTTGTTACTTTTTTTCCTGCCATTTTGTCATGTGCTTTTGTTTACAAAATATTCTGATAAGTTCAATAACATAATTATTCTGATTGGTCAATTCCCGTCAAAGTCCATCCAAGTTTTCAGAAAAATAGGATGAGGTTCTATTCTGTCAAAGTCCATCAAAGTCCTTCAAATTTCTTTGTCAAAGTTTTTGATGCAGGTTTACATGGTCAAAAAAGTTTGTCAAAGAAAACTTGGACAAAGTTTTTGATGGAAAACTTTGATCGTGTAAACGGGGCTTAAGAATAAATATTCTAAAGAAGGATCCTGCTTTATAAATTAATGTTAATAGTAAAAAAAAAATATTCTGTCGCCAGTCCGTCAAAAATTGATAAAAAAAAATTTCAGACCAAAGCGTAAAAACCAAGCCCCCTTTCAAGTTAAATGATCCGTCCTTAAATCTGCTTTTTACAAATGTCAAAGCAGCCCCGTCATTTCTGCCTGGCCAAAAGGGGTTAAAATGAGTGTATTGACAAAACTTCTGTAGAATGTTAATTTTTCATCTGATTTCAGTGATCATTCTTTTTATAATGTATTCCTCAATAAATTCTGCCAACTAAATGTGACATCTGTTTTTATGTATCGTGCATCGTAATCTTCCTAACGGGGGTTAAAGTTTGGCCGTCCCCAAAAATCAACTTTTTTATTTGTGGTCCGATTTTAAAGAATTTTTTTTTTCATTGGAATCCTTTTGAAAATCCCTGTCTAGATTTTTCAATCAGATTTGCAATATCTCTTACCGTTTTCGAGAAATTAGGGGTCAAAGGGACCAAAAACGCCAGTTATAAGAGTTCCTTAAAAGTTGGTATAATGTGCATTGAAAGTCCACCACAGAACGCATGTGTTTAAGTGCTTTGTGAGTCCACCATGGGCTGCATGTGTCCAAAGCATTTGACAATTCATATTGGGCCTCCAACGTACAGGGTTCATCATGCTGCGCTCGGCGTAGCTTTTTATGAACGAGTATCACGTTAACCGTCTTATTGTAATATTAGACTAACAAAAATAGTTGAAAGTGATTGGGTATTGATGCAATCTGTACTTTTTGTATTGAAAATTTTAAACACGTTGCAAAGCGTGCTACGTATAAGCCTTAAGAACAATGAAATCGAAAAGAAAATGCGTACTATAATCTAGACGAATACCTTTATATATTTTTATGAACAAATATAATAAATGGTTACAGTAAAAAATTCTTTTAAATATTTCTAAGTTTATATTTCTTATCACTTTCGATTCTTCTAAAATCTGAGTTTCACTTGTGGTTTTACCTAAACATGTTAATAAACTTTCCGTGGGGCCCAAATTGAGCGGATCGGAGTGAGACGCGTTGTAAAAGATTTATTGTTTTAACATATTTTGTGAGGAAGCTGGTAAAATAATGTTTAAGAAACAAATGTTTGTATGGAATAACCATCAACACTGGTTATTACTTTTCTGTGTTTTTGCGTTGTTGTTTTCAATAGTTTTGATCATATTTTTATTTTCATTCTTCCGCTGGCATCAACTCCATTTAACCATTCTTTTAAATTTAACACGGTTACAAATTGTTATCAAAATTATAAAGAGTTTTAGAATAGAAGTTTCAAGAAATATTATATAACGGGTATATTTTCTTTTCAATTTTATATTATGTTTACCGAACTTGAAATTGTGTCCGCTGGTTTAATGTGACACGTAGGACGGATATTTGAAAATTTGATGCATTTCACGTTTTCAGACCCCTGGAACATTTTATGATAGATATATAGCTCATAGCTTTACACATAGTATACATGTTTTCAAAAACTGATGGTTATGAAACTAACAGCATGACCATGTACTTGCTCGCTCCTCGTCAAGCAGGTTTCTCTTGAAGTGGACAATATTCTATCTATATTTCACAGCTCTTTTGTTGATTGTTGTGTTTCTTTTGAGGTATTTTTGTTGACTGTATCTTTGCCTGGGTTGTTTCTTATGTTACAAGGGAACCTCTCAACCCAGTTACATAACATGTCAAGCAATAGTGTTTGTTTTATCTACTTTAATTATGCATGTAATCTAAGGAATGAGGCGTCGTCGTCAACTGACGTTTATAGGCTGTTTTTCTCGTCAAAAATACATTAAGACAATCTTAAATCATATCCATAGTCTTTATTCTCAAGCTGACACAGCATAAACTTCGGTATCGACAAAAATTCACGGATCCTCTATGGGCTACCCTTAAATCTCAACCAGTTTCAAGCTCCCAATCCTCTAAAAGTGTAAATCAGCAATCATTTAGATGTTTGAATCCAGAATGTGCATGACGAAAAATATTTAAGACTCCTTTATGGCTTAGCTGTCTCATTCTTTTATAGAGCACATTTTCTTTTTAAACTGTGATATCATTGCAACATTATCAACTGAAAACAAGAGGCTTAAATATGCGTTTCATGACATTGACCTTTGGCTAGTATATCCATGAAAGAAGAGTACAAAAACCCTTGATTTTAACTCCTTCCTTCAACCAGCTCTTTGTAGTATGGAAATGGATAAACCCCTCAAGAAAATGTTATTTTTTATGTCTAGAAAATAAAATAGAATAGTCGACTAGAGTTTTGTAATGTTAAAGAAAAGCGCGTTTTCTCAAATATCAATAAAAATAAAATAATTTTTAGTTTTAAACTGACAGACAACTTCCAATACCACTGGCTATTCCATTATACTTGACTGTCTCTGTATTTTATAATTTGCCTAAACGTGATTGACGGTGGTCCATGATCTGGAGACAAAAACTAGAATTGCAGCAGCGTGTGAAATAATAGTGACATTTATGTATAGTAGCATTCAAAATGGAACTTCCAACCATCCGTGAAAAGTTTATCCAACCATTCAAAAACATCCTTCAAGGAAGAATGCCACACATTTAGATCTATCTGGGCCGTCAGCACATTCTATCAGCAGACATGATTTATTATATCAGGATCTCACTTGAAAATAATAGATTGTGAAAAACTGATCGCTGATATACAAAACATCGTTTTATTTATGTTCTTTTTTTCCATGATACCAAACTGCAGCAAAGTATTCGTTTCATATTCCATGCTTCTGAATATGCAGCTTGTATGGGCATTAAAAATTACAAAGCTAGTCACAAAAATAAAATAGCTATTTTTTTCCTTTTTATTTGTAGGGCTAGTGCCGGGGGATGGAGATCGGGGAGGCGACATGATGAGACAGGATGGCTACTGTAGTCAACAACCTCCGCGACAGAAAAGAGTCCGAACTTCTTTCAAGCACCATCAATTACGAACAATGAAATCTTACTTTAACTTAAATCACAATCCTGATGCCAAGGATCTAAAGCAACTGTCACAGAAAACTGGGCTGTCAAAACGTGTTTTACAGGTACAAACAAATTGTAAAATTATTTAATGCGGAAGTACAAGAGCAAAGAGTTGCGAAAGCGGGATTTGCCCTTTGCCTTTCTTAAAAGCATAAGAGTTCACTATTCTGGTCCGAAATTTGTTTCCGTGCCCCTTGGTATAATTCTATGAAACTTACAATATTGATATGTTTGAGAGAAAATGGCGCCTATCAATATGTTGGTTAAGGTGACGAGGCCTCCACCACTGCGCTCTTAGAACCATATTAGGTTTTAGACAATATCCAAAAAGTTGTTCATCTTCTTTTTCTATGATTTTCCTTACTGAAGATCTAATTGTTCAAAGGTGCAAATCATCTCCAAACGGTAAGAATTCCGTGCACATAATGACTGTATTAAGCAATGTAATACTAGTTAATACGCCATTTCCGAGATAGGACGGAATGGCTTGTTTTCCCGGGGGTGATTCTTTTATTAGAATTTTTTTAAAGCATGTCAACTTCCGGTGCACGAATGAGCAAAGGGTAAAATTAAATATGCTTTGTTATTTATTAACGATGGAATCTGAGATTTTAGAAATTTTTCTACACAGGTAAGAAAACTTGTTCAATTTATTGAAGTATTTACCGTTTACAGAAATATTATTGTTCTCATAATTCCACAGACGCTTTTGCGTAAGCTTATGGGGCAGCAAACCAGTTTGCTTCAAAAACTGGTAAAGTCACGTGATAAATTTTATCTAATTGAGGGATTTTTCCGGAAAAGCAATGAACTCGAAAATTGCGTATTGAATGTTGTCTTTTTTTAGGTTTGGTTCCAAAACGCACGTGCCAAACACAGAAGAAACCAAATGAAGTCTGATGGTGATAAACCAGACAAGACAGAAAATTCTACAGAAAACATGGACGACGACAAAAATAAAGACACTTTATCAATGTCTGAAATCACAGACAGTCAATCGCCTATAATGTCAGACATAAGTTCGTCGCCATCGTTGTCCGACCTTCACAGCGGCCATGTTGAATCGGACCATTCGACTAGTAGTCTCTCGGATCTTTTTACAAACTCTATAAATTCTATAAACTGATTATATTTGTTGTTTTTGTAAGCTATATGTCAAACAGTGCTATTTTACCTCGTTTTTCGATATATATTAATTTGTTTGTTTTTGTACTGAATGTATTTAACGACTCATTTATAAGTTTTCAACTTCAATGGATTTCAAAATCTCCTTTAACCTCCCTACTTTTACCCTTTTTAGCTCTTATTTGTCGTAGATAACACTAATTCAAATACAGGAATGATATTTGGTCATCTTTTATCCAAATGAAGGTGTCTCCTATACTGTTTTAAAACACATCATGTCTGCGAAATGTTGATTTAGCTTCAGACAGACAAACATGTACGAGCCATGTTTGATATTGTAACTAAAGGTTTAAATATGTTGTTTTTCATAGTACTGAAATTCTATTTTTTGTCAAAATTTTATTGGACCCACTACTCTTCTTCGAATGCATCTTTTGTGTAATGAACGAATGAATGTTTAGTAGGTTCAGATCATCAAAGACAATCATTAGTATAGACAATTTTATATAGTTTAAATATTTATGTGCATCGATACGTTTTCAATCAATTTAGATGTATCTTTATTTTGTTGAATTTTATAATAAACTAATGAAATATGAATTTTTGTCTATATATGGATTAGGAATCACTCATCAAAAGTTATTTACCATGAAAATGCCTTTTAACCATAAATAAGTACAAAAACAATTTTAAGCTATACAACAACAAAATGGAATTTTCAATGGTTTTTCACTCGTAATAATCATAACAAAATAAAAATTATATTTTTTTCATGAATAAAAACTAATTTTAAAATCGTCAGTGCTCGTCATCCAACCATATCAAAAGCGATCATGGTCATTTAACCCAAAACTAATAGCCATACAACCACAACAAAACATTATTTTATGTAGCTATTCAACCATTATATTTTTATTCAATTATAACAAAATAGTAATGCTTTTATGGCAACTCAAAACAGTGATGTTAATGTTAAAAAATGTTCAAAGGGTCATTCAAACACAACAAAACAAAATGTTTGTATAACCATTCAACCACGAATATTTATATGGTCATTTAACCACTCAGACGATGTTTATTTTGCCATTCAACCACCACCAAACAGAATGTTTATATTTTCATATAACATAAACAAAACAATGTTTAAACATGAGCATTAAACCGTAAAACGATGTTTATAATGCCATTCCAACAAACAAAACAGAATATGGCCATTCAACCGAAACGAAACATAATGTTTATATGGTCATTCAATCGTGAGAAAATTTCTAACGTATTGTTATAGCCATTCAACAATAACAAAACGAAATTTTCATGTGGTCATTTAACCTTACAAAACAGAATGTTTATACATGGCCATTCAACCATAAACAATGTTTATATGGACATTCAACCAAACAAAATAGAATGTTCATTTGGCCATTCAACCGTAACTAAACAATGTTTATATGGCCATTCAACCGTTAAAAAAATGTTTATTTTGTCATTCAAACGTAAAAAAAACAATGTTTATTTTGTTATTCAACCGTAAAAAAAAACAATGTTTATATGGCCATCAACCGTAAAATAACAATGTTTATATGGCCATTCAACCGTAAAAAAACAATGTTTATATTGTCATTCATCAGACACAAAACCGAAAACAAAACAGAATGTCAATAATATATGTCTATACAACCAATGCAAAACATAATGATAACAAAACCAAATGTTTATAAGGTCAATCAGCTTAGATTATAAAAAATAATGTTTATATAAACATTCAACCATTATTCACGTTGGCTGCTGAGAAACATAAGAACAGTTGGTCATCCAGTTTATAATAGAGGGTGAATTAGTCGATAGGTACTATGAATTTCTTAGCCGCTAGAAAACTTAGTCTCCTGATATTGGTTAGCTGCATCATAATAGGGTCCAGTTTAAACCATGTCGTTAACCTACTTCCCGTTACAAAATCCTGTCATTTTTTATACTTGACCCATTTTTGAAACAGTGTGGTGGAAAATAAAAACGTTTTGGTCCAAAATGTTTAAACAATCTTTATGTAAATATTAACATCAGTGTCCTGGCTATATATGCAAACAACTTTGAGTTTTAGATTTTAAGATCTGGGCTGAGGCCGTGTTAAACGAATACAGGTAAGTGTTAGTTTTTCATATGTCATTTACAATAACATTGTTTTAATATTATGATAAAGTGATTTTTTTATTATGAACTTTCGGTAACCGGCAAAGGTACACAAGAAATGTGTTTATTAAAAAAGCTGAATGACGTTAAGATCAAATCGACATTCCAGCAAAACAAGGCTCATCCGGTATAGAAATTGTCATACAACCAAAAAAAAATTCGTATATCATGAAAATCGTCATTCAACTAAACACAAAGATCCACGCTGCATGAAACTAGTCTATTCAAATAAATCAGGTTAGGGACTTGAAAAAAAGGGCGGCTGTTTTAGAAAAATAATTCTGAAGCTGTTTTGTGATGAAAAAAAAAATATTCTGACATCAGAGGTTAAAAAAAAACATCATGAAAAATATTTTTGTCACATAATGAAAAAAAAATGTAGTGGTGCTTAAATAAATATTTTTTCCGAGCGGAAAAAAAATCTGACAAGAATAAAAAAAAACAAAGCCCCCCCTTCTCAAGTTGAATGGTCGGTCCCTTCATGTTGCACACAGGTCATTCTGTCCATTTAAAAAAGCAAAAATTCAACAATCAACCAAAACAAAGGTTCAACTTGTATGTCTACACCAACCACTGGAAATTAGGTCAATGCGACCTCTACGCATGAACGACTTTGGTTTAGTTCTTGGTTAAGGTCCATATCTGGGATACTACGTGTTAGAGGTCAATGATATTTCACCACTAGATGTGTCATATTTAGCGATACACTCTCCCATTAAGAATTAGGTCACTGCGACCTACATTTTACACATGAACGACTTAGGTTAAGTTTTTGGTGAAGGTCCATATCTCGAATACTACATGTTGGGGGTTAATGAGCACTACATATTTCACGCATGAAAAACTTAAGTTCCATATTAATTCACTTCCTGTTGGGCCATCATATTTCATGCCATTCGTCGTTCATAAATACATTTTCTAGTTGTTTTTTTATAAACATCGTTCTATATTATAAACTTCAATAAAGATATAAACTTCACACGACCTATGTGACAACACAACTTGATTGAATAAATATACACATACACTGAATGAGAGATAAGTTGAATTAAAGTTTATACTCAAACTGTGTGTATCTACCAGGTAAATATCTTAATATTCTAGAAAATACTAATAGCGAGCATAGCTCGCAAGCGGGCACGAAGTGTCCGCTCGAGCGGAGAGCTCTACGGTATTTGTTTCCGCGAGAAATTTGCTAATGCTGATTTAGATTTTTTATGGTCCGGAAAGGGTTATTATTTGTACAGGACCGGAGTGAATGTTAAAATAAAGAAAAGAAATAATGCTTAAAAAAATAATAAATTGCGCTTTTTACAAGAAAATAATATTCTTTAAATAATAAATACACATAAGATGCTCGTTTCGTCTTGGTTATATGCACGTACGAAACTAACGTGTCTCGAAGCTTAATCGCCCCATACCATTTCGCCCCAAAATGAGCAAATGGAAATATTGGAAAATAAACAAAACGTAGTAACCCTTTTAGCTATGCTCGCATTTAGGCAATGCCTACTCCATATTAAACATAGATGCTTTTTCAAATACGTGTTTTCTCATTTACCGTAAATGACCGCTTACTCGGTGTATAATTCATTCAGAATAATTGAAAAAAACAGAACACAATAGTTTGTCACATCACCATCTTCGCATATCAGCTAGGGTGTCTTGAGGTTTTATTATGGCTCGAAACATACACAGGGTTTATATGCAGGGAAACAACAGTTGAGTTCTGGGTCGATATTATGCTTAATTTATGCAAGTTTAGGTCAGCACTTTATCTTTATATTTATTTACAGAAACCTTCAAGCACTATGCATAGCAATATGTCTGAAGCAAAAGTCAAAGACAAAAGATCACCTAAGGAAAAGTTAAAACAAGTTTACCAGATGATCGTAGCCGCGGTGGTCACATCTTCCATCATATTTTACGTAGGAATAAACTATGTTCCAAATGACACTTCCGGTCTGAAAGCCAGCGCTGATCGGCTGCTGTACACTGTGCGATGGCTGCTGTTTTCAGGGCTGGCCGTCTTAGGTGGAGTTATTGGTGTCGGTAACGTCAGAGGAAGTACTAGCGCTGTCGATCCGATAGAGGGCGGAGCTGAACATCTGGTCGATGTTCCGAATCGTATTTTACGGAACACGGTTGAACAGACATTGATCCATGTTTTAGGACTTCTTGGGCTAACTTCGTATCTAGAACCAGAGGACATGAACGTCATCCCTATCCTGGTTGTAATCTTTGTATTGGGCAGATTGTTCTTTTACTATGGGTATCGCATGAAAGCTATGAACAGAAGTTTTGGCTTTGCAATGACATTCTTGCCATCTGTGGCAGTGTACTTTTATTGTATGTACCAGTTTTTCAAACCGCATGTCTTTTCCATGTTAAAATAGTTTTTAGATTTTGGTCGGATTTTGCGTAAAATCCAGGAGCAGTGTTCTCAAAAGTATCCTAAAATTTGTCTAAAGACGCGTCTAAAGTCAAATTTTGCGACCTAGTTTGGACCATCTTTAGACCATCCTAATCTGTTTCTCGAAACTATCTTAGACGCGTCTTTTGTTAGGACGTCTCAATGTAGATTTAATACAATTTTTATTCAAACAAAATCTAATAATTTACTTTTTTAAAGAATATATTCCTCTGTATGTACACAAAAAGGGCTACGATTTAAATGCTAAAGCTAAATGTCAACACTTTATTAGCTACAGTTTTTATTTTAAATTCATAACCACGTTGTCCTAAAATAATTAAAACAACATACAGGGTCATCGAAGTATGTGAAAATAAGTTCAAAGTTTAAAATCATGCATGATGCCTTGAATACAAGATAATCGATGATTAAATGTCATTAGGTGAACGCCTGGACAAAATATAGTGAGTTTTAGTTTATAAAATAAGTAAAATTTAAGATTTGATGGTCTAAAGACATCAAATTTGGTGTCTTAGTTTTTATCCTAAAATAAAACAAGAGCTTAAAATAGGACTGCTTCGAGAACACGACTTAAGACTGTGACGAGTCTTTAGATGGTCTATAGACACGTCTTAGTCCTAAGATAGCTTCGAGAACACCGCCCCAGGTTTATAAATGGAATTTCGGAAAGCGAGTGAGCGGATGTGTGGATGAACGATGTTTGGTAACTGTTTTCTTAGCAACTACTTTTCACAACAAATCATGAATTTTGATTCAGGTCTGTCGCTCAGCTACTTCCTGTTAAACGAGATCCGGCCATTTCTATTTTTGAACAATTTTTATTATTCTTTCTTAATAAAATCAACTGACTATTTGCACCATTTAGATATGGATGGTGAATATTATTTGGTTTCTTATTAAAATTCAACCTCAATTGAAAAAATAATTTCATTTTTGAAATGATGCATAAAAGAAACTCAAGTATCAAAGAAGCAACGGAAATTCAAAGTCAATAAAATACAAACCTATAATGAGACAACTTACCAAGTGAAAATACAGACAAAACCAACAACTTTCCTTCTTCAGAATCAGCATTTATCATTATTTAGTTGTAAAATTATTATTGAGATAAAATTCTTATTTGATAACAATTTGTTAGCGTTGTCGGAATTGGTAATGGATTATTTCCGATCTAATGGTGTAATTAATTACAGAGCTGCGACATTTCACATCGCCAATGTAGCAATTGACAGGCAAGCAGCCATCACTTCGCGTCACTAACACTACCAAATGACATTCGATTTGTCAGCATTTTGGGTCTTATATGACAGAATAGAGATATTCCGATGACATACAAAAAGCAGGTATCAGACTTAATAAAGTTGAAAATGGTTGGTTCCGTCATAGAACCATGATTAATGAAAGTTTGAGCCAATACTTTTGCACAGACCCTGTAATTCAATAGCAATCCTAGAAATAACAGATTACCAGATGATACAAATTTTCTTTGACAAAGAAGAGTTACAAATATCGATTCATCAATTATTTTAACCGTTAAAACAAATTTATAAATTTGCAGTCATTAGAACAAAACTTAAAAAACAGAAATATTCTATCAAAGGATCAACTGACTTGTTAATATTTCGCTAAAAAGTGAACATAAAAAATCAGAAAAAATAGCTTTTTTAAAATTAAATCTATACTGAGATTTTGAAATTTGAATTTGATAGACGCGGGAATGAACTTATTTCATCATATGGACACTAAGTTTTAGAAAGTAAAGATGGATCTTAAAATTACACTTTTCTGTGCTGAGTACCGAATTCTAATTCTGCTGAGTACCGAATTCTAATTCTGCTGAGTACCGAATTCTAATTGTGACGAGTACCGAATTCTAATTGTGATGAGTACCGAATTCTAATTGTTGTTGTTTTTCCGTTCATAAAAAAATCAGTAAAACATATAAGCTATTTAAAACACGATTTGCTACATGATAAAATAATAAAGTAAGGATTGACGCTGATAAAATGAACAATTCACTTGACATATTTTATACCATTTTCATCTGTTTCAATTGATATTAAAAGATGTTTATGTCTTTTTTATTTGTCCTAAGGGGACTCTTTTCTTCTGTGTCTTGTACCATTTATCGGTGTTAGGAGAATCCCCAAGTCCCATTCATCCGTTTGCATGAGACAAGTTCTTGGTTCTTCTCAAGACTCAGCTGCAGGAAGAAAAGTTATAATTAGCGGCAGAAAATTGCCCGGATCGTATGATTGTTTGAAGGGACATTTTTATGTTTCGGGGGGTAAAATCTAGTAGTTGTGTTTGACCTGTTATCGAGTAAACTGATACATTTAAAGTGTCCTTACAGGCAATGAGATAATTCGCATTAATGAAACCAGGATAAAATAAGGGTCAGTTTACGCCGTCAGATTTTTCCAAGTGGATTTTTCTTCTAGCTTTATAATGCGATTAGAATATCCAAATAAATATAAACTCACATTATAAAAAATACATATCAAAATTCATATGATTTAAATCACCATTATTTGTCAAGAACACCCCCCCCCCCCCCCGAATGGCCGTAGCTACCATTGAGGAAAATGCCTCACTAAAAAATTCGGCATTTTTTTTTTTTTGTATTCTTCTTTCTGCATCTTGGCTTTTGTTATCTTTTTCACTCCCGAGTGTATGTTGCGAACGCTATTTAAAAAAAAATCTGATCAAGTAGATTTAAAAATATGGGAGATGTCATACATAAACAAAGAAAGACTTTGACAATCAGGAGGGCATACCTGAAACTTTGTGAAACTGGTCACAGTAGTATCAGAAACTTATGTTTGAATATCTTTTCGTTTGAGGGAAACTTTTGTAATCTTAGACTGCCCCATCCGATTTTGACCGGTTTGTTGTCTTGGGACTCTTTTTATATAAATGCGTATTCAATATACAGGTATTCAACGCTTATGGGGGGCAATATAGTCCGGAATATTTTGCTGAGGTGTCAGCAAACCCCTGTGTTCTATTGTCCTAAAATGCATTTTAAATATTAAATTACTACATGTTTACTCCCAGTGTATAACAGTTTTGACTGAAAAATCATGATACTGAATCAATAAAATAAAGTTTATGCCAATAACTATTTTCAGTCAGACAGGTGGTGACAAAATATTATCTCCCTTGTAAATATTTTGTATGTCAAACTGATCCGAAAAACACATCATTTTGAATGACGCGGTGAGCTGAAATCACCAACTTAATCTTTTGATTAATAAAAAGTAGGTCATGGTTATTTTCAAGTTCGGGTACAAGTGAATGGACAAACTATTGTTCTTTTTTCTTAGTTATGATGTTTTACGCATAGAATAATAAATTTGTGACAAAAAAGGAATTTATTATCTCTAAGGAATAACCGGAACTCTATAAAGGTGATAAACATGTTGAATTTAAAAAATAATGGTAAGTGCGACGGGTTACATACTTTGACAGATGACGACCAATCTTATGCTTTTTTTGTTGACAAAATTTTAAGTCACAATTTTTGTCACAAGCAAGTCTAAAAGGTTGCTAGGCAAATGAAGGGAGACGATTACAGTTTTACAAAGCGAACAAACCTCACTTAATAGACCTCCCCCTTCTAAAACGTCATTTTACATTTGCTTATTATCATTTTATTATAAAAACATGCATTATATTAATAAAAAGTAAAATTTAAACAGTTTCACCAGTTAAGGCCTTATATATTGCAGAATTAAAGAAAAAATATTTTAGGAAGTCGAGTAGACCATTGCTATTTTTAGCTGGGTATGAGATACCCTCAATGTTTATTTATTTTATGAATGAAATTTCTATATTTAGAAAGGGGGATTCACAAATAACTTATGAAATTAGCACAACTTTGACAATCATTTTTATCAATACCGCTATAGCGACGGGTTCAGGAATTTTTTATCAGAAAGAATGGAGTCTTATCTGTTGTATATATTTTTTTTCAGATTTTTTGGAGCATGATGTTTTATTTGTCACAAAGGAAATCAGACCCAATAATATCACTTAACATGAGAAATGTGCTCTTTTCACGCTGCAAATTTAATAATCCAAGGCAAATTCGGTGTTGTTTACTTTCATTTTACATATTTTATATCACAATTTATTTTAAAAGTTGCTCTAATAAACTTTTTAATGCCCATAGTTACTACGTAAACATGCCGAATCAAATTCTACCTTATTTACTGAAGAGCGCATATTCTTTTGTCTCGTTCTGACCACCTTTCTGACTGTTTTGGGACGGGGGCGACAAACAATTTTTTTGTTTTTTTTATTTTGCTAAAATACACATAGTTTACATCAAGACATAAAACACTGTGTCACAATTATGAAGCCAAATATATATATATACATGTATTCCGTTTTCCATCGTAGTATTTATGTGCTATGGTGCTTGCGAATGTATATACATGTACATAGTTGGAGTTACCATATGTGTTATGGTCTCATGCTCATTTACCCAGGCGCGTTTGAGCGGACCCCAGAATCCCTGCAGAAAATATTTTCGCCTTTCTATGCTCGGCGACAAGAATTACCTCTCTAGACCATGCCCCGGTTCGACAAGCATTGATTGATTGGTTTATTCTTAGTTGTAACTCTGTTCTTTCAGTAAGTTATTTAGTTAGTTAGTAAGTATATTTAGTTATTTAATTAGATAGTTAGTTAGTCATTGCTTTATTCCCAATCAGCACGAATTCTGTTAACAGGAGGACGCACATTAAAGGGATGATAAATAACACGTACTGTTTATAAAATAAGCGTTAAATGATAATAGAATGAAGGATTGAATGGAAAGACATGATCAATAGGGGATCGAGTATTGACTGTCATTGGAAAAAGGAGTGGTAAATTTAGCCTCCTCCAAACAGAGATTTCTCAACTTCATACGGTTGCTTTCGTACAACGAAAGGGGAGCGGCTATTGGTCATGCAGTCAAATTAAGATGAAAACAAGCTTACTGTGCACAAGTTTCCCGTAGTAAAGCTAGAATTAAAATATATTTTTAGTTTTGAATTGATTTTTCTTTTTATATTTTTCAAAAATGTGTTTTAAATAGAATATGAACTCAAATTTTTATTTGGTCTTTAGTTAGTCCAACGAATCGTTCTTTGAAAAGTAACCGTTGAGTAACGGTTGTGTTACGTACCGCAGTGACAAGTGAACCTTTCTCAGGGATTAGCTCTAAGATTACCTTTTTTTTTAAATTTTAATCCCCCTAGCGGCCAGGTAAAATTTCAAAAATAGTCATTACCAAGAACTAATTTGAAGGGGGGGACATCGATTTTTTTTTGTCAGAATTATTTTTGCGCAGTGCGCCAAAAATATTATTAATAATAATATAAATGCTGGATGTCCGTACGAGTGTGTTGTCCGTAACATTTTTTTTTGCATCAGATAAATGTATTTGCAGACAGGGATCTCATATGGTAGAATACGTTTTCAGGTCTGTCGCCTTCATAGGTTAACCGAGCCAACTTAGGTTTTTTTTGCACTCGGCAGGGGACCCAAATTCCGTTCATGGTCAATTAGCAGAAATTCTTCTTTATAATATTTTTTCTTCAACGCTCTAACCGTTTAAATCTTTTTCTTTACTTCTGGTTTTCTCAAAATATTTTTCCTACAAACTAAAATTTATAATGAGAAACAATACAACCCCTCCTTTCTCCTTTTCAAGTTTAATGGTTGGCACTTTTTATAATAATATTAACTATACATTTTACTCAGATTCAAATGCATCTCAACTTTGTATAGTGTTGGGGAATTCACTTTATCTGTGCACTAAAGCGGTCACAAAGACGAACAAATGTCTATGTCGAGCTTACTGAACTTAGCTCTTCTTCTTTATGATACTGTTGTCTAATATAGATAAAATTAACGAATTCGTATTTAAAATTTCATTTAACCCTTTACAGTCTTAGTCGGCTCGGAAAACATGAAGTGGGTATAACTCAATGACATTATGCTAAAGCTGTTAACCAAATTGAAAATTAATTCTAACACAAGACGCAGAGGATATAAGTTACAAAAATTTTGAACAAACAGATAGAGACAGACGGATGGACGAAGTACAAGTAATTGGGAATATTTCCCCCTTTTTTAGAAGTGGGGGTATAATAATACTTTTCTATAATGATGATAAATTTCATAGAAGAGTAACTAAAGTAAAAATCTAATCGGCTGTTTTTATAGCAGGGCTGCTGAAAAAACAAACAAATATTTATTAAGTCAAAAATTAAATGTAACAATCAATTAACCCTAATGCACATTATTATATCCCCGACTGAAAATTAAGGGGGTATTTTATTGAAAGGCTGTTCGTCTGTCCTTCCATTAAATCTCAGGGTACCCATTTAATATTAACAACTCCTCCGAAACTTTCTAATAGAATTTCATAAACAAATACACAATCCTAGTGCTACATGACAAACTGAAAATTTTCACTCCTACCTATTTTAATTTGTTATGGGTGGCGGTGGCGGATGGGGGACAGGGAAATCATTTGTGCCAAGCTGCTCACAGGTTTCTACCTTTAGGTGATTTTTGAGGAGTTGAAGGTGTTTCGAATTTAAATACTATATAATGCTAAAAGACAAGTATAAAAATATCAATAACTGTTAAATCAAAGGGTTTTAAACACATGTAGTTATAGTTTTGAATTTTATTCCCTAATTTGTTTATTTGATGTACATTATTACAATGTTCCATTTTTGCAATTTTAATGAAAAAAATATATATATTTAAAATTTTATTGAACTTGAAATTTGAAGATAGTATTTACAGTTACAAAGGCCATACAGGATAGATACTAGTAGTTAAATAAAGGTTTATAATCGAGTTATCGACATACATGAACATTTTTTCATCAATAATTTCTCCCGAAAACGTGTTACGGTTATGATACGTAGCAACCGTGCTTGATACGTAGCAAGTCGAGAAATCTCTATCAAGACTTTTGTAACGTACGAGGAACATTGATTCAACAAATTATAAATTACATATAAATGTCACAAGTTATGCATCTAAATAATGATAATGGAAAATGATAATGATAGAATAAAATAATTAATAAAACAATAGTAATAGTAAAAAGACAACAGATGATTATGTTACATGGTTGTTTCTAATTGAAAACAATTAAAAATGTATGCAGAGAATAGAGAAATGACATATTCTTCTTCATTTGTCATCAGCCAAATAAGTTTATTCCTTAGAAATTGAGAAAAAAAAATTAAGTCATTCTTTTTTTGAAATATAAAAAAAGTCTCGTAAATTACTTAAAAAAATCACACTCAAAAGCAAAATGACATTCGTTTTCTACTTGATTATTTTTACAATTATGACGTTTGTGATTTGTACATTTTGCTAATCTGAGATGTCAAAAACTTCGTTGGATGTTTACATTCGGTTGGTTATCTGTCATCCACGAACCATGAAAATTGGTAGCCCTTGAAAAATAACGAAACCATGCACAGTAATAGAAAATAACGAGATGTGGAATAAGTGTATGCGACACAGCTCACCTAACAAGCAGTGATTTAGAAAAACCACAATTGAAAACCGCTCGCAGCCTTCAATGAAATCGACCCAAGGTCTAGATAAATTGCATATAATTCAAATCCAGTCCTGAAATAGTCTAAGATAAACTCCCTTCTTAAACAAGGAACAGAAAACACCAAAAAAAAAGACAAGTGCAAACAAAAGCTTTGTCAAAGATTCCTGGATTAGGACAGGCACACATAAAACAATCCCAGACAAAGCATAAAATTTATCAAACCGATTTTAAATCCGACACAACACTTTAAAAAATAAATGATTTGGTGGAGTATCATCACACAAAACCGACATACTTGGTCGCTAAAATGCTAAAAAATGACAACTCTAGTTTAAAAGCTTGTTAAAGATTTTAAAGTAAGAACCAGTTATCAATATTTCTACCAATAACACTAAATGCAAAGATTTAACCAAAACAGTCAATTCATATCCTTTGCGTAATAGATTTTGAAGCCAGTTTTCATTTCTAATGGATTGTTTTTAAACTTGTATGTCTTAATATAGACAACATTACCATAAAATCAGGATGTGATATCCCTTTCACTATCAGAAATCGACGTGTACAATTATTTTTTTTTTTCAATAAGAGATTAATTCTAGTGAAAGAATTTCGAAAAAAAAGATTTTACTAACTTGTGGTTTCGATTACCTTCTCTTAATTATTTTCAGTAATAAAACGGTTAAATCAGAAACACCACTGCGGATCCGAGCAAATCTTACAAACTTTTAAATGTAAACCCCGTAAGACGGTGCTAGAAGAACATCTCCTTCAAGAAAAGGGAAATTTAAAATAAATAGGGAAGGTAAAGTCGTAACATTAGTCATATACTTTGTTTTGTAATTTTCAGTCAATAATACTTAAACCTAAATCCATGTAAAAAACACATAGAACATACATATGCCATAGTCAACGTAAAAAAATCAGAGAATTCAAACTATTACTCAGTGATTTTTAAAGTCATGATACATTGTACTTCAGTCTGAAAGGAATGTACCTATATAGGTGACTAAGGGTCAGCAGATTACTAATTAATACCGTTATATCATAATGTTGACGGTTTCATTTTCAGATCTGGCGATTTACGATGCCTTCTGCCCCATAAACATGGCGGCTATTGTCGTCTGATGGCACATTACCTCGTTATCAAATTAAAACCAATGCAAGTACAAAGATTATTGACAGAAATGTGATGTTTATTATTATCTAGAAGTTAGCATCCGATATCATCAGAGTCCAGTATTCACACATAGTGTTTCTATTATAGCCAGACAATGATTGCATATTGTAGACTATAGTAGCTTGATTAAGCAAAAGGTTTCGTTCCTGTTCATTATTTGATAGCCCTATAATGATGATTGTACAAAAGAAGTCAAACATCACGGCTCCTAATTCATAGTTGGAGGAAAGAACAGACTTTCCTCCGATCGTCTGTCCGCCTGTTACACAGTTAAAGGTTGAGTACTTGTATAGAACTTAGGTCTCTTATATTTAACTTACAACTTTACAGTTGCCATCAACAGAACAAACTCGATCCGTATAACCTATGATTTTGGTTGTTGGTTTCCTTCTAATAATACGCGTGTATTGAGATCAAAAGAGAACGATATATACCACTTTGCTTCATATCAGGTCAACAACAAAAGCTGCGACGCAAAATCTTTGCAAAACAAGAGAAAACTAGTTCGGTCTTAATGTTTCCCCCAAAATATTTAAAAAATAATTGACTTAACTATAGGCTTTTGTGGCCACAAATGCGGATTTAGAACATGGGAGGGAGCGTACCCTCACGCTAGACAGTAAAATTCGGTTAGGAACTATATAAAAGAAGAGGTCACAGACGATTCTAATTACATTACGCGCCCTGCTGTTTGAAAATTTCTTGATATACGAATAAGGCTTTACTTTGTTTGGAGCTCTTGACCCCGACGTCATAGTTACTATTGTTCATCACAGAGAATAGAGGTTGCGAATACCAACGTCAAATATAATAAACACAAAAAACAAGAAGCATAAATGGAGAGTTTTCCGACATGAATTCAGAGGGACCATCGAGAAAGAGAAGAAAAATGGAACCTCACATAGGTGGAGACAATTGCCAGGTAGTTCAGGATCAGACGCCATCCAAATCGGTCCATAATTTGCCGTCTGGATCCGCAAGTGGTGATTTCAATGAACCCGTCGCCGGCCATCATGTAGTTTCTGTGTCCACTTCAGGTAGTGACAGAGTAGGAGAAAGTGATAATTTGGTAGTGTTCAAACAAAAATGTGAACTTGGAGACGAATGGGAATATAAATATCCAATCCCTTTAAGCAAATATCCTAATCGTCAGATCAAGACTGGAAATGTTCATTACGATGCCATGATACCGGAAATGGACATGTTGGGATACAAGCCGCTTCAAGTTATTGCTAAAGGAAGATCGGGGACCATCGTTTTAGCCCAGGACCTGCACAAGAAACCGAACTTTATCAAAAGTGAATTCTACCCTGTTGCTGTTAAATTGAATTCCGCAAGATCAAGAAATCGTTCAAGGTACTCATGGAAGACGGATATGACTTTTGAGCTAAACTATCTGAAACAGCTGAATCACCCAAATGTACTGTCATGTTTTAACACCATTTGCTATGACGGAAGATATGGTGTAGTCTTAGAGTTTTGTGAAAATGGCACCCTTGAACAGCTTTTGAAAGTTAACGATGCTCGATTCTTAACAGAGCCTGTCTGCAGAAAATACTTTCAAGAGATATATTCAGGTGTGGAATATCTTCATTTACAAGGAATTGCACACAGAGATTTGTGCACAGAAAACATTTTAATTACATCTAGGAACACAATAAAACTTTCCGACTTTGGTCATGCAGTATATCATTATTTAGGAGACCCACTGAGAACAGATCTATGTGGTTCAACAGGGTTTCAAGCTCCAGAAATTATCATGGAAATGCCCTATAATCCCAAACTAGCCGATATATGGTCCGTTGGTTGCATTTTATACATCATGTGTACAGGAAATTATCCAATAGGACTGATTAAGTCGGAGTATTTGGCAAGAGCATCTAAGGAAATACAATTCCCAGAATCTCGAGTTTTACAGCTGACACTGGAGCTGAAGCAGCTGATAAAAGGTCTCCTGACTTTCATCCCAGACTCGAGATTTTCATTGAACAGAATTCGATATAGTGCTTGGTTGACTACAGAGCACAGCAAGGTTCAGATCGGAAACTTCTACATGATTCGTCAACCCAAAAAGATCAAAGAGGGTCACAGAGAACAAGACATCAAATGTCAGTATGGTATCTGAGTTGCAGTGACCTATATTTTGAATTTTAAAACCTACATTGTATGTTAAGATAAAAGGCTTAGGACATTCAAATTCTGATATAATCATTTTATAAATTTTATATCACAGAAGGTTCTCTGTGGTTCATAACACTTAAAATAGAGTAAAAGTTTAAAAAAAAGACCTTAAAGGTCAATATTCTTTTACTGAACACTGTATACCAAATAACACTTTCAGCGATTTTACTTACCGGGGTACAGCGATTGACTGAAAGTCACCCAAATAGCATAAAATGTATTTAAAAAATAGCGTAAAGCAATTCTAATAGAAACAAACATCATTTCTGTTCCGTTTTTACTTCTGTCGGATGAAGCTGCACGATTCCCCCAAGCCCCTAAGCCTCTTATCTTTGTCAAAGCTATAAACATGTTGTTACTTTATATGTGTTAATCGTGTTTCAATTCCTATTTAATTTTGCATTGTTAAAATTGTTATGAAACAAAGTAAAAGTTATGTAATAAGTGCGGGCGTTATTTATCATCTGCCTTCTCTGTTCACATTTTTACTCGGATGAGCTATAGCAATCGGGAGGTTGCTGCTTACCCTTCCGAAGGACCCAAGTTCATTCTTGTTTCGACTTGAGTTTACGTTGCTTAAATGCTTGTATATGCATATGAGTTTTGATATATTCAAGCAGAGGTTCCAATGGGGCATGCGAATGTCAAAAGTCCGAAATGGAAGAGACAAAACCAGTAACAGCTAGGACGGGGAAAAACAGACAACATCAAACACAAAATAACAAAAAAAACTGAATAGCAATCAACAGCGCGAACTCAATACGTAACGAGAGTCATCTTGTGATATCTTTGTCATGACTGCATGCATGCTTTTGGTTTGGCCTTTTTAAAGTAAAAAGTTCGATTGCCCCATTGGTACCCCTTCGCGTCTAAGGTCTTGCTTTCCATCCTTTCTTATAAGCTGTTGATCTGGATACTATAAATTTCGAAACATTGAATAACCTTTTGGACCAATTTCTTAAGTATTTAAGGTAGATGGGGTGTCTAATAATTTATCCATAGAATTTTATTAAATTTTGGCCACAGTTAGCTCTAGAATGGTACTTTAAATTTCGATAAAAAAATTAAAAGCTTTTGTAGAAATGACTTAGAAATATGCACGATTTTGGTACTTTTAATATAGGATCAATAGGGAAAATTCAAATTTTCTTCATCTAGGAAAATCTGCTCCATAGATTTTTCTAAAAAATTGTGAAAATTTTTGTTTTGTATTCATTTTCAAATATACTAAATAGAAAATAAAGTTCACCAGCAAAATTTTTGGAAAAATTGAAAAATGTGCTTTTTTACTATTATTTCTATACAAATTATCTCCCCTTAAAAAGTACGGGAAAACATTGAAATTCACAAATAAGGTGAGTTTTATCCAGTTTTTGGTTGTAATTATACATTTTTATGTTTTCCAAGCCGAAAAGATATCAATTAGAATAGCTAGCATTATAAAATTAAAAGTTATGATAGATGTGCAAAAAGATGCTCAGTGATAGACACCCCATCTACCTTAAACATTAAAAAGTGGATTCGCGTTGCTGTTTGCTGTTTGTGTGTTGTGCTAATTGTGTCTTCGTGTTGTATTCGTTTGCGTCAACTGAATATGTCACCGCTTTCTGACTTTTGGTATTCGAATGTCTTTGGTACCTCTTTGCTTCCTTCATAAAATATATCTACAAGTCGGTTACATTTTTATCACATATAATTATTAAATTAGGAATCATTAGCATTACATGTATATGTATGTTAAGAAATGCAAAATTGTTACGTTTGCAGCATACTTTAGTCTTTTTGATGTTTTTTTTCACTGTTTTCTTGGATTTTGTGTCAGGTATATTTATGGAACTTGCGATTATTCTCTTTGCTCTTATAAATTTGTAGTGATAAATTGTCGAATTTTTTCCTGTGTACTTTCTACAAACTGTATTTGATGTGCATGCTTATTTACGTTTCCAAGATTTCTTTTGGTTAATTAACGCTGCTGCTCCAACGTTCGTTCGCCACGTGCTGTTATCAAAATACAATAAAAATGGTTCCCGGATAAAGGCTACCTGAAAGAGTCGGAGAATAATTTTCCGTTTCCATAAAATCTATACATGTTATCAGGCACTAAATCACGGTTAAGACCCGTGTTTTCTTTATAACGAAGCCACTTATATTCATTAGTTAAGCAGCGGAAGGATTTTTGCTTAGGGCTGAAAGGAAGGGAATGCTTCTTATTTTTCTTTTTATAGAGAACCATAAATTCAACTATTTTAGAAACGAAGTATTTATAAACACAAACATATATGGAAACCCGAGTAGACACGTTCAAGCACTCTGAAGGGCAAATAGGATGCAGCTCTACTCGGTTTATTGTTTGAATTTAAATTCGCTCCAACGAAACCGGTACGTCTGAAAACAAGACTACCAGTTGATAATATTTTTTTCAGAACTGATTACTGAAATTACAAATACCAAAACGCGGGTATAAACGGTTAATTTGGATATGCCATATATCGATATTTCAAGGAGTAACCTCTCATCAGTAGCATTTAAACCAAAACATTGGAAGGTCAAAATCCCAAACAGTTGAAAACGAAAAGTACTCAAAACCAAAACGTTCGAACAAGGAAGCCAAATCCAGCACCGAGGATATCGACCATGTGCATTACAAGGAAAAAAACCTGGTGTTTTCATCAATTTTGAATTTAACTATCGGAAATTTCAGCGACAATATATTAGAAATTTTATGGTAATTCGTGTCAGACAAGTCTGACTACCAGGCTTGTGATTACCCTCGGGGACCTCTGGTCCACCAGCAGCGGTTATCGCCCAGTGGTTTCAAAATTACAAATACCAAAACGCGGGTATAAACTGAAAATTGTGAATTTCTCGCGAGTTTCACGTGATGGCAATCACGTCAATTTCACGTGAAATGACTTCACACCATTTTCACGTGAAAAAAAAATCACATTTCCAAGTGAAATGCACATGAGATTCACATAAATTTAACATGAAGCTCAATTTACGTGATACTCATGTAAGTTCAATTTTGCTACGCGTCAGGCGTAGCAAAATTTATTGTCTGGAACTTTGTTGTCATTAGTATTTCGAACACACGTGAAGGTTAGCACTGCTGGTGGAGTTTTAATTCCCCGAGGTTAGCCCGCTCCGGCACCAACACTTTTGAGTTGGAGAAAACATCAAAGTTTTAAATTATCCGTCTAAATTTCAAAATTGTTTAAACCCTAACGTTCTTCCTACCCCAGACATAGGTTGATTATCTTAGTAATAATTTGGTTCTCCAGTTTTGTATTTTTGTTTTTTAATGTTCTATGCTCTTCATATTCATATAGTGTTTGTCATTTTCAATATTTTTGGTAGAGCGCCTCTGATGAGTCTTGAATAGACGAAACGCGCGTCAGGCGAAGCAAAATTTATTGTCTGGAACTTTGTTGTCATTAGTATTTCGAACACACGTGAAGGTTAGCACTGCTGGTGGAGTTTTAATTCCCCGAGGTTAGCCCGCTCCGGCACCAACACTTTTGATTTGGAGAAAACATCAAAGTTTTAAATTATCCGTCTAAATTTCAAAATTGTATAAACCCTAACGTTCTTCCTACCCCAGACATAGGTTGATTATCTTAGTAATAATTCGGTTCTCCAGTTTTGTATTTTTGGTTTTTACTGTTCTATGCTCTTCGTATTCATATAGTGTTTGGCATTTTCAATATTTTTGGTAGAGCGCCTCTGATGAGTCTTGAATAGACGAAACGCGCGTCAGGCGTAGCAAAATTTATTGTCTGGAACTTTGTTGTCATTA
This sequence comes from Arcuatula senhousia, assembly GCA_963971305.1. NCBI lineage: Eukaryota > Metazoa > Mollusca > Bivalvia > Mytilida > Mytilidae > Arcuatula > Arcuatula senhousia. The sequence continues at coordinate 51,334,360 of OZ020311.1, forward strand.
GTATTTCCTGTGTAAGACAAGATGATCATAAACCGATGAAAACATTGTTGCAAACAAAATAACCAAACGGGGATCGAGGATCAATCTTTATAAGAATAGAACCAAAATGTGTGGTAGTTCCAATGTATAGATCCCAATGGTATTGAATTAGTTAACGAATTTCTAAAGAAATTGTGAGTCTTATACCAGACTTTACTCGTCCATTGCGATGTTATTACTCAGTACTTACAAAACACACACAAAGTCGTTGTGAAGCACGAAATGAAAGCGAGGTGGCCATCTTGGTAAAGTACACAGCAAAAAAAATCTAGATATTCTGATAAAACTTCGAATTATCCTAGAGCATTGCCTGGACCGAGAGAAAAGCTTTTTATGAGACATATTTTCTAAAATCAAGTTGTCGGGATAATTCCAGTCATCGCACGAGTTAGGAAATAGACGACAAAACAGACGATTTTAATAACTTTTCAAATGAATATTCCTGCATAAAGCGTGTTTATAAGTAAGAAAGTAATTAATTTATTATATATAGTGACATTCTTACTTGCATACTTAATTACTAATACACGCTTTATGCAGCAATGTTACTTTACGATTGAAATTTTTAAAAATGGAAATTATATAAAACCTTCTGTTATGTCGTATAGTTATGTCGTATAGTTTTGGACTGGCACCGAGTCAAAGTCGAGTTAAAATCAAATGGTGATGTTGCGTAAATTGAGTTGGAAATTTTCTAATTTCTATTTCTTTGGGATAATTTGCGCGAAGAACGAAGAATAGTTTCATATAAACAATATCGTCCATGTTTCGAGTTCCTGAAGGAACCCAGTCTTTTAGGGGAATGAATGAAACTATCAAGAATACTTAAAACTTGTTGGTGAGAGTTTTTGCTCCTTCATCATTTTACTATAAACAAATGGCAAAACTAACTAGCTATAATTTGTGTTGGGATGCCAACACACAAGTCGCCCAAAATCGCCTTGGATACTTTTTCTTCCCTTTCAGTACAATAAAATATGTATAGAAGTCAAATTTCATTGAAATCGGACAAAGTTCACATTTTTAAGGGGGGCGGGTGTAGTAAAATAGCCGCCATTTTGAAACCGGAAGTCGGATTTCAAATCCGGTCGCAGATTTGAATTCAGCATACCCGCTTTACCCAGATGTCCAATTTTCAAGACGATCCGATGAAAAAAAAATTTCCGCCCACTTTTTCGGACGGCCGCCATTTTGAAACGGCGGCCATCTTGAAAATTTCGTAACTTGATTACACGCCTTTGAGTGACCCACTATCCAATCCAACAAGTGTTATTCAATTTCCTTGAACCATTTTCTTGAATTAGGGAGGACAACTTTACGATAAAGAATCAGAAGAATAACTAGTGCTGATTGTGTTGGGATGCCAACACAGAAGTCGCCCAAAATCGCCTTGGATAGTATTCCATTCAAATCAGGGCATCAAAATAAGTCTAGAAATTAGATTTCGTTAAAATCGGACAAAGTTGACGTTTTTGGGGGGCGGGTGTGGTAAAACGGCCGCCATTTTAAAATGGCGATGTTCGCGTCAAATTTTTTTTCGCCATGTTGCTCAGGATGGATCACTCTACCAGTGAACCAATTTTCATTAAAATCCATCAAGCCATCTCCGAGATCTGAGAGAGGTCCAAAAATCTTAAACGGCGGCCATTTTGAAAATGGCGGCCATCTTGAAAATTTCAAAAGTGGATTGCACACCTCTGAGTGACCCTCCACCCATCTCAATAGGTTTTATCTTGATTGGTCAAAGCATTTTCAAAAAATGTGGCGGACAAGTTCATGATTAAGGTAAGGAAAAGAATAATAATAAAAAAAATAATAATAACTAGGTATAATTGTGTTGGGATGCCAACACACAAGTCGCCCAAAATCGCCTTGGATAAAGTTCCAATCAAATCAGTGCATCAAAATAAGTCTAGAAATCAAATTTCGTTGAAATCGGACAAAGTTGACGTTTTTAGGGGGGGCGGGTGTAGTAAAATGGGCGCCATTTTGAAACCGCAAGTCGGATTCCAAATCCGGTCGCAGATTTGAGCTCAGCATACCCGCTTTACCCAGATGACCAATTTTCAAGACGATCCGATGAAAAAAAAATTTCCGCCCACTTTTTCCGATGGCCGCCATTTTGAAACGGCGGCCATCTTGAAAATTTTAAAAGTGCATTACACAACTTTGAGTGACCCACTATCCAATCTCACAAGTGTTATTCAATTTCCTTGGACCGTTTTCTTGTATTAGGGAGGACAACTTTACGATAAAGAATCAGAAGAATAATAATAATAATAATAATAACTAGCTATAATTTGTGTTGGGATGCCAACACACAAGTCGCCCAAAATCGCCTTGGATACTTTTTCTTCCCATTCAGTGCAATTAAATATGTATAGAAATAAAATTTCATTGAAATCGGACAAAGTTCACATTTCTAAGGGGGGCGGGTGTAGTAAAATGGCCGCCATTTTGAAACCGGAAGTCGGATTTCAAATCTGGTCGCAGATTTGAATTCAGTATACCCGTTTTACCCAGATGACCAATTTTCAAGACGATCCGATGAAAAAAAAATTTCCGCCCACTTTTTCCGACGGCCGCCATTTTGAAACGGCGGCCATCTTGAAAATTTCAAAAGTGCATTACACGCCTTTGAGTGACCCACTATCCAATCCAACAAGTGTTATTCAATTCCCTTGAACCATTTTCTTGTATTAGGGAGGACAACTTTACGATAAAGAATCAGAAGAATAATAATAATAATAATAATAATAATAAGAAACGGTGCAAAAACAATAAGTCTCCCAAACTTTGTTTTGGGCGACTTAATAAGAAACGGTGCAAAAACAATAAGTCTCCAAAACTTTGTTTTGGGCGACTTAATAAGAAACGGTGCAAAAACAATAAGTCTCCCAAACTTTGTTTTGGGCGACTTAATAACTAGTGTTGACTGTGTTGGGGATGCCCAACACAAAAATATCTCCCAAACGTACGCATACTGTCACTCCTGCATAAATTTTGATATCGCATCCTAACTCGCCATCATTTAAAACCCCAAGATACAAAATTTTGTCGAAATTGTAGCATTTTGACAATTTTCTCATTTTTGGGACCGAAAAATCACATTTTCGTGAATAACTCGAAAACCGTAAATATCGCTTCAAATTTTTTTTTCGTATTATTAAAGAACTCCTTTTGCTCTATCACCCTGCAAAATTTCAGAACCCTGCGCACCTAGGTAACCGAGATATCGCAATGTCCTATATTATGACCTCATCTCGTTTCCGTGGAAACGGCAGCCATTTTGAAAATTCCGATAAGTGCATGCACACCTTTGGGACCCACTCTATCAACATATAAAATTTCATAAAGGTCCATTGAGTAGTTTCCGAGAAACCTTCCGGACAAGTTCATGTCCGGAAGAAAAAAAAAGAATAATAATAAGAAACAGAGTAAAAACAATATATCTCCCAAACATAGTGTTTGGGAGATATAATAATAACTAGTGCTGATTGTGTTGGGATGCCAACACAGAAGTCGCCCAAAATCGCCTTGGATAGTATTCCATTCAAATCAGGGCATCAAAATAAGTCTAGAAATTAGATTTCGTTAAAATCGGACAAAGTTGACGTTTTTGGGGGGCGGGTGTGGTTAAACGGCCGCCATTTTAAAATGGCAATGTTCGCGTCAAATTTTTTTTCGCCATGTTGCTCAGGATGGATCACTCTACCAGTGAACCAATTTTCATTAAAATCCATCAAGCCATCTCCAAGATCTGAGAGAGGTCCAAAAATCTTAAACGGCGGCCATTTTGAAAATGGCGGCCATCTTGAAAATTTCAAAAGTGGATTGCACACCTCTGAGTGACCCTCCACCCACCTCAATAGGTTTTATCTTGATTGGTCAAAGCATTTTCAAAATATGTGGCGGACAAGTTCATGATTAAGGTAAGGAAAAGAATAATAATAATAAAAAAAATAATAATAATAAGAAACGGTGCAAAAACAATAAGTCTCCCAAACTTTGTTTTGGGCGACTTAATAATAATAATAATAATTAAAATTTACGTTTCCCGAAACGTGGGATGTCCCCTCCCGTTCTCATTTAATATGAGTCGCCATCACCCATATACCCTGTGTACCAAGTTTCGTTAAAATTGGACAATGTTTACATTTTTCGTGATTTTCGGCGGCCATCTTGAAAATGGCAGCCATTGCGGAAATTCCGACAATGCGATGTGAGTCGCCATCACCCATATATCCTGTATACCAAGTTTCGTTGAAATCGAACAATGTTTATATTTTTCGCGATTTTCGGCGGCCATCTTGAAAATGGCGGCCATTACAGAAATTCCGACAATGCGCCGTCAGTCGCCATCACCCTTATACCCTGTATACCAAGTTTCGTTGAAATCGGACAATGTTTACATTTTTCGTGATTTTCGGCGGCCATCTTGAAAATGGCGGCCATTACAGAAATTCCGACAATGCGCCATCAATCGCCATCACCGTTATACCCTGTATACCAAATTTCGTTGAAATCGGACAATGTTTACATTTTTCGCCATTTTTGGCGGCCATCTTGGAAATGGCGGCCATTTTGAAATTATAAACCGCATTATACACCGTAGGACCTTGGGACCTATCACCCCTCCAAGTTTCATATCGATCGGTCCACCCATTTCCGAGGAGATAGCCGGACAAGTTCGTGCATCAGGTTGACGGAAGAAAAAGAAAAAAGTATAATAATAATAATAATAACTAGGTATAATTTGTGTTGGGATGCCAACACACAAGTCGCCCAAAATCGCCTTGGATACTTTTTCTTCCCATTCAGTACAATAAAATATGTATAGAAATCGAATTTCATTGAAATCAGACAAAGTTTACATTTTTAAGGGGGCGGGTGTAGTAAAATGGCCGCCATTTTAAAACCGTAAGTCGGATTTCAAATCCGGTCGCATATATGAACTCAGCATACCCGCTTTACCCAGATGACTAATTTTCAAGACGATCCGATGAAAAAAAAATTTCCGCCCACTTTTTCCGATGGCCGCCATTTTGAAACGGCGGCCATGATGAAAAAATCCAACGCACCTGCAAAACTTTGGATGATGGTCTACAACTTTGCCAAGTTTTGTTAATCTCACTCTAAAATCCTAGGACTAGTTCTTTGGACAAGTTCAAGGGTAAGAAAAGGAATAATAATAAGAATAACTAGGTATAATTGTGTTGGGATGCCAACACAGAAGTCGCCCAAAATCGCCTTGGATTGTATTTCTTTCAATTCAGTACAATAAAATATGCCAAGAAATCAAATTTCATTGAAATCGGACAAAGTTTCCATTTAAACCGGAAGGGAATGTAGTAAAAATGGCCGCCATTTTAAAACCGGAAGTCAGATCAAAATTTCGATTGCACCATTGAACTCAGCATACCTGATTTACCCAGATAACCCATTTTCATGACAATCAGACAAACTTTAATTTTTTTGTCTATTTTTAGTAACAGGCCGCCATTTTGAAACGGCGGCCATTTTGAACATTCTGAAAACTTCCTGCAAAACTTCAAATGAAGGTTAATCACTGTGCAAAGTTTCATTATCTTTGGTCAAAGCATCTCAAACTAGTTCTCCGGACAAAATTACCAGGGGGCGGGGGTATAAAAATGTCCGCCATTTGAGAACGGTAAATCCAATCTTAAATCCAATTTCATATTTGAACTCAGGATACCCCATTTACCCAAAATACTTATTTTCAAAATGTTCTGATAAGTATTAGTCGTTGTTGCTATTTTTAGAACAGCCGCCATTTTGAAACGGCTGCCATTTTGAATTTTAAAACATTACGTTGCATAACTCCTTTTGGTGTTCTATAACCCTGCAAAGTTTCATAGAACTCCAACAAAGCACTTACGAGCAATCCTTTCGGAAAAGTTCATGGATAAGGAAAATAATAATAATAATAATAATAAGAAACGGGGTAAAAACAATAAGTCGCCAAAACTTTGTTTTGGGCGACTTAATAAGAAACGGGGTAAAAACAATAAGTCGCCAAAACTTTGTTTTGGGCGACTTAATAATAATAATAATAATAAGAAAAATAAGAAACGGAGTAAAAACAATATGTCCCCGACGACACTTCGTGGTCGGGGACATAATAAGAAACGGTGCAAAAACAATAAGTCTCCCAAACTTTGTTTTGGGCGACTTAATAACTAAAAAGAAATGTTTCACATTTTTACTGTACAGATGAACAAAAAAGTACTTAAAGCTTTTAATGTTAAACGAGAGATAACTCTATTAATATAGCAAGACCAAGCTAAGTTCTGATGCTATCTAAACTAGGTTTACAATCAAAAGAAAGGTACGTGCAGCTTCTTATTGAATAATCTGAACAGTTGAACAAAGAAGCAAAGATATATCAAAGAGCATTCCAATCTCATAAGCACCTATTAAAACAACGACATAGAAAAAAAAAATAAAATAAAACTAAACTTCAATAGGCAAACTCACATAAAAATCAAAGTGAATCCGTGTTCTCTGGAAAGGAAAACGCTTTCTTTCCAAAATCACGAATAACGGTTTGTGAACCGCTTTTAACCCTGTAAGAAGTGAACCCCTTACTACTGAGGATGGAAAATTTCTCCATATTCCATTTAAGAACAAAGGGATATTTGCTATTAACATCAGCAATATTTTAAATCGTAAGGAAGTTAGATCTCAAATTCCTCCATATTTCAAAATCAGTCAACACCAATTGTTTCCTACCGCTACACTAAAACCATAAGTAGTAAAATTTTCAACCACAAAAAGGCATTACAGGACCTAAACATTGAAGAATATCTAAAGTCCCCTCTGAAATGTGATTGCTATGCTTCTCCCTTTATCTATGGTCCATCTGGTCATGTCATCACGGGTGATCTTAAGATAATTGAAAATGATTTATGGCGTAATGTGGTTTCCCATGGACCTAAATTCAGGAAACCACAACGTATAAATTGGACTCACAACTTTAAGATCATCATGGACGATGGGAGACTATGCCAGAGCCTGGATAAAGAGGGAAAAGGACCAAGAACCAGAGCTTGAATCACTGTCGGACTGGGTAAGGACTATCCGATCTCTTGTACGAAGCCAAATAGACAAACTTCGCAAATGTGTGAACCCCCGGCCTTCTTCTGTATTTAGAGATCATGAAGCTCTCAATTGACTCTCTTCCTTACATGACAGATATGTTGTCACGCCAACAGACAAGGCTTCCAATAATAATTTTTGTATGTAAAGCACATTATAACAATTGTCTAATTAAAGAATTAGGCATTGATGGTAATACTTCCGCTAGTGCTACATACAAACGGACTTCATTTAACAAAGATGAAATCATAGCCAACCATATATAGCTCTTTTATGTCCTCTTTCAATATTCAAATGAAAGAGGGACATAAAGAGTTACCATATTTGTACTGGATACCTAAACTTCACAAAAATCCGTACAAAGAAAGGTATATAGCTGGATCTTTATCATGTTCAACTACAGAGCTATCCGTCCATTTAACTAAAATATTGTTTGCTGTCAAAGAAGGTCAAGAAGCATACTGCGACACTATTTATAATCGTAGTGGAATCAACCATATGTGGATTTTGAAGAACTCAAAAGATTTGTTAGATCATTTTAAATCTAGATCATTTTCTGAGATTCACTCTTTGAAAACGTTCGATTTTTCAACTTTATACACTACCTTGCCACACAAAAAGCTAAAATTTCACATGAAAAAAACTTCTCGAAAAAGCTTTTTCAAACTCTAGGAATTTTGTTGTTTTGGGTTATAACTCTACATTCTTTTCCAAAACATCTTTCAAAGATAAAATTTGTTACACACGGGAACAAGTTTGCAGTATGCTTTATTTCCTCATTGACAACATATTTGTCACCTTCGGAGGAGAGATTTTTTCCCAACAACAAATCGGCATTCCAATGGGCACAAACTGTGCTCCTCTCCTCGCCGATTTGTTTTTATACTCTTATGAGACTGAATTTCTTCAGGGACTCGTAAAAAACAAGAAGATGAAAGAGGCATTTAATCTTACATTCAGATATATTGATGATGTCCTTTCTGTCAATAACACTTCATTTGGTAGATGGATTCCTTCAATATATCATCCAGGATTGGAGATTAAAGACACCACCGAATCAAATTGCTTCACGTCTTGGATTTGCACCTCGAATTTGACCTAGGTGGTCATCTCAGTACAAAAATTTACGATAAAAGATACGATTTTATTTTTCAAATTATTGATTTTCCTAATCAACAGAGCAATATACCAACTTCCCCTGCATACGGTGTTTTTATTTCACAATATTCGATATGCCAGAGCTTGTACACATTTCACAGATTTTTCTTCGTTCGTGACCGACTTTTGGAGCAGGGCTATAAGAAAATACGTCTCATGCGATCCCTAAAAATTCTTTCTTCGTTATCAGCCACTAGTAGAAAAGTTCAAAATTGAGTTAAAAGATATGGTGGTTAATTGTTTTAATTAGTGTTTGACTGGTCTGCTGTACTGAGATGATCACCTCAATATCCCTATTGTGTCTCACAACTATGTTGTGTTCTATGGTCATTACCGGATCCTAATATCGCAATGGAAGAGGGGGGGGTTTGGCGCCATAAAAACTGGTTTAACCCACCATTTCGTATGAAATGCCTGTACCAAGTCAGGACCATTGCGATCCACCAATTCTCCGGTATGACTGATTCGTTTTTGTCATTTTCTCTGGACTATGGGATTGATCATTCAAGTTCGGTAGTTTTGTTATTACCTTTATTTGAGACGAATTCTTAAAAAAAAAAGATTAACTAATCATTATTAGTTTACTAACTAATCATTATTAGTTTACTATGTTCAGCCGTCGGGTTGACTCGTTTAGGATAAGTCAAATACGCCGGTAAAGAACACAAATGAAAGGGGAAAAACGTTTTGACAAACCAACTTCTGTGTCTTTGTGTGTGCCCAAAATACCGCATTAGTCAGCGAGTACATGCAGCCTTGAGTTTCACGAGTGAAGACACAATCCCTTCAAAGTGAGACTCGATAAATTTGTCTTTTCATGATAACGGTAATGTTTTTCGGATCTCCTGAACATTGTGTGAAAAGCAGAGGAAAATGAAGACGAAATGCAGGTCAATTTACTTCAGTAGAGCTTTTGGCGCTGAAGAAGGACGGTTGCATAAGATTTTCTCTATCAATTATTCTTTTTGATTTACTGGATCAAGCGATTGCCAAGTGATTGCAATATCTCGAATAGACCTTTTCCCAACCGCCGCTCACTGTTTTATTAACTGCATGGGCAAGAATTTAGTTGTTGTTAGCCATAGATTTTTTGGTGTACTGTGTTAAAGAACCCTGATGTAGGTTCCGATAAGACCCTACGCAGGAGGTTGAATTGTTCGTAACAAATTTCTCAGCAACTATTAACCCTAGGCTTTCATATTTGGTATGTATCTGCAGGTAGTGGTCCCAAATGGTTGGATACATGTTCAGGTCTGTTGATAATCTACTTCCTGTTCAACGAACCAACTTAGTCTTTTTTTATTAAATTTTCAGGTTTGAAAAGTTTGGTATTTCAGCAACTTCTAATCGTAGGGAGTTGATATTTGGTATATAGCATTAGGTAGGATTCCCATATGTTGGGATCGTGGGTGTTTGATATTTGGAATGTAGCATTAGGTAGTATTGCCATATGTTGGGATCGTAGGTGTTTGATATTTGGTATGCAGCATTAGGTAGGATTCCCATATGTTGGGATCGTAGTGTTTAATATTTGGTATGTAGCATTAGGTAGGATTCCCATATGTTAAGATCGTAAGTGTTTGATATTTGGAGGAAGGATTCCCATATGTTGGAATCGTAGGTGTTTGATATTTGGTATGTAGCATTAGGTAGGATTCCCATATGTTGGGATCTTAGGTGTTTGATATTTGGTATGTAGCATTAGGTAGGGATCCCATATGTTGGGATCGTGGGTGTTTGATATTTGGTATGTAGCATTAGGTAGGATTGCCATATGTTGGGATCGTCGGTGTTTGGTATTTGGTATGTAGCAGTAGGATTGTCATATGTTGGGATCGTAGGTGTTTGATATTTGGTATGTATCATTAGGTAGGATTGTCATATGTTGGGATCGTCGGTGTTTGGTATTTGGTATGTAGCATTAGGTAGGATTGTCATAGGTTGGGTTCGTAGCTGTTTGATATTTTGTATGTAGTACCGGTATTAGGTAGGATTCCCATATGTTGGGATCGTAGGTGTTTGATATTTGGTATGTAGCATTAGGTAGGATTCCAATATGTTAGGATTGTAGGTGTTTGATATTTGGTATGTAGCATTAGGTAGGATTGCCATATGTTGGGATCGTCGGTGTTTGGTATTTGGTATGTAGCATTAGGTAGATTGTCATATGTTGGGTTCGTAGGTGTTTGATATTTGGTATGTAGTATAAGGTATTGATTCCCATATGTTGGGATCGTAGGTGTTTGATATTTGGTATGTAGCATTAGGTAGGAATGTCATATGTTGGGATTGTAGGTATTTGATAGAGGCAAAGAGGCAGCAAAGGGGCATTCGAGTGTCAAAAGTCTGAAAGGACAACGACGAAATCGGTAAACACGAACAAGAACAGCACGAAGAAACACACAACACAAAATCAACCGAACGGAAATCAACAACGCGAACTCAAGTCGTAACGTCATGAGTGAACTCAAGTGCTCCGGAAGATTTAAGCGGTTCCTGCCTGCTATAGCACACCCGTCGTGTTGCTAATTTCCAATTCAGTGTGTCAAATCCGGTAGAGGAAGACAAAACAAATTTTTACGACAAACTAAAATTTGTTCTCATTTGAGAGATAGAAATCCCATATTTGTCTACGAGTGCACAGTGTCTACCGTAAATTTTTTTGAGTGAAGACAACAACCGTTGAGCAACATAAGCCTGTGTCAGCAATTTCTGTGTCAAACGTGACGCTCTGCCAAGGAAATCGGTGTAATTCCAGCAAGCTCTGGAGTAATCAACTGTGATACGAAGACTCCATAGGCAGGAGCGGACGGAATGTTGCTACACAAAAAGGTGAAGTTGACGATTAGAAAGTTGAAGTCATCACGTTTGTCATAGAGCTTCGTTGAAAGTCTTCCTTGAGAGTCAATTTCGAGATGTAGATCTAAATATGAAGTAGACTTCCTAGAATCTGTTGTGTCCTTTATCTCAAGTTCCTGTGAATATATGAGATGGAGAAAGTCACCAAATCGGGAATTGATTAGTGAAAGGACATCGTCAATATAACGGAACGTGAGGTTAAAAGAGAGAGATAGTCTACGATCTTTTTTGTCTAGAAGAGATTGTCATATGATATTTGATATGTAGCATTAGGTAGGATTCCCATATGTTGGGATCGTAGGTGTTTGGTATTTGTTATAAAGCATTAAGAAGGATTCCCATATGTTGGGATACGTGTTTGGGTCTGTCGATCATTTACTTCCTGTTTAACGAGCCGACTTGGAAAGATAACAACTCTTTATTAAGACCATGGGCCAATTGCAGAACCACGAGCAGTGCCATATGTGGTTATTTGTGGTTTTTCTAAATTGCCGCTTAATTGTGGGTTGTGTCGCGAATACTTATTCCACATCTCATTATTTTCTATCTAACGTTTGATTCCTAACTCAGAAAGGATAATCTCTGTCAAAAATGTGGACTCGTGGGTTTATATTTGAGAGTGTTAATTTTGGTTCTTTCGTTTTAAATGAACCTACGTGTACCACTATTTATGGCTATTTCTTTTCCTTTTTTCTTTTTCGTTCACCGAAAACCGTTGCCTACATACGAACTGTATAAAGCAAACGGTAACACATGACTGAAAAACCTTACCAGAGTAAAATATTTTGTTTTGTAAATTTGTTCTACTGATTTATGACAGAAGACTTATTCCAAGAAATATGAGTGTTGGCAAATGAGTCAAGTGCATAGGTGTAAAGATAAACTTACATTACATTTTCTTGTCAAAAATCGTCTGAAGGCCAAAAATCAAGGCCTACGAGATTGAAATGTCACTTTTCTTTTTATTGAAATATATATATCACTCATTCTCCCGTAAAATGTACAATAACGTCAAAATGCCGTCTTTGACTTCTGGGACCTACCAGTGTGGCACTATTTCTTTGGAATATCATTTTATTGTAAGTTTTGGAAAAATATTATAGTTCTAACATATTTTAGAGAAAAAAGTCTTTGCTTAGCCCAAGGTTAAGATAAAAAACATTCACCATATGTGGCATTAAATCCGATTTGGCTATGTCCAATGGACGCCGGTTCAATTTAAGAAATCTTTCAAAATATAAAATTGGATCCATCAGTTTTCAAACTTAGAAATATAATTGTAGACAGGTTCCACTTCATGCTAAATCATTTTTTTTAACGTGATTTCGTTGGTTGCTAAGCAACGGGTATGCCGATGATGTCTCCTTTAAAGGCGTGTTTTACGTAACGGCTGCTAAAAGTCGACATATCCACCGAAAAAGGGCTTTGAAATTAAAAAAAAAGTTGCACCTAATATGAAACGAACCATGTTCATAAGAAATGAACGCTCGAAAAAATTTGACAAGGAAATTGCTGTTATAGTCCTTACATAATGATCTTTGTTGACTTAGTTTTTTTAAGGGCGTGTTTTACGTAACGGAGATTTCTCGTAGAAATTTAATTATAGAAAGACAAGGCTAACATACAAAATTAGGCATGTTAATAGAATAAAAATGATATATAAATGAATAATTTGTGATAAGTAGGTTTCGAAAAATATCAGAAAAACCGTAAAAATGTGTTTTACGTTACAGTGTTTTACGTTACGGCTTGATGACGTCGTACATTGAAATTTCAAAGTTGTTTATTCATAACATGGTGGTCAAAAAATACAATTTGATGACGTATAGATCGATTTCCTGAGAAATATTACTATAAAAAGGTAAACTGATAAAGCATTAAGGTCAAACATACAGAATATCTCCCCAGCAATGCAACAAATTATAATGAACAGCCTTTTGATATGTGGAAAAATATCAGTGATTTTAACGTGACGTCAAATTTAACAGGTTTGATTAAAGAATCGAACAATGTTTAAAAACGTATATCTCAGTTCTAATTGAAGCAGTGTTGCTAAAATTTTAAGGGAAAGCTCCATAGATTCTAAACATTCGTTAAACGAAATATTGTCCAAAAAATCGAAAATTTAAAATTTTCATTTCTGAACTATGAAAATGTACATTTTACCGGAGAATGAGTGATATACGATTAGAACGTTTGGAATGTCAGTCGTTTCCTTGTGTGAAAGGCAATCAGGGGAAATGAAAGATTCGTGATTTTCAATGAATTTCTCCTTTAACAGCGCTGTTACTGAATATCTAGTTCTGTTGCCAGTACAACCAACCCCTGATTCAGTTCTACAGTTTATGGTCATTTTAACCCACAAAATTATGTTATTTGGGGCTTTATCAACAGGCACAACAACATATTTGCCTGCATCATTTATTCTGTTACGTGGACAACGTGTTGACATCATCGGGATTGTCGAAAATAGATGTTAATTGCCAGGTTGTAAATGTCCAGTATGGATTCAGACGAGTATCCTACTTAGGTTGAAGTTGAGGTTAATGCTTTCGAATCTTTGAAAGAATTGATTCTTTTCTAAATTAAAGACGCACGTGCAGCCTTAACTCACTGTGAAGGTTCGCTATTTAGTTCCTTTCGGGGTTCCTTTTTAGGCATAATTTAAAAAAAAATAAACTAGTAGGTTTCTTTCCTTGTACTGAACAAATTCGATATCATACATGTCATATGTGCTGGATTTTGCTCCCTGATCCAACATTTTGGGTTTGAGTACTTTTCTCTCAGTTATTTTGAGGGTTTTTTACCTTCCAATGTTTGATTCATTTCCTTCTGATGAATGGTTACTAGTACCTTTTCTTGTATTGTTATGAATCCCAATTTACGGCGAAACTTCAAAAAGACCCCAACAGACAAAATCTCATTGAAACTTTTAATAATACATACGGATATTTAGACGACATTCTTTCACTAAACAATCCCACATTTTCTTATTGTTTTACGGAAATATTTCCCAAGGAATTAACTTTGAATAAATCTATAACCTTGCCGGTGATAGATGCCCATTTTTAGATGTAGATCTAAGTATTATCAATGGAAAATTACACACTAATATACATGTATATGATAAACGGGATGACTTTTCATTTCTTATTGTTAATTTTCCTTTTCTAGAGGGAGATGTACCACTTGCCCCGTCAGGCTTACGGAGTATATATTTCACAGTTGGTAAGATTTGCTCGGATGTGCAGTGGTGTGTCTGATTTTAATGATTTACTTTTGTAACGGGGTTGCCCCCCTTCGTACATTAATTAGTAGATTTAAATAGCCAGCCTTTATCCCTGAACAAGGGAAGTACTTCTTTGGTTCAGAGGTAGAGCGCCTGACTGTAAACCTAGAGGTCCCGGGATCGAATCCCGCTCAGGACATGTCGATTTTGTGAAGTAATTCATGCTCTCCGGTTACATTGGCGCCCAACTAAAAAACCCACAATGGTTAGAACAGGAAAACTAGCCAGGGTTAGTTCACAGGGTGGGAACGGAAATTGTACAGTTTCCGGAAGCGCCGTTCTTATGACAAGCAAAAGTTAGCGCCAAGTTCAAATCCCACGGATTCGTTAATAAAAGTACTTCTAATTACGTTAAATACACAAAAACGTTCAACCATATCTACTAATAAAGTGCATATATATGCTTTATGTAATGACAAGTATCTGCATTAAATGCGTTTTATCTGTATGTTCGCGTTTAAGCATGGATTTTTTAACAAAAATGGTAGCTCGAACATCTCAAAAAGACAAGACCATCTTCTTTTTTCGATCGTTTTAAAAATAAACACACATTGAACGAACGTCGATTTGTACTTTTTGAAGCCTCTTTATATTGAACATTTAAAATCAAATGCATTTGTAAAGCAGATATTAACTATTTAGTGATAACTTCCAATTTTGTCTCAAAATTCTGAAATTAAAAGTGAACGGGAAGCGCCAAGGCAGAAAAAAATGTATGAATAGTTAGCGCCGAAATTTAGAGTTTTCTTTTGTGGTATCTTTTGGGCAATTTCTCATTACAAGTCGATTTAGGAATATAACTAAAAATCCCCCGATGTAACTGAGTTTTTGGTAACACTGTTCATGACTTTGTGGCATTAAATTTGTGGCATTAAGTAGTATAACTATTTTCCGGGTATTACATGTAAAGTCCTCGTCCATATTTTTTTTTAGCCTTGTGAGATTAACACCTCCCCCCATTTTTTTCCCTGCACCTAATACAATGTTATCTAAAAGTAAATTAATACAGGAATAATATCTAACAAAAGATTTATCATTATAAACACATTTACGTGCATGAGTCAGACAAGTTGAAATGGCAATATGCAAATTATAGCTGTGTTCCGATGAAATCAAGCTATCATTTAACATTAGATTACATTATACAGTGATACAGAAAAGGGGGAGGTTAAATTTAAAACGATAGTTAGTTGTTTTCTAGGTCGTATATAGGTTGTGGTCTGTTTGAATGAAATAGTCAAAGAAGGTATGTATATATTAAAATGTGTAGAATTTGTTTTTCATTAGATAATTTGCGCAAGTAATTCACAGAAGTTATATCTTACAAAAGGGATTATTTAAATATGCACTAAATCTTTTCAAAGCATGTCTATTTATAGATATATTTATGTTTATGAACTAATACCTAGTATGCATCCATGTTTTGAAGTTTATTGTATAGTTTTAATTTAAATTCCATGGAAGAACTTATTTTCTGGAATTTTTAAAATGGCGTTGACTGTTATTCCCCCTTTCGACGTAGAATCAAAATTCAAAATATAACCGTTAGGGGCAGAAGGGAGGGTTTGTTTTTTCTTTGAAAATGATATTATATGAAGAAATATTTAGGCAGTAGAAGAATGCTAATAATTAAAAAAACCTGTCGTAATGTCTTAATTCTGGCAAACAGCAAACAACAATTTTCGAGCCCCCTTCAAGTTAAATGGTCGGTCCCTTATTGGTTAAAATATAATACAAAGGGACAGCCTTGTCACCTTGTACAGCAGTGCTCTTACACTAAATACAAGATAATGAGATATTGAATAAGTTTACGCGACACAACATACAACATAGATAACAGTTTTAAAAATCCACAACGTAAAATGGCCAGCAGCCTTTGATGTGACTAACGGTCGCTGCTCGCTGTTTTTCAATTAGCCCTGGATTGATTCAAGCCAAATCCTAATCTGTCAATGAAAGACCCCTTCTTGACAAAAAAAACAATTAACATAAAAATTTGACAAACACAAACATTAGCTTTAATGAAGATTCCTGACATAGGACAGGCACATTAATATTGGCACTTATAGTTTTAAAAGTTTTTCTTTCTTTTCTTCGTTTTTTTTTTGTTATTTTTATTTTGTTTTTGTTTTTTTTATTGTTTGTTTGTTTGTTTTTGTTTGTTTGGTAGATGAGTGACGTGTTAACGATTGCCTCTATTGACCAAGTTCTTGAGACAGAGGTCCGCACCACTTATAGCTGCGAACAATGCAGTTTTTCTTCAAACCACAAAAATAGCGTCGACCGGCACGCCAGGAATATTCACA
This sequence comes from Arcuatula senhousia, assembly GCA_963971305.1. Classification (NCBI taxonomy): domain Eukaryota; kingdom Metazoa; phylum Mollusca; class Bivalvia; order Mytilida; family Mytilidae; genus Arcuatula; species Arcuatula senhousia. The sequence goes on from OZ020311.1 coordinate 51,351,130, forward strand.
GGAAAATTGAAGAAGGAGAGGTCACACATGTAAATTGTAACTCTGCGTCGGGGTGGTAAACAATGCAGTGATCAACAACTGCAGCAAATGTCGATGAAGTATTTGCACAGCTCATGCACAAAAAAATCTGTTTACCCATCCTGTGAAAACAAAATTCAAACAAAAAGTTTCAACTATGTTATATTTCGTGTCATTTCCCTACCCTAAGAACACAAAGGAAGATGGAGGTCTGATACCGTAAACCTGGTTTAATCCACCATTTCTTTGGGAGTGCATGTATCAAGTCAGTATCATTATGGTCATCGATTTCTCTGGTATATCTGCATTGTTTATCCTTTCTCTCGGTGGGGTAGATGCATCTCTTTTTTTCAAAGAAGTGGGTGCCAAAGTGGGCTAAACATAAACCAACTGTCGCTGGTTATCGGAAAGCAAAAACAGAGTTCTAGGCACTTGATTTTATAATTGACGCGCGTTTCGTATATTTAAGACTCATTAGAGAAGCACTAAAAACAAAGTGGGTGAATGTAATTGTTTTGCACATAAATCACACAGGGCGGTCATTTATGATTCCGAAGGAAACCGGAGTATCCGGAAACCTGTTCAGTGCATATTACGTTTTTATTGTTTTAAGGTGCTGCATAAAAACACTTTTTACAATGATACGCGACCACAGGACAATTTTTGTAACGATTAAATATTAATATAGAGATAATTATTGTAGTGTATCGATATCAATGCAGATGTTGCTAAAAAGCTATATGATGTTCCTAAGGTAATTTCAGCAATTCCTAAAGGTCGGTTTAGCATTTTTAACGCACAAATGACTTCATAAAGAGCATTCAAATTTGTGATTATCAATTTGGTGCAGTGAGTTAATTTTTATGTTTCATTTGTTCATTATTAGCATTTGTAGTGTTTTAATGCGCTTATCAAATGAATTATATTGGTTTTTATAGTGTGAGCTACCCGTTCAAAAAAAAAAAGAATTTTGGAGCTAACTGTTCAATACACCGGACGCTTCCCGTTCAAGTGTTAAAATTTAGGGGTGATATAAAAAATGCAATAATACAATTTAAACGTAAAGATAGCGCAATACTTTTACAATGTTTTGATTCTTCTTTGTTTGATCTGTGGATTGGTGCTTTAAATCAGGTCTACATTGAAACCGATTTCACATCAGACCCCGAAAAAGACACGGCATGTCAAATTTTTCGTCTACTTCTCAGTGTTCGTGATGAATTAGATAGTCAAAAACATGGCTGATTGCACTATTATGAACCTTACTGCTCAAATAACTTACCTTCAAATATTTTCGTTATATTTTTTGTCTTTCTCTCTTCATATTGAACTTGCAAATGCCTTCTAAATTTCGTGTTTTGGCATTTTTGAATTTGTCGCTAACTGTATCAAAAAATATCCTCGCTTCGCGAACGGCGCTTCCGGAAACTGTACAATTTCCGTTCCCACCCTGTGTAGTTGTGTTAAGAGTCATACATGAAGGTATGATGACTCTTGAGGAGGGGGAAGTGTAACGGGGTTGCCCCCCTTCGTACATTAATTAGTAGATTTAAATAGCCAGCCTTTATCCCTGAACAAGGGAAGTACTTCTTTGGTTCAGAGGTAGAGCGCCTGACTGTAAACCTAGAGGTCCCGGGATCGAATCCCGCTCAGGACATGTCGATTTTGTGAAGTAATTCATGCTCTCCGGTTACACTTTGAACAGTGTATTACAAAAAAATACTAAAACAATGATATCGTTACCACAAATTTGTGAAGTCGTTTACTAAGTTTTACCATAAATATACCTTATTGAAAAATTTAACTGTAAACGTCGAATTTTGATTGTAAAGGGAATATCCCATCCCGATTTCTACGGTAATGTTGTTTATAAAGCAAATAAATTCAAAAACAATCCATTTTGGGAATGAAAAATTGGCTTAAAACTTTATTGAATAAAGGATATGAAATTGAAATAATCTAGTAAAATCTTTGAATTTTGTCTTCTTTGGTAAAAATATTGAAAAAAGACAATAATTAAATATAATTCGATATGATTTTCTCAGCATTAAATGAATAGCCATTCCATAGACCTGTATCCGCTAACATACAGGTTATGGTCATACGATAATATCAGTTTTAGAATTCAAGTAGGTCAAAATTTAAAGTATGTTTGAAATGACTATGATAGCACGGTGGTAGAAATATATCACAATAATTTGTTTAACATGAGAGAAAGCGGGGAAAAGAAAGAGGGGAAAACAAATTCAAAGCTATACTATCAATTATCAATCAGTGAAAGTGCCAGGAGCCTCTAGTTGAAAGCTTCGAACCAGTTCGTCGGGATCCAGTATTTGTTTTCCCAACATTCATCGATTGTTGCAAAATGGCGGTGAATTTTGGAGTCCGTCGAGACACGTTTGTTTAGATGATGATACCTACTTTCACATTGACTTCATTGGTTTTACATTCATCTGAAATGAATGTTTTTATTCACAGTTAAAAGCCAGATCAAATAAATTTGCAAATAATTGGACAGTAAGTGAAAACGAACACAAAACATAGGAAAAGAGTTATTTTTCATCGTTCAAATAAATATATTCAAATTATCATGCAAGCATTATAACCAACTGTTATTTTAAGGTCCTGTAAACAACACTGAATCACAAGACATTAGATGCAGCGTGGCTTACACATGATTTGATATGACTTAGTAATTTTAATGCAGTATTCTCCAATTTTCAACTAAACCTAAAATTTGAGGTGGGCCCTGATGGGGGGGTTATGATCACGGTTCACGGAAAATAAGATTTGGATTTCACAGTTCACAGGAAATTAGCAAATATTTGAGAAATAATTCCACCTTATATAAAAATGCTGTAATCTGATTGGACAACAGCCAGTGTATTTTTCCGATATTTTTCAAGATTTTCTTCTTCAAATGCCAACGGGGTATACGTATTTGTCATGGCAAATACCCGGATCCATGACAAATACCACGGTACTTGGAAAATAACATATTCTAAAAATAGCGCTGCGTGACATTTGTGCGAGTAATTTTCAAGCATCATATAAATTTGAGTTTTTATCTTATATTATTTACATACATAAAACAACGCTAGGATTTGAAGAAACAAAAACGATATTCGGTGGAATTAAACGAATATATCATGTTGGAGAGGGGTATTTGCCAAAAATACTGGTTTCGAGTTCGTCGAATTTTACTCGCCTTCGGCTCGTAAAATTTGTCTCCTCTCAACCAGTATTTTAGGCAAATACCCCTCTCCAACATGATATATTTGTTTAAAATCCAAAAATCACAATTCACAGGATTTATTGCCACTGTAAAGATAAATTACGATAACCTTACCCTCCCGAAGTTTCCATGATGGGTATGATTCCCGCCCATTGACCTCAACGGAGCAAAACAATTTTCTGTGATACACACTTTAATTAAAATGTTGGTTTATTTTCATACAGAACAATGTATTTGATGATTAATTCAATCAGATATGTTGATAAGTTCAGATATATCGTACATGTCGTAAAAATATAGATTAGAATATGATATATTTACTTTTACACTGATCTTGAACTTCATCAAGTTCAGGATCAGATTTTTAATTTCATTAATAAATAAGTAATTAAACGTTTTAAAGTCAATTTGATGATTGAATGTGGTGTTAAATCACATATACTAAGCATACAATAGAGGATCTGGGTCAAAAACCATCTTTTTAAATGCATTTCTCGCCACCAATTGGTTTCCCTGTGCTCCGTTGAGAGTATTGGGTGGGAATCGTTACCCTCACGTAGAGAAACGTAGGAAGGGTTACCTTATCGTAACTATGTAAAGATCTTTGGAGGCATCAATCACAGATCACGGATAATTATCTTAGTCGGGAATGTCACTTTTTCTATGTTGATCCTGAATTTTACTATAAAGTTCAGGATCAAAATTATTCAAAAATAGGATTTTGTGATAAAAAGCGTAATATTTTTAGGAAAAATCACGAATTTACCATGACAGTATCAGTAAAATATCCACAGCAACTAAAAAATCGCATAAAAACACACTCAAACTTAGTGCGTAAATTTCAGGCAGCCGCTGCATTATGTTCAATGGGTCCCCATTAAAACCCTCACAAGTTCGTGAGTATTAGAGGGTTTTATTTTTAGAACTACCCTTCACCAAAATCTGCCCTGTAACAATATCCTTTGAGTAATTTTTAAGGCAGTGGTTTCTTGTGCAAACAGTAAATGTACAATTAGAATGTGAAAAATCTGAAAGGGCAACAACAAAACCAGTAAACATGAACAGGAACAGTATGGAAAACAGTAATTGAGGAGCAACATATAACCTTGTGTTAGAAATTTTTGTGTCAACATGATGCTCTGCCAAGGAAATCGATGTACATGTACATGGATGTCCCCCAAGCTCTGGAATAACAAATCATTGGAGACATGTACATGTAAACTCCATAAGCTGGAGCGTATTGCATGTTGCTACTGTATACAAGAAGTTGAAAGTTGATGTCATCGCATTTGTCATAGAGCTTTGTTGAAAGTCTTCCTACCAGATGTAGATCCAAATATGAAGCAGTCCAAAATAAATTAATTTAAAATTTCCTGACCCTGCCTCCCGTTTTGGTGCTGACCCTAAAACATTCTTATCGACTTAAAAAAAATCTTTAAAATCTGGATTTTTTGGGTTAATTTTTTTATATTGGGTTTTAATTTAAACACATTTCTTAAAAATGTTTGTAACTAAAGGAAAACATTAGTGATTAAAGCATCTTTTAAACATGGATCTAAAGCATGGCCTACTGATAGCTATGCAGTAATTTTGCAATTATGATTGTAATATGCCACAACATCAAGGAATCAAAATATGAAAAAGCTTTATGTCATCGCTGCTCGACAACTCTGATAATGATCTGCATTTGAAAAAAAACATTTCTGCATCTCTTCCTGCAACGGTTTTGATTATTTATACTGATTCTGAATATAAATTTGAGTTGGCAAGTTTATCTGTCAACATTAATTTTTGTCAATTAAGCAACACCTGAGAAACAACAGGCTTAAGTCAAAACAGTTCAACAATGCTACAAAAACGGTGATCAACATTCCAAGTATGGCAGGAAGTTGACAGTTTGTTGAAAGGAAGAAAAAAATATGTCAATTTAAAATAAAATGAAGATAAGTTTTCCCCATTTTAGGCAAGCTCTGTGTATGATTCTTGTTCATATTATAAATGAACCTGCACCAGCTCTGTGTAATCTTTTACTTCCATGAATGTTTCTGTGAATGATCCTCTTGAATTAAGCATCATTTTAAAAATTCAAATTTAATAAACTTCATACTAATACAAACAAGTCTTTTTTTGTACATCTCAATTCCTAATTTCCTAGGCTGAAATACTTAGGGTTGCCACGCATCCTTGAAACCTGGAAAAACCCTTGAATTTCATTTGACAGTTCAAGGTCCTGGAAAAGACCTTGAATTTTGGAAAACATGAAAATATTCTTGAAAAACCCTGGAATTTTATAGTTCCGCAATAAAATGTTCATGATTTAACTGTTTCACAGAAAATTTCATCGGGGGACTGAAATTTTGTCAACTATTTTCATCCTTGAAAATGAATTAAATACCCTTGAAAAGTCCTGGAAAATCCTTGAATTTGGCAACAACTAAATAGTGGCAACCCTGAAGGCTACTCTAAAAGTATTAAAAATAATTATAATACTATACTGTATTAATTAGTTTTCTTTGATATACTTGGTCTGACGAAAATTAGCAACTACCGTAAGCAATTTGAATGGATAAAAAAAGTTTATAAAAAATAGCTGCATGGCCAAATGTACAAACTGTTTGTATGGGAAACCACTGCCTTTATATATACTACATGTACATGTATGACCAACACAATTTGTGAAGTTGTCATGTATCTCATAATTATACATAATAATCCAAGGGAACTTTAAACCAATTTTCAGAAGTATGTCTTTTATAAAAGAAACATTCCTCAGCAATTATTTGTTTGTAAAGTGACATACAGTTGATATATGATAGAAGAGTTGAAATACAAGTTTGGAGTTTTATAGTACTAGTAGAATTTATGAAAATGAAATACATGTAATCTTGTATCGTGACAGAATCTACAAACATACATTATACATATAGCACTAAATGGTAAGTTCTAGTGATTTTTTCAGAGATGATATATATCATAATAGTGTAATATTCTTGTAATTGGAGCCATACAATGTAAATATTTATGATCGTTTTATAAGTAGCAAACATGAACAACATGTATGTCAAAATGTGACTAACACTGTCTCAGTAACGTGTGTGCATTTATGGTTGTTACTTGTACCTGGCAAAGGGCACAACATCATGGCCATTTGCTTTTGCAAAGATCTGAAAACATTTTCATGATCAATATTTTGACATGTTTGAATGCATCCTTAACCAGTCAAAGAAAAACCCCAAAATAATTTTTAAATTGACAAATTCTATAGAGGAAAAACCCTTTAGTGTTATTCATTACAATGGACCTCTAGTTTGTCTGGAGTTATTTCCCTTTGATCATAATTAATTTTGTTTATTGCAGGCCAAATGAAGACCAGGTGACCAAGAATGTATAAAGGAAGAAAGGTAGCCAACCCTGTTGTTCAGGGATCTGGTGGTTACCCAAGTGATCAAGGTATGTTATAATCCTGGGCTTTGGTTGTATGTACTGTATACATGTACATAGGATAGCCTCAACTCTTGTTCAGGTGGGTTAAGGCTTCATGTGTAGTTCCTAAGTTCTATTGGCAATTAGCCAACATGTACAGCCTTTAGAGTGAGTCAAGGAGCTGGTATTTGCAATTAGCCTTGTTCATTTGGCTGGAGGCTACACATAAAATGTACATGTACCTAGGTCTGAAGAGTGTTGTAGATGCATTAACCTTTGGGTTAACATTGGCTGGAGGTAGGGTTTGTACAATGTATATATTTCGGGGATTGGTGGCCATTGTCTTTGCTATTATTTTACCCTGAGGCAGAGCAGAGCACAGCTGAGTCAATGTTGAAATAAGGGATAATAATTGGCACAACATATATGGAAAAATCATCCCAAACTACAGGTACAAATATAATCTTCTTGGTTTTAATTTTAGATTAAAAACGAAAGAATATGGAATATGTGCCAAAAAGACACCATCCACATATTGAAATGATTTTAATAAATGTACAAAAGCAAAATTTCACTGCGTGTGAAGCGCTTTTCTGGACTAACCTTCATCAGACACGCTAGGAGAAGAAAACTTGGAAAACCGGTAAAATATTAGATTTGATTTTAAAAATGCCAAAAAATATTACAACAATGATCAAACAGATAAATACATGTATTTATGCTGCTCATAAAACATGCAATTTTGCAAGCAGTAATTGCGATTTGGATGGTTTTTTTTGTGCACAAGACATGACTTTGCTTGTTTTACCGTTAAACTAACTTTGACACCAACCCAGTGATATTGGAAATTTACACACAGCTTGTCATCATGGTTTCCTTTGTTCGTTGTCTTTATAAGAATCGAAAATACTTTAATGCCCCACCTATGAAAGAAGGGGGGCATATACATGCAGTGTTCTCCCCAGAAATTTTGGATAGCATCACATTTTGCGTAAACAAGATTCAGCTGAAGGAAAACGAATCGCATCGATCGACATCTGGCTCATGTTTTATTTATAATTTAATTCTAAATGTATCAACCCCCCCCTTTAGTATATAAAAACATGATTCAGAAATACTTTTTAAAATAATATAGGGGGTTTTATGCATGACTGGAAAATAACAGTCAAGGCATTGTAAAATATGACTATGTTTAATTCTCTTTGGTGGGAAAAGATAATAAGTTTAGTTATAAGAATATTTATGTTGTATGTGATGACCCACAACCCTTAATTAAAATGGGAGAGAAAAGGACAGAAAGTTGCCTGAAATAGTAATAATAAAAACTTATATTGGTTATATATGACAAACCAACATCAAAAGATGTTGGTTTGTCATAGGGTTTTTTTTTTTTTTTTTTTTTTGGTCTTCCTTTACCGGAAATTGGCAGCGCGGCGGGTGTGCTATAGCAGGCAGGAACCGCTTACTCTTCCGGAGCACCCGAGTTCACTCTTGTTACGACTTGAGTTCGCGTTGTTGATTTCTGTTCGGTTGTTTTTATGTTTTGTGTTTCCTTGTGCTGTTCTTGTTCATGTTTACCGGTTTTGTCGTTGCCTTTTCGGACTTTTGACACTCGAATGCCCCTTTGGTGCCTCTGCTTATTGATATCATGAATATATTTCATTACTAATCTGCTTTGAATAAATAACTTTGCTGAAATGTACCTTATAAAAATATATATATGGTACATGTAATTTGTATACAGTAGCCACTGCCTTTAGTTATCTCCCTTTTGCCCATAAGTTGTCTTTCTTTGTTTATGAAATTTACTGCCAAAATTAAATGTGTGAAATCAATGTTTTGGACTATATAATCGTAAATAGGGATGTTTAAGGATTCCAATATTCATTCTTTAAGGTAAAAAATCATTCTTTTATCTTAATAAATCAGTCTTTTAGTTTGGGTTTTCATTAGTACAAAAACCCATGTGTATCAAACACATGGCTTGTGTTTGTTTTTATTTTGGTCAATTCTGATTAGTCATGTTAGTTGTCCAACCAAAAGGCAGGTGCCTACTGTCGGCAAATCACCTGTAATCAAGTCTAATTAGTTAAAAATCGATTTCTTTCAATTTATTGACAACAGACCAATCATTTATTTGATAATTGGCTTGGGGTTGTAAAGGTGTCAATTACCCAATGCTCCTGAATGGCTTCATTGTAAAAATTTTAAGCAATTTTATAGCGTCTCGATACAGACTGATAGCGTCTCGGTAAAATCTGATAGCGTCTCGGTACCGAGATGCTATAAGGGCCTGGGGAGAACACTGACATGTAGTGTTCAGGTCCGTTCCCTGTCAATTTGTTCGTCCTTTCCAAATGTTGCAAGATGGGGCATTATGTCCACTAGACATATTCTTGTTTTACATAAGCAGTCAGCTCAAAATTGAGTTATAGAATGACTTATCAAAAATGTCTTGCACAAAATCACAATGTATCAGTGCTTCATGAGAAAAAATCTTGTCTGTGGCTGTGAGCAATGTCCACATTGTTAAGATATATGTATACCATAAACCATCTTAAGAAAATGACCACAGAAATCCCAAAATTTATACAAACCTTGCCTTCAGTGGACTGCTCCAGTGGTTTCAACCCTAATGTTAATACAACTACAGTACTCTTAGGATATAATTTGTACTTACACTACCTTCATATTCACGGGGTCAGATCGGAAAGTAAAGAGGCAGTTGTATTATGCTTTTTTCGCGTATCAAAGTTGTATTATGCTAAATTATAAGCGTAAAACCAGCTTCTTTAACTAAAAGGTCAGGAATTAGAACGTAAATTTAATAATAATCTAGATGTTGAGAGGTGTTATTGCTGATATTTAAGAATCGAAGACTAAGGTAAGTTCTGAGATGCCTATTCGAAGAAAAAATCTTTCCGGAAAGTGGACAATTTTCCCAAATAAGCCTGGAACTGATGAGTAATGAGTGATTCGTGTCAAAGTACCAGTACCCCTATTTTCAAACAGCAAATTCTAGCCCAAGTTCGGCAAATAATGCTAATTATACGACCGCAAAATTTTTGCGATCGTATAATGTTATGGCGATGTCGTTGGCGTTGTCGTCGTTGTCGTCGTCTGTAGACATTTGGTTTCCGTGCAATAACTTGAGTATATATTGACCGATTGTTATGAAATTTGATATGATGTTTGTTACCACTTAAGGAGGGTTGGTATTGTATTTGGGGTTTGTGGCCCCTACCATTTTAGAAAAAAGGGCCAAAAGGGGCTAAAACGGGTGTATTGACAAAACTGTTGTAAAATGTTTATTATTCATTTGATTTGGAAAATTCTTTTTTTAATAAATTTCTCATAAAATTCTGTCAAATAAATGTGTCAATGGTTTTGATATATATTGCATCGTTACATTGCTACAGGGGGCCAAAAAGGGGCCACACCCCAAAAATCGACTTTTTTATTTGTGGTCTGATTTTGAAAATCTTTTTTTCATTGGAATCCTTGTGAAAATCCCTGCCTGCGTTTATCAATCAGATTTGCAATATCTCTAACCATTTTAGAGAAATTTGGGGTCAAAGGGGCAAAAAACCACATTTTTATTTAAAGTTAGTCTAGGTAAAAAAATTTAGCTGAAGTGGACCAGCCAATTGTTATGAAGTTTTAAAATGATGGTTATATCCACTCAAGGAAGGTTGATACTGTATTTGGGGTTTGTGGCCCCTACTGTTTTAGAAAAAAGGGCTAAAAGGGGATAAAACGGGTGCATTGACAAAAATGTTTTAGAATGTTTATTATTTATTCGATTTTGAAAATTCTTTTTGTAACAAATTGCTCATTAATATTGAATTCAGTCACATAACTGTGTCCATGGTTTGAAAATATATTGTACCTTTACATTACTGCAGGGGGCCAAAGACATGCCACACTTATAATATCAACTTTTTATTTTTCGTCAGATTTCAAAATCTTTTTTTCATTGGAATCAATGTGAAAATCTCTACCCGTATTTGTCAATCAGATTTGCAATAATTTTTAACTTTTTATTTTGAAAAAAAAAGGGGTCAAAAAGAACCAAACATGTCAATTAATATAAGACTTTTCATTAGATGTTATTGTAAATATATATGTGTCAAATGTGCATTTTAAAGTCAACCACAGGGTGCATGTGTCAAAAAGCTTTGTAAGTCTACCATGGGCTGAATGTGACCAAAGCAATAGACTATCCATATTGGGCCTCAAACGTACAGTGTTCAACATGTTGAGGTCGTATCATGCTGCGCTCGGCGTAGCTTTTTATTCTTGCATATGAGCAGCGCTTTTAGGCGTTATTAAGAAAAAACACACATCATGCATCGCATCTGGAAAGTAAGGTAGTTCAAATTAGATTGTTTAACGACATTTTCTATTATAAGCCAACTTTGCATAAGTTATGTTTTGCTAAGACTATTGTAAGTATGTTATGCTTCATTATTGTAATATACAAACAGAAAATTATATGGGTGAATCATTGATTTCCCCTTTCAATATTGTAATGATTTCAGGTTAAACTACTCGATAAATAGAAGAAAAACAACTGCTTTAGTTCAAAAATATATAAAGCCATTCCAAAATTATGCACCAGATCAAATTTTAAAAAAAGTACACATCTTACCTCTGTCACCAAAATTGTGAAATAATTCATGAAAAGCGATAGAAACGTCAAATGGTATTGTATATAATAAAGGTAATAATCAAAATACATACCCCAAAAACAGTTGAAGATCTCAATGGTCCTGAATTGGTATAGACATTTCAAAAGAAATAGTTTAAACCAGGTATTACCGCTTCAAACCTCCCTTTTAACGATATATGTAAATAACCAGTATTGTAAGGGACGCGCAAAAGAATTGGCGGACATACATTTTCACTGTAGTTATTTAGTGTAATCTTGTATAATTTTTATCTCTTCAATATTTAGATTTATGAGCACTACTTCTGGTGCCTCTGAAACGATGTCAGCTAGATGAAACCCTTTCCACACACTTGGCATATATATCTTGGCTCTCCGTGCTTTTTAGTCCATGTGAGATATTGCCATCACTTGGCGTCCGTCGTCGTCGTCTGTCGGCGTATGTCATCCGTTAACAATTTTATAAAAATCTTCTCCTCTGAAACTACTGATCAAAATTTTATGATTTTAAGGATGACCTGCACCAAACGTGTGTTTCGATTTTTGATTCGTCAAAAAACATGGCTGTCGTTACTAAAAATAGACCAGGGGTCAGACTACTGTCTTTGATCTGTAAATCAAAAAGTATAAGAGATAGGTGAAATCTGATGCCACCCTACTGCTTCAGCATCAAAAGCTCTACAAAAGTCTCCATTGAGTTGAAGTTGTCAGATGACCCCTTATAGGTGTTACAGCCCCTTAAAGGTGATAAATAGCGTATTTTCATGTCTTTGGCTTATAGAATGAAAACTATTGCAGATAGAGAAAAGCTGTTGCTTGCTTTAATGTTCAGTTCATTTAGCTCTACAAAAGCATCCATAGGGTTGAAGTTGTCAGATAACCCCTTGTAGGGAATACAGCCCCTTAATTAACATGTTTTCATGTTTTTGGCTTATATAATGAAAACTATAGCAGATACAGAAAAGTGGTTGCTTGCTTAAATGTTTAGTTCATTAAGCTATTAACAAAAGTCTATACCGTCAAAGTTGTCAGTCGGCCCTTTAAATAACATTTTGCACGGTTTGGCCTAGAGTATGAAAACTATTGCTGAAAAAGAAAAGGTGTTGCTTGCTTAAATGTTCAGCTTATTAAGCTCTACAAAGTTCTTAACAGGGTTGACAAAAAGACGAGGTGAGCGATTCAGGCTTCTGGGAGCCTCTTGTTTCGTGTTGCAACAAATGACGCTTCTTAGAGAAGGATTTGTGACATGTACCACACTTGAACAGGGAGGGGTTTTTTCCTTGTCACAATTCTGATGGTGACTTCTTAGCTAGCTGTATCTGTGTCTTTTCAATCAAATTTCACATTGAAATGGAGCTTAACCGCATGGCTTTCTAAATGGGCGGTTACATTTTGCTACTCATAAAAACCTCTACCGCATACATCGCAAATATGAGTTGGCTTTTCTGTGTGGCGTTTAACATGAAGTTTTAGTGCCCCCTTTGACTGCAATACCTTATGACATCTATCACATTTATGCCCAGGGTGTTTATGAGTACCTTATGACATCTATCACATTTATGCCCGGGGTGTTTATGGGCATCAGCTTTATGCTTTGCTAACTGGTACTTTCTAGCAAAATATATACTACATGCCTGGCAAGAGTGTTGCAACTCCTTGGGATCATGAGATTTTTTGTGCCTTTGGAGGCTGCTTTTGTGTTTGAAACCCCCACAAATCAATCCAGTAACATTTTTAAATTTGGTTTGCGCATTTATCTGCATCATATCACAATGAATTTCAGGAAAATTAATTGATAGGTGCGGATAAGAAGGGGGTTACCCTCCTAGTCATCTAATAGTTCAATTTAAGTCTATATTTGCAAAGGGAAACCAAGAGTAAATCCAATCAAATTCTTATCAAATTGGAAGTGTAGTAGATCTATGTCACTAAGATTGTGTTTAAGTTTCATAATAAAAAAAAAACATTGAGGGGTTGTGGATAAGAGACGAGTAAGCTGGCAACCGGCTCCCTTCTGTTCAGATAAGGTTTTTTCTTCAAATACTAGCGGGACATGGACAGACATCCCACTACATTTCACGCAAGGGTATAACCATTCGCCTTAAACTTTGCTGTAACGTAAAATATTTTATTTGTTCATTTTAATTTATATGGAATAAATGTCTTATAAACGTCAAAATTGTGCCGCGGAATAATAATTTTGTATTGGTTTTCTACTGCATACATTTTGAGCTTTTTTTGCATTACACATAATGTCTAAAGCATAACCTAACTTCATGTGGGTTAACAAACGCAAAATACAACAATATTGTTCTTATCAATAAAGTTAAAGCTTTATTTACGTAAATATAATGTTTTACTTTAAATGTATCACTCAAGCAAAACATACCATGTAATAAAAGTTAATGATATAGTATACATGCCTATTTAAGCCTGAAAACAGGCTTACTTGAATCATTTTGAACGATCTTAGTCGGTTGTTGAAAACTGTGACGCGTTTCAACAAACTACCAGTGACTGTACAATATCAAATAAGTATAGGTATTATACCAAAATATCTCTTTCTTACAATGGGCCAAAAGATATTTGGATAAGTTTAAGCATTTGTGAGTTAATAACGGTTTAATAAAGTTGTCGTGTAAAAGATAGCATAATTCATGCGTATCATCAACTAAACTTAACCGGAAGTCGTAGAATTGAGCTTAATACAACAACCTCTTTACTTTCCAATCTGACCCCGTGATATTGTTTCTCAGGACATTTTATTATTTTGGAATTTGTATATTGTTTCTAAGGACGTTTCTCAGTTCATTACATATTGTTTCTCGGGAAATTTTATTATTTTGAAACTTGTAATGATGCTTTTTCTACAAAGTCTTGGCTAAAGTCATGTTAAAGATAAAGGAAATCATTGAAGTGTCATGATGTTCCCCTTTTTAAGCCCCAACAGCAAAATGTCTGAATCACCACAGCGTGTACATGTACGTGTACTCAGAAAAGTTAAAGAAATCAGATGTATACTTTTATATATTCCAATGTATAGTGATTTATCCAGCTTAAGGTGTTATTGGAGAAGGTGGGCGGATGAAGTGGAAAAATTCATCACTTTCTATCATTTCATTTCAAACTTATGAGATTTAATACAAATGTAGGTATACCTTTGAAATAGGCCTTATTTTTATTGAATGCATCCTCCCAAATATTTATATAGACATTTAATTTAGCATATTTATTTATCCCTAATCCTTAAGTAATAGATCTCATGATTCATGTGTTCCTATATGAAAAACAGGCCATTTGAAGAAGATAGATATTTAAAGATGGAATATTCTATGATGATATATTAATCCCTTTTGCTTAGCCACCTTTATGAATACAATGTTCATTTATGTATGTACATGTAAGTGATCATAAACCTTAATTAATACATGTATGTAAGTGATTTACTGTGGTTTCATAATTATTGGTGGAGTACCAATTTATGTGGTTTTAACACCCTGCCACACCACGAAGTGGCGAGGTATTATGTTATACCGGTACCCTCAGTGTCAATCGGTGTCTGTCTGTCCGTCCGTCTGTCCGTCTCCCAATGGTTTCCAGATGATAACTTGAGAACAATTCAAGACATTTGAATTATGATTTGCACCGCTCTGTTGAGTACAATAAATAAAGATTGAGTTCAATTTTCAGGATGTTCCAAAAAATATTTTTTGAGATTTCATTGCATGTTGAAATTTTCTGATCTAAGAAAGATAACTCAATCTTTAATTTTAAGATAACTCAATATTTAAATTCCATGTTATTTTTTAAAAAGGTCAAAAATAATTCACATTTTTACCCTATTACCATATTACCATAAATATTTTTACTCCATACATGTATGGTGAAAGCTGGGGGGGGGTCATGCCCCAACCCCTCAAATTACAAAATATGTTATATTCTGAAAACCATTAAGATCCCCACTCTATAACCATATATATATATATATATTATTACTTATGATAAGACGAATCATTTGGTACCTTAGGGGGGTCTGAAGGGAGGTCCATGCTCCACCCCCACAAATGGCAAAATACTTTATCATGGCGGGGTATCATTTGATGTCCCATTAGATGCCCTTTTTTTGTTGATGGCAATCAACCATGTTTAGATGCCGATGAAGTTGTTATTCCTTCTAGTAATATATGCAGACCACAAAATAATAGATTATCAAAATATATTTTAAGGGAAACCACAATCATTGATCTTGCTGAAAATAAATGAATCCACAGTGTTCATTCTGTTTTTGTTTTCAAATGTATCGTGATATTGCACCAATTTCTAAATTCTAAAATGGTAACTAACACCAAAATTTTGCAACGATATAGATGATTAGAATATCCAAAAATCTGCTACCCTGTAATTTTTTTGAAGACTCATTTTGTATTACTCCGTGGAATCTATGTTAGATATTATTGTGTTGCATATTCAGCTTATTAAAATATTTCAATTTGCTTGAGATTGATGCTGTCAGATGACCATTTAAGCTTAGGATTTTTTTATGATTTGCCATATAGAATAATGCTTCAATAAATGTTTCAAGACCAACTAAAGAGTTACGAATGACATTGCCTCATAGTTTCAATACATTGAAGACCAGGTGAGCAATTCAGGCTCCTTGGATCCCATTGTTGTAAGGTTTTGTTAAGTCAGATGCATTTTTTTATAAAAAAGAATTTTCTTTTCAATAAGTGCATATATGTACATATGTTTGTTATATGACAAGTTTTTACCTCTTATTGGAAGTAATCTTGATATTTTGTATGCATGCCTTGAGTTAGAAACATCTTTGGCCTTAACTGAATGTTTCAAAATTAAATGTCATAAGGTTAGGTTTATCATGTTTTATCTGTTTATTTCTACTTCTGTTTTGTCCATATGCAAACATGTTGAATAATTCATTTTCTCTTTATTGGCAAACAGTATGACTGCTGGCAGAATTTCAACTTGCCAAAAGGTTTGTTTGTCCTTATTAAATCTTAAAGAAGGCCTTCAGACTTGTTAATCTGCTTCATAAAAGTTGAGAATCTGAATCATACAAAGCTGTAAACACTCAGAAAAAAATAAAATTTATACTTATTTATAAAGAATGTCAGATTGTGCAAGAGCTAACATGTAATCAAATTATCATATTGCACCTTATAAGAACATCAGGATGCTGGAATTACAACTTTGTTCATCTGTCCATTATTTGAAAACTAATACAGATATCGATCTTGATTTCTCTTAATGATTGTGTACCATTTTTGTCTCGCCTGCGAAGCAGAGCGGGACAACGGTGTTACTTTACCAGCGCGGCGGCAGCGTTAACTTTTTGGAAAAGTTTTATGAGCACCTCCATATCTCAAGAACTTTAGGTCCTGGGTTGATGAAACTTGGTATGCATATGCCCCAGTAGTAGCTTAGCACAGTTACAAAAAAATCTTGAAAAGCTAAGATTTCTTACCAATTTCAAGGAGTCATTGCTATCTTTGTCTGAAGACTTGTTAGGTAACAATGCCAAGTTAAACATATCTATTCTTACAATAAACCTCACAACAAATTTAAATAAAATTCATGAATTTAACAGAAATGTTTAACTACCACATGAAGTTGGCTTGTTCTCAAATTAACAGAATTTCTTAGCAGTTATATATTTTTACATGTCTAAAAGGACAATTTTTGGTCAATGAAAGAATCACTACTTAGCTTGTAGTGTATCATAACAACAAAAATATATTGTAACTGGAGCAAACTTGAAACCTTAACTAAATAAATGGTTTAATTTGGTAGGTTTATTATTTTGGTTTCTAACCAAGTTTAAATACATGTACATGACAAAATGGTAAAGACATGTACATTCCATGTAGTTTATAGGCAGGGAGCACTTCAAACAGCTTAACTTTCAACCTAATTCCTAATAGGATCAATAATATTGTGTTAAATTCTTTCATTTTAAACCTCCCTCGCTGTTTTTTGAAGTGGTACATGGTAGAAATGTTTATAGAACCGGCAAAAAACTATGATAAAAAATAACTGAAGATAAAAGACGTGTATTTGTCAAGCTTTATTTTTCTGCATTATCTCAATAGTAATCCTATTGTATGGCTGTGGTGCTTAAACAATGGCCTTCTGCATTTAAATCTCCGGTTATAATTTGACTATAATTTAATGGAAGTGAAGTACTGGTTGACAGGTCCTAACAAGATCCCTTTAATATTCAATACTATTCTATTTGTCTAAGATATTTAATTTTCTAGTACATATCATTTTTCTCATGTCTGTGACTTGTGTGTTATATTTACAAGGATATAAACTCTTCATGTCTTTGAATTGACAATGGCACTTCAGGTATTGTTATTCTCTTATATTTTAGCGAATTTTATACATGTATACGACAATATTTTCTGGTCTCATCAGACCATTTTTGCAAGTACTCATATACATTTGAATATAAGAAATAGTATGATTTGTATTTCATTCTTATACTATTCAGACACTAACCCTTGTTTTGGGCAAGACCTGCAAAGAGATTAATTGTTTGTTTTGGGACTAAGATTTTGTTTGTTTTGGGGTTTTATTGCTTTCACTTCAATAATACTGGATAAAATAAATATATTTGTATATGTGGATTTTCATTTTGTGAGATTCACCTATGACAGGACAAGTCCCCAGCCAAGCTGTTTTTATAAATGATCCTATTCGAACGTGTTTGCTTGAATGGAATATTTGAAATATTATAAATTTTCTTGAAAGATTTTTAGTTTCATTGAAAATGTACGTATGTATTCACTTAGAGTGTAAAGAGTTTTTATGGTTGGCCAGTAATTATTAAGAGACATGTACATGTAGTTTTATTTCCACATTCGAGCTTATTTCTTGAAGACTGTTAGTCAGATCTTATTGAAATTTGGTACTGCTTTTAATCATAAGATAACATGACACAATAATTTGAACTCAAATATGCTGAGTAGGCCATCAGTATCTAAGGACTAAGGAAACATGTTTGTTTATCTATGTAAAAATAAACAATTGTTTAGGTAAAACCACATTTAGAAGGTAAAATCCAAATAAGAAAATCGCAATAGAAGGTAAAAATTAATAAATTATAAAAGATGCTTTTTTTCTTATTTCTTTTTTTTTTAAATTTTCGTACATGTACTTCAAGTCCTTCCTCAGGGGTTATAAGAAAGAAAAAAGATGTACATGTACATGTAGACATATCACCTGATGAGAAACGAGTTTATCTATGTACATGTGCCATCCTCTGCATGTTTTGATTTCATTTCATAAAAACCTTGATAAGTACATGTTCATTGCAAAAAGTATGATAAAACATCCAAAGGGACCAATCTTGAATGTTAAGCAGTGAATGATTCGTTGCCAAAACTTCAGAGAATTTCTTGCAGGTTTAATGCAGGAAGACTCAGATATTACTTATCTAAAAGCATGTTGTATAATCAAAATGACACTTATACATCATATATATCATTCCTTTCTTAGCCCAGTTGGACATCCACTTTCTGTTTTCCAAGCTGTCCATTTTAAGGGTTAAAAAGGGAAAATTTTAGTGACAGATTTCTCAGCTTCTATTTAAGAGATTGAGTACAAATGCAGTATAAAACTTTAGTACAATAAGTTGTACCATAGACGTTAAAAGGATGGAGTGGGGTTTAGGCTTAGATTGGCAAAGTGGATCCCCTTGTTTTAAAGTCTGCAACCAATTATTTAAAACCAGCAGCCTTCAGGGTAGACCAGTAGTTGTTGCTGACTGTTTTTCAACTAGGTCCAGATAAAATCTTAATGATAATAAACCAAAGCCATTCTCTGAGAGAACATCCAATGTTAAGAAAGAAGAACATGTTATAAAAGATAATGAGATTTGGAATAAGTGCACACGACACAACCTTCATGTATATAAATGGCAATTTAAGAAAATCCACAATGGAAAACAGTCGGCAGCCTTCAATGTGACCAGTTGTGGCTGTGCACTGTTGCAACTCGCCTGAGTTTAAAAATATTATGCATAAGATTCAAAACTAATCCTCAAACTGTCAAAGATCTCACAGGAGCATGAAAGCAATCAGCTGAAATTTAGTAAAATTCTGTTAATAATTTATAAGAATTTTTTTTATTTTTCAGATATAGTGAGAGCATGGAACAATGTAGGCAAAGCAAGATCTGAGGTAAGGAACACAGTAAAGAAATAATACGGCTGCATCTCTTTATTGTTCCTTGTATAACATACATGTATATTTATAAGCAAAAATATTTGTTAAAATAACAAACAAAATTTTATTGGATTAAAAGGAGAAAAAATTGTGTTGTAAAGTAAATTAAAGTTTTTATGTTCATTTTATTTATAGATTTTGTTATAATTTATCTATATCCAGAAAACATCCACTCCCTTCTTGATTTATATTGGAGTTGAGATAACATGTACCAGGATGTACATTATGGAGACGTGCAAACATTTATAAAAAATAAAGTTTCTCTATAAGCAGCTGTTTCATTCTATGAATTTATAAAAACAGATTTCCATTGGCAGGACTTCGTTAAAGTTTACATGGTTTAATCTCATTACTGTATTTTGGTCCTGATATAAATCGGTAGTGTTTTGTGCTTAATTAAACTTAATGATTTGTTTCCAATTGAATGCTTAGTATAAGAAATTAAACCTTGTTATATTTGAAATACAATGTTGCCTCTGCGACCTTGACTTAATCAGGTATTTCAGGTAGTCCAAATTAAATTGTAAGATTTTTGTAGTTCTAAATTGGTCTGTAATTACATGTGTGTGTCATTGTGCAAGTTTTTAAACCTGTACCAAAAAATTTGTTTTTATACCCCCTGCAAACAAAATTTTGGATGGCTTAGACTGTATATGAATCACACTGTCTGTCTCAAACTGTCCACATATCTCAACTCCTCCTAAATGACTGGATGGATCTTGATGAAACTTGGCATGCTGCAAGTATACATGTATCATGTGAGTGCATAAAGAAATTGTATTGCTCATGGATAACCTTTTAGTACATGTTGTACCCATCTTCATGTACTGTCTGTCTGTCTGTCTTCATTTTCTGTTTTAACAGTTAAAAATTGTTATCACCATGTATTAAAATATGACATTTGTATATCTTCTACAATCATGATAATCTTGAAGAAGCTATGTAGAATCTGAAACCTTAATAAAACTTAATAAGAATGATACATCATCATGTACATGCAGGGTTGGCAAAGTATTGACCGCCCGGGTTTTCCCACCCGGGAAAACCTGGGTTTTCCCGGGCTGGGCAATACCCTTAAAATTGTCAAAGTGGGCAATACTGGGTAATAAGAATTTATTCATGAAAAAAAATGCTATTTGATAATAATTAAATTATGCTTCAAACACTTTCCTCATCTACAAAAATTTAATCATTTTTATTAGGCAGTAAATATAACATTACAATTCATGTAAATATTTGCACTATTTTTTTGCTATTTTTTTACTCATTGTCATTGCAGTTTTGACAGGTAGGACAATACACAGTTTATAGTCTATACTAATTATTGATAAAAACCCCAGGCTATAAATCAAGATATATTTGTGAAACCATAAAAAGATTAAATAAGGATTAGTAATCAAAACATCCTTTATTGTCTAATTATAAGGTAGGGCTTGTGTTGATTAGAATGTGGCATACTGTACATACATGTATTAAAAAAAACAACATTGAACCTATATAAGGCCATATCAATTGCAAGTTCATTTAAAGACTCCCATCCACAAGCACTATGGCAATTTAATGTATCAGTACATGTAAATTTTAACATATATCATATTTTTTTTTACCTTTCACTCTTAAATCTGTTATTAAGAGTGTTCTCATTAAGTTTTAACTGAAAAGTGTCCATGCACTTATTAAAACTGATCCCTTTGTAGGTTTTTAATGATAATTTAAAGGAAATCAAGTATTACCCAGTAATGCCCAGTATTTCCCAGTAAAACCCAATAAAACCCGGGTTTTCCCAGTATTTCCCAATGGGCTGGGAAATACTCTTAAAACCCGGGTTTTTGCCAACCCTGTGTACATGTAGCTAACTAGTGCCCTTTATATTTTGTTATACCATCACTTAAGAAAAGGATATATAGTGATAAGTGGTGTCTGTCTGTACACCTAAGAACACTGATCTTTTATCCTTAAACTACTTTATGGCTTTTTATTTCACCTGCATTGGTCATGTGTTGCAAGTCGATATAAAGAAGTCACTTTGGCACTATCTGTTGTCCTGTGACACAGTTTTCCAGGCAACTTCAAGTCAGAACCTTTTGATATTTGGCAAATGTAGCTTCTTCTACAGTACAATGTGGTGATTTTTTGCCTGTAATTCTACTTCATGTTTATTAAAAATGATAAGACACAGACAATATGTCTTCCATGGAAGACTGCCATTCTAGTTATGAAGCTTGCTGTCGATTTTTGTGACAAAATTAGATATGCATCTCAAATTTTTATTTAAGATATGTCCAATTTAGGTTTTGGGGGATTGGGGTATTTATCTGTAAACAGCTGCTCAAAAATATAATATTTTGTTATGAAATCATATTTAAAATACATATAACTATTATTTTTTACTTTCAGTTAAGGAAGATGGAACATAGATTAGGAGATATTCAGAATGTCTATTTGAACGAGACTGGAAATCCGAGTGTAAGAAACTACAGCCCACTGATGGAAAATCCTAATCTGAACGAGTTCCCATCTGGGGTACGTGTGTACATGTTATTTTATAGAGTTATGAGGCTGAAAAAGAATAAATTATTATTATTGTGGTACAATCTCTATTAACATCAGTTAAGCATGTTACTTGTAGATGGTTCAAAGTTGCAGAGGTCTCATTGTTTTCATTCAATTTCATAAAGAGTCTATATTTTCTCATTATTTAGGGTAGTTGTAAATTTGATAAATTAATGATGAAGAAAAAGATAATTTTTGTGGTAAATAGTTTGTGGTGTCTTCTTATTCAGGGCCAGTAAACCATGCTTTAGTTGTTGTTTAATTGTCCTTTAACAAACTCTTAGATAGACTTATAAACTGTAAACCAACTAATTTCTGGGACCAATTCATTTACACAAATTTTGTAAGGTACAAAATTTCATGAAAATAAATATAATAAGACTTAGATAAATGGGTATTAATAGGAAAGGATTGTGTTGAGCAGAACTTTAAGATTGTCTTACTCACTGGCTTGTTTGTGTGAGAATACAACCTTGTACCCAGCTGATCGTTGATGTAGGTTTAATCAATCCTTGGTGGCTGTCATGTTCTCAGTGTGTCCATTTTATCTGTTGACATTGATTTCCAGTCTGCTTTGATGGATTATTTCATGTTATAAACCTTAATCCAATCTGCCAATTTCATTAAAATTAGTGTTCAAAGTAATTTTCATTGATCAACATAATTATTTTGTATCTAGATATTTGGTTTGTTTTCATTTTAAAGCAGATTTGTCATGGTCTCACAGTGTTATTATTGTGTAATAGATAATAGTATTATGGATTCCTGTCTTTCACTGCACTGAAAAGTCAGGTTTTAAAGTGATCTTGAATTAAATAGGGTTTTGTTGGCATTTCACAGACACTTTTTGTCAAATAGTGTACAGTTTACATTTTTTTCTGCAAAAAGGGAGAACTCACTTATTTTGATAATTAACTGAAATTTCATTTTGCATCTTTGCAACAATTGCAACTCCACAATATATGACATTTATGTTTATTGTCTTGAAAAAAAAAATAATATCTGTCATTTATTACCTTGCTGTGAGGTTATCATTAAAGTTGTAGACACTATAAAAGTTTATGTTTACATTGTACACCCAGGGGGAGAATAATGTTTGGTGATCTAATATTGATGGGTCATATATTGAACGGCTGGTTCTGACCAAGTATAGATCATTTATAACCTAGAAAGTTCAATGTTAAAATTTACATTTCATTTTATACAAAGTGGATATTAATTTTTTAAGGACCTGATATCATTGACCAAGGTGTATTGTAAAGACATTTTAACACACATAAAATCAAGTTCAATGAACTAGAAATTGAGGTAATTATAGGATGCCTGGTTTGCAAACATGTGACGTGATGCAGAGAAAAAAAGCATAGCTGTTGTTCAGAGATGGTACCAGTCATGCCAGTGAAATAAAGAAATTCATGTTCAAGTGTTGGATATTTATTTGACCAGGTTGTTGCATATGAAAGTTAAACCATTTTCATGTTGTGCTGTTATAGGTCGGGCCATTGAAATTATGTATGATATACATGTAGGTAGAAATTTTAAAAAAGATTTATAAGTTCCCAAATGCTAAGAAAATGTCTTTTTTCTTTGATATTTCAGGCTGTGGTAGATAACTATGGTAGAAGTAATGTAATGAGAACAAGGGAGCACAGAAAAGTCTACAGAAAAGGTACTCTTAACTCTACTGGAGGCTTGCTCAAAAGAGGGTAGGGGGTAAAACACATTCTTGGGGAGCACAAAAAGTCTACAATGTGGACAGTGTTCAATTATCTTCTTCTCTCTTTTTTCGGGGAAAACATTTAAAAGAAATAGCTTGGAATAATGTCTTCTTTCTTAAAACAATACAAAACGTGGAAATTTAAAGAAATGATTTTTGAAGGGCATGAAAGCTGTTGAAACTTGGTTGTTTGAAAGAAACTTCATATTTTATTTAAGACAGATTAAATCTAAGATAAGTATTTTAAAACTTTGTCAACATTCACTTTGACCATTTACATGACAAAGCAGTTTAATTACACTGATAAATTTGTACTTGAAATACCTAGTACATTTACCTAGTTTAATAGATTGCTGCACCGTTTAAGACATTGCTTATATATGTCATAAAAATTTCTTACTTCCATGATAGATGATGATGTGGATGATAGTTCAGCTGCGGGAAGGCGTGTTGATTTCAGGGAGCGACAAGAACAAAGGGAGATAAATCCTGATGGAACATTTACAGATCTGCCTCCGGGTCCTTTAAACTCAACTTACATTCGTGCCAACTCCCCGTCAAATATGATGCAGTCCACCCTAACTGACTCTCGAGCTATCAGGGAAACAGAAATCCGATTTTTGAATGAATCTACCTCACAAGTGTCACATGACCAGAGACGTGTTGGGACGGACAATAAGCTGACTCACGTTGATGTTATGGTACCTGCTGCTGCTAAATCTTCAGGGAAACAATCTACGCACAATCAGGTGGCAACAGGCGGCACGGAGAACAACGTTGACAGACGGCAGATGGATAACGATCGACTGTGGGAAACAGGCTCGACAGACTCAGCTCAGTCTGACGATGTCCCTAAACGCAAATTCAAGAAAAGTCTGAAAGATATTGGTGAAGGTAAGATTTGGTGACATAATGTTGGGAATTTATATATCAAATTTTGTTGTGGCTGGTATCAGTGTTAAACTATTGCATGATCCTATTCAGGCTGTAGTATACTATATGGCAACGGAAAACACATAACAAAATTCAGACATCTTCTACTGTTGTTGTGTATTGTAATTTGTATGATTTTGAGAAGACTTCTTCCTTTGGGTGTTGATCCAATGAATTTTAAAAACACTGTAGATTGAATTGAAATGTTCTTTGATTGATATTGTTAAGGTCAGCTGGTAACCCTGATTAACTATTAAGACCTGATTATTACATTCAGCATAAGTAAATCTGGAACTTTAAACTGTTACAAAACTCTAAATGTGATATGCTTATAATATCCTTTAATATTCCTTTAGTGATTGATCATGTAAGCTATTTCTAACTGATTTCATTTTAACCAAATTTTTAGCCAAGCAGATTAAGTTTGAATTAACCTAAAGGAATTATCAGTCTTCATACTGTTCTTCATAAAGTGTTTACAGTGAATTAGATAGTAGAGGGTATTCCTTTTATAAGGGTCAGCAGCATAAGAAGATGAGATTGATTTAATGAATAATCAGGGTGGTCTAAGGAAGGCTATAAATATGGCTTACTTTGGAGAGAGGTATAAAGTGAAGAAAGCATTAAATCAAACTCCAGTCCGGACTCCAGTAGCCAGAATTGGTCATTCTGTTTTCATCTCTTGCTTCTCTATGAGAACGCCACAGGTTCTTGGTCAGAACTTGGCTTCCTAAGTACAAATGTAACACCTTTCTTTTTGCTTTGTTTAACATGTTTTTGTAACATGTATAAATGTGATGATCTTGGCTTTATTTTATTCCTGCATTACCAAGGGTATCTCTGCTTTTGACAGGCCTTCCCAGTAGGAATTTAAACAGCATTATTGGTAGTCATCAGTTATTCTTTGGGAATCACAAATCTCCTGAATACACTATAGACATTAAGACTTTTGGAAATATTCAGGTCACATACATTTATAGGACTTTAAACTTCATGTTTAATGCCAAAGCATTATTTTATTTAACTAAAAAGCCGGATTTTAAATAGACTGAACATAAATTTTGATAAATGTTTTCTATATTGTTAGAATTACTGACTTTGGTATTATAGATGCTGGATAAAATTTACAATAAATAAGATGATACTATCAAATTAAAGGGTAATAATTGTAATTGTTAAGGTCTGTTATGCAATGAATCATTAATCAAGGAAATGTGTAAAATCCTTATATATTTAGTCACATCAAAGAAATAGATTTGTTCCAACAAGCAGGAACTGTATACCCTCCTGGATCACCTGAGTTCACTTTCTCAAAGATCTCCAGTTGCTGAATGCTGTATGTGTGTGTTTTGTTTCTGTGTGTTGTTATTGTCATTTCTATGTGAATGATTTTGTCTTTATATACGTTTTCTGAATTGTGACATTCTATTTCCCCATGCTTCTCCAAAGAACTTTTGTCAGTCTTCTTACATAGTTCCTGCTATTATTTCAAAATGTTTTCTTGGATAATGAATTTTGTTCACCTTTATATTTGCTGGAACATTTGTACTACTTTTGACTGTATTAGGATATAGTCATTAATCTTCAGTCATTTCTCTAACCTATACTCATCGTCTAGATAAGTTCACACCTCCCTGTATACTCATCATCAAAAGAGATTACCACAATCAGGCAAACAACAAGGATCGATGGTCAAATTTGACAAGATAATTAGATCATTGATCTGTACTGATAAAATCTCCAATTTATTATTGGTATGGAAGGCCATGACAGGTAAAAATGTCTATTTTACTATGGTCTATTTTATATCATGTGAGAAAATTTAATTGAAGATCCGATCTATTGGCAAAATAATACACCTTTGACTTTTCTTGATGTGCTAGAGTAGATAAAATCATTATGTCTTATTCTTATAAATTCTCCAATGCTTTGTTGGTTTTAGTTTAAAATTTGTATATTAGTTTGTACAAACCAAGATTTTAATTTTTTCCCTTTAGGTTTGAACGTAATTCCTGATGCCAAGAAAATTAATGACCCAAAAGCTAATATAAAACACACTTAGACTAGCAATAATTATTATTGAAAATCCTTGACAATCTATATTCAAAATAAATTAAAGATAGTATACAACATTCTCATGAGTTTAAGAAAAAGTTATTGGGTCCTTAGTCTTGTTTCAAATCAGTTGTCGTCCATTCTGTTGCAGAGTTGATACATGTAGTACTAAAAGATTCACTTTATTTCTTCTGATTTCATATTCATCCCAATTTTTAGCTAAATATAGATAAGATAGTCATGATGTTAAAAGATGTAAAAACATGTATGTGCTATTCCTTTGATAAAAAAGTAATCATGATTTCAAAGTACATGTAGCAGGGATATTAAGGTTCGATACCTTTCAATGTTAACTTAGTTGAAGCCATGGAGACCTCTCTTTTGAGATGAATTTATACAAACATTAAGTTTTGGTGACATGATGAACTTTGTCATTTTCTGCCATGTCCCACATTTCTGCACATAGCTTTGTTTTGTTTTTGAAGAACTTTTGAAGTTGTTTTTTTCAAAGACCCGAGATCTAGCATTATTTGTCACATGTATAACTTTTATTTTTGTTGAACTTTAATTAAGGAACCCAGAAAGTTCAGGATTCCTAACTCTAAAGTGTTAATTTTTACCCCAGAATGATAATGTTTAAAGTCCAAATATGATTAGCATATGACATTTTGGAGATGTTAAGAGACTGTATTCTTCTAATCCATGCTCCTGTTTATTTTAGAAAATAATTATTGTATTTTCAAGCCATAGTTTACATGGTTAATCGGATATTGGCATTGATGTTCTCTGCATAGACCATTGAAAGCTCATTAGTTTGAAAATAGGTTTAATTAAAGTATCATTGTGGGAGAAATATAAATATTGACAGATTAAAAATTCCTGTTTTACCAAGTAGTTTTCAGCTACAGTAATAATGTTACTATTTACATGTAAATTGTTACCTCAAATATAAGTCTGTGTTGACTTGTACTATAAAAAATATACTAAGTTGTGTCCCTTTAGCAACAAAATTTTGGTTGTGGATTTGCAGATTTATTCCCAATCCCTCTTCCTTTTGAAAATAAAAAAAAAACAAAAACAAAAGATTAAACACTCCTTGACAAATGAGGGTCGGTAGGACCTTTTGCGGGACAGCGGGAAAGCCCATTTATTTCAACGGGAATTCGGGAAAACCCTTAACGGGAACGGGATTTAGCCATTTTCATTTTTCGGGATGCGGGAATCACACATTTATTTTCGCGGGAATCCGGGATTTCTTGTTTTATTTGCCGGGACTTCGGGATCATACCCCCTCCTACCCCCCCCCCCCCACAAATCAAATAAAAATTTTGTTTCAGTATGGCTATATCTGTGTATGATTTTGAAATGTGCCTTTATGAATGGGCTTGCGGTCATGTAATAATAGAACAGAGAAATTTTTACAGCTAACAACTTGGCACTTTGTTCCAGTCTGAACTGATAGTCAACATAAGTGTAAAAATGCTGAATAATTTTAGTAATAAGCTGGAAATGTTACCACATATTTTGTTCAATTAAAAAATCATACCAGTACTTAGATATTAATTTATTTAGAGAATATCTATGTAAACAGGAACCACCCCAGCACACCCAAGACATCCTTGTTTTACCTGCTGCTATTAATTTCTGGTTTGTCGTTTTAACAGGTTGGAAATATTTTGTTGCATGATACCTGTCATTGAAAAACGATGAAATGGTAAAAAAGTTACAATGACTACTGATAAGGGAAGTGGAAAATTAAAATGGATTTATCATGTCAACGACAATTCTGTTTCAAATGAATTATTTGTGACTATTCAATGATAATGCATTACTGCTGCATGTTGATTGCATTTTTGTGCATCTCAGTATAGATTTTGGTAGCAATAGTCATTAGCTAATTGATTACATAAGATTCTATTAATGGTCTGCGGAGATTTTCATCCTGTTTGTGTATTAACGCTTCCGTCTTCCTTAAGGCAGACAGTCTATAAGTACAGGCTGATGTTAAATGCTGCAGTTTCTTTCTATATAAAGCATATCAACTACAATTGCACTGAGTTGACAAGGATCACACCGTTGTTTTACTTGGACCAAGAAATTGTGAAGTTTGAATTAAGATACCGTAGAAAGAAGATGACGAGATTTGGAATAAGTGTCTTGGACCCAACCTTCATAAATCAGAAGCAATGTAAATATTCACATTAGCTTTTATCAGAGATGTCCAAATGCTGAACATTGGGTCTTGTAGGAACAAACATTTTATGCAAGACATAATAAAGTTTTGTTCACATTGGTCTAAATGAATCTCACCGACATTGGAACTGACATGACTCCCACTATTGTAAGACCTCTTGAATATTTTGTCTGACTGCCTAGCAAGTCGGATGGTTTTGTCAGAAGAAAGGACACTGTTATATATTTTGATTTAATTGTAAAATGAGATTTCCAGAAGGACGGTGAACAACCAAACAAATACTTTTTTTAAACTTAATGATGTCCAAAGAATAGTCCAGTAAATAAATTTTTTACATTGTGACATTTAAGTTTATGACTATATGTAATCTTTAGGAGGATAGAAATGATTGTTTGGAGTTTGCTTCAGAGAGTCTGTGTATAAAATCTGTCAAGTCACTGAAGTTGCTTTACAATTTTTTTACGTGTACATGTACTTTTCACAGATCTGTGGGCTGAAACCCCATGCAAAGTTAATAATAAACTTTTAGAGACTAATTTTGTAAAGTAATGATACGGTAACCCAGCTTCTTAGGTTTAATGAAGGGTCCCTGGATCAAGACTTTTTTCTAAAAATCAAATCCCAGATTAAAATAGCAATCACAAAAGTTTGCAGATTTTAATCGCTACTGGTAGAATATACATTTGTAAGACGTTTCCTAACCATAATTAAAGTTTTATTACAGCTTAGGAATACCTTAAGAAACTATTTGTTGATATGGACGGGACAATATTTAAATGTGGTGAAATAGATTGTATAAAATTGACTGCAGTCTATAGGCGTATCATTACGCCTTATTATTACGTAAGAATTTAAACAGGGAATTTTATAACGGTATTGTGTATGTGAAGATATTTGATTTCTATAATTAAGAGCCTGTTCATGAGAAAACCATGCAAAATCGTCCAGTAGCAATGTTTTCATTTTTGTAAAAGGTATATTGCAACTGAAAGACCATCCTATAAGACTTATTCAGGCAAATTTTTTCCTTCGAAAAATCAAAGATGGCCGCCCTACAGGCCTAAATAGCTATATATAGCATTCATCTGATTTTTCAGTGATTTCAATACTTTTTATTATGAAATTAAGACATTTTCATTGTGATTTTTTTTAGTTTACGTATATTGAATGACAATTGTAACAATATTTTTTGAAATAGTGATGTTTTGTCTTTTAAATACAGTGCAATTTTCGTAATTCATAATTTTGGTTCCTCTGGTACCTTTAGGTAGGACTTGGGCAGTATTCCAGACTGTTCAAAAATGCTAAAATTTGTTATTTTTAAGGGCACTTATTGTCCAAGGTAACGCTTTTTTATCTTAATCTTTTAGAAATTCAAAAACAATAACATATCAAGACAAACTTATCAAAAAGCCGAGCTGGGATTTTACATTTTGACTTAGCCACAGCCCCGGAAAACAATGACATGTTTTGATAATTCTTCATAAAATCTACTTTTTGGAGGATTCAGTTTAAAACTCTGAATGTGTTTGCTATGAAACAAAATACATTTAGAACATTTGATACAACAGATGATCACAATACAAGTACCATTTAAGGGTCGAGAAAGACATATGCTTGGGGATTAAGGGTGAAAGATGGGAATATTTTGTGTATTTTGATGAAATGTACAGAAATTGCCAACTTTAGGGGACTATTTTTCATGAATGAAGGGTTGGACTATTTATATGGAATATCTTTCAAAAAGACTGTTATATGGTCTGTACAAAAACATATTTGTAACTTTGCTTACGGTCATCCCTTACATGTTACAGCATTACAAAAATGGAGATTTGGCCATTTTACCACATGGCTAAAATGGGCTTCGGGGGCCTAATAGTGGCATCTTTTTGAAATAATTAAAAGATGTACAGAACAGGAGACTTTATAGGCCAAATGTATATAACTTGTTCTATATAAACAAATAATATTGTAGAAATCAAACAAAAGAGCACTTTCAACTTGGTGGTCCAATATGGCTCCCATGGCCATTTGGCGAAATAGTCCCTTGTCCTCAAGCAAAAACTAACATTATTTTTAGTCGGGATCCACCATACAAAATGTTTTATTGTGCAGAAAATGGTCGAATTTTACAAATAAAACAATTTTCCTGGTTCATATTTTTTTTCACATTTAGGTCTGACTTTGCCATTTTAAGGTGGCTAGAGACTTTTTTGTAAAAAGGCTCTGGGGGCTATAATAGACCACCAAGTAAAAAGTGCTCTTTTGTTTGATTTCTACAATATTATTTGTTTATATAGAACAAGTTATATACATTAGGCCTATAAAGTCTCCTGTTCTGTACATCTTTTAATTATTTCAAAAAGATGCCACTATTAGGCCCCCGAAGCCCATTTTAGCCATGTGGTAAAATGGCCAAATCTCAATTTTTGTAATGTTGTAACATGTAAGGGATGACCGAAAGCAAAGTTACAAATATGTTTTTGTACAGACCATATAACAGTCTTTTTGAAAGGTATTCCATATAAATAGTCCAACCCTTCATTCATGAAAAATAGTCCCCTAAAGTTGCCCATTTCTGTACATTTCATCAAAATACACAAAATATTCCCATCTTTCACCCTTAATCCTCAAGCATATGTCTTTCTCGACCCTTAAATGGTACTTGTATTGTGATCATCTGTTGTATCAAATGTTCTAAATGTATTTTGTTTCATAGCAAACACATTCAGATTTTTAAACTGAATCCTCCAAAAAGAAGATTTTATGAAGAATTATCAAAACATGTCATTGCTTTCCGGGGCTGTGGCTAAGTCAAAATGTAAAATCCCAGCTCGGCTTTTTGATAAGTTTGTCTTGATATGTTATTGTTTTGGAATTACTAAAAGATAAGGATAAAAAAGCGTTACCTTGGACTATAAGTGCCCTTAAAAATAACAAATTTCAGCATTTTTGAACAGACTGGAATACTGCCCAAGTCCTACCTAAAGGTACCAGAGAAACCAAAATTATGAAATACAAAAATTGCACTGTATTTGAAAGACCAAACATCACTTTTTCAAAAAAACATTGATACAATTTTAATTCCTTCTACGTAGACTGAAAAAATCACAATAAAAATGTCAAATTTTCAAATAAAATTGGATTGAAATAAGCGATAAATCAGATGAAAGCTATATATATCTATTGAGGCCTGTAGGGCGGCCATCTTGAATTTTTCGAAAAAATAAATTTGCCTGAATAAGTCTTATAGGATGGTCTTTCAGTTGCAATATACCTTTTACATAATTGAAAACCTTGCTACTGGACAAAATTTCCATTTTTGCATGGTTTTCTCATGAACAGACTCTTAATAAGTAGTCTTATATTTAAACAGGAGTTATTGTTAGTGGATTGTTGCTATACTGTGCCTAAAATCTCCTGAGTCATTTCCAAACTCCAAACCTACTTCAATTATTGCTTTAGAATCATTACCATTGTAGTACATGTACTTTTAATATTGGAACGTGCATAGTGGTTGATTTTCTTTGGCTGGAAGATCGTAATATGTCTTGTATTTTACTTTGAATAATTTTATGAATACAGCAAGTTTGAGAATCTGTCAAAGGTCAGCGGTTTGTTTGATTTCTTTCACCATCAAAACTGATTGCCCTTGTTAAATAGCTCATATGCATTAACAAGGGCATGAAAACCTCAAACTAGCTATATTATATCCCCAATCAAAAAGAGGGGGGTATATAGTGATAGGGGTTAGTGTCTGACTCCATGCATCTGTCTGTCTGTCCTTCCTCAAGGTACCCATCCCTTACCAGCAACTCCTAAACCCCTAAATGGATAATACAGATATTCATGAAACTTTTAAACAATCTGTGTGATGCAATTTGTAAATGTGCACCTCTTATTTGAAAATTTAATCTAAATGATTTTTAGGGTTTCCCAAAGCAAAGCATAGACTTTGTTGTTCAACGACAAGGGGTACCCATTCCTTATCCAGAACTCCTCCTAAACCCCTCAATGAATTTTAATAAAACTTTCTTACACTATTTGTGACATAATGTAGACGTGAAATCTTATTCTAATCTAAAAACATTTTAATATCCTATTTGTACACCTTTGCTTCTTCCATTATTGAGACATGTTGACTTCTAATAGTGTGAAACAATTGTAGGTGTACAAAAAAATCAAATTATCTAATGGACTTGATTTAAGAATGTGTAAAGTCATAGTCAGTCAATTTAAAGACTGTTAAGAAAGATTTACCATTACTTAAGGAGCACCGTGAATATTTGAACACGATCATCCGGGTGATAAGTGGTGTTGGACAACTTTTGTGTCGCTGGACACCGGTTGTTGTTGAGGGGGTGATTCTCTTTGGTCCCTGACAAGATTATAATTCATATCGTGAAGTGATGATTTCACTCGAAGATAATAATTCATTTGGTGAAGTGATGATTTCATTAGGTGGTTTAAAGAAGCTCTTGAAAACCTAGTAATAAATGAGAGTTGTTTAGGGTGAGTCCTTCAACAGATTGAACTAGAATATTAGGTTACCAAATTTTATGAATCAAATATTTTCTTTCAATGTCAGGTGATCATACATGAACTATTTTTATGTCTTCTCTCTATAAACTTAAATTGTTATATAGAGTTGTAGTGATATCTCTGTTTATAAGAGGGATGGATTTTTTTTGTTGAGTCATCATAGTATTTATCCACTATATCTCCCAGATTAATATCTGAGTATTTCTCCACTATATCTCCCAGATTAATATCTGAGGTCCCAGAGATTAATGTACTATCTCTTCATATTAATGTACTAGATCCAAGATTAATGTAGCAGTCCTACTTGAAGGTATTAGTTATCAGTCCAGAATGTGAAAATACATGTAAATGTATTGGGTCTTTATTTACACAGCATAGTAGCCAAGCAAAATACATGTTGGGGACCAAAGCATCCAATAAGACTAGCCCCCAGGAGGGTGATACACCATGGACTATAGCATCAGGTACGAGTACACAATTATCGCCCTTTGCTTTTCGTTGACCACGAATATAGTTCCTATTAAAAATAGTGCCTTAGAAAATAATTTGCTTCAATGTGTTCTCTGTAATTTTTGTAGTTGTTTTTGGTCTCATTTCAAAGGAAAGGGGTCACAGAACACTAGCAAGATGTTTTAGAAATGAAGTGAAGATGCTTTATGTGAATTAAGAAATGACAAAAAGGGGGTATTTTTTCTTTTCGGAAGCTCTCGGAACTGACCCCCTCTAGGGCCTTATAGTTTTCACTTGTCAAAAAAGTTGAATATATGCATTTTTATTTTATTTTCCAGTATCAAGGGCATATTAGCCATAGGTACAATATAGCTAAATGTAAAGTATTTATAGCCATAATTTTTTTCGTAAAGTAAAATTTCGCTATATTAAACAAAGAGGGAAAATTAATTGTGTACTCGGGCCTAGAAGAGGCCCTGTGGTAAGTCTAGAAGCAACACTTGGAACTGGCAAAAATTAAAAGAAATAGTATAAATCTTTCAAATTCAACAAGTTAGCATGGTTTTAGTCAAGGTTTTGTTCATTGAGCTTGCTCTATGTCCATATCAAGCCAATTTAGGGTCTCTATGGGAATTTCAATGCATTTTCTGTACTTGGGAGAATTTAGTCAAGAGGTCACCAAGTGTGAACTTAAACAAACTAGTTTAATCCTTCTGAAAGTCTTATTGGGTAAGAAAGTACCCAGGGAAGTGAAAATAATTCATTTATAACAACAATTTTCATCAGAAAAGGAAAATACTTGATTTTTTGTGTGAAGTGCTAGTGTGCGGCCAGCTGTCATTTTTATTCATATGCTCTTCTTGGTGTGGATTTCAATTAAAATCTCCTATACAGGATAGAATAAACCCCAGACAGAAACAGTACAATAAGATATGTGTAAGAAACACAGAAAATGTCTGAAAACCTACCTGTTTTATCTGTAATGGTCTTCTTGTATGAAAATATTTAGCAGAATTTTACCAAAATATGCCAATTTTTTCATAATTTTAGTAACATTCATGACCAATTTTCTTTAAAACAGCTCTGACTGTAACTGTTGGGGATAAAATTTGTTGCTTACTATCCTCTTATACTAAAAACATGTTTGCTTTGGTTATATCTGCATGTTTTTAATTTTTTTACCCCCAAAAGTTATGCATTTTGTGAGGATATATTAAAACCGCCTTTAAAAATCAGTGATGCATCACACAAAACCTCCAAGTTTGTCTACATAAGTACATTAAATTAATATTTTGGGTCTTATTTTGTAAGCTTAGCATATATTGAACATTTTAAGACCATTAGGAATCAATTTTGTTTTTTCAATTTGTCAAAATCCTTCTGACCATACATATACCCCTTGAAAAGTAAGAAAATGCTAATTTTCTACTCCGCGAATGTGGGAAGGAGTAAAAATCAAACCCCATGCACTTATTTCTTGAAAACAGGTGCTTTTCATGTTTAATATATGTTATTCTATTGATATAAGCAATTGGTTTGGGGAAAATCTATAAAATATTTTTAAAATTAATAAAAAGGCATCATGGGTTTTACTGCAGATTTAGCGGACAAAATGTTTAAGCCAATATCTCCCAAAAAAGTGCTTATATCTTTATGGTTAAGCATTGCACACCTCTGAAACATTCTATTTCAACTCAAAAAAGACTCAGCATCATAAAAAACACTTTATTTCAAAATGTTGAGGCGTTTCTGAGGTGTTTTAGGTATGAGTACACAATTATCGCCCTTTGCTTTTCGTTGACCACGAATATAGTTCCTATTAAAAATAGTGCCTTAGAAAATAATTTGCTTCAATGTGTTCTCTGTAATTTTTGTAGTTGTTTTTGGTCTCATTTCAAAGGAAAGGGGTCACAGAACACTAGCAAGATGTTTTAGAAATGAAGTGAAGATGCTTTATGTGAATTAAGAAATGACAAAAAGGGGGTATTTTTTCTTTTCGGAAGCTCTCGGAACTGACCCCCTCTAGGGCCTTATAGTTTTCACTTGTCAAAAAAGTTGAATATATGCATTTTTATTTTATTTTCCAGTATCAAGGGCATATTGGCCATAGGTACAATATAGCTAAATGTAAAGTATTTATAGCCATAATTTTTTTCGTAAAGTAAAATTTCGCTATATTAAACAAAGAGGGAAAATTAATTGTGTACTCGGGCCTAGAAGAGGCCCTGTGGTAAGTCTAGAAGCAACACTTGGAACTGGCAAAAATTAAAAGAAATAGTATAAATCTTTCAAATTCAACAAGTTAGCATGGTTTTAGTCAAGGTTTTGTTCATTGAGCTTGCTCTATGTCCATATCAAGCCAATTTAGGGTCTCTATGGGAATTTCAATGCATTTTCTGTACTTGGGAGAATTTAGTCAAGAGGTCACCAAGTGTGAACTTAAACAAACTAGTTTAATCCTTCTGAAAGTCTTATTGGGTAAGAAAGTACCCAGGGAAGTGAAAATAATTCATTTATAACAACAATTTTCATCAGAAAAGGAAAATACTTGATTTTTTGTGTGAAGTGCTAGTGTGCGGCCAGCTGTCATTTTTATTCATATGCTCTTCTTGGTGTGGATTTCAATTAAAATCTCCTATACAGGATAGAATAAACCCCAGACAGAAACAGTACAATAAGATATGTGTAAGAAACACAGAAAATGTCTGAAAACCTACCTGTTTTATCTGTAATGGTCTTCTTGTATGAAAATATTTAGCAGAATTTTACCAAAATATGCCAATTTTTTCATAATTTTAGTATCATTCATGACCGATTTTCTTTAAAACAGCTCTGACTGTAACTGTTGGGGATAAAATTTGTTGCTTACTATCCTCTTATACTAAAAACATGTTTGCTTTGGTTATATCTGCATGTTTTTAATTTTTTTACCCCCAAAAGTTATGCATTTTGTGAGGATATATTAAAACCGCCTTTAAAAATCAGTGATGCATCACACAAAACCTCCAAGTTTGTCTACATAAGTACATTAAATTAATATTTTGGGTCTTATTTTGTAAGCTTAGCATATATTGAACATTTTAAGACCATTAGGAATCAATTTTGTTTTTTCAATTTGTCAAAATCCTTCTGACCATACATATACCCCTTGAAAAGTAAGAAAATGCTAATTTTCTACTCCGCGAATGTGGGAAGGAGTAAAAATCAAACCCCATGCACTTATTTCTTGAAAACAGGTGCTTTTCATGTTTAATATATGTTATTCTATTGATATAAGCAATTGGTTTGGGGAAAATCTATAAAATATTTTTAAAATTAATAAAAAGGCATCATGGGTTTTACTGCAGATTTAGCGGACAAAATGTTTCAGCCAATATCTCCCAAAAAAGTGCTTATATCTTTATGGTTAAGCATTGCACACCTCTGAAACATTCTATTTTAACTCAAAAAAGACTCAGCATCATAAAAAACACTTTATTTCAAAATGTTGAGGCGTTTCTGAGGTGTTTTAGGTACGAGTACACAATTATCGCCCTTTGCTTTTCGTTGACCACGAATATAGTTCCTATTAAAAATAGTGCCTTAGAAAATAATTTGCTTCAATGTGTTCTCTGTAATTTTTGTAGTTGTTTTTGGTCTCATTTCAAAGGAAAGGGGTCACAGAACACTAGCAAGATGTTTTAGAAATGAAGTGAAGATGCTTTATGTGAATTAAGAAATGACAACAAAAAGGGGGTATTTTTTTTTTTCGGAAGCTCTCGGAACTGACCCCCTCTAGGGCCTTATAGTTTTCACTTGTCAAAAAAGTTGAATATATGCATTTTTTTTTTATTTTCCAGTATCAAGGGCATATTGGCCATAGGTACAATATAGCTAAATGTAAAGTATTTATAGCCATAATTTTTTTCGTAAAGTAAAATTTCGCTATATTAAACAAAGAGGGAAAATTAATTGTGTACTCGGGCCATCAGAAACCAGGAGAATAGTCACCCTTTGATGTTTAATACATCATAAGATGTTTGTTAAGTCTAAGTTTTTAAAAGTAACAATCAATGGGACTAAAATAAGAAAATGTTTTTGATCAATGCATATTTCTTATAAATGGTATGTTTTACTTTACTTTCCAACTTTAGACAGCAAAAAATTGTCCTGGAGAATCACAAACGGTACAATCTGGACTGGCTAACCAATCAGAAAGAAAGTTGTACAGATATAATTAATGTTGTAGACTATAGTGGATGTTGACAATACCTTGACTGCATTGAAATATTTCTGTTGATACAGCTTATCACAATAATCTATATAGTCTTTTATTGTATTTTAATTACCAATATTTATTGATGCATTTAATTACCATTGTCCTGTCGCAGATAAGACTGTCCTAGGATGAACAATTGGAATTCCCAGATAAAGTACTGGTTTACTCGAGACTGATTCCAGTGTTTTATCAGCTCATTTCTGCATTTGTATTTGATGGCTTTTGGTAATGATTTGCTTCGTTGTGTTGTTGCCCATGTATTTATGGCTGTAAAGGAAAGGTGTAGGACCTATAGTTTTTGTCTCGCCTGCGACGAATAGTCGCGGAAGGCGAGACATAGGTATTACTTTCCGGCGACGGCGGCGGCGACGGCGGCGGCGTAAACTTTTTTGTAAGACTTTTGTGGACGGTGAATTGCTTGAAAAGTATAATAGCTAGGCATCTGATATTTGGTATACAGGCAGTTCAGGTTATGGTCTACGCATCTGGCACCATGCCGTGTGACCCTGACCCCATTTTCACGCTCCAGCGACTCTGTGAACTTAGATCTTTTTACAGGCCAAAAATTTTTTTGTAAGACTTTTTTGGACGGTGAATTGCTTGAAAAGTATAATAGCTAGGCATCTGATATTTGGTATACAGACAGTTCAGGTTATGGTCTACGCAAATGGCACCATGCCGTGTGACCCTGACCCCATTTTCACGCTCCAGCGACTTTGTGAACTTAGATCTTTTTACAGGCCGAAAACTTTTTTGTAAGACTTTTTTGGACGGTGAATTGCTTGAAAAGTATAATAGCTAGGCATCTGATATTTGGTATACAGACAGTTCAGGTTATGGTCTACGCAACTGGCACCATGCCGTGTGACCCTGACCCCATTTTCATGCTCCAGCGACTTTGTGAACTTAGATCTTTTTACAGGCCGTAAACTTTTTTGTAAGACTTTTGTGGACGGTGAATTGCTTGAAAAGTATAATAGCTAGGCATCTGATATTTGGTATACAGACAGTTCAGGTTATGGTCTACGCAACTGGCACCATGCCGTGTGACCTTGACCCAATTTTCACGCTCCAGTGACTCTGTGAACTTAGATCTTTTTACCGGCCGTAAACTTTTTTGTAAGACTTTTGTGGACGGTGAATTGCTTGAAAAGTATAATAGCTAGGCATCTGATATTTGGTATACAGACAGTTCAGGTTTTAGTCTACACAATTGGCACCATGCCGTGTGACCCTGACCCCATTTTCATGCTCCAGCGACTCTGTGAACTTAGATCTTTTTATAGGCCAAAAAATATTGTAAGACTTTTGTGGACAAGGTTAATGAAACTTTGATATGGATATGCCCTAGTAGTAGCTTAGCACAGTTGCATCCCCATCTTTTGACCTTGACCTTGATTTTCTGCTTGAGTGACTTTGACAATATTCAATGCATATAATAGAAATGTTAAAGTTTTATGAGCATATCCATATCTTGAGATTTGAGAACTATAAGTCCTAGGTTAATGAAACTTGGTATGCATATGCCCTAGTAGTAGCTAAGCACAGTTGCATCCCCATCTTTTGACAATGACCTTAATTTCTCAGTTGAGTAACTTTGACAATTTCACTATTTTTTGTGTCTGCGATGGTGCCGGCAGGCGAGACATACTTGAGTGTTAACTCTTGTTTGGTTTGTCTGCTTGTTTCACTCCAGGTTTACTATTGTATGATAGCTGGTTTATCAAAAACTGTAAGTTTTGAGATGTTGTACTGTTATTTATAATTCAAAAAAAGATGGCATTTGATAAATATATCTATTTATAAGAAAAACAAATATGCCAAGCAAGAGGGATCCAGAAAGTTTGGTGAGGAAAGGGGGGGTTAATTTTCCAAAGTGTTTTTGAAGACACCTAAGCTTGTTTTAGCTTTGTTTTATTTATTACTATTGTTGCTCTGCCAACATTACATGTATAGGACTTAATGATATTCCTCTAAACTTGGCTGTATCCTGGGGCTGTGTCTTTCCATAGATCTCATGTTAACATCTGCTCGTAGACAAGGCTCAGGAAATGTTGTCAACAATCATGAAAATCAGGCTTTGACTTCAAATATTGCAAATATGCTTAATTTAGCTTTGGTGTTCTTTTATAAAGCATGCTGTTAGTGATCATTGGAACATTTTTTAATGTGTCTCATAATCTGAAAACAGTAAGCTTTTCTGTTGCCTAGATTTGGGGTTCGGCATGGTCAAAATCATCTTGCCTAAAAGCTTATTAAAGCCGAATTTTTACCTCCATTTGTTGAATAATACCTACCACACAAATTAATTTAAAAGCAACCTTACAACCTGAGGGGTACCAGATATAGGCTTTCTGTCACTATTGTACAACATATACTCATTCATTCTTTTATTCATTCAAAAATATCAAGAGTTTGTTTGTCATTGTTACATGTATGTTATTGTAGAAATAAACAATCATTTTTCATTTT
Organism: Arcuatula senhousia; assembly: GCA_963971305.1. NCBI lineage: Eukaryota > Metazoa > Mollusca > Bivalvia > Mytilida > Mytilidae > Arcuatula > Arcuatula senhousia. Next base: position 51,391,898 of record OZ020311.1, read on the forward strand.
TTGAAAACTATAAGAAACATGGAGATGATATTCCATAGTGATTTAAGTGATCTGTTTAAGTTACATGTAAAAATATGTATGTTTGCTTTACTATAAAAAGTAAAATTGATTGATTCACGTAAAGATCTCACTTTTTTTTTGTTTATTTCTCAAGAAAATGCTCTCCATGGATCCTTTGATGTCATTGTGTTGAGAACTTGAGATAGATGTGTGCAAGTTATATCCCATACCTCCATATATTGATCAAACAATACTGATAAAACTTTAAATAATTGTCAAAATATTCCTTACTCAGTCGTCAAAACAAGCTCCCTCAAACACACTGCCAGTTTGTTATGAGAGCAAAGTTGTCAAAATAGTACTTACTTAAGGGTGTATTATCTAGTTGTCAAAACAGTTTACGGGCATGACAGACAGAGGTGTGGCCCACTTATTTTACCTAGATGGGTGAATTTCAAAAAAATGACACCTTAAGGGAAAATTTTCTTGAATTTTCAAATTCATTCTTCTGTTTTCTTTATGACATTTATAAATAGTATATACATCAAAGTTAATAATTCCAGAAGGGCATTATAATTGATCAAGATATAAAAAAGTTACATAACTTTTATTTTGAGATTTGAACAATTTTTCTTTGAAATACTAGAACATAGACACTTGCTTGAAAACATATCTGACATTAATTATAATTGACAAATTCATTTGTATATGATAACATGGTAACTTGTCTATCAAAATTAAAAATAATGACCAACTATAATACTATAAAGATTAAAAAAATAGCATTTTTGTCATTTTTCACACCTTTTATTTATAATTATGGTCTTAAAAGTTTTTATATTGTTTTGAAATAAAGACAAAGGATAATTTCAGGTACTTTCCATTTAACTAAAACACCTTTAGATGACATGTGCAAAAAGAAATTACTCAAAATTCAATTTTAATTAAAAAAATATCACTGTTTGATGAACCCTCTTTTTTTCATCTTTTTGTTGCACTCCTGACATAAAACATATACTTCAATCAGGAGGAAGCTGGAACCACTCTAGACATACTTTGACTTTTCTTAAGAACATAGTGAATTAAAATATAGTTTGTAGCTACTTTTCTGAGGCAAATTACATAAAATAAATGTAGTGCTCTGTCAGGAGTGCAACACAAAAAACATATCTTTTGAATTAAATGTTGAATTTTTGACTTAATTATCAGATTTCAACAATAAAATGACAATTTACTAATACAAAAATATTACCTTTATCAATTTAGAGAAAGGAAATATTGCTAAAATGTGTAGAAAAGAGATGAGAGTCAATCAAACCAACCTACCCATTGATGTCAGGAGTGCAACATTCTGACTTTTCACACACACAGATTACAAATGATTAATCATATTTGTCACTATTCTTTATTTTTCAGAAGTAGTGACTAAAAAGACAAGAATTTTCCAAAAAAGAAGACAGAAAAAGACTGCATTTGTTTTTCGGAGTCATTTTTTGTATGTCAGGAGTGCAATACTTTTTTTTTAAAAATCACTAGCTTTGTTATTTTTGATGACATATTGGTGCATAATCTTTCTTACTATACTTGCACAAACACCAAATATGTTTCCAAGAAAAAAAAAGTCACAATAGCTAAATAAAGACAAAATTGCCAATTTGTGTCAGGAGTGCAACAAAATATCAGACTTTAAATACTATGGCTAAATTGATAATTTATGGAAGTTTCTTTAAGTACTATCTATTGGAATCCTTAAACTATTGATTCATACACATTTTAGCAGTGAAAACAACTAATCAAATGAAAAACAAACAGAAAATAATCTTTAAAAGTCCTTAATTTTATTTGCAATTGATAATTTCTTAAACCCTAAAGTGTTGAAAATAAAAACTAGCTTATTTTTTTTCTTGGAAACATATTTGGTGTTTGTGCAAGAATAGTAAGAAAGATTATGCACCTATATATTACCAAAAATAACAAAGCTAGTGATTTTTAAAAAAAAGTGTTGCACTCCTGACATACAAAAAATGACTCTAAAAAACAAATGCAGTCTTTTTCTGTCTTCTTTTTTGGAAAATTCTTGTCTTTTTAGCCACTCCTTCTGAAAAGTAAAGAATAATGACAAATATGATTAATTAGTTGTAATCTGTATGTGTGAAAAGTCAGAATGTTGCACTCCTGACATCCATGGGTAGGTTGGTTTGATTGACTCTCATCTCTTTTCTACACATTTAAGCAATATTTGTTTTCTTTAAGATGATAAAGGTAATATTTTTGTATTAGTAAATTGTCATTTTATTGTTGAAATCTGATAATTAAGTCCAAAATTCAACATTTAATTCAAAAGATATGTTTTTTGTGTTGCACTCCTGACAGAGCACTACATTTATGAAAGGCAGAATTTTTCCATGACCAAAACATTGTTTTGGTTTTAACTTCACAGTAGATGAAAGTATATAAACATAGGTTCCTCCTGAAACAATGCTTTTTTCATTTAAGATGTTTTTATCAAATTGGCAGTTAAATGAAAAAAGGTGATTTTTTTTTTTATGTCACAAAAACATGTTGCACTCCTGACATTTTTAGGGTGTTTTTCGACTGCCAAATCATTGTATGTTGAGATATCTCTTTGAAATTTGGCATACATATGCCAAATGTTACTACTGATGTTATTATATCACTAAAGTCAATCAGATTATTTGCAATAAAAGATAAATTAGTAAAATATTAAAGGTGTCATTTTTTTGAAATTCATCCAGATGTAGAATTTAACAATAAAATGCAACTTTTTAAAGAGATGTATAATGGGCCTAAGAACTTTACTAGTGCACTATATATTGTAAAAGTTAACCTTATTTGCATGATCAATACTTATCGAGTTTCATAGTTTTCTAAGTACATTTCCATAGGATATGTTTAATCTTAAAACATGAATATAATGAAGGTTCATCCGCTCCAAGTGTTTTATCATAGCTGGTCTATCAATTGATCACAGGGTTCATTCACTTATCTGCTTCATCTATAAAAATCCCTGGATGTTTGAAAACAAATTATGAATTAAAACAAAAATACAGGTCACTTTTGCAGATCATTTGAGTGTGTCCAAGTGAAAAAAACGGACATCAGATGCAAAGAACGATATTTGTTCATTCTAGTATTTGCCTATCTTGTTTTTATACCCAACCTAGGGAAGTAGATGGCAATTAGGGCTCATATTATTCTATCTGTCTGTCTGTCTGTATTTACTGATATCAAGTTGTAGTTCTTTATTGATAAATATAAAGTTTGAATGTATAACAGAACATGTGGTGAGCCAATGTAGCATATTGATACTTATGCATCTTGAAAGCAGTATCTTTTGTTTTAATTTGGCTAACTCATAAAATGTTTAATTGTAAGTTTTTTGTAGGATTTCTTTAAGTGAAAATTGGGGTTATAAAATGTTGAATGTGAATGGGGCAGTGTAATTATTTTTTGGACAGTTAATTTTCCGGCAACTAATTATCACAGCCTCCAGATTGTTGGTAGTAGGCATAAGGTTGGGTTCCCATATTGGGGATTTTGCTGTTGCCTACTTTCTGTTGAACGATATCCATCAATTTAGAATAAGATTTTTTATGCTGTATAAAGGATATATTAATTTTATTTTTAGGTGGTTTAGCAAAGATTAAAGAGAAAATAAAAAGACAGCAACAAAAGGCTTCACCACGAGGTAAGACGGGTTTGACTACTCATGTCTCTAGTCTCTGCAAGGTTAGAGACCATTTATTTTCATCTTCTATCTGATTCTTTGAAGTCCTATCATGCTCTAAACAGAAATAACAAGCCTTCCAAGCAGAAAAAAGACACAAGGTTTTATTTAACCTGCAGCAACTATCAGTGTTAAGTTTTATGAGCACCTCAATTACTCTGCTCTCTATGGGCTCTTTTCTGTGGCCTTTTCTAACTTTAAGCTGAAGCACCTCTGATGAATCTTTATTGAAAAAATTTTTATGAAAAATCTGGGTTATAAAATGGTGAATGGCGGGCCGGGAAGAATTTTTTTAGTTACAGTTTTCTCAGCAAATACTAATCACAGGCACTAGATATTTGGTATACAGCATCAGGGTGCATGGGGTCCCATAATGTGGGATTTGATTTCAGGTCTGTTGCTTACCTACTTCCTGTTTAACGAAATCTGGCCATTTTTGACTTTGTTTATAAAAATTGTAAACAAAACTTAATATTGTTTGTTTGGCAATTCAAAATAAAATTGTGAGCTCAGTTTTAGAAATTTTCATATTGTTTGAACTCAAAACTTTAAAAAACATGTAGTTTATTTTCTTGGTTGATATCATTGGAGCTGGAGTGCTTCTTTTGACACTATTATGCAAGATCAAATTATTTTGGTTCAAAGGTTACTTTTCAAAATATGCATATATAGCAAAACAAAATTAAATTGTTTTATTGGTCCTATTAAGTGTTCAAAGACTTTTCAGTTAGTACATGTATAATCGTACATGCATTTTTTTGGAGAACCCCCAATTACAGTGTGACATCATAGACCAGTAACATTCCTTTATAAACCAGTCAAACATTGAAGGGTGCCAAAACTGTTTGATTAACAAGCATTCCTATAAAGATTTGTTTGTTTAAAAGTAAAATTTCTATAATTGATACCATGACATGTAGCTAGTTTGATCATGATAGTATCAATAGTTGGTAGGCCTCTACTGTTTACTGTAGATAGAAGGCTTTTAAAAGTAAAAATGTGACTTTGGTATTTTTCTGATTCGGTGGATACATGTAGGTGAAACACATATAGATTGATCTTTTATGTATAAATCCAGCAAATATTGAAGGTAAAGACAAATTCAGAACTGAATGACTGTTCTCACTGTATAAAGTTTAAGTTTATAGACTGTAGCACTCATGTTGTAAAAAGGGAAAAGTAGTGGGAAATTTGTTTCCTTCTTTTAAGGGTCTTGAAAATTGATATCATTGAACTTTTCACCATATATTTTATCAGTATTAAATGAATTCAGACCTAAGTATTTTACAATTTGATAGAGCATGTACGATAAACAATCATGAAGAGTGGTATTTTTTGTGGAACCAATGAATTCCATGTCCTTAAGGTGGGTTATGGACTTTTATCGCCAATCTTTGAGCTTTTATGTAGTATACAATCTTATCTTAGGACTGTAGCATCTCAGTTTCCTATTGATTACATGTATATCCTGCAACAGATCCCTTAAATTGGAACACCCAGTCTTTTCACATTATTCATATTTTAAAAATCATGTTTTTTCTTAGTAAGCAATTATTATTTATTACCATTTAATAACGGTTTGATGTATTTGAAATTTAAATTTTAAATCTAAAAGTGTTCAAAAGTTTCTCAAGATTCCAAGAAGTCATATAAAAGTTTCCAGGAGATATTGATGTATTTTTGAAAAAAAAGGATATGGACTAAATGAATATGAGAACTTAACACATATGCAAACTATAACTGCAATTAATTTTTATGAGCTGTATGGTCATTTTACACTAGAACCCGGACATAGAAAATCCACAATTCAAAAAAGTGTTGGAAAATGCATAAAACCTAATGAAATCCTGAAATAATCATTGATATCAATTGTATCTAAGAAAAAATTATGTTGGAGGGAGTTAAACCTTAGGTTTTAGAAATTAGAATATAATATATTTATTTATTAGTAAAATTGTGCTGTTCTTAAATAGCCAAATCTTTGAAATTGTGATATAGAAAAACCTTTATAATAGTTTCTTGAGAATTAGGTAACAAAAAGTATATAGTTAAGTGTTTTGGTAGATCAGTTTTCTTTAAGAAATTTCATAAAGATTAGCCATTTAGAAAAAAAAAATGGAGTTAAAATTTAAGTAAGGGCAACAAAATCCTAACAAATGAACAAAAATGGTGGATAAATTCATGTGAAGAAACAATTTAAATTGTCATTGCTTGGTACAGATTTATTATTGTGAATCATGGTTGCTATAAAGTTGATAAAATATTGTGTAGTGATGTCAAACTAATGATTCAATCTAATTTTGTGAATTTGCTTAAGCCCCAGTCACACTGTCACGTTTCGGCATCCCGTTTTACTACGTTTCTAAAACGTAGTGAAACGGCTATAAACGTAACGAACCGTACCGACACGTAGTTGAAACCGGCTATATACGTAGACTTACCTGGACAGAAACGTGGCACGTCCCGTTTGTATCGTTTGCACAACACAAACGTGGCTAAAAAAATATACGTAGCAAATACGTACTAAAACGTATTAAAACTTTGTTAAAACGTATTAAAACCTAGTTAAAGCGTACTGGAAACCTAGTAAAACGTAGCGAATGCCGACCAGCAGGTTTTACCACGGTTCCCTAGGTATTTGTTGCGTTTTAAGAAGTTTCAATGGGTTTTAGTATGATTCATTACGTTTTATGTTACGTTTTGGTTAGTTTTATCACGTTTTCTCGCGTTTTATTAGGCATCATGACGTTTTACTACGCATTACTACGCTTACTGCAACCTTTCACCTATTTTTGCACATAATATTAAAGAATAATCATGGAAGTTGAATATTGCTGCACGAACACATTTTGCAGATGAGGCTGTTGTTGCTTCAGTATAACCAGAGCCGGTACCATGCAGGGGGTAAGAAGATTGCTTTTATTTGGTTGAGAGATTAAATAAGTAAAAGACCCTAGTTCCTTGGATTGCAATGGAAGAGGGAGGTTTGGTTCCATAAAACCTTGTTAACACATCATATCTTTTTGATATTCTTGTATTGGGATTTTCAATGTTTTGTCTTTTCTTCTTGCCATATGAGATTGAGCATTCAAGTTCGGTAATTATGTTGTTATCTTTATTCGGTATATATGAACAACTTTATGATGAACTGAGATGTGAGGATATTGTTTCTTTAAAATACTTTTTGCGAGCTGACCAGGATATGTTTGCTGCGATTGTGGCTAGACGGACACCAAGACTTGATAACGCATGGGTCGGAAAGACACTGCCAGTTGACCTTAAACTGTTGCTATTACTCTTGAATAGACGAAATGCGCGACAGCCGTGTCAAAATTTATTGGCTGGAACTTTTTTTATTTCTAACAAATGATGGTTAGAACTGCTGTTGGAGTTATTATACCCCGATGTTGACCCGCTCCGTTATCAACACATATGTGCTGAAGATCATATAAAAGTTAAAAAAACTACCAGTGTAATGTTTATAATTGTCAAAATTCCGAGCTTCTCTCTACCTCAGGTATAGGTTGATCTCAGTTAGAGTAAAATATTACGGTTCCAGTTCGGCATATTTTTGTTATTTAGTCTATGCTCTTCATATTCATGTAGTGTTTGACTTTTTCAATATTTGAGTAGAGCGCCTCCTGATGAGTCTTGAATAGACGAAATGCATGCCAGGCGTAACAAGATTTATACTGCAATCGGTCTATTTGAGCAGTCAAATTACAGTGACCGTATATCGATATGTGATATACGGTCAGTGACAGTATATCACTTTTAGTACACGCCCCCTTTCCGAGGCATGCTGTAAAACAAGGTCGAATATAGTATGGTACAAATATTTAGAAAAGAAGAATTTTATTGGTAATTGGCTAATTACCGATAGTGTGGTATTCAAGCATGAAGATTCCGCCACACAAGCCCCTTTATAAGGAATACCTTATTATATTATTTTTTTATGGAACTTGATAATTTGTAAATCACAAAATTAGCAGTACAACCTCTATACAAACACAGTGTTTTTTTGTTTTTGTTTTTTTTATTTTTTTGTTGGGGGGTTGCATTCTAGGACACATCAGCTACATTAAAGAATTAAATCAAAACTCTAATAAATATGTATATATAAAAGAAACCTTTCGTATGAGTGGGGAAATGAATATTGGTATTAGTGAGCACAGATCGAAAGCGGGTTATTCGCTCTAGCAGAGATCTCTACGAATTTGTTCCTAATGCTGTTAAAGAATTTTCATGGTCCGGAATGACGATTAAAACCACATAAATCACCAATTATTTAATATATAATTTTAAAAAGGATAGTATGTGAAAATTTTCATGCAACTTGGATTGAGAAGTCAGGACAGAAGCAAGGAATTAGAATACAGATATCCGTGGTCCTTGATTTGGCTTTCCTGTTCGAACATTTTGGTATTGATTACTAGTACTTGTACAAATGCATTTTCATAGTTTTGGTTATTGATCTTCCAATGTTTTGACGTGAATGCTGTTGATGAGAGGTTACTCCTTGAAATTTTGAAATCGGCAAAATTAAATTAACCGTTTATTCCCGTATAAATAAATTCAAGAAAAGTATTTGTTAGGTGAAATTAAAATTATAAACTTAAAAAATGGGTGGGAAATAATTGGATGTTCTATCATGTAATTGAATATGCCCAATTTATGTAGGCAACTACTATCAAATCCGTATAAACCAGTAAACAACATATATAGAGAGAGCTAGTTGAGTTTGCAGTTGCACGGACTCCACATGCTTTTTGATTGACAGGTGTAAATATTAATGCGTTGAATTAAATACCCGAATTTAAAATACTTTTGATAAAAATATGTAATCTTAATATTTAACGCCGAATGTATTTGATAAATGTATTACATTTTATTCCAAGAAAAACAATTATTTTTATTTTTTTTATTTCTAGCATAATGATACTAAGCTGCATTCTTACATGTAAGGCGCATATTAGTTAAAAAAAACAGTAGCATTCAATTCTTAATTCTAAATTTATGCTTCAGTATAAATATATTATTTTTATTCTATTTTTTTTTCAAATTTCATTACATTAATTTACCTTAGACCGTGAACATTTGTGTCATAGTACATAAACCATTCCATGTTATACAGTGTGCCCCTTACCTGGCGACACAGGTGTTATGACCATATTAGGAGAGGGGCCCGAGGTAGGATCATTTTTCGATTTTTTTATTTGTGTTTTTTTAAATAAAGAATACTCCAAAGAAAATACAAAATATTGCAGTATAAACACAATAATAGTACACTGACTCGACATAAAATTGTATTTATACGAATTCGGCTCGAAACAAGAAAACGCTCGGGAGACCCTCGCGTTTTCCTGTTTCTAAGCCTCATCCGTATAAAAATTTTATGTCGAGTCAGTGTACTATTATTGTATATGTATTGCCTGCATGGAACTTTATGTTTGATTGCTACTGGGTACACTTTTCAGTACCATTCTTGATAATGTACCCACTTGGGGCTCTATACAACACAATTTCAAATGTCGTACTTGGAAAACGAGTGCAAGGCAATGATTTATGAACACGTACGGAAGATGCATATGAAAATGGATAGATAAATGCAGCTCAGCAGTTAAGTGCTATTTGGCAGTTCCACCATGCACTTATTTGAGTTGAAGGAAAGCATGTGGCTACAAGATGTCCATCCGATGGAGGACAAAAAATTTATAGTAAGGCCACCCATAAGAAAATGATTGTTTGAAGTTTCCAGTCCAAGGGTCCTAGTGTTAGGTAAATAGGGAATTTTTAGCCAAAAATTTATATGCAATCATACCAACTGCTAAAAAATGGAAAAAGAATTGTGTCATGGAAGACTCATCATATCACATTGTTGAAGTTTTCTTTCGATATTGTGATTGTGCAATTTGAACATGGAAAAAAAATTCTTGTGAAATCCGAGGAATAAAAACAGTTTTGGTAAAATATCATGATAAAAAAATTGGAGTAAATAGTAGGACCAATTTTCTGGGTAGGTAATAACAAACAAACATGTTTTTTCTTCTTTTTGGCCTTATTGAAATACACCTGGCACGGAACATGTTAACCTCTTAATATATGAATAGTCTTAATTTTTTTAATACACAATATAAATGTACTAGAATCTGAATGCTGTTACAATTTACATTCATTTTTCTTCAAATTCAAGACTGCCTTTTTTCGATGAAGCCTGATTTAAAAGTGAAATGATAGAATTTTTGATATTTGAGAAACTCAAAATGACGCGGTTTTCGCAAAGTATCAATTACAACGTAGTGACACGTAGTACTACGCAGTTAAACGTACCACAAACCCAACAAAACCGAACCAATACGTAATCAAACGTACTGTAAACCTAGTAATCCCTGACAAACCCTAGTAATACCCAATGAAGCGTACCTGATACGTAGCAAAGCGTATTAAAACCTAACAAAACGGCTTCTGTTAAACCTGGCTAAACGTAGTAAAACGTAATAGAACGTGTGGAAACCTTTCAAAACGTAACATATACCTAGTGAAACGTAAAAACCGAAAATTATGACAATAAATTACATTGAAAAGTGACGTTTTAAAACGTAGTAAAACGGGATAGCCGAAACGTGACAGTGTGACTGGGGCTTTAAGAACAGCACAAGACACACTTAGAAAACCAAAACAATTCATGTAAAAATTCCTCTATTTGCTTAAATCAATATTCTTGTTCAAAAATACATATATCAGCTGTAACTCTGCAATGAAGGATGTTGGCAGGTCAGCTTTTGAGATTTTTGACATTTTTTTTTTATTCTCATGGTTTTTCCATTAAAATAAGGTAAAACTTTTTGCACGGTACCTCCAAATTTGTGTAAGGTCTTCATTACACCATAAATATTTGTTTCACAATTTAAAAAAAAATTCTAATCACTTTTTCACAGGTTTCAACAGTTTAACTATGCTAATGTTAAAGCTATATCTTTAGAATGAGAACAGTAACCTATCATTTTTTTTTTAACTTTATTTTGTATTTTCAATTATGATTTAAGGCATTAATTTCAGAATCTCTTCACTTTCAAAGTCACCCTCAAACAAAAGGATGCTGCAACCTGTTTTTTTTTTCAGATGCAAACTTGAATTTTTGAGGATCTATGTGCTCTGTCATTAAAACAGAAATTAAAAAGCTTGCATTTTACTTTGAACTTTCTGTGTATATTTATAGCAATACTTTGTTTTGAATATCAATTCCATATCTATTCTTTTAAAACAATCAATAAATGAACCTTTACTAGAATTCTATATGTAGAACTTTTTTTCTTTGACTATTAAAACAAGAGTGCAAGGGCATTAAGGTTTGGATTTCAGAGTACCCTTATAAACCTACTCTGCCCCGCTTCACTGACGATCGTTAAATACTTTAAATTACATACACGTACGGATATAATAACAGCAAGTACCGTTATAAAAGTTGAACACCTTATAGTTTATGATTTAAATATGGGACAGATAAGTTTATAGTGGAGTCTTTTGTGTTGAATATCAGATTGTTAATACAGTCCTGTATATATGATCCAATGCCAAGACATTTTTCACCTGGCTGCGGACATACACGTTACCTGTTTAAATTATTTTAATATAACTTATTTATATTTATTATGGATTGAATATTTTCGTTTGCAGACTTTCACTGAGTGATTTAACATTTGAAGGGATTAATATTTAAGTGAACTGTACATTTTATTTCATTTTGTATTTCTTGAATGTTGGATATTAGGAATTTAGAAAGACTTTATAAAAACATTGGATTTGTTCACAAGTAATGGTATGTTGGCTTATTGATTTAATTGGCGATATTAAATTACATGGTGCCGGCACAATGTTCAAATTATAATTTGAATATCAATATTCAAATATTCAGTTCCTCTCCCTTTGAATGTTTAGAAATTTGCTAAATTGAATGATCAAAAAGTCAATTGGTGATGTTTTAAAAGTATATTGTCTCTTATTTGAATGAGAATGAAAATATTTGCAGTTTCAGCAATTTTTTTTTTTTTTTTTTTTTACTAAAGGACATTGACTGTAACTGTTAGTTGATCTTTTTACATCCAAAGTTTTACAATTTCATTTTATTACCTAAAGATGCAATTGAATTATTCTTTGTATAAAGTCTATACAGTATATGCACATAAATTTATATAAAATGATTTCAGTTATAGGTAAAACCAATGAAATTAAAAATAAATGGTTGCACCTTTTTAATTCAAATATTTTAATTGAACATTTGAAGTTTGTGCAAGCTCAGTTTTCAAAAGGCATTTGAAATTTTAGAGAGAGAAAAAAATATTAATTTGTAAAAGTTTAAATCTTATATGCACTTTCCAATGTATATCATTAAACTTTTCAATTTCATTTTTAAGCACGAGGTTTATATCTTTTTGTAAAAGGATTAGAGTTGTGCAGGTATGACACTACTGGTTTGTGGTTTACCGTTAGGTGTCCTGGCGTAGCGGACCGCTTATTGAATCTCACACTTTAAATCCTATTGAAGATATAATACTTACATATTCAAGTTTCAATTTTCAATTTGTACAAATAGCATTTAAATGATTGTTTGTAACCCATTTGAAAATGTTTAAAATGAGACACTTTTATTTATAACATTTTTATACCTTCTGAATTTAAATGTATTGATTAAGCTTTTTTTCAATTTACGATATGAAATATTTCTTGTCAAGAAGATCAATTCAAATTTAAGTATACATATTGAATTGGGTATATTGACAATTATAAATTTTCCTATAAAACTTAGCTGTTGCATTGCAAGGTCTAAAATTCACATTTTTTTCTGCATTTGTTTGAATGATAAAAATGTTCAACATTGACGTAATGAGTACCATTAACTTGAACTAGACACATTATAAGGTAGACCATGTTACTAAGGGTTGTCACTTGGAATACCCCTTCTGTTTTACAGTTTGAAATTAAAACCAATTTAAGTCAAAAAAATCTGGAGGAATGTCTTATCAGTTAGTTTCAACTTTGACTAGACATTTTGTTGTGTCATTCTCTTAGTCCAGTTACAAAGCAGAGAGCAGCAACTTCTTACTGTACTTTGAAGGTTGTCAGCTGTTTTATATTACAGATTCTGTAATGGTTGGTTTTTATGTCCTGTCTTAAAAGAAGAGAGGCATTTAGTGTTTTTGGTTTGTTTGTCTGTGACATCCACTCTTCCACTTAAGGTTTAAGTAAGTTTTGTCAAAACATGTACAAAGGTCAGGAGAATGTTTGTGTTTGGCACATTTTCTGGTTATTAACACTGTGTTTTGCCCAGCTCCTAGCTTAACAACTCTTCTTATACTTTTAGATACATTAGAGTATAGAGTTTGGAGTAAGTTAGAAAGATTTCAACATTATTTGAAAATGTCACCTTTTGATCCAGTTTATTGTTCAGGCAATTTCAATCCTAGCGGGCTATTAAGACCAAATGTATCAAAATATACAAATAAGGATTTTAGTATTTTCTGAGTTTCATTAGATAGTTTTATTTATCTGTCAGTAAACATCAGATCTGGACAAACCTGGCTATAAAGGTGGACATCCAGACATGTAGCTGGATAGTAAAAGTTTTATTATCAATGTTAACAACCCCCTATATCAATAGGAAGATATCATAAATAACAGCTTTGTCCAAACCCTTTATGTCTATTGAAATCCATGTTCCTTATTTGGACTGTTATTTTCCATAGCAATGCAACCTTATATTCAATCTTCATTTTTTGTTCAGATTTATGAGCCTTAAAATCACCCTCATGTAGTTTTGTGATTGCATATATGAATTTATCAACTCCGCACATAATTGTAAAATTATGTCGTAAATATTTTTATTCTTCACCCAATGTCCTAAGGCTTAAGTCTTCCATCGTGATAAAAGCTTCCTGACTCAATCTAGCTGAACTGACTCATCTGAAATTAAAAAATAAATATGTGCAGAATTCAAATTATAGATATCATATAATCTACTAAATCACAATTACTTTCTGAGATCTACACTGATCGAACTTTAAAGAAATTAATTCGCTTGTTTGAAAACACGAAAGCTTAAAGCAGTACTGTAACCTTTTACAACCTTCCCTTTCAATGAAGAACATAGTATAGTAAGAGAAAACATACTGAGCTAGGATATTATCATATATGACACCTGCAAAATACTCTCTGATGAAAAACTCTATTGAAACTCAAACAGTTCTCAATTTTGATTTCTTTCAAGATTATCATTCTCAAGTCCTAATCGACACTTACTAGAGAATGGGACTTGTAATTCAAACTTGTTAGTAGAAAGGAATATTGAATAGACATGCATTCTTGGAATAATAAGAGGGACAAGGTGCAATAGTACTTTACATAGTATAGTGAAACCAGATCTGACGAAAGGAACAAAAGATTGCTATTGCTGTTTTGTTTTGCATACCATGCACATGTTTACACAACATAGAAGATTATACCATTGAAAGTAAAAGTTTTAAATGTACATTTGTTTGTACACTAAGGTTCTTATTTTTCAATTTGATAAGCTTAGTATTTAAATCTTATGTCACCATTGACTAATAATTGAAAGGATTTCATTGTTTTAGAGTCTAATTATAATGAATACAGAAGTGACACTACATTATTATTTAGGTTTAGTAGGTTTTTATACAACACTAACATTTTTTAAGCACTAGAAGAACATTTCACAACTGGAACGGAAATTCAGTATAAATTCAGTATATTTGTCTTGCAGTATATCAAGTAAAATCAAAAAAGGGTCCAGTATTATCAAGAGTTAATGGGCTGCACACTACTGAATTGGCCTTGTAGTTAAACTACTGAAATTGAACTTAAATTTATCACTAATGAGCAATTAACCAGTTCAGTGTTATCAAGAATCGTCAAGTAAATAATGTTTTTGCTTAACTAGTTGAGGTAGTATTTACATGTAATGTTATGTCCCCTGATATTTAACGAAAAAAGGGATTGCAAAAACATTGAAATATAAAATAAACTATTGGCCACCACTGTCTTGGAAACTTTTACTTAAAAAGGAAATATATGTACATGCATATGTCTTTCTTGGACCTTGCCAAAACTGTACATAATCTTTCAGCCAGCACTGTACCAGCATATTTAAAGCTCAGGCAACAGGTCCTTGGCTGTCTCAGGGTGAATAGGTCAATATTTATGACATTTTAATGTTGTTTATGTTATATAAAGAAGATTATAGGCGGAGATATTAATTGCTTTTTCATGCAAAGATGTGCAAAGGCTTGGTTTACCTGCTTTGAAAGATGATTTCAGAATGAGACAAATTTTACAGTGAGCCATTTGATTTGATTCTGAAAATCTCTCTTCATTTTGATATTTCATATCAGAAAAAAAAACAAATATCTTGTCTAAAACATTAGTTAGACTGCATTATTTTTGCTGTGATGTGTCTTGCTTGTTTTGGTATACTGCCTCATTGGTTGTTGTCTAGAAAAGTGATGGATGTTATGCAAAAAACACAACCTGATAACGGCTCTTCTCCTTAGAATACCTAAGTTCACTCATTTGTGAAGGCTGAATGTTCATTACTGATTGCAGTCACATTGTTTTTGTGTTTTTTATGTTAATTTCAGTTTGATTGTTTGTTTGTTTGTTTTTTATTTATATCCTTTTCTTAATGATGTTTTCTATATAATCACCTGATTTTGTCTGGGACTTTTGGACTTCCAAAAGTCAAACGCCACATTGGTACTTCTTTGTTTCTTGTAAGTGTATAATAGTTCATGAACTTTTCCAGAAACTAGCTCAATTACACACTGAATTGACTCAGTGTTAGCAATGTGACAGGTGTGCTATAGCAGGCAGAAACTGCTTACTCTTCTGGAGCACCTGAGTTCACTCTCCTTACCACTAGAGTTTGCATTGTTAATTGATATTCAGTAGTTTTTGTGTTTACCTGTTTTACATGTTGTCTGTTTTTTGTCCCATTCTTGTTGGTGTTTACTGGTTTTGTCTTTCTGACTTTTAAGATCCTGATGCCCCATTGGCACCTCTGCTTCTCTCAAACACATAGGCAACCATGAGGCTAAGACTTTTTGTGAGCAGGCCACAAAAATATAGAAATTAAAGTAAATAGCGTAAGAAATTTCCCATTTTGCACTCATGATTTGTCTTGTTACATGGGTCCATATTAAGCTTGGTTTTAAAATGTTTGTTACATTTTCATGTTGTAGCCAGAACTATCTTAAAGGTAGAATAAATCAAGAAAACCATTTTGTTTTTAATTATTTTTGTTGAACAAGTGTTAAAAAAAAGAGAAATATATCAACCACTGACATACCAGAACGCAGAAATAAGAGGTTTAAAATCCTGAAACAGGATTTAACATTGAGTTAAAATAATCCTGGGAAATAGACAAATTGAAGTATTCATGTTATGAGAAAAGATCAATTTGTAAAAATCATGCTCATTTGAATTTTAGATGAGCCATTATATATAGAAATAGTTGTTTTGTAAACATGTAAGCTTTAGAAATGGAAATGTCACTAGCTGAATGGGTATCAACATTCTCTAAATGAGCTACAGGTCTAAAGCAGCTTAATCCTGTAGGCATGTTCATTGTGGATGGTACTGTTGAAGTTTCAGCTCCCAACTTTTTGTGAAATCTCCCGCTTTTTCAAGACATGACAAAATTTAAGTTTTATAGACATTTTAGTTGTTCTTCCGGTCTTTTAGGAGTTGTCAATTAGGCAGACGTTGATTTAATAGTTAACGATGTTAATTGAAGGTTTAGTGCCAATAATTGTATAAACAGTTGGGGACTAATCAGTGAAGCCAGGTATATCTGGCACAGTCGCTTGTGCCCTTAATTGACATTAAAATGCAATTTCAATTAGCGTTGAAAATCTACTGTTTTTTGTCTTATCTCCAGCCAAAAAAATCCAAATCTCCAGCTTTGTCATTACAGATCCGTCACATGTATGCAAACTGAAGAATTGATATTATATGTTCAGAAGTTATAGTATAAAGTTAAATGTCATCTGAATAGTCCTCTCATTTTATCTATTCTTTTTTTCTTGGTAAATGTTTGTTTTATGTCTGAAGCTGATGTACATTGAAAGTTTTAATTATTCCATATCAGAATTTATTGGTTCTGTGTTTTGTTTCCATCAGACTGCAACATGATATTCTGCAATTTAAAATGCATGTACAATGATCATTGGCTGTATCCTGGCATGTCTTGTCTGACTTTTCAAGGACATCTGATCAGAAACATTAGAATTCTGTAAAGGTGGAAATTTTGCAGGTCGGTAGTTTCATGTTTTTGTAATGTGAACCTTTCACATATATCAATTTGTGGATTTTTATTATGCCCCCGCGACGACATGTCGGGGGGCATTAAGTTTTACTCATGTCCGTCCGTCCGTACGTACGTCCGTCCGTACGTCCGTCCGTACGAATTTCCGTTAAGCTTTTCTCAGAAACCGTAAATGGGAATAACTTGAAACTTGGTAGGATGGTTCAGTATGACAAACTATACGTCCTAAGCGAATTTTAGACCTGTCGGACATCTACTTCCTGTTTGGGGCTGGATCCATTCCAAAATCGACATGAAAATTTCCGTCAAGTTTTTCTCAGAAACCGTACATGGGAATGATTTGAAACTTGGTAGGATGGTTTAGTATGATAAACTATGCGTCCTAAGCGACTTTCAGACCTGTCGGACTTCGACTTTTAATTTGAGGCCAGCGGGGGCATCCGTGTCCCATGGACACATTCTTTCTTTATTTTATCATTAATACCCTTTACTGAAGGTATGGTCTATTTGCATGGGTGATATTTTAGCCATAAACCCTAACCTCCACGCAAAAATATCCACATTTACATTATTCTATTATTTACTCAAGAATTTGGAAACCATCAGTATAGCTACCATACTAATGTCAGCTTAGGTAAAGAATAATCTTCCTGATGTATTTTTTGTTATATGGAAAACTTATAACTGAACCTTTTATAGACATATCTGTCACGTTTTTCAGGTTACCGGAAGAGACTTGGTTTGCCCATTGCTTCTATTGTTTTATACTCTTTTGTCTCATGTGTTTTAATCCTTAGTTCAAAAAGGCATCACTTTCATCTGTAAGTTAAAGGTTCATTGAAAGTCCTTAATCTCCTTCCTACATAGAAAGCTACAAAAGATATAAAAAGCAGACATCCCTTTGGAACTATTCAAAAGAAAAGCCATTTGCAGTGTAGACGGTGCATAAAACATTAATAGTCTACATATATTTTACTTATCCTTTTATATTGAGCCAATAAGTTAAGCTTAGTTTTGTCTTTAATGCAAATGAAGTGGTTTTCCTTTTAAAAGCATTAGGAAAGACCAACTGTGAGCTTTGTATTAGTAAGTTATCATATATCAGGTATATTTTTACATGTACATGCACAGACAAATAAGAACTTTGCATATTCTCTTTATTTACATCGAGGGCTAACAGACTCATATTGTCATTTTTTTTGTCGTTGTAATTTTAAACTTATTGCTCTTTTTGAACAACGCCTATTTATTCATGGAAATTAGAAATATGTACACCACCCAAATTTTAAACAAACTATAGGTATAATAAAAGCTTGGACAGGGACACTCGCATCAAATCATAAAAAATGTGATAAACTTAACATCGTTGTAAAAGAGAATTGGCAAGGTCAGTGAAATTTCCTTAAAGCATTTTATAGTGCCAATCGCAACATTGAAGTGACAAACCTTTCAATGATCATCCTATTGTCTGTATGTTGTTGTAAGTTGTCTATAACTTGGGTGTTTTGGGGTCCTCCAAAAAGTCTGGATTATTTAACTGTGAGTTTCTTTGTCCACTTGTTTAGAAGTGGATCTTTTGAAATCAAGTTAAATACATTGAACTGATAAATCTGGCAAATGATTATCATAATCACTTGATTGTCTGATTTTGTGTTGGTACCAAAAGAGTTCTGGCAGGGGAGATTATTCTTATTTGTATACAACTTTTCAATTAAAAATCAATTGACATGCAATTAAAATTAATGTCATACAATTAAAAAAAAATCTTTCAATTTAATGAAAATTATACAAATCTTCCATGAGATAGAGGGAAGTTTTGTGTAATAATTAACATTTTTGGATCAAGATGTACCTGGTAGAGAATGATTACCTATTATTAGATATTTATTTGTATTTGACTTGTGATTTAAAAGTGTTGACCAATTTTTGTGATACCTATTTTGGTATTCCAACCTACTCCCACTCCATTATTGACTTGGGTTTCATTAGTGACCTTCGTGAAGATCTGATTTCAAAACTTTTAAGCTAGAAGGCCGGTTAAATTGGAGTGAAAATATATGGTAGAATTTCAGGTACCGGGGTACTCAAAATCAAAATAGGAGAATTTTTAAGCTTTAAATTCTTAAATCAGTGTGGATTCTGGTTTTTGCTTGCATAGAATTTTTGGAGGCTCTCTCTATTCTTAAGCATTTAATGTGTTTACTTTGAACAACTTGATGTTATTCAACAGGTGTAACTTTATAACCATTGAAATACTACTTTTTCAGACCTAAAGGTTTCACTGAATATTTAATTGAATGTTTGTTAAACAAGGGAGCGTAGAAGAATTGGTTATGTCATTGAAATTGGATGGTGACTGTAATTCTTCAGAAAAAGAAAGAATGTGGTTTTGGCTAACATTTATATATGATAAATGTCAGTGTAAAATCCCTTATAAAAATTAAGATTTGTCTTGATCAAGTTAAAGGGTAAAGTACATTTTATGAATAGAGTTGTAGTTAAAGTGGTCAAATTCCGATAAATATCCCTAAAACTATCGATTGAGTCCCAAGTCAGTTATTTACTAGTAAAGAAAAGTTAAAATGGAAAGGTCTAAGTAAGAATGTTGGGCCAATATTGACTCTTTAACCATTAGCTGAATGGTCCTTCTGTAAATATTATATTTAGTATAGAATCGTTCAAGCAAACAAAGGTATAAAGAAAAAGTCAAATACGACTGACATTTTGTGCTTTGTGTGGACATATTTTCTCAGGAATATGTTAACTTGTTGTCACTTAATGTAAGTTATGATGGATATTTTTTTAGAAAGTATAGACTTATGTATAACTTGTAATGCTATTGTCCTTTATAAATGTTTCAATTAGGTCTAAAGCTCTTTTGATATACAGTCAAAATGGCTGTATGATCATAGATTTGCCATTGTTTTAAAGCTATATAGGTTTTATCATTAGTTTTTGTTTTGACTTACTTTTCAACTAGGCACAAATTGCAAGCTACAATCAATTAATTAAGCTTAGTATTAAACAAAATACATAATAAGCTAGTTTTGGTATAAGTTAATCTATTGTTTGGATCTCAGCACTTTTTCCTCAGTCTATATACATTGTATATATTTTAAATTGAGTGATTTCAGATTTTTTTCTGATTTTTAGTCCTAATTTCTTACAGTGGGTGCTTTCATGTTTGTTGACTTTATTGAACAAGGCTAAGCAATTGACCATGTTTATTTATAAAACTAAACTACATTTTACACTTGACAAAAGTTGATTAAATTTTAAATTAATGGTTTTGGCATTAATGGTTATATAATGTATACCTTATGTCTATATATGGATTGTGGTGGGACTTAATCTAAAGTAAACACACAGAAACCACAGAAATGTTCAAAGTTAACATGGATATTGGTTCTTTATTTTGTCGGAGGTCAATAGTTTGTCTTTCTGACCAGGATTATAGTTGGTAGATAAGAAGTGTTCTTAACTTTTGTTGACCTGTTGAATGTAATCAGGGAATTAGCAATGATATTGGTCAGATTAAGAGCTGAAATTTAGGAACATGTATGTACCATTTCATAAACCTTAAATATATAATGTGGAATTGTCAATTCACATGTGAAAAAATACTATACCAGCATGGGCATAAAATGGTTAATTTGGTTATGTTGTATATGCTGATAAAAAAGGAATTGAAAAGACAAAGATGATACAAGCCAATAAGTACTGAACATAACTAAATTATTATTTTTCACAGAAAATAAAGAGAATGGAGATGCCTTAGTACCACCAGACATGAACTTTAACCTTGACCCTCACAGAGCCCTTCACAATGACAATGACCCTGTACAAGCAAGGTCACATGACTTTCCAATGGATGGTGTAGACAAACACCCAAAGAGAAAAGTAGCAGCAGCACCACCAGCTCCCACTTATAAAGGTAAGACCCAAATGTTTCTGGGCCTTTCTTAAAAGTTAAAAATATCAAGTCTCACTTCAATGATTTGGCCCATTGCTGGTTTTTTTTCACAGCATAATTATTGTCTTGTCCTAAATGTCTGATAGATTTCCTTGTAGTTATCTTAAAAGTCATAACTAGCCTGAAATCTTTGTAAATAGTGCAAAACATATTATAAGAAAAAGAAGGTACATGTAATAATTTACATGTAATCTAAGCAAACAGTACCAAACCATTGTCTTTCAGGTGAACTTACTTTAAATCATCTCTCAAGTAACTTACTTTTCTTGTGGGCAAAAATGAATAAAATACCTCAATGAAGTCTGATAAGCACAAAATGTTCTTATACTTTACTAATGGTGTTTTTAGAACTTGTTAAAATAACAACTTTTGTATTTTCAAGGTTTGTTTATAATACAGAAGTATGCTATTATAAAGAAAATTATACATTGTTACTATAAAGATCATTAGGATATTGTGACCTCTCTTGAGTGTCATTATATATAGCCCATAATAGATTCTTCATGTAAACCTTTCATTCCATAGCAAAGCACAGTAAGATTTTACCAGTAATCCTTATAGCTTACAGAGCCAAGTACAGATGTCCACTGTTTTCATCAGGTTCTGCTTGATATTAAAAAAGCTTCTCATTTAAATAACTCGGTCAATAATGAGACTTCTAAATAAAAAGGTTGTTGTCCTTGGTGTATTCAATGTTTGAGTTAAATTAAGGTAATTACAAGCTCAGCAAAAATTATCGTGAAGACATACAGGTAGTCGGAAATATTAATGACGAATTCATCATTTGAACATAAACGGGCTGGATATGATTTAATCAAGCATATGATACATATGTTGGTGATAGCTTCGTCTTCCTTTCATCAACGTAAGCCTCGAACATCAAAGTATAAGGCATAGCATGCAGTGGAGACTGGTTTCATCCAACTCTGCTGAGATCCAATTTTTCACTATTATATAATATTAAAGATTGCATAAAAGAGCTTAAGATAGTAATTATGACCAGAATATCGTAAAATTGTCAATCAATTATTTTATATAGACATTATAAATTTTACTTAAAGAAATGATTTTTTCAAAGACTGAAGACTCCTTAAAAAAGTTGTAATTAATTGGATTTTCCCTCAAGCATAATATTTTTTAGTTCTGAACATTATATCATTGAATATGAATACAAAGACTATAGACTTTTGTATTAGGAATCCATTAATAGTTGTTACAGCATTTACATGAGGACTGCTTCACAGATAAAGAAACGCCAGACACACAGACACATAGCCTTAGTCTATGGCAACATTAACTGGGGACTTTACTTTGTATTTGTGATTCTGCAATTTATTTCAGTATCTAATGTGTTGTTTAGGTACACTCTAAAATGGTCTTATTAAACAATTTCAGTCTCTAATGTGTTGTTAAGGTGCATTCTAAAATGATCTAATATTGAACTTGGTATTCTCTTCAGGTAAAACTATTTGGATCTATGTTGTATGTCTTAACATTTAATTCTCTGTAGAATTGGATCTCATATATCTGGTCAAATAAGCCATGCAATAATCAAAATGGCAAAAGTGCATTTCTTGTTAAATGTGACATGTATTTCTATTAACTCTTCTTCTGAATGAAATGATATTAACAAACATCTGTATGGTTTTTCACTGGTGAAAATTCTTTTCTGTTAGCAATGACATTCTGATCGGGGTATGTTCCATAAGCCTATGTATACTATTTTATACTTTTGTTTTCAGGGTTCAGTGAAACAGAGGTCAAATATAAACACACAGAGGTCAAATCAGTAAAAGATGCAAAGAAGAAAGAAAAGAAAAAGAAGACTGTTACCAAGACACAAAAGACACCTGGTAGGTCATAGGTCATGTCACAAAATCTCACGAGTTCAAGAGGTCTAAAAAACAACTGTGTACATCTAGAGACAGAAAAAAAACCTATATCGTGCATATTTCATTTTGCTGAACAAAGTATTATATTGCTAATATCCAGGAAGCATTATCTTATAGAACACTATTCTAAATAATTTGTAAGAATATTAATTTTGAGATGCATCAAAATCAGTGATGAATTAATGCAAATATATTGACATTGGGATTAAATTGAGGACTTTCCAGTTTTCTGGATTAATTTCAATTAAATGGAAACTGACAACTTATCTCACCCTATTCTTTATTCAACTAGAACATGCATACGAAGAGATTGGCTTTCAGATATACTATATACAGTAATGATTGGATATTTTTATACATGGAAGTTCCTTGAAAATGTTCAATGTTGTCATTTTATAATCAATAATCTATATTAAAGGCTTAGAAGGAAATATGTAAATCATATCATACTCTCCTGGTTTTAATGAATGGCTTTTGACAACACTGGACAGTAATTAAAGGAAGAGCTAGCTACTCATTGAAAGATGTAGAGATTGTAGTTTGCCTTTGAAATATTGAAACAAAGGATAATATTGTCAAGCTTGTTTGGATTCAATTTTTATATAGAATGGTGGTTTCCTCCGGGTACGCTGGTTTCCTCCAACATTAAAACTGACTGCCCTATATGACCAAGATGCATCTTAAAGGGCATAAAACCCTAACCACACACACACACATTAATTTTTATTTTATGGACCTCAGTACATGTAAGTCAAACATGTTTTCTATCCTTAATTTATAAGTAAAAAACACAGCAATTTATTTCTTTTTCACAAAATGTCTCAAATTTGAAAAATCCTTTCAAGGAAATTCTGCACTAAGATAGTTATTACTAAGGGAATACAAGTACTTAATTTGAGATATTTTATGTAATCCAGACAAGAAGAGTTTTGGTTGTATAACATTCTGTTATTATTATTTACAAAATTTTAGGACCATTCAGGGTGAGTAGGCATTTGCAGTTTAGATCATTGATTAATATACTCTTTACTTATTTGATTGTAACTTTATTATTAATTGGTGTTTTACAGATTTGGTTAACAACAAAGAGGAAGAAGATAAACAGGAGAAACGAATGGTGCGTCTGATTGCTAAGGTCAATAAAAAGGACACTAATAAACAGAAGAAAAATGGTAAGTGGAGATGAATGAGTGTAGAGAAACTGAAAAAAAAATATGCTGCTAATAAAGAGTATATTTATATAAAAATATGCAGGGTAACCAATAAACTATTTTGTGCAGGGAAACTGAATGAATGACATGAGTTTGTTAAGTTTCAGTGAATTCTCATCAATGTCTAATTTTGATGGACAAACAATTATCACTGTAGTTAGAATTAGTTTAAACGTATTTTATTTGTCAATTATACAAAATGGATTGGACACAAGTAAATGCATACTTAGGACGTCCTCTCCGCAATACAAAATAATACATTAAATAATAACACAAGGTACAAGAACGTGCATGAAATGATATATGAGTTTAACACTAAAGTATAGTAGGGGTAGGGGGAAGGGAGAAAAAAAAGGGGGAAGGAGGAAAGTGCTGACTTGCTTTTGTCTACCAAGAAATTATTTAAGTAATATTAAACCGAGCGGATCTCTTTATGAAATCGAATACCTCTCTGAAAATAAGAATATTTTCGTCATAGGAAAGATTCAGATCCCCTTGGGTCAGTATTGCAACACTTGTAGGATATTGAAGCCAGTTTAATCTATTTAAAAATTGAGCTCTATAATCACGATATAAAGGACATACTAAGAAGAAATGATTCGCATCTTCTATTGGAATTCCACATCTACAAGAAGGAGTAGGTACAAGATTTGCTTTGTACAAGTCGTTGTTTAAGAACGAAGCCGAACATCTCAGCTGAGTGAGAATAATATTTAATTTCCTTGGGCCATAGGAAAAGTGTCTTGGCACGTCACCGTTAGTCAAACCAGTCTCCTTTAAAGCATTCTTAAACTCCCTTATGGTAGGTGAGTTTCGAATAGAAGTATCAAGATTATTCCAGTGTCTAATGGTATTAGGAATGAAAGAGTTGTTTGTTACTGAAAGTCTACAAAAAGGAAGTACTATGTCTTCACCATTACGCAAAGGGTACGCACTAAGACTCTGAACTTTTGGAGGAATAAGATTACTCAAATAATTCGGAGCCTCTTGATTTTGTATTTTGTAAAATAAATTAAGACGACGCTTGAGTCTTCTATTAGCCAGTGTTTCCCAACCTATTTCATTATATAATGTCTCTAGTTTGGTAAACAAAGGCAGTCCAGTTACAATTCGAGCTGCCTCTAAGTGCAATTGTTCAAGTTTTGAGACGTTACCGACGCCACAGTTGTCCCAGACTTCGGATGCATACTCAAACATTGGTCTGATAAATACGAGATAAAGTTTTTCTAAATTATCACGACTAAGCTGGTATTTCAATCTTCTAAGTACGTTGAGGTGTTTTGTTACACTTGAGACGATATTTTGAATATGAGTGTTCCACTTGGCATCACTGCTAAAAGTAAGTCCTAAATGTTTGTGACAATCTGATGTAGGAATTGACACACCATTAAGTGAAAATGAAATGTCATTTCCTTCTAAATTGGAAAAAATAACAATATCTGTTTTGTCAGGATTAAAAGACATAAGCCATTTTCTTGACCAATCGTCTAACTCTCGTAAATCACGATCAATAACAATTTTTATTTGCTCTTGATCTTGATGAGAATAGTTAAAAGATGTGTCATCAGCAAATAATCTACACAAAGAAGTAAGCCTTAGTGCAATATCATTTATATATATTATAAATAGCAAGGGTCCTAAAACAGATCCTTGTGGCACACCTGCGGTTGTATTACACAAAGAAGACTGCGACGAATGTAATACAACTCTCTGTTTTCTGAAATTTAAATAGCTTTCAAACCAGCGATATAGATCGTTTTTAATACCATATGCTTGTATCTTTTTCAAAAGACCATTATGCCACACTTTATCAAATGCCTTGGAGAAGTCACAAAACACAAAGCAGTTGTTTTCCTTCTTCTCCAAAGAATTCAATATACAGTTGTACATTTCAAGTAATTGGTGAGTAGTTGAGTATTTTGGTAAAAAGCCAGACTGGTATTCATATATGAGATTATTTGATACAAGATGATTGTAGACATGTTTATATACAACTCTTTCTAATACCTTTCCAACACAACTTATTAATGATATCGGACGGTAGTTAGATGGCAAAGAGCTATCCCCCTTTTTAAAGATGGGTACTACATTTGCAACTTTCCAACCATTTGGAAACTGACATTGTAGTAATGATTTATTGAATAATATTTGCAGTGGAATAGCTACTTTTGATGGACTTATCTTTAACATTTTATGACTAATAATATCTGGGCCAGATGCCTTATTTGGTTTTAAAATTTTTATAATATCTACAATTTCACTTTGTTCTACTTGAATACTTTCAATATAATTTTCTGATCTTTCTGGAAAGTCAGGGGGTAGTTGATTCGCATCTTCCACTTGAGAGATGGATGAGAAATATTTATTCAGCAAGTCGCATTTTTGCTCTTCATCATATATGTAACTACTAGAATCGGGGTTTGTTATGATATCTTTAAGAGGAGGGATGTCAGATAATCCCTTGTTTGTTTTTAATAACATCTTCATAATTTTCCAATAAGTTTTGGGCGAAGAAACACTTTCAAGAATAATGTTGTCTAAGTTTTCTTCAAACTTTTCTTTTGCTACCTTTTTAAGATTGTTTACTCTATTTCTCTGCTGTTTGTACCGCATGACATCCCTCTCATTTTTTGATTGTAAAGCAATTTTCCTAAGTCGGTCCCTCTTTCGGATTTCGCGTCGCAATTCGTTTGTAAACCAAGGTTTATCGCGCTTTCGAACAGTAACAGTTTTGGTTGGTATACTTTCTTTAGCAATACTTAGAAATGTACAGGTAAACAAATTGCACATTTCATCAACATCCATGTCATCAGGTAATAACGTATTCCAATCAGTATTTTCAAGTAAAGTTTCGAACTTTTGTTTATCTATTTTATCATATAGCCAGACTACACGCTTAAAAGTACCCTTGACCTTTTCCGGACAGTCAATGCAAGTAATTGATGCTTTATGATCAGACACGTCAGGTGGTATATCAATTACGTCTGAATACCTATACGACAGTGATTCGCTAATTATAATTGGGTCAAGAAGTGTACTCGACCTATCTGTAACTCTAGTAGGCTTGAATATAGTATTACGTAAATTGAATAGATCAATTGTATCTTTTAGCTTGTTATTATTTTCAAGTAGGTC
Source organism: Arcuatula senhousia (assembly GCA_963971305.1). Lineage (NCBI taxonomy): Eukaryota > Metazoa > Mollusca > Bivalvia > Mytilida > Mytilidae > Arcuatula > Arcuatula senhousia. The sequence continues at coordinate 51,419,193 of OZ020311.1, forward strand.
ACAATTTAGATCGCCCGTGACCACGAGGTTGTCACCTAACTGATAGCTTAATCCAATTGCATGGTTTAAGCGGGTTAGAAATATTTCAGTGTCTGCTGATGGAGGTTTATAAGCAGCACAAAGCATCATTTGTATACCTCGGCCATGGATTTCAATCCACAGTGTTTCATCAGTGTTATTTTCAAGTTCTTGGATGCGTTTCATGGAAAAATCATCTTTACAATAAATAAGAAGGCCACCACCAAAACTGTTACGGTTAGAATTCAGTTATAAGATCTATCAATCTCATATGAAGTTGAACATTCAGATAAATTTCACATGCATAATAATAGATGGTTTCATTTTGTCGTGTCACCTGCAACATGTTGCAAAGCAAACATTCATTTAGGGGCTAGTTTGGCATTATCTTTTGTCATGCTTCCTATGTTGTCTTCGAGCATAGTTTCCTGGGAGACTATTGTTTTTTAATGTTTGGCATCACCCTCATCTTAGAGATAATGGATTATATGTTCCCTCCTCCTATTTAACAAATACTATAAAATGCAGTCAACATATGCCTTTCAAGACCACAATTCTGATTTTTATTGTGCAGAAAAGGTATGGTATGAGTGTTCTGTTAATTTGAGTTTATTTTTTTTAGATATTATCACAACATCTTCCTGGAGAGCTGGACAAGAGTTGGTTATGAGAGAACTGGGACCCGTTAAATCGAAGAAGTCATCACAAGGTATATATCCAGGTAGGTTTAAAAGTTCTTTTGTAAGGTAATTTGGTTGCATATTATTCGATATATTCTCAATAGTCCTTGCAAAAATTCTGTACCAACCACTTAAAGGCATATTGTCTACGGCAAACTAATTTTTTTTACCCCCAATTTTTTGGTGTCAATTAGACCGAAATGCAATAAAATGAATATGGAAAAACAAATTTGCCAGAAATTTTGCCTCAAAAGTAGTTTATTTTGATCAGAATAGCTCGACAGTATTGATTGATATTTTATTTACCTGCTTTACGTCACATTGACACAGATTTAGACTGAGTAATTTAAACGCGGACACTAATCGGAATCTCGGGTTTTGTCCCCGAATACATTGGTATGTTGAAAAAATACCAATATTTTTCGTGTTTACCTTTTAAATCACATTCAAAACTTAATACAGGCAATAATAATAAACATATTTGTCAATTTTATTCATTAAGTAGCTCTAATATTCGGTTGCCGTTTTAATTTTCTTCCAAGCTAAATCTTCGAGAAACAGATTATGCCTCACGTGTAAGAACTATGGAAGATTTCAACCAAAGAAAGTATAGTGCGCATGCTTACAGCTCATCTACATCTCATGAATATGTATTTTTGTAAAGCTTTACAAATATTATATATTTTTCAATTTTTGAAGTAATAAGGTACCCTAGTGGTATTTTGAACGTTTGTATCTTTCTAAATAAACAAAACGAATAGTCTGACGACAATTTTTTGGTTTTACAAAAAAATATTTTTTCGTAGACAATATGCCTTTAACATTTCTATTATAAATTTGGCAAAGCATGTGTCCTAAAGTGAAACTCTGTGAAACACAATTGAGAATATTTTCCCAGTCATATCTTGCAGCACTGATGATTTTCATGAACTCTGAGATCTATCATAAAATGTTTAAGTTCTTGCTGTTCTGCTGAAACCTGGATTTCAGTTATTCTAAATACTTTTAAATATACAAGTGGTATTAAAAAAAATTAAATGGAACTCTGAAATTTAAAAACTCATACTAAGTAGATATGGTTGGAAAGTTGTTTATTACAGCCGATTACGCATGCATTTAATGAAGGATAATTAAACCCAATCTGAGAGTTAACCTTAACAGATTTACATTCAATTATTTTGTATTTAAACAAGCTTACTTTAAAAACTTGACATGCATTAAATAGATTTTAGATAGTGAAAATAATTCTCAAATTCTAAAAAAATGAATAGATATAGAATAGATTTAACGATAAGAATGACATCTACCTACACTCATTGTCACTTTTAATTATTTATTTCATGTGAGTAATTGAATTAAATGCAGAAAATTTAAACCATTATAAAATATTGACGTATGTGCTATCACTAGTTCACTATTTTTTGTTAGTAGAGTTTTGCACATTCATCGTTTTTACATAACGGACAAAAGCCGATGAATCCCCTGGTTAAATCCTGGTGTATTTTTTCTCTCTTTAACTGTAAAGGCATTGTTTGCACGTTGTGAATTTTTAATTTGGTTATTATGGACTATAGAATTTATTGGTGCACATTATGATTTCAATTGAAATCAGCTGTAGGTCCTGGATTCCATGTAATTTTATTTTGCATCCATTTAAGGATATATATTTAGGTGATAATTGATGTATTTTTAATATTAGATAATACAGTATTATCTGTACTCGGTTCCCATTCAATTTTTATTGATCTATTTCTTTTATTTGAATACCACTTTTCTCAACTGGCATCCAACATTTGTATTTCTTGCAATTTAGCTATTGGTTCTGGGTTCAATTTATTTTGCATCCATTTAAGGATACATATATATTTATTAAGGTGATAATTAGTGTATTTTATGACACTTGCAAAGTGTTGCAAAGTCACATTTAAGAGTCACTTTGGCACTACATGTATCCGTTGTGTAGCGTCTGTCACCAAAATTTCTGTTGCAGTTTTCTGGGAAACTGCATGACACAGCTTCTTGATATTGGGCATGAAGCTTCCTCATATAATACTATATGGTGTAAAGCTCTTTTATGCTTGTCACTCATCTATGCCCTGTTTACCAAATACTTTAAGATGCAGGCAACATACTTCCATAATTATTCATTTATTAATTTATCCCACAATTCAAAAATTAAATATAAGCCTTACTTCAGCATGGTCATTGGCGGATCCAGGCTGGTATTTCGAGGGTTGGAACCTCACTTTCTTCCTAAGATTTTGTTACTTTCCTTTAGATGTTTCACTACACTGGTCTGGAAATCCCTCTCCCCCTTTTGGTCTACAGTAGACAGTATGTAAAACCTCTTTCTAAACAATAGATCTGTCCATGATAGTGATCAGTAAAGGTTCCATCAGCAAAATTTAAATATTGAGAATAACATTTGTATACTTTACTTTTTAGGTGACCATTATAGAGGACAACAGATACAAGATGGCGCCATCGGTGGTTACGAGGAAACAGAGCTGCTCCCTAGAAAGTCATCGACAGAGATCGAGTTAGAGAAATCCAAGGCTTTATCTGTAGAAACAGAACGAGTGCTGAGGGGGGACATTGGTGGTGGTATGTTATGTTTTTAAAATTCTTAAACAAATACAATGAAGTTTTCTTGTGTTGGAGAATGAAGAAGTGATAGATGTCTTAAAATGTTTCATAGATGGAGTGAAATCTTTAAAAAAAAAAAACTAGAAAGACTGGTAAAAAAGCATGCAACTTTCCTTTGGAATGAAAAAAAAGTGTTCCTGTTTTATTCTAAGGGCTCCCTTATGAATAGACATGAACTTGTAACCCATTGAAGTCATGTTGTGACCAATAAGAATTTTTAAACTTGTTGTTGCTAAAGTGATTCATTATTATGTACAATGTAGAATAAAACCAAATTTAAAAAAAAACTCACATTTTGAATGATTAGTTGTAGAATGAATCTGTAACTCTTTCAGTTTCAATATAAAAGTATTTTCTTTAAAGCATTCAGTGACTAATAAAATAATATCATGAATATAATATAGAGAAAGAATACAAGTGCATTTAAAAAAAGACTCAAAATTAAGATTTAATAAATCCTTGTAATATGATTGATAGATATATCATATTATTTCATCAGAGCTGTTCTCAACATACATTAATCTTATCTCTAGTTCTGATCATCTTCCCACAATTCTCTGCCAACAAATGATATACCGTATTTTGCTGTGTATAGTGCGCAGTTTTTTACAATAATTTCCAGAATCTAACATAGGGGTGCGCACAATACATCCCTATATGAGATTTTCATACATTTTCATGAACATCGGCAACGGCAAAAGATCGATGTTTGTCAGACTTTGGACACAAGATTCATCCATGATTGAATACAAGAATCATAACTCCGTGATTTCTATTGAATCCTGTTCATTATTAGTATCTCTAAATAAAATTTATCCTGCTTTTATCAAATAAAAACTTAATTCCAGTGTCTTCATGTGTTTGTTTATTAACTCATTTTCATATCGACCGCCATTTTGGTTTAATGTTTATTGTTAGTTTGGTAAAACTATTTGTACTCTTAAAAAATACTTCTATCCAATTTCTTTATTCAAAATAAGAATAATAAAATATGATTTTAATTTATTTATTCATTCTTCCATTACTTGTTTCCTTTCTGGATCAATAATGTGTATTCCCCTAAGTAACCTCATTTAAATAATTCTAAAAATAGAATGGTTTGTTTACATGATTGTGTATTTTCTTTCATGTAATTATTTGAGCAACAGATAGCCATTTTCTAATTGTTTTGTGAATAAATACTCATCCCAAGCTGGAGATAATTTAGATTTACTGGTAATTATTTGTTTTGACACTGAGGCCAATTTGCACAAAACATCGATCTTTTGTAAACAGGCTTGGACAATTAACAATTAAAGCCATTCAGCTGTAATACTTCAGGATTGTTTGAATAGTAATTTGTTGATCTTCACTGTTTTGACACCTTTATTGTTTTCATCAAAAGATGTCAGCTTGGGTTAACACTTGTTGTTTGTTGATTGAAAAGGGGGACCATTACCGGGATTTACGATTTCGCAGTTAGATAAAATACACAAATAGTATAACAGTTTATTTTTATTTTCACAATAATTACAAAACAATTTTATTTTCATTAAAAAATCTTCATCTGTAGTCTTTCTACCTGAAAAAAGAGACAAATTTTGAGGGTTCCTTGTCATAAAAAATGATCGCGCATTTTACACAAAACTTCGTTTTTTTCCCCAGATTTTCCAATCTATCACCAGAGGGAGCGTCTTTCAACACTAACCTCTATACTATCGCGCTAAGGATCATGGGAAATATTTTAATGATATTCAATCCCCGAATTCGGGGATATTACCCACAATCCTTAGCTCGATAGTATAGAGGTAAGTGTTGATAGACGCTCCCTCTGGTGATAGATTGCAGATTTTCATAATGAAAAGGGGGTGCGCATTGTACATAAATGCGCACTATACACGGCAAAATACGGTAACCTTACATTTGATCAACAATTGAGTCATACTTTGGCAGCCTTTGGTTTGGTTGTGGTCATATAAGTGTCTCCAGATAGTTTTCTATATTAAGACATAGTTTTAGTTAGAATGTGGATGATTGAAGAAGACTACTAAACATATTTATGTCCTTACATAGTTTGATATTTTAATTTTTTCGTTATATACTTATAAGAAGTTATGATAATTTGACACCCACACCAACTACTTTTAAATTACTCAACCTAAAATACAATTTCTGGAGCACAAATATCTTTTCATAATGACACAGAGTTTAAACATAGAATGATAGAATGGTGTTAACATGACCCAATCTCTGTTACCCTCAGAAGACCCTGATATGATATTCATTACCTCATTTGCACTAAATTGAGAATCGATTGCAAATTATGTGTGAAAATAGCAGAAAACTCAGTTGAATTCATGTCTCCTTTATTTTTCTGATAATAGGTTTTTTCAGTAATTCACATTTAATTACAATGAATTTTCAAACTGTAGTAATCTCCTGTGATCTGTTAACTTTAGAACGTAATGACTTTTTAATATGGTCACTTTGTTGTATGAAGATCATGTGACATTATTAAGTGTCATGTGACCATGTTTTTGGATGTGTATTGACTTATCAGCTAGTAGTTATTGACAGTTCAGCTTAACTTTACAAACTTTATTATTCCTATATGAGGTGAATATTCCATACAAATCTCAAAAAGATTAGCGTTTAGAATTCCACGATAGAAAGTTTGAACCTAACTGATAAGTATTTTATAAAGATAAACGATAAAAATATGTTAAATATAAGCAAATAACATTTTTGATAGATTTTTATACAATTGTAAATTGGCTTATTTCCCAAAATAAATCATTTATTGGATCTTGACCAAAATCAGTAGAAAAAGGGGAATATTTAGATGACCCTTGTAGAGTTCATGTTACAGGTACATTGTAGGAACTTGCATGATTTGACCATGCTGGTGAAACATGATTCTTATGCAAGCTCATGTGCAATTCATCAGTCGTCATTGGTCTTTGGCACAAAAATAAAGACATTTTAATGTTGATTTAGCAGAACCAAGCTTATAAAATAATGCTATATCTGCCTACTATTACTAAGTATCATACAGCTGCAATATATCTGATGTTGGAGGCCTATATGGCACAAAAAATACTGACCAATTTATGTTATTGTATCAGAACCACACTAAAAGTTAATCTTCATCTTGCCTGTTTGTTTAAAGTATAATTCAGGTATCCTTTGTTAAAATTTAATCATGTTTTAAGGTTCTGATGAGGAAGACAGAAGAAGAGATGAGCATATCAGGAAATCAAAGTCTGGCACCAAACGAAAAGCTCCAAAATTATCAGGTAAATATTGTCAAAGTCTGGCACCAAACGAAAAGCTCCAAAACTACCAGGTAAATATTGTCAAAGAATGGCATTTACAAAAAGCTCCAAAACTACCAGGTAAATATTGTCAAAGAATTGCATTTACAAAAAGCTCCAAAACTACCAGGTAAATATTGTCAAAGAATGGCACCAAACGAAAAGCTCCAAAACTATCAGGTAAATATGGTCAAAGTCTGGCACCAAACGAAAAGCTCCAAAACTACCAGGTAAATATGGTCAAAGTCTGGCACCAAACGAAAAGCTCCAAAACTATCACGTAAATATGGTCAAAGTCTGGCACCAAACGAAAAGCTCCAAAACTATCAGATAAATATTGTCAAAGTCTGGCACCAAAAGAAAAGCTCCAAAACTACCAGGTAAATATTGTCAAAGTCTGGAACCAAACGAAAAGCTCCAAAACTACCAGGTAAATATTGTCAAAGTCTGGAACCAAACGAAAAGCTCCAAAACTACCAGGTAAATATTGTCAAAGTCTAGCACCAAACGAAAAGCTCCAAAACTACCAGGTAAATATTGTCAAAGTCTAGCACCAAACGAAAAGCTCCAAAACTATCGGGTAAATATGGCCAAAGTCTGGCACCAAACGAAAAGCTCCAAAACTATCAGGTAAATATTGTCAAAGTCTGGCACCAAACGAAAAGCTCCAAAACTATCAGGTAAATATGGTCAAAGTCTGGCACCAAACGAAAAGCTCCAAAACTATCAGGTAAATATGGTCAAAGTCTGGCACCAAACAAAAAGCTCCAAAACTATCAGGTAAATATGGCCAAAGTCTGGCACCAAAAGAAAAGCTCCAAAACTATCAGGTAAATATGGCCAAAGTCTGGCACCAAACGAAAAGCTCCAAAACTACCAGGTAAATATTGTCAAAGTCTGGCACCAAACGAAAAGCTCCAAAACTACCAGGTAAATATGGCCAAAGTCTGGCACCAAAAGAAAAGCTCCAAAACTATCAGGTAAATATGGCCAAAGTCTGGCACCAAACGAAAAGCTCCAAAACTATCAGGTAAATATGGCCAAAGTCTGGCACCAAACGAAAAGCTCCAAAACTACCAGGTAAATATGGCCAAAGTCTGGCACCAAAAGAAAAGCTCCAAAACTACCAGGTAAATATGGCCAAAGTCTGGCACCAAACGAAAAGCTCCAAAACTATCAGGTAAATATGGTCAAAGTCTGGCACCAAAAGAAAAGCTCCAAAACTATCAGGTAAATATGGTCAAAGTCTGGCACCAAACGAAAAGCTCCAAAACTATCAGGTAAATATTGTCAAAGTCTGGCACCAAACGAAAAGCTCCAAAACTATCAGGTAAATATTGTCAAAGTCTGGCACCAAACGAAAAGCTCCAAAACTACCAGGTAAATATTGTCAAAGTGTGGCACCAAACGAAAAGCTCCAAAACTATCAGGTAAATATTGTCAAAGAATGGCACCAAACGAAAAGCTCCAAAACTACCAGGTAAATATGGCCAAAGTCTGGCACCAAACGAAAAGCTCCAAAACTATCAGGTAAATATTGTCAAAGTCTGGCACCAAACGAAAAGCTCCAAAACTATCAGGTAAATATGGTCAAAGTCTGGCACCAAACGAAAAGCTCCAAAACTATCAGGTAAATATTGTCAAAGTCTGGAACCAAACGAAAAGCTCCAAAACTACCAGGTAAATATTGTCAAAGTCTAGCACCAAACGAAAAGCTCCAAAACTACCAGGTAAATATTGTCAAAGTCTAGCACCAAACGAAAAGCTCCAAAACTATCGGGTAAATATGGCCAAAGTCTGGCACCAAACGAAAAGCTCCAAAACTATCAGGTAAATATTGTCAAAGTCTGGCACCAAACAAAAAGCTCCAAAACTATCAGGTAAATATGGCCAAAGTCTGGCACCAAACGAAAAGCTCCAAAACTATCAGGTAAATATGGTCAAAGTCTGGCACCAAACGAAAAGCTCCAAAACTACCAGGTAAATATTGTCAAAGTCTAGCACCAAACGAAAAGCTCCAAAACTATCGGGTAAATATTGTCAAAGTCTGGCACCAAACAAAAAGCTCCAAAACTATCAGGTAAATATGGCCAAAGTCTGGCACCAAAAGAAAAGCTCCAAAACTATCAGGTAAATATGGCCAAAGTCTGGCACCAAACGAAAAGCTCCAAAACTACCAGGTAAATATTGTCAAAGTCTGGCACCAAACGAAAAGCTCCAAAACTACCAGGTAAATATGGCCAAAGTCTGGCACCAAAAGAAAAGCTCCAAAACTATCAGGTAAATATGGCCAAAGTCTGGCACCAAACGAAAAGCTCCAAAACTATCAGGTAAATATGGCCAAAGTCTGGCACCAAACGAAAAGCTCCAAAACTACCAGGTAAATATGGCCAAAGTCTGGCACCAAAAGAAAAGCTCCAAAACTACCAGGTAAATATGGCCAAAGTCTGGCACCAAACGAAAAGCTCCAAAACTATCAGGTAAATATGGTCAAAGTCTGGCACCAAAAGAAAAGCTCCAAAACTATCAGGTAAATATGGTCAAAGTCTGGCACCAAACGAAAAGCTCCAAAACTATCAGGTAAATATTGTCAAAGTCTGGCACCAAACGAAAAGCTCCAAAACTATCAGGTAAATATTGTCAAAGTCTGGCACCAAACGAAAAGCTCCAAAACTACCAGGTAAATATTGTCAAAGTGTGGCACCAAACGAAAAGCTCCAAAACTATCAGGTAAATATTGTCAAAGAATGGCACCAAACGAAAAGCTCCAAAACTACCAGGTAAATATGGCCAAAGTCTGGCACCAAACGAAAAGCTCCAAAACTATCAGGTAAATATTGTCAAAGTCTGGCACCAAACGAAAAGCTCCAAAACTATCAGGTAAATATGGTCAAAGTCTGGCACCAAACGAAAAGCTCCAAAACTATCAGGTAAATATGGTCAAAGTCTGGCACCAAACGAAAAGCTCCAAAACTACCAGGTAAATATTGTCAAAGTCTGGCACCAAACGAAAAGCTCCAAAACTATCAGGTAAATATTGTCAAAGAATGGCATTTACAAAAAGCTCCAAAACTACCAGGTAAATATGGTCAAAGTCTGGCACCAAACGAAAAGCTCCAAAACTATCAGGTAAATATGGCCAAAGTCTGGCACAAAAGGAAAAGCTCCAAAACTATCAGGTAAATATTGTCAAAGTCTGGCACCAAACGAAAAGCTCCAAAACTATCAGGTAAATATTGTCAAAGTCTGGCACCAAACGAAAAGCTCCAAAACTACCAGGTAAATATTGTCAAAGTGTGGCACCAAACGAAAAGCTCCAAAACTATCAGGTAAATATTGTCAAAGAATGGCACCAAACGAAAAGCTCCAAAACTACCAGGTAAATATGGCCAAAGTCTGGCACCAAACGAAAAGCTCCAAAACTATCAGGTAAATATTGTCAAAGTCTGGCACCAAACGAAAAGCTCCAAAACTATCAGGTAAATATGGTCAAAGTCTGGCACCAAACGAAAAGCTCCAAAACTATCAGGTAAATATGGCCAAAGTCTGGCACAAAAGGAAAAGCTCCAAAACTATCAGGTAAATATTATTTAATTGTGGCACAAAACAAAAAGCTCCAAAACTATCAGGTAAATATGGCCAAAGTCTGGCACCAAACGAAAAGCTCCAAAACTATCAGGTAAATATGGCCAAAGTCTGGCACAAAAGGAAAAGCTCCAAAACTATCAGGTAAATATTGTCAAAGTCTGGCACCAAACGAAAAGCTCCAAAACTATCAGGTAAATATTGTCAAAGTCTGGCACCAAACGAAAAGCTCCAAAACTACCAGGTAAATATTGTCAAAGTGTGGCACCAAACGAAAAGCTCCAAAACTATCAGGTAAATATTGTCAAAGAATGGCACCAAACGAAAAGCTCCAAAACTACCAGGTAAATATGGCCAAAGTCTGGCACCAAACGAAAAGCTCCAAAACTATCAGGTAAATATGGTCAAAGTCTGGCACCAAACGAAAAGCTCCAAAACTATCAGGTAAATATGGCCAAAGTCTGGCACAAAAGGAAAAGCTCCAAAACTATCAGGTAAATATTATTTAATTGTGGCACAAAACAAAAAGCTCCAAAACTATCAGGTAAATATGGCCAAAGTCTGGCACCAAACGAAAAGCTCCAAAACTATCAGGTAAATATGGCCAAAGTCTGGCACCAAAAGAAAAGCTCCAAAACTATCAGGTAAATATGGCCAAAGTCTGGCACAAAAGGAAAAGCTCCAAAACTATCAGGTAAATATTGTCAAAGTCTGGCACCAAACGAAAAGCTCCAAAACTATCAGGTAAATATTGTCAAAGTCTGGCACCAAACGAAAAGCTCCAAAACTACCAGGTAAATATTGTCAAAGTCTGGCACCAAACGAAAAGCTCCAAAACTACCAGGTAAATATTGTCAAAGTCTGGCACCAAACGAAAAGCTCCAAAACTATCAGGTAAATATTGTCAAAGAATGGCACCAAACGAAAAGCTCCAAAACTACCAGGTAAATATGGCCAAAGTCTGGCACCAAACGAAAAGCTCCAAAACTATCAGGTAAATATTGTCAAAGTCTGGCACCAAACGAAAAGCTCCAAAACTATCAGGTAAATATTATTTAATTGTGGCACAAAACAAAAAGCTCCAAAACTATCAGGTAAATATTGTCAAAGTCTGGCACCAAACGAAAAGCTCCAAAACTACCAGGTAAATATTGTCAAAGTGTGGCACCAAACAAAAAGCTCCAAAACTATCAGGTAAATATTGTCAAAGAATGGCACCAAACGAAAAGCTCCAAAACTACCAGGTAAATATGGCCAAAGTCTGGCACCAAACGAAAAGCTCCAAAACTATCAGGTAAATATTGTCAAAGTCTGGCACCAAACGAAAAGCTCCAAAACTATCAGGTAAATATGGTCAAAGTCTGGCACCAAACGAAAAGCTCCAAAACTATCAGGTAAATATGGTCAAAGTCTGGCACCAAACGAAAAGCTCCAAAACTATCAGGTAAATATGGCCAAAGTCTGGCACAAAAGGAAAAGCTCCAAAACTATCAGGTAAATATTATTTAATTGTGGCACAAAACAAAAAGCTCCAAAACTATCAGGTAAATATGGCCAAAGTCTGGCACAAAAGGAAAAGCTCCAAAACTATCAGGTAAATATTGTCAAAGTCTGGCACCAAACGAAAAGCTCCAAAACTATCAGGTAAATATTGTCAAAGTCTGGCACCAAACGAAAAGCTCCAAAACTACCAGGTAAATATTGTCAAAGTGTGGCACCAAACGAAAAGCTCCAAAACTATCAGGTAAATATGGTCAAAGTCTGGCACCAAACGAAAAGCTCCAAAACTATCAGGTAAATATGGTCAAAGTCTGGCACCAAACGAAAAGCTCCAAAACTATCAGGTAAATATGGTCAAAGTCTGGCACCAAACGAAAAGCTCCAAAACTACCAGGTAAATATTGTCAAAGTCTGGCACCAAACGAAAAGCTCCAAAACTACCAGGTAAATATTGTCAAAGTCTGACACCAAACGAAAAGCTCCAAAACTATCAGGTAAATATTGTCAAAGAATGGCATTTACAAAAAGCTCCAAAACTACCAGGTAAATATGGCCAAAGTCTGGCACCAAACGAAAAGCTCCAAAACTATCAGGTAAATATTGTCAAAGAATGGCATTTACAAAAAGCTCCAAAACTACCAGGTAAATATTATCTAAGTGTGGCACAAAACAAAAAGCTCCAAAACTATCAGGTAAATATTATTTAATTGTGGCACAAAACAAAAAGCTCCAAAACTACCAGGTAAATATTATCTAAGTGTGGCACAAAACAAAAAGCTCCAAAACTATCAGGTAAATATTATCTAAGTGTGGCACAAAACAAAAAGCTCCAAAACTACCAGGTAAATATTATCTAAGTGTGGCACAAAACAAAAAGCTCCAAAACTATCAGGTAAATATGGCCAAAGTCTGGCACCAAAAGAAAAGCTCCAAAACTATCAGGTAAATATGGTCAAAGTCTGGCACCAAACGAAAAGCTCCAAAACTATCAGGTAAATATTGTCAAAGTCTGGCACCAAACGAAAAGCTCCAAAACTATCAGGTAAATATGGTCAAAGTCTGGCACCAAACAAAAAGCTCCAAAACTACCAGGTAAATATTATCTAAGTGTGGCACAAAACAAAAAGCTCCAAAACTATCAGGTAAATATTATCTAAGTGTGGCACAAAACAAAAAGCTCCAAAACTACCAGGTAAATATTGTCAAAGTCTGGCACCAAACGAAAAGCTCCAAAACTATCAGGTAAATATTGTCAAAGAATGGCATTTACAAAAAGCTCCAAAACTACCAGGTAAATATGGCCAAAGTCTGGCACCAAACGAAAAGCTCCAAAACTATCAGGTAAATATTGTCAAAGAATGGCATTTACAAAAAGCTCCAAAACTACCAGGTAAATATTGTCAAAGTCTGGCACCAAACGAAAAGCTCCAAAACTACCAGGTAAATATTGTCAAAGTCTGGCACCAAACGAAAAGCTCCAAAACTATCAGGTAAATATTGTCAAAGAATGGCATTTACAAAAAGCTCCAAAACTACCAGGTAAATATGGCCAAAGTCTGGCACCAAACGAAAAGCTCCAAAACTATCAGGTAAATATTGTCAAAGAATGGCATTTACAAAAAGCTCCAAAACTACCAGGTAAATATTATCTAAGTGTGGCACAAAACAAAAAGCTCCAAAACTATCAGGTAAATATTATTTAATTGTGGCACAAAACAAAAAGCTCCAAAACTATCAGGTAAATATTGTCAAAGTGTGGCACAAAACAAAAAGCTCCAAAACTATCAGGTAAATATGGTCAAAGTCTGGCACCAAAAGAAAAGCTCCAAAACTATCAGGTAAATATTGTCAAAGTCTGGCACCAAACGAAAAGCTCCAAAACTACCAGGTAAATATTGTCAAAGTGTGGCACAAAACAAAAAGCTCCAAAACTATCAGGTAAATATGGTCAAAGTCTGGCACCAAAAGAAAAGCTCCAAAACTATCAGGTAAATATTGTCAAAGTCTGGCACCAAACGAAAAGCTCCAAAACTATCAGGTAAATATGGCCAAAGTCTGGCACCAAACGAAAAGCTCCAAAACTACCAGGTAAATATTGTCAAAGTCTGGCACCAAACGAAAAGCTCCAAAACTACCAGGTAAATATTGTCAAAGTCTGGCACCAAAAGAAAAGCTCCAAAACTACCAGGTAAATATTGTCAAAGTGTGGCACAAAACAAAAAGCTCCAAAACTATCAGGTAAATATGGTCAAAGTCTGGCACCAAACGAAAAGCTCCAAAACTATCAGGTAAATATGGCCAAAGTCTGGCACCAAACGAAAAGCTCCAAAACTACCAGGTAAATATTGTCAAAGTCTGGCACCAAAAGAAAAGCTCCAAAACTACCAGGTAAATATGGCCAAAGTCTGGCATGAAACGAAAAGCTCCAAAACTATCAGGTAAATATTATTTAATTGTGGCACAAAACAAAAAGCTCCAAAACTACCAGGTAAATATTGTCAAAGTCTGGCACCAAACAAAAAGCTCCAAAACTATCAGGTAAATATTGTCAAAGTCTGGCACCAAACGAAAAGCTCCAAAACTACCAGGTAAATATGGTCAAAGTCTGGCACCAAACGAAAAGCTCCAAAACTACCAGGTAAATATGGCCAAAGTCTGGCACCAAACGAAAAGCTCCAAAACTACCAGGTAAATATGGCCAAAGTCTGGCACCAAACGAAAAGCTCCAAAACTATCAGGTAAATATTGTCAAAGTGTGGCACCAAACGAAAAGCTCCAAAACTATCAGGTAAATATTGTCAAAGTCTGGCACCAAACGAAAAGCTCCAAAACTACCAGGTAAATATGGCCAAAGTCTGGCACCAAACGAAAAGCTCCAAAACTATCAGGTAAATATTGTCAAAGAATGGCATTTACAAAAAGCTCCAAAACTACCAGGTAAATATGGCCAAAGTCTGGCATGAAACGAAAAGCTCCAAAACTATCAGGTAAATATAATCTTAGTGTGGCACAAAACAAAACGCTCCAAAATTACCAGGTAAATATTATCTAAGTGTGGCACAAAACAAAACGCTCCAAAATTACCAGGTAAATATTGTCACGGCTAGGGTGTAAGCTGTAGGTTTGTAATGATGTTTATTTCTGACTGTCAGTAAACACTCTTTGTTATTTTCTATGTGTTTATAGTTTACTGCCAGTCACTCGCGATATGGACATTACATGGAGTATTTGTTATTGTTGTTGTTATTATTATGTGAATGTATTTCTCGGGAAACGATTTGTAAGGGTTAATTCAGAGTTCGTTCCATTGTTTTGCCCGTTCAAACGACGGTCAGCCCCAGGTCGCCGGTTGTGCTTTATTTTGATAAACGTACACCTTGCTCGTCCCTCTTATTTGTTGACCAGTTCAGGCTAAGGGTATTCATTGTAACTGGGTTGATTTCCCCTTTGTGTAGGGTTGTGGTAAGCCCATATTCCCCTTTTATTCCCATGCTTTCCAAGTACGTTTTGTACTTTCACTTTGCCGACCATGTTTACGATTAGTACTTCCGGGTCACGGTGTAACCTACGCCCAACCAACCAGAAGACCAGAAATGTACCACGGAGAGGTCCCGGCTGTCCCACGGTGGTCGGTGGTACTTCCTTTTTATATAAATACCACGGAGCGTCGAAATGACGTCAGACTTGGACTGACCCTCAGCGAGATAACATCGTTTCTGTGCCTCTGAGTCTACCACTACTGGAGGGGATATAACTGTCAAACCATTAAACCACCTTTGATAACCTTAAGGAACCTCTTACCATTTATGGAGATGGAGTGACGTAATATTTACTACAGCCGTAGTAAATCTAACATAATTCACACGGTCGGCAATTGTTACTAAATGGGGGGACTTGGATATTTATTTACATATAACTTTGAGGGCTTTAAGAATGAATTGTTAGTTATATTTTTATTATAACTTTGACCATTAAATGTTAAATGGTTTATCTGAATTGATTATTTACCAATATTCCTGTTTTGTCATGCCACCAGTGTCCTGTGATACTTATAACCATTGTAAACCAAAGTCATGCAACCAGTGACGATCACGTAACCAGTGACAAACAAAACCATAACCAAGTCACAAACCAAGGTGACGTACTAAACCAGTGCCGGCTCGCGCTATTGCTACCACCCCCCCCTTTAGGGTTAACAATATTATCTAAGTGTGGCACAAAACAAAACGCTCCAAAACTATCAGGTAAATATAGTCTAAGTGTGGCATTAAACAAAATGCTCCAAAAAATATTCTCAAAGATGAGCATCTTAAGAAGTCTAATTTGAAACTAATGGCCCAAAAACTATCAGGTAATCATTGTCAAAGATGAGCATTTCAGGAAATCAAAAGTCTGATTTGAAAGGAATGGCCTATCAGATAAACATTGTCAAAGATTCATGATTGAAATATCAAAGTCTTGTGAATCCATGAATTGATAGTATTTAGAGTTTTTATATCATGATAGATGATGGACATTGATTAAAATGAGGAGCCGTCAGTATTATTAATCAAATTTTGTTTAACATTTGAATAAGAGTTTTCAACAGATCAATATATATCAGAAGCGCTTTAATTTTCAAAGACAAGCTTGTCTCATTTTAAACCATGTTAGAATAAATTCAAATCACAATTATTAAGTAAATATTTTTCAGAAATAAATGACTGAACTGTAGTATTTTTTTGGAGAGCTCAAAGTGTAATATTTGTCAATGTTAAATTCTTACACGTACTCTTGAAGACGAACCTTTCGATCAATATTTGATTTGCTCTTGAATTAATAGTATATCCATGTCACCGATCTTTTGGACAAGGTAAAACTACATATTGGCATGTTCAGGGGATTACGTTTAATCTGGTCGGGAATAGTCATTGTTTTTCAAAGATCAACAATATTTTGATTGAACCTAATATTTAAGTCATATAGATACAGTTTTAACATTGTCCTGTAATTTTAAAGGCCTTCTTGATTTTGATCTTTCTAAGATTCCAGTGTAATTCAAATATTTTGAATGATGACAGTTTCATTAAAAGTTTTCATTGTCCTTTCTTGGCACTAGAATTTTTAATGTTAAAGTAAGCCCTTTTAATAACTCTTATAATGAAGTGAGGCATTGTAGACAATGGAATGTTTGAATAGTTGTAAGTTTTGGTACCTCTTAGACCAGATCTCCATTTGATGAATGACAAAAAGTAAAGTTGACATCAATGATGGATTAATACTGAAAACCATGAAATCTTTGAGTGTCTTTTTTCGCGAAAGAACGACTGCATTTTTGTTTGTGCCTTTTTACATTCGTGCTATAATGCAACTTTCCATACGACAAATATGATCCCGCTCTTTAATTTCCGCCTTTGCAATGTCATTGCAAAAATAAAACTGCCGCAAAAATTTCATGATTTACAGTACCATGTAGGGTGTGCATTACTTGTTTGAATAGTTATATGTTTTGATTATTGTATTAACCAGTTTTGCAAAAGCAAGATGCCCACAATTTGTCATAAAAAGTTATGTGTTCATTTTACACTTAAGTCAAGACCCTGAAGTCAGCAGTGCTAAGCATTTTATTGATATAATTATTAATATATAACAACCTGTTCAGTATTACATTGGTTTTTAAATAAGCTGTCAAGAAAATGGAAGAGTATAGGACTTTTGATGTTTGTCAAAATAAGACTTTCGTTTATAATTAGCTTTTTGAATAGTAATACAAATATTAATATAATAACTTTTGTTGACCACTGTTGACGGGGTTTGTGATCTCTCGTTACGATATAAGTATTAATGGAGATCCATATTAATCTTTTAAGGTTTCATGGAAATTTGCCAAGTTTTCAGAACGAAAATCAAGGTTGAATTTATATTTATAGATGAAAAATATGTGTTTATTACATGATTTGAATTTACATTTTCTATCTTTCATGGCATGGAAGTAAAAGTTTATGCATCAGTTTGTCTGCTGAATGGGTAGTTAATGTGACAAAACGGTTCTCCATTTCATCTTTTCTTACTAAACATTACCAAAGTAGACCCCTTCTTTATCATACAAAATTTACATATGAATTATGATGGAAATTAAAATTTTGAAAAATAAAGGAAGAAAGTGAGAAAGGTACAATTTTTAATTTCAAAAGCTTTTTGCTTATATATTATTGGAAATATTCTTAAAGAATTTGTATGATATAGATCTTTTATTAAAATGTTCCAAGTGGAGTAACAGAGATTATGTAATTCTTTTTTTTAACTTAACACAAGTCTCTCACACTGAATTAGGTGGTGGACTTTTTTTTATAAACTTGATATTTCGTGTTTAGAAACTATGTTAATTACTAGAATAACCCTAGATTTAGTGTTTTTATGACATTTTAATGACAGCTAAACATGACCATAATGGGAATAGCTTTACTAGAGAATTTTCAGCTCCGATGCTCCCAAACACTCTGATTTTTTTAC
Source organism: Arcuatula senhousia (assembly GCA_963971305.1). Classification (NCBI taxonomy): domain Eukaryota; kingdom Metazoa; phylum Mollusca; class Bivalvia; order Mytilida; family Mytilidae; genus Arcuatula; species Arcuatula senhousia. Next base: position 51,437,407 of record OZ020311.1, read on the forward strand.
TTCATTTTGTTTACAATGACCTTATTGAGTAAAACTAATAGTTAACTGCAGGGCTTTGACAAAAAATGAAATCTTTGCAGTTTTTGTTCACTTTATTGCAGTCTCCTTTGGCCTATAATGTTTTAATAAGACCTTGAATAAAGCTTCTTTTCTAATTTTACACTATTTATAAGTGTGCATAGGGTGGGTCTTTACTAAAAGATCTACTAAATGTTTAAAATATGGTAATCAGTATTTATAAATTCTGTAATTATTAATACAGAAAGTGAAAGTCATCTTTAGTAGGTCTTTGATACCCTTACATTAGTTAGGATTTGATAGGTTATGGTTTTGGAAGGATTTAGACTTGCCGATTTTGTGAAACTTAGATGTTTTATACAAATCATTAGAGTACAAGCATGCTTTAAAAACAAGTTTTGTTTCCAATTTAACTGCATGCAGGTCACATGCCTGCATTCTTACCTATATCTTGATAACTTCTTAGATTTTAAGCTGAATAGGCATCCTGAATATTGAAACGTTTCTCTCTTGTTCCTTTTATACCTGATTGTGTCAGGAACAGTTATTTTTGTATATTCAATAAATTCAACTCTTGATCAAAGTATTTTATGCAATCTTTATAATTACAGCAAATTAGTTCATATGAACCCTACTTATTTGTAAGGCTTATCACATGACTTCAATCTCAGATTTTTTTCATGATTTGTTGGAGCATTTTAATGAAACTTGGTCATGATCACAACATTCCAATAAAAAAAAAAGATTACAAGCTTTTAGTTCAAATATTTACAGAACAATGATATTTGCTTTTTAAATCTGATTTCTTTTTAAGTGTTTCAAGTACTGACAATTATTGAATTTGAAATAGACGATTTTTTGTCGTTTCACTTTTGCTTTTAAAACGCATAACAAGGTATTAAATAAAACTGGAATTCAATTTGAAAATAAGAAAACTTACAAAATTTTTCCTTTTCTTATGATCAGACGTTAGCACTGTATTTTGGTCAATTTCAAATATGTACATTTTTTTTATGGTCTCTTTCAAAAAAATCAATTTTTGTTTTCTTGGTATTTTTCAAAATATTGTAAGTAAAAAAATATCTTTCTTTATATATACAGCTTATTTCACTAGTTAAAATGTGTGTAGACAAGCCTCACTAACCCCATGCATACATGGACTAAGTTCAACTAACCCCATGCATGCATGGGGTTGATGGAGCTAAGGCCATGCATGCATGGGGTTAGTGCAGCTTAGTACAAATCAAAAATTGATGAAAATAAAGTGCTAATGTCTGATCATAAACTAAGGTCAAATTCTATAGGTTTTCTTATTTTCATATTGAATTCCAGTTTTATTTAATACCTTGTTGCATATAGAAGTGTTGCTCTCAAGCAGTCTATTTGGAATCAAACGAAACCAATTAACAGCATTTTTTACACTAGATATTTATTATTTTTAAAATGGCTTTATCTTTCTGTGTAAATAATATGATATATTAATATAGCATACAAACACCCAGTGTTATTGATCAGCAATTTAATTAAATTCATACTCGAGTAGTTTCTGATTACTATCAGCTCTAAAAAACAATTGTTTGACAAAACCTTACCCAATACACATCCAAAAACAGAAGGTCATGGTCGCAAATATGGTGTGGGGAGATACAAAGTTTTATTGGAAGGAATTTTGTTCGAAAAGATCCTGTATGTATTCATTTTTGTTTAGTTCTAGATTTGCCAAAAGTTGCATACTTTTCTTGGAATGCTTATGATTGTCTTTTTAAAATGTGTTGGTCCCTTGGGAACAACCACTCGATTTTTGTTGATAAATATTTTTTATACTTTATTTCATCAGGTCATGTTAGATTTTTTTCATGTTGATAAGTGGAGTATTAGTTAAGGAATGTTACTAAAGAGGTATTATTTTATCTTGTATTTAGAACTTTATATACAGTATAAGCCCATGCTAAGCATGAATTCAGAAAAGTTCTTTATACTGGATAAAGTACCTGGTAGTCAGATATTGCATTCCTGATAGTTTAATACTTTGACAATAATTATGATGATTGTTTAAATCATTTATTAACCTTGAAGAAAAGATACTTATTAATCAGCCCTCAGTGTTGTGTAGTACATAAACGGCATGGTAAAGCTCACATCCTTGTTTATCCATCAGATAGTGAAATGGATATTTCTTTATGCAAGTAAAGAAAAAAACATTTTAGACAATACTAAATTATTATATCTTTCTCCTTTCAGCTGCTGAGGTAGACAAACATTCCCAGATTAAGCAGAGACATTACGATGCTGATGAAATCAGACGCTACATGCAGAAACAGAAAGCTGAGCGTGTGCAGAAACAACTGGAGGAAGAAAAACGACAGAAGAAAGCAGATGAGCTCCGAAGGAAACAGTTGGAAGAATTATACAACAAACAGAAACAGACTGCTTCTCATAGTAAACGATTCAGGGAAATCAAACGAAAATCTTCCTCCGAGCTTCCTCCTCGACCTATGACCTTATCTAACGTGCCTTATCATCATCATCTTGTACAGCCAGGACGAGACAGACACTTGGTACTTAAGCTTTTGAAAGTTAAAAACTTGCACTTTTAATTAATATAAATATTACATCTTATTATTAATCACAGGAACTTTCAAAGTAGGAAGTAGGTAGTTCATAGCCAACATTAAGATGTTCTTTAACAGGAGATGCTATTAAGATTTGGCTATATTTTTCTACATCAGTTTTATAGAGATTTTATCTGAAAGAGTAATACTGAAATTGTACAAATAAATTGGATGGCTAATTTCAACAAATTGATCATTAAAAATAAGTTGCCTAAAAATACTTTAAAGTTTTGTTGTTGTGCATAGAAGATTAGTAATAAATAATTGTGTGTAAAGTATAGTAATGACAAGTTAAGGAACAATTTTAAGTTTAAGTTAGCTCTTTTCTTCCATTTGAATACAATAATGCAGTTACAGACCCTAAAAGTGTAAACATAACATTACTAACCACATTGTTTCCTGTTGTATAATGTCAACAATAAAGAGAACGTAGAATAAGTGTATGCAACATAAAGCAACGACATTTTAAAAAGTCACAATGGAAAACAGCCATCAGTCTTCAACATGACCAGAGGTCGCTGCTTGCCATTTTGCATTGGCCCAAGACTGAATATACAATACATAAGATTCAAAACTAATCCCAAAATTATCAACAATATAACTCTTTGTTTGCAAGTAAAATGTGGCTCAGAAATTAGTGGAAGATGTTAAGTTACCTTGTCTAAACAACACTTACTGTTGTATACTTATTTAATTACAGGTTAATGACGAGCCCCAGACTTTAGTGGGAGAAGATGAAATGGAGATGAGCGATGACAGTTCTACTCTGACAGGAGACTCCATGGACGAAAGTTCTCCCGCTGCCACCCCTAAAGGGTTAGTATATATAAGGGGGTCACTGAGGGGTAAATATATCAGTTCTACTCTGATGGGAGACTCCATGGATGAAAGTTCTCCCGCTGCCACCCCTTAAGGGTTAGTATATATAAGGGGGTCACTGAGGGGTAAATATATCAGTTCTACTCTGATGGGAGACTCCATGGATGAAAGTTTTCCTACTGCTACCCCTAAAGGGTAAGTATATATAAGGGGGTCACTGAGGGGTAAATCTATCAGTTCTACTCTGATGGGAGACTCCATGGATGAAAGTTCTCCTGATGCCACCCTAAAGGCTTAGTATAAGGGGGTCACTGAGGGGTAAATATATCAGTTCTACTCTGATGGGAGACTCCATGGATGAAAGTTCTCCTGATGCCACCCTAAAGGCTTAGTATAAGGGGGTCACTGAGGGGTAAAAATATCAGTTCTACTCTGATGGGAGACTCCATGGATGAAAGTTCTCCCGCTGCCACCCCTAAAGGGTTAGTATATATAAGGGGGTCACTGAGGGGTAAATATATCAGTTCTACACTGATGGGAGACTCCATGGATGAAAGTTCTCCTGATGCCACCCTAAAGGCTTAGTATAAGGGGGTCACTGAGGGGTAAAAATATCAGTTCTACTCTGATGGGAGACTCCATGGATGAAAGTTCTCCCGCTGCCACCCCTAAAGGGTTAGTATATATAAGGGGGTCACTGAGGGGTAAATATATCAGTTCTACACTGATGGGAGACTCCATGGATGAAAATTCTCCCACTGCCACCCCTAAAGGGTAAGTATATATAAGGGGGTCACTGAGGGGTAAATCTATCAGTTCTACTCTGATGGGAGACTCCATGGATGAAAGTTCTCCTGATGCCACCCTAAAGGCTTAGTATAAGGGGGTCACTGAGGGGTAAAAATATCAGTTCTACTCTGATGGGAGACTCCATGGATGAAAGTTTTCCTACTGCTACCCCTAAAGGGTAAGTATATATAAGGGGGTCACTGAGGGGTAAATCTATCAGTTCTACTTTGATGGGATACTCCATGGATGAAAGTTCTCCTGATGCCACCCTAAAGGCTTAGTATAAGGGGGTCACTGAGGGGTAAATATATCAGTTCTACTCTGATGGGAGACTCCATGGATGAAAGTTCTCCTGATGCCACCCTAAAGGCTTAGTATAAGGGGGTCACTGAGGGGTAAAAATATCAGTTCTACTCTGATGGGAGACTCCATGGATGAAAGTTCTCCCGCTGCCACCCCTAAAGGGTTAGTATATATAAGGGGGTCACTGAGGGGTAAATATATCAGTTCTACACTGATGGGAGACTCCATGGATGAAAGTTCTCCCACTGCCACCCCTAAAGGGTTAGTATATATAAGGGGGTCACTGAGGGGTAAATCTATCAGTTCTACTCTGATGGGAGACTCCATGGATGAAAGTTCTCCTGATGGCACCCTAAAGGCTTAGTATAAGAGGGTCACTGAGGGGTAAATATATCAGTTCTACTCTGATGGGAGACTCCATGGATGAAAGTTCTCCTGATGCCACCCTAAAGGCTTAGTATAAGGGGGTCACTGAGGGGTAAAAATATCAGTTCTACTCTGATGGGAGACTCCATGGATGAAAGTTCTCCTGATGCCACCCAAAAGGCTTATTATAAGGGGGTCACTGAGGGGTAAATATATCAGTTCTACTCTGAGGGGAGACTCCATGGATGAAAGTTCTCCTGATGCCACCCTAAAGGCTTAGTATAAGGGGGTCACTGAGGGGTAAATATATCAGTTCTATACAATCCCTAAAGGGTAAGTATAATAAAGGCCTTACTAGGCGGGTAAAATACATCCCTTATAGAATGGGGAGGGGCAGTAAGACTCTGATGAAAATTCTTGTTGCTTACTAGGGGGTAAATACATCATTGATAGAATGGGGTGTGGAGGGCTTCAGTTAGACTCTTGACGAGAATTTTTATGTCACATCCTTTTAGGGGTTAATATACTCGGTATTCCTTAATGGTAAATATACAGGGTTATGAATAGGGAATTCTTCTTTAATTGGTGACTCCTTGGAAGAAAGCAGGCTATATTTGTAAAAAACATGTGTTATGTTAAAAAGATATGGAAGTGAAAATAAATGATAGCTCAAATAGTATCAATCTTTAGAGTACAAATAAAGAATTATGGGGCTAGAAAAATTAACTGCCAAAGGAAATAATATCTTTGCAAATCATGGTTAATTTCAATATATTGATAAAATAAAGTACATCTTATTCATATTAATGACAGTAAATGTACTTTGCAATGTTAATATCTTTTTAATCATCAAGTCTCAAAATTTCTAAACCTGCTTTTAAGAAGAAACTCTTTTTTCATCAAATTCATTAGATTGATAATAAACTTAATTTGCTAGAAATTAAATGATGGGTTTTATGCTTCTTAAGAATATTTGTATTTCAAACGGGTTTTATTATTTGGGGTCATAATTAAAGTTTTCTATAATCATGTTTTAAGAACTTAAAAATAAGTTTATGTAAAATTGATATGAACCAAAAAGCCTTATGATCTAATTATTTGGGTTTGAATAAACATGCATAAAGGAAAGATATTTTTCATTCAGTTGGTATATCATTTAAAATCTTTCCTTTATCCAGTCATGTGATATTTACTCCATCTCCCACCGTCACTAACTGCATTGGTTTTTATACCAATTTATAAAGAAGTAAATAAAATCAAACTTACCCTAAAAATTCCTTTTCAATATAACTCAGATTAAAGATGCTTTGAATTAAATAATTGAATTTCTTAAATTTAGAATTAAATATTCTATTTATTTTTTTTCTGTCATATATAAGCATTATACTTGGACAGTTTTAATGAATTATGCAATGTACTTGAAAAGGTTAAAAAGTTCTACTGAAAAGAAAATGCTCAAGAATACAGATAGTCCCATGAAAAACAACCTAAAAGTCATATTTTATATAATGAAAGCAAGGGCTTTTGTACGTAATTTTATTTTAAAGACCAATTTTTGTGCATAAATGGGTGTTGACTTGACATTTGTCTCTTTGTACATCTCTGTAATGCTAATTTAAAACTAAGATTTATGTTTTTCATATAACAGTTTGGCTGAATGCAGCATTGACTTTTCTTTTAATTTGTTTTTTAATAAGAAATTAAAATCATATTTTTTTTAACTTTTCAGAAAAACGGACGACAAAGGCAAACACAGCCAAACAAGTCAATGGAAGGCTAGCTTACAAAAAGAACGTGAATTCCTCATGGAAAATAATAATTCTCAGAGATCTGTGGGTGGATTAAATTTTGATATAAACCAAGTTTTGAATAAGTTTTCTCAGGCTATGAATAATCAACAAACTGAAAGTGAAAGTAGACATTCTGGTTTTAATGGAATAACTGCTGGTTCCAACATTCCCCAGGCCTCTTCTTCAGATGGTAGTGATCGAACGAGGGAGCAACGTTTACAAGCTATTAGAGAAACTGCTCAACACCTTAAAGGAAAAATTCAGACTGTTTCTAGAAAGCTTAAGGGAGAAGTGGAGGAGAATGGTAGGTTTTAAGATCATTATTAATCTAGAAACTGAGATAACCTCTCTAACTGTTCATGATTCTGCCACGATTTGACATTTTAATAAAAAAAAAGCATAACTTATGTGTGGAACACCTTAGAAGACTTTTAGTTTTAGTTTTTGATCCAAAAATCAGTCCTGTTTTTATGGTCAAGACCATAACTGACTCAATAAATTTAAAAATTCATTAAGATTTAAAAAAAAAGATATCTTACGCATGCAGATAGAGATAAGTGCATTTTAAAGCGATCAGAGTCAAAAATAAGAAACTTATCTTTAAAAATAATCTCATAAATTAACCTAATAAGTATTCTAATTTCTTATTACATATTTGTTGTGTTGCAACTCTTATTTGATTTGAATGCATTAGAATACCTTATTAGTGATGTGTATCAATTGAAAACCCTGAACCCTACAACTTTTGGAGGTACTAGACCTAGTTGTATGTCAAATCAAGCGTTCTCACGACTGTCAGTGAAAGTCACCGCTAACCTACAAACTGATATATCGACAACGTAACAAAAGATTGTCCTTATGTATACTGCATGATATTTTCATTTGTGATAGATTAAAAGATTTCCAATCGCTCTCAATCAAATATTTGTTATTTTATTTTGAAATATAATGGGATTTGTTTAGTAGGATGTCAAGGCCAGAGGATTATCAGATTTGCTCGTTAAATTAACCAGCCTTTGTTACTGTGTATTAACTAACTAAACAAGAGTATTAGGGAATTTTTAAATGAGTTTATATATCTAGTATAACCAGACTAAGAATTCATCAAGTGTAGTGGTTCTTATTGTAAACTCAATTGCTACTATTTGACCATTCAAATGTAAGGTACATGTATGTGTAGGAACTCTTTATTACGTGTATCATCTGGTTCCTCCATACCAGATGAAAATGGAATAAGACTGCAGCCTATGGCTTGCATATAAGAGCTCACTAATAGATGTCCAACTTGCCAGCATCTTATGTTGAAAATGTAGGTCTAAACTTTGCCATGGTTGTAACTTTCCTGAGTCATTCAGAACACTAAGCCAAGAATCAAAAGGTTTGAACAAATGTGGAGAACTCATATTTCATAATAAGAAATGATGTTTTTAGCTCACCTGGCCAAAGGCCATGTGAGCTTATGCCATCACTATGCGTCCGTCGTCGTCTGTCGTTGTCCGTCGTCGTCTGTCGTCCGTTAACAATTTCAAAAATCTTCTCCTCTGAAACCACTGAACCAATTTAACAGAAACTTGGCAGGAATGATATATGACATGTTGGCAACAAACGATCCTCATTTTGAAATGCTTTGATAAAAAACATGGCCGCCGTTGCTAAAAATAGAACATAGGGGTAAAATGCAGTTTTTTGCAAATAACTCAAAAACGGCTACAGATATCAAAATTCTGGCATAGGGTAAAAGTGATCAGCACCTCAAGATCTACCTACCCTGAAATTTTGAAGAAAATCCAACCACCCATGTAGGAGTTATTGCCCTTTTTGTGGATTTTTTGCAAATTTTGCACCTGTTTAGCTCAATATCTTGAAAACTATACAAGATGTTTGAGAAATTTAAATTGCATATTGTTAAGCACATCAAGATCTACAAAATTTGTAACAGGGTCAACGTTGTAGGACCTTTCCTTTTAGGAGTTATTGCCCTTAGAACGTCAAAATTTAGCATTTTAACAGCATTTCCTCATTACATTGAAAACGTTAACTCCTCTGACACTTTAAGTCCAAATGGAACCAAACTTGGTATAGTTGTTCATTAGCATTAGGTGTATAGAACTGATGTGGGGATTTTTGATTGGTCGTAAAACATGGCCGCTGTGGCTAAAAATAGAACAAAGCGGTAAATGGCAGTTTTTTGCAAATAACTCTAAAACAGTGACAGATTTCAAAATTTTGATTGGGAACAAAAGTGATCAGCACCTCAAGATCTACCAGCTCTGAAATTTTGAAGAAAATCCAACAACCCATGTAGGAGTTATTGCCCTTTTTTTGGATTTTTTGCAAATTTTGCACCTGTTTAGCTCAATATCTTGAAAACTATACAAGATATTTGAGAAATTTAAATTGTATATTGTTAAGCGCATCAAGATCTACAAAATTTGTAACAGGGTCAACGTTGTAGGACCTTTCCTTTGAGGAGTTATTGCCCTTGGAACGTCAAAATTGAGCATTTTAACTGCATTTCCTTATATTGAAAATGTTAACTCCTCTGACACTTTAAGTCCAAATGGAACCAAACTTGGTATTATTGTTTATTATATTATAAGGTGTATAGAACTGTTGTGGGAATTTTTGATTGGTTGTAAAACATGGCCGCTGTGGCTAAAAATAGAACATTAGGTTAAACTGCATTTTTTTGCAAATAACTCAAAAAGGGTGACAGATTTTTAGATTTTGATTGAGAACAAAAGTGATCAGCACCTTTAGATCCACCATATTGTCAGATGACCCTCTTATTAATCTTATGACCCTTTCAACGTTAAATAGATTTTGCCTTATAACCTTTACTTCAGGCACATATGTCAGGTGAGCGATTCAGGCTCCTGGGAGCCTCTTGTTTTTTTATATCATATCTTTTGCTCTTATCCTTCTCTTGGTATTCAAAGTTATCTTTTGTTTCTATAACCATTACTTATTTTTGGGGGGTTTTGAATTACTTTGGGTTTTTTACTATTGAAGTGTCTTAATAGTATATTGGAATTTTTTCACAAACATGTTTAAGTGGGTAGGTTTTAAAAGTGTTATTTTACAATTAAATAAAAGCAAAACTTATTTGGCAATTTTCCAGTCACCTTTTATGTGTAAAAAAATAAAAGTAGAAAAAAAATGTCATCTGGGGATTGGAATAAATTAAGTCATTCAGTTCTAATAACTGTTTGCCTTGTCAAAAGGCCCTACGTTTGACTATTTTTAAAACCTTACAACAGCACATTATGTTTTTCAATAAAAGTAATTAAGCCTTACAGAAGGCTTCTCTATTGACTTGGTTTTGTTTTGACATAGTATACTCAAAGAGTTCTATTGTTAAAGTACAGAAAATTTCATTCAATAATTATAGATTTTCTCTCTAAGCTATTGTTGGGCTTTTTCAATATATTTTACGGTAGTACTATTTCATGGAGAGTTGAAACAATCGAGGTAAGTCTCCATTGTGAATCTATCGTGAATAGGAGTCTGTGTTTATCCCCCACGCAGCCTTTATTATAAACTTATTGTCAAATTTATTTTGACTTTTATTGGTTCGGTGGCGACAGCTTCTTTCTTGTCTTGATGTGGGATGCATGTTTGAATAAGTATGGCTGTCTATATTTTTGTTTGCAATCTAGTTCTCAAAGACGTTGTAGCTTAGAACACTTCATGTAGGTAGAAGTTGAAGAAATAATTTTGGTCTGATCAATTGTGCAGCCTTTAACTCTCAACATACTAGTTCATTTTTGACCTAATTTAGAAGTAAAAAATATGGGGAGTTAACATTTTATCAGCAACTGCTCATCACAGCCTCTAAATATTTGGTATGCAACATCAACAATTGGTCCAGAATTGTTAAGATTTGGTTTCAGGTCTGTTGTTCACCTACTTCCTGTTAATCGAGTCCAGTCAGTTTTGTGTTTGACCAATTCCCTTTATTTCTTTACTTAGATTTTGCTCATTATGTCTATAGATCTAAGAGATACATTCAGTTTAATAAAGGTTATAACAAAATTAGTGACTTTGGAAGATCAATCTGGAACATCCAAGAGAAAAAGCTAAAACAAGGAAGACATACTGGAGGAATTGAAGATTGCAATGGTCCTGACTTAATCTAGCTTTTATTACATTGTGTTATAATAGTTTTCATGATATGTCATTTTAGATCAGAGATGGGCATACAACAGACACAACGATGACGATGAAGAGTTTGTCTCTCGCTACGACAGAATGACAGGGGCTGGCAATGATTTCTCTGTGTTTAACTCAAATTTGCCAGGTAAAGTATTTACCTACCAAAAATATGATGTATGATAAGTAAAAGAAATATTTTTTTCTTTGGAGAGAACTTAATATTCATTGACTCAAATCTTATTTTACATATAATCATTAGACTTAGGTTAGCATTAAACTGATGTACTACTATACCAGCAAACTTGACATTTCAAAGCAACTCATTTTAAAGCAATTGGATTTTTTTTCACAAAAAACCAAATTAAATGGTTTCAAATACTTTTGATATTTTGGTTTGTTTTGACCATTATTTAACATCTATCAAACCATTGAATTTTCTCTTATTTTGGGACCACCTTTACTATTCTCGTTCAGCCAGTTAAAGTTTTGTTTATTAAAAGCAAAATACTGAATAGATTTTTTAATCTAGTGAAAAAGTCCTCCGTATTCTATCTGTCCTAGATCATGTTACAATATTGTTACCTAGAGTGACTCTTTCTGTTCCAATGAAATAACTAACCATCCAGAGAAACCAACAACTAAACACTATCTCTCTTCCAGATCTCTATATTGAACAAATTCTGCTTCAATTCAGAAATGATTGTGCATCATTAAAAACTTTCATTAATGTTATCTCATAGAAATGGAATTGAGTATGGATTTTTAACTTTTCTAAAATTAAATTCATAATTGATAAATCCAATATTTATATGAATGCATTGTGCTGTATAAGATAAATTGGCAATTGGGCTGAATTCATGCAGATGTTGAATTAAAAATTCTTTTGTTTTTTCCAGATACATTATAGCACCAATAGTTTTTATTAAAAAAAAAAAAAATAAAAATAACTACATTTTCTTGTGGGGGTCCTGATCATGAATCATGAAGAATAATAAATGCAAATAATGAAACACGGAAATATGGCTAAATTTTTGTTCACGGATAAAAGTTTGACTGTGTATCACTGTAAAGCATGCTTAAAACAAATCACGGACAAAATACTTTGCTGACAACGATTCACGTGCAATATCCAATCACGATGCACGGAAAAATATTTCAACAAATCACAATTAAGGAAAATAAAAATTGCCAATAATGGAGAACGAAATAAACCCATCGGCCCCCTCTCTTGTGACCCAGTTAATAACAACAATAGAAATGATTGAAATTGAAAAGCATAGAAAACAACTAGCTGCATATTTTTATGGTTCTGCAAAGAGCCAGATTCCAAAATGAATGTCAGTAATACTAGACTTCAATTTTGAAATTTACAACAACAATTTACATTTAAAAAAATTTTAAGAAATGAAATCAGATATGTTGACTTGGTCCTTCAAGTGAGTCAATAAAAAATCTCTACCTTTTAATTATATCATTGTGGACTTTATTTTATTATTTACCTTTGTAATGGAAAGGGTAATGTACATTAGTTAGTTTGATGTAGGTAGGCAATACAAAAAAAAAAAACAAGTGAACGTGTCCTAAATGTAAAGAGAATATTGAACATTTGTATGGAATGGGAAATATTCATTAATAGTTAGTAAGATGTAGGTACCCTGCAGTGGTTTGTTTGAAGGTCGTAAAATAGCCTTCTACTTTAACTCTTTGACCTGCTACTTTTGCCAAAAATAAAGGAAATGTTCCAACACATAAAAAAGATCAAGCAAGTAACTAGGATAAATAGCAACCAATAGTATGATAACTCCAAAAATAAGAATAAAACCTGTCTTAGTTTGATTAAATAAAACAGTCTTACAATATAGTAAACTGGAAATGTTGTAAAAGAAATATACAAAACTCCTTGCTTTTACAATAATGCAAACATGCCCAGTATTTGCTAGTGGGGTTGAACTTCTACATAGTAAACTTCACAAAAGTCATTTAAATACAAAATGCATATATAAAATTCAAACATTGGTCATTTGAAGATTATGTTCAAGAACTGTAGTAGTCCTTCTTTAAGTGCAAGTTCGGCAATATTTGTTTCTGTCTGTGTAAGGTTTATCCATTAAAATTTACAGACACAAAAAAATCCTACAATTTTAAACTATTGTCCTCCTACTATCTTTTGATTAAGTCTGGCACCACTTGACTCCCTGTGTGAAGAAACTGAAAAGATAAATGTAAAACCTTTTTATTTTACAAAAGAAAAACATTAATGAGTAAAGAACAACATACAAAAAAATAATGGTTACTTTGTTTACCTAGAGATCAAATGTTAATGGAGTATGTGATTATTTTGTAAAGAATTGTAGATGGACATCTTCTTACTCCAAAAAAACTAAATATTTGTTAAAAAATGTGTCAACATTTATTTTTCTGCTGCTAAGATTAACTGTAGCTCCTTATCTCACGAAGATGTTCCAATTTTCACTCGACCAAGGCAAGATACCAGACGAATGGAGGATAGCTAACGTGGTCCCTATCTATGAGGAAGGAGAAAAACATCAACCTGTCAACTATCGTCCAGTGTCTCTTACCTCTATCTCATGCAAGTTACTGGAGCATGTAATACACAGCACAGTGATGGACCATTTTGATCGCCACAGTATCTTTTGTGACGAACAGCACGGCTTCAGATCACGCCCATCCTGCGAGACCCAGTTGATCGTAACCATTGATCAGATCGCCAGGAATATGGACAGTGGACAGCAGACAGATGTGATCTTGTTGGACTTTTCAAAGGCATTCGACAAGGTTCCCCACCAACGCCTTCTCCTGAAACTGGACCACTATGGGATCAGAGGTACCACAAACAGATGGATAAGAGACTTCCTAACTAACAGATCTCAGTCAGTTATACTGGATGGGCACACATCCCCACCACTGGAAGTGCTATCCGGCGTACCCCAAGGGACTTTTTTGGGACCACTGTTGTTTCTGGCCTATATCAACGATCTACCATCATGTACCAACTCAGATGCAAGGTTATTCGCGGATGACTGTCTTGTTTTTAGGAAGATCAAGAGCCAGAAAGACGCCACAGAACTCCAGAAAGACCTTTCTGCACTGGAGGAGTGGGAACGCAAGTGGCAGATGTGCTTCCACCCTCAGAAGTGTAATGTCATCAGAATTACCAATAGACGACAACCAATCCAGACCAACTACACCCTCCATGGCCACCAACTAGAAGCTGTAGAAAGCGGTAAATACCTCGGTGTAACCATCAACCAGGATTTACAATGGTCAAAACATATCAACAACACCATAGGAAAAGCCACAAGATCGCTAGGTTTCCTACGAAGAAATTTGGGCCGCTGTAAACCAACAGTGAAGGAGAATGCATACCGCACCCTGATCAGACCATCAATCGAATACGCCTCCTCGCTATGGGATCCACACCAAGCAACCCATATAAGAGACCTGGAGCAGGTACAACGTAAGGCAGCTCGCTTCGTATACAACGAATACTCAGATACTACCCCAGGATGTGTAACTAGACTGCTAGACCAACTCCAATGGCAACCTTTACAACAGAGAAGAACCACCAGCAGGCTGATTATGTTCTACAAGATTTAACATCAACTTGTGGACATAAACCCAGCCAACTTCATCACTCCTGGTGACAGAAGGACGAGGGGTAGCAACAAAATCCGCCAGATACGAGCCAACAAAGACATCTACAAGCATTCATTCTTCCCGCAGACAGTAAGAAACTGGAACCAGTTGCCAGATACCACCACTGAAGCGGCAACAATCGAGGAGTTCAGGGCACAATTAGCCACCGTGCCCTGGTCACAACTCCAGAGCTGGTAAACAACAACTACAGCAAGAACAGTGTATATAGTTTTAACCTTTTATTGTACATAAAGAAGAAGCCTCCTTTTTAGCCAAGCCGGAGTTAATTGACACTCGCAACGAGTTCTACTCCTTAGCGGAAGAAGAAGAAGATTAGATATGAAAAACCTGAGAAAAGTTATGATAATATAACAGCTTTTCATAATTTATGCATGAAATTATTCTTAATTTAAAAAAAAAAAATTAAGTTGAGTTTTTAGTAGGCCATGTCAATATAAGATATTATTTATTACCTTACTACATGTGTGAATAAAAATCAGTATATGTAATACTGGTCTGATTTTCAATTTTTATGCATAGACTTGACAAATTGACTTTAGAATGGCATTTCTATTAATGTTTATTTTTTCTTTAAAAAAATACTGAAATATTATATTGGCACTTAAAGAAACTGTACACTTGAATGCTTTGAAATGGAAGTTTACTAAAACTAGAATTGGGTGTAACCTATAGCCATAATTGATTCCTATTTTAAATTTCATTTACATTTCTTTGGGAGTAAAAAATAATTTGTGTTATTTTTAGTCATTTAAAAATTGCTTCTATAGTCATGGCATCAGCTTATGACAGACATTGCTTTGTATTCAGCTCCAAGCCCAGTATTTTGAGGCATATCATGTTTGCAACTCATGATGGCTTTTAAGGAGAGGGACTTTTTTCCTCATTTGATTACATGTACAACCAATTTCTTTGAAAATGACCTTTGACCTTGGTTTAAATATGCTGCTTCAACCTATAGTTGCTATGAAATAACTTTTTGTAACAGTTTTGTCAGCAACTACTAATCACACTCTTGATATTTGGTATCAAGCAGCAGAATTAGCGATTTGATTTCAGATCTGCGGCTGAACTACTTCCTATTTAAATCTAGCCACTTTTGACTTGGGACAGATTTTATTAGAACTTATTTTTCAAATTAATGATAAACCATATTATAACAGGCATCATAAACATTAATAATTTAACATTTGAAATATAGAGAATTATGTGATATAATGGCCTGTTATATAAAGCGACATGATGATTTTATGAATTAAGCCATTTATGAAAACAATTTTTTTGCAAGTTTGCTTCTTTAATATATTTACAAATTGATTTTGTGGGGGTAAAGAACTTCCCTATAATACCTTGCTTTATAACAGGGGGTATACATGTCCTGATTAATCCATGGCCGTCCTTGGTTCTGTATTTTATGAAGTGGGGGTATCACTAATGATCATTGACTAACAGATTTCTTGTTTAGATCTGATTTATACTTTTAAGCCCCACCTACAAAAGTAGAGGGCATGATATGGTGTTCCGAGTCTGTACGTCCATCAGTGTGTCTATCCTAATCTGATTTTATACCTTCAGGTTTAATAAATAGATTTTTGTCTCGCCTGCGACGAATAGTCGCGGAAGGCGAGACATAGGTATTACTTTCCGGCGGCGGCGGCGGCGGCGTCGTAAACTTTTTTGTAAGACTTTTGTGGACAATGAATTGCTTGAAAAGTATAATAGCTAGGCATCTGATATTTGGTATACAGACAGTGCAGGTTATGGTCTACGCAACTGTCACCATGTCGTGTGACCCTGACCCCATTTTCATGCTCCAGTGACTCTGTGAACTTAGGTCTTTTTCAGGCCAAAAAACTTTTTTGTAAGACTTTTGTGGACGATGAATTGCTGGAAAAGTATATTAGCTAGGCATCTGATATTTGGTATACAGACAGTTCAGGTTATGGTCTACGCAACTGTCACAATGTCATGTGACCCTGACCCCA
This sequence comes from Arcuatula senhousia, assembly GCA_963971305.1. Classification (NCBI taxonomy): domain Eukaryota; kingdom Metazoa; phylum Mollusca; class Bivalvia; order Mytilida; family Mytilidae; genus Arcuatula; species Arcuatula senhousia. Next base: position 51,453,919 of record OZ020311.1, read on the forward strand.
TTTTTACGCTCCAGTGACTCTGTGAACTTAGGTCTTTTTTCAGGCCGTAAACTTTTTTGTAAGACTTTTGTGGACGATGAATTGCTGGAAAAGTATATTAGCTAGGCATCTGATATTTGATATACAGACAGTTCAGGTTATGGTCTACACAACTGTCACCATGACATGTGACCCTGACCCCATTTTCACGCTCCAGTGACTCTGTGAACTTAGGTCTTTTTTCAGGCGTTAACTTTTTTGTAAGACTTTTGTGGACGATGAATTGCTGGAAAAGTATATTAGCTAGGCATCTGATATTAGGTATACAGACAGTTAAGGTTATGGTCTACGCAACTGTTACATGCCGCGTGACCCTGACACCATTTTCACGCTCTAGTGACTCTGTGAACTTTGGTCTTTTCAGGCCAAAAAACTTTTTTGTAAGACTTTTGTGGACAATGAATTGCTGGAAAATTATAATTGCTAGGCATCTGATATTGAGTATACAGACAGTTGCGGTTATGGACAACGCAACTGTCACCATGCCATGTGACCATGACCCCATTTTTACGCTCCAGTGACTCTGTGAATTTAGGTCTTTTTTTCAGACATTGTAATACATTGTACTTGTGTGGACAATGGATTGCTTGAATAGTATAATAGCTAGGCATCTGTTATTGGGTATACATACACTTTTTGTGTTTATATCAAAAATGAAAGCTTAGGTAGTTGATATTAGTGATGGTGCCGGCAGGCGAGACATACTTTTAGTGGCCACACTTGTTTGTGTTTATTTGTCAGATTGGGTATCATGTCTTTTAGCATATTTTTTGTTTGCAAGTTATGTCCCTTTCTGCAATAAAAATCACTTCCTTGACTGGTGACCTGAAACAACTGTTCCATTCTTTCCTTTGTACATCAGGTCCAGATTCACATGACCCTAACATATAAAAGACTCAGAATATATATTGATTTATTGAGACTACAATAGATTAACAAAGAATATCTAAACCAGAATTACTTTACTTCTTTTAGTGAAGAAAATTTACAAATTGATAGAATTTAAAACTCATAACCACCCATAGTTCTGCTGTCAGATCTGTCAATAATTTGATAAATAGGAACATGTTTTATCCAATAGTGAATGATCGATAAAGTTTTCTAGTACAGTAAACAAAGTTCCAAGGATATTAACAAAACTTTGAACAACCCTATTTCTAAGATCTTAAAACTTTGTTGATTTTTACCGCAGAAAAGAAATTTGTTCCATTGATTTGTATCATGTGAATGATTCCTGCACCATGTGCATTATATAGTCTTAGATCAATGTCAAAGGTCAAGGGAACATGTGTACTAAGGGTGGTGTATTGATCTAATGTCAAAGGTCAAGGGAACATGTGTACTAAGGGTGGTGTATTGATCTCAATTCATTGAATGAAACAGGGAAGGAAGAAGTCTTGAGTACTATATTGATTTCTGTTGTTTGACAAGACAAGACAATTTCTGTCATTGTACTAGCATCGGAAACATGGTTCGAGGTGGAGGTTAAGTCAACAGAAGAAAAGTACAACTCATAGGAAACATGGTTCGAGGTGGAAGTTAAGTAAACAGCAGAGTACAAAGCAAGACTTAGGGCTGTCTTCAAGATATTTTCATGAATTATTAAAATAGAACTCTTATAACAATGTGTAAATAGGCACAAACATAACAGTGGGTTGCATCACATTAACAGTCTTCTAATAAAATGTAGGGGGCCTGGTCTATGGTGATGCCTTAAATAATATGCTCTTAATTGCAGTCACTAGCAGAATTCCTGTTCAGGAAATACCAAAAAAATTATTTCCACACCTGTTTGTAATAAGGTTTGTCAGTTGCATTCCCAATGTTTCACCCATGTGCATCTAAAAGGATGTTTAACACCAAGCCACCAATCAAATGAATGTTTTAAGATAGCCTGCTAAAGAACGATCCTTTAACCCTCAGGTGTACATCCCCTTATGACAAGTTCTAAAGATAAATCTATAGCTGTATGCTTTGGTCTTGCAGGTCTTCAGAGGAATTCTGTGTTGAATGACAGCGATGACAACCCAGTAGAGGCAGCAGCCATTAGAATCCAGGCAGCCTACCGTGGCCACACAGTACGACAGAATCTGAACACGTGGAAACTCCCGTCGGGCAGGACTGTAGGGGGTCAGATACGTAATGCTGGACAAGAGGAGGTATATTTAGATTCATTATATCAAAAAGGCTTACTAAGTATTTCCTGAGATCAGTCAGAACCATCACAATATAAAATATGATATACACTGTTTAGAAAAAATCAATGTGGAACCAAATGACAATGTCAAAAGTAGGGAAAAAGACAACAACGTTGTAAAAAGTCACACATAAAGCAACTGCAGTCAGTAATGCAGTGGATACATTTTTTGTTTGATAACATAAGTACTCAGATAATTTTTAGTTTGTTAAGCAAAAAGATGTATGGGAAAAAATTGCAATATAAACAGTGAAATAAAAAAGTAAATTTAATTATTCAAAGCAGTCTTATTTTCCAGTATTTTACGTGGTTATGTTACACATTGTTTTTAACTACTTGTAGGATGAGTCTTCAATCACAGAGACGTCCACTTTCGATGAGATAACGATGACGGAGGACTCGGACTCGTTACTGAATCATCATAGACAGGTATAGCAATGTAAACTTAATCGTTGGTTTGTTTGTCCATCCATCCCTAATCAGGTAGAAAATAATGAGATGTCGAATAAGTGTACACAGCACAACTAGTTAGTCTCAAGTTAAAGTTACTAGTCCATGTCTCAGTTAGGGCATCATGTCTCTTGTTTTAGTCCTACAACCTTCAGCTTTCTTCCGTGTGTGGGCAGTTATGTTTTTCTTGCCAATTATACAGACCCCCTTTCCCCTATATAAGCTTTATTAAATAAAATGGGGCATTTCAAAAAGTACTGTTAAAAACAACAAAATCCTAATGGATTTAATATACGTAAAGTCTTTCTCACAAATAGATGACAAGTTGACATAAAAAAACTTTCCCGAATATTGCATTTCTTTTTTTATGAAGTTACTTTTCTTGTATTATTATATCTAAATGAAAATAATTACATCATATACTTTCAGTTTAAATGAATTTTATAAATTCAGTTATGCATTGTTATTTCTAGCAAGAAAAACTCATATACATGTACATGATTAAAAGAGACAACACTTTAGAAAAGATACAATTTAAAACTAAGTCAAGCATTAGATGAAACACAATTACTGTTAGAAACTCAGTTAATTGGTAACTAAACCTAATTCTGTAGAAAATAATGAAATATATTATTTGCTGAATTTCAATAGAGCAATCAGTGGTGTTTCATTGGTGGAGTGGATGGTGTCAACACTTTTTTTCAAGTTGTAAAAGTTTTTGTAAAGCATTTTTCTAGCTATTTTTTGTTCTGTTGTTGTTGAGGTTTTATACTCTTGGTTTGAAGAAGAAGGGATACACTCTGATACCCTTTTTTATCCCCTGTTTATTCATCTGTAACATAATTTCTGTCAAGGTTTCTAAGTAACTACATGAGGTAGATGTCTATATGCAAAATTTCCATCACATTTTTCAACCAACTGCATACAAACTTGCTTCATTTTAGAATACCATATGTTTATACATTTTTAATGTCAGTATGCCATCTACTTCCTGTTAACCTAATGCTTCAATTTTTAAGCAAAGCATAGTTTTGGGAGCAGGGTTATCTCCAGTGAGACACCTGCATTTTAATTATAAGTACAGACATTTCAGTGTCAGTCCTCTAATGTTTTATGCATATCCCCCTGCAGTCTAAAGTTTGGATGTCAGCTTTAATATATATAGGAGCAATTCAATTGCAGACAGGCAGATGTAGGAGTATCATTATCCTGATAAGGCTTACTGCATCATGCAATAATAGATCATTAACCCTAAAAAAAAACCTATGTGGGAGAGAGACAAATATCAGTTTATTAACTTAAGTTCATCAGGTTTTATGTGAGTTTGGGGATAACTATCAGCCTTGAAATTAGATAAGTTACCTTGTCCAAAAGTTGTTTCCTTTTCCTCTCAAGGGAATTCCAAGCAATTTATATTTAGAACTTTCCTCATGAATATGCATGACAAAATAATAAACAAGATGACAAATGATGCATTACACAGGTAGCTAACTTATCATTTATTTACTAGTGAGAAGTAGAAATTATTGCTAAGGATGGGAGGCAATTTTAATATTTCATGTTCTTCCCCAAAATATAGCTGTCAGGTCCCTTTGATTATTTTAAATCATATATCGAATACCATACAAGTTTAGGGTTGGTTTTTTTTCTGAGTGGGATATTTGTGTTTTTGGTGTAACAAGGGATGTTTTGATTTTGCGGGATGTTCTTTGCAGTTCCATATCAAGATTGTAACTTTTGTTAGGTCTACTGATATTTCTCGTTTTTCGTCCTGCTAATTCCGGCAAATAGGGTGAAAGTTAAAAATCACTGCAAAAAAGACTCATAGAGTAAATGATTTATTTTGTATAGTTTCTGTCGTCTAACGTAAAAATGGTTTCAAACAGTACTCTTCATACTATTTGGTTCTGTTCATTGGTCCGGCCGTTACACACCAGGTTTACCGTCAGGTAGAAGTTACTTTTTGATGGAGCTAGGTTGTGCATCATGTCATTTGGGCGTATTCTAGTTTTATCAACAATTTTTTACACAATTCTTTTAAATTTATTTGCTCTGGCTTCAAATTTAGTAAGCAAATAACAAAATGTTAAGCTCAAGACACATAGAAAACTAAATGGATTCCTTAATACCGGAGGCTAAACAACAGCAATGGTACTGACATGGTTCAGTTATTTCATGAAAAAGTCATGTTTTCTCATATTTCTTGTAAAAGTGTCCTTAAATGTAAAACATGTTTTTCCCAGGTTGGTTCAGGGTTGAGGGACAGAGACTTTCATGCAGGAGTAAATCATCGACATCCCACAGGCTCATCAGAGCTGGTTATACCACGCCCTACAACTCAGCACAGAGATAAATACTCATCATGGGAGGAGCCGGTACCCGACCCTGATAATGTGTTTAATGTGTTTGCCAGACACCAAAGAAATCAAGGTGATTCAGCATATAATGAGCTTTTAAAAAAATAAAAACACTTTTTAGATAAAAGTTTATTCTTGTGTGTCTTGCAAGGATGACTAAATTGTAAATTATGGACAAGTAGTAGAATGTCACTGCATGAATTTATTTTGGCTCTATAATAAAACAAACATTTTCTCATCTAATTTATATCGCTTTCTAAGTTTCTTGTATTTTTATCAACAGAAAAACAACGATTAAATCATGCATCTGCTGTAATTGAACCAAAGAAGGTAGAAGAGAACTTCCGAAAGGAACAAGTCTCATCTCAACATACTGCTCCAAAGATAAAATCTGCTCAGCCTCGTACCAGAAGCCCTGGGGTCGGTGCTAGAAGTCATAGTCCTGGGCTCAGCAAACGAAGTGAAAGTCCTCAAATGTCTGCTCATCATACTGCTCGATCTAGGTAAGTGTTGTACAAGAAACTTTTGGTCTGTGATAGTTGTTAAAGCTCATGGCAAAACTTGACTAGTTAATTATGCTAAGAGACTTCAAATATCTGAACATTATGCAATGATAAGTCATGAGAAAATAGTTTGAAATCTTACATTTTCTCATTTAGTTTTGTTTGAATTTATTATATGTTAATATATACATGTGTACTGATTTGCCAAAAAACTTAACTCCAATGTGAAAAAAAGATGGTAAAATTTTTTTTTTAAACAGATATACAAAAATAAGATTATTTCCATAATAAGTTTGATCTTTGATTGTAGACATGAAGATACTCGTCCCAAAACTTCTGTGAGTTTCAAGCCTACGACAGTAGAGAATCAATATGATGACACCTTCATTGATGATTCCTACACAAGATCTTTTGAAATGTAAGTATTTGTTTAATATATAGTACAGCAAGACAATTTTTTTTCTTCAGATTCTTGACCTAATGTTATCTGGTTCATCAGCTAACTACACCATTTAAAAAGACTTCACTATGTCAAACGTGTGTTTAAAACAGGGCATAGTCCCTAACAAACAACCAATTGAAGGGTTGTACTAGAATATGCAATGAAAGGAGAAACCATGACCAAACTCAAATTAAATAGTATAAAGCACATTTAAGTAAAAATTTGGAAGTCCTTACATGTTTATGAATTTCCATTTGCTATTTTCGTTCCACATGTATGTCATTAAAAAGTACCTGTAAAATTGATATTTAATGCTTGGGATGAGGAAAAGTAAATACCAACAAATACAAATATCCATATGAAGTTTGCAGTCAATAATGCATTATGAAATCCAAATCTTTGCTACTTTTAGGTCTCGAGAAGAGCGCAGCAAACCGGAGAAAACAGTTTCTCACTCCAAGCCTAGTCAAGCCACTGATACAGATACCTCAAGTATAGAAGATATTTCACGGACTGAGGTTAGTACAAAATGGATGGTGTTTTGAATATGATTACAGTCAGACAATAGCCAAATGTTATCAGACTACTAGTGATAAAACATAATGTTACCGATACCTGATGATAGATAAATACAATGACTTCTAGTATGAAAAATGTTAAGAAGTTGGTAATTTCTTAATATTGTCATTTTTATTATTTTTTGTCTTTAATAAATATGATTTATTTCTTCTTTGCTATGTTTATGAAATGAAATACATGCAGCAGAAATTCTGCAAATAATATCCTTATGTTTAAATATGTAGGACCCAGATCGTCATTTCCCTCCTGTGGTTCCCAGCGACGATGACTCCACCCCTAAAGCCTCCTTACGATACTCTCCAGATACACTGGAACGAAAGTTTTACTCCGAGCTAAACCAGCTGGAAAGCATGGAAGAGTCCATGAGACAGCTTACAGGGGTGGAAAGGACTAGGGCTGTATCCATGGCTCAACAGGAAACTGTCTCCCTTGCTCAAATGTTAAAGGTCTGTACCCTTTAGGTAACAGTCAACTGACTTATTACAAAACACACTATTTGGACTTTTTACTATGAAGGTAGAAGGGTGTGTAGTTTTTGGTCTGTCAGCCTGTTCTTCCATCTGTTACAATGCATTTTCACCTTTTGTGTGTAAGTTGATATCTCAGGTCCTTTATGTCCTTGGAAGCCCATAGGATTGTTAAAATATCATTTAACAAAACACCTGGAGCATCTTGGGAGTCTTTCTGATTCAGTTTATTAGTACTAAAATAATGTGATCTTTCAACATAAATTTTTTGTATCTTATTTTTTAATTTATGGCCATATTTACCAACAGCTGATTTGCATCATTTAGATAAATAACATTACTTACTTAATGAAAATATTCAATTTTATCCTTCAGTGACTTTTTAAAATCATAAAAACAGGATAATGTTATAAATAGCACTCTATGCTTGATAATATTATATTTTTATGACCTTCAACTTGTTTTCCCATCAAGATATAAAAAGTTCACCTATATTTATTGACATTAAATTAAAATCAAAATAAGTGAAGAATAACTTGAAAATGTTTAAATAAGGTTTAGATAATCTTTATAGTGTTTTGGTTTTCTTTTATTACCCTTGTCAAACTCCCGAAACAGTTAAATTGTAAAATTAACATTAAAACTGAAATATATTTTATAAATTTGGCCACAAATTGCCGCTTTGGTAGCTTTTATGTTTATCTGATTATCATTGTTTGAGAATTCTTATCCAATTCAAGTACAAAATTATGCAAACACTTAAACCATGAAATGTTAAACCTACGTGGTTTATATAGCAATTTTATCAAATATTTACATGTGTTGCTGAATTTAATTTCAAATATTTTATACAAATAATGTAACAAAATTTGTAAAAATTCACAGGACCAAACAGACAACCTGTTGGCCATGTGTTAATTTCAAAGACTGTGGGCCTTTTGTCTGTCTGCCCATAGTGCAGTAGGAATTACATTAAAGATATGAACCCTCCCTCCTCCATGGGATGATTTTATCTGTGTCAAGCATACTGTAATTTCATGCTTTTCCATGCATTTAAATGCATTTCTTTTGATTTTATATAGGCCAAGCAACAAAGCCATGTCCATGAGATGAAGTTATTAGAGATCAAGGTTCAGCAGGAGAAACTAGAGGCTGCCAGGATCGAACAACAGATGGAGGAGGCTAAACAGAGGAGTAAGGAGGCTTCTAAAGCAGCCAAGGCCGTCATGACGAGAGTCCAGGGTGACGGAATGGAGGATGGGACTGGTATGGCTAAATATAATAACAACTCCAGTAAACTGGACAACAGTGATAATATCAGACCTAAGAAAGCTGCAAAACAGGTATAGTCATATACGACATTGATTTGTAAGGGTCAAGAAAAACATATTTTGTCTATATCCCCTAAATAAATATTTTTTTATTAATTTCAAGTGGAAAAAAACACTTATATTAGGCAAATAGTGGATAGCTTATCAAGATTTGGAAGTTTTGACCTCTGCAGAAAAGCATAAATAGGAACATTTATGTGTATTTCTAAGTTATTATATAAGTAGATTGCTTGCATATAAATATAGATTCTTCTGCAGTGAATGTTAGATTTACATGTATTAACATCATAAAGTAAAAATACATTCAAGTATCTGTACACAAGTCAACAGACAACTCAAGCTCTATGCAAGCTTTTATACTGAAGACAAGGTTAGAGATATTTGACATATTTGATGTCCTAAAAGAAATTATTAACCTGTAAAAAGTATGGTTAAATTGTGATTTTTTTTAGAACATTTAATTCACAATGATTTGTTCTTATACAGACTCAGTCCAACAGTGATTACAGAAGTCAGCCTGATTCAGCTAGGACCTATACTGATAAAACTTCACTCAAAACTACAACACAGTCTTACACAAGGTAACAATGTTTGATAAGCTTCATTTTAATCACCCCCCCCAAAAAAAAAATCCTCAAAAAATCATTCAAGAATTGACATTCATCTGTTCTCCCTTTGCACTCCTTTGTCAAATTGGTGATAAGTACATCGTAAAAACTTTGGGCCAATCTAAATTTTTGCTATAAAGTAAAATCATATTCACCCACTTAAACTATACAAATGTATGCATGACTATCTTTTATCGGTAATTAGTACATTTTTCCTTTGATGTGTACTGGCTGATAAAGTCTGTCTCACGAACAGGTGTGTATCAACGAATTATCGGATCAGTACGTTACGTCACAATTAATTACCGATAAAGAGAATATATGACTTTTTGATTTTGAGATCGACTTTATCACTTGTTTTGGTGAACCCGATCTCAAAATAAAAAAGTCCTATATTCTATATTTATTTTGCAATTTTACGTTTATATAACTTATTTGTTGTTAGGTGTTTTATACATCTATGATAAGTAAAATAGAAATATGCCATTTCAGGAAGACGATATCTTTTTTCCAAGTTGGTCTTAAGGATTTTTCCAGTCCTTTTGCTATGTAGTAATAAGAATTTTAATGTTTTTTTCTTTAAACTTATCAACTGTCTATTATAGGAGTGGTTCTAGTTCTGTGAAGACAGCCAGTGATACTCAGAGAGGTGGTGATAGTGATTCTTCTATACGGTCCCTCAGTGGTGCTGAGGCCAAAGATGAATCTAAATCTGAAAGCATCATTGAAGATATATCTCAGGGTAGGTTCTTATCTTCCACATGAAAAAAAATCTTTATGTTGAATAAAGGGAGGTAATTTTCTTTTGTAATCAGTAGAAATAAGAGACAGTAATATTTAGATATAAAATTTTAACTATGAAAGTCAATATGATGATTTAAAACTTGAAGTGTATGAGAAACAAAACAAAAAAAAATGAAATCTTGAAGTATATTGGAAACAAATCTAAAGAATTATAAGACTTGAAAAAAGGCATTAAATGCATTACTGCAACCAAAGTAATGTTAAGATTTTGTAAAGATCAAGAATTTAAATTGTTAATTACTGATACATTGAATAAAATGCAACCTTTTACATTGTATCATGGAACCATATTGACTTTACTTTCTCTTGTTAGCTTCAGATAATGATTACTCCATTAATTTTGATGATACAATGACTGAGGATGAAATTGAAGAGAAATCATTCAAAGCCATTTTACCGTCAGAAAGCCATCGTAAACGTGCCAAAAAACAACATCAAGACAACATGTCTGTCACATCTGATGAAGGTTCAGGTAAAAATTTTATTGTAATTCTGGTTAACAGTAAATTCAAAATTTTTACATGAATGACAGTAACTTGTCGATTTATTTTAATTTTTAATAGGAAAAAAAAATCTTTGGAACAAGTTTTGTTATTTTCTTGTTTAGTTCTTTTATTTACAATTATCATAGCATTTAAATTACAGTTTGATAGTATCCAAACATTGAAAATTTAATTTGTGCTCAATTATCTCTGCCTTTAAAAAATAATAATGAATTATTATCACATTAACACATAATTAAACTTTGCAACGGTACTCTCAATTCAATTAAAAAATAAATACAATTTTTTCTTAAAATAACAAGAGGCTAAATAAGATTTTGACTACTAATAATACATAAAGGATGATTATAATATTTATTCCAGTGCCCAGTACCCCTCGGGTTTCAGTGGATGATTTAGGGTCCTACATCCTGGGTGAAGACTCGTTTAACAAGTTCACTGAGGAGATGGTCAAACAGTTTATGAAGGAAGAGGAGATGAGAGCTCAACATCAGGTAGGAAGACTGTCCATTCATTTCCTAGGATTATTCTATTCCCAAGCATAAGCTAGTCTAAGTTACTAATTATGCCATATCTAGGATACTCTTCAAATTTGGTTTTTACTGTGTTTTTCAAACTTTGGTCACAGCACTTTCTTGATATTTTGGTATAAAAACAATTTTTCATAAAAGTTATGCCTTCTTTAAAAAGCTTTCTTACATAAATCTTTAATAACTAGGGTTTTGAAAATAATCAGTTACATAAAAAAAAAATGCAATGTTTCCTTAAATGAAGAAAAAAAATCATCAAAATGAATTATTTCCCCCTCTCTCTCCACTTTCATTATTTACATTAAATAATTTTTTTGCTCTATGCCACATTAGAAAAAATCTTGTTCGCTGCTTTCCCATGAAATAGTAACATTTTACTGTTTCAATTCATTGTCTATTATATCACTTTTCCAAACACATTAAATAAATCCATATAAAGGATCAGAAGTGTTAAAACAAACACATAATGTACCCTGTAAAAATTGTTTGTCACATACAGGTGTTAATTAAGTGTTAATGGAACCTTCTATTGATAGAAAATTGTTTTCACAATGTGATAAACCATGTTATACAATTGAGGTTTTTAAAGTGTGTTAGATCATCATTCAAATGTAGTTAAAATAAAAAGAAAGATTTTTTTTTATGTTACAAATACTAAATAAATTTTTTTTTAAATACAGTAACCTTTGAAAAAATTCGAAATATTAAGATTTCTATCTGAGTTGTGTTTTTATTCTTAATAAAAAAAGATTAAAAGCAAAGGCCAAAGTTATAATACTTTTCCTGGGAGAATATAGCATTTTTCCTTTACCTAAGGGAATCTAAATTATATAAATCTCAAACTCAATTATAATTTTTTATGGTATATTAGTTAGAGAAATGAAGGGAGATAATAGATACAGAAGACCAAAACTATTTGGAGAAAAGATATATGAACATTCAAATAAAAACCCATTCTTAAAAGAGATTCAGGACATTGACCAAAAAATAATTTTTGTTTTCTAGGCTGCCCTGTTACAACTTAGAGAGAAAGCTTTAGTTGAGAAAACCAAGACAGAGTTGGATTGGTTAGATCAGCAGAAACAGAGAATACGTAACAAAGGGGCAGACGACTCTTATCCTAACATCGTCAAACGACAACGAGGCCTCAAAATGAAATTACAGGAACAAAAGGTACATCACTTATAAATAATTAGTATGAAAAAACATATATTTTAATGAATCTTTTTTTTAAGACAAATGTTACTAGTATAATCAAGATTAAAATTGAAAAGTAGGAAATCAAAAGGGCTGAGAACACATTTAATTTTCCCTCTTTGTTCAATAAAAGATAATTTCAATTTAAAAAAATTGCACCTGCTCAAACCAAATAATTTTCAACACACTTTCTCATTACCACAATTGCAGACAAATAATGCAACAAATTCTCCTTAATCAGATACCAAACTTTTTTGACAGTTGAAAATTCTGGGGTTCTAGAGGGGATAAAATCTGGGAGCTTCTGAAAAGCAAAACTCCCCCTTTTTGTGCAATCAAGAGCTACCTTTCCCAATTGAATTTGGATTTTTAAAGATATCATTAAATTTCTTCATTACTGTGACATCAATTTGAGACCAAAATCAACCTCTAAAAGTGAATAGAAAACACACACACACAATACTTGTTCATAGGTACTATTTTTATTAGAACTATATTCGTGGACAACGAAAATCCAAGGGCTATAATTGTGTACTTGTACCAAAACATTCGTGACAATTATCTATCATTAATTAAGCAGAGTAAAAACTTTACTTTAACTCGTTTAATGTTGGAACAAGTAGTGATCTTTAATGACAAGAATCTGATTTACATCTAAGCATCTTTTTCCCTAATATATGCTATCTTCACTGCCAATGTAAATCTGCAAAACAAAAAAAGATACATTTGTACAAACTAATATGCAATACTTAAAACAGTGATCTATGTTCAAAAGCTTTAAAAACTAAAACTTGCAAATAATTCTGAAGACTGAAATTGGGAAAATTAATATATATACAGTATATTTACAATTTGACTCTTTATCTCTTGAATAATTCTAGGCTGAAATTCAGAGAATGAGAGAAGCTAACCAAGCAGCCTCTAGAGAAAGACAGTTATTGTTACAACAGAGAGAAGAGATTACTAGACTTAGACAACAAACTAAACAGAACAGAGCTAAGCTAAGTGGCAGGTTGGGCCGTCCTACTGAAGTCCACACTGAAGATGAGTTCTATATGGTTAGTATGATTAGGGTCTAAAGAAAACCAGAACACTAATACTAAACGGTCGAGAAGCAGACTGGATCGAAATTATATTAGACATAGTTTAATTGTATTTTTAAGATATTTTCACAATTTAGGAGCCAAAATGGTTGGACAAGTTGTGAAGAAACTGCCATTTATTAGTTTTACTGTTTATTATATAGATAATGTGATAAACATGGCACATCAATCATAAAAATATTAAAAAACTAAAAGATTACTGATCGATAATCTGATTTCTCGTACTAATCTATGTTACCTATTTTCGCGGGAAACCTCATGAGGGTTAATTAAATCCTGTAATTCACTCCTGTGACTCAGTGAATATCTAGAAAAGGAAATCAATATATTTCATTTATATCTCTATAATAATTACCAGTATCTTGTTTTATCTATATAATAATTACCCGTATCTTGTTTTATAGAATGAAGATGGCAAAGATACAGACAACGAAACATCACAGAAAAAAGGTAGTTATTGTCATAAATATGGAAATGCTTAAATGTTTTATTATTTTGTATTAGTGGAGCACAAATTGTTCATATGTATTCTTTTTCTATTAAAAAAAAGTAAGTTTTATTAGATGGCAAGATCAAGGTTAAATTGTCATGTTTTAATCATTCAAAGAAATTTGATTTATCATTGGATCAGCACCTACTGGCCTTGTTGAAGGCTGCTGGTTGGTGTCCTTTGTGGTTTTTCTAAATTATCGCTTTTTATGTGGGCTGTGTTGCATACACTTACTCCACATCTCATTATTTTCTATTATCTGTTTTTAGATTATAAGTCTGATTCTGAGATTTACACTGAACCTAAAGATGTGGGAGGAGAGAAAAGTTTGGACAAACTTAAAAAGTTACATCTAGACGAACGCTACCTCACAAAACGAGAACAAAGGTTACGAGATAGGAAAAAATCAGCCAAAGAGCTGTTGGACTGGAAGAGACGACTTGACGAGGAAGAAAAACAGATACTAGAGATGGAACAGAAGGCTCTTAAAGTCTGGGAGAAGGGAGAGAAGGGGAAGAGACGAGAGGCTGATAAACCTAAAACACAGCCAAAGGTCAAAGGTGAGGTTGAAACAATGTTTGATTTTACAATCTTAGATAATTTAGCCTTTGGTTAACCAGACTGATAAAACTAAACATTAGACAAAAAGGTCACTTTATATAAACCTCATCAAAACTTGTTTAAGTACAGTGCTCAAAATCAATGTTTCATTTCTGGAATGTAATTCTAATTTTAGAATCTCGTCCTGTCTCAGTTAATCAGGATGACACCATTGTATCCGAGAACATCAGCTTGGCCAAGGATGACTCCCTCATGACCACTCCACGTGCAGTGAGTGACAGCTCACCGGAGACAAAACAGAGGCTAGGTCCAAGCGAAAGTGAAAGTTCCATCATAGAAGAGGTCAAATCTGAGTACAGCACAGAAGAGGTCACTCCTGTCAAAAGTAAAAAGTAAGTCATCAAACATAAATGTGATTTGTCAAATAAATTTGATTGAAACTGTTATTTAAACACATGTCCTCCTTCACATATGAATACACATACAACATATATTTATTAAGTTATTTTAACCTTATAAATAAACCAAATAACATTTTAGGGGCTCATTTTAGGAAATATTTGGCTTTGAAATTTTACTCCCTCTGCTTTAATTAATAATTACTCTTGATAGATTAATTAGTGCAGCGGTTTGACCAGGAAAAAAATGACTTTAATGGTTCGACAGAACACACACCTATATTGTATATCATTTTAAAGAGGAATGTCTCTAGTTTCAGATAAAACAGGTTGTCACATGTTTCTATTGGTCAAATTTAAAATATTTAAGGTCAAAGGTCACATAGTTGGAAAGTTCAAAATTCTAGTTGTTGGCTTTGAAATTAAAGCTATAATATTTGTAATAAGTTATATGGAAGATAGTGAGTTTTAATAAGTCTTAAAAGTTTACAATTGACATAGAACCTACAAAATATCTGCATGAGTTTCAAAAAGTGCCGTTAAATGACGTTTTTTGCTGGCTCTAAGAAAATACATTAAAACAGATATATTTATTTTGGTTTTACCGTTTTTAATTTTAATTTTTTGCTACTAAACTGCATTCAAACCAAAATTCAGACTTTAAACCATCATATAAAAAAGGTTATGCATCGCTAGTACAAATTACAATTACGCAGGGGGCGTCCGAAAAATGTAGCTGCAGACAAAAAAGTCCTTTTTAAAGACCATTATAATGCTAATTGACAATTGAATAACATATATTACACCCAAAATTATAAGAACATTACCAAAAGGTTACAAAGAATAAACTATTTTACATCATTGTGATATATTTATCCTAATAAATTGGTGAGAAGCAAAATTGTAGAAGTATCAAATCTCGAAATGATAAAGGGATAATCAAACAAATCAGTAGACATCGAAGCTAAAAGCCCAAACACATCTTAAATGCAATCTCAGCAAGAACTCCAGCTTGGACAAGAGATTGCTACGGAAGGGTGCATAGTAATTAGTTATCAGAGGAGAATAATGATGAAAAGACAAATCCGCATGCACCTGAGGGATGGATATCCTACATTAGTCTACGAGCATATGGTGTCTTTCGTAATTGTTTAAAATGCAAGGCTTAAATGGAATATAGAAGTAATTAAATCCGCTAGCATTTGCAAAAAACACTGCAGTCCACTGTAATTTGGAAATATTTTGCCTTGCCCTTTTCACATGCATCAAGATTGCATGTTTTTTTATAAACCATAACGCTGGTAACAAGTCGATGAAAGTAGTCGTCTAAGAGATGATAGTTACGACTGGACTCGCGTGTACGCTGTTGTGTCTATATACGATCTATGATCGAACTATCAACGTCAACTTTTCACTGATTCAAGAAAAAGCCTGAGAAAAAGAAAAAAATCACAGAAGACCCAACTGATAATCAACATGCCAAACTTTCTTATTGACAATATATTTGTTCAGTTTGGTGATGTGTTTTTTAGCAAACATTCAGGATTTCATTGGCACTTATTGTGCATCTTTGCTTCCTGGTTAGCAACATTCCGTCTGCTCCTGCTTATGGCGTTTGCTATTAGCAGCGCGACGGGTGTGCAATAGCAAGCATGTTCGCTCTCTTTATGATTTGAGTTCACGTTGTTGATTGCTATTCAGTAAGTTTTGTATTTTTGTGTTTTAGTGTTGTGTGGTGTCTGTTTCTTCGTTCTGTTCTCGATCGTATTTACTGGTTCATATGCCCCAATGGTACAGCTTCTTAGTTTCTAACACAATTTAAAGAAAGGAGAGGTACTAGTAATGGCTTCGTTTTGTGGGGATCGGTAACTGCTTTCTAGTTACGATATCTTATGCCATACATGTACATGCATATCCCAAATAAAGTTTACATCTGATTGTATATTTGTAAGAGACCAGAATATTAATGCACTGAGGCAAATACTTTTTTAAATAAATTAATTTGCAACAAAGATCCAGGCAACAAATTGGACGCTCGTTTCGTCTACTTAAGACTTATCAGAGACTCTATAGCAAAAAAAAAATGAAAATGCCAAGCTAAAAATGAATATGCATGAAGAGTATAGAGCAGTATACTATCATAAACAGTAAAATAACAACACAATAGTGCCGGGACAGGATTCGAACTCACGACCCTTTGGTCGCAGTTAAGGCTAAGATCTACCTTATTCTGGGGTACATAAGACATATAAGACATATTTTATTACCAATTAAGGTCCCTCAAGGGGCAGGATCATTACAATGATTAATTATAAATAACAGTAAAGCAACAACAACAAAAATAATAAAGTATACAAAATTAAGGTATGATTGTGACAGTATATACATTTTTTGTAATGGGTAATGAAGCCATATAAAATATATAGATGGGAGCATGGATATAAATAGAGATTAATAATTAATACCTCAAGCTACAACAATGAGTGTTATTAATATTATTTTCTTTTTATTTTAGCAGCCCTCCCTGTAATCAGAGCACATATATAAGATTCAGTCATATATATGCTATGGTCACCAGGGGACGGTGCTTTAGGACTGCAATAATTACACCCAGAGCAGCAGCATTGATAATATATTATTTTAATTATGTTTGTATATACTGTACAGTTCTCCCCGTGACCAAAGCACAAATGGAAGTATAGTTGTTCCATGAATGCAGTGGTCACCAGGGGACGGTGCTTAAGAACTGCAGTATTACATAGTTATATCTATTTTTGATAATAATCTCAGAGCTCTCATTGATATCATATTGGCTTAAGTTACATGCACATACCTGCGTCGTAGACCAGTAGATAGGGATTTATGAGAAGTATATATATATATATATATTATATATGTGTCAGGAATGTACAAACTGAATTTAGAATGTCATAGTCCTCATTTGTAACTAACCAAATGAGTTTTGCCCTAGGATCTAAAGCAGTAAAATTTATACATTTTTTCTGAGCAATAGTTTCTAGCTCTAGTCTTTTGTTGCTCATTCCATGACATACACATAAGAAATGAGTCTCATCCTCTACTAATTTTAAGTCGCACCTTGTACAGAGTCTATCGTGTCTGGGAATGCCCTTGTATCTGCCAGTTTCTATATTAAGTTTATGTGACGAGATCCTAAATCTGGTTAATCTACGTCTATGTTCAAAGTTTTTAATAATTAAAAGATATTTTTCTAGCCCAAAATTGGTTTTAAATGTAGAATAAGTACATAATTTTCCATCAGAAACTTGATGTAATTTTTGTTTCCATTCTTTTAAGCTAAAATCCAAAAGAGTTTTATTTGTAATTTTATTGTTGACATTATTTGGAGTATTTATCTTTTCAATCATAACTCTGACAGATGAATACCAGGATAAGTGCTTTTTTGAAACAAGTAACATAGATTCATTGTATGCAGCATGCAATAGGGGAAAGCAATCTTGAATTTTGCTTAGTCTGTCATTATATTTAATCATGGCTTTAATCATATTAAAATAGATAGGAAATCTTCCAAGTTCTGATAAAACAGCAAAATTGGTGGATTTTTTATGAACTCCAAGAATAAATTTACAAAATTTTTGATGAAGTGTTTCAGCTTTTTGCTTTGAATAAATATCATCAAAGCAGAAATTATCAATCCCATTTCTAAATTTTGAAGAATAAGGATTAAATGTTCCCCATATTTCACATCCATATAATAAAATTGGCTTTATAGTATGATCAAATACATGCATACTGGTTTTAACACTTAGATGAAGAGATAAAAAATCTTTTGATAGTTTAAAATATGCTTTGATAGCTTTATTATATAATTCCTCCTGTGCATAAGCAAAAGATCCAGACGCACAAAAAGTAATTCCCAGATATTTATACTTGTTGACACATTCTAGAACTGTATTGTCAAATAAAAATTTCATATTGATAAGTTTGCCGGCTTTGTTGAATATTAATATTTTAGTCTTTTTAGTATTTACTGTAAGACACCAGTCTTTACAGAATTTATCAAGTAAGTTAAGTTTTTCCTGTAATCCAGAAGCGGAAGTAGACAGGAGAATTATGTCATCAGCATACATGAGACAGTGGATTGCCTTTTTATCAAGGAATACAGGGTCAAGTGAATTATCTAAATACTTTGGAAAATCATTTATAAAGATCTTGAACAGGTTAGGACTTAGATTGTCTCCCTGTTTAACTCCTAAATTAGTTGGAATAAAATCAGTCAGATTATCATCAATTTTGATACTAGATTTGCTTATAGCATACATATTTTTGATAATATTATAAAATAATGATCCACAACCTACTTCCAATAATTTTAATTTTATTCCTGCATGAATTACAGTATCAAATGCCTTCTTAAGGTCAACAAAACAGGCAAATATCTTGTTATGGGTGGTATTACAGTATTTATCTAAGATAGTTCTTAAAATAAACATATGGTCAGAAGTTCTTGCTTTCTTAGTAAAGCCTATTTGACAATCATTAATGATATTATGTTTTTCTAAAAACTTTACCAGTCTGTCATTTAAAATGCGATTAAATAATTTTCCTATTGCACTTGTAATGGTAAGTCCACGGTAATTACCCGGGTCATTTAGATCATTACCTTTGTGTAAAGGTACTATATATCCTTCAGCCCAATTTTCTGGATAAACAAGCATTAAATATTTTTTTGAAACAAGGTAATAATGCAGATTGACAATTCTTGATCATATTATTTGAGACATTGTCTAAGCCAGGAGATTTATTAAGCTTGATATGAGAGATAGCAACTATAATTTCTGAATCTGAAATGGCAAAATCAAGTTCATTAAAGCAATTGTTTTTCTCAAGTTGCTTCACTTTGTCATTAATTTCATTCATACGGTTGTGAAATTTATCTTTTACTTCATTTAAATCCTTAAAATGAGTTAACCAATCATCAGGAGAAATACAATTGCTGCTGGTATTTTGATATTTCCTTTGAAGCTCATTTATAAGTTGCCAGTATTTTTTAGGGTTATCCTCGTGTAGAGTTTCAAGCTCATGCAACAAATTTTGTTTAAAAGCTTTTCGTTGTGTTTTTCTAGTTTTATTGTATTCTCTATACAATTTATAAAAATGATTTTTCACAAATGGATCTTTGGGAAACTTTGTATATATTTTGCCATAATTCATTAGATTAATTCTCATTTGTTGCAAATTGCCATCAAACCACTTTGGGTTTTTTGGCTTGTTTTTAGCCTTTTGTTTTGGCTTTTTCAGTGATATATCTGCTGCTGCAGTAAAAATGTCTGCAAGCTTTTCAGATGCTATGTTTAAGTTTTTGTTGTCATTTATACATGCAGTATCTAGAAATTCAGATATTTTGGATTGTATGGTATCTTTAGTTAAAGCTTCTTTAAACATGTAAGCAGAATCTTCTGACCATATATATTTAATTGGCATTGGCTTAAGCTTATTTATTGAGTCAGTAGAATTATTATCAGTGATCATATAACTAGCAGACATACTCCATTCGATTTGACAATGACAGTCAGACAATGTGGGCAAAAATTCCTTAACCCTGAAGTATAATATGCTATCAAGGACACTCTCAGACACCATAGTATAGTCTACTGTACTACTGCCATTTGGCGTAAAACATGTAAAGTTACCAAATGTATCACCAAGTAATCTGCCATTTAAAATTCTTAATTGGTGACTTATGCAAAAATCAAGCAATTCCTTTCCCCTCTGGTCTAATTTGGAGTCCTTATTTAGACGTTTTAAAATATTTTGATCTTGGATGTATCCATTATCAAGAGGGAGAAAATCTCTACTATCTTGTAGAATAAAATCAGGAGCAACCCCAGTTCTGGCATTTATATCACCACAAATAATAAAATCCCCATTTCTACTGTATAAAATCATGTCTTTTTCAATAGCTTCCAAAATATCAACATCAAGCTTTTTTGTATAACTAGATTACATTTTTGTATAACTAGATTCTGGTACATGTAAGAAGAATTTTCATAAATATTGAAATTTACATGGGTAAATTCCATGGCTTTGAAGTATTCGTCAACACAAAAACACAAAGCTTAAGATCGATGGTCGTAATTGACTATACAACTTTGATGGTGCACTTGTGCAGTACAATATACAAAAAAGCAGTGCTAGCTGATATTATACTCAGCATTGCTTCATTCAATATCGCTTTGTTGCCTTATTAAAATCAAATTTAACTCTCGCAGAAGTGCAACAATTTTTGAATCGATTATCATAAAGAAAATCCACAGAATATAAACAAATGAACGTACGTGTGGACCTCAAACATCCGGCGACTTTCATTTTTGGGTCATTAGATATTTTTGCAGAGGAACTTTTCCTAATTGAGTCAAAAACTCTATACATTTGTATGTACATGTTTGTTACGAATGTTGTAATGTTTGTTTAATCCTTTGGTAAGAGCCCCTGTGACGAAACTTGAATAGACGAAACACACTTCAGGTATACCAAACATTTTGCATTTAGGTACAAATTTTTATATTTTTACATCGGAAAATTTGCTTGGATGAAATTCGAAATTCCAATGAAGGTTCTCCATCTGCCCTCGCTCAGCTAATAAATTATGCGAATTTGATGACAAATATTTCATTTTGCGTTTTTCTACCTTATATTTTCGTACATAAAGAATATGATATCCTGTATAAAAAAATCCTGGGCGTTCTACCGCGAGCGTTCTAGAAAATTTACGTTTGTCGTTTTTTTCACTTCAATATCCCTATTGTGTCTCACAACTATTTTGTGTTCTATGGTCATTACCGGATCCTAAGATCGCAATGGAAGAGGGAGGTTTGGCGCCATAAAACCTGGTTTAACCCACCATTTCATTTGAAATGCCTGTACCAAGTCAGGACCATTGCGATCCACCAATTCTCCAGTATGACTGATTCTCTGGACTATGAGATTGATCATTCAAGTTCAGTAGTTTTGTTATTACCGTTATTTTAGATTTGAATTACTTGAAAGATGTTTGATTCGATTTTGATATTGCTTAAAAAGATGTGTAGCGATAATCGTCTCCTCGATGGTGATTCGTCGACGAATTTTGATTGAGAAATGTGTATCCAGGCCGGAAGACAGATATCATGCCATGTGTAATACATGTAGTTACCGACTAGTACAAGGTTTTTTTATGACTGAATGTTTCTCGTGATGACAGTTTCTCTTGTAATTACCGACCTGTTAATTTACGACCTGTTATTGTTTTCTTTTTCTTTTTGTTTCATTACGAATTAAAAACTACTTTTCGTCGTTCTGATAATATTCTTTTACTTTATTTTTTTCATGAAATTTCTTTTATGTACATACATGACATAAGAGCTAAATTTTATTTAGTTTTTTACAGGCCAAATACGGAAAGGCATGGGTTTCCGGAATTATGTTTTGCAAAATTTGTTTATAAAATACGTAATAAAATCAACATTTATGCACCGTTTTCAATAAAACTTTGCAGAATAGTTAAGTATATAATAACACAGAGTTCAAACAGTTTTAAAGTTACAAAACACAAGAAACATTTTGATAAGAAACAACTTTTTGACTAAAATTTGATAAAAAAGTGAGCATTTTCAAAAGCATCGATTTTGATGAAAAACTCGTGCACAATCTGGCAAAATCTTTATTAACAGTAAGATAAATGGTTATTCTTGATAATTTTGTCCAAAATTTCTATTTTTTTATGAAAGAAATATTTGCTTCGAAACTTTTCACCTATGGAGGGATTTTTACCAAAATACACCACTGTTAAAAAAATCGATTTTACCAAAAAATGCCCGAGACGAATTCGTGACAACCCACTTAAAATCAAAGCTAAATGGTTGTATAATATTCCCTAAAAAAATTAGCTGTGTGTTATGTCGGTACATTAAACTCCTTAAATAGACGTCTGTTTACCGATCCACCGCTGCACTAAATCAGCACTTTTGTCTTGTTGAAAATTTTACTACAACTTAAAACCAATAATTTCTTTTTTACTACCCAGATCCAAAGCCGTAGAGTCAGCCACTATTGAGAGTCAGTACAGCGAGACATTTGAAGATGCCACTAGTGTTCAGACCAGTTGTAAGAGTACCAAGTCCCCTCGGTCTCCGCTGGACAGACTCAGTAAACGAGGGCTACAGATGGGGCCTCTGGCAGGCAGGAATCTCTCCTCATCCAGGTCTCTGTTCAGTAAGACAAGGAGCTGTTCAGAGAGTGAATCTGAGGAGTCTATTTCACATACAGGTACGGAAACATCAAATAAGTCAAGTTTAACTTTATAGAACAAAGATTAATGTAAACTTTTAATGTCAGATTAGATAATACTTATATACTATTTTATAAAGTTGATAGTCATATAAATGTATAAATTTAACTGAAGTAAGTTCGTACATCATGACAGCAGGGTAGGAAATTTATTATAAGTTTTGAATTTTAACTTGACTTGGCCAATCAAATTTTCAAGAATTTATCTTGCACTTTCCAAAGCTACAAGTCACAGGCTAATCATCAGGTTATAATAATATTTCTAATGAACTTTTTTTAAAAGATTTTATAGATTAAGTTCTATCTATTTCAGATATTTCCTATGCAGAAACCCAGTCTGATCTGAGTGACTTTGAGGGCAGAGTGAGAGCTCTGAATGATGAGCTGAGACACAGGAAGCAAGTGGCTGATAGACTGAAGAGAGAAAGGAAAAGGAGGAAGAGGGAAATACTCAAAAGTAAAGAGGATGCTCTCAAGAAACAAATTGAGGTTCGATAAATTGCATTTACTAGACTATTGTGAAATGTCGAATAAGTCAATGTGTCATTACTGCCATAAACTAATAGGAGTTTACAAATAGAAAAATAGATAGATTGTAGTCAATAATGTGACCCGTGATTGCTGCTTGGATAAGTGCAATACCCAAGATAAATATTATGCAAATGATTCTAAACCAAACTTAGAAGTATGTATGTGACAAACCCAAGGATCTTATGATAGAAGATTTTTTCCGTTTAAATTGAAATACCTATATGTATCCATTTAGAGGCAGCATGCTTTTAAGCAGTATTTTTAATTTATTTTTTCTGCATCATCATATACATGTACATGTACTAATGAAATTATTTTCTTTCTAGGCTTATGACAACCAGATCAGTCAGCTGAAGACAGAGCTTCAGAAAGAGATGGAACATGAGCCTGTTAAACCTGGAGTTAAACCTCAGATAAAACAACCAAAAGTCAGTCCTCCCAAGAACCTCAAATCTCCTCTCAAACAGAACGATGAACTCCGTACATCTAGTTCTAGCCACGATGAGTCGTCACAGTACTCTCCTACAATACAAGATGGTAGGTTTAGTTTGGATCCTTTCAAATTAATTCACTTACTGTGGTTTAATGGATGACAATGAAATGTGTATTCTTTATTACATTGCCTGCAACATGTTGCAAAGCAACGAATATATGAGTCACTTTGACACTGCAATCTTAGAGCCATAACTCATCTACTTCCTGTTAACAGAATATTTTAAGATGCCAGCGACATATGTCTTCCATGGGAGACTGCCGTTCTAGTTTGCATTGTTGCAACATGTGCAACCAAAACATTTAAAAATTTCAACAGAATGTATTTTGGAGGAGAAGCCATGAAAATTTATTTCTGTTGAAATAAATGAGCACACAGTATGATAAGATGACAAAGAAAATGAATGCTTGGGGCTATAATTGAAAAGACATTCCAAATATTTTTCACTACGTTTAGATTGAACTTTAGTTGTAGGTTTTTTTGGGGGGAGGGGGGTTTGATGCAACCTTTAATATTTCCCATCTGCACAGCATAATATCATGTATAAAGATGAATGTTATATTTATTTTGTTTTAATGAAACCCTATTTTGATTACAGAGAATAAAATTGTCAGTGCTGAACAGAAAACTACACCTCCTAAAGCTAAAATTTCATTGGACAAAATATCGGAAGGAAGTGAAAGTTCAAGGTCACAGGCAACTGTAGAATCAAAGAAGAGGACGGTAAATGATGAGGAGTCGATTCAGGAAGAACTCACCGAACAAATTCAGGAGGAGCTTTCTGAGGCTGATAGTGTATCGGATAAATCAAAAACATCATCAGGTCTTCTGAAAATTAAAAACATTATAAGTCCAAGGGATGATGTCTCACTGAGGTCTGAGAAGAGTCCTAGAGACTACTCCTATACTGAGGACTTTACTGAGGATGTTACCTCAACTCATACACGTGCCAGAACCTTGCCATCAGAAACTGTTGACCTTCACCCACGACCTTCACCAAGATCAATCACAGAGAATATAATATCTGAAGTGATAAGTGAGAGATTACATAGTCAGTTGGACGATGATGATGAGTCATTCATTAAACCTCTGGAAAACATACAAACTACGAATCAGGACTACGATGAAAGTGACATTGAACCAAAATCGCCACCATCTACAACAAAAACAGACTCCCGTCCTTCTAGTGCTAAGAGTACATCAAGTATATTTGAAGATTCTGAATCTGAACGATCAGAAATAAAGCGAGTGATATCTCCAGAGAAGTCTGTGTATAGTGAGGAGGTTACCACTGATGAGTCGCCGATGCAGACAGCCAGGTCAGGTTCAGGTAGAATTCCTGGTGGTGTATTGGATATTGATCAGTTACTGGGACCAGATACTCTCCCTGAGGACGAGGATGAGGAAACACCTCTTGCCTCTCCCCGTGATGAGGAACCTCCCTCGACTACAGAGGATGAGAGGACTGAGGATTACACTGACTTTACTATAGGTGATCGAGTACAGGTGACAGGGCCTAATGGGGTTAGACAGTGTGGTACTCTCAAGTTCAAAGGTCGTGTTAAGTTTGCCCCAGGAATCTGGGCAGGGGTTGAATTGGAGACACCAACAGGAAGAAATGATGGCACTTACGATGATGGACAGAGGTATTTTACTTGCCGTCCTAATCATGGTGTTATGGTACCAGCAAATGACATGACAAATGCACCCCTACCCAAGATGTTGAGGACTAGTGACGAGATCAGGAGTAGTTTGGAGAGTGTTGATACATCAGCTGATCAGGACGACCTTAACAAGCTAATCATGGAAGCTGATGAGAGAGTCCAACATTTCCAAAGTAACAATAAACAACAATTAGTTGATGACATCACTAATGATCTGCTTATTGACCTTGTAGAAGAGGAGAAAAATTTTATAAAGAACAAGTCAGCACCTCCTGTAGCTCCAAAGCCCAAGAAACAGACGGAAGGGGTGGTACAGAACGGTTCTGATGTGTTAGTTAATGGTAATGCTAATGACTTGGAAAAGGAAATCTTTGTACAGAAAAATTCCAAAACATTGAACGTTACAGATAAACTTGTCAACTCCCTGCTCGATGAAGCTTTAACTAAAATGATAACAACACGAAACAAACAGAGAAGCCGTGGAGGAGAGGTTAGTGATAATTTGATAGACTTCAGTGACGAACCGAGACAGAATAAGGTGGACATGTTGTCACCGTCAGAGGAATTATTGGGAGTTCTCAACAAACCTGATTCACCAACTGTACCTTCTGACGTTCCGCTACGCCCAGGTTCTCCATTACCAGGAAGTAAACCAAAGGGACCTCACCAGGTAAACATAGGGCACTTAACCATCCACTGAAAACATATACACTGGCATATGCATAATATAATCAATTAAAAAGTAGCTCCATAAAAACTCAACATTGTATTTGAGGTACAAACATTTCTTGAAAGATTACAGAAAATTACACCTGTCACAACTTTCTTTATGTAATTATCTTTTCATTAAAGCGATGACTGATAAAGGTCACTGCATATTATATCAAGTATTACCAATTTCTCATTTCTATGTCCCATCTACGAAAGTCTGTCCCAAATGTTGTGGGATGGGTCAATATGTGATTAAGACGTATTCTTGTTACTAAAAATTTCAGAAAGAGAAATTCCCCAGCTTCAATAACTATGAACCTTATGTTATCACTTAACCAATATTGGAGGTGTGGACGTTCCAACTTTTCATGAACTGCAATAAAAATTCCTACCCTTGTTTAGCATTGTATTCTTTTAAAAGTTTATTTCAAACCCATAATTCAACTCTACAGAATATCAAATTTCTTCTATCTTCTGTATAGTTAAAAGTTGTGTAATAAAACTAATCCTCTATAAATAAGAATTAAGACTAGTTGACAGAGTGACTTTTACTAAATCACTCTATCACTCAATTTTAGGCTTCAGTTATCAGCAACCATGTCATTAAGGTAGCACATTAGGGGTTGTAAATTTACATTTTAATACCCTGATTTTACACCTGTATAGGAGAAAGGGTACTGCATCTCTAGAGATACCGTTCTTATCACTGTGTCTTTGTGCTGATATTGATAAGATTCCATATTGACCTTTTAAAAATACATTTCTTTCATAATTTATAGCTTGCTTTCTGTATGAGAGAGATCTGTTTGATATTTAGATTTTACAAGAATGTACACCTTATTGTTATTGTTAAGTATTCTCTACTCGATAAACATTTGCCTTGTACTGCATTTGAACATGATTGTCATGAAGGTCCATTTTAATGGTGCAAGAATTTTAATAAAGGCTGTTAAGTTTTAGTCTATTGCTACAAGACAAATGTTACCCTGTGTGTATTTTCAGCCACAGAATGGGATGCAGGGTTTAGACGATGGTATTAAGGATTTGCTGGGAATGACGGAAGATGATTACATTGACGATGAATTGTTACCAGTAGGAAGTAAGGATAAAGCGCCACCTCCTTATCCTGGCAGTGAAGGTAAGGGGAGATAATTTACTTTATATTTCTTTTAAATGTATCGAGTACCGGTAATGAAAAATTTGAACATTTGTTTTACCAACCAACCCCCCCCCCTTCTTCCCTAAAAAAATTATGAAAAAATCAATTATGATCTTTCTTTAAATGTGAAAGGGAGTTGGATTAGGTTAACTTCAGATTATTGCATTAGAAAGTATGACCTTATACTGAAACTTCATACACAAAAACATTTTGAATGACCAAACAAAAATCAACAAACTAGACCTTTCAAAGTGGTTGCAGAAAAAAAAAAACTTATCTTTATGCTCTTGTATTATTTGTATTTATAAAGAATATTTCAGCTAAGTTTAAGCAACAGAGATTGCTAAGTAATGTTTTTTTAATAAAATACCCCTTTATTTTGCAGAAGGACAACTGATTAAGGCAGAGCTGCAGAAAATGGTGTCAGAGGAACTGTTTTTCGCAGTACCACATGAAACTGATGAAGTCAGTGAAATCGTTACAGATGCTGTGGACATTTATTGGCAGGCAAGACGCTGTGGTGAATCATTAGACAATGTTCAAATTCCTGATGAATACTATTCCAATGAGGATTTGAATGGGGATCTGGATAATAACAGTAGACGTGTGTTTAAAAAATTAGTGTTCGATCTGACAGGGGAGATCATTCGAGACATTTATAAAGATGACGAGGAGGAGCCACCACCGTGGCAGAAACCGAGACGTAGGCAACAAAAATATTTCCGAGGTGCTCTGCCTCCTACAACTGTAGAGAATTTGACTCCTATTGTTCAACAAGCTGTGATTAATACCTTAGGTTTAAATGGCTCTCGCAAGGCCGATAAAAACAAGTGGACGATCAGGAAACGGAAAGATCATGTGGACAATATTCTAGTGGAGGAACTACGGGAGGAAGAACCGCGGTGGATTAATTATGATAATGACGAACTTGCTGTAAAGATGCAGCTGACTGATACAATTTTCGATATGTTATTAAACGATACGGTGCAAACGATGAACAAAGTGTATCAGAAAAAGAAATTCGGCAACGAAGTGTAGCGATAATTTTTTTACCTGTGATGATTGGTACGGGTTGTTTGATAGGAAGATGTATGGTTGTCATGTGATATTTTTGTATGGACGGCCATTTTAAGGTCATGTGATATACTGTACATACATGGATTATTTATTTTTTGATGTAGAGAGATTTTTCCGTGATATTGTGTGGTGCTAATTACCCATGTTAGAAATGTTTTTTTGTGGGTAGCATTTAAGTTACATAGTAAATTCAGAAGTAATAAGTAGCAAGTTTTCCATTATTCCAGAATAATCATCAATTTTAGTTGTCAAGTTCAAGATCAGGAGTAGAAAGCAGTTTCAAGATTACATTCTTTTTTTTAATTCAATATTATGAATTACTCTGGATAGAGAAATGCTTATCCAATGTAAAGTATCAATGCTTGAAACTTTACATATTTGGTCACAGTGGAATAATGGTTTGATATGGCAGTGTTTAAATCTGAAATTTAGTACAAAATTTAAATAGAGTTATCCCTCTTAGCTCATTTCAGATTGGCAGCTTTTGAAAAGAATGGCATTTTTTACATTCCGTCCATAAAATTTGATATCTTTAATATTATGAATATGCCAATTATGATGTTTTTTATATTCTTATTTTCTTTAATTTTTTACAAAAGTACCTAGTGAACTATTACTTGAGTTTGATCCTCGCTAGAATGACGACTGTATAAGTTGAACAGGCATTATACTGCTAGTTTGAATGTCCTGAACTAAATAAGCATTTAAATTCATATGTAACAGATTTTGCATTTATCATTAAACATATAGCCATTTTACCAATACAAATATTTTGAATCAAACAATTCAAGATTTTCTAAGCAAAACATTGGAAATTTTAAGAAAGAAGTTCCTGAAACTTGTTGAATGTTGCCCAAAAATTTCTAAGCAAATAATATTTATAATATGAATATGTGCATGCAATAATATTCTCTACTTAGTGAACAGTGCTAAATCCTTTATATAGTGCCAAATCTCTGTTGTAAATGTCTGTTTTTATTGTAGATTTTCAGGAAAAAATTATATTTTTTTTAAATCTTGTTTCACAAACTATACAGAATTGTGCTGAATGTTTGGTTCCTGTACAATGTGTCATCATCTTACCTGTTTTTAGTTTTTGGGGTTTATTTTCTCATCTAATCTTCAGACATCAATATAAAAAACATTAGGAAAATCTTTCACTTTATCAAAATGACCAATCTATATAAAAAATTCTAATAACTTACTTCTGTATTTGGACCCTTTGGCTAGATGTATTTGATAACGTGAATAAATATAGGCCAAATAAGATGAATTCTTTTGTTCTCACAACATCAGCTAAATGACATAATGAGTTTTAAAAAGAGGACCATTCTTATTATCTTTGTTTATTTTATTTTAAAAATTTATCCTCATTTATTATTCGAATCTTTGAAATTAAATATGATGTTCTGTGTCATCAGCCTATTTTGATATGTGTAGTAAACTTTTGATCATATGTGGGGTATGAAAAGATGTTGCTTGGTTTCTGACAAAGGGTCCAATGTTTTTTTTTTTTTTTAGCTTGAACAATAGGATTAACTTGTACTGTTGTATGGTCTTTTGTATGACAACATAACTACAACACACCACAATATCAATATATGTCCCTTTTTTTTACTTATTTATTAGATTCTGTATATTTTGATTGATTGATATTGAATGTTAAATTTATAACAGCTGTTTTTGTTATTAATTTATTTTTAAAGTTGTTTTTTTTTAGGCCGAACTTTTTTAACATATTGGAAAATTAAGATCTGAATGGAGAAAAAATCTCTTGATGATGCATTGTTTAGTGTTACTGTCATGTATGTGATCAATCATATATTTCAGCAGGTATTCCTGCTCATACATGTCATTGCATAGTCAAATTATCAGAAAATATTATTGGACCAATCCATTTTGTTTTTCAGACATTCCATTTGGAATCAATATCCTTTCCTTTTGTTAGATTAGGCTCGTCTTTCTTTTCCATACCTTACAAATTACTATTTTTGTGAAACGTCTTGACTGTAAATTACTATTGATTAAAGTAAAAATATTAATTTTGTTCCTTATGATGTTTTAAAGATTTACTCAGAACAGATCTATTCACAATTTGGGGGTTTTCCTATCCGGGTCGAAGAATTTTGTGATAAAAATTGATGTCACAAATTTAAAATATCGGCTGTTTTTCCTATCCGGGTCTACAAATATTGTGATAAAAACTAATATCACAAATTTAAAATCATGTTTTCTATATTTAAATATTTTTCAAAGAATACTTTCAGCCATGGTCCAATGAACATCCATAGCATAATTTTTTTTCAAATGTTATTTTTAGCTTTTATGGATAAGTAATGAATAGAAATTAGAAATTGGTATATTGTTATGTAATGTTATAGCAATAAAACTTGATGAAAAATATGAAATAATCATCTTTGTTTCACTTGAATAACGAAAGTTGAAAGACAAAATTATGATTTACATAATCTACCTGGAGGGAGTTCAATGAATTAATTCCATTGTTACATGCATTATAAAGTACATGGGGATAAAATTATTGAAACTTTTACATAAGAAAAGTCAAAATCAATGAAATAAAATCATTAAAAACTATTACATTTAGTTGAATTTTAAAATACAAATACTAGTACTATACTTCTTATGCAATGGAAAAAACTAAACAAAAAAATGTTCTAAAACTTCTGATTTTGGAAACCTATTTCTTTCTATATGTCACTAATTTATTTGAAAGATTGAAGTTTCTTATGGGTTTTCATCTTACTATTATATGGGCTATGATATCCACACACACTTTACGTCAAATGATTTTGTTAAGTCTTTATACCTTATATAATAAGGTGATGTTGATTGTTGAATTGTAGACTCTAGAGAATCCTTATATTGTTTAATTTAATGATATTTTGTATATTTGTAGTCATTTCATTTCATTTTTTGTAATCTATGCAAAAATATGTAACACTTGTGCTTCTCAAAGGAGAGGCATAGAATAAAATCTAACTTAAAATCTTTTATGTCTATTTTTGTCATCAGTGTCCCAGGGCTAGTACATTTTGTCATTAAATTTGATGGTTTACTCTCCATACTTTGTGCTTGCTTGTTAAACTTTTGGTTTTTAACCCTCTGTTTATATGAAATTATCACACATGTCTTCCAACCTTGTGTTTTGTTTAATTGGTAGACCCTAAGATTTCAATGGGATGATACCAAAAAACCTGGTTCAACACACCACTTTATTCTAAAAGCCTTTGCCAAGTCAACACCATTGCAGCCTTCAATTTCTTTGGTAGGTAATCACCTTATTTTGTCCACTCTTTTAGACCTTCTTGCAGTGATCAGTAAAATATGGTTTGAATTATAAATTTATTCCATGTCAACATGTTTACTAGGGTATTCAATTTCTAAAGCCATCCACATGAACTTTGAATCTATTAATTAATTTTAGAGTAAGGCAACCATGTATATATCCATAATTAATAAACATGAACTCTGATTAACTTTTTGGTCGACAAAATAGCAAAACAAAACATAGAACAAAGATGATAACATAAGGACATACAGAGAAGTCAATGCAAGAAGTAATACCGGTAATAATAAGAGCTGACTAGCATCCAAAACGTATTGCACACATGAAGATTAACAAAAGCAACTTAAGCTTACTATATGTGCCAGTTCAATGATTCTTTTTTCTATTTATTCATAGATCAATATCTATCTTTAAGATTTCTATTTAGTAGGTCAGGCGATTCAATTTATTTTGATTTGTAACAGATGATGAACATGGGTCAGTGCCTTTCATGTAAAGTGAAAACTAGTAACTTTTCTATTGAAATGCTAATATAACTCATAAAATTTTAATAGTAATAATGTGATAGGCACAGCACAAACGTACACGATAAAAACTGACCAACTTTGAACCACAAACTCAAAGCCATTCAAATTTAAGCTGACAATAACTTTCACCTTTTTAAAATAAAATGCACATTTGACATGTGTTATTATGTACATACCGTACTGACTTGATAGCCACATCAATACTGAACTGGATTTTATAGTCTTGTTAACACTGGGCTGACTTTGTAGTCTTGTTAACACTGGGCTGACTTTGTAGTCTTGTTAACACTGGGCTGACTTTGTAGTCTTGTTAACACTGGGCTGTCTTTGTAGTCTTGTTAACACTGGGCTGTCTTTGTAGTCTTGTTAACACTGGGCTGACTTTGTAGTCTTGTTAACACTGGGCTGACTTTGTAGTCTTGTTAACACTGGGCTGACTTTGTAGTCTTGTTAACACTGGGCTGACTTTGTAGTCTTGTTAACACTGGACTGACTTTGTAGTCTTGTTAACACTGGGCTGACTTTGTAGTCTTGTTAACACTGGACTGACTTTGTAGTCTTGTTAACACTGGGCTGACTTTGTAGTCTTGTTAACACTGGGCTGTCTTTGTAGTCTTGTTAACACTGGACTGACTTTGTAGTCTTGTTAACACTGGGCTGTCTTTGTAGTCTTGTTAACACTGGACTGACTTTGTAGTCTTGTTAACACTGGGTTGACTTTGTAGTCTTGTTAACACTGGGCTGTCTTTGTAGTCTTGTTAACACTGGGCTGTCTTTGTAGTCTTGCTAACACTGGGCTGACTTTGTAGTCTTGTTAACACTGGGCTGACTATGTAGTCATGTAAACACTGGGCTGACTTTGTAGTCATGTAAACACTGGGCTGACTTTGTAGTCTTGTTAACACTGGGCTGACTTTGTAGTCTTGTTAACACTGGACTGACTTTGTAGTCTTGTTAACACTGGGTTGACTTTGTAGTTTTGTAAACACTGGGTTGACTTTGTAGTCTTGTTAAGACTGGTAACTCTTTTTGTAGTCATGTGAACACTGGGCTGTCTCTGTAGTCTTGTTAACACTGGGCTGTCTCTGTAGTCTTGTTAACACTGGGCTGACTTTGTAGTCTTGTTAACACTGGGTTGACTTTGTAGTCTTGTAAAGACTGGTAACTCTTTTTGTAGTCATGTAAACACTGGGCTGTCTCTACAGTCTTGTTAACACTGGTGAATATTTTGTTGTCATGTTAACACAGGGCTGCCTCTGTAGCATTGTTAACACTGATAACTCTTTTGTTGTCATGTTAACACAGGGCTGCCTCTGTAGCATTGTTAACACTGATAACTCTTTTGTTGTCATGTTAACACAGGGCTGCCTCTGTAGCATTGTTAACACTGATAACTCTTTTGTTGTCATGTTAACACAGGGCTGCCTCTGTAGCATTGTTAACACTGATAACTTTTTTGTTGTCATGTTAACACAGGGCTGCCTTTGTAGTCTTGTTAACACTGGTAACTCTTTTTTAGTCATGTAAACACAAGACTAATTATAGTCTTGTTAACACTGTATCTCTTTTGTTGTCATGTTAACACAGGGCTGACTTTGAAGTCTTGTTAACACTGGGCTGTCTTTGTAGTCTTGTTAACACTGGGTTGACTTTGTAGTCTTGTAAAGACTGGTAACTCTTTTTGTAGTCATGTAAACACTGGGCTGTCTCTACAGTCTTGTTAACACTGGTGAATATTTTGTTGTCATGTTAACACAGGGCTGCCTCTGTAGCATTGTTAACACTGATAACTCTTTTGTTGTCATGTTAACACAGGGCTGCCTCTGTAGCATTGTTAACACTGGTTACTCTTTTTGTAGTCATGTGAACACTGGGCTGTCTCTGTAGTCTTGTTAACACTGGGCTGTCTCTGTAGTCTTGTTAACACTGGGCTGACTTTGTAGTCTTGTTAACACTGGGCTGTCTTTGTAGTCTTGTTAACACTGGGTTGACTTTGTAGTCTTGTAAAGACTGGTAACTCTTTTTGTAGTCATGTAAACACTGGGCTGTCTCTACAGTCTTGTTAACACTGGTGAATATTTTGTTGTCATGTTAACACAGGGCTGCCTCTGTAGCATTGTTAACACTGATAACTCTTTTGTTGTCATGTTAACACAGGGCTGCCTCTGTAGCATTGTTAACACTGATAACTCTTTTGTTGTCATGTTAACACAGGGCTGCCTCTGTAGCATTGTTAACACTGATAACTTTTTTGTTGTCATGTTAACACAGGGCTGCCTTTGTAGTCTTGTTAACACTGGTAACTCTTTTTTAGTCATGTAAACACAAGACTAATTATAGTCTTGTTAACACTGTATCTCTTTTGTTGTCATGTTAACACAGGGCTGCCTCTGTAGCATTGTTAACACTGATAACTCTTTTGTTGTCATGTTAACACAGGGCTGCCTCTGTAGGATTGTTAACACTGATAACTCGTTTGTTGTCATGTTAACACAGGGCTGCCTCTGTAGCATTGTTAACACTGAAAACTCTTTTGTTGTCATGTTAACACAGGGCTGCCTCTGTAGCATTGTTAACACTGATAACTCTTTTGTTGTCATGTTAACACAGGGCTGCCTCTGTAGCATTGTTAACACTGAAAACTCTTTTGTTGTCATGTTAACACAGGGCTGCCTCTGTAGCATTGTTAACACTGAAAACTCTTTTGTTGTCATGTTAACACAGGGCTGCCTATGTAGTCTTGTTAAGACTGGTAACTCTTTTGTAGTCATGTTAACACAGGGCTGCCTCTGTAGCATTGTTAACACTGAAAACTCTTTTGTTGTCATGTTAACACAGGGCTGCCTCTGTAGCATTGTTAACACTGATGACTCTTTTGTTGTCATGTTAACACAGGACTGCCTCTGTAGCATTGTTAACACTGAAAACTCTTTTGTTGTCATGTTAACACAGGGCTGCCTATGTAGTCTTGTTAAGACTGGTAACTCTTTTGTTGTCATGTTAACACAGGGCTGCCTCTGTAGCATTGTTAACACTGATAACTCTTTTGTTGTCATGTTAACACAGGGCTGTCTCTGTAGCATTGTTAACACTGATAACTCTTTTGTTGTCATGTTAACACAGGGCTGCCTCTGTAGCATTGTTAACACTGATGACTCTTTTGTTGTCATGTTAACACAGGGCTGCCTCTGTAGCATTGTTAACACTGAAAACTCTTTTGTTGTCATGTTAACACAGGGCTGCCTTTGTAGTCTTGTTAAGACTGGTAACTCTTTTGTAGTCATGTTAACACAGGGCTGCCTCTGTAGCATTGTTAACACTGATAACTCTTTTGTTGTCATGTTAACACAGGGCTGCCTCTGTAGCATTGTTAACACTGATAACTCTTTTGTTGTCATGTTAACACAGGGCTGCCTCTGTAGCATTGTTAACACTGATAACTCTTTTGTTGTCATGTTAACACAGGGCTGCCTCTGTAGCATTGATAACACTGATAACTCTTTTGTTGTCATGTTAACACAGGGCTGCCTCTGTAGCATTGTTAACACTGATAACTCTTTTGTTGTCATGTTAACACAGGGCTGCCTTTGTAGTCTTGTTAAGACTGGTAACTCTTTTGTAGTCATGTTAACACAGGGCTGCCTCTGTAGCATTGATAACACTGATAACTCTTTTGTTGTCATGTTAACACAGGGCTGCCTTTGTAGTCTTGTTAACACTATGTTGACTGTGTAGTCTTATTAACACTGATAACTCTGTTGTGGTCATGTTAAAACTGGGCTGCCTCTGTAGCATTGTTAACACTGGTAAATCTTTTTTAGTCATGTTAACACTGGGCTGCCTCTGTACTCTTCTTAACACTGGGCTGACTTTGTAGTCATGTTAACACTGGTAAATATTTTGTAGTCGTGATAACACTGGGCTGTCTTTAAAATTGTAGTATTGTTAACACGGGTAACTCGTTTGTACTCATGTTAACACTTGACTGACTGTTGTCTTGTTAACAATGGTACCTTTTTCATATAGAACTTGCTCTATAGTCATGTTAACACAAAAAGACTTTGCTGTGATACTTACAATGAGCTGAATTTGTAGCCTTAACATCCAAATGACAATTTTTTTACTAACACTCAACTGAATTTGTTGCCATGTTAACATTGGACTGACTTTGTAGTCATGTTAACATTGCACTGAGTTTGTAGTCATGTTAACATAGTGCTTATTTTGTAGTCATGTTAACATAGTGTTTAATTTGTAGTCATGTTAACACTGGGCAGACTTTGTAGTCATGCACTGGACTGACTTTGTAATCATTATGTCGCCTGCAACGTGTTGCAAAGCGACATATAGGGGTTACTTTGGCACTAGTCGTCGTCCTGCGGCGTCACAAAAATTTTCGTAGCTTTTTTCCTCTACATGTCAAAGTCTCATGTTTATTTTGGCATGTAGCTTCCTCCTATAGTACCATATGGTGTAAAGCAATTCATACACGTCCTGTTTACCGAATATTTTCAATACGCAGGCGACATTCTTCTTCTATGGCAGACCGCCATTCTAGTGTTAACACTGGACTGACTTTGTTAAAATGTAAACACGGAATTGACTTTGAAGTCCTTTCAGATTGGCTGGTTGTCTGGTCATGTTAACACTGGACTGACTTTGTAATCATGTTTGCACTTGACTGACGTTGTGGTTATTTTTACACTGGATTTCATTGATGGTAGTCATGTTAACACTGGACTGGCTTTGTAGTCATGCTTACATTGGACTTATTTAGTAGTCATGTTCACACTGGATTGACTTCGTGGTTATATTATTACTTGACTGACTTTGTAGTCATGTTAACATTTGACTGACCGTGTTACCCGACCCTAAGATGACGTCTTTAAACCTGGTTTAACCCACCATTTCTTCATTCATGAATGCATGTACCAAGTCAGGACCATTGTGATCTTCAATTTCTCTGGTATGTTTTTGCCTTTGTTTTGTCTTTTGCTCTTTGATTTTTACAGTTCGGTATTCTTGTTTTTTCCTTTATTTACATTTCACTAGTTGTAATACATAATTCAAACATACATGTAGAACTTTATTATGCCCCCCACTCGTAAGACAGTAAGAGGAGGGATATATTGTAATCCCCTTGTTCGTCTGTCCGTCCGTTTCATGGTCAGTCGTGCATCTTCTTCCTGTTTTCTGAGCAGACTTAGACTTTTTTAAGGGTAAAAATGTAGACAATTTTTCGTAATAGATTTCTTGGCTTCTACTGAAGGGATTGATTTAAAATTTTGTACACAGTAAATGCAAATATTAAACAATTAAAATATTTATTTTCGATTAACCAAATATTTTCTTCCTAATGTTAACATGGAAAGACTCATGCAGTCCTTCTACACTTGGGTCTAGTTACATAAATGTTCATCGTTAAGTAATACTATAATACAGACTAACCACGGGGCAGGCATGCATTTGTTTAAAATGTGACGTCTTTGTGATAATTAACAAATTAACACGTATCTTACATAAAAAGGATTGTGTTTGTGTCTTCTGTAATCAGATCAGACCAACAACAATAGCCTAATTAACAGTTATATTGGTCTTTATTTTTTTTAATAATCAGTGTTGATAAAGAAATCAAAACTACTAGTAATCCTCTCACAGTTAGCAGATAAACATCAAAAAGAGAAGCCATATAGGGTTAAGTGGTAAATAAGGCTTCCATGATTATACAAACACTACAGGCAATGTAAGTCCTATTTGTATGTTCTGCTCTACTTCTCAGTGGTCAACATACGTAAGTCTCTATGTTGACAGTCCTTTTGACAGCCCTTTGGTCATTAGACATCCTACAAATATATCAAAAGGCATTATGTCAAAATAAACATCACTACCTTTTCATTTTTTTTTTCCATAATCATCTTTGTATCCTAAATCAGAAATACACCTTCTCTTTCGCCTTCATTGGCCTTCTTGATAATTTCCATGCATTTTTAAAAGTTTGATCCCCCCAACTTTAAGAAGACTAAAAAACATTCGTGGCGAAAAATAAGTGATAGACGTACAATCACAACAACCCTGTCAACTTAACATAGACCAAAACTCTAAAAGACAGCATAAAGTGAGCACCAACAAAGGAAAGATGGAGAGCTTTCTGGCGGGCAGTTTCTGGTTTCAGCTTTATACATATGTCAGCAGACACGAATGGAAATTTATTTCCTTGAATTTCATGCATGAACATGATGTTCAAAAGTAACGCTTTATTGAACCGTGATATTTAATAAAATATAATAAAAGTTTTTTATAATGGAAATGCATTTTTTTTAATGACGATAATCAATATATTATGACAAGGAACTTTTGATCTTATTCCTTGATTTTGTTAACGAATGCAAACATCACTTTTTAATTTGTAAATATTTTTTTTAATGGGACCAAATGCAAAACAGTTTGAAGATTTTTTCAAAGAAGTTTCAATATTATCTTGACATTTAATCATGATGAAGGCTACAATATACAATAAACAGACAATATTTTATTGACCAAATCAGGAGCCCACAAGGAGCAAATAGAGCAAAACATCAAGAAGTAAAGAACATGATTGATAGATTTACAATGAGCAGACATACTTATCACAAATACAAATTTCAAAACATTGAAATGATTTTAATAGTTGTTTAAAAAATACAGTGTAATAATAATAGATGTTTTCAACACACAAATCTATATCAAACACAATTTTCAATGATACACTGTCAAAACCGTGGACATCTTCATTGCTTAATAGAAGGAAAATTAACTTAGATTCATTATTTAAAGGAGATAAATTTTGAAACTTCTTGCTAGTTAAACTAAATACAACATGTCTTTTAGATTCGACAAACACACAAAAAATTAGTTTCATCCTCAAGTACATTTGAAGTGCATTTTTTACAAATCTATCCGATCTTTGAGTTTTTGAATAACGCCTTTTTTTATTTGTATCTTATGGGCCGAAATTCTAAGTTTGCATAGAGCTTTTCTTAATTTGTTCAAAGACTTTGATATTCATTGAATAATTTTCCAACTACAAAATGGTCGGTTGCAAGTTTACCATCATTTTTTGAGGTTCTCTTTTTATACCAATTTTCAATCAGTTGTGTTACATAGAGTACTCCCATGCATAAATTATCAAATTTGTCACTTCTTAAACTTATACAAGGCAGGGGTTTTGAATGAATGAATGATTTTATTCTCATAAACCAATCTTAGTTACAGAGAAGATAATATTACAATATATACAATATAACATATAACATGCATGTGTGGGGAAGTACATGATTTTAACCAGGAGGATTTAACTTCAGTGATATACATTTAATAAATTTACATAACTTTTCTAGCTGAACTATATTTTCTGTGGACATTAAACGTGAAAACGTTACGATATTTATGTGTGATAAATCACATAAGCTTAGATATTTTTGACGCTCATTTCGAAGAGCATTACATTTAAGCAAATAATGGAATTCATCGCCAATATCAGTAGAACCACAAAGATGACACAATCTTTCACCGCGTGGAATATTATGCCATCTTCCTGTCTCCACTGGTAGTCGGTGATTTCCACATCGAAATTTACAAATAGTAAAAAGTAAACTTGAAGGAAGTAAAGAAAAATATTTTGGAGTTTTGGACATCCCTGTACAAGGTTGAAGATCCAAATATTCTATTAATTTTTTAACAATTAAATGTGTATATACATAGACAAATAACCCAATCACCGCCAAAGCTTTTACTGCACAAATTAGCATCTTTGTCTAATGAAAGGTTTTCTCATCGATACCAATATATCTGATCGGAGACAATATTATAAACCCATTAGTCTCAGATCTGATACATCAAAAAAGGGAAAATCTTGAAAGAATGAAAAGACCTAACCATGTATATATATTCAATAACATGGAATGTGCATGTTTTATGTGGGTAGTTTCCAAACGTTTTTATTTGAATTACTACGAAAGATCACAAAAATAGCATAATATGGAAAAATATCAAGTTCAAGGTCAATAAATTTCAATATCATCTGTGATAGTAGAAAATGGAAAAGACCGCCCATGATCACCTTTAAACCAATCACCACTCTGTTATCATGAGGGTATGAAATGGGACAGTGATTAAAACTCGCCGGCTTCTCCGTCAGTTCATCTGAAGAATTAGCTGAGATAGCTGTGTTATGATTTAGAGATTTATTTTGTTTTATTCAGAGTCAGGTAAGATATGCAAAATTAGTTATATACCAAGAGTAATTTTATATCTGGTAGGAAAATTTCAATATTTTTACCATAACAATGTAAATTATATTTTTAATTGTAATGACATCTAAATATTCGCAAATCCAAATAAAGATTAATTATTTTGGGTTATTTTGATACAAATATCATAAGCAATACTGATAATTTAGATATAAATGATCATAAACACTAACCCAGAGTTATCAAATAGACGATGATGCAATCACATTTGTCAAAATCAGCTGATCGCCACTTCCTCATTGTGTTGATGTGTAGAAATCTACTAAAATTGAGTGTTTATTCTGATTTCTTTCTCAACCTTTAGCTGTTGGCTAATTGGAAATCAAGATTCTGCCTCGTATATTTTATAAGCTTACGAAAATTTGGGTTATTTTCCATAAAATTAACATAAAGCTGATAGTTCAGTTGACATCACGTGATGTGAGCCTGATTGAGGACTTTAAACCTTGAGTCAGTCACTCAGTGGCAGGATGACTGAATATATTATTTATAGCATTTATGCATCAAATCCGAGAGAAATTAATTAACGACAACCCATTAATTTGTTAATATTCAATTAGACATGGTATAATCTGATAATTGTGTACAAGTCTGTGTATAAGTATCATTAATATTTTATATTTAGGTCAGCTATATAAGCAATCATTCATTCCAGGCATGCATCTAAGGCCATCTAAGGTTGGTTTAAACCGGGTTATAACAAGTAAAGGTCCTGCAATATGTGGCAACAATGCTTCCATGGTGCAGTAGGTTTAAACTTTGTAGCCAGAATTAACTGGTTACACAGGCTAAGTATAAAACTGCTAAGCAGCTACTTTAGTCTGATGGTCTAAGAGGTAGATTTGCTTTGGATATATATCTATTTAAGTGTTAGTAGCAAAGAACCAACACATGCTTAACTACAATTACTTATCCTATACAAAATAATAAAATATCTTCATAACTTTTTCTTTGCAGACTATAAAAAATCACAATGGCTGCAGCACATGTTAGTAAAGAGATTCTGAGTCGTTACTTGGACCTGGAAGAGAAAGGTCGGGTGATGTGTGAATACCTGTGGATCGATGGAACAGGAGAGGGCATCAGAAGCAAGTGTCGTACCATGGAGTTTGAGCCCAAGCATCCCAAAGGTTAGCTTCAGGCATGAAATTGTAATAAGGAAGTACACAATGAATGAAAATATTTACATGATTTAATCAAATTGTTGGTTTGACAAATGTTTTCACCCTAATTTTTCATTGTGCTATTTTACTTTCAAAATCTTAATTCTTGATTAACAACTTTTTTCCAATTTGAAATTGAATTTGTTTTGTAGAATGTCCAGTGTGGAACTTTGATGGGTCCAGTACATACCAAGCTGAAGGATCAAACTCTGACATGTACCTTCACCCTTGCAGTATCTTCAGAGATCCATTCAGAAGGGGGCCACACAAACTGATTCTTTGTGAAGTGCTCAAATACAACAAAAAACCAGCAGGTAAAGTTTTGACATTGTTGTAAAATTTTATGACAATTATCTAAATATTTTGTGACACTTGAAAGAAAAGTCTTGACATTGTTGAAAAAAGTTAGAACAATTTTGTGACAAATGATGACATTTGTCTAAAAATACATGACATTGTTGAAGAATTGCTTGAATTTCAAGTTATTGTAGATTTTACCCCAAGTGAGGTATTATAGGTATTCAAATTACACTTCCTAGTTAGAACACTAGAATATATAATCTTTAGAATTATTTGAGTGGTGTTGTCTCTTGGTCCACTGAACATTAATATCTGTTACATAAAATGTGAATGTTGTTATTAATTGTTAATTTTAGAGAGCAATAAGCGAAACACATGTGTCCAGGTTATGGATCAAGCTAAAGATTCCCATCCCTGGTTTGGTATTGAGCAGGAGTATACTCTGTTAGATGTAGATGGACATCCCTATGGCTGGCCAAAGAATGGCTTTCCCGGACCACAAGGTAGGACTTATGTAGGGAACTTACAACTCTATATATTTGAATGAAATAAGCATAAGCAATTTAAATTTTCAATTTTATCATTATCACCTAGTATTATTCTGGAAGACAAAAAATTTTGTTTGTGCATTAAACCTAGTTGAAACATTTTAATAAGAAAAAAGTTACTTTCTAAAGTTTCATTCATTCATTTTCTGTTTACTTATTAAATTT
Source organism: Arcuatula senhousia (assembly GCA_963971305.1). Classification (NCBI taxonomy): domain Eukaryota; kingdom Metazoa; phylum Mollusca; class Bivalvia; order Mytilida; family Mytilidae; genus Arcuatula; species Arcuatula senhousia. The sequence continues at coordinate 51,496,718 of OZ020311.1, forward strand.
TGTCTTGATTTCAGGACCCTACTATTGTGGTGTTGGTGCTAACAAAGTCTATGGTCGTGACGTAGTAGAAGCCCACTATAGAGCTTGTCTGTATGCTGGTGTCAAAATAGCTGGTTGTAACGCTGAAGTCATGCCTGCCCAATGGGAGTTCCAGGTCGGACCATGCGAGGGAATTGAAATGGGAGATCATTTATGGGTTGGCAGGTATCTTTTACATCGTGTGGCTGAGGAGTTTGGAGTTGTGGTGACCCTTGACCCCAAACCTATTGAAGGAGACTGGAATGGAGCTGGAGCTCATTGTAATTACAGCACTCAGGCCATGAGAGACAAAGACGGAATCAAGTAAGTCAATAATTCATTGTAATTACAGTACTCAGGCCATGAGAGACAAAGACGGAATCAAGTAAGTCAATAATTCATTGTAATTACAGTACTCAGGCCATGAGAGACAAAGACGGAATCAAGTAAGTCAATAATTCATTGTAATTACAGCACTCAGGCCATGAGAGACAAAGACGGAATCAAGTAAGTCAATAATTCATTGTAATTACAGCACTCAGGCCATGAGAGACAAAGACGGAATCAAGTAAGTCAATAATTCATTGTAATTACAGCACTCAGGCCATGAGAGACAAAGACGGAATCAAGTAAGTCAATAATTCATTGTAATTACAGTACTCAGGCCATGAGAGACAAAGACGGAATCAAGTAAGTCAATAATTCATTGTAATTACAGCACTCAGGCCATGAGAGACAAAGACGGAATCAAGTAAGTCAATAATTAATTGTAATTACAGCACTCAGGCCATGAGAGACAAAGACAGAATCAAGTAAGTCAATAATTCATTGTAATTACAGCACTCAGGCCATGAGAGACAAAGACGGAATCAAGTAAGTCAATAATTCATTGTAATTACAGCACTCAGGCCATGAGAGACAAAGACGGAATCAAGTAAGTCAATAATTCATTGTAATTACAGTACTCAGGCCATGAGAGACAAAGACGGAATCAAGTAAGTCAATAATTCATTGTAATTACAGTACTCAGGCCATGAGAGACAAAGACGGAATCAAGTAAGTCAATAATTCATTGTAATTACAGTACTCAGGCCATGAGAGACAAAGACGGAATCAAGTAAGTCAATAATTCATTGTAATTACAGTACTCAGGCCATGAGAGACAAAGACGGAATCAAGTAAGTCAATAATTCATTGTAATTACAGCACTCAGGCCATGAGAGACAAAGACGGAATCAAGTAAGTCAATAATTCATTGTAATTACAGCACTCAGGCCATGAGAGACAAAGACGGAATCAAGTAAGTCAATAATTCATTGTAATTACAGCACTCAGGCCATGAGAGACAAAGACGGAATCAAGTAAGTCAATAATTCATTGTAATTACAGTACTCAGGCCATGAGAGACAAAGACGGAATCAAGTAAGTCAATGATTCATTGTAATTACAGTACTCAGGCCATGAGAGACAAAGACGGAATCAAGTAAGTCAATGATTCATTGTAATTACAGTACTCAGGCCATGAGAGACAAAGACGGAATCAAGTAAGTCAATAATTCATTGTAATTACAGTACTCAGGCCATGAGAGACAAAGACGGAATCAAGTAAGTCAATAATTCATGGACTACAGAAAAATACCTTTACAATAGATTCATTGTTTTTTCCACATTTTACTTTAGAATAAATTACTCTTTGGTTACATTACAACAGATATGCTGGTTTTTTTTTGTAAGAAAGACAAAAAAAGAGAAAACTTTGTTTCCTTTATTAAGAATGTTGTACAGTGTTGTTTATAAATGTCTTTTATCTTTTCAGAGCCATAGAAATTGCCATCGAGAAGTTATCTAAACACCATGTACGTCACATTAAAGCCTACGATCCTAAAGAAGGCAAGGATAATGAAAGACGATTAACAGGTTTCCATGAAACCTCTAGTATACATGACTTTTCTGCTGGCGTAGCTAACCGTGGAGCTAGTATCAGAATCCCCCGTCAAGTGGCAGAGGAGGGATGTGGCTACCTAGAGGATAGGAGACCCTCATCAAATTGTGATCCCTACGCTGTCACAGAAGTGATTGTACGGACTACTGTTCTCTCTGAGAACTAGAGTGTGAAACTTGTTTGAAGAACTTTTATTTGAAGACTTCAAAGAGAGTTTTATAATGATACTTAAAAAGTTTCAGCAGTTTATAAAAAAGTTGTCATGAATTTAATGGTGCGTAGAATATTACACTCATCATTGATTACTGGGTACACATTATTACTCATTCGTTGTCAATATTTTATTAGTAAGTTTATATATGTGCAAGGTAAGATTGTTGATATGAAATGTGTTTCATTACTTGGACAATATTTATTTGCCAGATGTGACTATTCTTGTATGTATAGATATTGATGAAATACTACAATTTATTTCATATAAACAATGTCATATATTTGTCTATCACCTTCCCAATACATGTGTTAATAAATTGATTCTGATAAAATTTGTCTTGAAACATTTGAATCAATTTATTATACACAAGATAGGGTATTATATATGTAGTAAATAATTTTAAGGGAAGGACGAAATCCATTTTTAGTTTTATATATATTGGTCAAATAACTTTTTCCATTAGTATTTTAAGATAAGGTTTATTTTTCATCATTAATGTATTTATGTTATTTTTTAATGTTTATTTCATAATGTTTATGCAAGATAAATTGTCTTCTAGTTCAATATTGCTCATTTGGATATTTTTGTAAAATGTAATATTTATAAACAAGTCGAATTTGGTCTCTGTGCATCATTTTATCCATATATGTATATAAAGTAATATTGTGTTACGTTTAGAAAATCAAACTTGTCTTGTCTTTGGTAGAATGATGGGCAGATTATCAGATTATATATTATTCATATTATACCATCAGGATGCTGTCAGTGACAGTTGGAATCTCTCCTGTTTTGTTAAATAAATTATTGTAATGAACATTGTCGTTTTGTTGAAACTTGTCCTTTATATCAAAATCCTGTTCAACTAGGATGAAACTATTGCATTAACAATCCTGTAATAGAAAGTCATGTTATAACTACCATGTGTTCAGTGATAAGGCTTAAAATTTTGAGATTGTGCCTTTTTACAATTTCTTTAGTTTTAAACATATTTATTTACCCTGGATTGGGAAACAAGCTTAATGCTTATATTAATTAATCCCTCTCCAGCTAGCAGATTGCGAGTGTGGCCTTTGTAGCGGCCCCCATTGAGCCTACTCTTATCGAACTCTACAAAGGGGTTTTTAACGTGCATGGGGTATTGCTCTCCCATACACGGGACAACCTTTTTTCGTCCCTTCCGAAGGACTAGCATCGGTTCTTGAGACCATCCTCGCAAATGGTGTCAAGAGAGAGTCTGAAAATTGGTTCATGAAATTTTCACCCCTGACGAGGATCGAACCACGAACCACGGTGTTAGTAGCCCGACGCGTTAACCACTACACCACCGGCTCACAATTTCTTTAAACAATTCAATGGGGCATTCTGTACCATTCTTTATAAATTTTCAATATTTCTATGGGACATTTCAAATATTTGAATGTGAAAAATGGCCCATGGCCACACCTTGTCCCAATCTCTGTGAGGTTCAGTAGCCCAGAAAGACTACAGAAAAAGCAAATTGTTCCATTGGATAATTGGCTTGGTTGGTTTTTGCCTCGCCTGCGGCAGTCAAGACATAGGTGTTACTTTACAGGCAGTGGTGTTAACATTTATGAGCACCTCCAGTCTTCGCGCTATAAATTTTGGTCCACAGGCCCGACAACTTATTTTTGAAAAATTTTGTATAGACAACATTGGCTTGTTGTTGCCATTTCTACAGGCCCTCAAGCATTTTCACTAGCCATGGCTTGTGGCCTGTGGCACCGTATGGACTCGTGAGCGGATGAAAAGGTGATTCACGTACTTTGAAATGGTTAATAACACACTTTGAAAAGGGATAAATGGATTAAAAACAAAACAAGGTATGTTTGAGTATCATTTTTCGTTACCCATTTCAATTATATAGTAAATGCCATGGCTCACGGAACACTTGAAACCGTTCCCTTTCTTAAGATGCATAATATTTTTCGAAAGAATGTTTCAGTTTTCTTCCAACTTAATGACAAAATGATGTTACAAAAAAAATAACAATAAAACATATTTTTTCTAATGAAATCACCCTTTTTAAGAATATAATGTGCATACACGTGCTTTTAGGAATATGAAATATATCAAAACACCGTTTTTTTATAGGCACGGATCTTACAATTAAAGTTATGCCCGAAAATTAAAGTAACGCCGTCTGAAAAGGTTATCAACCGGTAACGCATATAAAAATGGTCAAGAAACAACAAATGATTAATGCTGGAGGGGATGGTTATATAACGATAAATCTTTCTCATTCCGAAAGAATCAATAACAACCTGTATTACTCAGTTTATAGATCTACTGATCTACTTCGGCTATTCCGTCAACTATTTCGATCAAGCGTATTGAAACATGACATATAAAACCATTTATTTTAAACATACGTTTTAGAATAGAAAGTATTTATCAAATACATTTTACACATATGAACCCGAAACACAAAACATGTCCATTTTAAAACTCCCTCTCTGACCCTTATAAATCGAAGGAAAATTCCTTGGCAAAAGTTATCTTCAAAGTCGACCACATTGTCTGACATTCAACTCCCTTACTCACTTTAAAACAGTCCGCGTACAATTTTGTAAGCACTATACATCAATGAAAAAATAAGGAGTACATTTTTTTCAGGTAATTTGCCAATAAGAAAGAAAAGCAGACTATGGCTTAACCGACCAAAACAAAAATGTGGAATTAAAAGACAACAATTAAACCCTACATGTATTCCAACAAAAAGATTTCGCTTCGATTGAGAGTCTGAACAAATCCGAATTCAAATAAATCATTCTTATCTTATTATGCAAACGTGTGTTTAACTTTTTAAAATAAGCTAAAGTCAAAACATCAATATTACTTGTACTTACCTCAATCATAAGATTTAGCCCTGTCTTTATGCAATTGTGTGTTGATGGGTCAATATCGAGTGCGCCGTACTTGTTAATCTATAATTAGTCGCGATAGGCTAAATTTAAACAATACACCGGTAAGAAGGTAAGCATACACCATGATTCACACAAATAAATTAGTATCTCCCAATATCTTGACGCAGCGACTGAAAGAATATTCCTTGATACTGTTTTAATTTGTAAATAAATATAGTTTAACTAATAAGACACATAATATTAGGAATGACGATTCTTCAATTCTGGACATTGTATGTCAAATTAGAAGTGGCGAAATCAAAATTGCGTCGATTAAATCAGTCTCTATATTGCCCACTATTACAAAAGAGATATATTTCTCAATCAATACAAGCATTAATTTAATAATTCAAAATCGTCAAAAAGCAGTTTTAGTTTGTGTTTTTTTTATTTACTGATAGTTTGTAGAAATTAAGCTATGTAGTATAATTTTAAATGCATTAAAAATACTTTCAAATTAATTTTATGCTGGAATTCAGTAAACTATTTTAAGAAACTCCTGTCCTTGATTGTTGGTAGTTAAGTTTATAGCCAAACGTTAACATCAAGTTTGATAGAAAAGCAGGCTTATTTAAGACAATCAAATAAATTAAACTTCTACGCGTGCTTTCTAAATTTCACAGCCTCGTTTCGTTTACCTGATAATTAAATTTATTTTCCAAACAGTAACACATATTTATGTAAAGATGTATGTATAATTATGCAATTAAAGATTGGGTTATTCATGTTTTTTCGCCGCATGTATATGCAACAATTGATTAAAAAATATTTTATAAGAATAAAAAACAAATATGTAACAAATTTCGCTTTATTTGCATTATTGTGTTGTAATTTAACACGCATTGACCCTTTTTAGCTTTTCTCACGTATTTTGTAACCTTTTCGCCCTGCGTTATCGGTGTATCGGCATTTACAAGCGATATATAAGATAAATGTACTAATTTATCATGTTAAGACATTCCATGTGATAATGATTGTTCTAAAAATATTGACCTGTATGAGCAGAAATGTGTGTAAAAACTTTTTTTTGTAAATAAATTCATATTTCAAATGAAGTATTGATTTTGTAAAGAGGTTGTGGAACAAATCGTTCAATAATGAATTATGATGCCACCAAAATTAAACACCTAAAGATATGAGGTGTTCCGTGCAATAGCATTTGTTTTTATATAAGAATGCCTACTGGGCTTATTATAGACCTTTTTGATGACATATTGCTATTTTTGAAAATTTTGCCTTTTCAAAGTGTGTTATTAACCATTTCAAAGTACGTGAATCACCTTTTCATCCGCTCACGAGTCCATACGGTGTGTGGCCAATTTCAAAGACTGCACCTCCATATTTCAAGAACAATAAGTCGCAGGTTGATGAAAATTGGTATGCATATGCTCTAGTAGTAGCTTAGCACAGTTGCATCCCCATCTTTTGACCTTGACCTTGATTTTCTGGTAGAGTAACTTTGAGAATTTTCAATGCATTTAATAGCAATGTTAAGGTTTTGCAAGCACCTCCATATTTCAAGAACTAAAAGTCCTAGGTAGATGAAACTTGGTATGCATATGCTCCAGTAGTAGCTTAGCACAAGTGCATCCCCATCTTCTGACCTTGACCTTGATTTTCTGGTTGAGTGACTGATTATTTTTATTGCATAAGTTAGAAATGTTTAAGTTCTATTAACACCTTTTGATCTCAGAAATTGAAAATCCTTATAAATTCAAAATATAGAGGAATAAAGAAAAAAAAAAATTTCTGATGGTGCGGCAGGCGAGACATACTTTGGTGTTTTAACTCTTGTTTTTTAATTAGGTCTATTGTTGTCAATTTGACTCCGAAGAGGATATTGGTTTGATGAATCTGAGATTGCTTGTACCCATTTTCTTATCAGTCTATCCTGGGCTGAGTGCAAGCTTTACTAGTCTTGGAAAGTTGCTTTCTGATCTTTGAATATTACTGAATGTTGTGTTCTGTTCATGTTTTCTACATCAGTTCTAAGCAATTAGCTATAAAAAGATGTATAGATTTCGTTAAAAAGGTCAAACAATATTCTTATATTATTTTTCATACTCAGTTGATCTGACAACCGAATGGATTTTGTTTTCAAATTTTAACCAATTCAGAGCAAAATAAACAATATGGACAAAATTATTTATAGAGAGACCTGTAAGCTTGTCAACATGCATACATGTATTTGCTGAAAACAAAACAAAAAACTGCAGTTTCTATTAACTGATTCAAAATGCAACTTTTTATAAAGTCACACTTGTGATTATAATAAAAAAGAGTTTAAAAAAATGTGTTAAACCTGTACCTTTCATCAAATCAACAAAAGTCTGATAGGGACAAACCGACCTCAGCCGACTATACAACTCTCTTTTACTCCTCGGGCTTTTACGTTAAATTGGAGATTTCAAATATACTAGGAATATCTATTTAGTAGGCTTGCTTCTTACATTATAGATAATTTGTACCGATTTTTGACTTAAAGTTGCATTTGCCATTTGCTTTCTATGCCCACCTACCGTAAGTAGAAAGAAATATTGTCACGGTTCGAATCTGTCCGTCCTTTCGTCCCAAACTAACTTTTCCACAACATCTATAATGAAAGATAATTATAATGAAACTTTATTTATACATATTAAGTTAAATCAGGAAATTGACAAACGAAAATATTCCTAAAATTGTATCTGGCTGTATCGCAAACATCAAAATCGATTGATCACAGAAAGGGGATTACCTACATTGATACATGTACTTCACCAATATAGCTACATTTCCATGGAGGAAGTATACATTGAATACTTTTATCTCGAAATTCTTTGGGATATCAGACTAGCTGAAACTAACCAACCTCCATGTTCCCTTGCTTACTTGCATGTTTAACTTGAGTCCCAGTCTGATTAAAATAAGCCCCTGACTTTTTTTCATCGTCGGTGAAATAACTCAAGGAGCTGTATTATAAATCAGACTTGATCCTTAGCAAGGTGACTACTGGATTATTGGCATATTTCTCGAAAATACAAACTAACCGAACATACCCACCGGACAGATCATGAAATGGATGGACGATTTTTACAGGAAAAACAACGTAAAGTCAATTTTAAGTGTGTCATTCCATGATAGTCATTACACGTGACGTTTATTCTCCCCACGAGTTTGGCCTTGTATTACTAATAGTATTATTTATATTTCATGGCCATTTAAAGGTGCATTGGTAGATATTTTTATACGATAAGCTTATTTTAGACCTGTATACTAGTATATCATGTGTGTATTGGTTTATGGCACTGAACCTAATAATGATTTAGTACCAAAGTTTCACGCATTTAAGCTTGAATATGATACACTTGTAGAATGACAAAATCATATAGTTCAATGACTCCAAGTTTATTTGGTGGCCTAATTATTCATACACTGAGTAATCGACTCAAGTTCCGTCATATAGAGTGTTTTTTTACTTTTTCAAATAAGAATTTACCAACTTACGTAAGTACATGCATACTTATCTGAGTCACGTTTCTCTTTGACGGGTTTTGTACACGTGATAACAAACCTCCCAAACATACTAATTATGTTGTTTTATATAAGATATTTATGAGCATCGTTTCATATTAAATGGCATAGACTTTACACATCTAACTGATGAATGAGGACCTGACCCTTTGAATCTGAAAGAAAAAGGTTTCTATGGACTTAGGCTTATAAGTATTTTTTTCTTCAAAATGGTTTTACAAATTTCTTAGTCTAAAAGAAAGTTCAATGCAAATAAGTTGCGAGACTGAAAGATGCAAAAACTATATCAACGAGAATATATCTGCGTATAAGGTTTTACAAAGAAAGGACACAGTCCCCACTTGATAATTAGCTTGAATTTGCATTGACGGACCGACGGATTATCGACCCTTTCACCATATGCTTTTATGCTGTAGTATTCGGTGCTAATATCAACTCTTTACACAATATTCCTTAAAAAGGAAATAATCACTATAACTTGAAATAAGTTTGCATTACATCCAATACACAATCTGTAAAAATAACCATTGCCACAAAAATACCCCACTTACTCAAACTACTGCAACAATATATATTACTCTTCCAACGGATTCCAATACAAAATAAATCTGCACACTAATTCTGTTATTAGATACTCTGATCACTGATTCTACTATAAAATGCTTGATTCTACGTTGATTTTGCTCACTGATTTTACTATAAAATGCTTCATTCTACGTTGATTCTGCTCACTGATTCTACTATAAAATGCTTGATTCTACGATGATTCTGCTCACTGATTCTACTATAAAATGCTTGATTCCACGTTGATTCTGCTCACCGGTTCTACTATAAAATGCTTGATTCTATGTTGATTCTGCTCACTGATTTTACTATAAAATGCTTGATTCTATGTTGATTCTGCTCACTGATTCTACTATAAAATGCTTCATTCTACGTTGATTCTGCTCACTGATTCTACTATAAAGTGCTTCATTCTACGTTGATTCTGCTCACCGATTCTACTATAAAATGCTCCATTCTACCTTGATTCTGCTCACTGATTCTACTATAAAATGCTTCATTCTACGTTGATCCGCTCGCCGATTCTACTATATTAAATGCTTCATTCTACGTTGATTCTGCTCACCGATTCTACTACAGCCACTAGGTCTTTTGCATAAATGATTTGCTTCCTGGTTCTGTTGCAAAAGTTTACTATGCTCCTTATACGACAAATATACTCAGTCTCTGCTCATTTATTGTACTACAAAAATACACTGCTCACTGATTTTACTACAAAAATACTCTATGTGTGATTCTAATTGCAAAGATATTAAGCTCTGATTCAATTATTCTTACTTGCTGACTACTATAACAACACTCTGCTCATTGGTTATACTGCAGAAAGTACTTTATTTACTTATTCTGTTGCAAAATCACTGATTCTACTACAAAAATACTTTGTTGTTTTATTTTATTGCAAAAATACTCTGCTCAATGATCACAGGGACTTGCTCCCCTCTATCAATATTTTGTTAGAGTCAATGTGCGGTACGAAAACCAAAACCACGTGTTTTTTTGGTACCGCACATTGACTCTAACAAAATATTGATAGAGGGGGGGGGGGGCAAGTCCCTGTGCACTGGTACTCAGTACTGCAGACAATACTTCGTTCAATGGTTTTACTTCAAAATTAATATGCTCACTGATACTACTGCGAAATATTTAGCTTACTGATATAACTGAAAAATTACTATGCTCACTGATACTCCTGCGATTACTGATATAACTGCAAAATTACTATGCTCACTGATACTCCTGCAATTATTTTGCTCATTGATACTACTGCTTTAAATATTCTTCTCACTGATTCTACTATAAAACATACTATATTCAATGAGTTTATTGCAAAATTCTCTGCTCACCGATTCTACTGCAGATTTCTAAAATATACTCATTCTACTTAAGGCATGTACTAAAAGCTGGAGTGGAGTCTGGAGTGGAGTGGAGTCTTGGAGTGGAGTCTGGAGTGGAGTGGAGTGGAGTGGAGTGGAGTGGAGTGGAGTGGAGTGGAGTGGAGTGGAATTTGGTGTGCAATGGAGTTGTTAGTCTGGGGTGGAGCAAAATATCTAAAATCCAGACTCCAGTCTCCACTCCACTCCACTCCACTCCACTCCAGACTCCAGACTCCACTCCACTCCACTCCAGACTCCACTCCAGGTTTTAGTACATGCCTCTACTTAACTACAGCATAGATGTTACATATATGACTACAGCTAATCTCAGTCTATATAGCTGTTAATAAATAGACATAATCTATATATAGCTACGAAAGGTAGGATTTTTGACCATGATGACAGATCCTTTTATCTATCTAGGTATATAACATGATATTCCGGGTATGTCCTGGATGCCAGACAATATTTATCAGTAACCAAAGATCATTCTTATGCATGTAGGTCGGTTTCGTATCATCTACATATAATCTCAACAGATAATAAAATTGGTAAATGGACTAGACAAACTGGGTGATGTTGGTACATGCGAGTAAGATAAAGATTATGGTACCCATTGATGCTAATGTATCTAAGTCAGTGTCGTAGTTAAGAACATAGCCCCACAACATCAAGAGGTTGTGACAGTCTCCACTCTAAACTCAATGATTCTAGTGCTGTCAGTAATATTCGGAAAATTAAGTAATTCCTAAGGCTTTTGCTTATTCTAAGGGACATGGTTCACTTTTTTCTGAAAAAAACATTTTGCTTATTCTAACGTTTCTTTTAAGGGACGTGACCTAACTTTTACAGCAAAACATTTTTGCTTATTCTAAGGGACACGGTTAACTTCTAGAACACTGTTCTAGAATTTTGTTAGCTCTAAGGACATGCAATGTTAAATTTTTGTGCTTTAAATTTCCCTTGTGATCTTTCAAAATATCTAAACGATACACAGGAAGGATTTTGATTACATTGACTGTTGGTTTGTTTAGTGATTCATTATAGCAGACAGTGAGTAGTGAGTTGGTATAACAGGCAGGAACCGCCCACTCTTCCGGAGCACCTTAGTCCACTCTTACTACGACTTGAGTTTGCGTTGTTGATTTCCGTTTGGTTGATTTTGTGTTTTGTGTTACTTCGTGCTGTTCTTGTTCGTGTTTACCGGTTTCGTCGTTGCACTTTCAGACTTTTGACACTAGAATGCCCCATCGGTGCCTCTTTGCTTGCTTCATTCAATTAAGTTGGACACAGTTAGCTGTATAGATACCCCTAAAAAACACACTGACTCCAGAAGAAAATACTATATAATTCAAATAAAGTGGGCTTGTACTGTAAAGTGTTTCAAGGTCGTTGTAGAAAGATAACCCATAATCATGTAATTTTATATGTCATTGTCCGTAAATCATTTCCCAGGCTATTATATAGAAAGGTTACTTGACGGAATAAACCCTGCTATATGTAAGGTAGACTTGATTCTTGACCTTTTCTATTGTTTGTTCATTTTAACTTTTCGTATACTACTACATTTGCCGATATTTCAATAACAGATCCCGGAGAGGCCCCATTATAAGGCCAAAAACTAAGCTCCCACTCGAAGGAGAAGGGGCTGTATTGCAATCATCTTGTCCGTCCGTCTGTTACAAACTTTCGTAACAGATCTCTCAGCTTCCACTGAAGGATTGATTTAATTACACAGCTTAAGCAATGCACGGGCTGTACCGTGCCTCCCCTTTCCAGGTCAGTAGTGCATCTACTTCCTGTTTTCCTAGCCGATTTACACATTTGATAAGGGGTAAAAAACAGACAATTCTTCGTAACATTTTTATAAACTTCTATAGAAGGGATTGATTTCAAAATTGATACACAGCTTTAGCTTGATGAGTTGTACCGTGCCTCCCCTTTCCAGGTCGGTCTCGTATTTACTTCTTCTTTTATGTATGGTCGAGTGGGGGTAGGTATCCTTATCACGAGTAAGAGCAACTTATTATTTTAATGGGAATTCAAGCTGGCATAAAGACTATACATAATTGTGTTTTACTTGCCAAATATATCTATAAATGTATGTTGGTTATCTGTATTTTTATGCCATGACCGAATTTTATCATTTCTACGAAGGATTATATTGATCCAGTCCACATTACAAATTCTTGATAAGTTTACTTATAAACGATTAAAACAAAAGTGCAAAATGCACTTTGTACTATATATTACAAAAACTGCTTAGTCAACTGACAGCTAAAATATCATGTTGTGTCTATAAATATTTATGATCCCCTGTTCTACTATGACCACTTGGTGGAAATACGGCACAGATGTCAATAACTTCAAAGATACTTTATTCAGCATATATCTATTTTCAATATATATTTTTCCAATATTTTAGCATTTACGGAGACTGGGCACCATCATAGACCTGTATATTAAATTTAATATTTAATATACAGATCTATGGCACCATCATTTTACAATATTACTTTTGCACGTCGGATACGTATGTACTGTAAAATTTGTTACTCTTATGTTTTGTCATGTATTGTAATGTCCAAACTGGGATTTTGTCTACAATAAATATTTCATTGATTGATTGATTGATTGATTATGAAAAGAACATATAATATTATTTAAGATATTTTGTATTTTGTAAATGTAAGAATCTGAAATTCAGGATATGGTTTAAAATTCAACAATGGTTGGCTCTTTACCCAATAAAGCCACCTAAAATCATGCATGTTTATATTCTATTTTCTTAACATTATGACCTTGATGTAAATGATCAACATAAACAGCTTGTATAAGGTTGTGAAGATCATAACATGAGACAATGAATGGCTCTAGGTCACTCAAATAACACACTATTGCTGAACTTTAGAATAAACAAATAATTTTCGCTCTAATAGTCAGGCAAATTTTACCTTGCAATGTAGCAATATTTGTCACCAAACTACTGATTCATTTTTGACATTTGTATAAAAATTGTTTCTTTAATGAAAAATGCAACCTTTAAACCATAGACCTGTATGCTCTAATATAAAGGAAATCATTTGATATGCAAAACCAAATCCGGGTATAAACTTAATAAGTTAAAATACAAAGGAAAATTCCTTTCAACAATTTTACATTTTCAAGCTTGTTAAAGATGCAACTCAAATTGAAATCATTTGACATGCAAAACATCTATTAAAAATTTAAAACACATTAACTTCTTGAAACGAAAAAATCTCATAGACTTTTTGTTTATTTTTTATTAAATTCCAAGTAAAAAGAACCTTTGATGTCAATATGAAATACATTTCTACGAAAAAGATATATGTATAATTTTGTTCGATATAAAACTTATCTTAACATGTCATTTTTTTATTTATGTTTTATTACATCAAATCCATCAATATTTTTCTCGAACGGCAGATTGGGACCTAAAGTTATCAGCTTTCCATGAGTTCACTTGCTGTGGCTAGCTTTCTTATTTCCATTTGGTGATCTGTAGCAGGGGCAGATCCAGAAAATTTCGAAAGGGGGTGTCCCACATACTGGGTTCTGTGGGCCAAAGGGGGGGGGGGGGGTTCCAGACCAATTTTGCTGAAAATCTACACAAAAATTTAAAAATTCGGAGGAAAAGGGGGGGGTTCCGACCCTCGGACCCCCTGGATCCGCCACTGTGTAGATTTTATTACTTTTGTACATTTTGGGGTTATTATTAATTTCTTAGTCGCCTTACAGGTGATTGTTATGAGATAGCCCCATGATGAAAACAAAGAATTCAGATATAATATATTTTACTTTTGTCTGTGATGTCAATATAATGCCATGTATTATTTAGTAAACTTATAATTTGTTTATGATTTGATAGAGAAATATATAATGATCATTATTTTCATTTATTATTTATGTTTATTTCTCATTGTCATGCATGGCAAATACTCTATACACCAACAAGAGGTTTATAATATTGTTTTAATTCATGAATTAAGGATTAAATATTACAAACATAATTACATAGCACTAAAATAAAATATATATATTGCCATTTATTTGAGAATTAATTAAAAAATATCACATTGTATCACAATTTATAATATATACAAACATAAACCTTTCATTAGCACAAAGGCACTGTAAGGAACATGGTTAAGGCACAATATTTAGAAACATCAAAATTCAACACCCATTTATATCGTTCAATAAAGCACAACTATTTCATTTTCAACTAAAAGTTTTTACAACATCCATTTAAGGGCAAAAAATAGGCCTGTAATTTATGAAAGCCTCTGATGAAAGCAGAGTCAGGTCTGATCCAGGAGAAAAGGGGGGGGCAGCTTAGCTGATCACCCCTGTTTGTTGAAATAAAATTGTTGGATATATGGGAAATCATTGAAACATGACAAAAGTGCCCCCTCTTCAGTCAGTGCCCCCACCCTTTTTGAAATTTCTGGCTCCGCCACTGGAAAGGATGCTCACACTAGAAAACAAAGTGATCCAAACTTACAAGGACACATCAGTGCATTAGTACTTGTATTTTATAAATGATTTACATAATATATCGACAGCCTGTAGGTGTTTTATTAACAAATGGTCTATTCTATTTTTTTGCACCATAAAATTACCATTATAGGGAAGTTTCAAACTATAGGGTAACCTAAGGTAGGAGTTGTATCCTGATACGTATCTTTGGTGCAGTCAGTCATCAATTAACAAGTTCAAATAAAAGTCATTTTTGTGCAGCCATTAAATTACCAGTTTTAAGATCATATGAAACACCCTGTGGAGATATTTTAAAGATGACAAACTTTTTTACATGGAGTCGACTTACACAAAGTGACAAATGGACATGAAAAAGTTTAACATCTTAATATGAGGCATAAACAAAGACATTATATACCCGGTAATAAAATTCTCAAAATACATGCACATAATTGAAAGATTTTAAAAGATAAATGTAATATATATAGCCAATAAAATGATGCAAAGAGACAGAGATTATAACTGCTTGTTTATAGTTTTCAGTTTACGTCAAATGAATACTAATGATAATCTGTCATCCATAGAAGGTTGGCCTAAAACAAGTAAAATTATGTAAATGATATACATAATAACATAATTGCACTTAATAAATATCAAAGAGTTCATGACATCTGCTATTCATAAGTACACACAAACTAAACACAAAAAAAATACTAACTTTCTATTGAAAATGTTAATATCATTGGAATCTTAATATCAAGCAACATTAATGTTCAGGAATAACAATAAATGTATAATATCATAAGATCCAAGATATAAGGAACAAAAAAAAAATCAATTTTCATTTTCCAAAGGTCAAATTTGTAACCTGATGCTTCATAGAAGATAATGCGATATGGAATACAATTTACATAAATAAGCAGCAATTTAAAACTTGAATGTAAAAAATTTGATATAAACCCATTATAAATATAAAGATTTAAATAGTTAATTGAATATAAAACATCATGCACTGTGATGTATATATCTGGAAAGCTAAATTATTACATTATATTTTTTTTTCTGTGAGAATTTTTAACATATACTTCTTGAAACAAACCTTAAACAAAATAATAGTAAAATAAAACAACCTAAAGAACTAGGTAGAGAGCCTCAAAATCTTAAATTTTGTTAGAATGTTACTATATACAGTGGACTCCTCTTATTATCATAACCAATATCGTAACTTGTTAGAATATTTAATAGAACAAAATTAATTTATTCTTATATACTTTTAACAAATGTAAAATGAAATTGTTTTATGGTGAATCTATCTAAATAAGTTGTGGTAGTGATGAAGCTGTTTTTTGCAAGCTGTAAACTCAAGCAGACATGCTATACATTACAGCAGAAAGAAGCTGAACAAGATGCAAAAGACCGAAACAAAACCCAATTATGCACAAGAAACATGAAAATTATTTAGTAGTTATTGTCAGTAATCAATCATAACAATCACAAAATAAAGGCTCCTACAGGTTGATCCAAAAAAAGTTCTGAAAAGGGGCTTTCAGAAAAATGATGGGATTGGAATCCAGTGATACTTTTGGCATATATGATTCAGGAGTGGTGTTGATGTTCCTGATTGCCAATACATTTTATAGATCAGATTTCCCCTCATCAGAATTGTCAATTTTTCCATGGTATAATTCAAAAACATCTATCTTGCAAAATGCAAATCAAAGATGCAGGTTGACAAAGGGGGATATAGAATACTATCTTTTGTACACCCGTCATCCTACTCATGGATTTTGTCATTCAATTCTTTAAAAACAATTGTAATTGGAATAACTTTAAATCTGAACAATTTTATATTTTACTTCATGTATTCAGGATATATCCAAAGAAAATGACCTGCCTATTCTCTACATACAATAATAAAAGTCATTCCATATCCCTTCTTAGCATTATGTTTTCCTCTGTTTTCATTTGTTTACAGATCTTACTAACACACACATTGTTTAGTAGAAGCTCAACAAGAAGCAATGCATTCACAAAGTACATGCACGGTAGTTTTAAAAGATTGAACAAGGAAAAGAACCTTTAATATCTAGGAAAAATTTAACGATAGAGTTTTGAAAAATCCCTAAAATGAATTTATTTCAATTAACAAAAGATTCAATTGAAAACTTGAAAGGTGCCATGCTTAAAAAAACAGCAACAAAAAATCAAGGCAAAAAAAACCCTAAAAAAACAAACAAACAAACAGAAAACTTGTGAATCAGAAACAAATTTGGATATAAAAAATTCAATACAAATATTGAAGATTCAACATTAAAAATCTCTCAATGTCATTTTTCAGTTTTTGTCCTGACTAGGTATATCTTGAAAACTTAAGGACTAAAAATATATTAGTAACACAACCATTTTAGTTGCTATCTCCAAATATATTTTTAAGCATATTTTTAAATTAAAGATAAACGTCTTAGTTACCTTAATATTTCCATCTGCAACAGAAATTTAAAAAAGATAAATCCACGTCTATAGACCTGTGTCACCCCACTAGAAAGTTTAAGTGCAACATATTACTTCAATCTTATTTGGAATAAATCCATCTCAAAAGTAGACTTGTGCATCTCATTTGTAACATCAAAGAATTAGATCACACTGTATTACTTTTTGATATTGTTAAAAAGTCCAATGACAATTTTGTTGATCTATCTGCTTTTGATAAACTTTTCTGGTGTTTCACTTGCGAAAATGTTGAAATTATTCATCATTTGAGTGTCTTTCTACAGGAATCAAACATAACTTGATAATTATATATGTAATTATTGAACTTAGGAACGTCCTGCTATATTATTTGTTGTTCTTGAATCACTCTGATATCACTTATAATCATATATGTTGTAATGTGTTTGCCCCTTGAGGGCCCTTAATTGGCCAATAAACTTATTTGTATTTTTTGTACAAGCATTCCTAAGATGAAAAACGGCAAGGGCCAAATAAAAAAAATAGGCATAATTCTGGTTTCTCAACTTATCCTAGATTTTTATGCTGACCCCAGCCTTTTATTGCCATTTATACTTAAGCACCCTCAAACTTGAAATCTACTCCCAATTCAGTCAAGGTAAAAAAATGCCTACCTTCAACTTTGTTTGGTCTCAAGCAAAACAGACCAACCGACTTGTAACGTTAAAAATATTTTTTACATTCTGAGTTATTATGTGTTTACAGGCATTGTAATTAAAAAGTGTAGCAAGTAAAGTCAGAAAATGGAAATACTTGTGTCTTTTATAAAAAGGCAAAAAGTTACACAGGTGTTATAATAACTAGGTACATTTCATAAGTGAAAAACCATCACCTATTGCAGAAAATGAATGAAGTATATATGAATGAGATCAAGTAAAAATAATTCATCTAATCAATATGTTATCACCGTAATATCTGGAATTAAATTATCCCCAAACACCCCAAAACCTTCAACCCAAAATTTCAGTTTAGATTGGTTCTTAATATTTTACTTTTGATTATCTTAGTCGAGCAACTTGCTCAATGTATTGGTTGAAAGGAAAGTTCATTGAAACAGTGTTTTTCTCCTGATAAATTGATGCTGCATACTTTGGAATCTTTCTGTTGTTTCCAGCTTCTCTCAAATCTGTTTCCAAAAAGCCCTGAAAAAAAGAGAACAAAATGGGTCAACAACAGAAATAGGTGAAATTTCTTAAAACAAAGAGTGTGTAAACAACAAACCAATTTATAACCAAGATTTTCAGTGAAATCAAGCCAATATCTAATAATCTTTTGAAGTAGTTTGAATGAATTTATTTACTGTAGATTTATTTACTGTCATGGGTATCAATTTTCAGGTTAACTCAAAAAATACATTTTGTTGAATTCTTAATTTTGTGGTTTGCTTGTGTCGGCTATAGGAATCAATGTAAAAATAGCAATTTGTTGGATTCTTATTTTTGTGGTTGGCTGTGACTGACAAAACCACGAAAATTGGTACCCCACGAATAATAATGAAACCACAGTAATACAATCTTACAACAAAATGAATATGCTTACAAATCCATAAAAGAAATTCTCTAAGCTCAAAGTTAAACCTGTGAGCATCATAACATCTTTTGTCTACTCATTGTAAAATAAACAACAAAAGAATTCATATTTCCATCTTTATACTAAAATATTCCCATGAAATAGGTGCTAATGGGCAAGGTACAGAATCTGGTAACCTGTACAAACTGCTGAGTCAATCTATTGTAGGGTTAAGAAATGTGGTTAAATTGGATAATTTCCTTTTGAAGATAAATACAACATTTAAATAACTGACCTTGACCGCATGTCCAACACCATTTAGATCCAGAAGAAATGTGTCATGTCCATACAGAGAGTTCAACTCGTAGAATGTCACTGCTTGATTGCCAGCCTCCTGTAAGGATCGAGCTAGGTGGCGCTGTTGGTGGATCGGGAAGAGTATGTCCGTCTGTACACCTATCACCATCACCGGGCACAAGATATGTGACAGCCCCTCCTCTACTGAGCCATCATTCTCACCGATGTTAAACAAATCCATTGCCTGAAAGGAGAAAACCAGTACTGTGGATTCATTTATTCTCGTGGGTACCAATTTTCATGGTCTGATAAAAAACCAACAGTTTCAGTTGATTCCTAAATCGTAATTCTGAAGTCAGATAATGTTAAATTTTCTTTTCAGGGAGTATTAAAATTTGTGGGTAAAGGTTACCCAAGAAAACCATGAAAATTGATACTCCATGAATAATAATAAAACCACAGCAATATAATTTTGTTACCACTTTTTTGCTATTTTAAGACAGTGGAGTTAAGCTGTGATAGTTGTGTAATTGTCATTTAAATGTTCATGAACTATTAATATTAAATCTTGTCAATTATTTAAGAAAGAGGACTATTTTTTATAATTTGGAATCATTTGCATTACATTTTTGTATTGGATCAAGTGCAAGACAATGAGCAGACCACTGGTCAATAATGAAGGGTTTGGGATGATTTCAGTGCAAATATTTTAACAGTGATTTTTTCCTGAAAGTTATTACTATAACTGAATGGCTAACCTTAGAGATATACAGTAAAGAGTTTGGGTCATATTTAACACTGAAGGCCTCCCCCTGGTGCTCTAGATAGCTCTCTATAGAGAAGGTAGGACAGAGGGTTGGTGGGTTGTCCTGGTCTATCCTGTGTCTGTCAAACCTCTGGTCCCATTCTGGTCCACTCCTGTAGGTAATTGTGGCAATCTCTCTGTAATAAATTGATATGTCATTGAATAGTAGAATGTTTATTTGAACATAAGCAGAGTGTTTTAAAAATTGTATGAATAGTTATTGCAAAACTGCATGCAAATTTCATCAGAATCTAATGTATGGAATTCAAGAAAAGTGTGATGAAAATTGGAGGAACTCTATCTAGAGTAAGCTTAATACATTCAGATAATGTCATAAGGAATGGTAATGAGTATTAAGGGTCATTTCAGATTGGGAAGAGTTTGAAGATACAAGAGTTTTGAACAAAATCATGTTTTAATCCCGGAGGTGGTTCTTGAATTGTTCTGAGATCTGTTTTGAATTTTTAATTTACCAGTAATGTGCACATTGAAATTTGAAGATCACCTACCATCCACCAATTTCAGTGGGTTTTACTAAAACTGCAAGCTTCAAACTTTTTTCAGTGAGTTCAACACATTTTACAAGCTTCATGCCCATTTTAGTGGGTTCTACTCACCTCACCAGCTTCATGCCCATTTTAGTGGGTTCTATTCACCTTGCCAGCTTCATGCCCATTTTAGTGGGTTCTATTCACCTTGCCAGCTTCATGCCCATTTTAGTGGGTTCTACTCACCTCGCCAGCTTCATGACCATTTAATGGGTTTTACTCACCTCGCCAGATTCATGCCCATTTTAGTGGGTTCTACTCACCTTTCCAGCTTCATGTCCATTTAAGTGGATTCTACTCACTTTGCCAGCTTCATGCCCATTTAAGTGGGTTCCACTCACCTTGCAAGCTTCATGCCCATTTTAATGGGTTCTCTCTTTAGTGGGTTCTCCTCACCTTGTCAGCTTTACACCCATTTTAGTTGGTTTCACTCACCTTGCCAGCTTCACGCCCCTTTTAGTGGGTTTCACTCACCTTGCCAGCTTCATGCCCATTTTAGGGTACTTTCCATTGTAGTAATGCCCCTTATTCCAGTGTGGGTCAGACATTATGGCCTTCCTCTGTAGGTACCTCATGGCTATGGAAGATGGGTGAGAATAGGCACAGGCTGATATAGATATTACTCTGTAAAACAAACTTATGCTGATTAAAGAAATCACTGAAACAGATACATGTATCACAATTAAGAACAAACAAGTAAAGAAAGATCTCATTAAAACACAAACAGACTGAAAAGGGTCATACAGGGCAGGTGATTTTAAGTACCACTTTTTATAAGAACCATGCAAAAAAAGGATTCATGGGTGGAAAGCCTACACCTTTTTATTTTTTATATGTTACTCCTACTAGCACCCTGATTCGATATTTAGTACTCTTTTTCCAAACAAGCGTTGGTCCTGAGAGAAAAATAATGTATAGAATGCATTGGAAAATTTGTGAAAAAGGGAGATAACTCTTAAAACTGTCAATAATTTCAATAGAAACCATTGTAACAAATTGGCAAGATTTCTCCCAGGACCAGACAGTTATGAGCAAATTGTTATTTATTTCTTATTTTGTATACTTTGAACTATCTTTTGTTAAAAATAAACCACTGTAGCCTTTTTATTGATGAACCACTTTTCATCAATTTTGCATGATTCTTAGGTGGAGTACTACTTAAGAAAACAAGAGTGACAAGAGGGGACCAACAACCATGGGTAGATAACTGACAAACCTTATTACAATTATACATAGAGGCGCCCAAGAAGGACTCTAACACCTTCATAGCTAATTAACTAGTGAATAGTGATTGATTGTGTGGTATCTAAACCAAGGTCTTAGACCACTTGGCTTAAACAAGGCATTCCATAGAATTGCATTAAGGTTTCATAAAGACTACAAATTGAGGTTATAATGTGAGTGGAGCATTAACAGTAGTTCCAGGTTATTTGGCCTAACATTTAAAGAAACAGACGCTTGTAAATGATAAAACATTTGCTATACCTGCCAATCCTTTCAGGGAATAGTACAGCCGACTGGATGGAACACATTCCTCCGAGGGACGATCCTACACTACTGTGAACCTGTGAAAAAAGGTCAGATGTCAAAATTGTATTCATTAAAATAATGATAAATTTAGCATTCTAATGATTTAATTTAAATAAACTTTTAATTCAAACTGGATTGGCAAACCAGCTTTAAGTTGATGTGAATCCCTCTCTAGCTTACAGAGTTTTTTTAAAGCCGCAATGAGCTTATACTTTCAGGTACTTTATTGTTCTATTTTAAGTAATAGTGGGCATGTTTTTGACTGATTAAAAATCCCCACATTAGCTCTGTTAATCCCTTAGAAACAATCAGACCAAGTTTGGTGCCAACTGATTTAGCGTTTTAAGAGGAGAAGATGTTTGAATGAAAGTTAACAACAGAAGATGATGAAGACAGATGATGGCAATAGCTCACATGGAGAGCCAAATTTCTTCTCTGAACAACTTTTTTCATTCATTTAAAGTTTTGATAGACTTAATGTGCCTGTAAATTATGGACAATATATATAAATATCAAAAGGTTTTTTTTTCAGGTGTGGCTTATGGTCGCATAACAGTTATTCTTTCGTTTTTAATATTATATATAGCATTCACAGTAGTTTCACTTGATCAAAGAAGGATAACTCTAACACAATTTTATTCCTTGTACTTACTTTGTCAATACCTAAATGATCTAACAACATAAACTGTGCTCTGACCATATCTTCTACACTTATCACAGGAAAGGTGGTGGCATATTTCTAAAAATTCAGAATAAAGTCTTGTTTATAATTATCTTGTTTATACAATGTATAAAGGTTTTAAAAACTAGTTTACTTGAAATCATGCCAACAAGGAGAATCATTCAACCAGATGTATTAAAGAAAAAAACAACAAGGTTTTAAAATCAAGCTTTGGAAAAAAATCTTCATTCTGTTTTAGCACTCTATCAATTCTGATGATTATGTGCCAGACAAAGATGTTACTTGCTGACACATGCTTGGATACTATTTACAGTAGATAAAGTAAAAAGAGAAAAATAAGTAGAAATTAATAAACAAGTGAAAAAAAATTTTTAATAATTTTTCATATTTTTGCTTCGATCAAGGTGCGAAGCTATTAATTTCATAGGATATTCACGCCATCTTGAAATAATCAATCACTTATGAACGCATAAATTGGCTGTTTAATAAGGTTACAAAGGTAACAGATCGTTTCATTGGCTTAACCAATAACTATAATCGTGAATCAGTTACGGAGAAGAGACGATTTGATCATGATAAGGCTATTTTGTGTACTGCAGAACTGGACACGGTACAATTTAACGTTTACCGTTGATTAAAATTGCTTTGACCAGGTGACCTCGACATATCCACTAAAATATCACGTGATATTTATTGATCGCTGAGCAAGAATAGATTACATAAATTTTGTTGTAATCAACAGGTTTATCGGTATGATTTACAAGTCCAGATTATTTTTATGTTTCTTTTGCAGTGCATTTTCATCCAAATATAAGCTTTTTTGTTTGGCAACACTTTGGGCTTATAAAAGCATAATGCACCGTGCTGAAAAGTTGTCTTCCAGAATTCCGACCAGTACCTCATCGTGGTCATGGTGGTGGAAGACGGGTCATGTCTCCAGGGCGTATGTACCTGGAACAACTATGGGCGACTTACCAATACTTGTTTATTTTAGAATTCACTTGCAATGTTTGCAAGTATAGCGACAAATTAGAGTGACTTTTTTAATATCCCTCGTCTTGCATAGTTGTGCAAAAATTCCTCATCGCAGGTTTTCGGCAACTAAATGTCATTTGCCAAGTATGGATTTCTTCTATATCAAGCATTTTTTGTTCGTTACCCTTCTGTTTTTTTTTGTATACCGAATATCTTAAGACTGTCGTGTAAAAGAAATATATCACAGTTTTCCAGGCAAATTCATGTAATTGTCCCTTTATAGACGCGTACATTTAGCTACCTCTTATAATGTTCTATTGTGTCAAGCAATTTTATATCCGAAACTCATGAACCACTCATATTTATTCGGTTGACCAACTTTCATAAGGAGCATGCAACATATGTCTTCCATATATAGTTAGCCATTACTATTCGTCCTCAAAAATCAATAATTAGACCAATTAGACAAAGACTCAGTAATAACTTATTGGCGTTATAAGATATCAATTTTAATGGCCACTAATCCTTAAAGGAGACCATTATAATATGGCAAAGCAACTGTAACAGAGAAACTGAACATTAAACAGAAATCTGTTGTTTTCTTATAAAATGACCTGCAGCTCACGGTAATATCTCTTATGCATTGTAATTATAGGCATGTTCCTGATGCATTCTATAAAGTTCTAGTAGACCAGTGACTTGTCATTTTTAAATATAAACCGATATACACTTTCCTTTCCTTTAAATGCTGCTACAGCGAAGCTTCCCCAGCTTTTTGAAAAGCTAAAACTTGTACTTTTTTGGTTTTCTTTTATTCTATACAAATAGGGATGAACCATTTTACAAAAAGCTGTGTTTAAATGTGAAGGTGTTGATGAAGACACAGGTTTTGTAACCTGTTCTTTAAAACTGTCTAAAGTTGTACACTGCATTGCAAAGGCAGGCAGGAGGTTCCACTGTATAATTGTTCTTGGGAAGAAAGAGCATTTATAGGAATCTTTGTTGGTGTTAATAAAAAAAAATAAAAATAAAAAAAAATAAAAATAAAAAAATAAAAAAGGAATCTTTGTTGGTGTGTATATGTCTGAATGATAAATTATGCGTAAATGGTCTATTGCGTGGAGCCGAATGTATAAGTAAGTTTGTATGGTAAATTGCAACAAAATTGTGAAAGACTTTGTAGAGGAGAATGATATGTGTTCTTGTGCGCCTTTGTTGGAGTGTGGGCCAGTTAAGATCTGTTTTCATGTCAGTTACAAAGCTGGTGTTATGATAACAATTGGTTACATACTGTGCTACTCTGTTTGGACCATTTCAAGTTTTGTGTGAGGGTCCCAGATGCAGCAACTGTATTCCAATTTCAGACTTAATAGTGCTTTATTTGTTTTTTTCTTTTATGCTTTGTTATTTCATTTTTAAGTTGTGTTTGAGAAAATTAAGTTGTTATGTTGCAGATGCAGAGATGTTTTCAACATGCTTGTTCCATTTTAAGTCATTCTGTATTGTTATACCAAGATATTTTGTGGATGTTTTTATTTGTTATGCTGGTGTAGTGTGTACTCATATGTAACCAGGTTTCTTTTTGTTAAACCTGAAGGACTGGATACTTGTCTTGATTGTTGTGATATGAGCCAGTCCACCTCCCATTTTGTTGCCACTGTTAGGTCTTAATTGTTGTTATTTTTTCTGCACCATTTTTGTTCACCATTATTGTAATGTGCTGTGTTTGATGTATTCATTGAAATCATTAATATACACAAAGAACAGTATTGGACCCAATACTGTACCTTGAGGTATACTAGAAGTGGTAACTTGTTTGTTTTCAGGGCATTCACCATCAAATTAGACTGTTAGTGTTTGTAGTTTGGAGATGAAAGTAGAAACTTAAGAAATATAATTAAATCTTCAGTTCTATAGATTTGTTTTTAGAATGAAGTTTTATAAACCTTTCCCATACAATGTTTATATGGAGAAGCTAATAAAATCTGTAATTATGTAGATTACTATACCTCATTGGTCACTGGGTTTACAGATGATGGACCTCTGAAATAAGTAAATAGACATTAGCAATGTTAGGGAAAAAAAAGGAATCAAAGTAAAATAATAATACTGTTTTCATTCATTATAGTTTATATGCTATGAAATATTTGCATAGTACTTTTTACCAAGTAAGGACAATTGCGATCATCAATATTTTCAGTATGTCTTCCTTGTTTTGTCTTTTAGATTGATCCTTAAGGTTCAGTAATTTTGTTATTACCGGTACCTTTATTTACTCTGTACACATAATTTTTTGGTTAAAAATTTTCTTAGAATAATTTTAGTTTTAACTTACTCTTTTATAAATTAAAAAAAATAATTCTCTGTGTTTTTAATCATTCTCATTAAATATATCCATATTTATAATTGTATCAATTTTCAGTTGTTTTTTTTTAATCCTACTGCATACTTATGTAATACTGGACTTTTTCTTGAATGTCATTTTATTGTCCATCATTCAATTGAACCTTTAAGATATTTTACTTACGTTGATCCATAACAACTGCCTAAGTTATTGGCACAAATAACAAAGAACTTTACTTACGTTGATCCATAACAACTGCCTAAGTTATTGGCACAAATAACAAAGAACTTTACTTACGTTGATCCATAACAACTGCCTAAGTTATTGGCACAAATAACAAAGAACTTTACTTACGTTGATCCATAACAACTGCCTAAGTTATTGGCACAAATAACAAAGAACTTTACTTACGTTGATCCATAACAACTGCCTAAGTTATTGGTACAAATAACAAAGAACTTTACTTACGTTGATCCATAACAACTGCCTAAGTTATTGGTACTTACGTTGATCCATAACAACTGCCTAAGTTATTGGTACTTACGTTGATCCATAACAACTGCCTAAGTTATTGGCACTTACGTTGACCCATAACAACTGCCTAAGTTATTGGTACTTACGTTGATCCATAACAACTGCCTAAGTTATTGGTACTTACGTTGATCCATAACAACTGCCTAAGTTATTGGCACAAATAACAAAAAACTTGTTTGTATCCAGAGGACAACCAGATCCAATAAACTTTTCCCACCAGCCGGGTGTCATGTTGTCCTGAAAATAAACAAGAGGCTCCCAGGAGCCTGAATCGCTCACCTGGTCTTAATGTCAACCCTTTGAAGACTTTTGTATAGCTAAATGAGCTGAATGTTTAAGCAATAAAAAGCTTTTCTCTATAGCTATCTGCAATAGTTTTCATTCCAAAACAAATAACACTATTTTTCACCTTTAAAGGGCCATAACCCCTTAAAGGGGCCATCTGACAACTTCGACCCTAAAAAGACTTTTGTAGAGCTAATTAAGCTGAACATTTAAGCAAGCAACATCTTTTCTCTATCTGCAAAAGTTTTTGTTTGTTTAGGCCAAAAACACTATTTTTTGCCTTTAAGGGGCCGTAACCACTATAAGGGGTCATCTGGCAACTTTGACCCTATGGAAACTTTTGTAGAGCTAAATGAGCTGAACATTTAAGCAAGCAACAACTTTTCTCTATCTGCAATAGTTTTCATTCCATAGGCCAAAAACACTATTTTTTGCCTTTAAAGGGCTGTAACCCCTATAGGGGGTCATCTGACAACTTCAACCCTATGGAGAATTTTGTAAAGCTAAATGAGCTGAACATTTAAGCAAGCAACAGCTAATCTCTATCTGCAATAGTTTTCATTCTGTAGGACAAAAACATGAAAAATCGCTATTTTTCAGGGGCCGTAACCCCTATAAGGGGTCATCTGCCAACTTCGACCCTATGGAGAATTTTGTAAAGCTAAATGAGCTGAACATTTAAGCAAGCAACAGCTCTGCAATAGTTTTCATTCTGTAGGCCAAAAACATGAAAAATTGCTATTTTTCAGGGGCCGTAACCCCTATAAGGAGTCATCTGACAACTTCGACTCTATGGAGAATTTTGTAGAGCTAAATGAGCTGAACATTTAAGCAAGCAACAACTAATCTCTATCTGCAATAGTTTTCATTCTGTAGGACAAAAACATGAAAAATCGCTATTTTTCAGGGGCCGTAACCCCTATAAGGGGTCATCTGACAACTTCGACCCTATGGAGAATTTTGTAGAGCTCAATGAGCTGAACATTTAGGCAAGCAACAGCTAATCGCTATGTGCAATAGTTTTCATTCTGTAGGCCAAAAACATGAAAAAATGCCATTTTTCAGGGGCCGTAACCCCTATAAGGGGTTTTCTGACAACTTCGATCCTATGGAGACTTTCGTAGAGCTAAATGAGCTAAACATTTAAGCAAGCAACAGCTAATCTCTATCTGCAATAGTTTTCATTCTGTAGGCCAAAAACATGAAAAATGGCTATTTTTCACCTTTAAGGGGCCGTAACCCCTATAAGGGGTCATCTGACAACTTCGACCCTATGGAGACTTTTGTAGAGTTAAATGAGCTGAACATTTTAGCAAGCAACAGCTAATCTCTATCTGCAATAGTTTTCATTCTGTAGGCCAAAAACATGAAAAAATGCTATTTTTCACCTTTAAGGGGCCGTAACCCCTATAAGGGGTCATCTGACAACTTTGACCAAATGGAGACTTTTGTAGAGCTTTTGATGCTGAATCAGTAGCGTGGCCTCAGATTTCCTCTATCTCTTATACTTTTTGATTTATAAGCCAAAAACAGTAGTCTGACCCCCCTAGTCTATTTTTAGTAACGGCGGCCATGTTTTTTAACGGATTAAAAATCAAAACACAATTTTGGTGCAGGACACCCTAAGGATCATTCATACCAAGTTTCATTAAATTCTGTTTGGTAGTTTCAGAGGAGAAGATTTTTGAAAAATTGTTAACAGACGACGACGACGACAGACGACGACGACGACAGACGACGACGACGGACGCCAAGTGATGGTAATAGCTCACATGGACCTTCGGTCCAGGTGAGCTAATAATAAGATACAGATATGTGTTGTCTTGAAAGAAAAAAAATACAGATTTATAACTTGAGGTTCAAAGAGGACAGCCAGACCCAATAAGCTTTTCCACAGCAGCTGGGTGATATGTCCTGAAAATAATCATAACAACTAGAGGCTATTAGTGAACAGTCTTATCCAAAAGAATGGAATCATGTTTATTCTGAAACCCAAATCCTTCATCTGATATCTCCGTAGTTAAAATATGAAACTTATACTTTTTTAGCTGTAAGCAAAAAACTATGGTCTGTCCCCCTGTTATATGATGTCATTGCTCCATGTATTTTGTTGGTAGCCATTATTTCAAAAACTTGACAGAGGACACCATAATAACCAAGAAAACAAAGTTCTTAAGTAATATCTACAGTGGTTTCAAAGAAGAAAGAACAAAAGTTAAAAGATAAGACACCAATTGATGACAAGATCTCACATTCAGGTGAGCTAAAAGCAAGCAGTTTTCCCAAGGTTAACCTGTACTGGTTATGTTTTAAAATGTGCTTAATATTGTTGGGTTTTAAAGTGTCCTTAGTTTTTCTTGTGAAAGAAACTTTTTTTACATATTTTGATGTGGAAAAAAGTCACAGTACTACAACATGTAGTTCTAGCACAATTTCTTTAGTTAAATAACAATAAAATATTATGAAATTACCTCGTGACTTTTTGCATGTGAGCTTGCTGATAATCCGGTATGAAGTAACACAACATTGTCTTTAGCTTCATTCAGAGTTCCCCAGGTTTCATAAGCAATATTCAGATTAGGAAGAACAGCATTGTCATATTTCAGTTTAAACGGTTCATTGGAGACAAAAGTTTTAAAGCCTGACACAACATTGTGATACTCTGGCTCTGGACCTTGCATCTTGCTGAAGAAAAAAGTATAAACAAGTGTGGCCACTAAAAGTATGTCTCGCCTGCCGGCACCATCACTAAAATCAACTACCTAAGCTTTCATTTCTTGATATAAACACAAAAAGTGTCAGTATACCTAATAACAGATGCCTAGTTATTATACTATTCAAGCAATCCATTATCCACACAAGTATTACAAAAAGTTTTCTGTCTGAAAAAAGACCTAAGTTCACAGAGTCACTGGAGCATAAAAATGGGGTCATGGTCACATGGCATGGTGACAGTTGCGTTGTCCTTAACTGCAACTGTCTGTTTACCCAATATCAGATGCCTAGCTATTATACTTTTCAAGCAATTCATCTTCCATAAAAGTCTTACAAAAAAGTTTTTTGGCCTGAAAAACACCTAAGTTCACAGAGTCACTGGAGCGTGAAAATGGGGTCAGGGTCACACAGCATGGTGACAGTTGCATGGACCATAACCTAAACTGTCTGTATACTAAATATCAGATGCCTAGCTATTATACTTTTCAAGCAATTCATCGTCCACAAAAGTCTTACAAAAAAGTTTATGGCCTGAAAAAAGACCTAAGTTCACAGAGTCACTGGAGCGTGAAAATGGGGTCAGGGTCAAACGGCATGGGGACAGTTGCGTAGACCATAACCTGAACTGTCTGTATTCGAAATATCAGATGCCTAGCTATTATACTTTTCAAGCAATTCATCGTCCACAAAAGTCTTACAAAAAAGTTTACGGCCTGAAAAAAGACCTAAGTTCACAGAGTCACTGGAGCGTGAAAATGGGGTCAGGGTCAAACGGCATGGTGACAGTTGCATAGACCATAACCTGAACTGTCTGTATACCAAATATCAGATGCCTAGCTATTATACTTTTCAAGCAATTCATCGTCCACAAAAGTCTTACAAAAAAGTTTACGGCCTGAAAAAAAACCTAAGTTCACAGAGTCACTGGAGCGTGAAAATGGGGTCAGGGTCAAACGGCATGGTGACAGTTGCGTAGACCATAACCTGAACTGTCTGTATACCAAATATCAGATGCCTAGCTATTATACTTTTCAAGCAATTCATTGTCCACAAAAGTCTTACAAAAAAGTTTACGCCGCCGCCGTCGCCGTCGCCGGAAAGTAATACCTATGTCTCGCCTTCCGCGACTATTCGTCGCAGGCGAGACAAAAAATTATTTAAAAATAGAAAAAAGTGTATCATGGATTGATTTTATTTTCCCAATACATGTAACAGTATACATGTATACAATTAAACATATAAATTACATATACATGTAAATTCAAAATATTGATTCCCAAAAGAGCAAAATGTTTTTTTTTATATTTTTTCTTAAAGAATCTTTTTCTGTGATTTTCTAAATTAAACTAAGTATTTGTAAATAATTTTTATCAAATATTTTCACAAGTAGTTATATTTAGTTATATCACACACAAAGGCTCATTTTGAATTTGAAAATGACAACTGTTTTCGTTTGAGCCATTTTTTCTATTTCATTTGAGCGAATAAAAACTACAGGACCTGGTGAAAACAAGTAATTTGGATTAATACATAAATCTTCACAGCTAAATTGTGACCAAACAAGAGGCTCTCAGGAGCCTGAATCGCTCACCTGACTTAAATGCCTTTTTTACAATAAAAGGGCAATAACTTTAGTTTTAGGGGTCATCTAACAACATCTTTTAACTTAATGCATTAAAGTGTATAGTTCAATTAGCTGAACTTTTTAGCAAACAAAAGCTTTTTATTATTTTCTAGTTTTTCCAGCTATAAGGCATAAACAGTTATTTGGACATTTAAGGGGTCAATAAAAAACTTTTGGAGGGCTTAACTAAGCAATATTGTAATTAAAAGTTGTAAACTAGCTTAAATGGTTTGCAATACAATGGGTAAAGGCTGTGAAAATGGACAATTTTGACATTCTAAGGGGAACAACTCCTAAAAGTAAGGGTCATATAACTTTGACCCTATTATAGATTTTGTAGATCTTGATGTGTTTAACAAAATGCAATTTATTTTCCCAAATATCTTTAATAGTTTTCAAGATATTGAGGTTAGAAACTGCAACTTTTTGAAAAAAGCCGGAAAATGGGCAACAACTCCTACATATTGGATCTTCTTCAAAATTTCAGGGCAGGTAGATCTTGAGATGCTGATCACTTTTTGAGTGCCAGAATTTTGATATCTGTGACCGTTTTTGAGTAATTTGCATAAAACTACAATTTACCCCTATGTTCTATTTTTAGCCATGGTAGCCATGTTTTTTTTTTTCAAATCATAAATCCAAACGATTTTTTTAAGCACATATGCCAATAAACAACTGCACCAAGTTTGGCTGCAATTGGACTAATGGTGTCAGAGGAGTTAATGTTTCAATGTAAGAAAATGGTCAATTTTAGTTTAAACATATTTACATGTATTTATCCTGGATTGGGAAACAAGCTTAATGCTTCTATAAATCCCTCTCCAGCTAGCAGTTTGCAAGTGTGGCCTTTGTAGACGGCCCCCATTGAGCCTACTCTTATCGAACTCGACAAAGGGGTCTTTAACGTGCACAGGGTATTGCTCTCCCCATACACGGGACAACCTTTTATCGTCCCTTCCGAAGGACTAGCACCGTTTCTTGAGACCATCCTCGTAAATGGTGTCAAGAGAGAGCCGGAAAATCGGTTCATGAAATTTTCACCCCTGACGAGGATCGAACCACAGACCTCGGTGTTAGCAGTCCGACGCGTTAACCACTACACCACCAGCTCTCTAATTTTGACGTTCTAAGAGGAATAACTCCTAAAAGGAAAGGTTATATTACTTTGACTCTATTACAGATTTTGTAGATCTTGATGTGCTTAACAGCATGCAATTTAAATTTCTCAAATATCTTTAATACTTTTCAAGATATTGAGGTATTGTGATCTTTTTTAAAAATCAGGAAAAAGGGCAATAACTCCTACATCGGTTGTTGGATCTTCTTCAAAATTCAGGGCAGGTAAATCTTGAGGTGCTGATCACTTTAACCCTGTCAGAATCTTTATATCTGTGACTGTTTTTGAGTTATTTGCAAAAAAACTACAATTTCCCCCTATGTTCTATTTTAAGCCATGGCGGTCATGTTTTTTTTCGAATCAAAAATCCAAACGTTAAGCCAATAAACAACTGTACCAAGTTTAATTGCAATTGGACTTATGGTGTCAGAGGAGTTAACGTTTAAAAAAAGTTTAAGGATGCAGACGACAGACGCCAAGTGATGGCAATAGCTCGCCTGACATTTACTTGTTTTTTAAATGCCTTGGTGTATACTTTCTGTTTTTTCCCTCTTAAAGGGAAAATTCACGAATTTTGACTTATGGTCTTAAATGATAGAATATGTCATCAAAAATATATATCCAAATTTTTTTCAAAAAATTCTTATTCATAACAGAGATATTTGGCATTTTCTGATTTCAAAAGTAACTCAGTGACGTCAGTGAGATGGTTTCGAGTGCATTATGGGATATGACCGGATATCTGTGTATTACAGCTTTATCCGATTAACGCTATATAATCGATATCGATATTATGTTTAATAAAACACAGTGGTGACGCGTGGTCTAATTGGTAAACAAAAGAAAATATTTAATGACGATAAACCGATACGCAATAACATAATTATTATGAAGATTTCTTTCGAATATAAAAGTATTTTTTATCATTTTTTGCTAACAAAATTTTTAATTAATGATTGTTTTAAACATCAATATTTAATAATTAAATCATGATAATAATTAAAATTCTGTTACATAATTCTAATCTTTTCCATAAATTACTCTATTTTAATTAACATCGTTAAAATGATTTGAAAATTTTCCCTTTCATATGATAATCACGCTTTTTAAAACAACAAGGTGTCACCTGGCCAGACATCCCAGGTGTTAATTGCAAATTGGTGAATCTTACGTAATTTGCCCCAGGTAAGATTTTGTATATTCGACGTGAACCTTTTCCCCGGCCTTTTAATCTCATTAGACAGCTATAAAACTGATTAACTGATCATTGAAAGGCTATCAGTTTTTAACGGATTAATTCAAATCAATTAAGCATGTATAATAGTCACCTCATAAAGATCAAAGAAGAGACGGTGATCTTCAGCTCTTTCGTCTCCTGATTGTTAAACGGGGTTTAATAAGGTTTTTGGTTTTGTATAAGACTAATCGTAATTTCGAGAGAATGAGAAAAATAATTGCTATATAATATACCTTCAGCACCAATGTCCCTTCAAAATATTTGTAATATTTGACGTGTCTGCTAGCAGTATTAGTTCTGCAGATTTGGTCGAATTGGGTCAGGAGGGGCATCAACTTGAACCAGAATATACGGAGGAAGAAATCCGGTAGATAGAAGAGTTGGAGATAAATCGCTAGACTGAATTTCAAAGCAACCCAATTTTACACTCAATGGTGCAATATCCGATCGCTATGAGCCAATGCCCTTGCTCGCAGAATGCCTATGCTACCACGAGTTTACATTATTCGCCGATATGACCCTGGTGCAACCACGACTTCAAGATAGTTTATTTAAACCCGCGGTTGTGCTGAAAACTAGTTATATTAGTTTCTTGTGGTACAAAAGCCACCGGGGGAGAGCACCAGGCGTCCTATTAAATAGGTATATGAATAGACGTCAGAGTGATAAGGTATTGCCGAAGATTACACTGATTGAAAACATTGAGTTTTTCTTGACCCATCAAACAAAAGTTATATATATTCTTAGCCAACAAAAAGTTAACAGTACAAAACAAGGAAGTAATAATGTAAAGGCTACCACTTTTTAAATACATTATCATTCATTTATTTGATGTTACAATCTTAATTGCTTATGGCATACAGACAGTTTGTATGTTGGGTCAGAATATGTCTACCTTTAGGAAGAACACATCGTGTTTTGCTGCCAGCTTGTGTTGTGTCTGTCATCAGAAAAGAATGTTCTTCTGCAGATGGACAATACGTACGAAGGATTTAGAGAGTGTATTAGTGACAGACTCTGAATAGATTTTCCTTCAATGACTTATACTTTTTTTATAGTGGTGACACTTAGTCTAAGCTTAGTTAAAATTTGTTTTCCATTCATAACTTATAAAATGTATTAGCATAACCTCATATAAACTCATTTCATCTTTTATTTGTGTGGTTTTTGTTGTTGTTGTTGCTGATTATAAGGGGGCGACCATTGGATTTTCATGGGAGGGCTATTGTGAAATAAAAATAAAAAGGCAGGATGTCAAAATTAACAAGAGGCTCCCAGGAGCCTGAATCGCTCACCTGGTCTTGATGTTGATCCTATACATTTGTAGAGCTAAATGAGCTGAACATTTAAACAAGCAACAGCTTTTCTCTACCTGCAATAGTTTTCATTCTATAGGCCAAAAACACTATTTTTCACCTATAAGGAGCCATAACCCCTATAAGGAGTCATCTGACAA
Organism: Arcuatula senhousia; assembly: GCA_963971305.1. Lineage (NCBI taxonomy): Eukaryota > Metazoa > Mollusca > Bivalvia > Mytilida > Mytilidae > Arcuatula > Arcuatula senhousia. The sequence goes on from OZ020311.1 coordinate 51,531,929, forward strand.
CTTCGACCCTATGGAAAATTTTGAAGAGCTAAATGAGCTGAACATTTAAGCAAGCAACAGCTAATCTCTATCTGCAATAGTTTTCATTCTGTAGGCCAAAAACATGAAAAATGGCTATTTTCACCTTTTAGGGGCCGTAACCCCTATAAGGAGTCATCTGACAACTTCGACCCTATGGAGACTTTTGTAGAGCTAAATGAGCTGAATATTTAAGCAAGCAACAGCTAATCTCTATCTGCAATAGTTTTCATTCTGTAGGACAAAAACATGAAAAATCGCTTTTTTCAGGGGCCGTACCCCTACATGTTTAAGGGGTCATCTGACAACTTCGACCCTATGGAGAATTCTGTAGAGCTAAATGAGCTGAACATTTAAGCAAGCAACAGCTAATCTCTATCTGCAATAGTTTTCATTCTGTAGGCCAAAAACATGAAAAATCGCTATTTTTTAGGGGCCGTAACCCCTATAAGGGGTCATCTGACAACTTCGACCCTATGAAGAATTTTGTAGAGCTAAATGAGCTGAACATTTAAGCAAGCAACAGCTAATCTCTATCTGCAATAGTTTTCATTCTATAGGACAAAAACATGAAAAATCTCTATTTTTCAGGGACCTTAACCCCTATAAGGGGTCATCTGACAACTTCGACCCTATGGAGAATTTTGTAGAGCTAAATGAGCTGAACATTTAAGCAAGCAACAGCTAATCTCTATCTGCAATAGTTTTCATTCTGTAGGCCAAAAACATGAAAAATCGCTATTTTTCAGGGGCCGTAACCCCTATAAGGGGTCATCTGAAAACTTCGACACTATGGAGAATTTTGTAGAGCTAAATGAGCTGAACATTTAAGCAAGCAACAGCTAATCTCTATCTGCAATAGTTTTCATTCTGTAGGACAAAAACATGAAAAATCTCTATTTTTCAGGGGCAGTAACCCCTATAAGGGGTCATCTGACAACTTCGACCCTATGGAGAATTTTGTAGAGCTAAATAAGCTGAACATTTAAGCAAGCAACAGCTAATCTCTATCTGCAATAGTTTTCATTCTGTAGGACAAAAACATGAAAAATCTCTATTTTTCAGGGACCTTAACCCCTATAAGGGGTCATCTGACAACTTTGACCTAAGGAGAATTTTGTAGAGCTAAATGAGCTGAACATTTAAGCAAGCAACAGCTTATCTCTATCTGCAATAGTTTTCATTCTGTAGGCGAAAAACATGAAAAATCGCTATTTTTCAGGGGCCTTAAGCCCTATAAGGGGTCATCTGACAACTTCGACCCTATGGAGAATTTTGTAGAGCTAAATGAGCTGAACATTTAAGCAAGCAACAGCTAATCTCTATCTGCAATAGTTTTCATTCTGTAGGCCAAAAACATGAAAAATGGCTATTTTTCACCTTTAAGGGGCCGTAACCCCTATAAGGGGTCATCTGACAACTTTGACCTAATGAAGACTTTTGTAGAGCTTTTGATGCTGAATCAGCAGCGTGGCCTCAGATTTTCTCTATCTCTTATACTTTTTGATTTATAAGCCAAAAACAGTAGTCTGACCCCCTAAGTCTATTTTAAGTAGCGGCGGCCATGTTTTTTAACAGATCAAAAATCAAAACACAAGTTTGGTGCAGGACACCCTAAGGATCATTCATACCAAGTTTCATTAAATTCTGTTTGGTAGTTTCAGAGGAGAAGATTTTTGAAAAATTGTTAACAGACGACGACGACGACGACAGACGACGACGGACGCCAAGTGATGGTAATAGCTCACCTGGACCTTCGGTCCAGGTGAGCTAATAAAAAGGCATGGTAGGATGTTGTTTTTGGCTGAAAATTTTATAGTTAGAAAAATATCTATGCTCCAGCGTTCTCGAAAATAAAAAGGCAGGACAAGTGAAATATATATATCTAAAGCCCCCCTCCCAAAAAAAATCAAATATTCTAACTTTCATACGAAACGCAAGATCCTAATTATTAATTTTGTATTGGCACTTTTATTTTTGCTGTACACTTCGCATTCTCAGTTTACTTTGGAACCGATCTGACATTTTAAATATTAGAAACGGGCGTCAGACGAAGTTTAGAGTTTGAAAGGTAGATTTATTTTACATTGATTTCATTCTAAAGTTGTTGGTGTGGTTGTCTATCTTATGCCCCATCTACGAAAGAAGGAGTAGGGGGACATATAGTGTCTGGTTCTGTACTTCCGTCCGTACGTCCTAATGTTTGAAGATCGGGCATTATGTCTTTTGGATATATTATTGTTTGGGCTTCTTATGCAGAGAAATACAAGTAATAAAATATTTATACGTTTTATAATCTTACGAACACAAGATTGTGGTATATACTCATACGGCTGTCTACATGAAGGTAACACGAGCGTTTTCTGTATAGTGTGCTTTTTTGTTTTACTTTTTAAACGAGAAATGTAAAAAAAAACTTCAAAAATCGCCTGAAGAAGAACAATTTCACTATTTTTACACAGATAAAGATGTCGAAAAATCAAAGACACGAGTGATAAACTGTAGGTCTTCCGTTGTACTTTGTAATAAATAATTAACAGAAACAAATGATCTCTTTTTCTGTCATAAACCATTACACAACCACCTGTTAATTACCATCCCCGTGAAGTAAGTAATACCTGGGAGTGTCACAAGTTTAAATACGTTGCCCCCGACTGTGAATTACTATCTTCATATAGGTAAAAATAATATTATAATGAACGCTTAAGAAATCCTTTAAAGATAATAAAAAAAATAGATTTGCGCATTTTTAAGGAATGCATAGGGAATGGATAAAAAAAATGAAGAAAAAATTGTTGTCTGTTTTAAAATGTATATTTACTAGTTATTTAAAAAATATTCTAAATAAATGCACAGTTTTTTGAAGTGTTAAAACGCTTATACAAAACAAAAAGATAAGTTTTATTCCGCTTTCGGTTATATTCTTAATTTTACGCACACCCGTTATAATTCTTTTTTTTAAACAAAACTGATATTTTTGTCTTGTGGATTTGTGGATTTTTATAGCAAAGATTTCGACCGTTACATACTAGCCCGGCATTCTAGGTAATAATGTAACATGTAAGAAACGTATGACTATAAAATAATGAAATTATTATTGACAAATATAGATAGATATAAACATTTTTCATGGACAAAAGAACACTGCTTACTATTAAGTCACCCTCTAAAGATGTTGCTTCAAAATGGTCTTCACACACAAACTTGTATACTTGACATTGCTGATAGTGGATGGCAAATCTAAAGACTGGACCCATTTAAGATACAAGTCTGTCTTTTTCCATAGGTCAGGAAAACGGAATAACACTTAAGTTACTACGCTGAGTAGAACAACCAAACTATCATCATGATTTTAAATGACGATAGAGTTGACCATTGCGTGTCGTTATCGTTTTGGTACTTTGTGGTTATTGGATATTAGGTGATGGTCACGTGACAATAGGACCTACTAGCCGTACAAAATGGCCGCACCCATCGTTCTAATTTATCGATACAAAACGCTCTCATACTCGCTTATTAGTGAAGATTGAAGAGTTTTACATGTATATTTATGTTTAGTAAAATGTGATGAAAAACATATGTAAAAATTATTTTTTTGCGAATTTTCCCTTTAAGCGTTTTTTTTTTTTTTATTCTTTCAATGAATAATGAATATTTCATTTTTTTTTGGGGGGGGGGAGGGCTATCTTTATGTTTTAGTGTCAAATTTGGTAAGTAGCAAAGCAATTTACCTGTGAAAAAAATCATTCAAATGAACAATAGTTTTTTCCTCAATTGAAATGCCAATTCGCTCAAATGAAGTGCACCACACACACAAAAATGTCAAAATATGAAATTTTCAATTTGACACTTATTTTGAATTTTATGAAGTTCAAGATCAGAATTTTTAATTTTTATTAATTTATTCTATAATTAAACATCAAAAGTTTGCGAAGTTAAATGACGATGTAAAATAACACATACAAAACAGGGTTGTTTGTTTGTTTGTTTGTATGTCCCTCCTCTAATTAGGAGCACCGCCATATAGCGTAATATATAGGCGTAGAGTGGAACATTTAACAAATTGCACCAGTGCAATTAATGTGAGCATTGCCTTCCCCAGTTCCCTAACCTGGCAGGAGTTGGACCTAACACTTACCTAAGAGGTACAGACAAAATGCAAATAAAAGTGAAAATAAAACACACACAACACTCGCTCATCCTCAAAAAGTGCAACAGTGAACAAAATACAAAAAAGTACTGTAGGCAAGAAGTCCCCCCTAAAAGCCAAGGCAGAACGAGAACCGGTTAGGACAATACTCTATCCAAACCGATGACGTTAAATGCTCAGTTGTGTTAAAGGTGGAGGAAAGCGGAAAACCTGCAATTGCCGATCTCCGAAAGAAACCACCGAACTGTCAGGGGAACAACCAGACCCCACAGACATCATGTAAATGAGAGGTCTGTCCGACATTCCATAGTATTCAATGTGAACCAGTATGGAAGTCGACCAACAGTCCCAAGTTTTCCATCATCGAGAGAGTAGACGTCCAAAAATCAAATATAAATCCAAAATAAATGCAAATATGCATAATCCTGTGTTAAAATCCATCAATTTAAGAGAAAATAAAAGCATAATTTCGAGTCCAAAACATTTTAACACATAAAATTTGGAGAGCCAAATAAACACGTCCACTCTGCACGAAGAGCGGGGATGGGATAATCTTAATCATCTTGTTACAAATAACATTTTATTGTGTAATGACAAGTTAATATCAGTAATCATGCATTTTATGATTAATCAATGATGAAAGATGAAATATAAAGTTTAAGCTTTCACCCATGAAAATTATTGAAAAGCACAAAATCCCAATGCATACTTTCTTGTAAGACATGGAAAATCTGTATCCAATCCACGAAAGAGAGGTGCATCTTCTTTATATTCTGGAACCTCCACCTGTCTTAGATTAACTTGATCACTGCCTTTCACAGAAACATCATTAGGAATTTGTGTGCAAGTCTTGGAACTGTGAAAATGTCTCTTACATGAAAACCTGTTAAATCTTCCCACTCTTTTCATCTGAAACAGACGTTTTCTCTCAGACAATAAAACTTTTTCACAAATTTGAAGAGATACTTTCCCAGCCTCTTTGACTACTGTGGGCAACATCGTTGTATGTAAATCATTTAATTTAGGACAAGTGTTCAGTTATTATGTTCTAGAAATTGACTCTTGAGGTAACAATATTTAAGACTTAAAATGACAATACGAAACAAAGACGTTATGTACATAATTATTAGATAAATCGGGAGGTATAGTGTGTAATTCAAAAGTTAAGGAAGGTTTCAGAACTCAATTTTCTATTTCATCACAAAAGATTCCAACTTATCACGAATATCACCTAGTATCTTGAAATGCTTGAGTTTCGTTTTAATACACAATTTTGTAATTTTGATTGAACCATAATAATAAACAATCATGCACCAACCACGTGTCTCGCACAATGTCATTTGTCATTCTGTGGGTCGATATAGGTCAATATATATACGATCATGTATTTTTAACGTATTTAAAACTTCATAGTCTATAGCACTATAAAACACTTTACTATTGGATTAATCAGTGTGATTCCGTGGGCATGCCATTGGGGTTCTCCACCATGTCACGTAAACGTGACGTCATGAAATTGATTACAATAGGGATTCCATTGGGTACTTGTGCACCTTTGCTTGCTGATTTGTTCCTACATTCATATGAAGGCTCAAGCAGTCTTTTAACAATCTCTTCTAGACAAAGATAATCGTAGACTAGCCGTCTCTCTTTGTGGCTCCCGCAGGGTTAAAAACGACCTGCGACCTGAGGGCTTTTTAAGGGCGACTTCCGACCTACACTTCATAAAATCGACCTATGCCAAAAAACGACCTGCGACCTCCGCCAAAATATGCCTTTTAAAAGCGACCTTGCGACCTAAAGCTCCTTTTAAAAGCGACCTTTCGACCTGAGGAGGGTACCCTGCGGGAGCCCCCTCTTTTAACCTCGCGTTCCGTAAAGTTCAAGTCAAGTCAAGTAATATTTATTTATAAAGTCGGTAAAGTTATAAAAACATAATGATACTATGATAATAATATAGTTCATCTATGTGAAGAATATAAGTACTTAGGTATAATTTTTAAACCGTCTGGTACATTTTCCTATGCAATACATGTAAATCATTTGTCCAAAAAAGCCAGTAAAGCTCTCTTTTGTAGATAAGAATGTTTTTTTTCAGATAACACTAATAAATTGTTATACCTAAAACTTTTCGAAACCTGTGTTAAGCCAATTCTGTTTTATTGTTCTGAAATTTGGTGTCTGGACACTTTGATAAAACAAAACCAGTCCTTACGGAATCAAGAAATCAACCGTGACTTTTATTCCTAACTATTTACAAATCATAGGGCGGATCCAGGGGGGGGGGCATCCCCCTTTTGGCGGAAAAATTGGGTTGAATATATAGGACATCATTGAAGCGTGACCAAAGCGGACCCCCTCTGAGGCCAGTCAGTGGGCCCCCTCTTTTCAGAATTTCTGGATCCGCCTCTGCAAATAAAGAATGCTTAATACATCTTTGGTGTCTCTAAAAAAGCAACCAATGTAGCAGTTCTTTCTGAAGTGGGACTGCTTCCTCTTTCAATCTCATCATTGAAAGCCACTGTTAGTTTTTGGCATCATTTAATCAACTTAAAAGATAACTGCATGCTAAAATGGCATGATTGATAATTTACAAATAAAAAATAGTTTCTGTAACAAATTTGAAACCCTTCTAACCAAGTTAAATTTTAATCATGATTGGGAAAATCAGAGCACTTTTTCAAGAAACAAACTGATTCACGCAATTGGTAATAAATAAGAAGAAAATTATATCTCATTTTGGAGATCTGCATTGCAGCAGGAAGGGATTGATAAAAAGCAAGGTGGTAATAAATTGCGTACTTACAGACAGTTTAAAAAATTATATGAAATCGAGAAATATATTTTTGTCGAAACCAAAAGAAAGTATTCACAAGATTAAGAATTTTGAACAGTTACCTCCAAATTGAAAAGGACGTTATATAAATTTATCATTTCACCAAAGAATCTGTCCGTTATATAAATTTATCATTTCACCAAAGAATCTGTCCGTTATATAAATTTATCATTTCACCAAAGAACCTGTCCGTTATGTAAGACTGGAATAGAAGACGAGTTTCATTTCATCATCCAATGTAAGCCACTAGAAAAACCTAGAGAGGAATTTTTTAAATCTCTGACTGAAGTTGTTCCATCTTTTACTAATATGTAACCCCTTGATAAATTTAAATTCATTTTTTCTGTAACAGATTGAGATCTGTGTAAATTATGTATATCCGAGCTTTATAATATGTATAATCTCAATTTGGAACTTAAAAATATTAATTTATGATTATAAATATTGTTATTTTACTTCATGTTCTGTATATTTGATCACATATTAATATACATTTTTATACTTTTAGAACTTATTTTAGTCAAAGACTTTATACTGCCACATCTCCTCCACAGGCATATGTGTACATTTATGTTTTATTGTTTGTCAGTGTATTGTAACTGGTAATAATCCTTGTATTTTGGATTCATGACCAATAAATTGATTTGATTTGATTTGATTCATAATGAGCTTTTAAAACTGATAGTTATGTAATTGATGATGTCCTTTCACTATAAACAATTCTCGATTTTTAAACTTTCCAATCGCGTCAACTTTCCCTTTTTGTGTAGCAACATTGCTTATGGAGTCTTCGTATCACAGCTGATTCGTTACTCCAGAGCTTTACATCGATTTCCTTGGCAGAGCGTCACGTTTGACACAGAAATTCCTGACACAGCGTTATGTTGCTCAACGGTTGCTGTCTTCACTCAAGAAATTTTACGGTAGTGTCACAGTGTAAAATTATGGATAATTTTCCCATGGACAATTTTAAGTTTTTGTGCTCCAATAACATAGACATTTTAAAGTTTAATTGTAATCCTCTAAATTTCGTTATATTATGCAATTAATTTGATAAAGTTCAAAATATGTTTTCTTGATTTGACATTTATTGATCTTATTGTTGTCCATATTTTAATTCTGTTTGATCTAACGTTTCGTAGATTTGACATTTATTGCTTTCATTGTTATCCTAGTTTAATTATATTTGATCAAAGATTAGCGTTAAAAAATATGTAACAATGAGATGGACAGTTAAAAACTGGCTGTGAACGCGGAAACACGTAGTTTTGGACTCTTAATAATTTACATGGAACTCTATATAAGTTTACTGTGATAGGACTTTAGTTGTATGATATTGTTATTGTTAAAATTTGTTATTTTATTTGCCAAATAGAACATTTGTCCTTTTATATTCGTTATATATCAGAACTCTACTAGTTAGTTTTCCCCGCATTTCGGAGTAAAAAGTCAACTCTGTCAGTAGACACCGTGCACTCGTAGACACATATGGGATTTCTATCTCTCAAATGAGTGTAGATGTTGATTTGTCGTAGAAACTTGTTTTGTCTTCCTTTTCCTGATTTGACACACTGAATTAGAAATTAGCAAGACGACGGGTGTGCTATAGCAGGCAGGAACCGCTTACTCTTCCGGAGCACCTGAGTTCAATATTTTTACGACTTGGTTCGCGTTGTTGATTTCCGTTCGGTTTATTTTGTGTTTCGTGTTTCTTCATGCTTTTTTTGTTCGTGTTTACCGATTTCGACGTTGCCCTTTCGGACTTTTGACACTCGAATGCCACATTGGTGCCTCTTTGCTTGCTTCATGCAGTCTGTATTAATGCACTATGCTGATTATTCAGTTATACCCGACGCACTAAACATATCAACAACATAATAAAAGTTAGATGTTATTGTCAGTGGTGGACCTCGGTGACTTGATCCGACAGGATACATAGCTAGTCTATGAGAAATTCGTACATTTAAAAAAAAAGAGTCTAGGTTGCATAATCTCTTTCGAAAAATAGATGAAATTTTTGGTTCTGAACAGGAGTCTGTTCACAAATGCCTTATAACTATTAGTAGAGTGACGGAATGTCAATTTTGAAAAATTTAAATGACCCATCTGTCACATGGATTTTGAAAAGCTGTTTGATAAGCAAAATCATTCTTCTTTCAGGAAATGAATGTCGTCGCCATAATATCTGGTGCCATCATGTCAAAAATCAAGGTCAAAGGTCATGAGTGGAAAACGTTCCATGAAGTACAGAATAGTTAAAACGCGTTAAAATCTTAAAATAGGGAAATAAAATGAAAGCAACACCAAAAACGCTTAATAAATAGAACTATAAAGCTATTACAAGAAAAAAATGTTTCAAATGACACACACAGACGCCACATCCGGTCTGCTAAAATTGTATGTAAAAAAGATTGTTTTTTAATACAAAAATAGTTTTTTATTTATATTTTATTGACATTTCAGTTTTGTTTTTGTTCACATGATTAGCTGTGTTACCCAGCTTCACTATGGCAAATGATTTTACGGATCTTTATTCACGTATTTTGAGATCTGATCGAGTTTCCGTCACAGGTCAAGTTGCATAAAAGATAAAAATCGAATATATATTGAGATATTTTTGAAATATTCCATTCAGGATGGCAAAACTAAATAGGATGGTTTAAAATTAGGTATAATAAGGGTTTATTTCACTATTCACGTGTTATGCAAATGGTTTACACTCCTCCCATTTAAGAAATTTTGAACATGCAGCACACATCAATCTATCCTATTTTCCTCGTACACGTATATATATCTGACTACATTAGTGTGTCAAGTACGGCAATTACCCCTGAAATGGTTTGAAATAACAACAATTTAGAGAATCTGATTCTTCAGGCACCTCAACTGCATCAGTTGTAACAACAGTTTGGTGATAGCGACAGTTTTTCCTCATTTTGACAAAGACACAAACATGTGCACGAAAGATCCTAGCTGTTCCCTACAGACACATTTAGTAACACAACATTTTTACAACTGCATAAACAAATCAAGTCTCTTAAAAAGACTGCAGTGATTATTAAATCAAAAATAACAGGTTCAAAGTTTTATATTGGAAACACTGCAAAAATCCTTCTTTTTTTAATAGCGCATGGCCGTAGCTACCATTGAGGCAAGTGAGGCAGTTGCCTCACTAAAAATTTGACAATTTTTTTTTTTTTTTGGAAAAAAAAGTATACAGGTTCTCAAAAAACATTCATACGTTTATATAGTTGGTTTCATTTATCTTTGATTTACAAGCTAAAATAAATTTAATAACTTTTTTAATTTGCAGTAATAAATGTGGTGAATAAATTTAACCTAAAACCAAATTTGCCGATTAACAAAATGGAAAATGGAATAATGATTTTAAAACGGTAACTAAGCATGCTCAGCAATTGCCATTTTAGCAACTTTGGTAGATACTGCACTTGAAGATTAATTGTTATCCAAATATGAGATTAGATCTTCCTCTTGTGTTAATATTTCCAGTCCTGAATATATTTTGTGATGCCTCACGTAGATGATTGAACTCGGGGACTCTCATTTATGAGTGGTAACATAATTTGCGGCTTGCACTAGCTCGTGTTTAAAATATTGTATCAGCAGACTTTTGTTGGAATAACTGTCAACTGTTGACTACAATAATATCATTTTGTGCTCCGTCTGGCTTTTACAGGACATAGTTGTCTATTGTCTTGATACTATTGAAGTGATCATTTCTTGAGTATTTAAGAATTTTTGGTTTATAAACTTTAAGCAGATATTTAAATGGTATCACCAAATGATAAAAAAAATATATCAATTATAATGATTGGTGACTGTTTCAATTAGTTTGTGGCAGTTTTTTGTACTCTTTACCCCTATTATGTCTCAAAACCGTCTTGTTTTGTATTGCTCGCCCCTAAGACCGCATTTGAAGACAAAAGTTTGGCGCCATAAAACCTTGTGTAACCCGTTCTTTTGAGAGTCATTTACTCAATTGCTTAGTTATAACTTTGCCTTGTTTTGTCTTTTCTCCTTGGATATGCGAGATTAATGTTCCAGTTCAGTAGTGTTTTTATTACCCTTTTTAAAAGAAAAAGATATTAAATATTTCATAACCATCTTTTGTTTTCTGTTCCACTCTAGGGAGTTATGGCCATGTGTAGGTATTTTTCATTTTTTCAAATATTTTGAATTACTTTTTTCCAATTCAAAATAAAAAAAAGAAAGAAATTTGAAAACAAAATCAAAAAAGAATATGTGTAACGAATAGAAAACGTTTCTGCAACACAATCCTGATACTGAATAAAATAATCTTTTAATTGCTAAGGTAGGCATATGTATGTAAACGATGTGAACGGCAAGCAAATATATCTTCATTTTTGGGTCAACAGTACATGTTTTCCATATATAGTTTACACAAGGAATTATAAAATCATGTAAGTGATAGAAAAAAATTCAATAGGCGACCCAATTTTTTATATTTTTAAGGACGTATAAGCTATGTTGCGAACAAATGTATGCCTTATAACATATTTTTGTTTAAATTGTCCCCCCCCCCAAAAAAAAAAAAACAACAACATATCATAAAGCTTGCTTTGGAGTCAATAATCCTTCTGGAAACGCCCAGAATACAGGATTTCGCACCATTTACCCCAGAGCTTCTGGGGGCCTTAAGCGGCCCCCAGACCCCCTGCTGAAAAAATTTTCGCCTCGCTTCGCTCGGCGATACACTTTGCCTCACTATTTTTGGGACCCTAGCTACGGCCATGATAGCGTCATGAATGGTGATAGTTTGCTAAGGCAGTCAGATTTGCAAAACGATCCGGATTCGTTTTCATTGCGTTATACAAGGCCTTTTTGAAACAAAAAGTCGTGATGTCGAGTTACAACCACTAAGAGCATGTGCAAAAGGCAAAATCTGAACAACAGTTGATGGAAGATATACCAGAGTGAATGAAATAATAAACCTTCTGCTATCTACATGATCTATAGAATTTTAAAATAACTCGGTTTGAAACCAGTCAGTTAGTCTGCTACTACTATTGTTTTACTTCCAATAAGCATCATGATTTCGGCTATATATCAGAGAGATGAACCTAAAATGAACATGAAATGATGATGAAATGGAAGAATTGGGGACACAAAGCCAATTGGGTTGGAAATTGACTGCCATTGTAATTTCTAAAATGGATGAAAGCTAGGTTTTGATCGGACAATTAAGCTTCGTACAAGGGGATCCTGCGGGTCCTACTCTTATCGAGACCTGCATCAGGGTTCTTTTACATGCGAAAAACTGAACATTTTATCCATTTTTTATGACAGGACTGCCCTAATTCAATCACCTGGGACACACATTCCAGTCGCTTTGTGGTCAAAGCGGCCTGACTCGATGTAAGTTTTCCGAGCGTTCTTTAATGTCCCTCTTAACCGACAAGCTTGCCGCTGTGGGCCTATTCCCCACTCACACCTTCACATGTGTTTTCCAACTGAATGAAGGAAATGCACACCTAAACAAACTTATTCGGGTTGTCAGATTAAAAAAAAAACCTTCCTTTTTCACCTCTACTGAAATACATTTCGTCGACTTGTACATTGTACAAGATGAAAGCTCCCTTTTCGTGATTACAAGACTAAAGAGGACATATGATCGCATACTGTAAACGTGGAATTTTTCGCGTCTTTTTTTTTTTGGTAAATGTTACTGATCTCTCGCGTGTGGGAATAAAATCGCGTTCCATCTGATTACTTATACTTTATACGCTTGAAAAGAAAGCAATCGCGAGGAGGATATTTTTGCGGATAGTTTGAGCTTGCGAATTTAGGGAAAATAATCCCCAGACAAAAATTGTCTCGTTAACGATATTCTTCTGCAATTTTCCAAACTCTTCACTTTTCCGGATTTTGGAAGTAACAAGCTAAATACAAAGCATTATTTTGGAAACTATGGTTATGTTTTTTTTTTCAGTATTATGAAATTTTGTTGGCCGCCTTACTTAGATTTTTTTTAATAAGAAACTACCTTTAGGCAATGGAATCGTCAAAAAAAATGGTTTTAATTTTCTTTTACTTGATTTCTTTTAAAGCTTGATCTACTCTTTGAACCAAAAGACGCAACTTTAACACTGATACATTCCTTATTCATATTTTTTATAATCAAAGTCAAACACACCAACTATTCAAACGCACCCACAGGTTTTTGTTTGTAAACTTCAAAAACAAACTACATTTTTCATAAATACTTGTTTTTCCGACTGTAAATATTGAATAAATTAACAAAAACAACTATAAACTTAGCAAACATAATTTACAAAGGAAATAAGGTTAATATTGTAACAAAGAATGTAAACACAAATGACCTTGGAGTTAGAATTAAATCGATTTCGTTAAAGTGCTGTATATATTCCGAATAAAATACGTCATCTGCTCGAAAAAAAATCTTGAACTATTCATTATAACTTTAAGTTAAAAGCATTTTTCTAAAATCTAAATCGGCTATTATTTCATTTTTACTTAATACTTCATAGCTATATAACTTTTTGAATGAAAAAGTGCAAGTTCGCTGTGGGAGTAGAGAAAAACTTCAATTTTTAGGCATTTTTTGGCTCTTATTCGGATACAAATTACATCTACAAAAAACTAACATTTATTTTGTTTACTGCGTCTAAAATCTTAATTAATCCTTATATTTTTGTTTACTGATCATGAACTCTATAGATAATAAGCGGAAATATTTTATTTTTAGGTTAGATGGGGTGTAGGTACGTATGTGCCAAGGGGGTACCTTCGAAAAACGTCATTTTAACGTCAGATGGCACCACATTTTTATGCGACGACAAACATTTTTTGGAAGCTCAATAATCAATCTATCATTTTTGACAATCAAATTCCATGTGACAGGTGGGTCATTTAAACTCGAAAACTAAACGACTTTTTCACGTTTTGTCACTCTACTATATCACACCAGACAGTCGGTTAATCGAGGAAAAAGTCTGTTGATTTACCTGTATATGCAGTTAAATGGGAAATGAGTCTGTTGATGGAGTCGATTCGAGTCTGTTGATATGGAAGTATCGAGAAAAACATCGTAGGGATAGTAAATAACACATATTTTCACTAATATGGTAAATCAATTAGCAAAAGCATTTATGTCAAACAAAATGAAAAAGAATACTTTAATTAAAAATGTTAAAAGTTTGTATTAACACCAATGAGGGGGGGCGAGAGGGGGTTCCATCCCGATTTCCCGGAGTTAATTTAAGAATATCCCGAAATCCCGGACATATTTTGTTAAAAATCCCGATCTCGATAAATTGTTTCCAACTATAAAGTTTACAGTTTCAATGCTTACGATTTAAAAGTATCGGATATGATTGAAAGTGACTCATCAATATGACCGTGACGTTAATCAAGTCTTAACTAAAATGGTTGTAAAGAGGTGTTTGTGCACGAACAAACACGAAATGAAATCACCATTTCACGATGAACGAAAAATTAAAAAAAGGCTTGAACGTTGCCGTTTTTATTAATATCACAGTGAAGCACGAACTTTTTTCAAGATAGTTGTAAATTTAAAATGGCAACTCTTTGAACGAATAAAAACCATTACCACCATGCCAAGAAATTAAAACCAAAAATTCCGGTAGACCCCTACCGCAGCTGCACTCAATATAGTAGTTAAGGTTTTGATTTTATTCAACAAATTTATTTATGACTTTTATTTAGGTGTCACGGTTTTATAGCAAATGGTCAATATTAATCATTAAAATAATTTACTCTATGAGATATTTGAAGAATTTCAACGGAATTTCTTTGCATGGGCTTAAGTTTTATATTTAGTTGGGAAAGTTTTTAATTTATTTCAGGTCCCGCGCGTGTTACTTTAAAACACGTTCATCGATTATTTTCTTACTATGTACATTTTTTCAGCAGCAACATTTGTATTTTGATTAAGGAACATACATTTTAATGTAGAATTTTACTGAGATTTACGGACTTAGCAAGCGATTTTTACGGCATTGAAATTTCTTTTCTTTACCAAAATTCTTGGGAGTTAGCTGCACACCGTTGTTATAATAAGATGCAATACTTGTATTGCAAAGTTTTAGGCCGATTAGACATGTATTTTTCAGTGTGGCAATGGAGATCAATGGACACAAGAACTTTGTCAATATTTTTTTAACAATTAGCAAAAAAATAAATGTTGTTCATTGTTTCTTCCGTATGAAATCAGATCTTTGTCTGGAAACACATTTGAGCAATTAGTAATCAGAAGTAACATTTTTTATTTGGCCTGATAAGAAACTGGATGCACGATCTTGTGTGTTCTCTGATCTGGATCTACTCTGTTTCGGGATGCGATTCCGGTAAGTGGTCATGTGTTGGACCTACATCTTTGGCAAGCAGTGTCATCCATCTTCAGAAATTGCATTATTTGTTTGGATTTGACAATCCTTTGAAGTAATAGACTTATTTTTCTCCTGTGTTCATATTTATGCCATTGACATGGAAGTCCGAGAAGGCTGTCAATCGAATTCTAATGAATACTATAGAAAGTCGAACAGACCGCTCTTTAACATGATGTCTGTGGGTTTTGGTTGTCTCCCTGACAGTTTGGTGGTTTCTTTCGGAGATCTGTTAATACAGATTTTCCGCTTTCCTCGACCATTCTTGAATTCGACTTCGGGTAAGTGATGTGTCGGGCAGGATGTCGGTGAGGATAGATCAGTTGTCTTAACCAGTTCCCGCTCTTTATCTTGACTTTGGTGTAAGTATGCAATTCTGGTGGCTTGTATATATAGCCCCTTCAGTAACGGGTGAGCAACGGGAAAAGTAAACGGTAGGGAGGGTGGGTCCTGCTGCCAGTAGTCCTTTTTCTTCACTTGGTTTGACGCGTCAGGTTAGGGAGCTAGTTCAGACATACAGAATCCGTACCGATACGCTGGGTCAGCGTTACGGAATGCTAGGACACATAAAAGGATGTAAAGATTGCATACAGATTCTGATTGACGTATATTGAGAATGGCACTTTTATCTGTCTGATGTACAGTTTTATGTCAATCCCGTTATAATTCAACATAAAAATCCCGATTTCCCGTGGCCAAAAAAGTGATATTCCCGTATCCCGATGTTTTTCTATCCCGAATTCCCGATCTTTAAACAAGGCAATCCCGAATTCCCGTTGCTAAAATCGGCCGATCCCGGCGTCCCGAAAATGGTCTCGCCCCCCCACCAATTTAATAAGCTATAAAATGAAAAGGCGTTTTACTCAGTATATATTTCATTAACATTTTACCATTCAAAAATGTAAACAAAACCATGCAAAATCCTAATAAATATCAAAATAACGTATTTCTTGTTGCACCAGCAGATGCATTACATCGGATGTGTTCTATTTTGTCTATATGCAAAACCATTGTGCTCAATTTTAAGTTTTTTTGCTATAAATCATGTTTTAGTTAAAACACAGTCTGTTGATGAGTCGGTTAATGAAAACTCAATCTGTTGATCGGTCTGTTGAGAGTTAATATATTAATTAATTAGTCAGCATTCGCTATATATGGTGTGGTCAAAACATTATAAAGGATAATTTTTAATCAAAAGAATATATGAATACAACTTATTTTTAATAAATTTCGATAATTCGTAATTTTTTACATAATTTTATGTTTGTTATCTTTTCTTAAGAAGGTCTTCTGAAAGATATGATCGGCTCATAGTGTGTTTCTTTCTCTCAGATAAGTGCATTGTTTGTCATAGGGTCATTTCGTACTCCTATACTGGATTTTACACGCTGAATTGTAACTAGCATTGAGACTTGTACTTTGCAACAGGGATGATTAACTTACTCTTCCCGGTCAACTCTCGTTTTGGCCTGAATTCAAGTTGTCAGTTACTGATCAGTTTTTCGTGTGTTTTGCATTTCCGGTTTGTTCGTGCTATTGTGTGTGTTTGTTGGTTATGCATTTATTTTTTTTTAGAATTTTGACTTTTACAGTACTTGAATCATGGAAGGTCCAATTCCAAAAAACAATCATTAATTACAAAACTTCGATTTATGCGCATGAACTAATCTTTACGTCATCTCCCACAGCTTTCAAATTGCAAGATTGGAACATAATTAACACACACTTCAAGTAGTCACACCACAAAAATAATCGCCTAGTGTTTAAAACAAAAATTACAACAAAGTACTAAACATTAAATTTTTCTACGCCTGACGCGCGTTTCGTCTATTTAAGACTCATCAGAGGCGCTCTACAAAAACTATTACAAAAGCCAAACGCTATACAAATATGAAGAGCATAGAATAATAAATCCAAAAAACTTCCAAAGTAGAACACCAATTAGGCCTAATATCAACATATGTCTGAATTTTAAAATTTAAACAGACAATTTCAAAGCTTTGATGCGTTTGTCAACAAAGAAGTGATCGATAAATTTCATTCATTGAAGAATGAAGAGAAAAAACAAAAACTACAACAACAGAAAGTATCAGTGGAAGAAAATGCGAACTAACAATACTATAGATGGGCTTGTCAAACGTCCAAAAGAGCGAATGCAAAACCGGTAAACACCAAACAAAACACGCACGAACAAACAAGAAACACACAAACATCAACTGGCAATGGTGTCGTGGTCATTTGACATGGTGTCAGAGTCGTATGGTCACTGTCATGGTCACATGACATGGTGTCAGTTGCGTACACCATAACCCCAAGTATGTGAATACAGATAACATATCACTTATTTCATTTTCAATCATTTTTTGGTCCCATAAATTATCTTAGAGTTATCTTGATTTGCGCAACCAGGAAACATAAGACATGGTTTCAGTTGCATACACCATAACCCGGGAGTGTCAATATAGCAGATTGCAGATGCAAAGCTATTAAACTTCTCACTTGATACATTTTCCAAACGTCTTACAAAGAGTTTTATGGTTCCAAAAAGTCTGCAAATCCGCCGTACTACGAATATGGGGTCAGTTTCAAATGGAATTAGTTGCGTAGACAACATCCCTAACTGTCTTTAACCCTGTGAAAAAGCAAGATAGGTAAAATGTTGCAAATTAACTCGTTATGACCAATTCAACTTTATCTACAATAATAGCGGGTTCATTGGCAAATATATCCCTATTTAAAAGGTACATTCCCCTTAACTACCAAAATGGTGGACAGTTTCAAAGAAGATACAACAACAATATGACGAAGACATGATGATTAGATCATGTTTCGTTAGCAAGTTGCTCAGTACAAATTACATCCACAAAACGGGCTAAAAAAGTATTGTATGCACGTCAACAGGAAACATATATACTACTCACAAACTATTTCTAAATTATGCTCAAAAGTTAAAGATCAGTTGCTTCCATAAACTTTGTGACGGACTGACATACGGACACAAAGTAGCTACTCCAACTAAAAATCTTAATTGTCAAATTCAATTATGAAAGCAGCTTAAAACGATAGGTATCTGCTTCAGAAACAGGAAAATATAATTTTTATTTTTAAATTTAAAAAATTGCACGGAGTACAGAATTGTTAAAAAAAATGAAAATTTTCACTTCCTGTACTTTTTTTCATTTCCTGTCAGTCGAATTTTTTTCTCCCTTTCCCTTTCCTCTTAATAGATTAAAACTGTATCCCGAATTTAAATGGCCTAGAGTTACGGCGCTTTGGCCGTTGGTAGCTATAAAATTTCAGAAAAATTCTATAAAAAGTAGAAAAAATAGCAAAACACACAAAATTTAAACTTGGCGTGCTTCAACGTGCATTCATAAAATACATTGAAACTTGGCATTTTGACAGAAATTGCACAGATAAATATGAGAGATACCACTCCTCATTTCATCTACATTAGGGTCACCATTAATTTAAGAAGTGAAATATCTACAAAATAACAAATCTCATAATGAAATGTTTTGTTGGAGTAGCTACACAAAGTGAAAACGAGAATGAAACAAATAGCAGACTTTCCTGTCATTTTCAGACGATTCTACTCATTTCCTCCTTTTTAACACCAAATTGAAAATATGATTTGACTTCTTTGCCTTATAAAGATACTAGACGTATCTAAATTTTGAAGTATCATCATTTCATCACCTTCTTAACGCTCAGTATACCATTATATTACCATTTTATACTGGTTAATTGACGCATCAACTGACAAAAAAGACATTAACCAACTCATCAACAGACTTTAACCGTCAATTTTTTAATAAAAGGACGCTTAACCATATCTAAAATATTTATATGTTAGAATTTTAATAACCAATAATTTAGCTAATAACTAACCGCACATTTTGGTACCAAATCTGTGATTTTTTTCTAAGAGACTAATCGATTTTTGGTGAAAACATGCTTTTTTAGTCCTTAACACTGCTGCTACTGTCTCTGCGCCTATTCGTTTTGTCACAAACTGTGATGGCTTTCTGTCTGTGGAATAATTGGAAATTATGCTGAAATGAATATCATTTTGTCCTACACTTTTCGTTTTTTGATTGGATACTTATTTCATGTAAAAATAGACGTTTTCCGGAGAATTTGTGAATTAAATTTCAATTTTACTCTCAACAGACCTATTACCGACTCCATCAACAGACTCATTTCCCATTTAACTGCATATACAGGTAAATCAACAGACTTTTTTCTCGATTAACCGACTGTCTGGCGTGAACTATATTGGCCCTATTATTAGACTGATTTTCATTTCTAGAAATCAAATTTCAAATCCTCACCCTGAAACATAATCCTATTCTAGAAACCACAAATCCTTACCATTCTAGAATATGAAAAATCAGCCCAAATAACAGGGTCAATATAATTATTTGGCATTTGTGAACAGACTCGGGCCTTTTCCAGAACCAAAAATTTAGTAAATTTTTACAAAAAAAAAAAGAGATTGTGCAACCTATACTAATGTAGCTAGCTATGTCTGTCGGATCATCCTCCATTGCATGATTTTCTCATAGACACGCTTTAAAAAAAGTCTGAGAAAATTCAGATTCGGATCCTTCTTTAAGAGGATGTGTAATTTGTACCTCTACATTAAACTTAAAAAAAAAATTCTGCAATGCTAACCTTTCCTTATCACTTTCCGTTTTCAATATAAAGTCCAAAAAACTGCAAGGATGATTAGGGGGAAATAATTCCTATAAAGAGTCGTCCCGCAACTTCGACCTAATGGAAAGTTTTGTAGAGCTTTTGATGCTTAAGAAGAATGGTTGCTTTAGATTTTCGCTATCTCTTATACAAAGTACTATAGATATTGATATACAGGTCTATGCTTATACTTTTCGAGCTGTAATCGAAAAACTATGGTCTAATCCCCTGTTATATTTTTTTTGCAACGCCGGCCATGTCGGTTGGTTGGCAGGCAAAAATTTCCCTAACTTGAAGAAAAAAAACATCTAGTAAAGATCGAGTGTACAAAGTTTAAAAGCAATCTAATCAATGCATGTTTCAAGAAAAGTTAACGGACGTATGGACGACGGACGCCTAATGTGACAATGGCTCAATGGGCTTAAAACACGATTTTTATTTACTTTCAAAGAATCATTGCCCCTATAAAAGAGGTCGTCTGACAGCTTTGACCAAATGAACAATTAATGTTTCGGAACTTTAATAGAAAATAATGAGATGTGGCATAAATGTACGCGACACAGCCCACAATCAAGTGGCAATTCAGAAAAAAAATATAATGGACAACCGCAAGCAGCCTTCAACGAGGCAAGTTGGCACTGGTCGCGGTTCTGCAATTGGCTCATGGTCTAAATAAAATACATATAATAGATAGACCCCCTCTTAAACAAGAAACAGAAAAAATCAAAAAGACAAGTACAAACAAAAGCTTTGTCAAGGATTCCTGGCTTAGGACAGGCACAATTATGTGGCGGGTTTAAACTAGTTTTTTGGGCCCAACCTAGCTTCCCCCTATCAATATTCCTAGACAAAGCTCAAAAGCTAAACCCACAATAAAAATTAAATCGATCAAAGTTCAATTCCACTAGAGAGAACTTTAGACAAAAGACAACAAGTACAAACGAAAGGACGGTAAAGGAACTCTCTATAGAACACTCGCTGTTACTAATAGCTATCTGAGCATCATCAATCGACTGATGTAAAAAAAAAATCAAACATATCGATTTTAAATCCGACACAACACTTCAAACAATAATGATTTGGTGAAGTGTCATAACACAAAACCGACATGCTTGATCGCTATAATAATTTATAATGACAATAGTAAAAACGCTTATGGAATTTTTAAAGTAAGTATCAAGTCATCAATATTTCTGCAAAAAAAAGCCCGCTAAATTCAAATATTATCCAAAATATTCAATTCATATCCTTTCCGTCATAAATTTTGTGGTATCGATAACCTTTTTAAAATAATTTGTCAGTAATAAAACGGTTTTTATTATTAGAATCAGAAACAAACAGTGCAGAAACACCACTGCAGATCCGAGCATATCTTACTCACAGTGTATAACCGGACAGTAAGCGATCACGGAAGTTGATCACTGTCCGGTGGTAAAATCCTAGTTGATTTTGAAAAATGGTATGATTTCCCCATGAATTTAAGTTTTTATTCCACTGAGACGAATTTTTACGAAAAAATGAAGCGTACAATTTGTTAACATTGTTAATTATCACTATTCAAATTATCAATATATTTTGTGGATGATTTAAATTTTCTAAAAAGGGGGTTTAATCATTGGTATTTTTGACAATGGAAACTCATTTCGGCGAAAGAAACAACAATTTATTAGTGAACTACTTACATTGAAATAGGGTATTGCATCTCCAATGAAAGCTGTGTAAATAATAAATCATTTGGTATCAATATTATTTGATAAAATGGTTTTGACTGTTCACAATAATCAGATTTGTAAGAGCACTACTCACTCCATCTCTGTCCGACTAGTTGCCACTGTACACAATCATTAATTGCTCGAAAGCTATACCTATCTGTCCGATTAATTGTTGGGTTCGAAGTAGCAGTATCAAGACAAAAATCCTCACAAACCATTATTCAAACGATTCAGTTAGGGCAAAATGATATGAAAAAAACTGGAACAAAGATAAAAGGTAATAGCTTACCCAAACAAAGAATTGCAACAAGATTTCATTACAACATAGGTATATTTAGGATCCAGATTTATTTTTGTAATTCCTCGCAAGTTGGAAAATAATCCGTACATTTTGTCAAGCTAGTTGTCGAATAAAAACATTTGACCATAATTCTAAGCTTTGAAATTGAACATTTCGGTACATACAAATTAGATTTAAGATTTGGGAAGAAGCAAAGGTGTACCAAAGGGGTAATCAGTATCATAAAACCGTAAAGACAAAGACAAAACCGGCAGACAAAAAATCATCACAACAAAACAAACCACATAACAACATAAAACACAGACACGCATAACAACAAAACCGCATTCAGCAATGCGAACTCAAGTCGAAACGAGAGTGAACCCAGGTGCCCCGGAAGAGTAAGCAGTTGGAAGTTGACCTTTCTCTTAAAATCTAGCAAGCTTTTCAAACTTTGCAAATGAAGATATGTATCTATAGTTAATATACTGTTCTTGGGTTACATGTAATGTATATATACATGTTTATGCCTCATTTTTTGCCTTTTAATCTCTGATAAACCATTTTACATGAAACAATCCAATTTAATCATAATCAAAAAATACAAAGCTTAATTATCATGCAGTTTTATTGAGAAATTAGCATTTGGAAATAAACATGTTAAATCGGGAAAAGCAGACATTTTAAAGCAGGTCCCAAAACCTGCAAAACCCATTAAATACTTATATTTGTCGCTTGATGTTATTAGATAACGACATTTTAGAGAAGTGTCATGTGAAAGATTCTTTGAAAAATGGTTTGCTTGAATTGCCTGCTTCTTTCATTGCTCTCGGAAACTTGAATTCAGGATCGGGAAAAAATCACACAATACTTTGTACCCATATTTTTAAAACTTTCTTAATTGTCAATTTTTTCATGATGCAAAATTGTTTTAATATCAAAAGGTTCTTGTGTACAAAAGATCATACTATTTCAATAAAAGATAAAACGAGGTTGCCATTTTAAAATGCGGTGGTGCTTAACTTTTGGCGGACTGTTTATTTTCGTCAATTGTAATGTTCAACCAAAACAAAGTCATTGAAATGTGGGATAAAAAGTTTTAAGAATATTTAGGAACTTTGTTCGACAGGCCTTCCAAGCAGTTGTTTACCCATGGGAAGACGGAGAAAATAACAATCTGCAGATGGGGGAGGCTGATTCAGCAAGATTTCGGCAATATGTTTTAGCCAAGAATGATTTACATTTAACTGTCTACATGTATTGTTGTCTTCCTCAAACTTTATATATTTTTTTAAATCATCAACACGAAGTATGACACTTTTTCATGGACCCCTTTATACCGGTGAAATCAAACAAAAAAAAGCTGAGGATAAAAACAAACAAATTCTACAAATATCAAACATTCTATGTTTTGATTCCATCTTTTTGTTTTAATTTGAGCTCCTCTATTTTACTGTATGAATCTAGGTGTTGTCAATTATAATTGAGAAATACCTATATGATCTGAATACTTTTATGGTCCAACTGGTTTTTAGACCATATGGGTATACTTGTACGGTCAGACTGTAAAGGTACATTTCCTACGCGTACGGTCTGAAACATGTATATGTCATGGCTAAAATCCAAGAGGAATTCAGATTTAGTCTACAACATGGACAAAGCAATACAATTTCCTCTAAGTCTTTTAGTTCTTGAGATATGTAGGCATCCAACTAAAACCTAGCATACATAGCCTAAGCATGAAATTCACGTGAATTCAAAGACAAAGTCAAATGGTGTAGGAATTCGCTTTTAACGAAATTTTTAGATATCGAATTACAGAACGCGGTCAGTTTTAATGGTGTTGGAATAGAGTTGGAACAGATTTGAAATATGCCAAGTCGATATTCTCAGAGCCTATATTATTGTTGCATTTTGGCTTCCCTGTTCGAACGTTTTAAGTTTGAGTACTTTCCTTTCAATGCTTATGGTTTGTCCAGTGGCGGATCCAGTGGGGGGGGGGGGGTTCCAAGGGTCGGAACCCACCTTTCCTCCGAAATTTTTGAATTTTTGTGTAGATTTTCAGCAAATTTGGTCTGGAAACCCCCCCCCCCCTTTTGGCACACAGAACCAAGTATTTGGACCCCCCTTTCTAAAATTCTGGATCCGCTCCTGTTGTCTATCTTTCAATTTGTTTATTTCAACGTTGTTAGTAATCGGTTAGTCATTATAATAACACCTTTACCATCTCGCAAGAGACACTCTCTTTCCTTGACTTGGAATGTAGCATCCAAAAATGGCAAAATAGTAACGTCTGTGTTCTATAAACCCACTGATGCACACTGCTACCTGAACTATCAATCTTGTTATCCCCAGAGCTGCAAAAATGCCATTCCTAGGTCTCAATTTCTGAGACTTAAACGTATTTGCAGCAGTGAGGATGATTTCAAAGTTCAAAGCAGCACTACGAAATCATTCTTTGTCAAAAGGGGATATCCTAACAACATCTTGGATAAAGCTATCGACTCAGTTTCCCGGGTGAAACGATCTAAGGCTTTGGAGCCTAGGTCAAGACGCAAGAATGACCGTATACCCTTGGTACTTACATACCACCCTGATAACATCGTTATACGGGACATTCTGTTGCGCAGTTTCAAGTCCATCGTCTTGAAGGACAGTGTTCGACTCGTGGTCGATCCATCTGTGTCACATGTGCCTTTACTTGGGAGACTGAGGAGATAGTTGGCCCCTCCAACACTTTCAGGTTGAAGAACGGGTTTATCTGCATCTCCGAAAATGTCAGTTACGCCATCCGCTGTGCTAAGTTAGTGCCTTAAAATTTACGTTGGAGAAACCTATCGTAGACTGGGTGACAGATTTGCTGAACACAGGAGAAGTGTTTTCAAATGCGACGATTGCCCAGTCGGCCAGCACTTTTCCTTGCCAAACCATAGCGTCCAGGATATGCAGGTAACCGTTCTCCTTGAAACATGCACCGGCGAAAAACAAAGACAGTTTCTTGAGCAAAGAATAATCAACTTTTTAGGCACTTTTCAACCCTTTGGTATAAATGTAAAAAGACAGACCTTTTCTTAATATCTACAAATTAGTCATCCAGTTCAGGATTAAGATACCATGTGATGTTCTTCGAGTCATTTTTATGTCATTCTGTCCTCGTCAGTCGATGTGTCAACTTCTTTTACTTTTTAGCCCCTGAAGAAGGACTTTATGTCCGAAAATTTGGGCATTCTTGTTTAAGTTGTTTTAAAGGTTTTATTTATTTATATTTCTTATTTGGTTTTTACCTTTTAAATGTGGCATCACCATCCATTTATTTATCTTTTTTATTTATACACAAGCCACAGTGCAACATATTTTATTTGTTTGAATTTACATTATAATATGCATATAGCGTTACCTTTCCGGTTTTTATGTCACTCTGCTTTTATGATTGTATTTTTGTCAGTTTAGAACACATCAAATCTATAATGTTTCATGCGTTTAAAGTTTAAAATTGTCTAAACCCTTTGGTTCTTCCTAGCCCAAACTTAATTTGATCTTAGTCATGAGTCTTGAATAGTGGAGTTTCAAAGACTCAATCCTGAGTTCAACTCCTTACTGGAAGAGGAAGAAGAAGAATAGACGAAACGCGCGTCATACGTATTGTTTGGAACTTTGTATATTTTTATGATGGACTTTGTGAATACAACCAATTTATCGGCAATGGCTAACGCATATTAAAGCAGACAAAGATAAACGATATTTAATAAACAAAACATGTTAACATGTAATTAATAGCTGTCACCAGATTTCAAGCATTAAGCATAGCCGGCATTACCCCGCTTATGAGGGACTTGTACTGATTTATCATGAATTCGAGGCTGTAAAAACCTGTCATGATAACCTAGCTGTCACAACAGTCGCTAAGGCTAACCACATTTTTTAAAAACAACTCAAATCATTGTTAAGCTTTTTATTAATATAAGACATAGATTTACATAGAGATGACCGCTCCATGATGTCCATAATCTTGATCAAAATGGTTTTCATCCTAACATACATTTTTGTGTTGAGCATGTTGTCCGTATCATACAAGTAAGTGACAATTCATCGACTCACAAATAGCTAGCACAATGGCTGTCGATGCTATAAGAAGATTTCAGTTTCACAAAAGTCAATGGAAAGGTTCTAATGAACAATTTTGACAGTAGCATTGATTAGTCATACACAAGCGAACATACTTAGGTACTCATAGCTGTTAATCGCACTTCTTTTTATGAGCTTGTTGAATGGATTTCCATTTTGTTATAAGATGAACACTGCCGCAATTATGTTTTCGAATCCAACAGTAGAGACTATTTTGAGTTCTCATATTTATTCTGTAAAGTAACTAAATGAACCAAAATAGACAATGACATTAATTATCATATAAATATGAAAACATATATTCATACGCTTGCTTATAAGCAAATTGTAGAATAATACAATAAACTAAGATATAAAGAAATGAGGAGCAATGTGGATTAATAACTTTCTATTCAAACTCTGAGTATTCAAAGCAGACAATTAATCGGACACCTACAGAAAATAAATGACCAATTAATCGGACAGTAAACGATTATGCCATAATTACAAACATTGATGTTTTTAACAAAATTGTGTATTTTATCTCCATCTATCCTTTGCAATGTAGAAAGTCAAATAATCGCCCTTTTTGATGATAATAAAAAGGCTAGTAAAATCATTGCAGTTTGCGAGTAAATTCCAAATATGTGCTAAGAGGTGAAGGAAAAAATATTCACTCATCGATGATCAATCTAAAAATTATAATAGTTTAAATTGTCTCGAATACAAAAAGAAACGTTAAAAAGTTGTGTAAATGAGCAAGCTATAAAAACAACTCACCTTTGTTCCTATTCGATATCGTAGTACGTTCATGCAGCCTTAAAACCACAAAAATCTGGCGAAAAAGATAACATGCAACTAGGATTTTACCATCGGACAGTGATCAACTTCCGTGATCGCTTACTGTCCGGTTATACACTGTGTTACTAACCGTGAAATGTAAACAACGTATGATGGCGCTAGTGGAACATCGCCTTCAAGAAAATGGAAAGTAAAGTCGTAAAAATGTTTATCATATACTTTAGTTTGTAATTTTCCGTCAATAATACTTTATTCTTCCGTAAATGACTCTTTTCAGTGTGAGATGACCAGGTTGAGATGTGCAGCGATCTCACACTGGTCAATTAACCAATAAGAACTGCCGGTACTGATATTGATCGATGATGTCGGCCAATGAAATGCAATGTTATTTTAAACTTTCGGGTTTCAGTATGAAGCCACCTAAGGTTTCAGAATATTAAAATCTAATTTTTACGGAAGAAATAGGTACTTACACGCGTTCTTGGAAAATCGGCAATGATCTTTCACTCGTGATAGAATTTTTGAGTCTTTTGGCTCGTTCCGCTGCGCTCCACTCACAAAAAGACTGAAAAATTCTATCACTCGTGAAAGATCAGCCGGTCTTTTCCAAGAACTTATGTAAGAACCTATAAATCTAAATCTAAAAAGGACATCTATCACCGGTGACGTTAGATTTGTTCAAGGTTAATTCAGAAGGATAGATATGGGTAATAAAATTAGAAAATGAAGGATTGTTGAGTGCAAGAATATCGTCTAAATATCTAAAAGTATTATTGAAAGTTTCGATTAGGTTCTGTTGTTCTGTTTGTTGGCAGAGTTTGTTGGGGTCTTTTTGTAGTTTAGCCATAAATTGTGATTCATAATAGTATAGGAAAAAGTCCGCTTTAAGTGGCGCACAATTAGTACCCATATGAATACCAATCATGAATTTGGCGATAAATTTGTTTACGAAAACGTATGTAAATATTATCTAACAAGTAATTTGGAGCAGTAATAGTTTCTGCATCAGTCCAGTTAATGTAACCTTTTTGAGTCTCGTTACTAAAAAATGATTTACTAAATGAGTTTGAAACTCTAGAACAGATATAATCACTTTTAGATTTATCAAAACAGTATTTAACCAAATATTCAAATTTCTTTTTAATCAAATTATGCGGTATGTTAGTATATAAAAAGTAGAAAAATAGTAACTATCAACGGTATGGAAAGTATTTTCAAATGCACGAAGCTTGTCCAAAACATCAAGAGAATTTTTTACGTTCCAAAATGATGAATTCCACTGTTTTCGAATACCCTTTCACAGTATTGAATGATAAATTCCTTGATAGTTGTTAAAGTAAGGGATAGAACTTTGGAAATATGGGTTAAAGAACACTTACTTGAAGCAGAGATAAATCGAGATTAATATGGATTTTTGTGCAATTAGGTATCCAGTGCATAGTAGGTAACTTATAGTATGTCGTGGCAACTCAAAGTGCTGTGGTCGCTTTGATATGATCGTCAATAATACCTGATTCTGTCGAATGCAAGGGAACGAGAGTGTTTGATTTTTTTTATTTCGCATGCATTAAAACCTCAATGTAATACTTTCGTCATACCACAACGACATTGTTAGCCGCTTAATTGGCGGGAACAAACACGTATCGCAAACCAAGTAATCGTATATTAGGCCTCAAATCTACAAATGAATTTTGAAATTGGCTGAAAAATAAACTTGTGCTTTTCTGGCACTTCCAAATACAACAGATATCAATTTGATCTATCGATAGAAAAACAATTATTTTTCAATACGAATTTGTGATTTTCATGACAGAACAGCGGTTATCTTTTTATTGAATTTCACCATTTTGTCCGTGCCATAGTAAGAAGAAGTCTTAGAAGTATAAAGCAAAGACATTACGATAAATCCTAAATTACCTTATCAGCACAATAATATGCATTCTTTCTTTTGGCCGCCAGTATATTTTTAGGAAGAATTCCAATTACTTTCAAGAGCCCATCCCGAGCAACCGTCTAATGCCTGTAAATCAAACATGGTTCTTCTTCATTGGAGAATATTAATATAAATTGGATTTCTATCATCTCTTGTGTTATTCTTTCAAGTCATCAAACTTGTTTGGCAAACTATCGATCTGTGTTTGTATAAAAAACGTCTTTTGCCGCACTATTCACATCTTTAAATCATGTATCTTTTTGTGGCTAGTGTTTCTTTTTTACTGTATGGTCCCTCCTGGATGTACTCGTATTCCCCCGACAGCTCTAGACTTGTGTTACCGCTCCTGATTTTCCCGCGTACGTCCAAATCTGTACGGAAAGTAGTGTAGTTGAGGCCGGAAATGCCAGCCTACCGACAGCTCTTCCTGTTTTTTTTTCGGACTTAGATTATGTATTTTAAAACCGTTCTCTCTCTTTGTCATGCCATGGAATATGCTTAGTTTTTTTTTCATCTTCAGCGTTTGAAAGTTTTTTTTTTAGATAAGCCATCAATTTGCTTTTATTGAGTTCTCCATCGAAGATAGCTTTCATTGTTTTTTGTCAAGTTCTTATTCCCTGGTATAGTTACATTCTTTACTGTCGATCTTTCCACTGTGCAAAGGGCATCGATTTAGAAATGTTCGTAACTTTTACATTATTCTGTTTACTCCAAGATTTATCGACTCACTCGGTGGGTTTATACATCTGTGATGAAATTCCATTCATAAAAATCAGTATGTCACACAAGTTCGCTTTGCTGATTGTATAGTTTGATTGTTTGGTGTGCTTGTTCTGTTGTTCGTTGTGTGTGTGTGCATGCGTTTTGTCCCTTGTGTCAACTTATTTTGTCTTTGTCTTTTCGGAATTAAGACATTCAAATGCCTCGTTTATACTTTTTTGCCAACAGACATGCACAATCTAGTTTATACACAGTCTTCATTAAAATGTATTCTTGGGCGGGAACAGCTGTAGCTGTGTCGCAGCAAAATTCACCCAAATCTTATCATGCTTATCAAAAAGATATTCGAATGCCCCCTTATTACTTCTAAATTGCTAAAAGACCATATGCAATCTTGTTTGATAACTTAACAATAAACAGCAGTCTTTCAATTTGGACTGTTGGTCACAATAAACAGCAGTCTTTCAATTTGGACTGTTGGTCGTTAACAGTCTAAAAAAAACCAACTTATCCTATGAAACCAGTATATATGATTTATATATGTTATGTTGGTAACGAAGATTCCGATAACAAACATGACCGCTGTTTATATATGGAATGTCACTTCTAATGCTTATAACTCAGCAACTATAACAGATATGAAAATTCCGAGGGCTTTATATGCTCTTCAGAACTCTTCTTTTTGTCCCGGCCATAGAATGAAAACTATTGCTGATATGAGAAAAAGCTGTTGCTTACTAAACCTTACTCTCACTGGGCTCTACAAATGTCTCCTTTGGGTCAAAGCTGTCAGATGACCGCCTATAGGGCCATGTCTCTTTAAAGGTAAAAAGGTAAAGGTCATATAGAAGGAAAGCTATTGATTGGAGAAGGCAAAAGCTGTTATTTGCTTAAACCTTCAGTTCATCACTGAGTCAGCTCTACGAAATTCATCACTGTGTCAAAGTTTTCAGATGATCCCTTATAGGGGTTATGGTCCTTTAAAGGTCAATAATATTTTTTCTCGTGTTTTTGTCCCGTATAGAATGAAAACTTTTGCAGCTGAGAAAGCTGTTGCTTGCTTAAACCTTTAGTTCACGATGCTCTACAAAATTCTCTATTTGGTTGAAGTTGTCAGATGATCCCTCATAAAAGAGCCCCTTATGTTTGAAGGACAAGGTGGGCGATAATTCAGCCTCCTTGGAACCTCTTGTTTATATAGTGCAACCTATTTATAACAAACAATAAAAATAATCTATCTAAACCCAAATTAATGTATTATGTATCATCGGCAAATATAAGGTTGATCAAAAGATTACCAATGCTTGTGTTTTTACTGTTTTTTTATATGACTTTGATCAAAGCATATTTGATATTTAATTTTGAAAATTTGGAGACTATAATTAGAAAATGTTACAAAAATGTAAATTACCTCTCTTGTGCAATATACAGGTTTTACACATAAAACCGTGATCTGTTTTTCTTCTGTCATTTTCTTTAATGTAGGAAATAAAAGAAAAAGAAACTTGTTCATTTATTATTATGTTTAGTTTCAAATCTGTCATTTGTTTTAAAATTTGCAAAATGTAAATTACTAATTGCCTGGAATCTATTTTTATAGATTAAAAAAAGTAAAATGAATTATGAATTTATAAATGTAATAATATGAAAATAAATCAGAATATTAAAAATTATAAACTTGTTTAATTCTCCATCTATTCGGAAATGTAATGAATTAATAATGGAGATTGCCTTATTAGGAAAATATAATAGTGTTGGAGATCTATTTTAAAAAGGGATTTCCCAGATTTTTGTCGATACGTGGTGAGGTCATCATCTTCGGAATCCTGGCCTCGATATCGATAGGTATTTTAGACAATATGGCTGCCACCAAGAGAAGGAAATGATGGACAAAACCTCTTAATTTTGGCTTGAAATCCCATTTACACAGTTTAAATGATGAAAACTAGGTTTTAATTATAATGGCATAATAATAGAGAAGATGTAGCTACGATTACCTGACGATATGAGCGCTCTAGGGGGTTAGAAATTGCCCATTATTTTGTTCTCTCGAATGAAGAATGGGCGCTCAACAAGGGAAAACAAGTACATCTAAACAAAAGAGCAAACCTAAAGAACAACCAAGACCGTCGCCATCTATATTTACTGATCCTACTGGTAAGTTCAAATAAAGGGAACTCCCTTGTCCACTGCAAATTGGTGTCAAGTCATGACTCATTTTGTTGTCACTCATCTTACTACTTGATTCTTATTTAACATACAACTTGAAGAACTAAGAGATTTTTAAAACACATTTATCATGAGCTGCAACAAGGAGTAGGTACAACCGAATTCTCATGGGACTCCTCTGTGACTGCATATTTAGTTTATGCAATCTTCATCTGCATCTAAGAAATGTTGTGGGGCCAAAATTGAGATAGGATTATAGCCAGCCTTGACCACCCGAGCTAAGAAAGTACTTATTTGGCTCAGAGGGTTAGAGCACTGACTATGGGAGGCAGATTTGGTGCTGTCGTGCTGGTTTTTGGTGGCTGGACTACCACAAATCAAATCAAAGCGCTAAAGCATTAAAAGGCAGAGCTAAATCTAAGCACTAAAATAAAGAACGATCTGTTTTTCACCAGCTTGAAACATATCAATTTTGTTCGTTTGCTGAGTCCACTTAAACACGGGCTTAAACATTTGTTATGAAATCTGTAATTTGGCTCCGCCCACTTGCATATATATGTATGACGTGGAATGGATGTATGAATGGAAAATCAGAAAGCCATATGACTTCATAGGGCTCTAAATGGTACTGTGGGTGTCAGCTGCAGTGTTTGGTATTGTGGATGTCCACTGCAGTGAGGGGGAGATGTTGAGAAGACATTGGGTATTGGTGACCTTCCTGCAGTGGACTTAGAAGGACAAATGCTCCCCAAGAATAAAAGGGGCGGTGGTGTTGTGACCAGAAGTGAGATAGGTTTATAGCCAGCCTTGAACAGCTGAGTTATGGAAGTACTGCTTTGGCTCAGAGGGTTAGAGCTCTGTAAATGGGATGCAGATTTGGTACTGATGTGGCGAGCTAACACAGCACTCTCATGACTGCATAGCTTTCAGACTTGACAAGAATTATATTTGTTGGTCCTACGGACATATGTCTGGTGATTTCCATCATTGGTCCGACCAACTGGATCTGCCACTGTGTTATTGCTTAAGATGTCTTGATTTTACTCTTGAGATGCCAAATTGTTGAAGCCATCAACAAAATTTGCTGCACATTTGTAAATAAAAGGAAATAGTGAAATGTCTTGTTGAAAACCTTAAAAATGTGACTGATTACTGGAATTTAAGATAATATTAATTTCAAAGTTCAAGAAAATATTTGTCTGATGGTGTTATGGTCGACTGACAAGTTGAATTATGTTGTGCGTACTCCATAACAGTTTGGCCAGGTTTTATCATTTTCATTTTTAGGCAGAGCCTTATAGAGTTATAAAGCTATCTGATTTTCGCGTTTTTTTTCCGTCTAGACAGGGTAAATCGGTCAGTCAATATTGCTACCAGAGGATCTATTACAGAACATTAATCGTGTATTGTATTTTTAATGTTATACGGATTGTCTAAAATAACAGGTACATATTTACACCCCAACATAAATGCGATATAAATGTGCACTACATATCGTGTTACTGTATCAATACTCGTTGACATTTACTTACGCATTATTGACTTTTGACCTTTGATCAAGTGG
Source organism: Arcuatula senhousia (assembly GCA_963971305.1). NCBI lineage: Eukaryota > Metazoa > Mollusca > Bivalvia > Mytilida > Mytilidae > Arcuatula > Arcuatula senhousia. The sequence goes on from OZ020311.1 coordinate 51,565,322, forward strand.
GCGGAGCTAAATTACAGATCTTAACAAATGTGTAAGTGTGCGGAGAAAACAAACAAAACTGATGTGCTATGTTTCAAGTTTATGAAACATAGATCGTTCTTTATTTTTAGTGCTTAGATTTAGCTCTGCCTTTAAACGCTTTAGCGCTTTGATTATACACAGGCAAAATTTAGACATACGTCTGACGTATGTTAATAAAAACGTGCGTCTAACGTAGTGCATAAACGTACGTTAAACATACATTTCTAACCGCTGTACGGTAATCGTACGTCAAATTATTGTAAAAGCATATGTCAGATATACGTTTTTTAAACGTGCGGTAAACGTACGTTTACCATACGTCAGACATATAGTTTCCTAAAATGTATGAAGTTAGTAAGTTATTTATTTAGTGTGTTTTATTATGAAATAAAAATATTGCCAAGATAAATTTTTAACGTGCGTCAGACGTACGCGGTTAGAAACGCCAATTTAATATGCGTCAGATGACATGCGTTTATCGTACGCCAGACGCACGTTAAACGCAGTCAACATTTTGCCTGTGTATAATGGTTATACCTTGGACAACACCTCTTTATGTTTAAAGTTTGGTTGATGTTCAGTTCACAATAGTTTGTCATGAATTGTGTTGCATTGCAGGTATGACTGGTACTGTCTAAATTCATACACTATTCAAACTAATGTTTAATTAAAGATTAATTATCAGGATTTTATCTATGTTATTGAAGCAATAATCCATTAGGTCTCATGAATAACAAAAATATGATCACTTGTGTGGGAACCAGTCTGATTTTAAAAACTTGTGCGGGAAACTTGTTAAATTAGATGCGATCACCAACTCCTGATCATATTTGGTTATTTATTTGACCCAATTAAATATACACCTACTCATAAGAGAGGGGGCTATATTGTCTGGAACTTTGTTGTCATTTGTATTGCAATCATCCTGTCTGTCCATCTGTCTGTCAGGTTCAAACTTTTGTAACTTATTTCTCAGCTTCTGCTTTTGGGATTGGTTTCAAATTTGGTACACAGCTTAATCATAAAGAGTTGTATAATGTCTCTCTTTTTTAGGTCAGTCTGTCATTGGCACTAAGATGTGCAAGGCCTTGTTTCATTCTATGAAGGCTAAGTTTTTGAAAATATGGGATGAGCAAGAATATTTTTTATCTATTTTAATCAAATGTTCTGCCATTCTTTTATGAAATTGACCAAAAAGATAATAATTTGCAAAAAATTCAAAATATTTTTTATCAGACAACTGAGAAAATCAGGATTGGAGGGGATGGGAACATGGGGAATCTACTAGGATAGTTTTTATATTGGCCAAATTATTTAGACAAATATGTCAACAGTGTTGATATATCTTTCTTTGTACACATCTACAGGGGTTTAGAGTTGGGTCATGCCTAAAAAATCAACTTGTTGTTGTGGTCCCATTTTCAATATTTTTACCCAGACATGTATTTGATTTGAATCTTTGTGAAAACCACTACCTACGATAACAATCAGATTTGAAACATCTCAATTGATTGGTGAAAAATGGTGAAATAAGTGGTCAAAAGGCCAGGAAGGTAGAAATAATTACATCCATATAAATGTCCTGATTGATATACATGTACATAATATAAATATCAAATATGCATTGAAATTCATCCATAGAATGTGAAAAAGCTTCGTGAGTCTACCTAAGTCCTTGATCTGCATGTGTCCAAAGCAGCTGACTATCTACATGTATATTATTGATAGGTCTCCGACATACAGGGTTCAGCAAGTTCGTTCTTTCATGCTGGGCTCGTTAACAATTTACATTATGTGGTTTAATATTATTACGAAAATTTATTAAAATGACCTGATTTAAAAGAAGCTGCCTGAAACTAAAATGTAGTAAATATGCTGTGAGTTGGGATGGAAGAAATTCATATATACAGAACATCGATATATCCTTGTGTACATACAGTAAAATGCATCCAATATGCTTTAGAATGGTAAAGAACTAAGCATGTTTTGATTGGCCTGGGGAATAAATGTAAACATACTTATCTGATTCAAATTATGTAAGGAAACTGAAATTTATGTGCAAAAGGAAAAGTAATGTTATTTTTTTACAGTGCATTGTAAACATGCAGGTCCATGCATAGATATTTCCGGAAGGGGTTTGGTTAACATAGAGTAAAAGAAAATTAATGGGGTGCAACGTACTGAGGTTGCAGAAAAATATTGCCAAAAAAGCCCTAGGAATTTTTAAGTAATTTCTCCCCTCCCCCTTCAGTGTACGGGCCTGACATACATGTGTATATGGCAAGTCCATTTAAAAAATTAAAATACATTTTTGTAATGCAGTGGTAACAAAAATATGTGCCATTATATAAGGCTTCTATTTCTCTTTGTCCAGATTTGCACACAAGTGGATTTATCAATTATCAGAATTATTTTAATTGAAGAATCATATTGATTTTGCTGGGTTTGTGCAACGAAAACAAGTCAGACTAGCGTGATCTTATTGGAGAAAAAAATTGGTGAAAATGATCTGACATAACTTATATAGTCCATTTGAGTTATATAAATCAACGAAAATTCTTTTAAATTTTTTTGTCTCTCAAACAAAATTTATTTTTTAAACACAAATAAACTTTTTATTAGTATACGAACTCTGATAACAAAAACCAAGATGTTATCTTCTAAAACAAAAAAGTTTTCCATATGGTCTAATGCTAAATATTTCACCAATTTTAATAATACTTAAAATGGTGTGTTTATCTGACGGAACAGCCAGGTGTTGGGCCTACCTGAACATAATTGAAAGGACTAACAATAGGAGATTAGATGACCAATTAGCTCCACAAAGGATTTTTAAAGGTATACGGAGCAAATGCTGTTCCTGGTCACTAGGTTGTACTCCCATGGATTTCTATGAATTTTTTGTCCATTTTTACTATTAAGGTGTATGGAAAACATTTTTATTAATCATGCAAAAATTTTGAAATTTTTGGCCTGAGTTCGTATGCCCTTAAAAAGTCATGACATATCAAAATAGTTAAAATATTTTGGAAGACGTAAATTTACAAGCCATTTTTCGTTGATTTATAAAACTCAAACGGACTATAGATGAAGTCATTTGATGTGTATTGCAGGATTTGTTTCTGAATCATATAACCCTTACTATTCTCTGTCAATTACATTTGTATACATGTACTTGTATTGCATAAAAATATATAGAATAAATTGATGCACTGTTACAGATACAAATGACAATGACCATAGATTTATACAGGAAGCCATGTTTAGGCAAATGTAAAAAAAGTATAGCTGAAAAGTTTTAGGAAGTTGATGCATCTGACACATTTTTGCTGGCCAAACCCATCAGACTTTGTTTAAAGATCCATCTTATACTTTTCTGAATTAAGGAATAACTTCAAAGAAGTAAGACTGTCATACCTATATGTATAGTCCGTTTGAGTTTTATAAATCAACGAAAAATGGCTTGTAAATTTACGTCTTCCAAAATATTTTAACTATTTTGATATGTCATGACTTTTTAAGGGCATACGAACTCAGGCCAAAAATTTCAAAATTTTTGCATGATTAATAAAAATGTTTTCCATACACCTTAATAGTAAAAATGGACAAAAAATTCATAGAAATCCATGGGAGTACAACCTAGTGACCAGGAACAGCATTTGCTCCGTATACCTTTAAAAATCCTTTGTGGAGCTAATTGGTCATCTAATCTCCTATTGTTAGTCCTTTCAATTATGTTCAGGTAGGCCCAACACCTGGCTGTTCCGTCAGATAAACACACCATTTTAAGTATTATTAAAATTGGTGAAATATTTAGCATTAGACCATATGGAAAACTTTTTTGTTTTAGAAGATAACATCTTGGTTTTTGTTATCAGAGTTTGTATACTAATAAAAAGTTTATTTGTGTTTAAAAAATAAATTTTGTTTGAGAGACAAAAAAATTTAAAAGAATTTTCGTTGATTTATATAACTCAAATGGACTATACATACATGTACCATACATTTGTGGCAATATTTAAGGCATACATGTACATGAACATGTATTAGGCTAGGATAATAATGACGTAGTACTACATGTATAACTTCAGGTCTATCCTCAGTACATTTATAACATGATACCGTGTCATTATTACTCAGGCCTGAATGAAATATCTGCTCATAATTTAGATTTTAAACCACAATACTGAGACATTCAGGTGTGATTATCTGGAGCAGAAATAATGTTGTGTTATCTTTCTGTTCATGTTGACATAAGAAGAAATATGTTTTAACCAATGTGACAAATCATTATCTTTTCTGTACATGTACATTGAAATTTTTTTGCAATTATCTGGTCTTTAAAGTTCTTAGTTGAAAAGCATGTACATGTATATGTAGCAGTTTATACAATCAAGTGTGATGATTATAAGGATGGGATGTTACAAACTTGTAAGCTTGTATAGAATCAAAGCTTTGTGTAAGTTCTCTGTATCTTATTTACACCCATGTACTTGGTTTTGGAGTGTCACTTTCACTATATAATCATCAGCTGGCTACATTGAAGTTGATACATTTCACTTTAATGTTTTTCAAAAATCTAAGCTTAGTCTGTTTCTCCTTCTTTTCATCACCCATGTACTTTGGAATAGAAATACTGTCATCTTCCAGTGTATGACTTCCACATGGTGTAATCACTGTACAAATCAGCTGACTTCTTTGCTCTGAAGTGCTGAGTAATACTAAACAGAGAATGTGTGACTCAAGTGTTTATAACTGTCAATAGGATCAAAGTACTGTCACTGTCTGATTGTCATCTTGTATCTGAAAAACTTTATATGTATGCTTTTGATTTGGGGAAATTGTGTATGATGCTGAAGGTGCAAAATATAAATACATAGTTTTGGCAATCTTTAGGTTAGGACAAGTTATAACATAAACATTTTATAAGCTTTCTGACTTTCAACTCTATCATGACAATAAAATGACCATTCCTTACATTTATAATGTAATTTATTACATAGATGCATATGAAATATCGATTTTTCCCAGTGAAATAAAATCTGGTAAATTCACATTGTGAAATAACAAAAATATTTTCACTCTTGCGTCCTTTCCGGTCAAACTCAATTATGACGTCGTGAATTGTATTGCCTTGTCGGCATGACTCCTGCGGTCTAAATTCATACGCCATTCAAATAAATTCATAAAAAACTTTTTATTAGCGGCATTTTATCTATGTAATAAATACGATAATCAATTAGGTCTCATGAATAACCAAAATATGATCACTCGTGCGGGAACGCACTGAGATTTAACATGTGCGCGGAACAAGTTCTGCGCACTCGTATAAATCTGTGTGCGTTCACCGACTCGTGATCATATTTTGGTTATTCACTCGACCCAATTAATTATCCTATAATTAACGTATTTATAAAGTTGTGTTATATGTTATCCTGGGTATGTTATGGATGGGTTCAACTCTTTTTAAATCCCCTGACTCCCTTTGGCAAAGCACAACATCATTATTCTTTACATGTACATGTAATTCACACATGTATACATTGTAGCATCAAAATGTAAATGCAGTCAGAATCTAAAGTACTTTATATTTCTATGGAGAAGTCCATGTATTGTTTATAAATTTGTACTACATGTATAGGTGGGGTCCCCTGAATCGGAGTGTACAAGCCTGGAGTTGTAATCATTACATCCTATACATGATTAATGACTGTCTTGTTTTACTGACCCTGTGGTAAATAATTGATCACTGGACCTTTATTGATTACAGATGTTGTATAATTTTATTCAATTTATTGTCAATTAATGGGATTTAAAGTGGTGTATAAATAAGGAGTCATCTCAGAGAAGTTTAAAAGTCTGTGATTATGTTTAAACAGGATAAGATGGAATAATATTTAAAAAGTCAAGTTATTTATTTTTTGGGTGAAAGTACAAAACGAGATGTAACTGAAGTTTGAGTGGGTTGGTTTTAATAGTAGGGTATTTGGTGCAAGGTTGATATTCAAAGTCATAACCTTTAGATATTTAGTCTATATAATAATAATTATAACTTAATTGCATAAAAAACATGAAAAGGGTTAGCAAACACAAGCAAACAAAAACAATGAACATATGATCACAGACACATACATGTATTATAATAATAAATATTCTGTATACCTACATTTAGATAGAAAATCTAATAAAAGTACATTACACATGAAAAAGTAAAAAAAGTAGTAAAATCAATTTGTAGTAATAAAGGGTTAAAACTGTCCTTTTCCTGTTTTGAGCTTTTGCCAATGATCAACTGTACTTCATAAGGGTATGACAGTATCATGTACTAAGTCTACATGTCCAGGGGCAATTGGCATGATAAGAAATTATAGAGATCATTAATGGACATATAGATGTAACATCATAATAACTTATGACCACTTCTATTTATTCATGTATATTTATGTAAGGATTTGTATCATAATATCTCATGATGGTCGATTAATTTTATACCCCCCCCAAACCCTCAAGGTTTGGGGAATCCCCTAGTCTGTATGTCTGTCTGTCCTCATACCATGTTAGTTCAATCATTCAATTGATTTTGATCGAACTTTACATAAAGGAAGTACACCATGTGGAGATGTGCTTGAAGAATTTTCATTGTTGTGGGATATCATCTTGGGGAGATAATTCAACTGAATTGGACATTTTAAACATATTATTGAGACCTCGTAAGTGCTATTTCTCCTAAATCGCTAAATGGATTTTGATGAAAATTTGCATGAAGGAAGTACACTACATGTATATGCAGATGTGCATGAAGAATTTGCATTGCTGTCTTTCATAATTCAGGGGAAATAATTGGACTTTAACTTTATAGGTCGAATATACAGACAGAGGTATCCTTTTGTGAGCTTGCTCACAGTATTCCATGTTATATATCACATAATGTGTACATGTATGTTAAATTCATTATAGCTTTCTTTGAATAATTGAATGAATCAAATATTTTTATTTTTTCAGATTCCTTGCTGCAGACACGCCCTCTACCTGATGCCCCCTTAGGTGTACTAGATACTAAATGGATGTCTAAAGAAAACTTATTGGCCAACCAAGGAGAAGATGATCCTAACCTGTTTGTCGCTCTCTATGATTTCCAGTCAGGGGGAGATAACCAACTCAGCATTGTTAAAGGTGAGGTGAGACTTAACCAAGTCAGCATTGTAAAAGGTGAGACTTAACCAACTCAGCTTTGTGAAAAGTAGGGGGTGATCTTGGTGTTGATATTATGGGGGGGGATAATTTCCATTAAGTGCCAAATTTGCAATGGAAACTTTGGATAGGCTGGCCAAATAAAAGATGAATTTTATGTCAAAAATTTGAAAAGCTCACTTTTAGCATAGGGGATGCTCCTCCTCTGCCAGTAAAACACAAGTGTGAATTATAATTGATGGATCACTCTCAAACAACATTTAGATTTTTAGCAAGCAAAAGTGCAAGTCGGTAATTTGTAAAACAACACAAATACAGTTACAGGACTGAAACCGAGTTACAGCCAGGAATTGCGGACGTCGGAGGTCCGGGAAACTCCGAGTTACCCGGAAACTGACGATTTTTTTCCGGGATTTACCTCGGAAAAATCGCGGAAGATCCGAGAAAAAACTCCGATTATTCACAATAACCTCGGAGTTTCCCGGTCCGCGGAGTTCGGCCGCCAAAATTATCGGAGTTTTTTGTTCCGTGGAAAAGAAACCGTCGACAAATAACTAAATATTAACAATCGTATTTCCGTGACTATGTCGGCATTTTGTACTTATATTCTTGTATGGAAAATTGGGATATCCGCAAATTTGTTTTTTTCCCGTTGTTTCGTTATGATTCTTTGTTAAACCTAAAGGACATTTAAGCACTTGACATACGCTGAGAAAATCATATCGATTTATTTATTTAATTATTGTCTCAGACATACGTTATGAACTGTTTCTTTCTAAAAATTCTGAAGAAAAATCGTAATTACAACAAGGTCATCGTGCATAGCATGGCATGACAATCAACTGCATGAATACGACAGAAAACTTTCAAGGGAGCGGAAGGTCGTCAGACCAGACCGACACCTCACTGACACGGAGTTAATTTTGGACTGCACACTGGATAAAACGCGGCGGGAGATTAAAGAGACATTGAAATGATTTTGAAAAAAGAGGGTACTAGAATAGAACAAAAATACGTACCCGACTATACTGATAACTTGTTTTAAAATTATTGTTTGCAGCTCAGTTAATCGGCAAGTGCAGTACGGCAAAACCTTAATTACGAATGACTGACGTCTTCCTATATATAATTGACAAAGACTTGTAAACGGTGATTGAACAAAAAATCTCTATTCTGTAAGTCTTAAGCGGGATTATACCCGAAATCTGAATAGTGGATTATACCGACATCAAATTGTACGACTGTCCTCTGTCGTTTAATTATTACACCTATTCAGGTTTCTCTCTGCGTAAGTTGCAAATAATAGATATCCTCGTTGCTTAATTTGACGGCTTCCTTTTTCGAATATTTTTCGTAACTTGTCTTATAAGTTACTGTTGGCTAAGTATACTTTTCCATTGTCTTTCTTTATAATATGCATGCTGTAAATGACGTGAAGGAATCAAATGTTTGTTTGCTAGAAGGACTGAGTTGACTCGAGCCTTATTTACGACGGACCTTTTTAAATTTACAATTATTGACTTGCATATACGTATGGAATAATACTATACATAATATTGAAAAAATAGTAAACACGAACGAACAGCACGATGAAACAAAAACAAAAAACACAAACAAAATTAACCGAAGAGAAATCAACTCTTAACGAGAATGATCTCGGTAAAGCAGTTCCTGCTTGCTATAGCATGCACATCCGTCGAGCTGCAATTCTCAATCCAGTGTTTCAAATCCGGTGGATGAAGACAAACAATTAAAACCCTAAGACAAACATCGGGTTAAAGCTCAGCCCACAAGGCAGATAGTCAAAGACATACCATATACTGATAGCTAAATAGCCAAATAGGGTTGTCCTCGTTAGCGAGGTATCTATAACAGGAAAGCTTTGCCTCTGACCTGTGTGGAGAGAGCAATAAACCACCACTAAGAAGTGCGACAAATAGGCCATATTTTCATCCCAATCAACTCTTATCTTTACCGCTGTTATTCAAAATTTACTGTCACTCTTCATTTTCAGTCCCTATATGTTGCCACGCAAAATTAATTCCTAGTTTGTCCGATTTGGGGTTCGATTAGCCGCTTGGTAGTTTTTTACCGCCCCGTCTCCCATGCCTCTCGCGTCTAAACCCTGTTACGTTAACAATGTCTTTTTTTACACCACTGTTTTAATTTGTTTTTTCCCATGAAAATGTAACTTAAAATGTTACATTTTTACTTAAAATATGTAACTTTAAAATGCGTAAAATCGATGTGCTTTTCATAAATCATGTAAGAAGTACATGTATGTAAATAAAGGTACAATTTCTTTTTTTTTCAAGATCTTTATATAGTGTTGTGATTCTCTCGTCCGCCTGTTCCACCAGGGGGTACCTACAGGTCGAAGTTACTTTACCATGAAGGAATTATGGTATTATCGTGAAAATTTATATACATATACACATCAGGATATGAGCAAATCAGAGATCATCATGCATTAGTACCCTTCTCACCAACATCATAGTTATGTGGGTTATGTCTTTTGGATATGTTCATGTCTAAAATACATGTAAAATTTCTTTCCCTAATAAAAATCTGAATGCGCGCACCAAAACGCCAATTTTATAAACAGAAGAATATGAACAAATTCTCTCGCACGCATCCTTTTTCTTTCATGCATTTTGCGACGAACTACGAATAGATTTGATGTGGACGAAGCAGGTCCCAGGACTAGCTATAGGTAGTTAAATACTAACAGGCTCGGTCACCCAAAATGGATTTTTTTAAGTGCCGTTATTTTAATACACATACATGGTCTTTATTCTGTGAGATGTTTTTTTCTGTTTTTTTTTTTCGTTTGTCTATCATTAGTCCTTCATTGGCTGTTACTGGTAATTAATAATATATAAAATTGTAAACGAGACTTCGAAGGCCTAAGACGTATTCATCAAATTCTGTTATATCTGAAAATATTAAATTTTCCTGAAATATGAATGTTACTGTTTAAGAAAAGAAATTTTCCAAAATTAGTCATCAGTGAAAAATCACAGTCATTTCCGATTTATATTCAAAGTGTTCACCCTTAAACAATTACACCATCCATGTTTCAACAGAGAATCCGAATACAAAATAATCTCTTTAGCTTGACTATCTCATACATAGACCTGATATGCCTAGGCATCAGATTAAATAATTATATAAAATCAGAAAATATGAACAGACACACACACAAAAAAAACATTTCAAATATACACCTGGGACATTTTCGAATTTCGTTTATCGCACCTGTTTATTAAGAACCGATCTCACATTGTTTATTGTATAAATATTGATGATTGATTTCTACAATAAACAAAATAAACATAGGACATGATTGTTAACTTATTGATACTGAACTGCCACTAAATTTTACGATGTAGAATATATAGATGTAGAATATAGTTTTTCAGGGCGTCGAGAGAAAAGGGGGATAAAAAAATATATACTAGTAGAAAATTCAGAGCGACATTTCTTAGATACAAATGAAAGAAAAACAACACAAAAATAAACTAAAAGCAGAGTAACCAATGTGACCCGGAAGGATATAAAGCATTTACTTTTGTTGCTGCTCATCCTTCGCGTTGCTTACGGTAAATATGGTGTGTCAAATTTGGTAAGTAGACAAGGGACTACGATTAGACTGCTGCCTACCATATCCACATTTTGTCTTTTTTTGACAACTACATACATGTAAACTTCCTCAGTTTGTCAGTGTTAATGATAACAGTTGTGATATATATCTATGGGCCCACATGAAGTCTTCCATAAAATTACTTATAGTGTAATTAAGTTCACGATTTTTCAGATATAAGTTTATTTGATTTTTATTATCACCAGAATAGGCACTATGGACAACATAACACTGCATATGTTCGCAATAATTATGCCAAGCGTGGTGCTAAAAAAAGGGGGGTAGCTTTCATTAGGAAGAAGACAGATAATTTACTTTTTTGAGGTTATATGCAACACTGATGGTATGGAAAGACGATACGCTGCATACAATGAAAGGTGCACTTGTCGCAAATGTAATGTATACCAACTTCTCATCGTGCTTTTCCATGGGTTTCACTTCTCCGTGATATTACAATTCACAAGCAAGGTTCGTGAACAACTGTCCATGCGCTGGTAAATTTTTAGGACATGAACGATAAAAATACACCAAGAATGAGTGAAACGGAATCGGCAACATGGAAATCTGTATTTCAAAAATAGAAATATTCATTAACGTGTAATTTAAAACTTTTGTTAAAATTGTTTAGTACCGTCTTTAAAAAAAAATTGTGGGAAATTCACAGCTAAATATAATCCATCCTTAAACTTTCTGGAATGTGCAGTCTCAAAGGCGGATTTAGAACGGGTGCGTGCCATCCCGTTTGAAAATTTCGGGATACGCCATAGTCTTAGTCTGTGAGAGTATTTTCTAAAATGATTAATAAAATTCTATTTTTGTTTGCTTATTTTTCTCTTTCAATTTGTCCTGTGATTGTTTCTGTTATTCGGGCATCTAATTTATTTTTGCCACCAGTAAAATGGCAATCTCCTTTCGAGTAAAAAAAAATGTATGTGTGATTCGAAAATCCGTATCTGATCATGCAGAGCTAGTGTTTATTTGTATAAATAGAATGCATTTATTGTCTTATTTATACCAAAGTAAAAACATTGAATCGCCGAGAATGTACCTGTGAATGTTTTCTTCGTATTAATTGTTAACTACCATGGAAATAGAAGGAATAAGCAAGGAATTACATAGAAGGAATCCTTGGAATAAGATACAAAAAAAAATAACTTCCCATGACCCTTCCTGAACATGAATTTAGTTAAAATTTAATATAACAATTCAAATTTGGATTTTCACAGAATATTTATAACATCATATTGCCTGTAAATTACAGAGTATCTGCATGTTATTATACATGGACTATGTCACACAATGCATTATGAATAGATGTCCTTTGTCGGGGGAGGGGGGGGGGGTTATATGAATATTATACGAGCCTCACACCTCGGTACCTTTAAATATTTAGAGAACAGAGAACACACGGATCCCCTCCTGTGATGACGCTAACTGTACGAGTATGCATCACAGGATCTTGATGAAGAATCATTTAAAACTCCAAACCCATTCGATTTTTTTTACATCATGCATTTTGAAACGTGTACTTTAGAGTGTGTACAGACAGTGGCTCCCCGTTATTCATAATTCCCGATAAGTAATAACCTTACCACAAAAAACATGTCATTAAATAAACTGAGCTACCATACTTTTTGTTAAAGCCGTTGAAAGCTTTGTGTATTTGATTTGCAGATAAACTTCTTCCGGCTAGCACACAATTCACACAGGTAGAAAATCAATACACCTGGCCGCCGTTTGCTATTGGGTACAATTAGGGGCGTGATGTGTTGTTTATTGAATTGGTGATGTATCCTGTAGCAGTTTTGTTAATTAGAATATTAGTATTCAAACCAGATATTTTTTATTTTGAAATACTGAGGATTTTATTTCTTTTTAAATTATAAACCCGGCCGAAAGTTAATTATTTCATCGATACTGACTTATTAATTATTGTTTTAATGTTAAAAAAAATAATATTATCAATATAAGACAAGTAATCGAACTTAGAAAAAATAAAACTAAAAAGGTCGAGACAATAGATTTTTACAAGCGTTCCCGAGTGAGCGTTTCGTTTACTATAATACCAAATTACTCAGTGAAATGGTTTGGCATCGTAAAAATACATCTTACACTAATACCTGTATTACAATGAATTATATACATATATATCTATGCATCCACCTCGATCTCGAGATACCGAAGTACAACTAGAACTATAAAGTAACTGTGGGAACACTAAAGATCGGGACAACGACGACGACGACGATCAGTATCATACCATTTTTAAAAATACGTCCGCAATTTTTTAGCGGTCGTATAAAAATTAGACTGTCACTGGGCTGAGATAATAGCTTCAGTGGCTAATCCATCGGGGGGTGTATACTGACCCGGGGGAAGGAACCCTTTATGCGGGGTTGCCTGTGGCACACTTCCCAGTCGCTTTATGGGCTTTCCTCCGAACATTCTGTTATTCTCACGTAGATTTTCGGCATAACTGGTCAGGAACCGCCGATCAGTAAAGTATATTGTTAATTTAATATAATACTGGTATGGCTCTGAATATATATTTTTGTTTTTTCTTGACCCAATTATATATGTAAAATCATATTGTATTAAATTATTATGCCCCGAAAATTGTAAGTCATAGCTCACAAATAATACTCCGCCCCAAAAAAGATTAAAAGAAGGATATTGTAAGAGTACTTTTATTCCGGCGTGCAGTTTTTCCACTAGGAAATTTTACTCTAGTGTCAGTATTCCATAAATAGTGTAAAGCTGATAATAACACAGGTAAGTTTTTTTTTTATTTTTGTTTTCATCACATGACGAATAATATCAAAAGTTTATATTGATGTCACCTGTATGTTTAAATCAAGGTAAGTTAATTGATTAATTTTTAGTTTTAAATGACAAAGATTCTTTTCATAAATAACACTATCATTGAACAGTGGTGCAACAGATTAATCAAAGACTTTTTATATTGATGTCACCTGTATGTTTAAATCAAGGTAAGTTAATTGATTAATTTTTAGTTTTAAATGACAAAGATTCTTTTCATAAATAACACTATCATTGAACAGTGGTGCAACAGATTAATCAAAGACTTTTAAAGTACATGCTGGACTAAAATAGGTATTGATTTATAATAGGATATTTCTTGGAAAATGGAAGGGCATTATCATTATCAAACATGTTAATTAAAATTCCTAGTACAGGTAAAGATATTTAAAATAGTTTAATACACTGGTTATACCTAGTGTAATGTTTTTGTTCCTATAAATATTATAGTTATCATGTTTACATTACGGGTATAGATGGTTAATGATTATTAAATAAAAAAATGTAATGATAAAACACCATTTGAATTTATTTTAAAAATTCTTTGTTTGAAGAGAAACGTACAAAATGTGATACATGTAAATATAGACACTTTACACTAGTGTATTTCGTGCTACATGTATGACAAGATTTTAAGAAATCAAAATTATTTAAGTGTGACCCCTGACTGAGATAATTAAACTCTAGTTTTAATTTTCTCAGGCCCCGACTGCCAGTGAACACATATTTTTTTCAATATGGAATAGTTACACTAGTGTAAAATTTACTATGGACTTTTTACACTAGTTTATTTTTTCCATGCAAAATCACAGTAGATTTTCCATTGTAAATATTGTAACCTTTTAATAAAGATCATTGAGTAGGAAATATTATTATATGTATACATATTTCACACTTAATTGTGTTTTTTTTTTTCAAAATTAAGATACAAATTTTACTGTGGAAAATCTACACTGTGCATGGAAGAAATAAACTAGTGCAAAAAGTCCATTGGAAATTTTACACTAGTGTAACTTAACCTCAGGAAATAATACACTGGTGGAAAGAACACACTGTTACAATTTGTACATAAACTGAATTCGTTATTTTAACTTTATATACTGTCTGACTAGCTCATTCTGTCATTTGTAATATATGTTATTTTGTTGTATGTCCTCATGTTACACTTGTATGTGTCGGAGTGTTTCAATCTAATCTTGGGACGTACGTAGTAGATGGGGCATATATACAAAGATATATACGATACAATCGTAACTTGTTGAAACCTGTACGTCGGAGGTCAAAAGCGAATAGTCAATAGCTTTGGACACTAGCATTCCATGACACATGCCTTCTGTGGACTTTGAATCGATGCATATCTTACATTTTTATATATTGAAACCAATAAAAGGGAAATTCCTGTAAATGTAATTGTTTTCTTTTAGCCAGTTTATCCCCAACCTACCAAAAAATTGTGTTATTCGGCGTGGCATTCTAAAAGTCCAGATCTTGCATATAAACTATTTGTCCACACAAACTTATATAAAAGGCGTTTTTGCGTTTTTGGCAACTTTGGCCCATATTTTGTCTAAACGCAAGTCTGACTGAAAAATGCATGCAGGGATTTTTACAAAGCTTCCAACGATCAGATTCTAAAATGGTAGGTGCAAGTATACAATAACAATATACAACAAAGATTGCGTAAAGGTTCTTGTGAATGAATGAGGGGGGTAAGGGGAAGCAACAGACAAGGGATAGGTACCTAGATGTGTAACGCATAGACACACAGACGGACAGACGCCATTTTACAATATACCCCCCCCCCCCATTTTTTAAGCGGCGGCATTTTAATAGCTGCATGGATCCACAATCACTGGTGTATGGAATAGAAAAAAAAACTTAACAACAGGCCGGGCAGGCCAGTGCAATTTCATCTGCAACAAAAAGTTTCAATAGCAGAGCAGGCTACTATGTAAAATCTGCGTTGACAGCGTTATCTCAATTGAAATCAAGTGTCGCTGCATGGAGCATAAACCACCAGCAAACCGTCACTCACTTACCCACATCGTGCATTGACGTAATCAAATTACACTTAAATTTTGCTACGCCCGACGCGCGTTTTATGGTTATGACTTTTTAAGGCACTGAGCGACTGTTTTCCATCAGGATTTTCTATTCCGATATCTATATGTCTAGTCATGTTCACGCGTATATATACTTATTCCGCATCTCTTTAGAAATTGGAAAAAGACAACCCGCCCAACATTTCAACATTGAAAATTACATAACTGTTGCCTTTCCAAAAGTCCGTTTACTACTTTTTGCAGAAGCAGATCAAGAGTATCATGCAGGGTGCCGGTTCCTTAATTAGAATTTTCTAATTTTCGAGCAGATTTAATGCAAAACATCGGGAATCCCCATTCCCTTTTTCGTCTTCATCAGACAATTTAGGCGGCCCCCTCCCCTTTTCTAAATCATAGATGCACGTGCATGGAATTCAGTATTTAAATCAACAGGGTACTTAATAAATTGCATGGGATATCTTTTTACACGATAATACTCTTACCCTGTCGTTATTCTGTACTTGATAAGCAGAAATAAAAAAAATAGCAAATGGGACGGGTTTGCTTGCCACGTTAAAATCGGCAATTCCTTACACCAATATCACTCACAAAATATTGTTCTTACAAAATTCAATGCAACACAATAGCATGCATGGAAACAATTTTAAGTAGTTTGTAGATACACATGAAGAAATACCTAGAAAAATATAACAAAAATAATTTGCTAATACGCAAAATAATGAAACAAAATACTAAAAACTTTGAGCCGGCACCAGTCGCTGAAGACAAGAACACACGCATGGGCTAGACATCGGCTATACATCGTAAATGTTTAATGCGGGAAATCTGATGACAGTAAAAATACCGTGTGTGCTTTTTAACAAAGGAGGACAATAAGAGAAATTGGAAGATAGCGGTCTTATGACAAACTCTTATCTATTTTCCTCCATGCATTGTTCACTTGTCACACTAGCATATTATGAAGTACCAAGCTAAGACTATTTGATGCATCACAGATTGTCAAGTAATTACTGGTGATGTACGTTTTTTCATTGAAATAAAAAAAAGTGTGATACATCTTGTTATGTTACTTGGTCCTTGGTTGCACGAGTACATGATCACACTGTTTTATTACCATACATGTTACGAAACCTTTGTTAATTGGACATAGTCGAAACACCTTTGTTTATTGGAAGTTGCGACTCTTATGTTTATTAGACATACATGTAGTCCCGAGGACAACATCAGCAGGACGTCGGTGTATAGGCGGAAACACGTGTAGTATAGGAACACAATATACAGGTACAAATCAAAATGACTAATAGAACATAGAACATATTTTATTGTCCAATTAAGGGCCCAAAAGGGCAGCATGAGTAAGAAATAAACAGATATAAGAGAAAAGATAATAATTGAGTAACATGTAATACACATAATATACACACATGATTCTTATTATTGAACAACTTTAAATGTACTTTATGATAATATTGTCTCTGTAAGAATTTTCTGTACACATAAAAGTTTTCTTAAATCGTTGATAGAACCCCGGGATAGAACCAACTTATATGACATTAGAATTTTTTAAATTCATTTACGCACATGCATGCGTATGTTTTCTAATACCCGCAATTCAGGAATTCAATTAACATCATGGCTCCTTTTGACAAACCCATGCAGCTGATATGTTACCATTCATGCAGTTTATTAATCTACTGATTTACGATACTAACAATCTTAATTTTTAGCATAAAGGTACTTATGCTTAACAGGCCGTCAACTAGTATTTCCTTTTCCCGTCGGACATCGTATAAGATCGGCAGGCGTAAAATAAGCCATTGTTTAAATTCCCCCGGCCACTTGCTGCCCGATATTTATTTATTACCCGGTCCAAATATCGTAATTATTCATTTATCATTTTCAACCATCAAGTATTCATTAAAATCAGTCGCTTGAACTGCGTACGGAAAAGTCCTAAGATTGATACCATCGTCCGATATATTTCTTTAAGACTTAAAAAATAAACAAGACTTGAAATAAAATCATAATATTTTATTAGCCTATAAAAAAATACAAATATAAGACATCTGAGACGTAATAATGTGAATTGGAAATAATTGCAGGCGTATACAATTGTCCTTTTCAAATAGAATAAAATGAACCACGGAGTTTTTGGGGGCGATTTCGGAGTTGTAAGACTTAAAAATAAACAAGACTTGAAATAAAATCATCATATTTTAAGAAATCTGAGACGTAATAATGTGAATTGGAAATAATTGCAGGCGTATACAATTGTCCTTTTAAAATAGAATAAAATGAACCACGGAGTTTTTGGGGGCGATTTCGGAGTTGTAAGACTTAAAAAAAGCAAGACTTGAAATAAAATCATCATATTTTAAGATATCTGAGACGTAATAATGTGAATTGGAAATAATTGCAGGCGTATACAATTGTCCTTTTCAAATAGAATAAAATGAACCACGGAGTTTTTGGGGGCGATTTCGGGGTTGTAAGTCTTAAAAATAAACAAGACTTGAAATAAAATCATCATATTTTAAGACATCTGAGACGTACTAATGTGAATTGGAAATAATTGCAGGCGTATACAATTGTCCTTTTCAAATAGAATAAAATGAACCACGGAGTTTTTGGGGCGATTTCGGAGTTGTACCTCGGAGTCCCGCCGGGTTTACCTCGGACGTTCGCGTATTACTCCGAGAAAAAACTCCGTAGAAACTCGGAGTTTTTGACCGGAAAACTCCGAGGTCCACCGGAAAATAACACCGACGTCCGGAAATTTTGGCTGTAACTCGGTTTCAGTCCTGTAAATGTGATAAGTCTGAGTTCAATATTATATAAAAGTAAAACCTGCTGTGATTTTAGAAAGTTACATCACTAATGATGTTGTGTAATATATATTTGATTGAATATTAAGTTCCTTGCGGTGACATTAAGATTCAAGGAAGGTCTTTCCATTATGTAACTATCAGTGTTCATTAGTTTTATTACCAGAGGTTTGTAAACAAAGCATAACTCTGATGGTATAACTTGTTTGGTTCAGTAAGGCTGAAAATTATGAGATTATAGAGTTATGTAATGTGGCAGAAAATGTTTTCAAAGAAGTATTTTGTAATAGACAACTGTCTGAACAATAACTTGCAAATTAATCATTAGGTTTTATATTTACTGTTCTTGTAATTTGCTATGTAAATAAGAAAGATACATGTAGCTATAGAATTTATAATAGATATATGGGTAGGACAGATTGGAGGTGTTCTCTTCGCTTTTGTAAGAAGCTTTGATGATTGTATGTAATTTTAAGAAAAAATGCATGTAACAATATGCATTTGTAGCAAGAGCTTCCCCAATAATTAAGGGACTTTCTGACCTTTTTTCCCTGATATGATTCACTCTTTGAGATACATGTATATGTTACAGTAAATTCATGTAATCAGTTAATACGTGAATTTCCTAAAGCTGTCAGTAAATTCGTGTATTTACTGGGCAATTTAGGAAATACATGTATTTCCTGGATTGACCAGTAAATACGTGTATTTACTGATTTTTCTTTCACATTTTACACGTATTTACTGAACATGGTTTGTAAAACCAAATGTAGTATCTAACTTCAATCTTTAGGTTTAAACATCAAATTTTGTTTATGCTTAACATTTATTAAGTGAGTGAGTGAGTGAGTTGATGTTTTACGCCCGTGCAACGCTATATAGGTTATTTACAGGCGATGAACATGAAAAAGATGATAAAATGAACATGAAATGGTGATGATAAATGAAATATGGGAGTGGGGTGGGAAACAAAGGACCGGTAAATTTTGAAGAACCACAGGAAAAGGGGAGAGGTGGGTAGGGGCGGAAATTTAGCCTATGTGGTGCACTACTTGGCGGTCCACAAAGGGGTCTTTTACGTGCATGGAGCGTGGCACTCTCCACACACGTTGGCCCACTATGGTCGGCGGTCAGGGTTTCCGTATTATAGACCTGACAACCCCCGCGGACGAGGGCCACCTTATTCAGCCACCTAGGGTACACACTTGGTCGCTGTGGGCTGAGCACTGACCCGGAGTCAGAATCCCAAGACCCTTAGTCGCCTCTTACGACAAGCTAGGCTCTGCTGCGGGTCTATTCGCCACCCGGGCCCCGCACGGGACCATTTATTAAGGGCTTAATGAAATTTTACAAGCTTTTTGGTAATAATACTGAATATATTTTTATAGTAAGCTTTGTAAAACCCTTTTATTTTTAAAATCTGTGGTGAACATCGCTTTTAATGCTTAGTGGCGCTAAGTTTATCATTAAAGGTCTACAATAAAACGCAAAGAACCTGATGTCAATCCAGGTCGTTTGGCACAAAAAAGCGACTGGAACGTGTGCCCAAGGCGGTAGATATTGGGTGACCTAGCTTGCCATAATTAGTTCCGGCTTCCATAGTACAGCATCTTGTTAGGAAATATGTCACGTTTCTTGCATGTTGAAGAACCCTACTGTGGGTCTCGATAAGAGTAAGACCCCTTGTGTTCCAAAAATCCCCTAATTCATCATCATTTCATGTTCATTTTTTCATTCCTTCCATGTTCATCTCCCCGATAGTCCAACTCATGCTGTTAGTTTCTGTCTGTTTAAAAAGTGTTTTGTTTATGAATGAAATATTGTCTTACAAAATAAAACAAACAACAATTTACTTGATCAAAATTAGGTTGAATTAGAAACAAAATGGTTATGTAACTTTATGGTTGTTATAAGTTATAAAATATTAATGCTAAGTGAGTGAGTGGGTTGGTGTTTTACGTGCTTGCAACACTATATAGTTTCACGGTAGGTCCCGTGTCCGGCGACAGGATTGTTTTTTCGAGAGGGATTTACAATTGTCCTGGTTTTTTCAAGAGAATAATCAGTAAAAATGTAAACTTTGGTGATATTTAGTGATTTTTAACTGAAAGCGAAGAAAAAATGCTACCAATGGGTAGGCATATGTTAGTATTATCATATTGTATAACAGCACCAATTCCTATAAAAAAAAGTGATTCCTAAATAAAATTGTGGGCGGTTTTTTGAGTTTTTACCTTTTTGCATTTTTCGCCCCTTAAAAGACAAATATATTGAACGAGATTGCTAACCATTATAAGTGAACATCAATATTATATTATGGCATCCTGATCATTGATGCCAAAAAGTTGCGTCTTACATATTTTTAAATTGAAATAAAATACATGTCCAGGCTTTTTCAAGAGGTGTCCAGGTTTTTGCAAGAGAGGTCCAGGTTTTTTCATACTTTAGATAGACAAGTTGTGCGTGTTGTTTATACCTCTTAAATCATATTCTCAAAGACATAAAAGAATACGGTACTATCATTTCAAGGGTTTTGGACAAGAATACGTCAGTTAAAGTCAAGAATTCAACCTTATATAGCCTATATTAACAGGCAGGCACATATAATCTACGCCTACAACCAGAACCCATTAATCTATTGTCTAAGCATAACTACCAACTGTTATAAATTGAAAATAGCATCCTTGAATAAGTGGCTGGAAACAAAATGTTTGTGCTGCGACAAGCAGAAAATGCTTACAGTTCATGGGCTACCTTCTTTTAACTTGACTTGTAGTTGTTTCTGAATGTGTTTATTTGTATCATAGAGTCGTCTTCTTTCATGTCTGCTGTGTTATCCAGGATTATATAAGACTCGAATGTCCTTTCAGTACGTCTTAATTTTTACACATTTGTATTTATTATAGTTCATATTAGTATGCTCCCGTGCGGGACCTGGAAGGCGAATAGGTTAGCACCAGCGCTAAGCTTGTCGGTAAAAGTCCACTAAAGAGCGCTCAGAAACCTGTCATCTTTCCAGGCCGCTTAGCCCTCAAAGCGACTGGGATGTATGCCACAGGTGGTTGAATGGGGCAGCCCTGTCAAAATAAATGCCGGTTCATCAGGCTATACTAATGCGGAAACTTGACCGTAAACCATATTGGACCAACGTGCGTGGAGAGTTCCAAGGTTCATACACGTAAAATATCCCATTGTGCACCGCCACAGGCTTAATTTTCCGCACCTACCCACCTCTTCCCTTTTCCGTTGATCTTCAAAATTTACAGATCCTTTGTTTCCCACTTCAACCCCGCTTCTCTCTCTCTCAGTGATTATAGGTTAAAACAGGATTCAGCATTGTATTTTCGCCAGATAGAGGATGGTTATGTAAAACTGGGTAAGAGTTGGCTATATCCCACACAGGTAGATGTTCCATCTAGTATGACCTCATTTCGGGTAAGGGTTCTTCATTGTCAGTCACCATATGGAAGGGTTCCAAATTATGCAAAACTTTTGAGGAATGTATTGGCCTATGGTGCGTTAAGGGTACATTGGCCTATCTTGTGAGTTGGTTCGTTTTACTTCTGGTTTGTGGTCATGCATGGGTCCTTCGAATGACATACATGGATCTGTGTCCTGGGTAGGTCTACAGAATTCATTTTGGTGTTTTAATTAACTCTTGTCCTGCTGATTATGACTGAAATAGTGTCGACTGGACATAGTATGAGATTCAAATGCTTTTTAAGTTTCTGTATCTTTACATACATATGTATACGTTAAGGGGTTCCAATATCTCATATTCCCTAATGTTTTTATCAAATATCCCTTATCCAAAATAGAGGGGTTTTTTTCTTATCCCATATCCCAGTAAATAGAATAGATTTAAATATTCTATATCCCAGTTTGTTTTGCCTTAAATATTCCGTATCCCAGGAATAAATATCCCATATTCCAAAACACCCTTAAACTCTTGAAATAACAGAATGCATCAGTGGAATATGCATGCTCTTTTTGTATTATACATGTAGATTTTATAGTTTCAAAGACTTGAAAAGCCACAAAAACAAGATTGCAACTTACCTTTCAAAATTTTGCCTACCGTAACAATCGTTCTTTTTGAAACCGGTAATTTATTTAAACACACCAAGAAAGTCACAAATGTACAAATGTACTATAAAATTGATTTTGTCAAAATACTATTTTAGTCTTCAAAGATAATGCATTTGGACAGCCTATTTATGCTTTAAAGTTAGTAACAAACTTGATATTTTGCATGTTATGTGTTTCAATGTATGTTTATTGAGTAGGAGTGATATTAGTTTCCATTTTAGTCGTATAGTTTCCACAAAACCCAGTACCTCTCTTTAGTCAAAATTTTTAAAAAACCAGGACACCTCTCGAAAAAAACCGGACAAGTTGTTGTGCCTCTCGAAAAAACCTGATCAATTTTAATAAATCATTAACTGACGCTTCTTTACGGACTTTTTTGGAAGAAAAGTATTAATTCGAACATTTTGAATACTTTTATTCCTCTTTTTTGTTTTGTTTCACTTACAATTAAGAATTTAAGCATTTTTTTGTAAACGGACAGGCGAAAAAACCTGGACCTCTCTCGAAAAAACTGGACAATGCCTCTCGAAAAAACAATCCTGTCGCCGGACACGGGACCTACCGTGAGTTTATTAAAAGGCGATGAACATGAAAAAGATGATAAAATGAACATGAAAATTAATAATGATGAGAAATATAGGGGTGGGAAACTTATGAACAATAAATTTTGAAGACCACAGTAAAAGGGGTAGAAGATTTAGCCCATGTGGTGCACTACATGGCAGTACACAAAGGGATCTTAAAAATTACATGCATGAAACGTGACACTCTACACACATGTTGGCTCAATATGGTTAGCGGTCAGGTTTTCCATATTATAAAATTGACAAATCCTGCGGACGAGGGCATCCCTTTTCAGCCACCTAGGATTCACTTGATATCTCTGTGTGCTGAGCACTAACCCGATGTCAGAATACCAAGACCCTTATTCGACAAGCTAGGCTCTGCTGCAGACCTTTTCACCACCCGCGCACTGCGCAGAATTTATAACCATAAACCTATGTAGAATATGTAACAAAATAATTGAAAATGTTGAAAGAATGTACAGTTCACAAACATTTTAAATTTGTGAAAATATTAAAATGCTTTATAAAAACATTGTTTTTGTATTGACTGTATAACAAATTTTATACAGAAAATTATAATTTACAAAGTTTTATCTTCTAAAATAAGTATCAGTAAAAACGTGTAAAATCTGTTCAAAAGTTTAGGAAATTCATGTATTTACTGACCATTTTTAGTAAATACACGTATTTACTGGGTGCCTTAGTAAATTCACGTATTTCCTAAATTTCAGTAAATACGTGTATTTACTGATTACACATATTTACTGTAACATATATAACATGAACATTTGCAGTAAAAATATTTTATAAAGAGATGAATGGTTACCTTAGATATCTTGTTTTATTTTCAGGTGAACAAGTAACAATTCTAGGCTATAACAAAGGTGGGGAATGGTGTGAGGTCAAGAACAAGGCCGGTGACCTTGGCTGGGTGCCTAGCAACTACATCGCCCCTGTCAACAGTCTCGACAAGTTCTCCTGGTACCACGGACAAATTTCCAGAAATGCCTCCGAGTATCTGCTCAGTAGTGGCATCAATGGCAGTTTCCTGGTCAGAGAAAGTGAAAGTGCTCCAGGTCAAAGGTCAATCTCTGTCAGGTTCGAAGGTCGTGTGTACCATTACAGAATTACTGAAGACTCGGATGGGAAGGTTTGTCTAGATTCCATCAGATAAAAATTTGATATCTTAAAATCAATATCATCATACAAAAAGTTCAGGACTTATATTTTTTTCTGTCAGTGATATCACCTCATTCATTCCGTGACTATTTGTATTACAACAGATTGAAGTCATTTAAGATAAAAGAAGAAATAACGGTTTTTAAATTGCATTTTAATTGTTTCATTTCATCTGAATCATTTATTACTTTGTACATGTAGGTTCAATTAGTTTTATAAAACCATGCTCAAATGTAAATGGTTTAAAAAAGATTTGCTGCAATGCATGGATGAAAAACTCAAATAATAGACATTTAGCATAACAAGACCAACAAAAACAGCCATTAACACTCTTTAAAAAAACTTAAGTGCCCTAGCATTTAGAAATGAGTAAAATGTTTAATAAAATAGACAATTTTCCTTTTATGCTACATGTATCAGTATAACTTGAGTTTTTTTAAATTGTATACATGTGAAAGGAGTCTGTTGTTTTCACTCTTGCTCTTGAGTTGATTATGACTAACTTGTAATTCTATCAAGGTCTGTGTGACAACAGATCATTGTATGAAGTGAAAAACTTTCACAATTGATTTATTTCTTGTTTAGGTCTATGTCACGGCAGAACATCGTTTTAACACCCTAGCTGAATTAGTACATCATCATTCCATTCACTCAGACGGCCTTGTAACAACCCTGCTGTACCCTGCACCCAAGAGCCAGAAACCCACAGTGTTTGGTCTGAGTCCTGAGCCTGATAGATGGGAAATAGAGAGAACAGAAATAGCCATGAAACATCGGCTAGGTAAGATACATGGGAACTAGAATGGAATAGAGAGAACACAAATAGCTTTGAAACATCGGCTAGGTAATAAAGATGAGAAATAGAGAGAACAGAAAAAGCTAAGAAATATTGGCTAGATAAGATAAATAGGGCCATCAAATAAGGCTGAGAGCTCACTGCTTATGTCAAATATTTTTGTAAAAAACTATACTGTGGATTCATTTATATTCGTGGGTACCAATTTTCGTGGTTTGATAAAAAAATGATAATACTTGGATTCTTAAATTTGTAGTTCTGAAGTCTGCAGCATACAGATAAATGTTAAATTTCCTTTTTTGTGGGGTATCAAAGTTCATGGGTCAATACCAAACACCAAACCCACGAAAATTAATACCCCACGAATAATAATGAAACCACAATATTCACCATTTTTGACAAACATTCTTTTGTTCATAGATACATTGGTTGTAACTTAATAATAGATTCAGTTAAGTTCTAGAAATCAAACAAGGATGCTTAACTTGTGTTAGACTGGTTGAATATTGTATCATAAAAATCAGGAAAAACATTTTGTAAGATTAAAAATTGTTTACCTTTTAGTATAAACCCAGCCTAAATTAGGTAAACACTACATAGGTAAAGGAAGCCATCATTGTAATATAAACCATTATTATTGACAAGATTTAACTAGAACTATGTAATCTGTTTTTGTCCATTAAGAACAACTTTTGTTATCTCTTGCCACACTGTGACATGAAGGTGCGAATAATCTTAGTCTCATCAGCTCTTAATAAAATGACACATCAATTTGAGTTATGGGACTTTGACCATTTGGAACATAAATACATTTTATTTATTTGATCACCACTTATAAATTCATCTAGACCAATTTATGCATACATTTTTTGTTGTACAACATAGTTTCTTTATTGATGTGTTTGTTTGACAATTGGCATGTACAGTGTAGTTACATGGTTAAGATTTGTATTGGTCTACTGTACTGTGATAAAAAGAAGTAGATCTTCAATGCTAATATAAAGAATACTTTCTATTAAAAAAAACTACATTCTTATCATGGTATCAAACACCTTTATTATTGAACATATTGTTGTACAGCTGGTGAAACTAGTACATTGTATTATCTTCAGATTCTTTAGAAAAATATAAAATTTAGATTTTTAGTAGATATTTTGTATTACAATTAACAGTAGATATTTTGTATTACTTTAGGTGGTGGACAGTATGGTGATGTGTATGAAGCTATCTGGAAGAGGTATAACAAAACTGTAGCAGTCAAAACTCTCAAGGTGGGTTTTTATCTTGTGTACATTAATTATACTACTCTCTGTAGCAGTCAAAATTCTCAAGGTGGGTTTTTATCTTGTGTACATTAATTATACTACTCTCTGTAGCAGTCAAAACTCTCAAGGTGGGTTTTTATCTTGTGTACATTAATTATGCTACTCTCTGTAGCTTTAAAAACTCTCTATGTAGCTTCTCAAATTCCTATCTAATGTACATTAATAATCATACTAGAAGCTATTGTTGTAAAAACTCTGAAAAAATGGTTTTCTCTTGTCTAGACCTATAGCTAGCCTTAGTTATATGCAAGTATTAATCAGGTTAACAATCTATATCAAAATTGTTACACTGATTTGGTGATAAGAAGAATACATGCTCCAAGAGCTGTCTTTTAGCACTACCTTTAGCAGCCTTTGTAACTTGAATGGTCATATCTTGTCTCTGCCTTTTAATATTAAATGCATTTGGCCGTTCAACTTAAACCCATTTCTCAAATGCAACATAAAAATAAAATTTTATGCATGGTGGGTATAAAAAAA
Source organism: Arcuatula senhousia (assembly GCA_963971305.1). Taxonomy (NCBI): domain Eukaryota; kingdom Metazoa; phylum Mollusca; class Bivalvia; order Mytilida; family Mytilidae; genus Arcuatula; species Arcuatula senhousia. The sequence continues at coordinate 51,592,320 of OZ020311.1, forward strand.
AATGCCTTCCGACACCCCCATACATTTATTTCTGGAATAGCACCTACTGCATTTAATTAAAATCAAAGTTTATTATTAAAAAATGATAGTTCAGAATTAAAGAAAATCACTGCATTATGAAGGGAAACTAGCGTTTAATATGAGGACATTTTTGTACTACTTGGATATTACATTGATACTACAAAGTAGAATCAGTCAAGTGTTTAAACTATTTTCTAAGTAATCAATGCAAAAGTTCAAGTAGTTTTAATTTTGAATTGACATTATGTCAAGTATTCTTAAGTATGTAGCAATTAAAATTTTTCAAGGAAAATGTCATTTTTCATATAAAACAATGTTGTGAGTGGTGAAATATATCTACTTGTATTTGTCTTGGGTGTTCAAATATAATTGGATGGGTTGGAAAGCTTTTTGATTGAACCGACGATAGACTATTTTGGCCAGATCATGCATTCTTGTATGGTGAATATTGGGCAACTGTTATTAGGAAAACCATTACATAACAGTTTTTTTCAGAAACCTTAATTGAAGCCTTTTGATATTTGGTATGCAGCATAAGTGTATTGCCCAATATTGTTGGATTAATATAAGTTTATCAAAATTTGGCCATTTTTTCAGAAACCTTTAATCGAAGCATCTTGATATATAGTATACAGCATAAGTGTGTTGCCCAATATTGTCGGATTTGATATAAGGTTTATTGAAATTAATTGGCCATTTTTTTCACTGAGCCATTTTCCCTTGTATTTTAACCAGCGTCAGATATGATGTGTTTCTGACTCCAAAATTGTTGTTTTCATTAATGTTTTGTCACATAAACATTCAGCACCCTTTGTTATCTTTTATATACATATTTTCTCTTCTTTTACCTAACAATCTGAAGCATAATAACTTGCATTTATATTTACAGGAAGACACCATGGCATTAAAAGATTTTATAGAAGAGGCAGCCATAATGAAAGAAATGAAACATCCAAATCTAGTCCAGCTTTTAGGTAAATAGGCATGTTTAATATGTCATAAATATTAACTAATCTAACAAAATATAACAAATGAATAAAAATGCTTTTTATGACATATATTATGTCTGTTATAACTCAACAATATGATACAATACCAAATCAATTACCATTTCAACAATATTCATACTGTGGGCAAGTTTATTGCTATCATACCTTGGATTAATGGCATCATGAAACTATCACAGGAACTTTCATAATCTATGAAAATATTCTTTAACAGCAATGAAAAAATGGGGAAAAGAATTTTCAAAACAAAAACACAATGGACATGTTTATATTTTTTGTTTTTATATAGAGACTCACTTTAAAAACACATATGATTTTTACATTACTTTAGATATCCCTATATGTTTGTGTTATAGGTGTATGTACAAGGGAGCCTCCATTTTATATCGTGACTGAGTTCATGCCACAGGGAAACTTATTAGACTATATGAGGAGTACCAACAAGGAAGAAGTCGGTCCTACAGTCCTGATGTACATGGCCACACAGATAGCTTCTGGGATGGCATACCTGGAGGCTAGATCATTTATACACAGGTAAAATTGCTTAATCGGCCAAATCAATACATAGATATTCAAATAAACTTATCCTTTACACTTTGGTAAAAACTCTAGAGGTATATTGTTTTGTTGTACATCAAAACTATGCACAAGTTACATAGGAAAATGTTTCATATTATGACAATACCATTAAAAGTTGAAAACAGTAATGAGACAATTATTGTCAACAATTAAGCAGAAACTGATAATAATTCATAAGCACACCAGCTCACCAATTCTCACTGATTGCTTCTCCATGCATATTGTCACTTTCTGCAGAAGTGAAATGGTGCATAAAATACCTGATGTCTGAGTCTTTGCCTGCATCCATTCTTCTATTACATAAAAAAAAAATCAGCTCACTCCACGTGTTTAAGGTCTGTTTAAAAATCTGTATTGACCTATGTATTATTTCAATGGTTCTTAAAATTTCTTCAGGGATTTAGCAGCTGTCTGGTGGAAGATCCTCATCTTGTGAAGGTAGCAGATTTTGGTTTAGGTCCATATTAACTGAAGTAAATCTATTATTTCAGAGATTTAGCAGCCAGGAACTGTCTTGTAGGAAATCCTCATCTTGTGAAGGTAGCAGATTTTGGTTTAGGTCCGTATTAACTGAAGTCTATCTATTATTTCAGGGATTTAGTGGCCAGGAACTGTCTTTTAAGAGATAACCATCTTGTGAAGGTAGCAGATTTTGGTTTAGGTCCATATTAACTGAAGTAAATCTATTATTTCAGAGATTTAGCAGCCAGGAACTGTCTTGTAGGAAATCCTCATCTTGTGAAGGTAGCAGATTTTGGTTTAGGTCCGTATTAACTGAAGTCTATCTATTATTTCAGGGTTTTAGTGGCCAGGAACTGTCTTTTAAGAGATAACCATCTTGTGAAGGTAGCAGATTTTGGTTTAGGTCCGTATTAACTGAAGTATATCTAATATTTCAGGGATTTAGCAGCCAGGAACTGCCTTGTAGGAGACAACCATCTTGTGAAGGTAGCAGATTTTGGTTTAGGTCCATATTAACTGAAGTAAATCTATTATTTCAGGGATTTAGCAGCCAGGAATTGTCTTGTGGGAGACAATCATCTTGTGAAGGTAGCAGATTTTGGTTTAGGTCCGTATTAACTGAAGTCTATCTATTATTTCAGGGATTTAGTGGCCAGGAACTGTCTTTTAAGAGATAACCATCTTGTGAAGGTAGCAGATTTTGGTTAAGGTCCATATTAACTGAAGTATATCTAATATTTCAGGGATTTAGCAGCCAGGAACTGTCTTGTAGGAGACAACCATCTTGTGAAGGTAGCAGATTTTGGTTTAGCCAGGCTGATGAAGGATGACACCTATACAGCCCATGCTGGAGCTAAGTTCCCCATTAAATGGACTGCTCCAGAAGGACTGGCTTTCAACAGGTTCTCTACCAAATCTGATGTCTGGGGTAGGTTTACTACAGATAGGTTCTCTTCCAAATCTGATGTCTGGGGTAGGTTGAATGCAGAACTTGTGTTTATATGCTATTCATTTCCTTATTTGCTGGTTAACATATTGCTAAAATCCATTAAAAAAAATTCAATGAAATGTATGTATCTTGTTATTGATTATGTTATTTAATAGCAAGAATTACAACTATTTCACAAATCAAATGAAAGAAAAAAACTAATTTTTGGCTGGATTTCACAGTGAAAATTTGGGTCATAAAATGATGAATGTCGGAGGGCAGGTGAGTAAGAAATTTTGGTAACAGTTACTCAGCAACTACTTATCACAGCCACTTGATATTTGGTATATAGCATCAAGGTGGGGCTCCTTAATGTGGGATTCGATTTCAGGTCTGTTGCTTTATTCCTACTTTAAAAAATCCATCAATTTTTTTACTTTGACAGATTTTGTATAAATTTATATGGATAAAAGAAAAACTAATTTGTATGTTTTGTTCCAGTAAATTTATTGCTTCCTCATCAAGACTAACTTAAAAACTTTTTTGAAAGACACATAGAATACTAGCTTTAGATGTATTTAACCTTATAATTTATTATTCAGCTTTTGGTGTGCTCCTTTGGGAGTTGGCTACATTTGGAATGTCCCCCTATCCTGGAGTGGAATTGACCGAGGTATACCATTTATTAGAGAGGGGTTACAGGATGGACAGACCAGCTGGATGTCCTGCCAGTGTATATGAACTGATGATGAGATGTAAGCTTTTCATAGATGATGATGAGATAAGGAATAAGTGTACATGACGCAACACCTATAAAACACATGCTGTTTAAACAAATGCAATGATACTCTCTCTCATTAGTGTTTATGGCCCGGCTATCCTTTGGGATATTGCGGGCGTTGGCTTTAGTTCTGCTTCGGCAGTTTCTTTGAAGCTGTAACTTTCCGTCTAGCTGTATCTGTAGTTGGTCGTTGACGGTTATAATCAGGACTTGGAGGGCGTGGTCCTATGTCTATTGTTGCCAGATGTTCTTTTTCCTCATTGTATACATCTTCTGTGTCAAAAGCTGAATTTGGGTTGGTTGCGGCTGAGAAGTGGACATTACTGTTTCTGAAGCATGTTTGGTTGCATGTCTTGTCCAGATTGTATGGGTTTCTCACTGTACTTAGTTGGTACCCGTCTTTTTGCTTTCAGAATTTTTCTTCCTCCCCTGGCTGTACTTGGTTGGTGTAAGTGATCTTACTGTTATGGAGTATGGGATTTGGGTCCATGTATCGGTTAGGGTGGTTTGTCCACTTCTGTTCCGGCTGTCTGTCGTTACTTGTCCTTGGGTTTGTATTGATGTTATTGCCAGAGTTGCCCATGTGGTCTGCTTGGTCTGTTCTTTAACCTCGGATACAAGGGCCTTGTTAGTTTCCTTCCACTGGCCAAGCCTGTGTTGGTCTCCTTTCCTGGCGGCAGGAGCCTTTTTCCATGCCTGGCATCGACGTCTGTCCACTTGGGCGGTTTCTCAGCCGGCATTTTAGTCATCTTGACTTCTTCTTTTCCGTTAATCACAAAAAAGTCCCACTTCAATTCCATTCCGTCTTTAATGGGGGTTTTAATGAGAGTGTGGAGGTCAGTTGGAATTTCCATTACTGATGTGTCCATGTTGAAAATCGGAACTTGGAATTGCAATGATACACTTTTCTGCTCCATATTTTAACCCCCATATCTGGATAAATGAACAACTTAAAGCTCATTTATCTTACAGCAAGTATGAAACAATCATTCAGCTTAGTGTGTTTAGCATATATCTATTTGGATTCATCAGGTTGTAGTTAGAGATTTAAAAACTTGAGTGGCATGGGGTCAACTTTATGCCAAAAAGTACTATAGTGCTTTTAGATAAAGGGAAAAGAAAAACACTTTAAAACTTAACTCTTTAAACTTTGCAGAATCTCTAACTGTTTACATTATGCATAAGTACTTTACTTGTTTAAAGATATGCTTATTTGTGCAATGCCTCAGCCTTTTCACAGTCAAACTTTTCTGTTTTCAAGTATTCGGTGAATCAGAATGATAATAACAAGGATTCCATTGATCAACTACCCTTGTGATCTTGAGAATGGAAAACACATGATTATCTAAGATTTAGTACCAATTGAATACCCTTAATTTAAAAATACCCGAGAAACCAGTGGAGCCCTTTATTACACAAATGGCAAAGAGTTGTGTTACCCTAAAAAATCTACTATTTAACATATGTACAGTACAAAAATACCACTTGGATACGAAAAATGAACATTTACTGTCACTCGCTAAATTTGGTACATGTACCTAACAAATGATAATGAAACATCTGTAAATGAAATATATTTTCTATCTTATAATCAATATTTTAATTTTATTCTCTACATAATAGGCTGGCAATGGGATCCCAAGGACAGACCTACATTTAAAGAAATACATAATATATTGGAACACATGTTTGAGAAATCCAGTATTAATGAAGGTAACTAAATGGTCATCAATAAATCTGAATGTTTAAATTTAGGGGATATAGATTTAAGGTTGGTCTGTTATTATGTTAGTCGTACACACTTGATTTAAAGCTAATGTTTCTTGGTTTATGCTCAAATCTTCATAAATGTTTATGCACTTACAGTGGGGAAAAACATCTATACCTACAAATAGAATAAAAAAAACAAAAAAAAACAGACAAAAACAAAAACATTATTAGAAGACAAGGATAGAAAACAAATACAATAAACCCCACACAACTAAAAGCAACTATAACATTATTAACTCAAGTCGGTACAAGAGTTTACTCAGCTGATCAAGAAGAACGAACACTTTTGCTGCATTCACAATGGTGTTATCAAGATAGATTTTATTGTTCTTTTGAAATATTTGTTTACTAATAAAAGGCATGTTTATGTTTTTGTTGTATTAAATGTTTTATGTGCATCCTGTCTAACTTCACACATAATGAACTGTATTACGATTAGAACATTTTGATTTATTTACAGAAATTGAAAAAGAATTGGATAAAGATCCCAAGAAATTTCAAGGGTTGTTACCTCCAAAGAAGAATCGTTCTGGTGCTAATCTGGTAGGACTTGACAGTCCTGAGCTACCAGATGGTAGGATCAGTGCAGGTAACCAGTTCATTATTACACTCCACCCCCCATATAATCTGGTAGGACTTAACAGTCCTGAGCTACCAGATGGTAGGATCAGTGCAGGTAACCAGTTCATTATTACACTCCACCCCCATATAATCTGGTAGGACTTAACAGTCCTGAGCTACCAGATGGTAGGATCAGTGCAGGTAACCAGTTCATTATTACACTCCACCCCCCATATAATCTGGTAGGACTTAACAGTCCTGAGCTACCAGATGGTAGGATCAGTGCAGGTAACCAGTTCATTATTACACTCCACCCCCATATAATCTGGTAGGACTTGACAGTCCTGAGCTACCAGATGGTAGGATCAGTGCAGGTAACCAGTTCATTATTACACTCCACCCCCATATAATCTGGTAGGACTTGACAGTCCTGAGCTACCAGATGGTAGGATCAGTGCAGGTAACCAGTTCATTATTACACTCCACCCCCCATATAATCTGGTAGGACTTAACAGTCCTGAGCTACCAGATGGTAGGATCAGTGCAGGTAACCAGTTCATTATTACACTCCACCCCCATATAATCTGGTAGGACTTGACAGTCCTGAGCTACCAGATGGTAGGATCAGTGCAGGTAACCAGTTCATTATTACACTCCACCCCCATATAATCTGGTAGGACTTGACAGTCCTGAGCTACCAGTTGGTAGGATAAGTGCAGGTAACCAGTTCATTATTACACTCCACCCCCATATAATCTGGTAGGACTTGACAGTCCTGAGCTACCAGATGGTAGGATCAGTGCAGGTAACCAGTTCATTATTACACTCCACCCCCATATAATCTGGTAGGACTTGACAGTCCTGAGCTACCAGAGGGTAGGATCAGTGCAGGTAACCAGTTCATTATTACACTCCACCCCCCACTACTGGCAAAATAAACGACTATCTGTACCATAGTCAGGCGTTATGCAACTGATAATCTAAAATAATAACCGTAAAGTACTGTCAAAAAGACTGTTTGCATTTGTCAGGGTTGGGACAGCAGTTTCAGTCGACTGCATCAAACATATTTTATTTGCTTCTTTAAAACAAGGACTGACCCAACGTTTTTGTAGTTGTGTCAGTCGTTTAACAACTAATTCAACTTAATTTAAGTTGGTTCAGTCCTTTTACAGTTGTTCCAACTTATTAAGCGTTGGGTCAAACACTTCACAACAGATTCAACTTAGGTTGCGTTGGTACAGTCCTTTCACAATAGCTCAAACTTAATATGCGTTTGGTCAAACGCCTAACAACTGATTAAACTTAAATCGCGTTGGGTTAGTCCATTTTCAACTTATAAAACTTTATTCAAGTTGGGACAGTCATTGTACACCTAATGCAACTATTTTGCGTTTGATCAGTAATTTAAAAACATCCAAACTTTATAAAAGTTAAGTAAGTCATTTTACAACTATTTCAACTTAAAATGTGTCTGGTAAGTCTTATTTAATCATTTTAATTTTTATAGTAGTGGACATTTCTTTTTTATCCTGCGGTTCATCAAAATTCGTTTTCAGTTTGAGCAATGCAAATAAGAAATAAATAGAAATGTTTTATTTTGTTGTTGTTGTTGGTTTTTTTTTTTACTTTGCTTGGAGATTAAGTCGGTAAACAATAGGTTCTGTAGATATATGATCAGATGTGCTTAAATCCGTATTTTGCGATACCAGACCCTATACTTCCTTTAGTCATATACCAATATCGGAATATAAAAAAAAAACAATTTAGACAAGAAGCAGAGGTACAAATGGGGTATTCGATTGTCAAAAGTCCGAAAAGGCAGAGACAAAACCAGTAAACACCACCAAGAACGGGACAAAAACAGACAACACGCAAAACATGGAAACACAAAAATCACTGAATATCAGTCAACAACGCGAACTCCAGTCGAACCGAGAGTGAACTCAGGTGCTCCGGAAGAGTAAGCAGTTCCTGCTTGCTATAGCACACCCGTCGCGATGCCAACAGTCAATTCAGTGCATGTGTCAAATCCGGAAAAGGAAGACAAAACAAAACCCTATGTCTACGTGTTCGTGGCTGTTAAAAAGAAAATGTCAGGCTAATTTTTGTTAAAATAACGAAAACATAGGTTTACACGGCATTAAGGTTTTTAATCTATGGAAAAACAACCACATACTATTTCTTGGTTCTTCACTTTTGTTTGTAAAAATACTGTGTGTAACAGTAACCGTCTTATACGCTTCGGTTCGCCACCTTCACTGTCATACGATTTTAGTTTTCTGTCTGAACCTAAGGTTTCATTATTGCACACGAGTAAAATTATGATTGCTCATAATTAAATAATATTTTGTCTCCTCACCTTTAAACGATAGATATTTTGTCCGATCAAAACAAATTCCAAGCACATCCCCAAATTCAATAATCCATCCCTATGTGTTTAGAGATAGATATGGCTTCAGTGCACAAAGCCCGATCTATTTATTTATGAAGCCGCCGATTAAGACTTAACAATTTGTAGATCTATAAAACCCCCCATGGTTGTCCCGCTGAGTATGACCACATACATGTAGTAGCTGACAGGATGTTTATTGTGATCGACTTGTATATTATCTACTACATGTCTAGGTAGCAGGCTACATGTAATTAGCCACACCTGTACTTGAAACAGATTACAACCCAGAAAAATCATCACTTTAATCATTTCAAACGGAAAACACGATTTTTTTTAAAAGGATGAAAGTTTATATAACATGTATACACACATTATTTGTATAAACCAAAAAAGTTTTATCAGCAGATTGTTAATTAATACACGAATTGAATCAATTTAAATACAAATGTCGTCATAATTACAATTTAGTATATTTATCTGTTACAGATGGTCACTTAACGTGTAACAGACGGACGGAATTAGACACCTTAAACTTACGGCCACACTATCTTTATTTGGTCTACTTATTTTTCTGAGCTAAATACTTCGTACATGTTGCAGAAACCGGACCGGCGTACCGCCCCCCCCCCCCCCCCCATTTAAAAATTTCTGGATCCGCCACATATACAACATTTGTTTTAAAAACATTAATTGAAAAATATACACAGCAAGGAGATAAAAAATTATTCACATGTTTTATTGACTTGCAAAAAGCCTTTGATACAGTATGGCATAATGGTTTATTTTATAAACTAAGAAAAAATAGGAACAAGTGATTTATTTTACAACATTATTAAAAATATGTACTCATAAAATGAGTTAAGTGTAAAACTAGATAAACAAACTGCTACAGACACCTTCAAATCAGAGTTGGTGTCAAACAAGGAGACAACTTAAGCCCCACCTTATTTAAAATATTTATTAATGATCTCGTGGATTCTTTTGATAATTCCTGCAAACCTGTTAAATTAGATAAAGTAACACTAAGTTGTCTTCTATATGCAGACGACCTAGTACTTATGTCAGGAACTGCTGATGGTCTACAGAGATGCCTAGATAAAGTTAATAAATATTGTTTAGATTGGGGACTTCAAATAAACATTAAGAAAACTAAATCTATTGTTTTTAACAATTCAGGAAAGTATTTTAACAGAACATTCTATATTAACAATACCCCAGTTGAAGGATCAAATGGTTACAAATATTTAAGCATATACTTTAGTGCAAATGGTAACTTCTCATGTGCAAAACAAGATTTACATAACAGAGGTTTAAAGGCATTTTTCAAGTTCAAAAGAAGTTTTGATTTTCATAAACCAAATTTTAAAACTCTATCTCACATTTTTGACCATACTGTAAAAGCTATACTGTTATATGGAAGTGAGATTTGGTCAATAGACCTAGGTAATAAATAAAATAAAAACGAGAATATCTTTTACAAATTATGTAAAAATCTTAAACAAGAAAATATTCACATTAAATTTTGCAAATACTCTCTAGAGGTGGGGAAAAATACCTCAAATTCAGCAATAATAGGTGAATTAGGAAGGTATCCACTTTTGCTAGAGGGATTTCTGAACGTTTTTATGTTCTATAAACATGTAACAAAATCTAATGATTTGTTTCTTTCAGAAGCGTTAATTGTATCAAAATCTTTAAACGATAATAATAAAAAGAGTTGGTATGCATACCTAGAGAACTTATCTAAATATTTCAAAATTGATTTGAAGACTTTAAAACATTCAAAGATTAACATATCCAATTTGTTAATATATAAAAAAAAATAAAAGAAAAATACAATTATCTATGGAAATCAGATCTATTTGATGATAGAGAAGGTAGCCATGGAGGAAATAAGCTAAGAACATTTAGATTATTTGAAAATTCGATATCATTGGAAAAATATCTATTTATTCTAAAAGGGGATGAGCGTAGACTATTTACTAAATTTAGGGTTAGTGCCCATAATTTAGAAATAGAAAGGGGTAGATATTTTGGGGTGGAATTAAATAGTAGATCATGTAAATTATGTGATGGGGGAATAGAAGACGAAAAACATTTTCTTCTGCTGTGCCCAGCATTACATTCTTCATGTGAATATTATATTAATGAAATAAATAGTATCAATAAATATTTCAAAGATTTGGATAATAATTCCAAACTCATATGGCTTATGTCATCAGAAGACACAAAAATTATAAAAATAACCAGTAAATTACTCTTTCAATTATATGGAGAGAGAAAGGCATTTATAAATAACATATAATAGTCGATATATAAGTTAATCTCCAGTGGTTCACCCATCTCAATAGAAACAATATATATATGTTTGCTTGTTTTTTTTCTTCCTCTTTATTATAACAATCAATGTAATTATACTTAATCATTGTATTTGATTCTATTTGTAATTTATCAGCCAAAGTAATTTGGGCGTCTTGATTGACAAATAAAGCATCTTGTCTTGTCTTATACATGTACCCTTTTGTGCATATATGTAGCAACCCAATACATCTACTTCCTGTTTGAAAAATATTGGTGATATAAAAACTCAATGCTTAAAAGCATGACGCTATTAAAATGTATCGTTTTGTCTTATCTGTGTGTAGAAATGCTAGTATAATATCAATTTTCATAATTTCGTAACTTTCATCAGTTTATACAATGCACACTTGCAGGCGGATCTAGGACTTGCGTACCAGGCGCCACAATCCCCCAGCCCTCCCACCCCCCCCATTTGAAAATTTCTGGATCCGCCACAGATACATGTACCCTATTGTGCATGTATGTAGCAACTCAATACATCTACTTCATGTTTAGATAATATTCTTGATAAAACTCAATGCATATTTTTAAGCATGACGCTGTAATGTATCGTTTAAAATGTTAGTATAATATCAATTTTTCATAATTTCGTAACTTTCTACACAAGATTCAAAATTTCAGGGGTTCAAAACAGAAACAGTTGGTCGGTCAGATCATCGCTAAAGAATACTTTTTGGGGTGGGGCTTCTAAAAATATCTCATAGAGCGACAGACAGTCATACATTGTAGCTTGCACGGAGAAAACATCTTCTACCCGAGGGACAGACGACTGGGGCTTCAACGGAAAAAAAAACATCTTAATAATAATGGATTTTGTTTTAATATTGTTATTTTGATGAAAAAGCATTAAATTTAATACTTTTAATTACAAAGGGACAAGTGCAACACATGGTCTCATCCGGCATCGAAATGAAAGACAAATCGCAAATTTTAATTTTGCAAAGACTTTTTCTGGGGGTGATCTTGAGATATTCATCACATGAATTTCTAAACAAAAACTGGTTAATATGCTTTATCGCTTGCAAATTGAAGATTCTAAAAAAATGAAAGCACGATTTTTAACGAGAGGAGGATAATAGGAAAATGCACACTATGATTAGACTGCTGTCCACCACTTCAACCCACTTCAATAGTCACGCTGTTTTCAGGTTGCCGGTGTTAACAATAATCCATGAATGAAATGTTAAAGTACATCTTACCTTTCTAACAGTAACCGATATTAACATTCCAGATGGGTATTTATAGTCGCGACTAGGGGAAAGCCCCTCTGCGTCGACTATATAACAGTAAGACTGTTTAAGACTCGCTATGTGCCATGGCACACCACCGCCAGTGTTAGCTGCTCCAGAGTATCCTTTGTTATCGCTGGAGCAGGGCCCGTCTTCCACCACGGGGAGGTACTGGTCGGAATTCTGGAAGACCAATCTGGATGTGTATTGGTAGTGAGCAACATTCAGAAACATCAGGAAATGTTTAAGGTGTCAACGTGTCTATTAAGTTGCAAAAATACTTAATATTCCTGAAAGTCATTTATTTTTTTCTTTCCGTTCAAGAAAATAATATATTTTTCAAAGGAAATAATATAAAGTTTATTAGATAACAAATTAATTGATCAAAAATAAAAAAGGGAGGCAAAACTATAAACATACTGAAGTTCGGTTCAACGTGTGAATCAAGTTGCAAAAAAAAAGTTGTATACACAAATATATGTAACGTTTTCCTCCCATGCAAGAAAATAATATAAATTTTAAAGTAAATGATATTAAAGTTTTATGAATCTGCAATTTATTAGATAAGTAATTAATTGATAAAAAAACAAAAAATGTAACCACACGCAAGTCCGCTTCAACTTGTATAAATGTAATATGCAACAAGCTAGGATAAAATAAAAGATTTTTCTAGCTCATATATGTTTTACATGCACATTTCAAAACAGATCAAGATATTAGAGTTTATTTGAAACAAAGCACACAAAGAATGCAAACTAGAAGTATATTATAAGTAAAGAAAGTTAAAATTACTACTAACATGGATTCATAGACCTGTATATTAGCATTACTATATACCACTGTAAAGGTCTATGATTGATTGCAAAAATATAGTAACTATAAAAAAAATCAAATAAATAATTTTTTTTTCATTTATTTACAGTAACTATATAATACCGTAGCTTATTTTAAAACAATTCATACTATTTGTAAATATTCTTTTTTTAATTGTAAATGATTTATTTTCTTGAGATAAAAGTTAACTTTCTATTTAATTGCCTAACCATGCCGTATCCATAAGTATTATACTAGTCTTATTTATTGTATATTGTACCTCGATTCTGTGCTATTTTGAATTTCCGTGCATGACTGGACAGGTCTCAGTGGGATATGTACCGGCCATAGTGTTTAATGTACTAAATGTTTTGACATGTTTATTGTACTTACCAAAAATCAACATGCTGTGTATTCTGGTTCTTAAATGCACCCAAGGTCACACATTTTCTAAACTTAATATATTGTTAATCATTTTAATTATGATCCTTTATATTAAAAGCCTTTGTTTGTTATATTAAACAGTATTGGTAATCATGTATCGGAAATATGTATGGCTTATATATAAGTAACGGTTAGGGGTGCGGATTAAATTCTTTACTAGCGTACTAAATTTTCTTTATAAAAAAGTTAAATAAGGATGTCAGAAAATTAAAGCATGCACAGGATAACAGTTTTCTAAAAAAAAATCTTTTGTTAAAATTGATGCACAGAATATCAGTTTTCTAAAAAAATCTTCTGTTAAAATTGATAAATATTCCGAAAAAGCAATAGTCCCTTTTTAACACACTTTTAAACTTTATTACGAAAAAAATAGATCTTACGGATTATGGAACATGTTCCTGAGAAACACGGTGATGTAAAAAATGTTAACGTGATGAGAAATCGGGCGGTAAATTACCTATCAGATTCTCAGCGGCGAATTTGACAAACTGGGAATTAATTGGTTTGAAAGTACTTATTATCCAAAGACATCTGTATATAAAAACATGAGACACATGCGAGACATGAACCACTGCGTAGACTGATAAAAAACTGAACACAGGTGGGCCAAAAGGTTAAGCAGTTCTTGTTTCAAGAAACCCACGAACCTGCGAGTCCTGGTTGCGGCAAGCGAGTTACACAAGGTTTGTCGTATCTATAAACTAAACTACATGTAAATCATTTTAGATATGTATCTCAATTTATAGTCATTTTTATATGAACGAAAAAAAATTGCCGATGTACATGTATGGTCATCGTCGTGGTCATCGTCGTTGTCGACGTTGTCTGTTTACTTGAGTGTTCCAACAATAACGTTAGTCCTATATAGTTATCCGATTGTTATGAAATTTGACAATGATGTTCCTTACAATTTTGGAAGTCCCTCTTTCATGTCTTTATTCATTTAGAACTTATTGGCCCGAAAGGGGCAATAGATTTAAAAATTTTATTTGTTCCCTCAACTTAGTTTCTGGCTAGCTAATTGCTATAAATATGACAATAATATGCCTAACCATTCACCATATATGGTATTGACTTTGAGGATCCCTTTTTACACAAAGAATAAGAGGCCCAAAAAGGGGCAAACATGATTTTTTTTTAATTTGTGGCCTGATTTTGATTTTTGTCGGTTTTCTTTATGAATTTAGAGACCAAAAGGGCCCAAAATCGATTTTTTTTTTGGTTATTCATTGTCCGATTTCAAAAATGTTTGTTGGTAAATATTTTTTGTCAAGTAGTAAATTTACTAAATTGAGGATTAATTCTGTGACATCCCTTTCCCCTTAATGCCGTTAGGGGCCAAAAGGGTCTCAAAAAGAAGCAGATATCCATAAGTAGGGACCAAAAGGGGTATTGTTTTTGTAACTTTAATTTATTTGCTCCGTCTTGGAATAAATGAAATTCCTCGTAAAATGTGGGTGAAAACTTTACTAAAGGCTGCATGTGTCAAAAACTTTGTCAGTCCATCATGGGCTGCATGTGTCCAGAGCAATTGACTATCCATATTGGGCATGCAATCGCCAAAGGTTCGACATGTTGTGGTCGTATCATGCTGCGCTGTGCATAGCTTTTTTATTAAAAGAAGGAGAAGGAAAACATCGGGTATTTTCAACTCTTCCTGTCGTGCTCCGTTAGTTTAGAGCTTTACTTTCAACCAGCACAAATTATATTGGGGAGACGGCCACGAAAGGGAAATAACATGAACATGAACTGATGTTGAAGTCGAGGGTATGGCACCTGACGTAGTCATCGCGGCCAACCAGATAAACCAGTTTTGACTGCTTCTGGAAAAGCCAGCCATTAAAACTGACGACGGAATACTTATGATAACATTTTATTAAAAAAATAATAAATCATATAATTTGTTTTTTGTACAATAATCAATTATTGTCTTTTTCCATTCCGTGTAAATGAGTAATTTGTGATGTGGGCTTCCCTGTTAGAATTTTTTGGTCTTGAGTACTTTTCTTTGTTGTCATTTGTATTTCGTTCAATATTTTTGGTTTTGATCTTCCGATGTTTTGATTCAAATGCTGCTGATGAGAGGTTACTCCTTGAAATATCGACATATATCATAACCAAATTAACCGTTTTATACCCGTTTTTGGTATTGTATTTTTCCATCTTTATTTATTATGAATATTTTTTTCTGCATGCATTAAGAGTTATAAATATGCTTTTGAATGCAAAAGTTCTGAGAAAATAAGTTCAATCATCTTAGAGTAAAGAGGTTGAGGTTCTAGCCAGAGTTGTTGAGGGTCTACAGACACACACAAAAGCAAACAAACGAAAAGTCTTTCTTTTCATATGACCTGCCAGCAACAGATGGACACTTCCTAATAATGTGACTAGCATGTTTAAAGTTGAAATAGTGGTCAAATGACTGACTAAACTTTTATGAAGTTTTCATGTGTCTTAAATTACTGATCAAACGCAAAATAGTTGAATTAGTTGTACAATGACTGATCCAACTCAGAGTTTTAAAAAGACTGACTAATCAGTTGTTAGGCGTTTGCCCCAACGCATTTTACGCTGGAGCAGCTGATAAAGGACTGTACCAACGCAATATAGAGTTGAATCAGTTGTGAAGTGTTTGACCCAACGCTTATTAAGTTGGAACAACTGGAAAAGGACTGAACCAACTTTATTTAGGTTGAAATAGTTGTTTAACGACTGACACATCTGAGAAAGCGTTTGGTCAGACATTGTTTAACAGAAAAAAATAAAATATGTTTGATGCAGTCGATAGAAACTGCTGTAACAACTCTGACAAATGCAAACAGTCTTTTTGACAGTACTTTACGGTTAATATTTTAAATTATCAGTTGGATAACGTCTGACTATGGTACAGACAGTCGTTTATTTTGCCAGTAGTGCCCCATATAATCTGGTAGGACTTGACAGTCCTGAGCTTCCAGATGGTAGGATCAGTGCAGGTAACCAGTTCATTATTACACTCCACCCCCCATATAATCTGGTAGGACTTGACAGTCCTGAGCTACCAGAGGGTAGGATCAGTGCAGGTAACCAGTTCATTATTACACTCCACCCCCATATAATCTGTTAGGACTTGACAGTCCAGAGCTACCAGATGGTAGGATTAATGCAGGTAACCAGTTCATTATTACACTCCACCCCCATGTAATCTGGTAGGACTTGACAGTCCTGAGCTACCAGTTGGTAGGATAAGTGCAGGTAACCAGTTCATTATTACACTCCACCCCCATATAATCTGGTAGGACTTGACAGTCCTGAGCTACCAGATGGTAGGATCAGTGCAGGTAACCAGTTCATTATTACACTCCACCCCCAAATAATCTGGTAGGACTTGACAGTCCTGAGCTACCAGAGGGTAGGATCAGTGCAGGTAACCAGTTCATTATTACACTCCACCCCCATATAATCTGGTAGGACTTGACAGTCCAGAGCTACCAGATGGTAGGATTAATGCAGGTAACCAGTTCATTATTACACTCCACCCCCATATAATCTGGTAGGACTTGACAGTCCTGAGCTACCAGATGGTAGGATCAGGTAACCAGTTCATTATTACACTCCACCCCCATATAATCTGGTAGGACTTGACAGTCCTGAGCTACCAGATGGTAGGATCAGTGCAGGTAACCAGTTCATTATTACACTCCACCCACATATAATCTGGTAGGACTTGACAGTCCTGAGCTACCAGATGGTAGGATCAGTGCAGGTAACCAGTTCATTATTACACTCCACCCCCAAATAATCTGGTAGGACTTGACAGTCCTGAGCTACCAGATGGTAGGATCAGTGCAGGTAACCAGTTCATTATTACACTCCACCCCCATATAATCTGGTAGGACTTGACAGTCCAGAGCTACCAGTTGGTAGGATCAGGTAACCAGTTCATTATTAGACTCCCCTAAATGTACATTGAAATGAGTTGTTTTGATTTAAAAACAAATAACAAAAGAGAGAAGAACTCTCATTCAAATAAGCTTCTTTGATGTGGTACTCAACAAAAGAAAGATACAACAAATAGGCCATTACTATTTCTATAAAAATTACCGGCTTGATAATGCAACAAATATTAGCAATTTAAGTTTATTATGTATTCCAAATTGCATTTCCAAAGATAACCCAAACATTAAGTTGAAAAGACAACATTGAATAGAAAGATTGTCTTGTGAGAATGAAGAATTATTTATGAATAGAAATTTTGTGACATGAATATTTTACACCATTAATTCTTTGCACAGAAATGTTTATAAATATATGAAAATACCATGTTTGATTTTGGTTTACATATTTGGGGTAAAATCAAGTGTGCATGAAGTATTCTGAACCATAAAAGAGGAAATAAAAGCTTCATATGTAAGAATTAAATATTTGCTTTGAATTTATTTTAGGACCTACACCTCCAGCAAGTAGAAGGGTTCTCCCATCAAAGGAGGAAGCATCAGAATTGATTTTAAGACAAGTCTCTAAATCAATGATTGGTAAAAATGCAGCCTCAAGAAAGAATGCTCCTGCACCTCCTCGACGCACAACTTCATGTAAAGATCCTCTTGAAGGACAGAAAGACATGGAAAATGAACTTAAAGCAAAAATGAAGCTCCAAAAAGCTAAAATTGAAAGTTCTACATTAACTGAAAATTACGAAGATGATGAAAATCATGAGACAGGTAGTGATATTGGATTAACTATGTCTCTTCAACCGTCTAAAAGATTAGAATTAGGGTCACCAAAGTCTTATCAACGAGAAGGTGGCAAGGAGATTAAAATGGAGGACAGTGGGATATCTCAGGGTAGTTCTGAGAGTTTAAAACGTGCCCCAATAGACAAGTCAAAATATATGATCAATACTGAAAGTGCTGTAAAATCATCAGCTTTCGAACATTCTAAAGAGAGAAGTAGTGGTCGAAGTTTTAATCTGCCATATCAACGACAGTTTAGTGTTGAAAGTGATCGTGTTTCTAAGGAAACAAACACGGACGAAAATAAAGATATGGTGACTAATTATAAAGGGAAGTTTTATCCTAGGAAAGCACTACCCTTACCACAGCAAGCTCGTATACGGAGGCAATCATCAGGCAGGACACAACAAACACGTGATGCCGAAAGCAGTGTAACGATAGGACGTTTAGATGTAAATAATGTAACCAAGGCTATAAGTCAGTATGGGACAATTCCAAAAGGTCGCAGGATTGAGGCATATCTTGCTTCCATGGAGAGTGAAGTAGATAGAAATCAGATTCCCGAACTGCCTCATGTAGAGGATCAGGACTCTGGAACCGACACTGCTAGTGTTGCATCATGTCCTAATATGGTGCCTGACCGGGTACCTGTAGATCCTAATGATAAATTTGCCTCTATAAGAGAACATAGTGATCCTAGCATTAAACCAGAACCTAATGTAAAGCCTTCTAGTTTTGTTAAATCCCAGTCACAGCATGGGTTGGTAGATAATCAAAACCCATATAGTTCGGGATTACAAAGAAAAAAATCTGACTTAACTCATAGTAATAGTGATTTAGGACAGAGAGCATTTCCTGATCAAAAACCGAAACCTAGTCCAAGAATGTCACGCATGTTTGAATCAAGATCTGAAACTGACAATGCCAGGGAGGACATGTCACCAAATGTGTTACATTCCCCTCATGGAATTCAACCCTTGCATAAATCATTTGTAGGTGTTGATCATAGTCCGGCCAGTACCGACTCCACAATGATTGGAAGTCCCGATTCTATTGTTGATGCACGTAAAAATCCTGATTATAAATCTCCACGACCCACCTTTTCTCATAAAATGAGATCTGCTTCAACTGGGGATTACCCCATGCAAGGGGAATCTCCTTCTGACCATGTAAATGTTTCTAATTCCTGGAGTGGCAATAATTCTGAACCCATCACAGAGGAACAATCTGAGGATGCTCAAGCCAAGTCGGTTTTATCAAAAGTTGCAATGTTTCAGTCGCAAAAACCTGGGGGATCAGAGTTTGCTCCCTTCAAACCTTTTACACGAAATGAAAATGGCCGTGAGTCTTTCTCAGAGAGAAATGAGGGGACAAGACCCTCTCCAGATCTGAATTACAAACCTCATGTCAGTAAAGACGATATTATTTATAAACCTGTTATGCCGAAGAATATACAGAGTGTTCAGCCCTCGTTGATGTCAAAATCTATGATTGATACACTGGAACCCGTGCCAGAGAAGTACGCTGGACAAAACTCTGACTCTGATTCACCTAAAGTTACACAAGACACTGTGTTACAATCAGCAAATGAAATAAAAAGTTGTTTAGAATCATTAACATCAACTGGGAACAAAACAAGCACAAATTTCATGCTCTTATCAGAACAAGTGATGAATTTTCATGAGCTGTGCTCACATTATATTGACAATTTACAAGTTCATGCCAAATTCCATGCAAGAGAATTATTATCTAAGCTGCAATCATTCAGTGAGCAATTAAAAACGTATAATAGTTCCAACCCTTCCAGTGGTATCAAGTTAACGCAGGACGTTAAGTCAATCATGCAAGAAATCATTGGTCTTGTACAAAGATGATTTTTAACTATTTTATAGCTGCAATTTTATGATTTTTAATTCATACCCATTAATTGTCATTGATATGAATATTTTAATTTACAAACTTTTAAACAGGGTGTTCTAGCTATTAGAAAATGACCTGTCAAAATCATGTTAATGTGTAAATCAATATTAGAAAGTATAAAATGGTATTAACAGTCAATGTTATCTTCATGTATTTTCGGCATTAATTTCTTTTTTGCAATATATTTGTTGGCCCTGGCAAAATGTAAAAAATAAATTCAAAAATGTCGCATATGGAAAAAAATATTTTTAAATCCAAGCATTTTTAATTTCAGAATTACTTTTAATATATTAAGTAATTGTTGTCTATTTAAATATTATTTTGTTCAAAAATGAAATTTATTTATTAATATTTTATATCTTATTGTTACTTTTGTTTATTTTTTTTATCTTGAAAATTTGATAAAGGCATTGAATATGATATATATTACTCAAGGAATTTCTCAATTTCTTGATTAGGCTGATATACAGGTTAATCTTCCAAAAAATATTAACTTAGAATTTTAAATAATTTTGATCTACATGTACCTTTTATTTCCAGCATTCTAGTATAGTTTAATATTATTTAGGGCATAATATTGAATCATCCAAAGAAATCTGTGTTGAAGTAGCATAATGTGTAAACAGAATTTTGTGTATGTTAAGTCTGGTAATTTTTATATAACACTGTCATTGTAATTTTATCATTCAATGGAAACTTTTTTTCAATGCTTTGTATGCATTATAGATTGTATCATTACCCTAAAGGAAGTAAAGTATAAAATTAAGCATATTATAAAAGTCTCTTAAAATCTCATTGTCGTTGATTTTGATGATCACTGTAAATTAACTTTGAGTAAGTGACCTACATGTAAGTTCTATTCAAGCTCCAAACAGCGACTATCCACTCGTGACCTTATGCTGTACAGGTAGTTTGTAGACTGTCCGTGCTGTTTTCAGAAATTGGTTCTTATATTGTGTTTGTGTACCAGACTCCTTAATTGTGATAGTGTTCCAATGTGTTTTTATTGGTGCTATATATAGTATAAAGATGATGGTATTATATTAGATTATGCAAATTAATTCTATAATAAAATCAATGGACCATATTTATAAAATCATTGGACCAATTTGAGGCATATCTTAAGAACTTGATCTATACATAAACAATTCAACTGCTAAATTTACAAGATTCCAAGATATTTTATGTACTGCTTTAAAAAGTTTCGTTCTTAAATTTCCCCATCTATATTAAATCAATACCTACATTTTATACTTGTAATTCCATAAATTACATTCATCAGAAAGTCATCAAGATATTCTTAAGTAGATAAATTTATAGTAATGATATAATTAGTAGAATTATTTCCCCTTGTTTGATTCTGTTTTAATCGATCTCACAAAAATTTACATACATGTAGGTTTGAACCACTCGTAGAATTTTTTGTAGTTTAACATCATATATTTACTTCTTTGGTGCTTCACAATTAGAGTTGATCCTGTTTCACTTACTTATTAATATGATAGTGCTAGAAATATTTATCCTTTAGCTATTCAAATTGAAAAAAGTTTCTTCCAGAGAATATTATCCCCCCTTATCTTCCTAACTTTCTTCCTTTAACTAAATTATTTCTTCGTATTCTTTCTGTCCTTTGTTCAATGTAATTATTATACATGTATAGCTAGAATTTTGTTTATTATAAAAATAGTACTTAGTACTACAATGTGAAACCTTTTCAAATTCTAAACAAAATTTTGTGGTTTTGATTTGTAAAATCACAAAAATGTGCATTGATGAAGTTGAATATGCTAATGTCACTTGAAATAGTTTTTGTCAATCCTGTTGTTAAATTGAGTTGTGACACTATAGTATAAAACATTTATTCTCTTACACTTATAAAAAGTTGATGTATTCAAAGTTTCATGTACTATTTTTTACACTACATGTAATGAGTCTTACAAAAAGGTTGTTATATTACAATGCTTTGTAAGATAGTGCTTCTTATACACAGTTAAAGATTTAATTTAATGGTTGTTAGGATTTGGTATTGATATTATATCTGTTTTTCTTTACTTCCTAAGCTTTAAGTATCAAGTACTTTACTTAACCATACTATATAGTGTAACAGAATCAGTATACATTATAAACTCCGTTTCTTCAGAGTCACTACGAATTTGTTTTACATTTCATACAAATATCTGGATAAAAAGTTATTTTATTTTACTGAAGAGTATTTTTGTATGAATTTTGATACTTTGAATGCAATATTTGGTTAGAGCTTATGTGCCTTTTTACGGAGAAGAAATATATCAAATTTGGAAATCTTTTTTATGGTGTCTGATTTCAGTTGTTTAGTATTTAGTTTTTGTTTGTAATCATTGGTACTTGAACAAAACATGTATGTCACATCAGAATATCTTCTGTGATAAGTAATGAACAAGAAACACTATATACAGAATAACTCCTTTAGATAAGCTCAAAACTGTCAAGTTATTTTTAGATATGATGACATTTTGTTTGATAGTATTAGATTGAAAATGTTTCTTTTGTATATGTTATATAATACTCCATGTAAATAAATCATATTTAAAACAGAATTATCAGCATTGTAATATTTATTTGCTGTTTATTAGGTTGCATAATTTGTGTATTAGATGGTTTTGAATGAGAAAATTGTGTATTGCATTTAATGTACAAATCTGGCTATATAATCATTACTAAAATTTCACAATCTGATCATTTGAAAAAGGCCCTTAATTACAAAATACAGACTTCTTTCTGATAAAGAAATTCTTAACATAGGTTTTTCTTCCTTACATGTATTGATTGATCTATTTTCGTCTTCCACATTTGGCAACTTACAGTAACTATTTTTGACTTCCAATTTGGATTGAAAATGCATTTAGGTGATCTATGAAACTGTGGGTGTAAAGAATGCTTGCTAGACTTATTACAAGTATTTCATATCACCTGTATTAAGCCTATATACATGTACATGTATCCATTGTTTGTGACGTCATTACTGCCTTGTATACAGAATCTTATCACATGTCAGTCATGTGTTGTTTTTCATAACTGTAATATTGATCAATTGACATAATTACAATCATGTGATACAATTGTATTTTAAATGCTGAGCCATGTTAAAAGTGCTCCTTAGATTTTTGTCTCGCCTGCGACGAATGTCGCAAAAGGCGAGACTTAGGTATGGTGATTCCGGCGGCGACGGCGGCGGCGGCGGCGGCGGCGGCGGCGTCCACAATTGGTTAAAGTTTTTGCTTAAGTCTGTTTTGTGTGAACTAGTTATGTTACACCATTGATATTTGGTATGCAGTTGCATCAGCATCAGTACAGATCAGTTTTAAAAGGATTTCACCTGTATGCTCCTGCAGTCACGGTCTACTGACTTTGAAATTTTACACTGATTTGGCCGAGGTTAACCTTTTTTCTTAAGTCTGTTTAACATGAAGCAGTTATGTTACACCATTGATATTGGGTATGCAGTTGCATCAGCATCAGTACATATCAGTTTTAAAAGCATTTCATCTGTATGCTTCTGCAGTCACGGTCTACTGACTTTGAAATTTTACACCAATTTGGCCGAGGTTAACCTTTTTTCTTACGTCTGTTAAGCATGAAGCAGTTATGGTACATCATTGATATTGGGTATGCACTTGCATTAGCATCAGTACAGATCAATTTCAAAAGTATTTTATCTGTATTATCCTGCAGTCACAGTCTGCTGACTTTGAGATTTTACACCTTTTTACTTATGTCATTGAGTGTTTTATATAAAGCAGTTATGGTTCACCATTTATATTTGGTATGCAGCTGCTTAAGCATCAGTTACGATCAGTTTAAGGAGGATTTTTACTTTTTTTTATACTGTGTCCAGTTGCGACAGGCGAGACATGTCTCTGTGTTAACAGTTTATTATAGAAAGACCAATTTTTATGATGAAACTGCTTGGCTTTAACGTCTGGATGTGTTAGATGAATGATTGTGATTTAACATTGAAATGTATATCCGTGTACATTTTCTGTCAATTAAAACATCATTTGTTACTTGTCTGTTTATGTTGCCTCCCCAAGTTATCATATCGTTGGATTTAGTTTGTTGAAGTTGGCTTCCTAAGTTACCATAATGGTGTTGAAGTTGTCTTGGCTTCCCAAATTACCATAATGTTGGGCTTTCTTTACTTGTTGTCTCACATAAATTATTGTGAATTGAGATTGTTGATTAGCAATATGTACATTGTCATCAGTAGATGATATTGATTGTTCCCTTTCACCCCATTGTTCATTGATAATAAATGGAAAACATGTCAACAGATTAAAACACAACTTCAGCTTTGCAGTACAACAAAGTTAAGATTCTGGGTCAATCTCCAGCAAATACAAGAAATATTTTTAAGTAAGGCTAATTAACACTAAACTTTAGGTAAATTTTGTTTGAGAGTGTATGGTCGGTCACTACATACTGTATCTTTCTCATCATATTCAGTATGCATTGTAAGTTGAACTTGCTATGCAGTTAACAACACTGTCATGCTGATACATTATAGAAATGTAGAGTGAATGTCTGTGAGACAACAACCCTCAAAGAAAACATTGTCTACCTATGATGTGAATTCCAATGATATAAAACCCATGAAGTTTTGAGTGTCCTGTGATTTAATCACCAGCACAAATTAAGTGTATAATGAGGACACTGATGTCAACCTTCATGATAGGACTACGAGGTATGTTTGTGTAGTTTAAGTTTACTCTAAGATTTCTGTAGCAATTCACTTCAGTTGTCTAGTTACCTTGATTTACAGTGAGTAGCCAGAATGGCTCACCCTTATACAAATCTGAACTAAATGGAATAGAAAAGTTTGCATCCAAGCTCCTTTGTTCTAACAGGGGTGATCTGAGCCGGATCAGCCCTCGGAATACCCTATTCCACTTTTTCAACTCTATTGTTCCTTTTCTTTTGTTTTTCAAACACGTTTTTTGAGAAATGTTCACTAAGTTGAACATAGGAAAATTACAAAATCAACAACAAAGTTTTTTTGAAGATTGAAAAATAACATAGTTTCTACCTGGGTTTGAACATCGGATCTCACTGTTCCAAGTCTACCTTCATATCCACTAGACCACGAAACCAATGGAAAATCTCCGCTAAAAAATTGTGCATAAAGAATATTGAAGGGGCCCAATAAGGATACTCTATAATATATATTATAAATTTTTTTTCTATTTGATTCTTAATGCACAAAATATATTCTTATGTTTGTATTGAAATTTTACATGATATATTTTGAAGGCTGGGATGTAAAATAGTTATTACAGAAAACCCTATATAAGTTATCACAGTTCAAGTTAATGTTCTGGAATGGTCAGAAATGGTGCAGAGGTAACAGGTATTTGGTTAATCTTCATATAGATAAGAATAGGGGATATAGTTTGGTCTGTTCCTTCTGTCTGTCCTAAATTATGTTTTCCTTTGGCTTTGTGTTACTTTCCATGAAGGAAGTATATGAAACTTTACATACAAATTACCATAAAACTGTACCTGTCCCATCAATTTCATGGTGGATTGGTCTGAGACAGACAAAAAGGGAATTATACTTACTGTAACCTACATACATATATTCATCAGGAGCATGCAAAAACAAAATGAAATTTCATGCCACAACTCATTCAAAAAAAAAAAAAAAGAACATGTGAGTCAAGGAATCATGTCTCATGGACATATTCTTGTTTTCATCACCTATGTCCTAGAATGTACTAAGTTGAAAATAATGCAGAGGTAATAGCCAAGCATAGAACAACTTTGACATCTCAATTGTAGGTTAGAGCATCTCTTATCAGTCTTGTATAGATGGACCCCTTGTTAGGACAGTTTAAAATTATTTTTCTTCCACTTTGTTTTTATTTTGTCATATTTTTGTTAAATTTCTTTATCATTGCAATTGCATAATATATTTGCATTCATTTGTGAAAAGTTCTTTCATATAATTTTACCAGTACTCCCTAAGCAGTTAATATCAGTATATGTTAAATTTTGCATTTAAAGTAATCAGTCTGTCAGCATAAATGATCCCTTCTGTCAACTGGTAAATTGGGTCTTTAAGGTGACACTGTTTATTGTAGACAAACATCTCTAGATGCTCTTAAAAAAAACTCTTGTCTGAAAGAGCCACTTTAGCCAGAAGATGGATATCAAGGCAAAATGAACAAAAATGTGAAGAGCAAAATACCAAACGGGTAAAAAAAAACTGATGTTTTTGTTATCCTATAAATACTTATTTCTAGGAGTACCCACTGATCAGCATCATTTGAATCAAAATATAAAAAGGTTGAAAGAAAAGTACTCAAACCCAAAACGTTATAACAACCACCAAGAATATCCAACATGTGTTCTACAAGGACAGAAATGTGGATTCATTTATTTTTGTGGGTACCATATTTTGTGGTTTCATTAAAAAGGATCAGTTTGTGAACTCTTAATTTTTGTGGTTCTGAAGTGTGCAGCATACAGATCAATATTGAATTTCCTTTTCTTGGGGTATCAAATTATGACCATGAAATTCATACCGCATGAATAATAATTAAACCACAGTAAAAGATTTTGATATTTTCAATGATATAATTACAATGTGGTAAAAAAACAGTTAATTTGATTATGCTGTTTATGCATGTTTCAAGGAGTAAGGGGTGGATCCTTATGAATCAAAATTGGAAGGTGGAAAACCAAAAGCATTGAAGGAAAAGTACTCAAACTAATTAAGAAATTTCAGCCGGGAGGGAAAGTCTACAAATTGCCTTGGTGACTACCTCTACTCTTCATCAATTTAGCAAATGGAATCAAGTTGGACCTAAGCTCTGCATATATATCTGACAGATTTTACAAAGTAATAAAATCTACCTTAGACATCACAAACTAAATGTATTAGTACTCGTAGTAGAACTCTTGATTTTTGGCCGGATTTCACAAGTGAAAATCCTGGTTATAGAACGGTGAATGTTGGGCGGCGAGCGCCGGGCTGGTGGGCAGGTAAAAATTTTCGTAACAGTTTTTTCTCAGTAACTAATCATCACAGCCTCTTGATAATTGGTATGCAGCATCAGCATGGGCTCTCATAGGGTGGGAATGGATTTCATGTCTGTTGCTCGCCAACTTCTGGTTTACTGACTTAATTTTTGACATTAATGTTCAATGATAGAAAATTTTCGTAACAGTTTTCTCAGTAACTACTAATCACAGCCTCTTGATATTTGGTATGAAGCATCAGCATGGGCTCTCATAGGGTGGGATTCCATTTCAGGTCTGTTGCTCACCTTCCTGTTTAACAAAATCCTGCCATTTCTGTCTTTGACCCATTTTTTTTTTATATTTCCAAAGTAAAATGTTAAAATCTTGATGTTTCACAAAATCGACTGTTTTAGCTCACTGCCTACTTTTTAAAAACAATTGAACCAAAAGAAATTGCAATTTGTCAAATATTGAGCTTATTGAATATTTAAAAGCAACTATTCAATGTTGAGTGATTTGTGGCCTCAGTGGCATTACTATAAATGTAATAAATTGTAAACTTTACTAGATTAAATTTTTGTATCAATATTATTGAGCCTATGCTATCTTTTTTCCCATGTATAATAAAGATCTATTATTTATGTATTCATTGATATTGCCATATTAAGACATACAGTAATTGTAATATACATGTATATGATCTATTGATAAAGTATAAAAAATTATATGTTACATTTTTAGCAGAAACTTGTAGCTGTAAAACTGGTCCATTCTGAAAACAGATGTCCATTGCAAGGATAGAAGATTAAACCCTCAGGTATTTCCTTAAAAAAATTTTTTTTTCTTGTGATATATCTACAGTTTTTATCATTTTAGCAGATTTTCCCATATTAAGTTTTGAGTTTGGATCAGAAAAAATTAGAGTTTTTTATGCTCCACCTAGGAAAGTAGAGGGGGCTTATTGTGTTTGCCTCTGATTGTCCGTCATTCTGTCCAAAATCAGGTTTGCTTACAGGTTGCTTTTTCACACGTGGTGCATATTTTTAAAGCATCCTTGAAATTAAAGAAGAGACTTTGAGAAAACCAATTACCTTACCAAATTCAGATTTTCCATGATTTTAAGAACAATATTAAATGATATTTTTTTTTAGATTGCTTCTATATTTCATGTACTTCCAATTTTCGTAATCCTGAATTGGATACTTTAATCAAAGTAATTCTAGGATTTTTTTTTTAAATGTGTATCAGAAAATGCTGAAGAAGTTTCCCAATCCTGATATTACATGCCAAATAAATTAAAAAGTAATCTTAGAAAGTTTTTGTTTTTCAATTTGTCTTAGTTTTCCAGCTTATAGCTAAGATGCAGCTGTGAGTCACCTTATTTTTCCTGCAAAAGGCCTTGATAAAACTTATATATCATTATTGATAATATAATAAATGGTAACATCTGGCTAAATACAGCAGTCAAACTGAATGATGGGACCCAGGAGAGGGTAAAGGCTTATAGATATTGTTTTACTTGCCCTCCTGATTATTTGATTCTTTGATATGGATTTTTTTAACTTAATTTTATACCTTCAAATGCTATATTTAAAAAATAGAAATTAAAGGTATTAATTTATGTGTGGTATTTTTCCCTTATAAGTACCCCTGAAATCCAGATCTATCGGAACTTATTTTGCCTCATTTCTTATCTTGTAAAACTTTTGGAAAGAAGGAAAGAAACAATTTTCTGATTTACCCATCGGTGCCTCAAACTTTTTTGGACTATCTTAATCTTTTTTTTTGTAAGTACAGATACAGTTTCTAGGATGCATGCATATTTAATGACTTATCTTAGAATTTGTTTGTCAGATACATGTACATGTACTTCAGAAGTTTGGGCTCTGTTTGTTTACGATTTAGACTTATCAGTTGTTTATCAAAAGGTGAATGTCAATGTTCAAATATTTGTTTTTGTTTAATTTTTGGAGAAAAAAAAATATTATTGATTTCAATTTTGTCTTTTAAAATCAGCTGTTTTTTTCTATAGTATAATACATGTATATTAGAGAATATTCTTGGCTCTAATGCACATGCCTTTATCATTATGGAATCATCAAAATAGGATGGCCTTGAAATCTTAACTTTTAAGACTGTAGAATTTTAATGCTTAAGAAATAAAAACCTCATAAACTGCTTGCTTCTCAAGTTATAAAGAACCTTTTAATCTTGTAACTTTATTGTTATGTTAAGAATAATAATTCATCCATTTACAATCAAAACATAGACGTTAAAGTTGACAAACTAAGTTGAAAATCCAAGATATTATATTATTTTATTTTTACTTAATTAAATGTTGACGACCTAAGGGTCAATGCATGTATATTTTGATTACCTGACGAAAACAGAATGATCTGATAGAAAGTTTAAATTTGTCTGTCGATCCTTGAATAGGCTCTCGTCATGTAATCCTTTTATTAAGTTTGTCTACCAAGTATTATTTAAAACTGTATATTGGTTTGAAGTATATTTTGGAGGAAATCGTGACTAAAATTTTTAAAACGTTCTTCCTAGTGCAAGACCAGGTAAGGCTGAATATTCCTTTTATTAATAAGCCTATATTTTTTACATTAGATATTTACTTTTTGATTTCTTAGCAAAATTATTTTTTTGAAATTGATAAATGAAAAGAAGACAAAGATATAAGGAGGAGGCTTATTTTAAATTTTTCAGCTAAAGATAAATAGTTTTTGTGGAGCCTATTGCAAAAAGTTTTTGAGAGCAAATGCTTGATTCAACTTGTCTGTTCTGTTGCTAATATGTACTTTCTTTCACATTAGCTCAATACAGGGGCGGATCCAGAGGTCCATGAAAGGGGGGGCGTAATTGCTAAAAATGGCAGATTTTGATGAAAATTTAAAGTTGCTTGGTCAATTTTATACAGAAAATTTTTTAATTTCTCAATTAAAGGGGGGGGGGCGTACGCCCCCTCCGCCTCCCCCTGAATCCTCCACTGGCTCAATATGACAGAAGTATGTACTTGGTATTTGGGTACAAAGAGTTAAAAATTTAAATGAACAGTCTTAGTGGTCTTGGAATCTACTGCCTGTACACAATGGTAGAATTTCTCAGCTTTTCTGTAAAAATGTACTGTGAATGCTACACAATGACTGGTATGAATTCTTAAAGGTCAGCTCTCTTGAATTCTTAAATGACCCATAAGGGGTTGACATGATATATTCCTACTCCTCCTTGTAGATTGCTTTGATGGATGCTCTTCATATTTTCATGGAACCTTTTTTGTGTGCCTTATTTGAGGGATGCAAGCATTTATTTGTTACTTTTAGTTGTGGCAATTAATAGATTATACCAAATTGTTTGTATGGACCATTACTTTTTATTACCCCCTGCATTAAAAGTGTGGTGGGGTATATAGTGATAGGGGTGTTTGTCTGTGTGTCCGTTCTTCCGTAACCTCAGGGTACTCATCTCTTATCTCTTTCACACAATCTTTGTAATATAATGCAGATGTGCACCTACTATTTAAAATTTGATCTGATTGATTTTTGTGCATGGTTTCCCATAGCAAAACATGGACTTACGCCTCTTATTTTAAAACTCGATCTGATTGGGTTTTGTTTGGGGCGGCGGTATTTATTTGTTTTTGTCTCGCCTGCGACGAATGTCGCAAAAGGCAAGACTTAGGTATGGTGATTCCGGCGACGGCGGCGGCGGCATCCACAATTGGTTAAAGTTTTTGCTTAAGTCTGTTTTGTGTGAACTAATTATGTTACACCATTGATATTTGGTATGCAGATGCATCAGCATCAGTACAGATCAGTTTTAAAAGGATTTCACCTGTATGCTCCTTCAGTCACGGTCTACTGACTTTGAAATTTTATACTGATTTGGCCGAGGTTAACCTTTTTTCTTAAGTCTGTTTAACATGAAGCAGTTATGTTACACCATTGATATTTGATATGCAGTTGCATCAGCATCAGTACAGATCAGTTTTAAGAGGATTTCACCTGTATGCTCCTGCAGTCACGGTCTACTGACTTTGAAATTTTACACTGATTTGGCCGAGGTTAACCTTTTTTCTTAAGTCTGTTTAACATGAAGCAGTTATGTTACACCATTGATATTTGATATGCAGTTGCATCAGCATCAGTACAGATCAGTTTTTAAAGGATTTCACCTGTGTGCTCCTGCAGTCACGGTCTACTGACTTTGAAATTTTACACTGATTTGGCCTAGGTTAACCTTTTTTCTTAAGTCTGTTTAACATGAAGCAGTTATGTTACACCATTGATATTTGGTATGCAGTTGCATCAGCATCAGTACAGGTCAGTTTTTAAAGGATTTCACCTGTATGATCCTGCAGTCACGGTCTACTGACTTTGAGATTTTACACTTTTTTACTTTTTACTTATGTACTTAAGGAGGATTTTTACTTCATTTTATACTGTGTCCAGTTGCGACAGGCGAGACATGTCTCTGTGTTAACAGTTTATTCTACTTTTATAACTTTTGTTGTTTTGATTTTCTTTTTCTTTTCTTTTTTATAATGATGTACATGATGCTTTTATACATCTTTTTGCAATGAAAAGTAAAAAAAAGTAAAATGAGATAGTAAAATAATTGGAATTTTTTAATCTTTTAAAATATTTCCTTTTTTTTGCTCATTCTGTAACACTCATAGTATCTGATTTATAAGATTATTGATCTTCAGAATTTCTAAGTCAATCTTAAAGCTTATAATATATGCTCCTACCCTTAATTTTTATACGACCTAAAAAAATTTGCGGACCTATATTGGTATGATGCCAAAGGCAGATCTAGGACCGGCGTACCGGGTGCACGCCCACCCCCCCAGTTTGACAAAAAAATTTGGTTAGGAACTGTATGAAACAAAAGGTCCCAGAAGGTTTTTTTATAATTGCGTGCCCCCTCGTTTGAAAATTTCTGGAACCGCCACAGGATGCTGTCGTAGTCGTCGTTGTTGTCGTTGTTGTGTCTGTTAACTTTAGTGTATACATGATAACTTTTGTTCTAGTAATCCGAATGCTATTAAATTTCACAGTGATATTCCTTACTATTAAAGGATGGATGGGATTGATTTTGGGGGTCCCCCTTTTTTGTTTCGAAATTAGGGGCCAAAAATGCTACTTTTATGTTTGTTGCCACGATAACTTTAGTTTTAGTCATCCGATTGCTTTGTACTTTGGCATTAATGTTCTTTACCATAAAAGGGTGAATGGGATTGATTTTTAGGGTCCCCCTTTTTTGTTTCGAAATTAGGGGCCCAAAAGGGCAAAAAATTCAAATATTTTATTGTTTCCATCATAACTTTGTTTCTAGCTGGCTTATTGCTGTGAAATTTGTAAAGAATGTTTCTTACAAAAAAAGAATGAACCTGATGAACTTTTGCGGACCCCTTTGTACCCGTTATATAATTCGGGGCCAAAATCTAAACTTTTATATTAGTGGTCCGATTTTGAAAATTTTTTTTGCATGTTTGTTCTTGTCAAATAGCGATACAAAATTGAGAATCAATTTTTGCAACCCCCCTTTTTTCCCCTTTTATGTAATTAGGGCCAAAATGGAAAATTTGTGGTCTTATTTTGATCTCTTTTGGAAAAAAAATAATTCCTCTTAAATTGTAAGTGGAAGTCCACCATGGGCTGCATGTGTCCAAACCAATTGACTATCCATATTGGGCCTCAAACGTACAGGGTTAAACATGTTGCGATCGTATCATGCTGCGCTCAGCAAAGCTTTTTATTGATATGTTGGATAAGTTTATTGTCTGTAAAAATAAAAATATTAAATCAATGAAAATATTTTATGTGACAATCAGTGATCCGAGTCAAAAATCATTTTAACATGGTTATGTTAGTATGACATTAAAAAATATTTCCCCTGAAGATGTAACATTGTAGTAACAGCTGAACTGTGTGGACTGAATGTTTCAGACTGTTTGGTAATAGTGGCAGAGATCCAGAAATTTTGAAAAGAGAGGGGGGGTGCCCAAAGACTGGTTAAGAAAAGAGAGGGGTGGGGGTGCCCACTGACTGGTTCAGAAAAGAGAGGGGTGGGGGAGACCCACTGACTGGTTCAGAAAAGAGAGGGGTGGGGTGCCCACTGACTGGTTCAGAAAAGAGAGGGGTGGGGGTGCCCACTGACTGGTTCAGAAAAGAGAGGGGTGGGGGTGCCCACTGACTGGTTCAGAAAAGAGAGGGATGGGGGTGCCCACTGACTGGTTAAGAAAAGAGAGGGGTGGGGTGACCACTGAATGGTTAAGGAAAGAGAGGGGTGGGGGAGACCCACTGACTGGTTAAGAAAAGAGAGGGGTGGGGTGACCACTGAATGGTTAAGGAAAGAGAGGGGTGGGGGAGACCCACTGACTGGTTCAGAAAAGAGAGGGATGGGGGAGACCCACTGACTGGTTAAGGAAGGGCCCACTCTGGTCATGCTTCAAATATTTCTTATATATCTACCGGTAAACCAATTTTCTGCCCCTGGCTTTTATTTCTGAGGAATCTTATTTCTGGCAACTGGTTAGTGTTTAGTTTTGGTTGTGCTTTTGCCTGTTTCTGGTGGGTTATCTTAATCTGTTCAACTTTTTCCTTTATTAGTCTGTTTCTTTAAAGATCTTCTTAAAAAACAATATATGAATAATTGCTTTCAAACTTTGTATGCTTGGTATAGGGTTCAATGCTTGTATTTTAACCTGAGGTGTTAAAAATCATGAGATAATTTATACATATGCAGATCTTTCTCAGAATTTTCATATAGTGTCAGATACCCATGCATACTTTCAAAGTTCTAGAAAACTCTCAATTAAATCAAATTTGTGGAATGGCTAATTACAGGAGTTATTTCCCCATAATAATCAATATTGACCATTTTCACAGTCTTTGGACTATATATTGAAAACTGTTTAAAAGTTATTCTCTTTCAACTGTTTTTTTTTCTATCAATTTTAGATGATTTTTAAAAACCTTCTTCTGTGAGACAACTCAGTACTTTGTACACTTGGTTGGTAGATGTCCTCTACCAAGTTTGTTTTATTTATAACTGCCAATTCATCGTTTCCTTGTTTTTATGATAGGGCGTTGGAAATGGTTAAAATAACACGTAAAACAGTCGAAATCCATCTCTCCAATTTAGACCCTAAAATGGCGACCATTACAGCTTCCCCGATAGACCCCATTGATCAGTGATATTCCTACTCAGGCGCTTCCGGTTACCCAACTAAATTAACCCACTTGACTGCTGTTGCTAAAATTAGAGCAGGTGGATCAGGCTTTAGTTTTTTACTTACAGCTGAAAAAGCATAAGACAATAGGGTTTTTGGTTGGCAATTTGGGAATTAGTATAAGATTGCGTATTGTATTTTAGTCTTGGGCAGGAACAGTGACCTCTGGTCTCATTTAGGACGTCTGTCGTCTGTCGTCCGTCGTCCGTCGTCTTTTTCCAAACATCTTCTTCTCTGAAACTGCTTGGCCAAATGCAGCCAAACTTGCTATGGTTGTTCCTTAGGGTATTGTGCAAAAAGTTTGCGTTGGGATTTTTGATACGTCCAAAAACATGGCCGCTGTTACTACAAATAGAACAGGGGGGTCAAATACAGATTTTTGCAAATAACTCAAAAATGGTGACAGATATCAAAATTCTTGCATAGGGTAAAAGTGATCAGCACCTCAAGATAAAAAATGGTGACAGATATCAAAATTCTTGCATAGGGTAAAAGTGATCAGCACCTCAAGATCTACCTGCCCTGAAATTTTCAAGAAGATTTAACAACCGATGTAGGAGTTATTGCCCTTTTTAGCTCACCTGACCCGAAGGGTCATTTGAGCTATTGTCATCACTTGGCGTCCGTCGTCCGTCGTCCGTAAACTTTTTAAAACTCCTCTGACACCATAAGTCCAATTGCAACCAAACTTGGTATGGTTGTTCATTAGCATTCGGTGCTTAGAACTGATGTGGGGATTTTTGATTCGTCGTAAAACATGGCCGCCATGGCTAAAAATAGAACATAGGGGTAAAATGCAGTTTTTTGCAAATAACTCAAAAACGGCTACAGATATCAAAATTCTGGCAGGGTAAAAGTGATCAGCACCTCAAGATCTACCTACCCTGAAATTTTGAAGAAAATCCAACAACCCATGTAGGAGTTATTGCCCTTTTTGATGATTTTTTGCAAATTTTGCACCTGTTTAGCTCAATATCTTGTAAACTATACTAGATATTTGAGAAATTTAAATTGCATATTGTTAAGCACATCAAGATCTACGAAATATGTAATAGGGTCAACGTTGTAGGACCTTTCCTTTTAGGAGTTATTGCCCTTATAACGTCAAAATTTAGCATTTTAACAGCTTTTCCTCATTACATTGAAAACGTTAACTCCTCTGACACTTTAAGTTCAAATGGAACCAAACTTGGTATAGTTGTTTATTAGCATTAGGTGTATAGAATTGTCGTGGGGATTTTTGATTGGTTGTAAAACATGGCCGCTGTGGCTAAAAATAGAACATTAGGTTAAACTGCATTTTTTTGCAAATAACTCAAAAACTGTGACAGATTTCAAAATTTTGATTGGGAACAAAAGTGATCAGCACCTCAAGATCTACCAGCTCTGAAATTTTGAAGAAAATCCAACTACCAATGTAGGAGTTATCGCCCTTTTTGTGGATTTTTTGCAAATTTTGCACCTGTTTAGCTCAATATCTTGAAAACTATACAAGATATTTGAGAAATTTAAATTGCATATTGTTAAGCGCATCAAGATCTACAAAATTTGTAACAGGGTCAACGTTGTAGGACCTTTTCTTTGAGGAGTTATTGCCCTTGGAACGTCAAAATTGAGCATTTTAACTGCATTTCCTTATATTGAAAATATTAACTCCTCTGACACTTTAAGTCCAAATAAAACCAAACTTGGTATTATTGTTTATTATTATTAGGTGTATAGAACTGTCGTGGGGATTTTTGATTGGTTGTAAAACATGGCCACTGTGGCTAAAAATAGAACATTAGGTTAAACTGCATTTTTTTGCAAATAACTCAAAAAGGGTGACAGATTTTTAGATTTTGATTGAGAACAAAAGTGATCAGCACCTTCAGTTCCACCATATTGTCAGATGACCCCCTTATTAATCTTATGACCCTTTCAACGTTAAAAAGATTTTGCCTTAAAACCTTTACTTCAGGCACATATGTCAGGTGAGCGATTCAGGCTCCTGGGAGCCTCTTGTTCTGTTTTTTTTTTCAAAATTTTGCACTTATTTAGCCCTATATCTTAAAAACTATACAAGATATTTTAAAAATTCAAATTGCATATGATTAAACACATGAAGATATACATTTCATGTAATTAGGTCAAAGCTGTGGAACCATTTCTTTTAGGAGTTATGGCCCATAAAGCGTCAAAATTTACCATTTTTCATTACTTTTTCCCTGAATTTCAAAGATTAAGATCTGACACCATGCATCCAACTTAAACCAAACTTGGCACAGTTGTTTAAAAGCATAAATGCTACAAGTGTATCGTTCCGATTTTTGATTCGTCAAAAATATGGCCACCATGGTTAAAAATAGAACATAGGGGTAAATTGCAGTTTTTTGCTAATAACTCAAAAATGGTTACAGATATCAAAATTCTGATGGGATACAATAGTGATCAGCATCTCAAGATCTACCTGCTTTGAAAGTTTCAAGAAGATCCAACAATTGATGTAGGAGTTATTGCCCTTTTTCTGGATTTTTTTTCAAAATTTTTCACTTATGTAGCCATATATCTTGAAATCTATACAAGATATTTCAAAAATTTAAATTGCATATGATCAAGCACATCAAGATCTACATTTCATGTATTTAGGTCAAAGCTGTAGGACCATTTCTATTAGGAGTTATTGTCCTTAAAACAACAAAATTTACCATTTTTCATTACTTTTCCCCTGAATT
This sequence comes from Arcuatula senhousia, assembly GCA_963971305.1. Lineage (NCBI taxonomy): Eukaryota > Metazoa > Mollusca > Bivalvia > Mytilida > Mytilidae > Arcuatula > Arcuatula senhousia. Next base: position 51,629,259 of record OZ020311.1, read on the forward strand.
TCAAAGATTAACTTGTCTGACACCGTAAGACCAACTGCATCTTAACTTGGCACACTTTTTTAATAGCTTATATGCTTCAACTCTATTGTTCATATTTTTGATTCATAAAAAAACATGGCAGTCATGGCTAAAAATAGAACATAGGGGGTAAATTTCATTTTTTTGCTAATACCTCAAAAATGGTTTCAGATATCAAAATTGTGCAAGAATCAAAAGTGATCAGCACCTGTAAAAAAACCTGTGTCAAAAGTACCTGTCCGGAAATTTCGGAAAAGATCTGACTGCTGATGTGGGAGTAATTGGCCTTTTTTCTAATTTTTGCTAATTTTTGCACTTATTAAGCCCAATAACTTCAAAACTAACCAAGTTATTTCAGAAATTTAAATCGCATATGGTTAAGCACAATAATATCTACAAAATATATGTATCTGTGTAGTTCAGGTGAGCGATTCAGGCTCCTGGGAGCCTCTTGTTTGTGGATATCATCATATTGAAAACAGAAAATGCAAGAAAAAAAACCCTTTCAATTGAAGAAATTGTTCAGCTGGTTAATCTAGCAAATTTGCTTCAGATTCAAATTTGCCAACCATTTAAGAGTTATCTCCCTTTTACTGTTTTTATTACTCTGTGCTCAAATGTTTACACTTTTATACTTGCCATATTTGTATTAACAAAATCAAACTATTGCATTAGTCAAGCAAGCTTGCCGAAATAGTGCATATAGTATGAGTGACCGTATTTGAAATGCTAACTTCGTAGTCACTGTATTGCTACACAAACAACAATTAGGTTCATTATTTCAAATATTATATTTTATATTTTTAAATGCCAAAATTATTAGCAGAGTACATCTATTATAGATTATGATGATAAATGATACATGTATACTGATAATCTATTAGATAAGTGCTGTGGAGGACTTATAAGGTCAAAATCGTGATGCTATTTTTGGCTTTAAAGTACAAAAGATTTATAATTTAAAGTCAAATAAAACCCAGCTGTTCCTTCCTAATAATAAATAACTATGATTATCGATATAGACTATGAAAAGACAAAAAAATACTGTTTTAGTCTCTATAGAAAGTTAGAAAAATAAAAACATCAATTTTAATGATCAACAGAAAAAAAATACAAATATTGATAAATATTTAGTTGCTAATCAAGGACCATCACCAAAATAGAAGAAATTGTCACATCTTGTTTGTAGGATAAAACTTATCAGAAAAAACAAAACAAAAAATGTATGTTTATTTTGCACAGGGTTTTCCTACAAGTCTGAATTGGATATTGCATTGTTAATATGTGACAGTACTGTGTATATATATGTTGTACTTTAATTTTGGAATAAAACACATGTCATCAAATTTTATCAGAAGCCATATCAATGATTACAATAAATTGATATACAGATTAAGATAATGTTTACAGCTTTAGGTTAAGGAAAACATCTTTTTTGTTAAAGAAAACAAATTTTAATCTTTAAATGATAAAGATAAATATTTGAATACATTTGATATTTAACAGGTGAAGAAGCTAAGTATTTACATATTGGGAATTATAAATATTCTGATTTTGTATGTAAGTACAAATGTACGGAGCCCGGATAGGGACATACAAATAAAAAAAATATGTTGTGCGCACAATATATTATTTTGTGCGCACAATATATTATTTTGTGCGCGCAATATATTATTTTGTGCGCACAATATATTATTTTGTGCGCACAATATATTATTTTGTGCGCGCAATATATTATTTTGTGCGCGCAATATATTATTTTGTGCGCACAATATATTATTTTGTGCGCACAATATATTATTTTGTGCGCGCAATATATTATTTTGTGCGCACAATATAATATAATGTGCGCACAATATAAATATAATGTGCGCACAATATACATATAATGTGCGCACAATATATAATATCATGTGCGCACAATGGTCTTACTAAAACGCGGATACGGAATGTGGAACGAAAACGGAAAACGAAACGGAAAACGGGATAAGTTTATTATTTGTCCTACATATGTTTATATAAAAAAAATTTAATTAGATGTTTTTAAAACGCCGGATAAGTGTCTTAAATTTGCTTGTTCCCATTAGGGCAAATTTGGTTTTATCATACCCTGTCCAATGTAGTAATATTTCAGATTTTCCGCAATAGCTTGCCTTCACCCCTTCTACGTTTTTTAATTTGTTTTACCCCCTAGCCTTCCCGCTTCACACCATTTTCCATCTTTATTTCACTGGTACAACTGATTTATTAACTTTAATCTTAGGAAATTGAGTTAAACATGGAATTTGAAAGAAAACCTTAGCTCAGTACCGGAGGTTTGTTATAAAATGATTTAAAACAACATTCAGTTTAACAATAAAGACGATTAGAAAGAAAAAAAACTTCTTGAAACGTTTTAGAGGCTCAGATTTGGCAGTCAAGTACAATTTAACCGTTGCTCGATCCTGATAATTTTTCAGCAAATATAGAAAAGTAAAATTAAGATTGATGGCACGTCGGATTAGCTTTTGGTATATAAAGCTATAGCTTGGGCACCTGTTTTATTTCGTCTCTTGAATTCCTAGTAGAATCTACACGTATTGGAAGACGGTCCCGGTCTCCAGTTCAATTGTAACTGGAGCAGCCAACCCTAGCGCTGGTGTGTCATTGGCTGGTAGACCCCTGGCACTGCAGAGGCTTCTAGCCTATTGTCACGACTATAGAATTTATATTACAGTATATTTAATGATGCCCCCACTCGTAAAAGAGGGGCTATATTGCAATCATTTTGTCCGCCAGTCCGCTCTTTACAAACGTTCGTAACAAATTTTCCAGCTTCCAGTGAAGGAATTGATTTCAAATTTGGCATACACAGCTTAAGCATGCTGAGTTATAACATGCATCTTCTTGCTGTTTTCTCAGCCGAGAGAACATTCAAGACGTATAAGGCTGTCGGACAAAGACTTGAAAGTTTAGGAAAAGCAATATACATGGAAACAAGACACTTGACAAACATGACAAAGCTACAAGACTCTCACAAGGCAAATATAAAGAAGCCTGAGAAGACAAACATTAGCCCAAAAATATAATGAAGAAAAAATCAGTAAAGCATGCAAAGAAAAAAAATCAAGACGAGGACCAGCATAGTCTAAGGACGTAGAGAGCCTAAGAGCTATACATAAAATTTCGACTTGCTCCATTACGGGTAATGGGCCCCCTTTGTAGCTCCGCCTAATTTAAAAAAACGTCGAAGGAGCTACTAGTATATTATTGCAGCTAATGTCAACCAGATCACAATGAATCCTCCACGACGCATCTTACAAAATTCGTGCCTTGTGGCTACTCCTTTGTCATTGTCAGCTCCAACTTCAATAACTCAATAGTTTTTCGAGACACCTCGCCAGGAATCTTCACTAAGTCCAGCTTCTGCTGTGTCCCGTCTGGTAACGTCGCATACCAGCAAAAAGCCCAACTATACAGAGAACAATGGAGGTAGAAAGCCTTAAACAATCAAGGAACACCATAAAAAAGCCAGCAAGCCAATGAAAGAAGATTAAACTGTAGACTGTATGAACTCAATAAAGTATCCGAACCCGTGTAAGCGTTTTAATTCCTCCCAAGGAACAGCAAGTCCCCTCCCCGCAAACCAGCCCCTTATGCAGGAAGTCAGCCATATACCCCATTTCCCAGCAGCAAGAGCAGCCATTTTCCCCTTTCAGCAGCATCAGCTGCTGCCATTTCCCTCATTTTCAGCAGCGAGAGGCTGAGCGGCCATTTTCCCCTTTTCTACAGCATTTAACAGCCATTTTTTTATAGCTATTGCTTATGAGCAGCAGACCCAATACCAGTATCCACTACCCCCCATTTACCTCCTCCCCCTCATTACCTCCCCAAAATTTGGAATGATATACGCCCCATTTTACCCAAAAACAAACATTTTAAGCCTAAAAAAGCTACTTAAAGCGTTTTCATTGCAATCGTACATCAAAAAAACAAGAAAGTGATCAAAAAGTTGGACTAAAAATGAAAATCGGTACATCAAATTCAAACAAATCAAAATGTATTGACGAAAACACATCAGTTTTAAAAAAGAAACATGATAAAGCTTTACTCAAAACAAAATCTGTTGACGAAAAAACATCAACCTATGAAAAGTAACTCACAAAATCGGGACGAAAAGGGAAAACTGTTGAAGAAAAACTCACGCACAAAAGAAAATATGTTGACGAAAAACACCAAAATACTAAAACAAACGCATAGAATCTCACCTAAAAGAAATATATTGACAAAAGCAAAACTGAATAAAAAGCTACGTCGAGCGCAGCATGATAGGACCACAACATGTTGAACACTGTATACGTTTGCGACCCAATATGGATTGTCAAATGCTTTGGCCACAGTCATGCAGTCCATGGTGAACTCGCAAAGCTTTTTGACACATGCAATCTTTGGTGGACTTTCAATGCATATTTGAATTTTTTTATACATTTGTACAAACCTTTTGAAAATTAGACCAAAAATTGAATTTTTAAATTTGATTTTTGAGCGTGGCCGGTCTTTGGCCTCTTCAACAATGTAGCGATGCAATATATATCAAAACCATTGAAACATTTAGTTGACAGAATTTAATGAGGAATTCAATTAAAAAAATATTTTCAAAACGGAATAAGTAATAAACATTCAACAACAGTTTTGTTAGTAAAACCATTTAAGCCTTTTTGGTCCTTTTTCAAAAACGTTAGGGACAACCAATCCCAAATGCAAGTAATAAGAAACATCCTTTAGTGGATTTAATCATCATATTAAAACTTCATAACAATTGGCTGGCCCGCTACAACTAATTTTTTTTTGTGAAAAACCATTTGCCTTGACCGACTTTTAAATATGACGTTTTTGCCCCTTTGACCCCTAATTTTTTAGAAACGGTAAGAGATATTGCAAATCTGATTGACACCGCAGGCAGGGATTTTTACTTGGATTCCAATGAAGACTAGAAAATGTGTCTATGAGCCACAGGATGGCCCTCCCGTTCTTGAAATATCTGACCCTATAAGGGGTCATCTGACAACTTCGATCCTATGGGGACTTTTGTAGAGCTACATTGTTGTAAATGAGCAGAACATTTAAGCAAGCAACAGCTTTTCTCTATCAGCTATAGTTTTCATTCCATAGGCCAAAAGCTTGAAAAAAACGTTGTTTTAGGGGTCGTAACCCCTATAAGGGGTCATCTGACAACTTCCACCCTATTGAGACTTTTGTAGAGCTAAATGAACTGAACATTTAAGCAAGCAAAACCTTTTCCCTATCTTTTATCGTTCACAATCTATAAGGCTAAAACCATTTTTTTGACATTTAAGGGGCCATAACCCCTATAAGGGGTCATCTGACAATTTCGACCCAATGAACATTTTAGAGCTAACTTAGCTGAACATTATGCAATTGAAATAACTTCAATTCCTTATATAGTTCTTGAAATATAATATGGGCAAACCAAACCAAAAAAAACGAAAAGAACCAATTGAAGATCAGCCATACATAAACAATACAAGCTAAAAACACGGGGAAAACAAGAGAAAAAAGTGCAAAACGCAGAAAAAAATCAAGAAAAGGGGAAATAATTTCCACATGGTTTGTTGGAAAATTTGAGGGAAGGTAGGTCGTGATGTGTTGATTACTTTTACCCAATGCCAGAATTTTGATATCTGTCACCGTTTTTTTGAGTTGCTTGAATAAAACTGCTGTTTTACCCCCCTGTTCTGTTTTTAGCAACGGCGGCTATGTTTTTTATTGGATCAATTTAGAATGAGGATCATTTGTAGCCAATATGTCATATATCATTACTACCAAGTATCAATCAAATTGGTTCAGTAGTTTCAGAGAAGAAGATTTTTGAAACTGTTAACGGACGACGACGACGGAAGACGGACGACGGAAGACACCTGTACTGAGGTTTGTCCACTTGTATGGCTTAAAATTTGTTTTTTGTTCGTCTTTCATGGACGGTCCCCCCTCTACGAGCTATTGTGGTGAAGGTCGTATCTTTGTGTTGTTGCATAGCTTTACTCCCTTCTCCTCCTGCTCCCCCTCCTCCTCTTCAGTTTCCTCTCTTCTTCTTCTCCCCCTAATTTCCCCCCGGCCGTCAGTTTCCTTCGATTCCTTCCTTCTTCTTTTCTCTTGTTTTTTCCCCGTGTTTTTAGCTTGTATTATTCATGTATGGCTGATCTCCAATTGGTTCTTGTTCGTTTTTGTCTCGCCTGCGACGAATAGTCGCGAAAGCGAGACATAGGTATTACTTTCCGGCGGCGGCGTAAACTTTTTTGTAAGACTTTTGTGGACGATGAATTGCTGGAAAAGAATAATAGCTAGGCATCTGATATTTGGTATACAGACAGTTCAGGTTATGGTCTACGCAACTGTCACCATGCCATGTGACCCTGACCCCATTTTCACGCTCCAGTGACTCTGTGAACTTAGGTCTTCTTTCAGACGGTAAACTTTTTTGTAAGACTTTTGTGGACGATAAATTGCTGGAAAAGTATAATAGCTTGGCATCTGATATTTGGTATACAGACAGTTGAGGTTATGGTCTACGCAACTGTCACCATGCCGTGTGACCCTGGCCCCATTTTAATGCTCCAGTGACTCTGTGAACTTAGGTCTTTTTTTCAGGCCATCATTTTTTTTTGTTAGACTTTTGTGGATGATGAATTGCTGGAAAAGTTTAATAGTTAGGCATCTGGTATTAGGTATACCAACAGTTGATGTGAAGGTCTATGCACCTATCACCATGTCGTGTGACCCTAACCCCATTTTCACACTCCAGTGACTATGAGAACTTAGGTCTTTTTTCAGGCGGTTAACTTTTTTGTAAGACTTTTGTGGACGATGAATTGCTGGAAAAGTATAATAGCTAAGCATCTGATATTTGGTATACAGACATTTGAGGTTATGGTCTACCCAACTTACAGTCGATGTGTGACCCTGAACCCATTTTTACACTGTAGTGACTCTGTTTTCTTGGGTCTTTTTTTTTAGGCAGAAAACTTTTTGTAATACTTAGGTAGTTGATTTTAGTGATGGTGCCGGCAGGCGAGACATACTTTTAGTGGCCACACTTGTTTTTGTTTGGTTTGCCCATTTTTGTTAAATACAGTTCTATAGTCTTGGTTAACAGTTTCTGGTTGCTTCTTTGGATCTTATATTCGTATATCAATGTCCTTGGGTAATGTCATTTCTGTTGATGGTTACCATCTTCCTGGTGGAGTCACAGTTGATGTCTAAAGCGGTTTTGAATCCACGCACTTTGCAAAGGCGGGACGAAATTAAAGTATGTAAAGTTTTCGGTTAACAAGAAGTAGATGTTCGATTGACCCGTTGGGACCTTTTGGATTTGAGTACTTTTCATTTGTTGAATAATTTTGGTTTTTTGACCTTCCAATGTTTTCATTCAAATGCTACTGATTAGAGGTATCTCCTTGAAATATCGATATACAGAATACCAAAATAAAGTGTTGTTTACCCATTTTGATAATTGTATTTTTCAATATAAAGCTTGTCACCAAATATTAACAACCTAGGACTTATAGTAAATGAGTTACGAGTAAACAAAAACGGGGCGGAACTACGGATGGACACAGATATACTCTCTCTCCTTCGATGTGGGGTATATTTATACGGATATTTTGTTGAATAATAACATGTATGTATGTTTTACCTTACGAACTCTCCGAACTTGTCATGCAACATTTTTAAGGCTGGATGAAACAAGGGATTTCACTTAGTCCTGCTAAGAATACCCCAAATCCGACGGACAAAATGATTGCAATATAGCCCCCTATCTTACGAGTGGGTTTATCATTAAATACTGGAATATAAAGTCTATAGTCGTGACATTATAGGCTAGAAGCCTCTGCAGCGACTCATTACTAGACACCGTGCTTAGTGCCATGGGTCGACCAGCCCATGACACACCACCGCTAGGGTTGGCTGCTCCAGTTTCAGTTAAACCAGAGACCGGAACCGTCTTCCAATACGTGTAGGGTCTACTTGGAATTCAGGAGACGAAATAAAACAGGTTTTCAAGCTATATCTGACATGTATGTCATCAATCTTAATTTTACTTTACTATATTTGCTAAAAAGATTGTCAGGATCGAGCTTCGGTTAAAAGGTACTTGATCGACTGACAAATCTGAGTCTCTAAAACTTTTCAAGAATAATTGTATTCCTAATTGTCTTTATAGTAGGTTAAACTTTTGTTGTTTTTTTTTTTCATTTTATAATTATTTAACATATCATTTTATGGCTACAGAGCCAAGGTTTTTCCAATATCCATGTTTAACTCAAATTCCTAATATAAAGTTTAATCAACCAATTGTACTAGTGTACTAAAGATGGAAAATGGTGTGAAACGGGAAGGCAAGGAGTAAAAAAAATGGAAAACGTGGAGGGGGTGAAAGGCAAACTATTGCGGAAAATCTGCAAGATAACTACAAAGGAAAAGGTATGATAAAAACCAAATATGGCCTAATGGGAACTAAGAAATGTGCATTTATCTGTCTTGTTTAATAGACCTATGTTAAATGGTTCATATAAAACATACATGTATGTAGGACAAATAAAACACTTATTCTGCTTTCCGTTTCGTTTTCCGTTTTTGTTCCGCATTCCGTTTCCGCGTTTTAGTAACACCAATTGTGCGCACATTATATTATATCGTGCGCGCATTATATTATGTTGTGCGCACATTATATTTATATTGTGCGCACATTATATTATATTGTGCGCACATTATATTTATATTGTGCGCACATTATATTATATTGTGCGCACATCATATTATATTGTGCGCACAAAATAATATATTGCGCGCACAAAATAATATATTGTGCGCACAAAATAATATATTGTGCGCACAAAATAATATATTGTGCGCACAAAATAATATATTGTGCGCACAAAATATAATATGTTGTGCGCACAATATAATATGTTGTGTGCACAATATAATATAATGTGCGCACAAAATAATATAATGTGCGCACAATATAATATGATGTGCGCACAATATAATATAATGTGCGCACAATATAATATAATGTGCGCACAATATAATATGTTGTGCGCACAATATAATATAATGTGCGCACAATATAATATGTTGTGTGCACAATATAATATGTTGTGCGCGCTCAATATAATATGTTGTGCGCACAAAATAATATGTTGTGCGCACAATATAATATAATGTGCGCACAAAATAATATAATGTGCGCACAATATAATATCATGTGCGCACAAAATAATATGTTGTGCGCACAATATAATATAATGTGCGCACAATATAATATGTTGTGCGCACAATATAATATGTTGTGCGCACAATATAAAATGTTGTGCGCACAATATAATATGTTGCGCGCACAATATAATATGTTGTGCGCACAATATAATTTTTTTCTTTGTATGTCCCTATCCGGGCTCCGTACAAATGTATATAATTATATATTTATATTTTAAACTTTTAATGCATGTTAGATATGCATATTTGTACTAAAATAAAGCATATAAGGTTCTTATTAAAATTGATGCAACAATATAGTAGGGGCTTTTATATAAATAGAAGAAATGTCATTTGTTTTGCTTACTAATATGCTGACATAGGAGACTTTAAAATTTAAATGTTACAATTTACAAATCGATACATTGGAAAGTTTAATGTCCCAAGGGACCTTTGACAAACCATAACAAAAACTCATTCTTTTTAATATACTGTATTTTTTTTCATAAATTCATAACCCTACATATAATAAAACCATCTAAATATGTGCTGGTATACATAAAATGGTATAATTTTGTACCTTTTCTGATCAATAGAATAAAGTTTAAAGTAATTTTGTCAACTTTCATTTACTGCTGGGCTTTGTAAATGATAAAAGATATATGAAGTTATATTCAGCATGAATAGATGTCTAAATAAATCAGTAAAGATATATCGAACCACAGTCATATTAAATGTCACAGATGTTTATACTGAGCCAGTGTTGAGTCAGGGATTTTCATACCGTTATTAACTTGGATCTTAAAAGATAGACTTTTATCTTGGATGAAATTAGAGACTGTTTCTTAAATTTAGGATAAAAAGCTTTTTTATTGTGTTTATATTGTAAACTTTGATGTGCAACAATTTTGTTTGGTGCAGACTTAGTTTGACTTGCTACAAGTACTAGGACTATTTAACTTTTAGCACCTTATAGCCATAACTTTGGTACTTTCTTTGCACTTTGTTTTTTAGTTTTTCAACAAGGATATAACTGCATGGCATTTACTACACCATTGACTGTACTGCTGAATAATCATACTAGTACATGAACATTTATGTCTAAAGTACATGGATAATCGATTTACAATTGACAAATTATTTAAAATTATTTTCTATTGCTAGACAGAGACGATGACATCTTCCCCAACTCTGTGTAACATTCTAATGCTCCTGGAGACTATACAAGGATAAGTCCAGATGTGTATAGAATGTCTGGTTGGCATAGCCTTTCTGGATACCTCCATTTTCGACCAGGAGGAGGAGGTAGGTTTAATGTTTAGTGCAACGCAACCTGTCTAAACCAAACTCCTATGAATTTGCTCATAATATGCAGGTGTTTGGTTTATACAGGTTAAAAAACAAGGAACTAAGAACAAAGTTTGATTTGGAGGGGATTTCAGATATGTCAAGATATGGTTTAGACAGCTTCTACATACCGTTATACTTTTCCTTGTTACATTGGAATGGTAAACATGACTATAGCATAACATCATTGACCTGTATTATACAGGTCTATGATTGTATATAAGGAAAATTAATTTCATAAAAATGGAGATTTTACAATTACAAAAAGAGACAGTTAAACAGGATATTCAAATCACTTATGATTATTTGTTTTGTCATTAGTATGGTGAAGAACTAACCCATTCATAACCAGAGTATCCTTTTGACACTGACATCCTTGGCAAATGAATCTTTTTCAAAGTATTCTTATGCCCCCCCCATCCCGACATCTATCCTGTTTACGGCCTGGCAGGGGCATCCCTGTCCTATGGACACATTGCTTCTTTATTCAATCAGCAACACACACTTGTCTGCTTTAAAGGGGTAAGGATCAGCTTCTGTTTGTTGCAACATATTTGTTGCATTGTCAATATTGACTAATGGTCAGTAGAGGATTGGCACTGTTGAACCGGGTTCAAAGATGCAGAGGTACCAATGGGGCATTCACAATTTCTTTGTAAATAGCTTTACCAGAACAGGACAGTTGCAACAGTCATTTGTGAGGGTGTTACAGCCCCTTTGGTACGCGGTATTCCGTGCTTTTTAAAGGGTATTCGGTACGCCTAAAGGTGTGGTACGCGGTACGCGATGTTCCGAATTTTTAGGCTTTTGGTACGCGTACGCTGTGATCTTTAGAGTATTCGGTATTTCAGTCTTTTTAACGGTATTCTGTCCTTTTTTAAACTTGTTATCATTAGTTGTCAGATTGATCATTACTGCAGCTGTTCTGTAAATTTTTTCTTCATTTCCTCATTATTACAAATATGAAGCATGGACATGAAATTCGACTCTTAATTTTGCAATTTCTACTTTCAGGACTAAGTATACTTAAAACCAAGAGAAGAGTTTGGTGTGTATTGGAAGAGAGCCAGTGTAAACTGGTGTATTATAAAAACGAAGAGGAGTTACATCAGAACAAAACACCACTAGGAACTGTCAACATCCGTGGGGCAGGGATATCGTTAGACTTAGACTCTCCAAACCAGTTTATTGTGTTGTAAGTTTTCACTTGAATTTTTTTTTTCACTTGATGTATGATTTGAAAGAAATCTTTGTGCACTGATATAGCCAAACCAAATTTCATTGAGTGAGTTAAATGCAGTTTAAACTTACTATAATTTTTCAAGTTTCCTTGAAAATATAATGATTGCTGTATTTTCAATTTCAAAGTATTGTGGAAAAAACTGCTAATTACAAATCAAAGATCAGCAAAATATAAAGTATCAAAATCTGGGATCATTTTTTATCTTTCATTAAACATACAGGGTTGCCACCCATCCTTGAAACCTGGAAAAAAACTTGAATTTCATTTATCAGTTCAAGATGCTGGAAAGGCATTGAATTTTGACAAATTTGAAAATATCCTTGAAAAACCTGGAATTTAACAGTTCAACAACAAAATGTTCCTGCTTAAACTATTTCACAGAAAATTTCATCAGGGGAACAGAAATTTTGTTGACTATATTCATCCTTGAAAATGACTAAAAATACTCTTGAAAAGCTCTGAAAAAACCCTTAATTTTGTGACAAAAAAGTGGCAACCCTTGACACATGCATTTTGACTTAAGGTTTTATAAATTATTAGTCTCGATCACCCAGACGCTTATCAATAGATGATAAGAGTCTGGAACAGTCCCATTACCTATTTTGTTATGTGTACGTTCGGAGTACTTTCAGGCTTTATCATAGTGTTTGACGAAAATCACTCAACCGTATGTTCAGAATTCCGTGCCTATGGTTCAGTGAATTTATGCAAATGCAACAGCGAGATAACTTCGCGAATTGATGTGAGTTGTTCTCTTATAACATAGCATTTCTTATTTTATAATAAGACATCATATTTTACATTTTTGAACACAAGTTGGTTTTGTTAACAATAAAAAAAATCGTTTTATCGTTAAATTGTACTCACGGGCGTCTACCTGGTTTTGGAAATTGTTTATGTTTATTGGAGTTAAAAATTGGGACATTCTTGATTACAGAACCATACACGTTTGACCAATCCGATTCTCGATTTTGCAGAACCAGTTGTCAAAAACCACGGAAGACCAATGAAACGTTGAGTTTTTAAAGTTGGTTCATTTCAGATTGAAATGAATCTTGTATGCTAAACACGTCATATACACACGTGGTAAAGGTTAAAAGGTATAACGATCGCCACCTAGTGGTTACGAGAAATCAATAGGTGTTTTCCCAGACTCACTACCTTGGTAGTATGAGTTTGGGTTCGAGACTAATAAATTATATGAAATATAAGAGAAAATCCAACTGATAGTTAGGTGCATAAAGTGGGTATAATAATACCTGACCATCACGAGTGACCTTATATGAAGAACTCAGTTTATAGTCACAGCATTTCAGTGTGAACAAGTAATAGCTATTACATGAGGACGCAGTAAAAGATCGGAACGTTTTAACTTTTTTACATCCCAGCCTTCAAAATATGTTTATGGTTAAAGTTTTATGAGCACCTCCATATCTCAAGAACTATAGGTCTTAGGTTGATAAACTTGGTATGCTTATGCCCCAGAAGTAGCTTAGCACAGTTGCATCCCCATCTTTTGACCTTGACCTTGATTTTCCGGTTGAGTGACTTTGACCATTTTGAATATATATAATAGCAATGGAAAGTTTTGCAAGCACCTCCATATCTCAAGAACTATAGGTCCAAGGTTGATGAAACCTGGTATGCATATGTCCCAGGAGTAGATTAGCATAGTTGCATCCCCATCTTTTGACCTTGACCTTGATTTTTCAGTTGAGTGACTTGGACAATTTTCAATACATATAATAGCAATGGAAAAGTTTTGTGAACACCTCCATATCTCAAGAACTATAGGTCCTAGGTTGATGAAACTTGGTATGCATATGCCCCAGTAGAAGATTAGCACAGTTACATCCCCATCTTTTGACCTTGACCTTGATTTTCTGGGATAGTGACTTTGACGTTTTTCAATAAATATACATGTAATAGCAATGTTAAGGTTTTGCAAACACCTCCATATCTCAAGTATTATTGGTCCTAGGTTAATGAAACTTGGTATGCATATGCTCTAGTAATAGCTTAGCACAGTTGCATCCCCATCTTTTGACCTTGACCTTAATTTTCTGGTTGAGTGTCTTTGATTATTTTTAATTGCATATATTAGCAATGTTTAAGTTCTATAAACATCTTTTGATCTCAGAAACTGAAAATCCATGTAAATTCAAAATATAGTGGAAGTAAGAAAGAATAATTGTTTCTGATGGTGCTGACAGGCGAGACATACTTTAGTGTTAACTCTTGTTTTACCAAGGTTTGCATCGGTTTCCTTGCATAGTAGATATCAAAGGTAGACTTGGAATGATTACAACTCTTGTTCAAACCCCAGTGGGAACTATTTATTTTTATGCCCCATCTACGAAAGTAGAGGGGCATATAGTGTTCGGGTCTGTTCGTCCGTCCGTTTGGACGTCCGTCCCAACTCCCATACTTCCAAATTTGCACTTACTGACAAATGCCACATCAATCATATTGGTATTGCAGGTGCATCTAGTGATGATAAGAACATTGCATGCTTCGGATGCTGGATGTGACCTATATTTTCTGCATGAATGATCATGTACAGAAAAATGGTTAAAGTCTTTTCCCTCTAACTGACAAGTGCTACATCAACCATATTGGTATGGTATGTGCACCTAGTGATGCTAAGCACAAAGCATGCTTCAGATGCTGGGAGTGACCTATATTATATACTCATATAGAAATCTTTATAGTGATTCGCTGAGATGTTGTCACGTGACATGTGATATTTCGCTGGGTCAACCGGTAATCGTTGGGTCGCATGGTAAGGTCACCCTCTCGTGAGAATTCGCACGTGAGCCCCACGAGTTTTCTTCAACATTGTATGGGTTGAAGACAGGGTATTTTTTTCTTATGGGAAAAGGTTAAAATGTCCGAAATATGTTTAAAATTTAATATTAAATTGTTTCATTAAAATATTCGATATAATATAACAGTTATCACCCTAGATGATATGTGACCCGGCATTTCTTTCCCCTCGAAAAGTAAGGTCACCCTCGGGGCAAGCCCTCGGGTGACCTTACTTTCTCTGGGAAAGAAACCACCGGGTCACACACCAACTAGGGTGATAATTGTATAATATTTTCCGCATGAATGACCACTTATAGAAGAATGGTTCAAGTCCATTCCTCCTTACTGACAAGTGCTATACCAACTAAATAGGTATGGTAGGTGCACCTATTGACGCTTAGCACAATGCATGCTTCGGATGCTGGATGTGACCTTTATTTTCCACATGGATGGCCTCTTAAAGAAGACTAGTTAAAGTCCATTACCACTTACTGACATGTGCCACATCTACTCTATTGTTATGATAGGTGCACCTAGTGATGCTTAGCACCAGACCTGGGGTCAATTACATACTAAAGTAATTAATTACAATTCAATTACAATTACATTTTTTCAGTCAAATTACACATTACATTATCCAAAATTTTGAAAAGTAATTAATTACATTACAATTACTTTGGTAATGTAATTAATTACTTTTGAATTACTTTATATGTGATTAGTAAAACACAAAAGACACTTGTGAAAATAATTTTGTCAAATGAATGTACATAAAGCTATGATCACCAGTTGCATCCATCCAGAATAAATTCACTTCATTTATAAAGCCTAACTGGTTACAGGCAATTATTTCAGACATCTTTGTTCAAAAACTTTCCCAAAATTAGGAACTGTCCAACTAGTTTGAAAAACTGGATTAGAATAAAATGATGGCTAAAATATATCTTGCAATTCCTATGTGGTGATAAACCTATGGAGCATAAATTTATTTAATGCTTTTCAGTTTAATTTTCATGTGCTATTTCTTTTTTATGAACCAGATTTTTGATATTTATTATTCAAAAATGTTTAGCTTGAAATAATTTATTTAATTATTCAGTTATTATGTGATATTGCAATAAGACAACTGCCCCAAAAGTGTTCTATTTAGAAGCCATATTTGACATTCTTTTGACAAAATATATCAGTCTGTTGTTTTAGCTAATTGAACATTGAAAAGGTTTTTGTTTTTCTCTATTAGATGATCAAATTTAGTGCCCAGGGCTTGGTGTTATGTTGTTTTAGTGATTGAAGGGCTTTAGTGTCAATCAAATGAACTGTTTATTTAAAGGAAAATAAAAAGTTACTAAACACATTAAATGAAATACTTATTTTTCTATTTGTCTTCTATTTGTAATTTTTTTAACTTTGAAAGAATAAACAAATATTTTATGTTCATTTCCAAAAAGGTGTCATTTTCATATGAACATTTGCTTTTTTGTTAAGTTCAAATATACTATAAAATTAAAATTCATGAAAATGTACTATGCTTATATTATCCTTAATTTTCATACTGTGCTATAATTCTGTAAGCAATGTAATGATATGTAATTGAAATGTAATTGGCATTACATGCAAAATATGAAAAGTAATGCATTACTTTCAATTACAAGTAATTAGAATTTGCCTCAATTACACATTACTTTCAATTACATGGAAAAAATGTAATTAATTACAGGTAATTACAATTACTTTTTTAATTACCCCAGGTCTGCTTAGCACAATGCATGCTTTGGATGCTGGCTGTGACCTATATTTTCTGCATGAATGACCACTTAAAGAAGAATGGATGAAGACCATTCCTTTTTAGCTCACCTGGACCGAAGGTCCATGTGAGCTATTACCATCACTTGGCGTCCGTCGTCGTCTGTCGTCGTCGTCTGTTAACAATTTTTCAAAAATCTTCTCCTCTGAAACTACCAAACAGAATTTAATGAAACTTGGTATGAATGATCCTTAGGGTGTCCTGCACCAAACTTGTGTTTTGATTTTTGATCCGTTAAAAAACATGGCCGCCGTTACTAAAAATAGACTAGGGGGGTCAGACTACTGTTTTTGGCTTATAAATAAAAAAGTATAAGAGATAGAGGAAATCTGAGGCCATGCTACTGATTCAGCATCAAAAGCTCTACAAAAGTCTCCATTTGGTCAAAGTTGTCAGATGACCCCTTATAGGGGTTATGGCCCCTTGAAGGTGAAAAATAGCATTTTTAGCTCACCTGGACCGAAGGTCCATGTGAGCTATTACCATCACTTGGCGTCCGTCGTCGTCGTCGTCGTCTGTCGTCTGTCGTCGTCGTCGTCGTCTGTTAACAATTATTAAAAAATCTTCTCCTCTGAAACTACCGAACAGAATTTAATGAAACTTGGTATGAATGATCCTTAGGGTGTCCTGCACCAAACTTGTGTTTTGATTTTTGATCCGTTAAAAAACATGGCCGCCGTTACTAAAAATAGACTAGGGGGGTCAAACTACTGTTTTTGGCTTATAAATCAAAAAGTATAAGAGATAGAGGAAATCTGAGGCCACGCTACTGATTCAGCATCAAAAGCTCTACAAAAGTCTCCATTTGGTCAAAGTTGTCAGATGACCCCTTATAGGGGTTACGGCCCCTTGAAGGTGAAAAATAGCATTTTTTCATGTTTTTGGCCTACAGAATGAAAACTATTGCAGATAGAGATTAGCTGTTGCTTGCTTAAATGTTCAGCTCATTTAACTCTACAAAAGTCTCTATATGGTCGAAGTTGTCAGATGACCTCTTATAGGGGTTACGGCCCCTTAAAGGTGAAAAATAGCCATTTTTCATGTTTTTGGCCTACAGAATGAAAACTATTGCAGATAGAGATTAGCTGTTGCTTGCTTAAATGTTTAGCTCATTAAGCTCTACAAAAGTCTCCATAGGGACGAAGTTGTCAGATAACCCCTTATAGGGGTTACGGCCCCTGAAAAATAGCGTTTTTTCATGTTTTTGTCCTACAGAATGAAAACTATTGCAAATAGAGATTAGCTGTTGCTTGCTTAAATGTTCAGCTCATTTAGCTCTACAAAATTTTCCATAGGGTCGAAGTTGTCAGATGATCCCTTATAGGGGTTTCGGCCCTTGAAAAATAGCGTTTTTTCATGTTTTTGGCCTACAGAATGAAAACTATTGCAAATAGAGATTAGCTGTTGCTTGCTTAAATGTTCAGCTCATTTAGCTCTACAAAATTCTCCATAGGGTCGAAGTTGTCAGATGACCCCTTTTAGGGGTTACGGCCCCTGAAAAATAGCGGTTTTTCATGTTTTTGGCCTACAGAATGAAAACTGTTCCACATAGAGATTAGCTGTTGCTTGCTTAAATGTTCAGCTCATTTAGCTCTACAGAATTCTCCATAGGGTCGAAGTTGTCAGATGACCCCTTATAGGGGTTACGGCCCTTGAAAAATAGCGATTTTTCATGTTTTTGGCCTACAGAATGAAAACTATTGCAGATAGAGATTAGCTGTTGCTTGCTTAAATGTTCAGCTCATTTAGCTCTACAAAATTCTCCATAGGGTCGAAGTTGTCAGGTGACCCCTTTTAGGGGTTACGGCCTCTGAAAAGCGATTTTTCATGTTTTTGGCCTACAGAATGAAAACTATTGCAGATAGAGATTAGCTGTTGCTTGCTTAAATGTTCAGCTCATTTAGCTCTACAAAAGTCTCCATAGGGTCGAAGTTGTCAGATGACTCCTTATAGGGGTTATGGCCCCTTATAGGTGAAAAATGGTGTTTTTGGCCTATAGAATGAAAACTATTGCAGGTAGAGAAAAGCTGTTGCTTGCTTAAATGTTCAGCTCATTTAGCTCTACAAAAGTATAGGGTCAACATCAAGACCAGGTGAGCGATTCAGGCTCCTAGGAGCTTCTTGTTTCATGTTTTTGGCCTACAGAATGAAAACTATTGCAGATAGAGATTAGCTGTTGCTTGCTTAAATGTTCAGCTCATTTAACTCTACAAAAGTCTCCATAGGGTCGAAGTTGTCAGATGACCCCTTATAGGGGTTACGGCCCTTTAAAGGTGAAAAATAGCCATTTTTCATGTTTTTGGCCTACAGAATGAAAACTATTGCAGATAGAGATTAGCTGTTGCTTGCTTAAAAGTTTAGCTCATTTAGCTCTACAAAAGTCTCCATAGGGTCGAAGTTGTCAGCTAACCCCTTATAGGGGCTACGGCCCCTGAAAAATAGCGATTTTTCATGTTTTTGTCCTACAAAATGAAAACAATTGCAGATAGAGATTAGCTGTTGCTTGCTTAAATGTTCAGCTCATTTAGCTCTACAAAATTCTCCATAGGGTTGAAGTTGTCAGATGACCCCTTATAGGGGTTGCGGCCCCTGAAAAATAAAGATTTTTCATGCTTTTGGCCTACAGAATGAAAACGATTGCAGATAGAAGATTAGCTGTTGCTTGCTTAAATGTTCAGCTCATTTAGCTCACCGAAAGTCTCCATAGGGTCGAAGTTGTCAGAAAACTCCTTATAGGGGTTACGGCCCCTGAAAAATAGCGTTTTTTCATGTTTTTGGCCTACAGAATGAAAACTGTTGCACATAGATATTAGCTGTTGCTTGCTTAAATGTCTCCATAGGGTCGAAGTTGTCAGATTACTCCTTATAGGGGTTATGGCCCCTTATAGGTGAAAAATGGTGTTTTTGGCCTATAGAATGAAAACTATTGCAGGTAGAGAAAAGCTGTTGCTTGCTTAAATGTTCAGCTCATTCAGCTCTACAAAAGTATAGGGTCAACATCAAGACCAGGTGAGCGATTCAGGCTCCTGGGAGCCTCTTGTTACTGACATGTGACACATCAACTATATTGGTATGGTAGGTGCACCTAGTGATGCTTAGCACAATGCATGATTTGGATGCTGGCAGTGACCTATATTTTCCGCATGAATGACCACTTATAGAATAATAGTTAAGTTATAGTCCATTCCTTCTGACTGACAAGTGCTTTAATAGCAACCATTTTGATGCTTTAGTGATTGTGGAAAAAAATAAATGTTGCGAGATGGGGCATTTTGTCTTTTGGACATATTCTTGTTCAATCTTCAAAAAAACTTTATAATTTTCTTGTGTCAAACTTAGTGAACATTTCTTAAAAAAACGAGCTTTGAAAAACTAAAGAAAGGAACAATAGAGTTGAAAAAGTAGAACAGGATATTCCGAGGGATGACCCGGCTCAGATCACCCCTGCTAGAACAGAAGAGCTGGGATGTAACAATTAAGAAGACAGAAGCTAAATAATACCAAAGGGGTATTTGAATATCATAAGTCTGTAAAGGACAAGGCAAAACCAGGAGTAAAAGACATTAGCCATATAAAAATATTTTTTCTTGTCTTTTTAGCCGACAAGTCACTGGCCATGTCTTGTGTCACGAGACAAAAAATGTGATACATGTCGGAAACGAACATCTGTTTGACTTTTAAACATATTTAATGATCAATTGTTTGATTTAAGACAATATGTTTCATATGTTCTCAGTAGATTTTAATTTTTCTATGTCACTTGGGGCGTCTTTAAAATGGAATCAATAAAAAAACTGGGAGCTGTTACAAGACTATGAATTCTGATAAGGAACACTGCTATGCTCTAGCTATTCCAAAATCAGGACATTGATCTAATGAAAACATTTGTTTCATAATCAGGACAAACGAAATATAAAATTCTTCTTTTAAATGTACATGAAGTGGTTGGGAACAGAATACCTGAAGTTTTATGTTTATGCCTTTAGAGTGAAAACAGTTACTGTTGAAATAAAGAAAAAATGTTCTTAACCTTCCCCTTGTTAAGTTCTAAATGACAGCTTAATTCCAACTTATATAACAGTTATGGAAGAGTCTTCCAGGAGCCTGACTCACCTGACTCATAAAAAAATGTTTTAAAACCATGAATTCATGGATCCACCAATATGCAATTTCCTTCCAATCAAGGAAAATTGATAACCACGAATTTAAGTACTTTCACAGTACTACATAAAGCAAGTGAAACTTTATATCATAAAATTATTATGTACTCTTGGAATCAACTACATGGTTTGGTGATTGCAGGGAAAAATAGATATTGCAAGATTGGGCATTATATCTCTTTGAACATATTCTTCAATTTCTTGTTGTTTTTACTGCCTCAAATTTGATCTTTTGGGATGTTTTAAACCTTTTTGGGGAAAAATTTAAGCCATTTTTTTTACATTTTGGGAAACTTTCTCATTCAAAATCACTGATAACAACTATTATTTAAATTTAAAGGCTTTCAATATTTGGAATGCAACTTTAGGTTGGGGTCTATTATGGTGTGATGCATTTTCTGGGTTGTTGCTTATTTACTTCCTGTTTAACAAGCTGACTTAGAATTTTTAGAGCTCGGCAGGAACCCAGGAATTCTGTTCTGGTTATACAACGAAATTTGGAAGATAAAGCCACAAAAATGATGTATCATCAGCAAAGACCATTCATGTTCAAAATTAAACAAAGCATAATAAAATCAATAACATTCAACAAAAGAAAAAAAACATGTTGCTTAGGACAGGTGTGGAAAATTTATAATAAGACTAGGATAGTCTGAAACAATTGTTATACTGTAATCTTGATTGAGGATCACTACATGTACATTTATTATGAATGCCCTAAGAAGGAATGGCTACATTTTACTAGGTCATGATGTTTTCTTGTTTGAAAATCCATCAATAAAGTTAAATCTGGAATACATGTCAATATCCTTAATTGCGGCCTTCCTTTGGGGTCATTTGGTAAAGACACAAATCAGAGGAAATGAATGGTTTTTTTTTTTAAAGGAATGAAAATTAAATATAGTTTTTAGATCTTTTTTAAATTTCAAATATCCACAGTGGCATTTGTAATTTACAGAAAGAAAAAAATGTTCCAATGTTAAAAATGTTCGTACTGACATCATTATTCTTATAAAACATTGTTTCATTCACAACTTTCTTAAGAAAGATAAAGAAGGAGATATATTTCAAACGTGATACAAATATCCTGTAAAACAAATGTTTGTTCCTATATCCGTTAAGAGACCCTTTAAGATTCCTGTGAAGTTTAATAGCCCATCCTGTATTCTTAAAAAATTGTTTCCACAAAAAAAAAAAATTGATAAAGAACTAAAGAGAAATCCTTCAAATAGCTTAGGCAGATTCAGATGGTACCCCACCCGACCCCACCCCACCCACCCTTTTTATTAAAATTTTTTTGTAATTGCCATTCTTCTGTCTATCTTACAGGCATTTGCCACTTGTCCCACTTGCCAAATGTCTGGATTGGCGACTGAATGGTTCTAAAACGTTAAAAATTGTACAATTTTAGTTTGCTCCAGATAAAGTTTTTACATGGTACAAATGTCCTTGATTTATTTTTAATTCTAATTTAAAGTTGTATTTGATAAGAATGTACTACAAGTCGATAGTTTGTTCTGATTGCCCCTGAGGGTAACAAAACGTTGGTGTAACAGTTGGTCTATATGAATCATAGTACTTACTATGACTGTGTATTATTACTGCAGTTTATTGGTAATAAGTTTTAAAATTGAATCTTTTCATCCCTGGTTTGGTAAATTTCCAATATAGTAAGAAGGCATATGGCATAGATCTTTTTATGAAAAAAATCCATAAATGCACTGTGCATGTTCATGCTGTAGAGAAAATTGCACTTTGGATCAGAAGGTCTTTTCTCAATCTTTGCTACATCCAGGGCATTAATGATTAGCTAAAATGTATTTTTGATATTTTCTTTTATTTTCTAAATGATCTAAAGCATGTAGAGAGGCAATTGTTGGGTAAAAAATTCAAGACTAAGTCTGTAAAAATTAAATCCTCCCAAAAAGCCACTTAGGCAATTCTGACTTATTACGTATATCCTTTTCTTTATGTTTACCATATTGGAGGGTGTCACAGCCCTTTTGGTACGCGGTATTCCATGCTTTTTAAAGGGTTTTCGGTACGCCAAGATGTGGTACGCGGTACGCGATGTTCCGAATTTTTAGGCTTTTGGTACGCCTACGCCGTGATCTTTAGAGTATTCGGTATTCCAGTCTTTTTAACGGTATTCTGTCCCTTTTTAAACGGTATTCGGTATTCCGGGGCAGGGGCTGTTACATCCCCATATTGTGCACCAACTTTTTCAAATTGAAAATTTGGAAATTGATTAAAATTCTAAAGGGGGTGTTGTAGGGGTATATCACATTATTAATTAGATATGTATTATTTCAGATCAGATGGTAAAGAATATATTTTCACAGCAGAGAACCACGAATCTTTGATGATATGGCTTATTGGGTTACAGGTAAGATTTCTACACACTCAGTAGCCTTGATTGGAATTCTATGATATTCATTTTGTAATGAATGTGCATGTATCTATCACTGTTACTTATATTTGATTCTTTGAAGCATTTAATAGATACATACTGAAGACCCACATTTCTTCTAGACCCACATAAATAGTAAAGAAGCTGAGCTCTCTCAACAGGGGAATTTAATAACCAATCTATTTATAAAAGGCTTCTTTTTACCAATATATACCTAGCAGTGTGAAAAGAGGATGAACACCTACTCTGCTCTCTCTTATACTTGTATATAAAGTTATTGAAAGAGGAGAAACTGTCATGCTGTCACTGCATGCAATTTATTTACAACTCAATTTATAGGATTTCTCCTAACTATAAAATAAAGATAATATGTATTATACAACACTCCAAAGCATTGGAGGTTTACTGATACATGTACCTTTTTCCATCTGCCAAACATATTTCTGCAGCCAAATTAATTTTATGCCCCACATATAAAAGTAGAGGGGTATATTGTATTTAGGTCTTCTTGTCTGTCCCGATTCAGCTTAATCTTTTAGGTTAAGTTACTCGGGGGGTAACTTCATGAAACTTTATACACATATGCATTGCAAGGGGCGGATCCAGAGGTCTGTAAAACAAGAGGGGTGTAATTGCTAAAAATGTCAAATTTTGATGAAAATTTGAAGTTGCTTGGTCAATTTTATACAGAATTTTTTTTCCCCCTAAATTAAAGGGGGGTGTACGCCCCCTCCGCCCCCTCTGAACCCGCCACTGCATTGGGCTAACATTAAACCCCCACCTTCAGCTTTTATCCAGCCTCATGAGTCCTTAAGGGCCCAGAGAGAATATGTATGTATATATCAGCTTGGTAGTTCATTGATTGTTGAAAAAGGACAGGTTGTAGGGTCTGGGACATATGTCTTGTTTTCATACTCATAAATACAGTTGTATTCGTGTTCTCAAATTTCATTTATCTTTAACATCTTTCTGGTAGGTCATGCTGATTGTTTATTTGAAAGTTTGTCTTGTAAGTGTACTCTTTGCCAAACAAGAGTCATTGATAGTAAGCTGTTAATAAAAGTAACATTCTTTGTACACATACAGTTGAGAAACATACAAGTGTATCAACTTGTTCAAAGCATTCTGTTAACAAATTTGATATCACTGCTTTGATGTGAAGGCCTAATCCAAAAGATAATTTAACTTTAATTCTCTTTTTCGATGGGTGCTCAAAAAAGTTATTTAGTAGTTTAATAAAACTGTTTATGGTTAAAATTCATAAATGTTTTGATCTAAATTGGTGTATAAATCTTGTTTTTGTAGGCAAAGCGTGAGTCCAGCATAAAAGACCAAGATAAAGCAATCACTATAAAGGAGACCAGACGTAGTAGTAAGGTAATATACTTGTTTATTTGGGACCAGACAATATTAACTGCAGAGAAAATAACTTGATAAGTGATGGTTTCAAGGACACCAGGCTTTATTTGGTATTTAATGAAGTAAATATACTGGTAATTTAAAAGATTAGATTCTAATAGTAATAATGGAGAGAGGCTCCTGGGGAGGGTAGCGTTTATTTGATTAAAAACAGTCTCTGAAAACATAGTTTTTGAAGCGTAATTTCAAATTATCAATCATTAAACATTTATGTTTCCTTTTTAGGGTGACATTTATGAGAGTCACAATAAAAACCCAGATAAAAACTCTCTAATTTGTAAAAAAAGTTCTTTTTTGGGAGGCATTAACTACTGATTATTAAAAATTGCAGAAAAATTATATCCTTTTTATATGGATGTAAAATGAATGTAGAGTTTCATATCAGCATAATTTGTTTTAAAATTAGATTCATATTAAAATGAATATGTAAATGCTTTATAATGGCGAAATTTTGGGTTGCTGTGTAAAGTAGATGACATAATTTGGTGTTTTATTTGCAGAGAATAGTAGACAATCCCGAATCTAATATACCAATGGGTGTAACGAGACGGAAAGTCAACTGGCAGACGTACAAACAAAACAAAGGGTCAGAATCTCTGGACACGGCTTTATATAGAACAAAAAGTAGGTTAATATGCAGAAATGCATGTGCTTAAATTGAATATAGTCAGAAGAATTATATATGTACAGAGAATTATATATGTACAGAGAGTTATATATGTACACATGATTCATGATTTAATGTTAAATTTGATGGATTTTAAATGGATATTAAGAGCTAGGAGAGAAACCAAGATTTATCAATGATGCTTCTTGTAAGAGAAATGTATTCCCAATATATGACCAAGCATCCTTATTCTTTCATGTAGATAACACATAACTGTTTAATAAAGTAATATTTCCTCTGTATTTTCAGCAACTAATTTGAAAAATAAATCACAGCAAATTTCCAAATAAAAGGTTAATTTAACTTATAACTTTGTTTTATGTTAAAACTCCATGAACTTTTGCTTAGGATTTATTCCCTATTATAATTATATATTATATATTGCACTTGCAACCATATAAAATTTATCATGCAAACATAATTTCAAAATTTGCAATAATACTTCACATTTTTTATTATCTGTGAATAAGTACACATTTTTTTTTAAATTGAAGTTTTAAATGAAAGAAAAATGAGCTTTATATTATAATTACTTTAGACCATCAGGAAGCTTGTAGATCTAGGTCACTACCTCCTGTATTTGAAGGTAAAACACCCCCACCCCTTAACACGGCTGTCAGATGGTTTAGTCTCTTGTATGGTCAAAGGGAGATAACCCAGACTTGTCAATTGATAACTGGCTTAAATCAAGGTTTTAAAATTGTGAATTTTGGAAGGGCAGGCTGAATGTGGCCGGGAAAGAAATTTTCAAAACAATTTTCTTAGCCACTTGGTATTTGGTGTACAGCATCAGCATGGGATTCAATTCCAGGTATGTTACTCAACTACTTCCTGTTTAACAAAGCCTTTGACAGTTTTTTTTTTAATTAAATGTTTTTTGTTTTTTTAAATGGTTTTAGATACAGCACAGAATACAAGAGATTAAATCCATATCTTCACATAACCATTCACAAATATGCTATTACATGAAATGTCCACCTGCTAACACTGCTTTATTTATTAGATAGATGTTTAACTTCAATTGTTGGTAGAGCAGAAATTTTAAAACAAGTCCTTGATGCCATTTATGTCAAGAAGAGCCTCTATCTTCAAATTTCTGTTAGCTCAGTATTTCAGACTACTCTGGTAACCAGAAACTTTGGTGTACAGCTTCAGTTGTGTGCATACATGATAATCTTATAACAATATTTTATAATTACATAACCTCGAATTGTTCTATGAAAATGCATTGACTTTCCATTAGATAAAATTTGTTACATGTTTTGCCTTGTTTATGTGCACTTTGGTTTAAATTTTTATCTTAGATTTTTATACGACCGCAAATTTTTTGCGATCGTATTATCTTATGGCGATGTCGTTGTCGTTGTCGTTGTCGTCGTCTGTAGACACTTTGGTTTCCGTGGGATAACTTTAGTTGTAGTTTACCAATTGTTATAAAATTTTGAAATGATGTTTATAACCACTAAAGGAAGGTTGGTATTGCATTTAGGGTTTCTGGCCCCTACCGTTTTAGAAAAAAGGGCCAAAAGGGGCTAAAACGGGTGTATTGACAAAAAGTCTGTAGATTGTTTAATTGTCATCCGATTTTGATCATTCTTTTTTTTATTGTATTCCTCAATCAATTCTGTCAAAAAAATGTAACAACACCTTTGATGTATCTTGTACCGTTACATTGCTATAAGGGGTCAAAAAGGGGCCACACCCAAAAATCGACTTTTTTATTTGTGGTCCGATTTTCAAAATCTTTTTTTCATTGGAATCCTTGTAAAAATCCCTGCTTTTTTCAATCAGATTTGTAATATCTCATACCGTTTTCGAGAAATTAGGAGTCCAAGTGGCCAAAAACGCCATTTATAAAAGTTTGTCCAGGCAAATAGTTTTTTACCAATATTAAGTTGTAGTGGGCCAGCCAATTGTTATGAAGTTTAAATATGATGATTATATCTACTAAAGGAATGTTGGTTTTGTATTTGGGGTTTGTGGCCCCTACTGTTTTAGAAAAAAAGGGCCAAAGGGGCTAAAACGGGTGTATTGACAAAACTGTTGTAGAATGTTCATTATTCATTCAATTTTGAAAATTCTTTTTTTGTTGAAGTGCTCATAAAATTCTGTCTACTAAATGTGTCAATGATTTTGATATGTATTTCACCATTACATTGCTACAGGGGGCTAAAGACAGGCCACACCCATAAATCAACTTTTTTATTTTTGGTCCGATTTTCAAAATCTTTTTTTCATTGGAATCCTTGTGAAAATCCCTGGCTGCGTTTTTCAATCAGATTTGCAATATCTCTTACCGTTTTCGAGAAATTAGGGGTCAAAGGGGCCAAAAACACCAATTTTATAAGTTTGTCAAGGCAAATAGTTTTATACTTAAAATTAAGTTGTAGTTATTACATGTATATAAATAAAATGTATTAGATATTGATGTAAATATATATGTGTCAAAAAATACATTTTTAAGTCCACCACAGGATGCATGTGTCAAAAAGCTTTGTAAGTCCACCATGGGCTTCATGTGACCAAAGCAATGGACTATCCATATTAGGCCTCCAACGTACAGGGTTAAACTTGTTGCGGTCGTATCATGCTGTGCTCGGCTTAGCTTTTTATTTCAACCATTAAGAATTGCTGTTGTCCAACTGTAATAAAAATGTATTACATTGTGAAGTTTGTCCCCTAGTTTTTGCTCTGCCGACTTTTCACAGCATTTATGTTGAAATTTATTAATCATGTACTTGTGAAGTTTGCCCTCTAGTTTTTGCTCTGCTGGCATTTTTAACAACAGTTATGTTATAATTTACTAACCAGGTCCTTCCTCCTTATTTTAGCTCTTCCTATTGCTATTCGTGAGTATCTTAGTGTGTTGTATGTTTTGTTTAGCGATCACTTCCTATCAATCCTTGGCTTTAGATTTTAGGTTGCACTCCTTAGTTTGTGTCAGGAATGCCTTGCCAAACCCAGTTTTTAAAACAATCTCTAAAGGTTTTTGTTTGTATTCTTCCTGCTGAAGTGCTGGATCTATACGCTTTACCAATTATCTGGGATTATAAATTTTATCTTTTTTATTCTGTCCTAGGTTTAGTTTTTTTTTATAAAACCAAGGTGTTTTTTTTTTCTAATACTTTTAAGATCTTTAAAGATGTTGATGTAGATTGTAAAGTTCTTCATTGATTATGAAAACAGATGCATGAACTGTAAACATACTTATTTTCAAGAATTTCAGTTACTTAATTCACATATTCTGCTCACTATTCTATTCATTTCATACATATTATTTCATTTTGAAAATCTTTGAACATAAATACCTCGCACAAAAAATGTTTGATGACAGTATATGTTTTTAAAATTTCTGACACAGTATTGCTCTTTTAATGTTTTTATATTGGGCAAGGACTTTTTTCAACTTCTATAACATTAATGATGTCCAACCACTAGAAGTCATACACTCTTATGAATTTGGTCAGATATTTTAACAGGCTTCGGTATGTAAAATTTTGTTTGGATGTTAAATGTTACTGATTAAGAGTCTGTTCATGAGAAAACCATGCAAAATTGTAAATTTTGTCCAGTAGCAAGGTTTTTAATTATGTAAAAGGTATTTTGCAACTGAAAGACCATCCTCTAAGACTTATTCAGGCAAATTTTTTTTTCCGAAAAATTCAAGACGGCCGCCCTACAGGCCTCAATAGCTATATATAGCTTTCATCTGATTTATCAGTTATATCAATCAAATTTTATTTAAAAAAATAGACAATTTCATTGTGATTTTTTTCAGTTTACATAGATGGAATTAAAATTGTATCAATATTTTATGAAAAGGTGATGTTTTATCTTTCAAATTCAGTGCAATTTTCGTAATTCATAATTTTGGTTCCTCTGGTACCTTTAGGTAGAACTGGGGCAGTATTCCAGACTGTTCAAAAATGCTGAAATTTGATATTTTTAAGGGTACTTATTGTCCAAGGTAACGCTTTTTTTATCCCTATCTTTTAGAAATTCAAAAACAATAACATATCAGGACATACATATCAAAAAGCCGAGCTGGGATTTAGACTTAGCCACAGTTCCAGGAAACAATGACATGTTTTAGTAATTTTACATAAAATCCCATTTTTAGGGAATTGGTTTAAAAATCTGAATGTGTTTGCTATGAAACAAAATACATTTAGAACATGTGATACAACAGATGATCACAATACAAGTACAATTTAAGGGTCGGGAAAGACATATACTTGGGGATTAAGGGTGAAAGATTGGAATATCTGTGTATTTTGATGAAATGTACAGAAATGACCAACTTTAGGGGTCTATTTTTCATTAATGAAGGGTTGGACTATTGATATGGAATATGTTTCCAAAAAACTGCAACATGGTCTGTACAAAAACATATTTGTAACTTTGCATTCGGTCATCCCTTACATGTTACAGCATTACAAAAATGGAGATTTGGCCATTTTAGCACATGGCTAAAATGGGCTTCGGGGGCTTAATAGTGGCATCTTTTTAAAATAACTTAAAGATGTACAGAACAGCACACTTTATGGGCCAAATGAATATAACTTGTTCTATATAAACAAATAATATTGTAGAAATCAAACAAAAGAATACTTTCTACTTGGTGGTTCAATATGGCTCCCAGGGCCATTTGGCGAAATAGTCCTTTGTCCTCAAGAAAACTAACATTATTTTTGGTCGGGATGTACCATACAAAATCTTTTATTTTGCAGAAAATGGTCCAATTTTACAAATAAAACAATTTTCCTGGTACAAATTTTTTTCTAACATTTAGGTTCAACTTTAGACCACCAAGTAAATAGTGGTCTTTTGTATATTTTTTTCTTTTTTTTTCTATGGCCAAATTTCCATTTTTGTAATGCTGTAACATGTAAGGGATGACTGAAAGCAAAGTTACAAATATGTTTTTGTACAGACCATGTGGCAGTCTTTTGGAAACATATTCCATATCAATAGTCCAACCCTTCATTAATGAAGTATAGATCCCTAAAGTTGGTCATTTCTATACATTTCATCAAAATACACAGATATTCCCATCTTTCACCCTTAATCCCCAAGTATATGTCTTTCCCGACCCTTAAATTTTACTTGTATTGTGATCATCTGTTGTATCACATGTTCTAAATGTATTTTGTTTCACAGCAAACACATTCAGATTTTTAAACCGATTCCCTAAAAATGGGATTTTATGTAAAATTACTAAAACATGTCATTGTTTCCTGGAACTGTGGCTAAGTCAAAATTTAAAATCCCAGCTCGGGTTTTTGATATGTTTGTTCTGATATGTCATTGTTTTTGAATTTCTAAAAGATAAGGATAAAAAAGCGTTACCTTGGACAATAAGTGCCTATAAAAATAACAAATTTCAGCATTTTAGAGCAGTCTGGAATATTGCCCAAGTCCTTCCTGAGGATACCAGAGGAACTAAAATTATGAATTACGAAAATTGCACTGTATTTGACAGACAAAACATCACTTTTTCAAAAAATATTGATACAATTTTAATTCCATCTATGTAAACTGAAAAAAATCACAATGAGATTGTCTATTTTTCAAATAAAATTTGATTGAAATAACCGATAAATCAGATGAAAGCTATATATAGCTATTGAGGCCTGTAGGGCGGCCATCTTGAATTTTTCGAAAAAATAAATTTGCCTGAATAAGTCTTATAGGATGGTCTTTCAGTTGCAATATACCTTTTACATAATTAAAAACCTTGCTACTGGACAAAATTTACAATTTTGCATGGTTTTCTCATGAACAGGCTCTTAATGTAGGTTGAATCACATTCACTTATTCAACATCTCATTACTTATTTTTTGAATTTTCTTTTTGCAGCTATGGAAGCCCCTAAGCTATCATCGGCACACACAACACTGTGTTTAAGCAGAAGTGCTGAGATTCCAAGGAAATACACCATAGCTGGATTAGAGAATCTTTCAAGGTCGTTCAGAGAGCAAGGTCACTGTCGATTGTTACAAAAGAGAGATTCCAGTGATAGTGATGAAGTGTTTGACATGTCAGAAGGGAATCAATCAGAGGACAGACTGGCCTATCTCCAGAAACTGGACACGATTGACTCAGCCAGTGAGAGCTCACCAACACTGGACAGGAAGGAGGTAGGAAGCTGGTGAGTAATATTACTGTTAGTGAGTTCATATGATTAATACTGCAAAGTGAGTTCTTCTTCCTGGACAGGAAGAGGATGAAAGCTGGTGAGTAATATTACTGTTAGTGAGTTCATATGGTTGACTCAACAGATGGGTTTTTCATCCCTTTAGTAAAGAAGAAGGTAGCTGGGCAGTACTGGTAATATTAATGTTAGTGAGTTCATATGAGTGACTCTCCTTCCCCAGACAGAAAGATGCAGAAAGCTGTTAAATCAATTACTACTGTCAGTGAAGTCATATCATTGACTCAGTGGCACAAGAGCTCATTCTTGTTTGACAGACAAGAGGAGGGAAACAGGTGAGTTATATAACTGTTCATATGATTGACTCTTAATGAGGAATAGACATACTGAGCTGACTCAATGAGGCAGAACTCACCACCACTGGAGCGGGAAAGGAAGTGGAAAGCTTGTGAGCTGACTCAACAAGGGGAAACTCACCACCACTGGAGCGGGAAAGGAAGTGGAAAGCTTGTGAGTAATATGACCATCTATCAAAAAGGTCATATGGTACATTACAATGTGAGTGGGAGCTCACCATCAGACAAGGAGAAGGTAACTGCTGTAGATATAGCATCTAATGACATTATTAACCATTCTAGCTAGAGTTCAATGACTCATAATAGAAAGGTAGTTGAAAGCAATTAGTATTATTAATTTCAGGTGATTGCTCATAAAGCAATGATGTGTTAAAATGAATCATGTATATAATAAGGATATGTAATTGCTTAAAAGTCACAGGACGCAGTTTTAGGATGATTGCTGGTCAGCATTTGAGATTTCTGTCAGATTTTCGGAATCCTCTGGATTTTACCATTAAAATGGTGATAATTTTTTTGCCCACTAATCCCCTATTTTCTTTTTAAATTTTTATTTATTAGAGCTTAAAGGGCTAACTAACAAAATATTATAAATTTCTTGTTATTTTTTATAGGTTTTTACACTTACACAAGTCTTATGTTAAACCTATTAAAAAGTCAGAGAAATCCTTTTCCCACCAAACTTTGAACGCTTAATATCTCAAAAACGAGTTTGGTGACCTATGAATTTTTTAAGCTGATTTTGTACCTTTACCTATGGGCTAAATATATCAATTGAGAGACCTTGTTATTTTAAACTGACTAGCGATCATCCTTAACAGTCTGATCATTCATCTGTGGTGCTGTCCCACCTCATTTTTACTGGTTTCTGTAAGCTCATTTCTCTGAATTCCCAAGACGGATCTTTATGAAACTTTGTATACTTATTGATTATGCAATGTAACAAGTACCATACTTCCAACATATATTTCCAAAGCAAGCCATTAGTGTCTTTGGTGTTTTTGGTAGTATTACTCAGTGATAAGGTTTTTTTCTCAGCAAATTGTTTCTCAATATTTATGTCATAATTAAGGAGTTAAATCTCATGTTTATTTATTTTTCATATCAAAATAAGACATAAAAAGAAGGAATTCTAGTAAAAACCTGACCACATTTGCCGTCACATGTATGACTCATACAGAAGTGAGCGTCACAGCTTGTCCCTGAATCAGATGGATTTCTCTATATATTCAGGGATATATTAAAAATCTCTAACACAACTTTTCGCAGTTTCGTTTTAGTGATATTCATTATTTTAAAACTTAAAGTTAAGAAACATAATGAAGTTGATTGAACAACAATTAAGGTAAAGACAAAATGATTTTTAGGGCAATATGAATAAGGTATATGACTTGTGGATTATTGAAGGACTTTTGTGCTTGGATCAGGAGATTAAAATCCGTTTGTTTTGAAACTTTATGATATATGTTATAGCAGACCTTTTTGGCTAACTATACCCCTACAAACTAATATAGGAATCACCCTGTCTGTCTGTCCACATCTCATAAGCACAACTCCTTGTAATTTTATGTAACTTAACATTCACACATCAACCAAAAGGGATGCAGAAGAAGAAATCTCATTGCTTTTCAATATCATTCCAGAGCAAATAACTGCACTTAGACCTTTATCTCCAATATAAAGTTTAATATACCGTATGCAGAGGGATATCCTTCTGTTAGTTTACTCACAAGTTCTTATATTAACAGTAGACATTTTTCCACTAAGGTTGGTAGATGACAACTTATTCATTTCTATCCAAAACTTTTGTGTCTAGAAGTATTAACCAAAAGTTGCTAAAGCCTAATACCTGTATAGATTAGGCACCACACTACATTCAACTCAATTTTAAGAATTGCAGTTCGGTCTGTTTCTGTGTGTCTTTAACCTTTAGAACTATGACCATAATTGATAGATAATAGGTAGCTATAAAAATTGACGAAGGAATGTTGATTGCCACCAGATGTCGCTTTATTTTATGTAAATCCAAACATGACGTCTCTATCAATGCTTTTGTATAACATGTCAACTTCCACACTTAGGTAAGAATGTTATAAGCTTCTTAAGTTAGCATTGATTGACTATAATTCTAGACTTTTTGGTTACAAGGTTTACTATTGCACCCTTCTTTAACTGTTAAATGTTTTGCCGCAAATGGAATACAATTCTAGGCTTAATTGTATATGTTGGCTTAATTAGGATTGATTTTTTGACTTGGTGGATTTTGTGACACTTCTGAAATATATTATTTTGTGCTTTTGTTGTTATAAAATTTTAATTGGTTGAATTTTATACCATTTATTCTTTAAAATTTGTATATGGCTTATTTTTTAAAGCATTATATCAACACTCAAAATAACAATCATTTACAATTTCTGTCTAATGGTATCTGTGTTATTTTTCTTTAGAATAATATTTTGTGTATTTGAAGATGCCTGGTCTTATTTTTCAAATGCCTTCTTTAATATTTGAACTTTTTAATGTTCTTTATCAATCTTATAATTTGATAAATTATAATTCCTTCAGTAAAGTGAAATTTTCAAATATTTTTAAGAATGAGTATAAGAGAAAATATCTGAGTTATTGCCCTTTGTTAATAGAACACTGTGGATTTTGAATTAGAAAAAAAAATATTTGACACAGTGCTACAGAGGGATTTCCTATCTCTTATATGCAACTTCTCCATTACCTTAATTGCAATTTGATGAAACTTTAACAGAATCTTGTCATAAAAAGTGATTTTGATTAAAATGATATTTTGAGTTTTTGGTTCACAAACATGCTTACACATTGTGCCTGTAATTATAATGTGCTTCAATATGTTTCATGTAGGGGTGAGGTATTTATTCATGAACATTGCTCACAAAATTGTTCTAATACTGCTGTTTTGCAGAGCATACATGTTTTTATTATTTTCAGCAGTTCCTTGTCAAGTGACTCAGCCATAGATAGAGGGGATGCCAGCGCCACAGAACTTACAGGACGGTTACAAGATCTGGAGAAAGAACTCATGTATGTATAACGTGTATTGGGGGATACATTTCACAGTTTGTGAAAGCTGAAAATAAAGCCTTGACGGCCATGACAATGGCCTTTCAGCTTTTCTATAATGAATTGACAAGTTAAGGTAGTCTTCAAGCAAACTAGTCAATATATTAACAGGTTTGACAATTTTCATAATCTCTGATTTCTGACAAGCTTTGACACATGTTTCTCATGCCTTCTTGGGCAAATTTTATTCAACAGATTGATTTCCTAATTTGGAAATTTATACTAATCTAGCTTATTAGCTCACCTGACCCGAAGGGTCAGGTGAGCTATTGTCATCGTTAAGCGTCCGTCGTCCGTCCGTCCGTTAACTTTCCTTCAAAGATCTTCTTCTCTGAAACCACTGAAGCGATTGCATTGATACTTGGTATACATGATCTTTAGGATGTCCTCTACCAAGTTTGTGAATTATATACATGTCGACCAACCAACATGGCCGCCGTTGCTAAAAATAGAACAGGGGGGTCAGACCATTGTTTTTGGCTTATAACTCAAAAAGTTTAAGAGATAGAGAAAATCCGAAGCATCCTTCTTGTTCAGCATCAAAAGCTCTACGAATCTCTCCATTGAGTCGAAGTTGTGAAACGACTCCTTATAGGAGTTATTGCCCTTTAATCATCAAATTTGACCATTTTTGCAGTTTTTGGACAATATCTTGAAAACCGTTAGAGCTACAGGAAAAGTTAGCATTGCAGAATTGTTTAGCTCATTGAGATCTACAAAAGTGATTTCAGGGTCTAAATTGTCAGATCAGCCGTTTAAGAGTTATTCCCCTTTAACTGTTTTTTTCCATTAATTTACACTGATTTTCAAAAATCTTCTTCTCTAAAACCACTGAAGGGATTGCAGTGATACTTGGTATACATGATCTTTAGGATGTCCTCTACCAAGTTTGTGAATTATATACATGTCGACCAACCAACATGGCGGCCTTTGCTAAAAATAGAACAGGGGGGTCAAACCATTGTTTTTGGCTTATAACTCAAAAAGTAAAAGAGATAAAGAAAATCGGAAGCAAATTTTCTTGTTCAGCATCAAAAGGTCCTTACAGTAGTTATTGCCCTTTAACTGTTTTTTCTATTAATTTAAACTGATTTCCAAAAAATTTTCTCTGAAACCACTGAAAGGATTGTTTTGCAACTTTGTATACTTGAAAGTTTGTGAAATTTATTCAAACTTTGGCATAAGAGATCAAGTGAGCGATTCAGGCTCCTGGGAGCCTCTAGTATACTTTGTACAACAGTCATCAGACCATTCAACACTGACTTCCTGTTTAGTGACCTTGTGGAAACATTGACTTAATTGTGGAAACATTGACTGTATTTTAATATTAAAAACTCTATATCATGATAAACTATGAAACAAATAAATAAACTTGCAGTAAAATTAATATATATCTGGGATGATTCATGAGCATTTGACAAAGGACCAGTTCTTAGTATATACATACTGTATTGATCTGGTACAAGCTCGAGGGATAATACATGTAACAGATGGGGGACCCAAGTATTGCTAAAATGATTTCTACATTTGTTGATAGTTTAAGGTAGGGATACTTTGGTCATAATTAAGCCTTTGAAATTGTCTGATTTGTTTGGAAATTTTTAAATGATTCATGACTTCAGATGGCAATCATATTGTATGAGCCTGAAACTTTCAAAAGAAGGGCATTTGTAAAAAAATGATTACCTGTCTGTCTGCATGCAACATTTAAATGTTTATATTTTTATTGCTAAATTTGCATTGGTGTTATTTGCATTGGTGTTTTGTGAACTATTTATTTGAAGACTTAAAAAATTGCTATGAAAGTTATCTTGCCTTATGAAATAATGTTAACTTATTTGTTCGACACTTTATAAGAAAATGCCATTCTGTCAACTTCCATCTCACCTTGGCCTCAATCTTTTTTTCGGGCAAACAGTTGAATGGGGGCATGCTTAGCATGCTTAGTGTAACCTATTCTTATCCAGTTTTTGCACTTTAATTATTGCAAAAAATGAAAAGCTTGAAAAGTGTAATAGCAACATTTCAATAATTGGTTCATAAGATAGGTAAATGAATTAGGCTGCAATGAGCAAGACAGGCTAGACGTTTATATTATAATAGATGAATTTTGTGTGCGAAACAGATGACACATTTAGACAAGGTATTTTATATCTTGATCATTTATGTTTTCAGATCTACAAAATGTGAGCTGGCAAAGGTTATGAACCGACAGTCCAGCTACCAAGAACTTCTGGTTCAGAGGGATGATGCTATCAGGTTCTTGGAGACAAGGCTGGACACTTCAAGTGGAGATAATGTCAAATCTAATAGTACAAGGTGGGTAGAGTCTTGACTATACATATTAGGGGGAGGGGGGAGTTGATATCTGGTTCAGAGGGATAAGGCTATCAGGTTCTTGGAGACACGGCTGGACACTTCAAGTGGAGATAATGTCAAATCAAGTAGTTTAAAGCTGGTCCACTTAGAACTTTTGGGTTTGTGGGCAGAGAGATTTATCAGTCTAAATACTCAAGCTGGGTCAAGAAACATGCAGTAAAACTATAAGTGAGTTTATTAACTAAATGAACTTCTATATCTTTACTGTATAGCCGGTTTAATTTGGTGGGTCAATAGAAATCGTGAAAAAATATATCCTTTAAAAATATCCCTCTTACGGAAATAATATCCATACACATTAACAAACTGCGAAAATAAAACATGCAAAATTTTTTCACATACATTAAGACACAAAGAACATGAAAATTGCCTGGCAAAATTAACCAGCTATATGATATTTGCTTTTCAAGACTAAGTTAGTTTTTTCAATTTTTCTCACGTTAAGATTAATAAACTTGATTGCCATTTTATTCCTAAAATTTTGAAAGAGTTGTTTGATTATGTTGTCAGCTACACTCAGCAATATCTATAACTTTTGTTTTAACATTAAATAAATTCTTTATATTGCAGTAAATCAAGTTCAAAGAATGACAAGGACTTGCAGGAGAGATTGAGAGTTCTACAAAATCAGAACAAATTCCTCAATGAAGAAGTTCGGAAGCTAGCTAAGCTTAGAGAGACAGATCGTACAAGCTTCTATCAACAAGAAGAGTAAGCTTTAATCTATCTTGCTAAGGAATTGTCTAAATTTTTACATATTATAAAATGACAATCTGTTTAACTCCAGCAGGATCAAAAAGGACCTGCCATTTGAAAGCAATTAGGGGCTACTTCTGACCTTGAATTGATAAAAAAACCTACCTACTTTCAAAAATCATTAAAATCAATCATAATGACTTCAGTGAAAATGTGCCTTGAAAGGAGCCTTGGGAACTGAGAAGGTGCCTTGCCAGAGCCCCAACTCTTTGTATACAAGTCAAATATCAAGGTCATACATAGAATAGAGGGACAAAATCCTACGAATTATAGTGCAAGCAAGAGGACCTTGGGTCATACTGTGGTTTCATTATTATTTGTGGGGGTATCAATTTTTGTGGTTTTCGTGGGTGCCCCTTTTCCATGAAATTTGATACCCAACGAAAAGGAAATTTAACATTGATCAGTATGCTGCAGTCTTCAAAACCACAAATTTAAAAATCCATGAACTGATCATTTTTCATCAAACCACGAAAATAAGTACCCACGAAAATAAATGAATCCACAGTACTTTTATATTGATTTAGATCTATGTCTAATACTGAGTATTTCTATTTTGATTTTAGAAAGATAAGAACTTTAGAAGCTGAGATTGAGAAATGGAAGTTAGACTATGTGTTACTGATACAGTCTAGTATCAGGTTCCCTACAGGGGATAGTGTGGAGGATGCTGAACTAATTCTGTTTGGTGGGGATAGGGTAAGTTTAGTTACAACTGTTTTGTTCAGCCTTTTAAGAAAATAAGAGGGTATAGATTTAGTTCAAGACTTGCAAATAATACCATTTTTAGGGGCTTCATATTTGGACAATATTCTTTTTTAAACGCCACAATAGAATTTTATGAAAATTACATACATTTAATCTCTTGAGGCGGAAGAAACCTATTGTTTTAGGGGTTAAATGAATGGTCTAAGTTATATGTCTGATAGGGTGATATTTATGCTTATTGCTAAACAATAACAGGCTACATTTGTAAACTGATTGTATTTTCTGATAACTATTAACAATAATAAAAGATAATAAGAAATGCATTTCTCTGTGTGAACAAATTATGCTGCAGGCATATATGTCTGTCAATTTTCTCTTTCAGCACAAATTAAGAATACAGAGACTATTAGACGAAGCCAGAAGAATTAACCCTAGTCTTCCAACATATCAAAGGTACACCAAAATAGATGATGAAAGATGATTCATCTTATAAGAAAAAAATGTTTTCTTATATTGTCTCTATACTTTGTTCAGTACACAAAAAGTGAATATCCACTTCAGCATATTCATGTAACATATTATATCGTATAAGTGGTTATTATCCGGTGATTTAATTTTCGACAAACATTGGGAAGTGAAAATTAGAACACACGAAATATTATTTTATAAATCTGAAGTAACAGCTTGAATATGAAATCTAGAAAATTATATTACAAGAAAATAAAGGCACCCATTTTATTGAGAAAAATGCATAATTTGCCACACAGGAAAAAATTCACTTTTACGGTACATGTATTTTGAATCATGTTTTACCTGCCTTAGAAGTTCATGTAGATACATACAGATTCTGTAATAATTTTTGTTCATAATTTGTTTTTCGATTTTAAACTTCCTATCTAATTATTGATTACCTCCCTTAGTTTGAGTAACAAAAGAAGTTCATGTTGATAGTTATGGATTCTGACACAAGTTTGAGGAGCAGAGTCTGTTGTTTGTTTTTCCTCTCAAATCATTAATTATCTCCCTAAGTTTGAGTAACAAAGAAGTCCATGTTGACAGTTACGGATTCCGACACAAGTTTGAGGAGCAGAGTCTGTTGTTTGTTTTTCCTCTCAAATCATTAATTATCTCCCTTAGTTTGAGTAACAAAGAAGTCCATGTTGACAGTTACGGATTCCGACACAAGTTTGAGGAGCAGAGTCTGTTGTTTGTTTTTCCTCTCAAATCATTAATTATCTCCCTTAGTTTGAGTAACAAAGAAGTCCATGTTGACAGTTACGGGTTCCGACACAAGTTTGAGGAGCAGAGTTTGTTGTTTCTTTTTCTCGCAAATCATTAATTTTCTCCCTTAGTTTGAGTAACAAAGAAGTCCATGTTGATAGTTATGGATTCTGACACGAGTTTGTTGTTTGTTTTTCTCTCAAATCATTAATTATCTCCCTTAGTTTGAGTAACAAAGAAGTCCATGTTGACAGTTACGGATTCCGACACAAGTTTGAGGAGCAGAGTCTGTTGTTACATTACCTCTGTCAGGAGCTGGCCATACATTATCTCTCACAAGCTGGAACGTATGAGGAACATCAGAAAAGATGGACACACTTTATGAGGCAGCATGGCAAATCCATAGCTAGTCATGTAAGTTGGATAAGAATTTGTCAAATAAAGGTAACAAAAACCTAACAACAGCAAAAATAAACCTGTCTGAAAATTTCTGGAGAAACAAATACTGGACAGGACCTTACTTTGTACATATACAGGACTTAGATCATTAGTCAGAGTTTCTTAAGAGACTAATCTTCTCAATGGCTTATCTTTAAAATATAACCTTGAGTTACTCTCTATCAGTAAAATTTTGAATTTTGGTTCATACAAACACTTTACAAATGAACTAGCTTGGACCAAATGGTTCATTTCTAATGACAAAATTTTAAACTACTGTGGTTTCAAAATTATTTGTGTGGTATGAATTTTCATTGTTTTCGTGGGTAGCCTTCATCCAGGAAATTTGATACCAAACGAGAAGGAAATTTAACATTGATCTGTATGCTGGAGACACAGAACAATGAAATTAAGAATCCACAAACTGATCGTTTTTCAACAAAAAGAAAATTGGTACCCATAAAAAATAAATGAATCCACAGTAGTTTAAAACCTTCTTTGAGCCAAGATTTTTGTTTTCATTGTAAATAGCTTGACCATTTTCCCTTTTTCTCTAGCCTAAAGAGCTGAAACCATTGTGTAGAGGAGGGATACCGGACAGGTTCAGAAAACAGGTCTGGCGTCAGCTGGTACATTTCAAGGTCAAGGACATAATGGAGGACAAAGGACCACATTACTTCAGAAACCTATGTAGCCATCTTCCAGACTCTCCTGTAAGTTTATTTAATAGTTTTTGTCTTGCCTTTGAAGTGGAGTGCAACATAGACCTGTGTTACTTTACCAGCCGCAGTGTTAACTTTCAATGTTTTAGTTTTATAAGCACCTCCATATCTCAAGAACTACAAGTCCTAGGTTAATGAAACTTGATATACATATGCCCCAGAAGTAACTTAGCACAATTGCGTCCCCATCTTCTGACATTGACCTTGATTTTCTGGTTGAGTGACTTTGACAATTTTCAAACATTTAATAGCAATGTTGAAGTTTTATGAGCACCTCCATATTTTAAGTCCTAGGTTGATGAAACTTGGTTCGGATATGCATCAGTAGTAGCTTAAGATAGCTGCATCCCCATCTTTTGACTTTGACCTTGAATTTTCCAGTTGAGTCACTTGGGCAATATAAACTTATAAAACTTGATATGCTTATTTCCAAATGCTAGACTGAAAGAGCATCCTGATCTTTTGACCATGACCTTGATTTTCCAATTAAGTGACTTACAGTTTTCATTGGTGTTTTTGGGGAATGGGAGTTCAAGTTTTTTGTCTCAACAATTAGTTAATTCTTGTTCAAAAAATTCCTTCAGTGAGTATATTGTCTATATAATTGTTCAATTAATTACAATGTCTTAAATGTTTCGGCCTAAGCCCTCCTTCAGTTTCTTTTCTTTACTGTTGCTTTCTACATCTTGTCTGCTTTCTGATGTGGCTGGCAGGCAAGATATACTTTAGAGTTAACTCTTGTATTTTTGGGACTAGTTAATAAATAATTTGACGGTACTATTTAATTAAAATATTGATTTGATTTTAATTGCGATACAACGTAGTGGATCCTCAAAAAAATATAATGAAAAACATAATAGGAATGTACCAAAACCCTACAAAATGGTTTCAAGTTCAGAAGATTTTCACCACCTTAGAGGAGAAGGCTCCCCTGAACCCATCTCTCCAGATATTTGGCAAGAGCCCTGAAGTCCAAGAGCAGCAGACCAATTAAAGCCATGAGCATAATAGGAAAGAATGAATGAAATTGATACAATTTGATGCAAAAGGTGAAATGTGGAAATTAGGTGCTTGTTGCGACACATTTGTTACAGTATTTGTAATACAAATGTACATTGTTTCAGTTGAGTCAAATCTCACTGGTATTTCTGGTCTTAAATTTTTGTTTTGTCTGTTTCAGTTGGCTTCTAGATACAGAAAGCAGATATCGTTGGACTTGATGAGAACAATGCCAAGTAACATCAAATTCTCAGCTCCAGGATCTAAAGGGGTAAGGAATAAGCAAGGGCTGCACCTCCTGCTAAATTTATTTATTTTATAGGACCACAAACAATTTTTGGACGTATTATGTCCTTGTCCTCAAGTTGAATGGATTTTGAAATAATTGGTGAAATCGCTATCAATTATAGCTTAATTAAGCAGATGAAGCCTTTTCTGACAATTATTTTGTACATTTGAAATTTCAAGTCAAAACCGATTGTTAAAATATTCATATTCTTTCGTTTTTAATATTAAGAAATGAATTAACTCCTTTTGTTTTTTTAAATTCCTACTAATATTATATTTTCACAAATAATGGACCTACAAGATGTTCTCTTGGCTTATATCTACCACATGAGTTCTACCACATTTTTTCCCATTTATTCCAATGTCACCTGTAACAGCAAATAGATGTAGTCAAGTTTATTTTATTCTTCACAGATAATGGACCTACAAGATGTCCTCCTGGCCTATGTCTGCCACAACCCTACCATTGGTTATTGTCAGGGGATGAACTTCATTGTAGGAATGGCTCTACTGTTTATGGATGCTCAAGATGCTTTCTGGTAACCAAATCCGTTCCAATATTTACATTTTCATGTATTTTTTTACAAGTCTTTCTATGAAAAACTAAATAGTAGTATCAAATGCAAGACAAGACATGTAGTAACAGATACTGTAGTTTCTTATGAAGACGTTTGGCTGTTTCAGAATGCAGGTTTTAAAAAATGGTTGTATTTGATTTTTTTCTTGTTATGAATATTACTTCACATCTTGGTACTACCTACTGCTATTAAAATAGAAATTCCATCAATGACTTAGAAATTTAAAAGTATCATTAATGATTGCCTATGGTGAAATATTTCTTGTTTGTTTCGAAAGAAAATTGTGTTATTTTTATTTATGAAATATATTATAGGACATTGGTAGCTGTTTCTGAGAAGTTTTTCTCGAAGCATTATTTCGACCAGAATTTGATTGGTGCTCAGTCAGACCAGCAGGTCTTGAAGGATATCCTTGCCCAGAGACAGCCCCAGCTCAACCGACACTTGGAGAACATCGACATTGAATTGTCTACTGTTACCCTGAACTGGTTCCTGGCAATCTTCTTTGATGCCGTTCCATTTATGGTGTGTTTTTATTTTAATTAAGTAATTTATTTGTCGATCTGTGAGGGTCAGAAGGGCCTTTTACGAGGCAGCGGGAAAGGCTTATTTATTCACAGGGATTTTACACTTAAAACTGGGGGATTTTGGATTTCTACACTTTTTGGCTTCATTGTTTTACTGGGAGTGCACGATTTAGTGTTTATTTTTACGGGAGTCCAGGATGATACTTTCTCCTACCCATTCCCATCTGTCTCTCTGTAGACCTTAATGTGTTATAGAGATATAAATTTATTTTTAGCTTTTTAGAATAAGGACATTACAATTTGATATGGATATGGGTTAAAGAAATCTTTATCTTGCTAATGTTGAACTTGACTAAACTGGTTGTAATATCCATAATTAGTTACAATTAACTTTATCATGTCTCATTTCTATGCTAATAAGGGGAGATAATAATAAATTTATTATTTGAACTAGAATTTAGTAAGGTTGGTTTATATTCTAAAATTACTAGTTTGCTCCCAAAGAAGGTCTCATTTGGTCTTAGTTTGAATATGGCACCCTGTGTTCAATTCCTACACATTTTTTAGCTCACCTGATCCGAAGGGTCATGAGAGCTATTGCCATCACTTTGCGTCCGTCGTCCGTCCGTCGTCT
The DNA here is from genome assembly GCA_963971305.1 of Arcuatula senhousia. Classification (NCBI taxonomy): domain Eukaryota; kingdom Metazoa; phylum Mollusca; class Bivalvia; order Mytilida; family Mytilidae; genus Arcuatula; species Arcuatula senhousia. Next base: position 51,673,243 of record OZ020311.1, read on the forward strand.
GTCGTCCGTCGTCTGTCGTCCGTCGTCCGTTAGCTTTTTTCAAACATCTTCTTCTCTGAAACTGCTTGGCCAATTGCAGCCAAACTTGATATGGTTGTTCCTCAGGGTATTGTGCAAAAAGTTTGCGCTGGGATTTTTGATACGTCAAAAAACATGGCCGCTGTTACTAAAAATAGAAGAGGAGGATCAAATACAGTTTTTTGCAAATAACTCAAAAGCGGTCACAGATATAAAAATTCTGGCCGGGTAAAAGTAATCAGCACCTCAAGATCTACCTGCCCAGAAATTTTCAAAAAGATCCAACAACCGATGTAGGAGTTATTGCCCTTTTTCTGGATTTTTTCAAAATTTTGCACTTATTTAGCCCTATATCTTGAAAACTATACAAGATATTTTAAAAATTCAAATTGCATATGATTAAGCACATCAAGATCTACATTTCATGTTATTAGGTCAAAGCTGTAGAACCATTTCTTTTAGGAGTTATAGCCCTTAAAGCGTCAAAATTTACCATTTTTCATTACTTTTCCCCTGAATTTCAAACATGAACTTGTCTGACACCATACATCCAACTTCAACCAAACTTGGCACAGTTGCTTAATAGCATAATTGCTACAATTCTATCCTTCAGATTTTTTGATTCGTTAAAAAATATGGCTGCCATGGCTAAAAATAGAACATAGGGGTAAATTGCAGTTTTTTGCTAATTACTCAAAAATAGTTACACATATCAAAATTCTGATGGGATACAAAAGTGATCAGCATCTCAAGATCTACCTGCTCTGAAATTTTCAAGAAGATCCAACAATCGACATAGGAGTTACTGCCCTTTTTCTGGATTTTTTGAATTTTTTTCACTTGTTTAGCCATATATCTTGAAAACTATACAAGATATTTCAAAAATTTAAATTGCATTTGATTAAGCACATCAAGATCTACATTTCTTGTAATAGGTCAAAGCTGTAGGACCATTTCTTTTAGGAGTTATTGTCCTTAAAACAACAAAATTTACCATTTTTCATTACTTTTTCCCTGAATTTCAAAGATTAACTTGTCTGATACCGTAAGACCAACTGCATCTTAACTTGGCACACTTGTTTAATAGCTTATATGCTACAACTTTATAGTTCAGATTTTTGATTCATCAAAAAACATGGCTGCCATGGCTAAAAATAGAACATAGGGGTAAATTTCATTTTTTTTGCTAATAACTCAAAAATGGTTTCAGATATCAAAATTGTGCAAGAATCAAAAGTGATCAGCATATTAAGATCTATCTGTCCTGAAATTTCAGAAAAAATATGACTGCTGATGTGGGAGCCCCTTTTCGTAATTTTTGCTAAATTTTGCACTTATTAAGCCCAATATCTTGAAAACTAACCAAGTTATTTCAGAAATTTAAATGGCATATGGTTAAGCACAATAATATCTACAAAATATATGTATCTGTGTAGTTCAGGTGAGCGATTCAGGCTCCTGGGAGCCTCTTGTTAATACTTTCAACAAATTGACCTTTTTAATTTTTAAGAGAACCTTTGAACAGTCTTTGATAGACTGTACATATTGACAGCACCTCTTACATTGTTTTCTATCGCCTTTAGATAACCTATATAGTGTGGCAAGGACGTAAAGCACCTACTCACTCACTACATTGTTTCTTGACACTTTTTGTGAAACATGATTTTTCAAAATGCACAAAAAGGGTTTTTAAAATATGTATATTTCACAAAGTGAAGAGACTTTCCACATACCCTGATAATAAAATAAGTTACAAATTCTTTACTTAGTTAAAAGTCTATTGTATACTTGGTTTGATCATCATTGAAGTATATTTCATCTGAATCCATTCATCAGTATCAAAGTTGTACCATACCATACCTAAACGGAAGCGGCCATTCAGGTTGCTATAGTGACAGTGTTTATACCACCAGCCAGCCGTATAGAACATGGCACAGTGTGAACTACTTCCATCATTATCATCATCATTAGTACTGAACCCCATACCGTCAGAATAACTAAAACTATCTGAAGTGTTACCATGGAAACCGGAAATAGAAATTCTAAAATTGACATCCTCATCCCCTATTGAGAAGTTATCATAGAACACGGTATAATGTATATTGTATATATCAGTCATTTCTATTTTTAACTGAGTATTTGAGGTAGATAATAAATGTATAAAGTCATTCCCTAACCAGAATTCTTTGTTCAAATCTCCAAAGCCATTCTGGTAGTCTATCCACGACATGTCGAAGTTTTCCAACCCGTCCATTCTTCTCTGTATAACAGTCCATCCATCTCTCCCATTGTCTAAGTCACAATAAACTTCTAATGTTATGTTTGTGTCCCTTGGTCTTATTAGATAAACCCCAGAATCATGAAACCCTCTTCTGTGGTAACCATAGCAATCTGAAATATCAAACATAAACTCATTCAGACTTATCAAATTTTGAAGGAATAGCAGTAAATACAATGTTGATTTAATAAAGTTTGTTTTCCCAAAACCTTATTGCAGTTATGATCTTACATAATTTGCATTTACAGAAAGCATGGCATCATTCATATGCCAAATTGTTAATACAAACATAACCCCTTTTTGACTAGACATAGAGAAGTATTTTAAAAAGCTAGGTTTACACGAATTTGACACTTAGAATGGATAATAAAGTGTAAGATTTACAAGTAAAAGAATTTTTATATGCCTTACATTACACAAACTAACCTTGAGGTAACATTTGATTAAACAGCCCAATATGATCCTGAACTTCATCTATTTCTGTGAACACTCGACTAAGCTTCCCAATGTCCTGGATTATGACATTTATAACATCACTCTGGTTTCTGTTCAGGGTGTATTCCTGGTACAGGCCTCGTTGGACCTGTGTTAAGATGTCCTGTACAACAGTCGACGCCTCTGATATCTTCACCACAGAATTCTCTATATGGTTAATTCTAGCATCTCGATAAATGTCAGCATTGGCCTTTTTACATTCCAGTAAACTCTCATTTAACAATTTGATCTCTAATTTTGCAATTCTGTTCTCGTTATAAACAACTTGTAACGCTATGTCTTCGATCCTGGACTGTAACGTCCCAAGATTTCCATTACTGTGACCATTAGGTATTCTGTGGACGGAGACAGGGGGAGGTAAATCCTGTGTGCCATGACTGTGCTGTTTCTTACTCCATTCTTCTTTCATGTCTTGTACCGTGTTATTCAGCTGAATGATGTGAATTCTTAGAAGTGTAAACTGTTGATAACTTAAAGTCTGAGCATTAGAAATTTTCTGCTCCAGTTCCCTGAGAAAATTGGAGTTGTTAAAGATCATATTTGTTAATGACATTATTTGTTTTTGGTTGACCTGAGTGGTGTTGATGAGCTGGCCACTCGCCATTCTCCATTGGTCCATTGTAAGGACATTTTGGCTGAAATTGATGAATGATTGTTGAAGTTTCTCCATAAAATTTCCCAGCTGTATTTCATGAATCCTTCCCTCCATCACTGATAACCCGATTTTTAAGTTTTCATACATATCCAACAATGTAGTAATTTCAAGGTCACGCTCCTGTAGTTCTAGCAGTAGCTCTTCTTTTCTTATATAGTTACCATGTGAATGAGGTTTCCAAACTTTGGTTGTCTCCCTTGGGTCTATTTCTCCACTACCCTCCTCCCCACTTCCTACTTCATTCCACAATGGATTGTGGGTAACATTTACAACTTGAAACTCAGATTCAATTACATCATCATGAAATACTGTATCTTTATCAGGTACAGGCCTGCTTATATTATAGATTTTAAACAATTTTTCAAATCTTTGTGAAAGGGTCCTTGGAGAGTTTGATTGGGAAATTGTTCTGTTTTCTATGAATTCTTTAAGCTCAATTGTACTATTTTCAAAGAAAGATTTTATGTTTGTTGCCTCATTTTTAACCTCTTCTACCTTTTTATGGCATTCATCTTTAATGTTATTAGCATCTTTTTCCATTCTATTAACTTTTATATTTATATTGTCAATATCCACTTTCAAGCGTTTCTCCAGTCTACGCTGAGACCTACGGACATTGTCCTTCAGATCTATCCAGTTGCCTATATCAGCTTGAAGCTGTTTCTGAATGAATCCAAATTGTGCAGACTCAAGCTGAAGGTCTCCCACTTTCTCGTCTAGATTTGTCAGTTTGCCTTGAATCTCTGCCTGTGATATAATAAGTTGTGTGAGATCACTGTGGATAGTTACCGTCTCTGAATGAGCCAATACTAGTCTCTTCTGCAATTCTTCATAATGTACCCTGAAACATATTAGGATTTTCATGAATCGTTTAAAGGACATCTTTTGAAGTTGATAAATATATGTCTTGGAAATTGTTTTATTCACATAGCTATAACTTTTGCTTTCAATATAAAGGGTTATACCTGTAAGACAATTTTGTAGACTCTTAACTTGTAACTGAATATGACAAGCTTTGATTTCTGCATTTAAGGTGTAGAAAGTAAACATACAGCCCTTTTTAAAAGGGTAAAAAATTAAAGCTAGAAAATAAAAGTTTAATGAAAATCAAATGTGCAAATGTATGAATCAGCCTAAATATGAATTCTCTATTACATAGATAAGTTTTAGGGTTACATAATACAAGTAATCTTTTGTTGCATTTAACAAAATGTATTTCTGCATAAAGTAATTATTGGTATCTATATCCTTGTGTTTAGTATGATATATTACATGTCTTCAGAAACCTATAATTAAGCATATCAGTTGTACCATTACATGTTTTTTTTCTACATTTGTGATGTGGTTAAGAGAAGAAAGGAGGATAAAGTTCTGAAAGAAATTAAATAGAAAAAGAAAACAAAAGAATAATTCAATAAGAAAGAAACATTGGCAGTTTTTGTTTTGTCTTCTCCATATTTAATACATGAAAAGCTCATTTTAAAAATATCATTGATAAACATTTTACAAAAAGAAGCAGTTTAACTTTTATCCTTTTTCAAAGCAGCTAGTTTAATTTTATAGGAAAACATAAAAATCTTACTTTTCTATTTTTCTGTTGTCTTTTAATTCCATGATTTCACCTTGCATCAATAGAATCATTTTCTCCAATTCTTTGACCTTGTCATCAGTTGTCCTGCTGTCCATGGTTGTCACCTCTGTCGTCTGCTCAGAAGTCACATGATCTCTTACTGTCGTCTGCTGGACAGTCATTTGACCAATGGCTAGATGTGGAAGAATAAAATGAAGAAAGATAACTATCTTAGACTGCATCCTATTTCATGTACTAATTTCACCCAAAAAAAATTGTCCAAAACAATTGAGAGTTGATGTAATTTTAGAGGGTTCCATGAGTGATTGAATGTTCATAGTGTCACTTAATCTCAATGTAGGGTTATGACATGTGAGTAACGACTTCAGTCTATACTGGTGGTACTCATTTGGGGTCCTCCAGGGGGAAACTGATGATGAAATAGGAAATAGATTTGTGCATAAGTTATAAGCTCTTTTGAACAGTTAGAATTGCATAAAATTGCTAAATACTGCTTTAAACCTTCAATATACTTTAACATTTTATGCTTTAGCCATGAATCTTAACCATATGATAATCCATTTTAATGCTTACAATTTTAACATTTGTTAAATAAATCAGTTTTAAAAGAAACAAAAATATGTCAGATGTTGTCCAATGTTAAGAGATTAAAACCTTGAAAATCCTTCACCCCATAAAATAGAAGCAAGGATAAATTTTAGGCTCAGCATGTATTTACACAAACAGACCTCTCATAACAAAGATTAATTTCTCTTTGACCCATCAGGCATCAAAACTGATAGCGGATTAAACATGCAAATTTAACATTAATATTGATATTTGATTTCCGTACAGATAAAAATCTACTTTTCACATTTTTGCTTAATGACTACTTAAAAGGACACCTTTAGATACCTTTTAAAGTTTTCATAACCTATTTTGACCTATGACCTTATTATGCAGAAATATTGAAGACAATTATCTTTATCATCTATTGAACTCTATATCATAATTGTCAATTTTCTAATCATTAAGATTGAAATTAAAATAGAAATCCTTTGAAACATGATATAATGTTGAATGGGAGATTGAACTTTGTTATACTCACATTACCCATTTTATACCTTGAAGTACATGTATAAGTCAAAAAAGTGATCTAACAAGTTTGGGGGTATATTATTCTGCATGTCTGTGGGTTTGTCTCTAAGTTCTCATATCTTGTAAGCCCATTTTCTTACAAATTTGATGCATGCAACAAGTACATCACATGTAGATGTTTGATCGTGAAGAATTTACTTAGTTGAATATAAATAAAGAATGTCTTTTAGATAAAATGATATAACTTCTTTATGCAGCTCTACATTGATAAAAGTTTTATAATTTATGTTAAACAATAGGTCAAAAAAGAAAAAAGTGCAAGATGGTGATAAATTGAACATAAATTAATATATGGGTGGTCCAAAAACATGTAATAAGATCCCAAAATAGTTGGAAAAAAATGCAGATAATTATTTATCAGTAAATGTATGTCTTAAATTTGCCATTTTTATTGTTTGAATGAAAAGTAGATGTGAAGAAGGAAAGTCATCTAAATCTTATCATGCCCCTGCCACAGCATGTCGTGGAGCATTACGTTTTACTCATGTCCATCCGTACAAATTTCCATCGCTTTTCTCAGAAGCAGTACATGAGAATGTTTTGAAACTTGGTAGGATAGTTCAGTATGACAAACTGTATGTCCTAAGAGTTTTTCAGACCTGTCAGACATCTACTTCCTGTTTCAGACTTAGGCTCTACTTCCTGTTTGTGGCCAGCATGGGCATTGGTGTCCCATGAAGACATTCCTTCTTTATTTCTTTGTCTTATTTTATATTATTTCTTCATTTAACTAAGAAAGAAATTGTTTTCACTAAACATTTGCATTTATATGATTTATCAGGAATTAATTGGTTATTTCAGTCTTTGCTGAAGATATGGGATGAGATTGCTTTTTGCTCATTTCAGACTTACTCGTTTTTGATTGATTGTTCTTTTTTTTAGACTTTGCTGAGAATATGGGATTGTTTTTGATTGATTGATTGTTTATTTTCAGACTTTGCTGAGAATATGGGATTGTTTTTTGCTAGAAGGACCCAAAGTCCTATTTCGATTTTCGATGGCAATACTGAAGATCCATGAGAAGGACATCATACAGAGATCAGATACTATCAGTGTGATGAGACATGTAAAAGCCAGCGCCAAACTTTCGTTTGATATTGAAGGTTTGGTTAAGGTGATGTTTTACTTCTAAATCGATGCGTTTAAAAAAAGAGATATTCTGCTATATGCATTCTGTAATACATTCTCTCTGACTGTCTACTTCAGTCAGTTCACCTAATTAGGGCCTTGCAACATTGATGTGCAAACATTATAATTTTAGCTTTGTCGGTCTGTTCATTCACAATTTTTTGTGAACAATAAAACTCACATATTATAAGGGGTGCAGGTCTGAAATTTGCACAGAGATTATGTACATTGGAGAATTAGGATATTAAGATTTCATGTTAATTTGAGTCAGATGATTTTGGAAAATCTGGAAGATTTTTTGTTGACATAGCCATTTCTGAAATTGTTAGCATGGCCATAAAGCTCATAAAAATTAATTGCATTTGTAGTTATCATATGTGTTGTCTCTTGTTCATTTACTCCATATCCTTTCATAAATTATTAGTATTTATTGTCAATTCATTTAAATGATAAGTCCAAGTAATAAATGGAGATAATTCATATCGGTCTAATGAAGGTATTTGCTTATTTGCTCAGTGGATATACATTTATCCTCCCACCTGTCTGTCTGTCTGTCTGTCAGTCCACATATCTTTAGAGCCAAACTCCTTCCTAGCCTATGGATGGAATTAAACTTTACATCAATTAGATAATGTTCATTCAGATAGGAAATTTGTAAATTCTTTTTTTTTTTCTGGTCTGTGATTTTAGGTGGCATTTGAGAAACCATTTCCTAAGAGACATTCAATAGCATCAAAGCAGACTTGTTACCTGAACACATTGACAGAGAAATATAAAAAGAAGGAATTACAGAGGCTGGCCTTCACTGAGAGGGAACAATTGGTAAGTATACCATGTTAATTACCGTATAGGGGGCTATTTTTGCCGGGGTCAATTTTCACGGTTTTTGTCTGAAAGGTATGTGAAACATTTTGCGGGGTTTTTTTTCGCGGTTTGCGGATGTGCTTGTTTATGATTTGCATCAGAAAAATATTTTCGAATGATTAATTTTCATGATTTTTGTCGTCCAGTGAAAATAAGCGAAAATAACCCGCTATACAGTAATTGTCTAAAAAGTTTCACAAAGAAATCTTGGTTTCTACATCTGTAACTTTGAAATAAGTTTTCAATGGACAACCTTATCAATAACATAGAAAAGAAGTTTATAAAACCTTACTGTATAAATTGTTGGTCCTAAATTTGATTTCAGCACCATAGTCAGATTTTCTCTAGTAGTAATACATGTATAAGACCTTTTACTGACAATGTTATTTTTATTTATACAGTACATGGCAATGGAGGCAGAGACCGGTAACTTTATGGCCATCGGTACTTCTGTGGTATTTGATGATGGTAACTATTTTACAAAAAGTCAATACTGAGAAGGTGGAAATATTTTTGTGTGTGGGGGGGGGGGTATTTTGATATCCTACTCCTGAATTTTTTGTTCTATAAGTAAAGAACATATATAATTAATGGGAATGTGAACTTATCCCCAATGCAAAAGGTTACCTTTAGAGAAATGCAAAAATAACACCTAGTTATTCTATGTAATTCAGTAATAGGCAGACATATTTCATGATCAGAAAATTTGAAAACAAATAAATCTTTGACAAATTGTTGTTATGCTTCATATTTGCTTATTATTCGTAGGTAAAGTATGGTACTCCTATGGTGACCAACATATAGGCAAAGTCTGTAAAGTTACCTGTGAGGAGGGACTCATGTATGATATACCTGTTCAGGTGAGTGGTGTGAGGGGGGACTCATGTATGATATACCTGTTCAGGTGAGTGGTGTGAGGGGGGACTCATGTATGATATACCTGTTCAGGTGAGTGGTGTGAGGGGGGACTCAAAGTAATGTGAGCAGGGACTCATGTATGATATACCTGTTCAGGTGAGTGGTGTGAGGAGGGACTCATGTATGATATACCTGTTCAGGTGAGTGGTGTGAGGGGGGACTCAAAGTAATGTGAGCAGGGACTCATGTATGATATACCTGTTCAGGTGAGTGGTGTGAGGGGGGACTCATGTATGATATACCTGTTCAGGTGAGTGGTGTGAGGGGGGACTCAAAGTAATGTGAGCAGGGACTCATGTATGATATACCTGTTCAGGTGAGTGGCGTGAAGGGGGACTCAAAGTAATGTGAGCAGGGACTCATGTATGATATACCTGTTCAGGTGAGTGGCGTGAAGGGGGACTCAAAGTAATGTGAGCAGGGACTCATGTATGATATACCTGTTCAGGTGAGTGGTGTGAGGAGTGACCCATGTATGATATACCTGTTCAGGTGAGTGGTGTGAAGGGGGACTCAAAGTAATGTGAGGAGTGACCCATGTATGATATACCTGTTCAGGTGAGTGGTGTGAGGGGGGACTCAAAGTAATGTGAGGAGTGACCCATGTATGATATACCTGTTCAGGTGAGTGGTGTGAGGGGGGACTCAAAGTAATGTGAGCAGGGACTCATGTATGATATACCTGTTCAGGTGAGTGGTGTGAGGGGGGACTCAAAGTAATGTGAGGAGGGACTCATGTATGATATACCTGTTCAGGTGAGTGGTGTGAAGGGGGGCTCTTGTATGATATACCTGTTCAGGTGAGTGGTGTGAAGGGGGGCTCTTGTATGATATACCTGTTCAGGTATGGTGATCCTTAAAAAGAAAACAACCAGCACGAATACGTTTCTTTTAAAGAAGGAAGTAAATTGTTTATACCTGAGTAAGGAATGGGTTTTTATTGAATGATTTGATTTTTCTGACTCTGCAACAACTTATATATATATCTACAGGTCAGTATGTTTGTATAAAAGATCCTGTCAAGCTTTTCCAAGAGACTGAAAACAAGAATGTTTTGAAATCAGTCTAAGCAATTTTCAAACCTGTCAAACTTCTGCATTCTGTGAGGGATGTCGGGGGCATTCATGTCCCATAGTCACATTCTTCAATTTTTTTTAATCATAAAAAATGTTTAGAATTTCTATTTGCAAAGGGTACATGGTTTTTGTATGTTTATTATGAATGCTTGTTGTATGTTCCAGTTTGATACCAGGATTATGTGTATGTGTAAAGTGAATTCCAACATTGTCCTGATAGGAACACTCTCATGGGTGATCTACGCCTACAACACAGATACAAGGTATACATGTTATAGACATATTGAGGTATACAATTGATGTGCATGACAAATGATCAGCAAAAGCATATTAACGTCAGAGATTCCAAAGGACGTCGGACCGACGGACAAATCTGGTAATTTTTCAGGCGGTCCGGAAAAAAATTGTATCTGCCAGACAGGAAGTCCTGTAAAAATTCGGATAACATTGCAAAGTTCAAGTAAAAAACTGTTCAGTCAGGTAAAAGCAGAAGCTTAACCAGACCAAAAGTCTGGTAAAGTCATATTTTCACCTTGGGAATCTCTGTACTGTAAAAACATACAGCAGCACTCTGATGTGACATGTTATTTATTCTAGTGACAAATACAAAAAAATTTCAGACACACAATTTTGTCTATAAAACTTTAAGTCAAAGCTAAAAATTACTATTAAGAGTAATGAATGAAAGAGAAAATAATGATTTTACATATAACCTGCTAATTTTTCAGGGAATGTCTTTGGAGTTTACGGCTCAATGATGCCATCCTGTCTCTATGTGTCTACTGTGATGAAGATTCTCCAATGATCAGGATGTTTGCAGGACTAGCTGATGGTACCTGTGCTGTGTTAGAGGTAATATAACAAATATTGCCTAGTCACAAATTAACATGTTATGATTTAGATTTACTGGTACCTTATTCAGTGTTTTTCCCTCTTTCAAGATAGTCAAAAAGGTTAGATCTGTAACCTCATGTAATTCTCTTTGCAAAACTAATGGTTTACATTTAGGGAGGGGAGAAGGGTTGTGTTTTGTTTGTCTGTCAGTTTATAAGTTAAAATATATAAAAATCAGAACTTCTTATCCCTTCAGTAGATTTTGCTATAAGTGAAGGAAGAACATCACATGGAATTGTGCTTGAAGAAATTTCATTGCTTTTGAATGTAAGGCAGCAACCATTTGAAACTGGGGGGGGGGTTATGGATTTTTTTGAGAAAAAATGTTTTTGTTTTCAATTTTTTTGAAAAAATAAATAAATTGTCCTTGACCCAGAAAGAAAAAAATAAATTGTTTTGGTGAGCCTGGGCTACACAGCATAAACAAAATGGTTGCTGCCTAATTCAGGGGAGATAACTAGACTTGAGGTTCATTCATAATCAAATCTGTGATGAAGCACAGGGAATCCCCAGTGAGCAGCTCCAAATTCAGGTCTGATTTATGTGTTTTTTTAATTACATAGCAACAGAATGCAGAGAAACAGACACCAGGGAATGATGTGATGTATATCTCTATAGGACAAGCACCTGTTGCCTGCCTCCTGTTACAGGATGAGATGTTATGGTGTGCCAGTGGAAACACGGTCTATATCATACATGCTAGGTTAGTGTGTAGCAATAACCTTAACAGAAAAGACCCATGAGCCCACAAGGAGCATACATACTTAATTATCCTCTTCATCCCAGATGGGACTTAAGGCACCAACAAGCTTCCTCCACTTTTCCCTGTCCTTTGCCAGATGCTGAGCTTGCCCAAGTTGTATCCTAGCTCTTCAAGTTCCCCTTGAATGGTCCATCTCCAGGTTTTCCAAGGTCTTTCTGGCTTCCCTTTCCCTGGTGGTGTCCAGTTTAATGCTGGAAGTAAGGAGCATATACAATTATAGCGAGCATAGCTCTACGGTATTTGTTTCCGCGAGAAATTTGCTATTGCTGATTTAGATTTTTTATGGTCCGGAAAGAGTTATTATTTTTACAGGGCCGGAGTGAATGTTAAAATAATTTATAAGAAAAAAAATAATGCTTAAAACAAAATAATAAATTGCGCTTTTCACAAGAAAATAATATTCTTAAAATAATAAATACACATAAGCTGCTCGTTTCGTCTTGGTTATATGCACGTACGAAACTAATGTGTCTCGAAGCTTAATCGCCCCATACCATCTCGCCCTAAATTAAGCAGATGGAAATATTGGAAAATGATAGCGATAGCCCTGAATGTCGACATTCCGAAAAAGACCAGAACAAAACTAGCAGATAAAAGAGAAAAACCCAACAAAAATGATGTAAAATGCAACATTTGATTGCATTGATTATGATCATCATTATATAAACAAAACGTAGTCCCTTTTAGCTATGCTCGCATTTAGGCAATGCCTACTCCATATTATTGTTAAAATGAATATCTGGTTTCTGTCGTTTGCAGATCTGGTGTTGAAATGCCTTATAGATTTCCTAATGCAAGATGGATTTTGCTCTAATGCCTAAAAAAATCTGACAAAAAAGATTTTTTGTGAAGTCTCAAGTTTAATCTTAAAATGCTTTAACCATGAATTTCTTTCTATTAAAACAATTTGTTTTTTTCCTGGCAGAACACTTGATGGTATGGACAACTTTAATGTCTCTGTCAACCCATACGACCACATCCTAGCCATGGTGTACAGCGAGTTTGGAATCTGGATCACGCTGAGAGGATCGTCCATCTTAGAGCTGTGGGATCCAAGGTCACTCAACTGTAAAATGTTGTATGACACACGGACAGACAGATATCCACAGCTCAGAAAGGTCAATGTCTTAGATATATGCTATTCTTAAAACAGAGGATAGAAATTAATGTAAAAACAAAATTACCAAATTGAAATATCAATTTTCAAAGAAGAAAGACAAAATTAAGAAACAACTCTGTAGAGGTTAAAGGTTACAAGAATGTTTTTTAGGTTTGCAAATGTGATTTGAAAATTGATTTGAAATTGTCATTAGACAAACAACCAAGCAAATCTCAGCCTGAAAAAAAGTTCAAGAGTGGTTAAACAATGTTTTATATACAACTCACTAAAAGCAATAAAGTAATGTTCTTATTATATCACCAAAAAGATTAGGGAATATAGGACCAATTATTGTGTTATGAAAAACTTTAATGTAACATACGCTAGACACCCCTTGTACTTACCTAAATATTTGTTGATATTTGTCTGCTATAAATTGCTGACTTTCTTTTGTAATTGACCCTTGAAGGTTTATATGTCTGGAGGATGATACCTAATTTGACTGTCAGCTAACGTTGATAATTTCTATTTTAGGAGGATGATACCTACTTTAACAGATCACGTATAACAGCCGTCATGGACATGGGACACTCAGTGTGGGTGGGAACAGGGGAGGGAAATCTCATCGTCTATGAGGTGTCAGAGCACATCAACTTTAAGACACCAACTGATGTATCCCCTTCCATAGAAACACCATCTAGTTTGTCAGGGAAACTGTTTCTATCACCAAGTCCAAGAAATAGTTCACTTGGGTCTAAAAATCGGAGGAGAAATGAGCGAGAGAGGAGCAGGAGCAAGAGTCCACGGAGTATTAAGGACGACAAGCCAATGTTTTTACTAGGGATGGATGAAAAGTCTGGGAAATGCATTGATAAACCTGACAAGGCACCCAAGAGGACCTTGTCTGGTGAAATATTAGCTTCTCAGCTACAGGAGAAGGCTTTAGAAGTTAATAAGTCAGAGAACGGTTCTGGTGGTACTGTAACGCCAAAAGTTCCCTCCCCTAGACTAAAACATTTGGAGAAGAAAGCAGCCATGGAGAAAAATATGTTGGAGGAACGTGATAGTTCTACAGAGAGTTATGAGAGGAGGGGGAGTCATGACAGTGTTATTGAAGTCTATAAAAAGATAGACAAAGAGACCGCTAATGACACAGCGGCTACAGAGGAGGCAGAAAACAATGAAAGGGTCAAGGAGGAACTTGATGAGGAGGAAATAGATAAAGAAAATGTTACATCAGAAATAGAAAATCATTCTGATAATGTTGGTACAGAAATAAAGGAGATGGACTTTCAAGAGGTCAAAGACAGTCATGTGACTGACAGTGTCCAACAGAATCGCCCAACAGATCTGAAGTTGAAAATAAATAACCGTAAGAATTGGTTGTCATCTCATCAAAATAAAAGTGGTAAGAACTTTATTGATGAACTTGACATTGCTTTGACACAGCTGAATGGAGTGATTGATAAAGCTAAAACAAAGAATGGATATGTTCAAGGTCAAAAGGACACCAATGGTGAGACTGAAAAGGCGGAGAATTCAATAGAGAACAAAGAACATGGTCAAAGTGGAATGTACCAGTACAATTCAGACAAACCTGGGTCTGAAAATACTGAGCAAACAAAGTTAAGCAACCTTGACCTTCCATATGAAATAAAAGAAATATCACGACATCATAAGGTAAACACATGGCTGAGTTCTCTGGAAGAAGCAGAGAAACTTGAAGAACTTTCTAACCATAGTAGTGATAAGAGTAGTTTGAATGAAAGTGGATTCTCTGATTCAAGTGTTCAAGATTCCGACAGTCTTAAACCTCCATCTCAAAACTCTGCAGACAGTGAGGACAAAGGTCAAAAGTCATCAGAAAAGGTTCAAGAGAAAGTTTCAAAATTGGCTCTTACTAAACAGAACAGTGTTCAGTCAGATAACTTAGGTAGGAAGATGAGTTCTCCCGTGAGTAGAACAAGATCTGATGCTTCTGATAGCACAGGGAGTTCTAACGGTAAAGGTCCGCGGTGGAGAATGAAAAGACTGTCTGAGAGAATGATACAATACAATCGACAGAAAACATTTGAACGTGTTGGGTCAGTTGACAGTGAAATGACTGCAGCAGCTGCCAAGGTGGACTCACATGACCCAGAAGTTCAGTATCGGCTAGACTACACTGGAATGTACATAGATACTGACTCTGAGTTAGACCTTGCTAGACAGTCACGGTCTGATTCTATCAGTGATTTTAGTTTCGCTGCTGAATCTCGGAGACAGAGTACAAGAGAAGAACCATTCCAGCCTGCTATGGATCATTTATTTATGATGGAGTTAAACCAGTTAGACAGCTGGACGGCTAGTGCTTCTAATTCTGCCGTTACAACTCCTGCAGACTCCTCTAGAATGATGGACCTAATGCAGACCCCTAGTCTATTGAGTCGACACCTGTCAGTAAACAAAGTGTCCCGTGAACGTCAAGACTGGAATGATATCAGTAGTAATAAAATCTCTTCTACTAGCAATAGGAGCTCAATGGACTTCAATAAGGTTCAAGACTTTCTTAGAACCCCAAGCATTAGTAGCAAAGCTAGCTCTGTGTGGTCCAGTTATGATGAGATATCAACGCCCTCTGTCAAGGACGATGAAGTGGACGTGGATGGATTTGGACGGAGGATACAAACTTTAAGTGGACTTATAACCCATACATCCAGCCATTCCTCGTTAGTTAGTATGGTGGATTCTCTATATACAGTGGATGTGTCACTGCAAGCTAAAGTGAAAATATCAGACAAACCTGTCAGAAGCTTTGTAAAGACCAGGTAATGAATATAAATCATGTTAAAAGTACAAAGGCAGAGAGACCTTCAAATCTATGTCTTTAAAACCTAAGACAAAACTAGGAGACACTGGAAACAACAACACTGCATAAACACAACTGCAATTCTAAATCTTTTACTCATGATGCAATCAAGGTCTTTAACATGGATGAAACTTTCCAAACAAACAAAAAATTACTGTAAACTTGAAAATTTTCGCGTGGGGGTTATTTTCGCTTTATTCTCAATCACAAAATATCCTCTAAAAAATATCCCCCACACAAACAATTCATTCTTTCAGTATAGAATATGAAATATTAGAAAAATCACGAAGTTTTCTCCCAAGCGAATTTTTAACTAAACAAAAACATGAAAACGTCACCCCACGAAAATTTCCACGTTTACAGTATTTGCTGGTGTTCTGAATTACTGAGGTTTCAAACATCAGCATAAAAGGCAATAATTTGTCAAAGTTATAAGTTAAAGCGACACAACCTTCATATATAAACAGTAATTTAAAGATCCACAAAGGGAAACAGCTATACCATAGCAACTCAATGATTTTAAATGTATAAAGAATTTAAGCAGTATGTACATACATGTACCAAGAAGTACTCTCAAGTGTTAATAACCATAACAGTCAAAGAGAACAAAACTTCAATATGGCATGTCATCTTTACTTACAATAAATAGTTAGGACTCTTATGTTGGAAGCCAGTTCAAATTCTACCAGTTATTTCACCTTCTTTATGGTTATAACTTTTATTTACAGGAGCTGTGGGGAACCTTGTGTGATAAGTTTCTCTGGTTGCTATGGTGATGATGAATCAGTTCTAAAATGGAGAAAGGAGCCCAATGAGGTACCTATAAATTCTATGTTTTCATTATTATTTGTTGGGTATTAGATTTGGAAAGATTCCATATGATATGTTCCATTTGTTATGAAATGATGAAAATTAGATTGCAAGGAAAACAGTTTCCACATACTGTGGTTTCATTATTATTCATGGGGTATCAATTTTTGTGGTTTTTGTGGGGGGTCTTGAACAATGAAACTTGATACCCAATGAAAAGGCAGTTTTACATTGATCTGTATGATTCAAGACTTTAAATTCACGAATTAAAGAATCCACGAACTGATCCTTTTTCATCAAACCACAAAAATTGGTACCCACGAAAATAAATGAATCCACAGTAGTTTTCTCAGCAAATACTGATCACAGTTTTGAAATTTGATATGCAGCATCAGCATGAGTCGTATATCATTGGATTAAAATGCAAGTAGACAATTCACCTATTTCTTATTTAAAAAATACTGCTGAACAGTCTTAAGCTGCTGATTTAAATAGCACACTATACCAATCCATACTTCAGGTGTGCTCTGTAATTTACAAGAATGGCTTTCACACCTGTGTTATCTGATTCATCAATTACCTGCATCAGGATGGTAGTTTTCTTCAAGGACTCTAATTTTCCATATCTTTAAAAGTGTCTGCCTTGTGTGATATATCAATAAAAATACTGCAAAAGCCTAACATTAACTCACTCTTTACTAATTCTTCCATGTAACATTTCAGCGATTATGGACAAATGAGCCAGTTTTAGTGATGTGTCCTAAGACCAAACAGACAATTTTACCCTCCTACATGAGAGGGAGATTATCCAGCATCTCTAGTGCCTCGAGTACCAAAAGTGGATTCAGTTTCCATAGTGCTAACTCACAACTAGGCTGACACGGAAAATCATGTCAAAGAGTGAATTCAGTTTACATAGTGCTAATTCACAACTAGGCTAACAATTAACATGATGTGTACATATTATACTGTATTTATGTGCCTTTCCTTGACTATCAAACTGTTCATTTTATGTGCAATTTGGATTTCTTATTATAGAGTTTGATAATGTTTTTTTATTTGTTATTCAACATCTTTTAGGATGTAAAACTTGTTTTGTCTCTTTTTTATGTTTATTGTAAACATTTTTTATAAAGTTTTGTTGAATTTAATCTGCAATTCGTGCTGAATTACATATTATATGAACGGAAGCTTGCCATTATAAATACAAGTAACATCAAACTTACATGCATTTATAGTAAGCTACACGTGAGTAGTAAAATATATGGTGTCTATAAAGGGTAGTCTTTATACAAAAAGTTTAAGATATATCTCAGATAAATATGTTCACAAGTTTAGTGCAATATTCAGAATTGTATTTTATTGTTTTACCATTTTTATTCTGATGTCTTCCAAACCATAAATGGTGCAGTTTTACTATGTATGGATAAAAAAGTATTACTATATGATTGAAATGCAACTGGCAGTAATTTTCTTTCTTCATTTCTTGCAAATTGTACCTTAAGTCTGCCATTTTATGCTCTGTCTATGAAAGGAGAGAGGGCTATATAGTGTACCTGTCTTTTTCTGTGGTGTTAGGCAGGGCATCTTGTCTTTTAGACATAGTCCTGTATTTAAATAATGTTTTGGTTATATCTTAATGATATATATCTTGGATGAAATTCCTTGTATTAATCAGTCATATGTTCACTGGTAAATGAAAAATTGCACGTAATATTTGTATAGTTTTTGGGTGAAGGGTAAACTTGCCGGCACACATTGCAATAATATTGTACATAGATAATACCTGTTTGTATTATTTGTATAAAAAGAATGTAGACTTAAGGTTGATATAGTGAAATAGTTATTCTAAATTTATGTAATGAAAGATTGTGTTAAAATGCAGTTTTAAATTGTTATCTAATTTAAATAAATTGTGTTCATTACCAGGGGGAGATAATCTCATTAGTATCAAATTTTCAATTGAATCTTCATAACAGCATCTGTTGTAATTAATTTTCTAAGACAGATTAAAATATATGTTGGCTTAGCAATTTATGTCAAACTATAATTTAATGTACCTGTTATACAAATTAAAGGTTAAGGTCTTCTGAAATTGACTTTGCCAAATCACAAATACTTGTACTTATGAAATCTTTTAGCTTTCAAACTATGTCAATTCTTTTCTTGCATCAGTTTTATACTTTGTTTAGAATAATTCAGACTTCTCCATTTTTTTGTAAAAAGAGCCTTTAATTATAGATATATACATATACTAGTAGATATTTGATACTATTTTTAGAGATGATGCAATACTATCTAGTCATAATCATCCTATGTAATTGATTGATTGTTTCTTTGTATTGAATTGATGTATCTGGGAGGTTTGACATTATTTTTATATTGTGCTTATTAATTCTATACAAAGAAACAAAGATGGTTTGTTAATGAATGAGCTGTTACTGTGATTCTAAATCCAGTGTGATAATTGTTGATGGATTTTGTTGTTTGTTATGAGAGAACCATGGACCAGAGAACAGAATATCATTTTTTTTAAAGATTTTTTTTTTCAAGTCTTAAGATTCTAATTTTCTTCCCTAAATGATAATTTCCTTCTTAATAAACAACATCCTACTTTAGTTTCTTGTAATAAAAAAAATTGTGTTAAACATTTGTTCAAAAATTATGTTCATGTATTCCAAAAATGCATTTCCTATTATTTTTATAAATGCTCATTTTAAAAAAAATTCCCAATTTGATTAATCCTTATTTTTTTCTGTTGTCCTTTCCACAGGACAATAAATCACTGTGGCCCTCCCCCCTCCCTGTGTTCCCTGGTCCTTGGTCTAGAACAAAGGAAGAAATATAGATTGTTAATAATGTCATATTCATTGTTATCAGTTAGTCAATAAAACATGCAAAAAATGTTCTGTGTTGACTGTCTTTAATTATGCAATCAACAATTATTATAATAATTATAATGTCACATATCTCATGAATAAAGCAACAATTTTACAAAAAAGGATACAAAATAGAAATACATAACACACAACCAAAATTTAAGTATTGGTTACACCAAAGTAAAGAAACCACACTTTTTTACTGACCTGCATTCTTAAGTCAATCCACAAACTAACACACAGTGTTCAACAAACTTTCTTAGCTCCCAAGTATCACACAGTGATTATACCCCACCTTTCGGAATAGAGGGGGTATACTGTTTTAGCCTTGTCTGTCCATTTTTCCATCCATAACAAAAAATTCTGCTTCCTGTTTACCAAATACTTAAGATTTTACAACAATGGGTATATATAAGTTTTCATCACAGCTTTGAGGCAACTACATGAAGTTAAAGTCTGATGTTTTGTATATAGCTATACCCTGTAGTACCATATGGTGATGAGTGATTTAACACTCCTAGGTCATATACTTCCTGTTTACCAAATGCTTAGAATTCTATGCAAGGCATAATTTTTTACCATAAGCTAAACAATTACTTGTTTATAAACTTTCCTGGCTTAGAAGAAACACAAAGTGTTTTATGAACTTTCCTTATTCACAGGTTTTATAATCTTTCCTAATTGACAAGTAATACACAGTGTTTTATAAACTTTCAAAGCTCCAAAGTAAGATAAATTGTTTTGTAAACTTTTCTAGTTTATAAGTAATACACTGGTTTAAACATATGTAATAGAAATTCCCATGGAGCACACAGTGATATATTAGCTTTCCTAATTCACAAGTAACACACAGTGTTATATTAGCTTTCCTAATTCACAAGTAACACACAGTGTTATATTAGCTTTCCTAATTCACAAGTAACACACAGTGTTATGTTAGCTTTCCTTTTTCAAAAGTAACACACAGTGTTATATTAGCTTTCCTAATTCACAAGTAACACACAGTGTTATATTAGCTTTCCTAATTCACAAGTAACACACAGTGTTATATTAGCTTTCCTAATTCACAAGTAACACACAGTGTTATGTTAGCTTTCCTTTTTCAAAAGTAACACACAGTGTTATATTAGCTTTCCTAATTCACAAGTAACACACAGTGATATATTAGCTTTCCTAATTCACAAGTAACACACAGTGTTATATTAGCTTTCCTAATTCACAAGTAACACACAGTGTTATATTAGCTTTCCTAATTCACAAGTAACACACAGTGTTATATTAGCTTTCCTAATTCACAAGTAACACACAGTGTTATATTAGCTTTCCTAATTCACAAGTAACACACAGTGTTATGTTAGCTTTCCTTTTTCAAAAGTAACACACAGTGTTATATTAGCTTTCCTAGTTCAAAAGTAACACACAGCGTTATATTAGCTTTCCTAGTTCACAAGTAACACACAGAGTTATATTTAGTAGCTTTCCAAGATCATAAGTAATGCACAGTGTTATATAAGCTTTCCTAATTCACAAATAACACACAGTGTTATATTAGCTTTCCTAGATCATAAGTAACACACAGTGTTATATTAGCTTTCCTAATTCACAAATAAAACACAGTGATATATTAGCTTTCCTAATTCACAAGTAACACACAGTGTTATGTTAGCTTTCCTAGTTCACAAGTAACACACAATGTTATATTATCTTTCCTAGTTCAAAAGTAACACACAGTGTTATATTAGCTTTCCTAATTCACAAGTAACACACAGTGATATATTAGCTTTCCTTTTACACAAGTAACGCACAGTGTTATATTAACTTTCCTAGATCATAAGTAACACACAGTGTTATGTTAGCTTTCCTAGTTCAAAAGTAACACACATAGTTATATTATCTTTCCTAGTTCAAAAGTAACACACAGTGTTATATTAGCTTTCCTAATTCACAAGTAACACACAGTGTTATATTAGCTTTCCTTGTTCACAAGTAACACACAGTGGTATATTAGCTTTCCTTGTTCACAAGTAACACACAGTGTTATATTAGCTTTCCTAGATCATAAGTAACACACAGTGTATAAAGTATAAAGTATTTTATTAAGCCAATCATGGGCCCGCTAGGGCATATATAATCAAATTTGGCTCATACAGTGTTATATTAGCTTTCCTAGATCATAAGTAACACACAGTGTTATATTAGCTTTCCTAGATCATAAGTAACACACAGTGTTATATTAGCTTTCTTAGATCATAAGTAACACGCAGTGTTATATTAGCTTTCCTAGTTCACAAGTAATACACATAGTTTTGTATAGTGTTTTGTACACTTTCCTAATTCTCAATTCCCAACGAACGTTTTGGTTTTGAGTACTTTTCGTTTTCAACAGTTTTGGAATTTGACCTTCCAATGTTTTGATTTAAATGCTACAGATGAGAGGTTACTCCTTGAAATATCGATATATAGCAGATCCACATTAACCGTTCATACCTGCGTTTTTTGGTATTTGTAATTTCCAAAGTAACACAGTGTTTTTGAACTTCCTATTTCCCAAGTAAGACACATGGTTTTATAAACTTCTATTTCACAAATAACACATATGTGTTTAATAAACTTTATTTATTCCCATGTAACACAAAGTGTTTTATTAACTTTCCTAGTCTAAAGTATGAGGCCCCGTTTTACTATTTATTCACTATTTTTTATATCAAGAATTCCATTTTTTGATATATATGTCCGCTCCAGCTTATGGAGTTTATGTATCTCAATTGATTCGTTACTCCAGAGCGTGCGGGACTTACATGGATTTCCTTAGCAGAGCGACACGTCTGACGCAAAAATTGCTCACACAGGGTTATGTTGCTCCTCGGTTGCTGTCTTCACTCAAGAAATTTTACGGAAGACATCATGCACTTGTAGACAAATATGGGATTTCGATCTCTCAGATGAGTGCAGATGTTGGTTTGTCATAGGGTTTTGTTTTGTCTTCCTTTACCGGATCTGACACGCTGAACGCGACGGGTGTGCTATAGCAAGCAGGAACTGCTTACTCTTCCGGAGCACCTGAGTTCACTCCTGTCTCGTTTGGAGTTTGCGTTGTTGATTGATATTCAGTTATTTTGTGGTTTTCATGGTTTACATGTTGTCTGTTTTTGTCCCGTTCTTGTTGGCGTTTACTGGTTTTGTCTCTGCCCTTTCGGACTTTTGACATTCGGATACCCCATTGGTACCTCTGCTTCTTTGATATCAGAAAATCATTTTCATCTTTTGATATCAAGAATTCTATTTTCTGATATCAGAAAATCATTTATTGATATCAAGAAATAGAATTCTTGATATCAAAAAATGAAAAATGTTTCTGATATCAAAAAATTAATTATTGATATCAAGATTTATAATTTTTTATATAAGTAAATGGTGAATAAATAGTAAAACGGTGCCTCATACTTAAGTAACACACATTGTTTTGCAAACTCTCCTGATTTCCAAGTAATGCACAGTGTTTTGTAAACTTACCTAAATTACAAGCAACACACGGTGTTATGGTGTTTTGTAAACTTTCCTAAATCACAAGCAACGCCAGCGTTTTGTGAACTTGTCTTATTTCCAAGTAACACAAAGTGTTTTCAAAGTATGCTTTTTATTTTTTAGATATGGTGTACTTGTACATGAGATTACTTCTCATGTGTACACTTTGTTTTTAACCACTATATGATTTTATGTAAATTCTAAAACCCAAGGTTAAACTCCATCCATCGTAGTTTTGCCCTAAACTATACATATTTGAATTTCGTTTGGCTTTATGCATTTTGAACATCTTTTGAATTGTGGATTTCTTTTGTTTCGGTTCTAGTGCTGCTGATGAGGCATACTTTTCCGAAATGGCCATACAACTCATAAAAATTAATTTCAGTTGGAGTTAACATATGTGTTGTGGTCTCATGTTCATATCCTTTCTTAAATCATTTATAAACTTTGCTTATTCCTTAGTAAGGCATGCTGTTTTGTAAACTTTACAAGACGTCCACAAAAGTAAGACACAGTGAAGTAGCATCCTTAAAGGTGATTTAAGCCGGGAAGATGACATATTTTATACAGCTGTCCTCAAGAAGGATGTCGAATTGCTTCAACACTGTAGTTTTCTTTGACTTCAGGGTCAAATGCTATGGCGTTACTCTGAGTCCCAGAAGTCAGTCCTCACGGTCAAGGAAATAACCGCCATATTCAAACAGTTTCACATGTTTTCCTCCATTATAGAAAAGATAAATGCTCCT
The DNA here is from genome assembly GCA_963971305.1 of Arcuatula senhousia. NCBI lineage: Eukaryota > Metazoa > Mollusca > Bivalvia > Mytilida > Mytilidae > Arcuatula > Arcuatula senhousia. The sequence continues at coordinate 51,696,967 of OZ020311.1, forward strand.
TTGATAAATGTTTTTGTAATAATTATTCAGTAATTCCCATGCTGTTAAGTTAATCAGGCAATACTATAAATTCCATAGATTGATCCCAATTTGTCCCATAGCTCCATAAAGGAAAAAAGTTGAGTGCTTGTCTTACACCTTAACCCCCCCCCCTTTTCTCCATATATAATCGGCTGTTTGAACTCTAGTTTCGATGTATTTCTAACACCCGTGAAGATTAGCACTGGTGGAGTTTTGATTCCCCGATGTTAGTCCACTTTCGACGAAAGGGTTTTGAACAAGGTTTATTTTGTTATCATAGAGCCATCAATTGTCATGTATTGACGAAGTAAACGGGTTTAAAAAATGACTTGTATTAAAATACAAATGACAACAAAGTTCCAGACAATTAAATATGCTACGCCTGACGCGCGTTTCGTCTATTCAAGACTCATCAGAGGCGCTCTACCAAAAATATTGAAAATGCCAAACACTGTATGATTATGAAGAGCATAGAACAGTATAACCAAAAATACCAAACTGGGGAACCAAATTATTACTAAGATATTCAACCTATGTCTGGGGTAGGAAGAACCTTAGGGTTAAGACAATTTTGAAATTTAGACGGATAATTTAAAGCTTTGGTGTATTCTCCAACTCAAAAGTGTTGGTGCCGGAGCGGGCTAACCTCGGGGAATTTAAACTCCACCAGCAGTGCTAACCTTCACGTGTGTTCGAAATACAAATGACAACAAAGTTCCAGACAATTAAATATGCTACGCCTGACGCGCGTTTCGTCTATTCAAGACTCATCAGAGGCGCTCTACCAAAAATATTGAAAATGCCAAACACTGTATGATTATGAAGAGCATAGAACAGTATAACCAAAAAATACCAAACTGGGGAACCAAATTATTACTAAGATATTCAACCTATGTCTGGGGTAGGAAGAACCTTAGGGTTAAGACAATTTTGAAATTTAGACGGATAATTTAAAGCTTTGATGTATTCTCCAACTCAAAAGTGTTGGTGCCGGAGCGGGCTAACCTCGGGGAATTTAAACTCCACCAGCAGTGCCAAACATTGCTTGTCATTTACAAATTAGTGGAATTTCAGTTCTGTACGTGTCATCAACTTTTGACACAGGTGTTCTCTCGTGTACTGTATGATCACTCGCGTGTTTTAGTTTGACGTCTCTATGACAAAGACAGTGACGTTATAAATGTTGCTAACGTTACCCCTTGTTCCCTCGGTGGTACATAATGGCTAACGTTTTTACTAAAAGAACGAAAAAGCCTAGATCTACAACGCTAACCGATTTCTGCGGACCACCTACAACAGAAGCCAGATTGTTTCCTAGACCTTTGTCACCGACAAGAGTTTCAAACCCGCATCCCTTGGGTCTGGTCTATCAGCTCATCAGTGCCAACAAAGCGGTATGTATATATGTTATTTATAAATTTTTAGTCATATTAATTTCAGTATATTTTGGCAGATTGTTCTTTGTAAAAACTCAGTATTAGAACAAAGAACGGATAGATTGTAGGCTAGTAGGAACTAAATTTATGACTTAGTTCAACCTATGCCCGGGGTGTCGATATAACCTACGTATACGGTGATTTTCACCGACAATTGCAGAACTTTGATTTATTCAAACACAAAAGTGTTGACACCAGAGTGGGCTAACCTCGGGGAATTAAAAGCTTCACCGCCTTTGTTATAAGAAATCACAATCGCAGCAATTTGCAGGGAATGAGTATCCGAACAACACTGGATTAAAAAAACACAGAAAATTTTGATAGTTGTCCACAAACTAATAAATATGTTACCAGTCAAATGAGCTGTCGTTCTCTATTATTTTTGTTTGTTTCCTTTAGACTTATGGGATATGGCACCCGAACTTTAACAAGATTAACTCCAGGCATCCGGTAATGAAAAATCACACGAGTAAGTGGCTTTTAAAGTTTATCAAAACTAAGCAAAAACAACGACTGCTTTCAACTTTTGTAATCGATTAAGTCACAGCTGTTACTTATGCCTAGACGTGCCTCAAGTCCCTTTTTCTATAAATAAAATTGTAAATCACAGTGACCATCGCCCGTTGATTCTTAAGTTTTAGGCTATTGAAAATCTAAAAATTCATTACTTTGTTTCAATATGAGAATAGTTTATGGAGCTGTAGGCCCCTTGGAATGTTTGTTTAACTTCCCAAAAATGAAAATAAGGAAACGCCTAACAGTAACCTTCGTTTAAGTTGAAGGATGCTGATTGTTTTTTCTTTGCAAGTTTTGTGTTCACATCATTTTCCCCTAAAAATCGTTGAATTTTTCTTTTAAATAATTGCAAATTTTTGTGGTTCTATACAACAATGATATTTATATGATTTTTCATCTCATATTTTGTTTTTTACATTACAGAATGGGTTAACGTTTGTGGTTCAAGATCTACAATCATGATTTATATATTTTTTTACTTTATAGGATGGGTTCTATTATACAATCATGATTTATATTTTACATTTCATATTATAGGATGGGTCAACTTTTGTTGCGGTCGATGTCTCTCTCCTTACAGTTGCAAAGGTACATGTGATTTTTTTTTTATTGTAACGCGAAATATAACAAGTTAATCTGTCACCTTCTCATTATTGATACCCTGGCTTCCTAAACTATGGCTAGCATTAAACTAAAGTATTCAGACCCTGAACATTAGAACATAGTATTATAGAAAAATAAAATCGAACTATAGGATAAAGCAGTATGCAAAATATCAGGTCTCTGCATCATGTAGTTGAATAGAAAATTGTGACGGCAATGTTGAATGTACAGTGTATGTACATTATGTGTAAAATCCTCAGGATTGGCCAAGAATGTTTGTTTGAAATGTTGCATCACATTCAAACATTTTTTTTGTTAAATATGGGTTTTTATTATATTATGATATTGTATGTGTGGATCTTTTATAAAGAAAGTAATACTTGTGTTTAATTTCTGAATTCACACAAGAAAAAGCACCAGAGATAATCTACACCGAGACAACCACTGCCAGAGCCAGTTTCTGTGACCCCATCAGGTTCCCCAGCATAAAGTCCAATCAGAAGGTTACCAGATACGGCTATACTCCAAGCCGGGAACCAGTCAATGGTATCAGTAAGTACTATGGACCTCAAGTTTTTAGAGAAAAACTAGAAACACGACTAGAATAGATATTTTGCTTTCCAAAATTCCATTTCTTTTTGAGATTTTGATTGTTTTACATCAAATACCAATGATAAAATTTTTAAATGAAATATATACAAAAAAAATGGCAAAATTTGAATGTTTTTTTTATTAATGTTACTAACTTCATAACACTTCTTTTTCCAGTCCCTAGCCTAAAACCTAAGCAATATGAACCAGTCACAGACAAGTTGTGAAGACTTTACAAGGAATAGTACTGAAAGTATTTTAAGATTTCAATAAATTTGTTATCACATTAAATGCTAGAATGTTAAATTAATATTTTTAACACAAACATATCACATATATGTTAACAGTACATTTAATACTAGCAGGGCTGCACCAATTGACCTTGATACGTGAAAATGTCAATGCCTGTATAACAGCAAGGTATATGAGCAATCATATGTTGATAGAATTATCAGTCATGGATGAATGAAAATGTTTTTTGTTTTTTTTTTGTAATTGCATCCCCATTGCTTGACCTTGTATTTGCAGTTGAATAACTTTAAAACTTTAAAATAACTAAATAGAAAAGTCCAAAAACTCAAGAACCATAAGCCATAGATGAAATAACTTTGCAATCTACCATGGTTCCAGCAGTAAACATACTTATGTTTAACCTCTTTTAACTATCTAATTGCCCTCATTAATATATTTTGGAGTCACAAAATGGGAGATCTTTATTGATCTGGATGTTTAACACATATTTTGTAGGTGACAACATTTCCAAATTGTATTTTTACCATTTGATATTCACAAAATTAACAAACAGCAACAGGAAGTGTGTGTCAACAAGCAGAAAATGCTCACTTTTCTGGAGCACCTGAGTTCTATTTTAATTTAGTATGATTTACATCGATTTCAGTTTAATTATGTGGTCCTTTGTGTTGTTGTTGTTGACTCCTGTACTTTTAACAACATTTTGGCTTCTACCAACACATGTTGTTTATCATTCAGAAATATGATATGTTCTAGTGGGCATAAGTCAATACTCTCCCTCTCAACTGGCCTTGTGTCCCCAATTCCTCCACTTCATCACCATTTCATGTACGTTTGATTACTCCTTTTATGTTCATCTCCATTATAAAGCCTGAGAAATTGTACTGCTTGGGAATAAAGCATTAACTTACTAACTATCAAACCTAGTGGGCATACAGACAACTGTGAAATATGTTAACATTTTAATCAGGCATGTGAATATTATACATAATTGTACACAAAGAAATAGCCTAACACAACACGGTCAACAAAGAAAAGTGTTTCTAAACGGTAGGGTAATATCAACTTCATAGAACTTGTGTTATTTTATTGGTTTACAACAAGAATTGGGCCTAAAAGTTGTTAAAACTTGAAAATTAATTTTGAAATTTGAGGAGATTTACAATAAAAATCAAATTGTTATTTGTTTAAATCAAAGAATAAAAAACTTTGTGATATAAAATGTTGTTAAAACAGCACTCAACATAATCTTTTGAAGTTGGTTAAATAAGAGAAATAAATAATAAATAAAATGGCACAATAAATTAAAAGTAATGAATGAACAAGTAACAATATAAAAAGAATGAAACAGAAAACATCAGCAGATTTTTAAGTTCTTTACAACAATAACATGGCATGAATTGTCAGAAAAAGGATACTAAAGCCATATGGAGCGAAAAAAATCTGTCAAAGTCAAAAATGGTCAGATTTTGTTAAACAGGAAGTAAGTGAGTGACAGCCTTGAAATAGATTCGCATGTTATGGGACCCCATCCTGATGCTGTATACCAAATATCAAGTGGCTGTGATTAGTAGTTGCTGAGAAAACTGTTAGAAAAATGTCTTTCCAGCCCACCCCCTCCTGACATTCACCATTTTATAACCCGGATTTCATTTAGTGAAACACGGCCAATTATGTTTCATGGTTTGGTTGAAACTATTTTGGATTATCGATTGAATTTAACATTGGTAAGGTAAAAAGAGTTAACTATGAAAATCAGAACCTTATAAGTATGGATTGAAAATGTCTTTGAAAGAAGTACAAAGTATGTCTATAATACTAATAAGGGGAACATATAATCCAAACACCCTCAAAATTACTGGGTAAGGAACTATTTGAATTTCAGCAGGAATAGCAACTTTATTGGTCTTGATCAACTTTTATTTTAAGCAGAGCAAAAGCAGTTGGAAAGCTTCAAAAATAAAAAGACACAACACTCATATTTGGCCCCTAAATATTTGTAAAAAATATCTATCAAATTTATTGCATGACTATGTTCTTTGCATAATTAATAACTACTGCATTGGGTGACTAATACAATTCTATGATTAAAACTCACTGTTCAGGAAGACATTTATAGATTTTTCAGTCTTTAAAAAATGGGAAATATTTACGACTAGGCTAAGGGTCGGCCATTCCATTTTGTCTAAATTTGCAAAATTGAACTAATTGCTTAAATGTGTAGGTCTAAATTTGTTTTCTGTTCAAGATAAGATGGAATCTTTATTGATTCAATGCTTAACTGTGACATACAAAATATCTTTCTGAATCTGATGTTTCTGATATTGTTCAATAAGTTATTCGTGTGCATATGGATATTTCAACACTTGTGGATGGACATATTGGCATAAGACAACCACATGATTGCTGTGGATGAAAACTTAACAAAAAGTTCAACTAAAGACCAGCTTTATGGTGAACACTAATACACATATGTGATATAAATACATGTTCTATAAATAGTAACATTTACAAAGTGACAATGTAACAAGTGACTATAAATAGTATCATAATATAGGTGTGCATTTACTGTACATAAAGTTGTGTTCTTTTTTCTTCACTTGATTCATTATATGATATTTACCAGCAGTTTACATGAACATATTTCAAAACCTCTTAATTTGATGTTAGAGTGTAACAGTGTAGGTAACTAAAGAAACACATTATTGTAGCAGCAAATATTTGGCAAAAGAATTTGAATAAAATATTAACTTCCATTGACTTGTGCATATTAATAATGATAAAAATCTGTATTTGCAATTATTAAAAGATAAAATGTAAAACTCTTTAACAATGATCCCCTGCAAACCTCTTGTAATACATTGTGGTGTAAAATTGTGTAAACAACAGTCTAAAAATACTAAACCAGGTATTAAAATGTTCCTATTGCATACTGTGTTGCATAATAACAATATTTACATAGCACTAATTCATTCTTTTGTCACTCCATAAAAAAGACACTCATTGAATCGTCATTTGTGTAATAAAATCATCTGTTTACACCAAAGAAAAATTTCCAACATACTTGACAAAGTAAAAAGAGGAATTGATAGTTTTAACTGAAAAGGCTTAAGAAAAATGAAACAAGAGGAAAAAGGTGCTCTGAATAGTTTAAACCTTTTTTTTCTTAATAAAAAAATGTTTTTTTTCAGGAGTCATGATTAAAAGCAAGTAAATAATCAAAACATCACACATATCTTATTGATGTTTCCAATGACACAAAATGTACTTTAAGAATTAAACTTGCTCATAGACTTTACATTGTTGTTGATGAGATATTTTTCTATAAAAGTTATCTTGAATTTGTGTGCTGTTCTTGTGACAATAATTCTGGTTCTTATATACAGTACATTGAACACATAACTGTAACTCTATAAACATTCCAGACCCGCTGGAAATAGTCAATAAATATATCAAGCTATATTTACACGCCTAAATTCATCAATCTATGTACACCACTAAACTCATCAAGCTATATGTACACAACTAAACTCATCAAGTAATGGACGCCTAAACTTATCAAGTTATAAAACAATCTTCACTCAACAGCAAGTTATGGTCATTTAAAAGTCAATTACAAACATACATTAAACAGCAAGAAAAGGCCATTCTACATTCAACACAAAAGCACACCAATAGCCAGTTGTTGAACTATCACAAACCAATATATCCTTTGCATCATTGATGCATGGCCCTTATAATAGTTCATGAACAGGTTAACATTTATCTGAAGTAATGGTCATACCCAGGAGCTAAATTTTGTGGATTTCTTAAAAAATGAAAGATCTTATATTTTGTGGAATTCAATTTTAGTGATTACTTATCTGGGTGTATATACTTTGCATATACTTTTTAACAGATTAAAATTTCACTGGTTTGTATTTTCATGAGTGTCCAAGTACCGCGAAAAAACCCCAACTTATACGGTAATTTAAATCGACAAATTTTATATATTCTTGAATTTGAAATAATTAACAAAACATTGAATCCATCAAATAATTTTTTATCTATCTTTAATATTTATACACTTTTTTGCTTGTTCTTTGATTTTAATGAAGGAAATTAAGATATATATTTGAATATAAGCAAAAGACTTTCTTCTTTCTAATTAACACTTTTACTATGATGATAATAACTGCAAAGTTAGCCATCACTTCATTACAACTCTTAACTAAATTAAATGCAAAAATGAATGACCAATTTGTCTCCTTTTACTTGTCCTGTACTAAAATGTAATTTACATCACTTTTTGTTCTCATTCATGCCATTTTCACTTGATGTTACTTTTGCATCACAATGTCATTTGTGAATTTACAATAATGAAGTGTCAATATATTGAGTCCGATGGAGCGTGAAAGCTCGTGTATCACATTTTTCATCACATTAAGTTACAACAGCTCAGGCTGCTGACAGCACCATCATATACACCATGGTCATGTGACTTGACTCTGACCTAGTTCTTGTGATCACATGGTTCTGTGCCCTATTTACTTTGACCTAGTTTGTTATGTCATGTGGTTCATGATTCTGGCCTTTCTTGTTTTTTCCTTCCTCCTCTTGGTTTAATTTTCTCAGAAATTTGCCACAAGCTCTCTTCAGCTAAACAGTCTTCAAAGCTACCGAACACAGACAGGATTTTTTCGCTCTTCCTGATCTCATATTTACTGGAAAACAAATTAATAAGATAGGGTTATTAGACCAGCTATTAATGAGCTAAAAGCAAAACGATGACGCCCCATTTTTAACATGGAAAAGTAAACTTGGTTTGGATGGACAGACAAATGGACAGAACAATTCATGCCCTGTACTTTAGTAGCTGGGATATTATCTTTAGCAGTTGAGAAACCATAAAATTTATAAATCAGTCTGAATTCAAGGTAAGAGGCCTGTTTTGATAAGCATGTGACTGTGACTAAAATACTTAACAATTACATTTGGAATGGAAAATACAATATTATGATTTAATAAGCTAGGAAGATAAAACATACCACTTCTTAAATCTTCTCATACTGTCCAATATATGGAATTGTTGCCATCGTTTGGCAAAGTTAATGCTACCATCAGGAAGATAGTCTTGGTTTCCAATGTTGATGAAGGTTAAATCTTGTAAAATCAGCCCTCTACAAAAAGAAATTTTTATTCTCAGACTCATCATAAAGATCAATAAATTAATACTCAATAGGGAGATAAATAATGAGATGTACAAGCCAGGAAACATCAGCAACTTGGACCAGTGTTCCGTATTCACCATCTTACAATTTTTAACAGGGATGGCAAACCATTCTGTTATTTTAACAAAACCTCTTGTAAATATAGCAAATATGATTTATCCTGTACTTAATACTGTGCATTCAAAAATCTTCGTTTTATAAATATTTTAGTTGCATCTTTGATTCAGCTTATCTGTCTCCTTTATTTATTTAAGAATATCTCTATATGATCATTATATCCCTCAGTTATCTCCCTTGCAGTTAGATATGAGTTAACAGCAATAGTTATAACTTACATGTATGGTATACAGGGTGGTTCTGTATCTGCTAAGGCATGTCTGTATGCCCTGAAGGACCCAGAACTGTCTATCAGTTGACAAAACTCTTTTAGTGCCTAGAAAAATAAAAACAAGAAATGTTGGAAGACATTCATAGAAGACAAATATATTACGATGTATATTTTATAAGCCCAGAGGGTTGATTGTGCCTATTAAATTTTGCTCCTTCAAAGTAGACGTGTTAAGGTTTTCTCGTCAGTATATTTCTGGCACATCTCAAAACATGCACAATGCCGTAGGGCTCGCATCTGTGATGCTTGCTATAAGTTTTTTTCAATCCCACTTTGATTAAATTTCTTATAGCATTAGTTATTAAAAGGCATATTGTCTATGAAAATCAAATTATTTTTTCACCAATTATTTTTCTGATTGAAATGTAGTTAAATCAATAATACACATTCATTACCAAATTTGTGTTAAACTTGGTTTATTTCGCTCAAAGATTACTCGGCAATGTTAATTGATTTTTTCTTTACCTTAGCAAAGGCAGATTAATTTTTATATTAATTATATTCATAAAACTTTTCAAAAGACAGCTACTAATGACCAAATTTTCTTGGCTGATAAAAGCCTAATCAAATATCAATGCAATCTGCCTATCAATTTCAAGAATTTTCTCTGGTCCAGCAAGAAAAAAAATTCAAACACAAACGGCTTATTAAGTTATATAAACACTCAAAAGGACCTACTGAGATGATCACCTAACTACATAATACATAGTCCTATTGGGTCTCGCAACCATATCTTGTTTTGTGATATCACTACCAGACTGTAAGATCTCAATAAAAGAGAGCAGTTTGGAACTGAACCTAGTGTTATTTAAGTTGAGTTTGTTTCAATTATCTCACCTCTAAGTTAGGTTTAGGCCATTCCAGTCTTCTTATGGGCGCTGAATCAACTGCTGATAATATGGCTAAGTAAGAGTTGAAATTGTTTAACTTCCGTAAATGCTACAACAGAAATAACATCATCTTAACAAGTTGTTGTAGTTTAGCTTAAATGAAACTTAATATTTAAAATTTATGTATGCTTTAGTTTAAATGAACATTTTTAAAAGTTGAACATTTCAATCCTTGTTTTTTTTTCAATTAAACTTGAATTAAGGTTGAAGGTTTAAAGGTCTCATTTTTTCCCTCAAAATTGTAAAATATGATTAAATATAAGAAAAAAATACTCACCCTCATAATTTTAATAAATTTCATTAAGTATTTTTCTCTGTCTTTAGCTTCTTCCTGGGTTAAAATTCTGGTTCTTACCCTAAAAGTAAAAAAATATCTATAAACATGAAAGATATTAGGTTCTATTGAGCAGAGTAATTAAAACTTTTTACAATACTGGTATAAAGCTGAACAGATGAAAGAAAATGAATCTATAATATGCCCGCTTCTTAGCAAAAAATAACTTCAATCAGGAGTTAGACTTCAAATCAAAACAGTCAAAGTGTAAAGAGTATACAGAGACTTTTTTACACATTTTTAGACATAAACAAATAAAGAAGTTCTTACCAGTAAGACATTTTATTGAAGTGTTCTGTGAACTTGGTCAGGTTTGGACTGAGTTCCTCTGATTGTTCTTTGGCCCACAATAATACTTCAGGGATCTGTAATCATAATTGTAGAAATATATAAAAGTTTTTTTCTCTCTCAATTATTTTTTATACTGTAAAATTTACCTATTAATGCTGCATTAGGAAAACAAGTGGAAAAGGTTCAGAACTTTTCTTTTTTCTTTTACTTGATATTTATTGTAATATTATCATTTTGTTAAACAAAATGTCTACTTTTTCAATCTTCATTATACTGAAAGCAACTCAGTCATGTTATCATATATTCAAAATTGTTTATACATATTTTTAAAAAACCCATATACTTGTTTCATGTTTTGTAAAATAAAGACATACTACTAAACACATACTTCTATTTTCTGGAAGAGTTCAGCGTCTACTATTGTCATTTGTTCTGCTATGTCATGTGACTTTATATGTAACATGTCTGATGGACTGAAAACATAATAAACAATTTTACACGTCAATGTACACATCTTTTTAATGAGGACTAAAATGATTTCAATTTCTATATAGAAAAAAATAATAAGTTATGAGCATTGTTATCCATAACCTGGTCTTAAATGTCAGCTTAAGCAGGAAAAGAAATTATCTGGTACACACAAAACAATAATGAAAATTTTAACAGTTGCCTCTGAAAAATACCAATGTTGAAGTACTTGATTCATGGGGAACAATATTGGTTTATTGGGTAACATGTTAAAGTTATTTTAATTCATGGTCTTGAACATTTCTATTCAAATCAATAGTAAATTTAAGCATTGTTATATGCTTTGTCCATGAAAACCATAAAAATTGTTACTCTACAAACAATCATGCTTTCAAAGAAACCAAAGTTGATCACATCTGATATTTACCTAGTTTGTAATGATATAGATGTTGATCACATCTGATATTTACCTAGTTTGTAATGATATAGATGAAGTTATTGTCATTGCAGGAAACAGGTCGCCTGGTGTATGCATTCCTTCACATTTTTCTATTATCTTTTTACGTAAAACTTTTGCTAACATAAGGTCACCTTGGCACAACAGTTCAAATACTAAATCCATGATTTTCTTGGTTGTTGTCTCTGTAAGTTCATTGTATCTACAATAAAGTCAAGATAAGAAGATTATTTGATGCACATCCTTTCATCTGCTCAGAGAGATTCATTACAATATTTAAATGTGTGCTATGATACGGACTAGTCATTTCTAAGGCTTTATATTCTCAAGAGATTGTGGTTAGACAAACAAATCATTTACATTCAAATAAGATTATTTGTTGAAGTGGTGTGGGGGTAAAAAAAAGCACAAATAAAAGTTTGAAAAAAGTTTCACTTAGTCAATATCAACAATTATCTATCTGGCTTCAAATTAAAGTACATAAATCCAATTATCTCCCCTGAATGATATTTAAGGACAACAATTTTCTCATGCCCACTCTAATATATCCCCAAAACTTTGTTTGTGAGGGTATAATGATTGTTTTTCCTCAAATCCTTAAATTTAAGAACTTTTTCATACCTTAATTCATCAATGACCCTGATCAACAGAGCAAATCCATTTCCAGCGATCTTTTTCTTCTTGTCCTGGAACTGGTGGAATTTCTGGAATCGGTACAAAAGTTTGTCTATAAGTTCTACAGGATTGATGAAGGTTCTGTAGGTTGTCAGGAAAGCTTCTTGGAAAAGGAATTCTGTAAGAAATAGATCAAGGCAAATTGGAAAACAGTTGATACATTTACTTACATTCTCTAGAAATGGTTTGGTACTATCAATACTTGAAACTAACTGTGAAAAAATAAATGATCTCAGGACTAAAAATATACTTTTAAAAACAAAATTGTCTCTAATTACGGCTTTGTTAATACTACCCCCTATGAATCAATTTGAAAGATATAAATACCCGTTTTTGTGGATCTAAACCATTTAAAAGATGTTCCAAAGTTGGATATTACATTAAGATATAGGAGTAAATATCAAATTCTAACCTCTAATCATGCAAAGATATTGCACCAGACTTATAAAGAAACCTCATGCAAATTCATAAAAGCTCGCAAAAAACAAAAAACTTTAGAATTTAAAGATTATGTTGAGAACATTTCAATTAAGACCAATCTAATTGATTTGTAAGGTACATTTCTGGGGTAATTCAAGGTTTTCTTCAGCAGACAACATAAATTATGTGGCAGGACAAAAAAGATGCAGAAAAAATACTGATTATGCAGTTGAGATTGAGTTTAAAAGAGACAATAGAAAACTACTTAAAATTTTACATAACATTGAATGAAAATATGCTTAACTCCTAACTTTTTCTACAAAATGGATGCATTCAAAATGAACTTTACTTTTTAGAGAAAATCTAAGATCTTAAAATCTAGTACATTCAATATCCATTCCAGAATTAATGTAACAAAATAAAAAGATCCTCAAGGCAAACATAAATACATTAATACATTAACTTGTATTCATATATAATTGGTCTAGCATGCATAAAATCCTAAAATGGCTCAAGGAAGGCTTAAGGCTACATCCACATTTTCAATGCCCTGACCATAAGCGAAGATCTTTTAAAGCAAGAGAAGCTAGCATTTTGCAATTCCAAATTTGGGCTAAAAACAAAGGATATAATACGGCACAATTTTTGAAGCTTTTGAAGTAGATTTTCAAGCTAGCAGCTGCCCCTTGTAGCCATTTTAGGTTCAGTCGACAACACAGAATATTGAATCACGGACACAAAAGGTACAACAGTCTGACAGAGGACTGGTCTGTGATTGGTTGGTAAAAGGTCACACAAAGGTCAACTTACCCTCCTGATGGACTGAGTCACCTTCAGAGCCTTTATATAAAACAAGGTAAGATAATGGTTTTTCTATTAAAGTTTTCATATTTACTTAAAAAAAAATATTGTTCATTACAAATAGTTGTAGATGTTTTCCCCCAAAAATCATGAAAAAAAAAATAAGGAATCTTAAGGAATCTTGAAATTAAAAAAACCCAAATAGATTATAATAATTTTTTTTATACCAAAATCAAAATCTTTAAAAAATGATCTAGAAACAGAAATTATAGAATTTCAAATGAAAAGGGTGCTTAACCATGCTTTTTGTATATCTGTCAGATATTTTGTTTTCATATTCATATCAATATACACCACCACCTCTACCCCTTTTATATGACAAAATGCACACACAATGCTAGTAAAATATATCAACGGACCTATGTTTAGATTCTGTAGGTCAGTGTTTTTCTTAAAAGACTTTCATGTAAATTAATTTATTCAAGATACTGTGAAAGTACTTTAAATTTTAAATTATGGGAAAATGCATATTCATGGATACTTGACAAATTCATTAAAAATTTCTTAATCTTTGGTAATTTAAAAAAATTTGTGGTTTGTCAGGCAAATGAAAACCCGCCATAAATTGTACACCAGGGAAAATAATTCTTTCACAAAAATAGATGTTGGTAGAATGTTTTTTTTCCCCATCATTTAAACTACCAATAAGAATACGTACCATTTCTGCTGACAGCCGAGGCGTGGACGATGAGGGCATCGATGGAACCTCCTCTTATTACCGGACCTTCCTCATCCTGTATAAATATTGTGTTATAAAAGATTTAGAAACAAAGAATAAAACAACATGTTAGAACTTCAGTCTGACTTATAAGGTAAAACTCTTTTTTTCATATCAGTAAAATATTTCAGTACATGAATTTTCTTATTTCAGTTTAGTTATTAGATTTTAATTATGATACTGATTGAGCGTTTCCCCTTTGTAATATTTATTATTTCTTTATTTTACTGGGAATTTCTTACTTCTTTTTTCTTGACAAGTTGGTCTGAGACATCAATGTCGTCTAAAGTATTAATTTCAGCGAAGTCTGAATCGGCATCACGTGGCATGTCAGGTTTACATTGAGCCTCCACTTTTTCCCTCACCTGACCAGGTGGGAACGAAGATCTCTTCAGCTCACTGGAAAAAAATGACTAACTCAAAATGTGACAAGAACTTTTTTCTATTAAGTCAAACATTCTTTTTCACTACCTTGAATGATAGCCTTTTCACTGCTTTTGTTTTTTTTCTCTTTTTTTAATTCTGAGTGCTATCTATTTGACGAAAAGATCAAATCTAACTTTGGACATTTTGGACTATTTAGATTAGAACACAAAAAACTAATTTAAACAGGTAACAAATCTAAAATTAAATCTGCTGGTACTTAACATGCAAAAAAGCCCCTTCAGAAATGTAAATATTAAATTTTCTTTAAAATAAAAAATAATTCAAATTTACTTGTCAAGTGATGCTCCTTGTGTGGGTCCCTCTACCATACTGGAAGCTTTCTCCCTTGGGTATTCTAAGGAGGAATCTGACTGGATAGATGACATAGAGTCACGATTTTCACTGTACTGTAAAAAGTAACACAAGAAAGGTTATGTTTCTGAAAATATATTTTACTTTTATACTAATAAATACAAATTTTAAAAATACTTTAGTTTGATACATTTCTTTAAAGAGTGTGTTGTAGCATTTAACATTTTTATTGTGTTAGTGTGGTTTTTATTTTCACCTAGGGCCTATTGCAAAATGGCAAGCAGGAACCTCTGGTCTAGGTTAAAAGCTGCTGGCATTGTGAAATTTTAAATTCAGTTCAACATTTTTAATGGCTGTTGTGTCATATACACTTATTCCACATCCTATTGTAATCTTATCATTACATGTACAAAAATACTAAATCCTAGAATTCCTTTTTTAGAATTGAAAGGCGATTTTTTTGTAAAGTTATCTTATCCTAATACTCTATCCAGCTTATACAGCTGAAATAGCAATGATATTCTTACAATCCATAACAAATATAGTTCTGAGTATAAGCTGTGGCTAACTTACTTTACGTTTTGTTGGAAGAGGTGGTATAGGTAGACTATTACTGGAGAACGATGAATCTGAGCTGATGTCAGATATCACACTCATTGTATTGGACCTTGGGTAAGGTGCCTGGATTTCTAATTGGTGTTCGTGCCACTGAGATTCGTAAAAGTTCATAGAATGCCGGGAGTATAAACAGTCAGAAATTGTCATGGATGGCTCGTGGAAGGATCCAAAGGTCCTCATGTAATCTTGAACTGAAATATAAAATGAAGCATTAACTTCATGTAGTTGTGTCAATGATAATTTCTTTCGATAGGTATTTTGTTTATAATATTTACATCAATTTGATCATTTCCAAGTCTCATTTGTAATTTTTTCTCCTGATTCTAACCTTAACACAAGGACAGCTCTGATGAGTTTTGAGAGGTAAAAAAATATGCCTTTAAACTCAAGAGAATGAAACTAAAAACAGGTATACAATTTTGATATATTTTCATGGAAAATACATGCTTTTCATGTCTTACACTATGAAGAGGTGTCTTAAAAAATTGGTAACAGGAACAAGCTTTTAATTATAAAGTGAATAAAATCAGACATCTTAAAAAATTTGTCTGCAGGTTTTTCTGACTCTTTTTTTCAACTTGTATCAATAATTTCTATAAAATAACATCATGCATGATAACTTACTGTGTTTTTTCTTTGGAGGAAGTGGAGGTGGTTTTGGTAAACTGTCAATACTTGAATGACTTGTACTAGAAAATGAACTTGAACAAGTTTCCTGTGAACTGGTCCTATGTGAATATGACACTGATGTAGTCTTTTGAGACACAGAGAATCCAGAGAAGGATTGTGAACTACTGGTAGATGATGAAGACATTCTGTGTTCCGTCCGACTACTCATGCTATTTATAGAACCTTCTGTGACATTGTCATACATTGAGGTCTGACGTAATGTTTGTTTCTGTGGCAAGGGTGGAGGAGCCCCCGCCCCTGATCCTGTTATTTTTGCAATGTCTTTAGTTAATTCCTCCATTTTTAACGTCAATTCATTAATTTGGTCGATTGTACCATCTGATTGGGAAGCACTTTTTGTGGACTTGAACTTTTTCATTATTCCAATGCCTGATTCAGACTGAACACGCGAGAAGCCTTCAGCACGACCTCCCACGCGTAAATTAGCACTATCTACTAAATCTTCTGAGGATTTATTAAGTCCAGACCCCATACTACTGGAGGGGGATCTGCTTGCTGGTGACACACTCATTGGTGACGAGGTACTATCAAGAATACTATTGAAGGAGTCATTATGGAGGTTTATTATCAAACTGTTATGTGGAGACTGGTTGTTGGGCGTTGAGTACCCTGACAGTGATAGCCCAGATTTAGGTGTACTGGTTATAAAGTCCTGGTTACTAACAAGGGAGGCTTTTCTCTCTTTCTGAGGTAGGGGAGGAGGTCCATTTCTTTCTTCAATCTCATCTGAGGAAGACTTGGATCTCTGTTTTGCCATTATAATTCTGCAAGAGAAAATTAGATTAAATGTTAGGAAAAACAATAGACATATGCACCTACTGATAAGTATTATATTACTATAGATTCTACTTTTCATTTGATATCTTTTTTGTTATGTGTATGCTTCTTGTTATACCAAAGGGGTCTGTGTCTAGTTTTTTTATTGGTTTACCAGTAAGTTGAAACTGACTCCCTAATGACATATGTGATAATTTCAAATTCTTTCCATTCAAATACTGGTGATGGGAGATGTTACTCCTTATGATATAGATTAATGCATACCCAGCTTAACTGAATATACTAATTTTATTGACTTGGTTTGGTACCTGTATTTTTTAAACAAACTCTACTGTCAAGATTATAGGAATGACAGATATTCACAAAGAATTATGGATTATAAATTTGTTCTTTGTTTGAAAGGGATGATTAAGTATAAATACCTGGAGACATTAGCCTCACTGGGGAGGGGCGGTTTTGGAGGAGGGGGTAACTCTCCTGTAGGATCTCGTGTGAAGTTGTGACTCATTATACTGTCAGAGGACTTTGACCCTGTCAGATGATGGGCGTTGTCATAGATACCCATCCCACTGGTATTGGTCAGAATCTCCTTCTCACGAGGGGTCAATGGAAGGTCAGGGAATGATGATCTCTTTTGGCTGAAAACAAAATGTAAACATGAGGCAATTATATTTATTAGTAATATAACCATTTATATCAAAATTGTGATTCCCATTTTTTCACATTTATTTTAGAACTGACTTATGTTGATGCATTTGTACCTATTTCATCAGATTTTTTTCTGCTTTTTCTCAGCTTTAAAGTACATTTGATACAAAAGTTTCTTTGATAGTAATATATCATGACTTTAAATTTTTCTAAAGCATGGCAGTGGGTACTGATCGGTCAACAAGTAGGAGGAGGAGACAGACTCTGAAATAGATTCCCACAAAATGGAACCCATAGCTAAAGCTGCATACAAACTATCAAAAGGCTGTGATAAGTAGTTGCTGAGAAAACCATTCAAAATATTCAGCCCTCCATTTCATAAAATTTAACTATTCTCACCTGTCATGCCTTTGTACAGAGTCTGGGGACTTGGGTGGAGTCACACTATTTTTTCTGTGTTCAAGTTTGTCAATACTTGTTTTCTTCAGTTCCTTTAAAAAATAAAAAAACATGATAGTCTTATATGAAATGAAGAACTGATGAAAGAAGAAAATATATTAATGTTTAGCTGTGCACACAGTGTTCTCAAAATATTTTATAACTAATGTGTGTAGCATACCGTTGAGAAGATAGCTTTTTAAGTTATATTTTAGTATGTCACAGTTTTTTATTTTGTCTCTCTACTTTTGGTTAAAGCACCTCTGGTGAGTCTAACATGCATTTGAAAGAACGTTGCTTAGCAATCTCTTGTCATTTTGTTCACATCTTTTATATAATATTGATGTAGAACCTTTTTACAAACCACATACCTCAACACCCTCAGACAATGCAAAAATCACATCGTGAGCAGTAGCTTTGTTGAGAACTTCATTGCCATGAAGAAGAATGTCGTCCGCCCATTTAATGAACACAGCCAAACTCTGGCATACTTTCTTGTGGATTGGTGGCATGGCATTCCTGAAAAGAAAATATTTTTTTTAAGTCATACATTTACATATTTTATGTACACAGCCAAACTTTGACATAGTTTCTTCTAAAAAACATGACAATGTGGTCCCAAAAAGATTAGATTTAATTAATGTTAAGAATTATGTTAAGCACAGCAAATTCAATGAGCTTAGACAATATAGCTTCTTGAATACATGAATAAATATTCCAAGAATTCATTATATCAGGCATTGTCAGGCATACATATCATGGTTTTCTGTATAGAACAAGTTTTATCAAAGCAATTGATGGTTAATTGTCACAATACACTTGTTGTATCTTATTCTCCTTTTATTAATGTACTCTCTTCTTGACTCAATAACCTGACTCTCTACTTACACATCTTTGACTATGAAGAAATGACTAAGTAGACTGAACACGTCCATGATGGTCTCCAAGACAACCGTTGCAGTCGTTGGTATGACCTGTAAAGTCTCATTCTCCACAACAGCTTTAATGTATCTCAATGACTGGTTCACTTTGTTTACTTCCTGTTCTAACTTGTCAACATCCTACAAAATAAATACCAGAAATTAAAATCAGATCAATCAAAAAAGTCTTAGCTGTAGACACTTTGGTTTAGGTGAGCAAGTCAGAGCTTCTGACCTTTTTTGACTTATTGTATCAAGTAGTCTTTTTAACTCACTTAACTAACTGAACTCACTGAAAATTCCTGAAAGCTAGATAAATATAGAACAAATGAAAGGGGATTTTGATTTTTATGACCAACAACAGTTGTTGCATGTTCACAAATAAAGGTTTATGTACTTTGGGGGGGGGGGGGTGACAGGGGGTCTTTAAGCACTGCTTACTTCCCTGAGGCTGACCCCTATTTCTTATCTTTCAAATCTCAGCTTCCCACACTTTCACCCCATTTCCTGTTGTTGACCACCCATTGACCCGCTCATCCCCCAACACCTTTGCTCCTATAGATCCCTGGACCCCCATTACTTTGACCAGCCCATCCTCCACCCCTTTGCTCCTATAGATCCCTGGACCCCCATTACTTTGACCCACCCAGATCCCTGGACCTCCATTGCCCTGACCCGCCCATCCTTCACTCCTTTGCTCCTATAGATCCCTGGGCCCCTCATACTTTGTCCAGCCCCTAAATCTGACATAACTTATAGATTATGGATGCGTATATGTACATGTATCTAAGCTAATAGGTAAAATATATTTGTGAAATGCTTTTCTATAGCATTGTGTAACATAAAATAATAGATCCTGAGTCATAAAGTCAGGTACTTCCTATTGAAGCAGACTTTATCAGCAAGCATCATGTATTCTCTACACTCAGGCTACTACTATAATAGATTTACAGTGGATTATCTTGTATCCCTTTGATTTTACAAGCTTTTAGGAAGATAAGATAATTATCAAACACTTAATAGAGGATGTTTAGATTAACATCTACAAAACTAATTGATCTGAACAGAACAAAAAATAAACTGTAAGAACTGTTTTTCTGTAAAAATGGGGGAGGGGTATCATTTGACTTTCAAACTGGTTTGTTTTAAGGATTTCAGAAGTACAACTGATCAGAAAACTGCACCTGTGCCGATTCCCTGAACAAAAATATTCATCTCTTTCTAAAAATATCCCAGGAGATCATTAATCTTAGTTATAACAAGAATACCAAACGAATCAATCATACATTACATAACTGATACAGATATTCAATACAGGGCAATTTAACAAAATCCTCTTCTGAAGAGCCATTTGAACGTCTTATAACTTTGTAAGTTTTCCAATACATGATTTCATTTGTTCAATACAAGACAACAATCGGTTAAATCTGACGGATGTAAAAAGAAAGAAATGAATAAATCATAACTGTTCATCTTTTCTGTTGTGGGACAAAAGTGGAAATTAACAAAGCCATCACTAATTGTCTACTAGTACACGTAAAATACATTTCTAAGTGATCAATATATTCAGTATTCCATATCAGAACCTTCATACAACAGACGCCCATCACTTTCTGGTATTGATCAACAGTTACATTTTACTGCCGACTAAGCAAATATGAAATGTGTACATAATACCTCAATTTGAAGCATTTGTCAATCTGTCCAACTGGATGATAGCAACATAATGGGTTTTCACCGATTTGCATTTTTATGCCATTTCATGATGCTGTTTTCTGGTAATTTTACATTGATTTCAGAGAAAATACAGACATGGCTAATTCTGTTAAGCTATCTATAGAAAACAACAAAAATAAAACTTGGACTAACTCCAAAAAAGTCATTTAAATTAACCAATCATCCAAAATAGTTTCCCAAAACTCCTGTTCCCCAGTTTCTAAGATTTGTCTATCAAAGTACTTCAACACTGAAGATGGTAAACAGTTCATACATGTACATAGTCTTTTTTTTTAACAATGAACCACAGTCATGTATATCAAAAAACAATTGTGTTATTATAATTTTGAATCATATATCGATACAAGTAAAGGGGGTAAATTATACACTGTAATACTTTACATAGATTTTACAAGTTTATACAGGAAAACTATAATTGATACAGATCAAATAATTTACAAAAAGGAAATGATGTTTATTTGTAAAAAAAATAAAAAAAACAAAAACAAACACAATTATATATATTTTTGTCATTGGAAATTCCATATTCAACTACACCCTTTAAAAAGAACACTTTTCTGAACATCCAACAAGAGTTTAAGATTTCATGACACTTAAATAAACATTTTCATAATATTTGATAGAAGCAGGTATTACTAATAAATATGAGAATAGAATAGATGATATACTGGCATAGTAACCTTTTGACTAATATAAACTTTATAAGGTGTGCAAAAGTAATATTTTATATGAAAATTTCTCTATAATAATGAAGCAACTATAATGTTGATATAGATGTGCAGAAAATACCTTTATGAAAACAGAATTTCTATCTGGTTTCACAGGGACTGATAGTCGAGAGGAACCCTGAAATATCATACTACAATGTAAGGATATACTGATTTCTTGTTGTTTATGTGTTGAGCCTGCTCTCTCAGAAGTTGTTCTTTGAGGAAACCAGATATTTGGAAACCAACCGAGGTTGATGGTGAGATTGCCCAAAAGATGATCTTGTTTCATTTTTCAATTTCTGACCAATTCTTTTGAACCAATGGGAGGGGGGACTATCCTAGAGGCTATTTATAGTTTTAGCCTTCTTATCAAGCCCTTAATCCCACTTGAACTAATAATTTTTCCCTATTTTCAATAATAATAGCTGTAGCATTCATCAAATATAAATGTTTTATCCCTGTAAAATATACTACATGTAGTACAGAAAACAGATAAAGGGCAGTAACTCATTCAAAAGAATATGTAGATAACACAGCTCTACAAATTTGATTGACCATAAAAAATAATAAATATACAAATGAAAAAGACTTTAGGTCATGACATATGCTCTTTTTATATTCTGAGTACATGTAGATTAGAAAAAGAATTGATTGATCTGAATAGATATATAATTTGATCATCGTCAATAGTAAAAATAATCAAGAGGATATCTCAAGGAGGAAACTGCCAAAGTATACAAAGTATTTATATATTGGAATACATCCCCTACCTTGGTGAAGTAGGTTTTTCGTCTGGGTATTGGGGAAGAATGTCGTGTATAAATCTGAAATATGATCTTCAAACTCACTACCGGTACTTATTTTAATACACTGTTTCAATAGTATATATTTAATGAACTTACTCAACTTACTGATATTTAAAATAGTAACAAGAAATAACCAGGCCATTAACCTTTAATTCATTTTTATTGTATGAACCAAAAAATAAAATATTATATTATTTACCTTAAAAACCATGATTACACTTATAAATGCATCCAGTTAATAACTAAAATACTTCCTGTACAACTTATATAAATGTAGCGACTACACATGGAAAGTACAAATTATAACAGGATGTCATCATAACCACACTCTCACTGTATTGGTAAAGCCCTTACAACTATGCACAACATTATTATGTAATTATGTCATACACAAAGTCTTTTAGACTTCAGAAACATCAAGAATAAAGTGTCCACGGGACAAAGATGCTCCTGTACCCCTAACAGAAAGTCAGTCAATGGGACATAGATGCTCTAGCAACCCTAACAGTATGGGACACTAATGCTCCAGCATCCCATACAGGATGGGACACTAATGCTCTTGCATCCCATACAATATGGGACACTAATGCTCTTGCATCCCATACAGTATGGGACACTAATGCTCCAGCATCCCATACAGGATGGGACACTAATGCTCTTGCATCCCATACAATATGGGACACTGATACTCTAGCATCCCATACAGTATGGGACACTAATGCTCTTGCATCCCATACAGGATGAGACACTGATGCTCTAGCACCCCGTACAGTATGGAACATTGATGCTCTAGGATCCCATACAGGATGGGACACTATAGCTCTAGCATCCCATTCAGTATGGGACACTGATGCTCTAGCATCCCATACAGTATGGAACATTGATGCTCTAGCATTCCATACAGGATGAGACACTGATGCTCTAGGATCCCATACAGTATGGGACACTGATGCTCTAGCATCCCATACAGTATGGAACATTGATGCTCTAACATCCCATACAGTATGGAACATTGATGCTCTAGCATCCCATACAGTATGGAACATTGATGCTCTAGCATTCCATATAGTATGGGACATTGATGCTCTAGGATCCCATACAGTATGGAACATTGATGTTCTAGGATCCCATACAGTATGGAACATTGATGCTCTAGGATCCCATACAGTATGGAACATTGATATTCTAGGATCCCATACAGGATGGGGTACTGAATTGGATGGGACATAGATGCGGCTTTGTCCAAAACAGAAAGTCTCAGTCATCCTAGACTGAAAATTGCCTAGAGATATTCATATTGACCCAGCTCTAAACAGAAAGCAGGTGTTGTAGAATTCTTAAAATGGCTTTTGACATACAGTTTGTCATACTGTACCTCCATGCCATATATTCAAATTATTCTCAAATACAATTTTTTTCTGAAAAGCTTGAAATTTCTGTAGAGACAAATAGGCGGATGACAAAATAATGTTCCAACATGTTGTTGTGTGGGCATAAAAATGTTACTACCTTAAGTAATGGTCATATAAATTTTATCTCTCCAACATTTTTTCAGTTGTCTGGACAGACAAACAAAAAATTCATACCTCTTCGACACCTAGCTTTTTGTGAAAGAAAAAAACGAACACAAATGGATGGAACCCAAGGATTGGCTGGGACTAGACATATTAACAAAAAGCCATGGATAATATCCATTAACAGATGTCCCAGAAAGCATAAACAAATTCAGTATACCATTAACATACTGACCTAGATACCAGACAGTACCATTATTCCCATGTGTCCACATGATGTGATAAAACATAGGTCATATAGATATCATTGCTGGTTATTAATAAGCTTATTGTCTTTTAATGAGTTTCACATGTTATATCATAAAGTGAGTTGTCCCTGAGAAGGACCATTATACAATTACATGTATGTCTGATTGATGTGAAATATCTTGATACATTTTAGAACCCTCAAATGGATAAAAGTTTTTAAAAGTAAATGCTTTTTCCAACTTTTCAGAAAAGCCAAAGATTGGTGTCCTACCTGACTTTGTAAGTTATGATGTAGAAATTATTTGGTATCAGTTCTATCTAAATCATTTATCCTTTCCAATGTCAGATACAGACATTTTTGTTTCCTTCAAATATTCACCCTAAAATTTCTTAAAGGGGAGGAGCCCCTTTATGCTATCTTATTGTCCTCCAAGAAGCCCCTGCCTGACTCAGCACAAATTTTATAGCACACAGCTGCACATGACATAACAATAGACAACAATTATGAATTAGGAGAATTATGGGTAATAATCCTGTCACCATACCTCCCTGTAATTCATTAATCTCTGTGGAACAAAGGAGATTTTGTCTGAACATTGAAATCTCTGAAGTTTTCATCTAAATTTATACTCCTTAAGTACAGGGTAAAAGTGCAATTGTAAACGTGTTCCTCATTCCAAAATCAAAAATATAAACTTCATTTAAATATTACACCTGAACACACCAGGAAACCTTTTTTTTAAGTACAAAACAAAATAAAGATGGAACATATATGCCCCCGCATAGGGTCCATTTGTTCAGAAAGTAGAAGTCTGACAGGTCTGAAAGTCCTGCAGGCCCCCCTCAGATCGTATAGTTTATCATACTGAACCACCCAACCAAAATGACCAAATTTAAATCATCCTCACGTTCCTGAGAAAAGCTGGAAGAAAATTTTCACGTTTATTTTCATAATGACCTAGTCCAAACAGGAAGTTGAAGTCGGACAAGTCTGGAAGTTGCTTAGGACATAGAGTTTTCCATATTGAACCATCCTGTCAAATTTAAAATCATTCTCATGTATACTTTCTGAGAAAAGCTTGACAGATGAACCAATGGACAGATGAATGTAAAACTTAATACCCCCAACCACCCCTCAGCCAACATAAGGTCACCTTGGGCATATAAACCCAAACAATACTGTACTCTACATTTTCATTTGGAAGGCTGAAATTATCTAGTAGGTGTAAATGTATCATGATGGTATTTGGACATTTTAATGAGGACAATCATTTGTACATTGTTGTAATATTATTCAGATTCATCATAAACAAATTGACTAATTTCCTTACATAGGAAGCAGTATGTCTAGGTTCAGTTACTGTAAGTGTACAGAGGTACAAAGTCCAGCTGTCACTGACAATTCTAGTGTTTTCTTTTAAGTAAGAGACATCCAATTATAACTACTGGGTAATACTAAAACATTTTTCTCTAACCCTTTCTTCTTAACAATTGTGTTCGTCATTGGCTTCAACAGTTTAAGACTCATCAGAGATGATCCTGACCAAATGTAAAGTTTTATAAAAGAGCATAGAAAGAAGCAAACAAATTGGAAAAAGAACAAAAACTAGCCAACAACTATGAGAGAAGACAAAGTATTTGCCTATGAAACATTGTGTCAGTAGTCTACCCCCTTCTAGTCTGATCAATGAACCACTTGAAAACTTTAATTTCTTTAAACTTTTTCCCTTGCCAGTAAATCGACAGATTAAGGAAGTTATTATTTATGTCCTTGAGCTTAATGAACTTTAAAAAATGTGAAAAATACATGTTTATGTCTACAAACTTTCTATAATTAGAATGAACCACTATTCAGGTAACATTCCTGAACTATCAATCATACTTTCACCAGCAAGTGAAGAAATAAATGTACAAGAGACAAAAGTCCTGATTAAAGGTAACAAAATCTTAGACTGGCAACTCCAATTGTTACAGATATTATGAAATTGGATAGCCATATGGTATATTATTCCTAAACCATTGAAAAATATCCCTTCAATACAAAGTGTTAGATAGCAAGATAAAATTATCTAAATAGATTATCAACTACAGTTTACTAATTGACCTTTTTACAATCCCTTCACCTTAAATTTTCCTACCTTAACTTCTTTTTTCTTCTTTCTATCCAAAGTAGAACATTTCCCTTTTTTATTGAAAGTATGCATTTTGTTATAATGATAATCCCGTCCAAGAAAGTTTAGAGCTGAAATCGTTATTGATCAGAATCGTAATAGTTACAGCAGATCAAACAATCAGAAACGATGATTCATATCTCATTATTATAGTCCCATCCAGCATAATGTTCAAAGTAATATCTCATTATCTAAGTCCAACAAAACCTCTTATACATCTAAACACATCTAGTGGGTATCTCGAGTTTTGTCTTAATATTCCAATAACTTCATCAATACACATCCATCAGTAAACTATCATGACTATGGGGGCTATTAGTCACATGGATTCCTAGAGAAATATTGGTAAACATTAACATTAGTCATAACGGTCCTGCATTTCATCAGATCAGATGTCTGTCAGTCTCTTTGTTCTTTAATTTCAATCTAATCAATTAAGGCTATTTAACATTGGATGGAGTTTCATAACTCATTGATTTTCAGCTTTTTATATTTGATTTTTCCATAATTATCCTTGCATTGGAGAAATATTATAGCCTGGTTCATATTCATGAGTGTCCTTAGTTCACCGAAGGAGAATTATAAATTAATAATGCTCAACAATTTTAATTAATTGTTGCAAATTATAAGAATATCTGATTTCTTATTAAAAGAATCCACTTCACCTTTGTCTTAAACCAGATGTAACAATACTTGATATAACTCCACACTAACAATAAAAAGAAATACTTCACTTTTTGAAATAATTCCAAGAGAGCTTTTCCTGTTAGTTATAATAGAACAATATCTAACACCGATCACTAAATTTAGATCAATACATCATTCTGTACAGACAAAATATGCATCAGATTAAGTCCTAGATAACTTTCACTGTCTATGTAGATTTTTTCATTAACTTTGAGTTTTCGGCATGTTTGACCTTTAACAATAGATGTAGATCCTGTATCTCACTTACATCATTATCATAGCTAATACACAACATGCACTTCCTTTTGTCCTCTAATGTCAAGTGGATTTTACCTCTAGGACCTTCATATAAAGATATTTGTTTTTAATACACCAAGACCAAGTATTTTGTTTTCTTAACCCTGTTTGAAAGGGAATGTCAGACACTGTCAGTGTATTGTTTCTTTAAGATGATGATAAAAGCTGAGTCATATCCAACTTATTCTGCATAGAATTCCATTTTAAATATTTCCCTCTGTCATAGCTCGAACTAATTTAAAGGCTAGATTAAGAAGATTTCCAATTGTACTTAATTCTTGGATTTCACTAAAAATATTTTTCTTTCAAAACCTTATAATAAAATTCCAAAAATGTGAAGATTGCATTTCATTTTTCATTTAAATCAGTTGTCTCTTTCTGAGTAAAACTAACTTAATGCTAGTACTAATCATTTAAATAGCTTAATATAAGGTTTGTTTGTACAATTGGATTTACAAGTAAATAAAAACTGCATCTAACTGGTCATCTACTATAACATAGAGGTGTTATCCACTTGGTGGATATCATCAGTTCTGTTTTGACTTACTTGTTCCTTCTTTTTGATTGAGAACATCTCTTTTGACACTTTTGGCTTTGGGCCATCATATAATTTGGATTCAAATGCTTGCTGGTGAGAGGTTTATTCTTGAAATATGCATATTTAGCATAACATATTCAGGTCCGATCATGGATTTGTTAAATCGGGTATTTTTCAAGAAAATCAAGATAATATGACAATAAATGAATTTTTCCCAAATTTTAGAGGGGGGCGCACCCCAGGTCACCCCTGTCTGAATCCACACCTGATAGTTTAGTTTTATGGACAACCATCTTTGTACTTGACTAAAAATGCTGACTGATACAATTGAAGTTTTTCCCACACTAAGAAACATGTCATGTAATTATCTTGGCCTATGAGATAGGTAATACCTCTATAATTTCTTGTTATATTAGTGATATATACATGTTTGTAATGTCATCAATTGACAGATCTATGTATAAAGCATGTAGATGGGAAGATGTGATATAAAAGTGATAGATTCACCCAGTTAATGTGTTATTTGTATGACAATTTAGGGAGTAAAAGTCACTGTCCCTTTTTTTATATTGGAGATCAAATATGGCTGAAAAAAATGTTTAAGTTGACTCATACTGTTAAATACATCTTAAAGAAAGTTTTTTTACACATACCTAAGAAAAGGAAGTCAGTCCTTTATATTTCCTGTTTATTTCAAAATTCTTGTAAATAAGGCAAAACCAAAGGTTATTTAACATGTTTAAGATAGGGTTTGCCATAAGCAATCAAGTCTCTAAACCATAAAAAAGACAAAATCTTACTCTTTACGCTTGCTGTCTATTAGCAATAAAACACATCTACATGTACCATACTAATTCAATTTTGATGATCCAACTCTATGTAAGCTACAAAAGGGGGGAAATATAGGTCACATTGACCTAGCTTTACTTAAATGCTGCTAGTTAAAAGTGACCTTATTGATATCTGTATCTGAATCCATCTGAAACTAAAATCTAAATTTCTCAAGCAAATAATATAGGTCACAATGAATAATTTCATCTGAATGCTTCTTTGTATCCCTGATTCATCTGCATGTATATAGTGCCATATTTGACGATGTAGATTCCATGGATACACCAATAGTCTCCTTGAACTAAGTTTGGGGGGACTTTAAACCACAATGTACACATGTATCTTGGAATTCAGTAACAAGTATCAATTCGTTAACCCTGAACTTTTTTGTTTAGATAAATGACCCATTTTACAAATGCATCAAATTATAAATATCATAAATATCATTGTAGCAGACATGGTTGGCAACTTTTCAAATTTCTAAGGTTAGTCTGACAAAGAGAGACAACTCCAGTCAAAATTGGCCCTAATAATAGAAAATTGTGGAGAGCTATAAAAAGGGCCTGGTACAGCTCATTGCATACCAATTTTGAATTAATCACTTCTTTCACCACCTGCCCCCAAAAATTACACAGTCTTTTTAAAAGTGGCGGTATAAAATAATTCCATGCTTTTCTACTAATGTGTAAACATATATGTTGAGCAATTACATGGCTGGATACTTGACACATACCAATTATATCCTATAACATCTTAAGATGACAATGTTAGGGTATTACATAACTCTCTCATAGTTTGTACTTGTAGGCACATGTTTGTTTTGATCTGAAGTTTAAGCATATACTGAATAGAAAATACATGTACTGAGATGTGGAGGAGAGCTCAAGAATTGGAAGAGACAGATAATACTCATCAGCATGGACCAAGTTTATGGACACCAGATACTTTTTCTAAAAATGCACTATACTATCCAGTACACATTTGCAGCCAGAAATATTTCAGTAGAATTGAAAAGTGGCTCACATGGTCAAAATTACACAGACTTAAAAGTGCTTGACCAATTTTGAGTTTTTTTTCACCATTATTTGTCATTTTATCCCTCGAAAAAGGGGGTTCAACCAAAGCCTCTGACCCCCCCCCCCCCTGCAGCTAAAGGTATGCAATACCAAAAAAATACAGATAAATGAGTCAAATACATGTATTCAATTTCAATTTAAAGTGAAATAGAAAGAGAACAATACCTGGTCCATGGTGGGTTATAACTTCCTCAAGTTATTGATTCAGTAACAGATGTACATCCTGTCTTTTGAAGATAAACTGGTTTATTGTAATTGGTTACTTGTTGCTTGGGTGGTTTTATTATATAAGTTTACATTATATTTGTGATTTCATGTTATCTGAATTCTTAAAATAGTTTATTTCTTTCTATTAATAAATTTACCATAATAAGAATGTTTCAAAGAGATGTTTTTAATTTTTTTTAAATAAAATTATGTATGATCATTTTCTGGTTGATTAAGCTAAATCCAGTTACATACAGCTCCATTCTTACAAATTCTATACTTATTGTGCGTTCCAGAGCCAAAATATAAACATGTATGTAGTTCAAAATGTAGAACCAAAATTATACTGCACTTTACAAACGGTTTTTCAAGATCAAATACTGAAGTGAGTGACCTACATAAATATATCAGTACCTCTCCATCTACATGCAATAATGTGCATGTCATGTACTTTGGTTCATGCAACATTATAATTGCACTTTTATTAATCGATCTTTCCAATAGAGAAAGTACAAGTACATGTAATACTTATCGAAGATTGAAGTTAAGCATGTAATCAGAAATGTAATTGAGCAAATCAAAACAAGATATTCCTGACAAAAAAGTACATCATATGAAACTTAAGTACTAATTAATGTACTTTTAACCAGCCTTCCTACATATGGACCGCATCTCAATCAAAACAGATGATCAATGATGGTCTACTGTTTGTGCTTTATAGAAACAAGTTGGGAATGATAATTGTCAAATGTCTTATCGCTTTAAAATTGGTGTTTAGCCAAGTACATGTAAATAAAATTAGTGTACTTGCCCATAGGATAACCAGAAGTTTTTCATTTTTTTTGTTTTTTAAAAATGCTACGACTTGCTTGCTACAATGGACAAAGTCAGAAAGTCAGGAACCCCAAAACAGACCTGGAGGAGAAATATACAGTAAATGCTTCAAGACCTTAGACCATCCTGGGAACAGGCACAAAAACAGCAAAACACAGAGTGAAGCAGAGGCAATTGGTTGTGGCCTAATATCCCACCAGGGATGAAGAGGACTAAAGTAGGTATCTATAAGACAAAGAAAATATCCTTCCCTAACAACACCCAACATACATGTTTCTATTATACTTTGATATCTTACCCCTCCATTAGATGACACACTGTTCTGTCTGCTACTGTTCCGACTGAGGTCCCGTATCTCTGAAAATGAATGGTCCGCTGCAGAAGATGATGGCCGTCTTTTTAACTTATTTTTCACATCATCTCTGAATGACTTGGCCTTTTTCAGCATCTTCGACCCAGAGGTCTTATCTGAAATAAACAGGAATGGGCATAAAATCACTGTACACAATATACTGAAGAAGCTACTTTTCCAAATATCAATAGGCTGTTAATATGGACAGAAATCATTGTGAACCCTACAAGACATGGTACATGTAAGTACTAATGTAATGACCCCTGTATGTGGCATTGTAACATGTTTGCATGTGGCATATTAATATATTACAAAAACTTTATAAAAAAGACAGACAAAATAAATTGACAAAAAAATTATTGTGAAAATATTGAAAAACACCAGAATTTTTAGCAGTCTTACCAAGACACATACCAGTACTTAATATCTCATGATTATGGTTTTGCTTCACTTCAAACCCTTAGGCCTATTTTACTTTCGTTTTGACAATTGAGCATTTATTTAACACTAATTAGTAAAAATAAACATACTCATATGAAATAACATCTCAGAAATACTTAAATTTATTTTTTTTACTAAAACCAACAAAATATCCGTTCAACAGCCTTTCATTTTGGAGGATATAAGCAGTGTCCAAGCTTAAGATTTGTGTCCCAAACAGCGACAATCAAACCATGAACAAATCATATCTACATTTTTACATTATACAAGTGAATTTGGAAATAGGTTTGTTTACATGTAGTTTAACCATAATATGGTTTTTACTGACCTCAATGTACAAGGGGGAATTTTGTTTCGTCATGTGATGAGGAGGAAGAAGTGTTTGTTTCATGTACCGTTTCAGTCCATTTTGATTGGCCATATTATCTTATATAATAAACAGTAAACAAGTTGAGGAAACCACTTACTACATAAGCAGGAAAGGATTAGAGGGTGGGGGGAAGCTGTAGTAAAACGTTGGTCATCTTTATTGATCACTTGTTATGATGAAATCATTTCAAATCTATTAACACTTAACTATTCCTCTTGTTTAAGTAAATCCATTAAAACAATACACCAAACTATTCATTTTTTTTTTAAACTGTGAAATAAGCCAATTCACAGTAACCATTTAACAGCCAACACAAACTAGCCTTCAAACTGAAACATAAAATGGACATTAAACAAGAAATTTCTGTCAGTGAACAAATATATTTGACAGTTAAGACATACCTGGATTAGGTTGGTCAGAATCCATAACACTTTGTACATAAACTTTAGATGAGTAAACATCATCAACATATAATTAGTCACTAAGATGTCCACAGTGTAGAGTACAAAACTGTACATATTAGGATCATCACATTTTACCGGATTTTAATTTGACACAGTTTGAGTCACGTTAACCACTTGACATATAAATTCAATGTATAGATCATCATTAGGGACTATGACTTAATATGTCAAAATCTGTGTCCACTACAAACCAATTATATGCTTATTTCTAATGGTCAGATTGATCAATGCCTGGACAATAGGCCTATTAACATGATAATGATTTCTATAAATGATATAGATAGATATATTCCTATAACTATCAGTTTTGGTTATGACAATTGTTTCCTGTTTATAGGGAAATGGTTTTCATTCTTTTTTTTTCCCAAAAGTCACATATATTTATATTCATGCATATATCAATTGTCCAAGACATTTATACTTGTTGTAAACTCAGATGGCAGAAACTTTGAATGTTATATACTGTAAACAGGGAAATTTTCGCGGCAGTTTTATTTTCGCTATTTTTGCGATGATGTTGCTAGCGCGAAAATTAAACGGCGCGAATAAACTTGTCTTCTATTGTAGTCTATGGACAATAACATTTTAGCGCGAATTTAAAACTTCGTGAACTAAAATTCAGGCGTCAGATAACATAATAAATAAGCATCAAAATGTATATTTGAGTGGAAGGAAGATATTGGTAGGTACCATACAAGTCACTAAGAAATATCAGAAAAAAGCTAAAACATGAAATATGAGTTCAGAAATGTCCTTGGTCATGTTATAATTGTTTTATGTAAGAAACACATCATAACTGTAAAATGTATTATTTTAATAGGTATAATGAAATCATTGGACGTTTTGATTGAAATGCCCTGTTTGATAGAATTTGATACAGATGTCTTATTTCTAAAACTTTCGTTTTGTATACTCTGTTCCAGAAAACTTTATATGTGTCAAAAATCCATAGACTTTCGAGGATTTTGTTGAAGATTAGCCAAAGAGAGATTACTCTACCTAAAAGAAAACTTTTTGCCAGACCTCAAGTATGACATACATGCAAATTGAAAACTTTTGGTATGACTGCCTTGAACTGGCACTTTAAGAAATCATAAAATATTTGAAACAAAATGTCAAACACAGAGCGGGCAAACATTGCACATATATAAAGATTTTTCCAATGAGATCCACTGGACCTTTCAAGATTCCTTAGAAAGGATTCAAAGTACATTTGTTAAATGGCAGGAATTCAGATATCAATACGTTAAAAAGACATATGCCTACCAAATTACATAAACCTATGAGTATAATTCAAAGAGAAATAATATTAGCACCAAAAACCCCAATAAACTGTTCATTAAGCAATACATGTATACTAATTTAATTTGAGTAATTACATGTGTGTCCAGTGTCAGTAAAACTATTTGATAGAATTAGGCTGACCTAATACACCAAACATAAGGCAATAATACTACTGAGTGCAAGCACTTTTTACTTTCAGATTAGAGCCTTATTAGTTTAAACATATTTATTTATCCTGGATTGGGAAACAAGCTTGATGCTTATATAAATCCCTCTCAAGCTAGCAGATTGCGAGTGTGGCCGCGCCCAGCCTTTGTAGCGGCCCCCATTGAGCCTACTCTTATCGAAATCTACAAAGGGGTCTTTAACGTGCATGGGGTATTGCTCTCCACATACACGGGACAACCTTTTTTCGTCCCTTCCGAAGGACTAGCATCGTTCCTTGAGACCATCCTCGCAAATGGTGTCAAGAGAGAGTCGGAAAATTGGTTCATGAAATTTTCACTCCGGACGAGGATCGAACCACGAACCTTGGTGTTAGTAGCCCGACGCGTTAACCACTACACCACCAGCTCTCTTCTAAAGCTTCTAGAGCCTTATTGACAATTGTACATGTAGAATACAGTACCAATATATATTTTTATGTGCCAAATGATTTGCACTACAGTACCCAGGTATGATTACCATATACTTCTACAATGTACATGTATTTTGTTTTATTTTTGGTAACATTGTATATCAAAACTGGATCAAGTTCCATGTCTGATGAAAAATCTATTATTAACAGCTTCTAGTTTGTTTATCCTTTTGACCTATTCTATACTTGGTTTCTGATAATTAGATTTTAATATCTAATAGGAATGTTCTGATGTAGCCAATGACTTATGTCTTAGCCAGTTATTACTTAGACTGGTAATAACAAGCCAATCAAAGTAAGGGGTGAAGAGTACATCAAAGAAAATCCAGAATTGAGTACAAAAGCACCCTTACTAAAACAAAGTACAAATTACAGCAGACTAAGTACTGAAGAAAGACTTAAATAGATCCAGCAAATAAACATACTGAACAATTTGGGTAAACCAGTAATACCCACTTCACATATACGAGATTTCCTTACGAGTTCTTACAAGTTTTCAACTTGTATTCAATCGCGAAGACTCGTAAAGCACTCTCTGTAACTCATAATCAGGTCTTTCTAGCTTGTTTGAAATCGTAAGAATTGTGAAAGTTTTTTACCAGTTGAAAAAGCAACAATGTCATAATTTAACTCATCCTAAATAACTCGTTAAGAACTCATAGAGATCCTAAATGACTCGCCTTTACTCCTAACTAACTTGGGAAGACCTTGCAAAGGACTTTTTCCAGTGGTCTTCGAGTTACTATCGATATCCTTTTCAATATCCCAATTCACTCGTAAAGACACCGTAACATAATCACGTCGAAAATAAAATTCGGATCGTAGCTGGAGGGGAGTTTAAATTTCCGCACAACTGACAAAATTGTGACAACTCAGAAAAAGATCGTAAAAGTATGGAAGAATATCTCGCAAGAACTCGTAAAACTATACATTTTGAAAATCATAACAACTCGTATATGTGAAGTATAAGGACAAATTCACACACAGACAGACCATGTATTCACACAGAAAGATAGTGATTAACATGGTGTATTGAAATATTTGGTAGTGGTTTTAAGAAATAGGTCATGAAGTATTGTTTTTCTCAACCTCTTCAAATTATAAAAGAATCCTGCCATAAAACTTCTAAATTTAACTCTAATTTTATGAATGAATATTTTGAGTTTTTATCTTGCCAGCTGGTAGTACTTCAGCCTGATAGAGATAGCAATGGAAGCATCTCCAGATAACTTGGCATTGTGATGGCACAGGGCCAACTGACTCAGTAATACATCTAAACTTTTCAATCCTCATGATAGACGCCTGATCAATGGATTAATTTGTCAGAAGAACCTTCGAGTTAGAGGTTTTCCTTGTTCTAGCCAATATATCCTTCAAATCTTGACATCTTTCCATTGACTTAAGCTAAGTAAATGTATATAAATGATAGAAGCAATAAGAAAACTCTAAGAAAATGTAACACTTGTTACATGTAACCATTTGTCACAGAAGAATAAAGAAAATCTAAGAATGGTTGGTAAGGTGCAATGTATAGGAAAATAAAGCTCTATGCTAACCGAACATCATCACAAACAATGTTTTATGTCAAACAGTTTACAAAGACAATGCAGCACAAGATTAGTCAAATTGTTGCACAACTAATGCAGTACCAATGTATAAAGAGATGTCGAATAAAACTTCATTTTTATTTTCAAGTTTCCTTTGAATGATTAATAATGGTATTACCAGTGCATGCATTCATGATAACTGATAAGAACAAGATGACATTTTCACATGCATGTCACCTAATTGTTTGGAACAACATGAATATGCTACAGACTACCGGTAACTCCAAAAGTTCAAGAATTGGTCAAAATTTTTAAAATCTTGCCTTAACCTTTGACCTTTGCAAAACTTTAAAATCAAGCACTGATGAGCCAAATCATTACTGTGCTCATTTTTGCTTAAAGTATTTGATGCTATCTTACCTTCCCTGTGAAATTTTTTGTCCTAATCAGTTACATATCCCAGCACAGAAAGTGTGATAAATTCCCCTAAATACATAACTACTTCCTACTAGAAATAAAAAGTCATCATTTCAAGTGTGTACAATTAGGCACTTATAAATGAGCTTGGATGATACCCCCTTCTACCATCATAGATATTAGGGAACTGTACTGATATCAGAGACAAGAATATGTGTTGATTGAATATACAAAACAGATGTCAATAATGAAACTGATACTGATAAATGGAGCTGGCTCTCTGGGGAGGGATGCAGTATAGCTAACCTTCTTAACTAAACAACAATATACACCATAACTCAGACAGTAATTAAACAGCACAGGTCCAAGGATAAATAGTCATTACTTTCTAGGGAGGATACAGTCATGTAACTAAACAACAATATACACCATAACTCAAGACAGTAATTAAACAGCACAGGTCCAAGGATAAATAGTCATTACTTTCTAGGGAGGATACAGTCGTGTAACTAAACAACAATATACACCATAACTCAGACAGTAATTAAACAGCACAGGTCTAAGGATAAATAGTCATTACTTTCTAGGGAGGATACAGTCGTGTAACTAAACAACAATATACACCATAACTCAGACAGTAATTAAACAGCACAGGTCTAAGGATAAATAGTCATTACTTTCTAGGGAGGATACAGTCGTGTAACTAAACAACAATATACACCATAACTCAGACAGTAATTAAACAGCACAGGTCCAAGGATAAATAGTCATTACTTTCTGGGGAGGGATACAGTCGTGTAACTAAACAACAATATACACCATAACTCAGACAGTAATTAAACAGCACAGGTCCAAGGATAAATAGTCATTACTATCTAGGGAGGATACAGTCGTGTAACTAAACAACAATATACACCATAACTCAGACAGTAATTAAACAGCACAGGTCTAAGGATAAATAGTCATTACTTTCTAGGGAGGATACAGTCGTGTAACTAAACAACAATATACACCATAACTCAGACAGTAATTAAACAGCACAGGTCCAAGGATAAATAGTCATTACTTTCTGGGGAGGGATACAGTCGTGTAACTAAACAACAATATACACCATAACTCAGACAGTAATTAAACAGCACAGGTCCAAGGATAAATAGTCATTACTTTCTAGGGAGGATACAGTCATGTAACTAAACAACAATATACACCATAACTCAGACAGTAATTAAACAGCACAGGTCCAAGGATAAATAGTCATTACTTTCTGGGGAGGGATACAGTCGTGTAACTAAACAACAATATACACCATAACTCAGACAGTAATTAAACAGCACAGGTCCAAGGATAAATAGTCATTACTTTCTAGGGAGGATACAGTCGTGTAACTAAACAACAATATACACCATAACTCAGACAGTAATTAAACAGCAAAGGTCCAAGGATAAATAGTCATTACTTTCTAGGGAGGATACAGTCGTGTAACTAAACAACAATATACACCATAACTCAGACAGTAATTAAACAGCACTGAGGTCCAAGGATAAATAGAGTCATAACTAAACAACAATATACACCACAACTCAGACAGTAATTAAACAGCACAGGTCCAAGGATAAACAGTCATTACTTTCTAGTGAGGGATACAGTCATGTGACAGTACAATATACATCATAAAAAGAAATAATTGGGGGGGGGGAATACAGATGAAGACATTATAAACACAAAATTTAACCAGCACAGGTCTAAGGCTTCCTTGGGGAGGGATACAATACATTGTTTATATACTTGTAGTTCTAATCTAACAACAATATACATGTACACTACAACACAACAACAGTATGTACCAAAATGAGTTGTAGCAATCTGTTTGAAATCAGAATACAGTTTTACAAATGTAGGAATGAAACAACCTTAGAGAGCACCCTCACATACTATTGGACTATCAATATTATCCTTGAGGAATCAGGAAGTGCAGACAAATATGTGCAACTTACTAGCAATTCTTGCATACCAAGTTTAATTGAATTTTGTTAAGTAGTTTCAGAGTGGTTGCATCCAGAAGATGATAAATCAGGATTTTTGGCAAATTTCATTTTTTATTTTAATTTTGATAAATGTTTTGCCATTTTATAGAAAATTGACCAAAAAATTAACATAATCTGCCAAAAAATCAAAACATTTTTTTTCATGCTGCTGAAAAATCAGGACAGGCAGGGATGATAATCTAGGATATTTTTTATTACATTGGTTTTACCAAGTTTCGTTAAATTCTGTTCAGAGGAGTTGTGTCCACAAGACAATGAATCAGGATTTTGGGCAAATTTCTAAGTCTAAAAGGTCTTAACTATCAGCAAATTTTGTGGATAAAAAATGCTGAAAATATTGCACAACTACATATGGTGTACTTCTTGCATATTAATTTTGTTAAATTCTGTTCAGAAGTTTCAGAGGAGTTTTTCCAAAAACTGTGATCACAGATGAACTTGACTGACAAGGCAAAAACATTACACCCTCCGCAACTTGGTTGCATGGGTATTATATAATAAGGGGACACTATCAGATTCATATTGAATACTTAATTGCAAAATAAACCTATGAATTTTTCCCTGAAAGACAATAGAAAGCAGTGTTCTTAAGGCACATCCTCATATGATGTACTTACTTCAGACAATGTGATTCCAATATATACTCTCCCAAATTTGTTTGAGAGGGTATAATCAATCTTTGGTTGGGGATTTTACTAAGCCAATCTGAATAACCTGAGCTTCATGTGAACATTCACTGGAAATGAGCATCTACATTAAACTCACATAAAACAATTCATGTGAGACTTTTAATAGATCAGCTCTCATGTGAAATTCACTCCAGTGTTTAATTGTACACAATATTTCAAATCCATAACATATACAAATGTATCTAGTGCTGCATTACATGTTACCTACATCATTATTGCAACTGAAAAAAAATACAATTTTAGGTAGAAGTACTTTCTTATGATACTTTTTGGTATTCAACCTTTGGAATGGTCTTGATGAGAAGTTACTCCTTGAAATAAACCTTGTCTAGACACCCTCTGCTACTGTGGATTCATTTATCTTGGTGGGTACCAATTCTGGTGGTTTTGTGAAAATTCATAAGTTTGTGGATTCTTAAATTTGTGGTTCTGAAGTATGCAGCATACAGATCAATGTTCAATTTCCTTTTCGTGGGGTATCAATTTTGTGGATCAAGGCCACCCATGAAAACCACGAAAATTGATCACCTGAATAATAATGTAAACACAGTACTTTGTATTTTGAAGAAGGTTGACTGATAACAAATAGAAGCATAAACTCAAATGGTTAATAACAAGTGAGCTCAAAAGGTTAACAAATATTGTAACTGACCTTCCATGTTATGTGCAACAGTCAATATTGAAGACAAAAATGAATTGCATTATGACAGAAATGTAAGTCTAAATAGCTGATATTTCTAATAGTTTCTAATCTGGTTTCATGATACATCCAATAGTTACAAATTGATTTTTTCCAAATATTTCAGTTTTATTAAAATATCTAATAAACAGGAAATACTTTAAGTTTTCTATTTGAAGAATGAATTGGGAATCTCCCATACTTAAGATATATTTCCTGTAAAACTTAAATGTTTTATTCATATTTGGATCAAAATTGCGCAATATTGAACATCTGCAGGACAAGAAAAATTCATTGCAATATTTATAGATTATAACATGCCATTTTTCATATCAGACCTATTATCAGCCCCAGGTCATGATATCAGCCCGAGAGCTGTAGGCTCGAGGGATGATAATGAACGCGGGCTGATTTTGGTCTGATATGAAAAATGACATGTTATGATCTTTTTATCATATACTTCAATATCAGTGTGAAATATATATGGTATTTTTAAATGGCATTTTGATACAGCATCTGATTAAAATTTGTATTTTATCAATGTAAACAAACATGTATATTGGTATCTCGTAATATCGTGGTACGTAGCTACGTAGAAACGATGACGTCACAGTTGAATATTTGGTTGGAATGAACGTAAATACCACGGAGAAATGAAACCCACGGAGGAGTGAGAAGGGGGTATAATGCACACAAAAATTGCACTCTTTTTAGATGCATCTGTGTCGTTTGCCATTAGTTGTTGTTTTGAAAATGTCTATAACTTAAATCGACTACGACCAATTCCGATTTTGGCATTTGATAATAAAACGGAAGTAGTTAATAATAACCTGAACCAGTTGATAATGGAAGTGATTATCACACGGCGAAGGTGTTTTTGGAAAAAAAATAAAACTCTTTATAAAAATTACTCTATTACATGTATCATGTTGTTAAATTTAAGCATTATTATGTCTAAGTATATGATAAAATAATTTAAATTACTTATTAACCCAAGAATGACAACTTCACAATCACAATTAGTAATGACAAAGAATGTCTGGCCAGTTGTCACCGTTTAAATTGATAAAAAAATCTGTCAAAGAAAAAATTGGCCGGATTTCATTTAACAGGAAGTACATTGTACATAATGTGTGCAACAAAAATCTAATCCCACAATATGGGACCCCATCCTGATACATGTCCTTCATACCCGATATCAAGGCTGTCATTAGAAGTTGCTGAGAAAACTGTTATAAAATCATTTCCCCACCCACCGCTCAGCATTTTCTTACCTGTATTTTTCACACATGAAACCTGACCAAAAATAATCCTCTTTCAAAAATATTATTCCCATCACATAGTGCAATGTTTTGGAAAATGTACTTCTATAGAAAATAAAATACTTGTACAATATACATGTACATGCAGCTTACTGTCTGACATGTCAAGCTGAAAGTCTCTGTGTGTGACTTCTAGATGTTATTTACAAACAGATCAAGATGAAAATGAATGAAGAGATGCATGTAATTGTAAACATTAATACATGTAATAATTTGTTTAATGAAGAATTTCATTCAATTACCCAGCTTTTATGTATCAAAGGTCACAGTTTTCTCACAAGAAAATTAGAATTTAACTTAATTCAAGCACCAATGCTGATAAGCATTAATATAACTTCTTAAATAAAATAAAGAAGGAATGTGTCCATGGCACTCAAATACCGACATTGTCCCAGCAATAAAGCCCATTACAGGAAGTAGATGTCCAACAAGTCTGAAGTTTTTAGGACATAGTTTGTCACAATGAAACACCTGCTAAATTCCAAATTTTCATATATGGGAAGTAGAATTCTTAAAGGTCTGAAATTGCTAAAGGTGTACTGTTGGACATACTTATCATGCTTGCCAAATTTCAAATGATTCTAATGAAAAGCTTGACATACATATGTACATATATGTTCAGACATGAGAAAAAACTTATCAATGCCCACAACATGTCTCGGGGTAGTGTGAAGACCTAGATTTCTATATATTTTCTAATTTGAAATTGTCTGCATAATATCAATAAGTTTATTAATGCAACTAGAGACTAGTACAGTCATGGCATACAATACAAAACAATGACAATGACATACATTATAAAACAATGACATACATGAATAATAACAAATTGACATGAAGAATATGAAACAAACATACAGTCAGTAATATAAACATTTTATATTAAATATTGGAACTAGCTAGGCTCTCCCTTCCTCAGTTCTAATGACCGATCTATAAAAGAGACAATAATCCCAATTTCTTCAGGTGTTGACGGGTTTAAAATTTTTATTAGTTTTTCATTATTGTTAAGCAGATCAAAATTTGGATACCAATCTAAAAGGTTTTTAAGTAATGTATCCTTTTCTTTTTTGTTAATTGTACAGTTTAAAAAAGAAATGTTGCTCATCATCTAAAGTATTACAGGTTTCACATAGTCTCAAATGCCTGGGAATTTTTAAATATCTACCAGTTTCAATAAATAATTTATAGTCACTAATTCTAAACTTTGTTATGTTTTGACGTACTTTTTTATTTGGATGTTTTAAGTAAAACTCCATTTGATTTTTTGTTACTTTAATACTTTTATATAAGAACAACTTATTGTCTTCTGTTAAATTTTCTATTTTGTTAATAGTTATTTTTTTATAATATTCGGTGACATTGTTTTTAATTGTTTTTTTAACATGACCTAATTTTTTTATTGGATCCCAGTTTGCTAACTGATGTTTTTGTATATTAGTTTCTTCCAAAATATTTTTGCAAAAGTGTTCCAAGAATATGTTCCCTCAACATCTAGTTTTTCTGTTAGTTGAAAGGCTTCCTTTAGTATTGGAAGTTCCATGTGTATTTTTACAAAAACTTAGATGTAGCTTCTCAATGTCAATAACTGTTCTGTAACATGTATTTGCTTAGGAACTACAGTTTTTAAAAATACATAAAATTATAACAAGGTGTACATATTTCTTATTTTTCCACATTTGTAGGTCATCAGTGACTAAACCCTGCCAGAAACCTAAAAGAGGCCAAGTGTATAGATAACAGCTGAAATATTGATCCAATGTCAATTATAAAGGAATCAAAAAACATTTATACAATGAGTCATATTCATTGATTGTCTACTACATCAGTCAGTAAAGATGCTACCAAAATAGATAAGACTCCCCCATTTGGGAGGGTGTAAAGGAAAACAAGATGCTTCCAAAATACTTTCAGGAGGGTCTAAAGGAAAACATGATGCTTCACAAACAGATAGACTTCTCCATTCAGGAGGGTCTAAAGAAATACAAGATGCTACATAAATAGATAGACTTCCCCATTAAGGAGGGTCTAAAAGAAAACATGATGCATATGCTTCACAAACAGATAGATTCCCCTTTCAAGAGGGCCTTAAGGTACAAAAATGCAAAAGGGCTCATCTGACAACTTTGACAAATTTGAGACATACAATAGCCTTTCAGTGACTGGCCAATCAAAAGCTAACTTGATGGTCATGTTGCCACAGTCTGACTAAAGATCAGCTCCTACTAATTTTTTTTT
This sequence comes from Arcuatula senhousia, assembly GCA_963971305.1. Lineage (NCBI taxonomy): Eukaryota > Metazoa > Mollusca > Bivalvia > Mytilida > Mytilidae > Arcuatula > Arcuatula senhousia. The sequence continues at coordinate 51,740,069 of OZ020311.1, forward strand.
CTGTGTAGAAATAATAAAGAAGGAATGTGTCCATGGGACATGGATGCCCCCGCTAAGCCCACAACAGGAAAGTCGCTTAGGACATACAGTTTGTGATTCTGAACCATTCTACCAAGTTTCAATCATTCTCATGTACAGTTCCTGAGAAAAGCTTGACGGAAATTTTCAAAGTCATGTTCACATATTTTCACATCAGCCTCAGTCCTAAACAGGAAGTAGATATCAGACAGGTATGAAAATCGCTAAGGAATTACAGTTTGTCATATTGAACCATCCTTCCAGGTTTCAAATCATTTGCATGTACGGTTCCTGAGAAAAGCTTGACGGAAATTTCGATAGTCATGTTCACATATTTTCACATTCGCCTAAGTCCAAAACAGGAAGTAGATGTCCGACAGGTCTGAAAATCACTTAGAACGTACAGTTTGTCATATTGAACCATCCTACCAAGTTTCAAATAATTTTCATGTACGGTTCCTGAGAAAAGCTTGACGGAAATTTTCATAGTAATGTTCACATATTTTCACATTCGCCGAAGTCCCAAACAGGAAATAGATGTTTGACAGGTCTGAAAATCACTTAGGACGTACAGTTTGTCATACTAAACCATCCTACCAAGTTTCAAATCATGCTCAAGCACAGTTCCTGAGAAAAGCTTGACGGAAATTTCATACGGACGGACGGACATGAGTAAAACTTAATGCCCCCCTACATGTCGTCGCGGGGGCATAAAAATTAGTAGGGGCTGATCTTTAGTCAGACTGATGTTGCCATATCACATATTAATCCAAATATCAATGCACCCTCGAAATATACTGTTATGTTACTTTTCAGAGATATACTGTAGAAGCAGAAATATTCGTGGGGGATTAAATTTCGTTTATTTCGTGGGTATGAAAAATCCACGAAATTAAATCCCCTCGAATTCAAAATATTTAGTTAAAGAGTATATATTAAAGTTAAAAATCCACGAAAATTTGTCCCCACCAATTCAGTTTTGTGCTCTAAACCACGAAATTTTATCCCCACGAAAATATATGATTATACAGTAATACCTGGAATCTAATAATCAATTATCACTCTTCTTTCATATCTTTTATACTAAACATAAACAATCTTTAAAATTTCAGTACCGGGTACTTTGATTTCTTTCTGTTATAGTTGCTGAGTTATAAGCTATTTTAAGTGATTTTACCCTAATGTTCTATTTTTGATAACAATTGCCACATTTTCTATGGAATCCTTTAATGATTAGGAATGTTTGTTGCCAACATGTCATAAAGTTAATTTCAGTTAAACTTTTTGAAAATGTTTAAAGACAACAGACGACAGATGCATAATGATGGCATAAGCTCACATGGCCTAGCGAAATGAATGTAATTTGTATTAATATGAGAAAAATCTACCTCTCAACGTTTTGATATTAAAAAGAAAGTCAACAAGGTGGGCATCTAATAACTTCAATCCTAGAAAGATTACTTTAGAGCTTAATCAGCTCAAATGCAAGTACAATGTATAAGCTGTTCTTTATTTTGCCGTTTTTAATTTACTACATTTTTGGTACATTTTTTTACTTTTGTCATTTAAAACACCAACATCTACACCTGATGAAAGTTCGTACCTACATGTACATGTAGCTTAATTCAAACTATAAGGCCAAAAAAAACATTGTCTCATGTTACCCTACCCTACCTATTTTTTCATGCCAACCCTAACATTTCTAATGCCATTTCTATTTGAACCCTGTTAAACTTTAATTCCACTCTCCATTTACATGTAGCTACCCACCTATCTTTTTCAGACATGAAACCATGCATGGTAACAGAAAACAAATTTGTTTTGGCCTAACTACATGTAGCTGTAGTACAAATGTATAACCCTTCTTTTTATATTTTTAAATCCTAATAATTTCATGTGGTCCATTATTTCCCCTTTTTCTGGTCATTAGATATACATGTATCTGAGGACTTTCCTATTCTATTTCGAGAGAGCATGCTCAGGACTCCATTACAAATAATGCTGACCAGTAGTGTACATTGAACATGGTTCATGGTTACCCTTTGAATAAAATGGTTGATATTTATCCCTTTATACATATATAGTCTATGTGGAGGGTAAACTAGATAAATTAAACAAAAAAAGAAGTGATATTCAAAATCAATCCCACCCTTCCTTTTATAGTAAGTAACATTACTGTAAAGTTGCATAGCATTTGTCAACCAGAAGAAAAGTTACTGAGGAAACAAATAAAAAAATTACTTTTTTGGCCCCTTTAGGTCCCATAATTTCTAAACGGAATTATAAAATGATCCCAAAAGGGGAGGTGCACATCTTCAATATATCTGTAATCACTGTGTAAAATTTCAGAAAGATCTAGCGTTTGGTTTTTGAGATTCAGATTACACAAGACAGACACTCTGTAGCGTTACAGACAGACAGACGCACAGAAGGACGGACGGATTGACCTGACTCTTAAACCTGCTTTCGCCTTCAGCGATGCAGGTAAAAATAAGGTATTGCAGCGTCTTCTCTATAAAATATCATATCATTTTCTCTTTCATGTTACATGTACATGTACACGATTACTTTCATTGGACTGGATTTAAATTATATGCATAATATTTAGACCATGGGCTAATTGCAGAACGGCGAGCAGCACCTACTGGCCTGGTTGAAGCTGCTGGCAGTTGTCCATTATGATTTTTCATAATTACTGCTTGTTATGTGAGCTGTGTCGAGTACTCGTATTCCACATCTTATTATTTTCTATTTTGTTGTTTTCTCTATCCATTTTTTTACTTTTCAAGTTGAACATTAAATAAAGCATGAAGTTCCCCTAAATAACCTTCCTCTTAAACATTAGTGAGTAGATTTAATAGCAACAATAATGAAATTGCCTTTCATTATATAGAGACCAAATGAAAGGACATTGTTGATATAAATATATGGCTATATTTGGGTGAACTGAAAAACAGAAAGAAAATGCCCCTTCAGAACAGATCAAGTGCAAACGTAAAAAATACTAAAACTATATGTAAAAAATATTTATCTAGACGCTGCTATGCCTTACTTTGCAATTGGATATATAGTTTACACTTAACATACACATGTAGACTGAAAAAGGCCTGTATATCAATATCAGCAACCTTATTCAAAGTGTAAACATGAACCTTGAAAATGCATACTCTTGGTACATTTGTACATGTATGTCAGTTTCCTCATTTGGAATAATATAGGGAAAAAATTGCATCTGTGGCCATGAAAGATTTTAACTACAAATACTTCTGAAAAATAAAGCTTGCCCAGTTCATTTGCCATGTTTGTTGTTGAAAGGACAACCTACAATTTACCTTGTTAAAGTACATGCATATATATATACAGACTTGGTTATGATAACCTAAGCCATACTCCTTTACTCTCTGTGAGGGTTACCATTCCCACCCATTACTCTCAACAGAGCAAAGTGAAACGGATTAGTGGCGCTCAAGTTCACACACAATGATGCGATTTAAGAACAGGGCCCTCTGTTAAATGATATGTATTTGTTATCGTACATCATATTGGATGATCATACACATATATAATAACTTTTGAATGTTTAATTACTTAGTAATTTAAGTTAAGTTTCTGATCCTGAACTTCATAAATTTTATCAACACGTTTGACTGAAACTTATCCTCAAACATAGTGTTCCATAAGCAAATATTCAAAAACAGATGAGAGTATAAAAAAGAAAATTGTTTTGCTCTGTTGAGGTCAATGGGCAAGAATCATAACCCTCATGGAGAGCATAAGGGTAATATAATACAGACTGGCAAGTGGGCCAGACAACATTCCAAACTTGGTACTAAAAACATGCTGCAGCCAGCTCGCACTGGAAATTACACATAGCCTCCTGTATAGAGAGATCAACAACCCCATGGATCACACCATTCTCCAAAAATACCTACTTTCACTTGAGAAATGGGCAAGGAATTGGGGAATGAAATTCAATGCCACCAAGTGCTACCTGATGAGCATTCATCGAAACAAAACCCCATCAAGCAGACTATACTCCTTAAACAACCATGTTCTATAGCAAGTAAAAGAAAATCCATATCTAGGAGTACATTGTTCACATCAGCAAAGACCTAAATTGGAAAACCCACATCACTAAGATAAGTAACCCTGCAAATTAAACCGTACACTAGGATTTATAAGACATACATTGTAACCTGAAACACAGTAACAGAAAATTTAAAGAAACAGCCAACATCTTACTAGTCAGATCTGTGGAGAATAAAAAGCTACGCCGAGCGCAGCATGATACGACCGCAACAAGTTGAACCCTGTACATTGGATGCCCAATATGGATAGTCTATTGCTTTTGTCACATGCAGCCCATGGTGGACTTACAAAGATTTTTGACACATGCATCCCATGGTGGACTTTAAAATGCACATTTAACACATATATATTTATATTAACATTCAATAGAAAAATCTTATTTCTACATGTATATTAATTGACATTTTTGGCCCGTTTTAGCCATCTTTTGGCCCTTTTTTTTAAAAGGTTAGGACCACAAACCCCAAATGCAATAAAAAGCTTCCTTCAGTGGATATAATCATCATATTTAAACTTCATATCAATTGGCTGGCCCACTACAGCTAAATTTCCTGTGTAAAAACATTTGCCTTGAGCTACTTTTAAAAATGGCGTTTTTTGCCCCTTTGACCCCTAATATCTCAAAAATAGTAAGAAATATTGCAAATCTGATTGAAAAATGCAGGCAGGGATTTTCACAAGGATTCCAATGAAAAAAAGATTTTGAAAATCGGACCACAAATAAAAAAGTTGATTTTTGGGGTGTGGCCTATCTTTGGCCCCCTGTAGCAATGTAACGGTTGGATATACATCAAAACCTTTGACACATTTTGTTGACAGAATTTAATGCGGAATTCAATAAAAAAAGAATTTTAAAAATCAAATGAATAATAAACATTCTACAACAGTTTTGTCAATACACCCGTTTTAGCCCCTTTTGGCCCTTTTTTCCAAAACGGTAGGGGCCACCAACCCCAAATACAATAGGAACCTTCCTCTAGTGGTTAGAAACATCATATCAAAATTTCATAACAATTGGTCAATATTTACTCAAGTTATCGCACGGAAACCAAATGTCCCCAGACGACGACAACGACGACGACGACGACGCCGACGACGACGACGACGACGACGACATCGCCATACCATTATACGATCGCAAAAAATTTGCGGTCGTATAAAAAGGTGATCCAACACTCTGAGACGGTGAATTGGCGGTAGGGGCAATTTTAGGATGGATACTTAATGGTATTCAACAGCGTCTTTAAGCTCCATCGTAAATCAATATAAAAATAAAGACACAACACCCAATTTTCACCCGCTGTGATGATCAGCTATTTATTAGGTCGACATGTTTCGCCCAAAGATGGGCGTCATCAGGACAGTCAGATCTGTGTTAGACTATGCCAGCTGTGTGTGGGACCCACATCTTAATAAGGACATAGGCATGCTGGAAAATGTCCAAAGACAAGCTGGGCGTTTTGTGTGCAATGATTAAAACAGAAAAAGTAGCGTAACAGAAATGATGAAACAACTTAAATGGCAGCCCCTATCCGAGAAAAAGAGGGAACAAAGATTGGCCTTCTTCTTCAGGATCCTTAACGAACTGGTGGCCTTCCCTGCTTAACCATTAAATATTGAATTGTAACACCAAAGACAACAACGATAGTTTAATGCAAAAGCAGTTTAAGTCATACCAAACATTACAGACACATACAAATACTCATTTGCTCCATGAACCATCGGAGATTGGAACACTCTACCAGGTCCTGTACAAGTACTGTACCAAACGAGATAGGTAGTTCAATCGAGCTAGTTAAGCTCGATCCAGCTTTAAATTCTTACCTCCCTTTGCTGTTTTCAACTAAAATCTGCCTATCTTTATTAAATCTTCCCAGTGCATCATGAAACTATAAGGTTGTTTTTAGAAGGTGATCTTTGTCAAAAAGCAATTATAATTTTTCACTTCTACCATGGAAATTTTTTTCATGAAAATTGGACTTAATTGCATTAAGTCTAATGCAAATTTAATTCTTCGAAAGTCAACGGTAAAAGTTCAACATTTTGATGTTTCTTTGTTCAGATATGCTGACTTAAAGTTGTGAGAAAGTTTCATCTTGCACTGACAACAACAGAAACAAATATAAGATCTTTTTGTTAAAAATCACAAAGGGAGATAATAATTTAAAGCTCGATCGAGCTTACCTAGCTCAATTGAACTACCTAGCTCGTTTCGGACTTGTACAGGACCTGTCTACCAGAATCAACAGTTAATAGCAAAGGAATAGAAAGTTTCATGACGGCCTTAATTAAGAGACTGTCTGCCGTGCGTCAAAGAACACATACCCCATGCCCACACACAATTCCGCAATAGTACTTGCTCATTAAGTGAGATGATTTCGTGCAACTATACAGATACAGATCTGGTTTGTGTCTAGAAGTGATGGAAAAATTAGTTGGGTTTCATCCAAGATGTGCTTTATCTAAATTTTCCCTGATATTGATTTACTTACCAGTCTTATCCATTTTAAACATTGGGACGGTGTCTTTTTAAAGACCAATATGAAATTTATTCTGTGTCATAGTGTAGAAAACTGAAGTAGGATACCCTTGATACTCAAGTCTGTAAAACTTCAACACTTCCCCTTTCATTTCTTCAGAAACCCAAACGAGGCTATCAAAATAATGCTTATTTCTCGATTATGCCTTCTTTTCATACAAATTGACGGATGTAGATATAATCATAAGATACAGTTGTACACATTAAGACTTTCATATATTTTTGATAGACAATTTTATTATTTAATTAAATTAATTATTTAGTGCGGCGTAACAAATTCAAGATGGCGCTGAAATTAGCAGTTCACGAAAGTAAACAAAACTATTTTTTATCAATTTTACACTATTTTAAACCTAAATCAAACATTAGGATTTAAATAAATCATATATTGTATATCACTATTAATAAAAAAAACAAATTATAAATGGTCCCTTCATGTAAAATGGGTATTTCGAGCACCTGTAGAAATCCATCCCCCTGACAGATTCAGCAAATTTATGTCCGGATCAATATTTACAAATGAACATCCAATATAAGATTTAAGAAGATTTATAAAACTAGATTTTTTTAGTCATGATTATAGGGCAGTAACTGTTGAAGACTTTCTATGTGCAATGAGTTTCACTGACACGGCACACTGGGAGCACAGTGGCCGAGTGGTAAAGGCACTGGACTTTAAATCACAGGTTGACACCTCTGTGGGTTTGAGCCTAACACGTGTCAAGGTTTCCAGTCACCTACTGTTTCTTGTTGGTTTCACCATGAATTTTCCAGCTTGAAATATCACGCTTTCATCCCACACAAGTCTGGAGATCATCCAATACATTTGTATCTTACCTTTAGGCTTTACCTTTACACTTCTTTCCTTTGAAAGTTTGCAGAAATAGCTTGAGTTGTAATTTTGAACACTTAACAAGAGTGAACTAGCAAGCACACAATAATTCAATAGCCTAAATTATTTTTTAGTAGTCCAGGGCTTGAGGCTACCTGTGAAAAGTTAGTCTGACATTCTAGTTTGTCGTTAGACTTGATTTAGCTCACAGTAAATTAGTTTCTTTTATAAATAGAGAAAATTTATAAACAAAAAGTTTTCTTCCTATTTTTAAAAAGAAAGCACACACCAATCAATATGGATAAATTGAAAGGAGATTGCATTGTTTAAATTGAAAAACCTCTTAAAATTGTTGCGGGAACACAATGCTCATATCTTTGTACAGTTGCCCTGTCCGGCGACTTTGTTATGTTATGATGTCGCCATGGGCGGAAGTAAAGTCAGAATAAAAGTTCATTGAAAACAACAGCCTTTTCGTTCATTCCAAAAGCCTACCCAACAGAGCGTCAGAGCCACAATAAAACCTTACAAATGTACATTGTAGCTAGTATACAAAAAAAATATTTTTCCAGACCTTCATTACAAAAGGTGTCAAGTTATAATATTAGGCTAAAAGCATGATATTTTACAATCAACAAGAAAATTTACATGGTTATCATGTTGATGATACATGTATTAGTAGCTTTACAGTTGTTTTGTTTTTAATTCACTCAGTCCATAATTTTATCGTATTTCTTGTACTTTTGCTTAGTTTGAAGACTTATATCACAACAACAATTATTTCATTATTTTTTCAGAAATTACAAATGATGTCATATTGGCTGTTAAGAAACCAAATGAATGGAAAGTTTTGGTGGTGGATCAGCTGAGTAAACGGATGATATCCAGCTGCTGTAGGATGTGTGAGATCATGTCAGAAGGCATCACTTGTAGGTCAACAATTAGGACAACTTGTTTTTATACATGTAAAATATCTCTGATACATCAGTATCACTATGAGAGGATTACATGTACAAATATAGCTCAAGGGTAATATGGGCTATAAAATGAAATCAATGATATCAATATATTTATCAAATAATTTAAAATAAAAACATATATGTGCAATGAAATCAATTAACACATTTAATACTCTTCATGTGTCTCCAAAAAAAATGTTGAAATTTCAAAACCGAATGCTTTGTAAGCCTTCAAGGTTTCATTGATTTCAGTGTTTGTGTACATTACTGATTGAAATCTTGTATTAGACATTTTCACTGTAAGCCGAAACCGAATCCGAAACCGAAATCGAAACCGAAACCAAATGTATGGAACGCAAATACTGTGTCATTATCATAATTTGCTACTTTGAGATGTCCAAAGAACGTTTTTCTTGTGGTTTATTCATCATGCTTTTTGTTTAGTCATTATAATATATAATATAATATATTATATACCCATTATGATATGGGCTTGTGTACTGAAATGACCCATTTGAAAGTCTGAAAAAGCAATGGTGAAATCAGTAACACGAATGAGTATAACACGAAGAATCAGGTAACGAAAAAAACAACCACCTAACATCAATCAGCATCGTATTTCAAGTCGTTTACAATGATTTGTGTTGTTTTTTTTATCTTTGTTAATTTATAAAGTTTGTTACTACATGTAAAAATGCATCATATTCAGTCTTTTATGATGCAGATGCATAACACTGTTTTGGACATAGAAAAATTATGTAATACCGTAATCAGAGCTACTGTTAATCAAATCTGTATTAAATTTGTAAACGATTTTTTTTGGTGTCATTCTAAGTCTTTGTGTTTTTGTTTGCTACAATGTGTACTTCACGACAATTGTGAGCCTGAATTTCCGTAGCAGCAATGAACTAAACTTGTTTGTCTATGGCTTTGTTGCTTTCGATAATAGTGGTTGATACGTTTTTACTTTTCGATTCAATTTTGATATTAAAAACGAAAGAATATGATGATGATAACTTTTATCTAGATTTTATGAAAAATGTTTGTTACTATTCTCTACAACATCCTAGTCTTCTTGTCTGAAATACTTAGTTCTTGGGATTGCTCTGTGCATTAATGTGTTTAGCAAAAACGAATATCCCAATATGTGAACTTTTATTGGATGTCTTTTGTATATGCAATGTATAACAAAGGTCTAATGACAGTGCATTGTGGAACACCTATGAGTGCATGGTTCTATTTGACTCAGGATCGATTCTCCAAGCTAAATAGTTTATTTACCTCCCGTTTAAAATCTGTTGATGAAATAGGGGCACTTTTATGTTATATGTTTTTATCTTGAATATCTTTATCATTATCCGATTTTGAATGGCAAGAATTGACAATACCTTTGTCGGAAGAAGCAAAGAGGCCCAATAGGGGCATTCGAGTGTCAAAAGTCCGGAAAGGCAACGACAAAATCGGTAAACACGAACAAGAACAGCATGAGGAAACACAAAACACATAATCAACTGAACAGAAATGAACAACGCGGACTTAAGTCGTAACAAGAATAAACTCAGGTGCTCTGGAAGAATAAGCGGTTCCTGTCTGCTATAGCACACCCGCATCGCTGATCACTTCCTATCCATCTTTGTCAAATCAGATTAAGGAAGACAAAACAAAACTGTGACAACCAAAATCTGCACACATCTGGGGGAAAGAAATCCTATATTTGTCTTCACTGACGGGCTAACAGAGAAATAAGGCTTCATTGGGCACCCAGAAGATGCATTGACATACAGATTGATGCATGAAATTAACTTTGATGATTAATCTTATATATGTCGAGAAAAAAAAGACAATCAGGCAAATTCCACCGGAGAATCTGAAAATTGCAGCAGTCCTGACTTGATATAGGAATCTAACGAATGATGGGTAAAACCAAGTTTTATTGCGCCAACATTTTTCTTCCCTATTGTTCGAAGGGCCCAGTAGTAACACAAAACACAACACTTCCATAAGATACAAAAGACAGTGAAGATTATCACCTAAGAACAATAAACAGCCAAAAATAATTAAACCAATCAGGAGTCATTTAATCAGTTATGATTTTAAATTTGTATACCAATGTAAGATATTGAAAGGAAACCGTTTTGGAGGCCATTACATTATATTCAGTCAACTGTAAGAAGATAATTGAACTATTCATCAGAATTCTTGAAAGGTAACCGCTAATACACCAACATAAGAGCTGAATTAGAATGATGACACGCGCCGAGTAAACATATGCACAAATAAATTCGACTTTTAAGGTTTACATTTGTAACAATTAACATTTTATCGGACATTCAAAGTGCTTTCTTAACAGTTGAATTCAGTTTCGGTTTCAATTTCGGTATCGGTTTCGGTTTCGGCTTATAGTGAAAATGTCTAGTTAAACACTCTGTCTCTTTGATTGTTAATGATAAAAAAAAAATAAATGATACTTGACAATAGAAATAATGCTATATCCAAAACATAGAAGATATGTTCCAGCATTAATGAAAACATACAACTAACCTTATACACTTATTAAATGGTCAATATTTTTGTTGTATTATGAGCTGAATTTCCCTTCAACATCCGATTAAGGCACTTTTGTTTTTCATTTTCAGCGTATTTTTAACATCTGTATTCTTTTGAATTTCTTATATTTCAATAAGGCAAATTTGACCCACAGGAACAGCTAGTTTGATTTTATTTTTGAATATTAAAATATATATAATCGTTTATAAATTCATTCATTTTAAACATTGTTAAAAATTTATTTTAGCTTCTAAAATTTTAAAGATACATTGTAATTTCAGGAGTGTCACAGGTTAAACCTGTCTCATATTATTTATGTTAAACCGTTAATATTTTAATGTGTAAATTTGCTAAGCATCAAGATTATTCTGCAAATGGACATTTTTTCCAGTTACAAATATACACAGTGTCAGATACTGGACTAATCCTCAGATCAGATGTTATGTATGTTACTTCTTTGCCCTGTTTGCTTAATGCATCAATTTATCTTTTATTTTATTACAGTGGTTGAAGATATAAATAAAAGAAGAGAACCATTACCATTGCTGGAAGCTGTGTATCTTCTAACACCTATAGAAAAGGTAAGAATTTTAATAACATGTGTACAAAAATGCATGTATTTTGTGGATATCCCCTGTCAAATACCAATAGAAAAGAATAGTACAGGGATTTAGTAGATATCAAGGTCTAGAAATTTTTAAGAAGTATTCAATTGTTTAGATTAAATGGCCAGTCTAATTTTGTAACGATTAATGCATTAATATTTACTATTGATAATGCAGCAATATTTACTAATGATTAAAGATTGAACTCTTTATAAAATGTAAAACTATGATTGCTCTTGTTTCAGTTGGTTACATTTTCTCTTTTTTTAAAGTTGAAAAAACGGTGTTTCTTTTCAGTTAGGATACATTTAGCTGTCTGATATTTATATTCTGTTTTTGTTTGAATAATTCTTAGCATAAATTTTAATTTTTTGCAGTCTGTTCGAGCACTGATGGCTGATTTTCAGAATCCAAACAACACACAGTATAAAAGTGCTCATGTCTTCTTTACAGAAGGTTTGTTTACCAAGTTAATCAACAAAGTCCATCCAATTTTATAGTAAAAATAGAATTTTTGAAGAAATCTTAATACTTGTACATGTAGTTCTAACATTTCAAAGTAAATACAGTTCATAGTCAGTCACCTAATTTTCATCTGAGAGAGATCACTGTACCTTCAGAGTGCTGTAAAGAAAGATATTTAATCCTTTTGAAAAAGTTAGTTTGATTTTAATATAACTGCATTCATTGCTGTAAATATACTTTATTATATGCATATCTTTGTAAGGAAAATTTTTTTTTGGAATTTTGTGATTAATTTGAAAGTGTGTACAGATTATATTAAACATACACATAGAGTTCTTTTAATAGTTCCTTCCCCACGAAAGCCGTTCGCTCACTACAAACCAATCATATTCAAAATAATATTTATATATGTGCTACCTTAAAATAACTACAGTATCATCCAATGATAGTGACTTTCTGATTAAATTAAGTTTGTGATTGGACAATTTTAGATCGTAACTAGCAACAGGTGTGTTATGATGTGACATTAAATAAAAGATGTAGTAAAATTTCTCACGTGCTTAGGTATTTAAAAGTTTGTCATTGGTTAAACTCTCAATTGTTACAAAAATAGAATGAGAAAGGTATTATTGCAACGGCCCTAAGAACTTTTTTGGACTAATAACATAATTTTTTTTTCGGTTTTAACTTAAAAAATATGAAAATAGAATTCAGAATCGATTTAATAGTTGTTCATTTAAATGCAATAAGTCTATATCATCTTTTCAGCTTGTCCTGATGAACTCTTCAATGAACTATGCAAATCAACCTCAGCCAAGTTCATTAAAACACTGAAGGAAATCAACATAGCATTTCTGCCGACGGAGGCGCAGGTGTACTCGTTAGATTCCAGAGAAACATTCCAGTTTTACTATAACCCTGTACGTCAGTCTGGTAGGACTATCAATCTAGAACGATGTGCTGAACAGATTGCCACTCTGTGTGCCACTCTAGGAGAATACCCTGCTGTTAGATATAGGAGGTAAACTAGGTGTTGCTTTTGTCTGGTGCTAACATGACTCAATGATAAAATAATTTATGTAGTTTACAATACCATGACACTGAACAGATTGTTTAACCTGCAATGTTTTTATGTCCAACAGACCAAAGTTGCAAGAAATATAGTTTTTGTCTCGCCTGCGACCAATAGTCGCTGAAGGCGAGACATAGGTATTACTTTCCGGCGACGGCGGCGGCGACGGCGGCGGCGAAAACTTTTTTGTAAGACTTTTGTGGACAATGAATTGCTTGAAAAGTATTATAGCTAGGCATCTGATATTTGGTATACAGACAGTTCAGGGTATGGTCTACGCAACTGTCACCATGCCGTGTGACCCTGACCCCATTTTCACGCTCCAGTGACTCTGTGAACTTAGGTCTTTTTTCAGGCCATAAACTTTTTTGTAAGACTTTTGTGGACGATGATTTGCTGGAAAAGTATAATAGCTAGGCATCTGATATTGGGTATACAGACAGTTCAGGTTATGGTCTACGCAACTGTCACCATGCCGTGTGACCCTGACTCCATTTTCACGCTCCAGTGATTCTGTGAACTTAGGTCTTTTTTCAGACTGTAAACTCATTTGTAAGACTTTTGTGGACGATGATTTGCTGGAAAAGTATAATAGCTAGGCATCTGATATTGGGTATACAGACAGTTCAGCGTATGGTCTATGCAACTGTCACCATGCCGTGTGACTCTGACCCCATTTTCACGCTCCAGTGATTCTGTGAACTTAGGTTTTTTTTCAGGCAGTAAACTTTTTTGTAAGACTTTTGCGTACGATGATTTGCTGGAAAAGTATAATAGCGAGGCATCTAATATTAGGTATACAGACAGTTCAGGTTATGGTCTACGCAACCGTCACCATGCCGTGTGACCCCAACCCCATTTTCACGCTCTAGTGACTCTGTGAACTTAGGTCTTTTTTCAGGCCGTAAACTTTTTTGTAAGACTTTTGCGTACGATGATTTGCTGGAAAAGTATAATAGCGAGGCATCTAATATTAGTTATACAGACAGTTCAGGTTATGGTTTACACAACTGTCACCATGCGGTGTGACCTTGACCCCATTTTCACGCTTCAGTGACTCTGTGAACTTAGGTCTTTTTTCAGGCCGTAAACTTTTTTGTAAGACTTTTGTGGACTATGAATTGCTAGAAAAGTATAATAACTAGGCATCTGATATTGGGTATACAGACACTCATTGTGTTTATATCAAGAAACAAAAGCTTAGGTAGTTGATTTAAGTGATGGTGCCAGCAGGCGAGACATACTTTTAGTGGCCACACTTGTTTTGTATGTCCATTTCTCAAAAACTGTAAGTCAGATCTTAATAAAAGTTTGTACACTTATTAACGGCAATATATTGTAGCAAAAATTATGTAATTGTAACAAATAAGTGCAGAGGAATATAGAGACACAATTGCTTGTTTCTGTTTCGGATTTTTTCCATAATTTGACAGCAAGAACTTTTTATTGAACAACCATGACATAATTTTGTGAGACTTCTTTCGGGAAAAAATCTAATAAAATTATAAAGTTTTTACAATACAGTAATTCATGCATTGTTTTATTACTTGCATACTGTTCTATTTCAGTGAGTTTGATAAGAAAGCAAGATTTGTCACCACATACCTATTTTTAGCTCACCTGGCCAAAGGCCATGTGAGCTTATGTCATCACTTGACATCCGACATCGTCGTCGTCTGTAAACAATTTTTCAAATGTTGACTTGTCCAACACCATCAGTCCAATTGCAACTAAACTTAGTACAGTTGTTTAGTGGCATTATGTGTACAAAACTATTGTTCGGATTTTTGGTTTGTAAAAAAACATGGCCGCCATGGCTAAAAATAGAACATAGGGATCAAATTACAGTTTTTTGCAAATAACTCAAAAACGGTAACAGATAATTTAAAAATTCTGGCTGGGTAAAAGTGATCAGCACCTCAAGATCTACCTGCCCAGAAATTTTCAAAAAGATCCAACAACCGATGTAGGAGTTATTGCCCTTTTTCTGGATTTTTTCAAAATTTTGCACTTATTTAGCCCTATATCTTGAAAACTATACAAGATATTTCAAAAATTCAAATTGCATATAATTAAGCATGTCAAGATCTACATTTCATGTTCTTAAGTCAAAGCTGTAGGACCATTCCTTTTAGGAGTTATTGCCCTTAAAATGTAGTTTTTTGTTAATAACTCAAAAATGGTTACAGATATCAAAATTGTGCAAGAATCAAAAGTGATCAGCATATTAAGATCTACCTGTCCTGAAATTTTGAAAAAGATCTGACTGCTGATTTGGGAGTTATTGCCCTTATTTGTATTTTTTTCTCTCAAAATTTTGCACTTATTTAGCCCTATATCTTGAAAACTATACAAGAATTCAAAAATTTTAATTGCATATGGTTAAGCACAATAATATCAACAAAATATGCGTATCTGTGTAGTTCAGGTGAGCGATTCAGGCTCCTGGGAGCCTCTTGTTGTAATAATTTCTTGCTTTACTTTCTCTTTCAGTGAGTTTGATAAGAATGCAGAGTTTGCCCAGATGGTTCAACAGAAACTTGATGCCTACAGAGCTGATGACCACACCATGGGAGAGGTCAGTTCAAAGTTTAAAGGAAAATCGTCTGCAAGGGCATCATGCGGATACAAATTTTGAAAAAAAATAATTTCATATAAATTTTACTCTTAAATCACAAAGGAAGAAAGATTTGGCATCTTCAAAACAGATTTAACAAGCGATTTCTTTTGAAATGACTGAACCAGGTCAGGACCATTGCAGATTTGATTTTTATGCCAGATCTAAGGTTTATCTGTGTCTGAAAGCTCTGATGTTACTGCAAAAGTTCACTGAATATAGCCCATGGAATTTTTGTTTTTCTCTTTCTTTTTATTTGCTAAGAAAGGATAGATATTTTCCCCCTCAATTATTTTTATTCCTATTTTGTTCAAGTAAACAATCTGTAAATATTACCTGCTACAGCCAATAATGTAACATTGATATCAAGTTAAGTCATTAACACTGCTTGATTGTCAAAAACTTTATTTCACACAACTTGATGTACATGGAGATGATGGTATGATGTATGAAGTCGTATGAGGACGTAGTAAAAAGCTATAAAGAGAAAAAATGAAACTTATAAGTAAAATAATGAAACAAAAACTATTTATCAAATTACGTTATTCAAAACAAAATAATAATAATGAAATTAAACGACCGAAAGTTTGCTGCTAAAATTAAAGAAAAGCTTAATATCAAACAATTAAAATATGACACTATTGTCCTCCATACATGTCAAATAAAACAAAATTATAAAAGTTATTCTGAACAACATTTGTGATCAAATACAATATCAATATACAAAAAAATGTAAATATCAGCACTAAAACTAAGACCGTAATTGCATATCGTAGTTTTGACAATTCTAAAAATAAACTGCACGAGAAATTATGGCCACTATGGCTTTCCATTCTTTTTTCCATCGGACAGCACCCCTGTGTAATCTGTCTCATGCATATTTATTCGAGATAAGGACCTTACAAAAGTTATCTTAATAATAAAAAGACGTAAAAATAATAAAATCTGCTATTATCGCTAATTATTTCAGCTTAATGACATAAAAGAATAATGACCTACTTATGCTCTACATAACGATAAACAAAGAAAAATAAGTTTTAAAAGACATTTAAACCTTTCAAAATAATTAAAAGATTAAGAAAGGTCTAATAAAAAATAAATAAAATATTTACTCACACTGTGGTTCACTAAAGATTGCACAAATTACGAAAGTTTGGGCGAAAATTGCAATCCTTTGTTTACAGTGGAAAATTTCAAGAACGATAAAAATAGATAAAAATAGATAAAAAAAGTCAACAGGAGGGAAATTTGAAAATATAAAAAATGGTAACATGACATTTTTGGTTTTAGGGTCCACAGAAAGACAGATCCCAGCTTCTGATTTTGGACCGAGGTTTTGATCCTATAACTCCTCTGTTACACGATCTACATTTCCAAGCCATGGCATACGACCTGCTGGATATAGAAAATGATGTCTACAAGTAGGTGCTGTTTACAGTCATAAGTACTTTCTGTTGTCAGAAGGAATAGAAGATAATGAGGTGTGGAATAAGTGTATGCTACACAACCTATATATAAATCAATGGCAAATTCAAAAATCCACAATAGAAAAAAAGCCATTGGAGAAATAGAAAATAATGAGATGTGGAATAAGTGTACACAACACAGTAAACATAACAAGAGGTAAAAACACAATGGAAAACCGCCAGAAGCGTTCAATGAAGCCAGTAGGCGCTGCTGGTTGCTCTGCAATTGGCCTAAGGTCTAGCTAAAATGCATGTTATTCAGTTACCATGACAGCCTTTTTGAGGTGATATTTCAAAACAATGCCCCAAAAAACCCCAGATTTTTGCATAACTTAATGTATCATATAGAACATGTTTGAATATGATAGGAACACACATAAAAGATATATGAAATGTAGCTTCGAAATGGCAAATATTGCTTATTATTACAAGATAAACCTACTTTAAAGCCTATGAAGTTCCCTAATTATACACCTTTTTAGGCATTTTATGAATTAGAGTCTAATGAGCACATCAGCAGTATTAGTTTGTAGCTGACTCAAATGAAATGTCTATTTTTAGTGTAAACTAATATTTTTTCAGGTATGAAAACAATTTAGGGAATGATGTTGTCATCAAAGAGGTTTTATTAGATGAAACAGATGACCTCTGGGTTGACCTTCGGCATCAACACATTGCTATTGTGTCTCAGTAAGTCATCAATAGTGGTCTCAATAATGCTAAAAATAAAAGTAATATTGATAATTTTTTAGGGCCTGTAGATGTGTAAACCCAACAACTCATTATATTCATGTCTTGATAATTTTTTCTTGTTAATATTTTGTTAGTGAATCAATATACATGTGATTTCTTTAGCCTTTATTTAGTCATTTAAAGATTATCTCACATTTATTGAAAGTAGAAAAATAATGGTATATTTTTGAAAAATGGAAAAAAAAATAGATTTGAGAAATGTTTCATCCCCAAAGAAGATGCCGATATGTAGACAGATTTAGATGGTAATACCCTTTGGTTAAATATATAAGAAATGGCCTCGTTTGGGTTTGAAACTGGATGTCTTTTTCTTTTTCAGACAAGTTACAAAACAGTTAAAACAGTTTGCTAAAGATAAGAAAATGACTGATGGTGAAAAGGCCAATATCCGGGACTTGTCACAAATGTTGAAGAAAATGCCCCAGTATCAGAAAGAACTGAGTAAATACTCGACTCATCTACATCTGGCTGAAGATTGTATGAAGATTTATCAGAAACATGTAGACAGGCTGTGTAAAGTGGAACAGGTAAGCAATATTGTAGTGCTCAAATCTCATAAAGCAGGTAAAGTGGAACAGGTTAGCAATATTGTAGTGTTAAAATCTATTAAAGCAGGTAAGGTGAACAGGTAAGCAATATTGTAGTGTTAAAATCTATTAAAGCAGGTAAGGTGGACAGGTAAGCAATATTGTAGTGTTAAAATCTATTAAAGCAGGTAAGGTGAACAGGTAAGCAATATTGTAGTGTTAAAATCTATTAAAGCAGGTAAGGTGGACAGGTTAGCAATATTGTAGTGTTATATAAAATCTATTAAAGCAGGTAAAGTGGACAGGTTAGCAATATTGTAGTGTTATATAAAATCTATTAAAGCAGGTAAGGTGGACAGGTTAGCAATATTGTAGTGCTCAAATCTATTAAAGCAGGTAAAGTGGACAGGTTAGCAATATTGTAGTGTTAAAATCTATTAAAGCAGGTAAGGTGGACAGGTTAGCAATATTGTAGTGTTAAAATCTATTAAAGCAGGTAAGGTGGACAGGTTAGCAATATTGTAGTGTTAAAATCTATTAAAGCAGGTAAGGTGGACAGGTTAGCAATATTGTAGTGTTAAAATCTATTAAAGCAGGTAAGGTGGACAGGTAAGCAATATTGTAGTGTTAAAATCTATTAAAGCAGGTAAGGTGGACAGGTTAGCAATATTGTAGTGTTAAAATCTCATAAAGCAGGTAAGGTGGACAGGTTAGCAATATTGTAGTGTTAAAATCTATTAAAGCAGGTAAGGTGGACAGGTTAGCAATATTGTAGTGTTAAAATCTATTAAAGCAGGTAAGGTGAACAGGTCAGCAATATTGTAGTGTTAAAATCTCATAAAGCCGGTAAGGTGGACAGGTTAGCAATATTGTAGTGTTAAAATCTATTAAAGCAGGTAAGGTGGACAGGTTAGCAATATTGTAGCGTTAAAATCTATTAAAGCAGGTAAGGTGGACAGGTTAGCAATATTGTAGTGTTAAAATCTATTAAAGCAGGTAAGGTGGACAGGTTAGCAATATTGTAGTGTTAAAATCTATTAAAGCAGGTAAGGTGGACAGGTTAGCAATATTGTAGTGTTAAAATCTATTAAGGTGTCTCGGGGCTATTAAAATTCTACTATAGATTTTATTCGTTTTTGGCACATTGATAGACCTAAATGCATAGATGAAAAATATCAAATAAAAAGAGGGGGTCACCGTTCATTTTAAAGCTCTAGCAGCTTTCTAAAAATAGCAAAATTTCAATATTTTTATATAACATATGTAGGGAGAAAAGCTGTAAAGGCACCTAAAGAAGAATTCCTACTATAGAATCAGCTTAAAATCTGAAGGAAAGTCCCTTTTCTAAAGCTCTTCGAAATTTAATGAAAAAAACATAGGGTCACCGTTCATTTTTTTAAGATATTCATGAAAATTGAAAAATTTCCTATTTATTCTATACAAATTATCTCCCTTTGATTTAGTACGGGAAATTCTAAAAATGATTAAAAAGACATTTTTTGTATTACAATTGCTTGTAATTTGTTAAAATATATTATAATATATAGTTTTTGTCTGCAATATCCAATTAATTTATCAATTTTATACAAAACACCAATATGTGCAAAAAGATGCTCAGTAGAAAAGCATCGAGCCACCTTAAAGCAGGTAAGGTGGACAGGTTAGCAATATTGTAGTGTTAAAATCTATTAAAGCAGGTAAGGTGGACAGGTTAGCAATATTGTAGTGTTAAAATCTATTAAAGCAGGTAAAGTGGACAAACGGCTGAAAAGTTTATTTTATTTATTGAAAGGAAGGATCTATAGAATGTATATGCAAATATGTAGGAGTAACTGAGTTACTATCAATAAACTTATGTTTCCTGAAGTGTCTTTGTTGGTCATATTTAAGTATCACACATGTAATGTTTGAGCCACATTTAGTCCATTTTACCACATTGCTAACATTATCATTTTTGACACATGCATATTGTAACCATAACTGTCCATTTTTCCAATGTTGATGCTTGCTCCATAAACTATGACTTCTTTACAGTAAAGACCAACTGATAGTGACAATTGCTATGAATATTCCAAATTTTAAAAATAGTGTACTTCTTATCATATCCCGTCCTTTGTTGTTATAACTTGATTTCAAAATATGTGTCATTTAATAAGGTACCACTCTTCTGAAATCGAGTATAAAGATATTTTAGGGTTGAACCGTGAAGACATCTTATCCTATCTTGTTCTTTGTTACTAAAATGGTTTGCTATTTATATTTTAGGATTTAGCGATGGGCACAGATGCCGAGGGAGAGAAGATTAAGGACCACATGAGGAACATTGTACCCATACTGTTAGACCAGCATATTACAGCTTACGATAAAATCAGAATTATATTGTTATACATCATACATAAAGGAGGTGAGAAGAGACTATATTATGATATTGATGTATTTAATTTTGTTTTAACAGCTTGGTTCATAAAATATTAAATGGGTTTATTCGTGAGAGCATAATGCTGAATGTATGTTTAACCTAGCTGTTTAACAAGTTAGCAAAATGATTAAAGGTTAGTAGTAGCAGATGTAAAAAGATGCTTACAAATTTTACCACTTTTTTTTTTAAAATATTTCCAAAGAAGATTAAAAGTTTGTAAAGGTTATGATGCACATTTTAGAGATGTTAGATATGAAGAACTGCAATACTTTAATTTTAAATAAGACTACTTATTTGTCCCCTCTAGTTACTGTGGAATCACTTTTATGGGATTTCTAAAAAACAATACATTTCTTTTATTATTTTGAGCTGTGTTTTTTGTGCATATTGCTAGATGATATCAATATAAACACTCCATCATGTTCTAATTTAAAGGCTGAATGTCACTTATGTTATCCCAAAAATAATTATGAACCACAGTAGTTCTATATGTCATCCCTAACTGTAGTAATGCTTTCATTATAATGTATGTTGTGTTTTATATCAGTAGATTTGTTATTTCAGAAGATAATCCACCAGGTAGATTCTAATTCAAATTTCTAATCTCATATAAACTAAAAACTAACATGGCACCCATTGTATACTCTGAATGAATTGCTACCAATTGAGCTGTTCATTTGCTTCAAATGTGCATGAAAGGAAACCATTGGATCTTTCTTGCCATTTCATACATTTGGTGAAAAAATAAAATGGTTCTGTTTCTTGGGTAAATAACAGGAAAAAAACCAATTCAGGTTATTTGTCTCCCAAATGCTGGTAGATTAAAAGGTTATTTGGAATTGACATTGCTATCTCAATTTTTTTATTTTCAATGTAACACACTTGTATATTTCCGTACTTTGGTCCAACTGATGATCAAAGACAAACATTTTTAGAATAGAAACCACATAATTATGGCATTAGAATATATATCTGTAGTTTTACATTATAAATTATCAAAAATGTAAATATGACATAGTACATACTGCTTTTAATCAAATTGTGTGATTTCTAGAATTATGAGATTTTAAACAAATATATCATGTTGGAGAGGGGTATTTGCCTAAAATACTGGTTGAGAGGAGACGAATTTTACTCGCCACGAACTCGAAACCAGTATTTTTGGCAAATACCCATCTCCAACATGATATATTCGTTTAATTCCACCGAATATCATTTTTGTTTCTTCAAATCCTAGCGTTGTTTTATGTATGTATATAATATAAGATACAAACTCAAATTTATATGATGCCTGAAATTACTGGCACAAATGTCACGCGGCGCTATTTTTAGAAAAGGTTATTTTCCAAGTAAATAAAATATGTTGCACTGTGGCTTGTGTATAAATAAAATAGATAAATAAATGGATGGTGAAGCCACATTTAAAAGGTAAAAACTAAATAAGAAATATAAAGAAATAAAACCTTTAAAACAAATAAAACATTTACGTTTTATTTGTTTTAAAGGTTTTATTTCTTTATATTTCTTATTTAGTTTTTACCTTTTAAATGTGGCTTCACCATCCATTTATTTATCTATTTTATTTTCCAAGTACCGTGGTATTTGTCATGGGCCGGGGTATTTGCCATGACAAATACCCCGCTGGGGTTTGAAGAAGAAAATCTTGAAAAAGATTGGAAAAATACACTGGCTGTTGTCCAATCAGATTACAGCATTTTTATATAAGGTGGAATTATCACCAAAAAAAAATGTTTAAACATGTTGCATGCAAGGAGTTTGTGACAGTAATTTCTTGTTTATAGCTTTTGGTTGATATTATGCATGGTCCTCTAATTTACATATTAAATGCTTCTATTTTGTCAGAATACCACGCATGTAACATTTGAAATATTTACCCACAACAATGATATGGCATGGACAAGAACTGTTCAGAAAAATAAAATCCTATTCTAGAATCAAATCTCTCTTCTGTATGAAGTCTCCTTGTTATTGTCATTACTTTATTTGATTAAAACAAGAAGGAGTTCATTCTCACCAATTTCATGTTATATTTTACAGGAATATCTGACGAGAATTTATCCAAGTTGGTTCAGCATGCTCAGATTCCACAAGAAGAGAAATGTATCATAGCCAATATGCAGAACTTAGGTGTTCCCATAGTACAAGATGTAAGTGTATAGGTGTTGTCAGTCACATAAAGATATATTTGACTTAACTGAATGCATGATTTATCCATAGAAAACAGGGGAATAAATTTGGGGTACTTTTAATTAAGACTTTTCATAAAGTATTTGGGGTGACTAAATTTCTCTCAAACTATTTTATTATGCTGAATTTTAGAAAATTAAAACAGAAAATGAAATTTTGGGAACCCTAGGTATATAACTTTAAATGGAATTGATAAGTAAACATTAATAACTGAAACATATCATAAATAAATTCTAGTAAGTAAATGTTTAAAAAAAGACATAATTGTTGTTATTTCATTGTTAATTTAGCTCCATACAGAGTTGTCCCCCTTTGAACATACAAACTTGAGATGGTTGTTTTATACCACATGTACATCATTTCATGTTCATTTTTTTCACCCTACATTATCATCTTTCTGATATAGCCCATTTGCCCAGTTTGTGATTAAAGCAATAACTATCTCACAACACAGATATAAAGAAAAACATATCATTAGAGATATTTTAATTAACTGATATATGAGGAAATTCTGGTTAACTTTTGATAGCCTTCTAAGTACAAAATTTATTAAAATGAATAACCTTCTAAGTATTAAAATGATTCAACAGATATTCTTTTGTCACACCAGTTATAAACACTGTTTTGCACTGTATAACTTGATAGGTAATGTTGGTGGTACTCAGAAAAGAGTCAGTCAGGCTCTGTATCCTTCTCATTTATTAATTCCATCTTCCTTAGAATACATATTAACAAAAACTTCCAAATGGTACAACATTTAGACAAGGTAGTCCTTAGCAGACATTGCTTGTAACTCTATCTATATAGGTGGTTATTAGATACCCATCATTTTTTTCATAATTTTATCATTTTTATCTAAGATTTGATCATTTTTTATGCCAGACTTACCTACCTATGGTAAACAATCATGTGTTTCACATTTTAGTGTTTCACATTTTAGTGGACTTCACATATCTGTTGTGTGTCAACTCTACATTTATTCATTTAGCTTTTACAACATATTGTATTTTATGCAGACTACCAACTTTATCTATTGAAATTTAGGGTGTTTTTTTGCAAGAAACAAATATAAATGTATTTGTATAAACTGCATGTAGTATTAAGTTTGAAAGTTTCTTTTTCTTTGCATAAAAAGCAACAACAAAAAATTGCTGTTATTTTCATTATGGCCTGCTAGCAAATTAAGCACTGCAAAATTTTGAAACTAAAATTGTTTTATACCAGTCCTCTTTTAAGCTGGGGTGTTGGTGTCTGCATGAATTACTCTTTCTTGTATTTATTTTTGTCTTAAGAAGGGAGGTAATATTAATATTTAACATGATACTTTTCTCCTTCATTTAAAAAAAAATAATTGAGTATATTCCCAGAATCCTAAATCTTCAGCACTTTTACTTGCTTGAATTAATTATCTGTGCTATCTATACATGCCACAGGGTCCAGGTAACAAAAACTTGAGTGGGATACTCGACGATTGCTCGAGTTACGGGACATTTCAATCCATAGCCCAGGTGAGCTACTGGAAGCTGGCTCCTTGGAATGCTCACTCTATGTTTTTAGGTGGTTGGCATTATTCAAGCTTTAACTTTATTTTTAATGAGAAACGAAGCAGAGATGTTGATATATAAACCAAGGTTTCTTTTCTATTTCTATTTTGCTCGACACCAATTTCATCTTTAAACCATTTTCATATTTTTCCAAAGCTTATTGGTGTTTTATATTAAAAGAGGGATGATGTTTAATTTTTGTATTTATTGAGGTATATGATATTTTAATATTATTATATTGATGAACAGTCAAATCATTCTATACATACCTTATGGCCTATGCACAAAGTTGTGGAGGGTTTAATGTTTTAGACTTGTCCATCGGTTAGTCTGTCTGTCTGTGAACAAAGTTTGTGGATGCAACTCTTATGAAACTATTGGACAGAATTTTAAGAAACTTGGTATGGAAGAAGTACATCATATGAAGTTATGCATATTACCAGGGTTTTTTTTTCTGCAAAATTTTGCGAGAGTTATTGCCCTTTTAACTTAGAAATCTGCCCCCAAATTCTGATTTAACATCTTTTGGATGTAACTCCTTTAAAACAATGGGACAGAATTTGATGAAACTTAATAATAATTTTCAAGAAGTACACCATATGTAGTTGTGGATACTAGCAAGAATTTTTTATCTGCATATTTTTGTGGGCGTAATGGTCCTTTAAGCTTAGAAATTTTTCAAAAATACTGACATCTGCATTTTACATTTCTACCTAAATACTTTTATTATTCCACATCCACAGTGCTTGCTGTAGCTCAATATTACTTCCTCATGGATAATATTGATATACATGTAGTCTAAAAGCTAGAGAAATGATTTAGACTCCTTTTATCTCTTTTTCTGATGACCTTTTGAAAACTTATTGTTTTAATTTGTTTAAAACAATTTTATTATTGATACTAGGCTAAAATTGAAGTTCTAAAATACTATTTTTGTCTCTTGTGTGAATAAGCTAGACATAGATGTTACTTTACTGGCGGCAGCAATGGTCTGATTTTTTATATGACTGCAAAAAAATTGCAGATGTATAATGGTATGATGCTGTCGTCATCGTCGTTAATGTCTTCGTCTTTGTTGTTGTCTGTTTACATTAGTGTATCATGCATACCCGTAGCCAGAATTTTTCAACAGGGGGTTCGAAAATGTGAAGAGGGGGGTTCGATTTCCCAATTTTTTCTGACTTTAATAGTGCTTAACCCATTTTCACCTGATTTTTCCCTATTTTGATCAATTTTTTTGTCCAAGGGGGGGTTCGTCCGAACCCCTCGAACCCCCCCTGGCTACGGGTATGACATGATAACTTAAGTTCTAGTTTCATTATAGGAAAATAGGGGAATTAATCATTCTGATGGTGTGGACAGGCGAGACATACTTATGTGTGTATTCTTGAATGATACATGAATTTTAAACTGCTTATTAATGATAGATTGATATTTCACCCCTTTATAAAACTTAAATTACCTACTATTTTAAACACAGATTGACGTAATGCAATCTCTGATTTCCCTTTTTGTCGCCAAACTGTGTTGTGAATTACATAATCAAGAAAAATCTATTTTTTGAGTTTTGATTAACTCTGATTTTTACTCGGAAGTCTTCGGCTTCCGAGTCTTGTCGGAGAAAAGATGAAATGGAAGAAGCGCGGCAAACTGTTATAACTCGTTGTCACGTCGCTAACTCTCGTAGAAATAAAATATAGGACCAGACGAGAAAAAGCGATTGCTTTGTAAGGTCGTAAGCGGCAAACATGGCGACGGCAGCCTGATTTTACAATCTATCTGAGACTGCTACCAAAAAATATTGACATAACAACTATAGAAACTGAATTCAAACCAGTCGATCTCGGTTTGTATGCATGCCCAGTAGTCTCGACAGAGGGAAATAGTGATTTTGTTATTGAAAAACTCGCTCCCAAAGATCTCGTATGGTTCTGTGATGTATCAAGGCTTGCGGAAGTAAAAGTTGGCGTGACAAGTAAGTCTTGCATTTATGTTATTTTAAAGAGTTTTGATTAATTTACGATTACATACATTAACATCTTGTACATTGTACATGTATATTGATTGTATAACCATGTTGTCTATTGTATTTTATGTGTAATCTATCAACATGATCAATTATGTTCTTTTCCTCTACATGTACAACAAATAATAGATAAGTTACTACAGGTCAAAGTTGAACTCTGTGTACATGTATTTATTATAGAATGTAAAGCACTGCCACCTGTTAAGTAAAAATATATTAGAGTCTAAAATGAATCTAATTTATTTTAAATCAAAAATTGCTTACACAAGGTTATGTTGCTGCTCGGTTGTTGTCTTCACTCAAGAGTGCAGACATACATGTATCGAAAAATTTTAAAAGCGGACATTCGGTCCAGTGAATCTGAAAATTTTGTCTGACCCAAGCATTTTTTTGTCTGCAATTTACTAATATACTCCGTTCTCATTATATCATGGGTTCTGTGTTATCGTGGTATTTACTTTCATTTTAAAACCAAATATTCAACTGTGACGTCACTGTTTCTACGTAGCTACGTACCATGATATAACAAGATACCAGGATAGTTCATACAAAATTACAGTCTGATCAGCCAGTAATTCTGTCAGACACACCAAATCTTGCAGGACTGAACAGATTTTTGCAGGACAGGTCCTTAGAGGTTCTGTACAGCTGTCATCATGTACAATATTTTGATATGTTTGCCCTCATAGAATAAAAAGCTACGCTGAGCGCAGCATGATACGACCGATACAAGTTGAACCCTGTACGCTGGAGGCCCAATATGGATAGTCTATTGCTTTGGTCACATGAAGCCCATGGTGGACTTACAAAGCTTTTTGACATGATACATCCTGTGGTGGACTTTCAAATGCATTTTGACACATATACATGTATATTGACATCAACATCTCATACAAAAAGCCTTATTTATATACATATATCAATTTACATTTTTTTCCCTTTGACCCCTAATTTTTAAAAAAAATGTAAGAAATATCGTGATCAGATTGCAAAAAGGGCAGGGATTTTCATAAGGTATCCAATGAAAAAATATTTTGAAATCGGACCAGTTATAAAAAAGTTATTTTTATGGGCATGGCCTACTCTTTGGCACATCCCTGTTCACCATTTTATGGAAAGCTACCCCCCCCTCCTGAAGACCTTTTAGATTTTTAATGACAATGTACATGTGTATATGACTTAAAGAAATTAAAGCAATATCTGACAATATTTTCTGGCCTACTAAAAATAGTTAGGTATTCATTACTTAAAACAATTAAACAAATATAAACAATGATTAATGTGATATATCTTCAAAGAACAGCATGGCCAATTTGGTCACATGTCACCTTATATTTGTTTTGATTTTACATTTTCTGGGTTTCATGTTTATTGCATGAACCTTCTGGTTGATAGGAAACTGTGTTTAGAAATTGTAATAACTTGGAAGCAATGGAAATCTATCATCAAATATCTTTGATCTTACAAAAAAAGCAAAGAAACTTCAGTTTTCCTTGTATTCTAAATTTGCAGCACTTAAATGTTGCAATATTATAACTTGAAATATTGGGACAAAAATGTTTTATTTCATCTTATTTACATTTTATACTTATGTCTTACATATATATATATATGTCTTTTGGGGATTACATTGCATTGTTAATTGACATGAGCTTTATCCAATAAACTGATTGATTGATTGATACTATTATAGTGGAATTGCTGCAACTTTAGGACATATGAAATTGCAAGACTATTATTGATCATTATTTATCTAGGCGTTCATGGTAAATCAGAGACAACACCTTGTTTATCGTTTCATAGCTTTACTAAACTCTAACTTCCGTCCAAGCCGACGTCACGGACGTTCAAGACGTCCACAATGGAGTTTTCAATAAGTAATATTTCTATTTCCCGCGGTATTCACAACATTATTGTTGATAAAAAATACATTATTGTAAGCTGATGTTTATTTTTATAACATTATTTATTTGCAAAATATCAATTTAAATGTGGATTTATATGTGAATTGTGTCCTACATTGTATGTTTAATATGTGTGTGTATTAGCAAGTTAAGTGTAAATGTTTTTTTTCTTTCAGACAAAGAGCCATATAAAGCTAAAAGTTGATAAAAGTCATCCGCATCTGCAATTTCAAGATATGGATAAATGCTGACTGTGCATATATAATTCTCACTGAAACTGGATATATCTAGCATCAAAATAGTGTTTACCTTTACAGTGAGCTTTATTCTTCTGACTAAGGAGTCCAAAAGTCTATAGAAATTATGAAAATTTGTTTTGAGCAGCTACAAAATATATAAACATCCTAGGATGATGTGAAAAAAGATTGAGTAAAAATCATGAATTAATATGTTGTGTAAAAGAATGAGTTCAGTGGTGAATTTAATATCAAGTGAAATATGAAAAAATAAATGTGATATAAGAACTTTTTTTGTTTGTTACTCTATATATTTTCTATTGATGATGGATCCACACAACATCATATCTTCATAAACATCAAGGCAAATACAGAGCAGAACAGAACAATACATTAATGAAGAAAGCTTTGTCTGGACCCATATTAGACATACAAGTATAATAGTTGACTAGACACACAAAGAAAAAGAAAACACATGCAAGTGTCAATGCAACATACCATATGTAACAGCTCAAGTGCAAGAAAGAATAAAATCACATAGTTCCAATTTATTTGCCAAATGAAGTCTATAAAAAAATGATAAAAGACTAACAAAAGTTGAAAGCTGTAAATGCTCGGAGCATCCATAAGTTTTTTTAGCTCACCTGGACCGAAGGTCCATGTGAGCTATTGTCATCACTTGGCGTCCGTCGTCGTTGTTAACTTTTCTTTGAAAATCTTCTCCTCCGAAACGACTGAGGGGATTGCTTTGAAACTTTGCACACTTCATCTATGGGATGTCCCTCCTTAAGATTGCACAAATGGTGACCGCTGTTCAAACAACATGGCCGCGGTTACTTAAAATAGACTAGGGGGGTCAGACTACTGTTTTTGGCTTGTAACTCAAAAAGTATAAGAGATAGATGAAATCTTATGCCATGCCTCTGCTTCAGCATCGAAAGCTCTACAAAAGTCTCCATTGAGTCGAAGTTGTCAGATGACCCCTTATAGGAGTTATGGCCCCATAAAGGTGAAAAATAGCATTTTTTCATGTTTTTGGCCTATAGAATGAAAACTATTACAGATAGAGAAGAGTTGTTGCTTGCTTAAATGTTCAGCTCGTTTAGCTTTACAAAAGTCTCCATAGGGTCGAAGTTGTCAGATGAACCCTTATAGGGGTTACAGCCCCTAAAATAACGTTTTTTTCATATTTTTGGCCTATGGAATTTAAACTATAGCAGATAGAGAGAAGCTGTTGCTTGCTTAAATTTTCAGCTCATTAAGCTCTACAAAAGTCTCCATAGGATCGAAGCTGTCAGATGACCCCTAATAGGGGTAACGCCCTGTAAAATGACGTTTTTTCATATTTTTGGCCTATAGAATGAAAACTATAGCAGATAGAGAAAAGCTGTTGCTTGCTTAAATATTCAGTTCATATAGCTCTACAAAAGTTTTCATTGGGTCAAAGTTGTCAGATGCCCCTTACAGGGGTAGCGGCCCCTAAAATAACGTTTTTCATGTTTTTGGCCTATAGAATGAAACTATGGTAGATAGAGAAAAGCTGTTGCTTGCTTAAATGTTCAGCTCATTTAGCTCTAGAAAAATGTTTATATGTTTAGGGTTGACTCAAGACATTCAGGCTCCTGGGAGCCTCTTGTTTTATTTCATGTATTTAATAAGATTTTGTGGCATGCATATTTACTCAATTCACTGTAACAAAGTATTTTATAAATTATCCTTTCAATCCATCATAGTACAAGCATCTTATTCCTCAGCTGTTTACAATAGATATATATTACAAGTTATCCAATGTAAATAGATTGACTGACAAATATCATAAGCAATGATTATACTATTTGACATGTTAAAGATTGTCTACATGTATTTCAATATATGTTATAAGTTTCAATTATGAATGTAACCTTGTCAATGAAATGACATTTGACCAATTAAGATTATTTAGAGGCAGGTTATGCCCCCTATCATTTAAAAAAATCACTAGTAATTGTTTATTAAAAACAAAACATTGGGTTAAATAATATTTACATATAAGTCCAATAGGGTTATTTTTATCATTGTACCCATTTTTTTTGTACATATAACATGTTGGTGACATTTTTGATGCATTTTAGTGAATCAATATGTAATATTGATATGATGATTGCTATGTGATGTTATAAAGATTACTTTAACTAATTATTGAACAATAATAAACATGCTACCATTGAAATGGTATTAATGTCTAAAAATATTGTCCAAAATACCAAGTATGTGTTCAATAGAAAATGCATATTTTCAAACATAATTGCTGCTATAAGAATATTATGTCTGTAAAAATGTTAGTTATTCTACAAAAGTAATAATAAAAGATAATAGAAATAAATGAGATGTGGAATAAGTGTACGCGACACAACCTACATTATAAACTTGTTTTGTTATATCAATCTATTTCCCACACAAAAAAGTTGCAGAGCTTTATGTCTCTGGTCCATCAATCAGTCCTACACATCACTTTGTTATAATAAAAATGACAAAGTTCCAGACAATAAATATTGCTCCGCCTGACGCACCAAGACTCATCAGAGGCGCTCTACCAAAAAAATTGAAAATGCCAAACAATATAATTATGATGAGCATAAAACAATAAAACCAAAAATACCAAACAGGGGAAGAAAATTATTACTTAATTTATCTAACAATGTCTGGGGTAAGAAGAATCTAGGGGTTTAGACAATATTGAAAATTAAACATATAATTTAAAGCTATAAATGAAACTCCACTTATACTACTGAACGCAAACAAAACATGGTTTGCAAGAACTGCACCATATATAGATATGCATGTTACCAAAAAATCTAGAAAAGCAAAGTTTTGTCGGACTGTTGACCCAATATTTTTGTTGAAAACCCTGATAATAGTTTATGAACAAGTAAACGGATATTTCTAAAAAGTACATCATATGTTGTGCTTTCTACCAGGATTTCATCTGCAAATTATAGTGTGAATAATCACCCATTAAACTGAAATCCTGATATACATGTACAAATGGTGATAAGGCTGTCCCCATCTGTTAGTCAAGTTAGTCAACACAACCCTTAAACATCTGAACAAAATTTAACGAAACTTGGCATGCAAGAAGTTCATCATATGAAATCGTGATAAATTACCATGTATTCTTTAGCCACAAATTTGGGACACAATTAAATTTACCAAAAAACCAAGAACAACAAAACAGAATTCCATAGAACTTGGAAATGAAGACGTATAACACTTATAGTTGTATCTGTTGCAACAAATCATTGATTTACCAGAGTACGTAATCATAAAGCTAATTTTTTACTCCATTACCATAATATGAACTGCACACAAGGGTTATATCATAAATATACAGCCTTGTCCAAATACACAAAATAGGAAATGCTTTCCAAAATTAAGTATAAAAAAAGATATAGATTAAATGTGCAACATAAGACAAAGCCCCACAAAACAGGAACTGTTTTATCAAACACCAGATTAACGAAATCTCCATCCTTGAAATCAGCATTCAATAGAAACTCAAATGTGTCACATTTATTTGCAACAGAATACCCAGCAGAAATTAACAAATTTATGCAACTCAGACATGCTACAAGAAATCCTTAAAATATTTTCAAGATATGAAATATGGTACGCTGCCTACGTAGTTGAGTCATTTAAAGAAAAAATGGTGGGTTATACCATGTTATATGGTGACAAACATTCTTTTGTCCATTGGATATAAAGTTCCATTATAAAAGAAAACATTCTGACTTCCGAGTTGTCAGTACCAACGGTACTTTGATTAATATGTGTATTCCCTTATTAGTTGTTTGCCATGATTTCAGGACGACGAACCAGAAAAACAGAGTATATTTAAATCGGTAGGAAGATTGACCACACTTTGTAGTGAATTGAGATTGTTTTTTTAGAGTTGTTTTATTACTAACTTGTTATCTTGAGGTTTCTTGAGTTTGACAGGATTGGATTTGATGTACTATTTATACTAACAAAGTGTGAAGTTTGAAACTAATAAGAGTAGTATAGGAGTTATCTTTCTTTGAAGAGAAACTAATAATAGTAGTTAAGGAGTTATCTTTCTTTGTAGAAAACAGACATATTAAAATTATCTTTATGTGGTGTTAAGCTGAAAATGAATGTAATAATATAAAACAATTGAAAAATTGTGTGTTCATGTTTTTTTTTTCCTCAACCAGATACATTTTTTAAGCGTATTTTATTTCTCATAAACATCTTTTTTGTTTTTGATGGTCATGTGATTTTTTTTCTACCAAAGATCAAACCAAGTAACTCAAACAAGTTAATAACATGTTATATGAACCTTACAGGAAGTCAACCCTGATATTATTGCCACCACTCTAGGGATTAATGTATGTAACATTCTTTTTCTTTACATTGGTTTAAGGGATTTTTAGAGGACATCACAAAATATTCCACCCTTTTATAATTGTTGTTTGCCAGCTATGGTTTACAAAACCACTTTTCAGTACAAGTGCCATTGTGAAGCTTAGCTGTGGTGTTTGGGATTTCTCTATCACTGTATATTATATAATATTTTACCCTTTGACAGAAAGGATAACCAATCCGTATCTTTCAGTATTTATTGAAAATTTTATGCTTATGATTGATATTTTTATGGCCCGACCACGTATTGGATCTGCCATAAAGTTTTACCCTTGTCCATCCCTCCGTCCATATGCAAATGTATGTACATACGTACATACGTAGGTCCGTCTGTTACACTTTGGATAAGTTCTTGGTTAACGTTAAGGTCCATTACTCAGATACTAGATGTTGGGGGTCAACAATATTTCACCACCAGATAGGCCTTGGGTAGGGCTACACCACCCACTTGAAGTTAGGTCACTGTGACCTATATTTATGCATGAACGACTTCGGATACTTGATGTTGGGGGACAATGATATATCACCAGCAGATGTGTCTTGGGTAAGGTGACACCACCCACTAAAAATTAGGTCACTGTGACCTATATTTTACACATGAATGATTTTGGTTAAGTTCTTGGTTAAGGTCCATATCTCAGATACTACATGTTGAGGGTTAATGGTATTTCACCACTAGATTTGTCTAGGGTAACTTGACACCACACACTTGAAATTAGGTCACTGCGATCTATATTTTACATATGAATGACTTTGATTAAGTTCTTTGTTAAGGTCCATATTTCAAATGCTACATGTAAGGGGTCAATGATATTTGCTACTAGATGAGTCTTGGTAGCATGGCACCATCCAACAGAAACTAGGTCACTGTGGCCTTTATTTTAGGCATGAACACTTTTGATTAATTTCTTGGTAAAGGTCCATATCCCAGGTAACACATTGAGGGTCAATGGCATTTCAAGTTCGGGAGGGCCATCCTGTGGCTCATAGACACATTTTCTAGTTTCAATTATTTTTCCCTATTATAAACTGTCATAAAGCTGACATTTAAAAAAAATCTTTTTGTCCATAAAAAAATCATATACAATTTATAGGTAATGTACTGGTACTTTAAAGTACATGTATGATTTTTAAAAATGTTTAAACCCTAAGACTATTCTGCACTTGGGCATTGACCGGCCCTGTTTAATATTCTTGATTTTAATATTGTACTTTCCATCTTTTTTTACACTTTTGCCAATCAAATTTTGTTACATATATTGTGCTTTTAACATTGCATACCGGTAATTGTTTTATATCCATAAAATTCAAGTTTATGTAAAATTCTTAAACTTTTTACACTAAGACATCATAATATGAATTAAGCAATTTATATAAAAATGAAAGATAAATCTTCACGAGCCAAGAGTTTTCAATGTAAAGCTTTTTTAGAAGTTATCAGGTCAATTCTTCACATGCCAAGGGTTCTTAACCTTATATTTTTAGCCGGGGTAATCGCTAGCGATTAGCCACGGCTATAGCTACGATAGCCTTTCGGTAAGCCTGTAGATGGTTTTTCCGGCAGTTTACCAAAAATCTATCAATAGAAATATCAATACACGCTTGCAATATAGTTCTTTTTCCAGATCTTTTCTTTCGTCGCCTTATTCGCAATTATGTTACAAATTTATTTATATAGTTTTCAAATTTTCTACAAGTATGTAAGACGCCTATCTGATGCGATAGTAATTATTGATTAATAAAGAATACAAAAGCGGATTGATATTTTGTTTATATTCGCCGATCTCATTAGTGATGTCATATTCACTAATTTGCATCTCATTATAAGTGTCAAACTGGATGGCTACATAAAACATCGATGGGCAGGATAATTAACTAAAAGTTCAAATCCTGATAATTTTTTTATTTGATCAGATCATGGAAGTAATATTGAGACTCAATATTACTTCCATGATCAGATAAAATGATTCTGTAAACGGTTCTTTTAAAGAAGAATTTATTCATATTTAAAATAATTATACCCCCACTCGTAAGATATTGCAATCACCTTGTCCGTCCGTCCGTCTGTCCGTCCGGTTCAATTTCTCTGCTTCTACTGGATGGATTGGTTTTAAATTTGGTACACAGCTTCAACATGATGAGTTATACCATGTCTACTCTTTCCAGGTCAGTCCATCATCTACTTCTTGTTTTCCGAGCCGACTTAGACTTTTTAGGGTAAAAAATTTAAAATGTGAAATTTTTCGTAACAGTTTTCTCGGCTTCTACTGGATGGATTGGTTTCAAATTTGGTACACAGCTTCAGCATAATTAGTTATAATGTGCCTCCCCTTTCCAGGTCAGTCCATCAACTACTTCCTGTTATCCTAGCTGACATAGACTTTTTATGGGTCAAAAATAGACAATTTTTCGTAACAAATTTCTCGGCTTCTACAGAAGGGATTGGTTTCAAATTTGGTACACACTTTCAGCATGATTAGTTATAATGTGCATCCCCTTTCCAGGTCAGTCCATCATCTACTTCCTGTTTTCCTAGCTGACATAGACTTTTTATGGGTCAAAAATAGACAATTTTTCGTAACAAATTTCTCGGCTTCTACCGAAGGGATTGATTTCAAATTTGGTATACAGCTTTAGCATGATGAGGTGTACCGTGCCTCCCCTTTCCAGGTCAGTCCGTCATCTACTTCCTGTTTTCTGAATGGTCGAGTGGGGGTATGCTTAGCACGACTTAGTGCAACCCCTTGTTGATTTTGAAAATAAGGCTTAAAAACGAATTTTCTGCTAAATTGTTTCTCGACCAAGTAAGTTTTCATTGAAAATTTTTAATCAACAAAATTTTTGCTCTTTAGAACCACTGAATATATTTATTTTCAAGATGTACTACAAAAACAATCTTTTTATGAAAATTGTAGAAGCAAAAGAAATTTTTAATTATCTTGAAGAAACAAACAAGGTATGGCAATGCAAAGACTTTTTAACCACAGTTTTTTGTCTTTTTGCCCTGACGTCTTTCCTATTGTGATTGCGCGCCTGCAAACGAAGGTAACAGAGGGAAAAAAAATAGGAATGTTTGCCATCGGTAAGTTTGAGGTCATAGCAATACTTTGTAAGTGTGACTTCTCTGGTACTGCTTAACAGATTTCGATGAAATTTTGGATCGTTTGTCATTTCAAATTGATAAATTCTACAGGAGTTACAGGACAGATTTTACTTAGTTGTATTCATCTCAGATGTTTGTATCATAATAATATTTTGAGTTTCGAGTTGAACAAAGTCTGCATGAATAGAAAGATTATTGTCAAAGTAAATTTTTAACTGTTGTAATGTGGAGGAGGATGACATTGGCAACCTGTAGCAATCCTGTTAATTTAAATGTTCTTTCCTAAAGAATGAGAGAAATCAGATGCTTTTTTTGTAATAAACTATATAGAGTCAGAGAAAGTTGTCTGTTGCCCTGCATTAAAACTGATCTACCAAATACATATATAAGCTATAGCAAATGTTATCAATTCAGTTGATCCAGTGGGTCAACAACAACAAAAGTGACAGAAACACACGTGTTTTTTAATACCTCCAGAAAACAAAGTTTGGGGTATATAGGAAACAACCTGTGTGTCTATCTGTCTTTCCGTCCGTCCGTCTAGCTGTATAACTTGTAAGCGCTTTTCCTCCTAACCCGCTTGAAGGATTTAGCTGAAGTTTAAGATTTGGCAATCACTTAGACATGAAAAAGAAAGTTAATTTGTAGACACTCTCGGGACTTTACCAATAAATGTAACGTAAAACGAAACTAAAAACGTCATGAAATGAATTTCTCTCGAGACTTTTCCTTGACGTAAATGCTTTTAATGTCCAAGCGATTGCCAAATTTTACAAATTGCCCGAACAAAGCCCGATTTTGAGGTCGAAATGCAATGAATGAAACTATATATTTGGGTGTTTTGGAAAGGAAAATCATCGGTGAAACGAATTATATAAAAAAGGGCATGAGATAAATGATTTATTACAAGAAAACCGAATTGAAGAAAAGGGGGGCGTTTAAAGTAGTAACCCCTTAT
Source organism: Arcuatula senhousia (assembly GCA_963971305.1). Lineage (NCBI taxonomy): Eukaryota > Metazoa > Mollusca > Bivalvia > Mytilida > Mytilidae > Arcuatula > Arcuatula senhousia. The sequence continues at coordinate 51,777,375 of OZ020311.1, forward strand.
GTTTTTTCGTACTGCACATTGACTATAACAAAATATTGAAAGAGGGGAGCAAGTCCCTGTGATTTGGGGTTTGTGGCTAAAAGGGGCTAAAATGGGTGTATTGACAAAACGGCTGTAGAATTTTTATTATTTATTCAATTTTGAAAATTCTTTTTTTATTGAATTCTTCTAAACTCCTCACAGTTCCAGTTCCTGTCAACCCGTGCGGCGAATAGGCCCGCAGCAGCGCTAAGCTTGTCGGTAAAAGTCCACTAAAGAGCGCTCAGAAACCTGACATCGGGTCAGGCCGCTTTGCCCACAAAGCGACAGGGATGTGTGCCCCAGGTGGTTGAATGGGGCAGCCCTGACATCGAGAGATGCGGGGTCGTCAGGCGATAATGCGGAAAACCTGACCGCAAACCATAGTGGTGCACCGTGTTGGGAAAAATGTCACGTTTCTCGCACGTTAAAGAACCCTGCTGCAGGTCTCGGTAAGAGTAGGACCCGTAGGATCCCCATGCAGGAGGCTAAACTTCTCGTCCCTACCCATCACTCCTTTTTCCAGTGGCAGTCAAAACTCTCCAACCCGATTGGCCGTGTGTCCCCATTTCCTCCACTTTATCATCATTTCATGGTCATTGAATCACCACTTTCATGTTCATCTCCCGGATATAGCCGAAATCGTGCTGCTTGGGAGTAAAGCAATAACTAACTAACTAACTAACTAACTAACTAACCAGTTCCTGTCCCTAACGGTCCGTACACTAATCACTGCACCGGGCTTTCCGGATATCTTCAATGACCTCTTTTTGACCCCTACTCTCTAATTTAAAACCATGAAAAGTACTCGCATATATTTTCATTACTAACTATAGCAAAATTTTGAAAATTTATTCCAAAAAAAGCCTGTAGCAGTGGGATAATCTTGACCTATTTTTGCCGGAAAGGATAAGCCTACTGCGAAGGAGTTTTGAATTCTTCGTTATATTTTCAACTTACTATGTCAATGTTTTTTTTTCATATATATTGCACCGTAACATTGCTACAGGGGACCAAAGACAGGCCACGCCCATAAAATCAACTTTAATTTGTTAGTTAGTTATTGCTTTACTCCCAAACAGCACGATTTTGGCTATATCCGGGAGATGAACATGAAAATTGTGATACAATGAACATGAAATGATGATGAAGTGGAGGAAATAGGGACACAAGGTCAATCGGGTAGGAGAGTTTTGACTGCCACTGGAAAAAGGAGTGATGGGTAGGGACGGGAAATTTAGCCTCCTGCATGGGGATCCTACGGGTCAGGTACTCTTACCGAGACCTGCAGCAGGGTTCTTCAACGTGCGAGGAACGTGACATTTTTCCCAACACGGTGCACCACTATGGTTTGCGGTCAGGTTTTCCGCATTATCGCCTGACGACCCCGCATCTCTCGATGTCCGGGCTGCCCCATTCAACCACCTGGGGCACACATCCCTGTCGCTTTGTGGGCAAAGCGGCCTGACCCCGATGTCAGGTCTCTGAGCGCTCTTTAGTGGACTTTTACCGACAAGCTTAGCGCTGCTGCGGGCCTTAGTTCGATTTTCAAAATCTGTTCTTTTTTTCATTGGAATCCTTGTGAATATCCCTTTAACATAAAAAGTAGCTTTTTATTTTTATTTTTTGCTACATATAAACAATTCAAAATTGGTAGATTACCCCGGCTACCAGTACTTTCAGTACTTTGATTGTAATATCAGTTCATTGAAGGTTAGTCAATATCCAGAAGGATTGACTGTTGACATTTTTGTACCAAGAAATTTGTGGCCAGTTTTCCCCGCAGAAGAGTAGCTTGTGTCAATGATATTCCTAGGGGCAAAGCTCTCATTGTGTGATTCAGTTTTAAAGGTTTTGCTGAAAGTATCAGGTGTTCTGCTTACAATCCTGGTTCAGTACTTGGTCATCTACTGTTTATTTCAAATCATTCAAGAAAAACATATTTATGGGCAGATGGGAATGTTTTTGTGTGTTATTTTGTTATCCCAAAGGAAGGCTCATGAACTTTAAAGAAATAAACTTAGCAATAAAATGTTGTTTCTTTTGAAGCTAAATACAAATGTACTGCAGGGATTTCTTAGAATACGTTGTTGACTTACTTAATCTGTACAGTTCATTGAAATCTGTTACACTCCTCTTAAAATAACAATTTTTATTTTTTTTTACATTTTAAGAAGATCAAGTTTCCCTCAAGTTTCTGTTTATGGACAAATTAACCTTTAGGCTTGTTTTATATTAAAACATGTTTCTTAATTAATTTGAATCGTTTACTATAAGGCTTATTTTGATGTCACGTTCTTGGTTTGCGCCAGATGAGTTTCATGTCAATTATCGGAATAAATGTGATTGATATTGATATTATAATATGGTGTAATGACACCCTTTGTTCCCCATCATCTTTCCATTGTTTTATCTTCAATAACTGTTAACAGGATGTTCTCGGCAATTGGTTGACTCTAAATATGTATCATGCTTTATGGCGCCTACAGCTCCTTCATTCTTTTTATAATTTGCCGATGATAATAGCAAAATACAGGGAAGTTCATGTCAAAAGTAGGATCTCGGTGAACAATGACAAGAACCATACTGTTGTAGTTATTATAGAGGGGAAATTATACTATTGCTATTTATAAATTTCAAACAAAAAGTTGTCATTTACTATTGTAATGTACTTTTGTAGCTTATTGCTATGTCTTTGTAAAATATTAATGTCTCAATGGACAAGAACAAGTGTGTCTTTGACTGCAACAATTAACAGCAGTGGGTCCAGAAATTTTTACAAGAGCAGGCTGGTTAAATAAACAATTAGGGACCCCAACTACTCGCACTTCAGTGACTTCTAAATATAACCAATCAAATCATTATTTCTCAAGAGGTGGGCTCACTGGTCCCTTTCTGGATCTGCCTTTGATAAAACTCATGACATCACAGTTCACTGGCGGATTCAGAGGGGGGCAGAAAGGACGTTCGTTCCCTGTTACCTCCGAATTTTAAAAATTTTGATGGTATTTTTGTTTTTTTCTACAAAATAAATTAAAAAATTATTGCATTTCTAGATACTTTTACTAATTTCGCCCCCTCTAAACTCATACTTCGGATTTGCCCCTGCAATTTGATAGCTTGTATGATTACGAGAGTTGGATACCTATATTTATTTTTTAAATACAATTTGATACATAGCTTGTTACCTCCCTTCCTATCTTCCTCTCTGCTTTGTTCTTTCTCTTGCAATGTGTATATTTTGATTTATTTCTGTGTGTATTAAGTTACATGTCAAGGTTTTTCTATATATAACACGTAATTGGTTTGTGTTCAGTTGCCCTTCTGAAACAAAATTTAACCTAAATCTATGACAACATTCACGACTTTTATGAAAGTCACTTATGTGTTTGTGTTGTACATGTCATTCTCTATGATCAAGCTAAAACTAGAAACTTTTACAATTTTTTTATTCAGTATTAGGACAGGGTGGGGTATATTTTGAGAGAAAAACAATTTTTCTGTGTGTGTGTGTCCTTTATGAGTTAAGTTATAATTTGTTGATTTGACATTAGTTGCATCCCATGTCTTTATTTTTATTTTGTCAGTTACATGAGTAGCATGGTTCTCTAATAATTCTTGTAGATTAAACCTATATTCATTTATGTGTTGTATTCATATATAGTATGTCAAACAGATTTTTTTTTTTTATAAACTGCAATGCCAGTGGTTCATGTCATATTTCCATTGTAACTAGTTTGAATAAATAACAATTCTAAAGTTTCATCACACAGAAAATTTAATCTAAAAAGTATTTATTACAAGAAATAAAAAAAAAACATAAAGAAATGAAATAAAAATGTCATATTTCTCAAATCAGGAAAGGTTATTTAAAAAGTAACAGTCAAACTGTCTAGTGCAATAAGTCATATTTAAAGATTATCTGAAACAAGGAGGGTTCTCTCCAGTTTTGTGAACATTATGTTTAATACCATCGTTTTGCATTTAACAGGGTGGGAGAAAGAAGGGCTCACAGCCTTACCAACCATTTAACAGAAAGAACAAACCTATTGAAGGAACCTACCAAATGTCTAGATGGACTCCATATATTAAAGATATCATGGAGGTTTGTAGCAAACAGTCAGGGAGTTAAGGTCAAAATTCAGTAACAATAAAATTGTCCATTTTTCTTTGCTCAACCTCGGCTTAACACTTAACACAGGATTGTAGTATGAGTGATCATAAATATAAGTTCTACAACAGCTAGTATCAAAGTTAGTTGGAGTAAAAATCCAGTAAATTTAGCCCTCTGGATATGCACTTTTCAAAATATTCTTTTGTGAGCTGCATTTGAACTTAAGGTAGTTCGGGAGTATAAAACTGAGCATCTTTTTCAGACATCTTGCAAATTTTTAGTCTGGATTTCAATTAAAGTGAATAAAAATAACACAAGAGATACAAAATTTAATTCTTTATTTTTTTTTATGAATGAAATAAATATAACAAATATGTTTAAACAGAAATTAAGCTTTTTCTAAAAAGTTCTATTTTTAGGGGAGATAATTGGCGGGAAACTGTGTGACAAATTTTTATATAGAAATGTGTAGGAAAAATTAGTTTTTCTTAGATATCTTAAAAAGAAGGTCCGTGACCCCAAGTTTTTATCATGTTTTTTAGTAGATAGTATATGCGGCTTGTCATTTGTGAAATATAATTAAAATCTGATGTGTTTCCAGCTCACAGTGATGCTAAATAACTCTTTTCCCTTTATAATCTATTGGAAAAACGATCTCTAGGCAACCAACTTCGCAAGGTCATAAATCTGTAAAAAGTTCCGTGACCCCCAATTATTTTTGCATTTTTTTAATGTTCTTTTATCAAAGTTTAATTCTGCAAAATTTAACAAAAATCTGATGGATTTTTCTTATACCCCCGAACCACCTTAAGCAAGAGGAAAAAGCAAAAGTACCGAAAAGGAAGCAGTTTTAGTAATGAAAGTTCAAAAGGGGATGCCAAACCCAGAACCAGAGATATTAACCGTATATAGAATGGATAAAAAGCCCTGAATGTTTAAAGCAACTCTTAATTTGAATAATCATAAATTTGAATTACAGGATGCAGTAGAAGAAAAACTTGACAATAGACAGTTCCCCTTTCTGTCAGGTGGTGCCCCTAGATCTGGAGGATTTAACAAGGCACCAATCAGGTAATGCACAAATATCATAATAAGTCCTAAATCAAAGGATGTGGTCTGAATCTTCTCTATTGTATAACCTATAATGATATGTGGGGGGTATTTAGAACTTAACAAAATATTTAAGAGATATTGACAGGGATGTGGACAATATGATGCAAGACAAAAGAATATTAAACTTGATCAATAGAGTTTACTATGAAAGATCTTTTAAATAATATTACAGCCATGAAGTGAAGCCTAAGAATACTGTTAATTCATTGATTTTTGTGGGTACCAGTTTTCCTTGTTTGATGAAAGGACCATTTCCTGGAATCTTAAACTTGTGGTTCTGAAGTCTGCAGCATACACATAAAATTTTAAATTTCTTTTTTGTGGGGTATCAAATTTCGTCAGTCAAGACAACCCATGAAAACCATGAAAATTGATACCCCACGAATAATGATGAAACCACAGTAGATACTGTAAAGCTTGAATATTAGACGGAATATTTTGATGGGATGGTCAATGATAAATGAATGATTCTACAGCGGACATTTTAATACATGTATTATGAGTTATCATAACAAATTTTAATGAATTGGTTGATTTTTTTTTTACAGCAGTGCAAGGTATGGACAATGGCACAAAGAGAAAGTTCCCCAAAGTTACAAGAGTGGCCCCAGGTTACTGATCTTTGTTATGGGAGGAGTGTCATATGCAGAAATGAGGATGGCATACCAAGTCACTCAGTCATGTAAAAACTGGGAGGTTCTTATTGGTAAGTTTGGTCTAATGGCATACCAAGTCACTCAGTCATGTAAAAACTGGGAGGTTCTCATTGGTAAGTTTGGTCTAATGGCATCACAAGTTACTAAGACATGTAAAATCTGGGAGGTTCTCATTGGTAAGTTTTGTCTAATGGCTACCATGTTACTCGGTCATATAAAAACTTGGAGGTTCTCATTGATAAGTTTTATTTAATGGCTACCATGTTACTCAGTCATATAAAAACTGGGAGGTTCTTATTGGTAAGCTTCATTAACTCAAGAAAATGTCAAGAAGAACTAATTTATTACAGACAGAGATAGCACTGAAGTTGAAGTGTTCACAATTTTTTTTTTCAAAATCAGATTTTCCATCAAAATTATTAATTGAAAGTGAGTATGTTTGTAATGCTAGCTTTTTTCTTCAAACCACATGCATTATTAGCTCACTTCACAAAGTGAGGGTATAACATGGATCATGTGCAGGTTGGCAATCACTTCTGTTTACTGACAAAAGTAGCATTCTCCATTTTCTCGCTGACAAGTGCCACATCAACCATACATGTATTTTTATGAGGGTTGCACCTCTTGGGATGCAAGCATGACGCATGCTCATCACATGAATTTTTTATGACTTTTATCAAGTAAGATTTCTGCACAACCATTTATGCATTAATAAATTGTTTTTTCTGTCTTTTCAGGCTCAACTCATTTATTACAGCCAGAAGGTTTCTTAGAAGATTTGAGGGCATTGAGTAATTAATGGATTTGATGTGATGCAATTTAACTCTAGGTGTCATTTCTCTATTCAATATGGACCAGTGTAGTATGCAAACGACTGAAGCCAGTTGACATTGCTTTGATATCATGTGTTAGATTAAAGAAAAGACCACTAATTATAAAGGTGTTGTTTCAGTGGTGTTGTAAAATGTTGAAAATGTATAGAATTTTTAGCTCACCTGGACCGAAGGTCCATGTGAGCTATTACCATCACTTGGCGTCCGTCGTCTGTCGTCGTCGTCTGTCGTCGTCGTCTGTTAACAATTTTTCAAAAATCTTCTCCTCTGAAACTACCAAACAGAATTTAATGAAACTTGGTATGAATGATCCTTAGGGTGTCCTGCACCAAACTTGTGTTTTGATTTTTGATCCGTTAAAAAACATGGCCGCCGTTACTAAAAATAGACTAGGGGGGTCAGACTACTGTTTTTGGCTTATAAATCAAAAAGTATAAGAGATAGAGGAAATCTGAGGCCACGCTTCTGATTCAGCATCAAAAGCTCTACAAAAGTCTCCATTTGGTCAAAGTTGTCAGATGACCCCTTATAGGGGTTACGGCCCCTTGAAGGTGAAAAATAGCATTTTTTCATGTTTTTGGCCTACAGAATGAAAACTATTGCAGATAGAGATTAGCTGTTGCTTGCTTAAATGTTCAGCTCATTTAGCTCTACAAAATTTTCCATAGGGTCGAAGTTGTCAGATGACCCCTTATAGGGGTTACGGCCCCTGAAAAATAGCCATTTTTCATGTTTTTGGCCTACAGAATGAAAACTATTGCAGATAGAGATTAGCTGTTGCTTGCTTAAATGTTCAGCTGATTTAGCTCTACAAAATTCTCCATAGGGTCGAAGTTGTCAGATGACCCCTTATAGGGGTTACGGCCCCTGAAAAATAGCGATTTTTCATGTTTTTGGCCTACAGAATGAAAACTATTGCAGATAGAGATTAGCTGTTGCTTGCTTAAATGTTCAGCTCATATAACTCTACAAAAGTCTCTATAGGGTCGAAGTTGTCAGATGACCCCTTATAGGGGTTACGGCCCCTTAAAGGTGAAAAATAGCCATTTTTCATGTTATTGGCCTACAGAATGAAAACTATTGCAGATAGAGATTAGCTGTTGCTTGCTTAAATGTTCAGCTCATTTAGCTCTACAAAAGTCTCCATAGGGTCGAAGTTGTCAGATGACCCCTTATAGGGGTTACGGCCCCTGAAAAATAGCCATTTTTCATGTTTTTGGCCTACAGAATGAAAACTATTGCAGATAGAGATTAGCTGTTGCTTGCTTAAATGTTCAGCTGATTTAGCTCTACAAAATTCTCCATAGGGTCGAAGTTGTCAGATGACCCCTTATAGGGGTTACGGCCCCTGAAAAATAGCGATTTTTCATGTTCTTGGCCTACAGAATGAAAACTATTGCAGATAGAGATTAGCTGTTGCTTGCTTAAATGTTCAGCTCATATAACTCTATAAAAGTCTCTATAGGGTCGAAGTTGTCAGATGACCCCTTATAGGGGTTACGGCCCCTTAAAGGTGAAAAATAGCCATTTTTCATGTTATTGGCCTACAGAATGAAAACTATTGCAGATAGAGATTAGCTGTTGCTTGCTTAAATGTTCAGCTCATTTAGCTCTACAAAAGTCTCCATAGGGTCGAAGTTGTCAGATGACTCCTTATAGGGGTTATGACCCCTTATAGGTGAAAAATGGTGTTTTTGGCCTTTAGAATGAAAACTATTGCAGGTAGAGAAAAGCTGTTGCTTGCTTAAATGTTTAGCTCATTTAGCTCTTCAAAAGTATAGGGTCAACATCAAGACCAGGTGAGCGATTCAGGCTCCTGGGAGCCTCTTGTTTTATTGGTCTATAGATTTTGAGACTTTTCTTCTTAATGATACAAATGTTAAAATAGAGCTTTATTTGTTGTATCAAAGTCAAATTTTAGTATATATAATAGAAGTTAACTTTTCTACCATATTTGTTGTATTCTATGATATACTTTATATTTGATGTGAGTGTGATAGGCAAAGATTTTTGTTATCAGCATTACAAGGATTTGTTTTAAGTTATCCCTATCAGTTAGATTGCAGAATAAAGTAATAGTTTTAGTAATATAGATTTACAGAAAAAAGAATTAGTATACCTAATTATAATGGAACATGCTCCACTATGCTGCCATGAAAGGGACCAAATATTCAGTTAATTTGTTCTCTTTAAGTCATTTTATGGAATTTTTTATATTAATGTTATCATGTATTGTTTGATGCATTGTAATGCAGTGTTATTGTATGAATTAATACAATGAAACAGGTGATTGAATGATTTCATGAAGTGGCCCGTTTAATTTTTGTAGACAATTATTTGTGTGTTTTAATTTTTAAAGGTAAAATATTGTTTAAGTAACTCATGATTTTAGTGATGATCACTAAATAAATTTGGCTTGACATGATACTTTCTAATAGGAATTAAATACATTAAAACTCAGTTTGTCAAATGAATACTTTCTTTTTTGCTGTATTGAAAATAGGATGACAACTGATATTAATTTTTTCATGCTCAAATATAGTTGTAAGCAGTCAATAATATGAGATAGGCATTGCCTAGATGCGAGCACAGCATACATAAAGTTTATCAGTTTTGTTTTTCGATTACATTTACATACCTATTGAGTTGAAAAAGGCCTCCCCAAATAAAACATGATACAGCACAGATGTGACCTCTTTTTTGCACTCATATGATGGAGTTCCACGCCTCAATTGAGAAATAAAATCATTAAGAATTCAGAATATATGATCTTAAGAACCATATTCCCGAAAAGACGTGGACACTTTTGATGCAAATATTATTTGTAGTTATTTTCATTTTGATCAGTTCATTTTCTAGAACATTCAGTTTGGGACTAAGAGCTTGGGGCGAGTGAGCGTAAAAAAGAAATTGTATAGAAAAATGAAAATATTTGTTCACTTAAAAAAATGTAGTAACTCATCGTCATCAGAATATTTTTCTCCTTTTCTGTATTAACATAGATAATTTTTGGAAGATGACTAGCTGTGCTCGCTATAAGACTTCCTTATTAATTTCTTTTCTTCTACTCATTTACAATTTTTTTACACTTAACAATAATATCCTGCATGAGAAAAGTATCATATTATTTACAATTTGATATCACATTCCAAAAATTATATAGATACACACAGATACAGATAGATCTTATTACTCTTTAATCATGGTTTTAATTATATCTTACTTCCTGGTATAGTATCACTCTATTGACAGGTGCAGGGGTGCATTAGAAGCTATTAAACTTATTTTTTTAGCCCCAAACCTGGCTACAGTGAAATATGACATGCCACTTTGTATCTAGCTGTTAATCATTGATTCCTGTATACTTTACTGCTTGAAACTTAAAATTGACTTCTATTGTTAAGTGCCATTCTCTGTAAGAATCAGGCAATAGGTGAATCATGATTAAAAAAACACACGAGTTTGACTTCAAAATACTGTTCAAAATGCTTAAAAAAGTAACAAAAATGCATTGGCACTTTTTGAAAAGTCAGTAATTCGAGATATATTTTGGTTGAAATGCATATAAAATTTGAATCTAAGGGAGATAACTCTGTCAAGTCACACTAAATTCCTATCATTTTAACAGAAATTTTTCTCCATCCTCTGACACTCGAGACAACAACTTATGTTTGTTTTTTCATTAGAAGGCTATTTTGAAAGACAATTTATTGTCTAAACCGTGTGTTTTTAAAATCATGATTCAAAGTTTTTAAATTTTGCCTGATTCTTACAGAGAACTGCACTTAAGATTACAGGAATAGATACCCAAAAAGTTGACAAGCTTGTAAATATTCTGATTATTATAGAAATAGATCACCCACATTGAGTTGAACTTTTTGGTTTTAGTAGTTATTTTACAGCTGAGCATTTTTCAATAATGTGCATAACCATCAGGTAACCAAAAAAAAAAATTATGTTAGGTCTTTTTACCCTCTGATATTTTCTGGCTTAAAGAAGCTCTGTCAATCAATCAATCAATCATGAAGTGTCCCAGATCTATGTAAACAACACTGTGTAGAGTTTTAGTGCAATATTTTAATTTCGTGTGTCATACATTTTTTCTACACAGTGGTCTATGTGTTAAAGCACTTGTTTTTGTTATATTTCATCTTGTTATACTGTAATTTTGTGTTATTCATGAGTATTTCAATAAATATATATACACCTTTTTCTTGTAATCTGCATCAAATTTGGAGTTTAAGTGGTTCCCTCCAAGTGACATTATTTACATGTAGTTTTTTGTCTCGCCTGCGAAGCAGAGCGGGACATAGGTGTTACTTTACCGGCGACGACGGCGGCGACGGCGGCGACGGCGGCGTTAACTTTTTGAAAAAGTTTTATGAGCACCTCCATATCTCAAGAACTATTGGTCCTGGGTTGATGAAACTTGGTATGCATATGCCCCAGTAGTAGCTTAGCACAGTTGCATCCCCATCTTTTGACCTTGACCTTGATTTTTCGGTTGAGTGACTTTGACAATTTTCAATACATATAATAGCAATGAAAAAGTTTTGCGAGCACCTCCATATCTCAAGAACTATAGGTCCTGGGTTGATGAAACTTGGTATGCATATGCCCCAGTAGTAGCTTAGCACAGTTGCATCCCCATCTTTTGACCTTGACCTTGATTTTTCGGTTGAGTGACTTTGACAATTTTCAATACATATAATAGCAATGGAAAAGTTTTGCGAGCACCTCCATATCTCAAACACTATAGGTCCTAGGTTGATGAAACTTGGTATGCATATTCCCCAGTAGTAGCTTAGCACAGTTGCATCCCCATCTTTTGACCTTGACCTTGATTTTCCGGTTGAGTGACTTTGATTATTTTTATTGCATATATTTGCAATGTTTAAGTTCTATAAACATCTTTTTATCTCAGAAACTGAAAATGCATGTAAATTCAAAATATAGTGGAAGTAAGAAAGAATAATTGTTTCTGATGGTGCCGGCAGGCGAGACATACTTTAGTGTTAACTCTTGTTAATGATTTCTCGGCATATTTTGTCGAAGTTGGCCACATTTGTTGAACATTATGTTTATAGCTCAATATTTGCATAAAAATACACATTTCTGTTATAAAATAATTTGGTCCACAAGTGTGAGTGTTCTTCCATGAGTGTGAGTGTAGCCATTTTAATTACTGATTTACACATGCAAACTTATGAAAATTGTATAAATGTGAAAACTTTTACAAAATAGACTGATTTTTAACTTTAATATTAGGTTGATGGAATCTCTAAAAAGTTATTCATAGAATTTTCTTAAATTTTGTCCACAGTTACCCCTAGACTGGTACTTTAAATCTTGATAACAAAATTAAAAGTTCACCATAAGAATTTATTTAGAAACAACTTTGAAAAATGCACGAAGTACTTTTTATATAGGATCTATTTTTAACCTAAAAAAGTTTACTCCATAGATCTTTCTTAAAATCTTTGTTTTGTATGGACATTTAGATATACTAGAAAAATAAAGTTCACTATCAATTACATAGGTATAACTTTCCGCTGGCGGCAGCGTAAACTTTTTTGTAAGACTTTTGTGGAAAATCTTGGTTCAGCAACCCTGTAAACTATGATGATTTTTCAGGCAAAAAAAAACCTTTGTAAGACTTTTGTGGAAAATGAATTACAAGAAAAGTATGATAGCTTGGCATCTGATATTTGGTATATGGACAGTTGGGTTATGGTCTACGCAACTGGCACCATACCGTTTGACCCTGACCCCAATTTCATGGTTCAGCCACTCTGAACTAAGATGTTTTTATAGGCCAAAAAAACCCTTTGTAAGAATTTTGTGGAAAATGAATTAAGTGAAAAGTATAATAGCTAGGCATCTGATATCTTGTATACAGACACCTGGAGTTATGGTCTATGAAACTGACACCATGTCCTGTGACCTTGACACAATTTTCATGGTTCAGTGACTCTTGTGGAAAATAAATTAAGTTAAAAGTATAATAGCTAGGCATCTGATATTTGGTATACAGACCTTTGGGATTTCGGTCTACACAACTGAAACCATGTTGTGTGACCCTGACCCCATTTTCATGGTTCAATGACTTTGTGAATGTAGATGATTTTTGGGTGGAAAATGAGTTAAGTGAAAAGTATATTATAGCTAGGCATCTGATATTTGCGGATTATGTTATACACAAATGATGTCACCATGTAATGTAACCTTGACCCCATTTTCATGGTTGTATGGTCTTTTTTCATCGTTTCTCAATAACTATGGTATCTAAAACACACTTAGACATTTTTGTGATGGTTAAATGGAATTCTGTCATCTGTCACATAACTTTGAACTTAACTTTTCTGAAGGCCCAGCTAGACCTTCAATGAGTTCTGTGATGGTGCCGACAGACAAGACATGTTTTAGTGTCAACTCTTGTTTTGGAAAAGTGAAAAATATGTTTTTCCCTATGATTTCTATACAAATTATCTCCCCTTAAAAAGTATGGGAAAACTATTGAAATTCAGAAAGAAGGTGTATTTTATCCAAATTTTGGTTGTATTTATCAATTGATGTTTACTTAGCCCAAATGACATCAATTAGAATAACAAGCATTATAAATTTAAAATTTATGAAAGATGTGCAAAAAAGATGCTCGGTGACAGACACCCCATCAACCTTAAAGATTCAATTATACCAAAAAGAAATTTGTGTAATGAACATCCAGCAGTAAAAGTAAGCATGTGTTTCAAAGTTGAATTTTGTGGCTTATTTTGGGCCTATATGGCTCCACTGTTTTTATTGCTGTTGGATATCATGCAGTGGAATCAGTTAGACATTTTGCCCCAGTACAACCACAAATTAGAGTAATGTCTAAGTCGTGTAAAGAACTATTATTCTATCTAAATTGGATAACTTTTAATAAGTTTTGTTCCTCCAGGGTCCTTTCAAATCCTATCTAGTCACCTGTGGTTTAAGGGGGTCCTAGTTTCCCACCTGTTGAATTGGTTGGGGTCACATGTTTTCCGAGTATCACATGGTCTGAAAATAAAATAACTTTAAATTGGTACAAAGTCTTTTGATAGTCATGTTTAAGATGTTCTAAGCACAATAATTTTTTGCCAATGAGTACACTGTTGAAGTTGGCTGGCATACATGCTAGGGGTTTTTGCCCTTAAAAAACATGTAAAATTTATAAAAAAAGGTTAATTTTGCATATGAAGGAAGTGGGATACCATCATGAAACAAACACAGATCATCAAAAGATTGTACCCGTGTCTGATTGGTCACATAAAGGGATGTGTTATAAGTTTATATATAGGTTGAAGTAATTTTACCATGAAGGGAGTATGGTATCATGAAACTTTATCCAGGGGGGGGGCCCGCCCCCTCTTTTGGCGGAAAAATTTGGTTGAATATATAGGAAATCAATGAAGCGTGACCAAAGCGGGCCCCTCTTAGGCCAGTCAGTGGGCCCCCTCTTTTCAGAATCTCTGGATCCGCCTCTGCGCGGCTTTTATGACATGATATAAAAAAAGTAAGGTCCACGTAAACCAAAACCCAATATGAATTTTTTTCTCATGAAGTACTTTTCAAGACGTCCAGCCAAGCAGTTATAAAAGCCCAGAATGATTTTAAAAATCACCTACGTAGATACTGTAAAATATTAATTAAGTTACCTACAATGTTACAATGTGAACCGTGTCAGCGCCCTTCCAATACTAGTAACTAAACAAAACCTTGATAATCTACCTACCTATGGCATCACAACCAGCAATGTTACACTGTGAACTGTTGCAGCACCCTCCCCAGAACTAAGCGAACCCTTGACTCTCTACCTACCTATAGCTTCACAACCAGCAATGTTACAATGTGCATTGTTGCAGCACCCTCCACAGAACTGGGCGAACCCTTGACGTTTCCCATGAGGTGCGTTCAAACCAAGTGAAAGGTACCTCTTACACACCTTAAATAAAAGACAAAATAATTGCTTTTTGTTTAAATCCTTTTTGAAGAAGATTATGCAGATGGATAGAAACTTTTGGAAAGTAAAAACATGTGTACCCAATTCATATTGCTCACACAGGCACTTGTTTCAAAATGAACCATATCTCGAATATATTCTTTTTATTTGAAACAAGTGCACATGATTGCTCTCCCCTCAAACTCCGCCAAATAATTTTAAAGGTATTCACTCGTCAAAAGCAAATGGATTTGGAAATAAACTTGTCCTTGCAAGTAAGTGGACAATCACTTATTTCCACTTATTTCTAACAATGAAGAAGTCTCTTTTTAGTCTAAAACTGGGGTTTAAAATCAACACCTGACTATCCTGCTAGACTTGTGACGTCAGTATCTACCTAAAAAGTGTTATCTTACATTGTGAAAATGTCACATATTTGGGATACGTTCAACTAGGTGGGAGACTGAGAGTTGCTTAATCAAGTTGTAGTGTGATATTGGTATATGTCCAGTCTGGTCATTAATTTTTTAAACGATCGTGTCGAAGTATATATATAGCATTATTCTAACACGTTTCTTGTGGTCAATAGGCCATATATTATACATGAACTATCAATGATTCCTTTGGGTTTTTTTGCTTTTCATAGTTTTGTTATTTCAGTGCTGTACATGAGGTTTTTTTTCTTGAGCATCATAACCATATTATAGATTCACTTTGGTATTTAAGAATCAACGATTTGATTGGGCTTTCCCAAAAAAAATATATCGCATATAAGTTTTATGAGAAAAAAAAAACATTTTGGAAATAGAGGTTAAGAAAAAATATTCAAAGGAAGGATTTCCCTATTCAAGTTCAATGATCAGCCTCTAGTATTTCTAGGAAAACATGGGCCCCCTTAAAACAAGAGGCTCCCAGGAGCCTGAATCGCTCACCTGAACTACACAGATACATATATATTGTAGATATTAATGTGCTTACCCATATGTGATTTAAATTTCTGAAATATCTTGGTTAGTTTTCAAGATATTGGGCTTAATAAGTGCAAAATTGGGCAAAAAGTACGAAAAAGGGCAATAACTCCCACATCAGCAGTCAGATCTTTTCCAAAATTTCAGGACAGGTAGATCTTAATATGCTGATTACTTTTGATTCTTGCACAATTTTGATATCTGAAACCAGTTTTGAGTTATTAGCAAAAAATGAAATTTACCCCTATGTTCTATTTTTAGCCATGGCGGCCATGTTTTTTGACGAATCATAAATCTGAATGATAGAGTTGTAGCATATAAGCTAATAAACAAGTGTGCCAAGTTAAGATGCAGTTGATATTAGGGTGTTAGACAAGTAAATATTGAAATTCAGGGGAAAAGTAATGAAAAAATGACAAGTTTTGTTGTTTTAGGACAATAACTCCTAAAAGAAATGCTCCTACAGCTTTGACCTAAATACATTTAATGTAGATTTTGAAGCGCTTAATCATATGCAATTTAAATTTTTTAAATATCTTGTATAGTTTTCAAGATATATGGCTAAATAAGTGAAAAATTTTGAAAAAATCCAGAAAAAGGGCAATTACTCCTACATCAATTGTTGGATCTTCTTGAAACTTTCAGAGCAGGTAGATCTTGAGATGCTGATCACTTTTGTTCCCCATCAGAATTTTGATATCTGTAACCATTTTTGAGATATTAGCAAAAAACTGCAATTTACCCCCTATGTTCTATTTTTAGCCATGGCGGCCATATCTTTTGACGAAACAAAAATCTGA
This sequence comes from Arcuatula senhousia, assembly GCA_963971305.1. NCBI lineage: Eukaryota > Metazoa > Mollusca > Bivalvia > Mytilida > Mytilidae > Arcuatula > Arcuatula senhousia. The sequence continues at coordinate 51,793,840 of OZ020311.1, forward strand.
ACAATAGAATTGTAGCATGTATGCTATTAAACAACTGTGCCAAGTTTGGTTGAAGTTGGATGTATGGTGTAAGACAAGTTAATCTTTGAAATTCAGGGGAAAAGTAATGAAAAATGGTAAATTTTGACGCTTTAAAGGGCCATAACTCCTAAAAGAAATGGTTCTACAGCTTTGACCTAATTACATGAAATGTATATCTTGATGTGCTTAATCATATGCAATTTGAATTTTTAAAATATCTTGTATAGTTTTTAAGGTATAGGGCAAAATAAATGCAAAATTTTGAAAAAATCCAGAAAAAGGGCAATAACTCCTACATCGGTTGTTGGATCTTCTTGAAAATTTCTAGGCATGTAGATCTTGAGGTGCTGATCACTTTTGCCCTTTGCCAGAATTTTGATATCTGTGACTGTTTTTGAGTTATTCGCAAAAAACTGTATTTGACCCCCCTGTTCTATTTTTAGTAACAGCGGCCATGTTTTTTGACGTATCAAAAATCCGAACGCAAACTTTTTGCACAATACCCTAAGGAACAACCATATCAAGTTTGGCTGCATTTGGCCAAGCAGTTTTAGAGAAGAAGATGTTTGAAAAAAGCTAACGGACGACGGACGACGGACGACGGACGACGGACGACAGACGACGGACGACGGACGGACGACGGACGCAAAGTGATGGCAATAGCTCACATGACCCTTCGGGTCAGGTGAGCTAAAAAGGATCGCTGTGTTTTGTAACGAATTGCTCAGAAAATCTCTGAAATAATGGAAATTTTTCATTGCGTCGGAGGTTCAGAATTATGTCTAGTTGTCTTTCCTGGAATCCCGCGGCCATTACTTATGAATAGCAGATTGCAGATGCAAAATCTGTATAAAGCAAACCGACTGGGTCCCAAGATGTATGACACGTGTACTTTTATCAGCCAACCAAATTAACTTCCTTGGTTTAATGTCAAATGTACTTCTCTTAACTTTAAATTTTTTTCAAAACACATAAATGAATTATGATTTGCTGAACATGAAAATATTTCGTTTCGTTTGCTTCAATAGGGTCATCTTTTTTTCAAATATTATTAGAATGGTAAATTCTTTGAATTAAACATTTTATGCTAATAAAGGTACCCACTGATTGAAGTCGACAGCCAAGTTTGTGACGGATATCCCCTCTGTCATTGTAGTATATATCTGCATAACATTCCTAAAACAAAAACCGTAACGTTAATATCTTCAAGATACTTGAGTGCCGTTTTATGATTTGAAAAAAAGGGAGAAGAAAAAAGCTATCATACACGAAATCGAAAAAGGTGGGAATAACTGAGTCTGGCGACAAAAAAGGAAAAGTTTAGAGAAAATTAAAGGAAAGCAATTCATTTAACAATTGTCGAGTATGATTAGTAAAGACTTTATCTTCATATGAAAAGTTGAAAACAAAAAAAAATTAAAGAGAGACCTCTATTTTGTTATTTCTCTTACGTTATATTCTGGACAAGAGACCAATGTTTCACAGGCCGCTAGATCCTCGATGTCATCACACGCATAGCACTGCATGTTAGGGGCGGGGGCTGAAATAGACAAACGACCAAATCATCATAAGCAAAACACTGCATGTTAGGGTCGGGGGCTGAAATAGTCAAACGACCAAATCATCATAAGCATGGCAATGCATGATAGGGTCGGAGGCTGAAATAGTCAAACGACCAAACCATCATAAGCATGGCAATGCATGTTAGGGGCGGGGGCTGAAATAGTCAAACGACCAAATCATCATAAGCAAAACACTGCATGTTAGGGGCGGGGGCTGAAATAGACAAACGACCAAATCATCATAAGCAAAACACTGCATGCTAGGGGCGGGGCTGAAAAAGACAAATGACCAAATCATCATAAGCAAAACACTGCATGTTAGGGGCGGGCTGAAAAAGACAAATGACCAAATCATCATAAGCAAAATACTGCATGTTAGGGGCGGGGCTGAAATAGACAAATGACCAAATCATCATAAGCATGGCAATGCATGTTAGGGTCGGGGGCTGAAATAGTCAAACGACAAAATCATCATAAGCAAAACACTGCATGTTAGGGGCGGGGGCTGAAATAGTCAAACGACCAAATCATCATAAGCAAAACACTGCATGTTAGGGTCGGGGGCTGAAATAGTCAAACGACCAAATCATCATAAGCATGGCAATGCATGTTAGGGGCGGGGGCTGAAATAGACAAACGACCAAATCATCATAAGCAAAACACTGCATGTTAAGGGCGGGGGCTGAAATAGACAAATGACCAAATCATCATAAGCATGGCAATGCATGTTAGGGTCGGGGGCTGAAATAGTCAAACGACCAAATCATCATAAGCAAAACACTGCATGTTAGGGGCGGGGGCTGAAATAGACAAACGACCAAATCATCATAAGCAAAACACTGCATGTTAGGGGCGGGGGCTGAAATAGACAAATGACCAAATCATCATAAGCAAAACACTGCATGTTAGGGGCGGGGGCTGAAATAGACAAACGACCAAATCATCATAAGCAAAACACTGCATGTTAGGGGCGGGGGCTGAAATAGACAAATGACCAAATCATCATAAGCATGGCAATGCATGTTAGGGTCGGGGTTTGAAATAGTCAAACGACCAAATCATCATAAGCAAAACACTGCATGTTAGGGTCGGGGGCTGAAATAGACAAACGACCAAATCATCATAAGCAAAACACTGCATGTTAGGGTCGGGGGCTGAAATAGTCAAACGACCAAATCATCATAAGCAAAACACTGCATGTTAGGGGCGGGGGCTGAAATAGACAAATGACCAAATCATCATAAGCATGGCAATGCATGTTAGGGTCGGGGGCTGAAATAGTCAAACGACCAAATCATCATAAGCAAAACACTGCATGTTAGGGTCGGGGGCTGAAATAGACAAACGACCAAATCATCATAAGCAAAACACTGCATGCTAGGGTCGGGGGCTGAAATAGTCAAACGACCAAATCATCATAAGCATGGCAATGCATGTTAGGGGCGGGGGCTGAAATAGACAAACGACCAAATCATCACACGCATAACACTGCATGTTAGGGGCGGGGGCTGAAATAGACAAATGACCAAATCATCATAAGCATGGCAATGCATGTTAGGGTCGGGGGCTGAAATAGTCAAACGACCAAATCATCATAAGCATGGCAATGCATGTTAGGGTCGGGGGCTGAAAAAGTCAAATGACCAAATCATCATAAGCATGGCAATGCATGTTAGGGGTGGGGGCTGAAATAGTCAAACGACCAAATCATCATAAGCAAAACACTGCATGTTAGGGGCGGGGGCTGAAATAGACAAACGACCAAATCATCATAAGCAAAACACTGCATGTTAGGGGCGGGGGCTGAAATAGACAAATGACCAAATCATCATAAGCATGGCAATGCATGTTAGGGTCAGGGTCTGAAATAATCAAACGACCAAATCATCATAAGCAAAACACTGCATGTTAAGGTCGGGGGCTGAAATAGACAAACGACCAAATCATCATAAGCAAAACACTGCATGTTAGGGTCGGGGGCTGAAATAGTCAAACGACCAAATCATCATAAGCAAAACACTGCATGTTAGGGGCGGGGGCTGAAATAGACAAATGACCAAATCATCATAAGCATGGGAATGCATGTTAGGGTCGGGGGCTGAAATAGTCAAACGACCAAATCATCATAAGCAAAACACTGCATGTTAGGGTCGGGGGCTGAAATAGACAAACGACCAAATCATCATAAGCAAAACACTGCATGTTAGGGTCGGGGGCTGAAATAGTCAAACGACCAAATCATCATAAGCAAAACACTGCATGTTAGGGGCGGGGGCTGAAATAGACAAATGACCAAATCATCATAAGCATGGCAATGCATGTTAGGGTCGGGGGCTGAAATAGTCAAACGACCAAATCATCATAAGCAAAACACTGCATGTTAGGGTCGGGGGCTGAAATAGACAAACGACCAAATCATCATAAGCAAAACACTGCATGCTAGGGTCGTGGGCTGAAAAAGTCAAACGACCAAATCATCATAAGCATGGCAATGCATGTTAGGGGCGGGGGCTGAAATAGACAAACGACCAAATCATCACACGCATAACACTGCATGTTAGGGGCGGGGGCTGAAATAGACAAATGACCAAATCATCATAAGCATGGCAATGCATGTTAGGGTCGGGGGCTGAAATAGTCAAACGACCAAATCATCATAAGCATGGCAATGCATGTTAGGGTCGGGGGCTGAAAAAGTCAAACGACCAAATCATCATAAGCATGGCAATGCATGTTAGGGGCGGGGGCTGAAATAGTCAAACGACCAAATCATCATAAGCATGGCAATGCATGTTAGGGGCGGGGGCTGAAATAGACAAATGACCAAATCATCATAAGCATGGCAATGCATGTTAGGGGCGGGGGCTGAAATAGTCAAACGACCAAATCATCATAAGCATGGCAATGCATGTTAGGGTCGGGGGCTGAAAAAGTCAAACGACCAAATCATCATAAGCATGGCAATGCATGTTAGGGGCGGGGGCTGAAATAGTCAAACGACCAAATCATCATAAGCATGGCAATGCATGTTAGGGGCGGGGGCTGAAATAGACAAATGACCAAATCTTCATAAGCATGGCAATGCATGTAAGATACTGGAACTGTAATAATTACATTAAAACAGACTTTGGCAAGCATAACATTGCATGTTAGGGGTGGGCCTGAAATAATTAAATAACCAAGAGCACTGCATGCGTGGGGCTAAGGTTGAAATAAACAAATAAACTATATATCGGTAAGCATGGCAACGCATGTACGGGACGGGGGCTGTAATAAATACATTAAAATAGATTCTTGCAAGCATAGCATTGCATATAAGGGGCGGGCCTGAAATGATTAAATAACCCAGATCATCGTAAGCATAGCAATGAATGTTAGGGGCTGGGGATGTAATAAACAAATAAACAAGATCATCGCAAGCAAGGCAACGCATGTGAGTAGCTTGGGCTGTAATAAACAAATAAACCAGATCATTGAAAGTATTGTAATGCATTTTAGGGGCTGGGTGGTAATAAATGCATCAAAATAGATTTTCGCATGTTAAAGGGGCTGAAATAGACAAATAAACCAAATCATCATAAGCATGGCAATGTGTATTAGGGGCTGGGGCTGTCATAGATACATTAAAATAGACTTTGGCAAGCATTATAACATTGCATGTTAGGGGTGGGCCTGAAATAATTGAATAACCCAGAGCACTGCACTGGAGGGGCTAGGGCTGAAATAAACCCCCCCCCCAAAAAAAAAAAAATCACAGTAAGGTAGGAAACGCATGTTAGGACCGGGACTGTAATAAATACATTAAAATAGATTTTTGCAAGCATAACATTGCATGTAAGGGGCGGGCCTGAAATGATTAAATAACCCAGATCATCGTTAGCCTAGCACAGCATGTTATGTGTGGGGCTTGAGATAAATAAAGAAACTTATTTATCATATGAATAGCAGTGTATTTTAGGGCCTGGGGCTAAAATAAACAAATATGGCAGATTATCGTTAGCATAGCACTGCATGTTAGGGGCTGGAGCTTAAATATATAAATAAACTGCCAGTTCATCGTAAGCATAGCACGGCATATTAAGGGAAGCAGGGCAGGGGCTGAAATAAAAAAATAAACCAGATCATCGTAAGCATAGTGGAAATAGCAATGCATGTTAGGAGCGGGGCTGAAATGAATGAAACAAGCAAAGCACTACATGTTAGAGGCGGGGTTATAGTAAATGAATAAACCATTTCATACCGGTGTTACATACTAGTTTTTCCCCCATACTACAATTTCCCCCCGAAAAAATCAGCATATGCTCAGATTTCCCCCCGGAAGATCTAGTATATACTAGATTTTCCCCCGGGGAAAAATGTGTATATACTACGTTTTCCACCATGGGAAAATCTGGTATGTGTAAGCACATACTCATTTTTCCGCCATACCTTTCCCCCTGTATTCAAAACCGTTGCAATATATCAAAAACTGTGAAAAAGGCGAGACTTTCAATATTTTAAAGGTAATTTCTAATAATGAATTTAGTTTAAGAGTATTCTTTCATTATTATCATATATAGTTCGGTTTGGATGAAATAGATGTTTGTTAAGATTTGAGAAGGGAAACCCATAGTGTTTGTGTTCACGTTCAGTACAATTCAAATGTTCTATCTGCTTAGATTTAAGAATGTAAATGCCATGCGAATTTCAGTTATCACAACAAAAAATTTCAGTCTATCAGGCACATCTTTTTCTCGTCTTTCCTTATACTTGTTCATATTGTTAGTACAATAGTCAACAGGATATTGATATTGCTTTGATATTGCTGTAGAACCACTTTTACAAAAGCCATTGCACAAATAGCTTCTTCGAGTGTCCCAATAACGTGGACAGAGACCATAGAAATGCACTGTCGTCCGTCCGTTTGTGCGTCCGTCACAGTTTATGTATTTCAGCAACTGTTATTTGCAGGCTTTTGATATTCAGCTTTAGGTTGGAGTCTCATGATTCTCATATGGTGGGATGAGTTTTCAGGACTGTTGCCTATCTGTTTCCTGTTTGACAAACTGACGTTGAATGTTTTGCGCTTGGGAGATACAACAAATTCTGTTCTTGTTTTTTTTTATTTATTCCTGAAAACTTCGTTCACAGTGCCTGTTTAATTTTTTTAAACTCAAATGGCTGTTTATGGTTTTTCTAATATGTCACATTATGAAACAAAAAGCCAAATAAAACTAGCATAATAGAATAGAATAAATACAATTTAAAGTTTACACCAAAAAGCTTAGAAAATGAATTTGATAACAATTCTTACAAATAGATCAAGTTTTTTTTTCTCAAAGTGCATTATTAGAAGTGTTACATTGACATAGTGATAAAAATCATAACATATTACAAGTAAGACTAGACAGAGCCTATATATGAAAGGGGAAAGATCAGTATGGGTTGGCGAAAAGGGGAAAATCTAGTATATACTCATTTTTCCTACCCAAATTTTAGGGGGGAAGATTCAGTATATACTGATATTTCCGGGGGGAAATCTCAGTATATACTGATTTTTCCGGGGGGAAAGATGAGTAGGGGAAAAAACTAGTATGCAAGACCGGTAATTTTAAGAATTAACAAACGATACCCAGAACTTTATTTTGATAGTAGTGTTTTTTTTTTTCTTTGTTGGATTTCAGCTTTAAAACTATATAGTACATGCATGCATTTTAAAGTTTAATGAAAGCACGGTAGATGTTATTCAGAAATAACAGCAAATAGAAAATAATCATATGCAATATCATTGAATTAAAACTTCTACTAAAACATACTAACTCATTTTAAGCAAAACGTAAGATATTGTCGCGCCTATACAAAGATCTGTTATATAGATAGGGAGGTGTCCTATATGTGGCACCAATACACAGCAAAACGTTAAATACGATCAAGGAAAGAAAGCACATAGAATGTTACACAAACCACTCAATATATACAAAACAAAACATAAAGAGCCATCTAAGGCTTTCCAAATCCTTACTTGTAGCGTCCGTACACAGCGCGTTGTTACAATAATCTTTCTCACAACATTTGGTACACATGTGAATGGTGTTTCTCTTTAAACCAAAAACTTCCTCTGCTGTTCTCTTACCCAGGGTAGATATCAGTTTACATATCTAAATGGTTGAATAAAGCAGATTAATATGAAATTCGGAAACCTTCTTTGAATTTTAAACCTGGAAATTCCGGTACATAATCTAAACTTCGTTCTTATTTTATTTTAAGTGAACATAAGCATTGTAGAAGTTCATAACATGCCAATAAAAGAGTAACGAAAACTTTGAAGATTCTCCCCTCTGTGCTTTATCCCAGCAAAGATTTGAAAATCTTGAAAGGATTGTATTTCTTGTTAATATTATTATTCAAAGTTGTTTCCCGTCTAACCCTGTCCCCAACGCCCAACAAGAGAGTTCGGAGATAAAGTAAAAACCATGGTAAAACTCAACTGTTCTAGGCCCGTACAAGGGGTTGGGTTGGTTTGGGGGGCGTTCCTTTGAAAACCGTCAAGCACTATTAAACTTGACGTTTTAAATCCACTCTAACTATGCAAGTCAAAACTAGGTATGAACTAAGACACCTCGCCGTTTGAATTTGCACCCCTTCTCAAAATCTTGTGCACGGGTCTGTTTTTTTTTTGTGTAGTTTTTATCCTAGTTTAATATCTTACTCTGTCAGACTTGCACCCTAGGTTAAACATCACATGTCCATTGTCGTTTAAGTATTTGTCGGTGAAGCAGTGCTGTAAAGATAAACAAATGTCCTTAATATCTTTTGTTTAAAAATTAAATTAATGCAAATAGAAATTATTCAACACCATATTTCTTTTTGATCAATAAGAAAGCAACTTATTTTTTTATTTAAATTTTGTCTTGCTAACATTCTGAATATATAAGGTAACTATATACAACAAAACCTGACCTCTCCCGCCGGACAGTTTATAGAGCGTTCACAATCTAAAGGGGATGCCACGCCATTGCATTGATAGCACATGAACCCTACAAAAAGAAGAAGAAGAAACAAAAATCAATTTGCCCCCTGCCTTCTGATCATGAATATTTTGTTTATAGTTGACGGAGGAAGATATATATAGCAGTTCACCAGTACTTTTGGACTAGGATCTAAATACAAACTTCAAATTTCTTTTTATTAGTTTAAAATGAGAATATATGAAGATCATTAACCACTGTCATTAACCCATAGTGAAACGGACAGTCTTGCTTCTTGAGCTCGGAGCTATAATGTCACGAAAACAAAGTTTTACTATATAAATGCGTAGTGGTAATTGTATACTTTAAGCTTAAGCAATATATTTCCATAGACGTACTGGCATTATGTTCTTTTATTTCAGTTGCTTCTGTCCATTTTATTTTTTGTCCTCATCAAAAGAAAGTTAATGGAAGAAATTAACGGGGTTTTTGGGGGGTAGACGTACGTATGGGTTGGTTTTGGGTTTGGAACTGTTTTCAAGACATGTATATCAGCTCAGTCAGTCCCTAAATGGAAGGGTTTTGTCAAGAACTGTTTTCAATTAATGCATCATAGTTTTGTTAGGTTTGGAATTATGACCACTTTCTGTTTTTTTTCCGCTGTGAGATCATCGTTACTGACTTACCAATACATTGTCCTATAAAATAAATCAAAAACTTCTTTACTTCAAAATATGAAATGCTAAAAAATATAATTTAAACAGGTTAGTAGTAGCTTACATAAAAATGTTTAGACTTTCACTAATTCACAAGGACGGAGAAGATCGCAGCAAATCTAGAACCGATCCTTTTACAAGAAACTGAACACAATTTAAAACATAGACTATAATATTTTAGTTGGCCAAAAATGTCACTGTTATTTTAAGGAGTTGATTTAAGAAGTCATGACAGAACAACAAAGTAGGATCGGCGACCATAGGCGTTTGGGTCTAGAATTCTATTTTATATATATGTTAGAGGCAATAGGTATAATTAGGCATTAAGCTTAAATCCTAGGCAATAAGATAATACCTAGTCATTAGTGTTAATGCCTAAATAGAATTTGGCATTAAGCTTAATGCCTAGGATTTAGGTCTAATGCCTGATTTTTTTTTCCATGAAAATTATTCTTATTGCCTAACCAGATAATCTGAAGCATCATGAAAAGAAAATTTGAAATTAATTGGAGTAAATATGTTTAGGCAGCAACCATTTGAAATTCTGGGGGGAGGGGGGGTATGGATTTTTTTGAAAAAAAAATATTTTGTTTTCAACATTTTGAGAAAAAATAAATTGTCCTTGACCCAGAAAGAAAAAATAAATTGTTTTGGTGTGCCTGGACTACACGGCGTAAACAAAATTGCGAATAAAAAAATTGTTTTCGTTGTCGTTCAAAAAAAATTCTCGTCTTCGAAAAAATTTTGAAAATTTTTTTGTTGTGGGGCTAAAATCCATACTCCCCCCCCCAACCCGGAATTTTAAATGGTTGCTGCCTTAGGAAACTGTTATACAAATGTTATATTTAAGATGTTTTAATGTTTCAATAGTGAAGATTAATCTGTATTGGTGGTTAGGAAAATGTACACATTGTTCTTGTTTGTGGTGACTGATTTTGTCCTTGCATTGTCCTTCCCTTTAGGTTTTTTGACAATGGTTGAATGCCCAATTGATACCTTTTTGCTATTTATGTCTCCCAAACACTATGTGTTGGGAGACATATTGCTTTTACTCTGTTTCTTCTTATTATTATTATTCTTTTTTTTCTTCTTTCTTCCGGACATGAAACTGTCCGCAAGGTTTTTTGAAAACGACAAAATGGAATTGCACGAAACTTTGTATGATGGTAGATTGATTATTGAAGGTGTGCACAGGCACTTCGAAATTTTCAAGATGGCCGCCATTTTCAAAATGGCCGCCACAACAAAAGGGTACCCTAAATTTATCTCGGAAACTACTGGATGGATTTTAATGAAATTTGGTATGCTAGTAGAGGGTTATGAGTAGACTTGATACGTAAAATAAAAATTTTCAAGATGGCCGCCATTTTCAAAATGGCCGCCACCGAAAAAGCAAAAGTTGCAAAAATGCTTCGATTTTAACAAAATTTTGTATCTAGGGGTTTTTAAGTATGGCGAATAAGAATACACTATCAAAAATTCATTCGTTTGGGAGACATTTTTGTGTTGGGCATCCCCAACACAGTCAGCACTAGTTTTTTATTGTCTTGCCAATATGCAAAGTTTCAGTTTCATTGGTTCAGTGGTTTCAGAGGAGAAGATTTCTGAAATTGTTAACGGACGACGGACGATGACGAACACATAGTGATGGCATAAGCTCACATGGCCTTTGGCCAGATGAGCTAAAATACAAAAATATTAGAAAAAAATAATATTTGATTTTGTTTGAAATTGGGCTACCTACTAGTATCCAAAGAAATAATATTTCATTTAAACTTATCAATATTGAACCTTCAATTTCAAATTTTCTTTTCATTATGTATCAGATTATCTGGTTAGGCAATAAGAATAATTTTCATGGAAAAAAATCAGGCATTAGACTTAACTCCTAGGCATTAAGCTTAATGCCAAATTCTATTTAGGCATTAACACTAATGACTAGGTATTATCTTATTGCCTAGGATTTAAGCTTAATGCCTAATTATACCTATTGCCTCTAACATATATATATACATACAATTACGGCCAAAAAAATATGTGTGTTTCCAGTTACCGGACACTACCAAATTTTTCGTGCCTACCCTAACATTATCATTTTTTATGGAAGCGTCTATCGGCCACCGATTTTTTTTTATTATCTTGAAAATTCAAGATAATAACTTGAAAATTCAAGATACTTAGTTAAAAATTCAAGATAATATCTTGAAAATTTAAGACACTAAGCTAGAAATTCAAGATACTAACTTGAAAATTCGAGATACTATGTTGAAAATTCAAGATACTAACTTGAAAATTCAAGATAATGAACAAGGCTACCCCAAGAACATTATACGTGCCCTTTCTTCTACACAAATCAAGTTAAGAAAGTCTTCTTCTCAAAGTTCGTTCACTTATAATTGTCTCGTGATCATGTGCAGAAAATAAAGAATTTCTTTGTAAGTCAATAGAAAATAATGAGATGTGGAATAAGTGTACGCGACACAGCCCACAATCAAGCAGCAATTCAGAAAAACCACAATGGACAACCACCAGCAGTCTTCAACGAGGCAAGTAGGCGCTTCTCGCGGTTCTGCAATTGGCCCATGGCCAAATAAAATGCATATAATTCAAATCCATTCCTGAAATAGTCACAGATAGACCCACTTCTTAAACAAGGAACAGAAAACATCTAAAAGACAAGTACAAACGAAAGCTTTGTCAAAGATTCCTAGCTTAGGACAGGCACATATAATATGTGGCAGGGTTAAACTAGATTTTTTGGCCCAACCTTCCCCCTATCAATATTCTTAGACAAAGCACAAAAATAAAACACAGCCAATTTGAATTAGGTTTTAATAGAATTATTAAACACCGAGTATCCTCCATTTCATTGCTTACAGGGAAGGTATTTAATGATTCATATAACTCCTTGAATTTTCAACATAATTTAGTATCACGAATTTTCAATATATTAGCTTGAATTTTCAAGTTAGTATCTTGAATTTTCAAGTTAGTAGCTTGAATTTTTAAGTTAGTTTCTTGAATTTAAAGTTAGTATCTTGAATTTTCAACATAGTATCTCGAATTTTCAAGTTAGTATCTTGAATTTTCAAGTCAGTATCTTGAATTTTCTAGATAATAGAAAAAAAATCAGTGGCATATATATAAGCCTCCGTCATTTTTGCTTAAGCAACGTTAAACTTTAATTCAACTCTCCATTTTCTCAAGTTAAAACCAAATGCTATTAAAAAGAATTGAAAAATAATCCATACTACCTTTTTTTTTTCAGACATGTAATAGGAAACAGACATATTTTTTTGTCTGGCCTAATAAAACAATAATATCCTTGACAAGGTTTGAACAAAACGTTATTACCAAAGTTATTTTTGTTCTTTCAAAAAGCGCGAATTTCAAACATTGGTGCATTAAACATAAAGGATACAATGAAGAATCAAATCACGATAGCGCGGGAGAAGCAAAAAATCGTAGAACTTTTTTACAAATTATAGAAAAACGACAAAACTAAAGAGGAACAACCTTCACTGCATTACATTCCAGAGAAATGCAGACTACAATGATCCGAACTTATAACAATAGTGTTTTGAACAAGAATTTATGGCACCAGACCTGGCACCATATTGCAATAGTGTTTTGAACCAGGATTTATGGCAAGGATTTATGGCACCAGACCTGGCAGCATATTACAATTATAGTGTTTTGAACCAGGATTTATTGCACCAGACCTGGCACCATATTACAATTATAGTGTTTTGAACCAGGATTTATGTCACTAGACCTGGCATCATATTATAATAGTGTTTTGAACCAGGATTTATGGCATCAGACCTGGCACCATATTACAATTATAGTGTTTTGAACTAGGAATTATGTCACTAGACCTGGCATCATATTACAATAGTGTTTTGAACCAGGATTTATGGCATCAGACCTGGCATCATATTGCAATAGTGTTTTGAACCAGGATTTATGGCAAGGATTTATGGCACCAGGCTTGGCACCATATTACAATAGTGTTTTGAACAAGGATTTATGGCACCAGACCTGGCACCATATTACAATTATAGTGTTTAGAACCAGGATTTATGTCACTAGACCAGGCATCATATTACAATAGTGTTTTAACCAGGATTTATGGCAAGGATTTATGGCATCAGACCTGGCACTATATTGCAATAGTGTTTTGAACCAGGATTTATGGCACCAGACTTGGCACCATATTACAATAGTGTTTTAACCAGGATTTATGGCACCAGACCTGGCACCATATTACAATTATAGTGTTTTGAACTAGGATTTATGTCACCAGACATGGCACTAAGCCTTTCTGCTCATTCCAGGGAGATCATGGGGTTGAAAAGAAGAAAAAAAAATCCCTCAACAACACCCATCAATGGCATATAGTAGTCAAATACTTATTGCATTCTCATATATAACAATTAAATCAATCTATTTACTTGCCTGGTAGAAACCCCAACAAGACGACAACAAATATCCACAGTGCCGACATGACTACTAGTGTACCAAGTAGAACAACAATTTATTATCAGAAAGGTCGACAAGGTCACCTTTACATGTATGTCTTATCCTAAGTGGCATGAGTCTGTTCGATCAGTGCACTAAGAAAATAAAGCATTCAGTGCAAAGCTAAACTTCCTCGTTTCATGAGTAAAATTTTGGGTTTTTTTTGCACCTCTTAAATAAAATATAAAATAACTGCATATCTTACCTCATGGTTTATTTTTCTTAGTTTGTTGCAACAACTATGAACATTTGGGTTTACCTCCCCGGAGTACCTATAAGATGTCTGTAATGATTTCTCTTCAGTCTCTTGAAGTTGTTTTGTGTTTGGTAATTTAGATAAGTTGTATTTATGAAACACATGAAATGTAATTGTAAAAATAAAGGATACGTTTTAAAACTATTATCTATGTTTTAAAGGGAATGTCAGAATGCATAAAAAGTTTCAAATTCAAATCCCTTTAATAGCAACAAGAAATGTAAAGCTCTAAAAGATATTTATAGAAATTACATGAAAGAATAACTGATATCCCTTACAAGGACGTCTTAAGTCCGTTTTTGGACAAAAGGTTAGCTGGTACGAGACTTTCAAGTCATTGATCCAATTTATTTTATGAATTAAAATTTCTCACGATATGACCATTTGATAATTTATGCAAATATGAAAAATAAATGTTTTAATTGTAACAATAACACGGCTTTGTATAACAATGGTGAATTTACGTTGGTTTTGACCGCTATGACGTATATCTTTTTCATATTCTAGAACACATGTTTTTCTCTTTTCCTCCGCCAAAACCATTTCCGGCTAACATCGTTCTAGATTTAAGACAGTGTTTATGGTTTCATTGACCACTTTTAAGAGATCAAATAGAATTTGTAATAATGATGACGACATTAACGATCCAATGCACAATGTCGGAAGGCCAGAAGTTTAACCGGAACCAAGGCATCATCGAATTGAAATAATATCAAAACACAAACCAAGTTGTTTATCGTTAATTTTCATTTATTATACATACTCAATATAAAAATATATATATATATTTAGTCATTACCATTTCAAAAATATACAATAGTTCATAATCAGGTAATTCCTTAAATTCGTTTCCTTAACGGGAACTGCCATGTTCAGTTAATGTGATCGCAGAAACTTGACATGCTGTTATATTTGAACATTCTTTAAAATACACGAAGAACTTTTTCCTTTTCATCAATTCTTTTATTTGTAAAATGATTAGAAGTCATTGAATTTCGGACCAAGTTCTTAGATAATTCCTGCAAACAGGGATTAAATAAAACTTGTTTTGAACATCCCTGCTGCAAACTGTCTTTTTATGTGAAATCAGCGTATGAAATAAAACGTACTAAAATTTTTGTTATCATATAAAATTTATTAAAATTAATTTTATTCACATTACAAGATTAGAAAGCTCCGAATTCTCATGAAACAAGAATGACATTGCTCAAATATTGAACTGGAGTACGAGTTTTCGTTCTTTTTAAGCGGTTCTCTGTCCTAGTTTACGTTTCTCACTTTTACCATTGTGGCAATATATTTTAAATAATCAACTAAATATTTTGATGTCGTTTTTGACATTCCATGAAAATTAGGGAATTAGTTCTATTGTAGTTTGAATCATGTTTAAAAATAAAATCTAAATAAATAACATTAGATAATAGAATTCCTTATATAAAACAGCGGTCAGTAAATAAAATTAAAATGTGTATTTAATGGATGATACCAAGAAGACTTATAGAGGATCCCTTTCTGAGCTAAAAATTTCTGTATTTTATCCGTTATCTTCGTTATCTTGATAGTATTTATAAGGTGTCTTTGTGTGAATAAATAACCTGAAAGCCACTAGCCGTAGACGGTTCTCCTGAGTCTTCCATGCCTTCGTGGCTTTGCCGTTATTTTCTCAAAACTCTGCTTTGTACTTGTAGGTTTTTGGACTTGGCTCAAAATTGAGCACAAACTTTTTGGGGGCAGTGAGTTGGTAGAATTTCAGTTCTAACTTAAAGAACATTAAAACAACTGTAAATTGCTTGTCACGTCTGAACTCTATATTCATTTATTTTTAAACATGCGTACATTTAAAGAGAATGTGGAGACTATACGAAAATTAACCCCTATTATTTTCTCTTAGCAATATCTAAATGATTTGAGTCTTGATGATCTGTAAATACAATAGATATTACATACGATATGATATATGATAGAGTTAAATATTCAAAGAGTCATGACGCGACTTCATGAAACCTGAAAACTCCGGAGAAATCATTTAATGGTTTTCATTCATACTTTACAATAACATGTGGGAGTTAATACCGATTAGGATTTACGGGTCAAATGTTAATCCTACACTTAAACATTAAAATAAAACTAAATAAGATACTAGTAAAAATCATTAAAATGAAATTAAATAAGATACTAGTAAAATCGAATAAATGTTCTTAATTTGTTCTGAGCAAGTAAAGTGCATTAAAAACAATAAAGAAAAAAAAACGACCGACTTTTTCACCAATGAACAATACGCTTTTTTTCTTCATGGACCAATCCGAGTAGAAATTCCAACCTACAAAACAATACACGATAAACGTTAAAAACTAATAAATAAAAAAGTCACTAATTTGCCATCGATTGGAATCGTCTTCCTCAATAGGTCGCTGGAATGTAGGCTTCTGTACTATTGAGGTGTGGTTTCCAATGTGTTTATTATTATTATGTAGATATCACTATAGGAATATTCCAGTATGATTGACAGGACTGGCCTTTATATTCGTCTCTTTTGAATTTCTTCACATAATTCCTTACTTTGACGACGGAGTTTAGTTATCCTGACAGGAAGTTTTTACAAAGATGAGGTGCTATCTTGATATTACTTATTGCTCATTTGTAAGTCATCTTTTTGTATTTTTACTTCATTTAGATTTATATTTGCAATTTATTAATCAGAAAAAAAACTTCAATATCCATATTACAGTATAAAATTGTATTAACAAAAGTAATTAAGCAAGAAGGACATTAATTAAAAAAAAGATGAAAATGATATTCAGATAGGTTCTAAAATTTTTACTCGGACTTGTTATGATTTTTTTTTTTGCTGATCTCATTATTAATATTTTCTACCATCACACATTTTTTGGTCTTTTTACTCAAAACGGTTGTAGTTATCTCTTTTTCAATAAACTGTTCTTCTTGTTTCATAGTTAACTTATGTTAACGACGAAATCTGTTTTCATGATTTTTTTCTTCTATAATTCTGAGAGTACCTACCTTTTTATTGACAGATCTTTTTCCTCATATAATTCTTTGATATATTTTAATTTGCAGATCCTTATTCTTGCCATATACAGAATAGAATCACGTCACAGAAAATGCGTAAGTTTATATTGAAATCAAGTGTTTGATGTATATTAATTAATATGTTTATAAATGCAACATACTGCAGAATTGGGGTAATCATATATGATTTTGAATTTTATCTACAGATAATCTTGCATTTTATTCTCGAATAATTACAAAAAAATTGCTTCTTTTCTTAAAAATTTTGTTTATCTTGATTTTCTTCCATTAGCGCTGCTGTGTTTGATAGTGTTTAATAAGAAGAGTTTTTTTCAGCATTTAGACTGTGGTGTTGGAGAAAAATGTGTGTTAAGAAGAAGTACGTGTTCTTACCCGCCATGTCCAAAGTATCCTATATGCATAGGTAAGCCTAATACATAGTATTAAAAACACTATTTTGTAATTGAAAATTATAAATGTATCATTTTCTTAATGTATCTCAGTGTCCGTTCTAATCTCCCTTGAGGTATACATGTTTTCTTTTCATGTTTTTATTCGTTCCTTGATTCGTTTAAGTTTTCGTTATGTTCTGAATGTCTGTAAGTGTTTGTGACAGTTTATTTTTCTCTATTTTGGGCAAACATTTTTCTCTTACTTCTTTATGTCTTCTAAGTATCTCAAGGATAACTGAATTAAGCTCATTTTTATATTTGTTAGTTTAATGTCCTTTCGGGATTTAGCAATGCGTCTTGTTTAATTCCGACCTATTAATAGGAAATCACTAATAAATAAATATTTTTATTATCAAACTTTGTTATATTTCAGATGCTGAAGAGAACAATAGTACAGATGAAGTAAATGAGATGATTCGAACACACCCCGGTAACTGTCCCGCCATAGTGATTCCTGGTCCCTGTATAGAACAGTGCCTTCATGACGGTGACTGTCGAGACGGAGAAAAATGTTGCTTTAACGGATGTGGAAATACATGCAAACCAGTTGAAAATAGTAAGTGTTCCTTTGCAGATTTTTTTGGGATCGATTTTTGAAGGGTCGATTTTAACTTTGTAGCTATGGCTGTATGTAATTCTGTATAAAAACCTTCAATTAAATATCTTCGTAAAGAAAAGAATGACATTTTTGAAATATATCTGTTGTATTTTCGCAGAGACAAAATTTTTCTTTTAAATTCTTGGAAAAAATATTTTGTTGTGCCCGCATGAAATTTTTATCATTTATGACATCTTTGTAGTTATCACAGGAAAACCAGGATCTTGTCCATGGAATTTGAGGCGACAACCTGTCTGTGGAATCCAGTGCACTACTGACTTTCATTGTCCCGGAAGTGAGAAGTGTTGTATCACAGCGTGTGGTAGCACGTGTTCCCGGCCTTGCTATCATTGGCTACAAAGAGGTGCTTCAGACGGAAGGTGGTTGCCATATCAGTGTAGATCGGGGTTCTAAAACTTGTTGCTCATCAGTATGGAAATGGCTGCTGTTTTGGAGGAAAATATAATCAAATACGGTGCAAGAAGCCTGTTTCGGTTTACTTGAACCACGGGTTGTAATAGACAATATGAGGACATTTCCTTGATAATAAGAATCATGATTCCACATGTTTGAGGTATACCTAAAGTTGTCTTGATTTTATATGCTTTTAAACGTGCAATATTCAGTTGTCTCGCAAGTATTTATATCACTAGAATAACGACAGCCTGTCTTACTCAAAGGGATATGACACCATTAAACGTATGACTTTATGTTCATTTAATCATGAAAAATGATAAGAGATTGATAGTGCTCATTTAGACAAAAAAAAATAATATGTTTCACGTCTGTACGCCTGTTTATCCGTAAGCTAAGACTGTGATAATGGAAAGTAAGATAATCATATTTGAAAATGTTTGTTCATGTTTATTTTTCATGTGCCGTCCTTCGAATTTAATGTTTATTTTCTGTTGTTTTTATTGTTTTTGTTGTACAATAAATTTTAATTTTAAATTCTAGCTTCCTTTTTTTATTTGAAATTTACCAAACATTGATTCATAGGAACTTACTATTCATGTCATTGAAAAACAAACGTTAACTCTTGCTTATAAAAATTCAAACAACAACAAACCATTCATCACCATATGTACCATCCCTAAAAGGAACAACACAAATAACACAAAATTTCAAAGGTCATATTTTTGTTAAACTTCAGAGATTTTTTGCGTTTACAAGTCTTAAAATGAGTATAGGGTTCCAAAGCTACTTGCTAGAGGTCGGGCAATTCATACAGCCCCCAACCGAAATCTTTTAAAGTCAGGCCATGACATTTCTATCTGAGTTTCTCACATTGTTTTGGAATATTGCTTCCTGTCGAACAAACCATTTAAAAAACTCCAAGGAGCCCTACAACCGACAAAAAACTGCTATCACAAGGTAATGTCGATTCGATGTTGTCTTTTCCTAGTAAAGCATGTACTCATAGGCAAATAATTGTTCATAAGATGCTGGTTTCTCAAAGATTTTTGTATTGTTTTCCTTTACCATGCCTGCCATTTACAACTCATCAATTCGAAGGGTGTGTTGCAAAAAGCAGTAAAATCACTAAACCCTTCCGGAGCATCAAATTACTTATCGTTTTGACAGTAGGTACAGTTTAAGAGTGTGTGTGTGTGAGTTGGTGTTTAACGCCCTTTATCGACGCACCTAGGCCATGTAGGGCGGTCAGTTTTAATTGTGGAGGAAACCTGAGTACCCAGAGGAAACCACCGACCTTGGGCAGGTAAGTGACAAACCTAGTCACATACAGTTGGGGAAGTCCTTTTTTTTGTTAAATACAAACGGGACTCGAACACCAGCTGAGAGGTGATCGGCTAGTGACCAAAAGTGTGGTATTTAAAACAGCGCCTTAGACCACTCGGCCACCCAGGCCCCGGTACATTTAAAGATGTTTTGTTGTATGGTTAGTTTTGTATCCTGGATTTCTTTTTCTTTTTATACCCCCCACTTCAAAAGTGGGGGGTATATAGTGATAGGGGTGTCCGTCCGTCCTTCCGTCCGTCCTTCCGTTACACTTCAGGGTACCCATCTCTTATCCGCAACTCCTCCTAAACCCCTTGGTGGATTTTCATGAAACTTACACACAATCTTTGTGACATAATGTAGATGTGCACCTACTATTTTAAAATTTGATCAGAATGATTTTTGGGGTTTCCCATAGCAAAACATGGACTTAGCCATTCGGCTACATGGGGGTACCCATCTCTTATCCGCAACTCCTCCTAAACCCCTTGATGGATTGTCATGAAACTTACACACAATCTTTGTGACATAATGTAGATGCGCACCTACTATTTTAAAATTTGATCATAATGATTTTTGGGGTTTCCCATAGCAAAACATTGACTTAGCCATTCAACTACATGGGGGTACCCATCTCTTATCCGCAACTCCTCCTAAACCCCTTGGTGGATTTTCATGAAACTTACACACAATCTTTGTGACATAATGTAGATGTGCACCTACTATTTTAAAATTTTATCAGAATGATTTTTGGGGTTTCCCATAGCAAAACATGGACTTAGCCATTCGGCTACATGGGGGTACCCATCTCTTATCCGCAACTCCTCCTAAACCCCTTGATGGATTGTCATGAAACTTACACACAATCTGTGTGACATAATGTAGATGTGCACCTACTATTTTGGAATTTGATCAGAATGATATTTGGGGTTTCCCATAGCAAAACATGGACTGAGCCATTCGGCTACATGAGGGTACCCATCTCTTACCCGCAACTCCTCCTAAACCCCTTGATGGATTGTCATGAAACTTACACACAATCTGTGTGACATAATGTAGATGCGCACCTACTATTTTAAAATTTGATCAGAATGATTTTTGGGGTTTCCCATAGCAAAACATGGACTTAGCCATTCGGCTACATGGGGGTACCCATCTCTTATCCGCAACTCCTCCTAAACCCCTTGATGGATTGTCATGAAACTTACACACAATCTTTGTGACATAATGTAGATGCGCACCTACTATTTTAAAATTTGATCATAATGATTTTTGGGGTTTCCCCATAGCAAAACATGGACTTAGCCATTCAACTAGTCCTAAACCCCTTGATGGATTGTCATGAAACTTTTACACAATCTTTGTAACATAATATAGATGTGCACCTACTATTTGAAAGTTTGATCAGAATGATTTTGGGGGTTCCCATAGCAATACATGGACTCGGCCATTTGACTACATGGGGGTGCCCATCTCTTATCCGCAACTCCTCCTAAACCCCTTGATGGATTTTAATGAAACCTATACACAATCTTTGTGACATAATGTAGATGTGCATCTCCTATTTTAAAATTTTATCTGATTAATTTTTTTGGGGGTGGGGGGTATTTATTTGTGAGCTGCGGCTCACAGTTTTTCTAGTTTTTTTTAGGTCCAGGTGAGCTATTGCCATCACTTGGCGTCCGTCGTCGTCGTCCGTCGTCGTCCGTCGTCGTCGTCGTCGTCGTAGTCCGTCGTCGTCGTCGTAAACTTTTCTTTAAACTTCTTCTCCTCTGAAACGGCTGCACAGATTCAAACCAAAATTGGTCTGGTGGTACTTTAGGGCATCCCCCACAGAACTGATGTGGGGATTTTTGATTTGTCAAAAAACATGGCCGCCGTTGCTAAAAATAGCCCAGGGGGATCAGACTACTTCTTTAATAGCTTATATGCTACAGCTCTATCGTTCAGATTTTTTATTTGTAAAAAACATGGCGGCCATGGCTAAAAATAGAACAAAGGGGTAAATTGTATTTTTTTGCTCATAACTCAAAAAATGGTTTCAGATATCAAAATTGTGCAAGAATCAAAAGTGATCAGCATATTAAGACCTACCTGTCCTGAAATTTTCGAAAAGATCTGACTGCTGATGTCGGAGTTATTGTTCTTTTTCCTAATTTTTGGCAAATTTACACTTATTAAGCCCAATATCTTGAAAACTTATCAAGATATTTCAGAAATTTAAATCGCATATGGTTAAGCACAATAATATCTACAAATATATGTACCTGTGTAGTTCAGGTGAGCGATTCAGGCTCTTGGGAGCCTCTTGTTGTGACTTTAAAATTACCAAGCCCCATGGGTTGTTTTTTTTTTGCTTCTTTAGCATAATCAATTGGATTGGAGCATTTATGGTAAAGCATTGTGTTGTCAAGTCTTTTTAGTTATAAAAGACAGCATTTTGGCCGGATTTCACTAGTGAAAATCCGGGTTATAAAATGGTGAATGTCGGTTCATCGTGCGTGCGGGGAAAATACTTTCGTAACAGTTTTCTCAGCAACTACTAATCACACCCGCTTGATATTTGGTATGCAGCATCAGCATGGGCTCCCATAACGTGGGATCCGATTTCAGGTATATAACTCACCCATTTTTTCTGTTAACCGAATAGTTAATTTTTGACATTAATGTTCAAAAATAGAAAATTTTCGTAACAGTTTTTTTTTTTTCAGCAACTACCAATCACAGCCTCTTGGTATTTGTTATGCAGCATCAGCATGGGCTCCCATAACGTGGGATTCGATTTCAGGTCTATCGCTCACTTACTTCCTGTTTCCCGACTTAGTCAATGTTTATGCCCCCGCGACGACAGGTCAGGGGGCATTAAGTTTAACTCATGTCCGTCCGTCCATACGAATTTCTGTCAAGTTTTTCTCAGAAACTGTACATGGGAATGATTTGAAACTTGGTAGGATGGTTCAGCATGACCAACTTTACGTCCTAAGCAACTTTCAGTCTTTTCGAACTTTAACCTCCTGTTTAATGATAGGCTGATCTGAAATTGTACTTTTCATACATACAAATTTTCGTCAAGCTTTTCCCAGAAATCGTACATGGGAATGATTTGAAACTTGGTAGGATGGTTCAGCATGACCAACTGTACGTCCTAAGCGACTTTCAGACTTTTCAGACTTTTTCTTCTTGTTAAATGATGGGCCAATCTGAAATTGTACTTTTCATACATACAAATTTTCGTCAAGCTTTTCTCAGAAATCGTACATGGGAATGATTTGATTCAGCATGACCAACTATACGTCCTTAGTGAGACGTCAGACTATTCAGACTTTTACTTCTTGTTTGGGGCCAGCGGGGTCATCCATGTCCCATGAACAGATTCTTTCTTTATTTACACTAATGTTCAATAATAGAAAATTTTCGTAACTGTTTTCTCAACAACTTCTGATCACAGCCTCTTGATATTTGGTATGCAGCATCAGGATAGGCTCCCATAGCGTGGGATTCGATGTCAGGTCTGTGGCTCATATACTTCCTGTTAAACGAAATTCAGCCATTCCTGTCTTTGACCCATTTTTGGCCGGATTTCACGGAGTGAAAAATCCGGGTTATAAAATGGTGAATGTCGGGCAGGCGGCGGGCCGCGGCCTTCGGGGAAGAAATTTTCGTAACAGTTTTCTCAGCAACTACTAATTACAACCACTTGATATTTGGTATACAGCATCAGGTTGGGGTCCCATAACGTGGGATACGATTTCAGGTATGTCGCTCACCTATTTCCTGTTTAACGAAATCCGGCCATTTTTGACTTGGACAGATTTTCATATGAAAATATGCCTAATTTTAGATGTGAACCAACTGTTTCAGCGGCGACCACTGGTTCATATAGGCTGTTAGCTTTTTCCAATCGTTATTTCAAGTTTTAACGGGCGTTGTGTCAGGTACGGGTGGACCCTTGTTTAAGATCTCATTGCCATCTTTTTCGTAAAGATTATGGTTTGCTGGCTGAAACCATAACTTTTGTTCAGATTGTCATAGGTTCTACAATTAGTAAGACTACATGTAAGAACAGAAGTGAGTAATTTTGAACATCTGATGCGCTTCTGTAAAAGGTAGATCTCGGCATCTTTTTGGGCACAACTTAAAAAAATGTTATCAACGAAAAAATAATTTTTAAAAAAGAAATCAAGCTTTTTTTTAAATGTTAATTTAAAGATAGATATTATGACGCACCAGAGACATTGATGCCAACAATGTAAAGGGCAAAATAACTATAATATGAAGACGACACAATAAAACCCAAAGATACAGGAGAGAGTGACAAATTAATACTAAGTCTAACTTATACCTGAAGATTTTAAGACCAAAGCGAGTTAAACTTACGGAGACTATCCGATAACTCTCCAACACCAGAGCAAAGTTTGGTTATTTTTTAACTTTTTGTATAAACAAAAGTAACGAAACAAAAACTTTACATGTAACCTGAATGAGAGTAACGAAAAATCAGATAAATATCCGATTGCGCCACTTTGGCATCCTTTTGCGCCATAACTTAATTTCGCCAAATAACTATTTTTTAGAAACATGAAATCATTTGATCCAATTATTTATGCACAATATGAAAATGAATGCAACTTAAACTATACACTTCCCTCGACTTTTGCTTGCAAGCTGCTCTAAAAATTTGCCTTTGTAACTTTCTAACTTGATAAAATGATAAACGGACAAAGAGTTAGACTGCTTTTACTAGAACTCATGACATTTTTAACAGATATTTGAAAATATTTACCAGGTTGTATTGATTCTATAAAAGTATCCTGTACTTAAAAGTTCTTTTATTCAGTTTTTACATTCAAACAAATTATTTATCAATAAGACCCTGTGCTATAAACTACCGTTCATGCTTATATGTACTTAAAAGTTAATTTTATATACCTATACAGATAAATTAGCGCAAATAAGTTCCGAAAACTGGTGCATATCATACAATTGATACCTCTGACAATGTGTATTTGGCGCAAAATGACGCTTCCCAAAGAAACAACACCTTTTAATTGTTTCCTTATTATATACAAATATGGGAACGTTTTCGACTTTGTTTGGTAAATGTATATAGCCTTCAACACACGACAGTCATATTATACAATTTCCAGTTTCATCATTTCCTATTCCTAGAATCTCAATAGATATATAGAATTATGAATTATTGATATTTGTGTGTTATTTTTAATAATTAATATAAAATGTATTAGTCAAAAAATGACGAGAATTTCCTTGTTCTCTTTGTTTAACTCGCCGGATGTATCAAGTGTTCCGCTGAAAACCTCTGCACGAAAAATGTCGACATATTTTTTCATAACATCAATATCTTTCGTATATACTCAAGGTAGGTGCAAAGAAACAAAAAATGTAACCAACAGGGGCTTCTTAAAAACAACCACACTGCAAAACTCGAAGGTGACTCATTTTAGCGCAAATATTAACACTAGCTAAAAGAACAGAAAAAACATAAACCAGAACTCATTGAAATGTTTAAAGTTTTTGCTAGGTAGTCAACAAGTTGTTCAACCTATTATGTTATGCTGTATGTAAAAACTCATTGAAATGTGGAATCATTATGTATTCTAATATATGTAATTCATAATTTTTCAATATGGACACCAGAATAGTGCATACGGAAATCTAAGAGCAAAATAGTATTTAAACTAGAAAAACTGTGAGCCGCAGCTCACAAATAAATACCCAAATAAAATAGTACACATCTACATTTTGTCACAACAATTGTGTGTAAGTTTCATGAAAATCCATCAAGGGGTTTAGGAGGAGTTGCGGATAAGAGATGGGTACCCCCATGTAGTCGAATGGCTAAGTCCATGTTTTGCTATGGGAAACCCCAAAAATCATTCTGATCAAATTTTAAAATAGTAGGTGCGCATCTACATTATGTCACAAAGATTGTGTGTAAGTTTCATGAAAATCCATCAAGGGGTTAAGGAGGAGTTGCGGATAAGAGATGGGTACCCCCATGTAGCCGAATGGCTAAGTCCATGTTTTGCTATTGGAAACCCCAAAAATCATTCTGATCAAATTTTGAAATAGTAGGTGCACATCTACATTATGTCACAAAGATTGTGTGTAAGTTTCATGGAAATCCATCAAGGGGTTTAGCAGCAGTTGCGGATAAGAGATGGGTGCCCCCATGTAGTTGGATGGCTTAGTCCATGTTTTGCTATGGGAAACCCCAAAAATCATTCTGATCAAATTTTAAAATAGTAGATGCACATCTACATTTTGTCACAACAATTGTGTGTAAGTTTCATGAAAATCAATCAAGGGGTTTAGGAGGAGTTGCGGATAAGAGATGGGTACCCCCATGTAGTCGAATGGCTAAGTCCATGTTTTGCTATGGGAAACCCCAAAAATCATTCTGATCAAATTTTAAAAAAGTAGATGCACATCTACATTATGTCACAAAGATTGTGTGTAAGTTTCATGAAAATTCATCAAGGGGTTTAGAAGGAGTTGTGGATAAGAGATGGGTAACCCCATATAGTCGAATGGCTAAGTCCATGTTTTGCTATGGGAAACCCCAAAAATCATTCTGATCAAATTTTAAAATAGTAGGTGCACATCTTCATTATGTCACAAAGATTGTGTGTAAGTTTCATGAAAATCCACCAAGGGGCTTAGGAGGAGTTGCGGATAAGAGATGGGTACCCTGAAGTGTAACGGAAGGAAGGACGGACGGACGGACACCCCTATCACTATATACCCCCACTTTTGAAGTGGGGGTATAATGAGTATAATTTAATCATCGAATCTTTTGCAAAGGGAAACAAAAACAGAAAACAAAGCAGTCAATAGACATTGAAGACCAATACGAGAAACACACAACAAACTGCAGTCAGCGACGCAAACTCGAGTTAAAACAAAATGAACTCGGGTACGCTGGAATCTCGAGCAAGTTTTTTTTAGTTTGTTGCAACTTAATCGTCATGTTACCAACGAACAGTGCAGTGTGAGTCCAATCCGGTAAAGGACAAAATGTCAAAGCCACACCTGTCTTTATCCGAAAGATCGAAGTATCGGGTTTTTCTACGGGTACATGACGCACAATACTAAACAGGCTGCAATGAACTTATAACTACTAATGAAACATTAAAAAAAAATGTGCAAGGCAAACACCTAACCTTTGTCTAGATAATATCATATTCATTAATGAAACACCTCATTCACTACAGTATTTTGAGAAAAAAAATCCATACATTCATCACATAATAACAGGATTTTTTTTAAAATTATGGTCTAAAGCGAATAGCAAAATTTTACTAAAAAACAAAGCAAAAATAACGACATAAAGAAAGTATAGATGAACCAATGATGCACTTTGATTAAGGTTATTTTTTTTAATTAGTGTTTTATTTTTAATTCACAAATCGTTTGTACAGGTTTGAGTATAAGCGCGGTAGGACCTGCTAACTATACTACCGCAGAGAAGCTCTGTAATGGGTCGGATGGAGGAGTGCTTCTCTCCAGAAGTCTCTTGAACAAAGTTAATATCTCTACACTCATTGGCCGATTGGAACAGAATGAAACCGTGTGGATAGGAGGAGAAAAGTTTCTGGTAGGATGTCCCCAGAACAACTCTGGTATAGACATGGGAGGTAGGCTATCTATAGTCAATAGACAGAACGGTGCAACATACAAATATAATAGGGAAAAACATAACAAATTGATGTAAAACTAGGGAGAAATACCAGTACGACGATCTCAATTTTTCTTTTTTATTACGTACACTTATTCCATATCTCATCATATATCTATCGTATCCAATGAAAAAGAATAAGCATGAAAGTTGCATAATCGCACTGTAATGACTATCACAACGGTCCTGATCTAACATAATGTTATATGATTGAAAAAGATTCAAGATCGTATAATTTAAAAACTCAAACTCCATGACGAGAAACGATAGGACAAAGAAAGTATTTATACATGTATATAAAAAAAAACACAAAAAAAATACAGACCTCGATAGTTGAAATTTTCTTTTTTTTTTTAATTTTGGTTTTCGATATCCCAATATCTTGATTTAAATGCTCTTGAGAGTTTACTTCATGACTTATGATAAATGTAGCATAACAAAAAATTATCATATACGCGGGTTTTGAACAGACATACCCCGTTCATTTTCATTTTATTTTATAGGACTTTGTACAAACATCATCCATGAGAAGATTCCGACTGACTATAAGTTGAATTTTACATGTGGTAAGAACACCGATAGAACTGCACTAAACTATAATGCAATGCAGATCCAATGACAAAGATGAACACTTTAAGTGCTCATCTTTGTCATTGGAATAGTTCTATCGAGTTTTAAGGCTGTTGAAACACAAACAGAAAGATTCTTAAGACTCGAAAAGCAAAGCATTGAAGAATTACTTTAGAACATTGTTTCTATTACTAGTAGTCTTTTCAGTAAACCTCGCCCGGAAAAGTATTTCATTAGTGGCGCTTATCATGAGTACAAGAAATACAAAGCACGACGAACAAATATACTTATACATGTATATTCTTGATTTGTTTTAACACTTAAAAAACAAGCATCTGAAAACAAGTTTTCTACTTTTAGTTAAAGATGATTCTATGAACATGACTGTTATTGAAGCCAGCTTTAATGTCTTTAACTTTTCCGAGGCTACGAAAACATGTGGGATGTTTGCTGCGCAGTTGCCAAGTTTGACAGACGAGGCACCATTATACAAACTGCCAAATAGTATCATAAAGTCGTCCGAGCTAGGCCTGCAGTGGTTTGAGGAATATCATGCAAATGCCCTAAGGAGAAGTAAGTTGCAAATATAAGTTCTAATTGGAGGATTTTCCAATAAAACTGAAACCACTATAAAGCTAAGCCCTGCTCAGACGTTTTCATAAGTGACATGTTACTCATTACAAAAAGTATACAACTCAGTTTTTTTGTAATTTGTAGTGAATATAACGTGTACCTCAGCGGGCCGGTGTACTGACTGTCATCAATATATCATATTCTACTTTTGTAGAGTTGATACACAAATGTCCAATGTTGACAAAAGTGGATGAATGCACCGTCGCTCTGAATTATGATTCCTGTATCACCAGCCATAAAGGATTCTGCATGACAGGTATGCTTACATACTTCAAGAATTCAGATTTTTTTCGGTCTATTTCACCAAAGAGAAAATATAAAAGCAAGCATTAAACCTTTCATGTTTTCACATGTGTAAAGTCATGTCTGGTCAATTATTTGTGTTATGATTGTTGTTTAAAAAAGAATTTTTTTTTCACCTTACATATTGGTGTTATCAGGAACAGAAACCGTACACGACAGTCTCAGATTCGTCCGATTTACCAAGGAAGACGGGGACAATGAAATAAGCTATTTCACAGATCAACCATCATGCCGTAAGTTTTATTTCACAGATCAACCATCATGCTGTAAGTTTTATTCCACAGATCAACCATCATGCTGTAAGTTTTATTTCACCGATCAACCATCATGCTGTAAGTTTTATTCCACAGATCAACCATCATGCTGTAAGTTTTATTCCACAGATCAACCATCATGCTGTAAGTTTTATTCAACAGATCAACCATCATGCTGTAAGTTTTATTCCACAGATCAACCATCATGCCGTAAGTTTTATTTTTTACCGATCAACCATCATGCCGTAAGTTTTATTTCACCGATCAACCATCATGCCGTAAGTTTTATTTCACCGATCAACCATCATGCCGTAAGTTTTATTTCACCGATCAACCATCATGCCGTAAGTTTTATTTCATCGATCAACCATCATGCCGTAAGTTTTATTTCACCAATTAACCATCATGCTGTAAGTTTTATTTCACCGATCAACCATCATGCCGTAAGTTCTATTTCGCAGATCATCCATCATGCCGTAAGTTTTATTTCACAGATCAACCATCATGCCGTAAGTTTTATTTCACAGATCATGTAAATTAAAAACAACTCATTCAAAATTTCGGTCTAGCATAGTTGGAATTGGTATATGTTTAGAAGCTGCAATATCATTGATGGATTAATGGACACAATACAAAACAAGAAATTCCACTATAACTGGTACAAAGACACCATATTTTTAATGTTTTTATAGGTTCAGTCAATGCATTTTTTCAATAATGTTTTTTTTTGGTTTGTTTACATTTTCTTAATCTCTTTTATTCATATATGCATTTATAGATGAAACAACGACCGACCGAACTGATACAACGCCGCAAAGTACTAGTTAGTATAATATTGTAGAATTCTAGTATTCAATAAAAGTAATCAGTTAGATCTTGGCGGACCCAGAATTTGAAAGGGGGGGTCCACCAGCAGTCCAAACGTAAGGGAGAGTCGGCTAATTTTTGTAAAACAAAAAGATAGAATACATTAAAATGTGAATAATATTTCTGAAGGAAAGGGGGTCAAGATTGCGGAACTCCACAACTAATTCCACTTCTGTACGGTAATTGCTGAATTCAAAGTTGTAATACAATTTCCATTTTTTTCTATTTAAGACACCCTGCATAAACAGAACCATTTAATATACAATGATTTCACAGGCAAAATGTTGACTGCGTTTAACGTGCGTCTGGCTTACGTTAAACGCATGTCATCTGACGCTATTAAATTGGCGTTTCTAACCGCGTACGTCTGACGCACGTTAAAAATTTATCTTGGCAATATTTTTATTTCATAATAAAACACACAAAATAAATAACTTACTAACTTCATACATTTTAGGAAACTATATGTCTGACGTATGGTAAACGTACGTTTACCGCACGTTTGAAAAACGTACGTCTGACATATGTTTTTACAATAATTTGACGTACGTTTACCGTACAGCGGTTAGAAACGTATGTTTAACATACGTTTATGCACTACGTCAGACGCATGCTTTTATTAACGTACGTCAGACGTATGTCTAATTTCTGAATTTTGCCTGTGTATTGACAGAAAGTTACAGTTGGGTTGTCAATAAAACTGCATAAATATACTTTTTATACATGACTGTATAACTTTTTTCAGCTTCAATAGTAACATCGAAGCAAACTACAGTGGCAGGTTTGTTACCAATCTTAATATAGAGCTCAACAAATTTCAAAAGAAGGTTTGTTGATGAAAAAAAAAAACAATCTCCAATTAGATGAATCCAAATCCATCATTTTCCAAGTAAAATCTTAAACAACTGATATAAAAGTTCAATTCAACAAGAACATAAAGACAAAAAGACAACAAGAACAAAGGTACCCACTCTCTAGAGAACAATCAAAGATGGGGAAATAGGTGGACGTATGAGACAAATAAAAGCTACAGACATTTAACTGAATCAATAAGTCCAAAAACAGGCAACAATACAATGGAAAACTTTCAATATCAGAATAAAGAAGCATTCTACTCGATTATTTTGACATTCAAATTAGTACCTTTTTCCTTCTTTTACTAGATAACCTTGCTTTGTTAACATTGTTTGATATTATACTATTTATTTTTCAGACTTGGATTTGATAACAACAATAAAAGACCCCACAAGTAAGAGTAGTTTATATTTTATCATTAAAGCTTGATACGAAAATTGTTCCAGAAATAATAAAGGACTTTTGTGTTTCAAACAAAATGGTATTTTTGCCCTTTGGCTACAGTGCTGCTTGAAATTCAGACAGTCTACTGTCTAGTTTATGTCGATTGAAGACATTCTAAGGCTGGACCGGCTAAATGAATTGACAACAAAGTTCTTGTTTATGAACTCAGCTAAGAACATCAAAATGCATTAAAAACCCGAATTTTGTCCCAACCGTCCTATAGGGTAGGTGGTATGAACTAGAACTTCTTTAAAATGAAGCAAGTAAGAATATAATGCAATACGAAAATATGAAACCATCAAAGAATTAACAATTTACATAATGTTTTTTTTTTCATAAAAAGGTTCTTTTTTTATTTAGAAACCAAGAAATTCCACTCAACAGTACAGGCCAAGTCCACTGGTAAATATTGATACTTTTGTATATTTTACATTGTAACAAAAATGTCAGATTAACAGAAAATGAAAATATGATTTTTAGCTCACCTGGCCAAAGGCCATGTGAGCTTATGCCATCACTATGCGTCTGTTGTCGTCCGTTAACAATTTCAAAAATCTTTTCCTCTGTAACCATTAAACCAATTTGACTGAAAAATGCTTAAATGTTCAGCTCATTAAGCTCTAAAAGTCTCCATTGGGTCGAACTTGTCAGATCACTCCTTTTAGGGGTTATGGCCCTTTAAAGGTCAAAAATAGCATTTTTTTCCCTAATGAAAACTATTGCAGATAGAGTAAGCTATTGCTTGCTTAAATGTTCAGCTCATTAAGCTCTTCAAAAATCTCTGTTGGTTCCAAGTTGTCAGATGACCCCTTAAACGGGTTATGGCCCTTTACAGGTCAATAGCCTTTTTCCTTATATTATGAAAACAATTGCAGATAGAGAAAAGCTTTTGCTTGCTTAAATGTTCAGCTTATTAAGCTCTACAAAAGTCTCCATATGGTCAAACTTGTTAGATTACCCCATATAGGAATTATGGCCCTTTACAGGTCAAAAATAGTATTTCTTCATGTTTTTGTCTTATAGATTGAAAACTAATGCGGAGAAAAACAAGAGGCTCCCAGGAGCCTGAATCGCTCACCTGGTCTTGATGTTGACCCTATACTTTTGTAGAGCTAAATGAGCTGAACATTTAAGCAAGCAACAGCTTTTCTCTACCTGCAATAGTTTTCATTCTATAGGCCAAAAACACCATTTTTCACCTATAAGGGGCCATAACCCCTATAAGGAGTCATCTGACAACTTCGACCCTATGGAGACTTTTGTAGAGCTAAATGAGCTGAACATTTAAGCAAGCAACAGCTAATCTCTATCTGCAATAGTTTTCATTCTGTAGGCCAAAAACATGAAAAATCGCTTTTCAGAGGCCGTAACCCCTAAAAGGGGTCACCTGACAACTTCGACCCTATGGAGAATTTTGTAGAGCTAAATGAGCTGAACATTTAAGCAAGCAACAGCTAATCTCTATCTGCAATAGTTTTCATTCTGTAGGCCAAAAACATGACAAATCGCTATTTTTCAAGGGCCGTAACCCCTATAAGGGGTCATCTGACAACTTCGACCCTATGGAGAATTTTGTAGAGCTAAATGAGCTGAACATTTAAGCAAGCAACAGCTAATCTCTATGTGGAACAGTTTTCATTCTGTAGGCCAAAAACATGAAAAAACGCTATTTTTCAGGGGCCGTAACCCCTAAAAGGGGTCATCTGACAACTTCGACCCTATGGAGAATTTTGTAGAGCTAAATGAGCTGAACATTTAAGCAAGCAACAGCTAATCTCTATTTGCAATAGTTTTCATTCTGTAGGCCAAAAACATGAAAAAACGCTATTTTTCAAGGGCCGAAGCCCCTATAAGGGGTCATCTGACAACTTCGACCCTATGGAAAATTTTGTAGAGCTAAATGAGCTGAACATTTAAGCAAGCAACAGCTAATCTCTATCTGCAATAGTTTTCATTCTGTAGGACAAAAACATGAAAAAACGCTATTTTTCAGGGGCCATAACCCCTATAAGGGGTTATCTGACAACTTCGACCCTATGGAGACTTTTGTAGAGCTTAATGAGCTAAACATTTAAGCAAGCAACAGCTAATCTCTATCTGCAATAGTTTTCATTCTGTAGGCCAAAAACATGAAAAATGGCTATTTTTCACCTTTAAGGGGCAGTAACCCCTATAAGAGGTCATCTGACAACTTCGACCATATAGAGACTTTTGTAGAGTTAAATGAGCTGAACATTTAAGCAAGCAACAGCTAATCTCTATCTGCAATAGTTTTCATTCTGTAGGCCAAAAACATGAAAAAATGCTATTTTTCACCTTCAAGGGGCCGTAACCCCTATAAGGGGTCATCTGACAACTTTGACCAAATGGAGACTTTTGTAGAGCTTTTGATGCTGAATCAGTAGCGTGGCCTCAGATTTCCTCTATCTCTTATACATTTTGATTTATAAGCCAAAAACAGTAGTCTGACCCCCCTAGTCTATTTTTAGTAACGGCGGCCATGTTTTTTAACGGATCAAAAATCAAAACACAAGTTTGGTGCAGGACACCCTAAGGATCATTCATACCAAGTTTCATTAAATTCTGTTCGGTAGTTTCAGAGGAGAAGATTTTTGAAAAATTGTTAACAGACGACGACGACGACAGACGACAGACGACGACGACGACGACGGACGCCAAGTGATGGTAATAGCTCACATGGACCTTCGGTCCAGGTGAGCTAAAAAAGATGTTGCTTGCTTAAACATGCAGCTATTTACAAAGGCTTCACAAAAGTCTCAATTAGGTCTCAGTTGTCAGATGACCCCTTTAAGAAAAGAACCTTATGGCTTAAGGACCAGGTGAGCGATTCAGTCTCCTCGGAGCCTCTTGTTTTCTTACCAGTATCAAACAAATATAAGAATGGAATAGTGCCATATAAGCAGGGTTAACAATATACTGAGTCTGTACCATTGTAAAGTTAAATCAAACCACACAGTTGTCAGTTTTTATTCATCATTATGAGATTATTTTTTCCAATCAGAAGTTTTGTTACAGTTATTCATTATTATGTACTGTTAAGTCTAAATTTTGCAGAGAGTACTAAAACAAAACCTACAGCAAAACCCAGGGATACTTCTGAAGATTCTGGAAGCAGTAAGTTTACAATTATCATCCTAGTTAGTGAGTGACCCGGTGGTTTCTTTCACCGAAAATGTAAGATCACCCAAGGGCTGCCACGAGGGTGACCTTACTTTTCAAGGGGAAAGAAATGCAGGGTCACATATCAGTTAGGGTGATAACTGTTATATTATATCGAGTATTTAAATGAAACAATTGGTGGGGAAAACACAGGGCTCATGTGCAAAATTTCATGAGAGGGTGACCTTACCATGCCACCCAATGATTACCAGTTGACCCAGCAAAATATCACATTTTGCATGACAGCGTCTTAGCAAATCACAATAAAGATAGCCATGATGATAGATAAGTTACCACTTAGTAAAAAGGAAAATCAACTCTTACCATATTTGAATTCAATCACAATTAAGACACTATCTCTACACATTTGGACATTCAACTGATTAAAAACATTTTCATATGCCTATGGGGTGGAAGTTAATTTGCATTAAGATATGCAGCACTACTTATTTCTTTGAATGTTAATTGTTTGAAGTAAGGTCATTTCAGAGACAAATGAGTATTTCAATATCTGATTTCAGATTTATGGATAGTTGCTGTGGTTATTGTTACCCTTCTGGTCATCCTCATTATTGCTTTGATTATGGTTGCTAGGCGCAAAGAAAAGACTAGGTATATTTTTACTTTTTAAAACTCAAGACATTTTTTATACTTTACTAAATTAAGGGGAAGGTTTGGCCCAAAAAGCTAGTTTAACCCTACTACATTTTAAATGTGTCCTTCCTAAGCCAGGAATATTTGATAAAGCTTTTCTTTGTACTTAACTTTTTGATGTTTTCTGTTCCTTGTTTAAGAATGGGGTCTATCTTTGACTATTTCAGGACTGGATTTGAATTATATGCATTTTATTTACACCTTGGGCTGATGCTGAATGGCAAGCAGCACCTCTTTATCTAAGCTGATGGTGTTTTTCCATAGTGGATTTTCTAAATTACGTGAGCTGTAAACATATTTACAGATTAAATAGTATTTTAAAAATAACCCCTCTTTTGTTACAAGATAGGTACAGTAATTCCTGTTGATTTTTGCACAGGAAAGAATAAATAGGAGGTTTTTTTTTATCTATTTACTGTAAAGAAAGGCCTCAATATTTTTAATGTTATGATCCTTTAATTAGTGCACTTCATCATTTTATTTCAACAGACGGCTATCAATTGAAAGTTCTAGTGTCAATCAGAATAGACACAGTACCAGTAGCCGAAAGAGGATGAGTACAGCCGATGTTAGTGAACCTGTCGCTGGTAGTCTGCGGAAGATGAAAAATGGAGCCCAGTCAAAAGGAAAAGATCCACTGATTGAAGTTCTAGCTATTGACACATTCGAGGGATTACACGGACAGGACATAGAGGTTAAGGATTTAGATGAACATGCAGAGGAAACTAAAATGGTTGATACTGAGGATGGGTTAAATGTTGTAGGTCTAGACAAGACTAAAGATCTTCAAAATAAAAAGGCTGAAGGAATGACTTACTCATCCATGGATAAAAAGGGAATGGAAAAAGAAGATTCCAACCAGACTGAGAACAAATCTAAGGATGAACAAGAAGATGAGTCCGAGAAACAGATGAGCAATGATCATCTAGTAGAGGAAAGAACTGATGATGAGTTAGGTAAAGATGAGAATGAAAGAAAAGATTCTAGTGACTCTGAAAGGGATGATAATGTAGGAAGTAAACCTCTACTTGAAAATCAGAGTAAACATCAAGACGATGATGATGAGGATGATGACAATGATTACAATGATGATGATGATGATGAAGTTTAATCACTGAATGTTTAATATATAAAAAATTATTAAATGAAAATATTTTTTTTAGTGCAAGCAAAGATAAAAGATTGAAGCTTGTCACATTTGTATGATTTTTATTAAAACACATTACATTATTCAACATTTTAACAAGGCACTTATACAAATCCATGTACATTTTTTCACCAAAGCTAAATGCATTTATAAAGGTCTCTTTAGACAAAATAGTTCAATATGTTATGTTAGTCTATCCTTGATAGTAAGTATAAATTCATAGCATATCAAAAGATGGAACAGTAATTTTCTAAACTTTATCTTGTATCCTTTTATAAAAGGATTTTTTTTAATATTAGATTTTACAAATAGAAAAAAACAACATAAAATTAGATTTTCTTATAATGCTATTTATTTCAGTCACAAAGTACAGATTTAGTTCAGAAGTATGCAGTCATAAAATACTGATGTCTATATGGAAGTACTTTATCATTATAACAAAAAAAATCTTTTCCATCTTTTTCTATCCAGTAAACAGTTTCAAAAAGAACACACAGTAATCTTTTCAAGTATAACAAATTACCACAAAGCATTGCATGGGAGATAATATAAAAATATTACAATCATAAGTTTATTAATACAACATGTTTTAGAATCATGTTAGCAAGCTTAATACTTTATTTTCAAAATTTACCAATACACAATTCAACAGAGGATCCAGAGGGAGGGAGCACCCAGGCCCCCCTTTGTTTGAAAACCTGGAAATTGAAGCATGACCAGAGTGCCCCCCCCCCCTTTAGCCAGTCAATGGATGCCCTTTTGAAAACTTCTAGATCCCCAACTGCAGTTAAATTAGTGGAATATAGATATGACCACACAAACAACACAGGGTGCTTAACTAATAAATATTAACAGGTGAAAATAAATCTTAACAAAATAGATAACTGACAAAAAGTAAACAAATAAACTCTAAAATATAATAATAATATAAAAAGAATCTAATAAAAATAAAATTAGTCATACATTCCATCCATTAAATAAACAAATTGTAAAAATATATTCTGTTACATAAAAATATTATCACAGACAAATACTGGAATGTCCTAAAATAAAATGGACGGATGACTGCTTGTCATTAATGGAAATATTCCAACCTCTTTATTCTTCAGCATGACAATTAACTCCCCTTCAAACAGAATTTATATCTTTTTATCAATATAAGCTGTTTCATTTCTAAATTTATCACACATCAAAGTTTTTTTCAATGTACATAAAATCACTGTTTTCTGCAACTCTTGGGATATATTGTTTAACAAATGCAAATTTTGAGTTGTAAAGATTAGAATGTTTCATGCTGAACATAAAAAAAAGTTTTGTCTCTCCTGGTTTTCCCCCCATTTTTAAGTTGAAACGGACAGATAGGACAAGAACATTATGTCTCCCCACCAAAGTGCAAAGTGGGAGGAGAATATTGAACTAGTTTTATTGCATAAAGGTAAGATAAGGTACAAAATATGCAGTAAGTATTAATTATTTGCCCATCTTGAAAAGAATTCAAGAGCAACCTCCCTTCAGTACCACAATTAATATGGAAGCAATGGCAACAAACAGGAAGTATAAAACTCAGCAGGCTGAAAAAAGCACTAGCAATAAATATAAAATCAAGTATAAATTAAATTAACAACTGAAAAATGTCACTAAATGTATAGCAAAATGATCTTTTTAAGACTAGCTTTCAAAGGAGACGTACAAAAGAATTGAGAGAGACAGTATTTCATCATTTGTTCTCACAAGCAGGAATGGAAACATAATAGTTTAAATTTTCATGTCATGCTTTTAAGTAAATGAAAGACATCAACATATCATTATAAGGTTAAAGATATGATATTATTACAAAAAATCACAATTAAAAATGGTTGATAATGCTGAAGATATTTGCACCAAATGTATACTATTGATAGCACATTAAGACAAATAGCTATAATTCATCAATATGAAGACATGATTATTAACACACAAACTTTGTTCTAAAGCTGAAATAAATTGATGATGTCAAAATATTATTGGTATTGTGTTACTTTGTCAAAAGCTATTTATCTATCTTCATATAGTGTACATCACTATGTCATGTGACCTTGATATCTACACACACATAACCTGTTCTTTGATTGGTTGGCAGTAATTGACCATGTGATCTCTGTATTCAGGTGTAACAAGGTCAGAACTCTTTATACATTGTTGAAGGGCATAATCACAATTAATTGTCTCATCTGCAAGAATAAAATAACACTTTGTTTTACTCTTCTTTTATTTCTAAATTCTAAAGTTGACTTTGTATAGCTAGCTGGGTAATTTGAACACATAGAGTTTGTTTCATCTGATGTGAAATAAACAAAATAAGCAAAAATGAATGAATATGCTACAAGGGCTAATCTATTGAACTTCTAGTAAATATATCGCATACATTTGTGAGAGGGCAAGACAAAAATAAAGCTGCTAGCCAGGAAATATTTTTTTTTCGGTTGTATAAAAATGCAAGAAAAATCCCCTATATGGCACTTTAAAGTAAGGAAAAAATAAGAGTTTTATTGCCCATGCTGCAACAAATGTTGGTATTCATTACCTATTTAACCTTAAAATTAACAAGAATTAGTTTGGAAGTTTATTTAAAAAATTACCTTTATTAATATATTTTTCTTGGGCAATATACATAACAGCAGGAACACAATATTGAGCCACACCATACTGATCAGGGGTGAGAGAGTTGGACATCCATACAGGTAACACCAGGTGTGTGTAATGCTGAAATATAGAAATATTCCATACAGGTAACACCAGGTGTGTGTAATGCTGAAATATATAAATATTCCATACAGGTAACACCAGGTGTGTGTAAAGCTGAAATATATAAATATTCCATACAGGTAACACCAGGTGTGTGTAATGCTGAAATATATAAATATTCCATACAGGTAACACCAGGTGTGTGTAAAGCTGAAATATATAAATATTCCATACAGGTAACACCAGGTGTGTGTAATGCTGAAATATATAAAGATTTCATACAGGTAACACCAGGTGTGTGTAATGCTGAAATATATAAAGATTCCATACAGGTAACACCAGGTGTGTGTAATGCTGAAATATATAAAGATTCCATACAGGTAACACCAAGTGTGTGTAATGCTGAAATATATTTATATATTTCATACAATTCTGGTCAATGTACAAGGATATTTTTCTGAGGTATGTGTACCTTGAGTTGCATGCAGATGTAATGTTGCAGAGTACATTATTGGTGTTTATTGTAAGTTTCACGATCACATCAATTACTTATTTTTACTTTGTTCAGCTTTGTACAAGTCATTAGAAACTAGAAAAGGTATAGGTAATGCCCCCACTGTCAGGTATACAATGTTTTATGTAAAAGACTTATTCATTGACACCATAAAACTACGGGTAGCCAAGGTGTTTGTGTCTGTAAGACACAGATGATGCACCCACCATGTTTGGAAAAAATGATTCAAAATTATAGAAAATGTCCAGAAAACTGTCATTCTCATAAAATTTTCTAAGTCCAAGGGCAATAATTTCGGTACAAAGGTAAAATAATATGTTGACCACATTTTGTAAGCCTATTAATTGACAAATCTTTTGACAGAGTTGTGTTTTCATAAAAGTATAATTTATACATGATCTAATGTTACCTCAGGATACCCAGTATGTTTGTCCAGTGTCTCTAACTCTTCAGGTGTAATCTGGTAAATAACACCCTCCACAGAACAAAAAGGGTTGTACTCAATATTGGCAAACCCACCAGCCTCTAAACTTATACCTGAAATATAATAAACATATAACTGTTATACACAGTCTTGTAATTTACAACATTTAAAAAAACAATTGAATTTGTGCTGAAATACTTGTTTCA
The DNA here is from genome assembly GCA_963971305.1 of Arcuatula senhousia. Lineage (NCBI taxonomy): Eukaryota > Metazoa > Mollusca > Bivalvia > Mytilida > Mytilidae > Arcuatula > Arcuatula senhousia. The sequence continues at coordinate 51,834,157 of OZ020311.1, forward strand.
GAAAACTTATATTCTTTTAACTTCCACAGAAATAACAAAAAAATCTGTTTGAAATATGTACAAAAATACAAAAATGACAAAATTTAATGAAAACATTGTTTTGCTCTTCTAATTTGATAATTAACTGCATAAAAATGTGTTGTTAGTATTTCATATGTACTGACAAACTTTTTGACATCCAACTGTTCTATGGGACCAAAAACAAAATGTCCTCACTTAAGTTAAGGTTATAATGAGGGCCTCAGTTTGATTTAGGATTAAAATCCACATAGACAAAATCAATCCTTAGTGTGACATTGTGATTGTATTCTCTAGGATGGGGTACATGTTGTATATTTACCTTTCTTGTTAAAAACTAGCTGAAAACCATACAGTAATCCCCAGAATCTTTCTTTTACTTCTCTCTTCAAGTATGTTGTGATTCTAGAAGAAGAAAAAATTATAAGTCACTTTTATAGCATAAGTTGACTAAAAGATGTGCATTAAATGTGGATAATAAAATTTAACTTCCTTTTATTGTTGTTAAAATCTTATAATAAATACAAAAAATATACTTTAAAAAATGCCAAAAAACTATTTACTCTTGCCTAAGTTGTAAAAAGCTGTATACGTAACAAATTACCTCATATCAAGCTTATATTTATGAACAAGAATATGGCAAAAGACAATAAAGCCCTTAAGTTTTAAACTTTCTAAAGTATAAATATTCTTACCTAGACTGACTCATATCTGGACCATAGGCAAAGTAGTAGAGGTACCCAGTTGGAGGTCTAGCATTCAGTGTAAAACACAGAGGGGCCACAGGGGCTGCTGGTCCTTTCTTCTGCTTCTTCTCCTGTCTGAAAAATTATCACATAATGGCCATCAATAACAAATGAGGAATACTGTGGGCAAGTAGTGTTCTCCAACCCACTTAGATAATGAGATTTTTAGGTATTTTAGGATTTAAAGGACTATAAAAATTTACTGTAGCAAGACACATAAGGCATTATTCAGTGATGTGCCTTAATTATTGCAACTTTTTAAAATTCCCTATTTAATCAACCAAATTATATTTGTTTTTAAAACAAGGAGTTGCAATTTGTAGTGCTAAGGATACCCCCACTCGGCCACTCACAAAACAGGAAGTAGATGCAGGACTGACCTAGAAAGGGGATGCGCAATACAACTCGTCATGATAAAGCTGTATACCAAATTTGAAATCAATCCCTTCAGTAGGAGCCGAGAAATCTGTTACAAAAATTGTCTATTTTGACCCTTAAAAAAGTCTAAGTCGGCTCAGAAAACAGGAAGTGGATGGTGGACTGACCTGGAAAAGGGAGGCACGATATAATAATCATGATAAAGCTGTATACCAAATTTTAAATCAATACCTTTTGTAGAAGCCGAGAAATCTGTTACAAAAAATTGTCTATTTTTTACCCTTTAAATAGTCTAAGTCGGCTCCGAAAACAGGAAGTTGATGCACGACTGACCTGGAAAAGGGAGGCACAAGACAACTCATCATGATAAAGCTGTATACCAAATTTTAAATCAATCCCTTTTGTAGCCGAGAAATCTGTTACAAATTATTGTCTATTTTAGGCCCTTAAAAAAGTCTAAGTCAGCTCAGAAAACAGGAAGTGCATGAGGGACTGACCTGGAAAGAGGAGGCATGATACAACTCATCATTATACAAGTGTGGCCACTAAAAGTATGTCTCGCCTGCCGGCACCATCGCTAAAATCAACTACCTAAGCTTTCATTTCTTGATATAAACACAAAAAGTGTCAGTATACCTAATAACAGATGCCTAGTTATTATACTATTCAAGCAATCCATTGTCCACACAAGTATTACAAAAAGTTTTCTGTCTGAAAAAAGACATAAGTTCACAGAGTCACTGGAGCGTAAAAATGGGGTCATGGTCACATGGCATGGTGACGGTTGTGTTGTCCATAACCGCAACTGTCTGTTTACCCAATATCAGATGCCTAGCTATTATAACTTTCCAGCAATTCATCTTCCATAAAAGTCTTACAAAAAAGTTTTTCGGCCTGAAAAAGACCTAAGTTCACAGAGTCACTGGAGCGTGAAAATGGGGTCAGGGTCAAACAGCATGGGGACAATTGCGTAGACCATAACCTGAACTGTCTGTATTCAAAATATCAGATGCCTAGCTATTATACTTTTCAAGCAATTCATCGTCCACAAAAGTCTTACAAAAAAGTTTACGGCCTGAAAAAAGACCTAAGTTCACAGAGTCACTGGAGCGTGAAAATGGGGTCAGGGTCAAATGGCATGGTGACAGTTGCGTAGACCATAACCTGAACTGTCTGTATACCAAATATCAGATGCCTAGCTATTATACTTTTCAAGCAATTCATCGTCCACAAAAGTCTTACAAAAAAGTTTACGGCCTGAAAAAAGACCTAAGTTCACAGAGTCACTGGAGCGTGAAAATGGGGTCAGGGTCAAACGGCATGGTGACAGTTGCGTAGACCATAACCTGAACTGTCTGTATACCAAATATCAGATGGCTAGCTATTATACTTTTCAAGCAATTCATTGTCCACAAAAGTCTTACAAAAAAGTTTACGCCGCCGCCGTCGCCGTCGCCGCCGCCGTCGCCGGAAAGTAATACCTATGTCTCGCCTTCCGCGACTATTCGTCGCAGGCGAGACAAAAACTGTATACCAAATTTGAAATCAATCCCTTCAGTAGAAGCTGAGAAATCTGTTAAGAACTTTGTTAAGGACGGATGGACAGACAGACGGAGGGACAAGGTGCAAGGTGATTGCAATATAGCCCCCTCTCTTACAAGTGGGGGTATAATAATTATTGTGAAGTCATATATGGAGCAATTTTTCATGAACTTTGTTTTTATAGACTTGAGGAGAATATTTGTTTATTTGAGCTTTGACTTCCATTTTGTAGTTTCAATAAAGATATGTTGATTACAAAAAGATTTTTTTATGATCCGTTTTCCCTATATATTCAATTTAAATTTGTGGCATCAAAATTTTACTTTGAATTTTCTTGGTTAATGGCATAGACATTTTTCTTCCAAATGAACAAATCCAAAATATCTACTTGTTACTATGAAAACTTGATGAAAATCCATACAGATGCCTCGCTGGCCTGACACAGGAAGTAGAAGTTTGACAGGTCTGAAAGTCCCTTAAGACATACATCAGTTGTCAAACTGAACCATCCATCAAGTTTCAAATCATTCTCATGTACAGTTTATTAGAAAAGCTTGACAAAAATTTGTATGAATAGACGGACAGGCTTGAGTAAAACTTAATGCCCCCTGTTTTTCCTTTGCCTTTGTTTTATGTTTAGTTTAATGTTATGATAAAACTAGCAATGAACTAGAAAATGTGTCTATGAGCCAAAGGATGGCCCTCCCGTTCTTAAAATATCATTGACCCTCAATGTGTATTACCTGGGATATGGACCTTTACCAAGAAATTGATCAAAAGTGTTCATGTGTAAAATATAGGTCGCTGTGACCTTATTTCTGGTGGGTGGTGCCATGTTACCAAGACTCATCGAGTAGTGAAATATTATTGACCCCTAACATGTAGTATTCAAGATATAGACCTTAACCAAAGTCATTCATGCGTAAAATATAGGTCACAGTGACCTCACTTCTAGTGGATGGTGTCACCTTACCCAAGACATATCTAGTGGTGAAATATCATTGACCCCCTTCATCTAGTATCCAAGTTATAGACCTTAACCAAGAACTTAACCGAAGTTGTTCATGCATAAAATATAGATCACAGTGACCTAATTTTTATTGGGTGGTGTCATGTTACCCAAGACACATCTAGTGGTGAAATACCATTGACCATCAACATGTAGTATCTGAGATATGGACCTTAACCAAGAACTTAACCAAAGTCATTCATTCATAAAATATAGGTCACAGTGACCTAATTTCTAGTGGGTGGTGTCACCTTACATAAGACACATCTAGTAGTGAAATATCATTGACCCCTAACATCTAGTATCCAAGTTATGGACCTTAACCAAGAACTTAACCAAAGTTGTTCATGCATAAAATATAGGTCACAGTGACCTAATTTCTAGTGGGTGGTGTAGCCCTACCCAAGACCCATTTGGTGGTGAAATATCATTGACCCCCAACATCTAGTATCCAAGTAATGGACCTTAACCAAGAACTTAACCAAAGTGTTACGGACGGACGGACAAGGGTAAAACTATATGGCCGATCCACATACCTGGTCGGGCCATACAAATGTGAAGTAAGTATGCCTGAATTATTTTTTCTAATTTATAAATCCTTTTTTTTTTTATCTTACCTTGGCTTTGAGAACTCTACACATTTGGCCACAACACTGAATTCTTTGTCTAAATCACTGAAAAAAGAGAAATTACCTATTTCACAGAAATAAAATGGTATTACATATTACTCAATAAATTTATGCATTAATGAACTATAGAGCTTCAAGACTCAAATAAAGAAAATTGAGCCAAGTGACAAGACTTCATGTTTTCTCTCCCTACAAGTGTAATTTTGTTTTACTACAATACTGTCAGGAAGGGCCATGTGGGCAAAACATTTGAAACATTTACATGAAATTTTAAATTAATTCCTTAAGGCAGATCACTGAGCATCTTTTTTGCACATCTATCATAATTCTAGAATTTATAATGCTTCTTACTCTTGTTGATTTCTATTAGGCTAGGTAAACATCAAAATTAATAATTACAACAAAAATTAGGATTAAATGCACCGTTTTGCGAATTTCAATATTTTCCCGTACTTTTTAAGGGGAGATAATTTGTGTAGAAATAATAGGGAAAAAACACATTTTTCACTGTTTTCAAAAATTTTGATGGTGAACTTTTTTTTAATTTAGTATATTAAAAAATCTTTCAAAAACAAAGATTTTCACAAATTTTAAGAAAAATCTATGGAGTGGATTTTTTTAGGTAAAAGAAATTTGAATTTTCTCTATTGATCCTATATAAAAAGTACTAAAATCATCCATTTTTCAAAGTTGTTTCTATAAAAATTCTCGTGGTGAACTTTTAATTTTATTATCGAGATTTAAAGTACTAGTCTAGGGCTATCTGTGGTAAAAATTTTAGAAAATTCTATGGATAACTTTTTAGACACCCCATCTACCATCAAGTACTTATACTGTGTAAAATTTCAGATATGCAGCCAAAATACTTTTAGTGTTTGAATTTTTTTTAAAATGTGAATGGACAGACATACAGACAGACTGACATACCAGTGTACAAAGTGTAAACTATAGAGCTATCAAAATGATCTACATTGAAAGAGGCTAAAAAGCTCTTGAATAAAACTATTATAGCATTAACATGAATATCCCACTGTCAATGTATGAAACATATAGAAATAAAAGAATGTTAATCTTCCTTACCCTTTCAAATTTTAAATATCAGAGGGAAATTTAAATATTGCTTTTACCTTAATTGTACTTCTGTTGCTACTGTTTCAGGGATCTGAAAAAAAACATCAACATATTTATAATTATTAATACAAATTCAACTTCTAACATGGTATTCTAATTGGAAATAAAATAATACTTTGTTACATATTGGTCATATGGTGTGGGTGTCTTTTTGGCTAATTTGTATCCATGTTTGCATGGCTTTGAAATGTGTGTGTTACTTTAATCTTGTCTTGTCTGATAACATATGACAGTTTGTATTAGATTTCTACACCAAATTTTGATATATGTAACCTTGGTGTGATTTTTTCATATTATATAAAGCTCTATAAGGTTATTCAACACAGATATAACAAGAACTCAAAAGTAGTTTTACAGTTTTATCAAAAATGAAAATTGCATGCTATTTTTTCTATGTGACTCTAATTGCAATTATTTGTAATGCCAACTTTCTTCTGTCAGATTTAAATCAAAATACTTGCTGCTGTTTTATCTTTTCTTGTAGCCATCTGACAAAGCTAAAACTGCAGCAAAAAAATTCATGGCATTTAGTTTCTTTTAAGGGCACAAACCTGATCAGGTGGCAGTTCATCACAGACCATCTCAAGCAGTGTTTTGTCAGGATCACTTCTGTCTGTTACACACACATCAGAGTCTGTTCCTACAGGACATGCATTAGGGTCTGACCCAGGACCTAGCAAACATAAATTAGGTATTCTGTCTTCTGCTTCATATCCTACACTACAGCCACTGTCTGTTGTCATGGAAACAACTGAAGGAGTTCTAAATAGAAGTTTTTGCTTAGGACAATCAGCATCTGATTTTGATTTTTCAAAATGGAAGCTGTTTCGTCTGGTCAATTTCCTGGAGGTTGATTTCTTACCAGCTGAAGATGGTCGAGAGAAGGAGTTATGTCTTTTGACAGCAGGTGTTTCTGCTCTACCAGGGGTCATTAATGAATCACTAATACATCCACAGTTTTCACTTACTGTCATACACTTTTTCCTATACATGTCCAAAATATCAGCATAATTCCTGTCAGTGTCTTTTGGGGTTTCAATGGCCATATCTACATCTGTCTGATGACCATTAGACCTCAATTCTAACTCAAGGTCATTACAACTTACATTTTCCATTAGCTCATTTTCTCCCACATCACCAATACTTGTATCTTCAATTTTAGTATGTTTATGAAAACTGTTTTGAATAGCTGCTAATTCTTCTTCAAGGTCATTGAAGGTTATTTCTTTATCTTTTCTCAGTGAGATTTCCACTCCATCTGTCATTTTCTCTTCAACAAACAATGACTCCCTGGGTGGAGTTTCACCTTCAAAATACACCTTCCTTGAAGGAGAATCTGATCGATTGTATGTCCCTAAAGTTAAACTGCCCTCTGAAGATTGAGAAGATTTACGAACAGGCTTGTTCCTTTTAGTAGCTGATGAAGGTCGTATCAGTCTATTATGTTTACTTTTAGATGTACTAGAACTGTGAGAGGAGAATGGACTGGGTGAACGTGTTGGTGATGGACTTCTTCTTGGACTTTCAGCACCAACTGTGTAATAAACACTGCCATCATGTAATACTGACTGTATCTGTAAAGTGCTAGGGGCTTGGTATCTGTTCTTACTCCTACATGACCTTGAATTATGGCCACATGCTGTCTTATCTTTCACTACTGTGGATGATTGTTTGCCACTTTTCTGTGATTCTCCAGCAGATTTTGACTGTGATTGTTGGTTCTGATTGTTTGATGACGATGTCGTTTGATTGGTCTCTGTGTACCTGTTATCGTTCAGATCTCTGATTCTGTCTTCATCATTTTGATCGTCATCATCTTTATTCATTGGCTTGTCATCGTCAGGCTTACAACTTTCCTTGGATTTTTTCCTCTCTGGGCTGCTTTCTAGTCCTTTGTCTATGACTTTGATCTCCCCCTTTACTACCTTGCTATCAGCCTTTGAAGGCTCAATAGGTTTGTCACCCTCTTTTCTCTCTGACTTGTCAATTATCGTAATATCCACCTTCATTTCTATTTCCATTTGTGTAGGTTCCTCAGACATTGCAACAGTTCCCTCCCTTTGCTCCTGAGCCAGTTTGGAATTTTCCTGATCCTTTAAACCTTTACTAGTCTCTGGGTCATGTTTTGATCCGTCAGCAAATCGTACAAGTTTACTAGCCGTGTTGGGCCTCTCTGTCTTGGCCTCGTTGTTTTCCTCCGGAATGTCATGGATGTCATTTTTCTGCTGTCTCTGATCTATATTAGCCGTTAGTTTTTGTGGGATGTTTTCTTTGCCCTTGTTGTTAATTTCAGTGACAAACATTCTTGGTGTCGGGGTTGGTCCTAAAACAAGACAAAATGAGTTATTAAGCTGAAGTTTAAATAAAAATTGTAGGTTTCTTAAACACAACTGTAACAAGATTAACATCTTTTTTTGTTAGGTATCCTCTTTAATAATGTACAAAATGTATTTTTTTTTGGTCATTGACCATTTCAAACTTGGGTTTAGCATGTCTGAGCCTTAAACAGATTAAATATTGTGTCAATTACATTAAATAGTTTGCCAGTAATATTTTTAATTTGTATTGATGAACAAAGAATGCTATTGTTTGGGTATTGGAAAATAATAAAAATACTAAGAACACTCCAGCTCTAAAGTAATTTAAACCTACCAACTGGACCTTGGTCTGTATTCCTAGAACTAGTAGGGGCTGAGGGAAGGTCATCTAATGGGTTGACTCTGAAATAGAACATCAAAGGTAAAATCTCTTGTCTTTATGGCAAGTAATTTATTTCTGATATAGAAAATAATGAGATCTGGAATAATGTACGCTACACAATTCACATAAACAAGCAGTGAATTAGAAAGACCACAATGAAAAACAGCAAGCAGCCTTAAATAATTAAACAGTGAGCACAATCATGAATCTCAATACATGTACTATACTGTTAAGCAAGTCATAAACTGGTATTTTATTAGTCAATTTATTGACATATAGAAATATTCCAAGACAATAATCAAAGTTTTTGTGGCATCAAGCCCTTATTTGTATTGTTAGTTACAGGGTTCCCACTATTTTCTGGACACAAAATTCAAGGGTTTTTCAAGGACTTTTCAAGGGTATTGAGGTCATTTTCAAGGATTAAAACAGCCTCTTTTTATCAAACGATCAACAAATCTGCATAATACAAAATTCCAGGGTTTTTCAAGGATATTTGATAAAATTCAAGGATTTTTCCAGGTTGTGTAACATTGAAATGAAATTCAAGGATTTTTCCAGGTTGTGTAACATTGAAATGAAATTCAAGGACTTTTCCAGGTTTCCTTGAATTCAAGGATGGCGTGGGAACCCTGTAGTTAATGCTTTTTTTAACAAATGATATGTGCACAAAAATGATTCCAATAACCTACTGTTTAGATTGTCTACTGCTTATCTCTCCTTCATTATCTGACAGGTCTCCCTTTATTATCTCCTCACGATTCTCATCCACACTGGAGGCTCGTGACGTCTGGTGAATGGATTCCTCTGTCCTTGGTCGATCATAGATAAACTCATGGACGTTAGGTATTCTCTCTAGTATCTCCCTACGTCTGGCTAGAGTCCTGTTGGCTGGTGGCAGACTATTTCTGTTCTCTGTAAATAAATGTATCATAATGCTAATGATTGAGCTTACTCATTATTTTTTTTTATGTGTGATGATGCTCTTGGGTGCTTCTCAACTACTCTAACCTTATAATTTATTAACACATGGAAAGTATTGGAAAAGAAAGCACAGAACAGAGAGGAATCCGAACAAGCATTAATTGTTAAATTTTCCAGAGCACACAAGTTTATTTTCTTGGTGTCAGGTCACATTGTTGGCTGCAGTTTATATTCAGAGGTGTGTCTTTGTTGTGTTTTTTCTTCAGACTTCAGTGTAAGCATTTTGAAATTGCTTAATGTTCAATTTTAATAATTATGATGTTTAACTTTTTGTATGTGGTGAACTTAAAAATAAATAAAACAAGAGTATGTCCAAAAGATGTCTTGCAACATTTGAGAATTACAATCAAATGGACTGACCTGAACACTATATGCCCCCTACTTTGGTCAATGGTGTTAAAAAACAAGAGGCTCCCAGGAGCCTGAATCGCTCACCTGAACTACACAGATACATATGTTTTGTAGATATTATTGTGCTTAACCATATGCGATTTAAATTTCTGAAATATCTTGGTTAGTTTTCAAGTTATTGGGCTTAATAAGTGCAAAATTTAGAAAAAAATTGAAAAAAGGGCAATAACTCCCACATCTGCAGTCAGATCTTTTCCTAAATTTCAGGACAGGTATTTAATATGCTGATCACTTTTGATTTTTGCACAATTTTGATATCTGAAACCATTTTTGAGTTTTTAGCAAAAAAATGAAATTTACGCCCTATGTTCTATTTTTAGCCATGGCAGTCATGTTTTTTTACACATCAAAAATATGAACGATAAAGTTGTAGCATATAAGCTATTAAACAAGTGTGCCAAGTTAAGATGCAGTTAGTCTTACAGTGTCAGACAAGTGAATCTTTGAAATTCAGGTGAAAAGTAATGAAAAATGGTAAATTTTGTTAATTTAAGTACAATAACTCCTTATAGAAATGGTCCTACAGCTTTGACCTAAATACATGAAATGTAGATCTTGATGTGCTTGATCATATGCAGTTTAAAGTTTTGAAATATCTTGTATAGTTTTCAAGATATATGGCTGAATAAGTGAAAAATTTTGAAAAAATCCAGAAAAAGGGCAATAACTCCTACATCAATTGTTGGATCTTCTTGAATCTTTCAGAGCAGGTAGATCTTGAGATGCTGATCACTTTTGTCTCTCATCAGAATTTTGATATCTGTAACCATTTTTGAGTTATTAGCAAAAAACTGCAATTTACCCCTATGTTCTATTTTTAGCCATGGCGGCCATATTTTTTGACGAATCAAAGATCTGAACAAACTTTGTAGCATTTATGCTATTAAACAACTGTGCCAAGTTTGGTTGAAGTTGGATGTATGGCGTCGGACAAGTTAATCTTTGAAATTCAGGGAAAAAGTAATGAAAAATGGTAAATTTTGACGCTTCAAGGGCCATAACTCCTAAAAGAAATGGTTCCACAGCTTTGACCTAATTACATGAAATGTAGATCTTAATGTGCTTAATCATATGCGATTTGAATTTTTAAAATATCTTGTATAGTTTTTAAGATATAGGGCTAAATAAGTGCAAAATTTTGAAAAAATCCAGAAAAAGGGCTATAACTCCTACATCGGTCGTTGCATCTTCTTGAAAATTTCAGGGCAGGTAGATCTTGAGGTGCTGATCACTTTTATCCCAGCCAGAATTTTGATATCTTCACCGTTTTTGAGTAATTTGCAAAAAACTGTATTTGACCCCCCTGTTCTATTTTTAGTAACAGCGGCCATGTTTTTTGACGTATCAAAAATCCCAACGCAAACTTTTTGCACAATACCCTAAGGAACAACCATATCAAGTTTGGCTGCATTTGTCCAAGCAGTTTCAGAGAAGAAGATGTTTGAAAAAAGCTAACGGACGACGGACGACGGACGACGGACGGACGACGGACGCAAAGTGATGGCAATAGCTCACATGACCCTTTGGGTCAGGTGAGCTAAAAATTAATATGGAAACTTTAGATAGTTGCAACAATTTTCATAAACAAACTTTCCAGTTGCAAAAGAGAAAAATAAAAAAAAAAATTATCTACACGTAGATTTACATTTGTCATTTTGCATTTGTCCATTAGGCAGACTTTGATTAAAGGAAATTGAAATACAATAGACTGTCTATATAAAATACATGTACACAAGAAAAAATGGGGAAGATGGCAAAACTATCAATGGGGCTGCCAAAAATGTAAATGAGTGCTTATCATATTCATTTATATGTGTTTAAATAAAAGCAACTACATGCAGAAAGTACTATAAAATCCACAAGTCCATCAAGATTAACTTTTTATCTTGTATATTTTAAGAATTTTAACAGTACTGTGGACTTTGCTACTCATTTCCATTTCAGCTGATTATAAAAATATTGTTGACTGGACATGAAAAAAACAAGAGTTAACACTAAAGTATGTCTCGCCTGCCGGCACCATCATTCTTTCTTACTTCCACTATATTTTGAATTTACATGGATTTTCAGTTTCTGAGATCAAAAGATGTTTATAGAACTTAAACATTGCAAATATATGCAATAAAAATTATCAAAGTCACTCAACCGGAAAATCAAGGTCAAGGTCAAAAGATGGGGATGCACCTGTGCTAAGCTACTACTAGGGCATATGCATACCAAGTTTCATCAACCTAGGACCTATAGTTTTTGAGATATGGAGGTGCTTGCAAAACTTTTCCATTGCTATTATATGTATTGAAAATTGTCAAAGTCACTCAACCGGAAAATCTAGGTCAAGGTCAAAAGATGGGGATGCAACTGTGCTTAGCTACTACTGGGGCATATGCATACCAAGTTTCATCAACCTAGGACTTATAGTTCTTGAGATATGGAGGTGCTCATAAAACTTTTCCAAAAAGTTAACGCCGCCGTTGCCGTCGCCGTCGCCGGTAAAGTAACACCTATGTCCCGCTCTGCTTCGCAGGCGAGACAAAAATCAATTCGTTCAAAGGACCAATGCAAAACAATGAGCAGCAACCATTGGTCACATTGAAGGCTGGTGGCTTTTTTTATTGTGGATTTTTACAGTTGCCTCTTATGGTGGTTGTTTCTTGCACACTTATTCCTCATCTTCTTGTCTATTTCTAAATCCAGTTCTTAATCCAGACCTTTGCATCTCAAGATTATGCACATGTGTCAGGAAATGCATTATCTAAGATCATCTTTTCTAATAATAATGTGCATAAGAAAATGATGATGTAAATGCTTAAACAAGAGGCTCCCAGGAGCCTAAAGTGCTCACCTGGTCTTGATGTCAACCCTATATTTTGTAGAGCTAAATGAGCTGAACATTTAAGCAAGCAACTGTTTTTCTTTATCTACTATAGTTTTCATTCTATAGACCAAAAACACGAAAAAAACATTATTTTAGGGGCCTTAACCCCTATAAGGGGTTATCTGACAACTTCGACCCTATGGAGACTTTTGCAGAGCTTTATGCGCTGAACATTTAAACAAGCAACAGCTTTTCTCTATCTGCTATAGTTTTCATTAAAAAGGCCAAAAACATGAAAAAGGTTATTTTAGGGGCCGTAACCCTATTAAGGGTCATCTGACAACTTCGATCCTATTAAGACTTTTGTAGAGCTAAATAAACTGAACATTTAAGCAAGCAACAGCTTTTCTCTATCTGCTATAGTTTTCATTCTATATGCCAAAAACATGAAAAAGGTTATTTTAGGGGCTGTAACCCCTATAAAGGGTCATCTGATAACTTCAATCCTATTGAGACTTTTGTAGAGCTAAATGAACTGAACATTTAAGCAAGCAACAGCTTTTCTCTATCTGCTATAGTTTTCTCTCTATAGGCCAAAAACATGAAAAAACATTATTTCAGGGGCCGTAACCCCTATAAGGCTCATCTGACAACTTCGTCCCTATGGAGACTTTTGTAGAGCTAAATGAGCTGAACATTTAAGCAAGCAACAGCTTCTCTCTATCTGCAATAGTTTTCATTCCATAGGCTAAAAACATGTAAAAACATTATTTCAGGGGCCGTAACCCCTATAAGGGGTCATCTGACAACTTCGACCCTATGGAGACTTTTGTAGAGCTAAATGAGCTGAACATTTAAGCAAGCAACAGCTTTTCTCTATCTGCAATAGTTTTCACACTATAGGGCAAAAACATGAAAAAACGCTATTTTTCACCTTTAAGGGGCTATAACCCCTATAAGGGATCATCTGACAACTTGGACCAAATGGGGACTTTAGTAGAACTTTTGATGCTGAAGCAGTAAGGTGGCAACAGATTTCATCTATCTCTATAATTTTTGATTTACAAGCCAAAAACAGTAGTCTGACCCCCCTGGTCTATTTTTAGCTACGGCGGCCATGTTTTTCGACGAATCAAAAATCCCCACATCAGTTCTGTGGTGGATACCCTAAAGTACCACCAGACCAAAATTGGTTTGAATCTGTGCAGCCATTTTAGAGGAGAAGAAGTTTGAAGAAAAGTTAACGACGACGACGACAGACGATGACGACAGACGCCAAGTGATGGCAATAGCTCACATGGCCTTTGGCCAGGTGAGCTAAAAAAATCATATTTTGAAATTCAAAATTGAGTTTATTGAACATAAAATGCATATAATAAATGTTTATAGGGTTTGACTTCTGAGGAGTGCATGTTGTTACCATGTCAATGACCTGAATTATCCAAGCATTCAAAAACAAACATGTTAATATCAATATAAATCAAAAAGAATTGTCATGCACTACAAAAAATCCTAAAGACTTCCCTAAATTTCAAACTAACATTTTGGAGGTTTTTGAATTTGAAACATTTTATTATAAAGGTGCTTCCATATTCATTCAGTTGCTTCTGATTTTATCCAATCTAATATAATGTAAAATTAATCTAACAAGAGGCTCCCAGGAGCCTGAATCGCTCACCTGACATAATTATGTGCCTGAAGTAAAGGTTATAAGGCAAAATCTATTAAACGTTGAAAGGGTCATAAGATTAATAAGGGGGTCATCTGACAATATGGTGGATCTAAAAGTGCTGATCACTTTTGTTCTCAATCAAAATCTGAAAATCTGTCACCCTTCTTAAGTTATTTGCAAAAAAATGCAGTTTAACCTAATGTTCTATTTTTAGCCACAGCGGCCATGTTTTACAACCAATCAAAAATCCCGCCTACAGTTCTATACACCTAATAATAATAAACAATAATACCAAGTTTGGTTCCATTTGGACTTAAAGTGTCAGAGGAGTTAACATTTTCAATATAAGGTAATGCAGTTAAAATGCTCAATTTTGACGTTCCAAGGGCAATAACTCCTCAAAGGAAAGGTCCTATAACGTTGACCCTGTTACAAATTTTGTAGATCTTGATGCGCTTAACAATTTGCAATTTAAATTTCTCAAATATCTAGTATAGTTTTCAAGATATTAAGCTAAACAGGTGCACAATTTGCAAAAAATCCACAAAAAGGGCAATAACTCCTACATGGGTCGTTGGATTTTCTTCAAAATTTCAGGGTAGGTAGATCTTGAGGTGCTGATCACTTTTACCCTATTCCAGAATTTTGATATCTGTAGCCGTTTTTGAGTTATTTGCAAAAAACTGCATTTTACCCCTATGTTCTATTTTTAGCCATGGCAGCCATGTTTTACGACGAATCAAAAATCCCCACATCAGTTCTAAGCACCGAATGCTAATGAACAACCATACCAAGTTTGGTTGCAATTGGACTTATGGTGTCAGAGGAGTTAACGTTTTAAAAAGTTTACGGACGACGGACGACAGACGACGGACGACGGACGGACGACGGACGCCAAGTGATGACAATAGCTCACATGACCCTTCGGGTCAGGTGAGCTAAAAAGGCTAAACTGACTTATAAATACAATGTTAACAAAAATCAAACTTCTTATGTACTTGTAATTTTATGCTATTGGCAGCTGAATATTTGAACAGGAACTGACTTTAAAAGCCATCGAATGCATATTAGGTTAAAAACTTACCAGAAACAATACCTTTACATCTATCAATGCTTGGTCCTTTAACTACAACAGGCTTCAGAGGTTTCAACCTGTAACATCAAAGGTAGAAACATTCAGTAAAATGTAAGTTTACACAAGTTATAACAAATATTAAGACATAGAAAGTACTTACAAACTTGTATCTTTTACAATATTGATGCATGCATAAACATCTGTGGTACTAACATTAAACATTTAATTTTTATAAGCTATCTGTAAAGTTTTTACATGTAGAGTATTTAAATGAATTAAACATTTAAATATGTATAAAAAGTTCAGCAAAAAAGAGAAGCTTTCAGGGTATCAGTAGGGTATGCATGTGCATAATGCAGGCCAAATATTTAAAGTTTGCATTCCATTTTTTGCCTTTAAATTTGATTAAATAAGCACAGGACAATGAAAACATTTTTTTTCTGTAATTCTTCTTAACCAAGAACTTTACCAAAATTGTTCATGTATTAAATATATAGGTCTCAGTGACTTTACCGATAATTTCTAGTGGGCAGTGTTGCAATACCCAAGACACATCTAGTGGTGTTATATCATATCATTGACCCCCCACCCCAAACATCTAGCATACAAGTTATGGACCTTTAAAAAGAACTTAACCAAAGTGTTGTGTACAGATGAACTAAGGTAAAAATATATGTCTGATCCACATATGTGGTTCGGTCATAAAAAAATAAACAACTTACATGAAAAAAATAAAAAACGCAATAAAAATTGGTTTATCATGCATTTATAAATTATCCCTGTTGTGTATGGCAAATAAATGAAGCTTAGGTGACCATTGGAGGACTGTGCAGTAAAGGTGTCCATGCATTTCTAAACAACAATGATATTTCTATATTCTAATGACTAAAATGCTTCCTGGCTCCTTGTAGTACATGAAAAGCACTAAACATTCATGCTTAATTGTAAATAGTCTTACTGTTCTAAGCTCAAATCTCTATCAAGGAAAAATACAGAAATATTTTATTGAAGGACTTGGTTTTAGTAGTGATTTATTTTTCATTCAAATTTCTTCTTTTTGACAGTCTTAATGTTAATTCTTGGAAATAGAAACAGGAAAAGGAACCATATTCCTTCTAGAAAATCTTAACTAAAATATATTTCAAAATTAAAGAACAAGCCTTAACACTGATTCACTTGCATAAAAAAAAAGTTTATAATACATCCTAGCCCTAAACATAGTCATGATAGTTGGAAATTTTTGATACATGAAAATATTGCTTCTAAACTTGTAAATTAATGATGAACTTCAGAAGGAGTTGAATTTTTATGTCTAAACAGATTAGTTATTAGTAAGTTATTATCAGAGTTTGGTTTACTAAACTTATGAAACAAATGATCTATTGGGAAAAACTTTTGTAAACATATCATTGTACATACTTTCCCTTTAAAAGTCTTCCATATAATTTTTGTTTAGGCTCGACTGGTTCTTTTGACAACATTTTACCAACATGGAAAGTGGCAAAGGCTGTCAGCTCTTTCAAGTCTTGTGATGGAGTTGTTGGTCTGTCCTAGAAAAAGTAAGGTTGAACTTTTCAAACACTTCAGAATTTCACATTCCATTCAAACAATATCATAACATTAAACTGTGCTCATCTATATAAGTATGGCACAACTTTTTTTCATTACAGGATAAATTTATCATTATCTATGTGTACATGGTACAATTAAAAACACACTGTCACTCTGAAGTTTTGAGATTGAAAAACCTGATCTTGATTTATAAATGTTTGTAGTTTGTACACTCTATTTATTGCATGTAAACTCTTTTTTCTGTCTTGTTTAATTAGATTTAAGTAGCCCTAGACTGATCAGCAGCAACACAACTGTAACCGGAGAGCATGAATTACTTCACAAAATCGACATGTCCTGACTGGGACTCGAACCCGGGACCTCTAGGTTTACTGTCAGGTGCTCTACCTCTGACCCAAAGAAGTACTTCCCTTGTTCAGGGATAAAGGCTGGCTATTTAAATCTACTAGGAAAGGAGCAACCCCGTTACACTCCCCCCCTCCTCATGAGTCATCATACCTCAATGTATGACTCTTAACACAACACAACCCTGGCTAGAAATCCTTCTAACCACCGTGGGTTTTTTTACGTTGGGCGCCAATGTAACCGGAGAGCATGAATTACTTCACAAAATCGACATGTCCTGAACGGGACTCGAACCCGGGACCTCTAGGTTTACTGTCAGGCGCTCTACCTCTGAACCAAAAGAAGTACTTCCCTTGTTCAGGGATAAAGGCTGGCTATTTAAATCTACTAGGAAGGGGAGCAACCCCGTTACACAACATATGTGCTGTAACAAGCAGCAACACAACATATGTGCTGTAACAAGCAGCAACACAACATATGTGCTGTAACAAGCAGCAACACAACATATGTGCTGTAACAAGCAGCAACACAACATGTGCTGTAACAAGCAGCAACACAACAAATGTGCTTTAACAAGCAGCAACACAACAAATGTGCTGTAACAAGCAGCAACACAACCTATATGCTGTAACAAGCAGCTGTAACAAGCAACAACACAACATACATATATATGCTGTAACAAGCAGCAACACAACATATATGCTGTAACAAGCAGCAACACAACATATATGCTGTAACAAGCAGCAACACAACATATATTCTGTAACAAGTAGCAACACAACATATATGCTGTAACAAGCAGCAACACAACATATGTGCTGTAACAAGCAGCAACACAACATATATGCTGTAACAAACAGCAACACAACATATATGCTGTAACAAGCAGCAACACAACATATATTCTGTAACAAGCAGCAACACAACATATGTGCTGTAACCTGCAGCAGCAACACAACATATGTGCTGTAACAAGCAGCAACACAACATATGTGCTGTAACAAGCAGCAACACAACATATATGCTGTAACAAGCAGCAACACAACATATGTGCTGTAACAAGCAGAAACTTGAGCAGATTCTAGCTGTTGGTTGTTTGTTTGGCAGTATTGTTGCATGTGTCTTTTATTTTTTGTGCTGAGTTTCTCTGATTTTTCTTTTCATTTTTGTTTGCCTGTTGTTTTTAGTTCTTCCTTAACTGGTGTACCATTTCTTAAAAGCCACATAAATTAAAAATTCATAGTATATATACCTTAGGTGGTTCTGTTTTCTGTACAGAGTGTTTGAATGGAGATTTAACATGTACATTGGGTTTGGGTTTCTGTCGACTGGATGGTGAAACATAAACTGAGGATGCTGGAGTGTTTCTACCACTAAAATAGATTATCCAATTACAAATGTATATAAAAACAAAAAATTACAAAAGAAAATTATTTAAAAAAATATTGAAGGAAATAAAATGTACAACTTCATACTTTGAACGTGACAATGTTGTGAGTGACAATAACTCAGTAAGGTTCTATAAAGGATGTTTTAACAATATATTTTACAATAAGAAAAAAAGTTTAATAGACTAGGTCATGTAGGTATAAGGTCTAAAACTACATCAAATTACCAGTATAATTTAACTAGAATATTTCCTACTACAAATGTACATGTATTTGTTGCCAATTCTAACTGTAACTGTTTTCTTGGAATGTTACTACCATGTTCTCTTACAAACATTCCAAAGCTACTGTACTATGTTTCTGACTGTTTATATAAATATATTTGAGGACAATCTGACTAGCCTACCTAAAGAACTAGAACATATAGAAACTAGCCTAATACAACAATAACTTATCTTAAATACATGTATATACAATGTGTGACAGGGATCTGCAGATACAGATTTAGACTACAGAACTAAAACCTTATGACTTAGAAATGATGTAAGCAAGAGTTGAGAAGGTTGGGGACTAAATCATACATACCGTTTCATTAATTTAATGTGTGATCTGAGATATAAAGCAGCTTATTCAAAATGAGAAAAAAAAGCAATAACATATGTATTGATGTGAACCACAACCCCTTTAGAGCCCTGCTAAAATTGTAAGGGTTTTGAACCTATTTTAATATATATGAGACATTTTTGTCATTATCTGAATCTGTTATTGCCAATATCAATTTACTAAAGAAGCAGAAATATTCGTGGGGGATTAAATTTTGTTTATTTCGTGGGTAAAAAAAATCCACAAATTAAATCCCCACAAACTCAAAATATTTTGTTGATGAGTCTATTTCAAAATTTAAAATCCACAAAAATTCGTCCCCTCTAATTCAGTTTTGAGTTCTAAACCACGAAATTTTATCCCCATGAAAATAAATGAAAATACAGTATATCTTATTTAAAACTGCTGGTCAACAATGATTCAAATTGCTGAATTTTTAACAGCATGCTTTTACAAATCTGCAAACATGTATATAATATATTCTTGTGTAAAAACGACATCAATCAGTGAATTTTAGGTTTGAAGAGAGGAAAGCACTTGTTCCCTACTCCCGCTATAATCAAAGAAAAGTTTTACAAAAGATATATTCATGCCTTCACTCCTTAATTTCCCTACACCAATAAGTGCCTTCCAATCTTCCATTACATATTGTGATCAAAATTAGCTCACACGAAATTATTGTTTGGTAACTGTTATAACATAGAATAACACACTGGGGATAACAGTGGTGGATAAAGGAGAGACCTACATATGTACGGGGTAAGAGGTTGGCCTTCCCTTTTTGGGAACAATTTTGGTTGACTATGTTTATAAAGAAATTCACTTGCAGGTTTCCTTATCAAAATGTCTGGAACTGCCTTTGGCTAAATGTTGTATTTTTTAAAACTAATTATCACAATCCCTTAAAATTAAAAAAACTGTTAACACAGAGACATGTCTTGCCTGTCTCAACTGGACACAGTATAAAATGAAGTAAAAATCCTCCTTAAACTGATCTTAACTGATGCTTAAGCAGCTGCATACCAAATATAAATGGTGAACCATAACTGCTTTATATAAAACACTCATGACATAAGTAAAAAGTTAAAAAGTGTAAAATCTCAAAGTCAGTAGACTGTGACTGCAGGATCATACAGATAAAGTAATTTTGAAATTGATCTGTACTGATGCTAATGCAAGTGCATACCCAATATCAATGATGTACCATAACTGCTTCATGTTAAACAGATGTAAAAAAAAAAGGTTAACCTCGGCCAAATTGGTGTAAAATTTCAAAGTCAGCAGACCGTGACTGCAGAAGCATACAGATGAAATGCTTTTGAAATTGATCTGTACTAATGCTAATGCAAGTGCATACCCAATATCAATGGCGAACAATAACTGCTTCATGTTAAACAGACTTAAGAAACAAGAGGCTCCCAAGAGCCTAAATCGCTCACCTGAACTACACAGATACATATATTTGTAGATATTATTGTGCTTAACCATATGCGATTTAAATTTATGAAATATCTTGGTTAGTTTTCAAGATATTGGGCTTAATAAGTGCAAATTTGGCAAAAATTAGGAAAAAGAACAATAACTCCCACATCAGCAGTCAGATCTTTTCCGAAATTTCAGGACAGGTAGATCTTAATATGCTGATCACTTTTTGATTCTTGCACAATTTTGATATCTGAAACCAGTATTGAGTTATTAGCAAAAAAATGAAATTTGCCCCTATGTTTTATTTTTAGCCATGGTGGCCATGTTTTTTTACGAATCAAAAATCTGAACGATAGAGTTGTAGCATATAAGCTATCAAACAGTGTGCCATGTTAAGATGCAGTTGGTCTTACCGTTTCAGACAAGTCAGGGGAAAAGTAATGAACAATGGTAAATATTGACGCTTTAAGGGCCATAACTCCTATAAGAAATGGTTCTACAGCTTTGAACTTATTACATAAATTGTAGATCTTGATGTTCTTAATCATATGCAATTTGAATTTTTGAAATACCTTGTATAGTTTTCAAGATATAGTGCTAAATTTTTGAAAAAATCCAGAAAAAGGGCAATAACTCCTATGTCGTTTGTTGGATCTTCTTGAAAATTTCAGAGCAGGTAGATCTTGAGATGCTAATCACTTTAGTCTCCAATCAGAATTTTGATATCTGTTACCGTTTTTGAGTTATTTGCAAAAAACTGTAATTTGACCCCTATGTTCTATTTTAAGCCATGGAGGCCATATTTTTTGACGAATCAAAAATCAAAACGATAGAATTGTAGCATTAATGCTATTAAACAACTGTGCCAAGTTTGGTTGAAGTTGGATGTATGGTGTCAGACAAGTTAATCTTTGAAATTCAGGGTAAAAGTAATGAAAAATGGTAAATTTTGACGCTTTAAGGGCCATAACTCCTAAAAGAAATGGTTCTACAGCTTTGACCTAATTACAAGAAATGTAGATCTTGATGTGCTTAATCATTTGCAATTTGAATTTTTAAAATATCTTGTATAGTTTTCAAGATATAGGGCTAAATAAGTGCAAAATTTTGAAAAAATCCAGAAAAAGGGCAATAACTCCTACATTGGTTGTTGAATCTTTTTGAAAATTTCTGGGCAGGTAGATCTTTAGGTGCTGATCACTTTTACCCATGCCAGAATTTTGATATCTGTGACCGTTTTTGAGTTATTTGCAAAAAACTGTATTTGACCCCCCTGTTCTATTTTTAGCCATGGCGGCCATGTTTTTTTACGAATCAAAAATCCAAACGATAGTTTTGTACACATAATGCCACTAAACAACTATACCAAGTTTGGTTGCAATTGGACTTATGGTGTCGGACAAGTTAACGTTTGAAAAATTGTTTACAGACGACGACAGACGACGACGACGACGACGACGACGACGACGACGGACGCCAAGTGATGGTAAAAGCTCACATGGACCTTCGGTCCAGGTGAGCTAAAAAGGTTAACCTCAGCCAAATCAGTGTAAAATTTCAAAGTCAGTAGACCGTGACTGCAGGAGCATACAGGTGAAATCCTTTTAAAACTGATCTGTACTGATGCTGATGCAGCTGCATACCAAATATCAATGGTGTAACATAACGGCTTCATGTTAAACAGACTTAAGAAAAAAGGTTAACCTCGGCCAAATCAGTGTAAAATTTCAAAGTCAGTAGACCCTGACTGCAGGAGCATACAGATGAAATGCTTTTGAAATTGATCTGTACTAATGCTAATGCAACTGCATACCAAATATCAATGGTGTAACATAACTAGTTCACACAAAACAGACTTAAGCAAAAACTTTAACCAATTGTGGACGCCGCCACCGCCGTTGCCGCCGCCACCGTCGCCGGAATCACCATACCTAAGTCTCGCCTTTTGCGACATTCGTCGCAGGCGAGACAAAAATCTGTCCAAGTAAAAAATGGCCAGATATCCTTCGTCAGGAAGTAGGTGGGCAACAGACCTGAAATCGAATCCCATGTTATGGCACCCCATCCTGATGCTAAATATAAAATATCAAGTGACTATGATACACAAAATATCAAGTGGCTATGATTAGTAGCTGCTGAGAAAGCAGTTATGAATTTCTTCCCTGCTTGCTAGCTACCCGAGATTGACCATTTTAAAACCTGGATTTTTCATTCTGTGAAATCCCGCCAAAACGAGTCACATTCACAAACAAAACAGTACTTTTTATGAACCTATAACATTGTGATGAAATCTAAAACATGCAGAATGTCTTCTTTACAGAAACACATCCTGTGCTGTGTGATAAATTTATTTCAATTTCATGTGCTATTTAAAACCAGGATTTTTGTGTATCACTCTGCTTACCGTCTTCTGAGTTTACTGGGAGCACTAACAGTTTGACGTAATAAGGCTCTAAGATATAATAAATTGATTAACTTAAATCTTGAAAACCAACAATAAACAAAGGCAAGATTAACAACTTATTGCATCCATGCATTTCCCAAAACAATTGAGCAGAAAAAAATGTTCACACTGATGTTTTGACTGTGTATATATTGACTTGTACATGCATTTGGCACTTTAAAAGTAATAAATGCTAAATATATTTTAACTAAAAACTCTTCCAAAAGCCTTGACCAATTAAAAACATTATAAAATAAATGTTAGACCATATATTGTATATTAACTAATTCATAAATTAAAATGCCAACCTCCCATGTACATGATGTAACCATATACTTCTCCATAGAATATATAATTTACCAGTTTAAATGTAATTCAATGGGTTCTGAGCTTGTCTGAATTCTGTAAATATCAAAAATATAAACAATATATCACAAATAAGCACTACATTTCAATCCTTTAATAGCATCTTTGTTTCTTGTAAAGCTAGAAAACTAATTTCATTATATGTATATTTTTTCTAACCTGTTAATGTAAGGAGATGGTGATCGCCCATCAGGTACATATAACCGTCCTGTAACAGTAGGTGCTCTCCCTTTCCTGATGTTTGACGATGCTGGTCTTTGTGGAAGACGAGCTACAATGATTAATACAAACAGATTTTATGTAAATAAAACAATCTTGATGGCATATTGTCTACCAAAATCACATTTTTTTTTCGTCCCCAATTTTTTTATGTCATTTAGAACAAAATGTAAAAAAAGAAAACTTTGAATATCACTTTGTTACAAAATTTACCTTATACATGTATCACTCAAAATTATTGATGATTGATTGATTGATTGATTTTTTGTTTACATTTGTGAAGACAGATATATTTTAAGTGTATTAAACAGGTCGAGGATTCTACCTTTTAAGGATAATGTTTACGTCAAACTTTTAACCAATGGTTTTTGAGAGATTATAAATAGCTACTATCACCAACACGTGCTTTTTACAAAATAATTAAACAAAACATGACTCGCAAAGCAAATCTTTAAAATGAGAGGTGAAAAATTAGTTGTTGTATTTGTATCAATGTCATATTCAAAATAACCAAATAAGGATACCATTTTTCACCCAAAACAGCTTTGGAAAGACGGGAGATTTTATGGTCATGTTTACCTTTTTGATTGTTTATTGAACAATACACAAGCAAAGTTTATAAACAAAATTAAAAACAGTGTGCATGCTTAAGACGGATTAAGCTCATGAATATGAATTATTGTAAAGCTTTACAAATATTATTTTGTGGTTATATTTTTTCGATTTTTCGATTAATTTGGTACCATAACCGTATTTTTGTTGCTCATATGATTAAAATTTGACAAAACAAATTGTCTGTTGGCCTTTTATTTGTGCAAAATTTTTTTTTTTTCGTAGAAAATATCCCTTTAATTATGATATATATAATGGATGGATTTATACATTGTATTAACCACATGTACTATGGATAAGGAAAAAAAAATTCAGAAAATATTTTAAAATGAAATCTTGTCATTTTCTTGATTCCTGTTATAAATAACAGTCAGACAGGTGGTGACAAAATATTATCTCCCTTGTAAATAATTTGTATGTCTAACTGATTCGAAAAACACATCATTTTGAATAACGCGATGAGCAGAAATCACCAACTTAATCTTTTGATTAATAAAAAGTAGGTCATGGTTATTTTCGAGTTCGGGTACAAGTGAATGGACAAAATATTGTTCTTTTTTCTTAGTTAGGATGTTTTACGCATAGAATAATAATTTGTGACAAAAAAGGAATTTATTATCTCTAAGGAATAACCGGAACTCTATAAAGGTGATAAACATGTTGAATTTAAAAAACAATGGTAAGTGCGACGGGTAACATACTTTGACAGATGACGACCAATCTTATGCTTGTTTTGTTGACAAAATTTTAAGGAAATTGGAGAAAAATGTTTTTTTTGTCACAAAGCAAGTCTAGGCAAATGAAGGGAGACGATAACAGTTTTACAAATCGAACAAACCTCACTTAATAGAACCCCCCTTCTAAAATGTCATTTTACATTTGCTTATTATTATTTTATTACAAAGACATGCATTTTATTAACAAGAGTTAACACTAAAGTATGTCTCTCCTGCCGGCACCATCATAAACAATTATTCTTTTTTACTTCCACTATATTTTGAATTTATGTGGATTTTCAGTTTCTGAGATCAAAAGATGTTTATAGAACTCAAACATTGCAAATATATGCAATAAAAATAATCAAAGTCACTCAACCCGAAAACCAAGGTCAAGGTCAAAAGATGGGGATGCAACTGTGCTAAGCTACTACTGGGGCATATGCATACCAAGTTTCATCAACCTACAATGTAGGACCTATAGTTCTTGAGATATGGAGGTGCTGGCAAAACTTTTCCATTGCTATTATATGTATTGAAAATTGTCAAAGTCACTCAACCGGAAAATCAAGGTCAAGGTCAAAAGATGGGGATGCAACTGTGCTAAGCTACTACTGGGGCATATGCATACCAAGTTTCATCAACCTAGGACCTATAGTTCTTGAGATATGAAGGTGCTCGCAAAACTTTTCCATTGCTATTATATGTATTGAAAATTGTCAAAGTCACTCAACCGGAAAATCAAGGTCAAGGTCAAAAGATGGGGATGCAACTGTGCTAATCTACTACTGGGTCATATGCATACCAAGTTTCATCATTCTAGGACCTATAGTTCTTGAGATATGGAGGTGCTCGCAAAACTTTTCCATTGCTATTATATGTATTGAAAATTGTCAAAGTCACTCAACTGGAAAATCAAGGTCAAGGTCAAAAGATGGGGATGCAACTGTACTAAGCTACTACTGGGGCATATGCATACCAAGTTTCATTAACCTAGGACTTATAGTTCTTGAGATATGGAGGTGCTCATAAAACTTTTTCAAAAAGTTAACGCCGCTGTCGCCGCCGCCGGTAAAGTAACACCTATGTCCCGCTGTGCTTCGCAGGCGAGAAAATAAAAAGCAAAATTTAAACAGTTTCACCAGTTAAGGCCTTATATATTGCAGAATTAAAGAAAAAATATTTTAGGAAGTCGAGTAGACCATTGCTATTTTTAGCTGGGTATGAGATACCCTCAATGTTTATTTATTTTATGAATGAAATTTCTATTTTTATCAATACCGCTATAGCAACGGGTTCAGGAATTTTTTATCAGAAAGAATGGAGTCTTCTCTGTTGGATATATTTTTTTCAGATTTTTTGGAGCATGATGTTTTATTTGTCACAAAGGAAATCAGACCCCATAATATCACTTAACATGAGAAATGTGCTCTTTTCACGCTGCATATTTAATAAACCAAGCCAAATTCTGTGTTGTTTACTTTCATTTTACATATTTTATATCACATTTTATTTTAAAAGTTGCTCTAATAAACTTTTTAATGCCCATAGTTACTACTTAAACATCCCGAATCAAATTCTACCTTATTTACTGAAGAGGGCATATTCTTTTGTCTCGTTCTGACCACCTTTTTGACTGATAACATTCAATTTAGTAACAAGCAAAAAAAATTTAAAAGTATTTACTACATAAATCAGAAACATTTTTTTTTACAAACTAACAAGAAATCTGTGAACCAATACTAGAGGGGGTGGACAGGGGGGAGGGGGCGGGAAGCGGGTGTAGAAGGGGCAGGGAGCAGGGGTAGAGGGGGTGGGGAGCAGCCCGAGCAGGTGTGGAAGGGGCGGGGAGCGAGGGTAGAGGGGCGGACAGGAGGGATTGGGGTATGGGGGTTGAGCTTGCGGGGAGTGGGGGTGGAAGGGACGGGGAGCGGGGGTGGATGGGGCAGGGAGCGGAGTCGGAGGGGGCTGGGAGCGGGGGAGAGGACCCCCCTGTCCACCCCCTATAGCCTTGCTTTAGGAACTTCAGAACTACAGAGTGACAGAGGATAAACAGAATACAGTTCTTCTTTCAAGCAGGAGTACATGTGTATTATGAAAGATACTTGTACATTTTTCTGGTCAGCTTACCAAATGAGATCAAATATGAAAAATACTTATAAATATTGATAGGAAAATAAACATGTATATCATGGCAATGACTAAACAAACATGTTCTCCTACCAACGTAAGTATTTTTCCTTGCCCACCATGCATCAGAAACTAAATCAAATGATGTGTGCCATCTCTGAAACACAAATGGTGGAGGCTCTGTCCTATCCTCTAAAACATTCATTGTATCACAAACTTTCCAGCTCAATATTATCCTCTAAAACATTCATTGTATCACAAACTTTCCAGCTCAGTATTATCCTCTAAAACATTCATTGTATCACAAACTTTCCAGCTCAGTATTATCCTCTAAAACATTCATTGTATCACTAACTTTCCAGCTTAGTATTATCCATGAAATCAAAATCTCCTAAATCCCATTCAAAGGTTTTAGATTTTAAACTATCAGAAAACTAAGATGCACACAAATCTTTGTATCCAACACGTAACTTTGAGAAAAGAGGACACAATAAATGTGTAAAACAGAGGCAGATCTCTAACCAAACTGAAGTCTCCTTACAATTGATCTAAAGATATGCATTACCATACAGAGAATATGTCAAACTTAACAATACAATATACACAATACCAAATAACTGGTAATTATCATGATAATAAAGTAAGATAATGTACCTTTAAACTGTCAGGAACACCACATGGTTCAGTTGTATAGGGTGTTAGGAGAAATAAAAGCCTTTAAATGAGGTATAGGGACACTGCAATTCTAAACATCCTCATAACTATGTTTCTACCATTATTAAAATGAGGGTTGAGAAATAATGTTAGACAAAAATGCTCAACATTTAATGTCATGAAAATGCAACTTAAGTTTAACTGAAGATAAACCAGCCTAAGGGCAAACAATCCTTAACGCTTTATGCCCCACTTTTTTCGAAAATGGGACATAAAAACATGTCAAAAATTTAACCAAACATCACAAAATCAACATCTTAGTCAATATAGAGTACAAATGTACTTACAATTCAACCAAAACACATGTAGAGGGAAGTGATAAATTTTAGCGAAACATTTCTGATAATGCTAAGAGACCGACCATTTAACTTGAAAGGAGGCCTTGGTTTTTTCCTAAAAAAATATTCTGAAAACTATTTTTGATGAAAAAAATATTTTGGCAGCTGAGGGTAAGAAAAAAAATATTCTGATGAAGGATTTCTGCTATAAAAAATAATGCTGATAAGGAAAAAAAATTTGTGATCAAAACAAAAAACCAAGGCCCACCATTCAAGTTAAATGGTCCATCCCTAAAAGCATGCAAAAAAAAGTACTAAAACATTACATGATACATTTTTTAAATTTAAAACTCTTAGTCAATTATCATAAATACTGTATCTGTATACTTACATGTTGAACAAGAAGACATTCTACTTGTTGATGTCATGGCATCAACAGCCAAAAATGGTTCAGGCTGCAAGAGAAGGACAAATAATTAAAATGTTTGTATATGGTATGTTTTGGAATTTTTGATGAAAGCATCTTTAATATTCTAAAATTCATGATGATATTGTGATATACAATGTACATGTAATAGTCATGTATGTTAAAGTAAAGTAAAATCATATAGCTGTTATTGTACGTTGTAAACACGTACATGTACATTTGCATTTCATACATGTACCATCCTTCATCGTAAGATCTTCCAAACAATAACTGAACTGCAAGTTTGCACTTGACAATATTCAAATATATGTTCATACATGTATCAGTTTTTGTCAAGTCTGAACCATATTGTACGTCATGTGTAGTTTGTGCCTCCTTCACCATACGTGTACATGTAGTAAATCTTTAATAAGATAACTCCAAATCCTAACTGTGATCAATCATTCACTTATGCTAGCCCAATTGTGAGTGCCCAGCCCTTGTAAACAATAATGTATGCACCTGGTCTTGTTTATCACTTCAAATCAAATTTGATTTGAAAAAAATGTCATAAATATGTGTAAATTTGAGCATGTCAGCTTCAGATCTTTTTGTAAATAAAAAATTACAATTTAGGCTTAATTAAGAAAGGAGTAGGCCTGACAAGTACAAATGTACATCTAATATATAGCTACAGGGTATTAAGGATAAAATCATTTAGCAGCTGTTGCTCCTATACTAATCAAATGTACTTAAAAGTTTTTACTTTAACAAAAAATTGTTTCAGAAATATTTGTGACAAACTGATTACATTTATAATGTTTAACATATCCCAACACATATTGATGTAAAACATAAAATTAAAAGCAAAATCAGTGATTAATTATTTTTCCATACCTGATTTAGATTCAAGTCATCCTGTAAAATTTTATTAAATAACCAAAAAAATAATGAATCTCGCAAACAATTCTGAATGAATTTCATGATAAAAACAGATTTGTAAAACAACATGAACAATTTAAAAACCTCTATTATAATAATTCAATTATTAAATTGTTGACTTCCAACTCTGATATTTGACCCACAGTTGTAAAAGATCATCATCTTATGTATATTTTTAAACTGTTCAATTGGTTATTGTCCAATCTACATTCAGCCAACATTGCCAAAAGCATTTAAATCTTAAATGGAATATCATTTACCCTATATATGTATTAAGTGTTGATCATAAATGCATTTGAAAACTGCTGTAAATATTCTACATTTCGGTAAAAAAATATGGCATGTGTGTGTGTTTGTGTCAAGATTTAATGCCATTTTTGATGCATCTGTTTTAATGGTTGAGGAAACCTTGGGCAGGTACATGTTAGAAAGTCCTGTTTTTGTAACTTAAACCTGTCTTTGAACACCACCTCATACATGTATGTGATCGCTAATGATCAATAGTGTGGTATTTCAACTAGAAAAGACCGCGTACTCTGCCACGCTTTAGGGACACCTCGTCCATACTATGACTTCGGCTACGGACACATCGTCCATAGACACGTCGGCCCTAGTATAGGTCGGCCATACTGTATTAGGACACTTCGGCCATGGTTTTAAAAATGGGACTCGTACATGATGTTTAGGGGCTGAGAGTTATAATTTTCTCAGTTAGGGGTTATTTTTATGAATATTTTGACAAATTGATTTTCAACTATTGGCATCTAGACCTGTATATTAGATAATTTTACTAGTTACAGGTCGTATGATATTTGTAAGTGTATTAAGATGAAACGTACTTAGTTCTTCTTCGAAAACTGAAAAAGTTCGCATGGAAAATATTATAAAATGAATTAAATTCATTATATGGTAGCAAGTAAAACGACAAATACTAGTAAAATATGTTATATTGAAAGATTCGAAGCTCTCCGAACACCGTTCATGT
This sequence comes from Arcuatula senhousia, assembly GCA_963971305.1. Classification (NCBI taxonomy): domain Eukaryota; kingdom Metazoa; phylum Mollusca; class Bivalvia; order Mytilida; family Mytilidae; genus Arcuatula; species Arcuatula senhousia. The sequence continues at coordinate 51,864,411 of OZ020311.1, forward strand.
AGTAGGTATACTCTGAGAAAATTTAACATATGACTAAATAGTTAGTTTAATTATCTCACGTCTACTACATGTACCTCTTTATATATAACCAATGTCAACCTTGTCTCATTTACTGGAAAGCTTTAGTTCAAATAACCTGCATAAATAATGGATCCATTTCTATATATATAAATTCAGATTTTCTTGTTGGTAACTTAATGTCATTTTGTCCGTTTCTTAACGATTATTTCCAAATAATTTCGAAACGATGCTGGTTCATCTCTGGACCACCTGAATTTACCCTCGTGCTGACTCGAGTCGGCATGGCTGATTGTAATTTTGTTGCTTCATTCGGTGTGTGTGTGTGGTTTTTTTTTTTTTTTTTTTGCTGTTGTTGTTTGTTTCTCTTATTTTTTCTTCAACTTCCAATTTATTTGTGCGACCCCCATAATAAAACCTTAAGAATTCTTATTTATTCAGACAAAGGAATAAGATCTATATAGTTCTTTGTTCAGTTTCTTATCAAAATAGCCTCCACCAAAACCAAGAAAGAAAAGGTGACACGAAAAATAGATGTTTCTAGTTGCTCTGCATACTCAATCTTTTTAAATATGTTCGTTAACTCTAATATCCATAACAGACATATAACCAATGAACGCATAACTTTGTTGTAGCATGATAATTTTCATCAAAATTTCCTTTCAATATGCATTTGAGTACTGGATTTGACATTTATGACTGTAGATCATCAAATGATTCTTGTTAAATAACCGTGTTGAGTTCGAGTAAATGACCATACTAATTGTTTAAATTGAAATTCAATCAAGTGTTAGCGTGTGTCACAAACAACATGGCTTCAATAATCATCTAAAACAACAGTCAAGCCGAATATTATAATTCAATTAAGAAATAATTAGCCAAACACTATGCATCGAATTCTAATGGCCAATTTTATGGGTCTTAGACTAGAAGAAAATTCAATTCCACTTGATTTCTTGGAACTCACATGCCCCTTCTTTGTGTCTTATGACTTACAAGTTACAGAATTAAAAAAAATAAAGTTGTCTAAAAGACGGTTGATGGCCTAGACCACAGGCGTTTGGGTTCAGGATTTTTTTTTATTAATAACGTGTATATAAAAATTTTCATACTCGTCTATATACTAGACGAGTATGAAAATTTTTATATACACATTATTAATATAAACAAAATCCTGAACCCAAACGCCTGTGGCCTAGACATGTATAAATGTATTAGTTGGAGGTGATGTTAACAGCCACCGTAAGCAAAGACGGTAAAAGTTCCTTAAATAATTGTTCAAATTAATAAAAATAAATTTCATAATAATGTCCTAGGCCGCAGTATCATGAGTATGCTGTTTTACATCTGCCTTTTATACTTATTTCTTCATTCGAATTTTTTTTTTTGTGTTTATTAAAATATCATAATTTAAGACAATTCGATTTATACATAATAGTCATTTGAAAAAAAATCAGTTACTAAGAATATAGACTAAGTCCCTATATATACATCTGAGATTTATATAGTATGGCTGAAACATGTATGGCCGAAGTGTCTACGGCCGAGGAGTCATATGGCCGAGACTTCCTATGGACGAAATAAAGTGTACCCTCTGCCACCCAGGCCCCAAAATTTATGGCAAACACTTACAGTGTATATACATGTACATGTTCAGGTTCCCTTTAAGATCACTTTGTTGAGCAGAATGTAAAACTTGACAAAAGAATTTTGTGATAACCATTAAGTTTTACTTCATATCTAAATCTATTGATTTGAATCCACAATAAAAACTTAAACAGTCTGCAGTCATCATTATGACAATAGTTCGTTGCTATTGGTCCTTTATATTTTGTCTGAGGCTAATTAAAGTGCATAATAATCTATTAAACTAACATATCCTTCAATCATTAATGAAAGACCACTTCTGAACATAGAACAACAAACTAGAAACTTATTAAGCTTTGACAAAGATTCCTGACTTACATTTTGTATGACAGAGTAGACAGACAGTCAGACACATGTATATGAAATGTACAATGTAAAGGGGGGGCATGTGGTATGTCCATCCATCTGCCTATTGGTATGTATACTATCAATATTTTTTTATTGGAAAGGGAAGCAGTTGTGCCTAAGGAAATAACTTGTAAATTTACAGAAACATATATAACCGACAAACTTTATTACTGGTACTGTATTATAACACACATATAAATGTAGAAGGGTTAATCTCCAGACTGCAATGTCTATACAGAGAAAGAATTTAAAGATTTTATACATAATCCACTCATGAAACAATAAAGCACTTCCCAATACACATAGATTAATATTCAAAATCAAAAGATCAATAAAGAATGGTGTTTAATATATAACAGAAATGCATATAAACAAATTCATGTCCTTGTAGTTCAGATATTATTGTTTACAAAATCACACCTACATGATGTATACTTAAATTTGACCTCAAGTATTTTTTAGCAATGCATATTTAAATAAATACTAAATCATTATTCAGCATTCTGTAAGGAAACTACATGTACAAAATAAAAATTTTGAAAGTCTAAACTCTGAACAAAAACTTATTTTTTTACTTACTTCTGAAGATCCAATGGTGTTAAATGTAGAGGGTGAATTTATTTTTAAATACTAATACTTATAAATTTATATAGAATCATCATGAATATTATGAAATCTGTCTTGCTACTCTGATGTGTGATTGCAACTCTTTAATTATTGTTCTTTTCTCTTTAAATGTTATATGTATACTCATGCTGCCCCTTGTTGGGCCCTTGATTGGAAAATAAAATATGTTCTATGTTCTATGTACAATGTATCACAAATTGTTCATGATTTTCCTAACAAATAAATGCATAATGCATAATTATAATAACACATTTAAACATATGATGTCCTCATGCCTTTAAAACAGTTTTAATAAAAAAAAACTTTTTTACAATTTTAAAAAAAATCTAATATGTAATAGTATAAACATGTCTTTATTTATCTTCTAAAACTGCCCAAATTTAACATGTTGATTACTTGCTTTACAATGAAAGTTGCCTTCTACACCAAGAGCAAGAGATGTTCTAACCACTCAGAAAAGTTAATATAAAATATTTGACAACATATAATGTGGGGACCAGAAGTAGTAGTTTTTCTATAGCTTTAAGGAATAAAACCATTTAAGGAGGCTCGCGGGTCTAAATTTGCGCAGTGGTATTGTATAGGTCAATCCACCCAATGTCTGTAGCATCGTCACTGATTTCATTAAACAACACAGCTTCTGTCCAAATTTGAAGAAATTCTAATATGAGAAAGACATTGCCTTTAAAGCTCGCGTAGATAATTCCATTGAAAATTTCGAGTAATGCCTGGGACGAGATAATTTGGGACGATGTATTACTATTTCCCGCAATTTTTCAGCACGTGCAGACATTTTCGAAAACTTCCGAAAATCGAATGTCCGGACAACCGGAAACAGAACGATTTTTCTTCCATAGTATTTTGAGTCTCGTGCAATTTGGCATACTTTCTACATTAGAGAGCTCGCTACGCTCGCATATTATTCAGTTCTTTCTGTATGCCATGTTTTACATTGAAATCCTAATTTTCTTTATATTTTGTGTGAAAAATGTCAAAATTTCAACAGTTTTTTTAATTTCATTTTTTTATTTGAACGGTGACCTCAATTTTTCATGGATTCAATTTGAAGAATGCATTAAAACACACATTCTTTGCAAATTTGAAAAAAATCTGTTGTTTAGATTTTTTTCTATTTCATTTTTTTAGCTTTAAATTATCATTTCCCCTATATAATCTATATAAAATAGATGGGTAATAGTCTATTTTGAGAACTTCAATAGTGGGCTTAAATGAACGGTGACCCCCATTTTTTATTGCATATTTTCTATCCATACACTAAGGACTACAAATGTGCCAAATTACAGAAAAATCTATAATTACAAATTTAGACCCTCGAGCCTACTTAAGAAGCATGAACTAAAATAAAGATAACATACATATAATCCAAATATCTGCAGAGGATATGGTCAGTCAAATTAAAGCCATTAAGGCATGTTTGTACAGGACAAATAAAAATAGATAAGAAAAGAAACAATAAGAGTATACCTCATGAGATTTCATTGGCCTGCTTCTTGATTTAGGAAACTGTCTAGACGATCTTGTTCGGAAACTTCTTTCAGTGTCACTACCCGAAACAGCCCCAGCTGATGACACTCTTTTAGCACTGGTTTTACGAACAGGGAACCTATTGTAGTGTATGTCTAAGTCATTCATTAAATCTGGATCATGTTCAAAATTATAAGATGTGTGATCAACGTTATTAATTGGAGATTGGTGACCCCATAGATGAACTTTGCTACTGTCGATCGGATTATGATCCCCTGACCCACAACGAAATGATTCGCTCATTGTAATCGGTAATCCTGCAACGGCTTTAAGTTATCAATGCGTTTACTTTGGCATAACACTATTCAATATACCCCAACATGACAATTGAAGCCATCGATATTAGAAATGAATTGCAATTCATCTTTTTTTTTTGTTCTTGTCAACCATGTTGTTTACATCCTAACAACAGCTAAGAGATAGCAAGTGCGCGTCCAAACTAGGACCATTTTTCGTCATTAAATTTCCTGTTGATACATCAGAAAATTTCATAAGCGTGACAAGTAGTTAAGGCTTAACTTTATTACATGTTAAATTCTTTGATGTAACAAAAAAAGAGCACGAAAAATAATTTGAGAAATTAATGCGCAAGCGGAAGTATTTTTTTTCTCTAAAATATAACTAAGTACCCAAAGACTAACATAACAGCACCACTTTAACATTTTTGCGGGAAACTTTTCCCGAAAAAAAAAGACTTTACACACCAAGATACAAAACTCTGTCCTTTTTTACCACACCGAAATATAGGAACATGAACAATGTATTTCGAGTCTTTTAAGGAGTTTTGATGACCTGGCACTGTCATATACAGAAAAGCATATGCAAAGAAAAGCAGAAAAAAATGCAAAGTAACACCAAAAGCATTGAACTTAAAATCAATGCTAAGAAAACAAAAGTAATGTTTTTGAACGCAAAACAACCTATACGGATTCAAATAGAAGGAAACACCCTTGACAGTACAACATATATATCCCTATTTGTGTTACTACCGGAAACTAAGATCGCAATGGAAGAGAGGGGTTTGGCGTACCATAACCACCACTTCATTTGATATGCATGTTTCAAGTCAGGACCATTGCATTCTATAATTTTTTTGGAGTGTCTTCCATGTTTTTTCTTTTCTTTTGATACTTGACATTCGATAAACGTGATGACTTTTCTTTCCCAATTGTAAATTTCCTTTTTCTTGAAGGTGATGTACCTCTAGCTCCCTCTTACGGAGAGTACATTTCACAGTTAGTCAGAAATGCTCGAATTCGCAATGGTGTTTCTGATTTTATGACAAAAACGGTTTCATTACAGAAAAAATACTTAAACAAGGTTATCGATACCACAAATTAGTCAAATCTTTTACTAAATTATTGAAAAACTTAACTGTACACGTCGTTTTTAATTGTAAATACGGAAAAATCGAGCACACGGACGTTTTTCATGAGGTGATCTTGACCCGTATAAAATCATCCGTAGTACGGATGGTTTACGGATGGAATTCATCCGTAGCATTTAAAATACCCTGTATTTTTGTTTCCAAATGATCGAGGTCATAATCATTAATTTTAGAGGGGTTTCAGGAAATTTTTCTATGAAAATGGTATTTTCATGATACGGATGAAAAACGGATGAAATGTTTTACGGATGTTTTGAGCTACGAATGAAAAACAGATAGAATGATATTCATCCGCAAATGTTCGGCCGTTTTACGGATAGTTCATTACGGATAAAATTCATGCTTGCATGAAATAACCGTTTTACGGATGAAAAAACGGATGATTTACGGATGGATTGAGGACCATCCGTAATACAACCCGTCCGATTTAACTATGGACTTTCGATTGAAGCGTGCAAACACAACACGTCGTTATGAACGAGCCAATCGGTAACAAAAACCGCAAATCGTCACAGTAGGAAAAACCAACGTCAGCCAGACTATTCATCAATATCCAATCAGATTTTATGTTTGCACGACCCATTCATTCAATCAATGTATTTTTATGTCATCAAATGTAACAATTTGTGGTTTTTGTTAACGATTGGCTTTGTTCATGACAACGTAAATTTTCATTGTTGTGTTTGCACATTTCACTTTATGCTACAGTCGAAAGTCCATAGTTAAATCGGACGGGTTGTACATCCGTAGCTATTTTCCTGTGTATTGATCCTTCAAGTTCGGTAATTTTGTTATTAGCCTTTTTACATTTATTGGAAGCATCGTAACATCAGATGGAGTACAGATAAAGACATCAAAACTAGACTTAGTAAAGCCAAAGGTGCTTTCATAAAAATGAAAAAACATCTGGAAAGACAAACGACATTAGAAGGAAAACCAAACTGTTTGTTGTGTCGCGTACACTTATTCCACATCTCAATATCGTATATTAGTCTTTATAACAGCTGTGTCTTGTCTGTCTTACTATATGGTGCTGAATGCTGGGGATTGACCAAAAGAGATATCAACCAATTTTCTAGAATTCACACTCAGAAAGATCATGAGACTAATAATACTGGTTCCACCCCCCCCCCAAAAAAAAAAAAGAAAAAAAAAGAAAAAAAAAAGAAAAGAAAAACCACGGATGATATGAGAACTTTTAATCAAGGCTAAGATGGAGATGGATAAGTCATGTGTTGAGAAAGCCAACAAGCAACACAATAAGAAAGCCTTTAAATGGACACCAGAGGGAAAAAGAAAGCAGGGCAGACTTGAGAACACCCGGAGGCTGACTGTAGAGAAAAAGACGAAAGATCATCAGCTTAATAACAAAAGGAGAGTTGACAAAAACAGCCCAAGATAGAGACAAGTGGAGATCTCAAGTCCTTGTCCTACGTTTCCCGGCAAAACAAGGTCTAGGTAGGTAGGTACAGAAATTTGAACACACATTGCGAGATGATCTTGACCCATGGTAACACAATACATTCTACGGAGCATCATTAGACAAAAGTTTAGCAATGATCAGGATTTTATTATGACACAATTCAAGCATCAGTCTACGTAAGAATAAGGTAAACTGCATAGATGAGATAACACGCAATAAAATAGCAAATACTTTGGTTTATTAAGGTGACAATCAATCAATCAATCAATCATCACTTTATTTCCTCTTAAAGAGATTAAATGATATAGAGTAATGTCAAACATTTACAACATAAACATATTTACAGTGTACTAAACATGCATAGAAAATGAGCAGATAAATGAGTAAATAAATAAGTCATAATTATATAGAAAAACAGATAATAGGTAACAAAAGTTTATTAAGTAATAAATATGAACATGACAATCGCTGCATTAGCCTCTCCTCAACAATACGTTGTAATGGCTTTATTTCAAATTGTGTTGAATTGTACAGAGAAAATTGCATTTTTCAATCAAATTTTAATTGTTATAACCAGTCAAAGAATCATATGGAATGTTAACACATTTAAAAGTAGAAATTTATTGGAATTTGTTTTTGTATTAATGAATGCATTTGAGCCATAAAAGCTAACACATTTTTATTATGATACAATACAAGCATCAGTCTACGTAAGAATAAGGTAAACTGCATAAATGAGATGACTCGCAATAAAATAGCAAATACTTTAGTTAATTAAGGTGACATAATATTGAGTTATAAAAGTTCTAAATTGTTTGCCTTTATTTCAAATTGTGTTGAATGGTAAAGAGAAAACTTTAAAAGTAGAAATTTATTAGAATTTGTTTTTGTATCAAAATGAATGCATTTGAGCCATAAAAGCTAAAATGAATACTTCTTGATATGCCTCCTTCTGCCTGATCCTTAATTAGAACACTACTTAATGTGCCACTTAATAAGGTACATGCAATGTAAAGAATGCAAATACTAGGTTAGGTCACAATGATTGCTGGACGTCCCTTTGGACCCTACGGTAAAAAAAAATACAGACTTGGCAGAACTGAATTAGAATATTGCAGCTAAATTCCACTGTAACAAAGAGAATGAAATACAAAGGAGAGATACAAGATACCAAAACACCAGCTGTGCATCTGACATGTAACAAGAAGCAGAGATACCAATGGGGCATCCGAATGTCAAAAGACCGAAAGGGCGGAGACAAAACTAGCAAACACCAACAATAACAGGACAAAAACAGATAACACGTAAAACATGGAAACACAATCACTACTGAATATCAATTAACAACGCAAACTCTAGTCATTGGTCTACATTAAAAGAACGACGCCGTATAACCCGACTACAATAAAAGATAATAGCATTATGGGACGTAGGAATTTAGTGTACTTGACATAACCTACAATATTGACGATATTTAAAAAAAAATCCACAACGGAAAACAGCCAGTAGCCTTCAACGTGACCAGCGGTCGCTCCGCGCTGTTTTGCAATTGGCCCTGGATTGAAAATAAACTACATATGATTCAAGCCCAATCCTAAAGTGTCAATGAAAGACCCTCTTCTTGACAAAAAAATAACAAAAACAAAACAAAAACAAACAAACAAACAAACAAACAAAAACCAAACAAAAACAAATAACGTTAATTCGACAAATACAAACATCAGCTTAGATAAAGATTCCTGACTTATGACAGGCACATTTAAAATGTTGGGTGGTCAATCTGATTTAATAAAGCATGCAAGTACTACCATTCATGATATTAAAAACGAAAGAATATGGAATATGTACCAGAAAGACACGATCCACATATTGATATTGTTTTTATATAACAAACAAAACAAAATATTCAATACGTGTGAAGCGCTTTTCTGGACCCACCTTCATCAGACACGCTAATGGTCGAAAAATTGGAAGACCGGTAGGATATTAGGTTTGAACAAACAAAACACTAATCGATGAAAACTTATCAACTGCATAAGCGATAGCCACAATTTTAGATCAGAACATAAAAAACTGAAGTAAGTAACCAACAACATAATCGGACATTCGTACATCAAATCAATAATCACCTAATCACCCAGGTCAATTCATCAAATGTTCTTTGACACTCCTTCTCCGACAGAACTATAAAGACTGGAACCTACTGCAAGAACACATAACATCATATGACAACGTTAAACATCTCGAAATAGACTCTCAAGGAAAACTTTCAACAAAGCTCTATGACAAACATGATGACTTCAACTTTCCCTTCTTGTGTAGCAATAGTCCGTCCGCTCTTGCTTATGGAGTTTTCGTATCACAATTGATTCGTTACTCCAGAGCTTGCGGGAATAACATAGATTTGCTTTACAGAGCGTCACGTTTGACACAAAAATTGCTAACACAGGGTTATGTTGCTCATCGGTCGCCGTCTTCACTCAAGAAATTTTACGGTAGACACCATGCACTCGTAGACAAATACGGGATTTCTATCTTTAAGATGAGTGCAGATGCTGGTTTGTCGTAGAGTTTTGTTTTGTTTTGTCTATCTTAACTGGATTTGTCACACTCAATCGGAAACTAGCAGCGCGACGGGTGTGCTATATAGCAGACAGGAACCGCTCACTCTTCCAGAGCACCTGAGTTCACTCTTGTTACGACTCGAGTTCGCGTTGTTGATTTCTGATCGGTTGATTTTGTGTTTTGTGTTTCCTCGTGCTGTTCTTGTTCGTGTTTACCGGTTTTGTCGTTGCCCTTTCGGACTTTTGACACTCGAATGCACCATTCGTGCCTCTTTGCCTTTTAAACAGTTAAGGGAGAAACTCATCTACACGAGTTATCTATTTTACAAGATACATGTAATTTGAAAGATAAAAAATGTATATTGTTAAACATGTCAACGTATATGGTAATAAAAACGATAATAATGTAATAAATAATAATTTATATTGCAATAATGTTATAAATTCTTTTATTCAAGAATTGAAGTAAGGCGTTTGTCGGACATTTGTATTAATTCCCGGCGTACAGGAAGAGGAATATTGCTTATCCTAACACAACCAAAATTTAGGTAATTATAATCTAAATAATGCTATGGTTTAAAGTACAGTTTGAGGATGTGCATAAATAAATGAGTCAGTTAGGATTGAGTGAAAAAAATTATGTTGTTTATGTCTAATTTTTATGTACCTTAAAATGTATTGAAAAAAAGTATTCAACATAAGACTCCTTAATTTGGTACATTGATTTCAATGAGAAAAAAATTTAAACTGCTCGCTTGGCAAATCATCTTACGAATTCCGACCAGACCCCGTGTACGTGTTATAAGTGCAGAAACGATGGTTAAAGAACCTATCATTCAAGAGCAAAAAGTGCAGCTAGACGATTCATTAGTGGCATAGGCTAAAGCAATTTGATGAAGGTAATTGGACCAAAGATGCCCTAATGACCGATTTGTACTCATAAACTTAGTAAAGATGTCATGCATTTGAATCGATAACTCAGCAGTAGTGAGATGTCACCAAAAAGGCAAAAGAAGATATGTGAAGTAAAATATTTATCTTGATAAGATTATTTTAAGTGCTCCGTGCACTCCCATCCGTTATGATGTGGAACTTGCAAATCTATATAAAAAGTGTAATTTAATGAAACCTTACGCAACCTCTACAAAGACGCGACACGACAGAAAAGGTATTTTTGTGGTAGCTGCAGGATTTTTTTAATTTTAAGGGTAATTTTACAAACAGAGGAATCGGATTGAAATCAGATGTATGTTTTGCTTCGTTTACTTCATACTAATAAAAAGGTGATGATGGGGTACGTACGAAGTTAACGGAGGCAAACTATTATCTGATTTTTATCAGATTGTGCAGTTCAACATTTTGTATCTTTGGTCTCTTGGTCATTGTGAACAACTTACTTTGTTTATATACTTGTAATAGTGCTGAAAGTAATAGTTCGCTGTTAACGGTAATAATTTTGAATTTCTTTTTAAAGTGACTTATAGGTCCAAAGGGCCGGGTGTTCTGTAATTTTATTGATATATCTATATTTTTATTATGACGTTGCGCACGGTGTTGGCGCCAACATCATTTTTGGGCATACTTTTTTATATTTTGCAACACAAATTATTTGTAAAGCTTTAACGAGAATATCTTTTGGTAGGTAAATGATGCTAAAAGTTTATATTTCACGTTTTTCACATAATTAAAAAAGTAAAAGTACCGTAAATATAAATTAGAGAGGTAGTTTTGAGCAAAAATGTGACAAATTTGTCATGTCCAATGTTACAAATCAAATAACCATGTAATGGTTCACAACGATTTTCTTGGTAACTATTTTCCCGATTTTGTCCGGATTTGGCGAGAAGAACGTCGTGTATCTCACAATTGTGACGTTTTTCTCGTTTTTCCGTGCGGCGAATTTTGAAAGTACCAGCGGATGGTTTCTCCGGATGACCGAAATGTCCAACGTTGTAAATAACGTAGCAAAGGAAACATAGACAAAGATTGGAGCATTGATACTGAAAAATAACTGAAAGAGGTAAATTGTTTTTTATATGAAATGAAAGAACATTTCTTCAATATTCCAAAAAAAATGTTTACATGAAAAATATCGGAACATTCAACGCAAAACGGGACATTTTTCTAGCGGTAGCGGTTTTGTAACATATAACGTATTTACAAATTACTTTCAATTTTCACTAATTTGAAACGATTAATTACGCATTCCCATTTGAAACATCAAAAAATGAAATTCGTCCAGACCAAGAACATTTATTCCGCTTTGCTATGATATATACATATTAGTATTTATGAATCTATCATTTCAAATGCAACTAAATGTAAAACGGTAGCGGATTTGTAACACGTACAAAAAGTGACGTTTTGCCAGAAGCGCACTTTATTTTTATGGCGTTTTGACGCTTTGAATTTTACGGTTCAGCTTATCAAATAAATGTAGCCTGGCTAATCAGTCAATGATGTTATATATAAATCTTATTTTGAAATACTCTTTTAAAATGCAGTATTTTCTTTATATGTTTAAAGATACGTTAAATTGGACAAAATATTGTTTGACAATATGCCTGGTTTGGTGGGTCCCTCGCTGTTGCAAAGAATTTTAAAAAAAATATTTTCTTTACACGGTTTTCAATTCTGGTTCGGATAAAAGCGAGATATTACAGATAAGAAATTTCAAGTCGTTCCCGTCAGTAAGGTGCATTCATCAGGTTAAAAGTGTGAATTCGTGTAAATTATTGGTTAGAAATCTATCATGTTATTCCTGTATTCACTGTTTCGATAAATTGTATCAAAACTGTGATAGTTCCGCAGGGCCATCTTCAATTAGAGCAAACTGCAATATATGAAACTGAAATTGATAGTACAACGGAAAGTTTTAGTGACTTGATTCAACCTAACATTATTATAGCCGTATTCACGGACGATCCGGGTGAAGACTATTATCTAGTAAAATGTTTATCCGAGGTTAAAACGTTAGAATTATCGACAACTGATGACTGGGGTAATTCTTTAAACGCGGGAACACAAATCATTTTCGACAAAACAAATGCGAACAAATAAGACTTTAAATTGTTAAAAAATAGCATTTCATTAATACCATATCTATCATTTAGGTATATCTGTATTGGACTAGAGACTCGCTATGGAAAATTTTCACTTGTACATGGAAATTTTGGAAGTAATCGTGGTAATATGTGAGAATAAAATACAAACAAAACTTCTTGCTTCTCCAATTTATCTTTTAATGGTATATCAATGAGTACAAACTAAGAATTAATCTAATAGATTAACCAATTACAACATGGGTCTTAAGTAATTATCTGACGTCCTTTATTGACGTTTTCGGTATTATACGGAACGTCATTTTCAATGTAACGCTGCATAGCACCAACATCGTGCGCAACGTCTATACACTGTTATAACACATGTCACTATAATAAACAATTTAGTTAGTTAGTTTTTATAGTGAACGTATTTAAGGTATCGCTTGATTTATATATTTTTTGATGTACTAATATCCGACTGTCATCGATTCGGGCGTAGGACATTTCCGAAAAAATATATACTAGTATAATGCACAGGCGTTTGGGTTCAGGATTTTTTTTTATTAATAACGTGTATATAAAAATTTTCATACTCGCCTATATACTATTTATAGACGAGTAAATGAAAGAAGGCATGCTAGATCTTAATTTGTAAGGGCTATCATGACAGAGATTATTTAAATTCCTCTCTAACATCTTTAAGTTTCATGTCCTTTAAAATCTCCTGGGTTGGAAAAAGACTCAGCCTGTACTAAGACAAGTCATAGCAATTAATGCCATTACTAAACATTGATTCATTTCCACTGTATGTTAATTGTTTACACCTCCTTCACTCGGCTAACTGAGAACTCGGTCAGTTGGTTTTATTTAACATGGAGGCTATATGGGAAATGGGTCTGTTGAAGAGTCGGCTAAAGTCTGTTGGTCAAATACTATCGAGAAAAACATAGCAAGGTCAATATATTTTACTAAATATTTCTTTTTTACTTACTTTAATAAAAAAAAATTATGTTGGGCAAAACAATATTGAATACTGAACGTATTCATATATTGTTTTTCTCTGTAGCTTACATTGGTAAGCTACAAAATGGAAAGGCGTGTTACTCATCGAGATATTTCTATCAATTTTGTCATTCAAAAATGTAAACATAACAGCGTTTTGCTAAAATTAAGTCGAAAGCATTACGAAAAACGCAACTTAAATTGTACATCATGTATGTTTGACATATAACTGTACGTATAAGAAAGAAAAACCGACAGACATGCGTTTTTGTGGCATTTATTGTGTTTTTTGCCTTAAATTGGGTCTGTTGGTGAGTCGGCTATAATGAACTCAGTCTGTTGGTCAGTCTGTTGAGAGTAAATTATTCAACTGATATCATACTATATTTGTGCCATAACACACATTTTTTACAAATAGAAATATCTTACAAAGTGACATAAAGCGTATATATTCGTAGTGATGATTGTTTAGTCATAGATTAGACGTAAAATTAAAATAAATCGCGTTATAACAAGCACATCAGTCTGTTTGATCAAGCTTACCATTAATTTTTCAGTATGAAAAGAAAAAGAATGAATTTTTCCAACAGAAAGCATGGAAAGAAAAAAAATAAAGAATTAAAAAATCAAAGATGAAGACGTTTAACAAGAGACGCTTATCCCTAAAACACTAATAAAAAATTGTAACACAAGTCTTAGAAAGAGAGTGAAGAAGATTACAACTAATTATAAACTATGCCAACTGATTTTGTATTGCAAACATGGCCAAAAACCATTATAACCTCCAAAGTATAATGTATTATATATATGTCGTAGTGACTTCTTGCCCTGACGTATGTCTTTCGGCCTCTGGCGTAAAACAGAGAAAATAAACTAAATTAAAACGATGTTTATTGTTGAACCAGCAATCTTAAAATGTCAATTTTACACAAAGATGTAGCAATCTCACTTGGCATTATTTTTGAACTAAAAATCCTAAAGTTATGAAATGAAATAAAGAAACACATACTTAGTTATATTGAGCCAAATGAAATTACTTTACATAAAACGTTTTCTAAAAAAAGAAGAATTAGACTTGAACTTTGAACCGGAAGTTAATTAAAATTCTAAAAACTATGGAAACCAAAACTGCATGCCAGCTGAAATAAAAACTTTAATTATTAAATATAAATCAATTAAATCGATTAAAACAAATATAAAACAAAGTTATTAGAGAAAAAAAAACGAAAGAAAAATGAAACTATTTACATGAAAAATCAAGACAAACGACGTACATGTCTTTTCTTGTCTTTACTCTAGCTTTCGACTTCAAACGTTCGTGCTATTTCAAAAACGATGAAATTAAACAAAATGAAATAAAACAAACTTGATATTTAAAAGCTTAATTTCTAATAAAAACTTCGAATATTTATTTGATATAAAAATTGCAAATAAATCAAAATGCAAATAAACTAAGAAAGTAAACAAATAATTAATTTCTTCTTATTGCATTGCTAATTAATTAAAACTTTTAATTAAAAATTGAAACTATAAATAAAGCTAAGTAAAAATCTTTAAAAATAAAAAACTATAAATAAGTTAAACATACCTGGCGTAAAACAGAGAAAATAAACTAAATTAAAACGATGTTTATTGTTGAACCAGCAATCTTAAAATGTGCCAAACAAACATAAATTTCTGTCACCAAGGTTTGATCACATGATTGCTGGTCGCTCTGTTTCCGCCAATCAAATTTAGGTCAAGCTTGGATACCGTGGCCTAAAAGATTAACTGAAAGTAAAGCTTGGAGATTTAACAATCAACAAACAAAATTTTGAATAATGAAATTTTACCTTTAACTGACACTGATTAATCCAAGCTAACTTGAGTAAAATAAATTATTGATTTGAAAATTAAAAAAATAAAAATATTTAAATATAAACGATCAAAGTAAAAATTAAATGAACGAAATTTGCAAAAATTAAATAAAATAATTTTCGTATTTTATTTGACCTGTTTTATTAAAATTTTGAATTTATCAATTCAAACTTTTACTATAACAAAAAGTTTGAATTGATAAATTCAAAATTTTAATAAAACATATATATGGCAATCGTTTTAAAGCATACATGATACGTGCATTAAAAAAATCGAGAATTTAAACAGTCTGTTACTACCCGGGTGGGTTGGGGGATGGGATGTTCGTTCGGTCTGTTTATTTCCATATGATAATCGGTGATTGAATCCATAAATCAGATCGGTTCTAATTTATGCATTTTGAAGCCCTTATAAATGTGTACAAGTAAAAAGTACTAATTTAAAATCAACAATTTTAAAGCCATATTATTATCCCCGCGCTAGCGAAAGCGCGGGGAAAATGTTTTGCTGTTCGATGTACGTACGTACGTATGGCGTTAATGTCCAGGATAATCTCTGTAACCACTGGGAGTAGAAAGATGAAACTTGGGTTATTAATTGCATTGTGGGTGGGGTCTGTGCCGAAGGTTTTGGAATTTTGATAATTCCCCTAGGGGCTGGGCTGCATAGGTAGCCTAAGTGCACATTATTCCTTTGTCACGCAACTCCTCCTAAGTTATTTGGATTATGGAACTGAAACTTGGCTCAGTAGTTGCACTATGGAAGTAGATTCTGCGAAAGTTTTGGAATTTTGATAATGCCCCTAGGGGCTGGGCTGCATAGGTAGCCTAAGTGCACATTATTCATTTGTCACGCAACTCCTCCTAAGTTATTTAGATTATGGAACTGAAACTTGGCTCAGTAGTTGCACTACGGATGTAGATTCTGTCATAGGTTTCGGAATTTTGATAATGCCCCTAGGGGATGGGCTGCATAGGTAGCCTAAGGGCACATTATTCTTTCGTCACGCAACTCCTCCTAGGTTATTTGGAATATGGACTGAAACTTGGCTTGTTAGTTGCACTATGGAGTATGGATGTAGATTCTGCCAATGGTTTCGGAATTTTGATAATGCCCCTAGGGGCTGGGCTGCATAGATTACCTAAGGGCACATTATTCCTTCGTCATGCATAATTCATTACATGACTATCACTCCCACTACCAGCGTGACCAGGGAAAAGTCTCATATTAATACCTACACATTTGATAGTACTAGTAATGCTTATTATAGTCATAGTTTGTTTCTTTTAATTATTTGCCCTTATACTATCAAACACCAGAGTAGCGCGGGGGTATGCAGCGTGGCTGCTTCGACTAGTTAAATACTTATTATTATACCCTCGCTTTTAAGAAGAGGGGTATACTGTTTAACCCTTATCCATATGTCCGTCCGTTCGTTCGTACGTGACATAATTTCCGTCCCAGTTATTCAAGCAACTACATAAGGTAAAGGTCTGGTATTTTGCTTTGTCTTAAAGTGTCATATGGTGTATTTCGATTTTACGCCCCTAGGTCATCTACCTCTTGTTAACCGAAAACTTAGGTTGTTAGATGTATTGTACATACATGCAAAATTTTCCTCACAGTTTTCTCGACACTTCATGACATAGAAGTTGGGGTATAATACCTTGTATACAGCCTTATCCTATAGTACCATATAGTGTGTACTGATTTCGTGCTTTAAGGTTTCTTTTTCCTGTACATACACGCAAAATTAGAGATAATTTCACTCTTGATTTAATACAATATAAAATGTTAATCCTAAAAGTTTTTTAAAAATTCAAAATATACCTCGCTTGCAATCATTCTGTCTCGGCTAATTAACTCTCAACAGACTTTAATTTAATTTGCCGACTCACCAACAGACTTTAGCCGGCACTTTTTTAAGAAAAACTCATTTTTTATACTATTTTAACATTAAATCACTTTTTGTTGTTTGAATATTTTATTTTTAGACTGAAGATTACTTTCCGAATCGCTAATTATATTTCAAAAGTATAAAAATTTTGTTTATTTGTAAAAAAAATCATTCATAGTTGCCAAATTTGAGCATACCGCTGTCCCGCCTTTTCGTTTTATCGAACACTGGTATAACTAATTGACTCTGTTGCAAGTTGAAAATGTGCTCAAATGAATATCATTTTGGTTGAAAGATTTTGTATTTTGACAATTAATTGTCATTTTGCCAAAATAACATCTTTTTCACAAAATTTCATGACCATCCATTGGATTTTACTCTCAACAGACCTATAGCCGACTCTTCAACAGACCCATTTCCCATATAGCCTCCATGTTAAATAAAACCAACTGACCGAGTTCTCAGTTAGCCTAGTGAAGGAGGTGTGTTTATAACATACTATAATATACTAATATCCGACTGTCATCGATTCGGGCGTAGGACATTTCCGAAAAATATATATAATGCACAAAATATAAACTAGTGTTGGCTGTGTTGGGGATGCCCAACACAAAAATATCTCCCAAACGTTTGCATATTGTCATTCTACCTAAATTTTGACACCATATCCTATTTTACCATCATATAAAACCCCTAAATATCAAGTTTTGTTGAGATTGAAACATTTTGACAATTGCTCATTTTTGGACCTGAAATATCACATTTTCGTAAATAACTCGAAAACATCGTAAATATCGCTTAACTGTTTTCCCCATATTGTTGAAGAGCTTCTTTTGCTCTATTAACCTACAAAATTTTGGAGCCCTACACACCTAGGTTACCGAGATATTTGTATCGTCCTTTTTTATGACATTTCTCTGATTCCAGGGAAACGGCAGCCACTTTTAAAATTCTGATTTGTGCATGCACACTTTTGAGTGGCACTCTATCACCATACAAAATTTCATTACGATCCATTGGGTAGTTTTTGAGAAACCGCGCGGACAAGTTCATGAGAGAACCAGTGGTGCAGTGGTAAACGCGTTGGGCTACTAACACTAAGTTTGGTGGCTCGATTATCATCGGCAGAGGTGAAAGTTTCATGAAATAAGCAAAAAGGCTCCAATGAGGCATTTTAGTGTCATAGGTCCGAAAGGGCAACGACAAAACCGGTAAACACGAACAAGAAGAGCACGAGGACAAATATTCTCCGACTCTCTCTGGACACAATTTGCGGAGATGGTTTGAAAGAACGGATTTGGTGCGTCAGAGGCCAAAAAGGTGGAGATCAATACCGTATGCAAGTTCAGAGACCCCTTCGTAGAGTTTGATAAGAGTAGGCTCAGTTGGGGACCGCTACAAAGGCCACACTTTAACACTGCACGTTGTAAAGGATAATTAAATATGCTTAAATGGTTATTTTTTATGATTATTTTACAAGTTTATCGATTTACATATTTTGTCAATTTTGTATTCAAAAGTTGCTTCCATCTGCCTATAGCAAGGAAATACGTCGAAAACGGATTTTCGGAAACGTTCTCCTATTAGTTTTTGGAAAAGGGAACAAAAAACATCGGAAAAGTGAAAAATTGTGTAAATTTCCAACAATTTCTTCGTGTTATAGTAAGTTTTTATAACGCACGAGCTTAAGGCCTTAAAATGGGACTCTTGCCTTTGTGTGATACCATTATACGTTTGAGAGGGGGAATTAGTGTATACGAATGAGACGGTATGTCGTAAGCAAAACAAAGGTGCACTTATTGATGAATTGGTACCTCTGCTTCCTTCACTAGTGTACTATAGACAGAAAAGATCGTAGATATGTAACATAAACTTTTCCTTCCTGTGCAATAATTAAGACCACTCCAACTTAGGGACTTATCACAACTGATTCGTCATTCCAGAGCCCGAGGGACTTATCATGATCACCTTGATAGAGCGTCACGTCTGGTCATTCCAGAGCCCGTGGGACTTATCATGATCACCTTGATAGAGCGTCACGTCTGGTCATTCCAGAGCCCGAGGGACTTATCATGATCACCTTGATAGAACGTAACATCTGACACGTACATTGCAGCACATGGTTATGTTCCTCCTCGATTGTAGTCTATACTCAAGACATTTTACGGAAAACACGTGTTTGTAGGGAGAAAATTATTAGATTCCTATCTCTCAGATGAGTACACATACCCGTAGGCAGAATTATTTTAAGGGGGTTCGATTTTCCAAATATTCCTTTTTTTCTAATAGTGCTTAACCAAATTTCAGCTTGTTTTTACCTATATTTTTTCAATTTTTTTCGTCCGAACCCCTCGAACCCCCCCCCCCCTTGGCTACGGGTATGAGTACAGAAGTTGATTTGTCATATTTTTGTCTTCCTTTACCGCGCTTGACACGCTGAGTTGACCGTTAGCAACGTGGCTGATGGTTGCAACAGACAGAAACCGTTTACTCTTCCGGAGCTCCTGAGTTCACTCTTGTTACGACATGAGTTCACGTTGCTGGTTGTTATTAGTTGTTTTTGTCTGTTCGTGTTGTTATCATGTTTATGTTTGTCATTACACTTTCGTACTGTTGACATTCGAATTCACAACTAGTAACTTTCTGCTCGTCCAATATAACAAATACATGTAGTTTACTACAGACCGAAAGTACTTAAGATATAAAAAGACACGAATAAATTAATAAAACAATACATAATAACATTTATTTATCATTCATTCAACAAATTAAGAACAAGATGTCAAATTCTTTAACCTCTGTGTTTACATTGACCTTAATATATTAAGTTCACTCGTACTTATTATTTTTAAATTCTTTTCCGGCATGATGAATTAATTGTGACATAAAAACAGAAATATTTCGAAAAGTAGAACAAGATGTTCAATATACAGAGCTTTAAGTAGTCAGCCTGGCTGAAGCCTCTTTATATCTCCTTTTTTTTATATAAAAAAAAACATTTTATCGTCAGCCTTCAAATTTTTTTTCTGACAAAAAAAACCCCAAAAATCTAAGGCCCCCTTCAAAAAGGTCGGTCCGTGAGCCTGGGATATTGTCCAATTCGCAATCTTTGTTTCATCAGTAAGCTGGTATTCTGGTAGATTTATTTAGAATCTTCTTAGCACTTTTGTACTTTACTTTTTGTTCATTGTTGACTGTCCTCCTAGTCCTATCTATGGCGGGGGCGTCAGTCGTCTTTTAAAACTTACCAGAAGAAGGTGCAGTGCAGCAACAGAAGAGAGAGGAAGCTTGTTTTATACATTGATATTTTTTCGGAAATCCGTGCTGGAATATTGCTTGGATAGTTTGAAGTTGTGTTCAATTCGCTTAGTTAGGATAGACTCGATTTGTATCTATGATGAAAATATTTGTAAGTTTTGAACATATCTTGTAGCCATCTTTTATGTCCAAGAAGTTTTTTTATTGAACGAATTGTTAGTGCATTAGATGAATGTACCTTCTTTTATGATTCAATATAAAGTAAGGTATTGGTACTGAATGGAACTTCATAAAATAATTATGTAAATAGTCTTCTCTAATCCTTAATGATGACAATTTAAGAAAACGAGATGGCATGACAACTTTAATGATTATGTAATACATGCTATATAATAATCTGTTTTGTCTAAACACCCATTATTTATTTAAAAAGTTACTTTATAAATTTATATTTGTTCTGGGTGATTTTTACTGGTTCATCTTATGGTCTTATCTTCGTTAGATATAAAGGTAGGATAAACTTAGAATACACCCTGGTAAAGATATAATGGTCTGCATTTTTTTTTTTATAAAAAAAGTATCCACAATGTATTAAATTACCAAAATATCTGAATGTTCACACACAAAAAAAAAAAACAACAACAATTTTATCGTGCCAAATTTTCAAAATTTTGATAACGCTGTATTTGTTAAATAAGGTAACAAAAATACCGAATTTGGAGGAGGGATCAATCTGAAATGTCGAAGAGTAAACAAGACAAGGAAGACATACCGGAAAAATTGAAGATCACAATGTTAAAGATCACAATGTTAAAGTAACATTTTTACACCAATACATTATATTTGGCTATTTTGTAAAGCGAATTTACACATCATGAATGTCAATCAAAGATACAGTCCGTGCTGCTGGAAAGTCTGTACACCATTTGTTGTATTTAGGGCGTAGATCAAAAGCCATGAATTTCAATCAAATTCTTTCGATTTTTTAAAAAGCCTATATGAAAAATTAGAACATAATGTGATGTGGAATAAATGTACGCGACACAACTTACAATATAAACGACAAATTAAAAAATCAACAATGAAAAACAGCCAGCAGACTTCAATGTGACCAGTGGTCGCTGCTCGCTGTTTTTTACTGATTATCCCTGGATTGAAAATAAACTACAAGTGATTCAAGCCCAATCTTAAAGTGCAATGAAAGTCCCTCTTTAAAAAAAATAACATAAATTCGACGCCATACAAACATAAGCTTTGATAAAGATTTCTAGCTTAGGACAGGCACATTTAAAATGTGGCAGGGTTAGACTAGTTTTTTTGGTCCCAACCTTCCCCATTAGCATTTTTTCTTTCATATCATTTATAGTTTGTTTTCTTTCAACACAGAAGCAACTAATAAATTTTTAAAATTTATTTTATAAAAGAATAATCCTAGAAAATCAGAACGAAACAAGGATGATTGGGTATAATTGAATTTATAAGCTGTGCTTGCATATATATAGGCAATGCCTAAATCATATCATTCTAGGACAGAATTTTGTTTGGTTTAACTGCGAACTATATAGATTTAAGTAACAATACAAAGATATGGTAACCCGACAACCCGACGCAAGATGTTGAAACTAAGATTAAAATGTATACCGGATTCGGAAATGCAAAATAACTATTTTCTTATCGTTACTGGTTTTAAATGTATTTTTTTATGAATCAATTTACAATAAGATTTTTATTTTGAATATACAAAAATAGGAGAAGAAGATATTCTAAAAATTAGGTAAGTTATAACAACAATATACAAACTCGCAATCATATTGTAGCAAAAATAACAACAATTTGCAAACTTTTTTTATTCAAGCTTACTGATATTTTCATATTGATGTAAATAATCTTATTGAATTACCATATGTGTCCGTTCTCCCACGGTCTCGACATTCTGTCTGTAAAGCTGTTTCCATGCCATTACATATGGCGGATGATACATTGTCCCCAAAGGCCCAAAACATCTTAGTCAGAGCCAAATGAACCACAGGCTGCAGAACTGTTTTATTGTATTCAGTTAATGCATTCGAATAAGATCAACTTGAGTTATTAAAATATTTCATGTAATGATAAAAGACTTTGGTTAAATTTTCGACTTCAATTCGCCACTCTCCTTAGATTTGAACATGAGCGGGAACGCGGGTACTACAAGTCTATAACGGACTGGATAACAGAAAAATAGTTACTTCCATGAAAATAGTTCCAGATCCGGTCTGCATTTTGTATTTTGTCTATACTTCCTGTGTAGGAAACAATTTTTGACCGGATTTCACGGAGTGAAAAATCCTGTCATAATATGGTGAATGTCAGGCGGGCGACCTGTGGGCGGGGGAGAAATTTTTCGTAACAGTTATCTGTTTTCGATTTCAGGTCTGTCGCTCATCTACTTCCTGTTTACCGACTCTGTTAATTTTTGATATTAATGGCCAAAAGTAGAAAATTTTCATAACAGTTTTTTCAGCAACTACTTATCACAGCCACTTGATATTTGGCATACAGCATCAGGGTGGAGTGTTATAACGTGGGATTTGATTTCAGATCTGTTGCTCATCTACTTCCTGTTTACCGACTTCGTTATCATTTGACATTAATGGTCAAAAGAAGAAAATTTTCGTAACATTTTTCTCAGCAACTACTAATCACAGCCATTTGATATTTGGTATGCAGCTTCAGAATGGGGTCCCACAATGTGGGATTCGATTGCAGGTCTGTATCTTATCTACTTCCTGTTTAACGAAATCCGGCCATTTCTGTCTTTGATCATTTTTTTTTCTTATTGTTACTTTTCTATGTTAATTCCAACGAATGTAGTCAGTTCGTCATCAAAATATGTATATTTGATCATTTAAAAGACTTGCTTTGCATAAACCCCTACAGCGGTGAAAACCAGTGCTTTCACCATTATTAGTTCTGGATAAAACTTTCTTCAATGGAAAACTATTTGTGATACATATAACCTCCATTTTGACCTTGTAATAATTCTCTCACTAGTAGGCCTTTGTTCCTCAAATAAACTGACATAAAAAGTGTAGCTTAATAATGTCACGAGTTAGCTCCGGCCATTTTGTTGTTATCTTTATATTCCTTAATATTGTTGGGTCTATTGGTTGTCTGTTGTTAGGTCTACGAAGAACTCTTAGAAACCATGTGATAACCTCAGGAGAGCATTCAATAGTCAGGACTAGCAGAAACATACTGATATTTATTTGTATGCAAATACAGGAGAGATACTTATTTGACGAACAAAAATGAACCCTGAAAAACGCCATTCCTCCCATTGTGATACGGAATTAGAATACCTCAATGACA